>CM065175.1:8267836-10865336 GCA_033026295.1 Channa striata | reverse complement strand
TAGATTAATGAAAGTAATAACACCTGTGTTTTAATTGCTATAACGTTCACAAAACACCACAATTCTACTGCATTCACAACACTTAAATGAGCCACAGAGACCTTTCAGCCTACCTGCCTTCATAACCATCTATAATGAAACTAGAGAGAAAATCTTATAGCTTTTTAACTTAGCACAAATGTTCTACAATGTTCTACATTTAATTAAGTTTAATTAATTTATCATTCACAATGTGCTTTTAATACAATCTTCATAAATGACAAAATAGCATGTTGCTGAGCAGTATTACATAATTAAAATATTAAAGAGAGCACGATAGCTTGGTTGATCTTATCGGGAAAACTTACAAAAAAAAAAGTCTGATTAATTACGGCTGTTTAACAGTTATCTTGGACATTTTATGGCTCCAACTCAGTTTCTGATCAAGGCCTTTGAATATGATGTATTTTTATTGTATTTTTCCCAGTCCAGAGAAGATCGCTGAACCTGTGTGTGAGGCGCAAGTGCAGCTCTCTCTCATATGCTTCCACACCACGCAGCACACACACAGACACAGGGAATGTGATTTTAGCGAAAATGGCGGAAAGAAATTAACAATGAAAAAGGTAGTTACCACTCACTACAGTTGATGCTGACGGTGCTTGTCGCCACAAGTGCAACAAGTCATTAGCATGTAAGGACGGAAAACGTGAGCAATCTGTCAAGACATGTAGCAAATCACGTACAGGCAGGGAAATGCAGTTTTCAAGTCCCTCGCTCGCCTGCTAGGTCGAACTTGCAGCCCGGAGCCCACAGACAAACAATACACATATCATTAAATTATTTAAAGTAATCAGCTGAAACCAGCTGGTGGTTAACGAATTCAATTAGAAATTCCCATCAGAACTCTTGCATAGAATTTCAAAGTTTCAGTTTCAGAGCAGGAGCAGAGTTGGTTAGGCAGGTGCAGGCAAACCACCACTCAACATACATTCAATGAAAAATTAATAAAGGGCAATAAATGTTTTTTTCCTGAAACAACGAGTGGAAGTGCGGTATTATTAACAATGTGCTTACATTTATTAAAGATGTGTTAAGGGTGAAGATTTTTGCTAATACAATGCTGGATTGTTAGTAGTAGTTTTGAACATTTTTAGTTTCTATTTTCAGATTTTTGCAGCTACACTGATTCGACCCACACATCTCTCTACTACTGCTGTCGCACTTTGCTACTGAATCATGTAAAATTTATTTATAGAACACATGAAATAAATTAACCAATGTCAAGAGACATAAATTGTTTCTTTTTTTCTAATCAAAAACTAACAAAAATGAATGAGATAAGTATTGTAAGGGTACCGGATCAACAAGCAGCATTAGTAGGAAACCAGTAGTATTAAAATTTTAACAATACCCATCCCTACCCGTCAGCCCAACAGACATTTTCCAAAGAAGGAATATTACAGGTGTAAATTAAAGAATGATGGCTTCCGAGAAAGTTGATTCAACGTCTGTCACTATTATAAAATAGTGGTTTTGCCACAGAATAGCTAAACTGGTGGTTTAAAACTGGCCAGACCAGGGACAGACTCAACTTCAACATGGATGCTGCAAAGACAAAGTCAGTCACACACCTTCCACCTTCTCCGCACAGCGCTCTCTGGCTTTGTCCCTCATCATCTTGGGGATGAGGACATCTTTCTCCACATGTCTCAGCTGGACCTCCTCTAAGGAAGCAGGACAAAACGGATCAGTGCGTGTTTGCCTCTTTCACATGTTATATTATTAGAATCACATTAGTGTGTGTCAAAGTGTCAAAAATATGAACTTTAAAGCGGATAAAGGTGAAATAAAAAAAGGTTAGTGAACAATCTGAAATATTTTCGTGTTTATCTTTACACAGAAGAAGCAGTTTTAGTGACATGGCTTAGCTAATATTAGCCAACGCTCAGTTACCTTCTGCACGCGGCTAAACAAAAACTGTGTATGTAACTGAGCGACTGAATATGTCACGTATTTATGAGAGATAGCATTTCATCGTGGGATGTATATGAGGCATTTTAGACAGCCGAACCACCTAATACCTGTATTTGCTGTTTCCATTGTGGCGATATCTCAAAACATTACAAAACCAAATCCATAGCTTTTACCAATGTGACCTCACTCACGTAGTCTGAAAATACTTCCGCTGACGTAGTAAACACTAGACGAAGCCGAAGGAACTACAAATCCCAGAGTCACACACAGAGTCAGTCCGGCGTCGTCATTGGTCAAGCTGACAGCATCAGAGACGGGCTGTATTAGACTCTGTGTTTTATTTAAATGAAGTCAGACCATTAGAAAGGTTTATTATAGAGAAGAAATGTATTTCATGTCAACTCTGTGGCATGATTTATTTTCTTTAATATCCCTATTTGCGTCACATTCTGTCTTATTTGTTTTATTGCGCCTTGTATAACTGTCTCCTTACCTGTCATTATGTTGCTTTAGGGATAAATTAAGTATTATAGGCTAATATTCATCAACATCGTCTTCATGACAACCAGCGACTAAACGTGTTCAGTTATTCCTTAAGTTAGTCAATGAAACCATAAACCTGGTTTCAGTAATCAGGCTGACTGGAGAAACCTGGAAAATTCGCTTTGAAGAACACTGCCATAAATATGCAGCTCCAGAATTATGGGTGACCCCCTCCCACAGTCTTGTCACCCTCTTTCCACCTAGAAAGAGACGCAGAAGTATCTGTGCCAGGTCCCCCAGACTCCTCGACAGCTTTTTCCCTCAGGCTGTGAGAACTGGCTGCCCCCTCCTTCCTTATTCTACCTCAGTACTCTAACCCACGGAACAAAGACCTCTTACAATAAGGACAGTGATCACTTTATGGAAGAATATGCACATACAATTTGCCTAATGTAATTGTCTTAACGCTGGACATAATTAAATCATGTAGCATCAGAAACTGACTCCCTCAAATTTTCATGGAAATCTGCAACCCAACCCTCAGATTTTACCATAAATAAATGTCTTTATTTTGGCCATTGTACAGACATTACACCATTGTTTGTTGCAATATTCTCTCCTCTCAATCACAGACTTCATCTTAATATTTTATCATTGGAATCATATTTCCAGTATTATTTTTTACCTCATTCTGCTTTAACTATATTCTACCAATTTCTAGTACTTTCTAGGCCACTATTTCACATTGTTTTAAAGAGGATGTCTTGTTCAAGCACGTGTGACTTGTATTACCCCATGGAGAAAACAGGAGTTACATGTGAGTTTACTATAGGTTTGTTTAGTGTGAAATGACAGTTATCTTTCTTTAATTTAAAGTTTTTACAAGAGCATTTCTGCCTGACAAAAGGCTGACTACAGTGAAAGTTGCAGAAGACAGATCACGATATGCAACAGTGTCAGAGTTAAGGCAAATTAAAGTTTCCTGTTTTGTATTCAGACAGTAAAACATCAACATTTTCCTACTTCCTTTTCATACCAATTTCATAAATGGCCAAACATGCAAACAAGAGGGTTTCATTATTCATTTACCAATGAAAGTCACTGTCTGAAGTCAAAAATAAATTTACTTATCTTTTTATTAATGTGTTTTTTTGTTGTTGTTGCTGTTGTTTCAAACATTACCTTCAATGCTACTTCTTCATAGTTAAAAATTGCCACGGTCCAGGCCGTAAATGCATTAGAGAATAACACAGACAGCACACATAAGTAAAGATGGATGATTTCCGCCAAGCTGCTTCACTTTTCAAACGTGTGCATTCCCTTTGACAGGAGAAATATTTTGCTTTTTAAATCATTTTTGTTCAAATATAGAACTAAATACCTTTAAGTTTTTACAGTAACAGTTCTAGACTCCATAAAAGGCCCCCAGTAAACACAAGGGTCACTTCAATGAGGGTTTTAGTAGTTTATTTAGAGGCTTAAGCGACATGTGGACATCAAGCCCTCTTTCCTAAATCTTTTTGGGGTGGCCCAAACGTTTTAATTATTTGCCTGTGCTGACAATACACAATTTTGGAAGTTAGGCTACCAACCAAAGTGGAATGTAGACTTCTTTAGAATCTACACAGATAATATGTGAATTACCGGCTGAAAGTTAATGGCTTAAGCTCTACAAAATCTGTTTTTGTTTTTTCTGCTTTTATGGGAAAAAAGAATAAAAAATAAAACAAATCTATATAACCTGTTTTGTGGACAAACTGATGGGACAATTGAGCTCCTCAAAGAACATCAACATCCAACCACAATGTATCTGTGCCTGCACCACAGACTGCATGTCGGGCACAGAAAGCCTGACCACAGTCAGCTGTGACTGTGTGGACTGGCTGTCTAGATCCCATGCAAAGAGGTCCCACCTGTTCATTCAAAGCGACAGGTACAGCCTCACAGACCCACATACACCTTGAAGAAAAAGACAATCTTCACACACACACTTAGACTATAGACTACAGTAAGACACAGGTGTAAGCTACCCACCTCCACATCCAAACCACACACACCTAGTGCGCCTTCACACCTCACACTCACCCACACACACACACACACCACCAGCATAGGGGATATAGTGAATATGTTGCCTGTCTGCCTGAAGTTCTCACGGCTCTCTGACCTTACGACACTAGAGCTGCCACTTTCCTGTGAGGAGGAGCACATTTTTTTCATCTGTAAATCAAAGCCCAGGAAAAAAACAACTCTTTATATAAGCAGAAAAAAGGAGAGAAAGGTGAAAAAAAATCCTTTTAACGGCCAGCACCTGCAGTGCATATGTTTTTTTTTTTGTTTTTCTTTAATTAGACATAGAGGCATATGGACATACCTTCAAACACTGCACACGCTTCTTTTTGTACCCCACCTGACACCAGGTGGGCGTCTGCAGATTTTTATATCAGCATCTCTCCAAACTGCAGCACTAGCCAAATTTCCACAACATGGCCAATTGGGGCTCATTCGAATGATTGCACAACCACTGAACCAGACCTGAGAAAAACGATATTTTAATTTCTGTTGAATGGTTGACAACACATGGACTTAAACTGATATAATCAATCCTGCAAATACAAAATCAGTGTAACGTTTTAAAAATTTATTCCATTACATATTACAATTATTTTTCTCAACTGGTGTAGCTATTTTTTTTTTAAGGTTTTCTCTGGACAAATACTGTATGTGCTCACCCAGTTCTTCACAAATTATGCATACAGCATTAAAAAAGAAGCAGTTTTTAAAGTCGGTGTTGCCTAACCTTTGAACACTGTTAATGTGACTCCCACCTGTTCCGTAACATTATTTTTTTAAACCAAAAGGAAGTAAATACACAGAAAAAGAGGAGAATTATTATGCCAAGGGCACATCCTCTTGTCAGCAGTTAGATGTAAAATACAAAATAAATGAAGGATGATCTGCTAAACCAGTCAAACTGTAAAATATAACGTTTTTTTGTAATTCACCTACTGACTTTCTGTGCAAACAGTTTGGTTGGTTGACTCTGCAATGTTAAGATCATTCTACTAAAAAAATAGCATTTTTCAGAAACTTGCTTAGACACCATCTTCCTGTAAGAATTTAAAAACGCATTTATTTAACATGTCTTTAGAAAGTCGGAGAATTACTGTACAAGATAGAAAATAAATCTTTAATTTTATATTTGGTGAATTTCAAGAACACGCAACATAATATAGCTCAGTCCATTTGGCTCTGTGATTAAAACTGCTCACTACCCCAGGTAGCATGCTGGCTGATATGGCAGAGACATGGACTCCCAACATTGATCCAATATTACCCAAGCAGCAGGACCCCATGAACCTGGCAGAAGGAGGTTAGCAAAGTTAAACCCTCTTACAACATGCCTCACTGCTCAGGGCCAACCACCAACTCCTCCAACTGTCCGCTGACGGCCACAAAACAAGGTCCCTGTCAGAGAATGTTAAAGGGTAAGTGACACTCACACATATTTAGGCAGTTGTTACTCTTCAAAAACTGATGATTGATGTCTGATTCTTGTTTATAAAAATACAATAATGCAGAATTCAGCCAAAAGCACTGTTAAAAAGGGCAATGTCTTGCAACGAGGAAGATAAAACATTAACATTAATTCTAGAAGAAAGTCAAACTTGCACCACATATTGAAAATATTCAAACCACAGTAATTTTGCTGAGCATTTTTCTTTACTGCATACAGCCGCAAGGAGAAGGAGGTGTATTCTGATTTCCTTTTTCCCTGCTGCCTCACTCCCCACTTCTCCGTGTCTGTGATTTCCAAGACGGCATTCAGCCGGCAGATTGGGTGTGGAGATGAAAATGTTTAAGCCTGAGCCACGGGGAGCCTCTTCAGGGTCGATGGAGAGCATATAATCCAACGGCTCGGGTGAAGGGATTACAAACCTACAGGCAGACCTCTGCTGCTGAGTCCTGCTGTGGGGCACCTTCCACAGGTCATCTCAGTGAAACTTGGCATTCTTATCAATGTCAGCTGTCAAATGGATCCTAACACTAGAATAAGCTGCCGTTTGGCAGCTCCGTCTTATCACTTTGTTTGCTGGTGATGATTTGTTATAGTTGTTGGAGAATTTAAGTTGTAAATATTCTACTGAAATTATTCAAGCAATGTTTGATGAGATATTCAGAGTGACTGATGGTAAAGGCAAGCAGTGGTTTCTACAGATCATTTTTAATTATGAGGATAACAATACTACAGCTGAGCAACAAGAACACCTGTGTGTAAATATGTATTTTGCACTTCCCAATTAATTCATTCACATTGTGCATTAAACATAAACAACAAACACCACAACTATTTCTGCAAGAATCACTCACCTTTAACATGAAGTTACGCTGTGATATTTAAATTGGCCCGCATGTCTTTTTGCTTAACCTGGCTCTGGTGGTGCTGGCACCACCCAAGCAATGTCAGGATGTATTTCCTCTCATGCAAGTGAAGGGGTCTGCCACTGTGCCGCAATCTGCACCCGCTTCTCAGGCAGGCTAAACCCTTTGACACCACAGTTTTTAATTAAAATTACATTAGGAGTAATCAGCCAGAAGAGTTAGAGATGGAGGTCAGAGGGATCCAGGGAGGCGTGGGTAGGAGTAGGAAGGGGGTTGGATGGATAGTGGAGGGGAAGAGGTTGACCCCAAACCAGTGATGTAGCCAGTGTCATGACTGGTCAGTGTGGTCGCTTTAAATGTTGATGACATTCGGGGTTCTCCTGAACTGAAAAAAAAAATAAAAAATTCTCTCAGTTTCTGATTATGAATAATTTTGCTGCATGGAAATTGCTGTCCAAATATAAAAATTCAACAGGTTAATTCACAAATGAGTACACGGTAGAGGTAAGTATTAAGATCAAAGTTTGAATCCCCCCCACAGTTACTGCAGTAGCCCACTGTTCTGACATGTTCAGCTGTGATTCTGAAAATATGTTTGTAAAATTAAGTTGTTGAAAGGGTTTTCTTAGAGTCACAGATGGCCTTCACACTGCATCTGTAGAAGGGGAAGACCAAATGTTAATAAGACTCCCTTCTTCCCAGAAACAGGAGAGGACTGAAGAGAGAAGGGTACAAAGACCCCATTCGTTCTCACTTGAGGAGCTCTCGGCAAGATAATTATAAGCTTTATGAAAGTTCACAGGAAAAGTGGAAGAAACCCACTGAAAGAATGGATAGTCAGGAGAAGAAAATTACTTTTCCCCTCTGCCTTTGCTTTATGCCCCCCTTTAACAAGAGATGAGACGGCAATGGATGGAGGAGGCCTTCTTCAGGAGGCATCCTGGGGCTTTCGCAGCGAGGCACACAGGAACGAAGCGGAGCATTCAGCCCTTCCTGTGTTTCCTCCATTCATTAATGCAGCAAACCTTTGACCATTTGACAATGACCAGAGTTTCCCTTTATTATACAGTCCATCCTGATGAAAGGATGAAGCTGATAGAGCTGAGGACGTCAAGAAGAACAGAAATGAAGACCACGCCATTTGAATAGAAGTTTGGTATAGAATCCAGCAGCACTAAACAACACCAAAGAGAACATCTTGTCTTTTGATCAAATTTTTTTCTCCGTGTCTCTCCCCTCTCCCTGCCCTTTTTTCTAGAATATGATCCTCTCTAGGCTTCTGTACCCACATTGCCTACACTGCGCTGAGTGTCTGAATGCGGTTAATTATCTAAAAGGAAAAGTTTGTACCTGTTGAAAAGCTATCCTTGGTTGCTTGGCTTGTTAATGCCAACAAAAAGCAGCCATAGCGGATGGTCAGAGGACACCACATGCTGCGGAGAGCCTTTCAGACATGTCCCTAATAAGAATGCAGCGGTGAGAGCTCCTCTGAATGCACACAGGGGAGAGGAAGATAGGTAGGAAGGAGAAAAGAAAAGAAAGGGGAAAAAACATCTTTTACCTCTCCATCTATAATTACTCCAAATGAAGAATAGGCTGAAGAAATGGCTGGGGAGACTTTCCATTATGACAGAAAAAAACCCATCAAGTAGAGAAGGCAAAGCACAAGATCGATAGTTTTTTAATGGATAAAAGAGAAGTTTTTGTAACATCTCAAAAGTAACGACGTATGTGCCTCAGCGTGTGTATGCGTGTGCGTGCTTATGTGTGTGTGCTCAAGTAAAATAACATTTGTGACTTATAAATGCACAAAAGCACTGCTCAGACTGTAAGTCTGCCATTATATTTATGTCTGTGCCTTACAGTGAATATGCTTCAGTAAGATACATCTGTCTTCATCTGATTTACATTCATTGTCTGAGAAGCTCTTCACTTTTCTCTTTTTTCGGTATTTCATCTAATGAATCAATCTCTCGTGGAAGAAGGCCGTTTCCTTTTTCCTATGTCGGCATCAGAGAGATGTTCCTTGCCTGTAGCGCCGACAGGAGCTGCCTGTGTGTGTGTGTGTGTGTGAAACACCCACTGACCTAGGAGAAAGTGTCATATTGTGTGTAAATGGCCTGTAAATGTTTTCACACTTTCATAGGGAGAGTGGTGCGTGCTGAAGGTTTGAGAGAGGTCAAGTTTGTCTGCCAGTATTCATCTTGTCAATAGGTCTTTCACGCCTTAAAATAATACACACACTGTTCACACACATTTGTCCTGTACACGCCAGAAATATGTTCTGAACGTCAACATGCAAACGTGGACTCCAGGGTAGGGATTTTGTAGTAATTGCCAGCTTGGATCTGATTCCAATTTGATGTTTATTAGGTTGTTTTTTTTTTTAAAGCAAGGATGAATTTATAATTTGTAAAGGAGAAATATCTGACAAAACATTCTTTTAAATTACATTTTCCTTTAATTTATTCAAAAACTAAACTGAATTAATTTGATCAGGATTAGAATTCAAAGAGCAAAATTAAGCCCAAACGTGGCAAAAACTGAAACAGATGAATACAAAGGCCATAAACCTGCCAAGAACTCCAAACAACACCAGTAAGGAAACACTCGAACACTGGCACAGAAGGAGAACTAGGTGATATTCATACCAAGGGGACTAACTACTGAGGGAAAGCAGGTGTGTGTGGAGGCCAGGAGTGACAGAGCAATTAGGGGAGCGGGACCAGGTGGGAGCGTGTATGTGTGTACAGCAGAAATCAGAGTGCAGAGAGAGACACACAATAAAATAATCACACACAATGAACCCAATCCAGGGGCAGAACCATGACACACACATATACGTGTAGCTCCTGGCTCAGCCTTGTGCCAGCAGCAGAATACGAAATGGGCTATTTTAGGGGCTTGATGATCCTCTCTGAGAAGGTGACTAGCACTGGAGGTTTTTCAGCAATTGACAGCGCTTTTATGGGATCAGTAGGTGCGTATAAGACTATAATAAATTACGCTGCAAATGGTGAAAAATACACTTTGCAGGAGATGATGCAAATCAGACGCATATCTAAAAGCAGTGTGTTTAATCAATATAATCTTGTTTATTCGACGCGCCGTGCGTCTCCGTGTGCATGTGAGGGTGTTCCTGGTGTGCGATGGATACAAGAAAGGGGGTTCAGAAGAACACAGGCCTCACACAGGGGATAGGTGCTAAAATATACAGTGAGAAAAAACTCAGTGAAAATGTGACAGCTGAGCAATAGCGAGGAATGGGGCTGGTATAGAGGACTTGTGTTTTGTAGACAATAGCAAGTAGCAATCATACTGGTGTATACATGTATTTTTATCAGTACTTGTTTTTCATCAGTGGCCACTGGCATTATGTTCTACCATGACTATACATGATAATACAGAAATCTAAAGATAAGAAAAATGAGAGCGGGTAGTAAAATATAAAAACTCAGTGTTTATGGCTTTAATAATGACGCCTATTGTCACTCATATTGTTGAATATTTGTGAGCCTTTTTTAACTCGCTGTCTTGCCAGTTTCTCCTCCATATATCACTCCAAAAGTACACACACACACACACATACACACAGCACAGGGAGTAAGGAAGCAGCCTCTTAATTATCAACCTCTCCTCACTGCTCTCAACACCTCATGTTTCTCTGTTAATGACTGGATTAAAGCCCTGATTAAGATTCACTTAACCCACAAACAGCAGTTGCCATTCACATGCCATTGAAAGGCCAATTAAAGGAAGTCGGGGCTTCAATTAAGACTGACAAAGGGCAGACAGTCAGGGATTTAGTGGGTGGATGCATGAAGGCTGGTGTCACTTAACTTCTTTAGAAGTAGAATAAATTTTGTATCTGGATTTAGGTGCAACACTCCCCACAGTCAAATACCACTGGCTATTACAAATGTTTTAATTTTTTTAAAACAAGGCTTTATGTGAGTGACTAACATGAAGCTTAAAAAGGCTCAAAGAGCGATTGTAAATAATGCTTTTGGTTGTATTGCAGGAATTTGGTTTGCTTCATAACCGTCCATAATCGTCACTGTATGATAGTTTCATTTGCAATTTACACATTGGAATTAAAGCATATTGCTGGATTTTGTATTAATTGGTAAGTTCTGACTGAATTTTTGACTGAACAATCTCTCTAAGCTCGGGTTCCCTTTAGATTTAGGAAGATACTGAAATGGTGTATAGTAAAAGGGCCTAAATTAGTATGAGACACAAAGAGATCTAACAGAGTAAACACAAATCAAGATAAATCCACAAGATTTAGAAATCATAATTGTGTCTGTTTATCTGCTTAGTTTTGATCTTTGTCTCAGTAAACAAGTTACAGGGATGGTTCTTGTGGTTACCAATTCAGACGGGCATTGCTATTTCCAAAACTTCTAAACAAAGCAGATTAATTAACTCTCAGGCTTATACCTCTGAACCATAAAGAGCTTACAAATTACCTAGGGGGAAGTGACTACAACCACGGAAAACAATAAATCAATCAATGAATCTAATGAAGCCTGCGTATCGTCGCTGGCATTTCACTCTTACTCTCAGTCGTCTGTGGAATAACAATGGGCAAAGAAGGGTATCGTAGTTAAATTGTTAATCATAATGTGATACTGCAGTCAGCAAATTTCCCATATGAGAAAAAGATACTCGAGGTCCTGCCTGCCTGCTCAGAGAGGGGACGTAATGCAGTCGCTATTCTTTCCACCCCACTGGAGAAAAGGACCTTCTGAACAATAGAGAATATATTTTTGTGCTTTTGCTATTGCTGGGTTATTATATTGATGTTTTCCTACTGCTGAAGCAATGTATAGATCTATTAAATCTCCATATGTGCTGTGTGAGACAGACATGTTGAGAATTTCTAATGAGAGGATTGCCAAATTGTCATTGTCATTAAATATATCAGTACAGAGAAATTCACCGTATCATCATGTGATTGTCACCCGTGTTGTCACCTGAAATTTGAGAATGTTTGAGCCGCGTTGTTCATTAAAATCAATAACCAACCCAAACGAAGCAGAACGTGCATTAGATTCTTTGTTTTTGTAGTTTTACACTAACCCTCAAGGCTTTGTATTGTACATTTATATCACTTTTGGTGTTCTTGAATGCTTCACTGTCTCTGGGGATCAGCTTGGTTTTGTCAGTAGCTTGTGGCTATGACCTGAGCTCAAATGATAACTTTTATGTGGGGAGGGAGACTGGTGACAGTGGCAGATTGACGGGCACAAATTCTTAACAGTACAGATTGGGTGATAACAAGAAAGAGATCTAAACAGGCCTTAATCGACATTGGCCTGTGACTTCTAAAACTTCCCCTAAGATAAGTGTTTTTGGAAGTCGTGGGTCTTGGCTGGGGAGGGGTTCTCGGAAGATGAATCTCTTGTGTGAAGCTGTGAACAAACACTTGATCATCAGTGGAATGGCATGCTCCCTTTTAATAAACAAAATGATTGTAAAACCAAGACTTAACCTTTTGGTTTTGACACAACTTCACGTTGAGAACTACTATTTGATTGCCTAAATTTCTCCTTTGCTTTTGACAAATCCCAGCCCAAGAGCTTTCATGCTACCTTTATATATGGTTATAACTTTTCACATGTTTCCTGTAATGTGAGAGTTTTGTATGTAACATCACATTACCATGATGCTGCTTCTTTGAACTGATCTTCCACGCAAAAGACACAAGACTTTATCTTAATGGGACTAATTGGTTGATAAAGGCTAAATAAAGATCCCTGCATCTGCCTCCTGTACAAAGATTTGCAGAGAGAGATAGCCTTCCAGTATAAAGTCATGCAAACAGGATCTCATTAGCAAATGCAAATGAGAGAACACCAAATCTTCGCAGAGAGGCAGAAGTGTATCTCCATGGGATAGCTGGAACATGACAGCTCACCAACCGCCTCCACGCTGAGCACCAAATGTGATGGTCCGCTCATGCTGTTACTCTTAACAGGATGTAGGACCAAACCATAAATGTAAGCGTAGGGGGCAGGATGGGCAAGAGGGTCATGAGAGGCCTTCGCCTTCTGCCATCTGAAACCTGAAAACTCTCATTGGTGACTAATAGTTTGTGGATGATGTTCATGGAGGAAAAGTCGTGCTGCTATTTTTTTTTTTTAACTGGTTTTAGTTAAACTAGCCATGTATCAAAGTGGTCTGGTCCTGTGCATACTGTAAACAAAGTTTATAGTTTTCCAATGAAACTCTTCAAGTGTATGATCTGAACAAGCAGGAAAGTTTAGTTTTGATCTGGCAAGAAAAACTTTGCAAAAATGAAATCTGTTGAAATGTTTATGCACTGGTAACTAATTTGCAAAAGGAAATAAAAGATGACTTGTAAAAAAATTAATTATAAATGTTCATGTACTGGCTGTCAGTTGTTTATAACTCCCATAATCCTCTTCGTATGCAAATGACATCGCATCACATAAGGGGAGAACATATTTCTGGTTTCCTGCATGCTCTGTGAAGGCAGCTGATCAGCTAAGAGGGCAGAAAGCTGAGATCACATTCAAGTAAAGTGATAATTAATTACATTTGTATGTCTGTAAGTTGTTGAGAAGGCTTTTCCCAGGAAGTGAGAAAGGCAGAACCTCTAAGCCAATCAGAACCCTCCTCTGAGAGCGTGTCTGTGTGACATCACAAGCTGTGGCGGGCAGAGTTCCTGGCGTGGCTTAGGACCAACAGACCTTCTGCTGGCAGCAGGGTGGCAGTGGCCTAGGGCAGCGCGATGATGGCCAGGTCACCAGCTTTTTCCTCCTGCCTGGCATGAGCTCTGTGGGAGGGGAGGCCGTCAGGATGGCAAGATCCCAGAAACAGCCCTTTAGATGTGTCAAAAAGCAGGCACAGCTAGGGGAAGCTGCTCATCCAGAGTGAGGAGCGAGGCTCCTCGCGCAGACTTCCCAATAAACACGTAACAACCGAACAACATGATGTTTTTAAAGCGATTTAAAGAATGATACACGGCTTTGTTATTGAGCTGATTTAAGTGACAAAGTCTATGTTCTTATCATCAGAGAATGAAAGCCAACCAGCCCACGTCTGTATGTGTAACCGAAGAGTGAAGCAGAATGGAAACAAGACAAAAGCTAAAATGTGCACACAAACACTATTGCATTATATTTTTGAGAATATGAAACGCTCATCTTGTTTCTTGTCTCAACAAAAACATTCAGTTACAAACTCCTCCAGAAGTTGTAATTTATTGTTTGCACATCACACACACCACATACTAAACTTGGTCATGTGTGCATTAAATTGAGATTAGTGAGAACAGTAAATTTGGCAGGTTTACATTCTGTTCAGTTCCATAAAAAAAAAGTTTAATGCACTTAAATACTTAAATTCTATATATATCTTGCTTAAATTGTCATTTTCTAACACTCTAATACTCTATACTCTAACTCTATACCTTACTGTATAGGCCAAAAATTATACAAATAAGTTTGTCAAAAGATCGGAACAAAGCAAGCAGGCAGAGGGGGAAAATACTTCTAGTTCAAAGTAAATTTAGAATCACTGAAACTACTTTGCACAACAAGATCTGTGAGCACTTACTCTATATTCATGACTTCCTGAAACAATCAAACGACTCAATCAGTTTATCAGTGCCACCAGCAGAAGTGTATTAGCTGTAGACTGTTTGCTGTTCAAACAGTTTACCCAAAAAGTTGATTTGTCTTGTTTGATAGGCAGTGTGTATTTCAGAGGTGGCGGCCTCTTTCACTAATCCTCTCTCCGCCTTTATCATGTAAACTGGAGATGCAGCTGAAGACCGTCTGGTCCTGAGAAGACAGTGGGTCTTTAACAGAGCCGTTAAAGCTGCGCCATCACACGACAATGCAGCTTGATTTAAAGTCTAAATCTGGTTTCCTTTGAACTGACGAAGTGAAGAGATAAAATTATCCATGAATTTATTTTACTTTTGAAGACTAACCTTCTTCGGGCACTTACCAGGCAGCAGCCATCTCTGGCATTGTGCTCTTTAGCATTGTGGTGAACCACAAAGGGGAGTCAAGATTAACAGTTTGCATATGACTTCTGGTGTGAACTTGCTGGTGTTGTCATATCACATTTAAAATAAAAATGTTTTGTCTTTCTGTTTCAGAGCCACTGAAGATAAACAGAAAGACAAATCCAACTTTGTTTTATTCCCTTCTACCTCGTTATGGCAAAAATTACACAGAGTAGCACATACAGCTCTCTTCTAATAATTTCTTTTCATGCGTTGGCTGCTCCTCTATAAAAGCTGCTCACTCTTCGGCCCATTAGCACTCATATGCCATGGTATCATATTGATTGTCTGAGCTTGTCTTTAACCACCAGCTGAGTTTTATTCACGACAGTTTCTATTTATGAAGCTATTGTTGCAAAACTGACATCTTTTTGCCAAGTTATTGTTACAAAGTCTGACACACTTTGTAATCTATAGTTATACAATAGTGGGTGGGTGGAGGGGGACCTACTTTCATATTTAATGTTATTGATGTGTAAAATGGGAGTCTTTTCATTCTCTAATATCACGTAAATTGTTTACAGAGAATTGAAAACGAAACACAGTAAGGTCACCACAAACTAGTTGCACTTTTGACCCTGAGCCGTAATGGGACTGTTGTTCCTGTGATCAGAAACAGTTCACAGATGGATATACACCTTGGTTATGATACCGAGGAACCCCTGCCCCTCCCCTGGAGACCAGAGGAGAGTCTGATAATAGGCTGCTATATCTGTGCGTCATGCCACAGGGAGGGGGGGCGGTGGAAGCGGGGGTGCGCCCAGACGCTGATCAGTCCGCCTCCACATGGCTCCGGCTTTATGATTCACTCCCACTTCGACCCCAAACACAAGGTGATGGCATCTTCTGCTGTGGGCTCATCTTCGCAGGTTCTTTCGCGCGTTGATGTTGTCTGAGACATTTTTTTTTTTATTGACAACATTTTTTGGTCTCTTCAGCTTGTTTGGCGAAAGGAGCCAAGAGGACGAATTGATTGGTAAGTTTGGGTGTTTCTGAAATTCCAAAAGTTATATTTTTACTGCACTGTCCGATGAAAAAATGTTTGAATTTAACAATAGTTAAGACATTCAACTAATATTAATTTATTACTCTAAGGGTATTTAGTGACACATTTTATTTCTCTTCCTATTTTCTCAGTTGGGTCTGTACCCAATTGAGAAAAGATTTAGATTTGTTTGTTTTTCACCTCGTCCTGTCTGATCCAGGAAACATCACAGATTTTTTCAAACGGAAAAATAATTGGCTTTTCCCCCATTCACGTCGGGTATCCCGTTGGGACATAGAAACACATCAAAATTGAATGAATGCAAATTCATCAGAGTAACTCTGAATAATAATAATGGAATATAAGCACTACATTTATAAGCTACTATAAAAATAAACATTTTGTTTCACAAAATAGCCTGTGTAAACATAAATGGTAATAAATTATTACGATCATTAAAAAGAAATAAATTCTATTTGTTTTTACCGAAAAGAAAATGCGGTTTATTCCTTCCTTTTATTTTTACATAGTCAAAATATGCAACGGAATTCAAGGATCGTGGGCGAACTTTCACTTTAGATTGAGTACTAGACAACACTACCCCCCCTCAAAAAAATCTGTGCTTTACTTCAAGTTTGTCATATGATTTACAAGAAACTGGTTCTTACCTGTGAAGAGGCGAAACCCCATTCATCACTGTCCAAAAAAACAATCACTGCTTTCCACTCATTATTCACGATTGTTCACCAGTACTTGGCTGCTGAGCGACTCATTAGCATCAGTCTCTTTCTTCTGTCTGAACTATTGACCTGTAGCACATTTACCATCACCTTCTAAATTCGGCGACATAATTCAAATGGTGCCATACACAGATTATAACGGATATTTACTCCTAATCCCGGTGAGATTTTTTTTTTTTTTTTACTGAGAAGAAATGACAAATGAAAGTGAGAGGAAGCCGTGTACCGAGGCTGACTCGTTCCTAAACTCCAGTAAGGCCACAGATTTTAAAAAGAAGACAATGAGTGAAATTCAACAGCTCAAATCTGGTGGTTATTTGCAGCCACACCCATTACGCCCACACACACATTTGATATGACGGTCACTTTCCACAACCAGCTCACTGCACTTTTAGGGCAAGTTACCTGCTTATTGGCAGGGCACTGGATTTGTGATTAACCCTGATCTGTGTCTGTCTCAGGGGGCTTTTGGACTTGCGCGGCTGCAGGCTGAAGACGCTCTCAAGCAGAAGACAGACACCTGGAGCTGGACAAAAGTTGGACAACTCCCGGAGAACACGGAGGGGGGGTCAGAGAAAAGCAGCCGGACTTTGTGACGAGCCTGAGTGAGAGGAGCAGCCATGCTCGGCGGTGAAGGGGAGAGCAGCGCCTTCTCTTCTACGAAGGAGGCGGCGGAGGAGAGGCGCAAGTCTCCAGCTGTGGATGGGGACGATCCGGCCGCGGGCAGCAGGTTCCCCGAGCACGGGCTGGGAGTGGACCGCTACTACATCCCTGCCTCCGTTTCTAAGCAGAGTCCAGAGACGGCAAACCCCTGCTCCTTCATCCCCTACACCCCCGGCGGGACAGTGTACACCCCGCCCGGCGCGGGCAGGTATCCCTCGTCCCTCCACCTGGGCTCCGTGTTGCCTCCCGCGGGCTTTTCGCCGTCCGCAGCTGGACGGAGCCACTTCAGCCCCACGTACCCGCTCGGGCAGGGCACCGGCTGCATCTACCCGCCCTATGCCGGCTCGGGGTCCGCTCTCAGCAACATGGCTCTCCCCAGCGCAGGCCCGGGGTTGAGGGCCCAGGTCTACCTCTGCAACCGGCCGCTGTGGCTCAAGTTCCACCGGCACCAAACCGAGATGATCATCACCAAGCAGGGCAGGTGAGCTCCCTGACAGTCATCTGAGGCCTGCTTGGTTTCTCCTTCCGTTCTCTGTCTTAACGCGCGGCCCCTCCAAGTGTGAGACATTTCAAAAATTCCGAGCAGGTTTTCAGCGTGTTTAACAGAATTTCCCCCCTGTGTCTGCAGACGGATGTTCCCGTTCCTCAGCTTTAACATAGCTGGTCTCAACCTGACCGCGCACTACAACGTGTTTGTGGAGGTGGTGCTGGCGGATCCAAACCACTGGAGGTTTCAGGGTGGGAAGTGGGTCACCTGCGGCAAGGCGGACAACAGCAGCCAAGGTGCGGAGGGGGTTCGATATTCGGCATTTTAACGTTTCATTTAGTTCTATTTTGTCAGGCCATTTACCTTTAATCTTTTAGTCATTCCACTTTAGAAATGGGCATACGCGGCAACATAAGATTATTGTTATTCTACAGGCTAATTAATATTTATTTTTTACCTTTACTTTCTTTCACCACAGTACATAAAGGGATATATTTTCAGCCTTTTTAATACGCTTTATTTATTTCAGGTAACAAAGTGTATATTCATCCAGAGTCTCCAAACACTGGCGCCCACTGGATGAGACAAGAAATCTCCTTCAGCAAACTGAAACTCACCAACAACAAAGGAACAAATCACAATACGTCACAGGTACTTAATTAAAAATAAATCCAAAAATGATAATGCCTTAAAGTCCAACGTAATTATTAAATGGTCCAGTATGTGTCAGCGCTTCGTTGCATTAAAGCTGTTTTTAGAATTACTATATCATGTGTGGTTTTATAGGCCTGTGGTAGCCTTTAGCCTGTAGTCAAAAAGAAAAAAAATGTTTATCGATATAGAAATTAGTAGCTTACAATTATTTACATTTTTTCTTGTCTTTTTTGGTGGGACGGTCTTGATCTTGCATAAGATGCGCCCACATGTGATGCTTTTGATGATTCGAAATTGTGCAATAACACAGTTTATTTTTTTTAAGTGCATTAATTCTTTGCCTGTGTTGTTGATTTTTTTTTTCTTTTAAGATGATTGTCCTGCAATCGCTGCACAAGTACCAGCCAAGGGTGCACATCGTGGAGGTGGCGGAGGACGGGGTGGAGGACATTAACAATGACTTAAAGACTCAGAGCTTCAGCTTTCCAGAGACTCAGTTTATAGCTGTGACGGCCTACCAGAACACTGATGTAAGTGTGAAAAATAGACATCTTTCCTTCTATGACACACACCGGCCTGTATATGGTATTATCTGATTTTGATCAAACTGAAAATATCTAGTGAAATTAATCTGCACAAATAACAATGTCATTATGAATCAGCTGTAGTTTTCTTTGTGTACCTTTGGGTCCACAAGGTGTTTCGACCTGTTCTCACTTTATATTTGTTCTTTCTTTTAGATCACACAGCTGAAAATTGACCACAACCCCTTTGCCAAAGGATTCAGAGATAATTATGATTCGTGAGTATTTTTCTCCATTGTTATGCATTTATTGCAGGATCTTTTTCAATAGAAATATCTTGTTTCATAAACAATGTTCACACCACCAGGCTATTTTTTCACCCAGTCAGTGACCTTTCTCAACCAAATGTTCATGTATTTTTTTTAGGATGTACACAGCTCCAGAGAGTGACCGCCTCACTCCTTCTCCAACCGACTCTCCACGTGCCCACCAGATTGTGCCCGGCGCCCGCTACACCATGCAGCCCCTCTTCCAAGACCAGTTTGTTAACAACCTGCCCCAGAATCGCTTCTACAACAGCGAGAGAGCAGTGCCGCAGACTAACAGCCTCCTCTCACCTCCAATTGAAGATGGGGCTTCGCAGAGGTGGTTTGTCGCCTCAATGCAACAAGGGGGAAATAGCACTAGCACCAGCAACAAGCTAGACCTGACACCTTATGAGGGTGAATACTCAAGCTCCCTGCTACCTTATGGTATCAAATCCTTGTCCATGCAAACATCTCACGCTCTCAGCTACTACCCAGACTCTCCTTTCACCACCATGTCAGCAGGATGGGGCTCCAGAGGACCATACCAGAGAAAGGTCACCTCCAGCTTGCCTTGGTCTCCTAGACCCAGTCCAACTGCGGGTTTCCCAGAAGGTTCAGAAAAGGTTAAAGCACAGATAGAAGAAGAGGTGAATGGCAGTGGAGGGATGATCTCCTCCTGGACAGAGACACAGCAAACAGCTCTTTCCCTTGATAAGGCTGATTATTCCACAGCCTGCAAACGAAGGCGTTTGTCTGTTAATGGTCAAAGCACAGAAGACTCACCCGCTGATATCAAGTGTGAGGACTTGGATACTACTGCTGTCACCAATGGTAGCTCCTATAGCAAAGAAGCCTCCTTGTCCAAGAGCATGGCAGCTTACTATTCCTTTTACACAAACCCTTGAATGTTTTGCCTTCAAAGTGTATGGCCATGTTTTGTTGTTTTAATAATTCATCTGCCAAAATGAATGAGAAGTATTTTTTGTTTTTGTGTCTTGGACACACACATATTTTGTTTTGGCGCTGAAACATGTTTTTTTCTTAGTTGTGATGGCCCAGGAAATATCCAGGACACATTAAAAAATGATATTAAATTCATGAGTCGTGTGTCAAAATAGCTATTGTCACATTGAGGTAAAGGCTTATCCGTTTTCCTGGATGATTGAAATATTTTGAGCACAAGTTTAACTCAGCATTTGGATTTTTCAAAGTGCCAAAGTATTTAATTTTACACATTTCTTTTCTAAATCAGTGTTATGTATGTTTTACTGTTGCATACATAATTGTACTTGCCTTACGTATGTGTTTACAGATTATTTATTGAAGGCCTATGAAATTTGTACACTCTAAAATATGAGAAGATGTTGTATATACCTTCATTTCAGTGTTCAGATATTTGATAATAAAAGCCATATGTGTTTCACTTATTGTCTGAGTAGTTTCTTCAAGTTCTACTGTATGAAAGGTATACGAAAGCACCAGCCAAAGATTGCCTCTAATTACTATACACAGACACACACACACAATGTTTTTCTTGATGCTTACATAGTTTAAATTTCTTCAATAAATTCAACTTAAATTCTGACAATTTTGCTTTAGTTTTAATTTTTACTTCTTTTCTGGATCCACAACCAACACAAAAGCAGATCAGAACAGGACTGTGCATATGACAGAATACTCCTTCAACTCGTCCCCAAGACACCATGTTTCTGTGGACTCTGTCGCACTCTAGTGGCCTTTGGTTGTACCCACTTGTAGCTTTTACAAATCAATTAGTTACGGCAGCCTGTTGAATTCCAACGGAGGGCGGGTGACAGTTTGATCACATTGTTGGACCATAACAGCTTCGAAACGTGAAGGGTTCAAACTTTAATATTTGAACAGTAGAATTCAAACATACATCCACACATCACAGATATGCAATGCAAAGAAGAATACACAGCTGGGTTTGCAGGGAATGCAGTCGATGTTGGTGAATTGGTCCATGCATAATTTTTATGTAACTTTGGGAAATACAGTTTGTGGCCAACACAAAATACCAATGTTGAGTCTTTGACAATATTCTCCGCCTGTTTTAGGGGTTGTGTTGAAACCTGGCAACCCGAGGAGCAGTCAGCCACAGACAGAGAGAGAGAGAGTCAACGCAGAGTTGACAGGAGCAACATCACATCTCTGAACACACAGTATTTTTTAGGAAACCATTGCCTAACTTCACCCCCCAAAAAAGCCTGTCTCTTCTTATGGACAGTTCTTTCACAAGCTCAGGTCCGCAACAGCGACATGTTTCATCCGTGTAAGTCGGAATACTTGTTACTCGGTGTTTCTGGGAGTTTGTCAAGTGTGCTAGCTAAGTTGGCTAACAGCACGGTTAGCTTGCTTGCTAGCCGACCTGCTAGCGTATGCGCTGACGTTAGCCAACGCAGATGCTAGCGTCATGATGTGTGTGTGTGTGTTTTTTTTCGGTTTTGAATAACGTACATCTTGCAAGCAGTGTTTTGTGTTGCGATTAACAGGCCTTTCAGCAAACGGATTGATCTGGGGCTAACGTCTTCTGAGGTCAGTTGGCTGGCGTCTGTTTTTTGTTAAGTAGGAATGTTAACAGAGCTTTATCGCGGACTGTCCATTAACAAAACCCAACACACTGCTATGGATTCGAGCTAACTATCGAAAATGGTAAACACCACACAACATGGGGAAAGGCCTGCATGAAGGATGTAGTGAGAAGTGGCCAGCTACGCAGACTAACTGCTTATGGCTGTATTTGAGCAATCTTGATGCATAGTTGGATGTCGTTGGTGGGGGCTGTAATAAGGGAGTGTCGTTAACTATTGTCAGATGGGTTAATTAGTTATACGTTTGAAGAGTAACCCCATCGAGTAGGGTCACTTACCATCTATGAGATTATGTAAGTGTTCAAAGATCAGGTGTTTACATGTGTTCAACAAAGGTAGGACATTGTTTTTGACAGCTGATTGTGTGTGGTTATGACAGTGTCTGTCCTTTTTGGAAGAATTATTTATTCATGCAGGGTAACTTTTTTTTTACACCTGGCTTTTTTTTTTTATCATTTTACCAGTGACACATGTTTTTATTAACGTGTGCAATCGTGGCATGGACATTATGGACTATCCTGATATGGTCAGCACACAAATGTTCCAGACTGAGGAAGCGAAACGGTTCTGACCAAGTCTGGTCACACCCTATTTCCCATTTACCTACATTCTTTAATGTTTTCTTCTTCATAGAGGATCACGAACATTTCCAAAGAATAACAGAGAAAACTACTGACCATAGTTTGAGACACGTTAATGTCTGCCTCGGCACTTTTTTATCATACAAATGGACTACCTATTTATTTAGCAGCATTAAATATTGAAGGTGGAGTCTCCTCTAGCAAAGTGTGTGTAAACATGTAAATGTTTATTTTTCCTTCAGTATGTAGCTCTAGCTGTGTTGTTTGAGTTTGACACTAAAACTTTACTAAACTAAAATGATTAAGACTTTTTCCTGGAGAATGACTAAGGATTATTAAAGTTAACTGGAATTACCTCTTTTTCTATTCTTATTTATACATGTAGAGTTGCTCACACTGTTATAGATTGCTGTTATTGTGTCAAGAATAACTGATAAGAGAATGAGTCAGTCCCATCCAGACTTGACTGTTTACATAAACTCTGGAAAATTGTCAGTTGTGCTCCAATGAAGTGTCAAAATTCACTTACCATTTCTTACCTCCTAACATATGGGGGAACCTATATATTTACTTGTCTTTTTAATGTACGTACACCATGGCATTATTGTACAGAAGGAATTGAATTGTGGTGTTACTCATTGTGATTAATTGTAGTCATCAAATAATAGTATTAGGAAGTATATACTAATACATAAAAATAATTTAGTTTTGTTGCTCTGTACTGTAGCTCACCAAATATACATAAATGCATCACATTTCCCAAACAACCATGACCATATGGTGCCCTGATGGAAGCAAAATGCTGACGCGCTGCGTGTTGTTCTTGAGTTGGGGTTATCATGCTTTACTATGACTCCTGGCCTCAGTAGGATGGGCAGCATTGGCACAGGGAAGCGGAAGCTCATGGTGATGCCAGAGGAAGCCTTGTCCTTCTCTCTGTGTGAGTTTTGTTGGCACTATGTGTAGTTATTCAAAACAAAAAATAAAAAGAGAAACCCTGAGCTGGTTTACAGTGCAGTGGTGATGCAGGCACAGGGGCTTGTGGCTGAGCAGCCTGAGCAACCTTGGAAGTTCAGCTCTTCAGGAGGAGTGGAAGCCATTGATTCTTTCGAGCAATTGTTTTTTTCAGTGATAAAAAGAATATTTGGCTTATTAGGAGAAGCGACTTGATCAGCTCATTTTTTATGACAAATACAAGATAAATGACCATTTTTTTAATCTAGCAAGGCCTTGTTTAATTTGGATACAGCCATAAACCGATCAAATCGTTTTTGTTTTTTCCTTCAGGACATTCAGCATGCTAACCTACTGGACTTGAACAGGTTGAAGACCGCTTAAGAAGCTGTCAGCCAACGCTTGGACCCTCAGCAGGGGAAGAGATGGGGAACACAGCAACCAAATTCCGTAAGGCTCTCATCAATGGAGATGAGGTGCTGGCTTTGCAACTCTATGAGAGCAACCCACAGTTCAAGGAGGCTCTGGATCCCAATTCTACATATGGAGAGTCCTACCAGCACAACACTCCAATACACTATGCTGCCCGGCACGCCATGACACGCCTACTCAGGTCAGGACATGAACCAGATAAAATCAAACAAGCTGCAAGCAAGCAGACATAATATAAACATGAGTCACGTGAAATGATTTTAGTGTGGTTGGTGTCAGTCTGGTATAAATGCACATCTATTGAGCCATTTTGACTCATGCACTGTACTTTGTCTGGAGGGTTTGTATTTGTTAATGCGCATTTCTATGTGAGGTGTTCCCATCATTATCTGCACTTTATGCTGCAAGCTCCCTAGTACATTGTTTGTATTATGTATATGGGCTGGTACAGGCAGCAGGCTGCTCTGTCCCAAATTGTGGGGAGGACTTAAAGGGAGCAATCAAGTGTGTTAATAATGTTACTGTCAAGTGCCGTTGTAATTGAGTGATAGAACCTTTTTTTAATGTATGCTCCAGAGTGCCGTAAAGAAAACCGTGTTTCCTAAGTTTTCTATCAACTTGTCCCTCCTGTGCACACTGAAATTGAGTTTCTTTCATGAAGACGTCTGTCAATAAGGTCTTTGTTACATGTATGAAACAGAACTCCAGACAGTGTCAAAGGCTGATTTCTCCTGACACTGTCCAGAGTTCAGATTTGAAACAAGCTTTGGTTGATAGATAAGGGGAGAATTTGTTTGCTAAGTTGCAGATTGTATTCAATTATCCAATTCAATTATTATTTGACCCTGTATTTTGATATTAAGTATTTTGTAGCTGTTCAAGTTGTCCCAACACACTACTGTATTGCTGTATTGTAAGATAATATGTTTCCTGTTTTCTTTCTATATGTTTCTGTCCCATCTGTCTCTCTACATAGCCATCTGTTAGCAGCTTTCAGGAATGCAACATGCTGGGATGGAACAGGATAGAGCTCCAAGAGCTTCCCATCCCACAAGCTAACATCCTTGCATGTGTTTTTCTTTTCGTCTTTCAGGCGCTATTTTTCCTTTTCTAATAAGATGCTTGCACAATAATATATTCATCCAAAAAATATATTTATGAAAAGATATACGTATAGATATAATTCTAATCATTCTAATCAAATTCTAGAGAAAATTCTAAAACTAATTATCAAAATAAAACGTTAACCTAAATGTGTCAGCTTCTCTTCGGTTAAACCAAATCTGGGTCAGAGAGTAAAAGATTATAACAAACTGTTATATCTGCCCTTGTCTTGTTCTTGTAGGTCTTTTCTCATTAGCAAAGATGGAAATCCCAACAAGCGCAATATGCACAATGAGACATCTCTGCACGTTCTCTGCATGGGACCCCAGATATTGACCTCAGAGGGGGTACTTCAACCTCGGATCTTACGGCCATATCAAGAAGAACAACGCCGTGCGGAATGTCTACAAATCATCCTGGCATGGACTGGAGCAAAGCTGGACCATGGAGAGTACGAGAGTGCTGATGTCAATGCCACTGATAACAAGAAAAACACCTGTCTGCACTATGCGGCTGCCTCAGGCATGAAGACGTGTGTTGAGGTAGGATTCCAGTTTGACTTTTTAGGTATAGAGCCACAAATTCATAAATGCAATCTAAAGACCTCTTTAGAGATAAGGGGAATTTGAGCATAAGATAAATAGGGCCACAGTAACCTTGAGGTTTACACAGAGTTACATATTTTTGATACCCTAAAAATATTTGAAGTTAAGTTTTTATATAACCTAGCTGTTAAACCCCCATAATGAAGGATTGTCAATGCAATTCGAACAATTATCAGACAGGATTATTTAGTGATTTATTTATTTTCCTCTTTGTATTGTGTAGTATATTGCTATACTTTATAAAGGAAGGTCTGTAAGAAACAAGTCTTCGAAAAAGCCACAAATGCACTTTTTGGTTTTAAAACTGGACAACTGTTGTAAATACTCTTGATTACATTATGCTTATATCAGTAATTGTTACTTTATTACTATGATGATACCTGTAATTTTTTAAATGTAATAACAAAATTAATTACATCTGCTTCAATATACCACTTAATTCAAAGACAAATCTTCCTTTTCTTCTGACTGCTTAGCTCCTGGTGCATAGAGAAGGAGACCTGTTTGCAGAGAATGAAAACCGCGAGACTCCATGTGACTGTGCAGAGAAGCAGCACTACAAGGAGTTGGCCCTGTGCCTAGAGTCACAGATGGTCTTCTCTCTTGCCCCTGAGGCAGAGGGTATAGAAGCGGAGTATGCAGCCCTTGACCGAAGAGAGGTACAAAACAACATACCAGGAAGGAAATTTCCCAAGTACACTGTTTGAAATGTTGGTGGGAATCAGCTATGCAGTCAACCTTGTTGCATTGGTGATGATTTCCTTAGAAACAAACACAGAAACACACATACAAATTAGTCACCAAATGGTCTGCCATAAGGCATTTGATCCCCATCTTTGTCTGTTTATTGGGCCTACATGTGACAACAATCTTTATTTGACTTGCTTTTAATATTGTGTCTCTTTTCTTGTTCTTTGAAAATCTTTCCTTCTACTCCCGCCCTAATTACTTATGTCTCCTTTGTTTCTCATTATTTTTCTGTGTAAACCTTTCTTCATTTCCATCTCCTTTTATATTCTTCTGACATCATCACCCCTTTCTCTTCTTTTTCCCCTTTGCTTTCTTCTGTCTTCTTCTCCAGCTGTATGAGGGCCTACGGCCTCAGGATTTACGGAAGTTGAAGGACATGCTGATAGTGGAGACAGCAGACATGCTGCAGGCCCCTCTCTTCACTGCAGAAGCACTGCTACGTGCTAATGGTACTATTTAACACACAGACACACACTTAGTTACACACATGCTGGTATCTGCTGGTTCTTAAAATGATTAGAACTGGAAACATGAAGTAGGCTAACAATACAGGAATACAGCGTTCAACAGAACAAAGTACAGCCCTGAACACCCTCAGTAAAATGTTTCTAAAATTGTTCTATGTTAAAATACCTGTTTCATTTTTTTGTTAAAATGAAGGGCATTCAAACTTTTGTAAAATTAAAAACAACCAGGTTAGAGTGCAACAAAAGTGTGGACACCTGTAACTGATTCCACAGAAGCTTACCTGTGATTAGTGCAGCAAACACATGCTCATTTGGTTTTGATTTAAGGCTTATTCCATGAGCGACCTAAAAATAATCTACTGTCACCACAGATTTCTCAGTTTTGACCTGGGTTGGCCATGGTCAGTGTCAAAAGAATTTTGTATTTTTTAGTCACACTTTCACAGTTACATTTATTCATTTGCCAACTGCTTTCATCCAAATAGAGACACACTGTACGAGTGAGGAATTCACAAAATTAAAACATGGTGTTTACTGAACTGAAGACCGGCAAAGAGTCAAGATCTTTACCAAACCGTAAAAGATGTAATATCACTAAAACATGCAAAGGAAAACATTTTTTTACATTTTGGCCTATGTTGCTTTAGCTAATATGGGCCTTTTTTTTACTTTTGCAATTACAGAACATTGTTTTCCAATATATTGCTCTTAGTTACCTTCACCTGCATCAGTGTAAAGGATATACATTAGTAAGTATATATTTCCTAATTAAAGTTAGCTAGCCTATTTTTTTACTTAAATTTTCAAACACTGTCTCTCTTAGTTAGGTTGTTTAAAAAAAGCTAATTCATACAGTATGTCTGGAATGGTTGTTTGCTCTTGTGTCACTCACAACTTTACTTTCAGTTTTGCTTTCCAGATTAATTTGTGTGTGCTTAGAATCTCAATTGAATCTGAGTTTAAAATTTGTTTTGCTTTTACTAAATTTATTGGTGTGACATAATTTTAGCTATGAGCCACGTTTATAAGCCACGTTAGGAGCCTTGTTCAGGGTTTGGGTGTAACGCCTCAGAGCATTTACAAGCATATTAATGCCATCTCCAAACAGCTCAGCTCATCACATTTTTAATCATTTAATTATACTATTTATACTTGTGACATGTTCAGTCAATGTTACGTCACTAAATCAAACTTGCATACCTAATGAAATACATATGATAGAGAGAAGTTAGCACTGGGCAAAATTAATGAAATCATTCTAAACTGAGCAGAGTGAAGGAATTTGTTTAGTCACAGTCTTCGTGCCGACAGACATCACTTACTTGCCCTGAATTACTTAAACTGATGCTGTTCCAACTTGGGCTTGGCCACATATTGAGGAAGTGTGCTACAGTTTTGATTTTCAGCCTTAAGCCACCAGTGTGTCAAATGTCAAAAAAAATGTGTCAGTGTGGGGTTGATTTTAAGTCTTTTAAATGTGCCATTTTCTAATTAAGTGGGGCTCCTGACTGTGGAGCTGTGTGTGCTACATATTAGACATACTTTTTAGGAGCTTAAAGGGGAGACAGTGACCCCAGAATAGGGCTATATTTATTCACCTCTATCATGGGAATGCTGTTTCCCATTTTAATACGGATGGGACATGTTAGGATTTTTGTTAATCTCCAAAAGTTTTTTTTCAACTCATGTATCATGCATTTCTTGTAAAAACTTTTCTTTTGTTAGCGTTTTTCATCTGAACTACCAGTTTGTCGGTTTTTCCATACTTCTACTCATTTGTATTTCCCAGCTAATTTTTAATGTTTAAAAATAAATGTGAAGACTTTTAATTTCACACCCATTTCCATGGCCAAAAGCATGAAGATAGGGTCATATTCATTGATGAGTTTTAATTGAATGGAGATGAGGGAAGTTGTTGCAATATTCATTATCTAAACGAGGCCATTTAGAGTCTGAGGCGTTTGATTGGTGGTGAAAAGTGTCTCCAGGCTGATAATGGCCTAATTGCATAGTTGACCGGGTCATGTTCCTTATTTTTGGTGGGGACTTTTTGTGAGAGTATCTGGGCTCAGGCACAGTTCACAAATCATTCAGTATTTATACTGAAAATCTCTCAGACCTTCTCTTGTGGTAATGTAGAATCGAACAGCTATTCTAAAACAGAAAACCAGATGGCAGCATGTCTATGTTGTTGGCTGTTTTGAAACGTTTATGTTGGTTGTGTTTACACTGCAGTGGGAATTGTATGGGCTTTGGTGGATTCAGCACTTGCCAGTTCTTATGAATACATGATGGACTAAAAATTAATCTTTAATATCAGCAAATTTTTGTGTGAATGAAACAATTGATTTGTTTATTTAGAACAAGGTCTAAATCAAGGTCTTATTTATGTCTGCTTAAGGTCTGCATTCTTAAACCATTTAAATATTATCAGAAATACACTATGTTTTGTATCAACTTAGGTTGATTTTAATTCTAAAGTGCTATTTATAGAAGCTTTGTCTACTTGAACCCGCTCTGTTTGCTCATCACACAGCTGCATCGTGGTAAACAATTAGGAGTTTTGATTGATTTCATTAATCAAGACCAACTTAGCCATTTAATCTTAACCCAACTTTTTCTTTTTAATAAAGAATGGCCTTTTTTCTCTCAGCTTATCCTGGACAGGTTGTCAGTCTATCCTAACCAACACAAGGAGACGTATACAGATAGACAAACAATTACACTCACATTCAAATGTACGGGCAGTTGCCAAATACCTAAATGTAAATGAGTCACCAATTACCTTTAAATGCATGTCTTTGAACTGTATGAGGAAACCAGAGTACCTGGAAGACACCCACACGAGCAAGGACAACATGCAAACTTCACACAGAAATGCTGCACCCAACTGGGGTGTTGGGTACTTACATTAACAAGTACTTACATTTCTTTCTCTTTAATTATGTTTTTATTTATTTTTTTAAATCAGATTGGGACAGGGAGAAGCTTCTAGAGGCCTGGATGTCCAATGCAGAGGAATGTTGCCAACGCTCAGGGGTACAGATGCCCAACCCACCTCCAAGTGGCTGCAATGCCTGGGACAACTTGCCCTCGCCCCGGACACCACGCACTACCCGCTCCTCCATCACCTCACCAGACCAAATTAGCCTCATGCCCGCTGATGAGGACTCTTCTCTGGTAAGGGAGTTCGTTAGGTTCCATTTTACAAATGTCTTCCATGTTAATGAAATAACAAAGCAGAAAAGAAACAGAAATATCAGGTTTAAGACTAAAGCACTCATGAAACAAAAATGAAGAAGGAAACCTTAGCTTTAAGTGGGGGCATTTCATAAGTGCCATTACACTGGATCTATATTTTGGACAGAATAATAGTTACACTGTTGTCTCAAAACTTCTTACATTTCAACATTTTAGGTTAAAAGTTGGTAGATGAGAACAACATTTTGGTTACGTCTGTTATTTAACTGTACTTGTCAGCCAAAATTAAGGAATAAAGGATAAGTTGCCCCAGGGAGCAGCATGTTTTCTTGGCCAAGAAGATGCTATAGCAGCAAGGGATAAAGCTAGGACTGAAGCACACTAACTAATAGTAACTGGCAGCATACCCAGAAAAAGTCTACACCAGTGTTTAAATTGAATCCCTGCAGTGCTCACAATTTCCAGAAGTGTTTCTGCTGAATTTCTAAAATTCTCTCTGCCACACCTGTCGTTAATGTTGCATTACTTTTTTGCAGTTATATTGCTGAAAATCATTAGTATTCAAGCCAGTGGTTATTTCAACAAATACAAACAAAAGCAGAACTTCCTCTGCTCCTAGAAGAACTGTTGTGTTTTTTGTCATGGGGTAGGAAATTTCTGAACAAAAAGAGTGTGTGAAATGCATTTTAAAAATTATATTAGTGCAAGAGATTCAATCCTCTACAGGCTAATGAGAAAGACCATAAAAATACTTAGAACAGGCATTCTCTTGCAACCTTCTGTAAGAAGAAATTGGTTGTTAAAAAACGGTTTTACTTGTCACTTTATTAATTAGATGCATGGCTCCAATGTGCTGTAAGTAAAACACTGTGTCACACATTTTAAGTTTTCTATTATATTATGCTTCCTGTGCACGGGGGTCACTAATGGAAATCGAGCAGATTTTTACATGTGAGGACAGTTCACATGTGAGCACGGTTGTTACTCAGGCAATATTCCGCTGTGTTTTACATGCTTGAGATGCACCTCTGGAAAATGTCCGAGGCTGAATTCTCCTAACACCGTCCTCAGTTTATGTGTGAAACAGGCTCAGGTGAAAAAAATATCTGATAAAGCAGACCTGCCAACCTGTACACATTTTGCATAACAGGTATGCAATTTGATGTCAAAGTTCTCAGCATTGGACTGTAAAGACCTCTATACTGTATTTGTAGAATGTTGCTAGACTGGCTTGTGTGGGCTTTATGAGATTAGCTAAGTGAAAACAGCAGTGGTGTTGTCGTCATTATAAATTGCAGTCATCAAAAATTGCAATCATCAAAAATTATTGTAATACATTTCTTATTTTACAGTTAGTCACTTAGGTGTGTGTTTTGATGTCTGCACTCATGTTTGAATGTAGTATTAATATTATTTTATGTGCGCTAGTTGAAGCTGTAACCCCCCATAAAAACATATAATTTTGTAAGGAATAGCACAAACTCTCTTCATAAAATCTCAGTGGTAAATGTGTTACTATAATATGTTTTAGAATTCACATTAGTATTAATGACTCTTTTAGATATGTTTTATTTCTTTTTTCAGAGGCTAGACTATACCAACAAGACAATCATGTCCATTTGTCTGTTTGCCCGAGCGCCCAGACAAATGGCTGTTTTGCCTGCTGAAAATGTCTCAAATTGAAGGACAACTGGTCTTACTCCCATAAAATTATGAAATGTATTCAAATTGGCCAATTGTGCAGTTCTTAAGTTCACATCAACCAGCATCCATCTCATACATAGGTCTTCCCACGTCTATTTTCAGGTGCATGCTCAGTCAGAACTTATTTTTTTCCCTGTGGTCCTGCTTACAGTACAAATTTATTTCATCAAGTCTTTCCTCACCACGTTATATACTGAGCTACTATAAATGGTTTAGTTTTTATTTTTTAGGTAGCAGCAGTTTGCATTAAAATTTCTGACAGTGAGTGCCTAAATCAGCCAGATACCTACACTGTGTGCACAATTATTAGGCAAGTGATTATTTTGACCATATAATCATTTTATCGATAATTTCCAACTCCTAGCTGTATAAACTTAAATACTTATTTATTGGATATCAGATGATGTGTATTTGTGTAAAGAGGGAGGGTGTGAACTAACACCCTATATCAAGGCGTGCATAATTATTTGGCAGATTCTTCTCCTCAGGGGCCAAAAAATGGGCCAAAAAAGAGAATTAACTCACTCTGAAATGTCAAAAATTGTAAAAAGTCTCTCACAGGGATGCAGCACTCTTGAAATATCTAAGACATTGCGGCATGAACAAAGAACCATCAAATGTTTTGTAGCAAATGGTCAACAGGGTTGCAAGAAACGTGTCAAGAAGAAAAGACGCAAATTAACCGCCAAAGATTTGACTCAGCTGCCAGGAAGGTGGAGTTGAGGTACTGGTATGAGCAGGTATTATTAAAGATGAGCTAGTTGGACTCAAAATCAACTCTCAGACCTACTGCCAGTTTTTAGATGACACTTTCTTCGAGCAGTGGGCCAGGAAAAGTTTCAAGAAGACTTGATTTTTATGGCAGACAACGCTCCATCACATGCCTGAAAGTACGACCTTAAAGATGAAAAACTAATGCCATGGGCCCCTTCTTCACCTGACATAAACCCTATTGAGAAAGTTTGGACCCTTCTTAAGCAGGACACTCTCTGAACAGTGTCTGGGAGGCTGTGGTTGCAGCTGCACAAAAAGTTGCTAAAAAACACGGCGTGACTCCTTGAATGGAAGGCTTGTGACTGTTAGCGAAAAGAAGGGTGGCTATATTGGTGACTGAGGTTTTCTTTTTGAAATTTCAGAAATGTTTATTTGTAAATTCTGAGTTTATAATTCTCACTTTAGCAGGTGAAAAGAAACAAGTGAGATGGGAAAATGTTTGTTTTTCATTTAGTTGCGTGATAATGCTGCAAAGTAATAGCTGCCTAATAATAGTGTGCATGTAGATATTGTCTTAAGAAAGCCCAAACTTCACTTTTACTTAAATGTTCAGGTTTGAGAGTTTAACATTTTGGATTGACCAAGAGCACTGTAGTTGTACTGTGTGCTATGTCTATTTTTGGCTGCACACATGTACACGGGCTAAAAAATTGTGTCTCTGTAATAAGAACTTCAAGGCTTTCTTCAAGGTTGTCAGGTCTGATAAAGTGAGTGAACAAATATTTTGTTGGCCATCAACAACTACAACTCCCAAGGGTCTTGTACATAGAAGTGTACTTTCCAAACAAAATGGAGGTTCTAGTTTCCAGTGCTATGTTTGTAGGATTATGTCCAGGAGGTCATCATTAAACCACTGACCTACTTCTGTGAGTGGGTTAGCACACTCTGTTTAATTGCCTTCCTGTTACCCTGACCTTGTTGTAATTTTCTGATCATTATCAAACATGCTTGACATTTTCCTCTGCAGTATTCTTTGTGAGCAATTGTCAAGATAGAAACTCTGCCAAGTAATTTGAGATGTCCTGCACTAAGACAGCGTCTAGTGGGAACCTGGCCTTTAGCTAATTTTATGCTGCTGGCAGTGTGTCTTGTTTGACCATTTACTGTTGAAGATTGCCAATGAAGGTATTGAGTGTTTTTGACAAGAGTCAAAGCTTCCCAAAAGATGTCAGCAGAATAGAAAGGCAGAATCGGCTTTCTTGTTATCTAATTTGTGCTTGGCTTAAGGAAACTGTACGTGTTAATATTTGTTATCAGCTTCTTCGCTGTAACATTACTGTGTAGCATCATCTGGCACATTAAAATTTAACTGTTGAAAACTATATAACAAATTAATTCGCTAAATGTAGGAAAAAATGTTTAGACTTAGCAGTAAAGTGTCAAGGCAAGCTAATCCTTATAATGAAACCCTAGTCTTATACAAATTAAGTAGTACTTTTTAATATTTGTGTTTATGATTTTCGGTCTCTTGCCAGTCTCTCAAACGCTTAGTGTTGGAAGACATTTTTGGATGAGGATTTCAATCCATAGTGTTCCTGTTTGTAAATTTAGCTGTTGATTGATGAGAACTAATGCTGACAGAATTCATTTGTCTATTTCTTTATGAGAAATTATAGGTTGCAAATATCTACAAGTATCTCTAGTGCCTGAGAAGACATGCTTTGAACTGCACTTTACCAATTGACTGGTTCTACTCAAGGGCATGTTTAAAGGTTACAGCAGACTATATTCCATTCTGCTTTTTTCACAATGCTTAAATTGTTCAAGGACACTGCCTTCTTTATGCCTTTTGTGTGAGTCAGTCTTTTACTGTAATGCGGCATATGTGTGTCTTTGCCCCTGTTAATATTTGTTTGTGTGGGTAGTGTGAGAAAATGCATCTTTAACTAGGACAGTTATTGTTTAGCTACATGCTAAAGAGAGGTCATCATTTTGGCCTGGGTTGGCTTTTGACATTTTTAAAATATTTTTAGAGACATTTAAAAAGCCTTGTTATTTTAATAAATATTAAATTTACAAAAGACAAAGAACAATCTTAAGGCAAGAAGTAAAGTAAATATAGCTACAAAATTCAGTTTGTTGTTAGGTTTCTCCCTCTGTCTCCTTTTCAGGGGTACATGTGTTGGTCAAAAACCTTCCATGCTTTCCTTCTGAATTTTTTGCCACATACTATAAAAATGAGTTTCTCAGAGTTTCTAGTGAGGACAGAGTGCCTGGATGTAGAAAAATCCCATGTAAAAAAAAAATGTTTATGGTATTAATAAAGAACCTTTCTCCCTTAAAAAATACTCTGTTGTGTACCTTAGACATAGTGCTTTTACCCCAATGTATCACACCATCAAGGCTTAGTTACTCTAGAACTTGTTAGATCTTGAACTTGAATATCTAGCAACATTTATGCTAAAGATATTTTTAATGAGTAACCATATTAACCATAGACTTAACGGTAACCCCTTTTAACCACACGTCACTGTCTGGAGGGGACACATTGATAATGTGTTCTGAATATGGCAGGAAGATGTACCTCTATGAACCCTGTTGCAGACATGAACTGTAGAGAATGTCAGGATGATCCGGTCCAGACATTGTCTAAAGTTTCCCTCTCAGACATGCAGCTAGATAGTCAAGAGGTAGTCCAGGTGAGATGCATTCTCACTTGTGAAGAAACATCTGTATAATTGGGCACGGGGTGGTGCTTGGGCACTTCAAGCAGGGGGCGGGACATGGTGCTAAAACAAAAAGCTGCAGAAGAGACATTTTTTTCCTGGATGGTGATGGAGTTTAATAATTACAATTTACTAAATTTAAATTTAATACATTTTTGTCTAAATATATTTACTATCAATTGTAAATGTATTTAGGCCAATCCACAGTATTAGGGTGTTTGTATTTGCCTAATTTTGCAGCAGTTGTGTGAAATAGACATCATTAATTGAGGCCATTAACACACCCACTCACTCGTGGTGAGTTCTTTGGAGTATTACCTCCTCACTTTGTAGAACAGGTTCCACAGTTGGAAGTCTTTGACAATAAACCAGTTTTTACTATCAAAAGAGGAAGGATATCAAGAATGGGATTGTCAAGGCTTTTTCATAAACTGAACATGGCTGAATACCCATTTAGAAATATAAATTATGCAAACTGTGTCAAAATAAAATTTACCAGTAACACAAAATGATTATTCATCCAGTCAGAGAAGGAAAAAATAAATTATTGAAAAAAATATTAAAAATATCACACAAAACCTATGAATCTGTTATACATGATTTACATGTTTAAATGCCTTTGTAGGTGCAAATATGTGCAAAGCTGAACGCCTATTGAAACCCAGGATAAATGAGCATAAAAGCTCCATTAAAATAAAAAACACTATTAAAAATAATTTGGGACCCAGAGGTAGTAACATCAGTTCTCTCAAGACACACAGAGAGCTGTTTTGGATTTATATGAATAAAGACTTATCATAAGAGTTTTTATATTTTAATAAAATTAAGTCTTTGCTATCCTAAATTCAGTAATTCATGATCTCTTTGATTGCATAGTAACTATGAGTTTATCCAGACAACCTTTGTGTTTTTAATTGCATAAATTTACTGTTAATATGAATATCTGCCTTATATATTTTGTATGTTTTCTACATCTTATGTTTTTATTCAGCTTTATACTGTAACACTCTTATTTTGACATCACTTGATTACCGAGTTGATTGGATAGTCATTTCCTACTGTGCTCTTGTAAAAAGTGTATATATAGCCACACATGTCGACTGTAAATTACACCGATGAAGGGCTTGTGCTAAAACGTGTGCAGTCAAGATGACACTTGATTTCATTCCATTAGTCAACCTGTGAAGCCAAGTTCATGTCATCTTTCATTTTAACAACAAAAAGTCTCAACAGGCATTAAGAAACATTATTTAAGAGCTGTTTCTCTAAAAAAAAAAACAATCCCACGAAAAAGAATTTTAGAAATGTCTGTACATTTTTAAAAAAGAAAAAAGTGATAGAACACTTGCATGTACTTACAGTAAGAATCCAGACCCTTTGCTTAGTACTTTGTTGAGTTTACAGCCTGGAGTCTTTTGGGGTATGACACAACAAGCTCTGCACACCTGCTTTGGTTTTTTTTGCCATTCTTCTTTGTAAATCCTCTTAAGCTAATTCAAGTTGGATGGGGACCATAGCGTTCAAGTCAGGTCTCTGGCTGTGCTCTTGGAAAAATGCAGTGCAGCAGATTTTTTTGTTGCCTTTCTCAGATCTGTTCCTTGCAATAATCCTGATTTTAACTCTTCCTCCCTTGCAATTTCTTTGACCTAATGGCTTCTGTTCTGATACAGTACACATTGTCAGATGTGAGGCCTTTTGTAGAGAGCTTTGTTCCTTTCCAAATAATGTCCAATCAGTTATTTACCCCAGGTGGACTCCAATGAAGGTGTAGCAACAATCAAGAGAAATGAGAGGAATCTGAGCTAAAATTCACATGTTTTTGCAATGAGTCTGAATACTTATGCCAATGTGATTTTCAGTTGTTCCTTTTTTCATATCATTTCTGAAATTTTGTTTTTATATTATAAGATTTTGAGTGCAGATTAATGAAAAAAATATAAATGCAAATAATTGTAGTAGTAACTAAAAAAAAGGGGGTTTGACAACTTTCTGAATGCAATTTAATCGGTAACAACTGCTTGTGCTTGTATTGCTAAACAGAGTTAGCAACAGGTAGCTGTGATGAAGGGAGAGATGTGGGATAGCCAGGTTGTAAAGAAGCAGAAGAAACAACTTAGTAGGTCAAATTAGTATTATTAACTAACCCAGCTCCGGTTCATTACTACCACATCTACAATGTGATTCTGTGGCAAACAAAAGGAGAAATGTTACGGAGGATTATTTGTTATTGTAGACTTTATCAGGATGCACTGTGGTCTTAACACATACTGTATTTTTCATGTTTCTCTTTCAGTGTGGTATCTGCATGTCTTCCATCTCTGTTTTTGAGGAACCTGTTGACATGTCCTGTGGCCACGAGTTCTGTAGAGCATGCTGGGAAGGGTATGCTGTACTTTGCTTTAGACTGGATATTCTGGGAATTTTCTTAGAATGGCCTTTATTGCCTTCCACTGATATTGCTAATTTATGTGGCTTTCTCCAACATGTGTATGTATCCTTCTGCAGGTTTCTAAATCTAAAAATCCAAGAAGGTGAAGCCCACAACATCTTCTGCCCAGCCTTTGACTGCTACCAACTAGTTCCTGTGGAAGTCATAGAGAGTGTGGTGTCTAGAGAGATGGACAGGCGCTACTTGCAGTTCGACATCAAGGTAAATTAGTTGAAAAACACAGATGTCAATCTGGTAATCCTTTTACACAGAATATTGACATTGTAGTATAACCACAAGGAACAAATATGTCCTGCAGTTAAGTGACAATGTAGACTAACCATTACACCGTGTATTGAGACAAGTTGATTGACATCGAAGGTCACTAAGTGGAAAACCTAGATGAATGAGAGATTCTTAGAGATATGAAAGTTAAGCTCTATAGCTGAGCAAAATTAATTAGAAATAAAGTGGTCTTTTATTAAAAAAATATTTTCTGTTACTAGATTGCAAGAATACCTTCTAGAACACACAGCCAGTGTGTTTACAGTTACTACAACTTAGTATTAACTAGGTTATAGCTGACTTCCTCAGGAAAGATGACTTCTCAATTCTCATGGAAACATAAAGCTTGTTTCCAAAATTGGAATTAGAGAAAACCTGATGTCACCAGTTAGGTTTCTGCTGGGCCTCTTTGTTCTCTTAGTTTCTCATTTGTTTTGCCCTGGTACAGTTATCAAATTTGGGAATTTTTTCATTGTTGGTTCAAGATTAAATTTCTGACAAAATGGGGCAACAATTTACTTAGCTGACTGATAATCTGAACTCCAAATGGAAAGCATTCACAGTGTAGGCGATTATTGTAACAACGCTAATAACCGAAACATTTTTTTTCTCCATTCTATTCACAAATAATAAAGTCAATTGCAAGTGATCTTTTCAGACTATAACCATCAAACTCGTATCTGCTGATATTGTAGCAGATCTAAGAATATTTTAATTACTTTCACAAAAGTACTTATCTAATATTTTCTTCTGTTACAGGCCTTTGTGGAGAACAATCCAGCAATCCGATGGTGTCCTGAGGCAGGTTGTGAAAGGGCAGTTCGACTCAATACCCAGGGTCCAGGCAACTCCACCTCGGACCCTCTTAGCTTTCCCCTACTTCAAGCTCCTGCTGTAGATTGTGGCAAGGGTCACCTCTTCTGCTGGTAATTAAGTCCTACAACATATGAAAATATAAACATTTTTGAAATTATGTTTATGAGTGCGTTTGCTATTCAAAACATCCAGTATTCTAATAACATAATATTATTACATGAAGTAAAAAACGCAATACAGAAAAGTATCAGAAACAAATATGTCTGCAACTTTATGTTTATGTGTGAGCAGTTGGATTCACAATTTGGTGCCTTTTACGTGCAAACACTACATCAAAATGATAAATCATAAATGGCTGGCTTATATAGGGGCTTTTATCCAAAGCACCTTACGATGTTGCTTCTCATTCACCCACTCATACACACTCTTGCACTGATGGGGGCAGATATGCAAGGGGCTGTCCTGACCTACCAGGACTAACTTGAGGTTCACTGTATTGCCCAAGGCACCTCAACATATTTCCAGGAGGGACAATGATGGTCAATGGTCAAACCACTGACCAAGCCATCGCTTCACCATTTGTCTGAATTTTATATGTGATCATGAGACAGAAGATTTGCTTGGAATAGTTTGAATAGTTTCACCACAAACTTTCATTTAAACCTCTCTTTGTTCATTCCAGGGAGTGTCGAGGAGAGGCACACGAGCCTTGTGACTGTGAGACCTGGAAGATGTGGTTACAAAAAGTCAGTGAGATGAGACCTGAAGAATGTGAGTACTGACATTGACACGTGTTTCAGACACTAAGTTGGAGTTGTATTAACACACTCCATTAACATTTTGACCTAAACCTCTGAGTTCATGCGGTTTAATACACATGATGTGAAATAGTTTTGAGGACTAATACAAGGGTCTCCGCATTTTTATTTTTAGCCATTCTAAGGTCACATAACACAGTCTTTATATCACTATGACTGTGTTAAGCTAACGGTGGTAAATTGTTGATGTGTAGTTTATGTGAGCGGATATTTTGGGTTGCAGTCAAGTGATTGATTCAGAGTTAAATTGCCTGGAACTCAACCACCGTAATTACAAACAGTTTACAGCTTAGCCAATTAAAATCCACCATGTTGATGATAAATTAATAATTAAAACGAACAACCCACTCATTGAAAGTGCACAATGTTTAGAATCGGTAATTGGACTGTGGACAATCTACTAGATGATTTAAGATGGTCCAAGTCGCTCCAAAGTGCCATTTCGTTGACGAGACAGTCGAAAGATAAAAGCAATTATTTTGTTTTGGAACCATCTTCCCCTTCCGTTCCCCGAGATTCTGTTTTATCTTGGCATTTCAAACGGCACATCAGAGGTGCTTTGATAATAGCCAATTATTCTGTTTGTGTGTGGGTGCAAGAGCATCATGGGAGATGTTACCAAAACATATAAGCAATACACATTAGTCAAGCAGGACAATTTCTCACTTGGTGCACTGGTCTGTTTAGTTGTAGTGGTAATAGCCATTCTCATTCTGTCTCATTATGCTTTTATTTGTCCTGTTTACCTTCCCCTCCTCCTCTTGAAGTGGCTGGTGTGAGTGAAGCTTATGAGGATGCAGCCAACTGCTTGTGGTTGCTCACTAACTCCAAACCCTGCGCCAACTGCAAGTCCCCAATACAGAAAAATGAGGGTTGTAACCACATGCAGTGTGCTAAGGTAAGTTAGGCTGAGAGGTTTTACAGACTTTGCATACATAATTAATTGTCTGAAGTGATATTCTAATCAGTAATCTTTCAACTGGCAGTTTACATATAAACTGAAAAAGTAGTCTTAACGTGCTCGTTTTTATCCCTTAAAGTTGACAAATTGGGTCTATCAAAAGTCAGAAATCTGTGACAATTTTTTGACATGATATAAAAATAAATAGGGTGCATTATGCATAATGACCTAATTTACCAGACAATTTATTTATTTAGTAGAAGCAGTGAGGGCAGTGGTGTGAAATGCTCCATTCTGCAGTTTTTGCATCAGGGTACATGACTGTTTTATACACGTACCCACTTACTTCCAATTATATGGCCAACCAACCCGTCATAGTTGAAAGGCTGTAAGAAGAGTTAGAAAGGATGTGGGAGGTGAAGGCACAAGTGGTACCTGTGGTGACAGGAACACTGGGGGCTGTAACCCCCAAACTGGGAGAGTGGCTCCAGCAGATTCCAGGAACAACATCTGAGATCTCTGTCCAGAAGAGTGCAGTGCTAGGAACAGCTAAGATAGTCCTGTCAGAGGACCCGAGCTGGAAGGAAGGAACAAGAGCGCCCCAAAGAAGGAAGGGGCGAGTGGGGAATTTCTTTATATATATATATATATATATATTTAGTGTGCGTATAAGCAAGCATTGTTAGCTTACATGATTGACATGCCACAATGATAGTGATGTGCCAATTTTAAAAGGCTTTAAAAAACCTTTTGTCAATATATCCATCATCCTCACAGGTTAAAGTTATGGAAGTCAGTCCTGAAACTACACGTGTGGCTGTGGCTCAGGTGGTGTCTCAGTATGTGTGAAGTGTTGGGGTAGGAAATTCACAAAGTGTGAAGGGAAAAATGTGTCAGAAGATGCATATTGTAGCTCTTAAATAGGATGTCACTGGCTTTATAGTTCCCTCTGGCTAAACATAACAAAGGGTTCCACTGATTCTGGCAGAGGTTTTGGTGGGAGGATCATAGTTTTAGATGAGAAAGGAAAGAAAGTCCATACATGTTTGTGGCTTTTGTGTGAATAATGTAGCTTCTGCTTTTAAACCTGAGACGTTGTATCGAAACAATACATTTAGAATCATGGTTAATTTAAGCTTTCTTGGATTGTGGCACTATTTTGGATTCTTGTCATGAATCAGCTTATTTAACTTTTTACTGTCTCTGTGAATTTGCTTTTGGTAATTTACTGTTGCACAATTGATTCAATTAATTCTTCTTTTATTACACTATGTATTTTGTGGCTGTGAAATATTTTCACAGCTTTCTTTAAGGTTCTAATTTTACACCATGGACTCTTCTTCTTCTATTTATTATTATTAGTCTTATTATCATCATATTATATTATTATTATTATTATTATTATTATTATTATTGTTGTTGTTATTTATGGAATAATGGAGTATGTAGCAGTTGTACTGTACTTTAATTGTAAATCTAAGATTCCCCTTTTCACACAAAAGCAGGTGAGCTTTGATATGTTTGTAGAAGGTTATTTTAAAAGCTGCACATTATGATACATATGCTCACAAACACTCCACGAAACTGCAAACCTTCAAGTTTTGTACTTTGATGATCACAGTTATGTTGCCTGACTGCAACTGGTGCTGGGGGCAGGAGCACTGTGCAGTCATACAACCAGGCGCTTCTTGTGACAGTGACAGCCCTGCCATCCTTGTTATGGTGACTGATCATATGGAGATTATTTTTGGAGTAATGTAGTAGCTTTGACGAGCCGAGAGGCCATGGAGGGCTCAGCCTCTTGAGCTGCTATTACCCAGTAAGAAATGGCTTTGCCCCTGTTGCTTGGAAACACAGGACTCAGTGTTGCCAAGGAACATTTCTTTGTCTTTTGCTGACATTTCCTTCCCTCCGGTGTGGTTTCACACTTTTTTGTCTTAAGTCTCTCCATCTCACATGCTGTCTTTTTTTGGTCTCCCCCATGAATTCTACCCCCTCTCACTCTTTCATTAGTATTGATTTTTCTCAAGTATCATGTAAACATAGTGTTTTCAGGACAACAGAGGTCTCACCCTTTAGGCTTTTTTGTGTTGCTCTACCTAACCTGTTACTCACAGAAGTACTTGTGTCATGGGAAGAGAAATCACTTGCACCCAAATAGGCTGCAGATTGGAGTGGCTGTAGTGTTTTGTTGTTCTACAATACCCATTGGGACCTGCTGATCTCAAATGTAGTCTGAGTGCCTTCTAGTGGTAGCAGGCTGTGAGGATTCACTGCAAGGAACAATAACCGCCTGTGTCCTATAAACTTTAAACTCACATTTCTAAAACCGAAACACACCCCCATTTCTAAAAGGGGAAAAAAGGTACAAGCTTCACACAGTGATAAGACAGACAGTTAAGGTATATTGTGTCCCAGGGTTCCAGATTTAAGGACACTTGAAGTCATCCTTCCCACTGTTATTTACTTCTGAGAAAAAAATGTATAAACAGATGTAAAACTTTAAATTATTAATAATAATTAATAATCCAGATTTTTAGACTAGACAACTAGAGCAGATGTAAATCTGATATTTTTCATTCTCCTCTTGAAGTGTAAGTATGACTTCTGCTGGATCTGTTTGGAGGAGTGGAAAAAGCACAGCTCATCCACTGGAGGCTACTATCGCTGCACCCGATATGAGGTCATCCAGCAGGTGGAGGAGCAGTCAAAGGAGATGACTGAGGAGGTAAACTCATACACAAACACTGGGGCTGTATTTACAGAATGCATTGTTATTGGCCTGTGCACGTGTTAATAATCAAATAATTATAACCAGTTTGATCGATTGGCAGGGGTCGCTTCCACCATAACCTAAATTCAACAAAACGAGTGACCTGTGCTGTTGAACATTACGTTAATCATGTTTTTCTTAGCCCATTTAACTGCCCACTTTTTAAAATGTAACTTCACAGCAAAGAGTGATCAGAAAAGACTTGAGGTGAGTGTTGGCAGCTCTCACTGGGGAAGCCCCGTGCTAGTCTGTGTAAATTAAGTGTCCTTCAGGAAATATGTTTGACATGCTATATTCTGTGCAGTTTTTAAATATATATTATCATATCCTATGGTAGTTCTTGATATTAAAAGAGTGCTTTACAAATTTAGCATTGGACTCATTACGTTGTTAGACTTGTCGAAATTTAAAATCAAGGTTTAAAACCAGTATAATTTGTCATTATTTCCATGTTTTTCCAAAAACCTAGTGTCTGCTTTATCTGTGTAGCCTGAACAAACACACTTCCTAAGAATATGGAATTTATTACATAAACAGTCCGGAGGGAACTTTTGTGGACCGTTATCTGTGTCCATATTATCACATATTAGATCACAAATAGATTTGAAGAAACGTAAGTATAGCTGATGTAACTGGGAAGTACAGGGTCTTCCCACTTCCTTCCTATTATCCTCCTATCTCTCTTTTGTGTGTACATGTTAAGAGCATGTACCACTATTGACAATAACCGTGATTATAAAATCAAGGTTTGAAGGACTGATATCTTGTAGTAAGTTTTAACAAGGGGAATTTGACTGTTTTATTACTGAGGAATCATGGTGTGACCATCTGACATTGTGACAGACCTATTATTCACGTCTGGCTTTCTCTGTTTCTCTCATGAACTTCTCAAAAACTAATTCTGTAGTGCATAACTGAAAAAAATACATCTACAATTATCGACATTTTCTTTATATACTTTCATATTTGAATTTCAGGCTTCACCCATTGAAACAGCAGAAATAGTCCTGGCACTTAGAGATAGCAAAGCAGGGAAAGGAAGCGCACTAACACATGGCTCATTGACCCGGTAGACACAAACACATACACTGCAGCTACAATCAAGCAGAAGTGGCAGGCATATGGAGAAAGAAGATTCTGAGCTTTGCCAGATTGTACAACACACTTGATTAACAGATGGAAAACGAATTGAAAACAGGTTATTTAAATTAAAGATCAGAGCCACTTGTGCTGATTAACAGTGATTATTGATTTTGTGGGGAATAAAAAATGTCTGTTTTTAGTCTTAGATAGTTGACTAATATGCAGACAGTCAAGAACAGTAATTGTGTTTGTATGGATATACAGAAAAGGAAAGCACATGATTCTATGGAGCCTGAAAAGTATGATAGAATTTTTTCTGTATATTAACATTATCTCTCTGACATCTGCATTTTCTGAACAATATTATATAAAAGAGGTATTTTTCCTCCTCTTGTTTTAAATGGACTTGTTTTTTGCATTTGTCCATTAGCTTTGCTTTAACACCCACATAGCAGCCTTGGTGTGAGCAGTCTGTTTGTGTGAGGTATTCAGGTGAAGTACAGAGTGTACAGTAGGTCATCTGTGTTTTGAAGCCCAGTAGCCTTTACAATCAAACCCATCTGCTGAGTAGCAACGCAGGAACTAGGTGAAACTATGCAATCTCTGGTGGGATATCTGCACAAAAGAACCTGCATCTAGACTCTTGAACATGGAGACATACACGGTCAATTCTGCTGAACTTTATCAAAGGTGAAAAAAAGTGTTGTAGTTATAAGTAGTAGTAGCAGTTGCACCTGTGGTACTGTTCACTTGACTTCACTTCTCTGAGTCCCTGTGTTTTTCTACGTGAGGCAAAACAGAGGAAGAGTTTGACTGAGCGGTGTCTCATTATGATTTTGCAGGCAGAGAAGAAGCACAAGAGCTTTCAGGAACTTGACCGTTTTATGCACTACTACACACGCTTCAAGAACCATGAACACAGCTATCAGGTAAAGAGATGTGACTTTGTCTGCAATGATGTTTACTGTGCATAGTGTACATTGAATCACAGTGGATGTAGCCAATGAGAACGCGTCATCTACTCTAAAGCCAGTACATTGCTTAACATGTGGATAGGCTTCCCAGCGCTAAAAATCCAAAATGATGAAAGTATATTATTTCTGTATTCTGTTTCTGGAGCCTGTCATATAGTTATTGGGATGGTTGCAGCAGAAAAAAAGAAAGTTAGCTTATTCTTAATTTACGTAGCCTGATTTTTGGCTTCTCTGTTTGGTCAGGCAATGTTCTCAAGATGTTTATACTTAATAATAAAACTATTTCTGTTTTCCTAAAAGCTGGAGCAACGGCTGTTAAAAACTGCTAAAGAGAAGATGGAGCAGCTTAGTCGCGCACTGAGTGGAAGTGAGTGTGAAGTCCTCCACAACTGTGTCAATCTTTATTACGCGACTTCATGGAGTCCATTGATACTTGAACATTAGATGTTCTAATATTGATATTACGAAGTAGGTAGAATGGAGAAGAAACAAGAGTGTTTTGAAAATGCATTAAAAGTGGCTATAGTTTGTATTCAGTGGGCATGTCAAAATTACAAGAAAGCTGCTTTGAGAAATAAGCTTTGTCTAGAGCAATTTAAGTCCCCATCTGTACAGGCAATTACAGAGGCTTTAACATAGTCGCATATTCTTCTGATGAACACTGTGGTGGTACTTGCTTAATTGTGACAGTCAGCTAACAGAGAAATGAAAATGACTATAGCTCCGTACTTAAAAGTTTGGCTGGTTAATTAATTACACATGCATTTTTCATGTGAGGCAAAAGTAGTAGAATCCCCATTGGTCCATTATTGACATTACAAACATTTACAATTTCTGACAATTAAAAAAAAATTACAATACAATTGTGCTCTCGGATCCTCTTTTCCCTTTTTGGTTGTTCAGGGACACTCTGATTAGTTATTACTATGATGAACCTTCACTGACAAGATGTCTTCAAATTAGTAGATCACAATTTTACCATGATACTGGCCTATGATCCAAAAGACATTGTTGTACCCTCAGGATCTGTAAAGACAGACTCTCAGTTCACGGTTCTCCAAAGGCCAAAACAGTTCTGACACTCACTTCCTATCAAGCCAGACTCCAGGGATGTAATTTAAAACTGCATCTACGATACATGTAGTACAAGAGAGCTGTTTTTTTCCCAGAACTCATCATTTCGTGGTGAGTTGCATGGAAGGGTAGGTAATATAGGCTGAGTGCATACTACAAAAATAAAGCAGATATTAATTTTTGCTATCCTCTCTCCTCTTTCCCAGGGGAAGGAGGCCCACCTGACACTACATTCATTGAAGATGCGGTCCTAGAACTACTAAAGACTCGGCGCATCCTCAAGTGCTCTTATCCTTATGGGTTTTTTCTGGAGCCCAAAAGCACAAAGAAAGAGATCTACGAGCTTATGCAGGTTTCAGTCCTACTCCTGAGACAAAAGACAAATGTTCACAGCAGTCAGGTTTATATGGGCCATTACAAGATGTGGGACTGAAGCTTTCTACCTCATAATCTTCACAGTTTGCCCCAATTATACTTCCACATCTTGGCTTTTAGTTATAGATCTAGTCTTATATTTATGTACGATTGCCATCATGGACACAAATTATATAAGCTTGCCTTACCTACCTGTTTTATGTTTTTGCTTTTGAAATACTGCTAATATTAATGTAGGAGGCTCCCATAAGTTTTCCTTAAAGTATGTAAAATGAATACATACTTTAAGTAGATAAAAGCACTCCCACCCCTAAAACGTTTTTTTAATACTTATAAAGTCACTTTGTCCTTCAACATCTCATTTTGGGAACAGAGTTTATGATGTGAAAAAGTAAAACTTCACTAAAATCACTTATTTAAAAAAAAAAAAAAAAATCTCTCTCAGTCAGATCTTTTTCTGTTCCCAGACGGATCTGGAGATGGTAACTGAGGACCTGGCACAAAAAGTCAACCGGCCTTACCTGCGGACGCCACGCCACAAAATCATACGTGCAGCGTGTCTAGTGCAGCAGAAGAGACAGGAATTCCTGGCCTCAGTGGCCAGGGGAGTGGCTCCCAACGACTCTCCGGAGGCCCCTAGGCGGAGGTAAAATACAGACCTGCAGCTCACTAAAGCCTCTTTCACATATGAACTCCAGACAGTGTCCAGGGCTGATTTCACAGTGGGAGACCGTCTGGGTCAGAAGTATTCTCACAGGAAAAGTTATGCTTGATTGCAGTGATGGGTCAGCAGGTACAGGAGGCATAACACAATAGAAAAATTAGGCTTTACGTAACAGTGACATCGGAGTAGATGATGATGATGATGTTGGAAGCATCTTACTTGGACATTTGCATTCTCCCCTACGCTGCCTCTGGACACAGTCAGTCAGTGCATGTGTGAAAGACCCTTAAATGGAAAAAAAGTACTACAGTACAAGAGAACTGAACAAGTTAGCATGATTTTGTTGTAAAATCTTAGCAATTAGTCCCATTGATGCAATAACAGAAAGTTTTGTCTTTTGCTTGATTACAGTTTCGCTGGTGGAACGTGGGACTGGGAATATCTAGGGTTTGCATCACCTGAGGTAACAGAGCAAGCTTTCAGTCAAGGCTTGAACCCCACATTAACACAAAATGTATATGTGTCTTTTCAAGACATATTTTTGAAACTGAAAGTGGCTGATCAATATACTTAAAACAGATACCGGTGACACCTGAATGCATTGTTTACCTATAAATATGAAGTGCTTTATTCTGCCAGCACCTCTCTTTACATTCACCTAATCAGCTTTAATTAAACATAAATTCTTAATTATATATAACATGCAACTCTACTCTCTAATCTTTTCTATAAAGTCAGTAAGTATATGTAAATCCTTTTAATATAGCTGGTTTGACTTTGGTTGTGTTAACAGCACCTTCAAATCATAATGAACCCAAAGATTACCATGTTATTCAACACACCAGAGCAAGCCAGATGGCCCACGTTTCCCCTGTGCACCGAGTACTCTGGCAAACACAGAAGCAGGTTGCTCCCAATCATTGCACATTAGTAGCAGGCGTTTGTAGTTAACACTTGCAGCCATTAAACTGTCGACCACATAATGACCTGGTTATTGACCTGTCTACTTTTTTCTGCACAGCTTGATGCATGTACACATACCTGCTTGATAAATGCATTGTAAAACTCCTGATCCTGTCTGCCTGCTTGGCCCTGTGCTGTTTGGTATGGGTAAAGCTAAATGGCCAATGCTGGTTAAATGTTGTGTAAGGCTGGACTCAACATGTTCAATTTGTCCTTCTTTGCCATTTCTGCACTAAAAGCAGCAAGCTGCCAAGTTGTCAAAATTAATTGTTAGTTTGTTTACAATAGACAGGATTCTGTGGTATGAAGTACTTTGATGGTTGGACCCTGTCGTGTATTAGAAAATATTAAGCCACATGACCTCATGTTACAGGTTATCTTCTTCTTTTCTCTGCTTGGTCTTAATTAGAAGTTAATAGGAATACTATCAGTCTATTTTGCTATTATGTCTGTCAGACTTTTAATTTTTATCTGTGTGTTTACTGTACTGCAAAATGCCACCATCACTCCTTAAGATAAATGCATTATACAAGCCACAAGCAAAAACTTAATTAAGCTAGGAGAAACACTACAAAGCATTGGCTTATCTGCAAAAGAACTTATAATCAGTGTAAATTCTGGTGCGATGCTTATCTTACCTCCATCCCATTTTCTCCTATAGGATGGAGATTTAACAAGTCTGCCAATATTCTTCCACTGTCAACAATTATTCTAGTCACATGGACATATTTATGGAGATGGTCAAGTTCAATGTTGCTACGAGAAGCTGAACATCTTACACAGGAAGCTGTCCCCCAATTAAGCACTGTAGTAGTATTCAAAGCCTGATGACATGTCTCACATCCACAGCTACAGAGGGCCCATGGTTCTTCCTGTGGCTGCTGATCGCTTTGTAGTGGGTTATTTTTAGAGTAGTGGAACCATGAAAGACAGTGTTTGGGTGAGAGGCTTTTGATTATATGAATGTGAGTCACTGGCTTTTGCAAATGTGTGAGATAATTGAATGGAGAATGAAGTTAATTATTCCAAGAGGTAATAATATGCAGATATGCCTTTTCATGTTGGTCTACAACCAGAGATCAGCCTAACAATTACCACTAACTTAGAAGGTTTGGCAGTGTCACTGAAATTTCATTTATGTGAGCACTAACAGAAACATTCACTCTATGCTTTTCAGTTAGAAAATTAAAAAAACTGTAATCCCATATCCATAAACATGTTTGTTGTATATTTTTAATGGCCTATCACCCCATATTATTGGATCTCAGTTTGTTGGTGACATGTGAGTCATTCTTTGGAGTTCTATCTACATTTACTTTGTGAGACAGTCTGCATTAATTGATTTTACATAATTCAGATTCCCGTGAGTGACAGCATTCCACTTTGAATTAATTATAAATTGTGTAGATGGAAGGTTTGAAGCAGCCTCTAGGTGTTAATCTGCTCTGGAAAAGAAACTCCAGACCATATTTGAAGCCCATTGCTATACTTCTTTAATCAAATCAAACAAACTTACGTATGTAATAATAATCTCTGTTAAACATTAGAAATGTACACTTGTACACATTTCATATGTCATAATATGAAATGTTTTTGCTGTTTTTAAGGAGTATGCAGAGTTCCAATACAGACGGAGACACAGGCAGCGGAGGCGAGGCGACATGTCCAGTCTCCGTAGCAACACACCTGACCCTGATGACCCTGGGGAAATCATCTTAGGTACTTTTACAAGATTCTATTTCAGAACTTTTTGGTGTTGAGAGACTTTTGAACTTTCATTTGTTTAGTTGATTCACAGAAAATAACTTCATTAACAAAGAATTTAAATGTGCAAATAGAAAACGTAACTGGATGACGGTGGATGTTTTGGACATACTCTCCTGGTTCTTGCAATTTTTGCCTGTTTTGTTATAGTTGCAGTAAAAAGATGTTAGGGAATTAGGGGAGTGAGGGTCAAACATGGGTCTAATCCACCATAAAATAATACATATATAGTACATTTAATTATATGCCCTCTGTTTGTGATGTGCTCATTTGTACAGAATACATGTTGTATTACTGGCCTGAACTTTAATACCTCAAACCTGCTGAAGTTCAGTAAGCCAATATTTCAAATACATCAGTTACTCACAGTGCTGTTTTTTGGCCGTGATGAGTGAAGTTGAGATGACGTTTGCAGTTTTGAAGCCTGCTAATAGATTCTGTTGTGCCAAGAAGGATTTGCTAATTTCTAAAGAAGCTAGTGAATTAGTGAATTCCCTGGGAAAATGGCGAGGGCACATGCTCTGTCATGGTGCTATTACTTGATCATTTTGCAGTGTTCACTAAAGCGAAGATGATTTGCCTAAATGCAGTAATTGGCACTGGGTTAAATTTGTAATTTAGTTTCAGTTTAATTTTAGTATTTTGACTCTGGACATTTTCTATTCCTTTTGCTAAAAAGACACACAGGATGTTGGAGGTGGATGTAGACAAGGTCCTTTGATGGTGAGTACACTATTATCCTTTTACGTCTTTCAAGAATTTGAGATAATGCCAAAACAGTGCAATTTTACTGTTACTGAGATTTCTGAAGAGATTTTTCTGCCTTACAGTTACAATGTCCTCTGGAACCAGTTTTAAGATTCATTTTAGGATATAAAAAACCAACAAAAACATACAGTCTATCTGACGTCTTCCTTTTGTTGTTTTGCATACGGACACATTATGCAAACTACAAAAACACTGACTGATGAGGCATATTTGATAAACAAGGAGCGTGCTCCAACCTCGGTCTGGCTAGTAAATTAAACCGATTAAAATGTACAGAAAGCAAAACTTTGTCATGTTTTAGGTTTGAGTGGTCATAGTGGCTATTAAAAACAGCCTGTAGTTTATCGAAGGCTCATGATTTGTCTGAAGCTGGCTCAGTATGTTTACATCTGCAGGCAGGTTGGATTTCACCTGCAAGTAGGAAACTGCTGCTGTACTGTAACATGGTTTCAGGTTTGTTACATCTCTGACGCTGTGTACCTTCTTTTTTGCAGGGTCTTGGATCCTTGGATGACGACGACCCAAACATCCTGCTGGCCATTCAGCTTTCGCTCCAGGACTCAGGGATGGTTGGGGGTGGGTCCAGCCATGAAGTTCATGCAAGTGAAGCGTCACTTGGTGCAATTGGTACCTCCCTGCCTTCCAGGCTGGAAGAGAGATCTCGAGGGGCCGAAGTCCTCCACAGAGCTTCCCTAAGCAGCTCAGAACTGCTGGAGCTGGGTGACAACTTGGCCAGACTTGGCAACATCAACATCAGCAGCCATTACCCTGCCGCGCCTGTTCCTACTGCCGGTCAGCACCATGACTGCCAGCGTCGGGCCTATAGGGCCTCGGCACCAATATCAGTGGCTCCAGGCGGCAGCACTTCATCACCAGGCCAATTCTCCTCTTCCAGTGACACAGTAGATTCGATCACATGCTCCGCCCATGACCCAGTGTCATCCTCTACATTAGCAGCAAATGCTAACCTGCTGGGCAACATCATGGCTTGGTTCCACGATATGAATCCTCAAGGCATCACCCTTGTTCCCTCCACCTCCTCCAACACTGACTCAAACCTCGATTCACTCCATGCAGATGGAGGAGGGTGTCAGCAGGACGAAAACAGGAAACCTCAGGAAATGATGGCAGATTTGAGTTTCTGCTCTCAGAGACTGAGTGACGTGGAGGAGAAGGAGTGCGCTGTCGTTGAGAGGCCAACCCAGTTAGATCTAGTAGGGTTGGACACCATGCCGTTACCTTACATGGCCACACTTGACACAAATGGAGACCACGCGGAACGCGGAGGCTCTAAGGTCTGCCATGTTGACACTCCGCAGTGTAACTCCGTATCAGATCAGCTGCCCAGCACCAGCTCCTCTGAGTGGGAGGAGCAAGTGCACTTGGTATGATGTGATTGGAAGAGATGGGAACAAGCTTTTTTGGAAAGGCCAAAACCCACTGTAGATTGCAAATTAAATAGAGCTTAAGAATATGTGTAATCGCTAATCGAGTGGAATGTACACAGAATGAAGAATGTGTCAGCTCATATTCAGCTGGAAAGTGGTGGAATAAGTAGACTCTTAGCTTAATCTACCGTTGCAGGCAGATTGGTTTCCTGTGTTTACTGTATACTCCACCCCACCCCCACCCCCCAAACCAGAAATCAATAACTAAAGGAATGATTACATTTGAAAAATGTTATTGACATGTCACCTACAATTCTTCTGTGTTGCTACAAATTTGATGTTTCTAAAATGAATTTTTATAGGTGTAAGATTTAGAAACTTTAGCCTAGTGCAGGTATTACATTTGTTCCACTGGAGTAAAAGCCTACTGTACACGATTCAGGGCTGATGGAGGATTTCCAGCTGTACACACAGTCTGTGTGGTGCAGGCTGAGAAAGTTCTTATGTCTATCCATATCTGCCTCCTTTATAGGTGCCAAACACTGACTAGATAAAGCGCAGTTTGCAGTCACCAAGTGGATCCTTTAAAGCAAATTGTGCCTGGTAATTAAAATCTCCATTACTCAGCTTAACTGTAATGTGAAAGTATCGAGCCATATTTTATTTGAGATTGTGGCTGAGTTTTTAAATTTCACAAAATGCTGTAGTGTGCTTTGTGAATCTTTAGTTAAATACCAAGATGGTTGTGAACTTTAATTATGTGAAACATTCACAGTTAAAAACATTTTTGATTAATTATTCAAATTGAGATTAGGTGGTTTTAAAACATTTCACAATGGACCTGAAATAAATAGTTACTTATTTCAAAGCTGCAATGCTAACACACTTTCAGTGAAAAATGTCTTCTGAGCTTCAAAAACAACAAACGCTGACAGGGCCAGAGGGGTTGTTCAATATCATTCAGTTCATACCTGTGTTATAGCATATTCTATATTCCCTTGTAGCTTGACTTGAATACACTTTGAGCACTGCAGCGGAACGTGAAGCACGACAGACTAAGCAGACAGTCAATACTGTTGTTCAGATACTGCGGGAAAGGCCAATGATGGAGATAATCAGGCAATCATATTCAGACTTTGGTGAATTAATTAATCAAGCCCAAGTCACTGTAATTAATGTTTGGCTCCTATTTAAGTGTAATATAAGCAAAACCTTGTTGGAGCTCTGCAGATGTTGTGGACTGCAGGAAAACGCATGGAGAAGCCGTCAGTGTGTGTTGCATCTCAAACCGTAGTCCATGTCTGTGAAGCGGTTCTCTACACCGTTTAGAGAGACAGTGCCTTTGTGTCAGTCACCACTAATTAATTATTTTTCATACATTTTCTGAGTGCTAATTACACAGTATTTACAGTGTAAACAAAACGAACACCTGTTACCTTAAAGTTATTTCTCTTACAAAGTTTTTAGTGTGTAGACATGAACTTTATTTCCTTGACATCAAAATACTTGTAGCACGAGGCTTTTGGTTGGTTCAAGTAGTATTATGTTAATGGATAACACTGATTTTCATGATTTGGTATAATGAGTAATGCTTAATGTCATACACTCTGTACTTTCAAATCTTGTTCAAAAGTATTTTGAAAGTTTTTGTTTCTGTCTCTTTTTATTAACCAAGGGTTCTTGCCCTATGCAAAACAGTTTTTTTTCTTTCTCAAAAACGAAAATCACTGTATTGACTTTGGAATGAGCTGACTTACTGTATGTGTTTAATGTATCTTCCCTGAAGACACTAAAATGGAGGAAAGTTGCAATATAAAGCAGGTATCTATTTGGACTATTAGACGGATCCATTAAAGTCAATGGATTGTAAATGTCATAACCATAGGAAATTAAAATGTTTTACCGTAAGACTTCATTATGTTTTTGCACAGACCAATGTCTGACTGAAGTAAACAACCTTTCTTTTTTCGCAGACATATAGAGTCATGTTAAATCTAAAGACAGTGATTGCTTCCACAGATGTCTTGAAGTTGTGAAACTGAGTGCCATATGATTAGTGGAACTTTGTCGGACTTTAGTAATGCAAGATGATTAAACCGAGGCGATAACGCACGTTACCCTTTCTGTGTGACAGTATGCCGTGCATAAAATGGGTACATGTCTAAATGAAATTTCTACTTCCTTTTTATGTCACCTCTGATGTCCAGGTGATTTATTTTGAAATGGCATATAACACTTTGTAACACATTGAGATTTTCTATTGTAAAGCTACTAATCCTTGAAATGCTATTTGCACTTTCATAGTCTATACTTGATACATTCCCTCTTTATATGAAAAATGTTTGATGTGTGATGCCAATAAACTATGTGTTAAGTTTTAGTTTGTTTTATTTTCATTCATACACTAGACTGGTCCTCTTCATTGGTGATTAAAATATGCACATTGTACCTAAATAACTTCAGACATATTTTCGAGAGAATAAGATCACAGAGCAGAGCTGGAGTGTTAAAGCAGACAGATACTGTCTTTCAGCGGAGTTTGGTTTTCACACTCATTTTAAACAAACGCCTCTAAAGCTTCTGTAAACTGCAGAAGAAATTACACAAATTCTTAATTCTCTCAACAGTCATCAGTGATCGTTAGTTTAGTACCACAATTTAACATATGACATAAAACATAACCCTGATACATGACAAGAAACATTCTTACATTATTATATATAGTAGCAGATGTCTGAATAATGAACCTGATTATGAATCTTCATCGTAAAGCTACGCTGCCCGGCCAGAACAAGTCACACACACTTTCACTTTGGCCTTCGTTATAGCACTTATTTGCATTGAGCTTATGCAAAGTCAAATCTTTTTTCTGTTCAGCTGTGCATTCATTTTTCAACCAGGATGTTTTATTGATCATGGGAGACTGGGACCACTGTGTCAAGTGTTCTCCAGCACATCCCGGAGATTCTCAGTGGGGTGTCCAACCCAATTTTAGTTGTTTCAACAATGCACGGTCCATCACTCAGGTGGTGACTTTTTTCTGGGTGGGCAGTGTAGATACATGTTATACTTGTAATATTAAAACTGAAGAAGGGCTTTAGTGCTCTGGGGTTGCCTCCCATGAAGGTTGAGTTTTAGCGGCAAAGGCCAATGAGCTGCAGCAGGAGGAGGAACAGGGAGACGATGTCCAAATAAAGGTTGAGAGCAGCAAACACATACTCCTCAGGAGAGACCTCATACTTCCTGTGTTTTCCACCCAGAATAAGCTGGGTATCAAACACCAAGTACTGCAGAGAGACAGATTGAGATGAGATGCTTTAACAGTACGAACACTGACATCTGAAGCTCTGTGTTTGTGTGACGAAAGAGACCGAGCCGGTGAAAGGAATCGGTCGGAAGGAAAACACAAGCGGCGTTTCTTATCTTTGAGAGAGAGGACTGGGCAGATAACAGGCCACATAAATAATCGTGTAGTCACAGTTGTACAGCTGAAAATAAGTTGTGACTTGGTGCTGACAGCCTGCTCAGCTCTGTGTGCAGTCGCAGTTTGTTCCACCAGCTGACGGGATGGGTCACAACATTTGCTGTTAATGCCAAAGGCAAGCAGAGAAGTGACAATGAAAATAAAAGCCCACCGCTGTTAAACGGCGCGTAATCGAAATTAAAGGCCACGAGGACATCAGAGTCTCTCTCTTTACACTAACTGCTGTGACAAACTGGTGGCAGGCAGCTTTGGCCCTGCAATCAACTCTCACATCACATGCCCCTGTCTGACAGCCGTCTTGGAGGATGGTTTCTTTCAATCTAAAAGGTTAGTTTCAGTCCTTTTCTCAGCAAAAACAAAAAAAAGTTTTGGTTGTACTTACTAAAGAAAACAGCAAGGTTCCCAGGCAGGCGTATACGATGTAAAGATACTACAGAGGAAACAAGAGACAAGAATCACCAGAGGCATTTAAGAACACAATAAGACAGAGTGCGGCACGTTTTACCCCTTTCTAGTTATTCTTTACGTTAGATGTGATTGTAAACTAAAGTTAGACACAATAGGCTTTAAGAAACAGTGTTTATTTTCCTTTGCACTACAATTGTCTCCTGTAAAAATAGCAACGTAAAATCTTTGGAAAGCTTTTTCCTGCAAATTTCCTGCTTAAGGCTAAATCGGTCGTCACAGCCGCATATGTTTAAATGTATCAGTCTAAGATCAGTGCCGCTGCCGAGGTTGTTTGAGGACGCACACACTCCTCTTTACAGTCTGCTCAGCACACAGGTCAGTGGCGGTACATCCTCGGGATAAAAGCTCTGAGGCTGTGGATACTGTCTGCCTCTAACTGCACACGGCTGCAATTAATTTGACATGCGTCCTCACGGCCACACGCAGGTGTGAACACAATGGCTCCTTGATTTACCTGCGATCGGAGGATTGCACAGAGCAATGCAAATGAAAAGAGGGTCCAGGCAAACACCCACAGGCTCCCGTTTGCGGCTGTGAAGTCCCACTGGTGCAAGAAAGAGGAGGGGGGGGGTTAGATACAACGAATGTGATGAGCCTCTCAAACAGAAAACTGTAGAAGAAACATCGCTCATTTACACTCATCACTGCCATAAAAGCTTGGGTGCCCAAGGTCATCTGCACTGCAGCTGGGCTGCGAGGCGCCTCAGATTACTAGATGATGAAGACGTATTGAAGCTCAGCACACAAGAAAATCCTAACGATTCTCGATATAATGATCGGAGATAATTATTCCGAAAGAGGCAACAGGCACAGAGGAGGGGAGCAGGCGGTGACCTTTTGGCCCGCATGCCCTTTTCAGATCGGCACAAAAAACATGCCAGCCGCTTCAGGAGAATCACTTAACACTGATCACCTGAGGTGCTACGAGCTGAACATGCAAGACAGTCCGTGCGACATTTATATCACAGTGACAGAGACAAAAGAGCCCTGTGCACAGTTTGACCCGGAGAGCTGGAAACCGCAGGATGAACGTGAAGCCATAAAAATAAACCAAATGTGTTTTTGTTAGTGACTGCACACTCAGCCAATAAAAACTATATCTTTAACGGCCTTTTCTGTTTATATCACAGCATTGCCCTGCACATGCAGACTATCTAAACCTGATTTATATGGCTTTCTGCTACAGATTAACAATGAGGAAAGAGCACTAGGGCCAGATATAAGCTCTGTATATTCACTAGAGCTGCTCGCCTGTTCCAGTCTAAGCACAAAGAATAAATGTCTGAACTGTCTAGATTTGTGAAATGTCAAACTGCATTTAGCACTAATTAAGAGAGACTATAAATGCAATTAGAATTTGGCCCACATATATTTAACAGTAACTTCTGGTTCTGTAACATCAGTTTTTAAAAACTCACTGACTGCATGATCCTGTTTGTTATAAATTTGAGCCATTTATTCAGGCAGGAAGCAAAGTGATCAATGAAGAGATTTTCAAAAGGTCTCCCCATTTATGCACACTAACTCCTGTTAATAAAACACTCCTAATGAAACTTCTAAATGTCACTTACACAAGCATGTGAATTTTATATTAAAAAATGACAACGTAACTGAAAAATTCATACTTTTAAATTATATTCTGCAAATATACTAAGTCAAATAAATACTAGCAAACTATTAGCATTCAGTTATTCATGTCGATTTCACCTTAAATTGGTGATGGATCATCTGAGTAAACTATGTTTTTTTAAGTGAATTTTTAAAGCCACTGTCACTGGGGAAAACTCAGCAAAAATGATGTATCCAATATTAAAAGATATCTTTCTGTAGGAGCGTCGTGCCTCCCAGTCTGTAGCATGTTTGCTGTATTAGACAGTTCAAGGTCAAAGGTGAGTCACAAAGGAGAAATTGCAGAAATGAGCAAGCAAGTAAAGGCTCCAGGTGATTTTAAACTCAATACTTATGATAGAAGCCTTAGTCAGCATGAGGACGGTCCACACAGAGGTTTAACTCTGCCCAACCTATGGATGGAAGGAATTAACATGACTGACAAATGCCCTCATCTCAGCACTAATCATAGTTTTGCCTGGGCAGCAAACTCATCAGAGCTCTAAACCTTTTCTGGCGACGGCATGGAAAAAGACGACCGGACCAGCTCAGCTAAACACGTTTCGGTCGACTGCCCCCGAAACACAGCTCAGTGTACGAACATTTACCACTGGCTGCGCAGCAAAGTTGCCACAGTTTATGACATTTCACTTTCGACTGCACTGCAAACTGAGCTCAGAGGGTGTGACAGATCTTACCTTTGACTGCATGGCAAACAGACTCAAGGCAAAGGACACCAGCGCCGTTGCCCCCACGGCCCACAGAACTGCTTCGGCCTCAAAGTACCTGCAGAGAGAAATATCAAACAGATGCAGTGAGATCAGCACCCCATAACATCACGTCTAACTCGTGAGCAGACAGAGTGTGTGCACTGTAAGTGCAGCGGGTTCCGCTCTATTGTACAAGGGGGAAACATTTGTTTACTTTAAAAAAATGCTGGTATTTTATCATTTAATAGTCTGTATTATGTGTCTCAAGTAAAGCAATGGCAGAGGCCCCCACTGGACGTGCATTGCATAAAGTATTGCCTGTGTTCCTTTTCATATCAGTTGCTGCTTCTGTTAAGGATATATCCTATAAATATGATAATTTCAATGTATTTTTGATAGTCAGGCCTCAACTGATGACACGCTGCTAAAAATGAAACAGCTCACAGATGGAAAAGGTATCTTGTGTTTACGCAGGCACTGGTACAGAGAGAAGGAAACATTTTTGAACTGTTTGCGATGCATCTGATTTATCTTCAGCTTCACCGAGAAATGATGATTCCATATGCTTTTTAATTTGGTGAACCAGCAATGATAACATCGGGTTTGATGGCTTCGTTACTGGCATCAAATGCATCATCAGTTATGGATCAAATATGGCAGTTTTTATGTAAATGAGTGAGCATCAGGTGGGGATTCGTCCTTGGAAACACTCACACTGTCACAGATCCAAGCATCAAGCCCTCTGCAATGGTCTGAGCCACGGGGAGAGAGAGAAGGAGAGCGAGGGGAAAGGGAGGGGGAGACAAATGGAAAGTAAATACATGGCAAAAAAACTGTGAAATAGAGCAGGTGTGGAGGGGGTTTAATTTGATGCCTGGCTGGTACCGCTTCTACTCACAAACAGGCCCAGAGCAATGAAATTGAGAGGAACTCGACGACGAAGGTTGTCACAGCAGGACATGGCCACAATGAGCACCAGCACTGCCGCCCTATTTCACAGAGAATATAGAGTGTGTCGTAAATAGCAAATAAACAGGCGATAAAATCAACAACAACAACAACAACAACAACAACAAAAGAAACGCACGGTGTTCAAAATGTGAATTCACTGAGTGGATTATTTATGCTCAGTATAGTGAGCAGTTTGTTAGATTGGAATTTGAACTGGGGTGACACTTTGTCCATCACGTCATGAGTTTCAAACAAGCTGACAAGGTGCCTACATCATAGCAAAGTTGAACCAGTAGTTGTGTTGTGTCCACTTCCTCAGGTCGTCCCTGTTATTTGATTAGAAAAAATGAGACACACAGAGAGAGAGAGAGAGAGGGGAGTGTTTAATAGAGGAGCCATTTATTTGATGGAGGAAGTAGAATGATTTTATTAAATATTAACAGAGGACGGAGCATCGTGCATGTGGGAGCTGAATACAATTTATGAGAGCAAACTACAGCAGCAGCTTTACCACCTCTATTCTATTCTACAACACGTATAAAGCTTTCAAACAACTACATAGCAAAAATATTACGTTTTTAAAAGACTGTCGCATTCTTCACATCTTCTCTTATTTCACATATTTATGATTATTTAAGTACTGCTGGGTTGGAGAAAACAACTCTCAGCTTCTTACACTGAAGGTGTGACATCGTTTTTCTTTTGGAAGTAATTCAGAGCAATAATGGCTCACCAGTAAAGAAACGCACAGATGATCCCGACAGTCACCAGAAGCTGGATCATCAGAGTCAAGTAGACTTTCCTTATGAAACCTGTTCAGAAATACAGAAAGATACAAAAGCTAAATGGTCTACAGATATATAGAACTTTTCTACCTGTTGGTTCTCAAAGCGCTTAACACAGATTCTTATTTACCCATTCACACTCACAATCACACATGTTCATGCACTGATGGGGGAGCTGGGGTTTATCGACATGTGACCAGAGGAGCCGGGGATCGAACCAACACCGAAGACAGACAGACAGACCGACCAACAGACAAGTGATGCAACTCATACACACTCCAAAAACAAAAAAAAACATTCCAGGACTAAAAACAGGTAAAGTTGTTTGTGCTGCACCACAAATCAAAATGGTTGTTCTCAACCAAACCCACATTTCATCTTCTTGTTTAGAATGATTTGTGCAGTGCGGGAGGTGAAGAGTCGAGGCAGTGCACAGCGTGCAGATCAGGGAACAATTTTCAATTTCAAATCAATTTCAAGAAAACACTGCAAAGAAAATGAGGGAGTAAATTCTGTTTATGTTTTTTTCAGCATGGGCCACACAAAGAAAAACCCATCTATCGGTTTCCCGGCTCTCGCTCTCCGTCCAGGCCTCACCTCTTCGTATGGCAGCGTCGCTGAAGCCGCTTTCCTCCAAGCCGTTTGAGTATTCAGGTGGAGCTTGACCGTACTGCAGGTCGCCTCCATTCTCGCTGGGATAGGCCGTGTTAGTGTAGGCGGCAGGAGGGGAGATGACCGCAACGTTTCCCTTTCCCACCTGGGTTATGGAAACAAACATTGTACAAACATTTTAAACGATGCTGGTCATACTTTTCCACACAGTCATCCATGTGTAATAAAATGTGCAAACAGTTTTATGATAATCCCTTGATCAAAGCCTGGTGGTTTGTGATTTTGGCTGATGCTGTACCAACAGTTGGACATTAAATCCACAATGAACAGGAAAGAAGCACGATTTTATCTCATCCCTAATTTCGGTAATAAAAATATTGCGACTAACCTGATAGCTCACTCCTGTGTAGGAACTCTCTGCGTATTCCTGCGGGTTGTACGGAGGGGGAGGAGGTCCGTATCCGCCGTTACTGCTGCCGTTTGTTTGGTCCATTCCACTGACAGACAAAGAAAAGTCAGACACGGAGTAACAGGAAGTTAAGGTCACGACAGACGCAAAAGCATCCTCATAAACAGCGTCAGCGCTTTCATCAGTAATGTTAAATTAAGAAGTGGGGCAATGTCAGTGTGGAACAAATAAATGGGTAATTACAAAATGATGCATCACACGAATACTGAGAGCTGCCCATGACTAACATCCATAATCAGGGCTTTAAGCCTCAGTTTAATAGAGCTGTATGTATATTTAACGGCCAAATAGGTTGTGGTTAATTGAGCCCAGAGGACGTTCAGTTGTCATCAAGAAAGACTGAGAGTAAACGCCGGGATTTTATTTCAAATATTGAGAAGACATGACAGTTTAAAGTCCACAGTTTTCATTTAATCACTGACGCAATGGAGTCATATTAAACTGCACAATTACAAAATCTGTATGATTTAAAACTGCCATAAAGCGTCACTGGCTGTAGATAAGAAACCATTACTGAAGCCACAAACTGTTCCAGACAAACGTCAGCGCTGCATTCTCATCAGTCCGTACAGGGTTTGTTCAACAACACGACGCCACACAAAAGTTCATTTTCGACTTCTGTTTCATTAAACATATTTCCTGATTTTCAAAGAAACTGGACTTTGTTTCTGTTTGCTTACGCAGCCCGGCAGGTTTAAAGCTCATCACTTTGGAAAGATGATGAATGAAGTGCCTTCGAAAAGGTCTGCCTCGTGTTCTCAAGTCCTCAAAGAGTGATCCATTGCTGTTTGACTTTAGGTCTGCTCACATAAATCAATTAGTTACAAGTCTAATCCATTATAGCGAGTCTTACCTCTGCTGTGACGGCCAGGAACCTGCACTGCTGCTCTTCCTGTAGTGTTGCTTTCCCTCCAGGGCAAAGTCTACCTGCTATCAGTCAGTTCCCACAGAGACAGGACTTCAGCTTCAGGGGGGGAAAGGATGTATCCCTCATTAGGCTCAATGGGAAATTCTGATGAAGTTCTTAAAGTGTCATTAAACCAACCTGCATGACACTTTCACGGAGTAAAACATGTCGTTACCTTCCCCTTTCCCCGATACTCCTTTGCACAGGCCTTTAGAATAAGTTAATACTGGTTCTTTTCACAGAGGTGTGTTTTAAATTTCAATTTCCCTAATGACACATCATTAGCCTACTGGAAGTGATCATTTCTTCCTGTATTGCACAAAAAGGCTAATGTGGCACAGTGGCACCCTGCTGCTGTAAATGCTGTAAGTCACGTGACCTTCCCGGCTCTCCTTTGTTAAACATTGACAGCAGCAGCCTACCTGTGGAAGCCGTCCAGACTCAGAGGGAAGAATGATGTATGCAACACTATGAATACAAACCCACACAAAGGAATTATGGATATTGAGTCGTATTGAGAAAGACCAGCTAAAGACACGCTGTATGCTGAAAATACATGAACTAATGTAGGTCAATACAGTCTTAGTGCTCTGCCATGGAGAATCGCCACTGAATGGGATACAGTGAAGACTTCATCCACGAATGAGAATCCAGTCCAGGATCAAACTATTTTCTGTGTAAAAAAAAACCAAAAAAACATTAAAGCTCAAGTAAATGTCCATGTCATGGCCTTTATTAAATGTGAATACAAAAACAGCATGTTTCAATGTGATATTTAAATCAGTTAAAACAATTCGATCCTCTAGATCGAACCTTGATGAACAGAGGGTCTCCTCAGGTTATGGACGAACACCCATTAGACACTCTGACAACAGAAAGCTGGACAAAATAATTATTTATAAATCACGGATGTATTGATGATATACTTGAAATTAAAAGTCTGAATCTCGTGACCCGGCCACACAGTAAAAGAAATTATTTGTGCTAGCTGAGACTTTTTATTTTCACAGCAACAAAGTATTTCTCTCCGAAGCAAACACTGGGGGGCACTAGTCTCCTGTGCTTCTTCCACTAATTGCAGTGATTTGGTTGTGACTCTGCCTCTTCTCACGCTGTCACCTCCCCACCCAACCAGCAGCACCAAATCCTCCAGAGAGCTCCCTTGAACCAGCTGTCTCTCCATTTTCACTGCTGGATCAAATCCTTCACATCTCTCAGCTACATGTAATATTTTTGTTTCTTTCAAAGTGCTGTCAACTCAAAAGGAAACATTGTTCTCCCGTTAAGACAGACATAAACCGTCTTTTAAAGCAAAGTATAAAATGAAGACTTGCCAGGCAGTGGCACGAGCATCAAATCTGAAGCCGCAAACAGCATTTCAGACACAAACATGGCTTCGAACTCTGTTCTGCTCTGATTGGTGTGTCAGTCAACACGGGCTGGATTTACACTGCCTGCTCAAATCTGATGAGCTTGCTCTCACCTATTCATGAGATCTGATTTGGATTTGAATGGGTGGCACAACAAACAAAGTCACATTTGAGCAGGCAGTTGAAATCCGGCCTGTGTTGACTCACCAATCAGACTGGAGCCCAGTGCGCGGCTGCGTTTAAGAGAGATCTGATCGACTCAGCGCTGTCCAAACAGGAGCAACACATGAGGCAGAAAGTGCACGGGGCAGAATGCGTGGAGAGCAGGGGACTGTGTCATGAGACGGGATGGGCCGAGGGAAAGACAAAAAGGAAGGAAGCAAGGAAGGAGGGAAGAAAAGACAGAGGGATGGACGGAGACGGAGAAAAGACAGAGGAAGGGCTGAAAACAAACAAAGACAGAAGGAGCAAATGGAGGATGAAAGACAGGCTGGGGACATGAGACGGACGGACAGACAGACAGACAGACAGACAGAGTGTGTCCACTCTGCCTGCAGACAGACTGTGACAGCTCTGTTTTGTCAGAGTGCTATGATGCTCTTCGGGGCTTTGGAGACTGAGGATCACAGGAGGGAGTATTCTGGTGTCACAAGAGAAGGAGCGATGCGAGCCTCTTTCCGCTGCATGCGGTTGTGAATTACTGCTTCCTGGCCGCTGTGGCCACAGAAGGATTTATTCGGAGAATTGAAATGGTGGTTTGTGTGGCCTCAGAGAGCCCCAGAGCAGGTCTGGAGCTCCGAGTGACTAGATGCCTCTTCATTTTTAATTTACAGCCCTCCTGAAGCCGCTAATGCAGAATTTCAGCAGAACGTATAGCTGATTGGAGGCTAGCACAACGGCTCAGAGTGCGCTTTGGGACGGCATGCATTACTGTAAATAATGCCTATTCCGGGTTCCAATTACAGTAATATCAGCCAGCCCACCTGTGTCAAGTGAGGGCCCATATTTCAGTGAAATTACAAATCCCGACAGCCGGGTCTGACCAAATCAGCACTGTTGTTTCCACGGTGACTTGCTTTGAGTCAAACTAATTCCACGGACTTGATCAAGTGCATAAATGACTTATCCAAAGTAGATTTAAAATGTTTCACTGGTGTAGCAGAGAGCCCAGCGCTTCAGATGAATCAATCCTTATTAGAGTCGGAGTTTACATTAGCTGCGTTACTGCTCCATTACCGAATTATAAATAATCTCCACGAAACTTCTCTCACATACTGTATATTTGAGGAACTGAGAGCTTAAATGGTCCAAGATAATGGGGTTATTTTTATCTGTGGCTTTGTCACAATTTATCTTTAAAATAACCATATTAAAAGGAAATTAAGATATCTTTAGGTCACTTAACACTACATTGCCCCGGTTCTCCAAGCGAACCTTAGGCTAATTAAATAAACGGGTTGGGACACTTCTGTGAGGGCCAGTCGTCGAGGACAGTGGTTCAGCAAACTGACAACACGGGAAGCCTACGGTCAGGAGTTCTCAGAAGTGAGAACTACGGAGCTCATGCTGTCGTCAGTCTCAGTTTAACTCCCAACAAATTGACTTTTTATTTTACTCAAAATAAAACTGTCACATTACTGCTGAACTTGTGCCAAAGACACTGGAATATAGAAGAAAACGGCTGATAATAAAAGCCATTACTGCATTATACATTTACAGTGCGTACTTATAAAACTGAGCTGCGCTGCTTTTCACATTTCAACAGTACTCAGACAGCTGAGTCACCAAATGCAATTGTCTTGTTATTTCAAGTCAATTCCCTGCAACATATCCTGCAAACCCCAAGGCTGAGTTTTTAAGGCGACGCAGACATCTAGTCTCTAATTACTTTTAAAGACTTTAATATTATTAGTATTACATTTATTAGTAGGGACCGTGTATAACCCACAACGGGACAAAAACGAATTGTACCAGATTGAGATATAACTGCTCATTTCCATCTGCAGTCCCTGGGCAGGTACACACAACACACAGGAGACTGGGGGTCATCAAACACAAATTCATAATAGAAATTCTAATTGCTTCAAACACTAAATGCTCAATTAAATCATGCATTTCATATAAAATAATGAATTACAACCACGACGTCAACCTCCCCTCCAACTCTACCACATGCACACGCACATCGAGCCCCTGACTTAATTAGGCAGCCTGTCTGAAGTCCATAAAAAGCAGCTGAAACATACAGGCCCTCACACGTCTTTTCTTCTGGCTATCTGTTTAGGCAGAACCAATAGATACAAACACTTCGTTCTACTCCATCTACTCCGAGACCCTGTGATGATCATTAACACTTTTCTCTTTTAAGATTTTGTTAAATTCCTATGTAGACACAGATAAATGCTGTATCTACAAACATCAGTATATGCCAAAAGACATTTTTGGCTTCAGAAAATGTCTAAAATCCACACATATTTTCAAAGTAATAGGGAGACTTTTCCATTTTTTTATGGCCCTAAATGAGAAGGGAGATAGTAAAAAGACAAAATGTCTCTTAGGGATTCTACACTCTCTGTTGTGGACCTCCAGGCTCTGGTCATTTGTTCTGAGCAGAGCTGTGCACATTTTTCCAGCGTTTCCACTAATCAATTCTGATTCTGCGATGAAACATCTTTGCTAAATTTAGCAAAAGCAGCGTCAAATTGGTGATTCACTTTAACTTGTATTTGATATTAACACCGTCGCTGTCAAACCGAATAAAAGTCTGCGTGTTTCCCTGAGAAACCTCAGCCAGTTAATTAGATTTGACAGACTTGTGATCTGACCATCCCAGATGGATCTCAACACATTCCGACTGGTCACTTTCCTGACGCTGTCAGGATGCTGAGCTTGGGATGTTGGGGCTGATTCAGAGCGGAGTGGAGTGTCATGATGCCATGAAAGGATTGAGGGAAAGTTTCTTCAAAGCCATGGCAGCATCTGACAGGCTGGGTACATGCTGCCAGGTCAAATATAGGCTAGAGCTCTATGAAATCCCTCAGGGCAGAGAGCAACCGTCATCATGGAAACGCCTCCTCCTCCCTCCCTTCGCATTCCTGCTGCAGACAAACGCAATAATGCCAAGTTTTTATATGTGAAGTGTGATATCAAATTTTACAATTGAAGTGCAGCCATGTTGTTAACATTTTAATTTGCCTCGCATCCCGCAGATAGACGGCATTTACGTCACAGCCAATGGCCGCACTGTTAATATGTATAAAATGAAATGCAGAAGCATTATTCTTTGGTCTGGAGTGGATGGGTCCAGGCCTGACATCTCACTGGCACTCTCCACTCAAATCTTCCTGATGATAAAGTAGTAGTAATTGTAAAGTAGTGGAACAAAACTGAAGCCGTTGTGGAATATAGGGGACTTTCGAAGGACAGTTGGAGGACCGGTCTGTGAAGAGGCCATGTAGCCATTTGCTGTCAGATGCTCTCTGTCAAAAACTGGGCAGAGAAGATTTAAGTTTGGGTCTTTTCTTCGCTGACAGAATGTATTCAAACAGAGAAAATGGATTTCACATAAGCCGTGACAACCAGAGAACAATAACTGACAGTGGCATTTCACTGCTGTTATGACTCTGACAAGAGGAACCACTGCTGCCACCATCCAGTGGTCAAATGTCAGTCTGTTCCTCTTTGGCTTTGTGACACTACCTGCTTGGCTAATAATTTCATTAACCGGGAGGACATCATTAGCTGAGCACTGGTGCCGTATAAAAGCCAAGCAAATAGATCGGGTCTTATTTACATATAAAACGATACTGCATAATCCAAATTAGACATTATATACATATACAGCACAAATTGTTAGTAATGAATTTCTAAATTAAACATTTGTAATTGGACTTTTTGTTGTGCAGGGATACAGGGAGCCATCATTTTTCAAATAGCTTATAGATGAACAGTTCCTCCAGACACTGTGGACTGACAAATCAAATAAAGAAAATGACGTTATCCTTTAACTTACTGTTTCACTGAGAAAAGGATTTTTCATAAGTAGCATCTGTTATAATGCACCCTCTGCTTCTTCCAGGTGCTTTACGTGTTGTCTGTGTAAGCTGCGGGGTATCCTGCAGTTATCACTAATAACCAGTTAAGACCAGTTTGTTTTTCTTTGCTTCGATAGCAATGCAGGACAAAAACAGAAAATACAATTTAACTTGTATGAAAAGACGAGGCTGATCTGCGGGACAACACAGGGTAAAGAACAGCGCCGCTACAGAGCAGCTTCAGCTTTCAGACGTGCTTTCGCATCATTATGTGCAAACTGTAAGGGAACAAAGGCAGGGCTTCTGCAGTGCCTCAATGAAAAAAGCTCTTTCTTGTACTTATCTGTATGTTGTGGCATTGTAGTTGTTGTCTTGGGTAACAGCTGTTTTACGGAACTTTCTGTAACTTAATTTAGCAGTTAAAATAATTCTACATTAAACCAAGAAAATATTTACAACAACACATAATATATGAAAATATAATTAGTTTTAAAAAAAGAGAGTTGGTAAATAAGCTGAGACCACATCTGCCATGGGTCTGTGTCTCACTTTGACATTAGCTGTTTGCTTGGAGTTAAGTGAATCATTCATCATCTTGGAGATGAACCAGGCATTTTTGAGACATAGGTAAGTTGAAAAATGTGTTTTTGTGACAATGATCGAAACAAACAAAGTAGTTTAGGATTTTTTGCTGCATGACCATCCTGCTAATCACGGTTTGAAGAATCAGTCATCAGGACGTCTGATTATATTCATACAACAGTCCACTCGTTTACACTGGGGATGGAATCAATTGTTGCTGGTTTTGCTGAGCCAGATCTGGTTCTTGTTGAAGTTGTCATACTTGGCGTTTCACAGCGATAAAAGCAGTAACACCGGACGGGATGCGGTGATCCTGATGTTTTATGCGTATTCTGCTCAACGTTCAGCTTTGGCTGCTGCAGTAATTCCCACTGACAGACAAATCTCTCTGGGAAGGACACTTATGAGAAAAAGATCATAAACGTGAGCAGCTACAACAGAACATATATTACACACTGCATTAAATTACAACTACTGTAGTACAGAGACGCAGGAGACAAGAGTATAAAACGAGGACCTTAGTGTCTTTGGGCAGGATTTAAATGACTGCCCTAAGTCAACATACGGTGTCCAAATTTAAATTCACTAAGGACGACTTAACACGTCCTTACAATGTTGAAAGCGGAGCGGCAGCACACGGGACGGACAGCCAGGCTCATCAAACAGTCCCTGACATCTGAGGAGGAGGAGCCCTGACGTTCACTCAACGGCTAAACAGAGAACTGCCCTGTGTCATTTTCCCTTCTCGACTCATTTGAATTTAAACTAATCTGCCGAACTCTTCACAAAAAGATCACAAGCTGATGTGTTGTTCAGTCCCAGGTTGCAGATGTGCCTTTGTGTTTTTGTGCTTTGGACTTGGTCTGAGCGTGCAGGCTTTGCTAAAATTACACACATCCAGTGATCTTTGACAGGAAAATTGCTTCTCCTGCTGAGGCATAGTTAAGTTCACAGTTGGTCACAAAAACAATGAAGGAAAAACAATCCAACTTATTACATAAATAAACAAACCTGTATTTGGACTCAATTTGTGGAAATCCCTGGTAAAGTGCATTTTGGTGACTTTAGCCGTCGTCTTTGAGAAGACACTGCAAACACGTGAACATGCTATTCTTCCTCCAAAGGCAAATGTGCTCAATCATATGCTTAGATATCATCATATGTGGCGCACTTTCCCCTCCCCTTCATTTTTATGCTGAAATGACTTCCACTTCCTCCAAAGCACACATGATAATAAATCCAAAATGCCAGCATCCTATGATTTATAACAGAATTTTTGACGGATAGGTCGTATATCATTGCCAAAACATTTCATTGACAAGATGAAATGTCACATATTAATTCATGGCTTAAATCCACAGCTTTTTTTTTTTTTTTCTCTTGGTGTCTCTCAAAATCCAGCATAAATATTCTCATCAGGGTGCAGAGGCACAATTGTTTTTATAAATTTGTCCTTGTTTGTCAGATGTTCTACACAGGTGGACGCTAAAGAGCATATCTGATATTCAAAGACAGGAAACTATTTGTTGTGTTCATTCAAGACACAGACAAGACAAAAACAAAGGGAAGCGCACCACTGGTTCAGTCAATCAGGTGGAAGTGCTGGAATAAAGCTGAAGGGTTTTGCGATCACGCTTGCAGTGACATTTTCGGTTTCTACTGTAAATAATAAAATGTAAAACTCGACACACCGAGTTTACACAGTAACTCTAAATTTGGTGTGGCATGTTATGCTGAATAAAAATTTGCAAATTCAATTCTGCAAATGCTCCCTAGTGTATCATTTGACCGTGGTTCCCATTATTAGTCAAAAAGCGAATGAAATGTGTTTTTGCTTTATGTCTGTGGCTGTATTGATGAAATAGAAGAGTGGAGAGCAGAAATGTTTTTCAGCTATTCCTGGCCCCCTGAATAAAACACTACACGTGGTGTTTCAATTATGAAGTCCAATTACTCACTCACGAACTGGAGCGTTCAAAAGCAGGCTCCTCTGTTCTGTTGTAGAGTTTCTTTTCTCTGGATGTTCCTAAGGGGGATTTTTGGAAGCGTAGGAGTTTTTTTTTTTTTTTTTAATGACTGCTGTGATTGAGGCTTTGAGAAATGATGAAATTACAATAATGCCCCGTGTGTTTTAAATACCACACTCATGTCCTTCATAAGGCTCATCCTCCATACCGCAAAGTGCATTACCAGCATCAATTTGACGTGTTAAGGATTTACCTCCGGGAGAAGTGATTTACAGCAGGGAGGAACGCTGTACGTGACAGATGTGATTGGCTGCTCAAAAGCATCTTTTTCAAAGAAAACAAAAATCTGCTGCTGCTTATAACCCGTCAGACTGAATCATCTTCCTTCAGGAGCATGTCACACGACATTAGAAGCTAATTTAGACAATTTCCACAATTAATTGCTGGAGAGAGAGGGGCAATTAGCTCGGACGCCCTGTGAGCAATTATCAAAATTGTTATGCTGTGTGAAAAGTGTTCATGCTGTGTTGGTACAGTATATCAAGGTCATGTGGATGCAGATCAAGTTTAGCTTTTTTAATTTTCCTTTGAGCTTGTCTGATCTTGATGGTCCAGGACATTAAAGCGCTACGAGCAGGTAGAACCTTATGATTTTTTAGGAGTTTTACTTGACACGTACGGTCAGCGTGTCAGCTGGACACAAACCAGAGATATTAGTTGTGTGACATGCAGTGAACATTTGACCACCAGGGCCCCCAAATGATGTGTGTATCTGTCCATATTTTTACACTTTGTTCATGCTCTACTCTTTAAACACAGCCTGGGTTATCGCCTTCTCAGAAAAATGTCATTAGCCCATAGTAAGATTAAATGTGCATGAGCACAATAATTGTTTCTGATTTGGAAAAACACATGCTGACTGTTCAACTCTGATGCTGTGGAGATCCATTAGCTGAGACAGCCAACATATGAAATGTCATGTGTCATGATGGCATGGGGGTTGTGACATATTTATTTATGAAAAGGCTAATGTGGGATCTGTACATGTAGCACTAAACAGAGAAAAAGTCACAATGAAGACAAACCCCCCCCCACAACTTATTACTTTCAATCAGTGAGCTGATCAAAGACACTGTGGTATTTTCATTTTCATATTTATAAGCTAAACGTTGAACCATGTAGCCAGTAGCTGTCAGCAGCTTGGTATAAATGACTACAATGTGAATAATATCGACCTAACCCAAAGCGTGGAGAGCCTGAAAGTGATTTAGTTAGCGGAAAATGTTGTCCATTGTTGTTCAGAAACTATAAAAACCGAATGACGTTGTGATGGCACAGTAAGATACAGAAAGCAAAGCCATGTAATCAGAGCAGCGTGTTTGAGCATGTGCAGCGGCCTCTGTCCTGCCGCAACTAATCTCCAGAGAGCGTGAGACTGAGGGCCATTATTAGTCTGCGGAGCCGTTTAGAGATAAACTTAGATGGAATATGTTTTTCGTAAGGTTACAGTGCTTATAATAGTTTTCAGAAAACAGCGGAGGTCTGCGATGATGAATACGCCCAATCGGGTTTCCCATAGTGGACACAGCTGTTATTTTTTTGTCTCTTTACGCCATTTGTTAAAAGACAAAAAAACACCAGCATTAGACTTCAAGATTATTTTGAGGAACATGCTACAAGGACTGAAAGAAATGAGGCTTTACACAAGTTACAAAGGTTCTAGTCAGAAAAAACAAAGGAAGCTGTCAAAAAGTCAAAAATAAAAGCCAGGAGCTCTACTTGGTGTAACCAAACTATGTATTTTAACGACCGTTAAATTAATGCAATGTATGATATCCTGGCAATGTCATGGCCCGAGTCTGCAAAACATGATACATTATGGATTCTGCTCATAATGTATGATAGGAAGTGGATAATTATTAATTTTGTTGAATGTGGAATATCCTCACCGTGCTCAGGCTCAGTGACTCTAACCCTGCCCCTCCACCCTGGAGACACACTCACTCCCGCCCCCTCACTTGCTCCCATCATAGATCGTGTTGATAGCGCTCATTGACCTCAGCTTAACACCCTTCAATTCATATCAACTACAGACTTTCTCAATCTACTGTGGGCTTTTTCACAGCGCCCTTGTGATTTAACTCTGGGTTAAAAATTTATTTAGCTCAAATGGTTACGGAGGAATTTACATTATTCATCCACTTTAAGATTAATAAGAGTCTATTAAAGTATATAACTTTTCTAGGTACTTCCAACTCGATGGTTGCATGGAATTTTCCAAGACATAACCCCAAATTTCAAAGTTATAAGCAGTGAAAATGCAATGTAGTGCACAAATTACTAGGATAACTTTTTGTTAAATCTGCCTGACCAAATGGTTTGAGACATTAAAATCAGTAGATGAAAACGCTGCATAAAATTAAAAATAGATTTTTCTTTTAGTCCGGAGGCAATAAAGACATACAAATCACATAGCTTTACCTGCATTTAAGCGTCTATAACTGACATCTCCTTGGGGGTTTCCTTTCTCAGCCGCCTCCCATCTGTATCAAGAACGGTCCTCCACCCTGAGGACATGTGGCCAATGAAAGCCGAGTGGTTAAAAATGGCTCATTAGTGAAAGACTAAAATATGCAGTGAGAACGAAGCTAGTTAGTCAATTGACAATCCTGCACATTAGAGCCAAAAGATCCATGAAAGCACATACAACTCATTATGCTTTGTCACACGCGAGGGAAGAAAACCAACAACTTCGCCGGCTTGTATCTGTCTCTGCAAACACAAGACGTTTTGCAATTCAGGACTGAAGTGAACAACTCTGCTTGTTAGGAGATTCTATGAACGGTGCTCATTCAGATCAATAACCGCTCCTGTTGTTTCATGCTGGAGTGAAAACTGCAGTTATGTACAAAATCTGAAATACTTCCATGTATCATGCAATGTGTCAATATTGCCGGCTGGCTGTGTTGTGGGGTGTTATTTCACGGTCCACATTCAGCCCCTTGATGAAAGTGGAGGGACGCCGTGGGGTATCTGATCATCAGAGGCAGCCAGGAACATCCTCTCATTGTACCCATGCACGGACCACTGCGAACGGATTTTCTCCAGCGGGCACATGCCCATGCCACCGCCACAAGACCACAGCGCTCCGTGTTCAGGACAGTGAAATCAGCTTAGTGACTCACTAACCTTCTCAGTCACCAGATGTCAAGAGAGCGTTTGTAGGGATGACATGGTACAAACGGCTGCAGACGCATGTAGCTGAACGCCACAGAGGTTCCCTCGAGAGACGCGGTGACACACAAACCAAAGCCTTAACGAAGCTGCGGCGCTCTAACAGCAAACGGGAGGCCGGCCGAGTGTTTAGACGTGAATACACACGCTGAACAAACACCCTGAGCCTATTTGACATCTCAGCCTACAACTAGCTTATATTATATCACCACCCTATGGGTAAAATCTGCTTGATGATGCTTCGGAGAAACTTCAATGGAAAATCCTTCTGGCAAATATTTCTAATCCATACACAAATCCCAGGCTTAGACTTTAAAGTATATGCTTAACCTGAGTGTGAAATCAAACCAGCTTCTGCACGTCGTTTGATCTTTTTTTATGGTTCTTCGCACTTTCTTCATTGAGAGTTCTGTGATTTCAGTCACACTCTCTAGCTGGTCGTCTCCACTTTGATTGCTGCAATTAGCCTTATCTTAGTCCATTACATCATGTCCTGACAATCTGTCATCTCCTCCTGTTGCTGAGTTCGTGACAATTTTCCACCTATTTAAATCCTGTCCATCACAAAGCGATGGTACAGTTGGAGAAAATACATTTCCTCTAATATTCTCTAATAAACTCTTTCAGGTAAGGTACGCTCAACAGGACATTTTATTTTCTTGCTAAACACGGGTCACATTTCTCTAAATGCTTCAAAAGGCATGTCATCCATGCAGAAAACCAAAACCAGCTGCAACGCATCATACGTGGAACGTAAAGTTCTGTGAAAGTAGAACATTTCAGCTACTGGAAGTACAGTTGGTGACTGGGAGAAGCTGGAAAAATGAGACTTGATTACAGCTGAGACAAGGAAAAACCCAGCAAGCAGCAGCTACGGCAGCAGTTCGACTGCTCCAAATCTGTGGATGGATGATGGGAATAAGGGGAAGTCAAAGTCTAACACCGTCTCACTTCTTTCAACGTGCCTTTGAAAAGCTGATAATGAATATCAGCTCATGCTGAGCGTTAATGGCAACAGGGGCTATTGGGTGTAATGCATTGCTGCAGGCTTTTTAAAGAGCTCCAATGTCCCATGTGCAAACATAATATCAGTGCCAATCTGAATTTGGCCAAAGAAAGCAGTGGATAACTCATTAATAAAGACCTGTAGAAAAATAAAACAAGCATCTCTCAGAGTAATTCACTGCAACAACTTTCTATACGCTGCAAACGACCTCTCCGCTATTAATAAAGAGAATGGAAAAGTTGAAGTTCATGATTTTATATTTTAAATATAAATTAAGGATTTATACATTGCTGATAAAGAAAAAATACAAAACATTTTTCATCTTACATGACATTTACATGTGAATTTTTACACAACATATTCAATAACTTACAAATGCTTTATTTGATTAAAAAATATATCTCTTTACAAAAGTCTTGTAATATGTACATATTCATATACACAGGTTCTTGAATGTTGTAATCATTGTGTTGTACATTTCAAAGCATTCTATTGTTCGCTGAGTCTAATTTGAGACTGACCTGCCATATACTGTTAAATTTCCAGATGCATCGTCTTTTCTCATCCATAAGAAATACGAACTTGCAAAATATATTACATATTGATAACACAAGACATCTTGCCAAAGAATGCCATCAAGTATCAAAACTGTATAAATGTACAAAATGCAACAGCAATGACTGGAATCGACGTAGTGGTACAAAGTACTATAGCAGCAATTGCTATACTGGATCACTTCTTGCCAACATGCACAGGTATGAAACTATGAGTCGCTTTTCAAACACATTTCTTCTTAGACAAACCATCAGAGCCAACATCACTCAGCTAAGTCACTGCAAACTGTGCAGATAAATAACACTGATGAACTGTTTCACTAATGCGATAAATTTTCATTAAAAACATATGCCCATATAGTATTCAAGGCACTGCAATGATGTAGAAATGAAATGACAGTGTCAAATTCATTTTTTGTTTTGTTCTTTAAACATCGATGGAGTTGGATGATAGTACAATACTGATGGTGGCTAATGTTAAGTGTGCAAATTGTTTCACGTACAGTATATTGTACATTTGTTGGCAGAAGCTAATGGTTCAGTAAGACTGAAAAAAAAAAATCATCTGAATCATAGGGCATCAACGGAACGGGCCAAGGCAGTGTATTCATCACGTCATGTCTGAAAGTAGGAGTAACTGACTGACTAAGACACGGTTTCCCAAACGAATGACAGACTGCTCTGTTAACAGCAGGAGATTGTTGCTCCTTCTGTGTCTGAAAACAAAGTAAGGCAGTCATGTCAAAATTCATATCAACATACACAACGTTATAAAGCTCCATCTGACCTCAGACTCTCAACTAATTTGAATCATCTTTGCCTTTACGGTTTCAAAATCTAGGCTGAAACGTGGCCAGCTCTTCAAACTCTGCACTATAGTTATTCTCAATGTTGTCATTTAATTTTTGTTTAATTATTTAGAACAAATGAACAAAAAACTCCTACTTTGACATTCTTGATTTATACAAAGACTTATTGCTGGGCCTAATTTAAAACTGATGTTTACTTGGGACACAAAGAGACTGAATCTGAAAACTCAAAATAAAAATAGAAAGAATTCTGAAAATAATTCAAAGCTCCTTTTCTTAGCTTAAGGAGGTTAAATGGTTGGATGATTTGAGTCCAGCCACACATGGCTAATATACTAAAATGTACGGATTTCCCCAACTAGACTTCCAAAGTAATTGGCAATAAACTCTTATACTGAAAGAACACTTCTGTCAAAAACTAATTCATTGCACTCGATGTGATAATAAACCCTAATGTTTACTACATCTCTTGTGAAGAAAACGCACTCCATTGTTGTCAGAGAGCCTGCACAGTAACAATAAAAGCCCTAGCATTCCCAATAGCACTCCAAAAAAAAAATAAAAAATAAAATGTACTGCACTCCAGTAATTAAATCCCTGGCCATATATTTCATCAGTAGGAGGTACCATCCAATTAAGAGGTATAATTGACCATATAACTTTGAACGGACTAAAGCACCGACACTATTCAAAGAGAGGCAGTTTTTTTTTTTTACTTCCTCATTTTCTCTCACGTACCTAACTGCTCCGAAAACAGAATCTAAAGATCACACCGATCAACTCACAGTTGAGAGGCTCCTCACTTCAATGAGAGAAAATAATTAATCAGTATGAATGTGAGACAAAGATAAAAACACACACGCCAACACACACACAAAAACACTAGCTGTTTTCTCAAAAAAAAAAAAAAAAAGGAATATTTTCATTTGGCATTGTGAAGGAACCCCTCTATATTTATACTACAGAGTATAAAATACTCTTATCTATATGCCGGAGGCTCTTTTATTCATAAATCCAACACTCGCAGAGTGTAAAGGACACTTCTCTTCACCGCGCAATGGGAAGATCTGGACCCCTCCTCTTAAATCTTTAACTTCTGTATATGATCAGCTGCAACGGCCGTACAGTAAGTGTTGCTTAAAGTGTGCTTTATGTTTCTGAGCAATGCTGTGTCTTTGTTGTATGACATCAGAAACAGGAAAATTATAAATACGTCTATATATATTTATGTGAAGCAAACGCGGAGAAAATGTCTTCTCCATCTCGTTGTTTCTCTCCCTCTCCCCTTCTGTCTTTCTCTCGCGCTCAGCAGACATCAAACCATGGTGCAGATGGTGTTGAGATTGGGGTCGAATCGGACAACTTTCCCCTCAGCAGCTTTTGTGTTTGTGTTGTACATGGGATTCTCAAAAGTGGCCTGTCCGTTGTTGTTCTCGTGGACAGAACATCCTGTGTACTGCGCTTTATCTGTTTTCCTGTGGGGAAAAAAACAAAGGGGGCATATTAGTTGAGAGAAACTATTTCCAATTACCCCCTTTCCAATCCAATAAGCATGTTTCCATTATCTTAGTGTGGACAGCTGCAGTTGGTAAATGAGGCTGAATAGTAATTATAGTTGGAAAGAGCAGAGGAGCCCAACGCCTTTCCACTGGTAACTAACATAATGATTTGCATGTATGTATTGTTCTGAGAAATAACCTGTTGAAATTAGACATAATCAGTTTCTCTGTGTAATTGCACATGTTTATACAGCACACTACATGTGCTCGCTATGGACCTACTACACATCATAGTGATTTTCATTTAAAATGCCCAATGTATGCTCCCGTGTAATGTGGTTTGGGTGGTAATACGTTGACTACTATTGCATCACGCTTTGAAGCCCTCTCACAAGTAAGGTACTGCATCCAGCGAGGAAACGTATTGCAGTAAAGAAGGCTGTGGAAGTGGGCCACCGTGTACCATCTACATGCTGATGCGCATTTCTTTTGGCTGCAGCTCTGCAGACATGCACATGAATCTGAGCTTCGAAAACTTTTTTTTCAATATTAGATCTGTGGTAAAATCAACCTGGGGACACAGACTCATGAAAACGTACAACTTTCTATCTCATGTGGGAACCAAACAGAAGTAGATTACGTGGATAATACGGAAGACGCCAGGATACACTACGTACCGTTGTTTGTAGAGGTAAAAACCGAGGCCTGCAAAGATGAGGGCAAAGAAAGGCACAAGGATAGCGACAGCAACAGAACTGCTGTTGGTGGAACCGTTGGTTTCAGGGTCGGTGAGCGTAACATTTTCTTTCACACTCAAACCTGAAAGAAGAGTAGGATATTTAGATAAAGCAAAATAACTTATCGTCATTATGCAGTATATGTGAATGAAGAACATTTTAAACAGTCAAATTAACAAAACAGCACAAAAACAAACGCTAGAAAAACATCACAGAAAATAACAGAAAATTACGTATCTGCTGGTGACGATAACGATAATGATGATGATGATGATGATGATGATGACAACGACGATGATGATGCTAATGAAGACGATCGCAAAGATGGCGAGTCGGAAACGCAGCATCCAGTTGATAAAGGCGAGCGTAATGATCACACTGATAATGATCACTGTGACTGTGATAATCTCGTTGAAGACAATCATGGGATGATGACAACAGTAATGTAGAGCGCAGAAAAATGAAGGACAATGATGTGGAAGAGGATAATCTATGCGGCTCTATATGACTGTGACGATAGGTGGTAGTCGGCAGGTATCAGGGGGAACTCACTGTATTAATGTATGTGCGTTGTCAGTGCAGAGCAAATATTAGACATGTGAACTGATTGATTTGAACTCAGAAATATTGTAACAATTGCTAATAGTGACAGTCTAATTGCCCGTGTTATATATCAAATTCGACATGACTCTTTTCCTCATGTGGAAGGAGAATAATTTATCTCACAACACATGATTTATTTACACTCCAGTAGAAAATGCTATGTTTACATGCACTGTACATGATAATATTTCTATATTAGCATTTCAAAATATAATCTTTGAATAGGCAAATATTTAACTGTGTAACTATGGGGCACAAGATTGTTCAATGTTTACTGAGAACTCTGCTTGTGTGTCTCGTGGTTTTCCACTTCACACTTCTGCGACCTGTATGGTAAACCATGATTTGCTTCTAAAGAAGTCGTGATGAGAAATATATTTAGGCATCACGCAACTTAAACGGAAATGAAAGCGCAGAGGAATTTTCGTTTTCAGTGGATGATTCTGAAAATAGCCACTGCCTGTTCAAATCTGCACACAAAGATCATTGTGGGCAGTGAAGCTCAAATTCATAAGTTCAGTACCTATAAGCACAGCATATTCTCAAGTACAGTCAAGAGATGCTTAAATCTTTTTCTTTAATTTATTGTGACAATCCTAAAATGGCAGATGAGAAGACGTGATGTATCACAATGAGATTTATTGAATCTGAAAAGACACATACCAAGTCTCTGTAGTCCGAACTGCCCATAGTCTTTACCCTGTATAAAGCCTTGGAACACATAGCTGCCACCCTCAGGCTCAGCTGAAACCTGGTGTAAAAACCAACCAAGCAAAAAAAAAAAAAAATCATAAAAATCAAAAACAAACGAAAAAGAGCTTGAGACAGTCAACATTTTGTTTCAATTTAAAGTGTGATCTTTCTTGGCACCTAAGAGAGAGCTGGATCCTTTTCAGACCGCACAATAACCATATACATACTGTATTTAGCACAACTTGCAACACGGTGTCATGCTAGATTCAAAACGAGCACCTTTGTTGTTTGAAACCCGGCTCTGGAAGCTGTGCAGCGTGCTATCAATAGCCCAGCGGTGTGCAGTTATCTGTCACACCTTGTTATCAAGTGGACCTTGAAGTTTATTTTAGAAGAGGAACTTCAAGTCTGCCAACAAAAATTGTTCTGCAGTCGTTACAGGTCCCTCAGATCTCAGCTGTGTGTCTAAGCTTATTCAGCAAATTGTCAATGCGGGAACACTGCAACACTTCTCACACACACACACACACACACACACACACACACACAAAATGTCTGGTACATCTGATCTACAGCCAATGTAAATATATCTAAACAAAAACAGACACTAAGCCAGGAAATTACTATTCCCCTTCTCGTCACAGTTTCTTCCCATGTGTTGTGATGTGTTTCTTTTGTTGGCACGGTAAGTAGGATGACAAAAAAAAAAGACCTAATGATGAGGAAACATTGGCTTGGTTCCGTCCAAGGAAGGCTTATTTTTGGCTTCCGAGAAGTAACAGCCCCATTTGTCTGTGTTACTCTGCTAGTCTGTCACAATGAACAATAAATAAATAAAATAGACAGTCACAGCTCTTGCTTATTTCACAAAAGATCACTGACCAGCTGCTTCAGATTCCAATGTATACTCACAAATCCATCCATTGCCCAGGTCTCATCAGTAATCCTGCTCAAGGAGCTGTGGGCCAGCGCTCTCGTCTGGTACAGCAGGAGCATTAAGCGTGCCTCCTGGCGCTTGAAAACTCCTACAAGGCAGAGGGCACGAGGCAAGAACAGAAACGATATGAGACAATACAAGTGCAGTGAAATGATAAAAGAGAAAATACAATAAGACGTAAGGAGAGCGAAATCAAGACAGAAAGAAACGTTAATAATGCTGTGGAGAAAGTAAGGAATGACGGAAAAAAAGCCAGCTTGAAGTAGCAGGGGAGGAGACGAGTGATTCTTGAGTGGGCAGTTAGTCAGTCAGCACGAGCTAATACATCCGTCTTTAGAGCCAATAGTTAATTTCCACTCTCATGCATGAGATAATTTGGTGATTGACTGATTGACATGAGGCACCCTCAAAATAAATGGAAGTGACACGCAGACGCAGTGAGAGGAGGAGATAGGGAGGCAGAGAGGAGGAAGTGAAAGACAGATGATTTATAGATGACTCACCAGAGAGCAGAAACTCCATTCTACTGTCGGTTAAAGTTACATTGACTTTTCCCGTTGTTGCGTTAAAGCTCGTGACTGTCAAACTCATCGGCTGTTTGTGACCCTTGTAATCGTAGGAACCCTTCCAGATGAAATCAGGGGCGAAGACGTCGTCAGGAACTTTGGAAAAGGAAAATAAGAGACGACTCAGTAAAGGTTGCCATGAAAGACATTGCATGAAAGACAGAAAACACGGAAATATAAAGTTATCAATTCTATTAACCAGCAGTATCAAGTAACATCAAATCAGTGGTCTGATTTTCATGCAAGCTGAATACTTGTGCCCACACTGCAATATGGTAATTAGATATGCAGTGGAATCAACATATCAAACAGCTGATAACAATCTTTTGATTCAATTCGAATGATATCGTGTCCTTTATATACTTTGACAATCTCAATTAATGATAATTAAATACGTTCAGATGAGATAACTTTTAATCACTCTTTGAACTTGGCAGAACTTTTTTAACAGTTATACAGTGAAAAACTTTTTATAGCCATCATACAGCACACTCGTTATCTGCTGCTAATTATTTACTAGGAACAACAAGTCAATTATTGAATCAGTGCAAAAAGGTGACAGCCTATAGTTAGCACCATGAAATAATAACCAATACCAAGATAATTACCCGCAGAAGTATTTAAACTGTAATTTTCAGCAGCTGTTGGCAAAATAAGTTGGACTGTATGAGGTGAGGGGGGTTTCTCGTGTGCCGTGTGTTATAGAATGATTTCTCGACCGAAACACGCTGCTGTGCTGTAGTATGTGCTTGACTTGTACATACTGCGGATTTTAAAGTTTGGGTTGATGGGTGTATAGTGCTAGTTGCAACACAAAGTAGAGAGCATGCAATGCCATACACAATTTGTATTATTCCCCCCACAAAAAAAAAAAAAAAAAAAAAGAAATTCTGTGAGCTGATGCTTGTGCAAAAAAAGACAGATGCAAGACTGCAGATTCAGTTGAGCGGCTTTCGCAATTCAAAACTCACCATTTATTTTGGGGCTGGGTGTCCCTGCTACAGGTTTGACAGTTTTCTCATGTGATTTGGAACCGGCTGCAAAGAACCATAAATATGTATGTCACAAAGATGTAGGGTATACACAGCACGGCTTAACAGCTAGGAGACGTTCACAGAGTAAGCACTGCTTATCTCTAATATGCTGCCTGTATTATACTTTTTTTTTATACTTCGGTATGATCTCTGGTGGCTCAATATTTCCAAACAACAACACTGTTGAAAATTCTAATTAATAACAAATTAGGTACATGGCAATTAGTTGACAGAAAAAGCACACAGCAGGTTTACAGAAAACATAACAGAAACCACAATGTCTCATTATATATGATTAGCAGTTACTTTCACTTGACCATCAGTGAAAAATGGCACAAATGCCACATAGGATTTCAAATGTATATATATTTCTTTAAACCCTCCCACCTCCTTCAACTTTTATGCATATACACAATCTTCAGCTGGAACATTTTGACTTTTACTCCTTTCATATCCTTCCTACCATCCTCTCATCATTTGCCGACCACATACCTCTGCAGACAGGCACCTTGCCAGTCCAGCTGCCGTCAGAGCGGCAGACACGGTGCTCAGAGCCCCCAGAGAGGAAATAACCCAGCTGACAGGTGTACACCAGGGTGTAACCATAGGAGGGCAGGTCTAGACCCAAAACGTCAGCGTTGGCTGGGCTCCTTGGCTGCTTGCAGGAGTGAGCTGGAAACCAAGCAGGGGGCGGACACATTAGTGTGTACACACACACACACACACACACACAAATATAGACTTGGACATACTACGTATATGGAGAGAGAGAGAGAAAGAGACATGTGAGGTCTGACAAAGGATTAAAAAGTAGAACATTTATAAAGTGGAATTGAGTCCAAGAACAACAATGAAGCATATTGACATATATGTCTGGCTTTAAAATTGACACAGTTATTGTTTTGACTTAATTAGTCAAAACAATAACTGTGTCAATTTTAGAAAACATTCAACCGTAACCTTGTATTAACTCTAAATGCTGTAGCCATTTTGTATTAAACATTTCAAGGCCAGGACCACAGTATTCCAGTGCTGGAATGAACATTATTCTACATCTTGTTTGTATAATGAGGATGCACATGTAGGTTGTAAGGTCACAGACAGGAGGTGGAAGCAGAATGCCGACTGACATAATTATTATTTTTTAAATTATTCTATTAACTTTATATATGTATTGTCATTCCAACATAAAATCATTAAGGCACAGAATACACTCAAGGCTACACAGACTTACAGAGAAAACCCCAAAACAAGACAACAGTGGAGACTAAAACCTCCCTTTGATAGAGGAACCCTTAGACATGACCAGGCTCAGAGTGGCTGGTCACCTGCCTTGACCGTTGAGGTAAGTGGAAAGTCGAGCGAGAAAAGAAAATTAGCTCGGCAAGAAGCGACAACGAAACATTGGACAGGTTGGTAGGACGGACAACTGCACATTGGAAGCAGCTGCAGATATGTGCAGGATAATACGGAGAGTCAGACAGGCAGGGAGAAGCACAGCTGACAGAAAAAGAAGTCGATAGGGAGACATAGGTTGGGTCTGACTTTCTGATTTAAACACTGTTGAAACGTTCAGTTTGCACCTTTCAGCTCTACAAAAGCTGTTATAAAGGTTCACTATACTTACTTTGGTTTTTCACATCAACAAACTCAAGCAAATCTCCCCGCACCACCAAAACTCTGAGGAGTTTAACATTCGGTCTCTGAGGTTTCAGCAATGACGTGTAAACAGCAAAATTATTTTGCAGCTTTTGAGTGAAACAATATGTTGGCAACTGTCAAATAGGAGACAGGTGCAAGTGAGTCACAGCATCAAATCAGTCCTTCGTGGCATCTTAATGACACTAGCGGCAATGGGGTGTGTGGATGGGACGCCAGGATGACGGCTCCTCTTAGTGGATTTCAACTTTTGCTGGTGTATAAACTGGGAAAATGATGCATGTGTGAAGGCAAATCTGCCAACGCTCTAGAAAGTGGTGAAGGTGCATACCTGTCAAAGTTACTGTGGGTGCTTGGACCTGGAAGGAGACTTGGTTTTATACTCGGGTAGAACGGGGTTATGACTTTCACTGATATTCTCCTCCTACCTATTTAAGCTGTTCAGTCAATATACACAATCATAAGAAACTGTGTATTTGGACAGTACAGTCCTGGCTCTGTAAATAAGAATCAAACAGCGTGTCTCAGATCCAGTGGTTACGCCCAGCGTGAGCAGCAAGCGTGGAGGGCCAGAGGGAGTCAAAGGGCAGGTTTGTCTGGCGTGCTGGAGTTCTGGAATGCATCTTAATGCCGAGCCAAGAGCAAGAGTTGGCCAAGGAAGGACCAATTCCGCTGCTCTTTAAAAAGAATGAAGGCAGTAAGGAACAATCAGCTAACACGCAACTTTTAAAGTTTACTTTTATGCTTTTCTGGCATTTGCTATAACAGCTGGAGGTTGTAGTTAAAGATTTGTGAAATCTGGTGCTGGTGATGTAAAAGTTGACTCTAAAACAGCAGTAAGTGTTGTGTGATAAACCTGTTGCTCTCATTCAGTCATAAACGCTCCCCTACAACTTCATACTCGTGGTCACATTTTGTTTAACTTGATAACGACTTTTCATGTGCTGCTCATCAGCCCCTTCTCCAAGTACCTAGTACTGTTGCCGTGGCGATGCCCGTGCATGACATAATTACTGACGAAGTGCTGCAGATAGATGGATTTGTTAAGGCTGTATAAAATAAATACATAAGCCGCCTCCCTCTCCGCCTCGGCATCAGTCTATAACACATTTGAAGTGTCTGCACATGTCCAGGGTGGCTGTAGAGCTTGTAGACCATGAATGCTGAAGACACTTACAGGGCCGATGAATTGAGTTGTATCAAAGACTTGTCACATCCTTCATCAACTTTTGTTGACAGTGCCGTGGTTATTTACACTTCAAACAGCTCAGCAGGCTTTTCTCCAGAGATTACACGAGGCTCAGAAGACACTTTCACTTTTTCTGTCACACAACAACATGTAATGTTCTTAGTATAAAATTGCCGTCTCTGACAACAGTACTTTAGTTTGGGACACACAGCAGCTCCTCTTCTGGTGGATTCTGAGGTTGTCCAGCTGCCGACCACCCACCCAAACATGTGGGCTAAAGCTACTGTCTGAACATAACATACACTTGAATTCTTACTATGCTCACTAGCAGCCTTTAAATCTTTGCTTCACTATTAATAGTTTGCAATTCGACTCAGTTTGTTGTTAAGTTTCAAAGCATAAAAGTGAGCGATCATGAAATTTGGGGATTTATGATGTGCACCTTTAAATAAATATATGTCATAGAAAGTTAACGTGATTAAAATCCACTACTTTCCCCAGCAATACAAGATTGTCTGGCTTCATTTTTAAATCAATGTAAGTGGCTTCACAGTAACAGAAGATCATTTAATCACAGAGAAAGGTGTTTTAGAGGATTTATGACTGTGTTGACTCAGCGTCAACACGAAGTACATATAGTACATAGTTTTGTCTAGTGTATTATGGTTCATATAATTTTAGGTCAGTATGTGTGAAAAACGCATTAAAAATACAATGGTAACCATAGAGACATTTATGACATCAGTTTTCTTTTAAAACATCCACAATAATATTTTTGTTTATCTTTTGGAGCATGTATAAACCATAAGCAAAAGATAACGATGCAGTCATTTATTATACGAAAGGCTTTTTCTTTGCTTCGTATTTCAGCGCCAAGTCACATGCCAGACTAACATGACTTATGTGCTGACCTGTAAAACAAGGTCTGCACAATAAATATGGATGTATGTGTATAAGCATTAAATCAATTTAAGTTAGCACATAAATATAAAGCATCTACTTGTTGTACAATCACAGAAGTTAACTTAAAAAAAAAAAGAATGTGTATATTATGAAATATTTATATGACAGGGCCAACTTAATAGCTCTCACTACAAATAGTTATTTTATTCAAATTTGTAAATGTTTATGAAACATTAGGGGAACATTTTGCATGTTAGACACCTAAGAAACTGTTGAAAAAGTGCTCTACTCCTTAAAGTGCCGGGTATCATCTGGTGACAGTAAGGGAAATGTTCCTCTTTTTTTTTTTTTATTCCAGCAGTAACAATGACAGGACGAAGGCGGACAAATCAATAACATTTTTTAAAGGCGTCAGAGGGGGACTGGAGCCAGAGAGCAGCTCCTGGGATGTTGTAACCTCAACAGAGACAGACAAGTCTGACAAAGAAACTGCACCTGCTGAACAGGGCGAGTCAGGAGAGTTAAAAGCCTCTAAACATCATGCCTTTGAATAAAATCCGGACTGGCTTTCAAACTGACATTTCAGCAAGTGGCCTTTCAACATCACGGCTACAAGAAGAAAGTGGTTTGCGCTGTTATTTTATGTTTTGCACTATTAAAGCAAATGAGGATGCAGGGATGTTTTGCAGCACATACAAATCTAAAAAGTTGAAGAAAAGAACCTCTCAAAGGCCATTCACTGGGGTTCAAAGTGGCACTTAAAGTACATCTATAGTCACAATGACCATATGAATTCACAAGAAAAACATTAAATGGCAGCACGGCTTGGTCTATAATTTCACTTACAGTATTTAAACACATAGCAGGTTAAATGTAAACCACTTACCCAGAGGAGTACACAACAGATTCCATCAGTAACTGACTGACTCATGTAGTGCTGCTCGGCTTTTTTTTTGCGCAGTCCGTTGGGTTGTATTGTGTTGTAGATTTAATTTAAAATGAATCAAATGACATTTGAGAAACCTTTGATAATTAAAAAAATAACATGAATCTGTTCATTAAATAAATATTAACAGCGTGTAACTGAGCATGCATACATTCAAAGATTCTCAACTCTTCCTCCTCCCACAAGAAGTTCAGGCAGAGAATGAAAGGCAGGCATTAATGTTTTTGCTTCTTCAGCACAAATGTCACTTGGAAATTTAAGTCAGTGCTACATCCTAGGGGTCATGAAATCCAGATTACAAAATATCATTTGGCTCCCTGTTTCACCCAGTGTTTCCCAAGTGTTTACACTGCAAGTGCATAGTAAAAGACAGACTATTGTGAGAATTGAGTTGGGAATGTTTCCATAAAAATGCCATAGCTGGGAGGGATTCCACAGAGATTCTGGCTTGCATCACATCTGAGAAAGGCATCTGGTTTGACAAAGAGAATGGGCTAAACCGCAAAGCCCTAGTTTTGTGTGGGTCGACAGTTCAGGTAGTTCAAACAGAATGACAGCAATCACGATCAACACCTCACTCACAGAAGGGCTGGAGCTGCAATCGACTGGGTCAAAGACTGCAGCAGGCTTGAGAGAATAGGAAAGCCGTGCTCTGCTCTGACGAAGCATCGGCAGAAGTGGGGGGTTGAGCAAAGAATACGCCATGTCTGAGAAGCCGGCAATGCAGATAAAGCGCGATACCAGGAGGGGCGGGATAGAAACAGATACAGGGACGAAGATGTAGGAAACCGAGAAAAAGTAACAAGCACTCACAGACGCAGGTAGGCTGGGCGCCAGTCCAGGTAAGATCGGGTAAACACATCCGGGTGGTGGAGCCCTGCAGAAGGTGTCCCTGCTGGCACTGGAACTCGACTCTGCTGCCCACCTGGCCACAAGCAGCACAGAGGAGAGAGTCAATACACTGATGCAAATGCCAATAGGCTCTTGGTTCAAACCTAAATAGGTAAGATAAAATACTGCACACTAAAGTGTTTTTTTTTCCTTCTTAATGATTATCTGTAGTATGTGAGGCAGATCAAGACTATTCCTAGAGGCGATGGCCCATATTTGTTGTTTTCAACTGATGCAAAGACATTAGAAAGTGAGGGGAACTGACTTTTATTTTGGTAAAACTATAGAGCCAATCTGTTTTCAGTTGTCGTAATAAATGCCCGTCACCCCTTAGAGCAGAGCGTCTACACAAGCTTTTCTCAGCTGGAGAGTCGAGCTATTGGCAAAGATGCTCAGTTATGCACAAAAATGCAAGATTGCAGCTGTGTACATTACACGCAGTGATCCAAATAAATAAGCTGCTTCTGCTTTCATTTGGGACAAATTTCACATCAGATATTCTGCTGAATGTTGTGGAGAAATTATTTGCACTGAGCTTGTGTGACACTAAAAGCAACAGAGAGGAATAAAATGAAAAACACTAGCTGTAAGCAACTTAAGGGAGCTACTGAGCACACATCAGTGGTCGTGATCTCTTTTTTTACTTCCATTCATTTTTACACGAATGCTCAAACTACTATTCATACAGTACCTCTTCCTTTTTAACACACTTTCTTTGGCATACAACACTCGAAACATACTGACACAGAAAAAGGTCAATCTCCGATTTATTCAGACCCTTAGGTCAACACTTTGACTTTGGCAGCAGTCGCAGCTTTGAGTCTGCTTGGTTAAAACCCTACAAGCTACGCACGCCTAAATGTGGGCAGTTTGTCCCATTGCGCTAGCGGACTGGAGGTGCAATTACACTTTATTCTAGTACGGCAAATGTTCCCCCCGGTCTCACGCGCCCCCCCTGGCAGCGCGCCCCACTATTTGAGAAACACTGCTGTATATAAAGTTGCAAGCGCAGCCTTCAGTAGAACAAAGTAGTAGTAACCAATAGAACAAAACACTCTGTCTAGCTTCTGCTTTCCTACAGTGAACGGAGAGAGATTACAGTGATATAAATTCAGAACATTTCTCATATGTGCATTAGGCTGGTTTATGTTGTCTTGTTTGTGTCCTTTGTGGACAGTAAATTTAATCTTGATTGTTGAATCAGATTGTATTTTAAAGCATTTCGATACATTCAGGATTCTTTAGAAATGTTCTCTAATGTTCCCCAGACATAATGCTTGAAGAATTGGGCAAAGGGTTCGATTTCTGCCTTGTCAGGGGATGATCCAGCACCTTCAAATGTTTCACATTCAGTGAGTTGCAGACACATCTTAAAGCAAAGAGGACAAACTCAACAGCAATTTGGAGAACAAAAGAGAGAAAAGTACTGTACGCTGCACACAGTAGGCATCATGTATTAACATTCAATATGGAAAAAAAACAAAACAACCAACTTTGATAGACATGTGCACACTTCACTACCTCACCATTGCACCCACATCACATCATCCAAAGGAATAAATAATCCAAAAAGAATAAATAATGTTTCTACCAGAAACATCCATTAGAAACTGAGGAAAATGAAAAAGGACTAAGTACAGGTATCACAGGAGAGCTGTGAGCTTTGAATTGATACTTTGATTTGGTGTTTCTTCACATTCCTCTGCCTTTGCCTTTAAGCTGTAACAGCCAGCTTACTTCAAATATTGATCACTTGAGTACGTGCCGTGGAGGTAAGTGAAATTAATGAGGCATATCCCAATATAGTGCATTTCAGGTAGTCCAGACGTTATATTACACAGCGGTTAATTACCCTGACATATTATTTGCATTTATTGTCAGGTAAATCAATGTGTCAAAATGATGTCACATATGTGTACCTGTAATGTATGTAATTTGTCTGGTCCTGTTTAAGATACATTTGTGAAAAACTGACGGGTTTAATAACACAACACCATCTGTATTAAACATATCCATTTGCTCATTTTACCTTAAAGCCTGTGGTATAATTCATAAAGCCATGCTCAGGTGTCCCTGGGTTTTCGCATGTGGTTCTCGTGGGCTCTGGAACATAAAATCATATTCATAATGAGCAGAGGGATAACAGGAGAGTAAAAATGAGAATATGACAGAGGGGCAATCATTGATAATGATGAAGCAATTTCTCTCTGGTGTACCATGTACCGGAGGACAATTACTGAAATGTCATTGTAACATGAGCAGTATCTAGTCTCTTTGATCGTGAAATTTCTTGGCTTTTAAAAGTCTTGAAAATATACACCGGTAACACTTTTATTAAAGGGGGACTTAAATAAAACATTTCTTTTGACCTCATATATAGAGGACCACCCCCAAAAAGTTTTATTATTGTAGGGATTTTGTTTTTTAAGGGTGTGAGGTAATATTATGCTAATGCTAGTTCAACTCTGAGAAGCTCTCCCCCTGCATGTGAAAAAGTGCTGGGTTAGAGATCAGTAATGAAATTGCACAGTACAACTACAACAAAACTCAAGTTGCGAGTGTTAAGGCACAAAAATTAAATTCCAGGCTGAACTCGTGTTGGGGTGTGGATGCTGGGATTAAACATGCAGGCTGATAATCGGTACCTATACACTGAGGCTGGGATCCGCTCCAGGTCCCATCCTGCTGACACATGCGTGTGGTTGATCCCACCAGCACATGCGGGGCAGTGCAGCTAAACATCACCTCGGACTTGAAGATGAAGCTGCGTCCTTCTCTCCGTCCTTTGGCAGGCGTACCAGGGTCTCCACAGAACTTGGCTGCGGAGAAGGAAATTTTGAATATTGCTGACGCGATGTGATAAACTTGGGGCCAACACATCCAACAAAAATCGTATTCATTTTCCTACAGAATACCGCACACTGCACTGCTACACCATCTCTGCTGTTCATTTTTCTAGTTGATATCCCATTGATCTGTCCCATTTTTATAAAATCAAACATTCATTTGTTTTTAACCAGCTTAGACATGAGGAAAACCGCATCTGGTCTGCTGAATGCAGACCTGAGTAAACTATTCCGCATTTCATTTAGAAATGATGTGTTGGCTGCTGCTCTACACGATCAAACTATATTGAGGAAACTACAGTGGTTTCTTCTGCTGCGTGAGTTTTTAATGGGCCTTTCATTGTCTCATTTATTTAAGTACCTGACTGTAAAACGTATTGTCTCTCTGTGTGATTTAGAAAGTCTTCATGCACCAAATTATTCAAATTTCATTGACATTATGCCTGTTGCACAAATTCTTTTGGCCATTTTCTACCGCATCTGGGCAAATGCATTGATGTCCTTGTCTCAGGATGAATTACTCCGTCTAATCATTCCATTTGTTTCCAACAATAAACCTTGATGGCGAGCGGTTACAGCCGATATGAATATTCTTCTTGGCAGCAATGAGGTAGTGAGGAAGGTCACAGCACTCAATTTCAGATCAAAATAATTAGCATGTGAAATATTAATATCTCTGGCTGGGCCTTGAGGTTAACACAACTGGAGCCATCTGCTGCCACTGTTGCTCTCTGCGCTTCTCGTATGGTATTGTTCTTTTGATGGGACTTGAGCCACAGCGTCAGCACACGAAGCCTGTTGGATCATCACTGCCACTCCTTCCATTTATTGCTTATAGGCATCTAATCAAATTGACTGCAATAATTTAGGTTGAGCGGACTGGATGGAGAGAGAAGCCGAACGTTTTAGGCTCTGCAGTACGCATCTTACCATCGCTCTTTCATCTTGATCTCGAGTAGAACCACACGGATCAGTTGAAGTTACTTGTTAGCTGTGGGAGGTTCTGAAAGGTTATGAAAATGCTCAGTGTGTGGGACAGCAGACGTGGGGATGAGAGTCGCGGAATTCACTCACACAGCCAGAGCACTGCGGGATCAAGCCAATAATAAGGCAGGCTGCTTCTCCAGACCTGACATGTGGTGGTGTGTGTAGGTCTGGAGACAGAGATAAGTTCTCACTTCCTCTCTTCCTACAAGTCAGGAACCAACAGGGGCTTCCCACAGCCAATCCCTGACATAATAGATATCTAGTGAAAGAGGAGATTAGAATCCAGCCCATGCAGGAACGTCTGAATAAAGCCATTACTGCAAATACTGCTATCTCAGAAACAAATCCTTGTATTCACAGACATATCTTCTCCTAGAAAATGTTTGCCTATATTGTGGGTCTCCTCTGAAAATGATGCATTATGAGTTTCAACCACCAAGTGCTAGAGTGACCGTGTCTGGTATGACAACAAATAAAGATGCAGATGTCTGCCCGGATGCAAAAATGATTCTTGTCATTTTTCAAGTGTCATTGTAAGACTTAGTATTCAGATGACAGTTTTTGGAGGTCTGACAATACAGGCCAAACAGGTGACATGCACATCAGTCAAAAGCCTGAAGCCGCAGGGAAATAATGTACTGCTTTATGGATATATAAGAGAAATGGCCCCCGGCCAAACCAAGCTCAGCATATTTAATGTGCCTCTGTGTGTAGGTGGATGAGTGAGAGAGAAAGAGAGAGACTAGTCAAACTTCCCTCTCTCTCTCTCACACACAGCCTCTCCCCTTCCTTGATGAATTATCAATGCTTTGAAGTAATCAGTATGCAGAGGCTAGATTCAAAGTTGGGATCACAGTTTCATCCCTGCAGACACAGGAACTAGCATTCTCAGACAGTGATTTTCACCGCTCGCTCTTTTTCCCCATGTGTTGTTAGTGGGGGCATGAGTGTGCAGCTTAATCCAAGCTGAAGAAAGCTTACACAAGTACAGATTTCTAAAAAAAATGTGCAGACAGATTTCCTTCTTTGAGATGCATGACACTTTTTGTTGTCTTGGTGAGCTGTAACTAAAAGTAGTGTATCATTTGCAATTGACATTTCTATTACATACACTAAAACAGCAAGACTGTGTCTGGAACAGATAATATTAGACACTTTTCACACTTAGTTTGTTGCAAATGTGCATAATGTATCTAAAAAGAAGCTGATTACTTTTCATGCTAAACCTACCTGTGCAATGAGTTTGGTTAATCGGAAACAGCCCCAATCAACAAAATACTCTCATAGATAGAAAGACATGACTGGCCTACGTGAAATATAGCTGCTTAATGACAAATGTATGCATTAATAAAATACTGCAGTACGTACCGCACATTAAGGAGCAAGCCCAGGATCTATGCAGTCACTAAGAATTTACCTTTTAATCTTTGCTTCACAATTTATAGAGACTTGCATTTTTGACTGCTGCAGATAGTGCTGCCCTGACACTTTAATGCAAAGATAATAGCCTTTTCTACAGCGAATATCATCAGCACTTTCTTCCTTGTTGTTCCCATTTTCTAAACTCATTTCTTTGCCTTAGTAAACCTCGGTGATTTATCACAGACTTCCTTCCACTTCAGGTTCTGTAGCAGAAATCTAACCATAAAAGCATGTTTAGGAGAGCCAGGTGCTTTACAGTTATTGATCACCCTGAATGATATTTGCAGTCTATGACTCTCAATTTGTGTCACGTTTGCACTAGTCCACTGTAGGTCTTAAGTAATGGAACTATTAAATGTAATAATTGTGTCAAAAACAGTGCTAAGACATGTTACATCATTGCACATAATCCTCACTCACTCTCAGGCTGTAGCTGCAGGAGGTTGTTTTAGGTGTGCTGATGCAGAAAAGTGATTGCAGTGTGTTGAGGGATGACAATGCTCATCATAATTGCAATAGACAGCAAGTAGATATGGTACATTTACCAAGTGGAATGTTATTCATTTTACGACCAGATGAAACTCTTTATCCATCACAGCAACTCAACACCAAAACCCAGAGATACCAGTTTCTCAATAAAAACAGGCAGTTGGTCACATATCTGCTCATAACTGACAATCAGGATCCTTTACAGTTAGGCTAGATATAAATCAGACCGCAGTGTTCACACTGATGTAGGTGAAATACTATAAACGACTGCAATGTGGCCATTTAGAACAGCAAATGGCTGCACGAGGTACCGCGCTTCAAATTACATGATCACAACACTTGCAGTCTGTCAGCTGGATCTCGGATGCTTAATACCCAAATGGGACTGTGCTCGCCTGACTGAACAAAGCCACAAGCATCACATTCTGTCATTAGCATAAATTACAACAGAGCACAGGAGTGAATGTAGTCCTTTTAAATAGGCTCCGGCATCTCAGACAGTTTTTTTTGTTTCTCTGGATCCAACATGTTGTAAGGAAACACAACATGCCATTTAAGTTATACTCGATTCAAAGGCAGCAATTAACGTACGTATGTGACTGTGGGCACAGTGAATTTCACAAACAGACGGCTAGAACTAGCCAGGGGCGATCTAAAATGCAGCGTTTCGACTGTGAAAACACAAGGATTGTCTACATTCAGCTGTTTAGGTGGGGATGCACCACAGAAGAACGAATGCACGAGTAGTTTTAGTGACATTTGTGTTTATTCCACTCGTCCTTAAAGCCCACGTAAGCACTTCAGCCCCGTTCAAATGACATTTTTAGTTACTGGGTCAAAGAATGAATCTGATGATTGAATTATTCAATGACAGACACTTGAGCAGTCAGGCATCTCATTGGTTATTATTATGCTTGTGAAGATAATGGTCAGATGGTCTTAATGTAGTAAAGAGCATCAGACTTCCCACTTGTAGCTCCACTCAGATCAGCATCCTCATCAACAACATTGTAATTCTGACCAGGGCCAGAGGTCATTCGCTTCACATTCAATCAAAATGTAAACTGGGGGGCTTCACAGATGAACTTATGACGAAATTCTTTGTGTTCTTTTTGAACAGGTAGGATGAAATGCCCTTCACATTCCTCCATACATATTTTTTAGTATTTAATTTATGAGCAAAAAATAAATACATCATGTCTGCTACTCATCAAATAGTTTTTGGACCAAGTATAATTGTCCGGTCACAAGCAAAGATATGGATGTTGTGACTAATAATTCCTGTTCTATGAGACTGCCTGTCTTAGTCTATGTGAATCTGAAATACATGACTTATTCGTGAATTTTGTTAATTTACTGAACTGAAGATAGACTTTAAAGGGTCGGGGTGGATAATGAGGTAATTGAGAGACAAGTTGTAAAATAACATGCATGGACTGTGTATTGCTTATTTCAGGACTCCACCAACGAGACAATGTTATAATTTTGCCTGACTGGATCATTATTCCCTGTTTTTTATTAACTATATGCACAATGGGAACAAAGGCAATTTTACAGAAACATTTGTGGGATTGGGGAGAACTATTCTCTCACATTTCTATGTGAAAATCAATAAATGAGTAACAGGAAATAAGGACACCTAGTTTTAACTATAAGTCAATATTTCACATACCTGACAATGTCTTAAAGGTGCATCAAATGCGAAGGCACAAATCGGCTCAATTTGCAATTAACTATATTTCAGACCATTCCAGTCTAAACACAAGGAGACTGCCCCTAAAGACTTCTATAATTATCACCATCATAATTATCATAATTATCATGTATCAAGTACAAAACGGTCACTCACGTAAGCACTGAGGCAGGTCTCCGGTCCATGTTCCATTGCCTGTGCAGGTGAGCACAGCGGGGAAAGACAGCTCATAGCCAGGTAGACAGCTGTAGCTTATGCTGGTGCCCCACTCCAGGACTGAGCCTTCCACAAGGCCATTTGGTATAGGTGGAGGTGTAGGACACGTCACCACTGTGGGACATCGAGAACACCATCAAAATACGCCAAAGGGAGTAAAGTCACATGTATATGTATATGACCGTTACTGCAGTTTCACTCGAGATCAGGTTTATTAGATCTAATCTTGAGGCTAATACACAAAACAATAATAGAACTTAATCAGGTCCTACTTGAGATTAGGTGAAAAAACAAAAACATTACAGCTATAATAGCCGTTTTTGTAACAGGTCTAGAGAAAACAGAAGAATATACAAAATACAGACCTACAAAGAGTCAGGGGGGTGTTTTCAAATCTAAAATATTTTCAACAATAATAATAGGCTGACAGCATGAAGACATTCTAATGAAAGGTTGAGCCTCTTTCAGAGACTGTAAAATATCTGCTGTGGGAATCTGGCCACAACCAAAACATGTCTGAGTCAAAACAAAAAAGATTGAAAAATGTTTATCATTTGAGTATTTTTGGTCACATATCAATTTTTGGCTTTAAAGCGTACACACGACACAGCCATGAAGGAACACAAATCATCTTTTAGACAACAACAATGGTGCTTTCATCTTTTTATTTACCTAAAAAATTAGTAAAACAACAGACAATGTTGGATATGATTTACAGGGATAAGATGCTCTTTACGATTGGTCTCCACATTTCTGCATCAAACTTTACACCTGAAAATTATAAATTCTATTCTATTCCCTATAGTTTTTTTGTCTTCCCCTGCGTATCTGGAAGGATAACAATATTGGCCTGCTGTGTTTTTTAAAAAGAGCAGCAGGATTGAAGTTGGCTTTTTGTGCAGGTTTAACATGAACATGTTTTGTAAAATGGATTATTACACTTCACGCTTCAAAATTATATTTTCGACTATCAAAAGGCACAGAAGTGGCACAAATTCCCCCATTCTACATAATGTGGACTGTGAGTGAAAGCTGGGTTTTTAGCCCAAACAAATGGCTTGTGTTTTGATTGTGAGTGACTGGGATTTTCTGTTTGGAGTTTACAGAATTGTTTTTGTGAGAAATGAGGGGACATCTTTTGTCTATGCAAGCCGTAAACTTTCTGCTCAACAAATGTAATAAATGAATGCATAATAAAGCTTGGAGTTTGTTCTGACACACTTGGAGATGAACCCATGGGGACACAGATGGGATATGGGTTTTAGGGATGTGAATAAATTATAGCAGTTGTTTTATACCATTACTATCCTCCCTCAACAGCCATCACTTCACCAACACTCTCTTTCTCCAGACATAGTCATGCATGTTGTAACACCAGAACAAAGATCCGCAAACAGACGTCAGGCCATATCCAAGTTTCACAACTGTCTGGCAACATCAGATATTTAGTTCGTAAAGGCAGTTACTCAAACTGTCATGTTAACACAATGTCTCCCAAGTTAAGGTTGAGTCGTTTGGCAGCACTAGTCATTTGCACTTACCAGATACATAACAAAAATAAACTGATGCAGCCACATGAAGAGGGATCTTTGAAAAACAGACAAACCCACCTGCAGCTACTGTATACTGTAGCTGGCATCGTTCGATGCACACACCAGATTTGTGATTACCTGCCCATGTATTCCAATGCCTTCCTTCCACCTGCTTCAATTTGCTTCAAGCCAAGCGATAGGCTTACGGTGACCTTTTCTGTCTATGAGCCTCCACTCACAATATCTGGGAATACAGCACGCTAGAAGACGTCATTCTGATTTTAACGGCGACTCAAGACCACAGAAATTGATATCACTTTTTTTTAGTTCCTGTAGGAGAGTTTAATGAAAACAGCTGCTGCGGTCTAGAAACATAAATAAATCTGCATACAATAAATGAAGGGAATGAAGACACATAATTAAGACCCTACACCTTAAAACCTAATGTACAAATGCTGAACACTCAAACACTTTGTTTTTCCGTTCATTTCAGTTCTATTTATACAGTACAATTAAAAATGCTGTTATTTTTTCCACTATATCGTGGTTACAATTTAAAAATGATTAGGCTTCAATTTACAGTTTCATAGAGTGAACATCACACAGGTAGAAGATGAACTTTTGTTCCACATAAAGTTTAGTTTTTTTTTTTAGCTTTTTTCTACATCAAGCAAATGTTGAGGAAGCCACTGTGGGATTTTCACACATTCCCCCCATGTTGGAAACATTTTTTGTTCTTCGTTGGCAGGGGATCCAAAACAATTTCCATATGGACATGTTGCAGCAGTATACAGTATGGGAGTTTTAAAACTATCCTATAATAGGAAAGATATTTAAGGCATGAAAGTGAATAAAAATTAAAAGCAAAACCACACTGATGTTACAATCTGTTTTGTGTTGTAATGCAATTTTGTTTCTCAGATTCTCAAGGAGAAACAAGCACTTGAAATTGTTTCCCTTTGATGTTAATGAATTAGTAAAGAGTGTCTTCGGTTTGGGATTTTCATGTTGTTGCACTGGAGCCCTAGGAAAAAAAGGCACTTCATCCTGAATTACCTCACTAAAATGCCCAGCTGGATGCTGTAAAGTAGAAAGTTGTTTTGGGTATGTATGTGTGTCTCCTCTATGTCTTTATGAGAGAAAGAAAGTGAGAGAGAAAATAAGACAGATGGAGCAAAAAAAAAATTCCAAGTACTAGTAGGTAAATTACACTGATTAGAGGAGTAGGTCTACAAATCTCATAAGCACTGCATCAGAAATTACTTTTAAAAAAGACATGGGTGGCAGGCAGAACTGAATGGGTAGCAGAGAGTGTCCCCATTTTCCTAAGCAGCTCTAAGCAGCATTAGTGCCTCTTAGCTGAACACGCCAAACCTGGGATTCAAACTGAATCCTTGCTGGGCGAGGCTTAGCATGTGTCATCAGCAGTGTGTATACACACCACACACAAATGCTGTGGCTAGCACTGACGCGCACACATTAAGTGCAAAATTATCCACAGAGACAGCACACATAAAACCTCTTTGTCTCCCTTAGTTTCTCTCTCTCGCTCTCTCTCTCCATCTCTGGTTCCTTCTCTCTGGCTTTATCCCTCCCCCTCTGGAATATTGGCTCATATCCCTGCAGCACTTCATCTAAATCTATGACAAGATGACAGATGCCCCGCATCATGACAATTTCAAACAGCTCACCAAGCCTGAACCACTGCACCTTCAACTTGAACTCAATCATACAAAAAAAAAAAAACCCTTAACTGATCTCATTGGAAAAATGCATTGTTTTCAATTTCTGATGCCAAAAAACAAACAAAAAACAAAAAAACAAACAAAAGAGATATTTCTTACTAATTTTCTAAGAGCTCTTGCTGCGTAGGCTGTCAGTGAGAGAGATGATAAAAATGATGTGATTACCAGCAAGCTGTTCTATTGCTTGTCCTAGATAGTCATAGACCATGGGACAGGAAGCGAGCAGAGACCGGCAGAAAAAATAAAGCATATAACATCTGTATACCTTCTTAATAGCCCGTTCACAGTCACGAGTAACAGATATAATATAGGGCAGCCACAAATAGCTTCTACTGGAAGTGAGAGCAATGGAGACAGTGAGAGGAGGCAGGATGGACCCTGTGGCTAATGCACACAGGTCAGTATGAGCTGACAGCTCCCGGGCACTGGGAGCGATGGCGAGTGTTGGTGTGAAGATGTGTAAGTGTCCGTGTCTGCGTATGCACGAGTGAGACAGTTGTGTAATTGAATGCACCCATGTGAGTGTTTGCAGGCGTGTTGGTGAGTGAGAATGAGCGCGATGGGCTCGAGGGTTCCGCTCCTCTCCACACCATCCCCATCCAGCGGAGCAGCATCGGGGCCGAGTGCCTGAGCTGTCAAGGATTAGAGCTGCGAGGACAGGAGTTTCACACACTTTTATATACGTACATCTGCTTTCTCCGTTTAAACTGCACTGGCAACCAGCAGCGCGACCAACAAATTATCCAGTGGTTTCAGCATACCAGCAAAGAGAGAGTTAATAATGAAACGCACATGAAATATTACAAGCCTGTGTCAGTTTGGATGTTGTAGACTTCTAGGCAAGGTGATGGAAATCGCCGGAGGGGGTAAAACGTGTGCGGCTGCCTAAGAGTTGAGCTAAGGAATGACACTGAGACAAACCGGTGCAAGGGCCATAACAGAAAAAAAACACCATGACATAAGGAAACGATGAACACATTGTTTCTCCTGGATATGCATCGTTTGTACCATCAGTGTGTATTTGATTTTCAATAACTCTTTGTCTTGCAATAACTTACCAGTGTATATTCCTTCCACACGTTGTTATGCTTGTCTGTGTGCATATCAGGTTCTCACACTGAGCCTCTTTTTTCCTCACATTTCATTTGTCCTTTCCCATTTCTCAGGAGGCAAATACAATACCAGTCCACTTCGCTGTAATTTAGACAGCAGCCTGGGAACAGTTCCTTAGCAACAATGAGCCACCATTTTCCTCGTGGGCTCTTCTCCTTCTTGGTGTACTAGAACTATTCACTGCACAAGTTAATCTTCCCTGCAATACTTACTTTTAGGTGTTGACAGCAGACATGCTAATCTTTGGCTCCACTTGAGCGTCATAAATCATAAAGTGATGTATCGCTGATGGGCGTACAACTACTAAGTCCTCTTAGTGGTTTTATAACTTTGATGTTAATCAAAGCCATAGAGTGCTTGCCAACTGTAGGGAGAGGAAGCCAATGATTAACTGTTCTAGCACAATTAAAGAGATTCTTGTTATGATGAAGAGGATTTGTTGGCCATCCATCATCAGGCTTCAGCGGAACCTTTAGCTTTGGCTCTGTGCCACAACAGGTGCAAATCTAGACGCAGGTGTGGGTGAAATCACTTTTGTCCTAGATCAAGGGCTCTTAAAATTAGTTATATCTGTTCTCTCTTTTTCCTGAAACCCAGGTGAGCTGTTCCTTTTCTAGGGACTTGTTAAAATATAGCACTTCAGTCCTTTGGTAATTTATGTAGGATGTATAAGACATCATAAAAAAAAAAAAACAGAGTTAAAATTGCTTGTAGCACTTATGTGGTTGTATAATACTTGTGCATGCATTTAAATATATGGATCTGAAAACGCACGTGTGACTTTGTCAGTTGTGTGTTCTGACTAGATGAACACTTGACGTTGAGAGGTGAAAAATAACACATTTTGTGACCACATGGAAAGTTTAATGAAACCTTGATTGCTAACCTCATTAGATACCAGGATGTACAGTATGTATTAATATTGTATGTGACAGCGTAGTGTTGTGGCAAGATCGGCACAACCCGATCTGATGCTTATCAAGGTTGACGGTCTACTGCAGCACGCGCATCCTGCAGTGAGAGAGTGAGTGCAATTTTCACCTCGCACTGAACTTACCTTGACATGCTGGCATGGTGCCACTCCAGGTGCCATTGGTGGTGCAGGTCCTTGTGACAGCGCTGTCCCCTCCCAGCATCACATATCCTGGCTGGCATAAAAATGTCACATTCTGAGCCACCGTGATGTCGTCACCAAATCGAAGGCCGTTTGCTGGAATCCCAGGGTCGCCACAGGTTATCACTGTCATCAGTGATGAAGCATAAGGAACTTGCATCAGAAATCATCCAAAATTGTGGCACCGAATAGTGGTCAAAGCATACTGTGTTAAAAAACATACTGTATATGAATAATAAAACATCAATTTATGCACACAATCCATTTGATGTAACTATTCAGTTTATCTGTTCTGAAGACAAGGTGCTTAACGTTCAAGTGAGCACAGTGGAAGGTCCTTCTTCTCATATTTTCTATTTTTAGCCTTGTCTTGTTGAAAATTATTCATGGTTTCCTTTTATTTTCCCTTTTATCCTGCATTTGTTCAATTACACCATAGAGCCATAACCATGTGCTTGTTATTTTTGTTTATGTGCCACAGGCAAAACAGGTGGGCAGAACTTGTGGTGACTAATAATTAGCCTCTCAGCATCATAATGGTTTCAAGTTTTAAACTGTTGTGCCAAATACTACTCTGCATGATGAAAAAAGCTCAGAAATTAATTATTGTAAAATCAGAAGATGTACCTAGACCTACAATCATCACTTCAGACTTATTAAACAGATGATTTGCTCTTTCCTGGATGTTGTTTTTTGTGAATTTGACGGCTCATTAATTTGCTCTTAGACTTGGGAGGTTGGAAACTTGTTGACCTCTCCTCTAGTGAGTGAGTGGAAGGACGATAAGAGATGACAGTTTAGCTGAATTATTTTGTCAAATAAAATTAAAGAAATTCAATAGAAGAAATGTACATGTATTATAGTACGCATTTAAAATGAGATCTTCATTTCAAACCAATTTAGATTAATAACAATTGTGCGACGTGTTCACACTGAATACCGTAGGTCAGCCACAGCCCGTCATTCAAAACTGTTGTTTAATTACAGGTTAATAACATTAGTCTTCCTCAGTTTTACTGTGACAAATGCTCATAAGTTACAGTATAAACACAAACGGTTTTATCTCAACAATCCATATTCACAACTAATGGTTTCTTAGCATCCCTCATTTTAAATTAATACCACTATGTCAACTTGAGATATTGTTTTTTTTGCCAATTTTAAAAGGAGAGACCAATAAAAATAATAAAGCAGGGGAGCGCCCCTCCCCACATCCTTTTTGTTGCGTCTCTTCTTTTATTCTGGGCTTCCTCTCATGGCGTGATTTCTCCAAACTTAACAGATGGCTGTATTGGCCTGCTACATTGTCGGGTCTTAACCTCGTCCCATCTCTGAAGAAACTCTAAGTTGCCAGCCTCTATTTGATTGCTTTTTCACAGCCCGTTTCATCTTGCAACCCTAATTTGTGCCTACTTATTATAAAATCTTTCCTGACTCGTTCACCTTAATAGAAGAAGCCATTTTGATGCATATGGCTGTTCCTGCTACCACCTCCTCCCTAAAATTAATTTGTTTGTTTATTTGCAGTTGCTGCCAAGGACTTCAACACTTGGACATGTTTATCTTTGCTGGGTGAGACTAACTTTGCGTCCTGACAGGATACATATGAGTGCTGCTAATTTTGAACACTGAACAAACTGATCTTCACTTTGCCAAACACTTTGCTCAAATTATGATTCTAATCCTGCATGGATCTGTTTTTAAATGAAGACTAAGCTACCACACTGACGGCTAAAGTACACAAGACAAGACAAGAACTCAATACTATATTTTTTTTTAGAGGTTCTACCAGTAACCTGTTATCTACAAGAGATGATCGAATTCCACTACAGTTGGCATTGATGCATCGATATTTTATACAGCAACTCCATGACTTTAGGAGTTGTCTGCCACTTATATAAATAATTTTATAGTGTACTGTCAGCAGTCGAGTCCTTGGATTTGTAGCAGTGTGCTGCTCCTTTTTTGGGGTCATTTGAGTTAACTTTGGGTCACTTCATCTAAACCATATCAATATTTTTTCCTCTCACGACTAAAACGTGTCAGCATTTTCCATGCATCATAGATAATGTGCCAAAAACAACAAACAACAGAAAACAACATCATAGTAACTTGGTATCATCCGAGTTCTAGTTTTACAAAACCGTCCTTTCACCTTGAGACCTCGCATTTAGACTTTGGTCAAGCATGTTCAGTATTTATTCATTATTCCATCCATCCATTATCTAAACCGCTTACGCTGTTATGACTCGCAGGGTTGTTGAAGCCTATCCCAGCTGTCACTGGGCAAGAGGTGGGTTATTAATTATTCATTATATTTTCTTTTCATGCATGTTGAATAGCTTCAACCTTAACCTTAAGCAGGTAGTGGTTTACAAAAATAGTATTTAACTTTAGAATTTTTACAAATTTGACAAATTTAGAGTCTAGTGGCTCTGCAAAGCTATACTAAATCACACCAGATTAAATGATAATGTAAAAATAAATATACCGGCACTAACTGACGTCTAATTACGCAACTGTGCACAAAGCGCAGGTTTATAGGTTTAGGTTCATATTCGATTTGTTCATTAGCAGTGCTAACCTTACTCTTAATGGGCATGTGCAGTTAACTAATGCACCTGACTGACCTGTTTGTACAGTATGCACATTCTTGGTTGGTTGCATTGTATGCGTATGCCGTATGACTGTTTGTCTTCAGTAATTCTGACCGTGAGCCAATAAAATTATACTGAAACACACTATTTTGAATTAAGCATGATGTGTCTCTCCAAACAACAGCCAGAAGCAGCTGGCATGAATAAAATACGGCTGATAAAAATTTATGGTCCCAACTAAAACCATCTAGTGCGAATGTGGAAAAGTCTCTCTCTACTAGAAGAGGGAAAGACAGACGGCGAGAAAGTGTGTGTCCATAAATGTAAATGTTTGCATGTGCCTGTGCATCCCCAGCACTGAAAAATCCAGTTGGTCAGCACAATGCAGAAAAGCCGCAGGCTGTTGACTTCAACAACTTAACAGTGCGGTGGTTCCCTTCAGTCTCAGATAAGTTTGACTCTGCATCATGAGGAATTTTCTACTTTTTATGGCTCAGCATTGAACAAAAACAGCCCAATCAGAAGTGGGGAAACGCAGACTTCAGAGTGATTGCAGTTTAATCAGGATTTAGTCATTTTGGAAGTAAGGACTCCATTATGATTAAAGATACTGCTTTGCTCATTTAAAATATGTTTAACAATCATATTACTGCACAAATATGACTGTAACCTTGTTAGTTCTAAACACACTAATAGGCATTTTGGTCTGATGTCTTCATCTAATCATATTCCCTTAACCCACATGCACAAGAAGAATCTAACACAACTGTGTTTGCGCTTAAATTAGAGGAGAGCGAAAGGGAATGGAGGAGAGGGGACAGGAATACTAAATGCAGAAGATACAAATCAACAGGATCACGGCATCTTACAAGGCAAACAGTCTCCCCGAATAATCAGCCTTTACTGTTTATTTCATTAAGTGATTTATGACTTGACTTTACACTTCGCTAAGCAAGTCTCTTTTCTAATGCACTTCAGACAATTTGCTAATTCCTTAACATGCTCTATAAATTTCATTTATCAACCATCAAGAATGTCAAGAAAAAAAATGAAGCTAAACTTTTTTCTCTCCCCTTGAAAGTGTTCTGTGACTTTGATCCGGTAACCTACGTGATCGATTACCCATGAACCGTGAAAATGATTGCCTCCTTAATGAAGGCACACTCAGCCAATTTTGGCATCTTAAGCGTTGGTGTCCCTGAACTGACCACTACATTTTAATATGGAGTGATAGCATACCGGACAATAACAATGCGTTTGGTGATGATCAAGCTTCAAAATGGGCTCAAAGAAGAAGCTATTCTGCTTTCTGGATGTTTGATCATCATTATTCAATCCAAATGTTCAATTTTTCTCTCCTTCCCCTTCCCCATGCGTCTCCCCAGAGACTCATTTTAGCTGAAAATTGAAAATTATGCCCATACCATTTATCTTTTCTTGTGATTCAATAACAAGCAAAAAGAAAAGGAAAAAGAGAGTATGGTGATTTTCAAAGAGACGAACAATGTGTAATTTTGTTTGATAGTCATCCTGGTGTAAATTGAATATAGATTGGCAGAGTTCTTAATTACTGCAAGGCTCATTTGCTGAGATCCAAAAAATAGAAAACTGCCTGACAGTTTTGATGCTTCAGAGAGGGAGAGAAGCTCAAAGAGATTCATATTTAAATTCTTATACCCTATTTTAGCATCATACAGAGAGCCTCTTTTTGGTTGAAATACAGAGCCAGATCACCTTCAGTCCCGTCCTAAATGTGTGGTTGAGTATAACTCACACTTACTATAATTCATTTGTACTGCATCAAACAGAATAGAACAATTCCTGCTCTACGTACCGATTTCCAATTGGTCGCCAGCAGGCCACTTCCAAGGAAGCTTCATTTTTGGTGCAAACCCGGTGCTTTCTTAGAAGTAGCCTGTAGCTGACCAATTGCGCACAGGAACCCCCAAGCATATTTGTCCCATCTTTGAAATGAATTTTCTTTGAATCTGGCACCGCTGGGTTGCCCAGTTCACAACAGTTGAGTAATTGGCCACTGGCTGCATGTCACTGGTCAGATACAGATCATTTCATAATTTTGTTTGGCGGTGACTACACAAAGAATTGTTCTTCTTTTCATTTCATAACATGAGCACTGTGCTGCAGAGTGCCCTTTTAAGTGTGTCCCACAAGACTACGAGACACAACTTGAATCTCCTTTCATGTTTCTCTGCATATAAAACTTACTTGTGCAGTTTGGAGCTGTGCCAGACCACGTTCCATTTGCCAGACACTGGCGTGTGGGTGAGCCTGTTAGGAAATAGCCCTCCATACAAGAATACACAATGGAGTGGGAGAAGGTTGTGCCATCCATACGGGAAATACGGCCATGAGCAGGGGTGCCTGGATTCCCACACTGCACCGCTGAAATAGAGGGGAGGCAAAGAGCTGAAGGTCGGGGAGTAATAGTAATGGATATTCTATTTTCCATATCAGTGATTCACAATCTAAAGGATGAGAGCGCCTAAGGTGGCTGCAAGATGACATCTGGAGGTCTGAAGGTGATTAATGGGTTGTGGAACATATATACACAGTAACAATAACTAGAACAATAATGTGGGATAACATATTAATGTGAAACAACATTTAACACACAAATACACATTATGTGTGTTTACTTTCCATTAAGGCCTGGAAGGAAGTAACGTTTTTCTTTGAAAGAAAAAAGACAAATAATGAAGATCCACTAATCTATAAAGCATCACCAATTTATTACAGGAATCTAATAAGCAGAGCACTTGCAGTGCCGCACAACTTCCCATCACACTACTGATGAGTCATCATGAAATTATGCTCAGTTTGTGTATTGTCAAGTCCCATAGTACATCCATGATAATGACATTTAGTGTCGGCTTAAGAAAAGAAGAGGATTGAACGAGTAATGTGAAATTTTGCAGCTGTGCGGACTAATGACTCAGGGCTCGGTTCTAGGAGAACATTTTTTTTTTTTTACTATATAAAGAATAGATCTCTTGACAATTCAAAGCAGACTTCAACTCAGACAGGATTTCATACATAGCGTTACTTCAGATATCCCTAGGGAGGGGGAAAAAAATCCCTTCTTTAGAGGGCTGAAGGCTTGGGCGTTTTACTCTGAGATACTCTATACTTTACAGCACTTCCAGATTATGCCAAATGCCAAAACATATCCCTACAGAGGCAAAAGGACAAACGCTTTTGTGTATTTTTCTTGCTCTACAAATTATTTCTAATTACAAACTGTTTTGCTCTCACAATCATCTAATTGCCTGGAAAATATGAAATTGTTATTCTTATAGGAGACAGGCGTGTTGTAGGTGCAGTGTTGATTTCTCAATTACCACACATGTATAGTCTCACACACAAGCTCAGTGGGGTGCAAACGGTCAGGCACACACCCGCACACACCAGGTGGCGACTTGTTGACATTCCTGTGCCATAAATATGATATATAATATGGGTACCTGTCTTAATAACTCAACAGAGACATGATGACAGGTGCAAAACAGGCCGTTATGATATTTTGAGATGGATATTAAGCTGAATATCTACTGTGGCTGTTTTCTAGACTTTGCAAAAGGTTGTGGATAATGGATGGATGGACTTTAACAGTAGACAGGGCTTTAGATCACAGCCAGTGCTGAAACCCACTCAGGCTCCAGTGAATGTTGGTGCCCAACCTCCTGAGGTGGAAAGATGGCTAAAACAATCTTTAAATCAGGGGTAGGGAGATGGAGAGATAAAAAGGTAGGCAGGAGAGACATGGGCATGACGGAAAGAAAGATGGACATGGAAGGAAAGACAAGTCAGACAACAAGACCAAGAAAAAGGCTGACTTTAGGGGAAGTGAGGCGAAGATGGATGAAAAGAGAAAGGAAAATGGAAGGAGGGTCAAAAGATAGAATAAAAGGCGGATACGCAGAATAGTGTGTGTTTGTGTGTGTGTGTGTGTGGGGGGGGGCATTGCCCTATAATAATATTAAAAATGACTGGCACCGTGCCAAGCTGGCAGACAGTACACAGAGAAGAGCAGAACCAGTCAAACATTTGCCTCAATATCCGGTTGACCCCTAGGGGTAATTTATGCAAGAAGCGGAGCTGGTGTTCTGTGAACTAATATCTTCAAAATCCACACTGATTCATTTATCACAATCCAAAAGGAACTTGGCTTTAGGTGTCTGGAATTAATGAATTTTTTGGTTGCAATCTGGCAGCTAGTCACACCATCATGTGCTGGCAAAAAATACCATATTACAGCAGAGAGCTAGTTAACCATCTGGTGCAGGGCTGTTTCTGTGAGAATTTGCGATCATTTGTGTGTGCACAACAGTGCCCGTCCATACACTGTATGCACATTCATGCTTGCATGCAGCCAATATGTTGCATACACTGTTTTCGTGGGCAATCTGGAGCTGGCTATGGTTTGGATTTTTTTTTAATACCAAGGCTGATGCAAGTTTCAGTATTATATCAAATAACAGTATTTCAATTGAACATATGAGTATAAACAAAAGTAACAAATTAAAACAAGCTAATCAAATTCAGTATTTAACATTGTCTTAAAGAACAACAAGCAATTCACATTCAACAAAGAGATTGAAACAAATGATCAAAATTTGTAGAGCTTCAGATATCTTTATTTCGGGTCATAAAGAATGTTAAGTAAATTCCCATGTTTTTTTCATAATTCCACACCCTTAGCTCTTAAGAAAAGGTGTAGACCAAGCTGAAACTGCACTGTGGTACAAAACCTTTGCCTATTTAAATTTATGTTATATTCAAAGAGGATTTGAATTAGGGATTAAAGATAAAATCATTACTTCACTTTAAATTTCAGCTTTTGGTACCAATGCATTTCATGATGCAATTTTATTGTTTCCACAGTACGTGTAAAAAAATGTGTGTGTGAGTTGCCTCTGACTCCAGCGCACGACTCACCTCCTGTTTTAAACCTATCAGAGACACTTTAAAGACCTCGCTTACGTTTGCAGAATGGTTGTCTGCCCGACCACGTTCCATTGGGAAAGCAGATCCTCTCGGCTGAGCCATATAGTGTATGTCCCACGGCGCAGGTGAAGCGCACCTTGCTGCGCACTTTGAAGTTCCCTGCCTCCCTGCTGGCGTGTGCAGGCGTACCGGGATCCCCACAGGTGCCTGCTGAGTCGCCTGCAATGGGAGATAACCAGGCAAGGATCAATGAAAACAAGCCAAGATGCCATCCACTTGTCTACGTTTGTGTTCACCGATGGCTCCTTTTAAGTTGGTATGGCGGTAAATTACAACACAGTGTTCCTGTCAAGCAAAAGGACAATACTTAGAGGGCTTAGACTAAAACTGTACATCTTTTGAGTCCTCCGGGAAGCAGCTATAAAACACACAATGCACCAATGAACAGCTGTCACCATGCCAACAACGTGGAGCACCACTGCTTTGACACCAGGAGTGTTCTGTCCATAAAAGCAGGACCGGTATTAAAAAGCAACCAGCTGTGGTTATGAGAAATGATGAATACAGTTTGACCTCTGAAGCAAAATGCGTTTTCATTCCACTGAATTATCTGTCATTTCTTTTGTTCTATGGCAGAACAAGCGGTACTTTTCATGTCTTGTGCCGCCTGTTTTCACATGTAAAAAGATCTTCGCCTGCCCCATTTGGTTGGTGCGGGCTGGGAGAAAAAAGGGACTTGATGTCTGTCGCAGGTCATTTTCAAACCTGTAAATTGTTTGCTTTGGTACAACTAAGCCTGACAGCTTGTAAACTTTGTCTGTTTCTCTCTTGGTTCACTGTCAGTTTTTATATTGTTATACTCAATTTAAAGTTGGGTTTTATTTGCCTTGTTCTTTCTATAAATCTGTATAATATATTATAAAAACAAACCTCTTCCTTTAAAAAAAAAGACACTGCAATTGATGAGTTTGAATCACCTAGACTAAACTAGGGTTTGAAAATATGCTAAGACATAGGAATTGAGAAGTTACATGGGGTATGAACATTTATGTTACAAGCCAAACCGCGTGTCGTGTGAGTCAGGACCGAGTCGAGGGGCTGAGGTGGTTTTTAGATTTGTATTCACCGGGGACATCCTCAGAGCACGGAGGAAAGAAAACACACAACACACATACCAACAACTACCACTTCCACTGCTGCGGCTTCTGTTCTCTCACAGAAATGAAACCGGTGAAGGGGAGAAAAGAGAAAACTGGCTTCAGAAGACACAGTGACGCAGGGAGAGACACACACTGTAGCTAAGAAAGACAAAGCAGACGGACAGACGGAAAGAAATCTATGTTACCTAATCTGCCGTTGTGCTTGTCTGTACAGTTCAGTACGTATAGTCTCCCTGTGGAGGATCTGGGCTTTATTGGTTTTGAGATCCTGTTTCTTAGGCTGTGCACACACCCTGTGCATCCGTCCCTATACGTTGGGTGCTGCTCTCTGTCTACAGAGCAGCGAGCGGCTGCGATAATACTGGACTTGTTGACAAAGCCTTACTGCACAAACTCCAGGCGCCAATATCTTCTATACACATCCAACTGCTCACGTGTGTGCACAAACTCGATTTGTCAGGTCAGGAGCAGCTGGAAATGGTTAACAGCGAGTGTGTGTGCACATTTCACTTCCCATCTTTACGCTGCATATCCATCTGTGTAAGAGTGCACACGGTGCACATCAGCACTCACGAGTCTTCCTGCTTGTCCACGCACATAAGGTGGATGCGACAGACTTTGCAAGTACGTATTAACTGTGCATACTCATTTGTTGCATGGGTACAGTATGTGCATGTCCACTTGTGTGCGAATGTCTCACAGCAGCTGCCGGTACTTCATTAGTCTCCTTTGGTTAGGTGAGGCCGCGTGGCTCGGCATGCGCTGTGACAGCTATAATCTTGCTAATTGAGATGGTGGTGGGTTTGGTTTGAATCAGAGTTGATGTCCGTTCACCAGACTCCCTTTGTGAGGAAATAATAAGGCCTTCAAATCAACCATGCAAAAGACAAGGACAAAAGGGGAATGGTTTGGCAAGCGGTTTTAAGCCCCATCTTACTAATTAACAAGAGAGGACAGATGAGAGGAAACATAGATACATAAAGTAGATGGGAATGGCTTCTAATGCTGTGTTGGACACCATAGCCCAAATTATTTTGTAGCAACTGGTAGGGAACCATGAAAATTATAACATCGAGTATAGGCAGAAAGATAGAAGTTTCTCAAACCACTACATATAAAAAAATAATAATAATTAAATAAATATGCATTACCACTTTCCAAACAGCGTGTTTACCTTGTTAACTTGTATTGCATAATTTCTGAAGTTTCTGCTAATGTGCATGTAGAAACTAGGTGATAACCTTGCATCAATTTAAATCTCTCCAAACATTTGCTATATCACATCTCAAGCTCCTGTAAGCAACAACAGAGTTCCAGCTGTGTTATGATTCTAATTTCTGCTACAGCTGTAACAGATGTTTATTGCTGGGGGTGTGAATTCATCAAGCCTCCTGGTGATGAACAACTGATCTACAAAGGTTTCTTCTTTCCATTATAAGTTGCTGATTTCATAGTCAATTAGAAACACGGATGCAGTATAATGCTTTGCGACACTGTGGGAACAACACACTTAGACTCTAATTACCATCATCTGTAACCAGCATAAATATCAATACTATCAGAGTTATGAATGTTTCCATTTTCTAAAAACCTATTCTTCCGGCATCTTTGTGTGTTTCTTTAATTATATTTGTCAATATTCTGCAAGTGGAATTTATAGGGTTGCAAACCACAAACCAAAGGCCCCTAAATTAATTTTTGTGTTTATTTATTTATTTTTTATTACACAGCATATTTTTCAAGTAGCATCTGTCACTGGAGCTCAGTAAATAAAATGAACTAAAGTGCTATTTTTAAATCTAAATGTGTGTAATCAAAATTCACCGTAGCACACCCTTCTTCTTTAGCTTGGTAAGGCATGTTGTCATTCGATAGGCTTAAATCCTCTGGTCACTGACCCAGCACTCATATTCTGCTGCACAAATTCCTCTGCAGGGGCTTAATCTCTGAACAGAAATTGCACTTTCACAATACAAATAGTTGGAAATTATTAATGTTAGTTTTACCTAAGTCAGCTTTCAAGTGATGAGTTGATGCTGATGGGGTTTTGGACAAGTTCAGTTAAATGCTCTCAATCTAGTTTGGTATTTTTTGATGTTTGGTATTAATATTTGGTAATAAACGAGTATCTGTCAGGCTTCTCCAGAAAAAAAGTAGTAGAACAGTAGAACTCTCTGTGATACACAACTCATAGGAAGTGATAAACTTTAACAGAATATTGCAAATCGTCACTTTCCAAAAAGGGTCACACATGACACCAGTAGGGTGCTGATCAGGAAATAACTGCTTTTAAAAACTAGAATAACTAATATCTTGCACATTTTTTACAATTAAGAAATGATCCTTTATTAGATTCTATACAAGTGGAAGCTAAGGAGGTTTATCTTCCTTCGTATACTTGGAGTCTAACTTCCCCACTTCCCTACTACTTTCCAACTGTCTTGATAAATAAAAAATATTGAAGGTGAGTAGAGTTCACACTCCCATTTAAATGGGGAAAGAAAAAACACTGTCATACAAGTCTGCTTACAAACATTACTTCTGGGTCAGTGAGTTGAACCAACCAAGTGAACATTCAGTAAAGAGAATCCACTTAAATGGTCAGGAACGCTTAAGTGTGATGGGAGGGAAGTGCACAGAAGGGATTAAGGGGAATCGTTTGTAGTTCTGCAGACATACAGTATACTTTTTTCAGGTTTTCAAGCAAAATCAAATTTAGATTTTGCAGCTAAATGTAATGAAGAAAGCACACAAACAATGAGACTGTCTTGCTGTATGTAGTATATTTTTGTACCATCCCTGAAAAAAGTTAGTTAGCCATCGGTTTACCCGCCTCTCACCTCATCACAGCCGGGACAGGCTGTTCTGGGTCTTTGACAAGAGCAAATATGCTCCTGTCATCAAATTAGGAGGGCCACTGTTCAAATGACTGGGCACTGGCACATTTAAACATTCATATGTCAGATAAACCATAAGAACTCCTGTTCTAAAAAGGAAAAGCTAAAAATGCTTTGAGTAGATTTACAATTTATAATAATGGTCACATCTTTTGGCATGTAGGCACCGTTTTTATAAATCCCGTGTTCATGTTGTGCATATGCTCTGTAAGTTCTGCTGACAATTCTCACTTAGCTGCAGTGCTATCTAGCCAAGCAGACAATTTTTGTTGGATTTTTGCTGGTTGTGAGATGTTTGTTTTTAATATTTTTGGGACTCTGGTACGACGGAGCTGAATAAAATATTATTTGTTGTGTTGCGGCACAACATTAAGAAAAGATGCTTAAACACTTCAACAGCACGTCATCTTTCTGGATTCTGTGTCATTAGTCTGTAAATGTTCAGACCTTGCTGTAAAGCTTTTATTGGAGCTACTTACTATCAACAGAACAGTCCCTTTGAAAACTGTTGACCTTGTGTTCTGTGGAATATGTGGAGGACAGAACTTTGTTCCTAGAAAAAAAGATGTGCTAATGAATTTTGTAAAAGTAATTGTTTTAGTGCCCTGAACACCAGAAATGGAATCCCATTAAATTCTATTGGGGTGATTTTTCAGGCAGTTATCTCACAGCTTGAATGAATAAAACTAAAATGATCTATTAAATAATCATATTAGCTAGATAAATGCTGTAGATATATGCAATAAAATCTTGTTTTCTTCATGTTTTCTGGTGATATCCACGTCAAAGTGGGAAAGACACAGTCACATTTCATTGTGCATGAGTGAAGGCTTGTTGTGTATGCATTAATGTGCTTGTGTACCTGAGCAGTGGGGCAGTGGACCACTCCAGTGACCGTTCAGCTGACAGGTGAGTGATGAGTCTCCTATAAGCTGGCGGTCTCCAGAGCATGAATAGCGCACCGTAGAACCAAAGGTAAACTTCTCCCCGCTCATCACTGCATGAGGAGGCGAGCCTGGGTGGCCGCAGTCCACCTCTACATGACAGAGAGTGAGGACAGGAAATTAGATTATCAGTGGATGAGTGGATTGGCGTGCCCAGCACACTTGAACACAGCTCGCACGGTTACTCCTGTCCCACACTGTTTTCTCTAAGCAGAGTTTTATTATTAATCATTCAATGAAAGATTCACTGAGTCTTTTCATACTTAGCTCGGAGGGTTAAGGCACACATAATGCATCAATGTGACGCTGCTAGACATAAAAGAAGCCTTGTCAAAACAGGCAGCGGCTACAGTCACATGCAGCTCTGCACTGCTGTGAACTTTGAATGTTTCAATATTCCAGAGAAGCATGAGTAAAAAAGGTAAAGCCTTGTTATTTAAATAATTATTACAGTAGCGTGAAATACAGCTTTAAACTACACAATTTTTTTCTTGAAAAGAATTAAACGTAATCGACTTAAATTAAATCTCACATATTTACTGCGTTGCTTGTTTTAGTTAAGTTCTAAAATCTAATTTGGTACTTCCCTCTCGCGCTCCTACTTAATTATTCTTACAACCTTTACATATGTTTGTGGGAGCTGCCATTTAACTCGCGTAGTCTCGTATTGCAAAGTTTCTGTAATTTCTCTACATAGCGACAGAGATGCCTGGAGCCATGAATAAACATTTGAGACAAACACTCCTGCATATCACTTTATTCCAGTTCCATTTAATGAAATATATGTTGTGCCATCTCTCTGCCATGGAATGAAATGCCACCTGAGCCTCTATGCAGATGTGAAGGTTTACTTTGGATAATTCCTCTAGGAATGCATTATTACTGGTGGTGGCCTCATGCAGAAACACAAAGTACAATAAGCCAGGTGTCTGAGAGCGACATTACAACCTCAGATAACCCCTACAGTTCATGGACGGTGCTTGTTTTAATTTGAGTGCTTGGATTTGAAGGAACATTAGCCATAGCCTGAACAACTGGTCCTATGACAGTTTTCTTTTTCCATTTCTCAATTAGGCACAGTGAAACATAACCATAAGCCAACTGTGGGGTATCCAACGTTACACAGATGCTCCCAGTCACATCATTTTGCGACATTTACCAATGAATCTCTAGAAGCAAATATAGTCAAAACAAGGTTATAGACAGTCAACTTCTCTCTTAATAATTTTTTCTGAGGAATGCAGTAATTACAAGGGAAGCACTGAATGGTGGACAAACGACATGAATCGACACTTATCAATTCCAAACTGATTGATGGCTCGGGTAGAGAGAAAGTAGCTACTGTACCGATGCATTCTGGCAGGGGTTTGTCCCAGTGGCCTCCTGGCTGACAGCTAAGCACTGATGAGCCGAACAGGTAATATCCAGGGTTGCAGTCATAGAAGACCACGCTACCGAAGGTGAAGTTTCCATGCTCAATCTTACTTTCCCGGATGGAGTTGGCAGGGATACCTGGATCTGTGCAGTTTACCACTATATGTACATGAAGAGAGAACAAATTACAGTTAGGCCATTATGAATTATTCAACAAGTTTAATCACAATGAGAGGAGAAAGGTGGCAGACCACGTATTTTCAGGGGGGGAAATTTTCAACGCAATTTCAGGAATGGTTGAAACGCGGCCGCCTCTTACCATTTCCCCGTGTTTCTAGGCATAAGACCTGCAGCCTTATATCCATTTATGGGTTTTGTATCTACATCATAACCATGCTGTGATACTGTAATAATGGCTAGCAGAACAGGTTTTGGCCACTTTTCGTACATATCAATTTATTGTGGGTTTCTGCCATTATGGAAATGAATTATTAATGTACGGTAAAGTAATGTTTACTTAAGCCAAATGGAACATTCATTTCTTGGCAGCATTTTCAAATCCATTTTATGAATATGTATGATAACGTTGCAATGGCACTAAGATAGTGAACGTCATGCAAATGGACGGCGTGCATTGAGATACAGTGCATAGTGATTCTTAATTAAACATATTGTTAATTACTACTTCGTTAAGGTTTGTCATAAAATTTTTAGTATTTGTACGTGATGAATTTCTATAATTACCCTTACTTTAATTATATATACACTAGTCATGTATACTACATGAATAAAGTAAAAAGTATCTTGTGCATTCTATCAAAAACTATTTTAGTTCAACATGCTGTAAAAAAACAAACCGTAAAAAACAACATGTAATAATCATGTGGCTTCTTAACTGCACTTAATGTTGCTGAGAATCTGACTTCTTTCTTTAAAAGCAGTGCAGTCTTTTTTTTTTTTTTGCTTGAATTCATTTGCATAATTGTGATCTGTCAGCATGTTCACTTTCAAGTTAATAATAGAACTGCTGATATGACCTGATCACTGTCATTTCCTGTTTATTCTACAAACGGTGAGAAGAATCAGGCCAGGCTATATTTAAGCCTTGTCAATAACAATTGCACCTAATGCTTCCTACTGCAAACAAAAGGCATTAGTCTATTGTCAAATTCACAAGCATTTATTGTAAATGCAGCTGAATTCTCCAAAACCTGCTGGCAAGGTGCTTTAGACAGCTGAAAGTAGATGAGGGTGAAATTAAGTTCAGAGTAACATCAAATTAAATCAATAATGTAAATGTGTGACAACGCTGGCCTAATGTGTGAAATTTTTAGTGGGAATGAACAGAGGTATTTTGACAAAGGAAGTCATGACAGTTTTATATGATTTCCCTCTTTTGATCTTTTACCAGGTCTGTCTCTACGGTGCTATTCACAGTAATGAAAACTGTGTCTCTTCACATCTGAGTGCCAACAAAACTCATGCCAAGAGCAGAGATATTTTTAAATGGGCAAAGTCTGGCAAATCTAGCTTTGGCTGACTAGATGCAGAGTTAGCAGACCAATTAAAGCCACACTGGATAACACTCAAATTAAATTTACTTCATATAATGTCTTAATCATTTTGTTTTATCTGGTACCATGTTTGATTGAATTTTTGAGCTCTTTCAAAGACCTGCCTCAGACTTAAAGCATCTTCAGAGGCAAAATGATTTTTTTCATACATACAATACTGCACACTGCATCTAGTTAATACTGTCTGCTTCCATTTTGTGTGTGTGTGTGTGTGTGTGTGGTGATGGTGGGGGGGGGGTTAAAATGTAAATAGACCATGTTCTCCGAAATTTTGTCAAAGTTTCAAAATTATTGTGGGAAAACCGATTTCTCTGGTGTGGTCGCACACAAACATGTCTGGATTTCAGCTGATTGTAAACACGCTACTAATGAGCCAAACCTGGGCAAACTAAAACTGAGCAGAAGTAAAACACAGCCATCATCTGACACTCCCAATAACTTGTCTTCTGCTGAATGTACTCCGAGCTTTCTTTCCTTCAAAGTAATCTCTCCCTGCAGCAAGCCTCTTGGTAAAAACTGGCAGTCAAATTGTAGAAACAATTCCCCATTTACTCTTCCCTTTCCATCTATTGTGCTGCGAGCTCGTTACTGCTGTTTCCCTGCTTTTGCTCGGAGGCCAGGGCTCCAGATGTTGCGGTCTAATGTTTTAGTAGAGCAGACTTTTCTCATTCAAAATCGGTAGATCTGTGAGCACGACCTCTGTCCATTCTGCTTCTGTGTCAATGCAGTGCTGGCAGTCACTGGCTGCTGATTTCTGAATGATCGTGATACATCTGCCGGCTGCTAAATTCTTGTGGTCAACCTCACATCAGATTCCTGAAGCATCACAAAGCACCTGCAAAAGCTATTTCATTCTGTTCCAACACTTTGGCTGGATTCTACCTCTGCTTGCTGGCACTAATCTTCTCCACTGATGACTGGCCTAATTCACACAAGCAGAATTACACAGAAGTGGCTTCTGTTATCGGACATAAAAAAAAACACCTTCAGTTGTAGTGACACACCAGAGCTACTGCTTTTTTAGAAATTCATAGGTGCATATGGATAGTGAAATGCATATAATTATGATGTATTTGCTGCGTCCAAACTCTTAAAGTAATTCCTGCTTTTGATTCTTGTTTGTCTCGACTCCTGAGGCCATGTCTGTGGTCTGAGTCTTGGCTTAACATGCTGGCAGAGACAAGCAGCTTTTTAGCTCAACTGTCAAGATTTATCTGCATCCTTCTGATACTTTGAGTCAGTCAAGCTGACAGTCATTGCTGGGCTTTACCTCTGCATGTTGGTGGCTGCTGGCTCCACTGGCGACTGGCCTGGCACTGGGCTGTGGAGGGTCCTTCCAAAGTGTAGCCTTTGTTGCAGGAGAAGCGCACAACGTCGTTGTAGTTGAAGCCGTCGCCTGTGGTGCGGCCATAGATAGGGCTGCCGGGGTGGCCGCAGGTGACAGCTGAAGTTGACACGCATCATCAGTGGGGGGTGTGACAAAGAGGAGGTGTTGGGGTCGAGGATGAAAGATGAAAGGTGGAAATGCAAAAAACAAAACCAATAAAAGTTAAAGAGCAGATGAAGCGTTGGGGACAAAGAGCGAGCAAGAAAACAAGAGAGGCAATTCAATAAGAACAAATCGATGGGTGTCACTGTACTGTACATCACCAATCATATGAATAATATTAACATGTAATTAACCTCAGAGGATAGGAGGGGAATTGGGAATGAAGACATGATCTCATTTTGGAACGAGTAAACAGCACAACTCGATAGGGGAACAGGACTGTGAGAATCACTTCAGGAGGATATGTATCAAACACTGACTTCAGAGCAGGAAGCTCTTGGACTCGCTAAAAACTATAATGAGTAATGATTTTTTCTAAATGGTAACACACACACACACACACAGTTGTCCCACCTGCAGCAGACAGGCATTATCTCTCTTTCTTTCCCCTAACATCAAAACACACATGCACACAACTTTGTCTTGTAGTCAGTGAGAGGGGGTGTGCAGTACTCACGGATACAAACTGGCAGCTGCCCGGACCAGTTGTGGTCCTGCTGGCAGATTCGAACCGAGGAGCCGATGAGCCTGAATCCAGGATTACACTGGTAAACCACTGTATCTCTGTAACCGAAGTTTTCTCCGATAACCTGCCCATTTACAATCTGCTCTGGAATGCCACAGTGTCCGGCTGTAGGATGATGAAAAACGAAAACCCTGAGTAATACTGAACAATATTCATCTGCCAACAAAGTGAATTTTTGCACTTTGCATCAGAAATCACAACAAATTATCTCAATCAATCACAGAGTGCAATTTTTAAGTTCAACATCCTAGCATTTGAGAACAGCACCCTGCAGTGGTGCCCACTAAACTAATGGACAGTAATTCCAGGGTAGAAACACAATTTTGATTGTGTTATCACGTTTGAATAACTTTGCATTTTGACAGCTGTATTATAAAATGAAATGGGGAAACTGGTGATTTAAAAGGTCTTGGAATTATAATGCAGGCAAACAAAATTAGTTAGCGTATTCATGAAACATATTGGATTTGGAAAGCCTTTTTCAGCTCATTATCTCTGAATTATTATTTCTAAATTCATATTGGCTTCAGCATCACTTATGGTGACAACTCAGCTTTTCTCATCTACAATAGACGGAGAGATGCATGCGGAACTCCTCAAAATCTGTGCAATACATTCATGCACGTAATCATATTGCTTTCAGCTACAATAAATCCCTTTCAGAGAGGAGGAATCTTGCTGAGATTTCCACTGCCACTTAAAACCTGGGAAATTGCCACTGACTGTGAGTCTGATTTCCCTAATTCACTCCTGCACCCAGAAACTCAGCCGAGCATTTTATTATCACACTCCAGTTGAGAGCAGCCACATTCTATGAAGAGAGTGCTGAAGTAGGCGACTATACTGCGAGGTCCCTGGCTATGTTAACCCTGACGGTCGTATCACTAAACAAGAGAGAGGTGTTGTTCTTTTAATGAACTCAGCCAATCTTGAGCTGAGCTTGGAGAGCTGGTGCTACAGGCTTGATAAACAGACTAAAGCATCTTCCAGGAAAACCCTCACTTTCTACTGCTGCATGTGGCTCAAGGAAAGGCGTATTTTCTTCCACAGTACATGCTGGAGCAGTGATGGGCTGGGGGGGCTAAGTTCTCGAACATTCCCCCCATTTACGTCTTTATATACAGTGTGTATCTTAGCAACACTTTAAATTGGACTTTTGCACTTTGCTGCAGCTATGACTCTATGGCTGCTCGCATTAAGCATTTCAGAAACACCAAACCGCACAGGCTCGGAGACTTTGCAGTACCATCCACTATACTGTGGGTAGTTGCAATGCGTGCTTGCTCATTTTCACGTTTATCTTACGGGCTCCACACAGACTAAAACAGTCTGACACGTGCAAGTGGCAGCACTGAATACCAGCACGATGTCACAACCGAAAACATTTTTTAATGTCTTTCCAAATGTTTAACAGTCATTGACCATACGCACTTGGCAACAAACCTAATCATAGCCACCCTCTGCTTCCCCATCTGGTTCTATTCTGAGCGTGTTGGCCCAACCAAAACAGCTCGTAGTCTGTCTGAACAAATTGCCAATAGTGTCTGACCCAGGACAAGGCTGTCCTTTAAAAAGTTAAAGAGAACATTTATATTCTGCTTACCCAGGCACTGAGTCTCGGTCCCACTCCACAGGCCGGACAGGAGACACTCTCTGACGTTAGATCCAGTTAAAACATAACCAAGGTTACAGCTAAAAATGGCTGATGCTCCAAAAGTAGTTTGGGTCCCAATTTTCTTCCCATTAGGAGGAGTGGGCAGATCACCACAGGAAATGACTGCAACAAGAACAGATTTAGTGAAGAAAAGAGGACGGTAATAGCGAAAGGAGGAAAATGAAAGAACAAGACACCCGTGGAGTGCGAGAGGCCGAGAGGAGTCGTAAGTTGGCTTACGTCTTCACAGTCAATGGTAAAGCACAGTCATTTACAGCCATCTTACCGACCTTAATGCAATAAAAGAGTGACCTGTGCTATTTCATGGGGAGGACAATGATGGTGTTTGCCTTTGTCCAAACATATTTCATCACGCTGGCTGGCATCTCCATTACACAGACTGTTCAGGTCTTTTGCCTTTAAAAAAATGGCTCACATGGGACCATAGAAAAAGCTTTTATTTCTCTTTCCCACAATAAACAATATCTTACTTAGGATGAGACGGGAACAGTTGAAGAGCAGAAAAGTGAATCATTAAGTTGCTGATTAAGTGAGCTGTGAATCTTATGATGTTCCAATCTATGTATCTGTTGGACCTGAGGCGAAGCAAGACACAGATTTTTCAATTTGCCTGGATAACAACGTTCAGTACGTTCTCAATGAAACTAATGAAACACTTACATAGTAGGTTACAAGCTCGTATCAGCTGATGTTTTATTTTTCCTGATAATGTAACAAATAAATGAAGACAATTTTGCACATTGCATTTTGGTTGGTTTCAATTTTCAAGTCATTTGCATTTATGACTTTTTTTGTGATCAACAGCTGATGTGCTGATTTGATGTTTTCTGCAGCAGAAGTTACTCACTTCGACACCGAGGTCGCTCGTTTCTCCAGCTCCACACCCCATTGGCCAGACACTGAATGTGGGCAGGGCCAACGCGGTAGTAACCAGGGTTGCAAGTAAAGATGATTTTGGTGCCGTACTCATAGTGTGACCCGTTGACTATCCTCCATTTCCCGTGGTCCAGAGAGAAGGAGCTGAGACTGGGGCACATAACAACTGAGCCAAAAAGAAAAAAAAAATTAAAGATGGGATTCGGTGGGGAGTGGACAGTGTTAGTTTTAGATTACTGAAATGGATCGACTTCTGTTTCAATTTTCTATTGAAAATTATCTTATCCCTTCTACACACACTGTTAAGTCAAAACCTGTGAACATGTGTAACCACGCAACAGTGTAAGCAATACAAAGAGAAACTTTAAAACAGTAGAATGAATTAATCCACGTATTAATATGTAAAAGGAGCTCTTCTGCAGTTATACAAATGTTCTTCCACAACAAAGCTGTTTCTGACTTCGAACTCTCTAAACCAAATGAGTTTCAAAACAGACAGTTTCCTTTTTTGCTGGGAGACGCATGCAGTTGGGAATAACACTGGTCTCAAAAGGAAACAATACTGTCAATCGCTCATTACATTCAGACTCGTGTGAATGTCAGTGGGATGTAAAACATTCACCCGAGCACCAGTTACAGATTCCCACTCAACTGTTGTCTTACTGAACAATCTAGTGTGATGAAACCACAATCTGTAGTTCTGTTGGGACTGCAGTCTGTGTTTCATAAGAGCTTATGACCTTGGAATTCTGAGATGTGTGGGATATTACGCTTTAAGGTTTTCACATTTTTAACTGAACTAATATACAAAAAAGATATTTTCAATTTGTTAAAATAACAGTCACTGTGAATATGTAATATTAAAACCATATCTTATTTTCATCCTCTGTTAGATGAGGTGCTTTGTAGGAAGAATTATGAGACTATCTGCTTAGGCAGAAAAAAGACGAGAGTTCAGTCTTATTTCATTTTAATATACAAAAGCCAGGTGTTACAAACTGGTGTTTTTGTTTGTTAGCAGAAATACTAGAACAGATAACAATTCAGCGACATGATTTAACTCATACGCAAAAGAAACAGTGTGATTTTTAGTCAAATCAAAGACTTTTCCCTAATTTAAACTCACAACAGGGGTTGTTTTATTAAAACAAAGCAAAAGAAAAACTATGATGGTGCAGTGACACCTCTATCCACATCTCTAAACCTAATTATGTGAATAATAATTATTGTGTCCTATGATGTTATTTAAGATAAGATAAACCTTTATTCGTCCCACAATGGGGATATTTCCATGTTAAAATGGAAATTCACTTTAGGTTTCATTAAATCACATTTGTTTTTTATACTGTAGCTCCTTCAACCTCAGAGAAAATAACACACAAGAGGTTGAAACAAATATTCTGAGTTGAACATCTATTATATTCATCTATTATTGAACAAGTCAATAATGGATGAAATAAAGAACATAATTCTTAGGTCAGTGTATTGTTTTGTTGATATTGTTATATTCCTCAACTTTTCCACATCCCATTTGAATCTTTTTCCATCTTGTGGTTCCACAGTCTCTCTAAACCAATCAAGACTACTCTGAATATTCCTTTAGCGTCCCCTACTCACCGATGCATCGGGGTATCTTGTTGTGGTTGCTCCATGTGCCGTCTGGCTGGCAGACTGTGGTCGTCAGCTCTTTGGAGGAGAGCCGGTAGCCACTGTTGCAGAAGTAGGTCACCCGTGTGCCGACAGAGTAATCAGCAGCGAGCACACCTCCGTTCACTGGCGCAATGGGCACACCACATGACACAGCTGCAAGAAGCAAGAGGATGAATGTCAACACACGTTGATGAACAATACAAGACAGATCTTGGATAATTTTGCAGGGGGACGACTGGTTAACACAGGCAGCCATATTTTACGGAACAAGCGCTAAATACACATGTGTACCCAGAACAGTGTTGGGAGTGCAATACCGCCGTAGCACAAAAGCATTTGATGGTTTAAGTTCACGGCAATTTGTTTTTATGTTAGTTTGAGCAAGTAAACGCTCAAAGTGACATGGTGACATTGAACAGCCTCACAGAATTCTTGCAACAGACCTAATTCATGGCAGGTGTTTTGAAAAAGCACAGGTAAAATTACTCATCTTAATAATGGACGTATTGAGGCAGCCGGCTCCAGAGCCATGATACTGTGCATGCTGGCAGACTGGTATGGCTTACCGGAGAACTTAATGGGACTGAGCCTTTGTTAACAAAATTAATTACACCTATGCTTTTTCTTTGACGAGGAGTCAAAAAGTCTATTACGGGGTCACTGCAAAAGTGCTGCATCTCCTGAATTTGCAATACAGCCCGCCTACTACAGCAGTCAACATTTTAGGAAAACAAAGGTATTTACTCCCACCTAATGCATTTATAATAATGATGTGGAAATGTGTGTGTCACATCAACACTTAACCATGTAATTAGCTTTAACTGAACATATTAGAGACCGTTGGAGCCACACGAGTAATTTGAAAAGCTCACTTATCCAACATTTTAGACAGAATATAGGACTGGCCCCCTGAGCAAAAGTGTATACACTGCAGAGGAGTATGCTATCCTCCACATACAGCTTTAGAATATTGTCAGTGGGAAATTTGATAAATTGTGCAAATATATAAAAAGCTTTACCTTTAATAAAGACTAACTTATTGAAATCACTAGTTCAACAAGCGATGTAGGTTTCAAATGTAATTCTTGCTAAGCCGCACAAGTGTGAAGCACCACTGTTACCTCAGAGCTTAAACCAGACAGAAAGCTCAAGCTGGTAGTTTTTAAGGTGTTTAGTCAGGGCCAAGTCAAACACAGTGAGCAGAGCAGGGAAACCAACTGCTGCAGGGACGCGGTTATGCGAACAAACATCATAAAAGGAATAGCAATGGTAGCTGCATACCGAGAAGCATCAAAAAGCAGGGATCTGCCAACACGACCTGGAGCCTTTACATTGCCCCCCACCACATCATGACAGAATCAATCAACATTTATCTGTGAGTACAGCTAAAACAAATCTCAGGATCTGAAATCTGACATATAATAAGTTCAAGCACTTAAAACATATTTCTCATAGGATGAAAAGAAAATCAACATTGCAACAATGAACTCTTTAAGATCAAACCTCAGCAGGTCCATGGGTCTACAACATTACTGTAGTTCAACAACGGTTAAATAAAATATTGTACATTCTGAACATATACTATGTCATGGATAGAGTGTGTACTGTACTATATATACTTTAATGTAATCTCCACCATCATTCACCAGGTGGACACCATCTGTATGGATATATTAGATCATCTACAGATATCGTTGGGTTTGTGTGCTGAAAAATTTGTGTTCATTCCATACTTTTTCAGATCATCGATCACAGTTGTCATCTGTATTTCAAACTCTAAAGTCCATTGCATATGTATTTGTATTCCACTGCATCATGATAAAATACAACTGAGTATATCATATGTTGATATTTGAAGTGTCTATGCCAGTGCATGCAATCTGGTCATGTAAACGTTCACATCTCACATGTTTGCATCGAAAAACCCAATTAGTTGAGTGAGACCCACAGCAGACATTGCATGCTAATGGTGAGTTAGCCCGAGTAATTTGAAGAAGTGGTTATCGACAAGACGGGAGGATTGATTTCTGTTTCCTTTCCACCTGACAGGGTAATGGCTCTCAATCAGGCTGGATTCAGTTCGGCTGCTAACAACATATAAACAGGGCCTGGCCAGTAACACTCTGTTGCTGTAAGCGCCTGCCTGCCTGTCTGTCTGTCCGCTCGCTGATTGTAGGGGTGCAGAGGCAGTGACCAGAAGAACGGGCAAAAAACACAGGCTGAAGTCGAAAATAAAAGGCTGCTAAGGCCGATGGGTTCACCTTGACATGCAGGAACTGGCGCGTCCCAGGTGTAGTAGCCATAGGTGGTATTCTTGCACACAGCTGTGCCCTTTCCGATTAGCTTGTATCCTCTATCGCAGGCCCAGCGCACCATGCTGTTGAGGTGGCCCCCTGTCTGGCTCACTACAAAGCCATGTTGTGGGGAGTCTGGGGTACTGCAGTACATGGCTATAATAGAAGGAAGGACAAATGCATGGAGAGAGAAAGGCAGAAGAATGGGAAGGCGAGGATGAGGAGGGGGAAACAGAAGAGAAGGTGAGAATGACGGAAAGGAAAAAGGACAAAGAACAGAGAAATATTGACAGGGAGAAAGAGACATAAATCAGAGAAAAGATGAGAAGAAAAATCCAGGTGAACATTTTGGTCACTGTAAAGCTCTCCTTTAAATGCAGAAAGATAATGAGGGAAAATGCCTAAGAGGTGTCACATCTATTTAGCACTTGGGCTGTGTGCCAGGCAGAAAGTCCTCAAAATCACTTTAGTACTTTTCCTCTCTGGCCTTTGGGCACACACATTTCAGTTTGCTTCAACACATGCAATACTGGTGCATCCTCCAGTTATTTGTTCCATAGCCTCTCCCTCATCTTACAGCCCATCGAACACAAAAAAGGTAAATTTGATTTCCAGATATGAGCACAGAATAGCCGATGGGATTAAAAAAAAAAAAAAAATCCAAGCGAGGGCTGTGTGCTTCACAGATGCTGTCAAACATTCCTTCAAATCAGTATGACTGGGAGATAGCAGGGATTCAAGACAAAAAGACACACACTGGAGTTTAAGTCAGTTTCTGTTTAAGTCAATCAAGTCAAGGAGGAGTTTTCTTTACAAAATTCATCACACTGACTTGCTTTCACGATAACACTCTCGTGTATTAAATATAATGGAGAGACACAACATCAAAAATGAATGCCTTTTGTGCTTTTTTCCATTATTATTGATGCATTGCAAGTGGAAGAAGATTCCCTGTGCTACTCTTGCTTAGCACCACTTGCTTTATTAAAGAGCCAATTAAGAATTTAAAACCTTTTGAAATTAAGGAGTTGAAAACAGCATGCAAGGCTTCCAGTGAGTTTCTTACTGCCTCGTGGTTTTTGCATGTGAAAACTCTCTGTATCATTTCTATAGCATATCTGTAAATTAACTGACATTATTAAACTTCATCAATAATAACCCACAACAGAGCACACTGTGACAAAAATCATGGGATCTTGTTATGAACACACAAGTAGCATTTTGCCCCTATGTTATTTTATTTCTTGTTCAGCTGAAATGTTTTTAAAGATTAAATTGCCCAAATTTTAAGCCCATGACTTTTATCATTATTCTGTACAAGATATATTTAAATAGCACTAATAGAAAGAGAATATGATTATAAGCTGGATACATACTTTGATACTCACCCACGTATCTGATGTGGAAGCCGCGTCGGTTGGTGCCATGGTCAGAGGACCAGCGCAGGAGCAGCTGGTGGCCCGTTGTGGTCAGGCTGAAGGGTGTTTCAATGTCACCGCTGAGTGACGCCAGATTCTGGCTGTAGATGTTGGGCCCTGAACACAGTGACAGACACACAGAGAGTTTCAGGGAAAAACGTGCATCTTCATGTTTTCACAGTAAACAGCATTAATTAGCTATGTGCTCAGACGAGCAGCCCAATTTGTACGTGACGTGTAACCATGCCATCATAGATACAGCAGGACTTATGAAACTAAACATACTGTATCTTCGGAAAAAAACTGACACCAAAAACCCCAAAGATACCCACCATCAAATATTTCTAAGATGTCAAACTCCTTTTCTGTCTGGAACAGTTCGAAATGCAGAGTGATGTTGTAACCCTTCTCCACATTAATCAGCCAGGAGCACATCTGGAGATTTGGGTAGTTTTCAGGGTAGCCTGGACTCAAGATGACGCCCGTTGAGTCAAAACGCACCTCGTGGGCCGGGCATTGGACTGGAAGCAAAGGAAGAGAATAAGGAAAAGCAGTGTTAGAGGAAGACAGGAGTGACAAAGGAGGAAGTTAGCAGAGAGGAGCAGACAGAGGGTGAAGGAGGAGGAGAATGCCCAGCGGAGACAGGAAAGGTATGACGAAGGGAGGGAAGACAGGAATGCTTCACTGTGACAGTAGAAATTACATTAAAAAAATAACTAGTCTTGGAATAATTATATTTCAGCCAGACTGATACTGCAACTAAGGCCCAAGCTGGAGAGTCTGCAGTTGTCCCCTGATATCAATCTGTCAAATAATAATACTCAGTAGGTGAGACAGCCAGCTTTGTTTGGAAAATGGTGTGTGTCACATGGATTAGCTCAGAGCCTTCCTTTCATTTCCTGTAGGCTGGCGTGTCTGAAATTAGGACAGTCCTGTTTCTTTCCGTTCTTTTTCTGCTGGTAACAAAAGTTTCTCTTCTGGGCCAGTAGCGAAGAAACATGACGCATCTAAAAGGTTAATGTGAACAACTGTTCCAGATAAAAAGGTCACTGGCAACAATCAGACATATATCAAGAAAAAAAGGCAGCAGGAAGGAATTGTAACACAAAGCAGTGTGAATATTCCCACAGGCAAACCACTGCAAAAGTTTCAACCGGATGAAGTAGAACTCTCTCTGGAAACGAGATCTCATCTCCAGAAAGTCAGCGGTTTGCTTGACATCTTCTCATTCTACAACAACACAGAAAGCTGATATGTAAGTCATAAATTCAAACCATAGCAGGATTAGTGCTCAGAAGAATAAATTAAATAGGAAGTATTAAACAAACATCTCTTGAGAAAATATAAAATGTAGCACGTTCTAACACAACATGTCTTTACATTGCAGTTCAAATTATGTCAACATTATATAAATATATTTCTGTATGTACACTGACTTCAGAAATTCTTTACAGCCATTCATATATTCCATTGAATTGTAGGTTTAACGTTAAATGGTTAACTGCCCTTTGTGCAATTGTTGCAAGACTTCATCAGTCTAAACTAAGTCGCCCATAATAAACAAATGTTTGTAAAACTGCTGAGAAATGAAGTATTAAAATCTGCCCTTGCAAAAGATCCTTCAATCAGCACTCGGCAGTAATTACAAACTTGAGTCTTTATAGGTCTATCTCTTCAAGCTGTGCACACCTGGATTTAGGCAGTTTATCGCATTCTTCCTGGACAGGCCTCCAAGGCTCTTGGATCGGATCATTGCTGTGCCGATTTATTCTGGCTCCCTATTGCTAAAAGTAGTATGAGTGTCGACACGTAGGCACAAAGCAACTTTTATTGATTTAAAAGACAATAAAGACAGCAAGAGTCAATACTTTTTGAAGCGACTAATGTATAAAGATTTTCATCAGTTATTTTTTGGTTGAAGAAAAGAGTCATTTTAATGCACATACAGTCACTTATTTTACTATGCGCCCTGTAAAAAGCATCGAACAAACCATCTGCCTACTGTTTGGGAGTCGGTGTTAGACCAGCATTAAAGAGCGACGTGCAGGCTACATTTCCATGTCCATGAACATGCTAAAAATGCTTATTTATATATTTTACAGGCCACTGAACCAGAATTACAAAGGAATTTCGAGCCCTGGCTCATAAAAGCGTTAATTTCTTTTCTCATTGTAAATAGTGACTTCATTTAGGCCACAGTGCACATTAGTGAGTGGTCGTGCATCAGGTCAGTGTCCTTTTTATCAAGTTTCAGTTTTAATTTGGGATTTTAGTTTGTTTACACAGTCAAAAACGTTGCACTCTGTTGTTAAACCCAAAACTAAGTGAATTGATTTTGCATTTCAGGTGGCAAACAAGGTCTGTGGCACTACGCTTTTAAGCGGAGAGTTTGGATTCTCCCTGGCAGTGAAAAAGAGTTCTTAATTTGGCGCAGTTACATCAATTCATGGCTGCTTCCTGAGCTCTGTCATCAGCAGTCCAATTTGTAAGTAATTGCTCCTAACAATGGCTAATTTCTGTATTCCACAGTTTTCAAACTGTACATATTTTATGCTGGGGTTACAACCCGAAGACTGTTTTTACATTCTCATCGCCTGAAGCACTGAACACACCATATTGTGCCGTTTTAAAATATACATTGAACTGACTCTTATGAGCTAATGCACTGTACATGGAGCCATCTATCTGGTAACTGTTAGTTATTGAAATAATTGAACCCATGGTACTTGTTTAATAAGCCATCGTTGCCAGGCAACAAACAAGTCTTTCCACTGAGCACAGTTGCGGCTTAAACTGCTTTGCTCCAGACTTTAGGTGCAGGGATTAAAAACATGAATCATGAGAGGCTTAAAACTCCTTCAGATGCCTCAATACTGCTACTTTTTAGGAGGTTTTTTGCAGAACCTCGATAAGGATGGTGAAATACTGAAGCTTGTAATGTATTCATTATGGTTTGGCTACAGTGCAGATGCTGACCTCTGTTCCTTAGCATAACACGAAAGCAGTGATACTGTAGGCCAACATGATTTGTTTAAACACAAATTGGCGTTGGCATTTATTAAATCTTGCAAGCACTGCAAGCCATCTCCTTTTGTGCTAACTAAAAATTCCTTATTCTTATACTCAGCACACCGTGATTGCAATGACAATTACTGGTATATATTGTTGGCGACAGAGGGATCACAAAACAAAGCTTAGAGAAGTACAGCGAAGATGAAGTTGAAGCAGAAATTGTTTTTCATTACATTTTCTGAAAGACATAAGACAGGGAGCAGCAATATAACGACATTTACTGGGTTAGACTCAACCTCATTGTGGCAGATGGTTTACCAAGCAAACACAGCAGTCAACTCGATTGTGACTCTAGCCTTGATCAAAGCTATTGCGTAACCTTCCCCATAGGCTTCCATAAAGACAGAGCCTGGGGAAATATTCTGAAAACCAGGAGTATTTGGGGGTGAAATTGCATAGCCAATTGAAAGACATTTCAATGTTATCTTATATGCATAAAATGACAATTAACTGAGGGGTTGACGGCTTACAAAAGCAGAATCGGGGAATACAATTCCTACCCTATCAGCAAGCTGCCGACAAGAAATGGCCCCTGTACAAGCTACTGTGGCAGTCTCTTGGATGTGAATAGCAGGTCAACTCAAATTAAGTTCAACTTTACATGTCCTATGGAGAGCAATTAGTTTTGAGCTAGAGGTGGCACAAGGACATAACATATCCAACACCGGAAAATGTAATGAATTCTTGAACACAATAATGTGGTGATCCATGAAAATGTCAAACAATGAATTACTAATCCAGATGTCCTAAAACAGTCCTAGCTATGCCAGCTTATCACTCAAGGCGGGATTTATGGAGCAGTCTGAACAAGTTATATACGGCGACAATCAAAGGACACATTTGCAATATACACTTTAGGTATTACATGCAGTCGTTACACAGATGTACAGTTACTGAACCGTACCTGTTCATATTTGGGGTGCCTCATCGTTATTAGATTCATGTTTGGTTTTTATAGAAACACCTTTGTATTTTCTTGGTTGGCAATTTGAATCCCACAGTTAAGGAGACCCATTGCCTTGATAGTGTAGAACTATTTGCTATAACTTATGAGAACCCATGCTGTGAAAAATGACAATAATTTCAAACATCTGAAATGTTGGTTGAAGTCTGACTGGCTTCCACAATGAAATTAACTCAAAAGCAATCCTTTGTTCTGCCAGAGTAGACACAACATGCTTTGCCCATTGGGATTTGGCAGGCTCATTTAGAAATTATTTCAAGTACAGTATGTGTGTTTTAGCTGATAGGAGCTCGTTGTCTTGGCAGAGTTCTGTGTAGTCAGTCACACATGAGAAGGTGAGCTGGCAGAACAATCATAAAGAGAGGATTCAAAATATCTTCCAGTGCTCTCAAGTGACTGATTGCCCTCATTTGGCACTAAAAAAGAGAAAAAAATGTACTCCCATTGTTATTGATCTGCTAATTTGGTCACTTTTAAACAGTGGAATAAAGCATTGGAAAGTATTTTGTGTTAATTCCAATTATGTCAGTATAATATGATAGTACATCTGTATGCCAGACCAGGATGGCGCAGTATGCAATTAGGCTTTTTCTCTCCTTTGTTTCCCATCTCGCTTTACTCCACAATGTCTAACAAGCTAATAAAATGCTGCAGGACTCCATGCCCCAAGTGGGTTTATAAATTTTTAATTTTTGGAAAATGTTAGGTACGCCCAGTGCAGCACAAGCAAAGGTAGGCTCTGTTGTTTTCGAGACTCCAACACACGCACTTACATCAATGCAAATGTTGTTAAATTGCCATGCGTTTGGTGTCTTTGACCTTTGTGCATACATTAATAGAGCTATTCGCAGGCGGTTCTGCAAGTAACACTTATGAATAAAGTATAAGTGTAGGAGTTTCTTTCATATTCTGGATCAGCGGTCAAGTCACTCAACTTAAGCTTTTCCGTGGCTGTTTGTTGGTTTACTTGTGGATTTTTCCACCTTTCCATTTATTAAATTGAAATCAGAATATTCTAGGCAAAGCAATGACAGCCACAAAAAAATAATAATAAATATATAAAAATCACTCCAGGGGGAAAGCTAAAATATCCAGTCAGGCATCAAATAATAATAACAGCCAGGAATGAGCAAATAGTTTCCAAATCACTAGTCCTACTCTACGACGCTTTATGAATGCAGGCTGTGTTCCTTGAGTATCTGGCATGCCTTGATCACAAGTCCAATGTGATTACTCACAGTTTCTAGAAATAAAAAAAGACAGAAATGCTCATCAACTCAAGACTTGTAGACAAAGGACTTCGGGGCACTTCAAAAGACGTCTATCCACAGGGAATAGAAGGTTTCAGTGCGCTCTGTTGTCTGCGGCAGAGTTGTATTGGCACGACAGCCAAGCTGATGGCATTTGTTTTTTTGGTCTAAACAAAATCTCTGATGCAGACAACAGAGACAGTTCTTTTCCTTTTCTTCTTGTTGGAAAAGTCATCTGCAGAAAAAAACATGGGCAGAACGACATTTTACGTCGATCATATCCATGGGACTGTTTGCACAGCATTAAGAGAAAAATTTTAAATCCTCTTTTTCTATGTACAACATGAAAAGTTATGCCAGACCCCCTTCCACCCACTTACATTAGAAAATATTCTTTTAAACCTTATAATCTGTAATCTGCTTCCTTCAAAGTCAGATGTTGGTTGTTGAGGAGCAGGTCTATTATCTTTGGTCAGACGTATTCTGACTTTGTGAGTTTTGATAAATTACATTAGAGATGGCGTTTGCCACCAACAAACAGCTAGAAGGAGCCCTGCTGGCAATCTGTTAAATGATGCATTGGGTGCTGCTGACTGTAACCAACTGTGGCAGAGTGGCTTCGATCACACGCACAGACACGCAATTGACTGCAGATAAACACATGCAAAAACGCTGATGCGTGTGCACCGTGAAACATACTGAACACATATTGGTAGCGATACTTAAACATGCAAAAGTAAGAACCCTCATAAAGCCGTACCAAAGTAATAAGATATGTATATATAGACTCATGAAAAGCACATTGAATAATACTAACCTTGGCAGATTGGTGGCGGGCCGTCCATCTGTAACCGCTCTCCAAGTCGACAGGTCAGAATCTCACTGCCCACTAAGGTGAAGCCTGGCAGGCACGAGTAGCGAATAATGTCCCCTGTGAGGGCAAATACACCCACAATCATACAGACAAACACACACACACGCATATAAATATACATTACCACAAAGCTTTCATAGTAAAAGCCTCCCCAGTACCAGCTCTTGAAACAGCAATCAACAACGACTTGTGTAATGAAGACTGACATCCCCTTAGCTAACTGAGCACTGCAGCGCTTCAACACAAAGTCAAAATTACTTTTAATTTCAGAAACACTCATTTAGGTAGCCACCAGCTATATGATTTACACTTTACATTGCTAATCGCTTTGAAACACTGAAGTAAAAACAGCTTATATGATGAACAATTAGCTTGGCCCTCAAACTCATATTTTAAAGCACAAACAGATGGAAAACACTCACAATGAGAGAAAGACATATGAATCAAAATTAAAGAGCAAGAAAGGAACTCATAGAGGGACAACGAGAGCAGTGCAGGTGGGATGAGACAGTATCTATGAAGAAATATTCTAAATGTTCATGTATTGTATGACCTGTTTAAAAATTTGGATTAATGATATATAATGAAAATACAAATGCACAACAGTGATAAAACCATACAATTAATGGTTCCAATGAACAAATAATGGGTTCAACTAACAGGAGAATTAATTAATTGTTGACAAAGCCATGTTATGGCTACTCCTCTTTTTTTCTCTATCCAGGGCTGTCCAAGCAAATTACCTCATGTCTGGAGCAGATTTTATTACATATTTCTCCCTGGCGAGTAGACAACAAAATAAAATTAGACAAACCTATTTCAAACTCGTCATCATCGGTTAGGATTGTGGCGTTAGCGACAGGAGGGGGCGGTTGACATGTTCTCAGCTGGTATGCTGTTGAGAAGAGCACAGATACTGAGATCCAAACCACAGCTTATACAGGCCATGTATACACACAGGTAGAGTTTGTGTAGCTTTCTCTCGCTCTATGTATGTATTTATATATAAATAATTTGTTTACAGATATATCTATATATAGCTACACACACTTAGTATATAACTGTAGCTCATATTTTGCTGTCACATCACACTGAAACTTGATTAGATTGTAAATTGCCACCAATCACTGTTCAGGATCATCAAAAACAAATTTCTAATTTAGCCGAGATGGGGGACATTTCGTTATTAACTCCTTTCTAAGGGGCGTTTTAATAGCACAGCTGAAAAATGGGAATTAGAAAGCATCCTTTATTTATCAGTACATAGAACTGGAAGCAATACCATGGAAGAAAATGAGAAAGGCCGTCTAATGACTTAAAAAAAAGTCAAAGGCGTAGTGTGTGGAAACACAGGGACAATCACAGTTCTTTTGTGATTTTCATTGCCACAGCAGGATCTCTGCAATATGGAGAACTGAAGATCAAATAAATAAGGGTCATTATAGCAATGTGTGACAAGGACTTTACTTAGTTGTTATCAAAGGCAAATTTACCGTAATAATGCAGCACAAAGAAGCCACTGGTGCTGAAGTCGCTGTGGAACTTGATGAGGATCTGATTTGCAGTGGTAGACACACCATCCTGTACAGAGCTGCCGCTAAACTGACCGATTTGAGGCGAGGCCTGGTCGGGTCCATCCCTGATAGAGAAAGACGGAACGTTGGAGATAGTGAGTGGAAAGTGTAAGATTCAAAGAGTAAAGGGAGGAGAAAGACAGACCGAGAGGTTTAATAACCTCGATGGGAAGGTTACTTATCTTCCAGCATTAATGAGAACCCAGCAGACATTTTGATGATCTGAGAAGAAGTTTCACACTAAATCTACAGTGTGGAAGTTGAGTATTTGTTAAGTCACGAGCAGTTATAGAGCTGAAACATTTATCCAATGTTACAATTTTACATTCTGAAAAGGAATCACATTTTGATCAATAATGCAGAATTCTGAAAAAAAAGAAATGTGCAACAATCTATTGATATGTAGATTTAATTAATCTAACCAATGTCCTGTGAATGCTGCATGGGTTAGTTTTTACCCCTGTACATAATAAGTCTTTTTGCTTCTCACTAGCTTACAGCCCCTGAGACTCTGGAAGCATGAAAGCATTTCGAAAATGTATGGATGGCCATCATGCAATCCTAAAGTCCTTCACTAAAGACCATGAGGTATAAAGAACTCTAGCCATGGGCATCATAATTTAATTGAATCTTTTTCATTTTCAACCTAATGGAGAGTAGGAAGAATGGGCTGTTATCTGTGAAGGGTGGATAGGGCCACAGAGATCTATGCCCACATATACACATCTACAGTGCATTACTTCAGACGCAGTACTTGATCTCTAGTTCAATGACACATCCGCAAAAACACAACGTAATATCAAACATGACTCAAGCTAGTTGTTTATAGCACATCAAAATGTGACAAAGCGGTGATCAGATTAATTTTTTGTGTGATAGAAAAAAAAAAATCTACCAACTCCTTCAGGAAGCTTAAATCACAAAACAGACACAAAGAAAATAGGTTAGGGCAGTAACAGTCACGGAAATAGTTACTGGCATGTTGCCAGTGGTGGGTGAGATTTGCCCTGAGGTGGTGAAGGCGCTGAATGTTGTCAGCCTGTCATGTCTGACACATCAGTTGGACAGCACCCACCTTTGGCAGTTGGGGCTATGCCCCCCAAGAAAAAGAGTTTAAGTATCTATGGACCTTGTTCCTGAATGAGGGTACAATGAAGTGTGAAATTGACAAGCGGTATAGTACTAAAATGTCACGTTGAAAATGGAGTTAAGCCTGAAGGTGAAGGTCTCGATTTACAGATACAAAGAGCCGAAATGAGCTGCCAGAGTAGGCTGAGGTCACAGAGAGGGAAGCCAGATATCTGGGAGGTGCTCAGAGGAGAGCAGCGCAGGTAACACATCTAATTAAGACGCCTTCGAGGTGTGTCCCAGTGGAGCACATCGGAGGGAGAGGAGGCTCCAGGTGCCAAAGTTCTCGTCCCCTTCATTTTAAATAGAAAAATTAAAAGTAAGATTTACAACATAAAGTTTCTTACTTCTGATGAGGAAAAAAACATTTGTACTAGTTGAGTTTCCATTTTTATTCGATAGATTTCGGTTAACATTTTCATCCCTCTATATGCAATCTCATAATGTAAGAGGACGCAAATATATCATCACAACTCACGTAGCAACAGTGCACATTTAGCTAGTCATTACAATTGTAACAATTTTTCCAGACATTTATTATACAGTATCATAACATTTTTTCATTCAACATTTAGCCTCCTGTTTCCTAACCCAAGACCATTGGAGGGATGGTGGATAAGCAGTAGGTTGATAGAACGTGCCATTAGCAGTAAAGCCCTTCGTGAGGCATGCATTGGCTGCCGACTGGAAAACACAGATGTACCTCTGCTAATGAGCTGGAGAGAACTTTTAGACCTTTATGAAACCGTCATCGTGAATGTTAGATAACAGTTTCTTGTGTGCAGCATGTGGGAAAAATCCAGATGCTACTTTTCAGTGCAGGTAAAAAGGAAGATTCATGTGAGAAGTCCGTACTTTTCTATAATTTCCCTTTCTGTACCAGAGATATGTTAATTTCATTAGCTGCACTTTCATGTAGCTCAAGGTCTATTCACCTGATGATGTACACTAAACGTATTTTGCATATGTGTGTGTACCTTTAATATCTTATTTATTCAAGAGTCTCCCTGGAGTTTCATTTCAGAGTGATCAGCAAAATGGGAGATGGCAGTCAGGCAGGGAAATGAAATGTTGCCATCAGGGGACAGATTTTTGTTTATGTGCTATTTCATTGGAAAACAGTAATGCCGGCAGCTCCTATACTATGAATGGTGGCCCCAAAGGCTGGGAAGCACAGTCGTCCTCTATCACCCACGAGGACAGCTCCATCACTGCCCGAGGCTTACTATGCTACAGAGATGCTACAGAAAGGTAAAGGGAGACAGAGACAGCTGCTGGGGTGACATGAGACAGATAGTATAGTTTACTACTCTAGCATTATCTGTCAAGAAAAAGTTTCAACTCTTTCTACACACTAACAAACTCCCTAAGAAACTCGGAGCTGGTGTTTTCATCCCGATTTCTCTATTTTTACACAACACTCGCTGGGGACGTGAAATTAAACCTCTACCACGAGTTTAGTGAGGCGGGGAAAACAGATGCACAGTGACTCACACTTGTTGTTCTTTCGTTTTATCATCGGGGCCGTAAGAAAAGAAGTTGTCAGAGGAAAAATGAACCCACAGATGTCCAGGAAAAAGTTAAGACATCTGGATGGTTGTTGGCTCATCTAATAATAATGGTTTCACATCAAAAGCTTTAAGCTAAACTTGTCGAGCTGGCCGATGGCCTTCACTTTGTCTAAACTGGTACATCCACTGTGTGCAGCCCTTTGTTTTTGCAGTGAGTAAGAGAACAACTAGGTCAATACACATTCAAAGACCTGCATACCTTCCAGTTTTTCACTGAATAAAAGAGCTTTAGCAGCTTTACTGTGCACAGCACACAAATTTAACTACAGTATTTGAGGGCCGCTTCACAAAGAGACAAGAGACGACAGCCCTGTAGACTGAAAACAGTGTTTCTGATGTGTGCCATAAGCTGATAACTGGTGAATAATGTCATAGTGGGAGAGACACAAGGACTTACCACACAGTGATGTAGTCATAGATTGGCTCTGTGTTTATCACGGAGAAATTGATGTAGATGCCATAGCCAGGAGGCACTCTGACAGTCCACATGCAGTCCTGGAAGTGCGGGTACTCGGCTGGGTGTCCAGGAGAGTAGATAGTGCCATTCATGGATGTTATATTCCCACCACAGAGAGCTGGAGGGATAGGAACAAGTCAGAGAGGCTGGATAAAAATAGAAAGTCAGACTCTGATTTACCTCAAGTCATAAAAGTTGCTTTTACGGCTCTATTGCCACTAACTGTTGATAACACAAACCATAACTGCGTGTTATTGGGTTATCTCTGAGATACTGGAGGGTGTGTGTTTGTGTGTTTGGATGAGGGGGGGGCTGCACTTCTTAGATACAACTACAGGGGATGGTTATTGGTCGCTATGAATTTGATGACACTGAGTGGTTCTGACACCAAAACTCCACGTCGTACCCATTCAGCGGGAATGTGTTAAAATTTGACTTTCAATGGGGCGTTAGAGCCAAACCGCTGCCCTCAGGACCAAAAAAAAAAAAAAAAAAAAAAAACGAGTAACTCAACAGGGACAATACAATGTCTTCACAGGAAAACAAACTATTTACTATTTTCTCAAACAAACCCTCGACTATGTTGTGGCCGTGAAATGTCTGTTACTGCTTCACTTAACTGATGGAGGAAAGTTATCATTTATCATGCCTGAGCAACATCTGAAAAGTCGTCTTGAAATTTAGAACAGAGACGGGTGTAATCAGCTTTGTAATAAAGACTTACAAATGCTCCATATGTCATGATAATGGGCTCTATCTGTTTAAAGTTCAGTAAAGAGACGCCACATTGGTGGTAAAAGTGAGTAAGATGCTTTAATGTCAGTGAAAAATAAAAAATAAAACACAGGACTACAAACAGCTTGAAGAACCTATATTCTTCTATTCAAAATAACTTCAAAGACCTACTTTCGGTTGGTAATGATGATGGAAAAGCATCTCTGTGTTTACTTTATTCAGCTTCTCAAAGTAGTGCACATGCTTTTTTAAGGATTTGTTAGCACATTTATTTAAATATTTTTTTCTCTAGTTTGGGGAAAGAGTGACAAAAATATGAAAAAGGCATATTATGAATGATTTCTTTTTCTGGTGAACTTGTTAATGTAGGTTACTTGTTTGGCTTATTAGCAACACTGATTTAATATATGAAATATGTATTTAAAGAAGACCGCAGTCAGTCACCTTCACAGCGAGGTACGGGGTGATTCCAGTTACGGCTAACTCCATGTAGACACGTGAGAGAAGCCTCTCCAAGGAGAGTGTAACCCGGCAGGCATTCGAAGGAAATGGTCATCCCCACACTGTACTCCTGCCCGATAACTATGCCGTTACGAAATGGCCGTGGATCGGGACATCTCTGCAGCTCATATGCTTTGGGGGAAAAAGAAGTCAATCAATCGAATCAAGAGGCTTATGAAACCCTGAGTCCAGGAAGCAAATAAGAGCAAAATCAGTGTGATCCTACGCAAGAGCTTTGATGACCCTCAGGAACCAACGTCTTTCTTAAAATATTGCAGAACATCTAATTTTGCATCCTTCGTTTAATCTAATCATCTGATTGTCTGTGTTCTGGAAAAGTGTCCAATGTGGATGATTTCCATTATTTAACTTTAGGTTCTCGGCTCTTTTATTGAAAACATCCTTCATTCTTCTAGCAGCTGAAGTCTGATCATTTTTGTTAAAAATACAAGGTTTAGCCCAAGCCTTGAAATTTAAAGTGTTGTGTTGCCAGGTTACTGTATAGTTCGTTTTCCACACTTTTAACAAATTAATCAACATAACTAACAAGGATCCTATTCATTGATACAAATATATTTTTGTTGAATAAGCCATTTAGTGGCTTCTGGTAAAAAAAATGTGTGCACATTGTTTTATAAATATCCAACCGGTAAGGCTTTTTGTAATAATCAATATTTGTAGAATCTGCACTTGTTCAGACTAAAAGGCTGTGGGCTGATGACTTGACTACAACACAACTGCACACAGAACAGGTTTGTTCTGGAAAAAGTCACTATGGAACAATAAAAAAAATCATTTGTTTAAAATGTATATAAATGAAAAAGTTCTCTTTGTGCCCCAGGTCTGGTATTGCCCAGGTTGCATGGGTCTGTTTTCCTTTTTATTGAAATTTGTGGAATATTTTGTTTAGTAATAAAAGAAGATACCTGTATTACTGATATACAGAGAAAGAACTCACTATGTGCTCCTAAATTAATGGGGCCAATATGGATTTTTCTTTACTCTGTAACCTTTAGACACAGTACTTGATCTCTCAGTAGTGAACCTCAGTGGTAGGACAACCTCAGCGCAGGATTAATGTCCGCCTTGGGCTATATCAAACCTTCTGTTAGTCTTCTTTTCAGCTACAATATGATAACACCCCAGTAAGTCGCTTCTCCTTACCCTGGTAAACAATGTGGAAGCCAGGCTTGTTCTGGGAGTAGTCACTGTGGAAGAAGAGAGTGGTCTCATGGGTGGTGCTAAAAAGGGAGTTGGGCACCACAGGGCCACTGAACCGATCAATCACCGTTCCCGTCTCCAGGCTCCCACTGCGCACCTCCAGATAGTCATGAACAGGTTCTGTTGAGAAGTTCAGAAACTGCAGATGGATCCCTAAAAATTAGAAAGAAATGGCCGATTAAGGAGAAACGTCAAAGTCAAAGTGAGTGATTGTGTATGTTTGAAGTATTATAGCAGTCACTTCATATAGCATATGAGAGCTAGAAAACAAAATAAAACAACAGCAAAAACAGCTAAAGAGCAAATAGAAGAGCAGAAGCAGGAAGGAAAGAGAGTGGGGATGACAGACCATAGCCAATAGGGAGCTGAACCCTCCAGCTGCAGTCCAGGCTGCTCTGGTAATTCCCTGGGAAGCCTGGGCTGAGGATGACGCCACTGAAGTCTGTCATAGAGCCACCACACTGAGCTGAGGGAAACCAACCAAGGAGAAAAAGAACATGTCACTTCTCCACAGAATGGGAAAAACAAAGAAAAACAACAAGGGAGTAAATGTTGAGGGAGGGCAAAGAGGCACCGTCTCCCTGCGTGTGCTGGACGACATGCATAATTGTTGGATACATGTGCAACAAGAAAGAATGCTGGTGCGATTTATGTGTGTATGCCACATATGCTTATAAAGATGTGTTTTATGCGGTTGTGTGTTTGCATGCGGACTGTGGGAGAGGGCTTTTTGTGGGTGAGGGAGACAATAAAGTGCTGTGAGTGTGCTTTATGAGCTGGGGACTGGGATGGGGTGTAGGGGAAAGTGTGGTTGTAAGGGGATGTTGCCTCTGTGTCTCTGCATTTCGGTTACTCGTGCTTGTACACTCTGGTTTCACTGTGTGAATTCTGTTCCATTGAGCATTTGAGACAAGATAACGGCTTAGGCAGATTCCTACTTTAAATTAAAATAAAAGAGGTAGTCAATATTCAATACGGCACCACAGTGGTACTCAGCGCTGGTGGTGATTACTTCAGCCCCCTTGTGCAACACCCCGCCACTTTTCTGTCGACTGTGTGTTGGAGAACACTTCAGCTTGCTGTGAAGGCCACGCCGATCCCCCTCCCCTAGTCTTACAGAACACCAGCACCCGGGTGGACTGCAATCACAGCCACCAGAGGCAGCAAGGTAAACCTTCAGCTGAGTCATTCCTCTTTGTCCCCATTCTGATTACAGCGGGCGCATTTAAATTTTAGGATGTAATTGTGTTCCTGGTGGAGGGAAACCGGCTTGACCCGTTTGTGTAGGAAAATGAAAGAGATGCGAAGATGAGATGCACTTAGCAGGATGCTATGGGGTTCGGGCAGTGGCACGCAACCACTTTGATATGCTTATCAGTGACAAAGTGAACACAGATCTCGGCGTCTTGGGGTGAACGTATGCAGCGTAAACGAGAGAGGCGAGGAGCTAACGAGCGAACGCACATGTCCAAGAAAAAGAGTCAACAGTAAAGCTGGGATTTCTGTCTGCAGTGATCTGTGAAAACCATAAAAACGTGCATTCTGGTCTGTTTCATAGTGTATGCGTGTAATTGGGGGAACCAGAACAGTGAGGTGTCAAAATAGAAGGTAGAGTGCTTCCTTAGTAATCTCTGGAATCTACCGCTGTGGCAATCAACATCAGACAAGTGTCGGGACGGACTAGAAATCCACATAATGAGTATCAGAAATCAAACATGACTCTGAGATGGTGCAAAGCCCTATTGATTTTCAACTGAAGGGCAAAGCATAAAATTCATAATCTCCACTCTCCAAGCCCACTACTCCCACCCATCATCCCCTCCTCTGATCTTACAATAAAATTGTAGCATTCCCTAATACAATAACAAGTCTTTTGTGAGGCCACTGATCGATTGTGTGGCTGCAAATGAGTAAGCTACTGGTATGGCAGAAATATATAAAAAAAAAAGAAGAAAGGCGTAACAAGGAGTGAGTGTATGAGAAAAGTAAAGAGGCAAAAGACAACAGAATGAGAGTAAGTCCCTGTCTGCTGCAACAAATATTATTTTGTTCTCTAAAATATCACCTAATTTAAACCCTGTTCGCTGGCAAGAGTATAGACAATAATACATTACCTAAACACAGAGGCACAGGGTAATTCCACCTTCTGACGGGACCAGGCATGCAGGTAATATATGCATTACCCTGTTCAGAAAAAAAAACAGAAAAAAAGAATATATTCAACACCTTCAAAAACCCACAGGTAGTAGCTGCAGAATGGATTTCTTTTTTCCAGTGAATCTTAATTAGTCAGCAAGATTAATATTCAGATTTTTTAAATTCTCAAAAGCCTCTTTTTTAAGGTCTTAGGAGGACAGGGACTTCTTGCTGCTAGCTGGGCAGCTTGAGTCCCACCTGGGGTCTGACCTCATTAAGGTGTTACACCCTGAGAGAACAAGAAAAGACAAACTACTTTCAGACTTATGTCTAAAAATAATCTAAAACCGATAGATTTACTGGGTAATCCGCTGTCAAATATGCATGCCACTGTTGTTATTTTAATGCATTCACATTTTAATGCTGTCTAGTAGTTTCCTGCAGCTAAGATGCTTGTAAACAGCAAACTTTGCATGTTCACCAGCAACATGTAGACTAATGACTGAAAGCTGAATACATACATCTATTTACAATATGAAATATGCCCAATTGAAATTCACAACTACACACACACACACACACACACACGCATCCCTCCAAACGACTCATACTTGTGGTTTTGTTTCTAGAATGGCTTCTATGCTATTTCTGGTGTTCAGACACTCAGCCTGAAGATGTGTGTAAGAAGCTGCTGGTTGGTCCAAAGAGAATGTGAAAAGAAGTGAATGCCCAAGCTGGAAAGAAAAATCGGTGTGGGATTAGTGAGATGACTGTTAACACAATCTATTGCCTGTGGCCTTGGAAGGCTCCACATCTCCAAAACGCTACAGCAGCAGTATCTACTTGAGAAGGACTAAAAGAAGTTAAAGCTGCTTTTTAACCGACAGATACGAGCACACACTCGCACGAACATAAGAGCAGATAAGCAAAATACACACACTTTTAAAAAAGATGCAAGGATTAATATATGAACCGTTACCCCACACACCCGCGGACGTCAATGTCTTTGTAATGCTGCCTTCACACACTTGTCCTGTAGCATTTTCCCTTGAAATTGTCACTCCAGGCAGGCAGATATGATAAACTCATCATAAACATTTGAGAGCTGGACATGTCCTCTACAACACTGCCAGCACTGTACGCTCTCACCTACCTGTAACGAGAACCCTTGATCACACTGGAAGGCCACCATATCACCCACAGTGTAGCGGTCGCCCACTTTCTGGCCGTTACTGGGAGACAGCGGCTCTGGGCACGAATCCAAACCTATTGCTTAGGAAAGAGTCAGAACACACAAGTGTGGACAGCGATCATTCTTCCGCTCACTATGGGCACAATCAAAATTTGCAACTCCTTGATGCACTTGATATTGTTTTATTGGTGTATATCTATTGTTAGCGGCTATAGTTACATTTAATCACCCAAGAGCAAAGAAAATGGAATAATTAAATTAAAAACAAATATTTTAGTATGTCATTACACAGTGCTTTATTTTTAATGTCTGTAACTGCATAATAATTGAATCCGTCATTTTTTTGTTTTTGTATTTTTTTTAATTCATTCCCCATCACCATAATGTTTAGAAACTGGGACAAGTCACAAAGCGATTCAAATGTTGGCTGTAATCGCAAAATCCTACCGACTGTGATCTGAAGCAATCACTGTGAAATTACAAAGCAATCCCAGAAGTATTACCCAGCTCCACTGGAACACAATGATTACAATGCCACTTGCCAGGTAGCAAGGGGCCGTATATTGTGTTTTGATGGTTTAAAAGCAATGTGATCCCAGCTTTGGACAATGTTAATCAGTCCCTCCAGGAATTTGCAATGTTGCGATCGCTACAAATAATTCCACCAACTCTTGTAAATTCTGTGCAATCTTGCAATTTATAACATCATAAAAAACACTGCAACATGGCATCACAGTTTTTAGAAAAGGTTCCAAAAAATCTGACATTTTAGACCAGTGACAAAAGTGTCCTGAATTCCAAACTTAGGCTACATTCATTTTTTATTGATTGATGGTGTATATTTAGTTTTTCATTTGAGGTTGCTTCATGATTAATACAGTTGTGACCGTATGCTGTTAAAGCTGGAAATACAGCTATGTGGGGGGAGGGGGGGTTAGGTTTTTCAACTGACACTTGTCATTTGTTGGCACTTGGATGCACGGCTCGATGACGTCGAAAAGCACGTGTGCATCCATACAGATGTTTTCTCCTTGATGCAAAATCAGTAAGTCAGTGTGCGGTGAGAGGTAGTAAGGAGGAGGATATAAAAACATAGCAACTCACACAATTTATGTGTAGGCAGAGACAACACATAGGCACAACACTCAAATAAGAAATCCTGAATATAAATACGCACACAAACACTGCACAAGGCCACTCAAAGAGTTAACAGGTCCAAACAAGGAGGTGGGTGGATGAATGCAAACACAGAGCCACAAAAGATTCAAAACAATTTATAAGCAACTCTTCAGAGCACTGAATAGCAGAGTGGCCACTCCACTCGGCATCTGGGGAATGTTAGAGAGGATATTTGAGTGGGAGGAGACAGTAACGTAAGAGACACAGAGCGGGAAGCAATCTGAGAGCAGCTACAGATGCAACGGCTAAAGAGCTACTGTACAAGGGGAGTGGGTGGATGGGGTGAAGCTATGAAGTTCTGTCACATGTGGCTTTAAAGAAAAAGTATTACCTCAGAGAAATTAAAATTGAACATTTTAAATTTATTTATTAAGGCAGGGAGTTATTAAGGCAGTGCTTGCTGCTAATTTGGGGTGGCCACAAAAGTTAGTTTTAAGCTTTAAACTCAACAGTATCATGAAATGATCACATGTCCTCACTGCACAGAAGAGTTAGCCGTCTTCTCAAATAAGGGAACGAAGCGATTTTGGTGCAAAAACACAGTGCATTAACTAACGCTGGAGTCCCAACTGTGGCGCAGTGAAAGTGAGCGCGATTGTGAGTGTGAATGGGTAGATAAGCAGTGTGCAGCGCTATATAAGTGCAGACCATAACTTCTTCCATTATGTGCATCACACAACAACAAGTTTAGTAAAAGTGTGTCCAACCGTTCTTACGGCAACGGCAAACAAAACGAATTAAGCACAACGGCTGTTGGTAGAAATGCATCTAAATCCTGTAAAAGAACTGGTTAAAAACCGGTCAGTTCATGAGTGGGCTCCCACTAATAGACAGTTCTAGTTTCATTGTGGTCCAGATGGTTTCCAGTCAAACTGTCAGAATACACACTTTGGCAGGAGCTGCTGTCACCCTGCTGTGAGATGATCGATATCTGCTGTTGCTGAGTGTGCAGCTGTGTCTGGAAGGAGTCCCATCCATATCAAACACACCTGATATTTTCAGCAGGTTACTTTGCCAGATCTATCTAGCCAAGTAAATTTCAGCGCAGTGTGCTAAATTGACATTGTGGAGAGGAGCGGAGAATTTAAGGTCTAGCAAATACGCATCTCTGCTTCAGTCACTTAACAGCTAAATGATTTTATCAGTTTTATTCCCTGATCAATATGCTCTCTATATTATTGATGAAAATACGGACTTCTTTTCCAAATATCACATGTATTTTGTCATTCTAATCCTTAATCATCAGTCTTGCAATTTTACTGCAGCCCTTACATACATCACAGCCAACCTAGACAGTTTGGTCAAAGGGCAAACTCCATTCAACCGGTAATCACACTACTTTGTAAGTATAATTAGCTTTCTATGTTAATCATAATCTGCCACAGGCCTCACATTTAGAGAAAATGAGAACAATAAGCCGGGTGCCAAATTCGCAGGTGTGTAAAAAAGTGTTTTGAGAAACAGGCACATAAACCACATAGGAGGGGTGAAACAACTTGGCGAGAAGATGCTGAAGCCAAGCAAAGAACTAATTGTGGGAATACAGATCCTGGAGTCTTTTCTCTAACACACTGGGTAAAATGCAGGTGGAGTCCGTGTGGGATTCAATAATCACAGTCACAAATGGCATTCTTCATTGAGGATGTTTCCTAATGACAGCTGCTGAGCGCCTAATGAAGTACAAGCACTGATGAGGTGATTTCTACACTGCTCCTAAATGACTCCTCAAGTATAGGCCTCCGATGACGGCCCGGACCAGGACTTTGCTTGGGATGCAAACCACCATATCGTCTGTAGGAAAAAGCCAGTTTTGTTTTCAGCAGTAGCATATTGTCTTGCCTTAGGAGAGCTGCTAAGTGCTTGGATCTTTAGAAGTTGTAGTGATGGGTGATATACAGGATTTCTATGACTGGTCTCCATGGGCTGCAACAATCGCCCACAGGAAACATTTTAAAACAGATGGTTGGCTGCCTGGGTCTCTGCCAATCTCGCTTTTCTTCCGCTGTACTGAGCATTTAGAGTATTAATTTGTAACTAAAAGCTGGAGTGTGTTTTAAGCCAACTAAAGGCTAGAAATACGATACAATTAAAGGACAGAACAGAGGATTGTTGTACTTTAACTCAGAAGCTAAAGTCTGTGTCACTACTGCGATAATCAGTAGAGAAAAATGGAAAACAACTGACCACAAAAACAAACACCTAATGAGCAGTTCCATCAGAAAAGCAACTTGACCTGATCACAGCTACTGTACAAACATTGACTGCGAGACTTGGCACTGAAGTGATTCTCAGTGGTACAGTAGGCAGTTGGGGGGGTTAGTGCAGAAAGGAAAGAGACGAGTGAGAGACACAGCTTTGGAGGGGTTCCAAGCAAGAGGACGGCGATGTGGAAACAAAACACTGACTGCGTGCGACATGACTATGAAGTTGTTCTCACCAGTGGTATGACGCCTGTGGACTGACGCGACTGACAGCGAGGACAGATCCAGTGACAAGAATGTTTTTTCCTGCTTCCTTTTGTTTTGCAACACATTTGGAGTTTAGTCCAAAAATGTGCATAGTGTCTCAAAGTTGCGCTGGTATCGAATGCTTGGATTTTAAAGTGGACATTTCCCGTTATCTCATTTACATTGATGGAGTTCTTTTTGTCAAATTTACACATGTTAGCAAATTGTTTTAATGTGATTTTAAAGAAAGACACTATCAAAAGAAACAAATGTGTGGAGGCGAAATCACAAAATTAAAGTCTAACTTCAGAAAGAAGAAAATTACTCTCTTACTTAGGAAAATAAAAGAGACAAAGGAGAACTTCTTGAGATGTAAGTGGGAAACAAAGTAATATGTAATTACATAGTAACTCAGCTCAATAATCAGCTGCACATCACCAATTTTTTATTTTACACACTAGTTGAATGGAAGGACTGCAAATCATTTGCTCCAGTGGGACCAGCCACACTCCTAATACTGCATGGAAAATGTGTGACAGGCTCCTCAGCAAATATGCCCCTCACTTATTATTATATTTGCAAATGTATTCCTAACTGATGAATGATGTGGGTCCAGAAGCTTTGGGATGATTTTAAAAACACCTTCACTTGGGAATGCTGTGCCAGAAAGCCAAAAAGGCAGGTACAAAAACTGAATTTAAGGAGAGAAATATAAAGAAAAACATGTCTCTCTGTCCCTCGCTCTGTCTCTGTCCAAGTGTGCTAGCGTGACCAGCTGTCCTCTTACACCTTGTGCAGCAGCTGGAAGCTGGTGGCAGATGGACAAAGAGAAACTGACAAAAGACGAAGTGATAAGCAGTCAGAAAAGCCATGTCTCCTCATACCTGTGTACTCCAAGTGAAAGCCAGCAGCAGATACACTAATGTCAGACTGGAAGGTCAGATACAGGTTGTTGGACGTGCTGTTCAGCAGTTGGGGAATTGTTGTTCCTGTAATGTAAAATATACAGACGAGAGCTAAATCATGTCTTATTAGATCCAAGATGATGCAGTAACAAACTTGAGCGAGTTATTCCACAAATTAAAGTGATTAATTGTGGAATAACTCTATTGACATCAACCAGGAAGACATTATCCTGGAACGGCGATGCACAAACCCGTCATTGCATTCACATCACGTTAATATTTATTATTATTGCTGTTTAAAAAAAACAAAAAAATCATCAACACAATATTAAATCCACACACAACAGCTGGTCCAACTATTCAGTCACCAGAAATTAAAGTTTTCTTTTTTATTTACCAAGCGGGATCAAGGGTTTAATAGCTAAATGTTCATAATCTAGGTTTAAATTTCCCCTTCAATGCAATTTCAATGTAAGAAGAAGCACATTCAGCAAATACAAATATTCTTTTATCACCAGAAGTAACACAAATGGCCAAGAAGTGTAAACTAAAAGTAACAGAGTAAAATAATGAAAATTGCATCCGTGCAAACAACTGCATCCCCCCTGTAAAATAATTTCTGATTAAGGATCATTCGTACTACGTGAATGTGCATTTAATATTATTATGATGAAAAATAATCTTTAATTTTCTCTTAAAAATTTAAAAATAAGTGCATGCACCTAACTGAAAGGTAAAATGTTGATTTGTAGCTACGAAGAAATGAATAGGTACAAATACTCCAGAGAAAATTAAACTGAATATCTTTCACAATGCTAAGTTTCAGATATTTCTTTCATATTTCTGGCATATGTCATTTGCAATTTGCGTTGTGATTTATTCTATATATAACCATAATCACCTTTATCAATTTAGCCCAAAATAAAATAGATTCTAGTCATTTAAAATGCCTCTGCCTTCTTAAACTGCAGTGCTACCCCAGCACAGCAAGAGCTGTACTGTGGTGCTATTATAATATGTAAAGAGTTTTGTTATGAAAATGAGATATCCACCACTTGAGAAAAGACTAGTCCAATAAAACTGATAGCAGCTACATAGGCCAAAGTCATTATCCTACACCAGCCTCTCTTAAAATGGAATTCAGCATCTGAAATGATGTGATGGCCTGTTTCTGGTAGGTTACCATGTGGCAAGAACACAATTTTCATTAGCATGAGCCCCAAGGCGACACTACATTTGTAAAATTCCAGACGGAAACAGAAGCTAGATCTCTACTGCAGAGACAGAAGCACTGTACAAAGGACGGTCAATATTTTTTTGATTCTTTATCCGTTTTTTAAGACAGGATTCTCAAAGGACATGCCAAATGTCATCAGCTCCATCACCACAGTGGTCTGCTGCTGGGGCTGTTTGACATCTGATTGAAATTCAAGAGGGAGCCGACAACTAAAATTCAGTTGTATCAGATTTACCTGAGTAGCTACCAAGCCTTGGAGCATTGCCATCAACTCCATCAAAAAAATCTAGTGAGTCCCAGTTGTGTTCTGTGGCGAAGGTCACAACTTGAATCTAAAAGAGAACAAAAAAAAACAGAAAGATGTAGTTGAGGAGCGAAATAGACAACTGTGCAATAAATACACCATAAATAACGAAAACATCATCTATCTAAAATCTTTTTCTCTCTTCTCCAACAGAGTAGTATTGAGATTTGCATTTGTGATCTCTCACTTGAATGCCGGCTCCCTCAGGAACAGTGATTTTCCAAGCACAGTTTAAGTAGTTGGCGTACGGCTCTGGGTATCCAGGAGAGAGGATGGTGCCTCTGCGGCCAGTTAACGCGCCACCACACGGAACTGGAAAAACAAAATAAAAAACAGAGAGGAAGACCATGATGACAAAGATGAGGGCGAGAGAAGCAAGCTCTAAATATACATCCACAGAGCCACGAGTGCTTACGGGTCACAGCAGGCACGCAGCAAACTGTCAAGCATTTAAAAGCATCATTCCACTCGCTATAAATGTCCCGCAATTAAAACTTTAATTTTATAAGACCATCTGTAAAAAGACTTAATGTGATGTCATTTTATGCACTAAAGGGAGAGATTAGAGTTTTATGATGAAGCTCGCTAGATATGATTAGTATAGACTCCCAGTCGTCGATCAAAAGTCTCCTAGGTGTTGATTTGTGCTGAGACCTTATGACTGCAAAGATCATAGACATGATTCACACCATTTTCATACTAATCGAAGCTCAAAATTCAATCCCACCCATGTGCTAAAGATGGGGGACTTATGATCCTGGAAAAGACCACCCCAATTAGAAGAGAAATGTTTCATCAACTCTGTATTGATCAGCAGTGACCCGTCCCTTTACAGGGGCATCCAAATCCTGCCAGCAACATCCTCCGCAGCACAAAAGAGCCACTGAATTCTCTCACTACAGGAGACGGGCATTCACGCCTTTTCCTTCGTTTGTTTTGTGTTTTTAATTATCAATCATATCATGCAACCTATTACATAGTAAGTGGACAGCACACATGTCACTCTGCAAAGGCACAGAGTTCTTCATTTCACACTGACACTATAAAATTACCCGTAGATTTCATCCGCAAAATATACTTTTCAATTGCATTTGGCTAATAACAGTCCTCTGGGACCGGCTTTGTTTGTATTTATATATAAATTTTTTGAATCTGATCCATGTCAGACACCATAAACATGCAATATCATTGTGATTTTCCAAGCTGGTAGTAATATTAAATCGAGTGAACATATGTACACAACATTGGGTCTTGGTTGTTTTACCTCTTTCTGCCTCTTTGTATAATGAGGTTTATTAATACCGTAATGAACTAACACAAGCAAAGCAGAACTTTCCCCTCCCTGCACACAGATGCACTTTTGTTCCTGTAGGTTGTTGCGCTCAGTTTGGGTGCGTTACATCTTTCTCAGCCCACACCAAGCATTCAGAAGGTTTGTGTTATTTTCAGAGCCCACATGAACGAGCCTTCAGTGAATTGTGTGAATACTGCGGAAGCTGTTGTATCGAATAAACAGCACATTTTCAGCTCAAAACACAGCAAGTCAAATGAACCAAATGACCCTGATGGCACCATTCTCTGACTGCGTGCCAGAGGGCAACAGCCTCTGTTGGCGGTTCTCTTCCTAGAGAAGCTCGCATGCCCAGTCTCACCGCGGGTTACAAGCTGCAAATTGAAGTTTAAATGTTTCATGTTTGTTATCAACACAATTGCTTCAAACAAAGCTACAAGAGTTCGGTGGAAAGAAATAAACACTTCCAAAAACTGAAGTGCTTTCTCCTTCGAGCACACCTTCTCTCCAGGGTTGACCGTCAGATCCAAGATAATCTAGTCAGGGCAACATGCAGTTCAGCATAAGAGACTCTTCTAGCCACAGATGCTGCACCTGTGGTTTGGCAACGGAGAATGCCGCCCTCTGCCATCCCCAAAACACAAGACTCCAGAACTCTCCCAAAACCAGGTTTTTGAGAAAAAAATGGCCGAGGTGCTGCCATCACTGACATTCCCCTCCTCCCAAGGAGGGGAGCAGTTGAGATTTCATTGTCAGGTTCACCACCTATCTCCAGAGGTACGTGGAGGTGATGGGTGAAAAGCATCGAAGGCACTAAGAAATGAGAGACAATGTGAGAACAGCATTCAACACCATGATGTCCAGCCTCACCGCATCAAAATGAGGGACAACTGTGGCAATGGTGGTTTACAGGTGTGAACATTCATCACCACAGGCTGTTTGACTGGGAACAGGAGCAGAGGCGTCTTCAGCTGGGACATGGAAGGGCAAGGTATCCTTCACCCATCCGGCAACATAAGTTAGCCATTGAAATTTGTTACATATATTTCAGATAAATAAGACTTTTGCTAATTGCTAATACCATATACAGACTAAAAAGTCAAAACTGACTACTTGCTATAAACTGAAGCATTCATATCCTGTAGCTAAGCATAAGATCTGACAACTTTGCCCATTTTTCAAGGTTAGTGTGCTCCAGGAAAATCTGTGATGACAAATATGGCAAACTCAGCTCTCCCATAAATATGTAGGACAGTCTAATTGGAACTGAACGTGGAGAAAATGCTGCTGCTCCCATTCTCACAGCAAATTTGTGATTTGAGGACACTAAAAGAAATGACTGACATTAACCTGTGAGTGAACCCTATTATGGATAATGTAGTAGCAAAGCAGAACATGACAGCACAAAAACTATTGGCATTGCTTTTTGTTTTTGTCTTAATGTTTTCGAGGGATGAGTAGTAAGGGTTTAATATAAAAATTAAAGCTGTAATGAAAAACAAAAGTACCTAATACTAGTGCATCATCTAATACATCCACTTCACCACTGATGTGACACTGTTGACACCTTCCAAAAAGGTCATTTTTTAGGTCATTTGTGAATTCTATGATCTGGGCATAATAACTACAGTATATTATGAATAAAGGCAAAGTGTAATTATGTAACAGTGAGCAGTTGTAATACTTTACAACAAGATTCATTTAATAGCTTTTGTTAATTCAGCTGCCTTTCTCAGTTGTTTATGGAAATACTTTTCTGCAATCTAATAGTGATGTAATTAGATAAAGTGGTTCCAATGTTTGCAACTCTAAAAAAATAAGATCTGAATTATTTTTATTTTGAAAAAGATTTAAGTGCTGAAATTCAAACTCTGTGAAAACAAATAAAACATCAAGTCAACAATTTTCCATAAAATTCAACAGAGGCCACCAAAGATTATGCAGCCACTCAGCTGGAGATAATTAAATCACTATAAAACATTGTGCCAGCAAAATTTAAAAGCACCATCTTAATTCAGCAGTTTTGTCTCGGTAAAACAAAAAGCAAAACAAGTGTTGCACAGCTAGACCAGGAGGCTGGGAATATGTCTTCTGAAATACAGGTACCTCACAGAAGGAGCTGTGGTCTGATGCCGCCATACTCTATAAAGAGGGCTTGAGTAATTGAACATTGTGTTTTTGTTGAAGGTTCTATGAAACTATATCTATTATTCTGGATGAGTACACTGCCGCTGGGGGAGATGCTGCAGCCAGATTCAATCTCCAGATAAAAATCACTGTGTTTAAAATGGAACTACGCGTGCCACCACTATTCCCTTACCACTTGGCAGTAAACTTGGATGAACCCTGGCTTGAAATCTCCCGCACTCCCTGGCTGAGACTATTGGTTGTTTGGCACGAGGCCTGACATCAGTGGATTTCGACTTCATCTGAAGTTTTGTATCTTCCTAATGTAGATCTTGGGTTCTTTGTGAGACCAAGCGCCCGGTCTTACTGCATGAGTACGTTTGAGTAACAGACATTATCTTCATGTGTATGTACTGAGTGACTGGAATTTGTGGCTCTCTTTTTTTAGATTACTGTATTTAAGTAACCACACAAACGTGTATTAGAAGATGCTGGTACCTCGAATGACAGTCCACAAATTGCAGGTATCAAACTTTTTTGCCTACAGTTGCCTATTTACACATCTACTTTTGTTTCTGGAGGACAGTTTTCATTTATCTTGAATTTATTTCTGGTCTTTACTAACTCATGTAAGAACTATTTTTAGCTGCTACGTGTTCCACTATGTTCCACAAATGGTTTTTATAACTTCTTTAGTGAAATCAGCTGTCGGTTACAGTATGGTTTATAAAAACGCTATCTGAGCAGTAACTGAACCCGAGCTTTAAAGTAGCACAGACAGCTAAAGTATAAGCTTTAAGTTGCATCACTACAAGTAGCTTCTTTACAATATCACATCCTTTTCAGTGACCATACCCAGTTTAACCTAAAGTATCAGACATGATGTTTAACGGCCCAAACCTATGCTTTTACAGCAGGGTACTGTATTGTACATATGAACTGGAGCCTACTGTAAGGATTGTACAATGTACTGAAAATAAATATGATGCTTGTATTCTTTAGCCTCCATTTACACACGCCGTAGGGTGACATGGGCATTACATAGGCTTAAATAGGCCTTCTGTTGGAGGGCTGTTGTGCTAAATTGCATTAGATAATAAGCTGTTAGTTGGGTGTGTATAGGAAGGTAACTCAACTAAGATCTTGTTCTGTCCAGCTGGGTGGTTCTATTGGACATATTCACTTTGCATTCATGTATATTCTCAGTCTGTTTAGACATTTAAATTGAAATCCTTTATTTGGTAAAAATATCACATGACACTTTGCTGTTCTGTTTGTCCTTGCCTTACTCTACCTGCCTGAACTATCAAGATGAGAGGTGGGAATATGGTTTGCAATGGGTGACAGACATCAGGATAACTAGTGACTGGAAAAAAACGGACACCAACTGTTTTTGTGCACCTGCTCCCTCTTTTTGTATCTGTGTATGTGTGCAGGGGATGAGACGAGAGTAGGGCGATCAGGATGCTTACCAACACATGTGGGCACAGTGCCGTTCCACTGGGCCAGGGCATTGGGCACGGCCTCGCATCTGATGGCAGTGGAGCCATGCAGCGTGTAGCCTGGATTGCATTCAAACAGTACCACCATACCGATGCCAAAGTCGTTCCCTATCCGCTTCCCAAACCGGGGCTCAGGGACGGAGCTACATTGAGTGGCGCTTGTTCGGGGGACAGCTAAGGATTTGAAGAGGGGACCAAGCATAAGAGGAAATAGACAAAGACAGAGAGGTGAGTAGGTGTGGTATAGTCAGAACAGACTACAGGGAGAAGGACAAACAGCAAAGACAAAGGACTTCGAGAGCAATGGTAAAACCCTTTTGAATTTCCTAGCACATCATCCGTCACTCTTGTTGGCTGTACGAGCATAGGCTCTTTGACTCCATTCTGCTTAGCCATGCCCAGCCGCAGCAGGCACTATGCTGAACAGCTCTTTATATAATGTCTGCAAGGCTGAGGTATTTTTATTTTTCAAAAGGAAGCAAACACACTCAGTGCACCAAGTAGATTTTAACTTCAAACAAGTTATGGAAATGTATCATGAAAAGCACTCTTACCTTGGTAAACAAAATGAAATCCTTTTGCCGTTTCTGTTCCATTTGTGGTAAACTTGAGTGTTACCTTATTTCCTGAACTCAAAGGGAGTGTCTCGCCTAAATTGTACAATCAAAAGAGACATTATCAAGCCTGTTTTAGAAGATGTCCACAGATAACATAAAAACAAATCACACTACAGCATAAATGTGTCCTTATTTACTTAAAATGACAATGGGAAAATTCTGTTCCATGTACAATATCTTTAAATATTTGCAACCCTCATTGTGTATTTAATATACAGTCTGAACTGATCCACAGCTGAAACAGCAGATCTGATTAATCTGAATCTTTTTACATTGTGTCAATGTCTAATCAAGTAATCAAGTTGAGTGTGACAACAATTTATGACAGTTGGTTTGCTTCTGTTATTTTGAGATATTAGGAGCTTGTTCAGTGTAATCAATGTATCATGTATCATCATGTTTCATTAAATCATCATTACGGAAATGCAAAAGGGAAAAAAAGTCTTTATTCTTGACAACATAAAGGTTTTTAATTCATGTGGGAAACAATTGTATTTAGATTGAGCTGAGAGATGTGCTTTGTGTCCCGCGGTCCAAAAGGTCGAGGGTCATAAAAGCATTCATTCTTAGATTTGTAGCATAAATAAAACAAGCACTTCTAGAGTTGTGCTTCTACCTGAGTGTGATCCATAGATGGAGGAGAGAAGCGCTGAATCTGTGGAGGGGCCGTCATAGATTTCAACTACATCGCTGGTCAAAGTCTGGAACACCACGAACTGCCCAAACAGTACTGCAAAACACGGAGAGGAAGAGGACAAAGAACGGAGGTAAATAAAGGTAAGTCAAATATGATGCAGGCTTTTGTGACTCTGTCAGGATTCCGCCCATTCACTGGGGACTGGATTGTCCTGTGAAGACATTGATCAGCTAATTACAACATTTTGGGTTGAGATAAGCTCTAATCACTTCACTCAAATGTAAAATAAAAAGGATACAGTAAAGCATCAACAGCTGTAAAAACTGACATTTAGCACCAGATGCTTGTTGAATGGCAGCCTTTCAAAGGTTAACATTTCCTCCAGCAAAGTAATATTTTCCATAAACATTTTTGTGATTTTTTTTTTTACAACCCATAATTAAGTGTTCTTTGAAATCCTTTATATATCAGAAAAGCTCATTTTCTTCTCAGCTGTTGAAGGGCCGGATCATTGTCCACGTTTGATTGATGGGCAGAAGAATGAGAAGGAGGGTGAACAATCTTGTGCAGTAAGTGTCTTGTAAGACGGAGGTACTAAAGGTGAAGGACTGACCCTGCATCTAAACAGTCCGAAGAGGAATTTGCAGGTCGCCATTTTATTGTGCTGTGACATTTCACGTTTGTAAATTAGAAGTCAATAAAACCAGCCTCATCTGCTTATTATACGACAGTTTTGTTACTATTCTATGCAAATACACTCAAAAATAAAACATCTATATGGAACAAGTTCTCTTTCTATGTGGACTCATTTTATCTCAAAGGAGAACACCTGGTGTGAGGTGAGCTTTAATGAGCAGATATGGATATAGGTGCTTTAGCAAACAAAAAATAAAAAACCTACTGCAAACATGAGTTCTGATCTCTCTTTGCAGGTTAATAAAACCAGACACACCGGCTGATGAAGATACGCCTGGAAGTGTTGATCCCTTTTCACCTCATTGAAACAATGAGGTGGAAGCCAAAGTGTTCCAATTAAAAGCTCTTTTGTCCTGCATATCTACACGGCTTCGGTTTGCCACAGAATTAAACAAAGAAGCTGTAAAAAGAGCTCATTTCTGGCTACAAAATAATAGTACAACTTAGAAATGGTGATTTTAAAACGTGTATTTTACTTGGCTATATTTCAGGCAGACTACTACATTCTATTAGTATCATGGCTTAATCGTTTGAGTCAATTTATTGAAAAGAGAAAAATTTAGTCATTACACTTTTAAGCATCATTGTGCACATCTCACTTAACCCAGACAAAGAAAAGGAAGAGGTTCATTTTAGGAGATAAGGAAAAGTGAATGTGCATATACATTTATACATTAAAAAACTACAAAAAAAACCCCAACAAAAAACACTGTACAGACATACCAAAGACTAGATTGAAGTGTGTGTGTGTGTTTAAAGCTGTACATTATAGGCTGATCCCAGAGAGTACAAGTGTGTCCAGTAGAACCATGCTTTCTAAATAAAAGTCTGCTTTCAGAATACCCCACCCCAGAATACAGTTTCTTTTGAGCAAAAGGAACTTTTGCTAGAATGCATGTTGACAAGCCACAATGCTTCTGGGGGAATGTCCTTTCGACAGATGAAACAAAATGACAGCCCTTTGGTGGTAGCTCTATGTTCACCGAAGAAACCTGAAGCTTTTAAAGAAAAAAACACCACGTCCTCACTGTGAAACATGGAGACTCAGTCGTGATGGTGTTGATTCACCGTGTTTGGCACAGAGTGCCTTGAATCTGTGCAGGGAACAATGACATCTGAAGATTACCAAGGCACTCTAGAAAAGAAACATACTGTCCGGTGTCAGAGAGGTCTGTCTCACCTACATCACGGGTCTTCAAACAGGACCCAGAACCATCATCCAAAGGCATCACGAAGGCATAAGACAGCTACAAGCCATGTGCAACAACCATAAAGAGATTTGACTTTGAAGAGGTGCCGACTATGAAAATAAACTTTTTTTATGAAATTACTCCTCAACTGTCTCAAACGTCAGTGGTGGTTTGAAAAGCTCATTGCAAAGAAAAACTGTTTATAATAAACATTTATGTAATTACTCTAGCACAAATAGGGTATTAGTAAGAAACGACATCCCAGTTTTTACAAGTGGATATAAAGTATGAGAAATAGTATTCCTAAACAACGATAATTTAACAAAACTAGAGTACGTGTGGATTTATAAATCTCTGTTTAGAGAAAATAACTACTTCTTTCTGACTTTTCGATAAAGACAAATAACATTAAACCACTTTGAGCGACCAGGTTTCTCTTTTATTAGCTCTGTCAACTAGATTCTAACCAATTAACTAAGAATATTTGAGTCAACAGAACTGAGTTATGTTTTGAACTAGAAAAAGAGGCTTTACCAGAACTGACAAGAACACTAACTTGCAACTAGCAGCTATAATTGGGCCAGATTGTGACGAACAGACTTTAAATGGCTAAAGCTGCTAAATGAAATGCAAGTAAAAGTCTTTTCCCCCAGTAATGGCCTTCACCAATTAGTTAGCTACATCCAAATGCCTTCAGGCAAAACACACACACACACACACCAACTTGACAGGGGGTTTATAAAAAAAAAAAAAAAGAAACCCCTGGTACCAGAGGTAACTGCTAAAGGTAAATGGCAGCATATGTTCTCCTGGCTATGAATTATGGAGCAGCGTCCTGTTACCTTCACTTTGTAGGAGCACGGATTTCCTCTGGCATGAAGCCTCACAGTACAGCTGTGCCAAAACATTACACCCACCACATAACTACGACAAACACAAGAGTAAAAAGGCAGAGACTAAACATTTTCAGCCACCGGAGGCGTCTCCCAAGAGATGGTAGTTTACCCCTGACCACTCAAATGACAGCAGTGCACACTTCAACTGAGCAGCAAGGAGCAAATGTGCGGGTAGTCATAACGTTGTTTTATGTTTTCATAGTAAAGGTTAGGGTTCATCGTTAAACTGGGATGCAGAAGTAACACATACGGTAGCCAAAGATAAAGTGACACAGGACAAAAAGCAAACTTAATAAATACTGTATATACTAGAATATATACAAAAGGTCTCACACCAAGCAGAGCAGGGAGACCTGTTCCTTCATCTGTTGAGCGGTGAGAATGCCTATGGCTGAACAGGAGCCTGAATAAGAGATGATTTTACCCCCAGGGACAGCTCACTGCCGTAGTATTAGCATACCAACACCACACTATGTTGAATAGACGGCACTCTCCCTTTGTAAACACACGAACCTGCACACACACACACACACACACACACACACACACTGATGAGTACAGTGTCGCCTCTAATCCAAAGCCAGCCATGCATGAGTCCAATCTGCTCTTTTGCTGTAATCACGTCCAGATATTAAGTCAATAAATCATTGTAAACCTGTTGCCTAATTTATGCAGGACTATGATGAATCCTTTGTCCTCTGGGCCAAGTCTTAATGCAGCGTAAAAAAAAAAAAAATGCACTTGTCCAATGGACAACATTTTTAAGCCTGCATCTTCTCCTTCAATTATCCAGAAGCAGTTAAGTTGCTTTAATAACATCCCTCTTTGGGAATTAGCTTGTGATATTACTTCATTCCTGTGTCTAATACCACAACGCTTTCTGAGCAATGATAAGGCAAAAATGTACTATTATATGTTCTCTCTTTCATCCAATGTACACCGACCAGCCGCAACAATAATACTAATGGTGGTTTTAATTTGAAAAAATATCATTTAATTTAAAAATATGAACTACTAAAAGGAGATGTGCCATTATGGATGAATTACCTGTCAGAACATCCGATGGTTAAAATCAGCTCCACCGTTACCAACAGTGAACAGTATTTCACTGCCATAATTACAATCAATCAGTATTGTTCAAAATATGTTGTGCAGTACTTTTACCTTTGTACTTTGAGTAAAATGTAGATCATTGGCGTCATCGTGGGACTTTAACTTGAGTAGCAGATTTTTATTATTTGCCTTTTTACTCGAGTGTTGCGTTTGTGTTCTTCTACCACCCCTGCACACAGTGTATTTCATTTTTGCTGCGTTTGGGGCTGTGTAGCCAGAGGCTGCTTGAAGTGGTCACGCTGACCGTGTCTTTTATGATACCAAGACCACAAGTCTCAATGCGGCGTCTGATTGGTGTAAATGTCCACCATGTTGAAAGCATTTGAAACATGTCTTTCATGAAATGTGACAAGACTTTGATGGCTTATACTGTCCGCGGTGGTTTCTATGCCAGATATAATGGATTCTGTCGACTCTTCAAGCTAATCACGTAAGTGTTCGTACATTAGAGTTATTCACCGAAAATGAAAGGATTGTAAAATGAGCGCAGTCATTTGCGGCCAACACTTTGAAATGAACTTTAGAAGATACACCTTGCTAGACTTGCATAAGAGACATTTTCTTCAAAACTGCCTAAACTCTTTGAGGCAAGGATTCAAAAAAAAGTGATGGTTCCCACTTCTTGGTTCATTCTGACTCAATACACACAGTTCCTGAAGATATTTGCCAACTCATACACACTCATGACAATCTCTTGCCACCACATCTCAAAAGTGCTCCATTGGACTGGGATCAGGAGAAAGTGCAGAGAAGTGAAATAAATTAAAATCACTGTCATGTTCCTGGAACCATTTTGGGATGATGAGTGCTTTGTGACAAGGCTTGCTACCCTGCTGGAAGTATCCATTTGGCAAAGTGCAGACCCTGGCCATGAATTGATGCACCTGGTCAGTAACAATAAGCATAGTGTGGTGTCAGAATGGTGTTCCGATGATATTAAGGGGAGTAATGTGTGACAATGTGTCTCCACACTTTTACACACACACACACACACACACACACACACACACACACACACACACACAAAAACAACCGATATCGTGTGCGCCTGGCAGGGCAATCAGAGTTTACTCCAGTTTCTTCGTCTGGCATTTTAACCCTGCTCTTCAACACGATGTTTTGTAAAATATACCAACTTTACTGAAATTACATTTGACATGTTCATTCATGGGATTTTATCTTCCCAATACATCTGACACATGCCTTGTAATTTCACAACAAAGCACAACTATAATAAATTATGTATGCAAAAGTGCCATTCCATATATCTTTTGTGACAGGCCACCCTACACGTTTCCTGTGCTGCTGTCCTGTTTTATATTAATCTAGCAGGAGTCTGGGTGGGTTGACAGACAGACTGGCTACACCTGAGAGGTGGGAGCAGCTAATCCTGTACTCCCACTGCTCACTCTGACAGGCAGCCTCAAAGTTCTTCGTGTCCTCTGCATCTTCCTAGATTTTCTTTATTTTCAGCTTATTTAAACACACAATGCACACTGAAAGTTGGAAATGTCAAAGATGAACATTTCATGTTGGAAGTTTAAAGCGTTCCACTATTTACTATAGCAAATGTAAACAGACACCACAATATTTGTACACAACAGTCATATTCAATGTCTCTTATTAAAATACCCTTAGAAAAAGTGATCGTTTTAAGAATTGTATTCATATAAAATGATTTAAAAACTTCATATGGGCCCTGCCATATTGAGTTGCCCATTTGATAGATTTGTTCAGACTGCACGTTTAATTTGTCGTCAGATTTATGTGAACACATAACACACAACATTGTAAATAGGCTTGATAATGGCTCCCAATTTTACAACACTAAATATCAGCATTCTTTAAGAAATGTTAGATGATATGTTAAAGGCCGAGGTAATCAAATTCAGAAGAAAACAAAAATGTAGGGCTCCAATATAAAGTTAAAAGCAGAATGGGCTAAAGAATATCTGTTTGGCTTAACGCTCCTAAAATAAACTTTGGCTGCACTTTGCAGATTATATCTGGCTTCTCTATCATCTCGACTTTTGGCATGGAGTTTTTTTTCCCTGTCAAAAACACGCGGTACACTGCAGATAGGATCATTATGATCTGGGCAGGGAAGAGAAATGTCATAATCTTAGAAGGGGCTCCTTCACTCACAGTCGCTCCTCCCTAACCCGCTTGATCTTTCTCATGGGAGGAAATAACCAGGGCCCCACCGAATCACTTTTGTGTTTGTGTGTAGTTAATAGTTTATCACAAAACTCAACCATGCCAAGCAGGGAAGAAATTCCACAGTGCAAGGCTGAGATCCTCTTGTATGGAACACACGCTTATACTAGCACATGCACTGGGCACAAGAGAAAAAGGCTGCGTGCATCTCTTTTTATGTTCAACCTGTCTGAATGCTCATTAACATTCAGGAGTTCAGGTCTTTCTACGCAGTGACGCATAGACGAATGTGTTCGTGTTAGTGGTACTGACCTGGAGGTTTTACTGCCTGTGCTAGTAATCTTTTATCCTCTGCTCCTATTCAAGCTAAACAGACCGATTTGCTCCCGGGTCGCCTTTGGGTTAGTTTCAGTTGTATTACTTCTCATCAAAGAAAGTAGAGCACAAAAATGATCACTCTCGCCTCCCAACAAGGAAAATTTATAGGGGTCAAATTGTCTACGACGACTTTAAGTATCCGAACAAATCCCCTATCCTATCCGGCACATAAAATAAGAACAAGTATGAACACAACACCCAACCTAACAATGATTCACCATCTTTTTGAGAGCAGTCAGTGAACGTAGCGTGTTATTGCAGCATGTTAATGGAGGTCAATCTCGTGGATGGAAAGTATGAAAAGATCCAAAAGGGTTTGTTGTGCATTCACTTTTTGTCCGCAAAAGGGTTTTGGAAACTCGTCATTCATTTATCAATGCAAATAAATGAGAAGGGGACTAGTTCATGTCATGTGACAGTCACTCTGAAAAGCAGAACATGCAATAAATCGTCAGGATTACAAGTGGGAAAACATGCCGTTTTATTCAAGCATAACCAAAATTCAACATAAATCTATCAGCACATCATTTTCTAAAAAAAACACAGTTTATCATTTACAAGGTGACATGACGAAGGCAATTACCGAGCCTCAGCAGGGCCATGCTCCCACTCACCTTGCCCTTGACTGAGAGGTCTGAGTTTAGCAGAAGTAGATGTACCTCACGTGTGTAATGAATCTGAATATGAGTATTGGATTTTTTTGAATGAAATTATTAAAAAGCATTTCCTATTTGAACATTTTTTTGGATTCATCTTCAAGAGTAAAACATAAAAGCTGGAACAATTCCCTACAGGATATTGAGATTAATTTCACTAAGACACAACACAGTTTGCTGTCAGACGGTGCCAACTAATTCTTTCTAGCTGTGGACTGGTAGGTATCTGACAGTTTTGTCTTTTAATTGCAAGTAGTTTAACAAATCATTTCATACACAGAAGTATAAACTTTAGTCCAAAATTCAGTTCTAGTCTGTATTTCCCTAATAGAAACAGCTGGGACATTGCACTTAATCATAACATTATATGCCAACCATCGCTGGTACTGAGCGGTTTTTGTGATTTAGAGCAGTCCTGCATTTAAAAGAAATATCTCAGCACGAATGATTATTTTCAACAATCTACTAGTCGGGCTTAATACCAACTTCTCTAAACACCTCAACTCAAATCCTATTTATAGATGCCTATAGACATTGCTCTTAATTATATTGTCAGGAAAGCAGCTACACTAACAACTTGAAACAAAGAGTTTAAGCCTTTATTCTCTCAGCAGCCTCTCACTGAGAAGGGATGTGATCATATACAGGGCATGGATTATTAATATCTCTCAATATGCATCCATTGTAGAGACTGAGTTAATCAACAGCACAGCCATTTTATTTAGTTACTTACTTTTTTGTTATGTTAATTTAACAGATCATAATATAAATCACCTGTCCACCAGGTGATCTGGGTGACAATTCAACACCTGACATTTACGTCCCAAGTGATCCCCTCGTTCCTTGTTGGCTCATCAAAGTGACTGAGAAGAACTTTCACAGTTGTGACTTAAATCCTAATTACCCAATCACACACACTAAACACTTTTTTTTTTTAGGTTAATTAAAGTTGCCTTCATGTTGAAAATTAATAAACTACATAAATTTAAGTTAGAGTGTGTTACATCCAGATTTTTTCATACAGTAGTGTTGTCTCATTAAACCTTCCCAATATTAGGTACATGAAAGTAACAAAAGCTCAATTATAAATGACGCATTATGTCACATACCACATCATTGCTGGATGATTATAAGCCTAAATTAATGTTTGCAAACAGTAGCTACAACATGAAAATTACAACAGTTTACACTTAATTCATCCTCAAAGAAATGTGTCAAAGATATTTTTACTGCATTTAATGTGTGTGTGTAGATATATATAGATATATAGAAATGTGTTGTCTTGTGTTCCATGTCTGTCATCGCTGTAGCACCGCGATCCTAGAGGAACGTTGTTTCGTTTCACTCTCTACACGACTGTTTAGGATTGAAATGACAATAAAAAACCTTGATATAACTATATAAGTAAACATACTGTATACATAGCAGTAGAAGATCACTGATCTTCGACAGCGACATTTTCTTTTTCCCGATAACTTTGTGCTCCATATACTGAAGTTCCTGAGTCGGAATATCCGAGTGATCTGGGTGATTTAGGGAAATAGAACTTAAAATTGGAGATGAGCTCATGGTTTTATAAGAAAAACCATCTCTCTCCGTTTGAGCTGCAGCTATGACAGCAGTTTTTTCCATGACAAAGTGACACCTCTTACCTTACACAAACAATCTTTGGGTTGACAGAGGGTTTAGCAAGTTTAGCCTTGCACCAATGTAATTCAGTAACAGCGACACACAATCTTACCTGTAACACCAACAATCAGCACCAACTTTAATAAGCAGTTGCTAGCATAAAGCCTTTATCAAGCGCTATTTGTGACACACGTGAGTTTTTAAAAGTTGTCAAAGAAGATGGACTAAAACGCAGCTGCTTTAACAGAACTATAAGTGAGGCTGAACTGTGTTGCCACTGAAGTGCACGCTGACAATAGATCCTAGTTAGAAAATGTGGGTTTTCACGACGTGACCCACTAGAGTTATTGGCAAGTCGACATGAAATATGACAGAGGCAGCTGCCTCATATTTCTTTATGCAGGAAAATCCCTGCAAGCTATATGTTCGTGTTGGACGGAAATGGAATTGAAACTGCGGTCCCTATTGATGCACAGCCACTCAGGTAAACTAGTGTGGGGTCATAATTGGGTTTTGCTGTAGAGAGCAATTGCTGGGGACACCACTAACATAACTAGAATGTAATTAAAAGTCAATTTTTGCCTACAGCCACTGAATTGGCTACATATGCCTTAAGGCACAATATGCACAAAGCCCAGATAAAGAAACGTGAAGTCCAACTAGTAAAAGGTAAGGAAAATAGCAGCATATGTGGGTACTTCTGGAAATTAATTATGAAAGAGCTACCTGTCATCTTTACTTTGTGGCAGTACAAGCCGTCTGAGATTCTGGGCTGTGACAGCATACACAAGCCTCATTTACAAAAAGCCAGAGGGATTGTATGACAGCGCAGACACATATATCTTTAATGACCTATTATCACCGTGAAATTGCATCAGAAATTTTGGCAGCGAGTAAGTGGTTGCACCTTGGCAAAAGCAGCATCCAGTCCATTAAGCTTCTATCATAGGTAAAAGCTCCTTTCTTTGGATTCAAGAGATGGTCACTTCATAAGACATGAGGAAGAGGACAAGAATATATATATAATATATCCCTATTGTTTTACTTCTAGATATAGCCGCGCTCTTGCATTTTTTTGCTTTGGTCTTTATCACTTTTACTTGTTACTCTTGAAACTGCCTAAAGTACTCTTCAGGGGCGTACCTGACAACTAGCACAAGCCACTGCACTCACATAATAGGCACCCAGAATCTCGTCCACTTGAAAAACACAGGTTGTCAAATCCAGTCAATGCATTCAAGTGAGAGCTCAACACACTAAAATCTGACAGAGGCAGATTAATACACATCCACGGACTTATGTACCTGTAGACCCTCAAAGAAAAAACAGTCAACCAGTCAAGTTGGGGCCAGGACAGGCTTCACTTTTCATGTCGGGTTACACTGAGGGCGGGTGCACTGCAACCTGACGCAGACGGACGAGGTAAGAGGTTTTTGTGTAGGATCTCGGGTGACGCCAGGCATAATCTTACTCTCCTGCAAACATCCCTGACGAGTCAACGCTCAGCCTCCAGGGTCACCCGTGTTTCTGATCACTCTTCGCAGCATCGCGTTTCTCTCTCCCTCTCTGCTTCGCTATCTTACTCATTATAACGCTCACTCATTATCGCACTCTCCATCTAACTTGTTCTCTCTGAGCCTTTCACATTCTACTAAGATCTATGTGCCTCTTTCTTCTAGTTAGGCTCACTCCCTTTACCTCTTGCAGTTCATTCTCTGTCTATCTTGTTACAGCCCAGATTTATTAACGCTATCTGTCAGCGCTCCCGTCTCGCCTCTTGACACATTCTGTGGCAACCATTTTGCATATGCTGTTAGCCCAACACAGAAACATAAACAGGAGCTATAAGGAAAAGCCTTGGGCAGATAAACAGAGGTGACTGACTGATGTGTCTAGGAAATCAAATTCAGTAATGACTCTTTCGAGTGGGAAACAACGTTAGCAAATACAAAATGCAACTTTTGCAAAGTTATTTTCCCAAAAAAGTGTTATTTGATTGTTTTGAAATAGCTATATGCAAATTAGATCAAGTATTAGAATGTATTTTATCTATTAGAAGTTAGGGAAATATAAATAAGTTTTTACAGGTCAATGATATCTGACAATGATCTCAATTTTAATGTAATTTTTAGATCCATATGTAATTTTTAAACGTTACCGATAAACTTAATGGTCTTTGGAGTAAAATGACATTGCTACATCTTATTGGGAATATAATAAAAGAAATATATTGTAAAAGAAAGTAAATATACAGTAAAGTGCACAAGAATGATTAGGAATTGTCCCACTAATTAAAAAAACCGAGCTAACCTCTGAAGCTCTCAAACATGAAGGAGGCTGCACTCAACACACACTCTAGGCTTAAACCTATAAACCAGTACAACTTAAGCTGAGAAAATGTACTTCCCCTGGTGCACGGTTTGCCATTTTCGTCAAAGATGACGGGGTAGCCATTCGTTTTTGCATTATTTTTTATTATTTGTTTTTCTGGGTACCAGTGCACACAATGGGCTTTTAGTTTATCAGAATATGTAGACTTTAAGTCCATTTATGTGTAAGAAAACTCCATCCTGTTGGATGTTTATGGCAGAAAAGTTATACACTAGCCACTAAACTCGGTGTAAACAAGACTAAATTCCTGTGAGGCAATGTATGCCCATGTATTTACAAGCACTGCCCAAGGCAAAGGTTGAGTGGCATGAATAATTCATGTTTTTAAAGAAGTAGTGTTATTCTTTGAAATATGACTATAAGCATTATTTTTGACAGAATAATTAAACATTAAAGGGCAACCCAGATGCACATTATACATTAATGATAACTGAACGGTGCAAAGTACGATAAGCTACACACAAAGCAAAAGTATAAGTGAGAAGTAAGAAATTGTGGCTTAGAAATGAATGCAGAGCCATTTTACAGACTATATACACTGTGTGCTAGTAGAACTGGTGACTACTGCAAGTAACTTATTATAATTTTGAACTGTACATAAATTATTATATTCACATGTAATCAGGTGGATAAGAGAAGAAAACAGTTATCCAGCATCCAAAGCACAAATGATTGAGGTGCTGCCTCTGGGAGAATTTGGCACATTTACTTTCCTTGCCGTCCTCTATAAACGCAAATCAATCAGGACCTTTGATGAGCAGCCCAGCACACATCCCACTCCACGACACTCCCCGACCCTAAAGCTATTAGGAGCACTTTCGTTTCGGGGGTTCTTACTCAAGGTCATGCAGCTCTTCGTGTTTTCCAACTGTCGATGCTTTCCAACAATACACAACTTGCCTTATCCAGGGTGTCACCTACAATTACTCGATTTGTACAATCCTGAATTGTGAAACAGTGAACTACAGACATTGAACAAGAAAAATAAAGCAATTAAATTTAACATTGAGGAACATGGAAAGAACCCCCCTGTGCTGCCACTCTTATGAATGCCAAATACATAAGTGGGAGTGTGCTGATGTGGGCCGTAATGTGTAAGGCAGACATTTAAATATCCACTATGAGTATAGGTTTAGATGGCCAAACCTAAAAAAACCATCCCTGCCAGACACTAGAAGCCCAAAAGGACATTTTTCTGACATGAAAAAAAAAAAAAAAACTAGAAAAAAGAAAAATTTTAAACAAGACAAAAATTGAAAGCTGACCTGGTAAAGTATTCTGGCTAAACTTTGTGGGTTACTGGGCCACAGTCATAAGAGAATATTTTGTATTGACCTTTAGCTGCCAGTTTCATGAGGTTGACATAATGTCTCAAAGGCTTATGTAACATATCAGTGATATGAGGGACAGACTTAGTTATGGATTTGATGTTCGCTTAGTGCTTACAAATTTCAATTACCTGTACACACTTCTACCAACTTACTGCCCATATTAACTGTTGTAAAGCCGTTGAAGAGAAAAATGATTTTTTTCTATTCTATTTTTCTATCTTGTATCTGAAGGTTATTACTTGTTCTTAATATTAATCTACCCAAACTCACATTAATACATAAACTAATGCTACAAAGTTGAAATAAACACTATATAGTGTAGGAAACAAGTAAATGGCTGCTATATACTGACAGTTTTGTTTATAGTTATTGTCAGTATCAATGTTAATATATTACCGGTTATTAGAGACAACAGTTTTGAATGTTATAGGATTTCTTAGCTCTACACAGGTTGTAAATCCCAGTTGCTTTCGTTGACCATTCAGAATAAATTTCTTTCAAGCCGTGTCAAAGCAGTCATCAGTGGAACTTTTCAATAGCCTGTGTCCGTACTCCTGGAATAAATTTACAGGCCCAGGTGAAAATGTGTCTTGCTCACTTCCACACACAATTATTCTTTTGCAGGCTCTTTAAGAAAAGGCTGCATTTGCATGCAATATTTATAAAAAAAAAAAAAAAAAAAGACCTGTGGGTTCCTGGACTCCATGAGCAATGGGAGATGGCAACAGAGGATGTAAACTGTTGGGCTGGATGATCGCACCAGGGATTAATCTGTGTTTCATAACTACAAAGCTTTACAGAATAAAACCCCCTGCCAGTGATTTCAGTGGTTATTTATGCCTAACATGGAATATTGAGCAAATGCGCATCAAGGTCTTTTAGAGATCTTTGCTGAATTATGTATATACAGAGACGCTTGGATAAATTGAGCACCTGTGCATTTGCTTTTTCCATCTATTCCCTAGAGACCTTCGCTGCTTGACCTTCGTCTACATTACCTGCAATACAGAGCATTTTTCGTGTCAACACAATCAATTTTTGTTTGCCTTGACTCTATTCTGCTTTCACACTTCTTGCTGGAGTGCCGACAATGACGTTCATCGGGTTGTGTTTCAACTCAAGTGCAAAAATGGCAAAAACTCAAAAAAGGGCAGCAATGCAAGTCTCCTTTGAAGTCACACACCTGAAGCTTGACACCAACAGAACACGTAGACTATAAGCAGCAGTTAACAGATTTTAAGTAACAGTTGTGTAAGTGTAAAAATGACTCTTACCAAAGTCGCCTGGGACGAAGATGTCATATACACAGCTCTGTCCTCTGGTGTAATTATGGGGGTAGTTTGGGGATAGCACGGTTCCCTCTGAACCTGTGAAGTGACCTCCACATGGAGCTACAGAGACAGGGAGGGAAGGGAAGCAACAAAAAAAAGCACAGTTAGGAAATGTAAAACAACCAGCTTGCAATACCTGGGGAAATGCAGCAATAAAATACAATCAGTGGAGAGGTAAGCAGTTCGCAAAATGAGTTAAGTCACCTTTGAACTTTCAGCTGCCAACAAATACCAATTTGGCCAGCATAGCAAATAATTTGAAATTTAAGAGACACTTTAGGGACATTCGCAGGAGGAAAGTGAGCTGTAAACATGCAAAAAGGAAGCCTGAGGGTTAAACCCCAAAAGGGAAACAACCTGTAAGGAAAAGTACAGCCAGTCAAAACACCATCAATCAATAAACCACGCAATCACACAAGTCTGTATGCCGGCGACTTTAATCAGCCAATGTCACCTAGCAGCATGTTTTCAGAAACTCGCATTCAACCATTTACCCAAAACACTCTCTGCAGCCACAGCAAGTCACGTCTGACATGTTAGATACTGTAATTATTTACAGTCCTAATTGTGTAAAAAATTTAAAGTCAACTCGCAGCAATGTAGTTTGTGCTGCTACAGTCACAGAAAGGTAGGACGACCCCAACAACCTTATAGGAAACTTTCACTTTCACCATTATTAGTGTTGAGGGATAATTAATTGGGGAACAGGTTCATTCATATAAGATGTGGTCGGTCATGGCGTCTCATCTCTGAGTCCTGTCCAAAGCTGTAGAAAATGCACCTAATTAGCCAACAAACCCTCTAATGCAGTTACCTCGGACCTCTCGGATGCTGGGCCCTTCAGCTTGGGGAGCCTCAACTAAACAGAAACACTCGTTTGTCGGTTTGTCGGAAAGCAGTTACTACCATAATGCACATGTCACAGCGGTTTCTCTGAGCAACACAGGAGAAGATGAACAGAAACGAACGGAGGCATTAATGTAGACCGTCTGATCAACAGTGCTTCTTTGTTGGTGAAGTAAACAGCAGGTGATCAAACGTTGGATACTGGCAAGTGGATCTCTAACTCCAGATGATTTGTAAGCCGGGACATTGGAGTAATGAAGAATTTAGCGATACCTCTCGTGGGAAGGAAGGCACAGTGTACAGTCAGGTACAACACTACAGTACAGAAAAAATACTCACTCATGTACGTCAATAATTTAGGTCGGACCGGTGTGGTTCTAAGAATAAGTGGGAACTCAGCAAAACCTTTTTGGGTTCTGTAAATGACAGGAATAACCTGTGCCCAGAAAAACTGAATTATTCAAACCTATAAATATGATAACACTGAGGATGAGGTTGCCATTTAAGATGTCCAATGTTGCATTTTAAGAGAGCTTATATTATTCAAAATGCAAACTACCAAAATTGCCATGCAATTTAGTCTTCTACAGTTCTATCAGAAATATATTCAGAGATCTTCACTTTTGTATATTTTTTTGTGTATTGCAGTTTGACTTTAAATGGATGCACAAGGCCACACAATTCAAACTTTATTTTAAAATAATACAAAGGTTTATGACATCATAAACTACTGTGTGTCCAGCTAATTGGATGGAGACATCACAATTAAAACTAAATCGGGATGCACTGGTTCACATTATGGAGTTCCACAGCAATGGGCCAGAATACTTTACTAAAATACATTTCTTCATACCTTAATGTGTGGGAATTTTTATATACAGCAGTCTAACATTGGGTCACACGTCTGGCAGAAGCCAGACACCAGGTCTCACCTTTTGTTTCCAGCAGGACACACCCTGACTTCCCACTAACACGATTAGCATGTGCTACTCAGTAGGAAGCCCACAGGATCTAGAGGGGAAGTTGAATCCCGGAGACTTTGGGGATGGCATGTGTGGGAAACACTTTCAACGACTGTTGCTTTGAACATTCTTTGACACCTTAGCAGACCTTCTGTCTACACATTCTTTGTGTCTGTCCCAGCAGGGAACAGACAGTAACAGAGACTTGCTCATTAGGATTCTTGGCCAACGTGTATTCACCTGTATGCATGCTTTGTAAGGACGATTTGCATAGTCGAGCAGTTAAAAGGCCAAACGAGCTGAAGAACCCTTGTCAGATCCAATCTGGCCCACTCGAGTGTAACTGCTTTTTGCTGTGTTTCTCTACCTTTTTGCTTATTTTACCTTTTGCTTATTGTCTATTTGTCTATTACCTTTTGCTTATTGCCTATTGTATTATTAAATTGCTTAATGATCATTTGAGAGCTGCCTCCCATCTCTTAACTCTCTCAGTTTTTTGCCACGACACTTTAAATGACCTTTTTAAATGACTGTATATACACTTTGTCATGTTCAACAGCAACAACGAATATATATTAATAAACAAACAATGGCAATTTTATCCATTTCAAATTAAAGCTACTGTTTAACATAAAAAGTATAAAACGTTAAGGCGTCTGAAAAGTTCCTGAAGCTACTGCACGTATCATTAAAAACACAACGTCCAGTGAAATTAATGGGGTTTCTGCAATTTTTGAGTTTTAACTTACTACATTTGACAGATATTGACCGGGCCCTGCAAAGCACTTCATTTAGGTAGAAATGAGAGCTAATGGAACCATTACTGCACAATAAAGCTAATCTAATCTGCTAAATGTTTTGGGTTAAATGTGGACAGACAATTGATTTTGTGTAAATGTAAAGCATGCCAAATAAGCAAAGGGTTTGACTAAAGCCCTAGCAACAGGAGATTTTTAAGGTCTATATCAATATTTACTGCATATTAGATGGCAAAAAAACACTGATGTTACATTAGCTATGTACATCACCCTCCAAAAACAAACAAATAAAATACATTTTATGGAAACAGTGATCCTGTGACACTGTAACATTTCTATTTATTACAGTGTTATCGCTGGTGTTTGTACTGCGAAAGGAAGTACTCTAGACAGTTATAGACTGTTAAAAGGACAACTAGTTCATCTTTGCCATGCACCACTGATGTTATCCAAAAACAAGAAGTTTCTTCATTCTAAAAACCTTGGTTTAGTAATTTTTATGTTGACCAAGATAGTCTGAACTGCAATAACTGCAACAAAATATAAGTCAGATCTGGAGTGTAATTATGGCAATGTAAATTGTATGAAAGAAACGTATTTTATATTCCATGAGTTATACTGAAACCGTTTGCAGACTGATGTGTTTTCAATTTGTTCATGCTTACACAACAAGAGAGATCTATGGCACAGACAAAAAGGCTAATCCAGGTAATTTATTGTCTGTATTTAGAAAATAAATGAAGTTACTGTTTAAAGTTCCTCTGTAAGTCGCTTTGGATAAAAGCATCTGCCAAATGACTAAATGTAAACGTAAAGTAAATTGTGTGTTCAGTCAGTTTGGGAAATCAGCTTTCTACATAAGGTAGATGAAGAGGAGCTGGGCCATATGTTGTGAAGAAAGTCATTACATGGAACCCTTAGACAAGTAGGTCACTGGTTCAGATGTGGTCCTCAACGGGAAAATATTAAACAGAGTTGGTGACGGACCCTTCAGTAAAGCACATAACCCCAGGGCTGTTGAGTTAAGTTACACAGGTGGCACATGTAAAAGTAATGAATTGCTCCCTGGTGTGAAAGTAGGTGTCCCGACTCCCCACTGCTGAAAATGAGAACTGAATTTTAATTCAACCTTGGCAGATTAAACACTGTGAGGGGTATTAAAAAAGGTATAATGCTACCAGAATGAAGAGTGTTTGGTATGTATCGAATCTTTTCTGACGTCTCTCCTTGACACACAATGTCAACGCTATTAACACAGAACTGCGTCAATTACATTTAGTTTTAAAATACTTCTACAGACTCCATTCGACTCAGAGTTTGTTGTCACTGTGTTACTGGCCAGTATTGCGTTTAATTTGTTCAAAGCTCTAATTATTCTAACATAGTTTAGAGGTTTGATATAGGCACTAGTGGTTTGAGGCCAACTTGGAAGGCAGTAGGAAATTTCAAAATGTATGGAGCTATGTATTATAAAAACAAAGTGTAATTTATGACCCGATCTGATCCTTTTTCATCCTCTCTTAATCTACTTCATACAAAATGAGACGATGCATAACAGGGCAAATGAGCAAATAATCACGGTAAAAGCAAGTTTTATATTAGATTCTCCATTTAGTTTTGAATGTATAGGTTGATCAATTAATGACATTTTATGGACATATGTGGCTGACTTTACCTTCCTAAAAGGACAAGGACACAACTGAGCCTCATCAACATTGTTAGAGTTGCTGAGCTATTGGAAATTCCACTTGGCATCTCTGTGCATGGCTACTAGTATTAAAATTGCCATAACCCTGGCAAAAGCCAGAGGAAATTAAGCTATTGTAAAAATAAATAATGTTTAAGTTCATAATATCATTATGATAAATTTACAGCATGTAAAGCAAAGACACATTAAATGTAGTATGGACTGTTTCTGTAGGACCAAAGCAAACAAGATCTGGTCTTACGTCCGTTGCCATATCATGTTTTAGTCCAGACCATCAATATTTACAATAAAAAGTTATTGGAAAATTTATTGTCCTAAGTCATGGGTTGGTGTTAATGTATAAATACATTTTAAGCAATATTTAATCTCAGATCATAACTGAACTTAGACAAAATTAACAAATGAGGTACTTGAAATAGGAAAAAAATGTGCCTCTCTATATATAATATTATTTTGATGTAATTATTTCTCTCTTTTTTGGGGGGGATTACTACTAGTGCACAAACTATTAGAGCAGGGTCTGAGGTACACCCATCCCCTGTGGGAAACACAAGCAGATCTATTACCAAGCATTCTCAGATTTTTTTAGAAATGGTCACCAAGCAAAGCAACCGCTTTGCTATATTTAGGGACACTGATGATAACTAATCCTACATTTTTACTTTACACTTTCTGACCATTTTGGAAATAATCCATTTTGTTTTAATATACATAACATAAACTCTGGACACGTTCACAATTCGTATTTACCCATTGATCATCTTTTTTGTTTTATGATTGTGTTAACTGTTATGTTAATCACCAATAAATGACATGTTCCACCACTCAACTCATTTATTATACAACACAATTATGATAAAACATACTGACCAAAGGGCTGGAGCAGAGTTCTGTGCTACTCCGGCCTTCTGTCACTGTTGAATTGTTGCCTCTCACCTTGACAGCTTGGTTTGGCTCTGTCCCACTCTGGTCTTTTACTGTTGCCCATGACACATGTCAAAGTGGAGTAGCCCTGCAGAAGGTAGCCAGCCTCACAATGAAATGTCACCATAGATCCCAGCTTGTAGTCGGTACCCATTCTTGTGCCATTCATCACATTCCCTGGATCGAAGCACGCCTCCCGCAGTTTTGCTGCCAGTCAAACGAAAAAAGCTTTTAGAACAGTGACAAGTGTCTAAAATGGGCGTTTCAACTTAAGCAGAATTACATATAAATACTACAGGCTGAAAAACAAAAATAACACGGTAAACGGTGGAAATGGATAATGGTGAGTCAGAAGCTATTCTCAAAGCCACCGCATACCATAAAAAGTAGTTGTGTACAGCGCATAGTTATTTATGTCTGGTTAATTTTTACACTGTATGTGGCCAACAAAGTCCCCTGCTGTAAAACAAACATGTTCTGTGAAATACGGTGGCGTACATATTTCTGCTTACACCGGCCTTTGGTGTACCTTTGTATTCCAAATGAAAACCCGTGTAGCTCACTGAGCCGTCACTACGAAAGGCCAAGTACATGAAGTTGGACGTGCTCTCAATCTTCTCAGGAAGTTTACTGTCTTGGAAACTGCCAATCAGATGAGTGCTGCTGTCTGGCCCATCGTAGATATACAAGAAATCATAGTTGGGCTCAATACTGAAGCTGTGACAAGTGAAAGAAATAGACAAATGAAAGATACAACAGTTATTATTTTACCAAGTCTTAACCACCAGATTGTACAGATTGTATGAGAGATTTAGAATGCATTAGGGTATCAAAATGAGAGTGTGCACCACTGTTCTAGAAGTGACTCATGCCAAGCGATTTGTTTTGCACCGCCAGATAAAGAGATAAAAAAAAAAAAAGATATCTCCCCCAAGAGGTGAGAAGAGATTAAATTGTTGTGACACTGCGGTGGCACAAAATCTTCCCAGACGGCAACGGCAATGCAGTGTGAAAAGATCGTTTCATATTGTAGCACAGTATATCAAATCACATGCCGTGGTGAGAGAGAGGAGCATTTGTTTTCAAAATAATGAGCGTGGTTTATGACAAAAATGTAAATAGCTTGGAGATAATTGCATTTCAGCTGCATCAAGGCAACTCCAATTTAAAATCATAACTCCATTCTTTCATTTGACGTTCCCAAAAGAGAAAGCAGCATTGTGCTAACTCCATTAGATGTTTGTTTTGAAGGACAAAGTTGAAGAAGAAAGATGATGAATTACTCTCCTTCACCTCTAAAAGCGGGGAAGTGGGTGGAAGTGAAGAGACGGTGTACCTGTGCTTCTTATTTGGCCCTCCGAAAAATACATATAAAACTAATACTCAACAGTCAACAGACGGCTGCCTGTGAAAACCATCAGAGTTTGCTCTGGCAGTATTGCTGCTACATGCTTAGATTGCAATTAATAATGTAAAGCTTCTGGTCTGAGAATCCTTCAACCCAGAAAATGAGCTGTACTCCCATTACTATTCTGCCTCCAATATACAGTATTCATCAAAAATCTTGTTTCACCACATTCCAGCAAAGTGGCAGCTGCTTTCTGTGTGTTTGTAGAGGCGCTGCTACGAGTCTCCTATCTGCCAACACACCTTGACTTACAAACAGGTTCCCTGCCTAACACACATGACCAACTCCACTCAATAATGTGATATTGGAGCTGGTTCTCCTGCAGAAAACAAGCACCTCCGTGGCAAAACCTGAGCCACTGTGCATCCACTGAGAACCATTCTGCTGAAGGGAAGTTACAAGCAAACCACAGGTTTATGGAAAGCTCCATCTTGTAAGCCACTGGACCATGTGCTTGTGTTGGGGCAACACAGATTTTTCAGCACTCACAGCATTTCTTTTTTAAATCTGTTGTTTATATTTAGCTAAAAAACACTTTAATCGTCTTTTTGTTTTAATGGTATAGTTAAAAAAAATGTATTAAGTAACAATCTTTGTACAATCTGGTAGTATATAAAAACATTTTAAATTAACTTTGCTTTATGTTTAAAAAAAACAAACAGCTCATACTACCTGATGAAAGCCAAGGAGATGACATAGTCAGAGTGGACAGCAATAAGCCAGTCACAGTCTTTGCTGTGTGGGTAGGGGTGTGGGTAGTTGGGAGAGAGGATGAATCCTGAAGATCCTGTCACATTCCCACCACAAGGCGCTTGAGAGATATAAAAAAAGGATGAGAAGAATGTGAAAGAAGCTCCAAGTGATGGAAAAGAGACGTCTTTGGCTTAGCCTAATTCAGTTTAGACTAGTAAGGTATGAGAACTTGTAGATCATTAAATATAATTGACTCAAAATTCTATAACCTCTGTCGACCTCTACTAGCAACAACCATCAGGTACTGCAATTGATTCCAAGCCAAAACCCAGGGCAGAATAAAGACTATACCATTATTTCTTGACATTATGATGACAAGAGCAATTTTTCTGACACTTGTCTAACCAAGCCTTTAGATAATTCTGCCGTTGATACATAGTGCAGACTACAACGCATTTTATCCAGTGTTCAGCAGGTCAGCGATCTGCATGAATACACAAAAAAATGCCTCTTGTTAAAGTAGTTTCAGGAAAGAAAAATATGTTTAAATATAGCAAAAAAAGTGTATAAAATTAAACAAATATTTAAAACAAATAACTGTTTTCCCAGTTAATGACTATTTTTATATAAAGTGGCCTTTTTGTTTTTTAGGATTCAACTCACTTAATTCAAATGCTAAAAAGAAACATTTTATCCATTATTTTCCATTATGAAGTGAAAAATATTAAGACAACTTAATAATACATAATGAATAGTTAATGCAATAGTTCAGGGATGATTATTTAGGTCCATTTTGTTGCCTCAGCATCTGAGAGGATATTCTTTGCGCCTAATGTTTCAGGTTTTATAGTTCTTGTCACTTCAAAGTTTGATGAATAAACTAACAGCTGTCATGTTTCACGACTAAAAGCGTTGGCAACATGTTAATGAGGACGTTGCTCTTTTATGGTGTCAGTACATTATGCTCATTTGTGTGATCTTGTTATTGCACTGCAAGACGCACAAATGCATGGGTTTTTCTTGGCGAAAAAAAAAAAAAAAGACCAGTTGGCAGCAACTCAAGGATGCCTAGGTTTCTTTGGACCTGCTTAGTGTAATTATTTCTAATTGCATTGTTAAGTAATTAGCTACTAAGCTCTAATAAGACAATGAGTTGGGAAACCATAGAGAACTCAGTCTGGCTACAAAAGTGGATTTGTCCACATAAGCGTTGGCAACAACTCAAATACATATCTGAAAAGTCTTGTGTTTCCTACACATATTTTTAAAATATCAGGGAGAGAATTATCGTCTCTGCTGCAGACAGTTATTAGAAAAACTCCCTTCCTCCCTCTCGCCATCTTTCTTCAATTCTGATGGCCTGCACTTGCATCTTTCTCTCTTTCAATCCATATACTGCTCTCTATCTCCTCCACACGTCCCCCCTCTCCCTCTAAATCACACTATCTCACTCTCTCACCGATGCAGCTTGGAGGGCTGGGTTGCCAGTAGTATCTATTTTCCACTTGGATGCAGGTGATTCTGCTCTCCCCCTGCAATTCATATCCCGGATCACAAGAGAAGGTCACAGAGTCACCGGGCTCCCGCCCTTCCCCATTGCGGCTACCATTCATAGGAATACCTGGATCTCTGCAGGCTGTCGCAAGCGAACCTGAAGGACAAACACACACAGCCCCACGTGTGGCTCAGTCACACATAAGTGCACATGTGCACACAATGTACATGGAATCAATGAGCTTAAGAATAAACACACACACGTGATGACACCTGTCAGGCTACAACTGTTACTCAAACTGAGTTACACACAGTGCAGATTACCAACTGACATCAGTGAAAAAGCTGTGTTTATCCAGTTGGTTTTCTGAACTATGAAGCAGCCCAAAGCTACAGAAATAATCAGGTAAAATCCCATTTTTGAAAGATTTATCACTTTCATTCTTAACATCACTGTATGTAATCAGGGCATTTACATGTAGAGAGTCTAACGTGCGTGTTTTCAGGGAAATAAAAACATTTGCAAATTCATCCAGAAGGGATCATACAGAGGATGTATTGTAGATGTCTTGTACTCTCTGTTCAAAATACCATAGCAAATTCTGCACAAGAGACAGTGTAGTGAAATAAAAAATATCTGGGAGTTTCACTGCTCATTAAGACAAAATTACTTAATGTTTATCATTATTATCACAATTTTGACTGTTATCTTTTAGTGCGTGTGTGGGTAAAGCACTTTGAATTGCATTAACCTGTACAGAGGGTGCTATGTTCTATATAACACTTTGGTTCATTTGATTGATTGATAAATAAAGATTATATTACATACATAAATATGACATCAGGAAAATTATATTAGTTTGATAAATAAATTTGGGACAAACAGTAAGTTTCAATATACAACATACATGCTTAACATAAAGAGTGACAACATGTATTTGATGGGACCCCATAGACATAGTGAACTCTGTGCCATCTCTCTTCATTCACATCCAAACCTTTGCACCAAACCTGAGGCTTGGCAGCTCTTCTGTGCTACAGTAGCATAAAGTATCTACAATCTACAAAACATTAACTTCTTGGAAGGAAATACTCACTGGAAAAGTCAATAGCGAAGCCAGACTTGGTGATGTAAAAGTCTGTCTCAAACTGAATGGTGACGATGTTGAGAGTGGAGTGAATTCCCTCTGGCAGCAGCGAGCCGCTAACCTCCTTCAGAGACATCTCGTTCTCAGGAGGCCCATCCCATACCTTCAAAATGTCGTGGGACGCCTCGGTGTCGAAGGCGAGAAACTGGAGGCTGGGAAAAGGGTAAAGACCAGAAACTGTTACTCTGACTACAGATTAGAAACGTTAGTCACTGTAACCTACGATCAAGGCCTCTGACACATTCAGAGTCCATGGCCATTTATACACATATGGTTTTGTTCAGCTTATGTTGGTTGTGGCCGACTCCGCAAATACAAATGAAGTAAATGTTCCCATGAAAGCAATTTTTTAAAAGTGTCACCATGATATTGGGGTATTTCAGTTTAGATTGGGTATCATCAATCAATTTCTGTCAAAGTTACTATAACAGCAGAGAGTTATCTGCAACCTCATCAAAAGTTGGCCTGAAGCAGCTCTTCTGACAAAGAATGTGTGACTAACATTATAAAATCATATAATGTTTACTTCAACCTCCAAGGCCAAATGGCTTTTATTTCACAGTATCACTAGAAGCTCTCAACCAAAAAATGCTTCCATGTTCTGGGAAAATTCCCCTGGCTGCTGTCACAGTGTCTACAAGGTCCTTCTCCCAGTCACCGTTAATGGAGCTGCTATGGGCTATTTCTCTGATCACATCAAGCTTTGCAGGAGAATATTTCATTTTAAAAAACTTAACCACACATTACAACATCTAATAAGAACAAAATAAGATGTTTTCATCTTAAGTTTGAAAGATTTAGAAGATAAGATTTATAATCATAATAATAATGAATAATATATAAAATAATACACCATTATTTTATAAAATATAATTAATATACAACCAAGAGATATTTTTTTCTCATCACCATATTTCATGAGTAACAGTACTCATAATAACAATAATAATAATGTATATTTTTGTATAATTAGTACATGTCACAGAAAAAAGTTAGAGACAACAGCAAACATTATTCTCCCATCATACAGGACAGGACTCCACCTTTCCATTTAATAAAATGATAATCCTAAAGATTCACATACTGTTGCACCACACGCACAAACACACACACATATTTACTATCATTATTACTATTATTATTATGCCATTTTCCTTAGTGAAAAAAAATAAAAGCATAACTTTTAGGAATTGTATATTAGAGAACATTTTAGATCATGCTTTTTGAAACATTTCTACAGGCTTTCCAAACGTGTTGCATCACTGAACAGTATATGCATATTCCATTAGTTTGGAGTTACCTGACAATGTTGCCCGAGTTGACCTCAATTGTCCACGTGCACCTCAGGTTGTTGTCGTAGGGGAAAGGATACCCGGGAGAGAGGATGCGCCCTGTGGACTCGCCCGTGAAACTTCCACCGCACTCAGCTGCGTGCAGGTGCACAACCACAAACACACAAACATGTGCACACGCGAGTTAAAACTAAACAATTTTTTCTTTTCCTGCTAACAAGTAATAGGGCTGCAACAAGGTTTTTAAGAAAAACTCAGAGATGCAAAACTTGTTTTGTCTCCAAGTATGCCTCCTAATGATGCCATTAATTAACTTTAAAAAGTGTGTCTAGAGAATATATAGGCTGGGTCTGCAAAGAGGACTCTGCTGCAAATTTTAATGAGTGAAGTATCCTATCCTCCACTCCATGTTGTCCCTTCCCTGGTTATCATTTTGCTGTCAATATTACAGAACAAATGGCACTTAATTAATGGGAAAATTGCATTAGATTGTCACAGTGGTAGGCTATTATCAAGTATGGTAACAGAGCAAATATAAAAGTCCTTGACAAGAGCGGGAATGTGGCCCTGGAGAAACGGCTAGAAAATCCCACATCACATTCAGCACACAGACAGAAATCTTGCTATTAATACCGGCCATTCAGAGATCTAAAACCATTAAACAGTTAATCAATAGAGTAATTCAGGGTGTTTTCTTTCTCCTTTTTTTTTGCTGCCATGATTATATTGACTATGTCAGACTGAAACTCTAATCTTTAATCCCCCTTCCCCACCAAAAAAAAGTAAGTTTCACTGAAAAAGGCAGTAGGACACCGTGACATTTCAAGCTTAATTCTACACACATCCAGAATTTGGAAATCATTTTTTACTTTAATCCATCACTGTTAGACATCAAGAAACAGACACTGCTTCACGAAACCTTCTAGACTCAAGCAGCATGCAGGTAATAGCTTTATGATTTCTGTCTCAGCATGAACAGAATATGAAAGTACAGCCAAGACTATTTACATCAAGTCTATTCAATAGTAAGAATCCAATAATTATGTATTTAAGTATAGAGAAATAATAATCAACTGCTTGTGGATATTAACATCTAATTTGCATAGCCTACAAGGAAACGGAGGCAGTGCAACCCAGGGAAAATTCAGTTTTCTTTACTAATATTCTGTGCTCTATTCACCCGGTTGTTACATCAAGAACACATACACAGATATGTAATTGAAACAAGACATCAGAGCTGTTTATTTTCTCTTCCAAAATTACAACCAGCATATTTTCTGTCAAATAAGTCAATTAAGAAGAAATAATATTTGGATAAATCCTTCGAAATTAGTACTTGGTGGACTGATGTTTATTATGTGCCTGGCATGAACAGTAAGTTACTAGAGGAGAACCGAAAGACCGGGACAAGTGTGGTAAGAATGATCTCTAGAATCATAAATTGAGACGCAGTCAGTATAAATACAGGCAGGCGGGATTACCTATACACGATGGGAGGTGGTTGTCCCATGCTCTTCTTTCCCCCGTCATGCACTTCAGTATGCCGCTACCATGGAGTGTGTAACCTTGGTTGCACCCGAATGTGATGGCACTTCCAGCAAAGTGGCCTTGGTCACTCACTTTAAAGCCGAACTGCGGAACACCCGGATCATCACAGTGGGACAGCTCAAAGCCTGGAGACAAAAACATTGGGAAACACAGGTAAAAGAATTGTGGATGAGCTGTAGAATGACATAACACGAAGACCACAAACACACACAAAGAACTGCATGTCTTGGAATGATTGTCCTATCTGAATTCCAGAGCACATTTTTCAATTTGAGAGCATACTTTAATGATTTTTATCTTCAGATTTATTGCCCTGCTCACGCTCCAAACTGCCTGCATGCTCTCAGATTTCCTGTGCTTAACTTCAAACCCTCCTCCTCGCACTCAGGTGCTGCTGCTCACTTACTAAACTTTTGCTCTTGGATCTCTGTGCTGGCTTACGGACTTTTTGGATGAATAACCCAAGATGACCCTATCAAAACTCCCCAACCAATAGGATTCATGCTGCATTGACTAATCACGTAATTGCAGGGGCGGGCAGATAATCAATGAGAATATGTTACTAGGTTTAGGATTAGCATTATCCTGTGTATTTTACATTTACATTCCCAGAGTTGTACAACCTGCTATGAGGGAGAACAAACAAATCAGGTTAGCAACATTATTTTTTTATTGCTTTTGTTTTTGTTTTTATTACCATGGCTAATCAAAATGCAACAGAGCTGACCAACAACTACAACGACTGAATTGTACTGTTATACCAACAAGTGATCGAGCAGCTAAAATTGCTAACCAGAATGGAAAAAATCAGATCGTAATCAACCTCAAGATGCATGATCAACATTCAGGCGAAAATCCAGCTGGGGTTGTGCAAAAGTTCCTCTGAAACAATCCAGCACATAACAGCAGGTTGAGAGATGCCAGCAGGCAGGGCATATATGGAACGCAATAACCAAGTGGCAGACATAGTGTACAGGAACATCTGTGTCTAGTACGGGGTGGAAGTCCCAAGGTCAATATGGGACACACCTCCAAAGGTGGTTGAGAATGTCAGAGCCAAGATCCTGTGCGACTTCCAGATACAGACTGACAAAATGGTAATAGCCAACCAAACCGAGTTGTTGTGGACAAACAGGAGGACAAGGCTGTAGTGGTGATGTGGCAATCCCAAGCGATAGCATCGTCAGGAAGAAGGAACACGAGAAGCTCAAGAAATACCAAAGGCTGAAAGTAGAGTTAGAAAGGATGTGGGAGGTGAAGACACAAGTGGTACCTGTGTTGACAGGAACACTGGGGGCTGTGACCCCCAAACTGGGAGAGTGGCTCCAGCAGATTCCAGGAACATCTGAGATCTCTGTCCAGAAGAAGAGTGCAGTGCTAGGAACAGCTAAGATACTGCACAGGACCCTCAAGCTCCCAGGCCTGTCAGACGACCCGACCCGGAAGGAAGGAACAAGAGCGCCCCAAGAAAGCTCCAAGGTGTACTCACAGTGGCAGGGTAACAACATGAGATTAGATCCACCAAGGCTGGAGACTGAAGGATACTGGAAAGGCATTGCATTGATTCTCTTGGCAGAGTGGATGCTAATCTCAAATAGGTAATTGGCAGACATGGTATATAAGTAACATGTTATTCAATCTTTGCAGTTATTATAAGCAAACTAAAACTGAACCAAACAAGGAAATCCTGGTTGTGTTTTGTTTGTCCTTCCAATAAATACGCAGACTGTGTGGTCGGTTGTTACTATGCATTCGTAGCTTTAGTCCAAGGCCATTGTGTTTTGGTTTGCGATGTTGCTAAAAGTGTAAAACCGAATAAAAAGTAACATAACTAACCTGGGATAAGGACTTGGAGACAGGCTGCTGCACGCTAATTTCTGTTTGTTCTCCTTCATAGCCTCCATTTTTTATTATACAAGACAATGCTAAACCCAGTAGCATACTCGCGTTCTCGTCGGCGTTCTGCTTTCCCCATTATCTTATTGGTCAATGCAGCATTAAGAAAATTGGTCGAGGATTTTTTATAGGGTCATCTGGGGTTATTGACCAACAAATCCATAAGCCGCTGCAGAGATCCAAGAGCAGAAGTTTCGTAAGTGAGCAGCGAGCAGGAGGGTCTAAAGTAAGGCACACAGTTTGGAGCGTGAGCGGAGTAAATCTGCGTGCGAGCAGAGTAAAACTGAACGTGAGCAGGAACATTTAGAGTCCAAGGGCAAAAATCTGAGCTTAAAAGTCATTACAGTAGGCTCTCAAATTGAAAACTACACTCTTGAATTAAGATAGGGAAATCGTTCCATACATGTCCTTATTTCAGTTAAGTCTACAGGAATGCAGCCACCATATTCTCTTTTATCTGCTTCGTAAAGAGGTATTGATTGAGCTTTGAGAATTAATTTCTGGCTGAGCACAGATGAGGGCAGGGCTTACAGTCCCATAATATCACTTAGCAGTAAATGATTTATTTTGGACAGAGAACAAAACGAGACATTCGCAATAAAATTTTCAATTGAGTGTGGACATTTACCAGGATGAAAAAACAGCCTATCCACTCGTAACTCTTTGTGGTATTAAAAAGAAATAAAAATAAACAAGGCACCAAACAAAATGAATAAATTACGCTTTAGCTCACCATATCTGAACTTGGCCATGGCCTTTATGTGTTCCTTTCTTTCAGGTACTAAATGCAAGTATTCTGCTCTGCAGCAAGAGTGGCCACACATAAACCCAGCAGTGCTGATTTATGGACGCTTCGCACAGCGAGGTCCATGCCCATGCCAGATGTTATGGTAGTATTACAAGTGGCATGACCAGAATAAATCTCTGGCAGTTACTTCTTGCATTTAGAAAATTACCTCAGCACTTTTGGTGCAAGATTAATGAAAATGATTGGATTTTATGTTAAGACTTGATTTAATCTGCCTATATTCCACCTTATTTTTGTCCTCTTGGTGTTCATGCATCCGTCAGTCCTCTCCAAGATGAAAAGCTCTATTCATTCTGGTTGAAAAGACCATGTAAAGACTGCACTTTGAAATGGATAAGGGTGCTAGCTCACTTTCTGCTATTTACCTTGTGCACATCCCTTGAAAATCAGAAATGAAATCCAATTAGGTGATACTTAATTATGGGCAATTTTGAGACTCAAGAGGTAGCTTGTAATTAAAGCACCTTTTCTTCTGAACAAGGTGCATTCAAATGCTAATGGGAATTTTTTGGTGACGTAAAATGAGCACACACTCATGATTACTGTATATTTTGGAATATTGTCGGTCTGTTGAGATTTCTAACAGTTCATGAGTAATGCAAAATGTTCTTAAAACAACTTGTAATTGACTAGTAATCTCAAGTTAGCTAAAACCCTTTTTGTTTTTATAATATTAAGTCAAAAAAGCAGTTGCACTGTTGCAACGGCTCCATGTAGAAAAACCCTGTAGTAGACAAATAAAATCAACACCAAATAAAACACCCCTTGAAATTGGACTGCGAAATGCAGTGTCACCACAACATTCTCTCGTCACAGTAATAAATTAGAAACTGTTAGCAACAATACACATTCAGCAAGCCAATTAGAGGGAGCAACAAAACCCATTTATTTTGGCCCACTTACAGAAATGCCCTAAAGTTTCAATATACATACACATGCTCACCCATATGTAGAGGCGCACACAGGAAACAGAGCGTTCCCACACAGAACGACAGTGATTTCAAACAATCCCAACCATAATTCACCTGTTTTAACAAGGTGCAGTTAGGCAGACATGGGTGCTAATTGGAGGAGTTGAGAACAAAGGTAAACAAGGAAAAAGGATTCACAGACGGGAAGACAAAGTGACAGAGGAGACGGAAGAGAAAAGCTCATTTTCCTGCAGGAATGGAGCAGAAACGCGCTGTGTTTAATGGACACCCTGACAGTGAAAGACGCAGTGAAGCAGGGTGAGGGTCAATTAAAAATTTCTTTTAAATTCAGCTACTAGAAACGCCTGGCTCCTAAAGTGTGGCTAAATTCACTCAGTCGGAAGAGCTTTAGGACCCTCCTCCCCCAGGGAAGTGAAATGTGACTCACTGTGGTATATGAGCCGGAACCCCGCTGCCGTCGCCTCCTGGTCAGAGTAGAATTCCAGCCACAGATTGTTGGACGTGCTGGTGAGGGACAGACCTTGCATCAGAGTTCCTGTATAGGTGCCAAGAAGTGGGGCTGCGCCATCCTTTCCATCGTACACCTGAAGACACACAGATATTTACTGCTCATACAGTAGTAGGTGTTCCTACCTGCAATAAAGTACAATAATATTGCTATTTAAATATTCATGCTGAAGAAAGAAAAGGAACAATTAAAAAGAAGCTATTAGTACAGTATATCCTGTTTTATAAGGCACCTATATTGCAAAACCAATGTCTTAAATGAGGTGGGAAAATTGCTCCCATTGATTTGTTACTACACATGTGTAGAGCTGACCTAACAAGGCTGATGATGGCATTCATGATATCAAACAAGACAAAAAAGGACTATTTGACAAGTGTGCAGGAATTCTCTCCATTTCCTTTTCGTTGGGATATTGTTTTTTTTGTATTCCATTGTTTTAAGTAAACAGCAATTGTTAACTAAATAAGAAATATTAGTGCATTCCCCAACCGAAAAGTAAAGTTCTTAAATTGTTTTTTTCTGTTTTGTTTTATGTATTTTCCCTAAACATAATTGGATTTTTAATCTTTTCTCTTCTTTTTTAAATACAGACAGTTTTTAATCCATGCACCTAGTGGAGATTATGTGTTAAAGAAGCAAATTTCAAATGTCCAATTTAAAGTGGCTGATTGGCTGATTGACATCTGCAAAATACCAAGAAATGAAATAAAAGGCTCCTGGCTCTTCCTTTGAAATATTACGGGGGCAACATTTTTTTTCCTTTTCAAGTCAATTCAGCTCTTTAAGCATGTATTGCCACACTTCAGATGTTCACAAAATTACTAAGTACAAGACATTACTGTCTACATCGCCATTGCTTGAAACACAGATAGTAGGCTACAATGATGTTAATTGAAGCATTCAACAGGACATTTGCATCCCAAGAAGAACCTTTTCCAGCTGTGAAGCGGGGACTACATAGTCATTTGCATCACATCTGTGCTCTTCACCAAAACTGGTAAAATGCCCTTCAGCAAAGAAATGAATCGGTTTCTTCAAATCGAAGGAATGTTGCTGCCCAACCTTTGCTCTGACTTCTAAGCAAAACAATTCAGTGATAGGCTTCCTAACACATTCCTGTATTTATTTCTTGGTATTTTCTTTTTGTTTTTTCCGGACAGGGGAAGAGCTACAGCACGTGGTGTCATTACCTTGAGGATGTCACCTTGTGCGAGTTGAAAGGTATTGGCAGTGATGTTGATGCCTTTGCCCGTTTGGACCTGAATGCTGTATACGCATTCATGGCTGTTGTCATAGTTCATTGGATAGTTTGGTGACAAAAGTACTCCCTCATTGTTGGAGACTGTGGATCCACACTCAGCTGCGAGGAAACAGAAGACAATCGACATAATCAGTTGCAAAACAACAGTCACTGCAAAAACAGACTCTACTAGGTCTGTAATAAATACACAAGAGCTAATAGACATTACGTAACTGGTTCATTAGCATGTCACTAAAGAGATAAAATTATAATTTAAATGACTGTTATTAATGAGTGTGTCTATTCCTTTAATTGCTTTGGTATTTTAATATTCATTATCAACTGACACATTGTGAAACATTGAGTAGAGTAATAAATGCTCAGTGTAAAAACATTACAGGCTTCATTTCTGAGATGAAGCCCAATGGTTTTCTCGCATCATGCAAAGACAAAATGGACGAGAAATTCAAAAACTAAATATTCTGAATCAACAAGTAAAGACACACACATACTACAGATTGCTGTGTGATTCATATTATGATGATCCTTAAAGATTTTTTCAGCGCTGCTAACATAAGACTCATGGCATTACAACTCTCTGCTCACACTCTACTGGGTGTAAGGGGACTAGTTTAAACCTCACAACGCAACAACATTTAAATACACTAAAAGCTTAACACTGTCTAACAGTTTAAACTCTGCAATACATATACAAGGAAGAAATCAGAATAAAAGCAGCTGACCACGTACCCACACACCTTGGCAGAGGGGCACTCCACATGCGGCGGCCACCCCCCAAGCACACAATTTCCCTCGCCCCCTGCAGACGATATCCTGTGTTGCAGTAGAACGCCAGCGAGTCACCTATCCCAAACCTGGAACCCGTGTGCCAGCCAAATTGAGGCGTCCCAGGGTCGTGACACGGTTCGAGGTTATACTCTGGAAACAAGACGGCCGAAATAAACAAATCACTTTCACACACAAATGACTTTAAAGTTTAATATTATTTTTTACTATATTGATATTGATATGGGAAGCTCATTGTCTTGCTCCTCTCCAAAAAACCCTGAGAGCCATGTAATGTGCTTTCAGAAGATGGTAGGATGTGGGCAAGTGTCTTGCTCAAGGACACTTCATCAGGTTGGGATATATGCCAAAAGCTTGAAGCCAGGATGTCTGGATGAAAAATGGGCCCTCTCAAACCTAAGCCACCCTGTATGCAATATTAGTATACATGGCCCATTGGTGGCCTTATCATTTGAGATGAAGATGTAACTCAGGCTGCATAAAAAGAACAAGGCACTTATTACTCATCTCACGGTTTGTATCTGGCAATACGCAGACTATGTAGGCCTATTGATTTCAGCCCAGTAAAATATTACAGCAGCAACCTACTGCAAGATGTGGCCTGACAGCATTGGCACATTTTTTATCAAAGGTCGAAAAAGGTTAAAAAATGAATTCTAATTAGGGACTCTATAGATGCCAATCACTGTGCATACAAGGACGTACACGCACAAGCTAAATTTCATGAATATTCATGGTTGCGTAAGTTATGCATCACTTCAGCAAACAGCAGGCAAACATTTAGCTAGAATGCACATGAAGCAGACCCCTCTCTCTCCGCCTTTTTCTACTTTACTACGTTTCTCCTTTTTTCTCGCTCTACCCTCTTTTTCAATGCAGCTAACTCGGTATCACCATCTGTCTCATCTCATCTATTTCTCTTGTATCACCGTCCCTAAAACTCATATCTACACTCCTCTGTATTTCTACATTTCTTGGTCTGTGCATGGAGAGCCCATTATTTCTACACCACTACCACCACCCCATCTTCCTCCCCACTTCCACTGCCACAACAATCCCTTTCTCTCCGTCTCCTCAGTCCTAAGGATAACGACACGCAGGCCGTGCTGTAATGATCATTCCTATCCCAGTCACACATCCGCTACCTGTGTGACCTTGTTGTCTCTTTATTATCCTCTTCTGATCAGCACAGCTTGAGGCACGGCCTACCTTAAGACTGCTCCTATTCTGACCGACAAATCACTCCTCACATTACTTTATGCATACTTTAGAGAGGCTTAACCCTTTTGATCTCATCATTGAACAAGCTGTCTCTGTCTGTCACCTTGTCTTCAACTTTGTCTTCCTATCCTTTCATTTAACAATTCTGTTCACCACATTTTCCCCCTTTTCTACCCCATTCTGCCGCCTCTACATAACTTATCCTCCTGGCTCATTTCAATTCTTCCATCCTTTTTCTGGCTATAAATCTAACTTCCCCCTCCGAACCTCATTAAGATAGAAGTCTCATTTGCCTTCATACCTGAGTAGGAAATGTTGAATCCCTGCAGAGATATGGAAAAGTCAGAAATGAAGCGGAGTTGGGCCCTGAAGTTCCCGTAGAGGCCTGCATTAACTGGTGACGGCCTCTCTGAGCCGGTGAGTCGAGCAAGCGGTTGAGCGAAGCTGCCATTTTCTGTTATCAGTAGGTAGTCATGGTGATCCTCCAGGTGGAAGGAGTGAAATGTGAACTGGACACCTTTGACAAAAAAAAGATAAATACAAAAATATAATAATGAAAACTGTGTATTTGATAAAAAAGAATCCCTGACACACACAGAAAGCTCTGAGTGAAATATGTAACAACAGCATCTGACATTTGTCATTGTGGCCCATGTGGCTATTCCATTTCCATAATTTCAAATGTTATTACAATTATGTAATTTAGTAAATATGTACAGTTGCAACCATTTGCAAATTTGCCATGACTGCTCGTCATTTTTTCCGTTTGTGATCAGTGCACACAGGAGGCACACCATGATAAAAAACTTGAGCTGGGGGAACCAGAGTTTTGTTTCCAACACATTGGTGCCATGCATCTAATAAAAAATGTTCTATCACTCGAATACAACCAAGTGGACGAATAGAAAAGCAATGAACACAGTTACTCGCTCGCTTTTAACGTTCCCAGTTTGACAGATGATTTAGGACACAGCAAGCACATAATACGGACTTTGTACTAGGGAGCTCAAAGGGAAAAAATCTGGATCATTTCAGCAGTGTCTCACTCGGACATTTGTGTTCACACATGCATCAATCGTGACAGATCAAGTCAGGATAATGACATAGTCCAGTGCATGTCTGAATGGCTTCACGACAGTAGATTTGTAAGACAATACGGAAACAAACCAACACAACACTAACATACTGATGTAGAGCACGTGGTGCACACATAACAACTTATTACTATGTCCAACACTGAGATGGGACTGGCTAGGAGTCATTACATCAGTGACTGCATTAACATGCATTTAAGTAACTGGCATAATCAGAGAAATCAGTTTTCTCTAGTGGGCAGGAAACAGCGTTTACATTGACATTGAAGCCTGGTTACTGGAGATCTGTGTATACATGCAGCAGCAGAGTAACCTGATTTCTCTTTAACCTCTGACTTTTTTTGGACGTCTGGCACACAAATTTAAATCACGTCTAGTGATTGAAAATGTGGCTTTCTGACTAGTGTGTATAACTATGTTTGTGTCGTAGTGTGGCGAAAGGGAAAAAGGAGAGACATGCTGAGTTTGTTTTAATGATTTCAATTGTCATTAAACCTTCACTCAGCTGGGTGTTCTTATCTGCAGTCTTTTGTTACACACATGCACTTGGAAAAAGCCAACTGGAAAGCTGGTTACTCATATACATGGCGAAGAAATCAAAACGGCTCTTTCTGACAGAAATCTACCTGAAAGAAAGCAGGGTTCTTTTTAAACCCCTAAGCCAAATTCGGATACAGCTTTCAATTTCTATGACAATTAAAAAAATCAGCTTTGCAGAGAAAGCTGATTGTAATGTGCTTACCTAAGTCCATATAAACGCAGTCAAGTGTTCTGGACAATATGCAGGGATTCCCTTAAGACTACACTGTCTAGTTAGTTTACTTATACATGATAAACAATGCGACACAAGCATTGGATAGGAGTTTCATAACCAGCAATCATTCTGTATAAACTTTAATTATTATTAATGATTAAATTAGTTTAGAATTAATAGTAATCAAAGAACACTTAATTAATAAAACCAGTGCAGAAATATTAACCTATTCATAGCTGATAGAGTAGAGGAGGAAACAGTGCAGTAGAAGAGGAGAGAAATGAAGCAGAGGGTCCATAAATAGCGCAAAATGTTTAAATTTAAAAACTCTGTGATGGAAAGATTTATCAATTTACTTTTTCCACACATGCAATGGAATCCAGCAATTTCCTGGACTTCATCAGGAGTCACTGTACGTAAGAATGCCAATATCCTAGTAAGAACATGCAGAGTTTTTTTCTGCAAGCCCCTACATACAAAGTCGGGATGATGTGCGTGAGCCTGAGCGTGGAGCTTGCTGCTCAGTCCCGAATTGCCAGGAGGAATAAAGCAAGTAAAGGGACATATTGAGAGTGTTTCCATCAGTCAGCTGACAGGGCCTTCTTCTTTTTTAATTTTGCTCTTGTTTTTTTTGACGTAAACAACACTGACCCTCACGAAAGAATAGTTTTGATCTGGACAATCTCCTGCTGTGTGGTACAAAAGCTGGGAGTGAGAAACAAAAGTTTGGCTGATGCAATTAAAGCACTTTTGCAGCTGTGCACCTTGTAAAACTTTAAAAGTTGAATAAAACATATGTGCTGGCCCAGCACGTCAACAATGTTACATAATGATACAAAATTAACTACAGCAGCAATAAATATGAACGATGCTGAAAATATTACGTTTTCTGTCAACAAACTGTTAACACCCCGTGTCTTCTCACGCTGTAATAACATCCATCCATGGTGGCACATTGGTAGACTGTCACAGTACAGTGATAGATGCCATTTTAATGCCATCTGTTGAATATGTTGAAATATGATTCTATAATGTCTTCTGGAGTGTTAGTCTCCCTTGATAAAAAAAAAAGTCTCAAAGGGCCATAATTAAATAAACTGATTAATGCTTCTTTATAAAACAGCAACCATACAACAAGGGAGTAAAGGCAAATGATCAATTAATCACGCGCCGTCCCCTCTAGGAGACACCCCAACACATTATTACAGCAGAGTGTCGTTAGCACTTACAGAGTGGAAAACGTACAGTATCCACACACTGTCCCTAAGAGAAGAATTTGTCTTCCAGTCACCAGCAACAGCATAAAAATATACAAGGTAAATTACTGCCCTGATTAAAGAGTCAGAGTTTCCTTCATATCTTTCAAATGCACTGCACTCAATACAGGAATATGATAACTGGGCTAAATAACATAAGGTTTGGCTAACTTCCTAACGAAAACACAATTGTGAGCAATCAATTGTGTCAATTGATGATTTTGATTGACTTGAATTTGCCACAGATGGAGTGAGTCTCCTCAGCCCTAATAAAATAAAGATGTTTTTTTTAACAATTTACTACTCAGATCAACTTTGTCTAACATGCTTGTATGTGTGGGGTTTGATTCCTTATTACTAAATGTCTTGGGCATTTTGATTAACTTTTCAAACTGTGTCTTACACATTTGCCTATACAGTAATTACTGATTTTTTTATATTTTTAGTAGCTCAACTAATCAATAAATCAAAGTTTTGCTGTAAAGTATATTATTAGCTTTTCTTACATACTTTAGTCATCACTGTTTGGTCAATAAATGCATCACTACAAAACTACAATGTAAATTCAAACATTCAGATTAAACATGTAAAATAACAGTTTGGTTGGATTTAAGCAGGTTTCCTCATCACTTTGTACTTACAATTATATCTTATTATTTGGAATCAGTTCTAGATTCTTTGTTTCCCAGGTGCTACTGTTAGTGTACCCAGGACAACAGGACAGCATTGATTTAACAACAATTAATAAAAAAAAAACATGAAGTCTGTGCAATTTTGCAATTTAAATACATAAAAATGTTGCAACCCACACCACATTTTTTTTTAGAAAAGCTGTTATAATATCAATTATTTTGGGCTGAATAGAACCACAGAAGTATCTGCGAAATCCAGCAGGAAAAAAATAAGTACAAGTTGTAAAGGTTATTGTTGTTCAGTTAGAACTAAATGGTGTAATTGGATGCTCTGCTACTTTAGCCTTTCTCTGCTACAAAGCTATAGTACATTTACATACTGGTTGTGCAATAAACCAGATGTTACATTTTCCAATGTTAATATGTACATATGCAGATTGTCCTCAATTTTTAAATGTCTTTTTTGCATAGTTAACAAGCGGTTTTGTTTTTTTTCCTTTTCATTTTTGTCTGGTTTAAGTTAAACTAAAAATGGACATTGTTCGGTGCAGATTCTTTGTTTTTGTCTAGGGCTGCAAAAACACAAGAATTTCCCCACTGTGGGATCAATAAAGTCTTATTATATTATCTTATCAGTATAGTACAACTTAGTATCAAGGGCCTAGTGGGTAACATTTTTAAATTCATGTGTACAAGTTGATCCACTGAAATCACAAAGACTTATCTGTCTCAAAGTATGGTCAGAACTTCATTTAAGATACAACAATGAAAAAGCAAATTATTTTAATAAAGGCATAGACACTCATATCAATGTCTTGTTACAGTGTAGCTTGTAAAACCAGGTGAAGCAGTTGGCCAATGGCATCAAGCTCTGGAGAGACTGCTAATAGTTCTTTGAGACATGTGCCATCAAAAGTGACACTGAAGAGGATATATACTGTAGGCCTCTGACAATAGATCAATAGACAATGTACACAGAGTACAATATGGTATTTAATAAGCCTTTGGAAAGGGGGATAACAAGAAATACTATAAAGACATTATACGGCTAGGTGCTATGTCACAGAAAGCAGCTCAGTGTGCTTTTGAAATGATAATGAATAGTGTCAGGGAGAACTCATTACTGATCACTTATCTGACTGTGTGCTGTGATGATGGAATTAAACTAATGAAATGAAATATTATTGGCGAATAAAACTGAGTTACCAGGTGAATCACAGCAATGTTGAAGCTATTCATTAAACGGGCAGACAGAACTTTTATAAAATGCCATATTTTTTATGACAGTGAAATATGCTCTTCAACAGAGGAATGCAACAAGCAGCCCACTGTACGGCTCAATGTAACACTGAGGGTGAAGCGATGATAAAGAAGAGCTGCAAACAAAAGTGAATTCTATAACACGATCACTTCCACTACAACATTTTTCAATAATTATTTGCCATTGATGAAACAAGTTTATGCATTTAATTAATATGTCATCAATGTGCTTTAATTTGGAATTTCATAATTTGGCATTGAATAGGTAGACCAGAAAAAAAACTGACCGTTACAGGGATGCAGTATGTGAATGATGGCCACAAAATAATATTATTTCCTGTTAATGTTGGGACAACACAGAAAATGATCTCACAGCGCGTGCAAACATATTGGCAACAACTTGTTAGCTTAGCTAGCAGGCTGCTAACAATCAGCTAACTCGGACAACAGTTTTTCCGTAGAGCTAATAAGCAGTAAAAGTAATTTATCACTTCCCTCCTTAAACGGTCATAAGCATGCAGAAAAATGATCGTGTTCGGATCTGCCCACAGGTTCCTGTTTACTGCTGCAAACCCTCTGGCAGGTCTTACAGCCCCATCGATCGCACTGGCTGTTCAACCTAATGTGTCACACGTTTTGTGGAGTGAAGACCGAAGATTTTATGATTTAGCCAATCCTCACTGAAATAATAAATGAAAAAGAGTTTGATGACGTGAGCTTGCCAGCTAATTAATAATCCTTAATATCAGGTTCTACTGTAGCTGGCATTTGTTATGCCCTTGTTTTACAGCCAACATTGAAAGCAAAACTAAAACATTATTTTAGTATGCACTCTATATATCATATTCATACACTGAGGATGGTATGGTTTCTTCCTACCTCTTCCATGGCTGACTTCTACAGTCCACGTACAGTTCAGAGAGTTGGGATACAGCTCTGGGTAACCAGGTGATAAGATGATCCCTCCAGGTCCCTTGATATCCCCACCACATGATGCTGAATAGAAAAAGGAGATAATGAATGTTAACTGTTGCTGGGAAAAAAAAAAAAAGTTAAATGAACCAATAAATCCTTCACTTGAAGACAGCGGAACAATTTTAATGAATAATGCATTTGAGTCATATCACATCCTGTCTAGCTATTTTTATGAGTACCTGTAATTCTGCCAACACAATGTTTTTTTTCTATCCCTCTCTCTAAAGCAGCTCGACTGTCTAACCGGACAATAAATTATTCATTTATTCAGCTATCCATACATACAGTATTTTGTTACTAGTATCATACACTGAAAGACGCTGTCAGAAAACATGATAATCTGTTAAATGTACTTATAATACACTGGGACTGACACAAGTACATTTAACAGATTGAGGCAACTTTCTTTTTCTGATTATGATGCAAAGTAAGTGAATTTCTTTCCAAATAGAAACAATTACAACAGCAACTACTTGGGTCAGGTTGGGAAGATTATCCCAGAGCAGCACAACCCCGATAAGGTGGTAGAGAATGTTCAGTCACTTCAGTATTATGAATCATACATGTTAGATATTAACATAATAATTGACTAACAGAATGCTCCTCATTTTATCAAAGGAAGTTAATGAGATAAATCTCTACCCTCATTGGCTTGTGCAGACAAGGAGGTTAATGGTTGATCCATCTGAAGGTTAAGTGGTCTAATTGGGTATTGTTCAAACCTGCAACCATTTTCTCATGCTGTCATTGTGTTTCAAACTTAAAGGTCATTTCACACAACAGGCACTGCTTTTTTAATCTTGCATTTATGAAATTTGACAAGCTTTTCTTTTTTCAAATCTCTTTGTTGGGGTGTCTGGTGTCTGGCGCGCATTTTCTGGCCTGAAAAGCTGATTCAAGGGTGGCACCGTAGCCAAATGCCCAGATGCTTTCCTAAAAACGGCAATTGTTGACAAATATCGGAGAGCGCATGTGTGCATGTACATATTTTCAAAGTAATGAACGTCAGATGATGTTTTGGTAGATCACTAATATGCCGGAGGCTCCACAGCTGCACACACCCAGGCCCTCTCTTATCCTCTCTCCTTCCACCCTTGGGCACAACACATCAAGGCATGAATCCTTACCCACCAACAAAATTATAACAAATATTTTATTAATGAGGAAAAATTATATAAACTCATTAAAAGTGGAACAGTACGCCCTGCAAATGATCTACTTTAGACGGTCTATAGTCAGAGGCAGGGCATTTAGCTCCAGTCTGGCCCACACCTGAGTAAGAAATGCTCCAGGATATAAAATATGTTCTGTACAAGCACTTGGACAAAGCTCTGTAACGCTGTATCATATGCATATTATTAATTTTATTATTTCAACTGAGTTGTCCATGACTAAGGAACATTGTTTACAGTTTGTACACTACAAAAATGATCACCACAACTGTCCTTCAGTAAGCTTAGCAGCAATAAAAGGGCAAAAAATGCACAAAACACCGCCTGAAGACAGAAATGATATGAAACATCAGAAATATCAGGAACATGCTGAACTCCATGCTTTGAAGTCGAGCATACTCCGTCTACATGATTCATAACACCCCAAGTAAATTGTTCACACAAGAACTGAATCTATTTGCTGAATAAGAAGCATTTTGATAAGCTCCTGTTTGGTTAGTCAGATCCTGCTGTAGGCAGCCTATAGTTACTTATGCATATTTTGATACCTCTTGCCTACAAGGCCACCTGATTCTTTCTGTTGGCTTTTGTTGTTGCTGCTGTTTCCAGAGGGCTGAGGATTCATACTGCAATGAAAACACTGCTGTAAGAACTAAGATATCTTCCACAATTAAATTAGAGACCTTGTAAAAGGTAGTACTCTGTTTGAAATACGTGTGGGTAAAAGACTAACATAACGACACTGTTTGTTCAAGAATTGCAGATTATTTGTATCCTCTAAAAATAATGGTAGGATTTTTATGAGCTACGGTATGATGAAAATTACTCCAGTAAGCCGACTAATTAGATGCCCTTTTGATGCCATTACCATTGTTAGAAAGCTAGGACAGGAAAGCTAGTATCATTTTCTGCAGATCCAAGGGGTTAAAAAGTACCATGTCATATACTGTCAGTCATTTTAAGACCATAAAAGCAAAGCTGTAATTACATTATACAGTGTATAGGTTGTAAATGGTGGTGTGTGTCTCATGGATCCCAGCGCCCGAGGGCATTGCAATAAATTCAACATTATTTACGTACCATCACAAGAGGGGAGTGGGTGGCTCCAGAAGTGATTTTTCTCACAAACGAGAGACTCCTCGTGGCTCAGCCTGTATCCTGGGTCACATTGGAAGGACACCATGGAGCCGATGGACAGGTCATGGCTTAACCGTAAGCCATTCACTGGGATCCCAGGGTCCATACACGAGTACGTGTCCAATGTGACCACTACAAACACAGAGAACAGGGTTGTTTTATATATATAATTTGACAATATTCTCATTTTAACAACTACTGTTTTTGATTGTTCACAAACTTTACATACAGTAGTGTGCTGTTTTGATGTTAACATTTTGTTTTCATTTCTGACATGAAATGTTTTCACTGTGTTATAAGTAGAACGTTATTCTGCAAGTAGGTTTTGCGTCAGCGTCTGCCAATGAAATGTCTGTTGAGCTATTGAGGTTATATATGCCATGCAGGCTCCCAAAAAACATGAAATTGCAATTCTATTTCTACAACCAATCATATTTCTAGGCTACATTTATCTAGAAAAGGTGCTGACAGAACCTTTGATGTTATTACAGTCATCACAACAAAAGGTACGCCTTGGGTTCCTGACATAAAAGAGAAAGTTTTCCAAAATAAGACATCCCTTTTGACTTTCGTTGTGACTTCTAACTATAAAAAGTGTATGTTCTCTCATGCTTACTGAAAAGGTGGGAAAACGATACAGCACGGTGAACAAAAGAGCAATTTCAGATAACTACAAACACAGTTGAGATGTATTATTTTATTCATTTTGAAATTAAAATGCAGTATTGCATTGCTTGAAGAGATTTTTGACAGTTTCTTAATAACCTTAATAATGTTCTTGGTTCTTCTGGTGTTTAAGATAACAAGGCTTGATCGTAAGGTTAGTTTTTCTGTTAAAATTCTGGAAGAGTACACGTTAAGCTGATCTTATATTTGGAGTCTGCTCCTTCTAAATGTTTCACTGATGTAAACTGCGAAGAGATGCCCCAATTTTTTCCTGTGATTTCCAGGATCTCTTTCCATTTGGATTTCTTCCAAATAGGCTTGCTTTTGATGCACTAAAAATATGCTGATTTTAGGCATTGACTGGCAGCAGCTGTGTAAGCCGTTATTAGGTCATCAGCGGGTAGGCTATTCTAAGAAAGCATTAACAAAGCATGTTTTGAATATCTCGCTTGTAATTTTCCACATACTGTTATAGTGAATAACTACAGTAAGCATCAATTTGCGGTGGTTAATGGCAATATAGGTCTATGATCTGTCTACTATGCATCCATGCTTATTTGCTGGGCATACATTTACAGTATGCAGCCAGTGTGCTTAAATTAAAAACAGAAATTAATTAAACAAATTTTTAGTAACAACAAGTTTCGGTAGAACTTTAGAACTTGATAATAAGAGGGTAACAGTGTTTTGGAAATAAGGTAACATAGAGCTAGTATTTTGGTAATAATGGGATGGCTAATATGTTTATTTGAAAAAAGTGTTATAGCATTACTGAAACTATAACCAAGCAATGGAGACATATATAGCTAATAGGTCAAAAACACATAGTTCATAGTGTAGAAAAAACAGGTAACAAGCAAACAAGCACTAAGAGCTACAGGAACTATCGGGAAACATATGGATATGACGCATATGTGCAATGACCATGAAACAGAGCTGTAAATCTACTTGTTTCTACCAAATTTCATTATAATATCAGTAGTGATAAAAATCCTCCCAAAACTAAAAGCATCTCAAGCCATAGTTGCAGTGTAGGTCATAAACAGTATATAGACAAACACTTTCTGGCCACTTACATACACCTGTACAATCTAATTCAATCCAATCTAGCAGCTCTGCCAGGAATCTTACTTTTACAAGGTGATATTTTCTCAGTTTTTAAATAACACACTTAGTACGATTACACCAGCCAGTATGACCTCAATAATAAACACATAGAAGAATTATCACGTTTGTAACAGATTTCACCTCAAAATTAAGAAATGATACTCTTGTAAACGTAGTATATTTTATGTTTAAGTGCTCAGGTGTTTTGATTTTGCTTTTTTTCTCTATCGGAACAGCTGAATGCAGGATCGAGTCAAAACACAACGCTAAAAGTGAATATACAAATGCATCCACTTAGCTCTTCTTTCATGTTTCTTTGCTCCCTCATCTCTTACATCGGCTGTCAATCAAAGCTCTCTATTATTAGAGACACACACTTTATATCATCAAATAACTGCTTAAGAAAAATGAGGTGGGAGTCCAGGCTTGTGGTGTTTGGTTTCCACATTATTACCCGTGTGTTTGCTGGTTTCTAATTATATACAGTAGCCCTAATAAAATTATTACAATTATATGACCCCTATTACCTTGTTAATACTGAGATTGTGTCGCCCCTATTACCTTAATTACCCATTTAAAGGTCTTAGACATGTAGGAAAATAGCATTTCACTGCAAGTGTCTGTCTGGCATCAGTGACTGTGATTCCAGCATGAGGTGCATTTAGGCATAAAGTACAGTATTTAAAATTTATGTAAAATAGCAGCTACTGCAGAGCCAAAGAGCACCTCATACAGACGCTAAAGAAATCAGCTTATAACACTGATATTATGGTATGGTGTTGGTAATGTCCTTAAGAGTTCAAGAATCTGCAAGGACAAAAAAAAAAAAAAAAAAACTTCTCTGTAAACAAGAAATATAGACGAGAAATATACCATGCAAAACCAATAAACTGGCCAGAAGTGAATTACAGAACCCATGTACGGTTTGTGGGCCTACATACTTTATGATTTGACATTATTTTGATCTATTTTTTTACCTGAATAAATCTAAGCTACCCGTAACATACAAAATAGTTATTTAGTATTTCTGGGCGTCAGTTTATTCACAGCACAAGTCAGTACAGCCCTATTTTGTAACACCAATTTTACAAATGAACTAGTCTGGGTTTCCCCAAAGCATTTCAGCAATATAATATGTCCTAAATTGCAATGGAAGAAGCTAATATGATCTTACTGTTATTGCTTTTCGATAGCCTCATCAACAAAAGAGAAATGCACTTGAGAGTCAAACATAATAAGACAAAGGCACTTGTGGTCTGCTAATAACAAACTCCGTCTTATGAATCACATCTGAGTGACAGGGTTAATGATGCTACTGCAAATCATGAAAACAGATCATGCTACGTCCAGAGCATTTTTCTATTTGATTTTTCAAAGAGTCACACTCCATGCATAACGATGTAGAAAGAACATAAGCTCCACTGAGGGCTGATTTTATCAAAACAGTAGTTATTCGATTATGTATCTCTGAGAGCTAACAGTTCTGTTCCTTTGCACAGATTTTCTTAAGCAGACTGTACACTTCCAGTCTGCTCCCTCTACAATCTTGCATCTTAAAAACACTAATATTCAAGATACAGATTTATTTAAGACACAGTTGTGCTAGACAAGTAAAGACTCTAAAGTGCATCAATACATTTGGACGGCCAAATATGATTAACATGAGGACTTAGATTCAGGTCAGGTCTCTCATCTTGTATAACAGCTCCAGACAAATGTGTTGAATCTAGTCCTGTGACAGAAAAACACACAATTCCACTTAGTTTTGTGCTACAGCACAAAGTATATTCGATAAGCTATAAAGATTAAGATGTGCAGACAGCATTGTCCTGAGGTTTGGCTTTTATTGCAGCATTGAACCATGTTTTGTATTATTTCAATGTGCTTGTTCGAAATATCAAAACAAGACCAAATCAAACTGAAGAAGGCAAAATAAGAGTTGTATGGAAATATTATTTTTAGCAATTGAAATTCCAACTGACACAGAGCCCTCTGTGTTCCAAGACTATTTGTGGTAATACGTTTCCAGGACTTTAGAAGCACCCCAATGTTAAATGTGGTGAAATTATAAGAAATGAATTGCAAGAATGTATGAAGCTATTGCATACATTTTGCCAAAAACTCAACATGTTCTGCGGAAAGTATCTAGGCCACATCACAACAGAAGGGTGAGTGATTTTGAAAAACTGCTAAGCCTCAAAAGAACCATGAAGGATTATCATCAGTTAACAGGAAATGTAGGATTTACAATAGCATTGTTGACTATTGTTGTTTTGTATTGTTGACTACTACTTAAAAATTAAAAATGCTCAAAATTCTTGCCACACTTAATTTTTTTTCCCCTGAACCTAAACAAATTTTTACACCTGAATACCAAAATTCATTACACCAAAAAAATTACCATAATATTAGTGGTATTGTCATTCTTAACACAGAGTTGGCATTTTTATAAAGTAGGTAAAAATATGGAATTTAAGCTTTTAAATTGAATTTTTTAATAATACTATGGAAATTACTTTGGATATGTATGTGGTTCAAAAAAAGTCAGTGGCTTGTTTACCGAAGAGAGGGCACAGTGACAATGCTATTTTGCACTTGCCAGTCCTAGTTGCATTCATAAGTCATCCAGTTCATTTGTGAGTGTATGCAGGCAACACACGCATATTCTCACCTTCATAGAAGATCTTGAAGCCACTGTTTGATCGACTGTTATCAGTGGTGAAAAGCAGATACAGGAAGTTACTGCTACTAAACAGGAACTGAGGAACCTGGGTTCCATTAAATGAGCCAATCAGAGGAGAGAGCAGGTTGGGACCGTCATGCACTTCCAGGAAGTCATAACTGAGCTCCGTCTGGAACCTTGAAGGAAAAGACGACAGGATTTGGAGAGACAACACAAAGCAATACTTCAATTTTGACACATTAGGCTGTTCTGGGCCATTTAGGCTGTTCTGTCTGCAGAGAAGGCAGTGTAATTTTGAGGAGATAAATAACAAATAGCTCGCACAGCAAGGTTTCCAATTATTGCAACAGTATGAGATCAATACGTTTCTTGGAAATCTGACACATATACACATCTTGTATGGATCTGTGGTCACCCTCAGGTCTTTATATCCAACAAAGGAGTTCAATTAACTATTAATATTGTGAAAAAATACCTACTGTGCAAATATTCACCAGTATGGCCCAAGCACATATCTCATAAGCTGCCAAAATGCTGCATTACATATGCAGTAGATATGGTATGTGTAATACAGCATTGAATGCTCAGCCAGTCTGTGTCTGTGACATTGTGTGAATGAAATGTGTGTACATTTTTCCACGGCTGACTTGTTGCAGCATGGTCACACAAACCTGTCAAAGCTGATTTTGATAGAGTGTCCCAGCTCTGCCTCGATGACCCACTCACAACTCAGGGAGTCTTTGTAGTAGCCTGGCCACCCCGGAGAGAGGATGACACCAGACGGCCCTGAGTAGTGGCCCCCACATGGAGCTGATGCAACAGAGAAGAGGGAAGGGGGGGCAGTAGGAATGAGATAGATACACATTTACGATTTAGATTTCAGAGGCCAAAGGGCGTATAAAACAAATGCAGAGAAGGATATGATGAGGAAATAGGTTGTTTTATGTATGACAGCACTCAGTAATCTTTCTTTAACAACATGAAAAACACGGACATAAAATAAATCCAGGAGGTGTTACCAAAGGTGACTCACAAATACTAAAAAAATGACACTAGATAAATGTAGTCCCGTTTGGCTGGACTCTGAGCTGTGTGTTCCCACACAGTTTTTTTTGTTTTTTTTTAGTTGCCCCCGTTCGATTTCTTCCTTTTAAAATGTTATTTGACTTAACTGCTACAATTACAAGTGATTTCAAATTCCAACTGGGTACCTTCACATTTGGGAATGAGTCCACTCCACATCACCTTGCCTTCCTCTAGATGGCAGGTGATGGTGTCGGCCCCCTGCGTCTTGATGAATCCCTCCTCACAAACCACAGAGATGGTGCTGCCCAGTTGGAAACTGTCCCCAAAGCGTCTTGCATTCAGCGGTATGCCAGGGTCAGGGCACTCATTGCGCCCAAAAGCTTGTAATGAGAAAAAGCCCAACAAGATCTAGTGACAAAGAGTCTTGTGTGAATAAGAAATGTGATCTTTGTGAAGTAGGTAGATAAGGGAAATTGATGTTGCTGCTTGTAGAAAAAAAAAAGAGTTTTTCTAAGGTAAATAATCAGAAGAAAGGACTAGAGAATTTTTAAATAACAAATTACAGATTTTGCTGAACCTGACTGCCTTTTTCGATACTTATAAATTATGTCTTACTTCTGTGCGTACTGATAACATCTCTAAACATAATTGCGATAGATTTTTGTTTAATTTTCCATAGCATCAGACAGGATTAACTTTTATCAATTATCATAGGTGTCATACAAAAACCTTCTAAAAAAATAATTGTCTGATTAATTTGAACAATGCATGCAGACTGTCACTTACTGCTGTAGGTGATATTGAACCCTCGGCCAGACATGGAGTGATCAGCCTGAAACTCCAGCTGCAGTACATTGCTGTTGGATGTTAGGTGGGAAGGCACTTCCGCTCCTGAGAAGCGTCCTAGTATCGTGGCTCCTGACTGGTCTCCGTCTTTGATAGTTAGGAAATCATAGGGAGGCTCTAGGTCAAAGTCGTTGAAGGCCAAATGGATTCTGGAGCCTGGCTCAGAGATTATCAGCCACACACAATTGAGGTTGTTCCCATAACCCTCTGGGTAGTCAGGAGACAACACCGTTCCCATGGGAGCAGTGAAGTTGGAGAAACAGGGGACTGTGGGAGGCAAAATTTGACAGTAATGATTACTAAACTGAAATGCTGAATAAACTATTAACAGGGATACAACTTAAGAATTAGTGTGCAAAAACAGATACACAAAAAAAAGAGTATTTCACACTGCCTCAAACATGAAGAAAAGAGAGAACTAGATTTTGATTATTTAAATAGGTTGTTATCTTGAAAACTAACAGATATTTGTCTTGAGAACAAATCATGTACTGTCAAGGCAGCATTTGTTTAGTCATTCTTTATCAAACAAGCCTCAAATAACAATCCAAGCATATGCTATCAATTTCCCGTTTTAAATTATGTATATTGCTGTTTACACACAATGCATGTTAAATGACCACCTCATGGTCATTTAACAACACTGTAATTAATCCACCAATAGCTTTGTGTCATTGTGAACTTTCCAAGCACGTAACTAATTGCTTCATTTGCTGTCAGGGAAAAAAGGCTGTATTGGACTCACATATGCAGATGGGAATATTAGCCGACCACTGATTGTTGTTCTGGCAGGTTATCATCCTCTCCCCGATGAGCTCGAATCCAAACTGGCATTCGAAGCGCAGGACATCTCCATTTAAAAAGCCACTACCCTCTTGGTAGCCGTACAAAGGTGTACCTGGGTCACCGCAACTTTCTTTGTCAATTTCTGTTGGTGAAGGGGAAAGCAGAGGGAAAAAAAATGTAGTAATGGAAGAGAAAAGGGGGAGCTTAGGAAAGGAAGTTAAAGCAAGTTCTTCCCCCCTGCAAGATAACTGGGGAGATTGAGACACATTTAGATGCAGACAGGGACACTGACTGGCCGCATTACTGAATGAAGCAGCCACAGACAGACATGAACGGAGACAGTGAGATGATATCAGCATTAAAGTCAGTGTACCTTTATAGTTAATCTTGAAACCAATCGAGCCCACACTCTCATCAGACTGGAGATGCAGCCACATCTGATGGGACATGCTGACAATCAGGTCTGGGACAAAGCTCCCAGTCAGCCTGCAGAAAAGGACACAAAAAGTAAGTGAGCTACCCAAACAGTTTTCAGACAAACAATTCTTTTTATAAGACAAGCCCAAAGTCTTGAACAAACATGCACACAAAAAGCATATTTCAAAAAGCTACATTAACGTTATTAGAACATCACAAAGCACAGCCTTTCAAATCAGGTTCATTGCGTAATATTCCTCAACAACAGCAGGGAAAAAAAAACATCTGATTACTTCTGTAACATTTTACTGGAATATCATGGTATAGTTATATATGCACTGGTCCCTTTTATGCAATACTTACACTTGTATTATGGTTTTAGTGTCCCCTACTTCTCCTCCATCTCCAATGGTAAGTGAATCATACCCAATTTCTAGGTCAAACTCTTCAAAGTTGATCTGTATAACCTGTTGGAAAATACAGCATAATACAGTCACTGTTGTCACTTTTACAATCTGGCCTTTGCAATTTGGAAACATTCCTATTAAAGCATTTATGTCAACATGCAGTTTCTGTACATTGTCGATGAGTTAAGTAATTGGTTAGCAATATCGGATGCGTCAAAGCCCCAGCACCTGCCCGTGGATGCTGCGCCTGTCCGTTTGCACCAAAAGTATATTAGATTGGTCCAAATAGATAGTTCTACAAACAGACATGGTTATTAGTATCCTGGTAGTTGATCATCAATCGAAGCCAAACTCGCACAATCAGAACAGAGGTACTTCTAAAGTATAAAAGATTTACAATCTCTTCTTTAATAAAATTCAAAACATTAGCGGTTGCCAATTTTAAATTAAATGTCTGAATTAAGTAGAACGTATAAAGAAGTTCTATGTAGTGTCATATACAATGTCAAATCCTCTCTAGCAATGCAGTAAGACCTGAAACTTCTTACCATCTTGCGTATCTAATAGCTACATAATTTATCCACCTATACATACTGTATTGCTTTTTATATGAAGTCCTCCCAAACTTGACTGAGCACTAGCATTAAAAGAAAAGGAAGGCAAACACAAAACCCAGCTTGCATCATATTTATGAGTGTTTGTAGGATAAGGCTTTGACAGAAAGGGCATATCGTACATCACAACAAACGAAGGACAACACCAACAACCTTCAAGGCAGTATAGAAACTGACAGAAGCATGTCCTCCCGTTACTTTACAGCACAAAACAAATACTAAGAACCAATCAGATTGAAGCAAATGTAATAGTCTAAAATTAATTGCCTGTCCATATTCACCCATGAGATATCTATCACTAGATTAGCGATGAAAGGAAAAATTCTGTAAGTGTCACATCTCTTGACAAACATATGATGGCTGCTTGTTCATCCTCACCGTCCCTTTTACTTGTCACAGTGAGGACAACATCTGCGTATAACAGCCTCATTGCGATGCTCGCAGAAGCACGATTACCATAATAACATTAATGGACTGAGTTTCAGTGCCAAGTCAGTGGCTTGTTTGCCTAAGAGAGGGCACGGTGGCACAACGCTATTGCACTTGCCAGTCCTAGTCAGCTCTAAATGAGTGTTAGTGGGGATGGTTATTGTTTATTAGCTGCACTTATCGGACACCCCTGTGTATATGACTGACTGGACAGAATACTGATAGACAAATTTGATGTACTGTAGGAGACCAGTGATGACTATTAGGAAAACAGCTTTGACCTCCTCACTTTGGGGAAAAGCCGATGTCATTCAATCATTATTTCTCTCCATTTCTCTTACCCCAATTGCCAACAGCTGCAGTCATACTGGTGGCCCACTGAGAACTGACATGCAATCTGCTGCAGCTAAGTACATTAATGAGATATTTTAACAATGAATTTAAGTCAATATACATGGATGTTCTTTTTACCCTCTAACCACTCTGAGAAGCCTTGGAATAAAAATACATATCCAAGAGAGGAATGCCTGAGAAAGTCCTCTATACTACAGGTAAGGAGAGTTTTCGGATGAAACGGGTGAAGGGTTGCCCAGCAGGGGATCTACAAAAATTTTGTATTTATTACAAATCTAATGGACTGTATCAACTTTATTTTTAAAAAAGGGATATCACCACATTACTTATGCTGTTTTTACACTGTAAAAAATGTCTTAAATAAATTATTGAAGAAAAATAAAAGCCGTTTTTATATTTTATTACAGAAATTGCACAGTTGTTGGTCAAGCAGTTGTTGATGGATTAAAGGGTCAGTGGTTAGACTTTTCCCTGGAAAAGGAAAAGAACCCCAAACCCCTGAGCACCTTACAGGAAACGTTGCAGCCAGGCCACAGCAGTGTAACCGTGGGGATAAATACAGTGTATTACTGTACAATCAAATAATAATAATTTTCAATGGGATTGCAGGTAATATGTCATATCACCTACTTAAACATGAACCATGTGGCATTTATATGTTGGAAATAACTCCTGTTTAATGTGTAAGGTGAATGTACATACTGCCGTCAGTTTGACCACAGCTGTATATTTTTTAGATTGTAGTGCATTTAATCGCTCAATGGAGAATACTGTCTTAATTGAGCAATTAAAACTGAGCAGTGGTTTTAATGAGACTTGGTCCAACATAAAACTGTGAGTTTAGACAAATGGAATATCTCTGTCTGTGTTTGAATACCTTGTTAGGATCACTGGCCGTGATGATCCACACACACTGAGAGTTACTCTCATACTGGATAGGGAAGTTAGGGGACGTAAAAGTCCCTGATGGTCCCTGCAGATTCGACCCACACGTTTTTACTGCAAGAGTAAAAAAAAATATTAAGACCCACACAATATGCATATCAAGTTAAAACTGATTCAGAATACCCCAAATAATATCAAACAATGTATAATAATAAACAGTATACATCAGTATAAGTGTACACTACAAAACTTAAAGTCAACCCTAGAGGTGTTCACTTCCTAATACATATTGATGAGGTGGTGCTCACAAGGCAGAGTAATAACACATGAATTGTAATGTGACAAAGGTAAAATATTGTGTGTACAAGAAGAGAGAAGGTCTATTAGCTGCATTTCCATTAATCAAATTCTAAAAGGTGCTCCAGGTATTATGAAACATAGAAAAAACAGCAGAGCATTTTGAAATGGAAAAGCAGAGTGCTGCTGCAGCAGAGGCTTTCATACATAATTAACAGAAATGAACTTTCCTCTATCTGCATAGAGCCTATATCCAGAGGCACTGCCTTAATCAAACTGTTTTATTAGCTCTTCAGATGCCTCGCTCACCCTTGCAGACGGGTCTGTGGTCACTCCACGCGGCGAAGACTTCGGCTACGCGCTGGCAGGTAATCGTTTTGGAACCCTGCAGCACATGGTCCTCATCACAGGTAAATTGAGCAGTTGCTCCGATGCTGAAAAGATAACAAACACCATTAACACCTGAAATAGCAATCAATTTCTCAAAAATGGCTCCTGATGAAATATCAAATTCGTTATTTATTTCATGTCATTTACAACAGGTTTGCATTGTACTGTGCATGACAATATAAAATTCAGAAAACATAGCCAAAGTACCCTGATTGTATTCATACAGAAATAAATTGTATATTAGATCTAACGGAGGAGAGTGATCTCAGAGGCTATACATGTACGTGGAAAAACTTTCACTTTCTGTGCGTGGACTTAAGAGTGGTCCATGGTGAATGGCGGCAGGTAAGTACATCAAAGCTCATTTTTAGATTTGGAGAAAGGTTTTCCAAAGCAATGTGATTACAGTTTCCCGCATTCAGGACACTTTTGCAAGTCTGCTACATACAAAAGTAAATTTATACATTTTGTTCTCCTTCCCTGAGAGACATGTTATGGTTTGTGTGCTGTAAAAATAAGGTTTGCAGAGTTGTGATAGTCTGCACAGCGAAAAAATTACCAACAAGATTCTCCATGACTCTTCTGATATGACAGAATATATGATATGACAGTAACAACATTACTAGATATCGTACTACTGAAATTGGTTAGAGAGCAGGTCTTCATATTCCTTAAATCTGCTCTACACTAATCGCAGCTCCTCACCTGAAATCAGAGCCAATCCGCTTGCCATTCTCCGGCTCCCCTGGGTCGGGGCAGTAATTAGACACCTGTTTGATTCCTCCCTCATTCACTAAGGGAAAAAGACAAGGAGCAGGAATACAGTGAGACAGACACTTTAATCGTCACAGCTTCGTACGTTCAGAAAAACAAACACTACGGCACAAAGCACTTGAATAGTAGGCAACTCTGACAGTTTGCATGTTCAGTAGTTATGTTTGGTAAAAAAAATTGGTGTCGTGGAACGCTGTTTGAAGTTAAAGAAGTCAAACTCAATTTCAGACATTTTGATCAGCAAGTTATTTGGCAGCTCTGTTGTTAGTATACGCTTGTATTTTGTGATATCAATGTGATTGAGTGCAAGGAAAAAAACACTCTTACCAGAGCTAGACAAAATAGAGGGAAATGTATTTTGGGTCAACAGGGACTTTAGCTATCAAATGTAGGAGCCACAAAATAATTTAGTAAGACTCTCCATAGATAATACAATTTAAGGCACACTAGATATAAATGCTTCTTAACAGAGTTACACGTGGAATATTACCCTTCTTAGAGCTGGAATATGGAGACAGGACTATGAACTTGGAAAATAGTTCAGTGCTTGTGTTCTGACTTTAAGCATACTTCCGATTCTTACATTACAATCTGCAAATAAAGCCTGGATTCACTGGGAATATCAAATATCATAATTACCATTATAGTTTGCTGTAATGGTGCAATAAGTGATCACCCCCCTCAACACACACACAGGCACAAAGACCCTTTCCATTCCAATACAAGATACTCGTATTTTCTCCATTTTCTTTGTTCCAGAAGTTCATTAGTGTTTAAGTGAATTGTTGCGGGTTATATTACAGTTATGTGTTCAGTTATATGCAATGAATTCAAAAGCTATATGAAGCATCGCTTCTTATACAGTATTGCCTGACAAAAGCTTGCTGCCCTTTGCATTATTCATGTCTCTGTGCGTTGCTGAATCTATGACACATAAGGCAATAAAGATTACAACCTGTTATCACTGAAGTGTTTAGCACACTGTGGAGTGAAAGGGAATTGTGTTCCAGGTTTATGTTAATGACCGAGCTCTGCAAGCAATTAGAATGCATTCACTTCAGTCTGAAGTGTACACAAATCATCTGACAAGTGAGTGGTCACTCAACCTTGACTACTGCTGTGTGTAGATCACACAGTGCATAATCATAAGTCACTCTGATGTACTGCTTAAATAGTACAGAATGGGACCTGATCAAATTTAGCATTTTGCTGCAATCTACATAATAAGGCCTGACTTAGTAGATTTCTTTTATGTTAGGACAAAAAGTCCCAAACAGCAGGGGGAATAGCTCATCAGAAAGAAAAAGTGACTGCACTTCTGCAAAATCTAGTACTGTAGCTTAATTCCTTCATCAAATGATGCAGCAAAAAACAAAAAAAACAAAAACAGAAGCAAAGAAACAAAGACCCAGAAGGCAAGCCCTACATCAAAAATAAAATAAAATAAAAATAAAAATCCAAACAATGAAAGCAGTTGCATAAGAAAAATAAAAGACTTACTCAAAGATAGTTTGTTAGTGTTGTCCTTTCCTGGTAATAATTTTACCCCTCTGGATTTAAGCTCTCCAGAGCTTTTCACTGGTCGAGAGCAATAGAAAGAGTTTATTAGTTAAAGAAGTTACAGTATTAGATGTGAGAAGATACAGTACAAGTGTTTCTTTCTCTGGATATTGGTTAGTCCTACAAAGAACATAAAATCGCTACTGGTGTGCAGATATCCAAGTGCGGCCCTGGTATTTTTACAAAAACTAGATGTGTCTTTTCTTCCTAGTCTGCTCATATATGTCAGACTTTAAAGAGGGGATGAATTGATTGGTCAAGACAGATTTTGCGGTTATAGCTGGTGAGGGGGAAATAATACGCAGAATCAAAGAGCACCCCAAGGACTGCAATTCTACATTGCTGAGGACAGTAATTAAACACAGCAGGGGCCAGATTGCACACAAAAGGCAGGTGATGCAAGTGGCTGTCATAATTTTGAAGGATCAACAGAAAAGCCAAAAGCAATAGATGACGAATTAAACAATACAAGGCTATTTGATTTTGAAATACGGAGGAACTGCTTCTCCTCTGAACCACACTATAGGTCAAGTGGTTAATTCAGGCTGTTGTTCCCACAATTAGGTTGCAAATCAGATAAGGATTGTTGCTCAAAAAGCATACTGCACAATAAAAAACTATTTTCTTTGCTTTAAAATGATCTGACATTTTAATTTAGAAAGACAAACCACAACAGTGCCTTACAATATTGGAGAAATGAATTTACAATGAAGAACACATGCATGCATACTCCGTTTTTATACAGCTGTTTATGGTAAAGTTTTGGAACGTTAGGCTTGGGGGCAGGTTTGAAATCTTTATGGTTTAGTACACGCAGTTTATACAGTGGCATGTCAAAAAACACAGTCAGATTAATGGATTCCTAAGCTGGCAGGGATTAATATTTATAAGACAGAAAGTATATTCAGTTTTTATCTCTCAAATATTTGATTAACAAGGCTCTTTGGGTCAATGGTTTGAAGTAGTCTTCATACTCCCTACATTATTCAAACTGTTTAATTTTCAGTTAACACAGATCAAAAAACATGATTTGTAATTACAGTGTGTTTTTCCTACAATGATCCCTTTTCATTCAAGAACGGCTCCTTCTATTACAGTGTGCAAATGAAGTAATCATATCTTACCTTGATACTGAGCCCTAAAGCCTTTGTGACGGTGGTTGCTCTCAGTCACAAAATGCAGCCGCAGCCAGTTTTTGTTGCTGATGATGGGTCCTGGAATATTCATTCCAGTTAGCCTGTTAAAGTGCAGAATCACAAATAAAACATGTGTCATCAGTTTCATCTTTATTCCATCCATACACAGAAGCTGTTTGGTCCCTGTGTTGTTCTCGTGTTACAACAAAAATAATAAACAGAAAACCAAGTAAAATAAAGAAAGCATTAAAGGAGAGACAGAAAAATAGATCTCACGTACAGTACATCTCTCCAACTATAGAGAGGGTATAATAAGGCCTAAAGCTTAACACACACACACACACACACACACACACACACACAGCATTATTTTGACTCTGTGCTCGTATATGTCTGAGATGAAATGAAAAGACAAATAGTTCCATAGGCAGAAAAGTCTGTGTAGTTAAACTCTGAGCAAATAATTTCCCATACACAGACTTAATTATGGCAGCCCACCACAATATCAACACTAACCACCACACACACACACACACATATTTTTTACACTATTGAAAAAGAGTAAAACTTAAACTTGCATCTATTATTTGCTCAGACCTTTTTTTTTTAAGCCCAATTGAAAGTGGATAGTGAATCACGGTTGGTCCTCGGGGACTGCATCCTTTAAGCCAAAGGAAAGGTTTTTGGCATCCATGTTTCCACTTGCATTGTTACAATGTGCAGCCCACTGCACAAGTACAAGTGTTTTCTATGCATTGCTGCTCATTTCATACACATTACTCTGCAACGACATCAATAAAATAAGTTTCTTGTTTATACTTTGTGAAAGTTTTACAGATATATAGGAAATCCTCTATGGATTTAAAAATATAAAGTAGGGAGATTATAAAAACGTTGTATTATGAGGTTTAATGTCAATTTCCATCTGTTTTACAGATGTGTCTTTCCATTAAAGTCTATGGATAAAACACTTATAGGGCCACAAGGAGAGTTACGCGTTGTCATGACATGAGTGAACACTAAAAAATATTGGCTGAAGGGTTCAGAGGTGGTATGATTTCCAGCTCTGGTCATACAGTGCATCCTGTCCTGTAGATATATCCAGGAAAATGACCCATATGTGAATAGCACCTCCTGTACATGCAATCTTGTAAATGCAGAGAAGACATTGGTACCTGTTCAGTTTTGTTTATGAATGGTTACTATTAATTGTTTGTCCCCCAGGAAGCATTAAGACAGTCTGCAGCAGAAATATTGGAATATCACTCACAAAAATCAACTGCCAAAGCTGAACAGTCTGATTTGACTTTGTAATTAAGCTTCAACTAATGCTGATGTGGCAGCTGAAGCAGTGACAGAGGGTCAGGATGAGACCGATGTAGATAATGAAGGGTGAAATGTAAGAGAGGAGAGCAAGGGGCAGCTAGTCAGATGCATAAAATGCCAAATAAATTATTTGCACTTATTGCACTTTATTATTATTATTGTATCCTTAAGTGATAAATGAATTCTTGGGTATGTTTGAGTATGCCCTCTCCTTCCTTTTAGTCAGTTACCACTGCAAACAGAATCTAATTCCGGGGGAAACACTAAAACATCATCCTTTGGAAGGTGCCTTTCTTTAGCGGCTTTATAATTGTAAAGATTTAAAGCAGCCTGGGGGCTTCTCATTTGTCTGACTAACCTGGCCTGGCCTTGTTCTGTTGCTTTGCAATCACTGCGCTGCACCCTGTAACACCACAGTCATAGCACACAGTGCCATTCCAGCTATTAAGCCATTATAGGCTTGGGACAGACTGAAAGAGAGTAAAGTGCAGTTGCGCCCTGTGTTCCCAAATCAGCTCAGTGGGCAAAAAAAAAAAAAAAAAAAAAACTGGATGTCTTGTTAGTCTGTTTGTGTGTGGGTGGGTGCCCACATGTGTGCAGGCTTCTGTTATTGTGTGTGTGTGTGCCGTTGTGTTTAAAGTTTGTTTTTCTGTGTAATTTCTTTGGCATTTACTGAAGAGTGACCTAAGGGCCGGAGAAACAAAATCAAAATGAAGGAATGGAAGACAGCAGTAAGACATAGAAAGAGACAGGCAAAGACTGATGGAGACAAAGAGGAGGATAACTTCTTTCCCTTGGCGGCCATTGGAAATATAACGTATACATTAGTTGGCATCCTTGTCATTTGATTTCTCCGTGTTGTTATTTTTAAACTTCATGCGGTGAAACACCTCTATCAGACAGATACAACGAGCTAGTGCATGTTTTATATTTATTTGATTAGCAAGCTCCATGAGATTTTGGAAAGCTGATATTTTTAGCCCAAATTATCCATCACAAGTGGAGATGGCGGCAGCTTCTAGAGGGGAGTTAAAAGGTAATTGATCTTTAGACAAAAGTTGACCTTTTCTCTCATTGCGTCATTGATAAAAATGCTAATAACACCAATACACAAGCAGAATGAAAAAGAGCAGCCTTCAGGTACATGTACTATTTAGAAGAAAGAGCCTCCGCGTTTCAGTAGTGGAAGCTGCAAATTATCACAAGATTTCTGTCTAAAAGAAAATGGATAGTGGCAATAAAGCTGTATCCATCAGGAAGTTGTACGGATGCTCCAGGCAGCACTGGACTGATGTTACAAATTTAAGACTAGCGGAGGTGAATATACTGTTGCCACGACTGCAAAGTACGGCAGAGAAAGACAAACATGATGCTGCATCAACAGTATCCTGGTTTCTTCCACAGTGGATATGCTCTCCTTCACCACCCTCCAGCTGCTGCGTTCTCGGTAAGACCAGATGCCCAAACGAACTCCAATGTTCTCATGAGCTGGAGGCTGACAGAAAAAGTCTTAATGCATCTAATGAGGCCCGAGAAACTAATTGCTGTGTCCAACTTTTCTGACTAACAGGAACTGTACCTTATTTTATCATTCTATTCATTGTCAATGTTTTATTTCTCAGGTTTCCAATATATTTACAGTTTGGGAGTCACACAATATTTATTCACCAATGACAATGTAAATGTCATGAAAACAAACCATAATTGTAAAAGCAGGAGCCTAGTCTAAAAAAAAAATGGATTCCTCACATTATGCACTGCCATAGTGTGAGGAATCCAAACTAACTTCGGCAGTTTTTTTTCTTTATAAATATGATCTTGTTTAACAAATCAACTCTAAAACTAAAAACGTAAAACAAAACAACATCAATAAAACAAAAACAAAAGTACAAAAGTATCATTAGTCAAGCCAGAGTTCTGGTAGCACTTTCCAAAGTAGCAAGGGAATAGAAGGGGAATATTTTCCTAATAAAGTTGAAGGGGGTGTATTATTTTGTAATAGGTGTAATATTTCCATAATAATGTTACTGGTTATGCTAAGAAAAACAAATCATTACATTGTAATTAATAGTTATAACTAGATAATAGTTTGCTATGGGCAATATCTAGGTAATTGGAGCCCAAAGTCATATAGGTAATAAGGAAATGAAACAAAAACAATGCTACAGTAATTACCCGCAAAACCTTTTGGTAGTTTCTGTGTATTAGAGCGCCACAGCTCGAAAAGTCGGAACTCAGTTCCACATCTGGTTCCCTCGTACTAAAATCTATACTTCTGGGTTTTTTGGTTTATTGTTTTGGCTTCTGACTTCCTGAAAAGACCGTTGCTAACAAATGACTAAATGAGACTATAAACACAAGGAGTATTAAATGTCTGCATGTCGGACACGGGGACAATCACTGTTTTACATTTGATTTTTTCATTTGCCTAGTGAATTTATAATTCAAAATCACTCGCTATACCAGGTCACTAAGAAGAAGAAAGCTTAAGTAGTAGTGTGGTACATTAAATTACAAACTGGACGTTTTATGGTGATGATGTTTAGGTCATGCAACTGTGGTGTAGTTAATTTTTAACCTAATAACAGCGTTTGAGTCTGCCAATTGTATTTAAACTCCAAAAGAAAAAGCAGTAAAATAACTGCTTCTACCTAATCTCAGGATAATTTCCCCCAATTACATTGTTATTATGAAACTATTACATCTGTCAGCTATAGCATTACAATAGGGTAATATAGTGTAAAACAGGGACTTTTGTGTAAAACAAGGATTTAATATGGTGTTACATAGCTAGACATTAGCCACACATTACTGTACATTCTTTCCAAAATATTATCCCACTATTATTGAGCTATAAAGTGCTGCCTTTATGTAACCTGACAGAGCTTGGGCAAAGAAGAATGGGAAACCACTGTAGTGCCCAAAGGGGCAAAGATGATTGAGGCCCATGCACACAGGCTTAATGGGTTTTTTTTCTGTGTTATATATATATATTTGATACATTTTGATTACTTTGGAGAGAACTGCTTTCACTTTGTTGAATTGAACTGAACTTATATAATAATAAAAAGTCTTTGGTTGTTGATCAGTTTAGAAAAAGAAAAAAATATTTTACCTTGATTTAGGTAAAAACTTCAAAGGGAAATAATAGATGTTCCTACTTACTTTCACTGAATCATATAGTGGGTTACTGTGAGGGGCGCCAAGTAAGGAGATAATCACTTCAAATGGGTCAAATCTTATAGTGATTCAGGTGATTTTGATTTGTGCTCTATTCTAAAAAATATGGTAAGATGGGGTGATTAACAATATATTTGAAGTGTAAAGAAAAAGCTGTGGTTACCTGTCCATGTTTAACTTAGTTCAAGTTCAATGACTGGTATTGTTTCAGAAAAGTGTGTGATGGTCCATGTAAAACCAGTAGCTCCTAACACAACTGTGCTGGTGGAATACCTGGGTCAATAGTTAGTTCACATTCCTTCAATTAAACATTGCGCAGTCAGATCGCAGAGTTTGGAGATATTTTGGTGGGTGATATTTTGCCTTGGAAGATCAATAATAAATCCTCGAAAGAAATTGAATCTAACAGACATGGTAATTTAACCAAAGTTGGTAATTTGGTTGGAGGGCACCTCTTGCTCTCAACCTTTTAATACTGTAATCTTCTTCTAACAACCATTTAGCCAGTCTGTTGTAATATAATAATCAGTGAACCAAGTGAAATACTACAAAATTGGTATGTGATGTAGCAATCCAAATGGTCAGCGTTTTAGCCTGCTTAAAACATGCAGCACCCGTATTACGAAACATATCCACAAATCTGCAGATATACTGTATGATGAAAGGCAGAAAACAACTGTGAAAGTGTATGAAAAAAAAAGTGTGACAAAAAAAAACAAGTGTGAAAAAAAGATTTTATTATCAAATTTCATAGTATATAAGCAAATATATCAGTAAAGCCTTTCAAAATGTATACTTGAAATAATGAGTGACATGTAATCTACAGCTTGTTGTTTTGCCCTTTGTGAACAAGGCTGCACAATCATATTAAAGGTCAGTAGAAGAAAAACTGTATTGTTCTTTGGGCCTAGCCAGACTTTAGTGTTGGCTGTTGTCAAAGGAGTTCTTTTTTTCACCCCGTTTTCACAGTGATTGATGTGTAGCCCCACATCAACCTTCCCCAGCATGACAACGATGCAATCAATAAACTCATTTGCAGAGATCTGATAGAAATCTTCAATTGATAAAAGGAGAAAAGCTGCTAAGATGTATCAGCAAACCATATTTCTAGCTCAGGATTTTGTGATCTTTAAATTATCAAGGAGTTGTTTTTAGCATTGGGAATCATACACTGTCAGGACTTAAATGTGACTACATGGTCCATTTCATATGTAACTATTACACTGCTGCTTAAAAGAATGGAAACTTCTTGAACAATAGAGACGACAAATGTTTTCTATCACGGATGAGAAACGGAGGTTTCTCTGATCTCTCTGCTCCTTTCAAACAACCCATTAGGTTTTGCAAGGAGTTTTTAAGGGGGCCTCAGGTCCATCTTAATCGGCTCAAATAAAAGAAACAAGGTCAAGGGACATATCTTTCTGGCACAAACCCATAATCAAGGCTCAACATTAACACTTGGCTGCTCGGCCGGGGCAAGAAAAAAAAAAGGATGATGGTTTGTTGTGTTTTTTTTTAACAACATTGATTTGTGTTTTGCTGCACCCCAGACTGCTTGAAATGGTACAGCTACACATAGCGTGTTGAATCAGGTCATTTTATTTTTTTATTTGATGCTGTCCTACCTGTTTACCAACTTCATCATAACTTCATAAAGCAATAATAACATGGATTCGTGCTCAAGGTTCATCCTGTTTGAATATGGCAAACCATCTGTTTCGTTAAGGAAGTGTACAAAACTTTTATTTCAACTGAAAAAGACTAACAATTTTGCCTCCATGAAAGCATGAAAGGTCCCATAAACGTGGCTTATCAACTCCACTAAAACATTAAAACTCTAAATGTTTACAAACATAATCCATAAAGTCTGGATTATTAACATTTTGACCAGATGGATAAAAATCTTGCGACTGGTAAAACATCACTATTAAGTAGGTTATTTTATTGTGAAGAACCATCCAAAACCTGCTGGTGATTCAAATAAAGGACCATCTGTTATAAACTGATTTAAAAAAATAAATAAAACAATTACAAATTAAATAAGAAAAATTACAAATTTAAAAATTACAACTTTTATGCAAGATGCAATTTTTTTTCCCATTAAAATAGTCTCTTTTACAATCAAGGTTCCATTTATTTAGATGCAAAAAAAGTATAGAAGAACACCACTTTCTGTATGTGTCGCATTCTGCAATATTCAAAGCCCCCTGCTGTCATTCATGTTGTGTTAATTTATTAAGCTACAAAACATAATATTCGTAAATCAGTATTTTGGTTCAATGAGCATTTTAAATCTAAGGTGTGAAGTCAGACTGCTTTTTTCTGACTTTTTTTATGATAATACTGGGCAATGCTTTAAATGTTACAGTTATTTGTTTTTCAGATTTTTAAAAACTAGAGATTATATATTGTTGTTAACTCTTAATTTTCTGTTTTGTATATTAATAAAATGTTATTATTTGCAAAATGTGTTTTTAATGTTATGAAAAAAAACAATATGTACAGTGTACATTTTCTGTTTCAGACAAGTAAGTTTGGCTACTGAGCAGGTAAAACATTTTCGGAACATGCCTGAGGAGCAAGTGGCCCTGATAACGGTGACACATGCTTAGAAAGAATAAATATGCCTCTGCTAATGAAAAAGAGCCAAGTGGCTCTTCTCGCTGTACCTACACAAAACTTTTCCAGAAGTCACTTCTAATGAATCCAAAAATTAACTGTCTGGACACATTCTGAACCATTGTGCCTGAGGAAAACCAAACACGGAGTTTCTCCAAGGGTAGCACGGTGATGGAGGGGTTAGTGATGTCACCTCACAGCTAAAAGACATCCAGCGCAAAACCACCGGCCAGCTGCTGCCTTCCTGTGCAAATGTACTTGTGAATGGTTGTCTGTCTATGTTGGCCCTGCTTGAGATGGACTAGATGGATCAAGTTTTTTCCCAAATGTAATGCAGCTTTTTTTAATCTGGAACTGGATGACTCCAGATAATCAAAATGAGCTCTGAGGCATATCAAGACATTGTTCAATAGAATGCCATGCCATCAGTCGTAGAGTTGAAGCTGGACAAAAAAATGGGTCATGAATCAAGAGAATGACCTGCAACATTCCAGCTAAACAACCAAGGAATTGCAGTCACAAAAGGAAAGTAACTTCTGGATTGGCCAAGTCAATTTGGACCCGAATTCTGCAGCTGCACCTGAAGAGAACAAGTCATGCCAGGAAACCCTGCAACTTTCCTTCTACTGGCTCACTTCTGTGAGGGGGAGGTGGCAAGAATCCTCCTAGAGGCAAGACACTGATTAGTCCCTATAAATATGTCCCACATGTAAGCAGTCGACCTTAGGGTAAACACAGAGAGACAACCATTCACCAATTAACGGGCTGTAACAACCTAACCTGGGGAAAGGCCACAGCTAGACGAGGATATGAACCCGCAACCTTCCAGCACTGAGGTGGCAGCTCTAACCACCCCCACCACTGTGCTATCGCCTGTTATCTTATCATGAATTATATTCAATAACAATCAGTTTTTGAACTTTATGAACTGCACCTTCTAGTAAGCTGTTTTTCTATTCTTATTTTCCAGCACTGAAGTTAATTATTCTGTCATAGAACAATGTTTCTTAATTTGCAACTCATTTTTGCTATTGATATTTTTATTGACGTTCATTGCTTGATAACAAACTGTAATACCACTGGTTAAAGAGGGTAAAATGTTAAGGTGGGTCGTGCTTTACATCTGCTTGCCTGAAAAAGGCTAAGAGGAGATGTTAAATCTGACTGACTGGGGGATCAGGCTGTCAATCATCGTTAAGCAGCTCTAAACCTCAAGGGTAAATTGACAGTTTGCGTGTCTGTCTGCAGCTGGTGCTATATGTCAGAATCCCTAAAAGTTTAGCTCTCCATTGGCCTTGTACATTGTCAGAGACACTCATAAAAAGAGAAGGCAATGTGTTTTATGAAAATGAGAGAATCTCACACTAAATCTGTGTTTGCCTTTCTCTTTACCTGGATGAACTGAGGACACCTCCCTAAAACCCTGCCTATAACTTTCAGGGATGTGTGATAACGACACCTTGGAGCTTGAAAGCATTCAATTCCTACGTATTAAGTAAGTAAAGACATTATTTACAGTTAATTAGCATATTTATAAAAGCCTGTCAAAAGTTACATTTATCTATTATGGGGCATGGTTGGAAAAAAAAAAAACACTGTATGTATACTGGTAATACTGTATGTAAAATGGTTTCATTATAAATATACTTCCGGGTCAGTTGGTCACTGGGGCAAACACAATAATGGAGGGAGGGCACACAGACATGGGAGCCATTCCTAGAATTTACTTTGGCCTCATACAAGACCATTAAGTCAATGCTTGGCAGTAATTTTCACGTCAGTGAGACACAGCTGAATGGGTGCATGCCAGATGTGCATTACTAGTTAGCAATAGCAAAACCCTGGCGTGCCATTTTGCCATTAATGAGAAATGCCAGTATCCTCTTCAGGTGTCGTTCATTTCAGTGAAAATCACATTTAATGTCGAGAACTTTTACACATTTAGCCTTACGCCCACATTCAAAATAACAACTTATGAACGTGACATATACGTGTGATCGCTGATGTTTCCACTAAATGACCTAGAAGTATTCATTTGTAATGAATGAGTATATTTAGAATAAAAACTTTGTTTTTTTCAAACCCTGTCTATTCCTGGGCTCCATAACATAACAAAAATCTAACTAGAAATAAAAAATTAAACATTAACCGCTAAGATTTTTGTTAAGACAAGCTAAAACACAGCGTTTGTCACCTTAACCTTCACGCATTAGGACCGGGAGGCAGGTCTGTCAGTGAAAGAGTTAATTTTGGAGCTTTTATACCTTGGAAAAGATGGTTACTTGATGGCCTGTCAAAACACATCAGCATCATCCTATATCAGCTCCCTGTCACATTCTCTTTAGCTACATCAACACAAAGTACTTAGCAGTCATCACCACACTCTCCTTTTGACTCTGTCCCTCACTAACACAGTGTGCGTCTCTCCCTCTCTCTCTGACTCCGCATGACAACTCTCAGAGACAACAAAGCTTGTAGCACAGTGATTGAATAAAACTTCTTTCAACCAGTTATAATTAATGCCCAGCAGTATCACACAAAATTGGCGGATGTTCCCATTCAAAGAGGATGCAGAGGAGATGGATAACCTTACATTAAGGGTTGGGGTTCAGGATCAAATCATTTTTTCGTGTTAAAGTTGAGAGCGACATTTACATCAAGCCAAAACAAAAAGCCATAAAGTCGAAATTGTCTGAAGGCTGCTTTTTAAACCAAACTCTACTCCAGAGTGTAATTCATACACACTTTAATTTGAATTATGCAACAGAGAATCATGTGCCTCTCTGTGAATTAATTTAAATCAATCAGAACCACACGGCATGTTTACAACGTTTTCTGCACACAACTGTCCATGAAAATTCATTAAAACAGGTACATTTGCATGCCAGTCAGACATCGTCTTACCCTTTACTGCAGCTTCCAATACCTGCAGCTGATTTTGAAGTGCCGCTCCTATAAAATATTACGTGGTAATGCTCATCCATACATAATGGCCCTGTCTTCCTTTACATGCTTTAATGTGTCAGCAGGCAAACATTCGTATCTTATCAAAATAATTTTTTTCCTCACCAAGCCTTCACCTATCTTGGAAATAAACTCTTTTAATTGGTTAATAAAGGGTCCGGAATTATTTTCCCCATAACCTTTTATTTTTGGTATAATTCAACATATTCCAGTCTCTATAGCACACAATGAGTCAGCTAGGTGAATCAGTTATATCGCTGAACCAAATATAATCTTATAATTGGATTACAATCCCATTATTAAATCAAATCAGGTTTTATTTACCCAGCCCGATATCACTAATCACCAATTTGCCTCATGGGGCTTAAAAATCTGTACAGCAACATCCTCTGTCCACAGACCCTCAAATCAGATAAAGACCTAGTGCAAAAAAAACTTTGATGGAAAACAATTTTCCTTTGTTTTTTTAAAATCTATTTTATTTTATTTTGTTTATTACAACTTCACCTTCATTTAATGTTATTGCTTTTTTCAAAACCAAAGCTCCTTGTTGCATCCTTAACCACCAAGGCCATGGGTGTTCCCTCTTTATTTTCCATCGTCTTACAGGCCACCTTTGAGAGTTTGGGCGGTGTTTGAAAGTACAGCTTCACTGAAAAATTACCGGACTACACAATTAAACTTCACGATACTACTGATACGTTCACTTGTCAAAGTCACAACTTACAAACAAACAAGTGAAAACTCTAGTAAAAGAACACTTTTTTCCATCTGATAGATCAAAACCCAGTACTTTAATAATATTAATAAAACCACTTGCACACAAACACTGGTCATTGTGAAAACCATGCATCACACACAAACACTTCCAGCTACTTTACAATTTTAATTTAATGTAAGTAAATGCTCAACTGAGTAAATACAACACACCCTCACTCTTCCTCACGGCTCTACTCACCAGATAGTTGGTGGTTCAGATCCCTCCACTTCCAGATAATCCGTCTTCTCCTCCATTTGAAATTCTGTGAACACCAGGGAGATGGTGTCTCCCGGATCTGCCAGGATGGTCCACTTACACTCCCCACTGCTGCCCAGGCCCCCAGCGCCTCCACCTCCACCAGCACCAGGGGAGTCACCGCTGGGAAAATCGAAGCTGGAAATGAGACCACTCGAGCCCCTCAGGGTGCCACCACATGTGTCCTCCGCTGTCAGTCACCAAAGGGAACAGGAGGATGGGGAGGGTGAGGGTAGAAAAGACACATGGTCTTTGGGTTATTTCAGAGCTTTTCAACATGGGCCAAAAGTGGCTGCTGCTATAAATCATCTGTACCTGTCGTATCCGATGAATTAAAAGCATAGAACTTGTGGAGGCAGAGGCTAGAGCTTTTTATGTGTCTTCTTTCTAGCGCACATCCTCAGGATCTTTAGTCCAGCATTAACATTAACATTGAGCTTAACGTTGAACATTTATTTAATGTAACAGGTTAAACAAAATTTCCAAACCTATTGTAGTTCCCTGGAAACGTACTGCGCAATAATTTTAAACAGGTGACAGATAAACTTTTTGAACATTTCAGTTAATAAATGCATTTAGAAAAAGATAAAGTTTAGGTTAATATTGCCAAACAGAAGAAATTAATATCTGAATGTAAAAACAATTGCTCATCTCTAAATCTCAGTGCCAGCATATTGATATAAGGGAAATAGGCTATTGCCTAGGGCAACAGGGCTGGCGGAATTCAGGCCAGCAAAATGAAATATAGTCAGAAACATGTTTTGGACACACTGCACCCGTGTACACTTTTGAGTAAATTAAGCTTTATTTGTTCTCTAATCAGTGTTTAAGTAGTTCAATCTTGTGATATTTTGTGTTTTACGCACATGGGATTCTGGTGTATAGGAGAGGCTGAAAATGCTGTATTTATATAAGAATTTGGAACCAGGTTATTGCAGTTATTAATCAGACCTGTGTAGTTATTCGTATGTGGATCTGGAAAATGCCCCATTCACACTTTAATATTTTGACTTTCTGAGTATGTTAGTGTTGCACTCCACTATTTGCATTTCCGTTATGTGTTTGGCATACCGACTAACCAATGTGCAGTTGTTAGTATATGTTGCAATAGAAGAGCAGCAATTATTTTTCACCTACAGCTGCAGACGTGTACGCGCTGCTGCTGCTGCTAAAATTTGCAACTTGAACTGACACAAGACCTGTAGAAAGTCGACTGTAAACACAGAGTCCGCAGCTACGAAGAAGCCACGACATCGTACAAGCACAGATCAGTGATTGTGAAACGAGCTCAACATAGTCTTTATTGTTTCACTGATTGACTGATCAGCGAAATACAAAAACTCTCATCCCCAATTGTTATGCAAGCAATTTAACAACAAGCGTGTCTAAAGTTGTGAAAATTCTAGCAAATCCAAACATACACAAGACATTTATCCATCTAGATTTTTGTCAATTCATCTTTGTTAACAACAAGTTTCTACTGCAGCACAAAAAAATAAATGTGCTTTATAAAATCAACATAATTTCAATATATATAAAATAATATAATAAGAGGTTATGTCACGGTTACTTTTCTCATGTTTAAATCAATTGCTTGAGTAAAGTAAAGGCACTAGCAGTTTTGATTTTGATCTGGCTGCATCCAGTTACTGTATTCATTTTTAGTATATCATGCTAACAATGAATCACTAATTAACATATGATGCCCTTACAGCAACTGTGTTTTATATAGTGGGTTAACACCAGGTTATGAATTTTCAGGTCAAAATACAATACGAGCCAATACAATAATTTTGTTTAACGGATTAGAAAAATGGTAACAGAGTGGTTTGCAACAGGGTGCAGCCGTCTGTCAACTTGGTCGTTTTCGATTCACTAAAAGGACATTGTCTCTAGCTGGTAATATCACAACAGACGCTTCTCATATTTAATTTGAAGAGTATCAGCTGCTGGAATGAACAGATTACAAAATGATTTTCTTCCTTAATTTGTCAAGCTGCTAAATCAGAGTTTGTGTTCTCAGTAGGCCCCAGTGACAGAAACACTGAAATGTTTGCGCCGTTACCGTTTGATAAAGTCTGATGTGATGAATGTTTGGAAGGTGTCGTGCTGGTTTAGAGCTTGTGGCTTAAGACTCATTCCAAAAAAATACTTTCATAATAAACTGAAATCACTGTAAAGGAAAACATCTGTAGGGGAAACACAAAACCTGTTCTCGTGGGAAAATTCTGTCCACTAGTATATTCTGTTAATTCTAAAAGCATTTTATTTCAATGTTTTTTTAGCATCCCACTGGCCGATTATTGTAATGTTTATATAAACACGACAATATATTTTTATGTTTATCGAGTAACGCTCCTGTGTGTTTAGCCTAGCTTTAGCTAACGTTAGCTGTAGGTAACCTTTGGTTTTGAGGGCAGGCTAAAGTTAGCCGACACTAGTTAGCTAAAAACAATTAAACTTGCCCAAAGGGAAAAAGAACAGCTGCTGCAGCAGCAGCAGTTAATTTTACAATGACTGTGATAAATAAACTTTAAACTATAAATTAATTAGCTTTTCTGGCACACGCTGCTTTGCTCCCTCACCTTGTCTGTTAATCAAAGCAGTCAATCATCCAGAGACACACCCGTTTTTATTAGCCTCAAAAAACAAGTGCAACCAGGAAAAAGAAACTAAAAATCATACTGTATATTTTACATCGCAGTAATATCGGACTGACATTACTGTAACTACTATGTGTTCATTGGATCTGTCTCTGCTAGAAGGATCTACTTTGCTCTGCGTGATTTTTATTTTTTCCAGAACTGGCCATGTTCTGACATCAGATCATATAAATACACAGTGCGTTTGTGAATAAATCATCTTATTATTACCATGAAATTAATTATGAACAGAAAGTTTTCCATTTGCGGCTTTATTTCATGGTTCTTACGGAGGCTACCGTGTGTATTTATCATTATTTCTTCAAGATTACATAGTTATTACTGAGCAGCAATGTGAAGTGCTCACCGCCATTACTGGCAAGAATCACGGACCATTCAGACAAGTGAAAATGGATAAAAACATTTTCACTAATTATTCGCAAACTAATTCTATTACAGTGCAGCTTCAATGCAATTTCCACATGGACGGAAATTCCTGACCCGCTTATTTGAGCATTCTGCTCCATCCAAAAACGTGGTAATTCATCATTGCGTCCTCAGAGCCCCCTCATGTTTCCGGAAACAAACAAATGGTGACAAACAGGCCTTATAATGCTGTGGAATTGTATATTTCTTTTCAATGTGGAGAGCACAAGACATCAGTTGAATGTTAATGCGCTCTACCATAACAGTGGCTTGCTCTTTCACTCCACATCCCTTTCCCCCCCCATCTCTCACCCACCCTCTCATTATCACTCCGTCTCTCCCACCATTCCTGTCTTTCTACTATTACTCATCACACTGCCTCGATCCCTGTATCTGTTTTTTTGTCCCTTAAGAATTCTAATGATGGCAGGGCTTTCACAGTTTTCACATCATTTAAGACTAATATGTGACACTCAGCTGTGCCGGCTGAAGCCTTTGATGGCTCAGCGCTCCACTCAGAGCCATCAGAGCTGCCAGCTTTGGAACATTTCCGTATGCTGCATTACACGATTGGTCAAGGAACAAGGAAGCAGACGTATGAAAATCAAAAGGCGATAAAGAAAAAAAAAGGGAGAGGGTGGCAGAGCAGGGGCAGCTAGTTAGCTTGATCCTTTGACACATTAGCAGAAGCACAGCAGTTGATCAAAGTATTTTCAGGGAGGGCAGAGATGGCAAATTGATACTATGAGGCATCAATGTCCACACATATATGATTCATATCAAGGGCAGACTCATTTGTACACTGCACCAAGGGCAGGCTCTTATTTGTTGAATGCCTGTAGCCTTGTCACAACAAAAGCCAGTGGAGTCATGAATTGTTTTTGATTTAAAATCATCTACACCATAAAAAAAAAAAAAAAAACTATGGTCAGTGACAAATCATATACCGCCCTAATGCATTTAAGATGGCATCTCATCGGGAGCTCAGCACATCTGAGTAATTGGCTTTAGTGAACTTAAAGCTGATATTAAAGCGCTACAGAGTCTAACCAGGAGACTAATATCACGTTTTAACCCTGACGGCTGACAGTAAGGCAGTGCTAAGTGTCCTCACAGCCATCAATGCAAAGAGGAAGGAGGAAGCTGGAGAAAAAGCATTAGGTAATTAAAGCTGCAGCAAGCGTAGGAGATAATACCAGGCAAACACGAGACTAAAGACAACAGAGAAAATCAGAGAAAGGCAGAATGAAGGAAGGAAAAATAAAATCTCATCTCCACAGGAGACGCTATTCTTCAAACTCTCTGTAGCTTCTGCCCTCATGATCCCATAACCTGGAGTTTAATACCAAGTTTAGAAATTAATCACATTCATCTCTTTAAACTACACATGCAATTCAGTGACAATTCTGTAATATTCCAGCTTCCTGATCACATTTACTGATGGTTAGTTATATCAGTCATGTTGTGGGTTTTTTATTTCATCCATCCATTATTTCACTGTTAGCTCTGTTGAAACAGCACTGGAGCCAATTCCAGGTGACACTGGGAGGGAGACAACACTCACCCTCAGATGACCAGTCTAAGAGAGACACTCGGTTTACTGTATCCACTAAACCAGATTTGCAGAGTGTAAAAACATTAAAAATAATTTCAAACAAATACAAAAGTATTTTTTAATTAACCATTTTTAAACTAAAATCTTCGATTAATAAAGATGCAAATTAAAACAATATTTTCTTCATCTAATTATTAATTTATGTATTAGGAAAAATAACCACATCACTTCAGCAGCAAGACTGTCACCCCCATAAAGCAAAGTAAACCAAAGCTGACATTCAAATCTAATTGAGGGTAGATTTTTTTTAAACCTGTTGTATTGTATTGCATAAATTTCTGCTGTAGGTGTATGTCTGACAGACACACACACCAACAGACAATAACATGAGTTCCTAAAATATATTATATAATGAACTATGCTTTGCTAAGTGGTGATGAAGTGTTTTTCAATGTGCAGGTAATGCCTCTCTCCTTTAAAGGCTAATTGCAAAAACACTTTTCGCACAAAATCTGAATGTTTTGTTTGCTTACTGGAAAAACTAAACTATAAATTACAACCTGGGCTTTTGCTATAGTTCTGTAAATTTGCATATACACTATCACCAAAATAAAAATCCAACTTTTTCCTAAAATCTACCTTTTAAGACCCTTCTAATAAATAAACCAGTACAGCAACATTAGTAAGCACAGATGAAAACAAAAAATCTTTGACAAATTCAAAGAGGGCAGTTTCAAAGAACACAGCTTTTATGTCTGCTTGACAATTGCACTTACAAACTACCAGGTTGGAAATTATTGGCAGCCACACAAAAAGCATTGTAATCTGGCAAGGTCATTTAATGATATTTTAACTCAATATCCAATGTAAAAATCACTTACTCATTCAAACGCCTGTTAACTGTGAATTAGGTGAGTGGATGCTACCAGAGAAAAACAAGGTCAGGCTTAAAAGCTCAGAGCCGTAAATAAATAGCATTTTTAAAACTCACTTAGAGCACTGACATTGATTACTACCTTTGAAATTTTGTAAATTCACAAATGTTCAGTAAATGGATCGAAATAAAATTAAAAGCAAGAGAATTTATAACAGCTGGTAATGAACAGCAGAAAATTTATAACAATTATAGATGCAAATTATACAAACTCAATATGCAGCTGCCAAGCGAGGAAAATATAAAAAAGAAAAATATGTTGTACATCCCAAGGTCACAGCTAAATGCTTTGTAAAACCTTTTTTGCAATAGTGCGAGGCAACGTCCACGTTTTCTTACTGTTAAATGTAAAACAAATGGAACAAAAATCTGTAGGCCATCTGCCAAAAGGAATCATATATACATCTATCAAATATCAACGCAGCAGTAAAATTCAGTACTGTAGATAAGAATAAATTACGTCAGGCCTTGTGGTGTATGTCTACTGAACAGAAACCACAAGCTGTCATCCAACACTGTTTATGTTCTGGGTTTTGACTGGAAGGCACAGAGGACACAACACTGCCACTGTGGCAAATGATACCACTGACATAATAGAACACACACACACACACACACAGAGAGAGAGAGAGAGAGAAAAGGCTCAACTACAAACTGTAAACAAAAATGAAAGGGCTTTATTGTTTCTCAGGTCTTTGTACATGAGAATAGGAAGCTAGAACAAATACAAAAATTGCTCCTTTAAGGTTTTCTCTGAAGTGGTTTGCATAATAACACGCTCTCTGATCATTGCTGAAAATCATTCAACTTGAGTGGTGGCGGCAAGAAGCTACGTACCAAAGAGTGAGTGAAAGTTACTGTGAAGGCATGTGATTGATTTCAACAATCACGTGTAATGATAATAACCTCACTTAACTCGTTAATGTGTCTACAGTTGTAGCCAATTAAACTGGTAGATTTAAATTGGCTACAGCTGTAGGAAAATTGGGTGGATGGTTGGTGGCAATTCATTACTGTACTGAAGTGCTATGGCAGGTTTCTTAGTGGTTTCTTTGAGAAGCATCCATGCACAGTAGTGTAAATCATGAACCGGCAAACTGCTGTCTGAGGCTCGAAAAATGCTTCGCAGCTTGAGAATTTTAAATGGCTTCCGCTGGATAATGCCTCACAGCTTCCATATATTTACATGCAGTGTTTCACTGGGGTTCATGGCAGTATCTCAGGTACAGTTTGCCAATGGGGTTTAGAGATATAAAAGAGGCACTGAATGCGGGGCAATGTGTTCCCCAGCAAATCATTAGAGCATGCTCTGGATTTAAAGATGAAGGAGGATCTGGCTCTTTTAAAAACAGTGGCAATGAAAAAAAAAAAAAAAAAAAAAGAGGAAAAAGATGGTGTTGAGGATTAGGACTGCTTTAGCTGAGCTCATTTACATCCCTAGCATCAGCAATCTAATGCGACTTGAGGAGGGATTAAGCCTCTCTCTCCTTGACTTTGATCAGATATACACTTGTCTTTCTACTTAGAAATATTTACCCCCAAGGACAGAAGGGAAGCAAGTCTCGTATAATTTTTTCCTCCACTACCTTAGATTCCGCCTTTGTAATAATCCTTGTGTTAATGCAAAGACAGTGACTGTCTATATTAAGTCCCTTATTTGCTTAGCCGCAAGTCATGTTAAACATTGACGGGGTTGAGGAATAGAAAGGAGGATCATAATTCTGGGGGTCATTTGATTATAGCGGCCATCTCAATGTAATTTCAGATTTTTAATGAAATGAGCGACGAGGATAACAATTCACCACAGCACATCACCGACCACGCAAGAGGCAGCGTTATCCCGTGGCTTAATTTTCTTACTCTATTGGACAGCAGCTGCCAGCAAGAATGACAGTGTATCAATAGACCATATTCTCCTGTTACCACGCTGTCCCTGTTTGCTGTCGCACTGCCTGGTTTAATGAATGTCCAGAGACAATTTAGATGGAAGAAATCAAAATGAGCTCCTGGGACAGGCAGTGGCAAATCACGATTAGAGCAGACATTAATTCACCATCTCGCTGCCTTTCTCGGCTCGGAGTTGATTCTGTCTGCTTCTTGTTGCCAGTCCCTCAATCTAATTGATTGTACACATATACCGTCCCTACGCTTGTATCTGGGCACCTCCCGGTTTTTGTGTCGCCCTTTCAAGCTCTTCTGTGGACTTTCAAAGACACGCCTTTGGATGATTCAAACATGTATTTAAGTGTAATAAGATGTAATGTTACAATAGCAGCTTAATAACGTCAGTGTCTGTGCTACAAATTATTAGGTTACAGGATTCCACAAACCCTGGCTGTTGTTTTATAGGGGGCTTTCTTCAGTGTTGTCTCCATTGTTTACACTGCACTGACTAAATCGTGACTAAATGAAAGTTAACTTTATTCAGAAATGTATCTGTTAATTCCATGATTATTAATGATGTGGGATCTACACAGCTTCATAGGGCATCTTTAAACACGGCGTTCCTTTGGGAAATTTGTATTATTTCTCTCCCCACACTTCCTCTTTGTCCTATTTGATCCAAACAAACAAGGCGGACTTGGTTGGAAGTTGGACCGGGTTAAAGAAGAGAACCGGGAAAGATGAAAGAGAGATAAAGGAGGTGACTAGTTCAGAGCGTGAGGACACAGTGGGGGGTAGATGGTGGATTTGGGAGAGATTTTGTGTTGTTGTGTGGTTAGTGTGAAACAATTGGTGATGAGTAAAAAGGGCGAGATCTCTAAGGAAATAAGATCAAAGGACCATCTGCCCACATACAGGAGCCGGGCTGGATTTAGACAACAGAGACTGTGGCTCAAGCAGTGCCCAGACCTGAAAAGGAGCAATGTTTTTGGCCTGTGGCAATAAAGACTAACACCATCCTTAAAACGGAGGGGAGACCTCCATCTGCAGCTTTGTGTTTCCTCCAAGCTTGTCATTTTTCAGACATATGCTGAACCCTTTTCTTTTTGCTGTGCCTTGCACTGTAGAATGAGTTGCATGAGCAAATTTGCTCTGCTGGCTTTGGGATTCCTTAGGACTGTATATTTAGAAGTGAGGGGGAGGGGACTTTCAAGCCATTTGTTTAGATGTCTGCACCCCTTAGACCTAGTAATCCACCAGTATCAAAATATGCTAATTTATTTAATTAAGACTTATTCCCAGTTATTCATCTCAACAAAGACGAGATGGGTCTGCTTAAATATTGACATGATTAAAGGACAAAGAAACCTACTCCAAATAATTATGGTGCAAAATATTTTGTTTTGCTTGAGTAAATTAATATTCTAAGGCCAATTATTTGATAAATCTATTACGGTATCCAGCAATAACGCAACCCTTACACAAGATTGGCTCTCAATCCTTCTTCTTAAGAGCTTTTGCCTAATGTTGGTTTATTTGCCTCTGAGGTTTACTGTACAAAGCAGTGACTGTCCCTAAAATGGGGAAAATAATAGACTACAGCAGCACTTACTGGGAGGAGGTTGGAGCTAAAAAGAGGCTGACACTGCAAATGCTAAGCAAATGGTTTGGTCTACATGCATCTCAGTTTTGAGGTTCAGCTTTCTAGAACAAAGGCAAGGACAATATGTAATTGCTACTTAGGCAAGTTTATAATATAGATTAAGCCTTTCCTATTGAAACTCAGTAGAAATGCCTATTAATTACATACAATAACAATTCCATACGTCCCAGCGTGCTGTGCACACAACATCATAGTATGTTAGACACACACACTCACCAGCACAATGTCTATCTATAATTGAATTATGCGTGTTAGTGTGAGAACAGGTCTAAATTAAAAACAGTGAGAAATAAACAGCATGACATGTTCATCAACCAGCTGTCGGGAAGAAACATTGTACTATAATACATGTTTCACTCTGTGCGTTCCTGCTTGGCGTGCCTTTAGTTTCATAGCTTGTGTAACTTAGCGCTTAAGTGTCCGTACAAGAGAGAGGTGAAAAGGAACTCGGTAAGTCAGCAGGGCAAACAGATCACTGAATCAAAGAAGGAGCACACTCCGTTCAGAAAAACCTGATGCACCCACATCTGCTGTTCACTGTATCGCCAAAACAGAGGTTCAAAAGTCTAGTGGATATAAAAGTACAGCATTAAAAACAGCATTAATGTGTTTAAGCCATCTCCTCTACAGGAATAAATATTTAATTAACTCTCTGAGCCACAGAGGCTCTAATCAAGTTCTTCAACATGATTAAAATTATTCCATCCCATCAGATTGCAAACACATTAATACATTTAATGAAGACTTGTGCCATATTTTACTACATACGTGGCACAAACGCGTAATCCAATCACAGAGGCATCAAACTGTCAATCATTTAAAAGCAATTAACTTTGAGAAAAACAATCGACAAGAGGTTAAAACAAACTGTTCCCTGGCACATTATAAAATATCTTCGGGAACCATTTAAAACGTAGATAAAATATATAGATAACATGCTGCCAGTGAACCACATTTCACAGATGGGAGAAAAGATTGGCTCTCTTTTTGATTAAAAATCCTCACCTCTGCAAATTGGCACAGGGAAGTCCCACACTGACACTCCAGCCGCATTGGTGACACAGGTGAGGAGTGAATGTCCATCCAGGACGTAGCCCGTGATGCATCGGTAACGGATCTTGTCCCCTACATTGAACTGGGTTCCATTCAGGATGCCTTTGGGTGGAACCCCGGGGTTTCCACAGGAGCTGCTTCTTAGCTCTGGAAAATGGAAAGAGGAGAATTGTAAATAACATAATGTTGCAATATTAAATTGGAAGTTCATTTTGTCTCCAGTCATACTGTATATGAAAAATGGATTATTAATATTGTTTTAGTTACCTAAAAGATTCATGTTCTATATTATTGTGGTGGTAATGAGGCCTTCAGAATCCTAGCGCATAGTAAATGGTTAGTCAATGTCAGCTAATGTTAAAACTGTATGCCACTACTACTCACATAATACTCAAATATGACTGGGAAATGGTCACAAGCAGCAGAATAAAAACATGTACAGTATATTCGCATGTTATTCAAAGGAAAAGCAAATGGAATAGATAGCACAAAGAAATAAAAGGCGCCACAGATCCAGACTATAATAATGTTCTATCCTTCATAGTATGTGTCCTTAGTAATATTTTCGCTGCACACAGTCGTTTTCCTTTCATCTTCAGTGAAACTGTGAAAACATACTGTATGGTGACATCTGCTGTAGTTATAATGAGGTTTGCAAAATGACATCACTACTTTTCAAACTTATATCCACTCCTTTATTACCCAATCCATTTCTATTATAGTAACTGCTCTGTTCCTATTGTTTAGGGTTAATCAGGTTACAAAAGGGAATTAGAGGTAAGGAACCACATGTGACACAAAAACAATAACACAGAAATATTATGTTACTTGCACAAACTTGCATTATTACAAATTTAAATCCCTGTGCAGAGACATTTTTGAAGATAACATATTGAGGTTGTACATCTTCTACAAGTAAACAAGAGAATTACTGGCACTTTCCTATTGTGTTCATGTGCTGACAGAGTGACAAAGTGCCTATAATCAGTGTAACTCTTGGCATAAAGATCTACTGTAAATTGTGACAACAGGCCCGGGGAGCCGTGCAGTCATTTGGATTTTAGGTGGAATCCCCCTCTACAAAACATAGAACTAATGAGATCTTTAAAGTACAGTATAATTACAAAACAATAACATATGCGCTCGCTTCCATTTGCCTCAAGAGTTACATACTTTTGTCTTGACTTAGTATGAAAGCAGCACTGGGTTTGATCTGAGTGTCTGATCACATATATTTTAATACCTATATGTGAGTCAAAATGCAGATTAATTAGCTTGGGAGAAGGCGGGGTCGTGTTGGCATTCTGAAATTTCACTGACAGACATCTGCGATCTGCGAAGTCACATTTTCTAATGTTAATTTCCAGCAATAATTTTTGAGATCCAATTACTGATCCACTTTACACTGCAGATGCTCGCATACACATCTCCAACGCGTATGATCTCTAATGAATCCAATATAAATCTTCAGCATCAACTGCCGGCTGTTTATGTTTATGAGCAAAATTAAATACCAACAGACTGCGACAGAAATAAAGCAGAGGGAAGAAGACCTCAGAGCATGTGTGATTTCTTTAATCAACTAGAGGAAGGACTGACTAACAGGTAAAATACTGACACCACTAACAGACCTGAGTCAACTGGCTGGGACTATATTAGCTAGGCCAGGGGTCGGCGACCTGTGGCTCTTCACCCATCTGCTGCAGCTCCCTGCGGCTTTCGAAAATAAATAATGAGTATTTAGTTTAAATGTGTTTTATTTTAGTTCTATAGTTTTTTAATGTAGTTCTAAATTTGAAGGTTATCTTGTAACATAAAATAAAATGTCAGTCGACAAAAATACATGGGTGTCCAAATTCAAACGCTTGACAGCTGGTCTTGAAGGTGTTGCCCGTCAGAAGGCCAATCTTGCTCAGAATCACAGATGGATTGATATTAAAAACCTTTTCAAACCGGACAAACTTGTGCTTGAATCATGGAATGGCATACCAGACACTTATGAACGTGACAAAGTATGCACTTTGGGTACTGCTGATCTCCAACATGAACTATATTAAAAACAAAAACGGCTCACGTTTCACAGACAACATCTTACAATGTGCGAAGATTAAGGTGACAACTTACAGCCCTGATGTGCAGAAGCTGTGCGATGAGGTTCAGGAGCAACAATCATATTAACCAAGTAAAATAAATATTTTGATTGGCTATTATTTTGCAAATACATATTTTACTTTGTTCAGTGAAATAGTCCTTTTTTATTCAGGTTGACAGCTGACTGCACGCTCCAATACACACGATAAAAAGATGACGGCGCACAGCGGCAGACAGCGTTTTGGTTTGCTGCAGGTGGATAATTGAAGTTCAGCCTTTTATTACATAAATATGAGAAAGACTCAAATAGACATTGAGTATTTTATTTGAAAGTAACCTTCAGCGCAGCACCTTTTTTTTTGGGAGTTCAAAATGTTTTTGTTGCATGCAGAAATAAAATTTTGTTTTCTCTGTAGCAGTTCATTGATTTCATAAATACAACACACTTTACTTTTTTATACATAGTGTGCAGTGTTATCTTCATTTTAGATGGCAAAAGAGTTTTGTGGCTCCCGGTGTTTTTTATCCTGTGGTAAACGGGTCTAAATGGTTCTTTGAGTGTTTAAGTCTGCCGACCCCTGAGCTAGGCACTTCAAAGCCTCCACAAAGGTATATCTGATTTTTAACCAAAAGAATTAAGATTAAAACAAAAGCAGCTCTTGAAAACCCTACAGCCACAGTGTTGTCCTCTTGACTGAAAGACCAAAGTTAGTTTTCTCACAAATATTTACATCTACTGAAAATCTTTAAATTAATCTTACTGTTCAGTTAAATATATCCATATATTTCTAAAAGGTTTGTTATCCCTTTATGTTTGATCCATGCATTTTATTTATTTTATACTGACAAAGGTCAGAGTAAATCTACATGCATGTACAAATGGAATTTTGTGTTTGACAGTATGAACATTATTGTTGTTGTACAATGAAGCATGGCTCAGGATCAAGACATAGTGTAACGGTAATGATACTAATGACACTGATGCAGTGGCACGGACTGAGAGACAGAGTTGAGATTCCACGCAGGACTAATACAGTAATAAAATGTCACATCAGTGGTGAGGAGAGACAGGCAGACCTCTAAGTATTGCAATAATATGCAACTACAATATGTGGCCTCAGCAAATATGTAAACTGTTGCTTAGACAAACCCTGGTAAAAGGTAAAATTGGCAGACTGGTGTGAAACGTTTCAGGTTTAAAGTAGCACGTTAACATTGTCGGTTCATCCTTACGCAATAACAGACTGTGCTGGCCAGTCTACATATTCAGTTCACGGGAAAAATAACTGATCTGCTGGATTACGATATTTTGTACCCCAGGCTCACAATGATCAAAATAATCAAATTCAGATATGGATCGCAGACTGCAATGAATGCATGCATCCCAACATGGCACAGCACGATCCCTAGCAACAAACGGTAAATATGTCTCTATGGGAGTTCCAGAGAGTCTGTGAAATTGAAATGCATTTGTTTGAAATATCAGATTTGGAAGTTCAACAAAGTGAGACTAAGCACATCAAAGGCAATCCAAGTATCTACAAACTCACCACAACAGCCCTTTGCAGTTCTATACAGAGAACATCAGATTAAAATTCAGCACACCAGATGAAAACATTAGCACCGAGCTCCCCAAAAAAATGTACGAGGCAGAAAATCAACCGGTCAGGGGCTGGTACTATTGATACGACTTCCCAAAACCAAACCATTTCTAAACCAACTTCTGCAAGAGGCTGCTGAACTTGACTGACATACTGTAGCCTGTACTATACTGGGGCTAATCTATTTTTAATGTTGTGTTTGATGTGATGATGTCTTAGAGTTGGCCAAATAATCAGTGACATGCATAAATACCTGAAATGACACCGCTACATTTGAACTATATATGATGAGACAGCTACAAGGAGTTCGTCCAACGAATAGTTGAGTGGTGAGTTGAACAGCCAAATCAGCAGATGTTCATGCTCACATGTCTCGGGATTAGAAAAGATACATCGATTAGGACGTCGTGCAGATCAAATTAATTTGACCAAATCACTGGCCTAAGTTTCTACAATGTGATGTAAGTGTGTAATTGAAACTTTGGCAAATGTTTCTTCTCACACACTCTACGTCATCGCTCTGTGGGTTATGCACACTTTATTCTTCTGATCTAGTTCTCTGTCACTCCTGCTTTCTCAGCATGTTTCCATGTACTGTAGGTCTGCCAAGACCTTTTAGTGTGCTAATGTAAAAAATGCTAAATTAGCAGAAGACAAAAGTGTACAGTATGTAGTCTACTATTGATGTAAGCTATAGGTGCCTTTAGTGAATATTTGAAAGAATATGAGAACTTGTCATAAAATACATTCTTTGTATTGTTTCTCCGTGCTTGAGTTGCACTTTATTCTTTCCTATATTCAAGCTGATACTTGCTGAGACGCGTATGTGACGGAGTTAAAATGAAACCCCCCGAACTATGTGCACTGCTGAGTGTCACAAATCACATCCAAAAGCAGCCTTTGGCCTGTGCCCCTCAGAAAGGTTCTAATTGCACCTGCCAGCTGTTGTTGGGACATTGGGCAGATTACAGTCAGCCAGTTAAAGATATGAAAATTATTTTTCAGGATTACACACCATTTTCCAAGACTTTTTTTTCCTTTGAAGGGATATGGTGCATTTTAGTCTGATAAAAAAAAAAAAAAAAGCTAAACCATCACCTAGATTTCCTCCTAGACTACAACACTGACTGAGTCCACCATGATTTACATATTTTGGGGGGAAATGTGTAAGGTGAATCTGATTTCTAGATTTACTAATTGGACTTAAAACGCTACATCGAAACCGACTTGCAGGAGCCATCATTCAATGTATGTAGAGAAACAACACACTTACTCCTGCCAGTGAGTGTTTTGATAAACTCACCCCGGGTCACTAATTAAAAGGTAATAGATGCATCTCAGCTGTAATTATAACTGCAATGACTCATTGCCCTTTGGTGGAGGGAAAGTCATAACTAATGTCTCAGGCAGAAATGGCGCTTGAATCAATTTATGGAATAAGTTGCAAATATTTGAGACAGCTGCTTCACATACAGACTTCTCATTGCAGGCAAAATAAAACTTTGCCTCAGCTGCAGTAGCTGCTTAGCGAAATGTGAAATGGGGAGAAAGTACTGTAAATAACAATAAATCAAGATTTTTACTTTTATAAAAGGTTCGAGGAGGTCCCCAAAGAAATCATGTGTGTCAGATACAGTGTTAGCCCTGAGCTAACAAGTGTTGCTGTTTGGAGAACCCTAAATAAATTGGTGATATAACAGAACTTGGGGGAAACAGCTGCTCCCTGCACTAAGGCTAAGTCTAAGGTGGGTCTGCACAAACTTCCAGGTGGGGAAATATATGCTAATAAAGCTGCGTCTGATCTGAAAAATATAGCCTTGTTTTAAAAAAATGAATTTGGTGCTTAATGCTATAAACACACAATATTATCTGGAAAATATACACACAATATTAATGAAGCTGCAGTCAAATACTGCACCTAACCTTTCTGAAAGCTAAAAAGTTGAGTTACAGAATGAACTAGTTTAGAAAATTACATTCCGCTGAAAAAGTGAAAAGACCACCGACATTTGTCATCCTAATAAAGCCTCCTCAGCAATATTTACCTACAGTTACATACACAGTCAGTGGGTGTGAGACTGCTGTGCATTATCCCTCATCACAGTAAGGAGTGAGTTATGTGAACAAGTAAATGAGGTAGTTGGGTGCAAGATTTCTCTGGGGCTGAGCTATTTATTTCGCCTGTATATCTAATGACGCTGTAGCCCTTTGAAGAAGATGGAAGTTTGACAGAGTGGCAGTGTTTGTGTGCACACATCTAGCACACTTTCCCCACAGGAGCAGCCTGTTTAGACTCCCTGTCTGGCTTCCTAGCTGGCTGCTTGACTGGCTGCTGAACTGGATTTTTATGCAGGTGGGTAAAAAGAAAAGGCAAATAAAAATCGGAATTTTAAAAAAGTATCGATTTAACCCACTCTGGATCACAGGACAAAGAAGCTGGTGAACATCACACGCTCATACATGCATGCATCCCCACACATGCAAATACTTTTCCAACTCAGGAGACAATCTGCATTCCCACAGAGAGACATATGAAAGGATCTGGGGAGAAAAGGTGAAATTATGTTTTATGGGTCAGCTGTCTTCCAAAAACTTTTCCACAGAAAGGGCAGGTTGAAATGGCATTGAGGCAGGTTCTAGACAGGCAATGCAAGGTTTTCATACACAACCTTCAACAAAGGGCAAGCAGATAGCATTACTGCTATATCAGTGTGTATGTGTATTTATACAACTACAGCCAATCATCATCCACCGGAAAGCCACAAAAACAAGTTGCCAGTATTTGATTATGATATTGAAAAGCCCCTGTATCTGTATTCCTTAATAAATGCAGCCTGACCCTTTCAGGCCATTCTTAAGTGTTAAAGGTTGTAAGAGGACACTGAATAAGTCATGATAGTACAGGCCAGCAGGGTCTAATTGGTAATAAAATTCTAAACTGGTGGACAAAAGATTGACAGGTCCATGAAAAATTAGATTCCATCTGGCCATGTCCTTCACCGTGTCCTTCGTATGCATGCAGATTCAAACCCACCTAATTGCGGCCATGATTCAATCATCTCTGAGTGACTACAACCATCCGACAGTTTCAGTCTTCAACACAAGCAGAATATACATATTCATGTTTAAGGTGTAGCTACTGTCACCGTTTCATCAGAACAATCGGGACAGAGGTGACTTTCAGTTACAGTGACGTTGTTGCCCCTCCCCGACCTTCTTATATTTTACTTAATTTTGTTTACAACGTTGAATTACGGTGAATTTGTTTTAAGCACTGATCTACGCACAGTGAAAAGAGGTCAAATTAATCAAAATTAACTTTGTCACTATTTACTAAATTTTTGGCTTGGCAGCATTTATAATATTGAGCCTGTGTGGAGAGGTCCTAATCAGCTTTGAACATCTGGACACTGTCATCTAGTCTGATCAGGTCAAAATGTTCAATTTTCTTTCCGCTGACCTCAGAGTCACAAACATGCATTTTGACAAACTCTAGCTAATGCTTATTATGAACTTTTTCTCATTTTCACTTTCCCAAGATAAACTTTTATGCAACAGCTGTATGTACAGTTTCTCTCATCTCAGCTGTTGAAGTTTGTCACTCCATCACAGGTGTTTTTCACCCTAGTTCCTGCATAGTTACTCCTTTTGAGAATCTCCTGCTTTAGACAGATTTGCATCTAAGCCACATTTCTTCTTTTTCTAAATGGTGACTTTGCCCATACACCAATAAATATTTTGTAACTTGAAAACTTTATAGTATCCATGTCCTGACTTCTGCTTTTCAATAGTTTTTAGATACAAATGAACTTATGCTACAATCCTTTGATATCATCCATCCAATATCTGTAACCATTTATCCTGTGCAGGGTCACATCTCATCTGTCATACAGACAGATGACCGACACAGACACGCACACTTATTCACATTCACACTCACAGGCAATTATTCTAACATGCATGTCTCTGGATCGTTCTACATTCAACATACAGGTTCCATTCACATTTGGTTATATACAAGACACAACTATGTGGGTAATACACTGTTGTAAAATTAATAGCACCTTCATACCAATGTTTCTGGAGAGACTCCTGTAAAGGCTTGAGTAAGCAATACCATACCACTTAGATAGTTGTTTAAATATTTATACTGTGCACCATGTACGCTGTTGTAACACCAGACTGTTAAAGAATGAATGATGAAAGTGAGCTGTACATGTATGGTAATACATAGACCACAACAACAGCATTGGTCACAGTTTTTAATCTGTAAAACTCCCACATTTTAGGCGAAATCACCGGTATATGGCTACACAATAAATTGTGCTTATAAGATTTCCTCTGTTGCATTGGAAAATGTTCTGCAACATCACGCTTTCCTGTTTAGAGTAACCGAACGGATCTGTGCAACAGAACGTGATTAACATCCATATCACCTGAAGCTAAAGGTGGCGGCAGAAAAACAAGATCTAATTCAATCAAACCACTCACTGAGCTCTGAAAGAGACCTAGCCAGAGAACGGGGAAGGAGAGAAAGTGAGTGAGAGAGAGAGAGAGAAAGAAAGAGTACAAGTGGGCAGATTGAGTGGGGAAAGGTCCTGGGCTGGCCAGGTCCGGGGCAGGTGAGGAAATGAAGAGGGGGTAAAGGCGGATGGAAAAGGACATCATGGCAGGGAGAAGGAATGAGGCTAGAGGATGGGGTCAGCCTGTTAGCGCAGGAGAAGGTAATGGAACAGAACGGAAAGTAAAGAATTAAGCAAAGGGTAGTGGGAGAATGGAGGAAAAGTGGCGCAGTCAAGAAGCAAACAGACAGGGTGTAGGGAAAAAAAAGGGGGGAGGATAATGACATGGAGATGAAGGGAAAGCTTATCATAGTGACAAAGATCAGAGACGAAGAGAGCAATGGATTTCATATGAAGACGCAGAGGGGAAAAGAGTAGAGGTGAACAAGATGGTCACAGAAGGATAGTTCATATTTAGACGCTTCCCCGCTGCACTCTGCTCCGCTTCAACACAGATAACTGGCTACATCCATTAGTTCAACTAATTCCCTTTGCCATCTGCCATGCAATTTCAGATGCACCTCTGGAGTCACAGAAAAGGTTCAAGGCTTTAGGGGGAGGGATGTTTATTTGAAAAATATGACATTAATTTGCTTAATTGAAGTGCCTAATGTTTCCATAACTCCACAGTGCAGGTCCTACAGGAAATCTGGTGGCCTGCGTGTGATCACACATCCCCCATTTAAAGGGGAAAATGGCATCTACTTGTCCCGGCTGTTAATTTCCTTTTTATTAAAAGACCCAGTTAGTGAGAAGCAGTCCTGACCACAAGTTTAATTCATGTACATGTAAATGAGCATATTAACAGTAATGCATAATGTGTTTAAAAAAAAAAAAAAAAAAAAACGTTGTTTCCTTACCTTCATAAGCTGCCTTAAATCCATGAGCGCTTACTGCAAAGTCACTGGTAAGCCTCAGTGAAAAGATGGAGCCAGAACTGGTAACAGGTGGAGGGATGGTAAAGCCTGTTAACCTGCAGATCAGATAAAGTGCTCAGAATGTATGACATAATTTACATCACCAGATCTAAATCACAATAATGAGGAAAATTGCATGATGCAGTTGAAGTTCAAGCCTAATTAAACAGAAGACAAATGTTTTAATGAAGTCTGTGTAATGAGTCCAATAAAACCTTCCATAAATGTCACCAGATGAAGAAGATGACTATAAATATACTGTTGATTTTAGTTCACTAAAACGCAACAATGCACAAAAAATGTAGCTGTCATTAAAAGTATCGACTGTTAAAAGACCTCAATCCCCAAACCATCAGTGAGTTTGTGTCCTATAGCATTTTGTGTCCATTAAACCAGAACCACTCAGATAATTGTGATGCAATTTGTCCACCAATAATATACTGGGGTAATATACAATCAAAACCCAAGCGAGGACCTTCCCCATTGTTGGATGGTGTTTGAGGGCTGGCAGCTGCATTGTAACAGACTGCTTCATTACAGCATTTTAAATTGGGTGCAGATCCAAACAAATCCATTTATTTTTACAACGCCGTAAACAAGATGTGTTGCTGACCATTCATCGTAGTTGCTGATGTTCCGTCAACCTTCCCCTGCTGTAAGCCAGGCAGCGTAGCATGAACAAAACCTGTGCACGAAGCTAAATGGCTTCTCCATTGCCATTACTTTTCTCTTGTTATTTTATGTTGCCAGTTTTGGGCCCGTTTGTGTGACTGAGCCCCTACTTGACAATAAGCCAGGTGAATAATGTCTTTGGTAGGCCAAATGTGGAAGAACAAAATTCCTTTAGTGACAGCAAATAAGAGGCTGCTGTATTTACAGCTTCAATAGAGTTTCCAATTACAGCACTGAACCATGCAGGTCCTTGCAGTTAATAATTACGCTGCGTCCCAGGTACTGCACAGCATGTTAAGATACAAAAGTCAATTGCCACATGAGGCCATTTTAAATACGTTTATCAGCAAGGACAATTTCAAAAGTGACCTTGTTAGAAGCGGAATCGTGCACATTGTATTGAATTTGCATGATATAATAGAAAGTAAAGTCAGGCTTGTGAATTACATTAAATATCCTGTATCCTTAAACAAAAATGGTGACGTGAACATTATTTTTTAAACACTTTTATTGCTTAACATAAAAGCGGTTAAACAATATTTTTGAGATTTTGTTGGGCAATAGAAAATGTGGGCACATTCTGATTTTCTTTGTTTTAGAGTGCAAAAATAGGGGAAAAAAAAACAAAAAAAGGAGCCAGTGATAAAAATGTTACAAAAATTGTTAATTAGTTAGTTTTTAATTAATTAATTAGTTAAATTAATTTTCTACAGTGCATAGTGTATGTAAATGGGAAATATATAAAACTTTTCTGCAACATCCTTTTTTAAGTTGAAAGTCTTGTGCTGGAAACCCAAGTTCAGTCTGAGTTCATATGACAATGTGGAGTTTGGTCTTCAGTTTTCTGTTGTCCATTCAGAGAAGTGACATTAAAGGACAGGCTGGTAACCTCCGGTCCCACAGTTGCCTCATGTGGCACATTGCAAGTGAGATCTCAATCTTTCTTCTGCAACACAAGTGTCTCAGTGCCATTTTCAACTGGAGAATAGGGGTTAGAAGGGTGTGCAGTGTTATTTCCATGTGGGAGTTATACATTTTCAGTTAATCAGTTTGATGTCAGGCTGGGTAGTCTTTATTGTTACACTCTTTACCCCAGGTCTGGACAGGAGGATCCATGGGGGAACTAATTACTAGTTGAGCAGAACAGTCAGTGGCAGCAGAGTGCGTGCTCATGCCGAGTTCGATGGCACAGACCGGGATGAATGCAAAGCAGCCACACATTTAAAAGGCCTTCGACCTGCATAGGTTACTGAAGGAGTGGACAAATGTAAGTTTCATTTGTCTGTGAAACAAAATGTTTAGCAAACTCCTCAGTTTTTGTTGCAGCACCAACCGGACAGACCGTAGAGAGGAGACAAAGATGGGAGATGTGCTGTGCTACTGCAACACAGCGCATGTACAGTACATACAGGCCAATAAGACAAATTATTCCTGATGAGCTTAAGCCTAAATGTTACAGTAACTTTGGTACAGTTACAGTAACACCCTGGATTTTAAGTCACAAAGAAAATACCTTCTCATGACAACAAGCAGTGTGAATTAAATGCCGTGGGACAAGCAGACAAACTGAACATTACACCCACATTGCAAGTCTCAGGAAACTTAATCCTTTCTCAGTCATGGCACAAAACAGCAAGGGAATACAGTAAGCATGTCAGGGGGTGGTGTACCTGAAGGGAAGACTTCGTTTAAGGCTGTCACTAAGACAGATTAGGAAGTGACAGTCAGGGCAGAGTTGGCAAAAATCCTATGCTCCTAGACTTATTTCTGACTCAGGTCATATCCTGGTACTGATCAGATGATTCAGGAATAAATAAAACTTAAACAAACCCTGAACAGGCAACATCTTAAACCAGGTCAATCTGAATGATACAATTTATGGCTTGTCTGAAGCACTAGAAGAAGACATGAACGTAGGATTTTTAAAAATGGGGGGGATCAGTCTGACATTTTGGCAGCATTTTCTCAAGAAATATTGCAACGCTCGTTTGAATCCAAAGAAGCACATTATAAACCAAGTATGTCTCAAACAAAAAGTAGACAAAGATCTGCATCTTGCACTCACTGCTTCCTGTTGCTTTGGCAACAGGAGCATCAGGTGAATAGTTGGTAAATGTCATTAACAAATAAAGACCATGGGACCTGCTGGCATCTCAGAGACTTACACATAGGGAATTTTGGAAAAAATAAATGGAGGAAAAAGACTGTTTAAAATTATTCAAGGAAGACATGTAAAATGTATGACTAATAGGATTTTGAGATGCCCAACTCACTAGGGAAGTTAGGTTACCCGTACAATAAAGCATCACAAGGCCAGTGAATGTGCATCAAGAAGGAATACAAGTTAATACAAAATAAAACTTATGATAAAATGTATAAATTACATTTTCATTCTTTGGAGAATACTTGACAAAGAGATGCCAATGTGAGAAATGCTTTTACCTTTTACATTTAGCAAATAATCAGCAAGATCATTAAATGCTGAACTCTGAGGGTAATTAAAACCGGTGCATCCACGGTCATGCAATGTCAAAACCAAATTATTTGAAAGAAAATGCTTTGGTCGATTTGATCAAAGCCAGTTCAAAAAACAGTAATTATGATTTTTTTTTTTTGACACAATGGGAAGGGAACTTTCATGAGTTTGACCAAAGCTTAAAAAAAAAAAAAAACAACATTAATATAAACCTAGAAACGATGAACAGAAATTCAAAAATGTTACAAATGTGAGTCAGACAGAAACATTGTGTTCTGCCACCAGGTCAACCAGAAATGTCACTGTGGTTCTGGAGACGCCTGGTGACTGAGCAGCAGTGGTGCCTCCCTTTTATGTATCAGAGAAACACCAGTGGCAGCAGAATGACTACGTGTGCCTGGGAACAGAGCGCCAATGATTGCTTTGACAGATGCAGCCTTTCCTTCCACCTGAACACACTACATCAGCCCTGAAGGTAGCTGTCAGACATTCCCGCCATCTGATTAGTGTGTCACGGTAGCGGTGTACCATAGAGAGGAGGGAGAGCGAGACAGGAAAGACGTACCTATATTTGTCTGAGTCACTGTCTCTCCACCTCCTGCTGTCTCTCTCTCTCTGTGTGTGTGTGTGTGTGTGTGTTGCACTATACGTAGCTCTCTTTCTGCCACACTGACTCCCACTTTTCATTTCTCATTGCATGAGGGGGCTCTTTTTGTTACTTTTCCTTTTTGTGCGTTGCCAGTTCGGCTTGTGTTGCTTTGCCTCTCTGTAGGCCTTTGTCTCAGCCCACCTCTCCTTGTTGCTACACTACTCTTAACCTCTGTGGGTCTCCGGGGAAAGAAGAAAGAAAGAACAAAAACCGAGCAGGTGGGGAGGAACCTTAAGTGTCGTGAGGGATCTTACCAAGTAAGCAATAATTAAAGTGAACCACTTGTCTTTTGTGTATTGTTAGCAACAGAGTAAAATCCTGTTTAAAAAAATCCATTATTTACTAGGGTGAATAATGGCCTTCTTCTGGACATCTGCTTGAAACAAATAAGAAAAAACATTGAGGGATGATTAATAGACGTACTTTGCACTGACATGTCCTAACTCATTACAGCAGCCCCAGAAACAGATGTGTTGTAATAACTGCAGTAATAAAAGGTCAAATCAACCTATCTAATAATTCATTCTTGGTTCTTCTCTGCCTATGAAGAGTGAAGAATGACAAAATAATGACTTTACCTTTACCTGCAAAGGGAAACGTGATATGGAGATTGAAGATAGGCTGATGAACGGTGAGAAAGTTAATATTGTTCTTCCAAAAATATGAGTAGCGCGCTACATCGCTTTAATTTTGCACCATATGACATTGTGTTCTGCAAGAAATTCTGCAGATGAGAACAGGTGTCAACCACAAGAACATAACTTTACTAAAAACAAACCTGTATTTGCACTACTGTGTGAGCTGTTATTACAACTAGAAAAAGGTCTGCTGACAAAAGAGAAACAAATCGGCTATTTCTCCGCCATCTGTCGTATCCACATAGTAGTTGTATATATTTGAGTTAAGAAGAGAGCAACAAACCTGGATTTAATTTAGCCAATCCAGATTTGAGATAAAAAAAATAAAAAAAAAGCTCCACAAAGCCCGAATAAAAGGCAAAACAAATGTTCACTTTACTCATCATAAATTATAATTTGCTTGTGCCTGGTGACAAAATTGTGATTTTATTCATTCCAATGGATGTGATTCGTTGTGTTTACTGTTTAAATAACATTAAGAGATAGTTTTCATTTGCACACACACACACACACACACACACACACTGAGAGTTAAATGTTTTGCATTTTAAAATTCTAAAGGGTTACGGGTGGTAAATGCAATGCAAATGTTACGTTAAGATGTGTGTTCAAAAAGAAAAAACATAACTAATGCATCAACTGGAAACTATGATGGCCACTGAACTGTTGAAGAAAAGAGAAGGAAACACACTGCATGACACTACATGTGTTTAGAGTTTTACAAATCTTACAAAACATTTAACAAATTCAGACTTATTTATTTAAAGACTAAAAATATTTTTTGCAATAATGAATATTTCAACAATTTAACTCAGATTAAATGTGAAAAGTACACTATTGTTTAATTATACTGAGAACCAAGTAGCAGAAAGGGGCAGCAACAAAGGTTTTGATAATATAAAAGTCAAAAGAACAAAAGCTAAAGATTTTCAGAACTGTGAACCAGACATTAATTACAAGACCAACTGCTGGACACTAAAGATTGGAGGCACTTAGAAATTGGCATATTTCTGCCAGTATTATGGTTGTCAAAAATAAGCAAGGAAACTAATCCCAGAGAATAAGAGATGGCTTAACCATGCACATTAATCGCCAATAATTACACTACTGTTTGTTTTTTTTATGCTGCTCATTACTTTGTTACAAATAAAGCTTCTATTTTAACATTCTTCACGCCAAGACCCAATTTTAGCAACTGTTTGGTACCAGCGTGTTTTTAACTCTCATCACCACTCAGCCTATGTTACCCAGGAGGGAACCAACCCAACACCAGGTTTAACTGTCACTTGAAACGTTGAGAGGGCTTTTTGATCACCTTACTCATACACTAAAGTATCGCGTGCAAACTTCAGAGAGAAGACCACTATCGAGATTCAAACCGCCGAGTTTCTATCGAACGAGCCTCAGTCACCCTGTATATGCTTGTACAGTATATATGGTGCATATACATGCACTGTAGCTCAAGGCAACAATTTATCCTCTTGTGGTTAAAAACAATAAAAAAAGAAGAAGAAAGTACCTGCAAGGACACACTTTGGCCGCCACAAAAAGCTTACAGTACAGATTGTTAGTTTTAACAGGCAGGTAATTATGTTCAGATCTATCACAGTTTAACCGAATACAACTTTCAAATTGCAATGCTGCAGTTGAGTTGCAATCATGGTGCATTTTTCTACAGGACAAATAGGAACTAAACGACTGGCTCAATGTAAAAGCTGCAGAGCAAGTCACAGAGCGTAAACGAAACTGAAAATGGCCTCAAAAGCCACGATGACCGTGTTAAAACCAAATGTGTTTTGGTTTTAGAAGAGGGGATGCACAGCAGGAGCAGGTGTTGTGCCCAAAGTGCCTGGCTAACACAGTAACCATGTGAGACAACGCCACATCTCTCTTCCAACATTTTAAAAAGCACCACTGAGCCATGGATGACAATTAAACAAATAAAAATATCTGCTCCAGCCTCAACCTCCAGTGGGTTAAGTGTGGAGAAGTATCACTATATACTAACGTGAAACAAAACACCGCTGGGAAATTAGTTTGGCCATAGCCAGGTTTATGGGGAAAGACATCATGCCCCCCAGAGACAGCAGGCAAATAGAAGCCCTCGGTGAAGATACTAAAAGAGCAGTATAGCATGGCCTCATATACTTCAACCAGGCTCAGCCTATATACAGACAATCACATGATGAATCACTGTCACGATGTTGTGCTCATGTGCACATTTTGGTGATTTTCCCTAAATTTTACGGCCTTAGCTACAGTGTTGAGTTTGGGATTCAGTCGAGGATCTTCATAAAGGGGTTGCTGTTTCATAAGCTGCCGCAGAGAATCATTACTCCAAGTAAGAAATGAAAAACGACTCCTTCATCAACACCGCATTCAATATGTGCTTGTAATTGTAAAATGACAGCAGCAAAGCGATCACCTTAATGAAGTGATTATTTGTGCAGGGCAACACTGGAATAAAAGGTTTTAATACTCCTACTCCGATACTGTCCTCTACTATCCTCAGCATATAATTTCCACACAATAATGAGTGCCTCAACCAGCTTTTTTTTTTTTTTTCCCCAGGCACTAGGGACTGAAGGTAATGTAAGTGCAGCGAGAGGGACGAGGGAAAACTTCACAGAGCAAAGAGAATACATAGATCAATGGGGAGACGCACTAATCAGGCCCATCATGGGGATGTCGATTCTTTTTCATGTTAAAAATTCATTGTCGCTTTTGTCATCTCCCCATCTGAATTTCTGCCTCAATTAATTAATAGCATTAATAAATGAAAGGCCTCTTTAATCTTTATCAAGGTTTCTAATTATAATTACCCTGGAAGAGGGAGAGAAAATGAGAGAGAGGAGTTGCCCGACAATATGTTCACCTTCTTATTCCAGTTGAAGTTAACACCTGAGTGAAGTGATCGACGCACGTTCAGAGGAAGCAAGTGAAAACAGATACTGAAACAACTTCAGGTGTTGCCATATGGAGGCAAGTTGCTAGATAAGATGTTGGGGATGTTTGTCCTGCATCTTTCTTGATGAAGTAAAACAAAAAATAAGATAATTCAAGGTGACAAAGCTTCTTTTTAGTAAGAGCAGGCCTTCTACTCGTAGACGTTTTTGGGCCTACAGGCACAGCTATACTTGTTTTCCAGCAACACAAACCCTCCACTTGAAAAGGAAGAAATGTGTGTAAAACACAAAGAGCAACATTGCTATTTAGAGGTTTGGACTAGATCTAGAAAATCCCATCAAAATGGGAGGCATTAGCTTTTGTATCGTAGCGAGAATTAGTTGTTCTTTTCCTCCTCCTCTCCGAATGGCAGGATTAGTTCCTTGTGATTTCTCAGCAAAATCCTCTCTGGTGTTGTTTTACAAACTGTTAACCCTATGTGTGATACAGCCTAATCACCACAGGCTTCACAAAATATTAGTCTTCTTTTGAAACGGTAAATATTACACAAACACTAGCACAAAAAAAAAAAAAAAAAAAAACACTCAACTGCTGCATCTTATACTGCAGATATAGTAACTGGGGGGAAAATAAATCACTGTTGCATATGACTTCTCGTCGCACTAAAAATTAAATAAATGTGCATGCAATGCACAAGGAGATGTGTGGCTCATTTATTTCAATCTACTGAAGAAGTGACATTTTATATTGTAGGAATTTCATTGTATGGCTCTCTGGTGGCTCCTAGGTAGATGGCATTAGGCCTGACATTTACATACTGTATATTTATTTCCCTACAGTCAGACTATAAAACAATTGCAGAAGGATATCCAACACACAACTGCACATTCATGTAAAAAATATTATTAATAAAATTAATTAATAATTAAAGAGTTGGCTTTTATTGTGAAATAAAACTTTGAAGACTTTAAGATATGCTAATCAGCTGTTTCTAAGTGTAAGATAGTAAGGTTTTAAAATATAAAGTCTAATTAGTTCAAGCATCCCTACAGGCGTGTACTGCATATAAAACTATACACAGTATATAGACAAGTGAAACAGATCATATGTTAAAACCACTGGATGTTTATTTTAATTGAGAATTCAGAACAATAAGCAAACTGTAAACTTATTTCAAGTAGATTAAAAACTCTGTGTGCCAATGACCAATTTATTTGGGTATAGGCCTGTATGTTTGAGATACTGTATTCTTTTCTTTATGGAGTTTAGTCATTTGAGAAGGTGAATGTTTTGTTCCTTAAATATATTTTTACAGGGTCTTTACTTGAATCTTAACATAAACCATCAATTCAGTTTTCAAATGTTAACAATTATGCATTATCTTACTTTTTCAAGCCTATTTCCTAAATGTATTTGCTATTTACACACACACATTACTTAAACATCAAGCTACTGTTCTGTTATAGTACTTTAATAATTAGTGGGTCGGACTAGAGTCTACGACTTGGATTTGAATCGCACACAAGGGCTTTACGCTCGTCCTCAAAAGACTTGACGCTCAACATGTAGTTGCAATCTAGGACTTGTGAACAATATAATTAATTAATCACACAATAAGATGATGTATTATGACCTGAATCCCTGTTAATATCATGAAAAATGCAGCCGATTTAAGAACCTCCCCTGCATGTGCACATAAGGCCAGAGCCAAAAGCAAACATGCAGTTAAGGAACTGCCAAATAAAGCACGGCAGATCTCACTAAACTCGATCGCCCGAAAAGAAAATTAAAATCAGCGACATGTGCGGCAGCTGCCAAAGGAGGACTGCATCAAATGGGTTTACCGGTCTTCAAGAAAACATCCCTCCATATCCTGTTTATAATTTTAATCCTGAACAAAAATACATGTGGATGTTTAAACACTGACCTTTTCGAAACTTAAACTTTACCTACTCTGGGACTGACTTAAGAAAGTAAACCGAGTGAGTCAAAGGAGCACACAGGGTCAGGCAGGCTGTCACGCACTTACAATAAATTGGCACCTATTTCAATAATTGTTTGGAGCACTTGTGACTCCATTTCACACCATTTCATTCATCATTCGATGAATGGAGAAAATAATGAACAGAATAACCCATAATGAAAATAATCAGTAGTTGCAGTTAAAAAAAAAATTTTTTTTAAAGCTCCACCTCAATTCGGAAAGTAAATCCTGGTTTTCCATCAATGCAGTAATAATAAAGTAGTGATACAATGTGCACTGCAGGACACATTTTCTGCACTAGGTGCTTTTTATTTTATATTTTTCGTGGTTAAACATTTGTGACATATTTTTAGTGGGCTACCAATTCAGGGATTTTCTATGCATGCCAGGATTTTTTAAATACCATTATTAACTTTACCTGATCAATGCTGATGCTGTTTGTCGGTTAATAAAGGGCTGATGATAACTCAGTATATACTTTTACTTGTTAGATGCAGGGTTCTAAGTAGTTTAGATGCAACAAGTGAGAGAACAATCTTATACGAGACTTGAGAGTCAACTTGGACTTGCAAAATGTGACTCGTGACCATCCCTGGAAAGAGGTTAAGAAACACAAATGTGACCAGGACAAATTGTGAAAGACCTAAAAAAACCTACAGTAATGTTGTATGAGTAGCCTTAACTTATATCAATAATGAAAACAAACATTTGTTCATCCATTTGTTTAAAGATATCAACTCATCTCTCAAGACAATGTTTAAAACTTCAAAGAAAAAGTGAAAGTCATACACTTTTAGCTTTGATAATTGCACATATTGGTTGTGGCATTGTTGATGTCAATGAGCTTATGCATTGCCATTTATTTCTGTCCAGAGTTGCAATAATTCTTCACTACGATCGTGTATTGATGGAGAGAAGTTCCAGCACATTCCAAAGATTCTCAGTGGGGTAGAAGTGGCCAATCCATGTGTGAAAATGATGTCTCATGCTCCCTGAACCACTCTTTCACAATTTGAGCCTGATAAATCCTGGCATTGTCATCTTGAAATATGACCGTGACATCCAGGAAGAAAAAAATCCATTGATTGAAAAACCTGGTCATTATATTCAGGTAGTCAGCTACTCATTGCATCAGTTAGGGTTGAATAACGTATTAATCACTGCAGTAATTATCCAATAGAGGGCTCTTACCTATTTGCTTAGTTTAATCCAGGCAATGTAATATGTCATTGTAACATATCGCCAAAAAAAAAAAAGAAAAAAAGAATTGGGCTCCTGTCGTGAACACCACATTACAAGATATCCAATAGATTGTGCATAAGCCAGTAACAGTTTCACTACCATCTCAGAGAATTGCATATATCGCACTCAGAAAATTATACCTTGTCTTTTTCAGCGTAATTGTACACTACTGAGAAAAGTAACAAGAAAAGCGTCTCCTGGGAGCTGGATGAGGGAGCAGGTCTGCCTATTAACCTTAACCTTTTTTAAACCCCTGCCAGTTAGTTCAGTCACAGCTGATAGCGTGCCAGCCCCTTTCTGTCACAAAACTCACAAACCACTGCTGCTGCCGTTGCTTTTATTTACGGTTAAAGCAAAATGTATCTGTATCTCTATTTTTTGACAAACTCTCTCTCCCCAGCCCCTTGACACTGCCCCCTGCATCTTAATATTTATGCAGAAAATCTAAACTAAATTAGTAAAAGGAGACGTCTCGCACCTATTTGGATCTTGAGTTGTGCATTTTATCTATCTCAAGTTGAGTAATAATCCTCTATTTTTTTGCACCTTTATTCCCTTGGTTGAAGGAAAACATCAACATGTGATAGGAAGAACTTTGAGGCTGAATAATTAAGGTATTTAAAGTCGATTATTCTAATAATCACAGCGTAACTCCTGCTAGTAGAAGCATAGAAATCTTGCATATTCAGGACTCGATTTTGCATTCAAGCTAACTCAAATACGCCGCACTTTGATTTGTTTTAGCTGAGACTGCTGATAGCATATCTTCTGCCTGCCCATGTACTTTTCCTGAAGCAGTGTCCTTGGTTCCACTTCTCTATAATGTGAAGGTAAAAATGACAAAAAATATAAATAAACAAAGAATTTGAAATATTCAAATATTCAATTATTTATAGCCATCCCTACCTTTGACTAGTCAATGTAAACAACTTCTGATGGGGCTGTTGACAGTTGGAGGCAGGGAAGATGTCAGCTAAGGAGCAGGTGGGTTGATTTTAATCGGATTTAACATCTTTGGTGACAGAGGTGAAGCTTTTGTGTTGCAGCATCAAAGCTTTGCAGCCATTAAAAAAAAAAAAGCTAAAATGTGCACATATATTTAAATGAAAGCACAAATGTTTACGTTGCAAAAAACACCTTATTTAAATTTGTAACCTTTTTATAACACACGTGTAAATAATAATTTCACTATATACCTCCATATTGGCAGAGCTTTACGATTCTTTATTTTTAGTTTCTATTTGTTCGTGTTGGAGTGTGGAAGTGTGTGCAGCAATCATCAATAAAGAGAAATATTACTTATTCTTTCAACACTATGATTATTGAAGGATACATTTCAACACTATGATTAACATCATATTATTATTATTATATTTGACAGTGGTTACTGATAAACTTTGAGAAGGATACCAATTATAAAAACTACGACTATGACAGAAGACACGGGCCTATAAATAACCCGCCTTTTTACGCATTAAATAGAATTTCCCATCTCATTGCATTTTAAAGCTATTGACAGTGAAGTAAATGTTCTCATACCATGAAAATACTAGCTACACTGTTATCATATAACAGCATCATTTATCATTACTATCAATTCATCTCACATGAAGCAATGGGCATATGTTGAAATGTCTCTTGGCAAGACACTGAATTCCCAAACTGCCCAACCCCAGCTGTTGCGGTTGCACAAGTTAGCACACATCTGAACACAAGCCCTGTAAAGCTGGGCTAGATTCATGTGCAGACCACATGATCTACAGTGGCGAGCAAGCTTGTGGGATATGAAGAAAATGCAGCAGCGTAATTAATTTCATACATAACGTCTGCCACAACTGTTGATGTTTGTGATTTTTAAATAGAATTAAACCTAAATTTTTGGTATTAAAAGATGCTAAGTTTATAACACAGAAGTCTGAGACAGGCTGAATGTGTTTGGTTCTGGTGCAACTATGAAGTTTCATACTGTTGGTGACAGACTAAAGCTATGACTGCAAATTATCACCCAGCTTTTAGAGGTTACGACATGAATATGAAGGCATGGTAATACCAGAAATATTTGCCCATAGAGTTAAAACAGCAAAATGGATCCAGGCTTTTAAGCACGTATGTGACAAGAGTTACACGTGAGCTTGACGAATGATGGAGCCAATCAGCACGGTGACAAACCCTTCATAGGCCTGACCTTGAAAAAAGCATTATGCAACATAATATTTTAAGTAGTTAAAGTGATTCAGTTGCTAAAGTATCAACAATGATTCAGCTGTTGAATTATTCCTCTTCATTGCCACTCTTTGCTATACATATGCCAATGTATTAGCATGTGACCTCAGTCCACTTCCACTTAAGTTGAGCCAGGAGAAACGATTTTGGGACCATCTTTTGGAGTGTTTTACAGAAATAAAGGTTAGACCCCACTTTCACCTCTAATGCTGAATGCTTTTGAATTCAAGTGGATAATCAGACATTAAGATGTCTTTTTTTTAAAAAAAAGAAGCTTTTGACAGGTTTAAAAGCTGATGTGTGTATCCTCACTCTTCTATCCGCTCAATCAAGAGATAATCTTCTCATAATACACAGCACACTTATCTCTAAAGAGTGGATTTATTTTGAGGAATTTTGGTTTGACAAGGAAAATGTGAAACCTTTACCGCTTTTTTTTCCCCCTTTAATCGACAACAAAATGATTCTTCAAAGTGGATTCAGAAATGGAACATTCTAACAATGCTGCACTTCATCCTCACTGAGTCAGACATGATATGTTAAGGATTTCTTTTTCAGCAGCCAAGTCATTTATGCCTGGGTTAAAACAATCCCAGTAAACCAATTAGCATAGTTTGAGGGTTTGATTGTCATGTTGGTGATAGCGTGTTTAATAAAGCATCAACATTGTTTATTTATTAAAATCCTACAGCAGTGCACATCCCACAATAAATGTTTAAATTGGTGTACTTGGGGAAAACAGGCCTCATTAAAACCTGAACATTTAAGCTCCATTTCTATATTTGCTTGCTTATTTGAACTAAAGTCTTTCACGGTGTAGGCTCACTGTGCTCAATCTACATGGATAATATAAATAGATAAATGGGACTGTCATCTCAACATCAGTTTTCATTATTAAACACAATTATTAAATTGTGCTTGTATGGCATAAATTTACTGTTTAAAAAAACGGAGTGAGCCAAATAAAATCATGCTCAAGACAGATAGAGGGGAGGGACATATATAAATAAAAATAAATGCAAACACAGAAGACTCTTTCCAGAGTATTTGACTGTCAGGCTTTTGTGGGACTTCAGAAAACACACTGAGTAAACAGCTGCTTGCCTGAACTAAAGTAAACAAGAAGAGATCTTTGTTTTTGCTTTTCATGTGTTTCTCCACTTATGTCTTCTCCAGTGAAACATTTTAATAAAGGATGGTGGCTACAGAGCTGACCGGTGTGTCACTGAAACTAATGCAGGATGCGCTTTTAGAAAGAGATGCTGGGGATTGAGATCAGAGCGGTCAGACTTACGGGTTCCTTTGCTTTAGAGTCCCAACCAAATACAGTTTAGTCTATTTCATGACTAGTACCAATATCCCACTACTGCACACAAATAAAAGGAATAAACCGTCCATTTTTGTCTGTTTGGTTTAATATGCAAGTGGCATCTTGCCAAGTTTTTTAAAGTGAAAACACAAATTAAATTTTTCCCATGTAAAATCCAAATGAGAGCTTCTCCAACAGTTTTGTAAAAGTTATTTGATTTAGCCCAAAACCGTGTCCAAAAAGGGACACCACAGTCGTCACACCCTGCTGCCCACCTGCCTAACAACTCCCTGACGGGAATAAGCAGTTTTTGTCATGTGTACATTAAAGAAGGTCTTCCCGTCAGAAGTGATCATCGAAGGCTTTCCTCTGTTATATCTGTCCGTACCTGCCTGCCAGGCTTCAAACACAACTTTCAAGGTGCATGGCTTCAGGGACACCTCCTTACCTTGTCCTGAAGTTAGCCGGGTGTGGATGCCCATCATACAAAGATAAAAAGTCATATTCCTCCTCCACAGCGAAAGATTGAAAAACTATATGAATCCTGTTGCCCTCTTCAGCAACAATCACCCAGGTACAGTTCGCTCCATTTGGATATCCATATGGAAACCCGGGGCTTTCTATCGTCCCATTCCTTCCTTTTAAAGTGCCTCCACAGCTGTGGATAAAACCTGGAAAGAGAGGAAACAAATGCCAAGTCGTTAGGAACTCTGAGAGTGAATAACTTTCGGTTGTGAACAGGAAAGAAATTGCTCTTCAACGCATGAAAGAAAATGAATAAATTGTAGACTTTCTTCCAGAAAGGCTCAGTCTTCCCTGGTCTAAGCGTTCAAGCAGCAATAACTAAAATGAATGGCTTTAAAATTTTTACACAGATGCTACGCCAAGTAACACTTTTATTGTAACAGCTGCATGCAGTGTGCAAAATTTAGGTCCAGTATTTTCTTCACTGAGAACAAATTGTTTGGAAAATCCACATTGTTCTCAGCTGACAGAAGCTGTAAGGAAAATGTGGTAGCCAGCTTAGCAAGTCCAGGTTTTGTGGATTTTACGTTTTTAATTCCCATTTAAATTATAGGCTGCAGGCTGCAACAACCACCGATGTATTAATGGGAGAGAAACGCATAATTGAGGACGGCATTGATGTTTTTCAGGGTAGCGTTGAACAAAGTGCTTGTGAAGCATCATTACTGCCCAGTTGTTTTCCAGAGGGTCAGACAGCCCCAGAGACAGGAAACTAGCAGGGTCTTCCAATTTGGTGCCACAGGCCTTAATATTCAGTTTTACGGCCCACACAAGATATATCTTTGCACCTTCGTGCACTGCCTTGCTAAAAAAAGAAAAAAAAAATCAATATCCTTGACATATTGGGTTAAGCATTATACCATCATTGTCAAACTACAGTAATCTGGTTGCTTGGCTAACCTTTGGAGTATTAATGTAAATGTGCCACGGCTAAGTAACTCTGACTCAAACGCATGTACAAACTTAATCTGTCTCACTCATGCACAGACATTTATAATCTCCTTTCTCTCTCGCACACTCAGACCTTTTCTTCCACACTTCCACATCCAGAATACTCTCACTATGTTTGAACATGAACCCATACACACCCAACCACAGAGCAAAGAAGACCCTGTTATTTTATTTCAGGCTATCTTGAATGTCGTCTAATGAAATGCAAACTTAATTAAGATGCATGGTTTACCCCTCCAAACAATTTACTCTTAGTGTAATTAGCTTTTCACACTCTGTAGGTAAAGGATGTTTTGCATAGTGTCGGCCATACACATGCATTGCAGTATGGGGAAAAAGAGACAGCGCACAGCTCACTTGGCAGCTATACAACTCAAATTGCCCCGAACAAGACAGACAGTGGTAATTTTCAACAGTACGTATGCCTTCTTACAAGCTGATGTGAAGAAATATTCAAAATGTTTAACTGAGACACAAACTTACAATTTCACTCTTGTCAAGCTGTTTCATTTGATTATTTTTGGACAAAGCCTGGCAGCTGTTTGCATTTCACAAAAAACAACTGTTATCACAAGTATGATAGAATTTTTTTTTCCACAATCTTAACATCTTGCAACACCTTCAGGATATTGTAAACACACGGTGTCCCTGACAGCTCAGTACAGTAGATCTCCTACTATTGTCCAGATGACTGATCTGCCCCCCACCCACAGGGAATGCACCCTTTCCCACTGCAGGCTGGGCCAAATCCCCCCCAGACAACCCCCACATCTCACGGACAGTCACTTTATCTCGCACATATTCACTTTCTTGCTTTTACTGTATTATTGTATCATAGTATTTGTGTAAAGATTTCATATTTGTTGTGTGCCATGCCTACACCAAGACAAATCCTTACTACTGTGTAGTGTTCTTAACTGTGCATGGCAATAAACAGTTTTCTGATTCAGTATCCAAAGATCAACTGGTTACAGTTACACCATATAAATCACGCAGATGCAGCTTTACCACTGTGCCTGGTGATGAGCTGCTTCACTAAATGTAGTGGGGGGAAAATTGCCATCAAGGTTTGCCGCACATCAAAGTTCCCATTATTTCTACCAGCCCTGAGAAACCTGTAATCATGGAATATTTGTAGCTTTGATACAGCGATGTCCACAGGGTCAGCGTAATCCAAAGTGGTCCAACCTCTGCTGCAAGTGCTGCTGGGAATGTTTTTCATGACAGATGACTGTCATCATGACAGTATGTTTGACCGACAATGTTTATGCGTTATTGTTTGGTTGTGTGCATAGAGTATTGTTGCAAATTTCTATTTTCATGTGTTGCCTCAAGTTGCCACATTATCAGCTCATGGGTTTGTTTCAATGAGTGGCCTATTACCTGGTGGTAGAGTTATTGTGAGTGGAAAATTATCGATAGTAAATATGACAGCCTGTCAATTTTGATCCTTGAAAGTCACCTTAGATTTTTTGAAGCATTTTTATTGCAAATATTTAAACTTTGTTCAATTAAGTTAAAAAGTCTTCCACGTTTACAAATGAAGTTAGAACATCAGCATGAGCATGGATGCCTGAAGTCTTCTGTGATTTTTGGAAACATTGAAAAATTAATTCAGGGCCCGTACTCACCAGCATGTCAACGTTGTTTCTAGCGGTCACACTGAAACTAAACGTCGGACTAAAAATGTCGAACTCCTTCCTCCGTTTGGAACAAGTCTCCAACACGTCGCTCCCGAGCCAAAGGATTAATGAATCCAACATAAATTGGAAAACATGATTAATAACATTTGATTGGTCACTCGGCAAAACAACGTACCTTTTTATCCAATCAAATTCATTAGTGCCCCGTCCCTCTTCTTACACAAAAGGATTATTTGACGATCAGCTGTCCATCAAACAGTGCGCAGCTGTCGAGCTTGATTAGCCAGTGATGATCAGTGTTGATAATTTAGAGACTTTATCTAAGTTCAGTTTTCAGACTTTCTATAAACGTATTTTTTTTTAAATCCGACTAGCGCCTTTTTCTGGCGTTTACTGGAGACTGTGACGTTAAGTATCGTCCACGTGTCGTTCACGTGCCGTCAACGAGAGCAGGTGCTGCCGTGGCCCCTCCCACGTCCCCACCCACCCAGAGAAATGCATAATGACACACTGAATGCAAAAATGTATAAATATTAATATTTGTATAAATATTTGTTTGTGATGTTTTAGTGCAAAATGTCAGTTGTGGACACCAGCAGTTTGTTATGGTTCTGGAAAACAGCTTTTTAGTTTGTTTGGGCTGAAATAAGCTATTAAAATTAAATGTTGCAAAAACTACATGGGCATAAAAGTTTGGAGGCCCCTGGTATAGATTATACAAATTATTTATGAAGCCTACTACTCTTACTATCAGCGAGGAGCAGGACTCCTGGTTGGAATGGGTGTGATGTCCGAATTTTAGTGAAGTTTTTAGAGTTGAGGCTCGTAGTTTCAGATAGTGGGAAAGTGATGAAGTGCTGAAATCAGTGACTTTTCAAGTGAAAAGACTTGTTCTAGATAAAACATAGGTAGCAGAAGATGGATGTACTGAAGTAAAAGACAGGCCCATGCTTTATGCCAAGTCTATTTCTGCAGCAGTACAGTTATTGACAGCTGCTGAGAATCCACTGCGTCACTGTGAACACATCCTCATCAGCCCCATCCACTCGTTTTTTCCTGTGATCGCACATTGGACTACATGATTAAAAGTAATAGTTTTAGGCAGCTCTCACTTATGATGCCGAAAGTGTGTGTGTGTGCGCGCCCAAGCATCTGGATCATTTGTCCACAAAAGGATCATATAGTTCACCTCCACAACCTCATAATGTGTGTTGGTGCTGTGATAACGTTTCCATTCATGCATCCCCTTTGGTGCTTGGGGCGATTGTTTTAATGAGCGTTGTTGTCGATGACTCTAACCATGGCAGTTAAACCAGCGATCTGTGAGTGCTGCTTGTTTTAGTTGTACAGAAACAGGACAATGTTTGATGGAGAAATGAATGAATCATATGTATTTTGTGTGCTGCAGTAGGAGTGGTCAAAGTTTGATTTTAATGGCAAAAAGCAGCAATCTTCCCTCTTATTAATAATATAAAGTTGCAGCTAGTGGTTTCTTTACAGCCTACACAGCAAGTGTTCTTTTTCACAGAGCAAATGCTCACTACACAACATCTGAAAAACAAATCTGAATTTGTCCAGACTATACTTTGTAATGAGCTCTGTGTTATATGTCATCTCTCCAACCAACCCCCATAACCATCATCTCCTGGTTCGTCCCATGTTGGAGCCAGTGTTTTGGAACTTGTCCTGTGCACTAAAAGTCAGCAGATCTTGGCATCTGTTGCAGAACTTTCGACCATACTTTTAAAATCAATCTCTAGTGAGTCCCCCCACATTGTGAAAATGTCAGAACCAAATCACTTTCTGAGCTGATGTGTAGGAGCCTGTGAAATCATCTGAGTAAAAATAGTTAAAACTGAAGGCATTTTTTACCACTTTTAACCACTGCAGCGTAACCATGGGTGTCATTCAGTGAAAGTAAACCAGGCTTCAGCTGAAGTAAGGTTACCGCACAATTTCTGTAACAGTGTTACTGCAGCTAACCATATACGAGAAGGTTAACCCGAAGCCATCCTAGCCGAGGATATCGACAGAGCAAAGAAAAGAAGCCCACAACTAATGTTCGCCTCAGACACACACACACACACAGTTTTCACCAGCAAACGTATTATTGATTTTATTTTAGGCTTTTACAGAAACTACACCAAGGACAACGGCAATAGAGCCCTATTAGTCTTTGAAATCTTTTAGTTCATCAAGCATTAGATGACCAATATTGCAAAGTACTCAGAGTCATTCTACTACTCAGAGTTTGTGTGAACTGCTTACTAGTGTGTATTGATGTGTGCCACTGGCATAAACTACGTCGTCTGTAGCTCTTTTTTTTGTTTTAGAAACAGTTGTGTTTACTTTCTTTCATATTCTGAAGCTTTATGACTGCAGTTTTGACTATCTGTTACTTACCTTAACATGTCCTGGTCTGGCAATAGACCCAAGCACAGACAAAGTGGCTCTATAACTGTGCCTGCCCCATATAAATGTTGTCTTGTCTAATGAAGCATTTAAACACATTTGATTAGAGTATTGTCTTTTCATGAGATTTGTTTTGTGTAGCAATAGTCCTTTATGAATTTAATGGTCCAGTGGGATGTCCTAGGATTATCATTCAAATGTTCACTGCCAACATATCTATTTCGCTTTGCTTGCCTCTCTCCTCCTCAGATCTAAGTATTTTTCATTCTTTATTATCTCTGCAACTCCCTCACACATCTGAGTTTTTTGCTATTGTATCTCCCTCAACCACCTCCTTTCTCATCTTCTCTCTGCCTCGCTCACCTATTTCATTCACTGACTCTTCAGCAAATTGTTCCTTGAATCTTTTTTTATCCCTCTCTCTCTTCCTACTCTGCAACTCTCCGTCTCATATTCCCAGCACTATCTATTGCTCTTCTTGTTTTTCCGTGATTAAGCTATCCATTATGAATTAGAATTATCCATTTCAATGCTGTGAATCATACAAGCCTGTAATATGTTAAGCGCTGACATCTTCATAAAAGCTGAGTCTATAAAAAGAACATTGTAAACATCCATCTTGTAACTTCATAAGAAAACATGGAGACAGCGTGGGCTTTCTTGTAGGTGAGAAAGTAGTGCACATGGAATTACCACTTAGACTCACAGTGCACCTTATTTGAATTCTACTGTCACCTCTTAGTTGCCTGGATCGACCTCCATCATTACATCAATTGCAAATCACAGTCCCCAGGGTTTTCTCCGACCCCATGTTAATGCCATACTCCAACACCGACCATAAATTGTGATGAGAAACCAAATTAACAACATGCTGTGATTCCACAGTGGGGAAAATGCGGTTCAGAAATATGAATTGGTATCATAACGCACAAGTCTGGCAGAAGCAGGGCCCTCAGCAGGAAGCCTGGCTGGCAGACAGGCAGCTCAAGAGCAGTCCCAGCTGTTCCTCACATAGTTACATTTACGCCCGACCTTTTGGGAGCACACACAAATGCCACATTTACCCTCGCCACACCTCTGATGCTCACATCTGACTGTTCAACTTGCTGAGCAAAACACGGATAGGTAAACTGCAGTTTTTTCCTCACTCTAAAGACATTTCTGGAGGTACATCAGCAGTGTTTGATGGTTTGTTTGTGTGTGATTACATGCATTTAGATGCCTTGATTGCAGAGCTTCCCACTAATGCAAAGGGCAAAACTACTGGACACAATTTTTCATCTTCTGTCAGTGAATCCAAACATTTTTGGCAGAGTGAACTAGTTAATGAAGCACAACACTGTACCAGGTGTGGATAAAAAATCAGATTGCTTTTAGAAAGAAATTGCATTATGCAACATGGAGGGTCACCAATTATTTTCAAGGACTAAATGAATTGTTGCAGGCTAAATTAGTTGTTTAACATTTACTTTAATCCTGGAAGAGAAAACATTTCAGCTTCCTAGTACATGGACCTGCGTGTGAAGTGGTAGGTTATCCCCAGAGAAGAAAACAGCCAATATGTTGTCCCCTGCCATTAATGCAGATTTGTAGTTGAGCCATAAAGGGAAATTATTATGTGCAGCAGGGAGGGTGGGGAAGAAGTCGTTTGCTGTCATTCAAATTATTATGAGCGACAAATTGAGCATTGGGTAATAGGTGATTGTTGATGGGTATGAGAGATTGCCCATCCCAGATGACTATTTTTCTAAAGACCAGCATTAAATGGGCTTGAAAAATACACATTCACAGCTTGACCTGATCCCTTCAGGCAGTTGTTTCAGGATCCCAGGGGGCAGATTAAAATTCTTTTCTTCCCCTGGCGGTGAAACGGTTGAATTCTAATGAAAGATTACAGCACTTAGTTTATACCACCAAATTTATTGTGTCCCATTTGCTGTAGTGTCTTTAAGATGTATTGGATTTATCTACTGTCCATTGTGCTGTCCTTCCGACTGTCTGTCATCCCTAGTTTATGTGAGAGCATGTCATTTACATTTTTTCCAAATGAGACAATGATGTGCATCTAATCTATCAAATCCAGTGCCTTTGAGGAGTCAGTTAAACACTGGGAAAGTTTCTGTGTCCTTAATAATAGGACACAAAGTATTAGCTATTAAAGAAATGTTGTAGCGCCCCCCTTTGGCGCCAGCGAGTCGAAGCATGATGCAACAAAAGGGCAACAATGAACATTTTCCACCAAATGGCATTTGGGTTGTGAACATTTCAAAAATACTTTGGATCGTAGATCAGTTACTTGTAAAAAGCGAAAAAGTTCCTGGAAAGGAACAACGTGGATTCATTACTTATGGAAAAACCTTTTGTTTTGGGGTTCTGTTCCATCTTCTTTTCAGTATGTTTTATGTCTGCCCATAATTACCATTAGTTCACAAACATCACAGCTGGAGGACATTAGCTGCAGGACTCTTTGGGAGAGGACTGGACTGGGTCTGCTTGGATCTACAAAAAGACTACAGTTTGAAATGTCCACGGTGTCTGAAGAAAAGAGTCTGCATCAACAATGTCAGATGGCATCATTACATTGTAGTAGTCAGGGTTTTTCCAAAGCAACTTGCAATTATTTGCACACACATACACCCAGAGGCACACCTGGATTTATACAAACACCCCCGATTTTTTGTACAAAGTGTGTGGAGGATTTGGTCCCTTTGGCCAAAAGACCAAAGGAGGTAAACAGGTTTCTTCTCTCTTATGAGTTGAGGTGAGATGCCCATGAGATGTTTGAGGCCAACTGTTATTTTCTGTAAAAGGCAGAGCTCTTCTGTCTACTGCACATACTGGTATAATGCCCTAAACTAGTATGTTATTTTCTATTATTACTAGTGTATTTGACCTTCATGATTGGTTGTTCTTTTTTTTTTGACAAAGGGCCTTGGAATACATTACTTATTGAAACCTCTCGCATCTCTGTGAGAAACTGTATATAAAAAAGAGAATAAGGGAGCACATATAGGTACATAGGGTAGATATGGTGTATTACCTAATCGGTAATGAGTGCATAAGGATGCAATGGTCTGCTTCTATGTGTATGACTTTATGGCAAATATTATTGCAGTGCATAAATATTCACAGCAGTTTGCTCAAAATGAATCCATGGAAAGTATTGTTTTGCTTTTACCCTGTATACAGCACAGTATATTTCTTCAAACAATTCCTAACCCCAAAATCTATAAGCCCACTGGCCTGTGCACTTTCAAACGTCTCTTCTTTTCCCAGTCTTACTGTGCATTCTTTATGTACAGGTGTGTGCCTAGTCAAGGAAACCTCTTCCTCCGGCTGGCATTTAATCATGCTCATGATGATGACCTCTCATAAAGAGAGAGAGAAGCAACAACACCACTCCTAGAAATCAAAGTTAAAGTTCAAATAAACTGCATTGATGTGCACCTGACCTTAAAGTTGAGTCAGCCAATATAGGCATATCCATCAGGGAAGCCTGGTTACAGTGCACCAGGTGGAAAGATAAAGCCTTTACCGAGCAAAACAAAGGTCAGCAAACAGCCTGTAGGATTCATTTGCTGTAAAGTTCCCCTTGCTGTTATATCCACAGCATTTACAAAGCATCACAAAGAGAAACAGCAGTGTTATGTGGTGTTGCTGAATATAGATTTTACAGATTTTCAAGTCCGGTTTTAAGAGAAAATCAAGGCACTGGAACTTTTTCTTTTACAATGTTAACGATAATGTAAGTGGTCTGCACTTATTTTCGGCTGTACCCAAAGCATACAGTGTATTACAACGTTGCTTCACATTCACCCATTCCATAGAAGGTGATTCTCTAACCCACCAGGAGAAACTTGGAGTTCAGTGTCATGCCCAGCGATATTTTAACATACTGCCAGGAGGAGTGGGGCATTGATTCCCTCATGACCTTGGTGGGTGACCTTGCAGTTTTTGGAACCACAGCCAAAAAATTATGTGATCTAGGCAAAACTGAAATCTTTAAAAAAATAATCAAAATAAAAAGAATATGAAATAAAAATGATAGATTGTGTTCCAAAATGAATAAATAAATAAATAAAAGCTCTTGTTGCTTTTCGGCTGTTTTATGTAGAATTTCAAAATTGTCTGGGCCTTTTCCCCATATCAAATCAATCCAAATCAAAGATGAGGGGTTTTATTTTAGTGATCATTTTGTTTTAAGCACTCAAAACACGTTTCTTACATATCGACAACAAACTATCATCAATCACCACACACCTGAAATCAAATACTGTTTCGCTGGCACAGTGATAACTGAATTGGCCGGGGTAGAGATGAGAACCTCTTAAACTTGTATCCCCAAAGACAAGGATTTTATGTGAATGGTAGTGCTGCACCTTCACAAGTCATACTGATCCTCCTTGCATAATCGCAGGCCCTTACTACGCTTGTCTGCATGCTTGATGAAAGGGAAATGTGTCCCATACAGCAGAAACAGAAAAGAGGCTTTCTAGAGAATGACTATTAACTCATAAGTGTGTCACTGCAATTTGGAAAAGGGCTCTAAAATATTCCATTTGGTGGTTTTAAATTGCCAAGCACTGAGGTGAAAAATACTAAAATCAAACACAGGGCCACACTGAAACACAGCTGGCACATGCACAAGTACACACACCAAACACACACCACCGCACAAGGTAATAACAGTGGTTGTGTGCTGCGTGGCCAAGTATAATAATAATAATAATGTTTCCCGATGTCTGCATGCTCCTGGTGCTTTAGCTACTTCCTAGCAGATACTGTATTTTATAGCTACACACCAATACCTCCTCAAAGTGCTACTGAGCCATACTGCACCTGATGCCAGGCCACCACAGTGAGAGCTGCTGTACAACACAGAACTGTGTGCCAGCAACACATCCAATTGGACGCATGTCTCTCTATCCTCCAATCCACCAAGCAAACAATACCATCAGCACTTGATCTGCAATAAATAAATAATAAAGGAAAAAGTAAAAGAAAAGGGGAACAAGAATCTGTCCTCTTCTTTCTGAAGACAAACAAACAATAACCACTTTTTGAGTCTCCAAGTAAACATCTTCCACTTAAACTATTTACATAGTGAGGAAGTGCTTTTTAGATGCATTGCACCTCATGCGGCTCTCTTCAAACTCAAGTACAAACTTACAAACCACCTCATTAGCTCTTTGCAAGCTCTTGATACCAATTAAACAAATTCTAGACATGCCAACCTGTGGCCCCTCCAGGAAAGAGAAGTAAAAGCTCCTGCCATGTTGACGCTCCTCTGCTGTGCTTTGAAAGCTCATGTTTTCTTTGCACCGGTTTTTGAGTTTAACCTTTCAACACCAGTCACATCTCTTTCATACACTGCACCGTAATGAAACGGTACTGTATTACAGCTAATCTGCAGTGTATATGACTCATAACAAAATACAAATTGCTTTACGACCCACAGGTGTTGTAAATAAATGTACCACTCACTTCCCTTTCTAAATATCTATAACCTGATGGGCCATAGTGTAATATAGTAAAAATAATTTGACACCAACAATTACACTAATAAAACCACAGATGTAAAACCTATTTCGGGAACACTCAAGTTAGAGCTGCTACAATAGATTTTATTAAGTAGCAAATAATGTTTTACATTTTGTACAATTAAACTGGAAAATACACAAATGCAAATACACATGCACACAAAAAACAGGGGGTTCAAAACGTATAACTGCTGTGTGGCAGAATAAAGAAGTGATTTCTTTCCTTGTCTTTTTCCATGCCTATTCTAACCTGCTGCCTCCCTCATTGTTTTTCGATGCCACAGGTTGGTTTGAGAGTGCAGGTTTAAAACAGCTGCTGCTGCCTGTTTTTGATAGTGGGTAAATGGTCTGCACTTATACAGTGCTTTTTTCTACCTGTTTGCTACCCAAAGCACTTCACTTTACTGCTTCTCATTCACCCATTCCCGCTCACGATCGCACACACTCACATACCGATGGGGGAGCCGCCCTACACTCACCAGGAGCAATGTGTGACCGAAGGAGCCAAGGATCTAACCAACAACCCAGGCGTTTCCAACTGCTCAACCACCTGAGTCGTCCCTAACTACACCGGGTGAATCTGGATTCTATTTCAGTAAGATAGGACACCCTTACAGCCATTATTAAATCTAGTTTGAAACTAAAAAGAGATAAAAATGGATGAATAAGTGCTTTAATAAATAAGGCTCCACAGGCCAGGACCAAAGGCCAGTGTGCACAGCATGAACCTCTAAAATCAGATGATTAGTCAATCAATGACTTTTTCAGCATGCACAGTGGAAGCCCGAATGTGTTTTCTCGACTGAGAAAAACACTGTAAACCTACATAAGAGTGTTGCTTTCTTATGCTTAAAAGAGGATATTCAAAACACTGTCAAGTCAATTGGTAGGTTAACAGCAATAATTGGTCTTTCACAATAATAATTGTTAAAAAAATCAAAAAAATTTTAACACCTGATCTCAGAACATCTCACCAGCAATTAATATTATGGTCAACTTGTCTAGGTCTATTTTCTATCTAGATGGATTGTGCAATTCCCACTGTTTCCCCCTGAACAATTATGACAAAGTGGTGTAGTCGAGAGTATAAACAGGGATGTGTTAAGCTATCCTCACTGCTGAAACCAGTGTGGACTCAAAGTGCCCACCACTAAACAGACTAGTGTTGCATGATCACTGGGTACAAAGTAAATAATACTAGAAATAAATTGCATGATTATTTAAGAGATTTTTAAAAAATACCAGAATGCAAGGATACTTTTCACTGAACACATAGCAAATCCTAAGACACACTGCTGCATTTACAGCACATTCGCTCTTAGTAACTATTGCTAAACACGTATTACTGCAGAAATACAACGGTGCAACGTTTTCACTTGTCAGGCTTTATAAATGTTAACCACTGCATGGATAAAACTAAATGCATAGACATTTTATCATCAGCAAATATCCCTCCAGACACTTACAGAGTTTAATCCTCTCTGAAAATGGCACCTGAGGTGCAGAAGACAGTCCACCTTGGATCTGTAGCCTTGACTCTGGAAGGGGTCCCTGCTCAACCTATTACATTTAATCTCCACAAACAGTGAGCTATTTTTCCTCCTGAAGACAAGATATAGCCAATATCTCTGTCCCATGAGTAAGGCTTATATTAAACTGATACCTGAGAAGAACCGACTTAATCAAAACCAACAAACTACCCAACTTTGACAGAGAGCGGTCTGGAACATCTACAGGAGGAGCCTTGCCCATGCCCAGAGCCAGTGGGAGGGCAGTATGCTGTAGTGCTATGCTGCACAACATGCGCAACCCAGGGAGATGTCACTAGTAATTGAGGCATTAGTAATCCAAGTGCCTGTAACTATACCGTACTATGCTGTTTTTTCCAGTTCCAGTTGGACCGTGGTTCTGTTTTCTCCCACTTCTGCTCTTCTTCTTTGGTTGTGGGGATCAAGAACCATTGGGGCAGTGGGATAATACCCTGCATTCCCGGTAGATAGTGTATAATTACACAGACAAATTGTAATCCTGATTAGCCCCAGCAGCCTTTCCAGCCGGTTTACATAATCACATTGAGTGAAAGTCTTCATCAAGGGCTCAGTGGCCAGATTACTGTTTGTGCAGAACCTACCTGTTTACCACCAATTAGTGCCCAGTGTAAGTACTGTGCGAAAAAAAAAAGTTTTCCAAAATATGGAAGCTGTGAGGGCTGTTGAGAAGTATTATTATAAAAGTCTGCTCACAGGCATTAATCATTCACCGTCATTTGATGTTCTGATGTCAATGTGGATCGGTAACTGTGTGTTCTGTGTGTCCTCTCCTGCAATGCCCTTTTATCTTCACGCCCCCTTTTTCTCTATCAGGTCACTACTAGGACTGTCTGATAAATAGGCAGAGAGAAAAGGGAAATCTGATCCACGATGTGCCATAACATTTATCAGTTTACAACCTGAAGGGAAAAGCCGGGAATCTGTGGCCATAACTTCTGGCTCTTCTTCACTTACTCTTAAAGAACATCACCACTCTTTCATGTGATATTATCCACTACTTGTGCGGACATTTGTCACAAGAATGGGCTGCTCTCAGCTTTGTGACCGTTTTATTATTGGGAACGTGATTGATCGTCGTCCAATCGATGGGCGCACTGTGATTGTCATAAAAAGAGCAAACGCAGCTCTTGTACTCAAAAGAAGATGAAGTAATGTTCTCACTCTCGGTGCAAAAGATTTCAATTTGTGGTCGGCAGAGGTCTTTTGCTCAGGTCCCTGCAATTTAGTTTCCTGAAATGTTGTGTCTGTGTCCCAGAGAATGAGTTAATCATTTACAGTAATGGTTTATATCATAATTGATGCAGTGAGACACTATTTTATTTTAATCAAAACATCTACACTTCACTTCCGTTTCATTAATTAAAAAAAAAAGTTAAATTTCCAATGTAGTGTATAGATCGCTAAAATTCAAACTGATTTTACAGTCCAGTTTTCAGCAAAGTCCTACACCCAGGATCCTGTCTAAAAAATGAAAACATTTTATTCATTGAAAAAGCACCAAGGCCACAAAGTGGTTCTGTACAAACTTTGCTAGTTATGTTTTTTTCCCAGCATCATTATCTTAGCAGGAAAAGTGAGTCACAGGCCAGATCCAGTATCTTTATACTTCTGCAAACATTGAGTCAACTGTCAGAGCCGAGGAACTTCATGGTTCTTCCTCCTCGCTTTGCTCTGTGTCACTATTTCCTCCGCACTTTTCCAAGTGAAGACCCAAGCCTCCTCCTCTCCTCCCTCCAATTCCTGCCTGGATGGCTCCCTAATAAGAAACAGACCTAGGAGGACTGGTGGTGGCCTAGAGGTTTGACATGGCCACAGTGTGGGTGGTGATGAAACAGAACTGTGCCCTACTCCGCTCAACTACACTTGGCTCATTCTTGGTGGCCGCTGCCACTCTGCATGCTGCACGTTTCATAAGCCCCCGAAAGACAGGCATGAGAATTACTCACAGGGTGAACAATCTGCAGGTGGATCTGTGTCCGTCCACACACACATATATGCTTTCATCACACAAAATAGACTGAGGAAAAAAAACATTTTTAGACTTAGAATTGAATGTGCCTTTCTTGGTTGGATTTAAAAAGAGAGAATTTACTGAACTATGGCACCCACTGAAAAGACAGACATGTCCCTCCATGTCATTGGTTTCCTGTAAAACTATAAATGCCAGCAGACAGATGATGGGCACATGGCAACTTTAGGAAATGAGCAACAATTGCTTCATTGGTTTGTGCAGAAGCTGAAGTAGCATGAGCCAAATTAAGGCTGTGGATAAGGAGGAGAAAAACTGTGGGTTTGAAACAGTAAAGTCCAAGAATTCTGAACAAGCCTGTTAACTCAAACTGAATCCCAAAAGTGCCTCTGCTTTATCTGTACATGGCTGATGCATATGAAAGATGAAACCACAGCGTCTGTTCACATGTAAGGATCCGAAGCAGCCCACCTTACACCTGCCTGCACTGGCAAGTCCGATAAACACCAGGAGACAAATTGGTTCCACGCTACTAATTTCCCCGGCTCCCTAAACGGTTCCCGGAACATTTCTGGTGAGAAAATTGGCCTGATGGCAAATGGCACATAAATACTTGAAAACTCGAGCCCCAAAAAGAGGAAACGTGGGCGTCTCCAGTCCAAATAAATGACAATCTTTTTTTTCACACGATATTGAAAATCTGCAGTGGATGCGTTTGCGCCTCGGCACTCACTAGTTAGCCCACTAAGCCAAGCAGCTCACGTAGGCTATTAGAAGGAGCGTCGGCTCCGGCAAGAATATTTATCGAGCGGCTCAGTCAAAGGCTGCATTGAGCGCCACGGCGGCCAAATGCGTCCGCTCCAACTCCGTCCAACAGACCGTGGCGGCGCATTTTGCGCACGTCTGTAACGGCGAAGCTTTAGGTTCCTCTCACGCACGCACACGCACGCACGCACGCACACACACACACACACACACACACACACAGCCAAACGCATCCGAACACACAGAGAATTGCTGCAGTGGCTCGTACCTTTTACACAAGTGAACATCAGAGAAAAGAGGAGATTCCAAAAAACAATTCCCGTCCTAGTCCTCATCGTTCTGGCGTGAACAAAGTCCCCTCGGCCACATTTAATGCATCTCCTGTTGAAAACGTCCCGTAGTTCGATAGATCCGTCGTAGTATCCGTCTCTGTAAATCCCCTTCATGTTCACAAGTCACACATGAAACCTACAGCGTCTTTTTCTTTCTTCTTTATTATTTCTGTGGATTCTTTCTGCGGGTTTGAAGTCGGTTCCCGGTTCCCGTTCTGCGAGCAGAGCCGAGCACAGCCGCGCTATGTCAGCTGATGGGAGAGAAGTGAGCGAGACTGGGTTTTAGGAGAGGACCAGAGCGACCTGGACGAGGGCTCAACCATCTCTGCTGAGAGGGGAACCGAGCGTCAGGGTCTGTGGTGGTGCGGTCTCACGCATCTTTCCCCCCTGAATCCCCACAAACCGAGTGAAGACGGGAATAAAAAGAGGGGGGGAGTCGGTCCACAGTTTGAACGCTGGATTTATCGATCGGCAGGAGAGAGGGAGAGAAGGAGGGGGGGGGGAGGAGGAGGAGGGGGCGTCCTGTGTAAGTATGATGTGGCTGATGAGTGGGTAACACATCATGAAGTGGGAGCAGTGAGGTGTGGGTGGCAAGAGATGATGAGACATGTTTTTATGGAAATAATGGAAAGCCTGAGATGGAAGTGAACTCCGTTAATGACAGCGTGAGGTGAACGAGGGGGGTGGGGGAGGTGACACTCACACAGGCAGCTTCCCATCACGGAAGCTGATGAAAGAAATTCGCAATCCCACCATAACTCTGATTTTCATTTGGGAGGATCGAGCGGGGCCCTTATTGGGAGCGATGGGGCCGGGCGATTTGCAATGCAAAGACGGGACGATGACGGCGCAAAGCGCGGCTGAGTTGCAGTGGGGCTCTTCCGCCATCTAGCTTCGGGAGAGTCGCCGACCTCTGCTCTGAAAAAAAAAAAAAAAAAACCGGGGGGAGCAGTGAAGTGAGAGGCCGTGATTGCACATTAGGATGAACATCATCAGGTCGGGTTTCTTCAAGAGCAGCGGAGCCTAATGCTCATCAACACGGTCCGGGCGCTCACGGCTTCCAGTGGCCCCACAAATTAAAGTTTGCGCCTCTGGAAAAGAGCCGGGGCCGCGTGTGAGGTGCGAATCAATTCTGTGCTTTGCTTCGGGTTTGAATATTGGTCGGTTAATAAATGTGATAGCAACGGCCTCGATACTAATCAATATTCTCTGGCCTAGTATTGGGCAGATTTACGAGCACGACGCCAGCGGGGCCTGGTCCTGAGGAAGAACCGAGCCCGGACTCACACCGGGGCGGAGGAGCTGTCCGCGGTGCTGAAAGGCTGAAACGCAGCTTATGCTCCCATCACCCCCCAATAAAAGGACTATGAATCATAAAAAGATACCATTCAATTTCTATTTATTGGTTGGCTCAATGACATATCCAATCAAAAACAAAAACTGAAGGCAAAATAATAAACAAACAAACAAAAAACCCTGCCCTTTACCTATCAGTCCTCTCCAAAAGTCATCTTTGTGCAAGTTTCTGTTCCGTATCCAAGGTTAGTTATCTAGACAGTAAACCTCCCACCCTGAGCCCTGCTCTCCCCTGGGAGAATAAATGGGAGAAAACAGCTTGATCCTGCTCTAATCTCGTCTAATTATAAGGCAGCAGAGGGCAATGGAACTGTTGTCCTTGGCCAAATATTCAAAAAGCATAATTCAACTCCAGAGGGCATATGGTGATAAATATAGCATTTATAACAGTGCTGCTGTGAGATTTATATAGGATTCTTGTAGCACTTTATGGGGCTTTGTATTTTGTGAATTAGGTTTTATTCTGCAATTTCTGTGTCTTGGCCAACTCAATGAAACGTATTGTCGTTCTTTGTGAAAATCTCATTTTACATGTTTCTGCGGACGGCATGATATTAATCTATCTACAAACTGAATCTCCGCCACATGAGTGATAGATTTGTATCCTCGCTCCATTTCTCTGTAGAGTTGTTTATCTCGACGCTTTATGCCGCAGAAGCAAACCACTGTGTGTCTGCCGGTGTGAAGTGCAACGTCCCTTATTCCCTCCTGGCATCAGAATTCTTCAGGTGTCTGCAGGTCCAGTGGAGGCTGCTGGGAATTGATTGAGGCACCAGGCAGCTTGTCTTTAACACTGTAATCGACAGGTGGGCCCAGGAGAGTGGGCTTCAGTAGTATTGATGTCTCTTGCAGCGCTTGCTTGCTGCTTCATGAGCAATCACACTGCCTCCTGCCTGATCCTCCTGTTGATTCTGTGTGCAACAATGTGCGCGTCTCCATGTCTACGTACAGTACGAGCGGGTCACCGGTGCCAAATTGAAGAAGCATTGTTGAGCGTTCTATGTACAGTCACTGCACGTATTTGGACCTCTTCGCTTTTTAAATATTTGTTGTACTTTTTTTTTTAATGAAAGAAAAATGAATACTTGGCCGTGACTCCTCACTCCCAAATCAATAATAACAAAGCGAAAACATATTAAAAAAGCAAATTAATTAAAAATCTAAAGCGTAAATACCTTATTTACATAAGTATTCACACTCTTAATTCAATACTTTGTGGAGTCTCATTTGGCAGTAATTACAGCTCTGAATCTTTCTGGGTAAGTCTCTACATGCTTCTCACACCGGGATTTAGGCAGTTTATATCATTCTCCCTGCCAGATCCTCTCAAGCTCAGTCAGATTGGATGGGAAGTGTCTGTGAGCTGCCATCTTCAGGCCTCTCCACAGATGTTAAAGGGGTGTAAGTGTGGCCTTTGGCTGGACAAATCAAGGACAGTCTCAGACTGTCCACGTCCGTGAAGCCTCTCCAGCCTTGTCTCGGCTATTTGCTTTGGATCATAGTCGTGATTAAAGGTGTTCTGGTTTCTTGAAGAACGTCCCTGTATTTGGCTGCTTTTCTTGAGTCTCGAGCAGTCCCCCTGTCCCTGCTGCTGTTGTTTCCCAGCTCCGAACAGTCCAGCTTGTCAAACCCTGCTTCCAATAAACACCTAACACCAGCTTTTCCCATAAAGGGGACTGTTAGAGTGAATAGCGGGTTCCTGGTCACCTCTCCAACCAAGATGGTTCTTGTCAAGTTAGTCACTTTGTCTGACCAGGCAGCTCTGAGACAGCTGCTAGTGCTTCACTGCTACTTCCATTTCAGTTATTGAGGTCACTGTGCTCCTGGGAAAACTCAGAACTTTAGAAATGGTTTTATATCCTTTTCCTGATTTAAGCCTTGGCACAAGATGTGATTATTGAGGTCTACAGAATTTTCCTTGGACTTGTGGTTTTTGTGCTCACATGCAGTGTGACTGCTGGGTCAAAATATGTCCAAACAATAAATTTTGCCAGACTCATCCAAAGATTGCAGGAGTCAGCTGAGCACAATTTAGACTAAACAGCAAAAGGACTGAATGCTTACTGTATGTTAATGACAGATTTCACTTCCTGATTTTTAATTATTAGATTAATGGGCAAAAATTGAATTATTTTCATAGAACAGAACCAGGGATCTAATGAGCCAGATAATTAGCCAGCCGGCCGAACGGCTAGTCAAGGTGCTACAGTGACTGCACTGGCTCTGTTTTGTCCTCTGGGACTTAGGCTGTTGTGTTTTCGGATCTGGACAGCATGTTCTGTTTAGCAGCAGCCAGGTATGAGGATTGATGCCTGGGAAGGTTTCGGTGTCACAGACGGGCCAAAGGTCCCCTTTTTTTCCCAGAGGGAGGTTTATGAGGAGTTTAGACAGGTTGCCCTGAATGTCTCTGTGTGTGTGTGTGTGTTTGTGTGTGTGTGTGTGTGTGTGTGTGTGTATGCATACTGTAATGTGTGTATAGTAAGCATGAGAGCATGCACACGGTTGAATAAAAGTGTCAGAGCCTTTGTGTGTGTGTGTGTGTGTGAGATGCATGTGCCCTTCAGCAATACACACGAAACTGTCTGTATTTGTGTGCTTGCATGTGCACACGCTGTGATGCTTTATGCCTTTGCACACATCTGAGATGAAATCTCCAAGCCTGGGATATATTTTGTTTGTGTGTACGTCTGTTCGTATGGTGGGGCAAAGTGCAGCTGGTAGGAGGTTGATAGAGTAAGCACTGGGATCGGATTAGCTGGCTTGACTTCCCCAGAGGAATGTGTCTGGATCTGGCTTCTCTCACACAGTGCCGCTAATCCACTGCTGGGTTCTGCCGCTCCATTGCTCCGAGTTTGCTACCTACAGCACCCAAGGGGCAGCGGAAAGGTGTGGGCAGGTGAAAGGGCGAGGGGGGAAACATCAGTACATATGGGTAAAAAGGTAAAGGGCAATGGGGATGAAATCACCCTACGTTTGTGTGTGCTGGGGGGATTCAGGGCTCCAATAAGATTATCATGTGTCTCAAATAACATTTTAAAGCTGATAAAGTTTGCTGAGCACTTTTGAGTGGACTGCTGCACGGTCGAATACACTCAGCCTAAATGCTAGTGTGGGTAAGCAGTAACTTGTGGTTAAAGTCAAGAAAGTGAGACCTACTGTACAGTATAGGTGGGTTGTGAGATAGAAGGCGGATTTTTACACGCAGAATCAGTTTGTAACATGGATCTTAAAACTGTGCAAAAGCAGAACTTCACACCTCATCCTGAAGCAGGTCATATGGTGGTGTACTGACAAAAATATGCATTGACAATTTCAGCGAGATGGTAAGATACAGTAAGCTGTCGATGTAGCTTCGGGCAACACTCTGACTCATGAGTCATGGCAACTAGTTCAGACTGAATAAATATGGATAAAAAGTGACATCAAAAACATCAAAACCCTTTTTGATCAGTTTTTAGCCTTAGAAAGTGTCATACAATATGTACCACACAAATTTTTCTCTTTCCCTTGTACGCAACACATTCCTTTCCAATCTCAAATTCTTTTTTTAATGTTGTCTCAACAACTTTACAATATTACCAAATATGAGCTTAACATATTCTGCTGACTTTTTCTCATTAGGTTTTCTACAGGCCTCAGTCAGATCCAAGCTCATCTGCTTTGTTCGCAGATCTGACGTTAAACATCCTTAAACCGTTTAACTTGTGCGGAAAAGTCTGACATGCTAGAGACGGAGGGAGAGAGGGACGGGGGGGGGCGAGGAGAGAACAACGAACTGAGTGAAAACAAGTGTTAAAACTATTGATTGAGGGACGGTGGAAAACATGAAGGAGAAAGATAGAAAATAGGTATGAGTTGAAGAGGGGGGAGAGAAAGATAGGGAAGGACAATCAGGCAAAAGGAGGACAGAGGGAGGATGAATTAAGGTTGCTGGCAGTGAAAAACAGAAGAGAAACAGATGGAGGAGAGGAGCAAGGGTAAAGAATTATAATAAGCAAGCAAAAAAAAAATAGATTTGAGGAGCAAAGAAACTGCAGTAACAAGGGAAATGTAATGAATAGTCAATCTAACTGGCTACCAAATAAATGTGTTTACTGAGGAGATAACATGCTGTATTTTGGGTGACTCAAGCCGTCTAATGTATGGGTCGAGAAGCTTGAAAGTGTTCGGTGTTTATTTGTTCTTTTCAGTTAAGATAGAGAGGATTTCAATAAATACTCCACAAACAAAATATGGAACTCTGTGTGTGTGTGTGTGTGTGTTACTTAAGGTCAAATCATTCATCAAATAGGTTCAAACAAGATGGAATGTGTTTCCATTCCAACAATAATTGGTAAAAGTAAAGATAGGAATAAAAAAAAAAAAAACTGTTGTTCACCAAAGTGACTCCTCTGCAGAAGTCTCACCTTCAAACTTGGCCTCATCATATATTGAAATGTAGAATGAAAAGTCTGGTGATACGCAGACTTAATCACATGAATAAAAGATCAAAGGGAAAATTTGCTGATTGAGAGAGGGGAGGAGAGAATAAGTAAACACTAGCTTTTTGATTCTCTTCACCGAGTGGAAAAAATAAGTTAAACACCTTATTTTGAGAGGAAAAATAGCCTGTTTGATTGTAAGTGTGAAAGAAAGACTTCGAATTGTGCTGGGGTTATTGAGCGAGAGGTTTTCTGACAGTCCACAACATAATCTAGTATTCATGACAGCCAAGGCTAATCACACTGTGAAATGCAGACTTACCTGCACACGGACTAAAGTGTTGTTATGCTTTTAAAAGCACCTTCAAGGCAGCTCAGCACAGGCAACCTTCTGAGGCTGGAGAGGTGGGCAACTTATGCATGAACTGCGAGCACGAGGGGTGTTTTTATGTATTTGCTCCTTGTATCTATACTTGTTACTAAATTCTCATCCCTGCTGAGGAGAAAATTTTCAGTTTGAATTCCATTAAAAAAGGTGTTTCTTCAGCACTACAGCTAAATTCCGTTGCGCAGTACTTGTTATGTGTAAATGCTGTTGGTATCTCACAGCCTAAACGAATAAATAAATCAGCACTTCGGAGCATCATCTTACACTATGTAGAACATGACGCGTTGGATGCTTGAGCATGCTGGATTTAAAAAAGAAGCAGATTTCTGGTTTTTGCTTTTTAGAGCTAATATTACATTTTGCAGAGCATGGTGCAAGGATGAGGCAAATCAAGCACCCTGCTAAGCAGCTTAGCAAGTCCTGTAACACTTAGTGTTGCACCCAAGGTGAAATGCATGACTGCCATAGCAGCTCGCCACATTCCATGTAGGTCAATGAGCTCCGAGCACTTCCTGTTTCAAGTGATGGTTCAAGGCCATCCTGGCATCACGACGGCTTTGCATACTGTCTGCTCATTGTATTGCTCTTGCACTTATTCCACATTCTTGGCTTTCATTGCCTTTGTCCTAAGCCCCAGCTCTGCGTCTGCTACTATACATTCCAACCAGGAATGAAAGTAATCAATAGCTCAGTTAAATATGCAATAAAAAGATAATTCTTTGCCTTCAGCAAGAAACGTGGTGTAGTATTGCATCAGCTTGGTTTGAACATTAATAATTCTACTTACCAGATTTTTCTCATTAGTTAGACGTAGTTTACATATCAGCGGGTTACAAATGTATGCAGCATGAAATACACGTGATGTGGCCAAAAAGCAGATTAATACGAATGTCGTTCGTTTGTTCTTTCTTGACTGTCTCAAAGAGCAAAACATGCATAATTCCCCAGTCTGTGTGCACGAGCACATAATGCTGGGGTCTTATTTCTTTGTGCAGTTTGACTTTGAACTCTCTTACTCCAGGGCTATTGCCCAGAAATTGATCTTTGGTGTACAAAATGCCCCTTTTAACAATTTATGTGTGGGTGATTTGTTTGGAAAGGTGGATAAAATAAATAGAGTAATATAAGAAACCAGAATGTGATGTAAGGGAAAATGAAACAGTATTTTGACTGAAAATGCAGCTCATTTTGTCCAGAACCTAAGTGCTGAATGAAGCTTAAAATGGGCAGGATGAACTGCTGGGTCAGAGTAGGTGACTCACCACTTACTGTGTATCTATTCACCACTTATTGTATGTCTACATAAAGATATGAGTGCGATCACAAATTTTATGCATTTCTTGTATCACTAATAGAGAAAAGCAAACAGAAAATGACACATAAGTTTCTTTAGGTCAGAACATTTAATTATTTCTGTCTCAGGTTAAATATATCATCATGCACAGGAATTAAATTAGACGCAAGCAGGATATTAAGTTTATATACAGTATGAATTCATTGTGTGATCATGGAGCTAATTTGCTGTGTGAAGCACTTTCTAATGTTGGCTAATTATATTTCTATTCCGGTGAAGTGAACTCAAGTTAACAAATGTTTGCACAAGTGGGATTTTCAGATGTCACATAACAGATGTACAGCATGATGACTTGATCACGAGCGTGGGACCGGTCTCCTCGATGAAACATCACATACATACACAGACACACTGTACACAACATCAACCTGTTGAGTCAAGCTGTGTCTTGCATTTTAGCAGATACTGGTGTAAACTTATGTAAATTTAGAAACTAAAGCTGGGACATTTGTGTAGATGCTAATCATATGAAATCCGACAGGTGGCATCTAAACATGTTCTGTAGCTTTTTGTGACTCTAAGTGATCTGAGGCCCTGCCACCCTGCTATGTGGGTTTATTATGTCTGTTCTGCAGTAGGCACATTTTCACCCCCATAGGATTCATGCAGCCTCGTTCTCACCCCTACCTTTGAGCAAGTTGTGCCAAAAATGGGTCATACTTCTAAAACTGCTTTAAAATCATTTTTATGTTAGTTTCCATGGATGGCCAGCAACCTTAATTATACCCAGTAATCATCGCCTGAGGTGAATGCACATTTATTTTGCTGTAGTAGCGTAAAATGTGAAAAGCAGATCTATGTACCCTGTCCTCCCCATATGGCTTTGAACATAAACACCTGTGTGTCTCCTGTAACTCTGGACTCTGTTATTGCACAGAAAATGAAAAATTAAAGAAATTATTTTTGTTTCAAAGTCTTACATTTCCTGTTTACATGTTCAGCATTAAGGTTGTGTTTTCACCCAGGGTGAGTTACAGTAAAAACTGGTAATATTAGCCGATTCCCGCGTCCCCATGAGATGAACCAGCCAAACTGAAAGAGTGCAAAGGTAAGGCCTTTTTCTAATACTCACGTGACCACGAAGTGATCCCGCTTCTCGAAATAGTTGGAAAAGAACAGAAAAAGTGCTGGATAGAGAGACAGAAGGGATATTTTCAAGGAGCAATTAGAGTCAGTACAGCAGAGAGGCCACAGTTATTCGCAGGTGAAGGTGATGTGCAGATTTTTTGGAGTTCACAGCCCACAGTGGCCAACACACCTCTTCTGTCTGAGGTAAAAACTGCAAAAGCCTTATTCCGGCCCTCCTGAATCTAACGTTGAGCTCACTGTCCAGAATCACAATCACAACCTATTGATGGTACAACAGGTATGCAGCTGGGATTGTTTTTGGTTGTATGGAAATAGAGTGCACATTGATTGTGAACTGTGATTGAATTCCATTTTAATGCAATTTAACCGGGGGCTCTGAAATGTGTGCATTTTCGTTTTCCCCCTTGCCTAATTACCAAATTGCAGCAATCAGGGCCTGATCTCCACACTCCCACTGTGATTGCCCTTTAACAGACCAATTAGACTTGTTGTGTTTGATGAATAAATACCTGTGTGGAGCTGTCTGATATTTGTTTAGGATTTCATCTTAGTCTTTGTCAAAGAAACTTCCTGGTGCTAATGGAGGGAAGGCAGGCGAAGTTTATGGTGTGTGTGTGTCAGTGGCGTGGAGCTGTGCACCAAACTCTCTCCTGGTTCCCTCAGGTACAAAAAAAAAACAATGTATTGAGTTGCTTTCAATTGCAGGAACAAATCGGGGAAACAGGAAGTAATGTATTACATTTATTTTCCTGTGCATCAAATTCTTGGGCTTATCATTTATTGACTATTCTACAGTTCAAATAAATAATTTAAAGCCCAATACTGATAGTCATGTCCATGATGAGTGTTTGCAAACTTCACAGCTCAGAGAGGAACCTGGGGGGGCAGACCACTGAGTGCGAGAGAAAGTGAAATAGTGATTTTTCTTATTCCTTTTTTTTTTGCCTGATTGGGTCAGCATGACGCAGCATACAGAGAATATGTATCATAGAATTCTGACAGTTTCAGCCGTGCAGCAAAAATCAGTTCAACTAGACGAATAAATCCCTTAAACAGCTTTATATATTAAACATTAAGTGGATCTGTTTCCCGTCCGCAGAGCCTTCCACTGTTATCCTAATTAAATTTATCTCCTGTTTATGATCAAACTAGGGTGCCTTGTTTTTGTGTTTATTGCCTCTGTAGTGCTTCCTCCATAATTATCTCAAAAGAAAAAGTGTAATGTGGTGTTTGTGCCTCTTCTTTTCTTTTACCTGCTTGTACTTATTGTGTTTGTCTGACTGCCGTTGTTATTGTGCACCATGTCTATATCTCGTTTTGCTACTTTCTATTGAGTGTTTGCTTCCGCCTGAATATCTTCAATGCCCAAATTCCTTTTACTTACTTTTGAATGTCGTCTTTGTCAAGCCATCGCTGTGAATAAATTTTGCTGAACAAAGAAAGTGAACCACCCCCAATCAATTCCTGCAAACAAGACGTTGCAGAAATGTCACTAAATAAAAAACATGAATATTGTCTGTCTGAGTCAAATGTTTTTGCATATTAATGAAACTATTTGACAAAACTAAGAACACATAGGAATGCATTAGAATACATACGCCGCCAGTCAAATGTTTGGACACAGTTTTGTTTGTCACAAATTTGGTGTTTTGAACATTTTTCATTTTTCTTTCAACATAAACCCTGTGTGAGTCACTTAATCGAAAAGGTAATTTAACATACCAAATGATAAGTTTCAAAAATATTTTTCAGGTAACCACAAGAACAAACACAGATATTTATCACATTTGACAGATGTAAATTAAGACATAAGTGTTCACAGCTGGGTAGAGGCCCTTTATATGACTGTGTCAACACTAACTCAAAGCTCCATTCTCCAGTTTCACTTCAAATCGTTATTCTCAATGTGGTTTAAGTTTGTAAAAAGCTTCTTCTTTAATTAATTTGTGTAAAATATGTTACAAATGTTTGTATACAGATATAGATAAATATTCAAGGAACTTGACACAGCCTCACCTAAAAAAACATCTTGTACGTTTGTATTTTTGCATTAACTGTATCAAGCCTCTGACTGACCTCAACAAATTGTTGACTTCTTCTTCTCACATGTTTTTACTGCAGCCTCATTTAGTTTTAGTTCGTTTTTGTTTCGTCTTCAGTCTCCTCTTCAGCACGTAAAATGGAGGGTCAGTCTTTGTAACAGACTGGTCACTGACATGATCAAGTCCCTTTTGAGTTGTCACCATGTTTTGGGTCACTGTTACATGATGAGGTTATTTCAATGTATTTCTTTGAGTGTTTGCAGACGAAAATGTTTCAGCACTGCTCCGAAATCATTCTGCTGCTACCATCATGAGTTACATCATCATAAAAGATCACAAACATAAACCATGACACTACCTCCACCGTGCTTGTTTGCTCGTATGATCTGGATCATCAGCAGATCCTCCTGGGGATCAGCGGGTCGAGGCTCAGCACAAATCCTGGGGTTTGAGGTCGGCTCTCTGCCTGCTCCTGCCCATATCAAAGTGGCCTTGGGCTAGACGGTGAACGCTAAGTTGCTCCTTGTGGGTCAGTTCAGCATCTTGTACGACAGCTGCTGCTGTTTGTGTGTCAACGGCTTAGGGAGAAGCAACTGTAAGTGCACTGCAAACTTTAAACAAAAGTGCTACAGATCATTGATTTTGGCCATTCGGTATACTTGTTCCAAAACTTTTGCATCATCCAGCCTGACTTTCCAATGCTTATTACTGATGAGACATTTGCATTTTGTGGCCTGTGTATATTTCTGCTCATGAAGCCGTTGAATGACGGATTGTGAAGCCTTCGCCCCGGCTCTGTGCAGGTTGTTGTTGGTGATGCCACTGTCTGTTGTCAGCCTTTACTTCGCAGCTCTCACAATGCTCCTGTCATCAGCCGTTGTTGTTTTCTTGGTCGACCCATTCTGTTATGTTGCTCAGTACACCTGTGTTCTGTTCTTTTTCAGAACTTTCCAAATTGATGTCTTGGCTATGGCCAATGTTTGTGAAATACCTCGTTCCCTCGTTTTCTCGGATTCAAAATGACTTGCCTTTCTCCCACAGATACCTGCTGCTCTCTGGTTTTTAGTTGATTTATCTTTTTCAACAACAAGTGCCGTCAAAGCAAGTCAAGAGTATGCATTTAGAGCTACTTATGGTTTGAAAAATCTACGTCACAGGACACACAAGAAATACCTGGCAGTCATATGTTCCAATACTTTTGCATGCTTAAAGTTTGGTGAGACAGAAAATGCATGTTGTTTAATGTATCTAGTTGTACAGTAATAGCATCGATCACAAGTGAAATTCTAAACTTTCTTTTCAGATCCATTTTCTTATCGCAAACCCAGATGTCTTCTGTGTACAGCAGAAAAATAAATAAGTAAATAAAATAAAAATTAAATTTGGCCTTCCTATTTCAAAAGTTTTGAAGCTAGAACATTGGAAAGTGGCTGTTTGAAGCTGAGCTATCGGAAAAAGCTTGATGCAACACAATTCTGCCGTGAACCCACTGCAACTAAAACGTCCTCACAAGTAAATTTTTGGACAGCGTGAAGGGGATGGTTCAGTGTAGTCTGAGCAAAAACCTGGATTGAGGTTACACTTCCCAAGAATGGAAGCCAAAGCTGCTATTTTTAAGGCAGCTGGGCGCCTCTCGTGTCGGTCTACGGCTTGTTGATGCACGTGGAGATGAACTCAGACAGGATGGGTGAAGTAGATCTAAAGAGGGGAGGAGGCTCACGCTGCAGTCGCAGGTAGGTACAGTGTAATGGCCTGCGGAGCCGAGCTGTGACCTCAGTGAAGGGTTGAAGTTGTGTCAGATGCGGCAGCAGGGGACTGTTATTTATAACTGCTTCATTTTTGATTACGTAAATGTAATAATACACGACCCAGGACTGGATTGTGACTGTGGCAGGGTTAATCTAAGTCACCTGTATAAAACTAAGGTGCATGACACTTTGAAACCAGCTCAGGCCCCTTGCTGCATCTCATCCAGCCTCTTTTTACGTTTCCTTTTTGCTCCACACTGGCGCCTAATAAAGGCAGAAATGTCCAAATAAATCTAAAATGAAGCCACGCGGCTCCTTTTTTACAATTCAGCTAAATAATTATCAGGAGCCACTTGTACATTTTCAAACCCTTTTGTTGTGTCTGTCTGATTTTGGTTGTAATTTTACTCGGATCACATTGGAGCCTCTCCTGAAAACTGTGTTGACATGAAAAGACTCATACTTGCTGACCCGACGAGTAGGTTTGCTGTGCCTTTGTTATGCAGCCAAGCCACTTTTTAATTCCTTTCTAGATGTGGATCAGAGTGACAACAGAGAAACAACTATTTCTCATTGTGAACACGCACGATGACAGACATAATTACAGTGAAATATAAGAATACCAATATGAAGCTGTAGACGTTAGAGCTCTGGGACTGCTGTCGTTAGTCCTCCAGCCTCGCTAATGTCTGTAGTTTGTTATTAACACTGTCCATGCAGTTTTGTCCCTTTTGTCTTCGACTACTCCAATATTTTAACTGACTAATATCCGTATGTCTGGGTTGGGATGAACCTTTAATTAGTGACCTGATTTTTGGTTAACTACTTCTATTATGTCATGTAATTCCCAGCATCCATCTAACTGTGTCCCAGTTCAGGAGAATAGTTTTTTCCCAAAAGCGTAACAGCTAAATGTTGTCTTTTTTCCACCTGTATTTTAAATGTATTGGATGTGTCTTATCTGTCAGGTGGATTTGAGACTCTCTGGTCTTTGTAAAGTCATGTTGTTTATTTAGTGTTTCAAATATATTACTTTAAAGTCACCTGATCTTTGTTTTGGGCTGGAAAACTTTAAGCTTTTTTTACTTTATTTAAATCTTTTCCACTGAGCTTCTAATATGACACTTTGTTGATATGTGGGTTGGACAGAATCGTTTGAAAATGTGTCCGTAGAGTATCTATCATCAAAGAGTCTATACTTCTCAAGTGACACGTGAAATTTTTGAAAGTAAAGCAAAGTTGTCTATTAATTACAAAAATAGAAACATTTGGCTCGAATAACAGAACATCATTGACATATAAGGCTTTTTAAATTTATGACTGAAAAGATCCATCTGTTCCTCTTTCTTTGATCATAATCAGTCATGCAGTGAAATGAGTGAACAGCATTGAAGGCAGCAGAGTAGGCGGACTAATGCTCTTTATGGAATTATGGGCTGGAGACACACACACACACACACACACACACACACGTACATATGGCCATTTTTCTCCCTCTTTCTTTCTCTTTTCCCTTCTTCTCCTCCAGAGCTCGACTACAGAAGGAACCTTATTGAACAGAGCTCTGGGGCGGGAACATATTCCATCATTTCAAAATGAAACAAGTCTCATTTTTCTCTTTCCTCTCTCTTGTCACCTTTCTCTCTCTCTCTTTCAGTCTCCATCCTACTCCACTTTTTGAACGTCTCTTTTCCTCTCTCTGTTTCTTATTTTCTTTCATCTCCCCATCATTTATATCATATTCTTCCTTTCCGCCCTTACTTTCTTCCTCCCTCCTCCTGTCTCATCTGTCTGTGGACCAGGTAATTCCCTCTGTGTCCTCCTCTGGGCAAACGAGATGACCCGCTGCTTCCTAATTACCTCTGCACTCCCTTGTTCTTCCACCATTATTCTATTAGTATATACTACATAATAATCATCAGGGTGGACATTGGATGTAATAGCTTAGAGCAGAATGTGGTATGAACAAGAATGCAGGAGACAATTGAATGGCTTTGGTTTCCCAAAGTAATTAAGTCAGGTTTGTGTTAAATAGATGGGCAGAAATGGAAGAAGGTTATTCGTGAGTGCAGGTAATTTCCTGTGCTGTAGTTCTAAATCACCTCCTGCTTTCTAAGTATAATCTGACTGATGTGAAGGAGGGTGTCCCATCACAAAGGGGAAGGGGAAATGTGCCATTTGCTTTACTAACACACTTCTTGTTGAATGCGACAGTTTAATGCTATTAAATAATTGAAGTGAAAAGGGAATAGACTACTGCTAATTATATTTCCATGCAGCATGCAGGTCATATGAAAATATCGGAGGGTTTCAAGTGTTCCAGACATAATACAGGGTTTACTATTATTACCAGCGAAGGTCCATCATGTGATCCATCCATTCCTAATCTGTAACCTGTGGGATCACGGAGGTCTGGAGCCTGTCTCCGCTGTCATAGGCTGAGAGGTGGGGTACAAGCTGAACAGGTCCCCAGGCTTTCTGAGGGCCGACACAGACAGACATACACAGACAGACATTCACACTCACACATACGGGCAATTCAGAGCATTGTCATGTAATTAATCATTCACTTGAACCGAGTTTTTACAGGATAAATTCTACAGGATTTCACGTGCTCATTCAGCTGTTAATCTGCACCTCTGAAAGGTATAGCCTTCACCTTGCTGGCTGCATCTATGTGCTCTAAAAATATATATGTAGATGCGCGTTAAAATCAAGCACGTTATTGTTCGTCACAGCCTTCAGGGGCACATGCTTTCAGAGTCCGATGATCCATTCTAGCATGAGCTCAGTACCACAGGACCGTGTGATAACAGGTGGCTGTGTAGGCGGCAGGATCATAACCTCTGTCTCTGTTCAGCGATGGTCTCTGGCACTGGACGTTAATAGCCTCCTTTATCTTGCTCGAGCTGTCCACTCACTCCTGGTCAATAACTTTGCTTTACTGTAACTGCTTTTGTTCTCATGTTTATAGACAGCCGACTCCTTGGGTTCAGTTTTCAGCTAGTGGATCTCATACTGAGATTTTTTTTTTTTTTTTGGTCAAACTTCGGTCGAGATCAATAATGACCCAGGCTGTATTAATATTCTGCCGAGCAAATGTCTTTACAACAGTCAGGTTTATGAACATTGCAGTGGCACATGGGGCTAAAATAACAGTGTATGGTTTGTGATTATCACGGTGCCACAGTTGGTTCCTTTGGGATGTTATGCCCAAAATGTTTTTTTTTTCTGCAGTTTACTAATTAGTTCACATATTTAAATTTATGCATCTCCTTCTGGATCGTCGATTTGTACAGAAAGGCAAGAGAAACAAAAAATCAATTGACAGGTTTGACCTTGAATATTTAGCTTTTTGTTCTCACCATGGTCCGTCCAGCGCTGACCTTGGTTTAGCTGGCTTTAGGGGGAGGATTGTTGTTAAGGTTACTCTGTGTGTTTTGTTTCCACTGCAGATTGTAATAAATATTTAATCTTTGCCAACTCTTCACACACCAGTCCTCCCCACAGGGAGGCCATTCTTTGAGTTTTTAGATTCCTACTTTTCTTTCTAATGAGGTTTTGTCCTTGTTTTCATTCAGAGCTCTGGCTCCAGCATTTATATTCTATTGTTGATTCCTTTATCTGTTTTCTAATGAAACTTTAAGATGGAAACAATAACAGTAAACTTGATGTGACAATGACATTTTAAATATGTTTGGTGACAACTTTCCTACTTACTGCAATCATTTGTGGAAAGAAATACCTTCCCTTGCAGCGTGTGACTTGAACATTTAACACTTTCTTTGGCTTCATGCACGGAACAACACAAATATCACTCGAGTGCTTGTTAACACTTTGTCCGGTTTAAGCGGTACATCTGCACCTCACTGCTGTCATTAATAAACCAGTACAGAGAATATTAATGTGTTAAAAGTTCACCAGCAAAAGCCTCCGTCGTTATTTCATTTACGGTACATTCACTCTAACACAAGTGAAGAATGAGTACCCGAGAGCTAAAACCAAAAGACAGTTCTGCTTTGTTTTAGTTGTTATCAAAATGTTCAGAAAACACTGTGTGTTAGAGAGTTTGCACAGATGGCAAATTCCAAAATCACAAGATTTACATTTAGTATCACTGTGTGCCAGGCATCTTAACTGCACATCTTCTGGAGCTTGAACAGTTTAATCTGGTTTTTCCTGCATTTAACTAAATGGATGCAGATGTGTGAGCCTATAGTCATTGTTGTTACCATGCTGCAAACTGTAATAATGCATGTAACGATGCATTATTCATCAATCTGCAACAATAGTATTTACAAAGATTTTTGGAAGATGGGCGTCATGTTGCTTGCCTATTTTATTACAGCCACCAGACAAAAGCTATTTTACCAAAAAAAGCTAGTTTACTACACAAGGTACATGCATTCATGCATTGATATCAGACATGCACCATCTAACATGCAAACGCACAGAGCTGTTGTCTTACATGTACGGATGACAGGCTGCAGTTAGATCCTTGTCCATACATGTGGTTTCCACTATCCTGCCTGGTGTAGAAAAACACTCAGCATTTTCTTCACACATGAGGTTCCGGGTGGCCTGAAGTGCACATCATAATTTTTATTAGCATTACAAAGGCACACATGCACAGAGGTCTTCTCCTGCCAAGTACCTCAAATAATTCACAGCACAGTCTACCGTTTATTGTACTCTTATTAGGCAGGCTGTGGCATGACACTGTATAATGCAGTAAAACTTGAAAAATTAAAAGGTAGCAGTTGTGGCATAAAAATAAAAACAGGGAGTATTTTAACACTATTTTAACAGAAGGAGAATGTTAATATGATGTGAATTTTAAAAACTAAAATCTGTGATTGTAAGGTGCCAAGGACATGTGATAACCACAAAAATCCCAAATCACTAATGAATACAACTTCTGTTGGCAGGTGGGAAGCCAAAGAGGGGTCTCATTTTTTTGCTACGCTGAGATCTGTGTGGGCTCCATGAATCTCCACAAAATACATGCAAAACACAGAAGGTGAATCCAAAGGAGGTCCCATTTATTACACTTACAGCTGCTCAGCTAACAGATACACCGAGTAAGTTTTTCAGTTTTTGTGCACTTTCTGCAGGGCTTACAAGTACCTGTCACGCATTCACTTTATGCAGGAGACAATTTAATCCACACTATAAGTGACCACAGAGAACCAAAGAGGGCAAGTCTTTATTTCCATGTGCTTTCAGGTAAATACTGAAAAATGGTTTGTACAATTAGAAAGGATGGCTTTTTTACCTTCACATAGTATGTCTTATACTGTAAAGGCTCCGTTGTAAATGCAGGTGACGTTCAATACTTGATGATGCAAAACATCCATGTACTCATTTATGCTCTATAAAGGATGAATACAAAGAAGAAAAATGGTCAAGGAGTGTATAAAAAGTTATGAAAATGAATCAGTTCATTAATCATTAATCTGTAATCAGTTTGCATTGTCCTTGATAAATTAATAAAAAATGTAAAAGCGTATGAACTAATTGTGCATTAAATATAATGTAGTTTTGTTCATTTTAGCATCTCAAGATAAGGGAATGCAAACGTTGGCACCCAGCTGTAGGTGTTAGTATCCTGGCTGTGGCCCAGTTAGCACAATGGTGCTAAGATAATGTAAACAACATAAAACCCTCTTACCTAAATATACAGAATGAGTAATTATGACAGGAAAGACACTAATTTCTCTGAATGTGAATTGTAAATATCTGGTATCGCCCATGTGCTGTTGTTTTAGGTGCTTTGTATATAAGAGCCCTTAAACACAACCTGGTTTTGTGGGAATCTTCTGTGATGGTGCTGACTGCTAGTCAGAAGGGGAGGGGCAAAACAGAAAAAGGAGTTAAAAGAAGCAAAACTAAGAGTGAGAAACAGACGGGCAGAAAGGGAATGTGGATGAGAGAAAAAAAGGGGGAAGGAGAGACAGAAAAAAAGCTAAACACCAGCCGAATTTTAAGCCATGCTTATGGCTTTGCTGTCACACCTTGACCTCTGCTGTTCCTGCTTGGGAATCTCTCAAGGCCTGCCAGACCCAGCTCAGGGCTGTTCTTATTCACTTTGGAGTGAGGAGATAAAAGCAAAGACAAATCCAATGGAAAATTCATCTTATAGGCCCTTTATTTTATTTGTAGTCACCGCGGAGCAGAAAAAAACAAAAAAAACGCAGTTGTGTCCGCTGTTCATAGAAAATGGACAAAAGTTTCCTCCTGTGGTACTGCTGCCCTGACAAGAAGGTAGGAGGGATATGCTCTTAAATGGGCATTTTCCTCCCACTTCAACTCACTGAAAGAAGCATTACACACATCTAGCCATATATACTGTAGAGGACACTCAGTGGAATATTAATAGATTTTTTTCCTCTTTGTGTTTGAGGGGAACTAGCACATATTCAGTGAGCTGCGGTCTGAAACAGCTCTCCTCTACCTGAGCTCGAAGAAGCAGATGCTTCATTGTACACAGAGAATCTGTGAAATAAATCTCCTCTGTAAATAGCTCCCAGACTCCGGGAGACAGATTATTGCTCAGATCAAAAGAGGATGTCTTCCAACTGAGACAACAGTACCTCGAATATGCTTGTTAGTCCCAGGGAGTTAAACCCAGCATAGCTGGCTCAGCATAGTTTTACACAATGGATATAAGTTTTATATAGGCACTGAACAAACGGTGAGCACGGCTTCATGTTGATACACTGCGATAAGGTTTTTCATCAGTTTTTATAGAAATATGAAATGCATCACAGGGTAACACACTGCACATTCACTTTAACAATGATCACATCAGCTGTACCTCATATACGGCAGGACCGCCCAGATGTTGACTGAGCAACAGTATAGATGATGTACACACAAGTTTCTGAGCCTCTGCTGTTTGAAGTGAGGGAGTCTGAAATGCCACTTAGACCAGAAAAAATCAGATTTTCCATTTAGGACATGTAAGGAGTGACAAGAAAGGCTTCTTTGCAAGTCTAAGCATGATTTTGCTGTGAGCCGCTTGAAAAGGCATTTCTTAGGGTCGGCCTGTTATCCTCGATTTGAATATGTAGTTTAGAAGAAGGTTTGACAGACAGATTATTAAACCAAGCAGTACTACAGTACAACATGACACTCTGAATGACTGACCTGAAAAACAGGAAAAAAATGTCATTACTGGCTGCAAAAGCTCTAAGCCCACGGAGGAAGCAGATGTGCTCTTGTATCTTCAGTATAAAGGGTCCAGGAAAGGGTGGCATCAATCATAACTCCTAGATATTTGTAAGAAGACAGTTGTTTGATTTCTACATAATGGATTATCACTTGAAGCAGCTGAAAAATCAGAAAGGAGGCCAAAATTGATTTCTTCAGTTTTTTTTTCTGTTTGTTTGTTTCGGTTTTTGTTTGTGTGTGTTAATAATCAGAGAATTTCTATCAGACCAATAAATCAACCAATCAATTTTCCTCCATGTGTAGATCATGACTGTCAGTCAAGAAATAATTACTGTAACAGGAACTCATCAGAGTATTTCATAAGAATTTGGTTGGGCAATAGGTAATATTTTTGTTTTATCAAGTGCATTTATTTTAATGGGCTGGTCTGAGCATATCAGAAACTGATCATCTACTGGGATTTTCAGTCTGAAAAGGAGAAACTATGCATTGAGCAGCAGTTTCCTGGGCAAAGCTGCCTTGTTGATGCCAGAGCTCAGAGGAGAGTGGCCAGACTGGTTTAAGCAGATAGAAAGAAAACAGTACAACGCGTCAAACGGCAGAGGACCGAACCGGGTGTCGCTCCTGTCATCTAAGAACAACAAAGTGAGGCTACAATTGACAAGAGCTCAAAGCATGGACTCGTCCTGCTGTGTATCAACGGTTCAGGCTGGTGATGATGTAATCCTGAGAGATATTTTCTTGGCTCACCTTGAGCCCCTTAGTACCAACGGAGGATTGACACAGTCCATTGTTTCTGACCCTGTTTATCCCTTTATGACCCTGTTTATCCCTTTAGGTGGCCTAGTAGCTCAATGCATGTAGGCACGATGAAATCCCAGCCTACCCATAAAAAAATCCTCAGCCTGCAGTCAACATGTATGTGCAAATGTTTATGTGCTTAGTGGCAAATAAAGGTTCTTGTTCTTCCACAGTGAACCTGAACCTTTTTTTTTTTAGGAACAATGAGTTCATTGTACTCAAATGGCCTCCACAGTCACCAGATCTTAATCCAGTAGTGCACATTTGGGATGTGGCTGATGGGCAGATTCGTATCACGAGTGTTCAGTCAAAAATCTACAGCAAATGTGTATCAATATCATGGACTAAAATGTCTAAGGAATGTCTAAGAAAGAATGTTCTGAAGGCAAAAGGGCGTCCAACCCATTACTAGCAAGTTGTACCTGAGAAAATCATCATCAAGTGCATTTTGCATTGCTTTTGAGGTATTAAACATTTATTTTCTCCAGTGGCTTCATAATTAAGGATGTTAGTGCTGTGGGTCGATAATCCTTCTATTCTTAAAGATATTGTTATTTTGGAAAAAGTTTAACGTCAGCTGTCTTCCAGGCTAATGGAATAATATGATTATCACCAGAACATTGAAAAATAGGCTGCCTGACAGAAGCCTGGCAAAAAGTTTCTTCCTTGAGTTGGTAAACTGACAGAAATGACAAACCAGCAGCTTTGGTGCAGGTAAAAAACTCAGGTAAAACAGCACATTGTTCCAAGATGTGACCAGACTGGGAGAAAAAGCTGTTTGAATCCTCCCAAAAATAATATTGTTAGTGAATGACATTCCTGCCAACCCTTTTATTTTATCCCGAGCTTGTTTGGCCTCTTTGAGTTTTCTCCTCATGTCCTTCTGATATTAATGTTGTTCCTAATATCACATATGATTTATTATTTGGATTAACTTTCTACTGAGAATGATCAGTTACAAATAAAAATGAATATAGTCACTAATCACAGTTGTAATTTCATCCAGGGACTCAGCATGAAAAATGTCCTAATCAGTCAAATCAAAACATGCTTTTAGCTTTTCTCAACTCTCCTGTGACCAAATCCTACGTTCTTTTTCCTCTGGATTTCTGCTCTCATGCTTGTTTTATAAATTGGACATAAATACAATGCAATGTGATCAGAAGTTGACACAGTTAGTGGTGTTCAGTTAGTCCCATGGTAAATAACACATCCCCCCCCCCCGCATAGGGGTCACATATCATTCTTACAATGAACTGATTGTTTATATACTCGCAAAGTTCGCCTCCTCTGCAGGTCCCTGAGTTGGAGTTTATGTCAGCACGTACAATGGTAAAATCCATTCATATCAAAGAGGGAAGCAGGCATGTCTGGGTTGAAGCCAGGTCTTGATGAAACATGGTAGTGAAGCTTCACAGAATTCAAAGCAACGCCTTGTGCAGGCCTGAATTTCATCCACTGTATTCTTCAAAGATCTTAAATTGCCATAGATGACGGGTGGAAGCAGTGGTCTAGCATATCTTCTCCTCAGGCAGTTATGGATTTCACCTCTCCTCCCCCGTTTTTCCTTTAGTCTGACTGGCCTTCTCACCTCCGGCTGTATGTTATCCACAGGAAAGTCAACTGAGAACCATGAGGAGCTAAGTTCCAGCAGAATCTCCTGGCCTGTTAAAAGGTGGGTCAGAGAACATAACTCATAAACCGGCGATTGTTAGGGCACGCCACAGATAATTCAAACATATATAGTTCTGCATGGAGTTGTTTTCCCTGTGCCTGTGTGGCTTTCCTCTGGGTAATCTGGTTTCCTCCCACAGTCCAAAGACCTGCGTGTTAGGTTAATTGATGACTCCAAGTTGTTTGTAGGTGGGAGTATGAATAGTTGTATGTCTCTCTGTGTTGGTCCCGAGATGGAGTGGAGACCTGTGCAGGGTGTACCCCACCTCTCGACTTAGAACGACTGAGATAGGCTCCAGCCACCCGTGACCCTTAACCAGATAAGCAGTTACAGATAATGGCTGGACAGATAGACAAATATGATAGTATTTGCCCAACACACAACACTGAACTAACAACACCAATGATAAAACAAATTGAATCATAGAACAGCAGATTTGTAGCCGAGCAGAACCAGATAAAGAGAAATGACAAACAATAAAGCTGCACTTGATGCACATTTAAGCAATTTCCATTGTTGTTTTGTTGGCATAAACTGCCATACATATTGATACAATTGTGTAATAAATTGGAGTCAATTTAAAAATAAATAAAATTTGATTGTCGTGAGCTAATCTAACACCTGCAATGATTTACTTATGGATTTGAGTTCGGTAGGCATATATACAAGTGATTTCGAAACTAACTGCCGCGGTGATTTTGAGAGAGCTCGCTGTGAGAGCTAACATGCTTCTGGCAATCTGTTATTGTGTTTCACTGCCAGTGCTCACATAGCAAGTTAGTAGAACAAAACACATCATGCCTGCAATTTTTGTCACCTGCATGGCAGTAGCCGCGGGACTTTGATGTTTCAACTGAGGAAGCAACACACACACACACACACACACTCACACACACACAGACACACACTAACAAGCTAATAAGCTGAGTCCACCATCACTGAGTCACATTTAACTAACAATATTCTGATGAGTCCCCCTCTCTCGTATTGTGGCTGTTGTCGTACTAAGACAAATATACTGAAGTTCTGAATTAATGAAGCTTTGCGCTGTCTGCAACCCAAGAGAAAAGGTAAACAATAGTATTCCCACTGACTTGGTAATACTGGCTACACTTCATATGCAAAAACAAATAATTTGCAATTCAAAAAATACATTATGGAACTCATGTGACAATCTAATTAGAATAATGCAGCCAAATGTCTTTTCATTGCTATAATAGCTCTCATCTACATTGTAGTGAGATTCTGAATTCCAGTAACCTACTCTCTGCCTCCACAGCCCGACTGAAGAAGCCAAACACTTGAATTTGGCAGTCAAACGTCGGTTCTCTGTGCTGCTTTAGGGTATAGTAGACCGAAATCTAACGACTTTGTGATAGTTGCACTTTTACAGGAGCAAACACAACAAGATTGTGGAGGAATGGACCTTGGATGTATTATTATTATTAATGTGAGCTTTTTTGTAATCAGTGCAAATGTGAAGAAAAAGAAAGGACAAAGTTGCAGGAAGAGGTTCAAACAATAATCCAGCGTTCTGCCATGGCTCTTGAGAGCAGGGGGGCGGTGTGGCATCCTGATGACCTCTGAGTGAGCTCTTGTTAAGAATAATTGGAGTGAAGTGGACAGAGCAGCATTGTGAAAACCTGGGTACCATCTAATGAATCATCTAAAGGAGACACGCTCGCATGCAACTCACTGCTAATTTCTGTCACCTTCTTATATGTGGAAGGTGTAGCACAGCCACAGTGGCATTATTTATTCTCATCTTGGCATTACATAACACGAAAACATCACTGACTTAATGCTACTCAGAGTTATTAAACGTGTTTCATTAAATGTGTAAAGAAGTATAACATGTAAAAGTCAGTGCTAAAGTTAAGCCAAGCTAATAAACAGGGTTCTAGGCACAGTGTAAATGAAATAATAAGGGAAATGATGGACTTAATCTTCACTATTTGTTCCTCAGTGTTTTCATCGTGGACCCAGAAATAGCCAGATTTGGAACATTAAGCATTAGAAGTCAACAGTTGATCATGTCAGACATTTAATGCAGACTGAGATTTCAAAGCAGTGGTATTTATTGTGTATTAAATCCACGGTTCTGCTGCTACAGATGGCCACAGCCATGTGTGACGATCATCTGGGATAGAAGCTCCTCGACGCATTAGAATTAGTAAATCCTCTTTTTCAGTCTTCATCCTTTTGCAGAGGAGCAGACACAATCATCTCCGGCATTAGTCACCTCCTCTACATAGATGACATCAGACTGTTTGCCAGGAGTGAACGAGACACTGACTCAGTCGTCCACACCACTGGGACCTTCAGCCAGGACAGTGGAAAGCCATTCAGAGTTGAATAACTGCGGCTGTATGGTAACAAAGAGGGGGAGGATAGTTAGAACTGGGGGGATTTTACCACCAGAAGGAAACACACAATAGCAGATGTTGAGGACAGCTACCTTGAAATCCCTCAGGCAAATGAGCTCCATGAAGAGGCAAGGAAAGCAGCGACTACCAAATACCTAAAGACAGTAATGAGAGTCCTGAGAAGGCAGTGGAATGGGAAGAACAAAGCCTGGACGATTAACACCTACACCCTGCCGGTCATCAAGTGCCCAGACGGCATAATAAGCTGGCCAAAAGAGGAGATACAGGCCAGAGACATCAAGTGAAGGGAGCTTCTTACAATGCATGGATGGTTTCACCCCAAATCCAGCATCTTAAGAAGAAGGAAGGAGGCGGAGGATTAATGAGCGTCAGAGCCACTATCCAGGATGAAACAACTAAGATCTATGAGTACATCCGGAAGATGACCCCAAGTGATGACGTGCTTAGTGAATGCTTCGGGCAGCAGAAACCAGAGGAGAAAGAGATGGTAGAGCAGGACTTTCAGTGAAGGACAAACCCCTGCACGGTATAGACAAAGAAAAGAAACCTGCTGACAAAGAAAAATCCTACCAGTGGCTTGACACAGCTGGACTCAAAGACACTACAGAGGAATTAATAGTGCACAGGGCTGGAAGTCCCAAAATGTGCCACCTCTGAAGGTGGTGGAGAAGGAACAAGCTGAGATTCTGTGGGACTTCCAGATACCCACGGTGATCAGAACGCTTAGGCCTGTGACCCCCAGAAGAGTGCAGTCTTAGGGTATGTGTGTGTGTGTGTGTGTGTGTGTGTGTACAGGTAGGCTCCACACTCGTGTTTGTTCCATCTGAACCACCAAACAAGCCGACACTGTGTCACACCCTGACTTGAGCAAACATGTGACTAGCGGTGCATAGCTCCATCTGTGTGACAGCACCATTCATGACAGCCCAACTCTATCTTCCAATAAGGAGCAATCAGCCCCTATCTCAATCCTGCCTGACTGTCTGTGGAGTCTCATCATTGTGTCAATGGACTGTGCTGCACCCACATGATTACAGGTGTGACCTTAGCCATCACTCCACACCTCCAAGTATGAGGCAGTTATCGACTTTCCTCATCCAAACCATTATTGCATGATTCAGCAATGTCCTCAAGTGCAGACATAGTGAGCTGTGTGGCAATGAATATTTTTCGCGGTCTCCTCAGGGCGAGCACGATGGTCTCACAGCAGGGCTATTGTCACCACTGAACTAGCATTTGATTAAACCCAGAATACGTCCAATTTGCTATTGACTGCTCTCACTTAAAGTGTTTGAAATATTGGCTTGCAAACAATGTCAGGGCATCTGAGCATCAAATTATTCTGCCTGACTGGTAGAGACGAGAAACACTGTTAACTATAATATATGTCTGACACATGCACAGACGCACCTTGTGAGGATGTGATGGAATCCTTTAAAAGCTGACTGATCATCACAGACCAGCATGTATGAAAATGCCATCGGGTCAATAGCCTTCAAGTGTTTAAGGCTACATTTCATGACTGATGTTGTTGACATTTGGTCATATTTTCTCCTGCAACAGGACTCATTAGTAATGTGATTCAAGAAACTCTCGACTGCTGTGTGCTGCACCCACAACGTGGGCAACATTTATATCATTTTCAGAACTCACCAATGTCTCAAACACTGTAACAAGACCAGACCTGATATAAACAAAGCCTGAGGAACAATAAGTTAATGCCTGGTCATTGCGTGCGACCTAACACCTCTACAGTCAAAACAAAGCCTATCAAACTTGACATTACTTAAGGCAGTGCATTCCGAGGAAGATTTTATGCTTCAAAACTCACATATTTATAAGTATAAAAAGCATTGGGATGGATGTATTCATACTACAGTGTGTGAATTATTGAGAATCACATCTCCTGCCAATGCCTGCGCCCCTTTCATGGATGTCAAGTTAGTAAGTATGAGTTTAAGGGCATGAGCACTGCAACCTTTTTACATGTAAATTATAGCCCCGTGCTTAGCTACAAGAAGTTTTATGAAAAGTAACAAAAAGTCTGCCACATGGCACAAAATCTTTATTATTCACTAAGCTCCTGTTTGCTGCTCTGATGACAGTACGCTACTATAGTACTGAGAGCAACAACACCAGCTGACAAATCTTTTATCTAATGTTTCCATGAACACAAAGACAAACAAATGCGTTTAAAGACAATGTTGATCTAAAACCATGTGATTACAGGCGACAGCTCTTTTACAGCAAAATATGCAAATATATTCGTGTGGCATGGGGTGAGAATAAGGTAGAGAACATGCCCAGTGCTGCTGGTGTCTTGTGATGATCAAAGCATTACACAGACAGGAAGCATCACTCCCCTGTGGGCCAAGTAAATTCGCCATTACTGGCCGTGCATATGCAATAAGTCCAAGCCAGTATCACTTATGGCTTTTTATCAAACATTTTATGGGACAAATGTCTGTGCACCCAGGGTTGTGGTGTCTTCATTTTACAATTCCGCACGAGGATGAAGAGAATTGTGCTGCGAGGTTCAGTAATGTCCCGTACATTAAAGGGAAGAGATCATTATAATAGAAAAGCAATAAATGCTACTTTGTCTGCATTGCTCCACATTAGTTAAAAGTGATTAGCTGCTGCTCCAAAGGCACGTCAGTCGTTATTTTTGAGATTTAACCAAGCGACTCAGAGCAGCTGTGGTGAGGCATGACACAAAACACAGTTGCTTTCAAAATGTAGTATTTTTAGATAGTACCTGAGGTGGCAGTAAGATTCAAATAGGTCTTGTTGCCACTGGCGACCAGACAAATAACAGTGAGGAGCAACCGTAGCTGAAATAATAATGGCAGTAATATTAATAATAATCATCATAATAATAATATAAAATAATATAATAAAATAATGTTAATAAAATATAATGATAAATACATACATATAAATAGTATAATATACTATAATATTAATACAATTTAATGTAAAATGATTCAGCAAACAAAAGTAAGTGCCACAGGTTTCGAGTACAGGAATGTTTTGTTAGAGATGCAGCTGGAAGTGGCATTTATGAACAGTGAAGCTATAATTTAGTTGAATTTGGCAACTTGTAAATACATATGGGCAGACTGGAGGGCTGCTGTAAATGTTACTGTAAATGTATAAATAAGGAAAGATATTTTTGTGTGAATGACTACAAGCCAGTGAGGTGCTGCCAGCTACACAATGACTGCCATATGATAACAAGCAACAGGTGAGAGTTATCAGTTATCATTTTAGAGTGATAACAGAGTAGTTGAAAAAAATCCTAACCTTTTTGGGGCAGAGTTTATTCATTTTTGCAGGGGAAATCACCACTATGCAGCACGTTGAAGGTGATATTCAGTATTGGAGCAAAGAAGAGAGGGAAATGATTATTATTGAGTGATACTTTTAACCTTATCGTGGTTAAAATATTACAGAGTAAGCATATGTGCTCAGCGTGAATAATACAAACTGCTGTTGCTAAAATGGCTGCAGGTAAAAAAAAAATAAAAAATTGGAATTAAAAGGATCAAGGAGGTACCCGGCTTATTGATTCGGAGGGGAAAAGAGACAGCAACACATAATTACAAGTCACGGACTACACTTCCATAACTTGGCCTTTATCTTGCTGCCTACTTGTCTTGAAATTGTGCTCAGCCCGAAGTTCATGCTCTTATTTTCCAACATAAGCTTGAATTGCAGGGTCCCTGTTGGCGTAATAATAAATAATGCTTGAGGCTCACTTCAACTGAGTTAGTATGTTTCCGTACAGCTGCGAGCTGAGTAACTTCTTCCAGGGGAGGTGGGTGTCACATGCACACTGTAGTTTCATGGCATAGTCGTGATTTAGGACATTTTACAATGACATCATATGCCAAGACATTAATTGCAGACACAAAATGCCAGACAGAGAGCAACACAGAACACTGACATTTACTCTACAATGAGCCGGGTGAATATGCGGGTTGCGAAAACAGTAACCCAGACATGTTGTTGTCGGAACAAGCACACACATGTAGGCACGCATAATCATTCACGCGTGCACACACATGCTTATCATTTCCATCTAAGTGTTATTAGTCGGTGGACCAGAATCGTGACCTTTTATATTATGCAAAAATTGAATGAAATATTTAAAAATGAAAATTGAGTTTAATGTGCTCCAGTCTGAGTGTTTATACAACAGGGCAGAGTAGCAGCACTTCTGCTCCTTTCACTTGGCCAAGCTTCTGTTGAGAGCGGCTTTCCAATTTGTGCCGAAGCAAAGGTGGAAAAGCAGCCACCACACAAATCTCACAGCGTGGCCTCTCGAGATCAAGATGGATGGGTGGATCTACTAAACCTATTCATGATGAATGGCACACAGAGTATATCCCATGATATCACTTGTTGCGTCTGGGGCAACACACTGAAGGGCTACTTCTTTTCAACAACTCCTTCAAAGGGAACGAATCCGACTTTTTACGCATCATGCAAAGCTAACGACAACAGCTGAAAAGATCCAGACACGCAGATACAGGAGCAGAAGGTGTAAAAAGATGAAGGGAGGCTTTGAGGTCATTTGAGGTCAACCGGTATAAAATCAGAATTCAAGGAATAACAAAACAATTCTTCAGAGATTATGGTGTGACAGGGAGATGGAAAGCTAAGAAAGCAGAGACAGATAATTTACATTTCACAATCAAACAATGTGAGCAGGTTAATTTAAACTGCTGTGTACGTTCTAGACGTGCTGGGTTGTCCACACGCATAGAAAAACTGCAGGCAGACGGTTGGAGCTGTAACATCCATCCAGCCATCCATCATCTGTAACCGCCTATCCTAATCCTGTGTGGGTGTCACAGGGCAGACGGTGTGGTGCACCCTGGACAGTTTGCCAGTGTATGTCAGGGCCAGAACAGAAAGACACACACACACACACACACACACACAGAGAGAACCAGTCAAACTCGTGTTTGCTGTAAAATACAATACAAAATGAAAAATACATATTCTCAATAATTTACCTTAACAAAAGTCAGAGTCAGTGGGCAACAACGACCTGTGGTGGTCCAGACCCAAAACGAATTATCTTAGCACCAAAATTAAAATTGGTTGGTGGCACACTGAAGCTTCAGGGGGCCACACAGGCTTTGACTACAAAGTAAAAGGTGTGGGCAGGAGGGACAATTGCCTCTGCACACAGCTACGCTTTTTTTTTCTTTAAAGATGTCCAATCATTTAAAACTAAACGCAGCGAAGAAAAGACCTAAACTAAATTCATTTTATTTCTCTCTAATGTTCAATCCTTTGACGACTTTCTGCTGTGTACAGATGTGACACAATGGTACAGATTATTGTAACTGACCTTGGATTACTGATGATTTGTGCATTTTATAATTGAGGGGAAAACTCAAATTGCTATAATAGTAGTGGCTAGAACAGAATTAAAATTTTCCATGCTGTTTCTGGTGCGGAATTCATCATTTTGACTGCATATTGCTTCGTGTGTGTGTGTCTGTGCGTTTGTGTGTGTGCCCTTTAGAATAACATGAAGAAGCAGGGTGTGAGTGGCGATGGTGTTATTTGATACAAAGTGAAATATACATTTTTATCAACAGTCAAAAACATGCCAAGGTAATCTGCTCTTTAGTAAAATGTCTCCTAAAACAAATTACCTTTTAAAAAGCGGAATCTCACCCAGGGGCATGTTGCCATATGAGCCCTTTGGCATTTTGCTTTTGCCTTAAGTTTTTATTTGTGTCCCTGAGAATCTCTGCACAAAACTCTTGATTTTGTTTTCGCTGAATGAACCTTGTTCCTCATGAAAAATTCATGAAGAGAAAGAACAAAAAGAGCAGAGAAGTTTAAGTCTGGAAAAAAAGAGAGGGGGAATAAAAAAACATTCACACTGCCTCAAAATCACTCAAAAGTTTCATCATCTGTCTTTGAAATCATCTTGCTTTCCATCAACGAGCAAAACTTAACTGAGCAAAAAAGTGATCAATGTCGGTACGGAACAAAAATTAGCAGCGGTAGAGAGTGACGCAGTGTTTCTCCATCAGACTGGGTAACAGCTGATAGCACCTCAGTCATTAGTGTGACTTGTAATGCAAAGCAGAGCTTTTTTCACCGGCTAAAACCTCTGCTCTGTCCAATATACCTGGACTGATAGGAACGTGGATCTCTATTATCCGGAGTATCTATTTCCCTGAAGAGCTATTACAGTCGTTAGCCTTATCTTATCTTTAAACAAGGGAAACTAAACGGTGCTCCCTCCAGCTCTATTCAAGCGAAAAGAGGAAACCCCGGCTCTGTTCAGAGGTGACTTCATTCACCAGAGACAGGGCTGGTGTCAGTGAGCCCGAGGCACCTGGTTCGTCTGGACCGCTGAGGCTCGAGAAAAGTGATGACTTTCGGTATAGTGGATAGGGGATGAATCATAATGGGCAGCGCAGTAAAAGGATTAGTGGGGAACACAGGGCTTAGCCACATCTTTCTCTGGGCATAATGAAATGTATCCACGTACCCGCCTAATTACCGCTGACTCCATCTGCTGGAGTCACACTCCCTCTCCTGCAGTGGCAGTCCAACTGCAGCATGGATGACGTCTCAATTCTCAAATATGCATTCATGTCATTTTACTATATGCCAACATGTATCAATTTTCCAGCCTTGATTCTGATTGCAAGTGTTATTCTAATCAAAACAGCACTCCAGCAAATGACTGCACAATTGCACTTCCATAAAGGCAAGACACAAAAAAGAAAAACAAAAAGACGCCGCAGTGGCAGCGGTATCATTTAGAGACTTTCTGTCTCTGTCTGTCCCTGGTTCAGTTTCCCAGAATGAAAGTGAACAGCATCTTTCATCGCAGCATGTAAATGAGGTAAATGTTTATGTCTTCAAACCCATGCCATGAATTTGACAGGGTAAAGGCCTATTCCTCTCCATGTGGACTTAATCGGTCATTAAACAGTTGCCCATCGTACAGTCTCCATACGGTAACGTTAACATGAATGTGGAGTTGTGTTTTGAACCCCCCCAGCGAATGTCAGTCCCATCTGTAATCCTTGTTTTAGCTCCGTGTTTGGTCTCCACCAATTAATGAGGCTTTAACTACTGAATGTGCCACTGCATTGGCTGATATTTTTTTCCTTTTTTTGTTTATTTCTGGACTGGAATTGATCGATAGGTTTATTTGACTTTTTTCACAGAAAACAGCCGTCAGCTTCGAACTGTCCACCTTGAAAATAGGAGTCTATAAGTTGTCTGTGCTTACAGGTCATTATGACCAAAAGTAATTGTAATAGCAGTAATGGCACGTCTAGTGGTCATAGTAAATATGATATGACTAAAGAAGACAGTGAAGATACGCAGAATTTAAAGCCAAAATGTCAGTTTAGGAAGGAGCGTTGGGTCTCCAAACGCAGAATATTCCCACAGGAAACTGACGTTTCACTCCAGTGTGTGAAATGTGTTTCAACCCTAAACAATAAACCGTGTTAATAATGTCTCTATTAATGTATGTGTCACGACAAAAGACTGGTAAATTTGTGGAAGCACTTATTTTCTTCATCCTTATACCACAGTGTTTTTATCTAACTCTGACCATCTTGTTTTTGAGTCTAAACGCAATCTAAACTGTTCCACAATCATGACCTGCTGTTTATCATGTTTGTCGTGATGAGGAGTTTTTAGTTTAGCATGCTGGTATAGTGTCAAAGGATGCAGTTAGTAGGGAGGCAATTTCCAGTGTCTTCTGGTTGTGTGGGAGGATAGGCAAAAATGACCTTTATGGGCATTTAGAAAGACTTGGGGGACCTCCTTGTCAGCTGTGCTAAGCAGGTGATCATATTTTTATAGGTTCCTTAATATGAGTGATACTTGCATAAAATAATAATGGAACCAGTTTTAAGATTATTATTAGTCAGTCTCTGAATTATGTTTTAATCAAAGCACCGTGTACAGACACATAGCTCCATGAAGTTCAGTACTCTTAAGTTATAATGATGTATTTAGTTATAATGATGAGATCAGTTTCATGTGAAACAAATGATCATGTTTGACTGTGGAGAGAAGAGCAGGTTAATGTACCAGGACACAGCAAATTTTGTACTAGCTTTTTTGGTTTAGTCATGCTTACAAGTGCAGCATGAAATCCCAGCTGACGACACAACATTGCCCAGGGAGAAAGTGTTTTCCAGGAAGGTCCAATTTCATGGGTTCTTCACAGTAACTCACATGTAGCATTAAAAGACTTGAACCTAATGTGTGTCTCTTTCTTCTCTGTTCAGCAAAATCTCAGTAAATCTCATCTGGCACAGCTTTCGCACTTTTCCATGAACAAAGTACACTCACTGTGGCAGAATGAAATGTTAAGTGCAGAGAAAGCAACCTTTCAACTGGACTAATGACTCTGACATTAAATGCAAACAAAACAGAACCAAAAAAAAGGAGAAATGGGGGAAATAAAAACACATTTACAACAAACAGAAAGCTGGATGTTATGCTGAAATCAGTCTCAACCAGTTACTCTCTTTCCCACTAGTTCATCTCCATTCGTCAGTGTCTTGGCAAAGTACGATATCACACTGTGCAAGACACGAATGAACCTTTAAGCCAGGAGGCACCAAGGTGTCAAAGACCCAGTACCAACGAAGACCAGCTGCTGTACAAAAGCTGAGTACGTAACGCTGCACGTTTTCTGAATGCGTTAAGGGAAAAGGAAGCAAAGACCTGCATGGGACGGCAGATATACAAGCTGTAAACAAAGCAGCATTAGGCAGCAATTTCCACACAACTCTGGCTCACCACAGATGGTTTATAACGACTTCTAATTGATAACATGTCTGACAATACAAGCTGTAGAGCCTTTACAACTTTTGACTTTTGATTAGATCATTTTAAACAATGCAATGACAGCAGCAGCATTTTCTTGGGACATTGGAGCTGATTTAAAGAAGTTGTAGTACACGTGCAGCAGAAACAGTCAGAGATTTTTTCTATGAATAGACAGTAAAAATAGAAACAGGTCCCAACAAACAAAAACGTACTATTACATTTTGATATTGAATATACTTAAATCATTTGTTATTCTTAGAAATACATAATGTATGCAATTACTGCATTTACTGCAATTACTGAAAAAAGTTTATGGAACTTAAAGCACCTATATATATAAATCATCAACCTAGACACGTCACACTGACTGTATATATTTTATACAGCAGATTTTAAAAGCAGGCACCACCGTTCCTATAATGGAGCTCCTGGTGCATCCAGTGGGAGCCGATGGGTGCCTCTAGTGTCCATATAAAATGCCAAAGGACATAAAATACATACATTTTTGATGTCTTGGCAAATGTCATTCCATATGACAGTGTGGGCTGAGAACATGTGGCTGAGCAGGATCTGACCTCCTGCTGCCCGGCCAAGTAGTTTTCCATAAACTGTGAAAGCTTCACTTTTTCTTTTTAGTAACCGTCTCCCCTGTGCTCGATAAAACCAGTGTATCCTCTGCTTCACAATAAGAGCCTCACACTCTTTTGAAATTATTTTAATCTGAAGGATCCAACGGGAAATGATTTGTTTACAGACAAATGTCAAGTGTCAACAAGTTACAGGCGCTTAAATTACTACTACACTGACGTTTTCCCAGGGCATTTGTCCTAATCTCAGATTATATTACTGGAAGTGGAAGAGTGAACATTATCTGAGCAACAGGACGTTAAACTGGACACGGACACTGAAACGACAGTGAACGTGCGCCAGGTAAAATAAAGGAAGCAAGGAGGAAACTGCGGCTTATCCGACCTTCAAGCTAGTTTTAGCAACCTGAACCCCAACTTCCTTAAAGTTTTAACATTCTACACACTTAACTGCCGAGCTCGGCATTATGAGAAAATGATCAGCCTTGAATGTAAAACTGTGTGTGATCTGCACAGTGAGGGAAGCAAACAGCAGCTTTAAGGTAAGACATCACTGTCAGGCTGAGTGATTCTGTTTATCGGCGGTTCTGGTAAACGTTTGTCTTATCGAAGATCATGGAATATCAGGACCTGTCTAACATTATGACAGTCTCAGGATGGCTCGGTACCTGTCAATTATAAATAAGTCTGATACCTGCAGATAGATGGACGGATAGATGGACGACGTGTCCACATTAGGAATTAGCTCATTTCACTGTTAGTCGTGCCTGTTCCAACTTCAGTTATTATGGTCAAGTGTGCGAGTTACAAATTTTACTGCAGTGTTTGCTTCATCTGAATCATTTAGACACTGCAAAGATTTATAAGTTAATAAATATTTGTAAATTGTAGCTGCAAAATGGAAAAAAGAATAAAAATAATCAAATATGGATGCCAGTGCCAACCTCAATTAGCAAGATCAATTCGAATATTGGTCGGAGTGAAGCACAAGAATTGAGAATCTGGATTTGCCTCAAGCCCCGAAATCACAAACTTTGCCCCTTGAAACCATGATTGAGTAGCAATCATGGTTTTGGTTGCTTGCCAATAAATTCTATTCTTCTTTTAACATGTACAGCAAGTGGGATGTTCATTTGAATAATATGAAATCAAAACTGTTAAAATTTCTTCAAAAATCCTTATTTTGTTTTGCCTCTGACTCATCATGTGGACCTGTGAATGCATTTTGTGTTGGTGTAAGAAATGGCACACAGCTATACATTTGGCAACATATTTATCTTGTTAGGCCGTTTGTACTCTGTCATCTTCATCTGTGCTTTGAGCCAAGCATTAGCAACACCTTTAGCTACTAAATGAATTCGCTCATGGCAGTTGTATGCATGGCTAAATTGCATCGGCACAATTAACTGCTGCACTCTGACACACACTCGTGCGTTTGCACACATGCCCACACACAAGCGTGAGCGTCTGATCTGATGGAGAAATGTCAAAGAAGCAACTAGGAAATGGAAACGGCTGAGCTGCCGCGGCTCGAGCCGAGCCACAAGGTGAGGGACAGAGTGAGACTAATGCAATGGGACGTGCTAAATGTGAGCTAAAGCACCGGCAGGATGTGGTGCAAGAGGGCTTCAAAGCCGGGGTGGGGGTGCTGAGCGGTGGAGGCTCTAATTCAGACTGACATTGTGTGAACTACAGTAACTAAGCCACACATCAATATGGAGCCCATTGACTCACTTCACATGATGATCTTATCGTTCAGGACAGGTTGACATACAGAGACACAAATAAGAACCCCGAGATTTTAATATCTTCTAAATAACCATTTAAAGCACAGTTACACCGGGAAAAAGAGATCTATTTTGACGTTTTGTTTAGACCATTGTTGCTGTGTGGGAGAACGGTGCAAACTATATGATTATGAGCTTAGATTGGAATCAGTTGCATTGAGCTTAATTGTCATTGTGCATAAGCCAGTGAAATGCAGTTTGCATACAACAAGAATTACAAACAATAGCATCGTTTACATGAAAAGTGCCAGAATGAGCAGATACTGCTGATATATGTGGAGCGTAGTGATGGGTGTGAGATACTGTGCCAGATTATTGTACCACACCACCTGAGGAGCAGTTGTGTTGTGTAATAAATGAGGCCTGATCTGAATTATGTAAGTTATCACACAGCCAACTTTATGACACGTCTAAAACGGCTAAAATCAAAGAGAGAAGCCGTAAAACTAACTGCTGGTTGGAAAACTGTGAAGCTACACAACAAAGTCACTTATATCATTCTGTGCACAACATATTTGTCTACAACAAATACACACTCAACAATAACTATGTGGTCAGTGAAGCATTTAACAGAAAATACAAAAGAATATATATTTACAATATTAAACGTTTAAAAAGCTAAAAATAATTAGTAATAATATTTGTGATGAAAAAGTTTCCATCCCTTTCTGTATTTTAAATGGCTAAAATATTAAAAGACAGAATTATTTCTTATAAACATAATAATATGTGATGCACACATCCTGTAGCTGCAACAAATGTTATTTAATCAGAAATTATAAAAATTTTTTAGATAATCAGTTAAATTAAAAAAAGAAATGCAAACTTGTGTAATAATAATAAAACTATTCTACTAACCTCTTTTACTCCTTGGCCGTTTTTTTTTACTTTTGATAATGAAGGAACTTTAGTACAACCGAAATGTATATTAAATATAATGTTGATAAAAATTCGTAGTTTTACTTTGCCTTTTCAAAAAAAAAATTGTGAACTTTTGCACCCCACTGAATATAGGGGCAGTGAAGAGCTTTAGATCAGATGATCTTTCTCTGTGGGAAAATAATATTAGTGTAGGTAATTTTCCCCTTTCAAAACAGTATAAATCCAAAGTAAAATCTAAACATTCGCCTTTCATTAAGTAAGGCTTTATTGTGGGCTAGATATAATGAGCTGGCAACTGGGTTTTAATGTTAGTCAGAGGCCTGCGTCAGGGACGACATTTGGCTTTAAACAAATGTGGAGCAATAATCTGCTGTGGCGCCTCTGAACTTAATGAAGTCAGATGTTCGCTTGTCACTAGTGGAGGCTCTGGTGCAATGAATGGACAGTAAAACAATTAAACAGTAGAAAGTAATTTATGATTGACTATGAACGATTCATTTTACTGATTATATTAAATTACATTACCTTCTTCTTGTTATTATAAAACTGTGGGAGTGTTTCTGTTACAGACTATTTTCAGCTGCACTTAAACATACTTTTGCTAAACTGCAGTGCTCATGTTATCATAATGAAGAAACACGTCGCCCAGCTGAACAACTTCAAAATATAACAACCAAGCTCTATGGCACAGAGGTGTGAGCTTATACCAGGCACCGGCTTCTCCGGCAATTCTTGTTTGTAGGATTTGTCCATTGTTGCTTTTGGTCCCTTCATCGGATTTGTCAACGGTAAGAAAAAGGAAAACGCAAAAGAAGAATATCCCCAATCTTATCCTTTGAAACTAAAATGGCGAGGCTATAGATGTTGAGCACAACAGGCAGCCTTGGCTCTTGTTCAGTCCGGTCTCATTCAGGCCAGTGCTAACCTGACATGTGGGAACACCCAAGGACCCAACCTGTTCACACACAATCTGCAGTGGCACAATCCCATTACTCAGCCTGTTATTGGCCCCTTTCACACAGTGCAGCACAGCACTGGATCAGTCAGCCACAGCCAGCCCCGCTGCCTCTCTGGGGAATAGACTGGCTGCTTGATTTTCTAAGGTGCTCGTCTCACACTCTCTCCCTCCCTCGCCCTCCATTGTCCTCACTGCTCCGCGCTCGTTGTCTGTCTGTCCTCGGTGTCTCTCCCTCCCCACCTTCCTGTCTCTCTATCTTTCTCACTCATTCTCTCCCTGTCTGCGTTGCCCTTGATCCTCCGCTGTATCGTTTCTCCCCGTCTCTCTCCCCTTGCCACGGTCCCTGTTCTTCTCTGGACAACAGAAAACCTTATTTAGCAGTCTGCTCAGCACAGCCGTGGCAAAGCTGCCAATTCACCTGCTTAGATTGCTGTATTCTCTACCCTGTCTCCAAAACCCATTGCAATTACAATCCCTGCATAAGTAAACGCACCTGGTCCACAGCCACGTCTGATCAGCGCCCTGTATCATGTACACACCTTTCCCCAGTGGTTTATTGTGTGCAGTTTCACTACTAACAAACCGTGCTTTTAAAAGCAGCCATTATGTGACATCTGTTAGTGAATTTCTGTGTGAAAGCAGAGTGCACATTGGAAGAAAGCAAGCTATTCTGAGCAAGACCCCCTGGTCAACATTTGCCTGTGTATTGTCAGATTTTACAAAGCTCTGCTCTGCTTTGCTTTGAAACCATTCAAGCCAGAGGTGGAACTATCTGTGATTCATCCTGAATTACAATGCATACAAAGGCCACCTGATTTCACATGTTTTAGTTGCACTGAATCACTGTGTTTCTATATCGTGTTTAAAAAAAAGAATACCATTTCATGCGGAGCAGAACCAAAAAAAGTGTGAAGAAAAGCTTGTAGTTCTCTATTTTTTATGACATTCTATTGATTACGATTTCAAATTGACAAGTGTTTTGGTGCTGGAGCATATGAAAAGAAAGAGGAGTGAGCCTTATGCGAGTTTTAACCCCCCCCCCCCATGGAAGAAAAGCATTTTTCAAAGAGAATCGCTGAAAATATATATTTTATTTATGTATTGACTTGAAGCTGTAGTTAAAAAAAATCACACAGCTGCTTGTACATGTCTGTGGTGAGGATCTTGTACGTTCTATATCTACTGTACAATCTGACATTAATTGACAACCTATTTTCTTTATTCTTCGCTCCTTGCAGTGTAACAGTAGCTACATTTATTCCCAAGGCCTACAAGTGCTTCTAATATCTCTTTCTGTAAACCAGAGTTCTGGATTTGTGAGGAAGCTGCACCAGAGTCATTTAATGTGTTACAATTTCGCTGTAAAGACCCTTTCAAATACGAAAGAAAAAGGCCCATTTTAACAGGTGGGATAAATTTCACAAAATGTTCAAAATAGCCCTTTTGTCATGCTCAATGACTTTCAGGTCCAACCAGATTCAGTGAATAATTGAAGGGTGGTGAGAAGAATTCTAAACTCGTTGTGGTTAAAACGGTGTTTAACATGAAAGCCGGTTGATTGTAGAATTCATCAGTCACAGCGAGCAGCTGCTTCTAATGCATCTGCAGACTGAACAGAACCTGCCTGCAGAATGGACAACAGGCTTGACCGAGGCAAGAACTATGTAGGGCACGTAGTGTCAGGGACTTTTATTTAGACTTGCTTTATTTGCAAAAATATAAATGCAGGAATGCAAAAAACATTATTCTGAATTGGTCCTGTCTGTGTGTTGAATTTTGAATGTTTGACCATTGTGTCATTTGTTCTTTACTTTATTCCAGACTCTCAGGTAGACTTTGGGACTACAAATATCAGAAAAGGGTTTAAAAAAAAAGTCCAAATGTCTTTTCTTGACATGACATTTTGGTTTTACTCAAAGTGAATCACTGACATTTTTGGTAGTTTTTACATAAAAGTGCAACATTTGTATCATCACAGTTGATAGGTCTTTCATGACCTTTCAGACAGACAGGCCGAAAATGTTATGGCTACGCTGCCTTGAAAAAAAAATGACTTTTTACGTAAGTGACGTGCTGTCGGTCGCATTGAAAATTGTTGAAATAGGTTCACAAACTGAGCGAGTTAGTTAAGAAATAACAGATTGTGTCTTTGCACAAAAACAGATTTGGGGTTGAAATTTAATGACGAGAAAGGCAAGAGTGTGTCTCTTTTGATCCAAAGGACATGGAGTGCATGCAGAATAAGACGATTATGCCAGGGTTAATTAAACTAGAGAAGTTTCATCATTATGTCTGTGTTAATTTTCCCACCTGTGCCTTTGGCCTCTCTGTTCCGAAGTCGGTCTTTATTTCCTTAATCTAAATTAGCCTGGCTGAATATATCCTGTAGATACATAAGAAAAACAGAGGATATTATTTTTGAACTGCACACTTCAATGTCAAATTCGGAGATGTCCTTCTTAATGAAGACACATGTAGCGATGGGTGATGGCTGATTTTAAACCCCCTTGTTATTGATCATGATAGAGAAATGGCAATAAATGCATTCTGATCTATGAGCAGAAGGCACTAATGCGTATTAAAATGAATTGTTGGCCTCATTGTTCTGAAGAGAACATTCATTGAACTCTTTCATTTTCAGAATCTATAGATGAATATGTTTAAACCTACAGATGTGCAGATGTAGAGTGATTTATCTGTTACATCACTTTGACTGATTCCCTCTATTCAGGGTGATAAAAGCCAATTTACAGCATCTCAACAATGCTGCTAACAGCCAACAAGACAACAAATATCCTTCACTCTGTTAAAAGCTTGTTTCCAATATGTCAGAGAAATGAAAACGGCTTTTAAATACTTTCTGCTGCAGAAAAAGCATTTCATTTGCCTGAGGAAAATAACCCCACTGATGTGCAAACTGTCAATACGATGAAAGAAGGGCAATATGGGAAACATAGCATACACACGCCCACGCACTCTTCATAACTCTGTATGCAGTAAGCGTGTCCTGAAGCAGATGTGTCATCTGTTTCTGAGCAGACATGTGTTTTACGCATGCTTATATTTGTGTGTGTGAGAGTGTGTGGGTGTGTGTGTGTGTGTAAGTGTGTAAACTGTCCGAGCAATTGAGTCTGTCTTTAGCATCTGCTGTGATGCCACGCTGACCTTCACAGGCCTTGCTGGGAAACTGTGCAAACACCTCGGGGCAACAGTCATTAGGATGCACACAAATTACAACGTCTGCGATTCCATTAGACTGTTTGTCTATTGGCCCAGGAGGACAGGGGCTGAACCTGAGGAAAATTAAACAAAAACTCTCCGCAAAGTTCATCTCAACATTTTTAAAACTTTTGGCCAAAGTCTTTAAAAATGAAAGACCCTGCAAACCCGTTTTGTCTGTCAGCTTTTTCTCATAAATGACGGGGTTTGCGGGGCTAACGTGCTAACGCTGCAATGCAGACCAGTGCCAATCGAATCTGATCCAACTACCACCCGTACAGACCGTCTTTGTTATTTTCTAAATGAATCATATCCCCTTAAAAGCACTAAACCAAATACAAATTACCTGGATTCATAAGAGGGTAAAGTTAAAGCAAACTGGAGCATGTGGGGTTTGTTACACTTAAATCAATTACACCTTCAACATGAGTCTGGCAAACTTTGGAACAGCTGGTATCAGTTAACTCGTCTTTTTCTTCTGGACAGGATACTAATTATACATAGAGGGATTGGGAGGGCAGTCAGGCTTGACAGTGTGACAGACTGACAGGGATGAAAAGAAGCACCTGAGGACAGTTTGAATCAGAGGTCGCAATGGGAGATGGAGAAAGGTAGGTGGGGGGGGGGACCCAAAAACAGTCACTGAGGGTTATGGTGAGAAAGGGGAAGACAGAACAAGAACAGGATGACATAACACACAGCGAGATGGCAGTCATGACTGAGCCAAGGAAAGAACAAGCCAGCATCCGCATCGGTGTGATACTACTAATGAGCTGGGACTGTGTTGTTCTGCTATTTCAGCCTCTACATTGTGGTCACCTTTGTGGCTGCAGCTTGCTCCAGGCAAACAGTCATAAACCATGGTGAAATATACATTGTCCTGCAGTCTTGGTGAGGGTTCAGGTGTGAAAATTAGCCACTGGATCCAAAAGGGGGCCATTCGCTGTTGCCTTGGAAACCAGCTCTGGTCTGTTACTTTGTTCAGAGCTGCCTACCTGAAAGTAGAGAAGAGGAAGCTGATGAGGTGAAGGTGGAAGGGAGTCGTGAACTACTCTTTCCATCAGTGCATGATTCCTGATTGTTGTTTGTTTGCTGCTCTATTGTGGATCTAAAAATATTCCGGGGGACCGCATGTTCAAATAGTGCAGGCCAATCCTCAAATGACAATCATTTTCCTTGAACCCTATATTTTTCTGTCTCGTTTCAAGTTACCGTCCATTAGCGTTACATGAACAAACGCTCATGTAAACTCGCTCGAGTGAACTTCGTTGTTGTTAAGTTGCTTCTCCGCTTTTTTTTTGTTTACTTCTTCCAGTTCTTGAGGTTAAAGTTGAAGCGACGCATTCATCCTCCGTTCTCATTCGTCTCCCTTCACAAACTGGATCAGACGTGGATGATGCTATTGTGTTTTTTTTCCACGGAAGCCCGGTGCAAGATTACTAGTCTTTCTGTACTCGGTGGATTTCAGGCAGAGTATACGCTGTGATTCATCTTGCAGGTGTCTGTGAACCAACAGAGATAACTTTTGACAAGTTTCCCATTTCTCATTCTAGTTATTCATTGAATGCATTCATCTAACACAGCAAATAATAAAGAGAGTTGGACAAATGACAGTTTATACCTTGACTAGCTTCTTTCTCCTTTATTCTTCCTTCTCCTATTAAAAGTTTGAATTCATTGTTCCTGCCTGAGGGTCTGACAAACACGATTTTCAGGCACAAGCCTTAAGGGATTCGATAAAAGATGGCAGTCACAATAGGTCAAACCAATCCATCTGTCACGAACTATGCTCTTTGAGAAAAGCTCTGATGATTAGGAAATTTGGAGCAGCAAAATGTCAGTTGATAACTGTAAGTTTGGCCAAATTTTGGGTATTATCCACCAAAGTCCAGCCAAACGGTTTCTGCTCAAACAGATGGAAGGCATTCTCGATGAACTGAGCTTAACTGGAACATGCAGATCATTTTGATGTGCCTTAAGTTGACTTTCAGTTCCCTGTTGCTAATGGCCTTAGGCGTTTGTGTACCTATCAAATTGTCCCATCATAATTCCACTGGAGACACTTTTGGCATGGCCCAGCACACTTTTGATCTTAGAGGGGGAAAGTGCCTTTAATCTTGATGCAACTGTGCTCCAGAGTCACGTCCCCAGGGTTCCCGGTGAGAGCGGTGAATGACTGAGCAGCAGTAAAGCCAGTGTCATCAGTGTGGAGCCAGGGCTCACTGATTCCTGGTCTTATAATACTCTGAGCTGCAAGGCCTCAGCTGTGCTTGTGTTTCCTTCTCATCTTGTCCATCTGTGTCTGGGACCACGAGGGCACTCCACTCCTCTACCTTGCTCTCTCTCTCCACATCCTCCCTTCATCATTAGAGTCAAGCCTAAAATAAAGATGAGCCCAGTCTCCGAGTGGCTCATAAGGGAAGCATTTGAACTTGCCCAGGAGAGACAGGAAGGAGTGTGAAAACTGACTCCGATTTTTTTTAACCACAGTATTATCATGTCTACGCACGATGTTGTACAGATAAAGAACATAAGAGAATCCGTTATTGACAACAACAAACATGCCCCCCAAGGACACAAAAATCCCTTTTCTGCGTGTCACTAAAATTTCAAAGCATTATCAACGAATCATTGTGCAGGGAGCTCAGCAGCACTTTGGTCGAGGCTATAACAGGTTATCACTGGAGATTTTGAGCTTTGGCTGACTCTGCAAGAGAGAGAAAGGTTAGTACGAGAGGATTATGACACAGACTCACTGCCGCATGATTTGCTGGCTAGTTTATGACTACAGAAAAAAGCAAAGGCCGAGCTTTGAAATTATCCTCAGGTAAACTCCCATAAATTAGACTAGTTAACTTGTTAAAGGCTGGATACGCAACGCAAGGACTTAATATATTTCCCAGTGAACATAATAAGGTATGCTTTATCATGAAATGATTGACAGTTTTTACCTTTTGTCATATTTGCTCTTGGATTTCAGTGGCAGTGAATAAACTGTTACAAGTGAAACAATAAAAGACATTAAAAAAAAGTCCTGGCTGCCTTCCCACCCACACATCACTCACTTCTACTTGTCCTGATCAAATATTAATATAATGAAATAACCAGCTCAAATATTTGGTTGTCTTGAACACCATCCCACCTTAGCCTTTTCCACTGAGATTCTAAATCTCCTCCTCCTTAACTGGAGCATGATTTAAGAACATACAACTCTTTATTATTGAAATGAACTCCTGCATCATTAGTAAGTGAAGACATGAGCACATTTAAAGTGCTCACCTCTGCTCATTAAACTCACTCATTCATTAATTACTTGCCGACAGGGCTTGTTCTGAACGTGACCACTGTTAAGAACAGATACGGCAGTGTAATCATTTTCACTGTATCTCTACATGGATACCTAACCATGGACTGTGATAATTGGGCTCGCATTATTCGACTTGGCTTAATTGCTGCATAATTTTTCGAGTGTCCGTGGTAATTACATTCAATGAACCAGCGCCGTAATGAGAAAGTTTGCTTCATGTCTCTAATATTTGCCTTCAAGGTGATCAATATGGCAGTCAGTGTGTTTGCAGAAAGTAAACTCTGTTGTTTCAGTATTGAAGGGCCAAGGCAACAAAGGCAAATTATTCACTTATACTTGGATTCCAGTGCTTTATTAAAGAATAAAGAAGTTGCAATTTAAAAATAATCATAAGGGGCTTATTGGGATTCCATCTTTACCTTTGGTTTAAGGCTTTGTGTATTTATTGCTAGGGCTCTAATGTAACTAAGCAAGCTACTACTGCTGCCTTTAAACTAATGATTCACCAAATGAAAACTGAAGAAATGACTGAGCTGCTAGTTCGCTGGAGGTTCACAAACATTTGTTGCACCGTCCAATAAAAGGCAAACAAGTGTGCAAACCAACAAGCTGACGCCACTTCTTTTAGCTGCACAACACACTGATCAACTAACTCCATCCAGTGCAGCAGCTCAGCCATGAATTCTACGTTGCAGCGCTCTCATGTCTGTGCTTTATGTCAAGATGTGGTTCTAATGTTTTGGAAACTGCATTTACACTGAATGGATAGGAATAATATCTGGCGTATCTGAAGGGTATACTTCACTAAAGCTCTGAAAAATCTTCCTGGGTTGTGTGGATAGACTGTGGGTGCAGGGTGGGGAGTGGGGCAGGGGTCATTAAACTCAAAGTAATGAAGGTATCTGTGTTAATGTCCTTTTGTTGGAGCGTTACATTTTACCTCTTCCTCCTCTGGGACTCTATTCAGGCCCATCAATGAGGCTGGTAATTTCTTTTTCACGTCCTAATTGTCTTTCTTTTTGTATGCTTTTTATCAGGGGCATACAGTCTCTGTTGCGCGAGTGAATTCCTGCCAGTGGCATAAGGTCTATTACGTGTGGATCATGGTGTTTAATGTATCATTTGAGGGAGTTATGAACAGAATAATGCATTCAAAAAAGGTCGTTTCAGTCTGTCTGCCATTGAAAGCTAATTCTAGATGTCCCTTAGATAGCTGATAGACGTTCTGAGTAAACTGTGCACGCACGGACTAAACAAAGGTTGCCTTGGACTTGCTTGTGCGATCCCAGCTGACGTATACCCCCGGTTTACTGTTCAGCAAATGGTTTCTGTCATTTGGCGCTCCACTTTAGGGGGCAACACCAATGTTTAGCATCACTGCCATCGTAATTCAAAGTAATCACCTGGGTACTCCAGTTTTATGTTGGCTAGTAAAAGCTCAAATAGAATAATATCTGGTTGGTACGAAGGGCGGGTATAATACTGTAGCCTCATGATGGTGCAGCACAAACCATGTGTGAACAGTGGCACTGACATCTTTCTATACCCTGCTCCTGATCTAACGACCCATTGTGGAAAAGAGAAGGAAATTCACAGCAGCAAAATGAGTACAGCTGTGGAATGATTAATGAGGCCCAGCTGTTGATTTAGTGCTGTGTGCAAAGTGTTGACTATTCATACATCAGACGTTCATTCACAATTATGCACGTTTGGTGACTATGGGGATGTAAAACAATGCTTGCAGCACCAAACTTTAAAAACTGACATTCAAATTTAATTTAATTTTTCAGTCTTTAACTATGTCTCTGATGCAAAGCTTCATCATAAATTAATGTATTTAAATAGGTTGTTAAAAAACGTACAGAATGAAATTTTACTTTGCAAATCACAACCTGCACGTGACACACGTGATTCGATGACTTTAGGTTAGTTCCATGTTTGACGGTACTGATTAAATGCATAGTGCATGTATGAATCTGATTTTGTGAGCAACCATGGGAAACTGAAATAATGAACTGCAGCATCAATTAACAAGAACCAGGAGGCAGTCTCAGATAATGCTTAGTGATGCAACTAACACAACTGAGGTGGATGACTCTGTGTGTGTCTGTGTGTGTTTGTGTGTCTGTGGACCTAAAATGAAACAATAAAATGAATTCTGAAAGGAGTTACATCTGACTGGATTCTGACTGAAAGTAATATTTTCCTGTTGGTAAATGGGCCCGGAGCGCGATGAATTTCCCAGTTTGGGAGTGATGCCTAAAGAAAACTAACGGCAACTGTCAGTGTCACATCAAAGGTAAGAAGCATGTAATGAAATTCATGGCGTGCCTGCAAGGTTGTGGCGACGGTGATGTGAGGACTAACAGATTAAAAGCATCCTACTGCTGACCCTCCAGGAGCCTCCAAGGTGAACTGCTATGACTTGTGCTCATTCTCTGTGGATCCTATAATTGTTCATTTTCTAAATGTTTCCTCTGTTGGCTGTGTTAAACTGCATTTCATAATGACTTGGCTGAGCATTAAGATGTTGCCTTCAGGGTGGCAACAGGATTTTGATCTTCATAGTTTTAAGTCCACTGTGTTCTTATGAATTTAACCAGAAATCATTTTAAAGAGCCCCGGCTGATAAATCATGACCTCTCTGTTTTAAAATCTGCATTTCAGATTTTGCCTTTGTTTCTCGGTTTGAAAACATGAAGGTAAAGCGTAGAGATTTGACTAAACTGCTCAAGGTCGCATAAATTCCTTCCTCCCATGATTGCACCACAGCATGTTCCAAACAAAAATCTTACTCAGATCGAGGAACTGAGTTTTGAAGGCAACAAACCCATTTTTTTTAACTGCATCTGCTGTGGATATCACTTTAAGGTGGATTTGTTTAAAGATTTGATGGTAAAATGCTGCTCAAACACCAGTGAAAGCTGATTAGAAACTATATCAGGGCAGTAAATCATCGTGTGAAACGATGAAAACCCCATCTCTTTTTCCAATCACAATCCTTTTTAGAAGACTATCCGAGACACAATAAACCTGCTCTTTGATGGGAGAATCACATCCATTTTATCTCCCCATGCTGCCGCAATTGCACTGTTACCAACAAAAGTTATTTTCTCCTTCAGCTCTAAACTACTTCTGTTCAATATAATATCCAATTAACTAACTCTCTGCCTCCTCTCTGTGGTCTCCGATCCCTTTGCAGTCAATGACGGGACTCGCTACAGGCAGACTGCACTGTTGGCTTTCTGGCTCTGATGTTGACTAAGATTAATCAGCAGATTTTCATGCGCCAGCGCAGAGAAGCTTTTGCCATGAGGAGCAGTGACAAAAGGGGATCTGCTTGTGAAAGAGGCAGTGTGCTGGGACGGCAACCAGGTGTTGTTCACGGCAAGCAGGCCGACAGGAAACAAACTGCTAGGTGGCGGGGTTGGCAGCCTGTGTGTGGCTGAGCCTGACCCCTTTATCAGGCAACACCAGTGAGCTGCCGACCACAGGCTTCCACAGCACTAATCACCCGGCAGACTGGCAGTAAAAGAATAGGCTAAAGCCTGGGCTGGATCCACTCAGCCAGCCAAATGACAGCTTGGTGAAGAGGAAATAACTGCTCTCAGATCAGTATCACTCATATCAGTCAATAAACACTATGGGTTTTCACCTGCACCTACGCCATCAAATTCTCTACCGCACAATAAAGGGGCCTTTAAGCTGCTTGGCTCAAGACGGGGCTTTTTGTGTTGACTGCTGGCAAGCAGCTAACCTAAGGAAAAACAAATCATAACCTACCACTGCCAGATGACAGCTGAATCTCACAGCCAGATGTCAGATATCAGGATGCTGTCAAAGCAGCAAAAAATCCATAAATCAGCAAGTAGACTGTGCAAGAAAGTGGGAAAATTGAGAAAACTACATCTGCTAATCACATAAAAACAGCCCCAACCAGAACAGGTGCCTGAAGCTGCGTCGAATGGTGAATTTCAGCCAACATTTAGCCAACAATCAAAGCAGCATGAATGTACAACATTACTTTTAACTTTTAAGTATGAGGCAATCAATCAGCTGACTGACTACCGCATTTATTTCATCTTATAGCCCATTAGCTACAAATTGCATAACCTTTACATGAGTGATGACCATTATCAGCTCATTCGAAGAAGCTCACAGCTGAGCCACTGAATGCACCACCAAGTTTAGTTACTACAAGTAAAAAGTTCATCTTTGGAGCACCACAGCTTTGTCAGAGCGTTTTTCTCTCTGTGCAGACACTGCAGGCTCGAAATATTAAGACTCAGATGTCATCTTTTCTCTTGTTGTCCGTGTTAAGAGTGAGTTATTGTCTGAGATCAACGGGCTCCGTGTCAGGGCCAGTGTCGGTGCAGATTTAGCCGGTGAAGGACACGTGTCAAAATGCGATGTGCTCTGACAGTCGGCAGAGCACCTAATTCTCACCCTCCACCCCACATCACAACTTCTAACCAGCAACATTACCTCTGTGGTGTGTTTCCGGAGAAAAAGAAAGTCGTGTCCATTATCAAATCTAAAAGAAGGGGCGACATGGGAAGAGCGCTCGTCGTCAAAGGAAAATGTCACATTTGAGGCTTTTTAAAAAATATTATTCTATGAGACGTTATTAACTCTAAAGCTGTCATTAAGTGCATATCGAATATTTGAAAATCCAAGCTGTCTTGCATAACTCCATTTAGCTCGAACTTCAGTTACACATGCAGCACAAAGAACTTTTTTTTCAGTGAAAGACTGATAATATTTCCATCATATTAATGTAGAGTCCATTTCCTGACACCTGTATCTTGCCAGTTTCTTTAAGGAGTTTCTTTGACAGTTCATTTTAGATATAATAACTTAGCTTTTAACAGACTTCATCACTCACTGTACTACTTATCTTTGTCTGAGTTTATACAAGGTCATAATCTGTCATTTCAATGATCCCATATTATAGCACGGCCTGAGAATAATAGTACACATGCTCCGAGGCAAATTTGCTAAAAGGTTATGGAGAATACGACTTGTATGTGGCAGTTTTACACCGACTCCAAGTGTACAGTGGTACCAAATACGCCTAGTTTGGGTGTCCAGTTGCAGTGAGTTTAAATGCTTCAGATTTGCTCCGTTATTGTCCACAGACCATGTCAAATCTACTCTGTGCAGCAAAACCAATTCCCTCCAAACTGAGTGAAATATTCAGAAATTTCTTTTTACTCACTTTAGACGAGGTGCCAGGCCAAATACAGTGAGACAAGCCTACAAACAGCACTCTCAGACTTTTTTTTTTAGATGTCCTGGAGTGAAAAGATGCACAAGGAATGACCAATTTCACCTCTGAAAATCGTGTGTGAATTTATTCCAGCCGAGCCTAAGGTAAGTGATGTGGAAAATGCTGACACTTTGAGAAAATTTACAACAGTTTGGCCTTGGCTCGTGCCTCTCTGGCAGAGGGTTTGGAGAGCACCAACCCGATTTCCTCTAAATCACTTACCTGCAGGCCATCATGCCCTTACAAAAGCCTGATATGGCTGCTATAAGCTTCCCCTCTATCACTCTGCTGCAATAACAGTTGTCGGCTGCATCCAAGTGGTGCAGCATCACCTCATCAACCAGGTGGCCTGGAGGAAACTGAATTCAGATATGGGAGAAGGGGTTAAAATGCAGTCCTGCATGTCCTGCAATCATCTCTATAACTGGTCGCGGTCTCACTGCGGCTCTTCAGTGACGCGCACGTGTATTTGTGCCCTGGTGCTTTGATTTGCACAGCGCTCGTCATGCACTGTGTTATGTGTGGTTCAGGTCACAGGTGGAAGCGGCAAATCATTCTGCCAAAATAATGTGATTGAATGTCAGTGGGCTTGCTGCTTCCCTCAAAGAAAGTAAATGGTCACCAAATGACAAGGTTCAGGGCTCAGAAATCAACATTTGTTAAAGTCAAAAATCTTCTGCAACAAGGTCCAAAACAAAGAGCCTCTGTTCATTGTTTAAATTTGTTATAATTTGTCTTGCCAGCGGGGATGTTATGTGGTTGTTCGTTGCGGTAAAAGGTCATTGGTAGCTGCTCTGCGATGTTATGACAATTCACTAGTTTGCACTAGTATGAAGCTTGTATTTAGAAAGAGTTCAGTAAGCACAAATGTAATTTCTTCAAGGCCCGTGCTCTCACACTGCTAAAAGCTACTGCTCAGTTGTTTTTGCCTCCGACAGAGAAGAGATCAGAAAAATTACTTCCAGGGTGACTGCGATAGAGTGTTGCTGCTTGTATGGTAAACTCCATCTTAGTTCGATGAGTTGAAAATAGATCATAAGTTGAGGGAGAAACAAGAAGGAATCAAGAATGAGAGGGAGAACATTGATTAAATTTTCACAGTATGTACATAATTAAACAGCGCTCACTGCTTATCCTGAAATACACCCATACATCCATTACAGGGACTTTCAGGGAGCTTTGTGCGCCACAGATGTGCAGTACATCACGGTAGCTCATACAATCATATGGTATTCCCCCAAAGATTGTTACATTAATGGAGCAGTCTTATTATTCCTGTGATTGAAGTATCATCACTGATCGTTTCCTCCACTGTGGGAAGCTGTTTTATCATTTAAAACGAGTCGACACTTACACATTAAAGACCTCTGCAGTGTCTTTATTCTACGTGTAGTCACATTTGGAATTACAGTTTTTACTAGTTAAAATTCAAGTTACAAATATTTGTAGCAACATTTTGCCTAGAAATAATTACTAATTTATTAGAATAGATAATAAGACATCTAGAATGAAATGTATCCAAAAAGTGCATTCTGATTGATTATAAAATAGTTATGCAAGTTTTGATTAAAAAACGAGAAGTGAAAGTAAAATTAGAATTTCAGACAACTGATTTGTCACAACTGCTTTTTGGATGTACAAAATTGCATCAGTACAAGCAGCTGTGTGGTTTTCAAATCTCCTCAAATCTACAGCGTAATTTTGAGTAAACAAACTCTAATTTAAGATATCTGCAAATCTACTTTATATCCACCACTGAATTTTAAATTTAATTAAACTTTTACCATTAAGATCAAAACATCCAAAATGATAATGATTACCATATTTCCACTTTAGTAAATGCACCAAATTAAAGATATGTTTAATGAGATTTTTTTTTACTAGTTAAAATTAAAGAAAATGTCTTTAATTTATATTTTGAACAGAAAAAACTGCAGATCTTAAATTAGTTTTCCATAACTCAACAAGTCTTTCTTACTAGTGAACATAACTTGTTAATTTGTTTGACTTTGAATTTCTCAGAATGGATTTAAGTAGCTGTAATATTAAATATGGAGTTTTAGCTCAGGGAAAGTGAACTTACAGTGGGGACAAAGAAAAGTTGGTGCGGGACAAAAACAACATGGCTGCAGAAAAGCATGTTGAGAGCAAATCCAATGCCAAGTTATATTTAAGGGTTTATATCCCACTGAAGGTAGAAGAAAAATCAGTGCAGGTATGTAAATGGCAAAACATGACACTTTAACATGGATTTGATAAAAAAAATAATAAAGAAGGCACAGAAAGGAAATAGATGAAAACACTGAGCATCACCATCATGATGAATAATTCTAAAGGGAAGGGATCTCTGGTACATTAGACCTACTGGTGAAAAGTACCACACCTAAATCAGATGCTGGCTATTCTTGAGAATATCTGTGCAAAACAGAGCACACTGAATGCGGAGTGAACGAACAAGTGCACTGAATGTTAATGTTTACCTGCGAGAGAGAAATATTCAGATGCACATTGGTCTTTCTGAGGACACAAGCTGAGACCAAGGTGCAGAGTGCATGATTAAAAATCAAAGGGGAGGGCACTATCAGCATTTATCTGTGGGTTTCACAGCTGGGAGATAAGGCGTGCTTTAATTGTGAGTCCGTCTATCATAGGTCACAGGCATCCCATCCATCACTGTACCGGGGGCAACCGGGCACCTCCAGGACGGCGAGAAACTGATCATGAATTATAATAAATTACCGGCTCATTCTTTTCATTAGAAGGAATATGATATGGCGTCAAAGAAGAACAAGAAAAACAAAGGACAGACTCTCAAATTCAAGTTTATCAAATACAGAAATTTAGCTCTGATTTTGTCTCCACCAGCTTCTGAGGCGAACATTTAGTCATTAAATTCACATGTTTAGCAGATAATTACAATTTTTTATGTATAACTTTACATTTTTTTCAGCTGGAAACAACACCAGTGAGAAGGAGCCACACCAATAAAGTTGTGTCTCTTTTTAATTTTTGTTTTTAGTTTATGTCCATCCATCGAAATTTCATCCATCGAGCTATAATCTAAAAGAAGCATGATGCTGGGCTACCACTAAAAAAGGAAAAGCTAAAAAAAAGTTCTCATAATAATAACAACTGTTCTATTAAAAAACTGTCAACATTTTAGGAAAAAATTGACTTAGCTGCTAACTCATAGTATTTGTGTGGGGGCTACAACCAGCCGTCAGTTTGTCTTAACTTTGCATTACATAAAGACTGTTAATGCACCTACCGGCCAGTGTGTCTAAATGTCATAAAATGTCATGTTGTTGGACTGCACTGCTGGTACACAAGGATGTGTTAATTAGCAGCTTCAGAGGTGCTGACAGGTATATTTTTGAAGTTTTAACAGAGTAAGTCTCCATCCGCATTTAGGCTTTCTGCTAAAATTAGATGACTGCCTTCAAGCAATTATTCATCAGACAGACATGAGACTATTTTTCCCAAAATATCAAACTGTTTTTTCGTAAAACACCACCTTCAAATGCAACATGACAACTGAGGCATGGGCCAAAAAAAGGTCCATATGAGTTTAAAAGAGGTAAAATGTCATGTATATTTAGATTAGGTCCACCACTGGACCACAAACAAGTAACCGGCTGTTTTATTACATATTTATATCAACCTGCAAAACCCTGACATCAATAAAAACATCACTATTTGCAACAGCCAAGGCCAAATCTGAGTTTTAAAAGCAGCGAGACAAGCCCAGAAGAAGATTACACGCAACATGTGATTGATCTTCACGAGGAGGACATCCAGTACATTTGTCTTAGTGGCTTGAGGATAAGACAAGACATTAGTAATGGAGTGGGATCACAACAATGCACTGTAGCCTTGCCTGAAGCCCACGGATGCATGTGACAGACAGGGTATCATGCTCCGAAACCCTTCTTGAAAGGCTTCTGCTGCTGCTGTTGTGGGGATTAAACCAGCCTCATAATGGCCTGTGGGATTTGTGCCACTGCCGTTTGACAGGCATCGAATTGGGTGGCAGGCAGAGACGAATTGCAACTAGAACACAGCGCTCAGTCTATACAGTTGCCAATCACAGTGCAGATCTATTGACCATGGAGAAAAAGAGAGAGAGAGAAGGCGAATATAGAGCTGCTTCAATGGCAGGTAGAGCGTCTTTACGCCACGAAATGTATTCAGATGATGGTTGTTTAGAACTTGGTTGAATAATCCCATGAAGGGTAAAGTCTCTAACCATACCACTTCCTACAACTGCGTGCATGTGCCTTCCTATCTGCTCTTGTTTTGGGGATTTGCAAGATTATTTTTCCACAGGAACTACTTTACATCCTCAACAGCTACTCCATACAGAATCCACAGTTGCCATGGCAATGTCTGTGGCAGAGAAGAGAAGCGAGAGAGGGACAGAGAGAGAGAGAGAGAGAGAGCAAAAAATAGGAAAAAGTATTCAGAGTTGACAGGGAAATAACTGGTTTCATTATATTCAGCCAGCTGATTCTCTCTATCACCAATGACAGCGCGACGGAAAGCTCGGTGAAAGAGCTTGTGTTTGTGTTTGAGCGGTAATAAATTACTGCTGGGGTCAGGGCCACGGAGGCCGCATTCATTGATTAAATGAGAGCAAACCTCTATCCATCTAACATCTCTCTGCCTTCTTCTCAGGAATCTGTAGGTGCACAGACAAATCCCATAATCCTAATTAAGTATTTCTTCCTATTGCAGCTTACAAAACGCGGGGCTGTTTACACCGCTGGAGTGCTCACCCGGTTCCCATGCTCAGATCAAACGTGTAGTTTGGGGTAATTTTTGCAAATGCCGAAGCAAAAAGTGACATCGCAATGTTTAAAAAAATAACTGTGAAAGCAAAAGAAATCACTTTGGAGGAAGAGGTGGAAAGTTTAATTGTAAGCATTGCGTCAGCAGGCCACAGACTCAGACAGGCGTTCGTGGGTGAAAAAAATTATGCCTCGTATTTGAGGATGTCATTCTCATTTTCACCGACTCACAGTAGTTTCACAGTCAATTGAGCAGGATAGTGTGGGAGAGAAAATCGCAACTGCAGCTGCTGCTGTGGGTTTCTGTGCGCCTCTTTCTACCCAAACAGTTTAACATTTCAAAACAAGTAGCGCGTTGAAGAAAAGGTGTCCTGCACTTCTAGATCCATATTAATACTCCCAGTGGGAACGAAAAGTGAACCGTGTGGACATGCGAATACATATGTCCATACAATACTCAACTCATCTGATGAACGAAAACTAACATTCAGAATATTTCCAAAATGTGCAGCCTTTATTGATAGAATACAGTAAGTTAATAAATAATTGCTGCACACTGTATTCTAAGCCCCCTCCTCTGCTTCGGTTGGAACTCTGAGCATCATTGTGCAGAATAACAATATGACTAGTTCAACATCACTAACGTGTCTCACATTTCTCTTGCTCACCTAAAATCTGAGTCATCTGTGCCCTAAGACATTTCTATCTTAACTCATCTTCACTGGCAAGACAACCAAGTCCACGCAGAAATGAAGCCGTGAGATGAAACTCTAAAGCGTCAACAGACATTTAGTAGGTGAACCTAATTTTTCTGAATTTTTAAACTCGCCTGTGATTTACACACAGCTTGTGAATTGTCATTTGTTCACGAGTGTGTTTACATAATTACATTTTGTTAAACTGGGTCATTAACAAGTTGTTTATACACTCATTCATTCGATTTACAGAAATTCTGAAAAGTCTTTATATCTGCCTTTAAAATCCATTTGTTACTGAGCTATAAGAAATAACTTAATTTGAAGTTTAATTCCAGAAACCACCTCATTTAATTTCTGTGACACGATGCTTTTCCTGATTAAACTCATACAAACATAAACAATCCATCATGTTTAGCTCCGCTCGCAATGACAGTTAACAGTTAATGTTGTGATTTACACAGTACGACTGCGGAGTAAAGTGACGAGTTTGACTCCCATGCGCCTCCAGTCTATTGCCCTTGAGCCCTGCCGCGACTTCATGATTCAGTCCAAACTGCTTTCCACTCCAATCAAAACATTGTCACTTTAAATACACACCGAACCTCCGTCAGCGTGTTTGCACTCTGCAGGGGCGAGCGGTGCCTCAGCCACTTCACACAAAGCTCGAGCGTCTGTTGAGGACATTTTTATGCTTTGTAATTCCTCACGCATTGCAGGATTAGGGACGCGGGAGGTTGTGCCCCAGTCAGACCCCAAGGACAACATCACCCTATGCCGCAAGAATCCTGCTCCCAGAATCACAAACGACACACATTCACCTTAAGCAGAAGACACCACTTAAAAGACAATCAATCATCACAGCACACATCAATCCCAAGCACAGGTGTGCCTGTCAAAGCAGCAGATACCTTAATTAATAAAAATCAGCTGAGCATCAGCTGAGCCCTCTGTGATGAATTAACATTTCCCATCCTGCCAGCGTGTCAGGGAAATGTTGTGATTTGGGGAAGAAATCATTTCCGGCTCGAGCGTCGCGGTTCCAATAAACGTTTATCATGTTGGTTGACTTGTAATTATTGTTAATGACACTGTGCTGATGACAAGCAGGAGCACCACGCGTTATTACTCGACTAGGCGAAGCTGATGACAAGTTAAATAACATCATTCCCTGAATTACACGATGCTGTTTAACCACAGGTCGAGGAAGAACGCGGAAGAATGCAGCAAGATAGTGATGCAGATTAATTATTATAGAATGAACCACACTCTGGCAGCTTATATAATAAACTAAGCAAGAAGAGCCGCTTTTCTGCCTGCTGTTGATGGGGGCAGAGGTCACTGGTGACAAGCTGCACAAACGAGCCTCTATGACTCTGAGGGTTAATTGAAGATACGGGACAAGCTGAGGAGGGGGGTCATCACTAAAACGGCTTACGAGTAATGTCTGATTAGAAAGATACAGGACTATGAGATTCCCTGTGGAATGGTTATGTTCTCCTGCTATATGTTAACAGTTAAGGGTCCAGTTAGGGGGCAACTGTTCACAGGTCAAGTCAATACATGCAATGAATAGGCCAAATCTACCTAATGACACTGTCATTAGGCTCGGCTGTAATTTGTGTTCACAGTCAATTAGCAAACGTCATTAGATCACACTAGCTTTGCTGGTAACCAGTAAACCTGTTCTTTTTAAGAACGAAGCTTTTCCTTCACGCGAGCTGCAGACTGACATTTACCATATTTATGAGTTCAGATGTGTTGCCAGGACTCCCATGGAAGCAATACTGATATAGACTGGAATATCCTTGGAATATGAAATACATCAAACTTGAAACAAATCAATGAAATTAAGATACATAACTATGAAGAACCGAGGTGTTGACAGGAGAGGGGATGAAGAAAAAAGCACAGCAACTTCTCGGAGGTAGCACTTCTAATTTATAGAGTGCTTAGATACGTTTATTTCGATTGCTTTCTTTTATAATTTCGCAACTTTGATCTATGTTTACAATAACTGAATACCTCAGACTGGTTCTTTCTTTCTCTACCAGCAAAAAAAAAGAGACTATTTTTATGTTCTACTTAAGGTGATGGTCAAAAACGGTATTGAAATACTCCCTGGAGTGACAATTCAATGCTCTCACCAGGTGTGAAGGGCTCTGATGTTTCAACTGAGTCACATTCATTACCATTCGCAACACGGCTTTGATCCAATTCCAATAAACTACCTTCCTGTGTAGGTTTTATGAATAAACTCTACAAACTCTTAACAGGTTTCTCTGTCAGTAATTTCTCTACAATGTTATCTAAATAAGGAATACCACCCCATACAGATAACAGTTCCTCCCAATCTGTCATTTGGCACACCTGCAGTTCTTTTTATCCAATGTTGCATTTAAAACTCCACACACATACGCACTCAAAAATCTTTGTTTGAGGCCAAATTCAAAACAAAAAAGCCCAAAATAAACCTAAGCTAATTGCTAACTGTGTGGAAAAAAAGACAGATACTGGTGTGTCATGTAATTTCACATCAGGAAAAGACAGACAATCAAAAGTCTATTTAGTGCAGAGCGACGACGGGGGCCGTGTCATGTAGCTGAAATTTAATGCTTTCACTGATACTTCTGTGGCAGTTCTGTTTACAAGGAAATCATTGTTCCCACCATGCAAACCAACACTTCAGCAAATCCACTAATAATTGGTTCCACCTGCCTGGTGTTTGAACTGCAGGACGAAAAGCATGTAGCAATAAAATTATGTATAAGTACCATTGTAGTGTGTAATTATTTTGTATTATGTGCAAGATCCATTTTAGCATATTTATATTCCGCACAAAGCCAATTCATTTTAATACAGCAAAACATGACAATGCCCAAGCCTACAGTACAATATGCTGAAATTAGAATCAAAAGCAGAAAACAGTTCAACTGTGAAAACATACAAGGAGCCAGAGAGGATGTCGAGATGGAACGTGTTTATTCAAATCAAAATCAAGTGATCTTCAAAGATAGTTGTGTATCCAATATGGGTTTAGGCATAAAAACAATGAATAAATTCTTGGGAAATGAACAGCAGCGTAATGCTCCTCCACTTGCTGCTGAGGTGGTTTGCTCTCCGTTTTCTTCTCTGGCTGAATTCTGTCCCCCTGTTGTCGCTCTAGTTGTGGCCTTGTAGAGCCTCCGCCATGAACAGCTTCCCCAGGTTCTGTGAGGTGAATTCCTTCACGTTCTGGCAGTAGTTGTTAATTTGCCCTGTTGGAGAGTAGCCACAAGAATCCATGTGCCCCCCACACAAACACACCCACAGACGCACACATGCATATATACATATGCACATTTGTACACAGAAATGCACACAAACAAGCAGAGGCGGGGGGAAAAGTGGGGGGGGGGGGGGCAGCAGAAGAACAAAACATCAAATTAGTGAGGAACAGAGTAAACGGAAGGATCAGAATGTTGTCAGAAGGTGGAGGAGAGCTGAACAGCATGAACCAGCAGGGAAAGGGGCGGTTGAGTTGGAGATTGAGTCAATAAACTTTAAATTAATGTAATTTCAAGATAATGGCAGAGATAATTACAAAACAGAACCTGAGCTCCTGCGAGGGGAGCAGAGGCGGCTGATGAAATTTGAAGGGGGTTGAGGGAGGGGTCCTTAGTGGCGGAGATGACGATTGCTATTTGTGCACGGAGGTTATGTGTCTGTGTGTGCGCACCTGCAATAAGGAGTGTGTCCATGCGCGGTGGAGGCTGGGGGGGCTTGAACATTTTGCTGATGTCCTCCTCGGGCAGTGGGGGCTCGCCTCTGCTCTGCCGCTGGGCGTTTTCTTGCTGTCGCCGCTGAAGATACTGAAGGGAGGGACACAGACAGAAAAAGGGGTGGGCATTAGTGGAGGGAATGGGGGGCTGAAAAAAAAAAACAAGACAGCAGCACTGAGTGAAATAAATAAGAAAAGGGAACAATTGGTAAAGGAGAAAGAGAACACAAAAGGAGAAGAGGAACACATGGGAGATGGAGGCGTGAAAAGACAGGATGAGAATGTGATGAGAAGAGAGAGGGTGAAACAATGACGACAGGATGGTGAGGAGTGGGAGTAAAGAAAGTAAGCAAAGGGCATAGAGAAAAAAGTCAGGGACAGGAAGAAGCCAGGTACCAGAAAAGTGAAAAACAAGAGAGATTTGGAGAGCAGAGTGAAAGTGGATAGTACAAAGGAGAAGGAGACAGACAGGGAATGGAAACAGTAACAGGAAGGAAGTGAGTTGTACAGAAGCAGTGATGAAAGAAGAGATGGGGGAGACAGAGGGAAAGCAAAGTTATAAGTGCTGACAGGGATGGAGTGATTTGTAGAGGGCTGACAGTCAGTAAATCACTGTGGTGCCAGGTCTCTGGAGATCCTAAAAGCCTTGTTAATTTGGCAAGATGGAGGGGAGACTGACACAGACCAGTGGAAGGGGAGGTTGCAGGAGGCGAGGAGGGGGGAGAAAAAAAAACGGCGTGGGAGCAAGTTGAGTGCTTTCAACCAAACATCCCACAATGCATCTGTACAAGTGACTGAAGCTGACAAAACCTGCTCAGATAAACAATAAATTTAAAAAAAATAATTTGTTCAAATGATTTGTTACTCCTCCATGCAGTTTTATTCCTGCCACTGCGTCAGAGCATGACTGTGCATAAACAAAACTCTAATGTGCAACTGCAAACTTTAGAAACAAGCAACCACAGTTTGACACCAGCAGTGTTCAATGTTTCATGTACAATAAAAATGCTAAAAAAGATTACATTAATCTAAAAATTAGCACACACGTGAAAAATCTTCCCTCACATCAACTTTGAGTGGAGGCACCTTTTGCTGCCGTTTTCCCCAATTTTTCTTTACAAACTGCTCAGGTTCTGTCAAGCTGCATTGGGACTGTGAGGAAACCGCAGTTTTCAAGTCTGAATTGAATTGAGGCCTCGACTCCCGTGTAGCTTATGCTTTATTTCTGAGTTTGTTGTCTGGGTGGAAAATAACTCCGTCCCATGTCACAGTCCTCTTACAGACTGCAGCAGGACTTTGCTGTATTTTGCTGTATTTACTTCACACTCGTGAGTCTCCCTGAGCCTGCTGAAGAGAAGCGCCTCCACAGCGTGCTGCTGGAAGCATCGCGCTTCACGCTGGGAACGGCGAGTTCCTGGTGCTGTGCCGTTTTTGGCTGTAGTGCGACTAGTATGTGGTATGGCAAAAAAAAATCAAATTTTGGCATCTACATTTGAGGTGCTCACAGGTCCACTCTGTTCCGAGACACCAGGGCTGGGACAGCAGTCGGACTGGGTCCAAATCACAATCAGTCTAATCAGGTCGGCTCTTGTTATACTGCCACAAATATTGGGTATGTGTGTCAATATGGTCTAATGTTTGGAGTGGATCTGAATGGATCACAGCATGCTTACCGTCAGCTGATCATGGGGGGCATTATGCTAGCCATGAGAGAAGACAGTTATTTTAGGAAATGTGTAAAAATGTGTACCAAGAGAGAAAGGGAATTACATGTTAAAAAATATTGTCTTTTATCATCCAGGTGGTTACAATATGTTCGTAGGAAAACTATACACACACTTTTTTTTTTTCATTCCCCAAGAAGGAACAAGAGCGCCCCAGAGAAGGAAGGGGAGCTTCCTTCTCTGGGACGCTCTTGTTCCTTCCTTCCAGCTCGGGTTCTCTGACAGGCCTGGGAGCTTGAGGGTCCTGCACATTATCTTAGCTGTTCCTAGCACTGCACTCAGCAGAGATCTGAGATGTTGTTCCTGGAATCTGCTGGAGCCACTCTCCCAGTTTGGGGGTTCCAGCCCCCAGTGTTCCTGTCACCACAGGTACCACTTGTGCCTTCACCTCCCACATCCTTTCTAACTCTTCTTTCAGCCCTTGATATTTGTCGAGCTTCTCATGTTCCTTCTTCCTGATGATGCTATCGCTTGGGATTGCCACATTACCTCTACAGCTTGTTCTCCTGTTTGTCCACAACTGCTATCTCGGGTTTGCTGGCCATTACCACTTTGTCAGTCAGTGTCTGGTGTCATTCTTAAACACCTTTGGAGGTGTGTCCCGTTTTGACTCGGCACTATTCCTGCCACTTGGTTATGGCGTTCCATGTATGCCCTGCCTGCAGGCTACTTTGTTTGGCTGCTTGTTGCCCTATGGCGTATTGTATTGATGATTGGGCTTATATCCTCTATCTTATAGTCCACTTCAGATTAGGTCACAGATTTATTCATAATTCCTTTATGGTTTAGATATTTTGGATATGCTCCAAAGTGTGGAACTATATACCACTATATTAGTTTCAATTTCCCCACATGGCTTTTGGCACACTAGCCATTGCTTCTTGGTGGCTATGTATTCATTCAGCACCTACAACGAAATACACACTTAATCGAATGCGTAGCATGGCTGCTTCTTTGGCTGGGGCAGAAAAGCAAAGGAAAAGAAAAACAAACACATAAATTTCCAGGTACAAAGACTAACTTTGCCACAGACTGGGCCTGCGAAACAGCCATTTACCAGATTCAAAAAGCTATATATGACAAATGGAGCCCTCTCAGCAAGACTTTTTGCAACTTTCTATGGTGATTAATATGGTTCCATTTGTCCAGCAAACAGCAGGGTCAATAGCAAAAAGGTACATAGGGCAAGCACTGTAGCTGTCTGGAAGGTGTAAAAGAGGCTCACTTTCGTTTCCTGTTCGCTCTGTTTGTTCATTGTGGAGAATCAAGGGAAACATGAAAAGAGTAGACACCATTAAAAGGGCTGTCTGTGTGATGACGTGTGTGTGTGTGTGCGTATATGTGTGTGTATCACGTTTAAGGCTCGGGGGCTGTGATGATCGGTAGGTCAGAAGGGGAAGATGACGGATTGTAATGGCTACAGTGTGGGTGAGTGGCCTGGGAATGTGTGGTTACGTAGGTGTGTGTTTGTTCATGGCTCAGGCTGTGAATGCCTTGTGTGAATAACAGCGGACTACCTGTGGCCACAAATGCATGTTAAGTCCACTCAATGTGTGCGAATCTGGCCGCGGTTTTATCTGCCGTCAGCTGAGATGATGATGACTCAGCCTGGATCAACATTAATACATCAGACGTTTCCTCATTTCCATTTACAGAGAATAATGACAGAATAATGTAGATGTTTGAACGGAGGTGTGAGATTGTGCGCACGCATCAGTGAGTCACCTTGTGCCTCTTTGCGTCCATTTTCCCGAGCAGTGCACGAGCGTGTCTGTGTTTGTTAGTCTGGGATCGTTTGTGTTTGCATGAGTTGCCGGATGTGTATAATGCATCTGACCGAGTCTGCTTGCAGATGGTGCGTTGCTGGCTCTTCATCTGTGTGTGTGTCTACATGTTTTGTTCTAGTCTTTTTGATGCTTCAGGCTGAGCCTGTGCTTGTTGGTGGAGTGTGTGTGTGTCTCTCTCTCCCTCACTCTCTCTCTCTCTCTCTTCGGTCCTTGCACACGGAATATATGAGTTTTACAAAGTACTACTGCTGTTTGAGTTTGTGATGCGTTTTACAGGTACAGAAAAGAAAAACTGTATTTTCACTCACTCGACAGACTCCATTTATTAATACTAGCTTTGTGTCCATATGTGTCAACTGTCCCCGGGCACTAATGGCATGAAGACTATCTGAGCATGACTCAGGGTATTTAGTCTTCTGAACCTACTCTTCTTGACATAAAGATGAATTGGTTCCTCTATCACAGAAGTGGTCCTTGTGGTGATGAAAATGACCAATTTCTTGACTGTAAAAAAAAATAATTTAGCAGATGGAGGAGAAGCGATTCTGAAATTGAAGTGATGCTGATCTGCACTGGGCGCGTGCCAGCAGCTGCAGTGGGGTGAGGGATGATAACACTATGACAGATATTTTCAAGGTCAACATTAGTCATTCTTGTCTAATTATTGTCCACCTAAAACAACAGAAATGGCTTTTAAACATGTGTCTTTTAAGGAGATTACTGGTATTTACATTAGCGGTGAAGATTTGCGTTTCCAATAATTTACAGTTTAACCGTAATGCAGATACTGTTATAAAACCCTCCGGCAAAGCAGCATTTGTCTGTGTTTCCCGGCAGTCTTTTTTTAGTCTAGATGGGCTTTTTTTTTTTTAAATCACTAACTAATGTCTGCCTCAGTCTCTTCTTACAGTAAAGAGCTCTATGGAATATCCATGTGTACCAATGTAAATAAAGGTGGCATAGATACATTAGTATTTTTAATCCTTCATTTTAGTGTTAAATACTTTGGGCTTTCGAAGGGTGTTTGTACTTTCAATGTGGAGGCCTGGTGGACCATATTTCTGTGTATGTGTGTTTGTGCGTGTTTTTCTGCTACCTGGTGATCTGCTGCTTGCCTGCTGTGATTATAGCTGCAATTGGTTGTGTCCACGTCTGAGAGAAATACACCTGCTGTTTTCCAGCTGAGTTTGTGGCTGTGGGTGCATGTGTGTGAATGCACCTGTGTGTGTGTGTGTTTGCTGTTAAGCTGATGTTTATGCCGCTGCAGCTTGCTCATTGTGTCTGTAGGTGGTGGGTGTGCTTCGGTTCATGAAAGCTTGTGCGTGAGCGAGTATGTGTGTGAGAAATACCTGGTGCTTCTGCTGCTGTTGCTTACTAAGGTTGCGGCTGTAGGTGTTGTATTTGACAATCTCTTGGCTCATGTCATCCACTCTGTCCATCAGAAGCTGAAGGCTCTTCTCCAAGTGGTTGCTGCAAGAAAAATGTCAGAATGTCATGTAAATGTTTTGGAACACACAACGGCTGCATTGATAGTAGTTTTACCCAAAGTGTCTATCATTCACACGGTGAAACGGCCGTGCGTGGCAGCATGTTACATTGCAAGGCTTTGCTTGACCATCACCAACAAGATAGGGTCTAAAAAGCTCTATGCAGCACGTCCTGCAAAAATGTAATTGATTGGTCTGTGTTTTCTTCAAACACAGTGATAGGTTTACTGAAAGAAAAATATAAATTCTTTAATGGAGATTTTTTTTGTGAAACCCAGAAGCCCCGCACCCAAAAACTTACTGGCCACATTTATGAAAATAGACAAATGGCACTGTGTTATGTCCCTGAAAAGCATCTGTTTTTTTATTTCAATATGAGCTCCTTGTTTCCAACATGTGACCTGAATATGTTCAAGGCAGGAGGTCACGCAGAATGTATTGCAGTCAGAAGGCTATCTGATCAGCAGTGTCATATCTAGAAATGGTTTGGCTCATATTGTAGAGTTTGATCACCTTATGAAAAACGTCCACCCAACAAGTTGAAAGGTCCCCCTCTGTCTTTCTTCTATCTTAATAAAATCTGCAAAATGGCTACAACCAACCAGTTGCTGTGGAAATTAAAGCTTAGTGTAGCCTAGAGAGCAATATCACTTCACTTCGAAGCAGGCACGCTATTCTGAGAAAAGCCCCTTTCAGACATGGACTCCAGACATCCTCTAGAGTTTCGCTTTCAGACATGCATCTAACAGCGGGAGATAGTCCGGGTGAGATTCGTTCACACTTGTGAAGAAAAACTCCAGCTAAATGAGTACGCCAAAAAAAAAAAAGCTGCAGAAGTGATGGTGGACGTACAATACTGTCAATTTTGTAAATTTAAGTATAAATACATTTACTAACCATGGTAAATTAATTTAGACGTATCCACAGTGTTAGTATGAGTTCTTCACCTTCAGATGTTTGTAATTTTCCGGTTTTGCGGCAGTCGCGGGAAATGAATGATCCAGAGTATTTCCTCCTCTATTCACACATGATCTTGGGTGGAGATAATCCAGACTTTGCACTAGAGCGCTTGCTGGTGAAAATCCAGCTAATGTCTGGGACAAAAGACTCGGCGTTTGCGTTCACACATACACTCCACCCAGGTAAAGTCTAGATTATTTCTGAAATGGGTTCAAGTCTGCCAGCTCTGCCTAGCCAATACGCATATTAAGATCACAATTTGAGCAGATTTCAAATACAGATCAGATGTGAAAACCAGGTGTTATTCGGGTACTGTACTCACTCTCCCACTCCAACCCTATGACGATTATTAAAATGACATCTTTGTCTTTCCATGGACACTAAACCTCATGCTCTTTCCCAACAAGTAACAACTGTAAATGGAAAAAATTCAAAGTTTAAAGGTCTCTCCTGAGACCCTACAGAAGTCACACACTTTCAACAGTCTGCTGGCCATCTATTCTGATCTCATCTCGGAGTTCACCTCTAGCAGATACGTTGCTCTTATGAATCCTGACATTCGACATAAAACTTCTCTCCCAGGACCCATCCTCTTGTCCCTGCAACACATGTTTCAGCTCTAGTACCATGTGTGTCATCTTCTAACACTGCCACGCTAACAGCGTTGACAACACTCAACACACAACCAACATTCCTCTTCACTCTCGTCCCACGTGCCCCATTTTAAACAAGATGTCACACCACTGCCTCAAGTTCAACCTTGACAGAGCCGCACTGCTCCGCTTCAAGTCTCTTTGTACGTTTCTTCTGTGGAATGACATTGTGTCATTTTTGTGTTGGGGTATTACATAATACAGCATGTACTGTGGGAAAACAGATTTTAACTGTTTATTTAAATGACAATTGTAGCCACAAGGACTGCCAGCACTCTGTATGTTTTGGCTGTGTGAACAGTTGCATTGACTTAACCGTTCTGTGGGTGTGTTTCACTGTTTGTGTCGATATGTGGAGGACGAGTGTAGAATGTTTTGGTTGGATTTACTTACTTTTGTCTCTACTAAGAGATTTCAATTAACAATTCTAAGAATCAGTATTTCTGTCTCTTTCCCCTGGGATGCTCCTGCTCTTTGTCTTTTGTTGAAAGTTAAAACAAATGTACCCACTCTCAATTGATAGGTCTTAAATGAAAATAAAAAAAACAATATTCATCTCTACAGCTGCTACCTCTTTTCCTAGAAACTACAGTCTTACAGTAAACTTACACGGAGGATAACTCAGAACCACTGAGAAACATCAATTTGTGTCTATTTGTTTTGTATTCAAGTCTTCACCTTCTTTTTTCAAGGGTTTAAAGACAGACAATGTTGTTGTTCTGCAGATTGTGAATCTTACTAAGGCATTAGTTTTTTTAGAAGTGGGCTATATAAATAAAATCTGACTCGATTTCATACACCATAATGCCAGAACCAAACACAACAAAATCCCTTATTGTTTAACCACTGAGAAAAACAACAATTTTAAAATCATCTTGTGAATTTGCAAGTTCTATAGGTCGGACAGCCTGAACCACTTCCAGCACAGTATTTGCCAGTGAGGACTGTTGTGTGATCAGTCTGTCGACCCGCTACTGCAGTGCAGAGATGTAAACATGAAAACTGATGGCCCAGCACCAAATCTCGCCATAACACTTCCCCACTGTGTCCCTCCAACTGTGTCAAAATTGATTCCTGCTGACGGAAACCCTTTTTAAACTATTTCATCAAGCAATATGGTGGCTGATCTGTGTGCTGTGCTTTTGTAACATATGCAAAGGAAAGCATTTAGTCAGAGCAGGATCCTTCAAAACATCTGTCATTTATGTAAGTGTCAAGCTTTAAGCTACACTGAAAATAAGTGTGTCTCAGTTGGTGCATTAGACTCGACTTTTTTTCTTTTTTTTGGTTGCCTGCAGTTTGTCATGTTTTGTAATTAATTTTGAGTACATTTACAGGGCTTGTTTAATGAACAGTAATATTAAAACACCTCACATAGCCACTACATCACTTTGATCTATCAAAATTAAACTGAGAACACTTCTTCAAATTAGTATTCTCTTTACAGAAAAATAAAACACACACACACAGTCCAACTACTAACTATTTTTTTCTAAGCTTTGAACCACATGCTTCCAACTAAAATTTTCTCTGATGTTTAGTGGTAATATTGCTCATACCAGCATATAAAATCACCTTTATGCACAAAAAAATTCATACACAGCATTGGAAAAATTGCACACTGAATAATATATTATAGACTACAGAGAGTCTGGCCATAAACTCTAAAGGGTTTAATTATTCAGATGTGGTAGTGAGTCTTCCAATCAATGCTGAATTAGAAATCAAAGCCTATCAAGAGATTTCCTCTCATCTCAGATTTAGTTTTAAGGTCAGGTTTAATGGCTGCCTATACGGTGCACTCTCCCTGTGCTCAGGTCTATGCTCATATCCGAGCGGGACAACAGAGGACAAAGTCTAAAACTGTTTTGATGTGCAAGCAAAGATGGGCTGACATTCAGTAAACTGACGGTTCAGAGGGGAGTTGTTTCGCAAAGCTGCCAAGGAAGTCACTTCCATTCTAACAATGAGTGTTTTAGTCTGATGGAGCCTTTTTAACTGACGCAATGGCGCACAATATGGATTGCTGGTTTGCTTCGATGGCAGAAAAATGTGTTTTCAAGAGCAGATGAAATAGCCTAAATCTAACTTAAAGTGTACCCGAAATCCATCCTGAAATTAGTATTTTCACTGTGGATTTGACAAAAATTCCAAAACCTATACACCACAGCCCATTGATTTCATATATATAAATCCCTCTCTACTTTCTGATTGCCAATTTTTGCAGAAAATAATAAAAGAGTAAACTAACTCTGCAATTCCACCTTAGTGAATCAAGTTTGTCTGTCGAGAGTTATTCAAGGACATTTCCTTTACAAGTGCATTTATGTCACCACCTCCTTTGTGACCTCATCTCCAGGTAGTTCTCCTTACCTTTATCACTTGTCTCGTTCCTTCTATAACAGCAGCTCACAAATAAAAATCTTACAGTCCTTGTCCTCCTTTCTCTGTACTCAGCGCCTCCCCCTTTCCTTTACTAAAACAGCCATTGCTGTAAAGCAAAAAGCTATCTTTACACGTCTATCACAGTGCAACATTTCCACACAGAAAGCATATTACAATAATCAGACAGGAGATAATAGACTGACCGAGTAGCTCATTTGTTCTGCAGAACAAATATGAGGCTTAAAGTGTGATTTATAAGGAACTACGTGAGCTACTTCAGTGGGAAACCTCAAATGGATGAAGACCATGTGGAATCCCACTCGTGGACCGCACATGAAAAGCTTTATGACCTCACATATAAGCTACTTTGCCACATTGCTAACATACAGGGATTTCAAGGCTGATCGAGAGAAAAAGCAACTTAAATGAATTTACATTCGTACAATCCATCACCACGATCAACATCATCATCTGCGGTAAGAACAACCCTGTTTGCTGGAGTGAAACTGCATGCACTCAGCCTTAGAGGTAGATGACAATGACAAATGGGGCTGCAGATTGGAAAATGAGACAAAAGGAAAAAACATTAAATAAAACCCATTATCGTTTACTTTTTTGAAGGGGTGGAAATGAGGAGAAAAGGGTGGGGCTGTCAGAGGATGATGTAGAAAGATGGACGTTACCATCCAATACAAGGACAGAGCTGCGCAGCAATCTGACAACTTCAGGAAACAATTTCATCTCGCCAGACATCACATTGGCAGTCAAGCTGGGAAGCTTATGGGGAGGGGTGGGCTGCTTCCGCCCCATTTCAGGTCATATGAAAAGCTATGTTTCAGCATCTGAGAAGTCATTTGGAAAATGGAATAATATGCAAGAAAAAGAAGGTAGTCTCCCTCAGTATATTTGACAATTTGTAACAAACGACTGTGCTGTTGACCAAGCTCGGTTGGCCACGCACATGCATTCTACAGCGCTCTGAAACATGGCAGTCTCCATTTAATTCAAGGCTTCCTTGTGTTCCAGGGCGCAGATGAGGTGAATCAAAACAACTCCTGATGCGCTACGCTGCAGTGTATAAGTAAGCACAGCGTGCTTTGTGAGCTAACAGTGTGTAAATCAGCACTTCGTCGTTATTGTGCTAATTTCTCACACCTGCCCCTGGGAAGCTTTTTGATTAGCAGCTTCACAGCTGTGACTCAACTTGCAGTGGTTTATCTCCATAAATGATTGCTGATAAATTCTCCCGAGACTGATGCTGAGAGCCTCTGAGATCTAAATGTAAGACTTAAAGAGCGAGGCTGTGAGCGGATGTGTTGAGCTGATATTTGTTCATATTGTGCTCATTAGTTGTAGAAGACAAAGTTTGATGGCAGGTCCTGTTTTTGGAGACATTTCTGAATAAATATGCATTGACATTTAGATGTGGCATTTACTGCGGTTTGAGTTTTGAACTGGATATCCCAATCAAACATCCAATACTAACCCAAAGGCACACCCGTAAGTGCATTAAATCAGATAAGTAGTCATGTGCAAATAATTAAAATATGTACGAGCACTTTCATTTCTCCATGGGCCTGACACTACGGGTCACCAAATCACGCAGCACATCAAAGCCTTTTTTTCATGGGTGTTGTCTGCTGTGTATTCAGTCTTGTGAAAACAATCTGAGTCAGACGCAGAAATTTTACATTTTTAAGAATTTCTCCATGATAAATACAGTGGCAAACTAACATAGAGGGGTAAACACAGAATGTCTATGGTCATTTGTTTTCCAGAGACAAAAAAATGGAGTTGGAACGGAACCAGTCATGTTCATTGTAATAAAGGAATTTGTTATCTTCTGTATTGTAATAATACAGCTCTCATTTGTCTTTAAATATGTTTTCAAAGACTATGATACTCAAGCATGAGCTTTAGCTACAGAGCTGATTTTGCTGTAACCAAGACAAATTCATTTTTAGATGCTTTACTTTTGGTAAAGTAACAAAAAAATTAAACCAGGCTTGTGAAGAAGTGTTTGAAAACTGCACTAAAACCATGTATGGTGGATAAACATAAGACAGAATACATCAATAGACCTCTTATTTATTCCTCCAGTCTGATACACTTTGGAACAGTGTAGAAGACAGAGATTAATGCCCATGAGTTCTCTAATGTCAAATCAATTTTAATTTAGAAGTAGCTTTAACTCATGTCTGTGAAAGCAGCCTCCAGGTATAAAAAGATACCATGACATGCCTTCAAAGCGTGTAAGAAGCTTGTGAGAACTGGCTGCATTCTTCTGCAGATATGTATGCACGGTACTATGGTTACCATGTGCAAATTAATTTAATTGAGTTTACGCTTTGCTTTGATGGGTTAGACTGATGCAATTTCCATCAATATCTGTTTGCTGGCACCAACTGTATAATGATTTTACACATATGCTGGTGAGAAAGTCTGAGCTCTGCCGAACCTTACTGTTTTAATTTTGGGGATCTTGCTCTTTTGCTGACAAAACACAGTGATGTGGTGGTTTTATAAAACACAAATACGGTGTAATGTGATGACACAGCATGAAACAAGCGTTACAATTTCTACTTCAAAATCATAACCACTGAAACGTTTATCATCTTACATGGGTCTTTTGATATATTAATACAATACTATTAATTTGCATGTTCTTCGCAAGAGCCTTTGAATATCTAAGGCAGTGAAATGTGTTAAATCATGTACATGCTCCCTGCGGTGTCAGACTTAGATTAGAAAATTTACAGCAGGATTGAAGGTCGGGGATTTTTATCGAGGACGGATGTTGATAAACCCACAAAATTCCCCACAAGACCATGCAGATACATCTTGTAAATGTTGGTCCCTGGAGGAAAACCTGTTCAGTTTGAAATAGTTGATCCAGAACCTGCATTCATTCATTTTTACAACCAAGGTGTCTGGCCTTAGGCCCACTTGGTAAATCGCTACATGAGCTCACATCTGACCTGCTTGAGAGGTTGAGCAGTTCGTGCTTGTCGGCGACTGTGGACTTGTCCTCCAGCTCCCACATGAGGACGTTGATGAGGTGGGAGTTCTTGATGACAATCGGCACTTCCTCAAACATATGCTCAAAACCAATGTTAGCCTTCTTCAAGCTGCAGAGTGAGGGACAGGACAGCACAGAAGAGACACAGGCAGGAAAATAAAGGTTAAGAGACAGTTTGCCTTCACAGTGAGGATACAGATATGTTGATGTGAACTGCAATGCTTCTGCCACATCCAGTAAGAACGCAAATAATTTCTATGACATGTTCTAGGATAAGATAGGTGTTTCTCTCTCCTGTATTTTGAGCTCCAGTCGTATAAAAAATGTCATTATCTATGTTAAATCTTTATAACTGAAAATGTTGAGATATGATGCCCGTATTAACTATTTTGAACAAGGTTGAGACTGATTCTGATAGAACAGATTTTTGACCACCTCTTCTTGGGAGCTGGAAGCTGCATCTCTTTCTTTCTTTCTCTGACATGGACCTATTAATTCAAAATGGAATTTCAAACTTTGCTTAATGTCTCACATAAATCCAATTTCATTGACTGACCGCCTTGCTTCAGCCTGCCATTTGTGCACAATGCATGAGCTACAAACTAATGTGTGTATAGGTCAAATGTTGGCTTGTTAGATGTGTTATGGGATCAATACACTTGCTGCAATAATTTGCCATGTGCACTATGTTTGAAACAGACTGTGTTGTAAACATGGGTGAAGACCATTGTTTGATTCTTTATGAAGTTATTTCGATAAATGTTTTTCACGCAGAGTAACACCCCAGGCAAACTTTAAGGAGAGACTGAGGCAATGGAAGTCGACAGTCCTGTCTCAGGGCCTGAGCGGGGAGGACAAAAATCTGCATGAACAACAGACATCTAAATGGAAAAGCTCTCGAGAGATAAACACTGTTTCTTATACATATTGACACAATTATCCATCTGCAGTACTTTAAAATATTTCCTGCATATTATGACCTTTTCAAATGGCTGCAGAATGACATAAAAACATTTAGAAAAAAAACAGAAGGACAGCACATTCTAGGCAGAACAAATTGCTCAACTCTAGTGGACTTTGGCACACTTAATGCCATGCTCTTTACAAGTTGGTCCTCTCTGGACAAAGCCAAAGGTTGACTCCACAGACCAACTAATTTGATGCTTCTGATTGTGTGCTGAAGTGGAGGCTATTGACCACTGCTTCCATAGCCCAGCAGACCTGGAGGGCAGTTCAAAGGGAAGGTTCTATTCAGCGCTCATCTTTCCCTGCCTTTCAAAAAGCTGCACAATATATGCAAGCTTCTGTAACATCAAATACGCCGAGATGAAAGAGAGTGCTTTTTCCGCACATTGTAGCGGAGAAAAAAATGAAACACTTTTGAAGTTTTGCATCATTGGGGGAAAAAAAAGAAATATTACTGATATTCAGATTTCTAGTCTATCCTGAAAATAACAGGATAGAAACAAGATTGTTGTAATGTAGCGATATTGTCCTTTCCTGCCCGACCTGCCCTCTTTCAATCATGGGCTTATTGGTAACACTGATAGCTACAGATTGGGGCTGTAATAAATCATAAGAACTAATGAAAACCTGCAGAAATAAGAAGGATCCTGACTCTGGGCCAAACGCACTGGGTCAATAACAGAGTGGCTGGCAATGGAGAGACACAGGTGGAGTAATACAGGGGAAATGGGAAAGAGAAATGAAATGATGCAGTAAAATTGTCCCTTCTCCTTGCAAATACACAAGCTTTTAGTGGATTTAATAATGAATATCTGATGGTTCTGAATGAACAGAATATTGGTTCTGCTGGGACTTCTGAACTAAGCTATTATGGTTGCATTTGTCAGTGCATGTAAGTGTGTGTGTGTGTGTGTTCATGTGTGTTGCTATGCATGCGTGATATTGTGCACTTGGACTACCCTGAATGGTCTGGAAAATGGCCCCACTCATTACATTCATTTTTAGCTGCAATTTAAAAGCAATTACGATAAGCCTTGGGGTCAGAAAAAGCATAAACATGTTACTTTTGTTTGACGGGCAAGGGCGAGTTGATAAATCATCAGCATCAGCATCAGCATCCATCCCCAATAGCTACTAAATGCCTCCCCTGTGAATGCACAAGCCTATATTTGCATCCACTGAATAAGCAAAATCAAAAGAGTGAAAAAGCAGATTTTAATTTCTGTTTTCCTCTAAGCAACATGAGTGAAATGCAAATAAGATCTTTAAAAGTGACTCACGCCTCAGGTGTGAAATCTTTCTCTTTGCAGATCTCCATGAGTTTTGGGGTAAGTCTGTAAGCCTTGAGGGACAGGGAGCCTTGGGCCGTCTTTATAGGGTCTAGAACATCAAGAAAAAGAGAGAGAGAAAGATGACAACTGAAAAAAAACATACGTTAAAATATAAGCTGAGTTTTAGATCACGCAAGTTGATCGCAAGCAATTGGCGCTTTGTAACACTGTATATTCAAAGCCCAAGTTTAACACATGGTACTGTATATATGTAACACAGTGCATGTCAAAAGTAAACGCAATACTAGAAACGGGAGAAAGTTATTAGTACAACATATACGTAGGAAAGAATTTTCCTAAAAAGTTGCAGACCTTTAAAAAGATCCTTTCCTCTTCTCTTGTCAACAGCAAAATTAAATACATTTACCACTTTAAATCATAAATATAAAAACCAACCCAATTATTGTTGTCATATAATGCCAAATTGCATTTCATAATGGTATTGTATTAGTATGTATTGTGCTTTTTGCATCATCATAAGCCAAAGCCATAATAATGCATCAGTTTCAAAATATCCTTACTTAAATCTTTTGTACAGCTTTAGACTCCATGTATTTTTTGAAGTGTTAATACTTAACAACGTAAAGAATTCAAAGTGATTTCAAAGTCTCAAGGGTCCTTAGTGAAAAGTAAAAATAAAGAATAGTGTGCTGGTACTGGGTTGCTGAAGCAGCTATTGTAAAAATCAATCAGGGAGGTTACAGTTCATTTCCCATCAGATCTGGTATTTCATTGATTTTGTCAGTTAATTGAAATCATATTCTGTCCATTTTGGGATAAAAAAAAGCATTAATTTCTGTACAGGCTTACAAACCTGCACTGGAATGACTGAAACAGTAATACTTATGGTCTCTCCTTAGTAAAATTACATTTGCGCAGGCTTAACACTGTGCAAAGTCACAAAAAAACTGAGAAGTTAAGTAACACTTTAAACAAGAAAACTATATAGACCAAATCTGAAGGAGGATTATGGTGGCCAGTCCTGTTTCACTTCCTGTTTATGCTTGTTGCGAGTGAGAAAAAGAAAAGGGGGAAATTATTGGCTCAATGTGAATTGCTGACAGCTACCAAACTACAGTCCACCAAAACGTTTAGTGATTTATTCCCTTGCTAGCGGCCAACTGTGACAAGCCATTTGCCCACAGCATAGCTACTCCAAAATAAGACAGACAATTGACAGCCAATCTCAATTCCTGCTGGTCAATCTCCCTTGAGACTGGCTGCTGAAGTGAAACTCTATAGAGAAATTTTACATTTCTTCTGACAAAAGCTAGACTATATCATATGTTGATTTCCAAACATTATATAAAGGGATGGTTCTAAGTTCTTCAGAACCACCTCTTCATGTAATGCGGTTTTAACTTAAAAATAGAATTCAGTAGAATTCATGGAAGAGCTGCTGCATGTGTTACATCGACAGGTGTACCTAATAAAGTGGTCAGTGAGGTGTATGTGTGGGCATGTATTTATAGCCTGCTGTATGATAAATTTTGTTTCAGTACCATTGTTGTGAGGGCATTTTAGCTGGTCCACACAACTTCAAAACGCTTTTTTGGGTTTTAGAGTCAGGGTTAGAATTAGGTTTTGGTTAGGGTAAGAGTTAGAGATTGCATTAGTATGTAAAGTAAGTGTGTGTGTGTGTGTGTGTGTGTGTGTGTGTGTGTGTGTGTGTGCATGCGCTTGCACAAATCCCAAGACTGCAGGAAAAGCAAAAACCCAAATCGAAAGGAAAGAACACCTGGTTGGTATAGAATTCTATGGGGTCAAGGAACAACAGCGGATCAATTGTAGATGGAGACCAGATATTGACAGATTCGTGACGGGGGTTATGGCACATTCCCCATTAGATCTAGTATTTGATTGATTTTGTCAGTTAATTGAAATCATGTTCAAACTGTCATTTCATTTTAGCAATGAAAATGTCTGTCCCTGCTGACAGACCTGGGCAGGGGGTGAAGGACATGGCAATACAGAGCCTGCCCACTGTAAAATGAAGTTTTCTAGAACATAAACTGAACAAACAGATGAACAAAAACTGTCCAACTGACAGTACATGCTAAAGATGTAACCTGTTATATCTTATATTAATCATAAAACTGAGCTCATTATTAAGAAAGATCATGTGCCAACTAAAGAAAATATGGAAACTCTCGAATGATCAAACTGAATATTTACCTCTGTATGACGCAAATAACAGTACGCTACCACTTAAAAGCTTGCTTTTAATAAGGTTCTGCATCTTGAAAGCTTTAAAATTGCAACGAGCCCTGTGCCACTCCATATTAGCCTCTTCAGCTGGTTACCTGCTGTATGAAAACTGTTGACATGATGAATGTATTATTTCAAAGCTGTCATTGGACGGAAGCTATTAACTTGGCAATTGGCCACCTTATTGATTCATCTATTGGCACAAAATAACTAATGAACTAATCGCAAAGACACAACTACAACAAAAAGAAAATACATTTCTCTGCCTTTGACTTTAAACAGACAAAGTAAAATCCTTTGAGGTGCTTTGATCCATTAAGCTCCATATTATTGACTGACATTAACAAGAGCCCTCTTAGAATGAGATGGGGCTGACCCACCTACTGACTGACGGACTGAGTGCTTGGCTGGCTGGAGACTAGATCAAAGGGGGTTCATGTGTCAGATGGTTAGAATTAATCTTTGTCCATCACCAATCAATCTGAGAACATGACCACCTTGAAGTGATTTTAGAGATGGAATATGCCAGGGAGGACGTTTTTACACTCATCGGCACTGAAACATTGATGAAATTCAAAGCTTTTTCATTATTTTTTTAAAAGACGCTTTTCCAGCTGCCACCTCCCTCGATGAAGTGAGTGGATAAATACGGAGCTGTTTTAGTAAAAGATTGTGGTTTCAGGTCAGTGAGCTTGTGAGAATTTCGTGTCACCATGACTTCACTTTACCCTTATTTTTTAGTCCATAAACCTGAACGAGGTGAACTTTGTACATTATGAAGTGCACAATACAGAAGAAAATATCACCTTGATTGTGTCAGGTCTTTAGATAATGTCTATGTTTAATTAAGTGTTCAGCTTGTAGTGTGTGATACAAGTCACATATCGACACCATGGATTTATGTGAGGAGCAGTAGTACTCTAGTAGTGGAAAGAACCCACAAATAAGGTATTCCCTGGATCACATACTCAAGCTGGCACATATTATATATCCATCCACTAATACACTGTCTAAACTCAACGACCATTGGTGTGGTAGTGAATAACCACTAATTTAGACACCCAGGAGGAACAGTTGTGTTAAAAACAAAAGCATAATCTTTAATGCATTACATTCAAATGTTAAATCACAAGTAACAAATGTGGTAAAATGTATAAACACTCATGTTTAAAACTAATAGTTCTAGGCAAATTAACATTATGAGAATTATATCAACGCAAAAGGTTTGCATGCCTGTGGTTAAACCCTCTATAATTAGCTTTTGTATGTAAAATCAAATGCCTTATCTTAAAAAAATAAAACTGTTAACACTTAATGCTTGATTAATGACACCAGGTGTGTTCAATGGGCTTGCACTTTAAATTTGGAAGTGGACACATCTCCCAAGCAGTTTGCTGAGAGCAACAAAATAATAGAAAATCGGCTTTCACAATAAATCAGAATTAAACTGGGAAACCTTTTTAGAGTTGGATATATAAAAAAAGCTGAATATATAAAAATAATCAAACCCTTAAGGGATACCAGAACCAATTGTGAAGACCGTAACCCAGAAATGGAGGAAACATCTCAACACTAATATTCTTTCAAGAAGCGGAAAACCCAGAAAAAGATCACTGAAAGAGGCATTAGGAAATTTGCTCGTAAGCTACTTAAAAATGAAAAACAAACAGTAGGGGACCTGTCACAGTCCTTGGAGGAAACTGGAATAGAATTCCACATCTCAACAGACAAGTATAGCCAGCAAAGGTCTACACTGTTAGAGAGAAAGGCACACCAGCAGGAAGCTATGATGTACTTCTAGAAGGGTTTAGCTTGGAGTATATCAAGGAGCATGCGAAAAAAGCAAATGCATTTTGGAACAGGATTATGTGGTCTAATATAACCAAATTTGAATTATTTGGTCATAATTCATACAGGTTTGTGTAGTGAGAAAGAAAACTGCCTATGGGGAGAGGAACAGGAATCCCTACAGTCTAACATGGTGAAAGCTCGCTGATGTTTTGAGAGTGTATGTCAGCATCAGGCACTAGAGCTCTGCAAAAAGTGAAAGAAAGAATGAATGCAGCCCAATATCAGCAGGTTTTCAAGCAAAGCCTCCTACCATCAGTCAAAAAGATAAAAATGAAGAGGCAGTGGATCTTTCAATAGGACAATGATCCAAAGCACAAACCTAACTCAGCTTAGAAATGGTTTAAAATGAATAAGGTGAATGTTTTACCATGGCCTTTCCAGTCTTCCAAATTAAATCTCACTGGAAACTTGTGGATAGATTTGAAGAAGGCTGTACATGGCAGACAACCAAGCAATCTGGTAGACTTGGAACAATTTTTCCATGAAGAATGGGCTAAAATTATACCTGAAAGGATACAAGCGCTGCTCAGAGGGTATATGAAGAGGTTGGAGTCATAAGGGGAAAGGGAGGATATTTAAACTATTAAAACTTTTTATAAATTCACTTGATTTTTGCTTTTCTTGTACCTCACTTGTAAGTCGCTTTGGTTAAAAGCATCTGACAAATGACTAAATGTAAATAAAAGGGGATGCAAACTCTTGCACACTGTTTTATAGTGACAGGTTTTAATTTGCCATCATGTAGGTTTTAATATTGTTGCCATTTGAAAGAAAGCTCACGCCATCTGGGATGGCATTTGTAGCACAGCAATTAGAGGCAGCTCTTAAAGGTTTTTACTGTGGAGGAGGTGCAGGCACATGATGTCTGTTAGTGGCAACCGGATACCTTGTTAGTCCCGTCTATTTCTCCCTGCTTTGGACTTGTCACTGCCTCCTCTGCTATTGGCCTTGGAGGGTTTGCAGACCTCAACCTTCGCGACACATTCTGTAGCTTCCCAAGCCTTTTTTCACCAGCCATGAATGATTTACAGGGAGCATGAGCTCTTTGAGATGTTAGGCAACAGTGAGTGCCTAAACAGCTCTACAGGCCCCTACTGGCCTAAATGTGTGTAAACCAAAGCATAAAAAACTGATTGTCTATACATATAAACAGGTTTATTGAAAATGTATCTTATATCAATGGATGTACTTGAAACATAAATTAAACTCTGACCATATAAATTGTAACGGTTTTCTGAATGTCTATAATCTATATAATAAATAGTCAGACACTCTTATACTCCTATAATATCATAAGAGCTCTAAGTGGCAGAACTGAATACTTAAGGATTAAAATGATTCAATTTAACCTGCAGTTGTTTAATCGTGGCCTAAACTAAAATTGAGCTCTTATTGCTTTTAATAAACATACTCTACGGCATTATTTGTTAGAACTGTGGTGTACATCATAACAATTGTTGGTCTCTTGTCCTTGCACCACTGCCACCAGCACGGACCTCTGTCAGGAGTGGTCATCCGTGAATGGCTGACTGGTTATGTGACATGGAAAAAGGGCATGGGGTCTGCTCTTTATCAATTAAATGTTTTATGGACACAGGGTCATCCTTCTCTCTTTAATGTGATGTCACAGGTCCCACCTACTGACATTTGAGTGGCTCTCTTGTAAATGTCAAATGTCAAATAGTAATATACATGAAAGACAAACATAATCAAAATAGTTTACGCAGTCGTCCATGTATGTCTACTCACCATAGATGAGTACAACTGATTCTTCGATGGCGTGCTGGTAGCTGAACTGGGAGTCGAGCAGCGCTCGGCTGACAAAGGAGCCATAGTAGGTGGATTGGTACCAACCCACATGCAGATGGTCAATATTGACATGACGCAGAGAACGCATCATCTCCATCTGGTACTGGACTAGAGGCAGAGAGAGAGGGGTAGGAATGATGGGAGAGTGTGAAAGTCAGGGAAACGGGGGAGAAAGGAGAGAGAGACAAAAAAAAACAGTCAGTGAAGTTCATTTAAATCAGCTTTGCTTGTTTTTTGTGTGAATACTTTGTGTCCATCTGGAACTGGACATGACCCTCTGTTCATGTCCAGGAAGATGGAGAAGATGTGAGAAACATAAACAGGGTAATAAAAAAGGAGCAACACAGATATGAAGGACAAATGCACTGACACAGAAAAACAAGTAGTCGCAGTGGAGATTTCTAAAACAAACATCAGCCTTAGTCACCAGTCAGCCTTTCATTCCCACTACTATCAGTAAATATATCCTGGTAGGGAGACAACAGCTGGATAGATACACAGAGAGGCTTCAGCTACTGAAGAGAAGGCTAGATACATTACAAGCAGAGCCATTTCATTAAGCCAGACATCCTAAGGACGTGCAGCCAGAAATACAAACAACCTGCCGCGCCGGCTGTAACTAACAACCAAGGCAAGCAAGTAAAACAGCATCTCTATGCAGGCTAGCTGGAGGAGACTGATAAATCAGGGTGTTATTGGGCAGCTGTGGCCCCCTAGACCCCAGTCTGCAGAGCACATCTTTCTCCTGCTGGGGCTGTTAACAAGAACAAACTGAAAGAGGAAAGGAGAGAGAAAAGGGAAAAAGGGAAGCTGGAGGAGAGCAGGGATCAGAAGAGTCTAAAGCAATGCATACTATATGTCCTGCTTTTTTACCTTTTGCATTAACTTATCCAGTCTTTACCCAACTCCCCAAACACACAAAGTGTTGTTCATTCATTGCCAATGCTGCAAAACACACACAGCATATTGCAATGGTCTGCCAACATTACACTCCTGTAGAAAGAGGAGGAGACCACTGAAGTAGCTCTTGCTCCTGACAATAAAATCTTTGTGAATTTGTAACATCTGGACTGGAGCTCTGGATGCAGACAGATGGGGAGAGACGTCCTAGTCACAGCACAACCAGCAGGAATGGACTGGATGTACCAATCTACCAATTTAATCTAGTTCCATGTTAAGTGATTGACATGGTCAGTTAGACAAAAGCAGAATAGATGGATGGCAGACTGGGAAGGAGGGAGAGGAACTGAGCAAGAGGGGGTATGTGATGTGGAAGAGAGAGATTGCCAACTGTGTAGCAATTCTGTGACAAACCACAGAAGTTGGTGGAGTCAGGCGGTGTCTGAAGCTGTGTGTGTGTGTGTGTGTCTCAACTGTCATTCTAAAGTGTAGCAGCAAACCCACAGCAGAAATGCATATAGTATATTTCATAGAGAAAAATTAGGTGGTAGGAGTAGCAGTTGGTAGAAGTGTCTTTGTAATTCTGGGTCTGGAGTGATAAATGCGAAGTAGGTGAAAATTAAACATGGAGCATGAGGACAGGAGAGTGTTTGTGACAGACTGAGAGTTAGTCTGTAAGAGTGTAGCTCTGCCCAGGGGCTGGCTAACAGCAGACTCCAAGACACACTGAGCTCAATGACGAGCGAAGGGAGCCTGCCACCTAACTACTGCATCCGTCTCTGCACTTCCACGTCAGTCGGTGTGGCTATTTACTTCTTAGGCGTCACTGATGCGAATACCTACCCGACACACACACACACACACCATCATTAGCAGGGAAATAACGCACAAAGTGATTTGTCTCTGAAGTGAAAGCTGAAGGCTGGAGGATTGACAACAGATGCAGGAACACTAATCAGCTATCTCTGCTGCCTTCTCCAATCGCCACCTCCCTACCCAGGTTCTTTACGGCTTTCTACGTGGCGTTACAGCAATTGGTTTAATAAGGATGAGGACTTCCTGATTATACTAGTCACCAGACATTACCACAACATAACAAAACAAATTAGATCTGTTTAAGGTTTTTCCTGGACTAAATCGTATTTGTGCAACTGCTGCAATTCATGCTGCATCAATCAATCAAACACCAGTATACTATTAAATACAATAACATTTATTTTTAGAATAATATAGAGGTAATTTATTTTGTTTTATGCTTATGTTTAGGCTAGTGATAAAATTCCCAAAAAGTATACAGGCATTGCTAACTAATAAATAAAACACAACATAATGACTGTCTGATAGCTAAGGGAGCGAGGTACCTTAGAGTACTAGATGACAAACTGAGGTTGTTTAATGACACACCACTCTATGCAGCAAACGACTGAGCATATGGTAGTAATTAAAAACTAAAAAAAGTGTAAATCAACTAACCGACCCATTTACAAACTATGTTGTAATGTCGAAGCAGGTGATAATATACAGTTGGATTGTTTTTTTAAGTGTTCTGAATTACTGCACAATACATTCAGGAAGACATTTTCCTTCAACTGATGGTAAAGTTTAGATTCCACTATTTTTAAAGATGTCTCCAAATACTTCTCAGTTTACTTGAGACTTCTTTACAACAAGGTTTATTATGACAGTTTGTATAGAATTCAGTGACTGAACTGTGAAAAGGCACAGATGTGATGCAGGTTATGAAATTATTTCTGAAGTGCTGGGAACTTCAAAAGCAAAGAGTTGCCTCCAAAGAAATTTAAAAAAAGGACTCAACAGGGTTTTCCTAGAGCTGGTAGGTCAATTGAGCAGCTGGGAACAACTAAGGGACCAAGACCCCACAGTGCATGCACACAGAGATAAAATTTCTTGGCAGAAATTCAAGTCTGAATCTTCAAGGACAGCAAACTGTAGCTCTTCACAAATCATTTGTTAAGGAAACAGAATATGGAGCCCCATGGTCAACTAAATGTCTGATGCTTATCTAAATTACACAACAAAACTTCCAACTGTGACTTTTTCCTCTACTCACTCAACACAATTCCAGTAGACATGCCTATAAAGTTGTCAATGCCCTGGATTTTACACTTTTCATATTTAATTTAGTATAAAATACATGTTTAGCAACTCAAACAGCTACAACATTATTGTGATGAGTAGTGAAAGCACCAAAACATTTTCGTATTGATCACGTTTGAGAATAAAATAATGTGTTAAAGCCTACAACAACACAAGGAACCCTTAAACAACAAAAACAGGCTAAAAGAGACTGACACATATCTTCTCCATCTGGATCACATTCCGCTTCCACTAGAGACTCATGCCGACAGACAGACAGACATCCAAACAAAGTACTACACGTTGTACCCAGGTTACAAAGAAACAGACACAAGACACATACAGACAACCAGCCGACATGCCGCCTGATAGCTAAAGTGAGATTAAGATGGCTGAGGGAGAGACAACAGGCCGGTCGACTTATCCACCACAGTTTCACTACCTTGTTTGTTCATATGGTTAAAACTATAGTATAAAAAAATCTAATCAAAATAAACTGTGACCATCTTATGTAAATGGTTGTATGTGTGTATTTGTTTGTTTGCAAAGCCTCCAAGGACATAGAGAATGTTCAAAATATGATTTAAAAATGTAGATGACGATATATTTAAGCTGAATTATCTTTGGATTGCTTTTTAATTTGCAAATAATTACAAAAAAACATTAAAATACGTTACAGAAAAGAGTCAAAAACAAAAGGAGAAAAAACATTCATTAAAACTTAAGCTGTAACAATCAAACCTTCGCCACATCTGTGGCCACAGGCATTACGTTTCTGCACTGTCCAGCCATCCAATACTAATGAACATTATCTCTGTAAAGCCTTGAGGGAGTTTCTTTAAAATTGGCACAAACGTCCACCAAACCTTGAGGATAACCTTGTTAGATTTTGAGAACAAGGTCACCGTGGTATCATATCTGTCAGTCGTTTCAACAGAATATCTCAGGTGTGCATGAAGGAGATTTTATTTCATATGAGACAAACATTTACCTGGACTAGCACAAGCTGTAATCTGACTGGTTGGCAGAGGCATGACGCAGTATTTATAGTTACTTTAAGAGCTGAGCAAGTACTCACTGCTTAATAGCGATCAGTGAACTGACTGAGTTATTAGCATTTAAAAATAAACTACATGAAATAAGATAACAAAGAAATGGTAACAAAAAAATAGATACAGTACAAATTCTGCTTTTGTACCTAAATACTTTCTGTATTTAAATATAGAGTCATGTGTCTGTTCTAATTGGGGTAAATGATGGTACATGAATTATCTCCACTCTGAACTACTGCCGAGGTCGAGGAGACTGTAAGTAAACGGTGTCATTCTTTTCTTCAAAGGAGACATTCTGACAGACCATGATAGAATGCAGTTGTTGCCAGGGTGGCCATCGAGTGTCTGACTGATGAACAAAAGAGTAGAAATTCTCCCAGATCTACAACTAATCTTACACCACATATGTCGCATTTTATCAGAGATAATGTTAATCAGAGATAGGGTTGAGGTACCGGTACATAATGGATAAGTGTGCGCTTTCACTCTCCCGTTCTTTCTTAGTAGCCGCCATGGGTCACAGACCTGTTTCAAGTGAGCCTTCTCGCATGAGAAAATTATAAGACCGCCTGATATGCTAAACCAGTCTAGGTTCTGTTCCTGAACAGGACTTAACCTTCCTAAAATATGTAGCTCCCTGTGTGGCAGGCCCTCTTTATTCTTTGTTAAGAAAAAAAGAAAAAAGAAAACAGAAACAAGACTTTGTGCTCCCCATTGCTGCATTACCAAGACAGCTGGTAATATTCTGTGGACATAATGGCAGCATTAGCCAGAGAATAGCCAATTTAACAATATCATCAAGGCATGGAGGTGGGAGAACGGCACCACCGTTTGCTATTCCTCACTCATTTCTGCTGCCCTGCCACCTCTCCTATCAATCAATCTGGGTCCCAAGGCCAGACAGGGAATGAGTCTGCCCATTCCCTTAGCGCTGCTTGATTTTGTGTGTGCATGTGTGTGTATGAGACGGGGAGAACAAAACAGAATGGTGTGCGCAAGTAACACAGAGACAAAATGAATGTGTTTAAAAGAGTATGTGTGAAAAGATGAGTTCAGTGAGGAAAAGAGAAAATGAGGAAGGAAACAAGATGTGATGCTGAGTAAAAGTGCAAAACGCGGGACACTACGAATCTGTTGTTGAATGTGAGCAGGTGTGTGTGTTTAAATGTGTGGAAAACCCACTAAAGTGTGAGATCTGTGAAGTATAACTATGCTGTGTACTGCCATTCTGTGCGTCTAGTCTGTGAGTGTGTCTGTTTGTACACCGATCAGGCATAACATTATGACCACCTGAGCAACTGAATACAATCCAACACTGCGGCTCTGCCAGAAATTCTACTTTTACAAGTTTTAAAATTTCTCAGTTTTTAGTACTGTCAGAAAGGTGATAATTCTACTATGCATTATTGAGGTCAAAGTGGGTAGTGGAGGTGTACTGGATAAGAAGACTTGTTTAATGTTTTGACCACCTCATTCATTTTGAATAGGGTGCATTTGATCGTTGCGTTTGTTTATGTAGGTCTGTCTGTACGCATGTATGCTTGTATGGTGAAGTGTAGGCATTTATCAGCTGGGAGCCAAACTCTCCACCTTGGGCAGTAATGCTAAGAGTCATAATCAACAAGGCACTAGCTGTGTGTGCGTGTGTGTCTCTACAATGAACCAGACAGATAGTCCATACTCTAATACTCAATGACACAAGAGGTGAACTGCATCAGACCTTGCATGCTGCTGCAGGCCACAACATTTCAGCGAAGGCAGGGAGATGTGTGTGAGCGTGTATGTGTCTCTGAATGTGAGGATGCACGTATCTGTGTGTCACAACACATTCTAATCACCACCTTGACAGGCTGACAGGGCCTTGCCTGAAAAGTATGCTGTGGTTTTTTTACACACACATGCACTAGTTTGTACCCACTGATGTAAAGTTGAGCAGATGAATAATAGAATACAATGGTGTCAAATGTCTGGCAATTGGTGAACTATATTTCCTTTATACTTCTTTATCCCCACCGCGGGTGAACACAAAATCTTGAAAAGCTGAAAATGAGTTTAAACGAAATAATCACATCTTGATGAAAAATAACCTCGCAGCATTTTGTTGAAGATTTCCCCACTCTTAGTGGCATTAAAAGGCAACATGATGAGCTTTAGATTAACCATTGATCAAGGATGGTTAAAGAGCAGCGGTGCGGTAAAAACTCTTAAAAGCTTAAGTTTCAAAAGAGAACTGCGCCCTATAGTGTACCAGCGGTGTTGAGCATGAAAAAAAGCCAACAGATGGCTTACTTACCCTGTATATTAAAGATACTAATTTTTTTTGTTTTTGATACCTCTGTCTCAAAGTTGACTGAAACTAATAGAAAACACAACAGTAGCCATTTTGGAAAATCCGTTGTGTTGGGTGACATGCTCATCTTGCCGTTCCAGAAATACTTTCAGATCCAAGAGAAAAACAAATGCTTAGGCACGTTGCAACTTAAAGACACCTTATTCTATCAGTGTTTTGCTCAGTGAAAAAGGTTGTAGTTCCACAGCTACTGCATTTTTTTCCCCTTCTTACCCTCAGGACTCAGCACACCAACTCTAATTTAATGAGTCCACACTGTTGACCCATTCATTCAACGCAGCTGACAACCTACTTTTAGTCTGCACTCCATCCTGCCATTCATTTACTTCTCTGCAAAAACTCCAAGCAGTGAGTGGTTCTCAACATCTGTCTTTACACCTTTATTTCAGATCTGCAGTTTTCTTTAAAAGCCTGACAGTTCTGTTAAGTATTCTATAAATACCCCTGGCTTCACTGTATTGCATATACCACTGAAGAAAAAAAGTACATCTGCTATTGAGTGCAAAATGAATCTCAATCTTTGAAGACCTTGAGGCTAGCTGACCGATCTGCCTTTTTGCTCTTGTTTACTCGTCCTCATTTACCTCCTTTACTGCTCTGGATTTCCTGCACAGAAAGGAACAGTAAATACATATCTTTATCCTCCTGAGTCCATTCATCATATTACAAATCACAGTCCCCCAGTGTTTAATTGATACCCTGTGTTTTGGGGTCAGAGTTGCACATGTAGTGTCTCCTCAATGACTTGAAAAAGAAAAAATATATATAAACTTTATCTCAATGTCACCTCATATCTGACATTAGTAGATCCAATGTCCGTGCCCTGTACTCACACCTCACCAAAGTCTTACCACTCTTTGGCCCGTGACTTCTAAATTTAAAATGATAAAAGGCAGTATAATAAAAGAGTGTTCCAATCATGAAGGTCTTATAGACAAAACCTTGCCATGTTGCCAGGTTATGTGTCATTCTTAAACTGTAGTTCATTTGTCCCACTGGCACAATACAATAAGCAAATTAGGCCTTGAGCCAACACATGCTGCTCAGAAGTGCTACCTACTCACTTCTCACTCACTGTTTAAAAAAAAAACTCTCTGCCAGCCTGCAGGACACATAAACACACATTCTAGCACTTAAACGTTCTTGAGGACACTCATTCAAATCTAAAATGAATCATATTTTTTACAATCACCAAATGAGCACTACAAACCAACACTTCATCTTTTCTACTCGTATTTGGTTAGTTGTCACCCAGCAGCCTGGATGAGGGTGTTTATCTGTGCCAAGGACCTTCATTATTGCCCATAAACTCTTAAAAACACATCTGCCAGATGCACCGATAAAATTCACGTTTCTTAATTTCAAAAGCATTTCAAAAGTTTTCGACCATAAAAAGGGTCTATGGCACAGATAGACGAGGTAATCCAGGCTGTAGGTAACTAACCAAATGTGAGTAGAAAAGATTCAGTGGTTTAATGTTGTAAATCTCCTCACCAGAAATAGCAAAACACGTTACTGTTCCTCAGTGTGTAGCTAGAATAAGAACACACATGTACACAAACACCTACCAGCTGTTTTATAAGGTACAGCTGTTCCTTCACGCAACGATATTCAGCCAATCGCATAGCAGCAACTCAATGTGTTTAAGCATGTAGACAAAGTCAAGACAACCTGCCGATGTTCAAACCGAACATCAGAGTGGGGAAGTAAGGTGATAAAACTGACAGCGTGGTGGTTGTTTCCAGGCCGGTCTGAGTTTCTCACAAATTGTTGACCTGTCACAACCATCTCTAGGGTTTACAGAGAATGGTGGCCAGGAAGTACAAACATGCATGGCTTTAGGAAAAGGCTGACTAAGCAGATGTTCTTAAGCAGTTAAAGTAAAACATGGTTTCCAAACACTCCTACTGCAGCTGACGACAAATATAAACCGACATTAAAAATAACCACACACATAACTTCATACTAAAGCTGAGAAACGGATTATTTAAAAAGAAAAAAAAAGTTTTTAAAATGGTTGGAATAGATAAATGATTAAAGCCTCTAAGCTTCTATGACATAGGCTTTGCCCAAAGAAACTCTAAAGCCACTGACAGGTTAATTGCATAGAAAATAACAGTACAAAATCAATTAAACAAACAAAGATGACAAGCGGTGCGTTACATGAGTTCATCTAATGCCATTGAATGGGTAAAAACATTATGTGCATGACATACAGCCATTGTGTTATTGAAGAGTACCACTCCACATAATGTCAAAAATGAGAAATGGGCGATAAGGAGGACAAAAAAAAGGGAAAACAGAAGAGGAAAGCGAAAAGTGTGAACAAAAAGTGGAGGCGAAGGTGGCGGCCACTTGTCTTATCTGTGAATGCTAAATAAGCAGGTCAACTGGAGCACACAACACAGTGTTTTTTCCTGCGTGACTATTGATCTCCGGAGCCGTTTTCAGACATGCACTGGAATTCTCCTGACTTTTTTGAAAGGGTTCACGTGTAAACGCAAATGTCTGAGTGAGATGCTGCCGAGCTTTATCGAACTTTATCCTTCTAGCCCCCTGGTGGAAATGCAGACTCATTTAAGGGCACTGAATGGCACAGATGAATATACAAAAACACGCCTGACACAGTTAGCACGTCTGTTTAGCTGATTTTTATCATCTTGCCTGCACAGGAAGTAACCTGCTGTACTCGCCTCACTTCCCTTTCCACTAATTCAGGGAAACTCTACCTCCCAGTGCATGTGTTCCTGAAGACAGGCTGCATCTCGTATACTACGTCAAATTCACTACGTTAGGGCACATTCTTTCCTTCGTCTCCAAATAGAAAGGAGGACACTTTCTACACATTGTCAAGGTCAGCTGACGCTGATAGCCTGTCCTTCTGTCATGGCATTTGGTCCATCCACGTGTTCATTTCTCGTAAAGAGGGAGCAGTGATAAATGTGCAAGTTGTCGGGAAGTAAATGGTGGTATCGAGTTGTGGTCTAGTCTGTGGTGTCAGGAGAGGAACGAGGCTAATTTTCAGCAGCAAGGCTATAATGGGATGTGTGTGCCTGTTTGTGAATGTGTTTGTGTGTTTGTGTGAGCGCACCCACCGTGGTCTATGTTCCACCTGGCACTGTGGATTAGGTGCAATTAATCTTAGTTAAGCAAGCCCTGCAGAGAGCTGCCGGCCTTACAAGAGCATGCACAGACAAACACACATGCCGGGCTACAAACGGTGACACAAACATCCTCAGTGATGCACTTAAACATGGGGGAAAGTTAGAGGATTGTGAAGCAGCTGCTTTGTGTGCGTATCACACTGACTAGTCCACCATATGCACATTTGACAGCACCGCTTGTCACAGGGATTTGTTTTTATAGTGGAAATGGGAAGATGATGTAGAAAGGGTAATGGTGTGTGTGTTTATTTGCTCACATGTGCGCGTATCCTAGTTCATCTTTCTGAATAGAAGAAAAAAGGGCGGGAAAAAAAAGCCACCTTGATCTGTGTCAATGCACAACATCTCCACTAGATTTAGGAACTATCCAAGGTACAGTAGTTCTAAGGGGAGTAGACGTAGAGTTGCCATTAAAAAAAATGCTCAATGTGGCCACATCGGTTTAAAAGAAGTATACTGTCGGACAAGTATTCATTTTCTGCCTTAACAATAGTAGCCAAGATTCAGATGAACAACTGCCGAGGCTTCGATGGGCACAAAGCATTTGAATTAGAAAATCTGTCACAAATCTGCAATATGAATTCCAAAAGACACACTATTTGTTACTACTACTGAAGAAGAGGTGAAATTGAGCCGTTTATACAGGACACCCGCTTCCTACTAGTCTACCCCAGTGCCCAGGTTATTACTAGTTCACTCCAATTTTGATGACCACTAGTTTCAAACCCACTCTGCTTTCAACTTCCATCTCCCAGTTACTCATACACGGCCCTTTTTCTTCATTTCTCTCATCTTTGTCACATCCCTCTGTCCTCCTTACTTCTCACAGCCCCTCCCACCTACAGCCTACCTAGATTAGCAGCAGTCTGCGGTAATGCATTCTGACCCCTTCTCCCATTCCACACACAGACACACACAAAATTTAACATGGGGCAGAATCGTGATGAGACAAAGGAGCAGATGAATAAAACAGTGGAACTGATGGCGACGGTGACGGCACCCGGGGGACCCACACTCTTGATTTATAAGGCCGGGTGAGCATTCAAAAGCAGATACAGCCCCAGATCGACGTTAACAACCAATCTCCGATCTATACTACAGTAAGAGAGAGGGACTGAGAACTCGGAGAGAATGACAGGGAGAGAGGAAAAGTGATAGACTGGGGACAAGGAGTGAAAGTTTTTTTTTGGCGCTTAGGAAAGGTGCCCTCGAAATGTGAGCACCACACAGCGCACATATTACCTTCAGTGTTTATACATTTTACTTAAAACCAGACTGCCAAGTGAGTTCTAATTAGCCTCACTGAGGGAGAGCAAGTAAAAGCGGAGGAAATCAATTTCCCATTTGGGGCAGGTAGAGTGATCTATTGAAGGGCTAACCCCAAGGAGGACCTTATCAAAATGGGAGAGGGCCAACTTTTTCAAAACGTACACACACACACAGAGACACACACATGCCTCACTGCATACTGAATAGTGTATTTACAGCGAGGAGCAGAGAGATCATGACAGAGGGGTTTTTAATCCCCCTGACTTCAATTAACCCACCGTAAAAATGTCTGCCACAGAGGACAATTAAAGCTCCCAAAACTGAGGACTAACCTTGCAGACCCTACACTGGAGGAAAATGCTGATGTAATTGGCCTTAATTAGTTTTGTCTGTCTTTTTACGTCCATTGCATTGCTTTGGTAAAGTTTCGGAGATTTTTTTTTTTTTAATCACAAACATCCACTCAAGTGGGCACTTCTTTCAGTATGGCCTCTTCATAGTCATCATTAATAAATCAAAATCTTGGAAGTGACAGGTCTACATACAGGAAGTAATATGACTTACATTATATTTGTTTTGTTGTGCAAAATTTCTAAGTAACATTTGTGCGATCACTGTTGTCATCAAGAATTTTCAGAGTAACTAAAAGTTTAAAAATATATGTATCTTAGAAGCGTTTTTCATCGAGTTGTATAATATAGGTGCCCTTTTATTGCTTAAAAAAATGAAATCTTCAAAAGTAATAAATGAAGACAAAGACGCCTTTTGCCAATAAACCTTTGTGCCAATTTACAGCAAGGAGCAGCTCAACTCTACCAGCGCACAGGCACCAAATTAATGCCTGGCAAAGTATAGTCCTGTCTGGCTTTGAGTCCATTTCAAATTTGGTTTCTTTGATATCACAGAGTGAAAGCTAGCTATCTTATAAATAATTAAAACAGCTGCTGCAGGGGCTATAAGAAAATGAAGGGAAGGAGAGAGAGGGGAAGGGAAGGAGACTGCAATTCACTAAAATCTCAAGAGAAACTGAATATTCAGTTGAGGTGTCAAGGACTATTGGATAGACAATGATGGATGGAGAAGAGCCAAACGAATCTGAAGCAGGTGCTGCAGCTTTCGTGCCAGCCACAGGTAAGAGCTGGGGGGATTTATACTGCGCTAAATAAGAATTCCTTCTTCAAGCTATTTTTTGTATAGCAGGGTACACAATTCTATTTTGTGCAATTAACTTAAATAATTTAGGCATATGTGTATTGAAATCACTTACTTTTTAACTCTTTTTAAGATTTTTTTTTAATTTGGTATCATAATTGATAGTTAAAATTATATCCTTGCAAATGTTTGCGTTGCTCCGTATGAAATGCTATTTATTAACTTTGTATGTCCTCCCTGTTCCTTTATAGCCCATTCTTCATGACAGAACTGTTCCAAGTCTACCAGATTGCTTGGGTGTCTGCCATGTAAAGGCTTTCCTCAAACCTATCCACAGGTTTTCAATTATATTAAAGTATGGCAACTGGTAAGACAATTCACCTATTTCAAATCATTCCTGAGCCGACTTTGCTTTCTGCTTTGGATTATTGTCTTGTTAAAGGATTCACTACTTCATTTTTATCCAGCAAGTTTGCCAGAGCCTCCTCGAGTAATTTACAATTTTTCTTGGTCTTCCACTTCTTGGAAGAGCCTTTGCGTGTTCATGACTCTTCCGTTTCTGGATTAGAGTCTTCACAGTTGGTACTGGTACTCCCTGAACACAATGAAATTATTTTATATGCCCCTTTAGCTTTATAATTTATCAACTTATTTTGAGATATTCTGAAAGCATGGTAATGTTTGCAGGCTCAGCTAAGCCTCTTTAAAGCCCCTTTCAGACACCCACTGGAATTCTTACATTATCCTGACTTTTTTATGAGGGGTTAATGTGTGAACGAAAATATCTAAAAAAAAAAAAAAAAAAAAAAAAAAATCTGCCGGCATTATCTGGATTATATCCTTCAAGCCCCTTAGTGCAAAGTCGGTGTCATGTGCACAAGCTCTTGTACCCAGCACACATTTCTTTAAATTTTATATCATGTTGTGCCTCTCATGCATCACGATCGCTCACAGAAATTGAGCAGATTTTCATACCTGAGGATGCTTTTCACTCTGGGCGATCTCCTGCTGTGAGTTACATGTCTGAAAGGCCACTCTGGCTAAATTCTATTAATATTGTCATGTGTTCATGTGTGAAACAGGCTTAAGTACAAACAAACAAAAAAGGAAAAGTTTTGTGTTATAATCTAACATTGTTTTACTGACATTTCTATGCAGCTTTTTTTCTATATCACGGAAAAGTCATGCTTTTCATTGGCTTGAACAGCAGACCAAAATTGACTGGCCGAGATGTATTAGTAATTTGTGCATATGTAAATATGATTTACTAATTAGTAGAAAAATCACAGAACATAATAATTTGCTTGTGCTTCACCAGGCCTGCCTCCAGAGACAACACTTTGACAAGTACTCTGTTGAATAGATCAGCCAACATAAGCCCCAATATGGGAATCATTATCAGAAATGGGTACTCCCCTCGCTTTAGGTGTTATATTGTCTGTCAAGAGCTTGGAGGGGGTGCTTCACCTCCCTAACACTCACTACTGTCACACATTTTAGCTTGATACGGCAGAGCTTTTTCTTTTCAGAGATGAATGGATGACACACATTTCTTTCAGCTGAAAAGGTATCTATTACAGAAACTGCTGTTACAAAAGATAATATTCCATTTTTTCTTGTTATTGGCTGAAGCCTCCCTCCTTAACATCCCCACAGGGTCAGACTAGAAATTACATATTGGTATTTGATATTTGCTTTTATTCAATGTTGTTCACTGACCATAAATACATAATTTTTTTAAATTACCTAAGTTACATAATCCTTTATAGTTAAACGTATGTCATGTTTTATTAACTATGCTATTGTGCTAATACGTGTTTAAGTTTAATTTTCTTATATTTATTAAGCATTTAAAAATGGACATGGAATATAAAATTCTGATTTTTTTGCCATTGTATGCTAAGTAAAATTGAACATTTTCACCTAAATTGCTTGCTACTAGCATTACGCTGCACTAACATGCTCTATAATGCAGGACTGTCAGCGTGAAACGCTTGATTCAAGCAGAGGCTTTTTGGAGCAGACTGATGAAAAAAAATTGTTTGGCTACAATAACAAAATGTATGTCTGGCAGAAAGAACAATTTAAACAACAACCAAAAAAAAAACCAAACCAAAAAATAAAAAATTAAATAAAAAATGTCATGCTTCACTAACCTTTAAACACTGCAGTGGATTTATTATGCTTTGGAGTGATTTGACAGCCAAAGGCACATGAGGCACAGACCTCTCGCACAGCACACACTTGATATGTCATATAAGAAAATACACAGGTGTAACTAAGAACATGAATGATGGCTCGCTTTCATTTGGGTTCCAGTACATTATTGCAATGATTCCCCTCCCCACACCCACGGTTTTAGATGTGGAAACCGAGAAATGGACTGTGGCTATGATTAACATTATTAGCTGCACCTGTGTCTGATACGTCTGTGTTGAAAAAGGTGTATTGTTCAGAGACAGGGAGAGATGACATCCAAATCCTGGACAAGACTAAGACTTGCAATGAATAACACATTTTTTAGGAATCTAAGAATATGTTTTAACTAAGTATTCTACAAACATGAGTGAGGAATTAAGAAAGCACAAAGACTTTACAGGCTGAAGTTTCTTTACCAAGTTGTTAAAAAAGCTTATTGGGTTTTTAACCAGTCCTGCATTACCATGTTTTACTAATTTGTGACGATTTGCTAGGTCACCATAAGCTGTAATCCATCTAAAAATAGTGAACATGCAATTTGTCCAGATCTAAAAGGAAGAAGAAAACTAACCCATGAGTCTGGCAGCTGTCACAGTGTGCACACAGTTCCGAGCAGAGATCTAATCAGGCTACATGCGCGAAAACACCCAGAGTGTGTGATGCTTTAAAATTGAGCCATTTTGAGGGTCATTTGAGGTCATTTCAACAGGACAGTCACACACACATATATATATTAGGTATCACACATGCTTCTTAAGTGGAATTTTATGTTTAACAATGTGTGAATCTGGTATTTTTTAGCAGAAGACATCCTTTAATGTGTGAACAATTGTAAAACTGAGACGTTATGAACAAAGTCATTTTTTCTGATACTAAATCAGTTTGAGAATGAAATCCAGAGAAGTCTGCTTCAAAAAGCTCTAATTATTTAGTTTGCTTTAATGCTTCAGTCTCAGCAGCCCCATTTCAATTACAAGGAGGCATTGTCTCTATTTCAAAGCCCAATCATATTCACTTCAATCTGAATTTGTGTGGCTAATTAGTTTGCCGAGTAATTCAATCAAGTGGCAGCAAGAGTGACATAAACAACAAATAACAAACTGAAAAGAAGGTGCCAATCAGCAAATCAAGTTTCTTAAGCACTACAGGTTGTTTCCACATCAAAAGCAACTTTTTGTGCTTTCTTTAATTAAGTGTCTTGTTAGGATCAGAGTAGCTACAAGCTCATCATGTCAACGTCCAAATGAACTGCTCCATGGCTAACCGTCATATGTTGTCTTGGGGTCTGGCCACGAAAACACATCCATTTGCAGAATCAGGACACGATGCAAAACAAGCACTCTTAAAACTTGTTAGTTTCACCAATGTGACAAATGTTCCCATTTCTGGGCCAATCTGAAGCATGAGTCGAGCCCAGACAGGGGGCCCGGCCGCCCCTACCACCTGTGCTGGGCACAGAGCTGGTGGTTTGGCATGGGGCAGCAGTAGAGCCAGAAGGAAGTGCTGTGCAAGTATAAAAAATGACTTTCAAGTGGAAATCCCACACATAATATGTGCACAGACATACATATAGGATGCACAGCTTTTATATTACACGGCATGCAGAGCTTTTAAACTTATTTTAGATATTTTCCGTAAACACATAATACAAGCACCTCCTTAAAAAACAAATTTCTCAATTGCTAAATCTTACTAAAATATCTTTTTTTTAATTACTGCATGGCAGTACCTTCACACTAGTGGGGGTTTTCTTCAAAGCAAAAGGTGCAGCAATTACTTTATATTTTTTAGTCTCTTGACAATGGGTTCAATAAACTGACATCTTCTCATCAAGAAAACAAAACCCAAATCCTGGCTATTAAATTACATAATGTTCGTAAAATTAATGTTTCATTTCCAGGACTTAATTGCCCCATCAGGACACTGGTTAGGTGCTAACATAATTCCTCTCTCCATGGGTATACTGCTGCATTAATCCTTCTATGGCTCTGTCAGGTTTGGAAGGAAGCTTCACGAACAGGGAAGGTAGGTCGAGACAATGTGGGGGAGACCGAGGGAAAAGAGCAAGGGAAGAAAAAAAAAGGTAAGACCCGGAAGGAAGCAGAGTCACTTATGGCCGAAAAAGAAGAAGGAAAATAGTGGGAGAGAAAGGCAGAGGCAGCTCTCCCACCTGCTGTGAGCTGGAGAGAAAAGGGAAGGGAAAGAGGGAGAGGTAGCGGAGGAAAGAGAAAAAACTGAGCGGGCTAATTTTGTTTCTACCTTCAGGATACCTCCCTCCTGTTGCTGAATACCAGTAACATGGGTTGAATATTAAGAGTACTTTAAAAATTGGTGCTGAGAAGGGCTAGTTTGATACAATCCCCAAGTCAAACAGCAAACCCTAGCATGTTCGGTAAACCTGTGAATTGCACCGAGACACATTTTATCGGTTGTTTAAATAAACTGATATTAATGGTTTACAAAGGTTTTGTTTTTAAACAACATAAACTACATACAAATACAGAACTGTCATCATTGGGTGGGTTTAGAAGAAGCTTTGGCATTGTTATAATCACTTATTGCAGTAAAGATTGGGTATAGTCTAAACTTTCTAGTCATTTTCATTTTCACTTGTTTTTAGTATCTTTAACAAATTTTCATCTTCGTCTGCCTGGAATATCTTGATCTTTGTGACTCTCTAAGTAGATGTTGCACTACTCTTTCCAGTCACTTACTACACTTAAGTCATTTTTATGCAGTTTTTCAAACTCAGTGAACTTTGTTTGCACAAGCATGTAAAATTGGAGCAGCTGCCCACAGTTTTTTTTTTTTTATGATGGCGGTTAGTGAGAGTTTAAAAAATTGAAACGAAGCCTTTGTAAACCTCTATAGGAATAGACAGGTGTCTGGTGGAACATGTGAGGACGAAACAAGGCAAAAAAACCAAAAAAAACACGCCCACACACTGTCCAAACTCGAAGTGCAGTGACATTTCAGATAAAGATACACTATGTGTTGACAAGGTGAAGAGGATGGCAAGAGCCATAAGGAGTGAACCATATGGAAGAGGACAATGAGGCAATGAGCTGAAAGGCCTGTTTGTGGGTTCTGCTTGTCCTTAGACAGATGTGAACGCGCACTGCAGACAGGTTTCTATTCATACTTCTATCAGGGGGTATGCATTCAGATTCTATACCTGTAAATTACAGATGTTTTTTTTTGAACGTGTACAACAGCTTAACAATAATAGAAGCAAGACTGGGAAATAAAAAGCATGTGCATACTGTGCACAATGCTCCATGTAGATCTCCATACAAATCTTTGTAAACCTGTGCATTTAGGAAAATTTACATACGGCTATCTGTTGTTGTTTGGAACTATCCAATGCAGATGTAGAATGCATGAATTTGTCTTTAGTTGTTTATTCTCAGTGAAATCAGAAGTTCTAGCAACACCCTCGTGTGTGTGTCTTTAGAAATGAGGGTCACGATTACTACCTTGCATATTCTGATGAAAAATTTCCCTTATCCTGCCATCCCTAATAATGGCTCTGTAGCAGTCCAGCACTTCTTAGTATTATTATTGGTATCATAACAAAAGAAGAGTGTTGAAGTACATTATTAACATGCTTCTTGTGTGCCTCTTGCACATAAAATGACTAAAGAATAACTGCCTGAAGTTCAACACACCTCCCTCTATACATTTTTGTCAATGATACAAGGACAGTGTATGCAAGGACATGGGAGATAGGATGGCTGGGGTTCAGCCAAGGTTTTTTCTTTTTTTTTATCTGAGGCAGATTCTGCTGTGCACAGTCGATTACTCTCTTTATCTTTTTTTCAGTCATACTGGTCACATTTGCTGCCACTGGATGTCCTGCATGTACAGCTCCACACTGGCACCTGTTGATAAAAAATAGAATAGCACTTCGGTGTGTGTGCGCACACACACACACACACAGACAATTACGTAGCTGTCATTTTTCTTTAGGAATACACTGGAGGAGTGATTCTGAGGGTTCTCCAGCAGGCAATGAGTCAGTGTAAGTTGATTGTATGTGTATACCCACACACACACACACACACACACACACACCTGGTTACAGCAAACACACATGAAGAGTCATACATTATAAACTACCTGTTGTAACAGTGAATGAAATAGTTTGAATGTCCTTACATTAAATTGGAAAATGTTCCAGAAATAAACAGATTTAACAATAAGGGTCAAGAAGTGTAAAAGAAAAGTACCAACTGTGACGACCATAATCTAGACATGGAAGTAACATGAACACACTAAGACCTGCCGAAGAAATGGAAGACCAAGAAAAATAATGCAAAGAGGCACTACGTAAAGATCCTAAACAAACTGCAGGGGACCTCACAAGGTCCTTCGGTTTAACGGGAATAAAAATCCACTCCACGGTGGGATCTCCACGGTCAAGTGAAGTCTACACAAATCTGGAATGTTCGGGAGAAACGCATCCAGGAAGCCACTGCTTACTTCTAGACATAAGGCCTAGCTTGGAGTATGCCAAGGAGCATGTGAACAAATCAAAGGAGTTTTGGAAAATTATGTGGACTGATAGTGCAAAGGTGAATTATTTGGTCAAATGTGGCACAAGTATTTGTGGTGTAAAAAACTAAAAAAACATCCCCTGCCTCCTACAACAAGCCATTGAAAGCCAATGGATAGATTTGAAGACGACAACGATGAAAAAGAAATTAACAGTTTTGACAAATTTGACCTTTTGTACCTTTTGTAAGAGTATGCATGAGTATGCGTGTTTAGCAATCATACCTATTTAAGGTCATCTACTGCTAAGAAGAAACCTCGCATGGTAAAGAATAATAGGGTGCTGACTGAGAAATTACTTCCAGAGGCAGTCAACCAAGCACAAGCAGCAACAAGGCAAGTGTGAGCAGCAATTTCCCAAGCCCACTGTAACTTCTAAATTAAGGTAATAAGCCATTTTATTTGAAAAAACATATCCAGTTTATCGTTGGTTAAGATGCTGGATTTGTACAGTGGACACTGGTTACTACGAGGTTACACGGTTTTACTGAAAATATTCTTTTCAGGTACATTCCAAAACAGTATCACTGTCTACTGTTTGCCATTGTCATTACTGAGGTGACAGTGCAGGTTTTTGTTGTGTGTTTGTCTGTGGGGGTGTGTGTGTGGGTGGTGGTGGGGGGGATAAAGTATTTTTAGCCAGTAAATTAAGAATGAATTGGTCAACATGCATGTGTAGCACTACTATACAAAATATTATACAAAATTGTTTCTGCACTACTACACAATTTCAACTGCAGATCTTCAGTAGAATATCAGTTTCTATGAGTACGCTCAGATATCGATAATGACTTGATTGTTAAATTCACATTTTAATAACACTGTTGTTCTGTCTTCTGCTGCATCCACAATAGGTCAAGAGACCCCACCGCAACATTGGCACAGATGAAACACTAACAATTAGTGGCTACAGGGTGGACAAGAGAGAGAAAGAGAGAGCTGTTGCTAATCTGCTGTGTGCGTGGGTAGACAATTCAGGCTGATGTATGAAAACAAAATGACCAAAGTATGAAGACAAAATGACCACATGTACAAGCATAAAATCGTTTCTTCATGTTTTGTCTGTCATCATATTACTGCTGTTTTCATAGCTGTGATTAAATAGATAGAGATGTGAGTGCAGCTTAAACACTTTGTGAGCAGAGACAGAAGCGTCCTGTAGTTTACGGAGTTGCCGTAAATTCGAAAGCAACAGCAAACACAATATGAATCACTTGAAAACACGTTCAGATTTTGAATGTTGTTCTGTAGTGACAGATAATCCAACATCTGTCATCTTATGCAGCTGGATCAAAAGCTCAGTTGAGTGGAATTCTGTTGCAGCTGTGTAAATTTTTCCAAGGGTTCACATGTACACTGAAGACCTTGTTAACTTAAAGGGAGTGACAGATGGAAAACCCAGCACATCAAAAGTCAGCAACACAACAAGCCATGATACTCCCCAAAACAGACACACACAGAGTGACACTAACGACCTTTAGCCACCATTGGCGCCTGTATTTCTTGCAAAATTTTTGACAGTTGCTTGTTAGTGAGCGTTAGTGGAGGCCTGTTAGGGCAGGATTTTCTCGCTTTCCTTCGTTCACGTTTGCTCACCTTCCCATCTTACAGCCTGGCTTGTAGCGGATGTTGCCGCACTAACAAGGAGCAGGTAACAACAAAGCCTGATAAGGAAAGGGCTAAGGTCAGAGGACATGGCATCCTTTGATACCGGCGCTGACGGGAGGCAGGAGGGGAAAGGAAAAGCAAACGTATGGAAACAGACTAAATCAAACCCTTTGCACGTTCGCACTGCCCACCTATAACCCTGAGTGCTGGAGTCGTTCAGTCCCTGCCCTGCTGCCCTCACACATCAACCCTGAAATTGACAGTGTAGGACACCCAACGCCTAGTTAGCTTAGTTAGAGGTCAGCACTGTCCTTAACACCTTGTCTGGGGACATATCATGCACACATCTTCAAAAACACCTGGCTCTTAGCCTCATTTCAGTGGCATAACAATAGGGATCCTCAAAACTACGCATATACTAACACACAACTTCAGCTGTGGATCTTTAGTAGACTACCGTTACATCGATTAGTGCCCCTGGCAAAAGTTTTGTCTCAGGGTTAGTTTGTAAGCTTTTCCTTTTGTTTTGTTTTTTTTTCAAACAACTCAAATTAACTTTTCATCTCATTACTCGAGGCCGTGGTCAAATCAAACCCTACTAAATACAAAGTTTTCCCAACCAAAACAATACACATTTTCTATAAAACTTAATGTTCATCTTAATATTTTCAGCACCATTTGGCATTTCAACTTAAGTGCTCAGTGCTAATTAAATGTGTGTTTATTCAAATTTGCTGTTTATTGTGGCATGAAGAATTTAAATGATAGAAAGCACTCTTTAGTGGATTTCAAAATTTGAGAATAAGCAAATGCCACAGCCACTGGGTTACCAAACATTCAAATATTATCATCTCTAACATTTACTGCATCATCACAGTACACCCGCACATCCCATCACTTCATCCACTTAAAGATATGCTTTTTGTGCCATTTGATGCCTAACAGGTATTTATTTCAGACTCTGCTGTTATGCTAGATTGTGTATGTGGGCGTGTGCACTTCTCCAGCTGCAGGACAGGATCAATAAAATAAAGAGAAAAGGAGCACTTCTGTCAGTTACCTTCATCAAAATCTGCATCATCCTCTGTGTGCTGAGGGAAGGGGAAGCAGTTGGTGATCTCCAGTCGGTCGTCGACAACCAGGCCCAGCAGGACGCCCTGAACCACCTCACTGCCCTGGCCCTCCTCCTGGTAGTGCTTGATAATCTTCAACACCACCTGTGAATACAGAAAGAGAAAATTACTATAATACCGAGATAGTTCAGCAGAATAGCAGTGGGGGGGCTAATATATTTATCCTGCCTATTGTTTGCGCATTTTTAGACTGTTGTCAATATTTGATTATGTTATCCAATTCAGTTGCGTTTCTGCTCGCCATGTTGATTTGGACTGACTTGTGGTGTTAATATATTTTTATTTTTTAAATATTATCACAATATAGTTGAAAATTACAATAATGAAAATATAAAGCAACTTTAAGTAATCAACAACTGTTTCCTTGCTCTAACCTAGTTTTGTGCAAGGGCAGGATTTAACTTTTTATTTCAGAATCACCCAACACACCATATTTTAGTGCAGAAAATGTATTCTGACCATTCTGAACTGTGCAAGTGTTATCACAAACATGTCAAAAATGTGATGTCAGCATTTGGTGGCAGGTCTGTCCTCCCTGCAGCTCACAGATGTTGTGAATGTTCTCTGCTATGATGGATCTTAACATGTCCATAAGTTATATAAATACTGCTGCACTGCATTGGAAACTATCTTTTTCTAGACTTTTTCTAGAAATGTGCACCTGCTTTTGCCTGTGTTCAGCCTTTATTGGCGCTAATGCTTACAAGGTCAAGCCCACCCTTAGCTGATTCACCACCTCCACTCTAGAAAACTATTATAAAGCAACACCTACTCTACAACTATTAAAAATGCAATACTTTGGTCACAATTTGCAACATTATCTACCTGGTGCCCAACATCACTGCAGCTCTCTTACTGACACTTAGTAAAGAAGTTTTTAAATAGGTCTATTATAAAATAATTAATCAAGTAATTTTTAAAATCCAATTACACATAGGCTTTTTACAAAGAAAAGACATTAGCGAAAGTTTTGTTATGGATGCTTTAGTGTCTTAATGAGGGACTACTGTAATACCTTACAACAGCCTTTACAAATTTTGGAGCATACATTGTTGAAATTTGCAAATGCAAACCTCTCACAGTCACCATTCTGCAGTCTTCACTGGTCAACACGCTCTTACATAAACCACAATGTTGCCAAAAACCCCTAATATGTTAAGAGGATTTTTTGTTGCTCAGGCAATCACTGGCTGTGGTTGAGTGGTAAGTTAAGTGCTAAGCACCACCTGCAGGAACCAGCACCGGTGCATCACTGATCTTGAGTGCATACAAAAGGCCAGTTAGTATTCAGCACAGCTTTGCTATTTACACTGGCGAGAGAAGAGGCGGCACATGAAGAATAAAAACTGAATCTAGTGAGATTTTAAGGAAAGAATGCCACCCTCGGACAGTGGGAAGGTATATTTGGACTTTACTGATACTCCATATCGCTGTGCCTCATCTGGACAGAGAGTCCATGTATCATCGTGTGCGTTTAATTTTTAATACCAGATAAAAATGGGCCAATAGGACAGCCTTCACCCCACTGAGGAGCTGATTTAGACTCTAATGCTGCATCACTGACATCAAGGACAGCACATAAAGACTATAACTTATTTCTACGCACACATATATAACCACCTGTCACGAGACACACTGACCAGCTAGAAAAGAAAATAGCCAAGGCAAAAGTAGAAAATGAGGAAAGTGTCTAAATGAACAGGAACAGGACAAGAAGCTGAAAGCAGCGTGCGGAGGGGGAGAGCATAAATCACGTTGATAACAGTGTGGGCAGGTCACAGCCAGAGGCATTAATAATACACACATACACACACGTACGTAGGAGCAGGGTGGGAGTCCTGGGGCCATTCTCACAACAAAATACCCATCACCACCATGAGGGAGCCTTTACTGTTCTCACTAGCTCACACATGCATACACACACACACGAATTGGTCTTGGGAAATGATTTATTTCAATAGAGCACTGGACCTGTCAGGCAACAAGTAAAAAGTGCTAGGGGCAGGAGAACAGAGACGATATGGGGTGGAGTGGGGAGAAAAACAATGTCATTCCCTGCCAGCCTGCCTTGGTTTTTCTGACTGAGAGGGGAGAGAGGGAGTAAATGTGAGAGTGAGAACTGCAACGTATAGAGGGTGAGAGGAAAAAAAGGAGCAAAAGACATGAAACTGTGTGTGCGAGAGAAAACAGGAGAAGAAAGGTAATGATGACAAAAGACAGCAGGGAGGGACCATGTGAGGGCATGGAGAGCAGATGGGTGAACCAACGAGACCGAGGAGAGAAGAGAGAGGAAAGGCGACGCTGGAAGCCCTCAGGATCGGTAGCTCTGGCTGCTTTACAAAGCCCCCCTGCCCACCCTTTGGCTCCTGCCAGCAAATAGCTTTTCCAGTCTTGCTCCATCAGTGAGAGCAGATAGCACAGATACACAATGCTTTCTGCTATCTTAACTGTTGGCAGTCTGTTCATCACACACTTAAATAGGTGTGCCCAGAAAGGGAAGAGGTGAGAGAAAACAAGTCCAGCAAGGTCAAACAAATAAAGATAAATTTGAGCAAGCCTACAGAAATGTGTTAAAGAGGGAATCCGAAGAGGCATCAGCTCTAAAAGGAAGGAAAGGAAGTAGAGATGTTAGTGGATTTGTTGTGCTTGCTTCCTAGTGCTGGATAAGCGCCACCAGGTTTTGTAAGCTAAGCCTGGAAAAGTCCACGTTCATGAAAACCTGTGTGCACGTATAAACACATGCATACAAGCACACAGGTTGCCTCTCTCCCGTGCTGTTGTTCTCTGCCACACACAAACACACAGTTGTATTGATCTAGCTCACCGGCAGCTAGCCCAGTGAGCTCACCCCATGTGGAGAAGACCAAGATTGATATGTGGACAGTGTATTATAAATCAACAAGCTTAAAATTGAATTGTGCAAAATCAATTGCGGTTCAAATCCCCCGTTGGCTGCCTTTAATTCTCTTCATAAATCTTCTTTCATTCACACAAAAGGGCTTATATTCCCGCTACAACGGGGCTCAGGTTATGAGAAAGTACAGCAAGAGAGACAGTCCCATAATGAGTTTTCTTTTTGCGCTGCTGATGTGGAGACAAACTCTATGCTCAACATCAGCTCTGTATATTTACTGGAGAAAACACTTCTGTGTGACATGAGTCGTGTACTGGGTTAATCCACGGATGAAAACCACCGCAGACTCCCACTTTATCTGCCAGTTTTTGCCTGTTGGCCCGATGACATCTTTTTCAGACGTATTCAATTCTGTTGAGCCAAGTTGGACTTGCAGTGTAAAGTACAGATGACAATCACCCTAGCAACAACCAGAAAGTTCCCGTCACTGCAATGTAGAAACGAAATAATCTGGAACAAAGTTTTAACAACACACACTCACTTCATTTAATTCATATAAGAAGCTTCACTCTTTCCTAGCTGCTAATCAAATTTATTTGCCGCAATGATTCTCACATTAAAACCTTCTAAGATGAGACCATGTTTGGATGAGGCCACACAAGTATGCAATTACAAATTAAATGAAAAGTGTCACAAGCCTAAGAATGTCATTTTAATCCTTGAAACATAGCATTTTTAGGTTATATCACTTAGGGATGAGAGATGTGCCACTCCTCATTAATGCCACTTTACAGCATATATATTTGTTGTGAGTGGTAGTGGTTGGGTTTAATGGCACTTACTGATATCTCACATAAACCCAGGTCTCTCCAATTCAATGACAGACTGAAATCTGTTACTGATTTTAACCAAGTAAACTGCACAGCAGTTAATAGTAACTGCTGTGGGCAGATGGGTACTTGTGTTTTCACACTGGGTAGTAAGTCGTCTCTTGTGTCAGTGTGTGTTACAGCTGATCTGTGTCACATAATGGACCACGAGCACCTTCTTGACAAGTCCATGCTTAAAGACCTGAGGCAATAGGAAAAGCCTTAGGGTGAAGGAAGGACTGCTCTGCCACAGTGTTTTACTCATTTTCACATTCACCGAAACAACAAAGAAAATGCTTCTTAAAGAAATATTATAATTAACACTTATTGAAATATTTTACAGAGTTTTTTTCTTCCCCTAAACTATTCTAGTACACTGCCAAACGATCCTGAACATTGTGCTCCGTCTAAACCCTCTATATACAGCATGTGAATAAGATCTGTGAAAAGTTCATCACACACCAGGGAAAAACAGGTGTAAAATCTTTTCAAACATACAAGCACTGGTGTGATCTTAGTGGGTGTTTAATAAAAGCCGCTAATGTGTAGCACTCTACTCGCGTGGCACCATCAACCACTGAAACCTCTTCAAAAGCGAGGAAACAATGTGGTTCGACTACACATCAGTGGTGGTGCAGTCTGCGGGCAACCCTCAAGCTAAACCTATGACAGACGGGTCGTGACGCAACATACCAGCAACTGCTCCATATCAACGCGTTCAGGTAAAGCGTGTTTTATAAAGTCTACCTCAAATAGACACCTTTTCTTTAAAAGTCTCAACCCAAATTAGGGCGCGCACAATAAATGGCTCTCAACTGTTTTTAATTTAACTGCAGCAGTTTAAATGTTGGGCTGATAAGACTGAGAAAAATGAATTAAGAAAATCTCATTAGAGGTCTAAATAATACACATTGAGGTGAAATATTTAGATTTGAAATTAGGGCCCAACACTCTAGGGCAGCTTTAATGAGCAAGATAAAAGGAAGGCAGCAGCTGGGAAGTAAAAGTCCTTCTACAGCGTTCAGGCACACCAGGCAAATGAGCTGCTCTGTGTCCAGTGCAGTTTAAGACAGGAGGAGGGGAAGTGTAAGTGCAAGGCAGTGAGGCAAGTTTGTCCTCTGCTGTTAATACAGAGGTACTACATAATACAAGGTGTATGTAAAAACATGCATGATTCAGATTTGTTGTTAAAGTTCATTTTCTGTTATGTAACACTTCAGTGGAATTGACCAGTGAAAGATCACTGGCCAGAAATTCAAATAATATTTAATTCAAAAGTAAAACCCAGTATTAAAAATAGATAACATATGTAATTTTAAATGTAGAAGCACATAGCAGAGAGCAAGCCTTTAATTGTATAGGTATGACCTCGAAAAGGAATGCTTGTGTTTGTTTTGGTTTTCAATCAAACTTGATTTTATATGTCACGCAGACAACAATGAGAATGAAGTGGTTGTCTTTCGAAGCATACAAATACATTTTGATGAAAGGCTAACAAAACAGACAAAAGATCAAAAGATCACTGAACAAGCAATGTTGTATTAACACCAGTGTTCTTCCAACTTTGTACCATAAAAGGTGCCATTTCAGCTTGTGTACAGACCTTTTTCACAGAAACCGGAAGTACGTAGCAAACAATCTCTGGATGAATAATGAATTGCAGGATTGTTTTCAGCTTTTCTTATGATGATTACAAGGACTGCATTTGTATAGTTTACCAGGATAAATGTTCATAAAGCAGGACATTTAGCCAACTTGCTGTACAGCATGTCTGAATATTTTCACGTGACATGCCTGATAAACTGATAATTCTAATTGAACAGTCACTGGTAACGGTGTCACACTTTTTATATGAAGAAATATTATGAGGAGTTATCCTAATTTTACCAGCAGTAGCTATGATATCATCATAGCTTTACATTAGATAAAATATTGCATTTTAAACAGATCACACAATTACTATATAATATATAAAGGCACAAAGAGGGTGTTCGATCAGTTACTCATTTAATGGATTATAATTATAATCTGTTACTAAGCCTTAAATTACTCAGTTTTAAATTGTTTTTATGATATTTAACCTAAAATTTACATGATTTCAATTCAATGTTGATTTGAAATCTAATGCAGCCTCACCTCCTTTAAAACATAGCAATGAAAAATAATAACTAAACCTCCCTTAATTTACCCCTGATAATCCCCATCATAATCCTGAAAACCTATCCATAAAATGAGGGCACGGGATTTAGTTTCAATCAAATGTATTTTTGTGAGGATGACTAATAAAATAGTAGCCATTAATTCATTATTACTAATCAAGGCTCTAAAATGCTCTGGCCACAGAAATACCTACCATTTAATGATTTCATCTAAATGATTCCATTTAGTATTTCAGTCCCTCAAAATATAATATATATTTTTAAAATGCCCTGCTTTCACTGGGGCAATTGTTTATTTACAAATGCTGAAAAGAAAACTTTATAACTAAAACTCGTGAAGAAAATGCATATGATTGCTAAAAGCTAGCTGCCAACCAGCTGCTACAGCTGCTTGCAGCCTTTCATCGCTACAAGATTTGAAGCTCTGGACAATTTAGAAGTGAAAGCATATGAAATTAATCTTAATTAATTTCAACAATTGCAGCTCCACAAACATATTAGAATTGCGGGCATGGAACACTTTACAAGTGAAAACACAAAAGAAAAATGCTTTTAAATAATAGAAATTTCGTAACTCTCCAGCAGGTGGCCACATGAAGATTTTAAACACTAAATCCAGTGAAAACACATTTAAATTTTTTTTTATATATAATTAGTGGGATTGCTGAAACCAAATTCTTTGTGGAACTGTAATTGTGCCAAAAAAATGTTTTTATCATTACTTTCACTTTTAAACTAGTCAGTTCTACAAATCTCTCAGCTACCAAGCCCCCTGCTGGAGCATTGCAAAACTGCAAATATACAAAAACATTTTTCGTTTATGTGTTTTCATTCCTACAGTGTTCAGTGCCTGCAATCCTAATACGTTTGTGGAAGTGCAATTGTTGAAATAAGATTATTTTCATGTGCTTTCACTTCGAAATTGTTCAGGGCTTCCAATCTCCGGAACCAGCAGCTGGCTTTCAGCAATCACACAGTTTCTTCAGAAAATTCCCAGTCTAGTTGCAATTTCCTCACATTCCAGCGGTTGCCGTTATGCTTTTAATGTGGCTTGAATTGTTAAATACGGAATAATTCAAAGTGAAGGACGCGAAAGGCTGTCTTTCGTGTGTGAAAACAATTTCGTAACGTTCCAGCAGGTGGCGCTCCCACGGATCGCCATTCAAAATAATAAAAATATATATTCATAACAATTATTGTACATAAGCTATCAGTACACAAAGTTCACGGCCACGTCTCCTTGCTATGCTTAACACGGTAGAGTTGGAATCATGTTTGTAGCTGTAAGCGTTTAGGAGCAGTAGGGCGCACAGAAAACGTACGGAAAAATCCGTAATAACAATAATTAAATAATAATAATTAACACTGGAGACAACAAGAGTGTGAATGCTTTCAGAAATCACACTAATTATGCTCACCATGTTTCTTTACTCATTTTAACGCTTTATTTTATGACAATTTAGAAGCATTTTAGTTTCATTATTTTGTTATCATTCTGGAATGCCGCCTTTGTTCAGACACCATTGTTTTACCCGTTTGTTTATTCTAAAGGACATGAAGATGGGCAATTTCAGTTTCTATAATAATCAAAGAAAAGAGAAATCATTATCCTGCGTTATTGGTCTGCCCAGATGGACCGTCCTGGTCAGATAAGTAGAATGTCCTGCTATTAAACTTAGAAGCCCTTCTGGTTTACTAAAAGCTAAAGACCACCTAATTTAGCAGCTAGCCTGTTAGCCGATTAGATGTTTGTAATGCTGATTAGTCAGTACAATCGTTATCAATATGTTTGTCAGCAACATGCCTCACGTACGACACGTCTAAGAAAACGATTTATTTTCAAATAAGTGCCTAACGTTTACGTTTTCTCTCGGCCATGATAATGCTAACACCTTAGCTTAGCATCCACATATGGATCTCGTAAAAAGTGGGAGCCGATTTCTCTAACGTCCGTTACCAAGTTTTAATCCGTAGCTACACGGCACCATACTGACACTTACCAGTCCTTCAATCTGGACCTGTTTGACGGGAGAGTCCAAAGTGCCGCCTGTAGAAGCCATCACAGCGCCAGATACTGAACCAGACTCTTTACGTGAAGCCATCTATGAACCGCAACACGCGGAAAGGGGGGAACAATGTTCTGTGACGGACGTTTCCGGTAAAGACGCGCTCAACTACCTGTCCGTATGGAAACTATGACTGAAAGTATCCAGTTCCCACCGACGTTCTTAATGTCGCGGGTTGTGGCCGTTTGGCAAGTACAACCATATTTCTGACTCAATATCTCTTTTCAAATATAATTAGTATGCGTAAATGGCTGAGCATTTACACAAGGGCAGTGTATATGTCGTTTCTCTGCTGCACTGTGTAATTAGACCGAAAGTTATACGCTGCCCATTATTATCGTAAAGGCTGGATGTATAATCGTAGATCCTGTTGTGACTAGTTTGTATTAATTTTCATCTGTTAACCAGTAAAAAGCTAAGTTCAAACTGGTTGATCCAGTTCTAGGATATTTTCCTTCCTAGCTCCATAATGATAATTTGTCATTTTATTAATGAATGCAATATTCACTAAGCAAGTACTTAAAACACTTTATTTCAAATCTTTACAGATGTATCACAACTAGAAGTTACCCAAAGACTAAAAAGGTGAGATACTGAAATTAACTGTAACAAGTACATTACCTAGTTACATAATGCAAAAAGGGCAATAAGCATCAATGCAAAATGGTACAAAAAAAATAAAATAAAATAAAAAAAATAATGAAATGTGTAAAATGCCTGAATTACACATCTGAAACTTGCTATTCGATGTCCGGTACAATTTACCAATTTTATGACAGATCAATCTTTTTGTTTATCATGAAACAACAAGTGCAACAATGTCAACGTGGGAAAGATTACACTTCTGAACAATAAACAGTACCTTTCCAGAACATGTATAGCTTCATTACGAATTCCATATGAAAATAACAGGGGTCTTATTCTAAAATCTGCAATTTTTCAGTTGTGAGAGGGGCAATGATACAAAACGTATGGAATGAGCAGACAATGGAAATTTAACTTGGAAAACACAATAAGGCGAAGCTTACAAATCGGTTACTGAAAAAAATGTTGCTTTATAAATATAATTGTTAAACATTTTTCCTCACTCACTTTAACCCAGATGAATACTGCATGATTCCATCTTTAGTACAGTAAAATCCTTTTTTAAAACGTTTCCAACCCATTTCCCACTACTCCCTCCCCTTTCCCAGAAAAAAAAGGGTTGACAGAAGAAATAAAAAGGGGAGGAGAAAAAGTAAGTAATTAAAAAAAGTATGTTGCAAGCAGAGTGTTTGTCTGTTCTTCCAATGTCTAAATAAGGTGGAATCTTGGTCCAGCAGTGGCAATGATGTCACTGTAGGGCTCAGACTGGGTGACCTCAATAGCTTGCTGCTTCTTCAGGACAAGGAAACTGTAAAACTTGGCAGCTGCCTGCTTCCTGTTGTTGTTCCGGCACAAGTCAAGCAAACTGACTGATTCTGCACCAGTCTTGGCCATGACACGCTGTAGGGACAAAAGCACAAAATGTTAAAGTTCAGCTAGAGTCCAGTAGCTGAATACTTAGATCTATGATATTTTACGTTCACAAAGAAAAATTTTTTTCTGACTAAATGAAAAAAAACAAACAACAACTTTGATTTATATTTATATAAATATATTTATATTTATATAGATTTATATTTCCTTGTGTACCTGAAGACCATGCAGCATCTGCTGGGTTCTCTTGTTCCATCTCTTCTCCTCTTGATCCTGGTCTCCAGCTTGACCTTCCTCTTCCTGAGGACAGACACAGACAACAACCACAATCAGGATTAAATGGCTCAGACTCTTACAGAAACAAAAGAAATAATAATACCTAAACAGCTTAGCAGGAATTGTACACTTTTGTTTTTGTTTATCAGATTTATTTTTGTTGTAGCACATCCATGTGCCACCATTACTTAATAACACTAACTACAAATTTTCAATTGCACAGAGAAAGCAGTGTTTCCACTAACCTCCTCTTCTTCACTATCATCCTTCTTTTCTTTGCCCTTGTCACCAAGAAGGTCGAGCTCAGGGACAAGCTGCGTGAGGTTAACGCTGGTCTCCTCAGGGGGCAGATCCATCTGAGGAATGTCTAACCTCTGAGACAAGACTGAATGGTCAGCCACCTGCTGCTGCTCCAAGGAAGCCATCTGTAAGAGGGAAAATATGATGCATGTTTAAACAATAAATTAGGTTTTGGTTTTCATTAAGCAATTTGTGTTTCCTGATTTAAACAAAGTATATGTTTAGACACATCACACCTATAGAAAACGTAAAACAAATGTGACCTTGTAATTCTAACAACTGAAAAATAATTTTAACCGTAACCAAGTAGCCTTAGTGCTGGACTACCAATAGCTACTATCACAGACCTTCAAGCAGTAGTTTTATCTAAACCTTATGGAAAAGAACAATTATGTGGCCTCAGACTGTTTGACAGCAATTTTGGTAAGAGGTAGGTGACAACTACTCACAGGAAGGGTAACCGCCTCTTTGTCAAGGTTCTTGCGTTTCACACCACGTGGTGTAGAAGGAGGTGGCATGACTGTCTCATCAAGGGTTGTCCTGCTACCCTCCATTGCAGATGCTGCCAGCATACTAGGCTCCTCCATGATAGTCTGGTCTGAGGGACACATGGGGGCACCAAAAAACAGACAAATGTGTTCATTCTTATTCAGTGACTGATGGTTTCATCAAACAGAGTTAGGATCCTTTGCTTCAACACAACCAATGAAATCTTTGATAATACCTCTTTACATAACCTAGAGCAAGACTTACCAATAACATCTCTGTGCTGACTCATGACTTCCTCTCTGGGCACCTCTGGATTCTCCAGCTCTTTGAGGAACTCATCCAGACTGTCTGCTTCACCACCCTTTCTCCTCTTCCTCAGCTCATCTGGTACCAGAGGTGTCAGGCACCGTGTGAACATCTGATAGTAAAGATTAAACAGTTTAACTTGTGAAAATGTTTTAATTAAATTGAAAGAAAAAATGTGTAATATTACAATTTAACAAAATAGAGACTCTGTTAGGAAGGACTGGTGCACAGTGAAAGTCTGCTAAATCATGCATCAACATGTTTGCCATTCAGTATTCTGCAGGAGTAATGTGGGTGTTAAAAGATCAGGAAAAGACACTGAAAAAACTTCCTCCACTGTTATCATTTAAATCCCACTGCCTGAACAGAATATCAATGAAAGACATTTTGAATCACCCCCCTTTCTCCTTCTTCCTTTATAAAATGCTTTAGTCTGACCTATCTTGGAGAATCAGACCACCACTGTGTCTAGCTCATTACGGTTCCCCAATTGGCATTATTTCTTATGTGATTTCAGGTAGAAAACTGACAATTTACATGTTTATTTGTGTATACACGTATAATATAATAAATAAGGAAATAATAATAAATACATTTTTACAACAAACATCTCTCACCTTAAGGAGCCTGGCATTCCAGAGGGGTTGAGCTGGTAGAGAGAACAGTTTCTCCACCCCTCCAGTCTCCTTCCACATCATGAGCTTCTTGGTTGGAGGGGCAAGATCCAAAGTAGTAACAATGTCTGAGTAGTCAGAAAGCTGGGCTCTGATGGTCTTGCTGTCCAGCTCCTTCACACTGTCCACAATTAGCTTCCTCTTACGCTTTGCCTTGGTCTCTTTCACTGGAATCAAAGAAGACAAAAAAAGCGATATTTCAACACACACAGTATGGTTCTCCAACAAAGTTAATTGTGAGGACTTTTGTCAGTGCAGTTTTGCTAAGTTCTTTTTTTTCCCCTTCAGTCCTGCTCACCAGAAACACAGTTGAAGACCCACTCAATACATTCTGAGATACATAAAGGATGGAAATCTAGGTAGAAAGCAAACTGTAAAAAGTAGTTTCACCTGTTATATCAATGGGCTCCAGGGCAAAGGCCTCTTCCTCATTGTGAACCAGAGTGGTCTGTTCTGTCTGGTCAACCATTGCTGGCAGCGCCTCAGCTGGACCAGAGTCTGGGCTATCTGGACCCGCTAGACACACACATAATCATTACACTACTAGATAAACATGCAAGTAATTACAACATGCACACTTGACATATGGCTACACAGGTTTTCTATACAATGTCTGCATTGTTCTCTATATAAACAGACGTTATTGATAGAGTAATGATAAATAAGAAAAATTAACATATGATATAAAATACTGAGGAATATTTTAATTCATACATTTAAAATCCTTTGCAAAGAGACAAAAACATTTGCTTTACTTACGTGACTGGAGGTTGTCAAAGTCATCCTCATCGTCTCCATGATCTGGAGGCATCATGACACTTTCTGTGATAGCTGGTGGATCATCGAAGATACCACCTCCATCTTCAGAACTCAGCAGCTTATCAACTGGAAAATAGAGATAACTTGAAACATTTTTTGATTTTATCAGAAATGTCTCACAAAACAACTATGACAGTCATGTTGTAGGATGTGCTAAATAAAACCGCTCACCCAACATTCCTCCATCACTGTTGCCCATTGAGCCATCGCCAAAATCATCATACTCCATGTGGTTGGATTTATCAGGGAGATTAGCTGGGCCAGGCTCAGACTCTAACAAAAGGTTAGCTGTTGCACCCTGCATAATATCCTCCTCGAAAGTGCTTGCATCTCGCATCATCTCTCGGTCATCCATACCAAAATCAGCTGAAAAGTACAGATGGTCATCATTACAAAATATGAAGAGACTACTTCTCTTTCTTTTACAAAACATCATATTGTCTGTAAATAAAATGACTAAATACATGACCATGTAACATTACTGTAGTGTCCTACCAAAGTCATTGTCCTGTAGGAGGTTAAGGTTGCCAACATCTTCCCTCATGGTGATCTCTTCTACTCTGCTCTGATTCAGTGTGAACTGCTGGGCAACATCAATGTCACTGTGTGAGAGAAGGAAGAGGCAGATGAATGGGGAGGGGGTAAAAAAGAAAGATTAAAACAAGAATAACACCAAGAAAAACAAAGCAGAACAAATGACAGCATTAATCCATCCATCCAGCCATCCATCCATACAGACCGATAATCTTTTAAGTAATGAAGGTAAGAGTTGCTAACTTACTCCAGATCAGGAAGTGGCTGATCAAAATCGTGGAACTCCTCAGGTAAGGTGATGGCATTGTAGGCTGCCTCTCTGTTTTCCTCAGGTAGATCCACCACACCTAAAAATATTTAAGTAGTAATAACAACAGTTTAACATACAACTCTACCCCAATCTTAGGTCACATAAACAAGAACCATACGACTCCAGCACAGCAAAGTTTAAGAAAAATGCTGTTGTCATTGTTTAGCAAATCAGAACCATGCTAGTTAAAGATGGAAATAATTTGTTTAGCTTCCAGTTATGCTCCCAACCTTTATTGAAAAGGGAAAAAATTTTCATTAATTTCTCCTTACCTGGCCTAAAAGCCATTTTGATTTTAATGAAGGCTTCATTACAGTCAGCAAGCAGGTATTTGGCTTTCCTGTGGTAGATTCTCACCACTCCAAGGAGCAGGTGACCTGATGTCCGCAACGCCATCTTAACCTGGGAGGGAAAAAAAGCCCAATAAAATAAATTAACACCATGTGGCAAAGAAAAGACGGGTCCACATGCTACATGTTAACATGACATCTTGTAATTAACGGCAATTAACACTACATGACAATAAAGTACATTAAAAACTGAGTAAAGACAGGAAAAGCACAACCGTGCTCTAATGTATAGCCAATATATGCCATTTCATTTTATATTATTAATAGTACATGTTATAATATTGCTGCTTTTAATAAAAGTAAGGTAATAAAAGTGAAGGCAGACTCATGTCTGCAGAGTCTCTACAGTCTTTACCTTAGGTGAAATGATGCTTTCCACACTGCTCTCAAGGTTGCACTCAAACACATGGGCCTTGGTCAGCTTTTTGTCCCAATGGGCCGCCAGCCAGATCTTGGCCAGCGGCCCACGTTTGCTGAGGACAAAGTGGGCGTAGAACATTGCCCTAGTGCCCCTGGCTTACACACTCACACTGCAGTAAGGTGTACCTGGGAAACAATTGATTATGTTACATTAAATTTTACATTTGACATAAACATTACAAATAAAACGTGTCATGATCTAAAACACTAATAATTAGCAGCACAGGACTGTAATGGTGTCTCATATACAGTGTTGCTAGCCTCCACATTTGTGACAGTTCACAACATGGAAGGAATTTGACGAACTTGCAGAAAATATAACGTTAGTGGCCACAAGCCTGAACAGCACATTAATAGATAGTTATTTAAACAACACAATTTTCCTTCTTTGCAAGATAGTCAACAGCGTGGTAATAACAATAAAATATTAATATTAATAATAAGAAGAAGAACAACAAGCAATTCAGAATGTGGTCTACTTATTTATTTGATTATTACTCTGAACTAGGGTCCGTATCTTGCCAGTCGTGTGTCTGAGGCTTTTTCTACTTCACTGTTACGGCTTAGGATAGCAGGATTTAGCTAACTTCAAGTTACAACGTTAACCCTAAAATCGATTAACTCCTTGCAGTCACTTACTTCGCCTCTTGTTGTGCCTATCGTTAGCGGATCATGTTGAGGTAACGCGTGTCACACGCTGTTAGTCGAATCCTGACGTGGATCATTATGTTGGGAAAAGGAGATTTTAGCGGTATCAAAACAAGCGCCGACTTCATTCAAGTTCCGCCTATTTCCCAATCGGCGAGGCAAACACTGGAAATACAAGTCCACCTACGGAATCCAACATTTTTCCTCCAACGTGGCTAACTTTTATTAAACATGATTCCAACCAACCAGATATGCATACATAAACTAAAAGCCAATTGCAGAAGGGTTTTTATAGGCACCTAATGGAACGTTACCGCGTTCCATGCGCCAAAGGATTGGTCAACACCAGTAAATAGTCGGCGCCATCAAGTGAGATGAACTACATTTGCCACCAGCTTTACTGCAAAAGTAGCAACGTAAGGATTGCGTACGAAGCAGAAATATTTATGTCGAATTTACCAGCTTAAAGTAAAATAACTGCGTTTCTATAACGGTGGACAAAACTGCAGCCCACCGATAAAAATAAAATGAGCAGCCCAACTTAAACCGAACAGAAACAAGGCGCCCAGCTAGCATGCTACCCTCTCCCTCCGCATCGTTAACGTTAGCTAACTTAGCCGATGGCTAACGGCTCCCTGTGCAGCGAAGGCCGCATCAAATAAACGCAAACGTGCACGCTTGTGTCGCCTCTCACGACGCCTAGAATAACGCGCGGACATTTCCACCGGCAAATACACTTACCAACAATGTCCCCCTCAGAGTGAAATTCCAATAATTAGGTGATTTCTCCAAGCGTATTCTCCCCTGTTGTACTCATTAAAACAGCCAAGATGGCGCCAGTCGCCTTCCTCCCGCTCACCGCTGTCCTTTTAAAATCGGCAGGATGTTTACAGTCAAAAATGGCGGAGGAGGAGTTTGCTGACAGAGAGGCCGCTGTGAGCACCGGGCGGAGATAGGGAGCGCTGTGGCGCCAGGAGATGAAACATGGAATATATACTATGTCGTATTATATACACACGCTTCCAAATCAAGTAAACCAAATTTAGATGATCAGTGCCGCTAGATGAATGAGGGTAAGGATCGGAGCGGCGAGCCCCGACATTCAGCATGTGGGAGCCGCCCGAGCACCGCAGGTTCGAAACGAGCATTAGAGCATTGACTCTGTTCGTGTGAGGGCAGAGGAGGGCGGTGTGTTGGGTCTCTTTACCCGGGCTGTAGGTGAGAGACACAGGACGCTGCCGCTCCTCATGGAGCTCAGCTGATTTATGATCCTAGGCCTGAAAATCACTGCAGGGCCCGTGTGCTCAAATATCATCAACGTGGAATGCTCGCCCAACTTAAGGCACATGTGAACATGAGGTCTATCAATGTAAAAATTGTCATAGCAAACAATCTTATATCTAATAGCATGAAAAGCAGTGATTTACTTTATACACTAAATTTCTGACTAATATGATTTATTATGGGGATCAGTAAGTGCAGTACTGAGTACTGGCACAGAGCCAGTGTTAACATTGTGAGATACACCTGTGATTTTTAATAGTGACTCAAAATGGCTTTTTATTGACTAATTAAATACATGTTTGGTGGATGAATTGCTTAAGGTACATTTAATTAAAAAAAAAAGATTAAATGTGGTACAAAATATTTACAAAAGAGAAGCAGCAGCCTACCAAACAGAGATCTGGACTTCCCTGCAGAATGCAAAACAAATTTCCTTACAGCATATTAGATACAGAGATGATGAGGAACATGCCTGACAGAGAGACTGACTCATCTACAATCAAATTGCAAAATTGGTATGCAGTATACTAAACAGATTTGTCTCATAGGCTCCAGCATCTGTTGCGGTATAGCTGCTGCCAGTTAAGCATGTTCATGATTTATCAGTAGTGGGGCTTTGTGCCACTGTGTGAGCAGTACATGCCCGAGCCAGTTCTCACACATTATTAAAATAATGGCAATTTGTATTGTTTGCATAGTTTGAGGAGATCTAAGCATAGCTGCGTGTCTGTGGTGAGGTAAGGTCCCAGTTCTCAAATTGTCTGACAATAAAATAATGAATGATGGCATGATATCATTGACACTAAGCTAATTTATTACTTTTAAAATAAGCAATTTGCATTGTGTGCAACTATGCTTTAAAAATCAATCAGATCATTGCTTGAATACACATTCAATCACTGCACAAAGAGACTCACTGTGATTTGAATACATTATTGATCTAGATGTAAGGACTGAATACAATTCTGCAATTAAAAGCTAACAAATGTAAGAGATACAATAATGAATTTAAAACTGTGTAAAACTGAAATTGGATGGATATTTTCAGTGAGTTGCATGACTAATTTATGGTAATATTAAACCAAAGCATGTTTTGTGTAACTATCTAGTGCCTTTTGCAGCATGAACAGAAATGGATGGCACATTTAAACACAGCCTTGCACAGCAGTGGTGACACAGTTTTGGACTTCCATCCCATCTGTTAAATACAATAATTTTATCCAGATAGCTGATTGCTGTCTGCTACTATCATGTGTCAGATATATTTTTAGACCTGAGATACCCATCACTTTTATCCTGATTCTTTTTGTGCTTGAGGTGTTATTGTGTGGATGTACAAGGCATGAATTGCAAAGCCCTATAATCTGATTATCTCCACATACCAAAACAGAAGTATATTGTTATCAGGACAACTGCCACCGCTCTTTGGATTTACTGGAGCATCTTCATAGAGAGTAGTAAGTAGAGAGGGAATTTTATCCAGGCAAATGCTGATTGAAGAATTAGATTCCTTTAATCCAGTGAAATAAATTGTTTCTGGCTAATAGTGCCATAATGTACCTAATCTTAATGTATTCAATTATGTCACCACAGGGAGCCTCTTTACTCTTCTGTAATGTAACAGATTTTTCATGAGCCACTGTGCAACGTTCACTTATATGTTCACTGTTGCTATTCTTACCTTTCATGCCCAAATCTATTTAACTCTATATATGAATATTATGGGTCATAATTAACAATTAATTCTGTATAAATAATGTCCAATAATTTTTAGAATCAAGATGCTCTTCATGATACAGAAACACTATCAATAAAGAGCAGTTGATTTTTTTTCTCTTATCTAAATGTGATAAGTAATGCTCCAAACTTCATTTTTAATTTTTTTGCTCATCAATCTGACCGTAAAAACAAAATTTCCCACAAATGGAGATACAAATCTATAGAAAAATCTTCTGTTTCATGGCTGAGTACACTAGTCAACACACGGCAATGAAATGTGATGTAAAGATGAAAGGGAAGGACATTTTGTAAATGCGGCACCAAGTCACAAAATTTAATCAGCAAGAGTCCTAACTGAGTTCCATCTCCGCCACAGATGCACATCATCAATAGGATTAAGAGACATTAAATTGATTAGTATACCATTAAATCATGCAAGAAAGCTTTTGGCGTCAGATAGCCCTGCTGGATGCAGGAAAGAGTTTCACTGGCAATATCTGTGAAGCTTCATGCCTCACTTATTGAAAATTACTTATTTCCACTGACTGCACATCTGGATGTCTTATGTTTTTCCTGTTTTGGTCCACAAACCCCACAGAGTGGATGTGGGTTTAGAGTAACTATCCAAATGGGTTTTGAGAACAATTATCCTTAAAGGTACTGGTTCCAACTTTTCTAAAATGCATATATATTTAAATTTGGCCTAGTTTGGGGTCTGTGTGTTTGCGGGGTCAGAGTAGTGAGTTTGCTCCAGTAGCTGTTGCTCCAGCTGAGTTGGCAGCTCTCATAAAACATGGGATCATCCTGGATAGATGCTATTATTTATGCAGCGTGCCTAAACCAATCATCCTCACACAGATTTATGTAAACACTGCAGTTTCTTGGCATAGGTTGAGGTTCACACATGCACAAGGAGGAAGCTAAAGGTATTATTTGGTTTGGCTGTCCCTCTGTGGACACGGTGCAGAAACCATATATTTAAAATGTTTTCAGAAGCATGAAAATGAGATGATAAGAAGAGATGACAAGGTAAAGTGGAGAAAAAGAGGCTTTACTGAACTGAATGTGCCCTTCACAAGATTGTTGATCTTAAGTATGTAATTTCAGATTTATTTGAAAGATCAGAGGACAGCACAACCTTTTGAAAGTGAAGAAAACACACTCAGAGACAGTCAGCTTATATCAAACAATTTATTAGATTTTTTTTGTTTTGTTTTTATAAAATTCTTTAACAAAATTGTGATCTTCGTCTATCTTTCCATTTCAATCTCTATAAAAGTAAGTCTGCAATGACGGAAGAGAGTGAAGGAAGCAGGCAGAAATTCAGTCAAGACAATCCCGTCTATTGAATCTTGTGTGTTTGTTTCTGTGCATTTTGGGTTTTACATGTGTTACTATACTTGTGACTACCATGAAGAAACAGCTATTCAGCCCTCACAAGTACAACAATACAAAGGCAGTATGTGTGTCAGTGTGAGTCTAGGAAGACCCTGGAAACCGTCCTGTAAAAGTGAAGGCAGGAATGTCAGTACTTGCTGTGTCGATAAGTCTTAGGAGCATTCCAGTGTTTAAACGGCATCATCTAGGGAGCCAGTGATGCTGTGATAGATAAACTAAAAACAACTACAATTAAATTAAATCAGGGACCTGTTCGTTGCACAAGGCAGATGGGAGAAACTCTCAAATGTGTATTTTTTTTTCAAAAGGCACATCTGTATATAGCTCTGCCCTCTGAAACAACAACAGAAAAGAAAGAAAAAAAATATGTCACATTTAATATTGCACCAAGTTCATTTGTGAAATGTGATTCGGTTTATGACCATATTCAGCTGTCTTGATAGCAATGTGTTAGGTAATACTAAGATTGTTGATTTGTAGTCAAGCTGATAGCACATTCTCAGAAGTGAAAAACACCATGCGGCACCCTGCCCCAAGTCTCACGCATCTGTACATTTTACTTTCTGTTCCCTTCTTTCTCAAATGTTCTTACATTCTTGAATAGACAAAATACATATTATTTAACCAAATACATACAAAGTTTACCAAAATGTGATTTGTTTTCCTTCCACTACAACGAAGCTGAAGCTACCAAATGACTGATCAGGACAGAAGTGATTAAATATCTGTCAAAGGGCTACTTTTGAGACAGAACTTTAAATGGATGATGCATTGACGTACAAAGAGTTATTCAATTCATATTCATTAAATTACACAAACATACCAAATAACATGATATGACATGTGAACTGAATTAAAACTAAACGTGATTGGTACTGGAACCTATGCACGCAAATAAGCCAAATGATTTGTGAAAACCCTCATTTCACGTCATTCAGGTAGACGTTTGCAGCAAATTAGGTACATAACAGAAACTGAACAAGTAAGTATAACGGGGCATATTCCTCAACATCCTGCTTTTACATTTTACTCCCTGAACGTGTCTGAAGCATTAAAGGACATTGCCAATTTGAAATTCTAGAGAGCGAAATAGCAGTTAACATTTTTGTCAGGTATTACCATTTAGCAAATATGATTTGAAAGGATTCTAGTTGATGTGTATATGAAACACAATTGAGGATTTATTAAATTACTTAATCTGGAATACCTGCACTGTTGCCCATTCCATTTAACTGCATCACAAATGCTTGTTGGGATTCACTTTAGTGTGGTCATTTTTCTTTACAACAAACAGGGGAAAAGACAGTAGTCAGTAGACAGTAGTACTTGATGTGAAGCATGAAGCTCTGACATCATCGAGCGTGGTTTAATGTTGTGCTAATTATTGTCAGTCTTATCACTGGACAAAATAAAACCTGGGTCTTTGGCAGAGAGACAATAACCATGCATTAATTTCTTGTGCTGACTACCTCCAAAAAAGAACAGTTCCTTGGCTTTCACTGTGGTGGTACTCCCTTAAGAAAGGCAACTTCATATGAACCTCAATTGTTCTATAGGGCAGCACCAATTTAAATACCAGTTCAAGCTTGGCATATGAGCCTTTATGAATTAAATAAAGACAACTTCATAATATTAATAAAGACAATTTCACAGAATTTTGTGTGCATGTGTATTGGGTTCCTGTGTATAATCCCCTCAAATTCGAAGACTAAATATGATCCAGTGTTGTGTGAATATAACACTTACATTGTGACCCAGTGTTGGTATTATTTATACATCATCACTGGGTCATTGGTTTATAGGAAGCTCTTTTTATTTAACCAATTAACCTTTTATTATGTAGATGCTATTTTGACACACCAATGAATGAATATTAACCCAGGACCTGCGTTGCAAATTTTTTGATTTTGGCTGTGTATGAATGTTCAGAATGGCACATAATGACAATGTTCAGTGGAATAACAATACATTTTCCATTACATCATGAAAACAAAAACAAACAGAAAGCAGCAATATCAGTATATTCATTCTGCACCTTGTCTTCTTCGCAGACTTCCACATACCAACACAGTAAGATAAACTTGAGGCACTGTGAATATCAGATCAACAATCAGAACTCAATTCTTGTGGTCGAGGAGTTGTCATTGCTCTATTTACCTACCCCACTGTTGGTTTCAATTAAGACAATACATAGAGAGTAGTGCTGGCCATTTGTTCACTGTATAAAAAAATAACTAAACACAATTCAAAATAGTGTTATCTTCTTCATAGTCATAATTATCAACAATTCTCTGTCAGTAAAAACGTTCAGGAACCTGTGCATAGTGTACAGAGCAGAACAGACGGTCTCTTTCAATGTGTTGGAGCTCAGACTGGACTGGGACACTAAAGCAGCAAGGTGTGACTCCATGACTTTGACTGCCTGAGTTCATTCTTGAACAAAGTCCTCAGGTGCCCTTTACTTGGTGGTAGCTGTTGTGCTCAGCTATCCTCCCATTTCACATAAGGTAAAGGGTCAAAGGGAGAAATGGAGAAAGTAAAGGACAGAGGAGACCAAGAGATGCACTGTCCTCCACATTTGTTCTAGTTTGTGTTCCTCCTCTCCCACATACCCAATCCCATTTGCTTCTCCATTGCTCAATCAATGCAATCATGGAAAAGCTCGTCTGCATTTGTCTACGTTCCCGCCCCCTCGCTCATTCTTTTGTCATGTCCAGAGAGCGGGAGGGCTTTGGAAGGTTATAGCCTCTCTATGTCCCTGTACTTCTTCCGCAGTATGGAAACCTGGTCTTTAAACAGGACTGGGTCTAGTCTCATCTGAGAATGGACCAGGGGCATGGTGCCAAACCAGCTGGCAAATTTGTTCATGCAGGTCTGACGCTGGGCAAAATGGTCTGGATCAGCCCAGCGAGATGCCCGGGAGCTCTGTGGATAGACAGAGGGACCGGAGGGAGGCCAAGGAGGATGGGGAATGAAAGAACAAGAGGGGAAAGAGGAGGGATGATGAGTGAGGCAGAAAGACAGTGATGTTCAGAAAAGGAAAGATGCAGGCAGTGAAATAATGAGACCAACTATATAGTTGAAAATAATCCATCATCAATTATCTTTTACCTTTCAGAAGCTATTGAAATTAATAATGAATGTATTCCAATGTACACATGATTGATGTTTAGTTTTATCCCTTTACAGTGAGCATTATTAGGATTTAAGTGCTGATGATGCGTCTAAAAGCCACTGACCTCGACAACATTGGGAGCAAGTCTCTGTTTGTTCAATAATGTGCATTGTTGGTATAAATAAATTATGACCAGATGTAGGCCTGATAGGTGCTGGCAAATTTAAAAGAGAAGCGACCAGTATTTGTGAAAAATAAATTATATTCATGATATAGCATTTAAAATTAATAACCTGTAAAATACGGATTCTGGAATATTAACATCACCTATGCCTGAATAATTAATATACAAATCTTTTTACCTTCGGGCGTAAAATATAATGAACAGTTTTACAGCATAATTATACTGCCCCACCTGTCCCATCATGGTCTCCTTGTACTGTTTCTTCTGGGTGACTTTGATGGGTGGTAGTTTAGAGACAGATGACACCAGAAAATTTATCAGAATGTCCTCACAGTTTGACATCTGGTCAACCATAGTCTTCAGACTGGCTGGAAGGTAGGTGGTGTACAAGTAGTGGTAATATCTAAAGGAAACGTGTGACAAAGAGAGATGACGCAAAAATGTAAAACCTCTGAACTGACTTACTATTTAAATTAAGGGAAGCAGAAATACAATGAGGACAAGCAGAGCGTTAGTACTTGTGATAGATGGCAGCCCCAGTCAGCACCATGGAGTAGTCGTTGGTCCATTTGGAGGTGTAGCCCCACCGCTCCTTGTTGCTGTCCCAGAAGTGGCTGCGGGCTGGGTAACCGACAATGCGATCTGGGAAACTCTGCCACACTGTGAAGGCAAAGTCCACCTGCATCAAGATCAGAGAGTAACAAAGACAAAAAGAGTATGTGAGGTCAGATATCAGGAATATGTGTATTCTTGTCTGTTTTAAGTCGAGAATTAATGTAGATACATATCACTGAACATTGTACATTTCTGGAGCGTGTGCTCTAGATTTCAAGTTGCTGTAAATGTTATGAATTTCCTAAAGTCTGACCTCTGTGGTGGAGAGCACGGTATCTTCATCCAGACTGAGCACAGCATCAGTGGGGATGGTGTCGTAGGGCAGAAAGCGACTACTTATCACCTGGTTTCATTGGAAAAAAAAACCCAGACACACAAGCATAAATTGCCTGGGTGCTTAAAGGCAGTAAACCGATTCCCTGTGCAGCTCAATAAGAACAGTCAATTTTTAAACAGGGCCCATATGAGCACATGAAGGTACGTCTGACAAGAACTGCTTCCAGTTCCTTATTGTCTATCTGTGCTACACATTCATCTCGTCTTCCTGTGTTAACGTCAAATACACAAGCTGACATAATGCCAATGACAGGAAAAATGCAGCTTTTTACTGATGAGCTAAAACCACAGATATAAATCTACAAGCAGAGGAGTCTGTTTTGCTCCCCGATGAGCTCTGCAGCCTCCGCTTTTTGGCATATATCCATGCAAATATCTCTGTATAACAAGTGCTTATAAGGTGGTTTCCAAATTTAGAAATATGAGCACACTGATGTAAACACTACTTTCCATTGAAATTTAATGTGTGGGTTTCTCCCTGACAGCAACAGCTTTGTTAGCATCATTAACATTCAATCCACAGGATCTGGGCCAACATATCTTAAGAAAAATTTAACCAAGGCAGCGCTGCAATCCCGGACTGCACGCTGCGTGTCAGTCACATCGCGGACATATTAAAGGATTTTCAGCTCTATTTTGTTCTCCTTTAATGCATTTTTGACTTCTCTGGTTTTCTAAGCAAATGTGCAGTAGGTTTAATAGATGGGTAGATTTTGGATAACGTAAGTATTCTTAACGTTGTCATAACAATTTCAAAAATGGGCACCTGTGCATAGAACAGTTTGCCAAAAAATGACATGGTCGGTGGTTAAATCCTCAGCTCGTCCAGCCTCTGCAAGCTGAAGGGTCCTGAAACCTAAGAGCTGCCATACATCATTGGTGTGTAAGTATGTGTGAACGGGTGAATGAACGCGCCAACTGTAAAGGGTTTTGTCTAGCAAGGTAAAAAAGTGCTATATATGTGTAGTCCATTTATTATGCTATTGTCCTAACAGAGGACATGAGGTTAGCTGGTGTCAGAGTGGAAGATGCCCAGGATAGAGTAAAGTGGAAAAGGATGATTCGCTGTGGCGACCCCTAATGGGAAAAGCCGAAAGAGTAGTAGATTGTATTTAGTCATCTATGTTAGGGTAATGAGCTTGTGTGTAAAGGAGCAGTTTTTGTACTAAAATATTTCCACATTTAAATATCATTATAGTAAATAAAAAGCTTAAATGTATGAACTCTCTTGATTTAAAATGGACCAGAGATTCTGACATAATAGAATTCGATGCCTGAATTGAGTATATGAACCATCCATTTTAGAAAGAAAAGCAAAATAGTGATTTAGAGTAGAGCTATGTCCAATACAATTGGTACACTTGGGAACAACCCTGAGCTGCATGCTGTTTTACAATTTAGATCTGCAAATAATCTCAACCTCAGTTTCCAATGCTGAAAGTGTAATAGATACAGAAATGGCCTAATGAGAAAGTTTCAGGCTTACCTTGCTTTCCCCTTCAATAACAATGACAGGGACTAAGGTGCCAGGCCAGCGATTCTTGGCAGGAAGAGGCTTGTCACAGTTCCACAGAACTATGACCTGCACAACAGAAGGTTGGGCTTAGTCATCTTTCTGAAGTAAACATGTTCAGCCAGAAGCACAAAAGTTGAAAACTGAATAAAAAACCCCACAAATAAACCTTGTTTATTTTTTTTCACTCCCTATTTGTGTCAAAAGCAACGTCTGCATAACTATTTGAAGAGGTTGTTGAATGACTGCAATCCAGGGAAACTGAATTTACATAGTGTGATTTTTTCTTTTAAATCACATGAAAAATAATAGTTTGTCTGACACCACAACATAGGAACCTAATAATTAAAACACTAATTAGTATGAATCCACCACAGTTCCAGTTTGTTTTTTACATTTAGTCATTTGGATTTAACATCTTTATGTGTTCACTTCAGAAATACCAGTTATTATGTGCTGTTTTAAAGTTGTACAGCAAAACACCTGTTCAATAACTGGCTCTGCTAAAGGTTTTTTTGTGTGTACATTTCATTAGTATAATATAGTACTAAGACATACCATAAGTTTTAGAGTGAATCTGTTGTGGCAGGGAGGTTTGAAAATTATGTGGCACAAATAACACTAATATCTAAAAGCACTTTGAAGCCAAAAGCAGTGACGTGATAAATGTGAGAAATTAAATAAGACGAATGGAGTGTTTTATACCCCCAAAACAACTTTGTCCACTTCCCAGAATATTATAATGACATATATCAATGTTCTGATTGGATATATAATCTCCAACACATTGTAGATTAGTTCGATCTGACTACATTTGTGTGAGGTAAAAATGTAGAGTTTTGATTTACCTGAGCACAGTACTGGGATTTGGCCACAGCCACAAGCAGCTTCATGACTGGCTGAGACTGGGAGACCAGTGGAGTCACCACATGAATGATTGCTGTAAATTTGGGGTATGGCTTGACACCTGAATCAAGATCAAAGCAGATAAAAACGCAATTTATATCCAGCAAGATTTCAGCACAATAATGACTTTCTAAATAAACGTCCCTCACACTGAATTGTGTTGTACATGTTTCTTAATATAACGCTGATAGTAAGCAACGCATAAGTAAGCAATTCCAGTACAGAGTTTAAGGTATTACAATCAAATGTTTTCACTGCTAAAATTTCTAAGCCAAGCAGATGAGAACTGCTAAGCAGAGATCAGGATATTGCAGTAACTTCATGTGACAGATTGTAGCACCTTCATTTGTGTTTGTTTACCTCGAGATCTGTTTACTTGACATACACTGCACTCGAACAGGTCTAATTAGGCTTGTAAAGGAAAAGGTGCCAGTTAACCGAATCTCAAAGTGAACAACAAGTTCTGTATTTGGCCAATTAACAAAGCAAAGAGAACCTGGAAACATGGCAGGTATAATTGGTGAGCTACACTGACAAAGCATGAATTAATAAGGATAAATTGCACACCTTTTATTAAGGTCACTGATTCACATATCAGTTTATGAGTGTTTAGCAGCTGCTACACACCTGCTGCCTCTATATTGCGTTCTAATGAGAATCGAATGTAAGGGTTTGACATTAATGTGGTTGCTTGGATACTGCACACAAAATAATCAACTCACCCAACTTAGCGTAGAAGAAGGGGAAATCCCCCAGGTAGGTAGAGTACTGGGGCTGGGTGAACAGTCCTCCAGGCAGACTGTTCCACATGAGGTTACTCCTTGAAGTGTGCTGCAGAACCCGGTCCTGGATGATCTGTGGAAAGAGAGAAGCAGATCTAAATATGTTTTCTGACAGCTGATGAGTCAGATGCTCCTTAGACATCACTGTTCCTGTGTGACGCATGGAAAAAAAAAACTATTCCGTTACAAGGTTTTATTATCTTATCTTTATTATCATATTAAAATGAATGCGACGTTGTCATCAAATACAACTTTTTTCCTTGTCTTAACTTGACATGTTCCTATCAAACCCCTGAATCTCATCATACATGTTAAAATTCAAACTGGGGCTATAACAGCATCTATTAGTTAAGAACAAACTTTAACAACAATTATATTAAATTTGTTTTAATTTGATGGGCTGCAACAAGAATTCCCAATATTGACAGTTTGTGACTATAAGGTATTACTTTGGCTTTGCTTAGGTGCCAGGCATGGCTTAATTACATCCACTTTGGCCTCTCATGTGCAAGAAATGCACAAGACAATCTGAGAGTCAAACTGTGAACAATAACATCAAATCAGTAAGATTTTCCTCAAACACAGTGGGTTTGAACCAGCTGTAGACCCCTGTCACACACAATTGTTCAGCAGTTTTTACAGATGCACAGCATCCACTGTTTCCTACCTGACCAAAGGCCTAACAAGACTCCTACACAGTGAGAAGAATCCCTAATAAAATATTAAGCATCCTCAGGAGTTACAGCGCAGCTATGGAACAAAGTACATCCTGTTTACTTCTTACTCTATTGTCGTAATAAAAAGATTCTTGAGGTGCAACCTCACATTTTTACAGTAACAAATATAGAACAGCTTAGATAGGTTACTAACGCAGAACATTTAAAGTCAAAACCTCTACCACTTTTGTACTATGGTAGTTGTTGGAACGGGGTTAAGATACGCAGAGTGTAAACAGATCGAAGATCAGCTTCTCAGGTGGTAACTCTACCCTGCTGACAGCGAAATCCCAACTCTGCATTCTAGCACCCTGACTTCCTACCTCATGGGATGAGGCCCCCGTAACCCTATCTAAGGACACCAACTAACGATGTAAACTGAACTAAGCTATAAGGTTTAAGTGTTGCGCGGCCTAAATTAAGCATTGCATTTTCTATTTATTACATTAAACTTAAAAGAGTAATGTCTACCTGCTTTGGTACACGGTGAATGCAGCCTTACTAGCAGCCAGCCTCACACGTCCTGTCTTTTCCTCTGTATTGCTCTCTTAACCGTTTTTTCTCCGCTGTGCCTCTCATCTCTGCCTATTTGTAATTCTAGTTCAAGCACAGTATGACAGCCTGGTACTCACCAGGAAGAATACAGATAAATGGGCTCTGACAGGAACAAACTACTGACTTGATTGATAGCCAAGCAACAACAAGAACCAGCATCAAAAACATGACAGCAGTATCTGAAAAAATATATCTTGTCTCTTGGTTTTCTGTCTTTGGAAGAGTTTTATTGTGGATATTACATCTGCAACAACTACACAGTCTACCCTTGCAAGATAGAAATTACACTGAAAAAACTATGAGTGAAAAATATATATAAAAAAAATCACTCTTTCAATTCCAACTTAAATGAAGTGAGTGTAAGAATATTGATAAAGGCATTAGTGATTTACATGAATGGGATATGAATGCAATTTTTCTAATGGATTTCCTGTTTTTCAATGAAAATTAAAACCACGCAATTCATACATTTATAAATGAACGTGTGTGTACCTCCAGTGTGGTCACTACTATTTTCTCCACAGAGTTGAAATAAGCCTCCCATAAGAACTGGGTCTGCTGTCTTAAGGACAGAATCTTGTCCTGGTGGATGGAGCGCACTGTTGAGGGGATCTGGGACAAAAGGAAACATATGTTAACAAACTTAATTCAGCTCAGCCAGAACAACTGGACACTGTCATTTAGTGAACATTCTCTGTACAAGACCTGCGAGATGCAGGAAATAAGTCTCAGCTGTTACATGTAGTAAATTTGACACAGTTATCAACAACACATGTAAGGAAAGGACATAAAACATGTCCTTAAGGAAGACAGCATGTAGTAATATTAATTTCAGCAACACACACTTCCATAATAATTGCTTTGCATGTGTCGTCTGACAAATATGCAAACTGGAACAAAAAGCAAAGAACAACTGCACACAGCTTATGTCATACCAACCCTTTATAAGACGGAATAAAAATGTTCTGTGGTCAAAAAGATGCCATGCTCACAAAATGAGACAAACGTGTGCAGTCCAGTGTTTTCTTTCTAACAGTGTTGACAAAAGTCTTGAGTATATCAACCTTAGATCAGTTTATCAGGTGCTACTGTAGTACTAGAAGCTGCACCTACCTGTAATAGCAGCCTTTCATCCCCAATCACTGCTGCTGTATTCCAGTCGATGATCTCTGAGAAAGGAAGCTCCCAGCCATTACTCAGCATTACAGGCACACAAGCTGCCTGTAGGAGTTACACATAACATCACACACAAACACAAAATACACTGCTGGTTAATGAGATGATCTGGTAAAAAAAAAGCTCATCTGTGGAAACTGTGGTTCCCACATTATGGAAATAATGCTAACATACACCTACAGCAAATACTATAAATATAATGAAGCAGTGGTGTGCAGAAGTTGGGAACACGCATGACCTTAGTCTTAGAATACTTCTATTTCAAAGGTAGATACAACTAGATATCAACCTTTTACTAGAATTTCTATTTCTACAGGCAATAGAAAGAATTATACCAACTGGCTTATGCACTGCAAGCTGTGCCATCAGTGTCCAGGGTAAATGTTTCCAGCATTTAGGTCAGGCATTTTAACAGATGGGGTCAAAACATCTTCTAACACATTTCCATTAACTAGGACTACAAATACACTACTGTGACACCTTACTGACCAACTCTCACAGAGACTAGGTGCTGCAGACTCATAAAGATAATCTTTATACTCAGCGGAAAATATGATCCACATCAAATCATAGATAAACATTAAACCCCTGTGTCTGAGACATTAATGAAATAGCATTGAAGTGTTCATGTCCTTTTGAACTGGTTCACCAGTTCATTTGTGCAGATGCAAATGCACATGACAGCCAGTGTTGCAACTTACAGCGTGTCTGTGTTTGCAACCCTTGGACAGTGCATGCAGCATCCTGCACTGCAGTGGCTGGTCCTATAATCTGCTAAGCATAGTACCATGCACTGATTGGCCTTGGTCACAACACATGCACACGCAAGTCCAGGCACAAACATTTCCTGCATTGGAGTGCTGCAGCGCGTGTCTAATCTCCTCTGTGTCGTTAGCAAAGGCAGCAATCTGCTGAAATGCTGCCATGCTATCTGCTCTCACAGAGCAATCAGTTAATCTTGCTCCGTCCTCTCCCAGCTCACAACATTACACACACACTCACACACACAAACAGTTCAATAAACCTCATTGGTATAATTATCTTCCGAACCCGCACAGAGAAATCTCAGTGTAACTCTAGCCCTTCTTGAGGATGATGCCTAGAGGTATGCATGTTACACATCTGCCAAATCAGTCAACTGCTCCTCAACAACCCATTTTCAGGTTCAATAATTTGAAGGCTGCCTTCAACACCCTCCAACCTCCCCAGTGTCCACCTGACTTCCTCAACATCTGTGCTCCTGCAGGAGTGTGTGAGTGGACACACACACTAATACCTCCAGGCTGTGTTTCAGCAATTCCCTCCGGTAAACCTCTGCACTCCTAACCCAACTGCAGCTGCACTGCTCTCTCCTCTTGTGTTGACCTGTTTACTGGTGCACTTGTCTGGCCTGGGTTTTCCTTCTTTATCCCTAGTGGAGCAATTATCTTCCTATTCCAGTCAATACAGTCACTGCTTGTCATCTACGGAAAACTCTGTCATTTTTCTTACTCTGACTCCTCAAAAACATCTCTGTCTTCACTCAATGCTTCTCTGCTGATTTCTCCAGCACTGTTGCTTACCACATATGACACAAACATAACTCACAATGAAGAAAACAAAACCAGGACTTAATTTGTTTTGATTTTAGATATTGACTATTTTCCACTGTTGCACTGAAGCCAAACACTTTAAATGCAGTTGAATGCAGAGACCGATCATTCTCCCACGTGTGTTCACTACAATAACATAATATTCTTCCATGTGCACATGTTCTCAATTAAGAGATTCTGTCCCGGCAAAAAGGAATTCACAATGCCACTTATTTTTTTCTTTTGTAAAATGCAAAATTACACAATGCACATTAAATTTCATTGCAGAATAAAGAATATAAAGATAAATGTTCTCCTAATCATATATTAACCTACATAGTACAACCTGGAGCCATTTTGAAGCAACACACATTTATTTATGAAATGAAGCCTTTTTCATTCATAAACTGCACTGTAAAAAAACACAAAGAAATACAATATGTCTAGTACCTTTATTAGAAAAGGCTCTTCTTATAGCTATTGGGGGAAATTAATTAACCTTGTAACAAAATGTTTCAGCATCTCTTCATAACTAAAGCAAGAAGGCAGATGCCTGTGGGAGACCATAGCTGACAAAGATTGAAGTATATTGACTTAAAAAGGTGGGAAAGACGAGTGGCGAAGTAAATGAAAGAATGGAAAAACCAGAAAGAGTATGGATTACAAGAAAATAAGACAAGAGCAGGAGGGAGGAGGGAGCAGTCACACGCAGCTGAAGTAACTTTAGCTGGACAATAACATAATAGCTGGGAGTGGATGACAAGCTGCTGGAAGTAACGCTGTACATCACTTTTTCTACTCTCAAAGAGTCAGCGACTCATTATTGGCTTTATTGTTTGGACACAGCAGCTTCAGCATTGAGGCCCTAAAAAAATCCTGAAACACTTGTGTTTGCTTATTATACTGGGCTGCCAGCCCAAGCTGCCAAAATGTATCTACCGTATTTTTCGGACCATAAGCCGCTACTTTTTTCCGACGTTTTGAACCATGCGGCTTTTACAGAGATGCGGCTTTTCTATGAATTTTTCTGCAGCCCTCAGATGGGCGCTGTAGATGGAAGTCAGTGCAAACAAAAAGCGCCAGTTTTATTCTTAGCGCATGCAACCCAAGACGCACAACAGCAAAATACGGTAATATTTTTACACCCTCACCCCCTCATAATGGAAAACACGCGAAGAAATTCCTATGATGCAGCTTTTAATTTGAAGCCATCGATCTGGCTATTCGTGAAGGAAATCGAGTGTGACAGTGGTTTCAATGCTCAGGAGGAAGATGAATAGCGATTTGTGGTTTCAGTGCACGGGAGAATGAAGCGACTTTAATAGTTGCGCAGTTGCGCTTTAACAGTGCGCAGGAAGAAAAAGTGACAGTGATTTGGTGTTCAGTGGTTTTAGTGCACAGGAGGAAGATTAATAAAACCATGACTTTTCTGTTTTGTGTGATCAGCACTTTTACTGCCGTGTTACAGGCACCATTCAGGTTCAGGCGTATGAATAAACACTTACGGTAAAGAGACGCACTCTTTACCGTAATGCCGGTAAAACAGCGCACAGAACATCCTCATGCCTACTGTGAACAATGAGTAGGAGCGCATACAACAGATATTATTTCTCAGCCTGGATATTGGCGGCTTATAGTCCGATGCGGTTTATATGTGACAAAATATATATTTCTTTTAAATTTTAGCGGGTGAGGCTTAAATTTAGGTGCGCTCTATAGTCCAGAATTTACGGTAACTCATCCAGGCTCTTTGGAAACCTGAAAACTCAGAATGTTTTAGCAAAAGTTAAAAATCCATAGTCCTGTTTGAAAGTTAATACCCCTCTTTTATTTTTAGTTTATTTATGTAAAAACAGTACAAATCATCTGATAATGACAGGTCTTAATATTGGGCAAATAGAACCATGAGATTATTTATTTAACAAAAGTGTTACGAAAACACATGTGTGCAATACTGCGTACTCCCCCTTAAATTCAGTAGCTTGTAGATCCAACATCAGCAGCAATAAGTTAATGTAAAAAATTCCTGTATGACTTTATCAGTCTCTCACATCACTGTGGAGGAATTCTGACCTATTCTTACAACATTGCTTCAGTTCATTGATGCTTTTAGGCATTCACTTATGTGCAGGTCTCTTGTGGTCGCACCACAGTAGTTCTGGAGCTCTGGAGTTTGAATAGGTCATTCAAACACCTTGATTCTTTTATTTTGCGGCAATTACGATGTAGATTCACCGATGTGCTTAGGATCATTGTCCTGTTGCATGACCCAATTTGACCAGGCTTTAGCTGTCCAACAGATGGCATCACATTTGTCTCCAAAATGTTTTGGCACGGAGGGGAGTTCATGGTCGACTCAGTGACTGCTAGGTGACCAGGTTTTTTTTTTATTTTCCTGTTTGTTTTCGTCTGAAATACTGTGTTTGGTTTACACCAAACATGGCATTGAGCATCAAGGCCAAACAACTCCACTTTAGTCTCATCTGTCCAAAGGACTTCTGTTCCAGAAATTTTGTGATTTGTCTAGATGCAGTTTTGCAAACCTCCGTTGTGCTTTCATTTCCTTTTTTATACAGAAGCTTTCTCATGGCAAGCCTTTCAAACAGACTATACTTGTTCAGTCCTCTTCTAATTGTGCTTCATGGACTAACATTTAACATGCTCAGTGAAGCTTGTAGGGTCTGAGATGTAGGTTTTGGGTTTTTTGTATTTGTTAAAGCATTGCTTAGTCTGACCATGGGCTGAGTGACTTGGGACGTCACTGATCTTTCTCACTATAGGACATTGAACTCCAATTGTTTGGAAATAGTTTCATAACCCTTTCCAGATGAACTTACACTGACCTTATATAAAATTTTTATATGTAGTTGAATCCATTCTATTCTGTTTACTGCTGCCTTATTCAGTCTTTAGTGTATTGATTTCTTTTACTGTTATGAGAAGTGTATTTCAACTTAGGACATTTTGTGTCCTAAACGGGAAAAAAAGATAATATCAAAAGTCTGGGTTTGATAGCATGCTATTCTTTACACAAAGCTATTTGATTATTAGAACTTAAAACAATTTCACAATTTTCTATTTGGTCTTTGAAATGACCACTCCAGTTATCTCTAAATATATTTTTATAATTATTCCATAACAACAAAGTATAGGACATTATAGTTCACTATGTCTCTCTAATACTTCACATTATCATCCGAGCAATAAATGCAGAAAACAAGAGACCTCCAGAGGCTTCACATACTTTCTTTTGTTATTGTAATGTTGTGCTCTCCAACCCTGTGAAATACAATGACCCCACCTCAGCAGAACATCCCGAGTGTTGTGAAATGTTAAACACACACATTTACTTTGTTTCCAAATTTCTTTTTTTCCATTTTCGGCTAATTGACATTCATCAAATGAGATACGCCCCTTGTGGACATGTACGCCTGCCTTGCAAATGTAAGTCAGAGCTTAGGTCAGCATCAAAGTTCATGTGCATTAACGTAGAAGTATAATTCAGCATTTAAATCATACTGGAGTAGTAGGGGGGTGCATAATTTGCCTACATAATGCTACGGAGGGGCAAAGTTATATGTTGTTGGTTATCTGAGGCTGTATTTCCCTAATAGTAAAACCTGCTACACTCAAATGATTATGTTTTTTGAAAAAACACATTAAAAAGAGATTAATAGAGAGGGTATTAACTTTTGAACATGACTGTATGTGATTCAGCCTTTGACCACATTCAAATGTCTGGATCAGACTCACAATGTTAATGTTAACATAAGACTGGACTTGGTTCAGGTTTGATAAAAACTCTGGCTAGCAACAGTGAGAAATGTGTATTTGTCACTCACCTGCAAAGCTTCTAAGAAGCGAAAGGAGCCCAGCCGCCGCCCTCGAGGTACCAGGCAGAAAGTAGAGTTGTACAGCATCTCTCTGTAGTCATATCTGCAGGATGACAGCAAACAATAGAAGACATCAGCAACTAAACACTCAACATTTTAACACAGTCTGTCAATATACAGAAATCAGAAACACACATCAGAAAACTGACATTCTATTCGCCAGTAGCGTGTCATGTTCCTAAAACAGTTTCATTGCAGCTGCAGGAAACAGAGCAGTGAAGTCACCTCTTTTTAACCACGCAGTATAAAGCAAAATTGCTTTCAGGAAAATCCCGTACTTTCATTTCGACTCCTCTTTCTTCTCTTCTTTCCACCCATCTTTGAACTCCTTGCCCTCTCACCTGCGCATCTCAACATCCCTTGTTTCTTTCTTCCTTCCTCCCTCCATCCATTCTAAGCCTCAGTCAGCACTTGCTTGGATTAAGGAGCTGCTTGAAATTCCTTCAGTGTCAATACAAGTGTGCAGGTAAAAAGTGTGTAAAAGTGTGTAGTGTGCATTTGTGCGTTTTGCTGTTTTGTTGAGAATTAGCCTGGGTTTTATGAGATAACACTTAAGGTGTACATATTTTATTTCTTTTGTATTATTTGTAAATCAGCATTTGCTCGAACGTATTCATTAAATATGGATGTAAACGTCAGTAATAATTTGTGTGCAGATATTGTGTGAATGGGGATATTTTTCTATGCTTGGAATTTTCCTTCTGTACGGTGGCTTGATAGAGTAAATAAACATTTCTGTTTTACATTTTGCAAAATTCCTGCATAAATAAATTTTTACTTAAAGGCAAAACAGCTTGACATTTATAGACTTAGTTTAGAAACAGTAGAAATAGAAGAGCAGACTGATCACTGAAAATAAAAATCACATTATAATGCTTATTGTTTATTTGAGGAAAAGCAATTAATAGACACATAAAGCAGATGCACAATGCTAATTAAGTTTACAATATATGGGATTTTAAAGAAAACATTGACCAAGCCAATATATAGAAGATAATCCTGATGCCAAATAATTCGCCAGACAATTCACTTATTTATATTACTAATGCGATTTACTATATTAAAGAAATGCCATCTTAAGCACATTTTTCCATGTTTCACAATCTGATCTGCTGGGTTTTGTTTTTTGCTAATGAAAACTTGCCAAATGTCAAGCAAATGATTTTGGAAACCATCTGCTAACAAGTGTCAGCAAAGACACAGAATGCCAAGCCAGCTGGATAACAAGTTCTCAAAAGCTTTTACAGGACAGCGAATAGGCATGATTGGACTGAATGGAATAATGATGATGCTCTAAAACACCACTTGAAATGTTGTGTAGTGCTGTTGGATCAAAGAGACTAACCAAGCAAAAGAGTTTACATGAGCATTGACTAATTTCACTTCACTAGTGGTTTGGCAGGGCTCACTGATGTTTTGTTGGGTTAGAGGTAAAAATGGTGTATGCACAAGCAGTAATACACAAATGTAGGATTGTCTGATTTTCTCCTCACAGTCTGTGGATTGCTGTGGTTTGCAAATAGTATAAGTAAATAAGCTCAGTCTTTTTTAAGATTGTATTTGCCCATTAAACACTCTGAAGGAAAACCATGCTCACAAGACTTGGGCTGACCTTTAAATAGTTTTCCCTTGAAGATTAATAAAGCATTTCTGATTCTTAATCTGACCTAAAATGCCTTGTAAAGTTTTTAGTGGAGGTCATGAATATGTTGCCTGCTGATGTACAACCACACACAAACACACCATCTTCTCTTATACGGTAATTCTCTGCATGGACTATAATGCATGGCACTTACTGGACTATCATTCAAGGCAAAAATGAGTGCAATGCAAAATATAAATGTCAATGTTAAATTCATTTTTGTGATTATGCAACACTTATCCATATAATCCCACTTTAGAGTACACAAACAATTCAGAGCCACTACAGTCAGTTCACAGCTGATCGACAGCCTCCAAAAATGCAATAGTTAAGCATGACACCATTTATAATACACAGTATAACATACACAGAAATCAAGTACAAATGCAAACTATAGTATTACAGCAACTTGCAATTTTGCAGACCTATACAAAAAAATATAGCCCCATATTTGAAATGGCTGGGTGTAAATCTCATATGTATCACATTTCCTGTCACTGCAAACTCAGAGAAGACCAGATGTTCCTCTCCCTGCATACCTCAATTTTTCTCTCCTTTTCCAGATGGCTGCCCATGGGGAGGAAGAGGCTCACAGTATGCTACTGCATGTCAGTAAAGACATTGTGGATGAGATTTGAACCTAACTCCTGTCTTGGTCTGCATTTACTGCCTTACTTTTCCCACATGGTCCCAGATGGACACGCTCAACAAACTGGAGACATGAGAGATGTCATGCAGCTAGCAGTTAGTCATATTCTGTACCTCGCAGAAACATCTGCAATTAACTCAACATGATAAGAGGTAAATCCTGCCTTGTCCCATATTTACAGTGCTCCAATGTGCAGATGGCTTCTGGTAAGCAGTGCAATCACACAGTAGCAGACTGATCAGTACTGGAAAATAGCACCATCGAAGCAATGAGCAATGAGTCTTTTTTTTCTGACACCTCCATATTATGGTATCACTATGCACAAATCAAAGTGGTAATAAACCACACAATTTGCTAATGTGTTTTTTATCTGTTAAGCCCTGGGGTGCTGGTAAGTGTGGCTTGCCTTCACTGTCATTAAACCTATTGCCAAACTATGCTTTGACAAAATACATTTGGGGTGTGTCTTGATAGCATTAATATATTAATAATATTAAAAAGTCATGGGCAGCGTTTTTATGAGCTTTCCAGAGAATTTATAGTAATTGTACTGCTGGGCCTTATAGCACTGTAATACCCAGGACTTTCCTGAGCATATAAAAATCTTGTGTTAGCATGCATTATCTCCACCATTTTAAGCCTGAAAAAATACATTGGGTCCATGTGAACAGCCAAACTCCACATTACCATAACCCACTGCAGAGCTGTATTCAAAGCTAGAGTCTTGTAGTATGTAAACGGTTGATATAGAAACATTCCTCTCGAGGCATAAAACTCGATCAATTGTTCAACAAGAGCAACCAAACTGTTAACATTTCCTAATCATTAAGCTGTTCTTGGTAAAAATAAATAAACTAATAAAATACCATAATTTAGAAATGACCATTGCTCTATATGATTTGTGAGACCAGCAAAAAAGAAGTTGAACTACTTCTGTGTATTTTCATTTATGCTGTGTTGATGAAAATGTAAGGAAAGATAAGGTCTCAAAAGATGATTCTAATGAAAGACTAAACCTAAATAATTCAACAGGAATCAACTGTTCACAGTTTCAAATAACATGAGAAAACTAGATAGTAAGTGAATTTGTGTTTACATGCAAACAAGCCCTTCCATCTACAGAAGAAGAAACGTGTCAAAACATCCAAAATCCACTAATGCACCATCATCCTGCAACACCAACTTCACAATGACTGCTACTACAATCTGTCTCACTTTTCCTATGTCTTAATGGGAATAAGGGAACTGACTTGGCAGTAAAAAGACAAACATTTACTTCATTACATTTTAACACTTTGAGGCCATTTTTATAAAAACCTGTCAATTCGTGGATATAATTAAATTTCATGTAATTATACTGAAGGAAAGGAACACAGAATGATTCACAGAAAGAGAAAAAGAATAACAGGAAGAGAGCTGGGTCAAGAGAAAAGATCAACCAGTCTCCTAGCAACAAGAATGGATGGTGTGAAAAAGAAATGCATGCTCACTCTGTCAAGTGCCTGAGGAGACTCAGAAGAACAGCCAAAGTGTTTGTCTCCCATAATCTGTGCAAGAGACCACACGCATTTCTAACCTACCTACTCACAGGGAGAACTGCAATCAAAGGAGGCATTGCTTCAGCTCCTCTGTGACAGGTCAAAGTTGCTTGTGTCCTGGCCGGCATGGAATGCCAACAAGAATCTACGGATCCACCTCTTAGATTTAGCATTATTTGTTTATCCACTACATACTAGGTCGGAGAACAAGTGATCTGATTTATTTGAATCTTGAATATTTAATAGGTCTGTTTTTTAACATGATAGAGATCTAGTTATTGTAACTTGTTGAGCAATGTGTGTATATTTGTATATTTGCTTTTGGTCCAGAGAACAACTGCTTCATCCGCAAGAAATATCATTATTTCATGGTCCAAGTTTGAGATTCCGTTTGTTTTCAGTATCTTGTTGTGTTTTGCAACATTTCCAATATCCTTTCCTTACAAAATCCACAGCATTCTTGCCTTTAATACATTGAAATAGAGTAAAATCAAAGGTCAATGTAACAGCAAACTGTATCAGAAAAAATAAGTTAATGAACTGCAATTGCTGTTTTTTAGCTGCAGTTCTTTCGTTTCTATTTCTCCAATATCTCAAAATTTGTTTCCCCTACATTGGGTTTTATAAAATTTTATTTAGTCCTTATAAAAGGACTAAATAAAATGTACTTATCTACACTCTTAACTACACTCTTTCGAATCATGTGTGCAGTAGGATATTGTTATATGATGGCATGTACTTTCATCAGTACATGCCATTCAGTTTTAAGTTCACAGTAAGTTCAACATAGTGTTTCAAAGTGGTCATCAAAATAATAGTAATAAAATCCCCCTACAAAGTATATTGAAGACAGTAAGCATGGTCCTTTTATATATACTGAATACAATGTACTGTGGAGCCATCACTCATCTTGGTCACGAGGAGAATTCCTAACAACAAAGAAGATAAACTCTTCAGACGGGAAAATGAAGGCAGCTGTAAGACAATCCCACTCTCTCACCCCACTCCCATCCCATTCTGACTTTGTATCTCATTTTCTGCTTCCCCTTTTCTGTCACACTTGAACCAAGTTGATAGGCAGTTGGCTGTTGCCAGGACTATGAGTTCAAACCAGAGGAATTTTTGCCTGAAAGGGACTGAGTGAAACTGAGTGTCATCGGATGAGAAAGGGAAAGAAGAAAAAACAGCAGCTGACAACCACTCAGTGCATCTCTGCCCCTACACAACCAGAACCACCCATGGCAAGAATGTCACTCACAATGCACAAACACACAGAGTCTCATTTTGATCTCAACACTCATCTTCAGTAGTTCAAGATACTGCCAAAGCCAGCTGCTTTGTTTCCCTTGACAAGACTGCACACCAAGAGGTAGACATGTACAACACAGTGACAGCCAGAAGAAGAAGACAGCATATTTTACGCAGAAAAACCCTAACTTGAATAAAAACAAATACTCTTTCTTTGTGGAAACTTGTGTTACACCAGCATGTGTAGAATTAACAAGACACATACTAAGAGAGCATTCATTACATGGCCACATTGATCAGACAGCTTCCAATAATGTGAGGTTAATGAGCGCCTCGCATTACCTCATACTCATGTTACACGGGGATAATTAGTCATCAAGATAGCTAGCTGACTGATCTATGGTATAGGGAATATACTGCACTCCTGCAGATAATGATCCCCAAGGAATATGAAAACATTAAACCTTGGCAGTGGTTTTATTGAGCTTGAAGGTTTGTGGTACAGCAATCCAAGATTTTTCTCCACAAAATGCTTTATTTGTTTTTATTTGTGTTTCCATGTGCGTGTGTCTCTAGATTCCACAGTAATATCCAATGCAGTAATGCAATGCATGCACATCAAAACAGGAACCAAACACTGAACTGCACAATGTTATGGAGCTTAAAATACTCCTTAAACAGTGGCCGCACTATTTTTATTCTATTATATTCTTTGACTTAATAGCATAATTCATCTTCACTGTTTCACCTGTGGTCATGATAGATGAAGAACTTTTCTAAGTCACATGAGCTGGCTAATTTGCCTTGAGCAGGTGTGATGAGATAATACCAACGCAGTAGAGCTTCAAGAGTATTACCTGTCAAAATTAAGACTTACTGATTGAATAACCTACTATAAACTGAATGATACATTGGACAATTTGCGTAGCCTAACAAAGCCCAATACTGAGCCGGGGTGGGTTCTCACCCAGGTAAGGTGGTAAAATAAAGATCACCCAACCTGTGAGGGACCTGTTTTTGTCCAATAAAAAAAGTTGTGTTCTATATCAAGGATGATCTTGGCTAAGTATTGACCTGATATTGATTAGTTTAGTTTTACAATGTTAGAGAGTATTTGTTTATTTCAGCTTTAAGTGATCACAGATTTTGGATACTGTTGTTTTTTCCAGCATTTTTCTTGTCTTTGCCCATGGCCAAAGACTCTTTATCCATATTACAAAACCTGCTATCCCTCAAACATGTCGCACCTTATACAACAGTAATATACATCAGCGTGAAAGACAGTGAACAATGAATATAGATTTATAACATAAACAAAGTCTTGATGTAAAGGATTAGCAAAAGTGAGAAAGGTTGTGTGAAAACAGGACATTCTTCCAACTCTATTTTGGTTTAATGGGATTTAGAAGGACTATGTGCACCAGCCTCAGTCAATGGAGCAAATATGACAATACCAACATGCGTTTAGTAAAGAAACAAAGCTTTTACTCATTTTGTCAAGACACCTCTGGTTCACATCTTTACTTTCTTAATAAGTTCAAATACAGGTATATAAAACATTTACAGCCCCCCATGCAGGGGCCTTAAACTCTAAATGACCTCGGGTTAACTCTTGTAATTACCATGGATCTTCTATCACAGACCTTCTTGTTCCTCTTGTCTGATGCATTATGAAAACTTTATTTTCTACAAAAATGCCACCTTAAATCAAGTGATAGACATCCCAGAACTAACACATATTAAACAAAACATGCAGATTTATAAACATCCATTATGAACACTCTTGTGCCAAAAGCTGCTGAATTACATTGACTCCCTTAGGAGGTTTGGAGGAAACTTTGCCCACTTCTCTAATCAGCCATCCATCAGCTTGATGAGGCTGATGAAGAGGGACGCTTTGAAGTGCTCTTTAGATAGCATAAACCAGAACAAGGGAGTCTTTGAGATAATGAAATGACTGTTGTTAATAGAAGAGCCATTAGCACTGGAATGTGAGACCTGACTTGTAAAGTCAGGCAGCATTAAGATGTAAGATCAGTCAGTTCAGGTCAAATTATTTGACTCCAGCAACCAGAGAGACTTTCGATATCTCTGCCAAAACTTAAGGACAGTTGTGAGGACAAGTCAAATACGACTAGGCCTCAGCAATACACTAACAAGACACAATAGCCAATGGACGTAAAATGCATAATTGTGATTATCTTGTTACACAAAAAAGGAGAAATGGCCAAGCATATGGATCTAAGCAACTATGACAAGGGCCAAATTGTTAAGATGATGCTTTGATGCAGTTATCAGGGGTTGATCCTAGTAAGGAAGGACAACCAGTGAACTTGTGATCCATTCATGTATGCGCAAGAATCAGTAATGCATGTGAAAAATGAAGGGTAGCCTGAATGGTTCGATCCAGTGACAAATGTAACGTTGACAATGATTGACAGGTGTTAGAACACAAAGTGCATCGTATCTTGTCATGCATTTGGCTTTGTAGCCACAAACTGTCAGTGTGCATGATGGTGTTAATCTAAAAGATTTGACAGCATCGCCTCAAGTAAAACAAACTATTAGTATCTCTCTGCATTCTACCTAAATGCATGCAGCATGGTGATAGTCATAGTGATAGCTCAATAATTAACCCTCTGGGCTTTAGACTCATATCTTGGTTAGATATCATGCATGAATGGATATACAGATTATATAGGTCTCTGGATGAACAGTAACTTTGTCCAATTCCAAACAAAGGTGGCAGCTGAGCAGATCAACCAAAGTTAACCCTGAGATTGAAGGAATGCTGCTGTCATACATCCAGCAACTGATTTTTGTTGGAGATAGTGCCTTGCTGGTGCTTTTGCAAAGACTGCTCGGAGATAAGTCCAGGTCAGGAATGTGTTTGTACCTGAGCCAAAAAGGGATGGATGGAGGAAGACACTGAAAGAAGGGAGAAAGCAGATAGTAATGGAGTGCAGAGAGGATCTGAAAGGCAATAAGGTGGAGGGAGAGGGAGAGAAACCAAGAGGGGAGAGTGATGAATGCATAGGAACTGAGAGTTAGTAAAGGGGTAGGGGGCAGTTGAGGAATGACAGTGGTGAAAAGGGAAAGACAGAACACATCGGGCAGATGGAAGTCTAAGAAGCAAAAAAAAAATCAGAAACAAAAAATGCCTGAAGTCAGAAGTATGGCTATGCCCATCTGTTTAAGTGTGGAGTCTATATATCAGGAGTCTGTATAAAGTTCTTTAAATCATTCAGCATCCAGAAATTTCCTCCAAACATAAAATGTACTTTAAGAAGGTAAAAAACGCAGTCGACCCACAGACAGCATCCTCCCTTCAACAACAAAGCAACTGTGACACGAGCCATGACAGGGAGATGAAGGCTTTGCAATGTTTCTTTCACTTCAGAATATGGGATGTTATAAAGTGAAGCTGCTATCAATACACCATCAAATGGACTTGTGGGCTGTGTCTGATCTGATCTAATATCCAATATGCCGAGAGAGGGATTTGGATAAACCCTCACTGCTGGGGATAGGATCTTCCCTGGACTGACAAGTCTGTTTTGAAGCATTTTGTGTTTGTGTGCGAGTGTGATTTAGGACATTATCTGAGGAGTAGTGGAACTCCATTTGGCATGGATTTTTTTTAGGACACACCATACGATGGCCATATATACATGTTACAGGCGAAAGAGTAGGACAGAGAGTGAGTATGTAAGGCAGGCAAAAAAGACTTTATTTTGTTTATATGTTGGCTGCTTGAAACCCAGTGGATGTTTGGACTGTATGTGTGAGTGCAAACACAAGTATGAGTCCAAGTGGTCAGGGAGACCTCAAGGTATAAATCAAAAACGGAATATTTAAGTGTGTCAGCTGAGGACATGCCAAGGGTGTTTGGAAAGTGCAGTGTAGCACGGCCAAAGCAAACATGGATTACATAAAAAGTCTCCACCAAATGCCACAAAACACTACGCAGAAAGTCAAAATGTCAGTCTCCCAAAGTTCAAGTTAGAGGTTGTGAAAACAAGAACGGCTGATCCTGAGACCCCCACCCCAATAAAACCACTAGGGAACTAAATGAGCAGCCTTGGCAAACTAAGATAGCAAGCCACACATTACTAGAAGAGACTATTACTTGCTTTTTAAACATCTTTCTTGTATTTATTATCATTATACTGAGTAGGAGGCAAAACTTTAAAGATGGGTATATCAGAATATTAAACAAGTGAAAATATAACAGATGGACTAACACCACACCAAACACATCAAATTCAGAGAATAGGAGGAGAGAGGTTTATTCTACCTGCTGATGACATCCAGTCTCAAAATTACTGAGAAAAAGTTATGAGCGCAAAGCCAGTATGAAGTAATGAGAAGTGAGGCTTCATTCGGATGCTGAGTAAATTAGTGTCACACCAAGTTGAGCCACCAGATATGAAGTGTAAACACACTCTTTTAGTTCTCAAGAGGGAAAGATGATTACCTCACAATTATGAGACCACAGAGAAGAGAGAAACCCCACTGCCTCAGTGACAGAAAGAAAGATTACAGGGTGGCGGCAGTCCTAATGATGATAGGGAAAGGGGAAAAACAGTGCCGCTTATCCCGGAGGACTTTAAAAATTGCAGAAATTGGTGGCATTTGGCTAACAAATTGGCAATACTCTTAAAAAAGAAATATAAAAAGGGAATGTTTTATTTGTTGCATGCCTGACTTTTTTCTCACAGCACTGAACCTCACATCCACAGAATTATTTCAAGATTTCAATTCTCTATGCTGCACAGCAGACAGTTAAAATCACATTTCAGCTCTAAAGAAATGAGTCTACTTTTCCCGTGAAAAAGCTATTACTAGGTAAAAATAACTGTCAATGAAAAATTTGATAAAAAAAAAAAGACTTTTCACTTGCATGGCACATGCATCACTACGATATATGATGTGCACTGCCATACTGACTGCACCACGGCCATTGTCAAAAAGCCCTCCACATTAGAGAGGTCTAGCTTTATTAAACATCATGGCCTACCACCCTTCACGTTTTACCCCGTCTAATAAATACTCACTTACTAATTTGATCACTGTAGGGGCAGAGTGACTTACACTGTTACTATCATACACCATACAGACACGTAATCTCAAAAAACACACACTTCCCAATGTACTGGTTATCAATATCACCAAATGATACTGAATACTGAATGCACAACTTTAAGTCTTAGAAAGTAAAGAGAGAGCAAAACTATAGACACATTCAACAAACCAAGTTGCTGTGAAGTTTATGTTCGCCTTAATCTGGGTGCCAACATAACATGAATCTATGTGAATATCGGTGGATACAACGTCAGTGCAACTGGGACACCCTGTATGAGAGGACGTGACATTAGGCTTTTTAGACCACTTGCACTTTGAGCAAGTAGCTGAGATGTTTCGCTTGCCTGGTAGCCAAACTTACAAATTTTTTGTTCTTTCAGGTATTGTTTAAGATACTCTTTTCAAACAGAAAATGCATTGCTGTTAAAAGATTTAAAACTTTAATTCCTGACCATAAATACAGTTTTTTAAAATACACAAGATAAACAATTAATGGTTTACTGGTTAGCTTATTGTAATACTTGACACTTTTTTGAGAAAAATTGTTTACTACTCATTAACATAAACTGTGGCACAACTGTATTTTTGACTTCCATGCTGCTTTTCACTTCCTGATCATAGAGTTTAATTTCCCCAGACAGGCAAGCATTAATGTGGCAAAAACTCACACTAAACAAAACAAATTTTCTTTTCATTTAGAAAATTAGTAAATAAGCTACATACTATTATGGTTTAATTTTAAACATATTCCTTTTATTTTTAGGTAAATAAAGGTGGCGATACCTCAACTACACAATTAGACCTTTAATTCGGACAAATAAAATTATTGTGGCATTATGGTAATCTTTCCTGTTCTCTCAGTGTTAGGCTGAAGGGCAAGTAGTGACTCAGAAAGAAATGTAAGTTTCATAGCAGTAGTGTCTGAGGCGGCTGAATTCATCTGTATCCTAGCAGACACACTGGTCCAGAACAAAGCTATATCATCTGTTAATGAATTCCACGGCCAGCAGTGCTTGCTACTGCAGGCAGGTAATTAGTTTGAACAGCGGGAAAGATCAAAGACAACACTTCCTCTCTTGCCCTCTGGTTGTGACCTCACAAGAGGAAGTCTTTTACTGAGTGAGACAAGGTGAGAAACTCTATGAAGGCAAATTTTAATCACAGAAAATTACCTTTTTGGTAAAACAAAAAGGGTTTGCACAAACAAAATGGTTCCTTCGAGTCTCTGTCAACAATAGCTTTTCACCAATTCCACATTTTCACTTTAAACATTTTTCTGCTTCGTTTTGACATAATTTGGTATTATTTTGAGTGTAATGTCTCCTTCAGCTGTTATGGAATATGGAAAAAAAGCTGGCTGAATAAGGCTACCATTTCACAGAGAGTTGAGCCTCTGACATACTCAGGGTTATCATGTGTACTGGAGCTTCTCTTTCTCTCACAGTACCAGCTGAAGCCCTTATCAGACAAAGTGGAGCCCAAAGAGGAAAGCAAGTGATAGCATCTGTGTGTGTGTGTGTGTGTGTGTGTGCATGCGTATGCCACTTTTATGTGATGATAGTGGCTGGTAATTGTTGAATGCTGCCAACTGTGGTTATATTAACATAACACAACATGGTCCCACACAATGAAAGTAATACACTGCCAAAGTAACTTCCAAGGACAGTCACAGTCTTCAGGCCCAAGTCTTCAAAATCGATTAGTCTGTCCCTTACTCCAATTCTCCAAAATAATAAGGTTATATGTTTTTAAACTGTAATTTCAATAAAAAAATAACAACATAAATACAACCAGACACGGAGACTCTGTGTGTGGGCTTGGTAGGTCTATTCTTTACAACGAATGAAAAAATTGAAAGCTCATAGAGTTTGGGTGGCCTTGGTTTTATAGTGCTGCTTAAAGGCCTAATCAGACATGACACATTTTAAGCTGAGGACACACAAGGCATGTCGCACTGACATTTTATATGTTGAAATGTCTTAAACCACTAAAGAAAGACCAGGTGGGGGAAACCTGCTATGGCTCTGATTGAGAGTGAGTGGCTGAACTGAAACAAAGATCCACGTAGGTACATGAATCAGAATGGGGAGAGATCACGGGGAGGAGACCACCTCAGGAGACATCATTTAAGGCTGGTCAGTTTGCAGCTTTTTTTAGGATGAGTCGGGATTCTACTGTCAATCATTCAGTCTCCCAATTCATCTGATTGAATAATTAAAAAAAAAAGAGTTGAACTTTTAAAGATGAGCAATCCACTTATAGGTCAGGACAGGAAATGTACCTAAATGTTTGGATTACACAAACACCAAATCAGTTAGATCTATAAAGTTTCAACTTTCAACCTCTTGAACACTGCCTCATACAAAAAATATTTTCAAATATTAGTTTTGAATCCATTATTACGTAATTAGAGGCACTACTGAATTTGTTATGAACCCAGTTTTTGACATCAGTATATGCCACGAGATTCCATTAGAATTTCCACACCTTACACACTCCAGGTTGGCAAGACCTTGCCAAAGATCTGTTCATATTCATTGCCATGAAATGCTGCTTGCATTTCATTTACTTTTGTTTTACTTCTTTCATACCTCAACAACACAGACCCAAGTATTTTTGGTTGCACCGCCTATGTTTTGAATAACTGTTTCACCCGGTCAAACTGCATTACATCTGTCAAGTATCAAGGAAAAAGTGATATGTGCCTCCACGTGATTCAACATAAAGGTTCTTCCTGGAATGGACCACACTCCGTGCCTGGCACGTGGACAGCCCGTTCCTCACACCACTCTCCCAACATTCCAACTGGAATACATCACCTGCACATGGCTGCCAAGGCCAAGACATAAATCATCATGTCAGGAATAGAGCAGAGGTAGAGAGGCAGCATGGCAAACAAATGGCACTGCCTACTGTGCTGAACAGCTATCCTCCAAAGAGAGTGAGTGCAAAGCTAAACCTTTTCTAGCAAATAAAGCATATCTGAATTTGAATCTGAGGGAGTGTGTAAAGAGTGACAGAAAGAAAGGCAATTCAAACACTCAGCACATGCCCAAAGGAACATGACTAAAATTACTACCAATCATGTTCAGAACGCCAAATCACTGGCCAAAAGCTTATGTAATGTAGGGACCTTAGCATCAGCAGAAACAGCTGAGTGAGAATTGAATCTATTCACCTGCAACATCTCTCACTATAAAATCCTGGAAACGAAAAATGAAATGACAATCAACCGGAGTACATTGAACTGTTTTGGAAAACTATTCACATGCTGCAGATCTGGGATAAAAGATACACTAAAATGATCAGACAGAGGCAGGGCTGGGCAGAACAGAGTAAAGCAGAATCTCTAACTGTTAAAGAAATTTTGCAAAACTACTGTTAAAGTTGGGGTATATGTGGATCAGGTGATGGGAAGGGTCGTACAGCAATGCCAGGGTCTAAAAAAAAGTATCATTGTTTTTCCTGTGACTGAGGGATTTTATTTGAATCAATCACTGAATTTCTCTTAAAATGTGCTGATGTGTATGAATTTTTTTAAAATAAGGATTTAATATTGTAGCAGCAGTATTTGATGACTGAGAAGGCAGAAATAACACATTGTTATAGAGAAGCATAAACACGGATCACAGGTCAGGAAAAAATCCAGAAAATGAGATGAACAGCTTAAAACATTGACATGACATCAATGAGAGCAAGGCCTTTGAATAATGCATAATAAGATATTACATCTAAATAAAATGGAACCTAAATTGAATATTTGTGTCAATTTTAACAGGAAAAATTCCTATAGATAAACAATTTGCTCATTTATTTTCTGATTTTTCATTGTTACAGATTTTGGCACATAGCTTAACAATATGTGTTATTGGTCATGGTAATAGCCTGTGTTTTGGATGGTTAATCATAATAAAATGGTCTACTTCATAGTGACGTATTAACAGTAACAAATTTTCAGCCATCTGATAAAACGATAATAACCTACTGTATGGAAGAGGTGTGTGAACTTTTGGAGATTTAAAATTTGGGTTTTAACACAGATTATGTTAAAGAGAGCTGCTCACATAGAGGCAAAATTGACAACATTTACTAGTGATTTTATTGTAGTATTTTGTAGATGGTGAGAAAAGAACTTGTTTACGGCTGATTACCCGCGGCACAGCTATACTGTTGTGGCAGTTTAATATAAATTAACCTACTAAACAAAAAATTCTGACAGCTTCTTTCAGCTGCAGCAGAATTTGGTCTTTAAATGCTACGTCTTTGTGTTTGTCAATTCACCTTTTAGTTCTCTAGCGTCAATCAGCAGGGTCAGCAAAATGCAAAGCCACTCTGTGAATATTTTCGACTCTTCAGTAACAACACAGACAATTTGCCACATTCACACAGCATAAATTTGACTGGCAGCTGCACACATTAATTTGACAAAACAGGGTTAAAGCTTTGCCAGTAGAGCAGATACACATTATTAATGCTTCATGAAGTTAGTTAAGAGTCTGTATATTGTAGAGGGGACAACGCACATAAATTAATGTTAAGAAACACTGCAGACCAGCATATTTGTTTTATACTTGCCTAATCGTGTAGCTGTATGATGCATTTACTTGCCCAGACATAGGGTTGACTTGCCCCATTCAAGTGGACAAACATTAATGTCAAGCCCTAATACAGTCTTTTAAAACGTCCACAACACTTATTTGAACTTCTATTACCTCACTGTATGACTTTTGAAACCAACAGATTACAACAGTGATGATTTAGGCAAGTTACACTCATGCATCATTTTGCACAAGTAATCAGTTTCACCTAAGATGTGCAAAAACAGGAAGAGCTTTAACTGCATGGCTCTGCCTTTAGTCATCTTAAATTTTGTCCTATATAAATTTTGATATAGGACAACCTAAAGTTTTTTAGCAATCATCTAACCATGAGCCTTCCATATAATCCACAGGCTCTACAGAAAACAGCATTATCCATCTAGATTAGCCAATGTATTTCTACATAAATATACTAGATACATTTCCTCATCCACTATACCAATCAAAAGACGATGTACTCTATCCCATGAACAAAAACTGTATACTCAAAAGCTTTGTTTCTTGCAGTGAAAATGTCTCTCATCCAACTGTTTTGCACAAAAGTTATTTACCAAGATGAAACACAAACTCTGGTGGGAAATTTGCAGCATCAAAGATGAAAGTAGAACAGAGGTGAGGGGAAAGCTGTGACATAGATTTCCTGTTTTACTGTCTGTTATCATTATGAAAGATGAACATCAACAAACAAAGGTATGAAGCTTGTTTCCAACCACAGCATTCAGAAACGCTCATCTTCAGTGATTCTTGTCAGTGCCAGCATTTTCGTCTGTAGGATCCAAGCTGTTTAAAGCCTCTAGGACAAGAGGTGGATAAATAGCCAGTGAAAAAATGTCAGATCATGTTGGATTAGTTTAGCAATCAGGTGTGAAATTACTAACATAAGGTACACTGCCAACACAATATATTGGGATACATAAATATAGCAAATGCAAACCTCTCATCTGCAATTGATATTTAGAAATAGATAATCTTGTCTCCATTGAAAACAATAATGAAAGAGACAACACTTACTAACAATAAGCTGTAGGCGAAAGTGAGTGACAGTAAACACCAGCAGAGAAACAAGGACCAGGCAGAGACACTAAATGCCACTTCAGGCGAGGAGAGTAGCATAAGATTTTAGTTTACGCAGCATAAAGAGTCAATCCTGATACCTCTTGCACATACTCACTGTTTCACTCTCTTGCTCCACGATCTCTACTTACACGTTTCTCAAACTGGCTTAGCAGAATTCACTCGAAACATTACTTAAAACACTGAAATCCACAATCACTGTGTTGTCATGTAAGCATCATTTCCTGGCCTGTGTCAATAAAGAGCAAAGATGTAATCCGTGCACAATGGTTTCGTGGTTTACCAGCCCCCACCACTGCCTGATGTATCATTCAACTGTTTTCAGCAGCAGCCCACTATACACGGTTTACTGGCAAGAGCACAGTTCTGAAGACTGGAAACCAAAAGAAAAAAAAGGGAATATTTCATAGACTATAGTCCCAGCTTTAAATACTGCATAGCATCTCTTTGTTATAGTCATTCAAAATGACACGAGAACTGAAACACTTACTGCAGAATAATACAAGGAAGAAACCAGCAAGAGAGACTCTTAGAACACTGGGCCTCATTGACCAACAGTTCTTTAGAATAAATTTCTTCTTAAAATCCACTTAAGCTGTTTTTGCACAGATTCTGGCATTCAATGTTTTCTAATATGGCATTTGCATATAGATAAGAAAAGAATCAAAACTACAGACCACACTTTTTGGTAATGGGGAAGGAATCTTGGGTACTGTTAAAGAATGTTGCTGTTCGTTTTTTGAAAAAATAAATAAATATAAAAATTATTCAATAAGCATATTATTCAGGAAAAAAGACCACACTTTCATACAAACATTACATTTTTCATATATTTGCCATTTGGAGTCCGGTGCTCCAACTTCACCCTGCAGTCTCATGCCTCTTTATGGGAACTGATTAGTTGTTTAACAACTAGGATGTGCTTTCAACTTATGACGTCAATGGAATGTGTCATCGTAAGAACACAGGTGTGAACAATTTCTTCAGTGTAAGCACATGTCATGAAAACAACAGACTTTTCTTAGAACTTTATCTAAAAGTAAACATAAAAAGATATTTGTAAATGACGAGCATTGTAACTATGTTATAAGATCCATTTGTTGAAAGAGTTGTTGTAACCGTTAATGTGCAGGAATTCAGATTGACCATCCTCCCCCAGCGATTATCATTTTTGACAATCTCTGTAAAGCCTGCATCAAGTTGGCTAGCAGCCCTCTGCCAGGGGCTTTGGCCAATACTGAGGATTAAAACCCTGCAAGTCTATAAATACACCTAGCAGACCAGCATCAGTACCCAGCCAGCTATTGCACTCACCTCTCACTGCTGGATGTCTGGCATGTGTTTCTCTTTTTTCTTTTCTGCTTCTCTCTTGCTTTTACTTAGTCCGTCTGTCTTTCAGCTTCCCAGACTCTCACTGTTCTCTTTGTGATCCTATTTTTTCCCTCCAAGTTCCTCTCTCGGTGTGTCACCCACTCTTCCCTGTTTCTCCCTTCAACTCTCATTCTATCCCTCTCATACTCTGTCGCTTGGCAGGGCCTCTTAATTGGAGACAAGCTGTGAGAGGGCTTTCAGTTTGAGGTTAAAATTGCATCCGACCTGCCTCCTGCTGTATCTTTTCTTCTCTCTGTTTGCTGTATTACAGACTTGTACACAGTGGCTGAGTGCAGATGCATGAAGGACAGAGTGTGGTGAAGATGGAAACAGAAAGTTAACTCTACCCACTGACTGGAAACAATAGGGACATGACAGGCAAACAAGAAAAATAAAGATGTACATGTTTACAGAAATGCATATTAGTAGTGATATTGAACTAAAAAAAAAGATATTAAAAAAAAGTCAGGGTTACTTTGAAATATCATAAGTAGCCAAGAGATACAAGAAATATGGAGTTATAAGAAATACTTTTCAAAGCAAGCTAGATTATTGCATTTACCCTTGTGTTCTCTAAGCTTTTAAAATTGGACATAAACCTAATAAACACAAGAATTAGCACAAGCACCAAATACAAATTGCAACTAATAGAACACAAACATAAAGAAATTCAATGAAATTTCCAGATGTAATGAAATGTTTCATTCCACCAGGCCACACACACCCCATACACTGTACATCACAATCCCCATATACATAACGGCCCAACATCTGGAGTCTAAGCTATTACAGAAAAAGTTGATGGCCATTACATGGTAATTATGGTGAGAGGCTGCATTCAGTCTGTCACAACTTCCTTGTTGTCAGTGGGAGAGGATATGAGGGATTTGCTGCACAAAGGACCACAGCCAGGCACAGAAAGTATTACTTCCACCCAGTTAGACCACAGACTGCACTGTCTGGCTGTATAACAGGACAGTGCAACTCAGACACAATCAAACACACCACTCTGCATAGAGTCGAACTCTGAACTAGCCAAAAAAGTAGGAAATTTGTGTTTCATTGGAGATGGCACCATACCTGAGATACACCTACAAAATAGATAAAATAGATAACCTCAGTCTAAATCTATGTGTGTCTGAGAAAAAGCTGCTTAATTCACTGAGATATTTTAAGAGCTCAGCTAAGTTAATATTTTTCCCAATTTTCAACATGCTGCAATCAGCTTATTCCAGTTAGTGTGTTGTTTACAGCAAAGTACAAGACACTGTAATTTGGAAAGATGTATCATGACCCAAATACAAATATTGATCTCCTTGGCAACTGACTTCCTTGACTACTGTCCCACCCACATCTTTACCCCCTTCAAGCCCCGCTCCCTTGGAAAGCTGTGCACAGCTTGGTGCCAGGATAGGGATATAGAGCAAGTCTGGGTATGATTATGACGGAAAATTATTCAGCTTTTAGTTACTGATGAATCTATCTTGTGAGGCATAATGTTTACCATTTGGATATTCCCCCCAAAACCCCACGTAACTTGCATTATTAAATAAACTCAGTAAAATGCTAGTAAATGTTTTTTTTTGTCCACTTTAGTGATGACTACAACACTATAAGTAATTGATTAATAAGAATCAATTGACCTCAAACTTGTTTTTTTAAACGTGACCACAATATCTAAATATCTATGAAATATGAACCTCAGTGGAGGATTATTCACACTGCACACAGTTTCTATTGAACCCCCCAAGACCATGATTACATTCTCCTGCACAGCAAAACAAAAATGCTCTGAGGATAAAGTATTATTCACAATTCATGCATCACTGCCATCAACGTTGCAATCCGACAATCACACCAGTCAATGTATAAAATTATCTGGACTATTTATTCTATCCTATCAATCATTTAAGCAGTCAGGGTTGAAACAAAAGCCAACAGTACGTGGGTTTCAGACAGAAACAAAATAAGTGTCAAGCGTAAAAGTACTTTTATGGACCTTGCGCCATAAGTCCAAACAGTCTCCAAGGGAGCTCCATAAAATTCACTCTACACTCGCGGTGAGCATTTTAGGCCATTTTACTATATTTTTGTGGTAATGATATAAATAGAAATATTTTGTTTGGTTGTTTGTTGGTTTTTTACTTAAATAAATTTCAGTAGGCTAACAAATTTCCCTCACAGCCGTATCCGTGGTACATTTTTATCTTTTGGCTGAATGCTACTTGAAAACATTTGGACTAACATCACGCCTCTGGTTTAGCTTTTGACCCTGATTGTTTTGTTTATGATTATGCAAGATACCCAGGTTATTACACATTTGCAAACATTCTATCACACAATCAATATCATTTACTGGCCACTTAGGAACTTAGGTACTAGGGTTCTAAACCAATCCAAAACAGCATCTCTGCCATGAATTCAAGGTTATAATTTGTCAGAAAGGTTTTAATTTTATTCTCTATTATTATCAAGGTCATAGTGGGTGGTGAAGTTGTACTGAAATGTATTATGACAAGAGGTGGTAAAGTTTTGCCTCCTTATTCATTTCAAAAACAGTGTTCAAAACATTAGAACCATCTCTTAATATAATGCACTCCAATACAACTCCACCACTCACTATAACCTCAACAATAAACACATCGTAGAAATATCACTTTCTGGCAGTTTCACTTTAAAACTGAAAAATTATGACATCATGGCAGAGCCGAGACATTGGATTGCATCAAATTGTAAAGGTGTAGCTAATAAAGTGGCCAGTTAGTGTATCCTCCTCAGTATTTAAGTGCAGAAAACCATAGTGGTTTTAGTAAAGCGTAGACTTTGTTATATATTTGAGCTCTATCTCCACAAAGAGAAGGTAAAGGACTTAGTTGGAATTAATATATATATTTTTTTTAATTCTGAATTTGACTAGGATGAAGCCAAAGTTTTTTTGACTGATACTAGTGTGGCTTAATGAGAATCAGTGTACAGTGTGAAAACCACTGAACATAGCAATCAAGCTAAGCTGAAAAGGACAAGCTAGATATCCAAATGCTGTTTATACCACATTTTCCCCAGGCTTAATGACAACAGGATTCATATTTTCTTTGGGTTATGGCTCTGACACCACCCATTTCATTGTGTGAAATCCCTCTTTGGCAGCAAGCAGTGAGCAAGCAGAAAGAGGCAGAGAGAGCGAGATGGAGAGCACGGAGCTCATGCCTTATGAGTGATATGCAGGTTATTCTGCCGAGCCAAACGACTGAGCCTCACCAGCAGATGCTCATGAGGCTCCTTTAAGATACTAAGAAATAGTGTGTCAATCACACTGAACTCACAATAACATGGTAAACAGTTGACATGTGGGTCAATCAGAGCAGGCCCCTAAACAACAGAGGGGTCACGAAGGACACGGGTTGGGGCCAGGGCATTCCTGGCTGATGCAGTTGGGTTTGTCTGGGAAATGACTGAGCAAACAGGGGCCAGAGTGGCTTCCCCTTACTGGCACCAGCGCTTTGTCCCCACTAATCCTTTCCACAGAGCCACAGTCAAACACCCAGCGCCATACAGTCACCAGTAACAACACAGCACAGTCTGGGGGGACACAAAATGAATCCCACTGGCCAATGCAGGGAGACAGACGCCAGTTTGCTCATCAGATTTGGGCACAGAAAAAAGTATGGCTTAACTGTAGGACTGGGTGATGATCACAGATCACCTTTTTGGGGCAACCAGGGCTGTGCAATATTACCTTCAACTCCGAATTATGTAACTTCTTAGCTAGGAAGGAAAGTAACACACATGCACCTGCTACTCATAAAACTTTTGTACATGATGATTACTGATAGTGTGTGGATTTTCATATTAAAAAAGTCTGACAAGTTCTGCCAGAGAATTTCAAAATTCAAAATATGCTGTCAGGTAAAGAGACGGAGATGCTGTAAACCAGAGAAGCTGATTTATCCAAAGCTAAATAGAAGGCTGTGTAAACAGATGGCGACAGCTCCTGAATTCCCATAATACAACGGCGCTTGTTAATGACATTAAATCAAATCTACTCATGTGATTTGAGCAGCATGTACCGACCACTGCCCACCAGTGTTTCTACTGCTGCATGAGTACAATAACTGAATTTAACGGAAACATGAAAGAATTAAATCAGTGTAAAGTGGGCTCTTTACAGCCCTCAGTTGTGTGTTTGGAAATACTCTCATCACACTTGGAAAGTAGAATCAAAGTATATGACATCCCTGGTTCAAGGATGTTCACCATAATAATACAAAGGCCTCACTTTATACAGCTATACAGAGTTACAGGAAATTTCAAAATGAGCAACACTTGAGCAACACCAATAAAACAGATGATCGGAAGGAACTGCTAAATTCACATGCCAATTTGTTGAAAGAGTTATTGTAAGTTTGCATACAAGTTACAGAGACCATTGTGGAGGTCAGTGGTAACAGAAACAATCTTGAAAATCTAAGGCTTAATCTTAAGAGGACTCCCCTCTTTGTTGATAACACAGTTAAATAAGAGATGAATAAGAAAATCAACTACGGAACTGTAATAAAAAAAATACCACAATGACAAAAATAAGGAGCAGATGAAAAGGTGACAATGAGCAAAGCATGGGCACTGATACTCAGCACTAAGTACTAAAACAATAACTAACCTCCCAGGAATTTAGTATGAACATTTCTAATGTGAACAAAAAAGGTTGTGAATGGTTAAACATTTGACCATGGAATAATTGTGAAGTACTCACTTGTCATATTCTGCATTGTCTTTATCACAGCGTGCATCCTTGTGCTTCTGCCAGTCTTTCCCGTGCTTGCAGGTGGTCAGGAGGACCACATCCTCTGAGTTATGAACATGATATAAAGCATTTCTAGTGTCTGAGCCTATTCCAGTTAAGTATCTCTTCCCCTTAAAAACAAGCATATATTTCCTAAAAGGGGGAATGGTATTATGTTTTAGGTAACCCCTTTCCCCACCTGTCCTAGGATGATCTTTAGAGAAAAGAGGGATAGAAACATCAAAGTTGGGGCGAAAGTTCTCTGTGCTGATGCTGGCCTTGGCCAGCATGGCAAGACCGATGTCGAAGCCAAGGTCTTCCGTATAGTCTGGCCAGGTGCCGGAGTATAAGTTAAAGATGATGTGGTTTTTGCCTCCATTCCACAGCGGAAGGCTCTGAATCTTTGCTTTGAGGTTGTGCACATATTGAGGTGAGAGCTGGTCCCTGTCCAAAGTGTCCAAACTCAGGATAAAAAGGCAAGCCTGTCCTGGGTCAGGTGTATAGAACCTGGACCCTTCAACAGAGGTCAAGATGTTCTGATAGCTCTCTGACATCTTTTCTCCTTTCTGCACGGGGTAGACGTAAACTTTAAATCCATTTCTCTCACACAGGGAGAAGTCAAAACAGGACTCCATTCTACAGCGTCTTCCCGTGTAAACGTCGGAGTTGGCGTCCCTCTTCTGCCTCGGAGATATGTGTTCACTGTGATCCTCCATCCGATCATGCTCCCAGGTGCTGAAAGGCTGCAGGTAGTCCGCAAAGCGACGCCACCGCGCCCCAGACAGAAAACCGGCGAGACTGCGGTCATCACGCCGGCTGGGACCCCGTTTGGGTAGCGGGACTTGTATCCCCCCAAAACAGAACAGCAGAATGAGACATGCACCGGCGGAGAACAGGACTAAGTACCGTTTTTTGGCCTGCATGTGTCCTACGATCTGCGATAAGATGTGCGGCGGTAAATCCAAGAAGTCCCCAAGTTTGGCTTTCACCACCTCCTGCGGGAACGCTCCGCCATCTTCCCCCGGGCTGCAAGGGCTGTGCGCTCAGGTCTCCCACCTTCTGCTTCAGATGCCTTTCACAAGTCCGGGAACTGATCCAACGCATGTGGGCGATTTAGAATGTTCATTCACCTGGTCCCCTCGTCGAGTAACTGGCAACAGGTTTTCCTATTAAACAGAGGGACCCTGTCCACTCCAACGTAGGCATCTGAAGGGACACGTTACTTTGCTTTGACTAAAGCCACCTTTACTAAAAGCTGCAGATGATTCCACCAGATCCGATCTGTTGCTGATAAGGACGCGGCACAAAATCTGCGTAAACTCCAGTGTGTGAAGCAGCAGGATGTGTCTGACTTGTTGCCCGGACACTTAACTATTGTCCCTACTGGAAATTAGCTACCGAGCGGGCACCGGAGCCCAAACATTCAACAAATATGTCAGAACCGATGCCATAATTATTTCACTATACGCATAGAAATGTGTATTTTTGACTTCGAACAGATCGCCGAATTTACACAATGAATTCCCCCGGTCGATGTAGCAAGTTAACAAGCTAACAGGCTAGTTTCTGAAAACATTCCCAGTTAGCTTGAAAGCTAAGCGGCGGCATCAAAGTAGCTTTAAGGGCGCTTGGAAGTAAAGACAAGCGCACGCGCTCCGCTCCCTCTCTGAAAAACGCGTATCTTCATTCGTCAACTACTTATCTGTCGCTCTTCACGCAAAACCGACGGGCTAGTTTCGCAGTTAATCTTTCCAGTCGCGTCAAGTGTTCAAGTGCTGGATCTCTCTCACACGCTCACACAAAAACAAGAGGTGCCGTAGAGACTGCGAGCCAGGCTGAGCCGCACGGCAGGTCCCACCACGACAGCGGCTGACGTCGACGTGACGTGACGTGCCTGCGCGGCGCACGGTGCGTTACCATTGGCTGCCTGCACAACCCAGGCGGGCGGGGCTTCGCCTGCACCCATTCACATGCGGAGAGATCGGTGGAGGGCAAAGGAGGGTCTCTGCCCTCACTCACCACAAGGGTTGCAATATGTCTTTGAAGCAATAAAAGCAAATACAGTACGGTCAAATGCAAGGAATCTAACAGGATTTACTGTATAGTTATCCTTAAATAGTCTAATTTCCATTCTTTTTCTCAAATACTTTTGAGTTTGACTGTAAAGAATTAATTATTGCCGCTGAGATCAAGAATGTTAAGTATTAGTTCAGCATTAATTAACACCCCTTTTTTATTATTGTAATATGCTATATGCATTTTTTTTGTGTGAACTCAAATTGTTATCATATTCATCATTTTATAGCCCAACTTTGTGGTTGTGTTAATGTAAGATTAAACATGACTACTGTGGTGCAGCTCCCAATCCCTCCCAGGTTTCTCTGGGCAAAACACTGAACCCTGAGTTACTTCCGGTGGGTCAGTGGGCAGCCACTGCCATCACTGTGTTAATCATTTATCATATACTAGGTCTGGGTTGAGTAAGACCATGCTATAAGGGTTTGGGTTCAGCAAGGGATTCTGCAAGATCCTCTTAGAATGTCGACATTAAAAAGCAAAAAGTTGGCAAGATTTGGATGTTGGATTATGAAACCTTTTTATGCATTCTACCTGAGTACTTGCTCTTCATCAGCATGCATTTATCCTGCTGCAGTGGCCTCTAGCAAAACACTGAATCCCTGACTCATGCCAGTGCCGCTCTGTAGCTGAACGAGATAAAGAGGAACCCCTGACCCCTCTGATTAAAGAGTTAAGCAACAAGAGAAAATTCAAAATTTCAGCCTAAGAGACATTGAATATAAGAAAACATTGGATAGCAATAGAACAGACTTTCGACCTTAGAGGAACTTTGCCCATGAATGGGGAGCAGTAGGACAATGGCAATGCGGTGTATTAGCCAGGTCTTTTCTGGCATGTAGTAAGCCATGATGTGTTTTCACAGCTGCTCTGGTCTGAAAGACTAGAAGTGATTTTGCAGAAGCGGGGAAAGACCAAGAATGTGAAGCTGCGTTCCTCAGGAGCTGTGGACCAGCTTTCTGCACTGCCTCGGTTCCCCATGGACCACTGATCAAAGACAGGGCGGGATATGATAGCCACCTCCTCATTCTCTGCCTCCTCCCTTTGTCTTTGTCTCCCCTCTTTCTGTCTCTTTCATACCACCGCTGCCTTTTTCTGTCTTACTCTCTATCATGGCATTCTTTCCATGTCATCTGTCTTGCTGTCTTGTATCTCTTTCACTGATTTATGAGCAAGGGGCTGCTGGTGACTGATGGATGTTCCTCAGCCTTTGCCATTGCACTGATCAGATGTGCTTTGTTTATATGGGACTGAATTCTAATGGAAGCTCTTTAAAGTGTTCCATCGATGTGGAACTATGACAGCCGCGCACTTTACAGTTGCACGTCCAGTAGGCTCATTTGTATGCTTCCTTTGTCAAGCAACATGATGACACAGAAAGGACAAATTAACGAAAAACGCAGACAACTGGGTTCTGGGTAAACAAAACATTAAAAAAAACATCTGTGGGCTTCTGCTTTTGTCTGGTCATATCTGCGGCTTAATGAGTATATGGAGATGCTGTCTGCCTGCTGTTGCATTGTGTTTGCTGAGCTGAGCACTGGCCAGATTTAGAGCAGCGGGGTGACTGAGCCAGAGCAGCACTCCCACTGTGTAATACATGCAACAGTGCCAATATCTAATTTGGATGCACCCAGGTCAGCATAGTTTTCCCAGCCAGCCAGTGAGTCAGTCAGTCAGCCAACCAACTAAACAGCCAAATGGAGATTTATTATTTCCTTCTGAGTACATTTTGAGGTCATTCATTTACAGTTTGTTAATAATTCTAATGTAATCCAGATTTGTCTTTAAAAATGTCACTCACATATTCCCATGGATATATGAACATAGTAAATGAGCCCTGCTGGCGTATGCACCACACACATGCATGTGTTTCTGGGTGGAGAGACAACTGAGAGGGACACTTGTTTTAAGGCATATTTGGCGCCTTTTTCTTGTGGAAACAAGTCATGTACATGAATAAAAACAAATCATACTCAAAAATGTTTTTTATCTTTCTTGCTGAGAGCTGCATAACAAGATTGATACCACTCATGTAGATATACAGTAGATGTATTCACAAACTAAAACAAGAAGTAAGTTGAAAATAGGTGGCCACTGAAATATTTACCCATACAGTATTCACATTTTTTTGATAAGCTATCCATACAAAAGGTTAAAGACAGGGTGGCAGTTTTCACAATATATGCTGCTAGGGAAAAAAAAGATTTCTTTAACCAGCATTAGGTCAAATATTTTTTAAGTCTAGTCTAAATGGAAATTGTTCAAATTCCTTGCGTGATGCTAGATGTTTAAATAGGATATTATTATACTGTTGTGAATATATTCAGTGAACTGCCTATTTAAAGTCACCTTCTTATGAGTCTTTGATTGTAAAGAGTGCATAGAAGCACCATAGAATAGAAGAAGAAATGGGCCTTTGTTGCTTTCAATTGGCTCCAATGATTCTTATAAATCTGTAGCTGTTATTCTGTTGACTTCTGTTTTGCTTGATTGTTCTGTGTTGTATCTTTAGAGTCACATGGGCTTGGTGCCCTCTTCTAGAGAGCCAAAGCGTTTCGATTTATAGAAACTTAAAAGGTTATGGCAAGGCTCACATCAGCAGATGCTTGTTGTGTCTAACAAACTCCAAAAGTTTGAATGTAAATAAACTCTAATTTGCTAATTCATGGCTTCAGTTAGATTTTGTTGCTGTCAAAGTTCAGATACATTTTCCAAGACAAATTGTGAATGTCTTGATATAGACAAGAACAACAATTAATGTAGAGTTTGTGGAATTCATGGTAGCATTCACAAATGTAGATGAGGCCTTATGATGGGCTCTGGATGGGACAAAAGCAATGTATACCATCTTCTAAGTCACGGCACATCCTCCACTTATCACTATATCACTCATTCAGTGAGATCAGAGACATAAAAACACCCCAGTCTAAGATTTTTTGACTGACTGCTTAAATGATTCCTTGCCACTTACATCTAAAAAAATCTCAGTTCTCATAAAGTTCCTCAAAATATGTAATCACCTCACTTTATATCCTGTGGTAACAATCAGCCTTATGATCAATGTCTGCAAAAATGCCAGATAAGGCCAGAAATAAAGGTTGCCCCTATTGAATTATATTTCTGCTTCTAGCAATAATTTCTGTGATGTGCTTCAGCCATAAGGATCCCTCACATAAATCTGAATGGCAGACACAAAAAGCTTTCACCCTGCCATGACCCTGGTTAAATTCAATGTGAATTGCTGTGCTCTTCAAAAGGCTAATATCCTGTTCTTTCTTGGCAATACCGAGCAGAGACTTCCTTTGGCAAAGAGGGATACATATTTTGGGTTTCCATCTATTATTTAGTTAAATCATGTATTATCTGTGTGATAGGAGAGTTGATTAAATCATTTAAAAGTGAATCAATCAATACTGTGGAGAGAAATCATGTCTTTTCATAATGTGTTATTAACAATCCACTTTGTGTAAGAGAATTCTAGAGACTAATACAGAGATTATGGTTGGAAAAAAGTTATATTATTGTGAGTCCATCCCATTTTGTCTTCTATCTCTTTTGTAGTTTTTGTGTTTAGATTCAAAGAAAGACTAAAGAAGTAGAATGAAGACAAAGCATGTGTGTGTGCATTTGTGAGTGCGTACAATATGCTCACCACCTGGCTGAGTATGGCTACATGTGGGTGTTGGGACATCTCAATCACAGAGCAGAGATCAGGTTCAATTACACATGCAATAACTTTTAGGTCTCGGTAGACCTAGAAACCATTTATATGCTAATAAGTATGACAGCAGTAATGGCTTGCAATAAAAAGACATCTGCTGGTTGATCAAATCTGATATTAGAGCATTACCACAATCAGCCTTTGCTATTTATCCTGAAACTACTTGTTAACCTCGAAACTCCTTGTGGGAAGTGTTTTGCCATGTAGTAATGTTGGTAATGGAATAACCCTTTACCCTGCACCATTCATGCCTCTCTGCAGTTTGGGAATGTGCTGATTTTGTGCTTTAGCTGCAAACTCTTGGTGGAAATTGAAAGTGGATATTTTTTGTTTGGAGGCCGGTCAAGTTTTAATTATATTGACTAACCACAACCGAGAGCCTTAAAGTCTCCACACTGTAGTGTACAATACCCTGCATTAGTTTCAAACCCTCAGTCCAGATGGGAAAATCTCCCTCTGAAAAATTTTTGCAAACCTTCCTCCTTTCCAATTAGCTTCACTTCGTATTACAGCTAATTGAAAATGTTATCATGCCTATATTCTCCAAACTAAGATAGTGAACATGGTAAACTGACAGACAGAGCTGGTAATGGGATTAGACACTTCTGTTAATGCAGGGAAATTAAATATTTCTCCCCAAATCCTCAGAAAGTCTAGCAAAGCAATGCAGTTGTCAGGGGACCCCCTTTTACTGTGCCGTCAATTTGTTCTCACATTTGAGTTAAACCAACACTTTGTCCACCTCTGATTGATTGATAGAATTTAGTTTTACATGCATCCGTGCGTTCGCCTAATCAAACGCAACACATCAAAGTAAGTAAAAATGAATAAACACAAGCCAAACATGACAGCTAATTGAGTCTGTAATCAGATTTGATATGTGTCTGTGAACCATTTTTTGACGTGTGAGCAGATAGACAGAAAGAGCAGGGCAGAGTATGTATCCTGTCTTCTTCTGTATTCCAATGTGAGGAGCCTGCTGTGTGCAGCTCTCACTTCAAGGGGCTGAGAAAGATCAATGAGGAAGAATAGCAGTGGGACTGGACTACAAATTGAGCAGCCTTTAATCACCTCACACAGTTCACAGCATGTGAACGTTCTCACCATGAAAAGGTTTAATCACTAGCCAGGCTGAATAGAGTCATTTTGTTGCCGATAAAGGGCACACGGGACGTAAGGGGACACATGCATTTGTGACTTCACCTAGGTGCACACACATGGAGGTTCTTGAATTTGTGCATCCGGACCTTCTTTAGCAAATATGTGCACACACAGCACTCAACACACAACTTCTGCATACTGGTAATAAGCTCCGTTTTCTAAATCTTTGAGTAGCTGTGGGTGGGTAATGACAGGGACAGCTCTTAATGTGCTGAGTTTGTTAGCACATAATGTTGCTCACAGGTAAGAGGCTATCATTTTTTGTCAGCCAATTCAAGAGACTCACAGACAAACGATAATTACCTGACCCAACAGTTAGTGGCCGCCCGGCACGACATCCATCAATGCTCTTAATGGGCATGGACTCAAAGGGTCATTTGGTTACTCTTCAGTCGATGGCTAAATGAATTACACGTGCTAAAAATATTCCTCAGCTAGATAAGATAGTGAATAGTGTATTGACTCTTTTGTATTCGTAGTGCGCTTGAATTACCCCAAACAATGTATTATTTTACAATAAAAGCAATTGTAAAAAAAAAAAAAAAGGATTGTGCAAAGCAAAACACAATAACAACAAGAGAAAACCTACAGGCGCCAAAAGGTTAGTAAAGACGGTGTGTAGTAAGAGACCTCGTTAGTGCAAACCTTTCATGATGCTTCCCAGGTAGCCTCTACAGCTGACCCCCATGCCACTGCTAAGCAGGATATGTGACCTTGGTGTGACGGTAAATGGGTAATAAATCTGCAGCCGCAGGGACACAGTGTGTAGTTTGTGGACTGTGGGGTCAATGAGTATGCACATTATGAATCTAAATTGCCCCTCTCTGTTTCTCTTCATTGTCCCAACTATAAAATGCATTTAAATAATAGTGCTCCAGTGGCTTAGTGAGATAAGACACACTTAACTCAGAACATTAAACGCAACTCACCTTGCCCTCTGTCTCCCATTTCCCTGTCAATCACAACCCTGCAATGGTGAATAAAGCAAAAGCAATATACAGAAAATCTGTGAAAAGGGTAGCTTGTAGCAGAGAATCCTTTGCGCATAAAAAAATTAAATGCAAAAAATAATTACAATGCACCAGTGCTTTTTCAAAAGATAAATGCTTTTACTACATCAGTGTAGCAGTCTACTGTGGCACACAGAGATGTTAACTGCTACAGGATTGAAATCAAATCTCACTACACACCCAACGAGGTGAGAGGTCAAACAAACACTTCTCTCTATATGACTCTTAGTAACCTCTGGGTCAGAGTGTTTAAGGAAGGACCTGCCAGCCTGTTAGACATATAGGCAATAAAAGTCCAATTCAATCAGAATTTGAAGGAAACACGAGCGCTTAGTCAGCCGTGCTGACCACACATCATTCAGGCAGGTTGTCACTTTTTTCTGCCATGGAGGTGATGAGCTCCAGAATTTACAAGCTGTGTTCATCAAGTCTCCAACCAAATTGATTTTAATTGTACAGATGTTAATATATATACTCATGTGTTGCGATGAGACTCAGGTAAGGACCCTTCAGAGGCCCTAAATTAAACAGAGTATTTGTTGATTGGTGCCTAGAGTCGGGTACATGTATTTCCTGTAGATTTATGTGTGAGGTTTCCACAGTAGGCTGCTTTAATTTCGTTGCCTGCTTATTGTCATGACTTGATCCTTGCAAATCTCTGCATCCCAGCAGGGTCCGTCGGTGTGGAGGAGCAGGGAGATGGAGAAACTCCGGTTCTAGTGGATCTCTGTCGCCATCTAGAGAAACATGCGCAACTGATTGAACTGGAAAGGAATTTACACCCGCCAAAACAGCGGGACCACCTAGTTATGGGTTTAATAATTTAATAAATAATTTTAGGCTGATAAAGTGAAGATCATATAGAATTTTCTATTTGCAAAAAGCGCGTGCTTGGTGATCCTGTTTCCTCCCACAGTCCAAAGACAGGTTAGGTTTACTTGGGACTCTTGTCGTGTAATGGATGTCTGTCTGTGTTGGACCTGAGACGGACTGTCCAGTCCAGGTCGGACTCACGCAGCCTCTCGCCCCAGTGACAGCTGAGGTAAGTTCGGGCCACATGCAAACCGGGATATTCAAAGCGGTTACAGACAATAGATGCATGGAAATAGCTCAAATAAACTTGGTTAGTTTATGAAGGTACAGTTTGAGGCGATGACAAAGCTCAATGAAGGTATATTTGCTTATTGGAATTTATTGAAGTTGTCCCCGCTCGTCCCTGGCGCGCTGAATATGAAGAATCCAACACACCCATCGGCAGAGTCATGTGATTGGTCAGGAGGAAGTAAACAGGGAAGAGAGGATCTCAAGAAACGAGTCATTTATTACAGACTAGTAACTTTGATGCAAATTAATTTTAATCAGAAATACATAAAACGGTGAGTTTATCATGATGTGTTTGTATCTTTTGATGCAATGTCGTGTGTATCTGTAGCTACGATAGTCAGATCATTCACTACTAGCCTGTATGCTAACGTTAGCTTGGCCGTGGTGGAGCTAACAGTAATGCAAAGCCAAATGAATCATACCTGCAGTTCTCAGATCGTTCAGTTCAGAAGCCAAACAACTCGGATATGATCAAGTTCACAAACAAGTATTATAATGTGCTTTATTGTATGCTCAAGAATCCTGAAAATAATGAGACTTGGGGGTTTAAAACTGTTACAGACAATTGTACGTAAAAATTGTTCCTTTTTATTATATAAGGACTGTCCACCCGGTGAGAAAGTGTAACTATAGCAGTTGTTTGAAAAGCAATACCAATGTAGATCCCAGATCCAGTGAGAGGGTGCTCTTACTGTTTGCTTCTCTCAGGTGAAATCAGAGCTCAAGATCAGCATCAAAGTTTTGCTCATGGACGCAAAATCAACGACAGATAAAAACTAGTTTGTCTCCTTGGAATAGTAAATGAAATATAAACAGTATCAAATAAAGGAACTAATATTGTGTGTTGTTTCCATGAACCCACTTTGTGTTTTTTTCATGTGCAATATCTACTTTTTTGTGCACCCTCTTCTTATTTTTAGCCACCATGGTGGACTTCCTGGCAGAGAACAACCTGTGTGGTCAGGCCATCCTCAGAATAGTCTCCAGAGGAAATGCCATCATTGCTGAGCTCTTGCGGCTCTCTGATTTCATCCCAGCAGTTTTCAGGCTGAAGGACAAGAGTGACCAGCAGAAATATGGAGATATCATCTGTGATTTCAGCTACTTTAAGGTTGCTGAAACAGAACTTCCTAAACCTTATTTATTACCAAACCTTCACACATGCTCAAAAGGCTGTTATTACTGAGTATTGGAACATGGTCATTTTTTTCTATCATATCAGGCGGTATATTTAACCAGTTGTATTGGTTAATATCGTTTCATCACATTTTAAATACTGGCGAATCCAATATTGCCGTACATTTATTGCTACAAGTTTGTGAAAGCATGAATAAAAAAACCTTCTGTGTAACATGTATAATATACTAGCTCTCTAATTGTACTACCTTAATTCCAATGTTGGAATTTTTTTTTTGTCACGAGTATCTATTAGACCTGCATTGTTTTATTGTAAAATTGCTTCTTGCTTCTCCAGGGTCCAGAGTATTATGAGGGGAAGCTGGAAGCAAAACCTGATCTTCAAGACCTAGATGAAGAGTTTAGAGAAAACAATATTGAAATTCTATCGAGGTTCTATCTGGCTTTTGAGAGTGTCCATAAATATATAGTGGATCTTAACAGGTAAGCGAGGATTGGATTATTTAGGTCGTTTGATCTGTTGTCTATGAAACATCATCTCTTTTTATTTAATTTACTATACGTGATAAAGATACTATTATAAAGTAAAACATTCTATTGATGATATTTGGTACGATTATACTTGCTCTTCTCAATAGATATTTGGATGACCTACATGAGGGTGTTTACATTCAGCAGACCCTGGAGACCGTGCTTTTAAATGAGGATGGAAAACAGCTTTTAGTGAGTAAACACATGTAAATCTGTTTAATTATGTAGCATTACAGGAATAAGCTAATGTAATATCTTTATATGGGTGATTCTCTTGCCTAGTTGACAAAATTATGTAAAAACTAACAGTTACCACCGAATTACAGTTTATATGTTTTTTGTCTGTCCACACAGTGTGAAGCACTCTACCTGTACGGAGTCATGTTGCTAGTTATTGACCAAAAAATTGAAGGAGAGGTCAGAGAGAGGATGCTTGTTTCCTACTACAGATACAGGTGCGGTTGTGAATCGCATGCCCCCACACACAACACACAATATTTTAGCGCAGACTCAAATGCTCTAAATGCTTAATTCTCTTGTTAAAGGTGACTCATTTCACTGTCCACCTAAAATATTAGAAACGATCATATGACTGGTTTAACCTTTTTTTCTGTTCTACTGCCTCCCTCTTTATTGGATGATTTATGAACATATAAATAAATGATTGTGATTTATTGCAAATGTTTTAAGACGTTAGTTTAGACGAAAATTTACTTGAAATTGAAATTGATTTTGTGTGTGTATCCAAAACATGTAGATTTTTAAAAACAATCTGTATTGTGTTATATTAGTGCTGCCAGATCTTCAGCTGACTCCAACCTTGATGATATCTGCAAGCTCCTCCGCAGCACAGGCTACTCCAGCCAGCCAGGAGCTAAGCGGCCAGCTAACTACCCAGAGAGCTACTTTCAGAGGGTTCCCATCAGCACCGCTTTCATCAGCATGGTAATAGGGAGACTGCGCTCAGACGACATCTACAACCAAGTGAGAAACATTTCGTCAAACATCATTTTTAGCTTTTTAGAGACAGAAATGGGAGAATTTATCCCTTCTGATTAGAGTGTTCCTTTGTTTTCTATAACAGATTTTATATCTGTTATAATATGACAGATTTAGATTGGGATGAATGTCCTGGGCTAGGCCTAAAAAATATATATTTTTCATCCTGTCCATCAGGTGTCCGCGTACCCTTTACCAGAGCATCGAAGCACAGCACTGGCCAACCAGGCTGCCATGCTTTACGTTTGCCTTTACTTCAGTCCTTCCATACTGCACACCCAGCAGGCCAAGATGAGGGAGATCGTGGACAAATATTTCCCCGACAACTGGGTAAGACATTTTTGCAAACGATTTCTTACCTCACATTGCATATCCTTAATCTTCATTATCTTGCCAGAAGATTAGAACTGAGGATAGAGAACTTTGTGAAATGTTGTGCCGCTCAGTTTTTTTCCCCATTTATATTGTTGCACTTAGGTGAACTTTTACGCTATATCTGTCTGCAGGTTATCAGTATCTACATGGGGATCACAGTGAACCTGGTGGAGGCTTGGGAGCCGTACAAAGCTGCAAAGACTGCTCTCAACTACACTCTGGACTCCGCTAACATCAAAGAGCAGGTAACAGGTGTCTCTTCAAAGTCACAGTTACAGTCCTTCAGTTTAAAAATCTATTGTATTACAGGTATTGATAATCACGTCCACAGAATTCACGAGTTAACCAATGTGGTATGAATCAAATCACACACATTTGTTAAAGAAGAAGGTGATTGTGCATCAGAGTTAAGTGTAGGAACAAACATGCACAAAGTCATAGTCACGAAGCCCTGCACCCCCAGCACTGATAAATAACCCAAAATACTGAGAAACTTTAAACGAATGTGTCCCTAATGACACCATTACTGTGTATTTAGGCCACTCGATATGCAGCAAGCATGGAGAGCCTAAGGCCTCAGGTGCAGCAGCTGTTAAAGGAAGGTTTCCTCAGGGAGGAGATCATCCTGGACAACATTCCCAAACTGCTCAACTGCCTGAGGGATTGTAATGTTGCTATACGCTGGCTGATGCTGCACTCCGCAGAGTCAGGTAAGAATATAAATTTCCTTTTTTAAATCCATAATGTAGCATGTTCAATAAGGTTTTGTTTCAACTTTAAATGACTGCAACAAGGTCAATGAATAAATTAAAGCTTTATTTTATCTAAAGAGGTTTTATATTCTCTTTAGTCCATTTCTGGTTAGTTTGAGGTAATGTTTCTTCTTTTCCAAAGATGGTGTTATTGAGGTTTTGGATTTACTGTTTATTAATTTTCTGTCTTTAGCTTATGATCTGAACAACAAACGACTGCGTCAGATCAAAGATCAAGTGCTCAACGACTCTAAGTACAAGCCTAAGATCCTTTTTCAGCTTCTGCTGGACACGGCTCAGTTTGAGTTCACTTTCAAAGAGGTGAGTCGGTACTGGAAAATGAGAACTTTACAGTACATGTGTCAAATAAGTGCCAGCATAATTTTATAGTTGTCCAGCCAGTTTTATTTCTTGTAAGGTGTATCTGCTCTGTAGCCTATTAGCACACAGTACGACAGCATATGGCTAGGTAGTCTATCATTAGGAGAGGACACAAATCTAATGTTCTCATTACACAGCTCATCTGACTAATCCTTCCTCATAGACTGAACATCTGTGTTACCCCTCTTCCAGATGTTCAAGCAGATGCTGTCAGAAAAGCAAATCAAATGGGAGAGCTACAAGAAGGAGGGATCAGAGAGAATGACGGAGCTGGCTGAAGTCTTCTCTGGTGTCAAACCTCTCACCAGGGTGGAGAAAAATGGTGAGTTGCATTGTTTGGTTTGAGAAGGTGAAGAATTACATGCACAGGAAAAAAAGCCTTACTCACGCAAGCATTTCATAGTTTGAATATCATGGCTTAAATGTCTTTCAGTTTTGAAGCCATTATGAGGAAAATGTTGAGGCAGGGAAAAATCGTCATAAAAGACACATACAGAGAGAGGTCACATTTCTGTTATTGCAGCTCACACTTTGATAACAGTTTGATAATGTTCCTACCCTGCATGTTCTACACACCTATATTACCCCTCACAGAAAACTTACAGGCTTGGTTCAGAGAAATATCAAAGCAGATTGAGTCTTTGAACTATGAGGACTCTACAGCTGCTGGGAGGAAGACAGTCCAGCTCATACAGGCTCTTGTGGAGGTGAGCAAGATAATGACATTTCGCTTTGGATACACATTTCAACAACACAACAGTGCTGATTATACCGATTTGAGTATTGAGTTCCTAAAACTTCAATTTCATCATGATATTCGTTGTATAATATATTATTCTATAGTTATTTTGTTTTCATTAGCGTTGTGCACATGTCTAGTAAATGAATCCATGAAAATGGCAGCACATCAAATAAAGGAAATTAGCTTTTATGAAACGTATATTAAAAGAGACACATAAGAGTACATAATAAAAATGTGTTTTTGGCCCAGTGAATTGCATTGCCCTTGTTTTCCTGTCTATCCTTCCACTGTCTGTGGTAAAATTAGAAATGAAACTAATATAATCATTAAAAAAATGCAAACACTAGGTTAGGCTTATTTTTGGAGCCCCCAGTAGCTACGTGATCATTTATTCCATGGGAACACTGTTCTGGACCAGTGCCTAATTATCTTTCATGTGCCAAAAAATGAATAAAGGCCAATAGAGAGAAGGAGATCCCACTGCTAAGAATGTGTCTGTACTCCTTGTTGTTTATCACTGCACAGTTATGTGGGTCTATCTAATGATTTTCTGTTGATCCTCAGGTCCAGGAGTTTCACCAGCTGGAGTCCAACCTGCAGGTTTGCCAGTTTCTGGCTGACACCAGGAAGTTCCTGCACCAAATGATTCGCACCATTAATATCAAGGAAGAAGTCCTCATTACGATGCAGATAGTTGGAGACCTGTCCTACGCATGGCAGATAACTGATAGGTACTTGCTTGCGGATAAAAATTAAAGTCCTAAAAATATTTGGGGAGAGAAGATGGTGGTAAACTACCCATAAATACATTCAAAATTTAAATATTTGAAAATGTAATTGCTACACGGTTCAGTTAAATGTCCTATAACACGAGATTGTTTCTTTATTGATTGTTATTGTATTGTTTTAGTGTCTCACATTCAGACTCCCTTCATGTGCGTTTTTCATATGTCTGCGTAGCCGTATTTATCCTTTTTGTCTGGCTTGTATTTTATTATGCAGCTTCACCTCCATTATGCAGGAGAGCATAAGAGTCAACCCATCCATGGTCACAAAACTAAGGGCTACATTTCTTAAGGTGAGTACTGTATGTGTCCAACAGACACTCATTCATAAACACACATACATATAGACAAATATCATTATATTATTTTATAAATATATTTTTATATTATATAAATATTTATAATATTATATTATAAATATTGCCTGTTACGTTAAACGAATCTGCTTGTGTGTGCACGTGTGACCAGCTTGCATCTGCGCTGGATCTTCCATTGCTACGCATCAACCAGGCTAACAGTGCTGACCTGTTGAGTGTTTCCCAGTTCTACTCTGGAGAGTTGGTGGCTTATGTCAGGAAGGTAAAGTGTATGAAAGTTGTGGTCTTTCCTGTGTTTTTTGAGCAGAGGTGACACATTGTTTTACCTTTGGTACTGTGGTTTCATCGCTTTGATATGTGAGCTCTGTATGATGCTGATTATTGTTCAGCAACAGCTGCAGTCATGATTAATGTTTTTAAAACCATCTGTTTAGCAGATTTACGCCAAAACAACTACTTTGCAATATGTGTATCGTAAGATGTTATTGCCTTCTGGTGACATTAGCCACATGCCATGGTACTTGATGTTTGAGGTTTCATTCCTGGTGGCTGTACACACGGTTTGAGGATTTTTAATTTATTGTGAGGTGTACTGCCCGCTTTCAAACACTGATTCAAAATCATCACACAGTACCGGCTGTAATTTGGGGTATGTTTTCTTTTCTCTCCAGGTGCTTCAGATCATTCCAGAAAGCATGTTCACCTCTCTGGCCAAGATCATCAAGCTTCAGATCCACGACATCATGGAGGTGCCCACACGTCTGGATAAGGACAAGCTCAAGGACTACTCCCAGCTCGGGGCTCGCTATGAAGTAAATCAACTGCTGAGCTTGATATAGTCTCACTGGCTCCTTGACTGTTGTTCAGACAGTCATTGAAGTAATGAAAAAGAACTCTTCAGATCCTATATATAATAAAGATAATTACATGAGAGGTCTCAAGTTGTTCTGTTTTGATGTCGACTCATCTGTTGTGTGTGAGTCTGAGGCAATCATACTACCAGCCATTTCTGATTTTTCAATCTCACTCATAACGTTTGATGTTAGCTACAAATTAGAAAAGAAAGACAGATATAGAAACAGATTGTGAAAGTACAGACGTGCTTGTGAACTGAAATAATTAGAATTTGTAAGACTGATAATGAAAAGGCATGTTTTGAAATGTAGCCCATTTCTTGAAAGAGTTTTAATGTTTCACCAGAATTGAAAATTTGAACTCAAGACAAAGTTGAAAGGCATATTTCAAGATATGCCATTCAAGGTCAACCTTTGCTGGTGTTCATCAACCTTTATATAGAATAATGTGGAATATACATTGTTTAGTGTATCCTAATTCTTTGACACGGGACTAATTTAATTTAAAGTTTACAATTGTATCTTTTGAATTCCTGCTATTCATGTGATTACAGGTGGCTAAACTCACACACGACATTTCCATTTTTACTGAGGGAATTCTTATGATGAAAACTACTCTCGTTGGAATCATAAAGGTAGATAACGTGTTGACATTTCGTACTTTTATTGTTTATGCAATGTTGGAATATTTCAATGTGCCACCCAAGAATATGTTGTATTACTTTCCTGCCGCATTGTCATTCTTAAGGTGGATCCTAAGCAGCTTCTGGAGGATGGCATCAGGAAAGAGCTGGTGAAGAGGGTGGCGTATGCTCTCCACAAAGGGCTAATCTTCAACCCTAAGGCTAAGGTATTACATCAGATCCACTGGATATTTTTATATTTTACAGTGCATTATTAAATTAAAAGGTGAAAGCAAACAGTAACATAGTACCCTGTTCTCCCAGCCCAGTGAGCTGATGCCCAAGTTGAAGGAGATGGCAGCAACCATGGATGGCTTTTACAGATCTTTTGAGTATATCCAAGACTACGTCAGCATTTATGGCCTTAAAATCTGGCAGGAAGAAGTGTCACGCATCATCAACTACAATGTGGAGCAGGAATGCAACAGCTTCCTCAGGACTAAGGTCAGGCTTAACCCATTAGCATGAATTTACAATTTCTGATCACATGCCTTAAAAGTCATCTGACATCACTTCATCCGACTGTAATCAAAAGCAAATGCTCTAGTTGTGGGCCTTCAAGTAATAAGACTTAATTGGTTGACTGGCTCTTTCCTTGCTTCGACCAGATCCAGGACTGGCAGAGTGTGCATCAGTCAACCCACATCCCCATCCCCAAGTTTCCGTCTGTGGATGAATCGGCCACCTTCATCGGCCGTCTCTGCAGAGAGATCCTACGAATTACTGATCCCAAGTATGGACTTTTAAATAAAGCAGTGGAATTGTTGACACATGTTTTTCTCTCAGAGCAACTTAGCTGAAAACAGAGATGCAGGCTTTGGATTTATGTTGATGACAACGTAAGATCTGTGACCCCTTTTTTTTTTTTTTATACAGGGCAACATGCTACATTGATCAAATGAACACCTGGTATGACCTGAAGAGCCACCAGGAGGTGACCAATAACAGGCTGTTCTCTGAGATCCAAAAAACCCTGGGTACATTTGGCCTTAATGGACTGGACCGTCTGCTCTGCTTCATGATTGTCAAAGAGCTGCAGGTAATCAGCTCACGAAAGATTAAAAGATTTGCTGGTAGCAACAAGTTGTCCCCAAGCTCCTATTAAAATAGAGAAGACATTACTGTTTCAAGGTCTGTATATCTATATTTAGTGCAGATACTAAATACTTTGCAACCTGTTTATCTCACCAGAACTTCTTGACGATGCTTCAGAAGACCATCCTAAGGGACAAAGCTGTTGTAGATGCCTTCAAATTTATGTTGGGTGCTGTCAATCCAGTCCAGGGCATTGTGGGTAAGTACTTAATTTAACAAGCTTACTGCCTACTAGTATTTGAGAAAAATGTAGAAAGTAAAAAAATACATTTTTGTTTAATAGCAAATGCCAGCAAAGTTTATGCCACTGCTGTGGCCAAAACTCAGAAGATCTGGGGTGCATACTTGGAGGCCATCATGAAGGTACTGTTCTTTTCTCATGTTAGTGATGAGAATAAAATGATATTCCTCATACCTGAGAAAATTCCCAGTGAAGACACAAGAAGGTAAAGTAATGCCAAATTAATGTGTTTGTTGTAGGTTGGTCAGATGCAGATTCTCAGACGGCAGATTGCAAATGAGCTGAACTACTCCTGCAAGTTTGACTCCAAACACCTAGGTGCTGCCCTGGAAAACCTCAACAAGTCAGTCTAGTCTCGTGACAAATTGAGTGAAATTACTGTAGTTGTACAGTGTAATTATTGTTCAGTGGAATGCATAGCTTTAATTATGTATGATTTAAAGATAATTAAGTGTTGTGATAGACATGATACATAATGTGTGTAATATACAATATATAAATGTATCATTAATTACTTTTTTATTTACCAAGCTCTTGTACTGTGTTAATGGTGCTATGATAATGGCCTTGTTTGCTTTAAGAAGAAAATATGTGAATTTTTCTTATTAGAGTTTGAGCACGAGTGCTGGTTGATAAACTCTTTCTTGTTCTATGCTAACTCTTAATGTGGACTTGCTAGGTCTTTGCTGGCAGATATTGAAGCTCACTACCAGGACCCATCTCTGCCATACCCTAAAGAAGACAACACTCTTCTGTATGAGATCACTGCCTACTTGGAGGCTGCTGGCCTTCACAATCCACTCAACAAGGTGATGTGATATTCTGACAACATGACGTGATAGGCTGACAAGTGTTCACATGAAATCTACTTAATCTCTGTTTTCTGTTTTGTTTGGTTATAATTACAATTTATTTGTTCTCTTCTCACAGATTTACATCACCACAAAACGACTACCTTACTTCCCCATTATTAACTTCCTGTTTATTATTGCTCAGCTGCCTAAGCTTCAGTACAACAAAAATCAAGGCAAGTTTTTTCCTTTTCTTAAGTTTGCTTCGTTAAATCCATCCATCCATCCATCTTCTTAGAGCTTGAAAGTGGATTTGTTTAGATACTAAACATATTCAGCATAGATGCTTATTCTGGGAAATATAGAAGTTACATTTCACAACAAAAGCTAGTTTTAAAGAGTGTGTGTGCCCCAGATTGTTGGTATACTATGGATAAATTATTTTTTAAAGCAATATGCCAGGCTTACTGGTGTGGAAGGCTGCATCTACATACACCATCACAAAACTGGCATCTTATATTTTCCCAGGAATGACGTGCAGGAAAACCACAGACCCAGTTGACTGGCCTCCACTAGTGCTCGGCCTGCTCACACTTCTCAAGCAGTTTCATTCCAGATACACGCAACATTTCCTGGCTCTCATCGGTCAGTTCATTCGCTCCATCATGGTGCAGTGCACAAGGTAACAAACCAGACTCGACTACTTAGCAATAGCTGTTTGTCTACAATCATATGGATGCCGTCTTGATTCTAGGAACTTATGACGATTATCCATTTGACTCCATTACAGTCAGAAGATTCCAGACATGCCTTCTGATGTGGTAGGAGCTCTGATGTTCCTGGAAGACTATGTAAAGTACACAAAACTCTCACGGAAGGTATGGCAACTTTCTCCAGCTAGTAATGCTGTAAAAATGAGGCATGTTGTAAGAAGAGTAGGTCAATAATATACTGGGAAATGTTTAGCATCAACATTATATTGTTATAGAGTGGCATGTAATACATTTAAGAATAGAACATCATTCAGCGACATAACCTAAAGAAAATGCAACTTTAGATATTTTTGTCTTGAATTTTTATTGCCTTTCCTGTGTAATATTAAGGTGTATTTCTCTTCATTTTCTCTCCATTCTTAAGGTGGCTGAAGCCCATGTGCCCAGTTTCATATTTGATGAGTTTAGAACAATACTGTGAATGTCTGGATGAAGCACTTCAGAGAATTGAGAATTATGCTGCCTTAGGCTTTTTTCCATGGAGACATTTTTAATTTGTCATAGTAGGAAAATGCACAGTTTTACTATTAACTGTAACGTGGCTCCATTCTAGTGAGCCTTCAGTATAAAAGTGTCACAGTCTGGACCCTGACTGTGAAGCGAACGGAATTTAGACATCCTAAATTTCAATTTCATCTCTACGTTTCCAGAAAAAAAATTATGTTAAATTATGCCTATTAAATTGAGTACTTGCATTTCAATGTTTAGACCATTAGACTGTGTTTTTAATGCACTAACAAATTGTACATATAATAGGAAAATAGGAGTTTTCATATCAATAATGTGCCAACTTTGCGTATAATCACTTTGTTCCATTTTCAAATGTAACTACTTAATTAATAAATAATATTGTTGATAATATGTAGTGTTGTGTCCGCTGTGTTGAAAGAAAAAAAGTTTTTGGCATGTAGAGGTTTTATTTTGAAGAGACAAACCCGGAAGTGAGGATGCAGCCATCCTTGTCAGGATGTTGTCTTTCCGGTTTGTTTGTTTGTCTGTTTTCCTGGTGTGGAGGCTCCATTTTAGCCGGTCGTCGCAGTAACTATAAAAACACGGTGAACTACTTCAAACTCCAACTGCGCTACGTTAGCTACATAAACGGGCGATAGCGTGGCGCTAAGCGGGCGGCGTTAGCGCGCTAGGCTAACGCACCGAGCATCGAGTTACCTGACGCGGGTCTCCGGAATGTCCCTGAGCGCCGTGCACGCGGCCCTGTCGGGCGTCAAGTCCTGCCGGACCGACGTCCAGGTGGGAATGGACGTCGTCACAGACGTGGCCATGGACCTGGCGGAGGCGCAGGGTAAACCTCACCGAATCATTCATTCATTTCTGTGTTTGCGTTGGTTATATTGGCGTCATCCATCCCGCAAGTGCATCACCAAATTCCATCATGAGATGAAATACATTTACTAAAGTTGCATGTTGAATCATATACTTCTTTACTACGTTATATGAAGGTTCTGACCACCTGTGCATCCAATGCATCTAACTCAGCGACTGTGTTACGAAGTCTACTTTGACAAGGTTATAATTACACAGTTTTTATGTTGAAACTGTCAGAAAGGTGATAATTCTACTGTGTGTTTATTTTTGAGGTCATAGAGGGTAGGAGAGTCTTACTGGACTGCAGTATAAGAAGAGATAGTTCTAAAGTTTTGGCCATGTCATTCATTTTAAGGAGAGTGGTTGTGCATCGAGCCATTACAACAGTTATTAGGTTATCACTTACACGCCAGCTAATGAAATAATAGCAATACTCATGTAACATAATAGGATAACCAGGGTAATTCTGATTACATTGGTACATTACATAGTTTGAAATTGAGTATTTTTTTTAGAGTTGTTATAGCTACGTTTACTTGAGGGGTATAAACATTAATACCACAAATGTTAATGCTTGTGTGGTGTAGATATGGAGGCGAACCCTTACATCAAAGAGTTGGAAGCCATGATGCTGGAGTGTGCCAAGCTGGACAGAGACATTAACAACTTTGTTGTTGTCGTGGAACAAGTCACATCCGAGGTGAGAGCCACCTTTACTAATCTCTTAAGTTGAAAACCTATTTACCTCTATACTCAATAAGCACGCCTGGGCCAAGAGGCATTACTGGGAGAAAAGACCTCAATAAATGATGTGTGTATTAAGATTATTTTTTAAGGTAGTTCACACCCCCTACTCAGCTGTATACACACTAGTCTTAATGTCAGAGCATTATGTTTAAAAATTAGGGAGAAGACGTTGACTTTAATTGCAAAGGGTCAAGCAAACAGCCTAACATACCTCAGTCTCTGTAGGTCACTACCCAGCAGTCAGAGGCCATGTTCAGCATGTCTGCGAAAGTCAGGGAGCGCTTCGCAGAGAGAACAGCCGGACTTTCTGATGCCGAACTGCACCATCACCAGAAAGTAGCAGCCTTCAAGGACAGCATCAAGAACTCTTACAACCAAGGTAAGGTGTGAAGAGGAACAAAGAGGAATTTGTCCTGCAAGACTCAGAGCAATGTAATCAGGCCTTATAATAGGCTTATAAAAGCTATGTTTGCTTATCAGACAAGGAACGAGAAAGGATGTCCCCTTTTTAGAATAATTAACTTAATTTTATACACACGGCTTCTTTTGTTTACTGTTGAATAATTATGTTTGCCTGTCTTGCCAATTAAATTTTCCCAGACTAATTCAGTCCCAAAAGTTGAATTAGATTACCCAGTGAAAAATGAGAAAGTGTATTTGAAGTGTGAACCTTATGATTTGAGGTGAGATTATTTCACATAGAGGAAATGTATTCTGAGAAGGATTAACCCATGAGACATCATTATTGTTCGCTGAACAAGTGTCAAAATTATCATTTCATGTTATTTTTAAGAGATACTGATCTCTTTAAAGCTTAAAATAAAATATGTTTGCTGAGTTCTGGTTGAGCCATTGCATCATGGCCTGGGTGACTTTTCGCAGACACGGTGTAGACTTATTTAATGCCTTAGGCTTTGGATGATCTTTGAATTCTAGTAAAAGATAGTTGTAGCTACACTGGAATAACAACAATAAATATTGTGAGCTTTATAGGTTGGTTAAAATGGGGTAATGCTTTATATGTAGTTTGGTGTGTTAGATTAGGATTAACTCTGAATCTTTCACTAGGTAAGTGGGACATAGCTTTATTCCATCGATGCGATGCAGTTTTATCCAAGCTCATGTCCTTGCCGGTTGAATATTCTCCTGCTACCTTGACACTATCTAATACATCATTTATCACTATGACTGGACAGTTGGAAACAAATCATAGGTATGATGTGTTTTCAGCTAACCAAGGGTCAGCAAACAACATCGAGGAGCTTGATGAGGACATCGCTGTTACACAGAGCCAAGTCAACTTCACCTGCCCTCTCACACAGGTGCACCATCTGTCTCCTGTTTTTATATTTGCTCCTAATCAATTTTTAGCCTCAGTGAGAAAGAATCTTTATAACACGTGTCTGTGCATCTGTATTGTAGGTGGAAATGGAAAACCCAGTAAAGAATAAGAAGTGTAACCATCACTATGATGAAAAAGCCATACGGGGTCTGATCAAGACAAGACTGAACCACAACAAGAAATGCTGGTAAGACGTCCTCCCTTGGAGGACTGTTAGAAAGTTGAGTTTTTCCTGCAGTAAACAATTTAGCAAATTGGTGTGGGAACAGGAGTTGGCCTTAATTCACATTTTCTTTCATATGCTTCTTTGATGTTTGAGCAAAGTTAAATGTGGCTGGTCCCAGGAACACTGAAGTCCCAGTTGTGGGATCCCCTGCTTATGGCTTTGAGTCCTGACTGTCGTCACTGTGCACACCTAACATGCACAGATCATTTACAATTACTGTATAACCGCAAAACCCAAGAGGGTTTTACCTTATTATTATACACATGATCATATAATGAAGTGCTGCAGCCAGCTGTGAACTCTGGTGGGCCTCAGAGTTCTGCTGCTCATTGTCATCCAGACTCACTCAGCTAATGCCCGTCACTCACTCCAGTTTGTCACCAGACAAACTATAAGATGTGCTCCAATAATAGAGCGCTCACAGCAGATGATACAGGATTTCCGAGCAGTGTTTTTTCTTTCAATTAATCTAGTGTGCAATCAAGTCATACAGCATGCCTGGGTGATTTGGTTGAGACCATTATTGCAACATTTAATAGGAATATTTTACAGTGGCAAAATCTATATCATAGCAAATGTCTGCAAAAATAATGTTAGACTATCAGAATTATTTCAAATGTAGTTAACTGTGTATGAATCCAAACCTCCATTACATATATTGTAATGAAGGTTAAATTAATGGAGGTTTTTGTGTGTTAAGTGTGCTGCTCTTTCTGTTCTCTAGCTGTCCTGTGGTTGGCTGTGGGAACACAGATGTCAAAGAGTCAGACCTCATTCTTGACCAGATACTGAGGAGAAAGATCCAGAGCCAAAAGAGAAACAGCAACCAGACTTAACAAACTTGTACTGGTAACTCTTTGTAAATCAAAAAACAAACATGCCACTGGAAGTTTTTTCACTTTTCATCAGTACTGAAGTTTTTTACGTGCGTTCGCTGATACAGAGTTTTTTTTTTCTGAAGATTATAAGTCACGAAAACTCTGCTGTGCAGTTAAATTTTTGTGGTCGAACTGGATTTTGTTCAATCCAGTCTTGCCGAATGTAAATAAAAGCTTTAAACTTTGTTTGAATTCTTACCATCAGAGTCAGTAACCGGGGATTGGTTGGTAACTGGGGAATTAATTTTACATGATGCAGTAAAGTGACAGAACCACAAGAGAGCAGCGTCTGCATGGCAACACAGGTCCAATATACTGAGCCAAACCAGAAAAGAAGAAATCATTTTTACATCTCTGAAGTATAAGTTTCAGGATTGTCAAAGAATTATTAGAAGAGCTGTAATGAACTCTGGAAGATGTTAAAGCAGCAAGTGCCTAGTTCGGTCTTTCTTAAGGTTAGCGAGCATGTTTTCATGTACTTTATATAAATCATAATGCTCATAAATTAATTTGGTAAAATTTCCTCATTTGACCTGTGCTCTTAAGTGTTTAAAGTAACCAGTTGTTCCAGTCACAGATTAAGTCGGATGTTGGTGATATCAAAGGAATTTCCATGAAAAAAAGTTTTTGTCAACAAGCCATAAACAAATCCTTTAAAATCTGCAGAAATGCACTTGCATGATTAAATCTCTGCCCTCCTCCCCACTGTTGCTCACTGTGAAGGGTCTTTGTTCCTAGGAGAAACAAACAAAGGCTGCGTTGAGATGGAACTAGGTAATCTTTTAATAACCTTGCATCAGGCATTTTAAAGAATCTGCAATTGCTATTTCCTGTCAGAGTGTGTCATGCAGCATTGAGAGCATTTCACCATTGAACATATTAAGTGGCACGAAATAATCTAGATAATGTTGCTGCATTCATTTCTCTACTGAATTGCCATTCTGCAAATCTAATCTTGTTTACTGCACAACACTTGAAGTCACCGGTAATTTCACAACATCAGTTCAATTTGTGGAGAGGCATCGGCATTGAATTCACCATGTCGCAGGGACAGCTATTAAGCGGTTTCTTTGGAGCGATGTAAAGCTGTACATATCCTCAGTCATTCATTTACAACATTTTACAGACACACTGGGCAGAAAAGAAAGTAACCCTAGCTTTTCCATAGCTGTTCCCTTTTTTTTTTTTGGTTATGTTTGATCTAGAATTCACATTCATCTGCTCAAATGCTCCAGGAAGTAGGTGCAGTGGCTGCCTGAGACATTGTAAGCCTCAATATTTGGCTTGTCCATGGAGGATTTTACCTTTGGCTGGAAGTGAACATAGTGAACATTTCACTCTCTGGCATAAGAGTCCTGGCCGGGGGAATGCCAAAGCTGGATGGAGAAGGATGAGAACAGCAGGGCTCTGGTAAGGCTGGCGATCCAAACTCTGGTTTGATCCAGGTGTCATGCTTTTCTCACACAGCTAAATCCAACGGTTTGACACCCCATCAAAAAGATTCTGGCCCTTTTGCGCTTCCACCCAAGTTGATACACTTCTACAGAGTTGTCAAGGTAACTATATTCTCTGCGGTTGCCCACATGACCTCCCCTTACTGAAGTGAATAAAACCCATTTCCTGCAGAGCACAGTTATTTAAGGCTGCAAGTGATACCAGCACTTTGCAGAAAGTACTCTGAACTGAGGAAAAGCCCCAGATTGTTCACATTGATGTAAATCTGTGCTTGTGCAATCGAGCTGCAAACGAGTCCTGTGCTCACAATCTTACTTTGTTTTGAGTCAATTTTAAAGGTGGAGATTTTGAAAAGCACGTGTCCATACATTTAAGAAGGACGAATTCCATTTAGCTGCTTCAGTTTGAACCTAGAATTCAAGGTTCTAAGTTTTGTTTATGGTTTATTTAAAGTTTAAAAGAGGCAGGAGTGTTTGATCCAGAGCAAAGTTGCTCCTTTTCTCCGGGAAAACACCAGAAAGAACAACATAATTCTGGGTTATATTGTTTGGAGTTATGTCTGCTGCTTACAGTGACACTAAAATTGTTATTTAATAAAATGTAGGCCTTCACATTTTGCACAGTAAATTTGGATGGTGTTTCCTGTTTGCAAGAACTAAGAAAATTTAAGATTAAATCAGGATTGGGAAGCATGTTTCCATTAATGTTGAATTAGTTGCAAAAGAGATGCAACTTTTCAACACTTATGACCGTATAATGTTAGACTTGTCTGCTTTATATGTTTGAAATGATAACTTTCTAATTGTTGCACGGCTGCTGCCTTTGCATCCGGACGCTCTCTGTGATTCTGTGCACAAAGTTGCAGACGGAATATGCAAATGAGGCAAAAAGGCGCACTGCCGCTTTAAAGGACAACACCTCCCAGCAGTTGCTAGATCCTGGCTGAGTTTCGTTGCAACAAACAGTGTCTCATGCAACAGTCTGTACGGCAGAGAGAAGCTCACAACAAGCCGCCTTATCAGGAAGGAGGGCAGCCGCCAGCACAGCCCGAAAACCCGGCCGACGTTACCGATGTGACAGCGGGAGAAGCTTCGAGCCGAACCGCAGGTGCGTGTGTCAGCTGGTCAGAGTGAGTCGATCCTGTGGGGATGATCCCGGGCGGCTCCACAAAAGCTCGGAGACAGACTTAGGTGAGAGCCCAAGTGTGGATTATGTCATGTAGTGCCGGTACTGCAGCAGAAGTGGCGACTGAAGTAGTTGGAATACTTTCGTGGAAACTGTGAACCAACAGGTGAAACCTGACACACCTGTTGGGAACGTAACCCGCGCGTAATAGTTTGACTTGCAGATGGAGGTTTGAAGTCGTTCTTTGAGCTGATGTGTTGTGGATTTCTGTGCACGTAGGTGCCGCCAAGGCTCGTCTGGAGGGAACCGACAGCCGGACATGGATTACTGGTGACCGGGTTCTCTGGATTCGGTTGAACCGCTGCTGTGTCTCCTCCCCGGTGAAGTGAGCGCGCCGAGAACAGGTGGATCCTGTTTGTGTGTTCAGCCTTGCCGTCATTCATCCACCTGTCACGTTTATGGGGAATCAGGTGGAGAAATTAACACATCTGAATTACGCGGAGGTGCCAACGTCGGACCCAAATGGGTTCGATCCGGACGACGACGGACCGCGGATCGGCGTCTCGTACATTTTCTCCAACGACGACGACGACGACCAGGACGACAATCTGGGCCACTTTCCTTCCGACATCCACACGGTGAACCACGAAGAGAAGCCGTTCGACCCCCAGGACGAGCTGGAGTGCGCCATCTACTACCGAGACGAGTGCGTCTACGAGAGAACCGGCGGAGCGGCGACACTCTCCGCGGAAAGTCTCCTGAACAAGTGCCGGCCGGGGGACCTGCTGGAGTTCGTGGCCGCGGGGCAGTATCCGCACTGGGCTGTTTACGTCGGCGACTTCCAGGTGGTTCACCTGCACCGCGCCGAGATAAAGAACAACTTTCTCACCGACGTGAGTCAGGGCAAAATGGGCCGGATCGTGAACGGTCTGTACAGGTTCCGTGCGCTCCCGCCCGAGGTGATCGTGCGCAACGCCCTGGACCATGTGGGCTCCAGAGACCGGGAGCTGTACTGGAGAAACTCGGAGTGTTTCGCCGCCTGGTGTCGCTTCGGCAAACGGGAGTTCAAAATCGGAGGAGAGATCCGGATCGGGAAGCAGCCGTACAGGTTAAAGTTGCTCTTCTCCGAGAAGAAGAGCCACGTCCTGGAGTTTCAGAGCTTGGAGGACGTGATCATGGAAAAGAGGAGGAACGATCAGATCGGCAAACACGCCGTGTCGCAAGAGCTGGCCAACCACCTGAACACGACACAGGAAATCAAGGAGGAACCGTACGTCAACTGATCCGCTGTCCCGCGGGGATCCGCAGAGAATCGGAGGATTGTTTGTGTGTTGGTGCATCTTTGCCCCCTGGTTCGCCAAGAGCCCAGCTGATGCCACGATGCAAACAGATGTGCATCAACACAGGGAGCAAAAAAACAGAAAATGATGTGATGATGACACTTTCTCTAGTCCAGAAGGGTTGTGGTAGTAATGACAGAGGTCCTCCCTCTTTCCAAGAAAATTCCCATTTGCATTGCGCCCTGGATGGAGTCACTCTCTAATTCAATGAATCTTTGCACAGAGGAGCCTGACAGTAGCACTGAAAGCGCTTGTTCCTGTACAACTCAGGTGTTGGAGACGGTTACAGAGTGGAAGAGGGACCACTGCAGCTCGTCTTGTTGTAGGTCAGCCTTGAGGATTCCCCTTCATTGCTTTATAACTGATCATCACACAGCTTTACCCACTCTGACTGTTCACAGCCACGACTGTGCACCTTCATTGATTCACCGGTTTCAACCGTTTATTTTTTTGGAAAAAAAGCTGTTTGTATAAAATAATATGGAAATAAATCTATATTTGAACCGTAAAGTTTTTCTCTTTGTAGTGAAGAACCTTTAAAAATGTTTTATGGAGATTTAATGCAATTAAACTATCTACTTCTCAGGAGAAGTAGGAGAGGTTCATCCAAAACACCAGCGTTGCTTTGCACATGCAGCTGCCCCCCAGGTCAGGGCCCCCGGGGGAGCCACAGTTCTGCACTTTGAGGATCCCTGCTCTTTGTCTGTTCTGTTCTGTGAAGAGGAGCATTTACTTTTATTTTTTATAACAGGTGCTAATGCTGCCAGTTTTGTTCCAAATATTTACCTCCCTGAGCTCCCGAAACTGCTCGAACATCCGCTGGACGTTTTGTTTTGTTTACACCTCTGCCGATTTGAAGATAAAGTCGCATTTGAAAGTAGAGCTTCTGGCTAAACATGTTCTTAAATCAAATTTGGCTTTTTTTTTTTTGTTTTTGTTTTTTTATGTTACTGTCCCTGGAATTATGAGCATTACATTTTGGGCAAAGTGGCAGGTTTGTTTGTGGACACCCACAAAGAGGCTCAGGTTTTTCCCAGCCATTTCTGTAAACACACAAATTAAGAAAAGTCTATATGGCTAAATGAGCAGGGTGTAGAATTAAAGATTAAAAGTTTGATGGCAAAACAAGCTATATAATTAAGGATGTTGTTGAAGAGGATGTAGACGTGACCTTTGATTTCACAAAGGTTTTCAAAAGATAAATGCCTGTGACGTGGTATGTTCACATATGGAGGCTGCAACGGAAATTACAGCAGGCTCAGACGTTGCTTTAAACTGCTAGACCTTTTTTTCCTCCCCTGTATTTCAGAGGAAGCTGATGACTCTTTCATAACCAGGCTCTTGACTTGCATTGCTAGTTTTTTGGCCTTCATAATATTTGCGTGGAGATACTGTTGTAGTCATTTTGCTGCAGGTAAAGTCCCACTGGATTCAAATCAGGATTCTCAACAGTAATGGTAGCGAATAGGAAAGCTGCCGGACATATTCATTAGCATTTTCAGTCCTCTGTGGTCTCCGGTGATGAAATATGAATTGTATCTATTTGTGTGTGTAGAGCATATTTATGCCAATCAGTCATATTTCTTTAGCACAAAGAGCTCCAAAGTTCAAGCAGCTGCCAGTAGTGTTGTGTAACTTTGAATATTAACTCACATTTTCCATCATGTGACAAAGCTGAAATGTACTTTTATATTATATGTAGGCTATTGCATACAATCCGTCTCTCCCCCCAAAATTTTGCTTTTTGTGTGTTTTCTATACTGTATGTGAAGCCTACGGTTCAACGTGCTATAAAACTGACAACATACAAATTTCAGCCTAGAAAACGGCATCATGGTATTAGCTAAATTAATTTTTATACCATCAAAATACAACGAGCTGGATCCTTGAGGTCTAGTGAACATGCCAATTGATTCTCCTCCATAACACACATGCAAACCGGATTTTAAAAGTATTTTAAATCCAGGGTTGTGTAGATTTGTGTTTACTACCTCTGCACTGCTTTGGCTGATGTGTGGCTGCTCGTCTTTGAACATCACTGCCACCTTACTGTTAACAAGAAGAATCGTGTGATGCAAACAGAACGGGGCCCACCCATAAAGACATTGCTCCACAATAATGTCCAAAAGCTCCCCGGGCTGCCTTTCACGTAGCTCATCTGTGCAGAAATGAAGTCCGTTTCATCATAAACCACATGGTATAGTAAGAGTGATCTGTTGAAATTCCTTATTCTACCACAACACTCAATGTGTGAAAGCTTTTGGTTTGACATGTTGGCTGATTCATGTCAGCCTTTTGGCCACAGAGTCTGTCATGTTTGCTTTGGAGGATTGGAGGAAAGCCCATACCCTTTAGGCAAAACTGGCAACATTTCAGAGATTGGGGACAAGCCAGAGCTCAAATCAAAGGCATCCTGTGTTTATGAAATGTCATTAAATAGAAAAACATCCTACGTGCGCAAGTCTAAACTTTGGAGGAATGAGGAGATTGTATCTGACAGACCTACAGGAAGTGGCAGCGTATTTCAGATGTGGCCTCAAGCCACAGAGAGATTGTTATCCGTGTTCAACAAACACTGCGTAGCTTGAAGATGGATAGTTTGAGGACATTTGACAATTTTAGGTTATGTGCTTGGCTGCTTAGAATTTGAATTTCACCTCGGGGCTTTTATTAGATTGCCAGTTTATTTTTTTTTCAACCACTTGATCTTGTGCTGCTCCAATAGTGTCCGTGAACTGCTGAGTTTTTCCTAATAAATAGGATTCGTCTTTAACCATCAATGGCTGTTGGGAGGGAGAGTGTGTTTGTAAGATAAGATAGTATGAGTGATTATTAGGAGTGTACACCAGCCTTTGATTAGCGGTGGCATTTTAAAGGGCTTCAAGAACCAGGCCACTTTCCTCCGCGTTAGCACGTGGCTGTAAAACTGTGACTGTGTTTTCCCACATCTGTACATTCATCTGGCACAGACAGAGACAAAGTGCTGTGGGGTTTTGCCTGTCACGCCATTTCCACTGCCCACTCACTTGAATCATGTTAATGCTTGTGTTTCGAGAGACAGTTCCATTTCCTGTGAATTACGGAGAATAATGAAACTGCAGAATCTCTTGTAAATCTGAAATTAACAACACCGCATTCATTACCAATCATCGATCCACAGTGCGGCAACGCACACAACTTTTTCGTTCCACATTTTCACTGTAAGCTTTGCTTCTAGCCCCAATCACCTGCACTGGGTTAATAATTACATGTGGCTCCCACCAGTTTGACTTGGACTGGATTGTGTTTACTCTTCGCGTCAGACTGCCACTGCGTTGTGAGTCTTTCTTGTCTCGCCACAGGATGACCGGTTGTTTTTTTTAGCCACACAATAGCAAAGTCCATTCCCTCCCAGTTCCACAGAGTTCAAGGATCGCTCTCCTTTTTCAAAGCAGCATTCCCATAACCTGCTTTTACACAGTTTTGGCGTCGCCTCTTGTTTTTTAACTGCACAACAATTGAATTCAGTTTACTAAAACGCATGCAGGCAGGCAGGCAGCCAGCGTTCCCATGTTCCCGTGTTCCTTCCTTAGTGGTTTCTTTCAGTTTCCTCGACAAATGTGGTTCGGCAGGACTGAGCAGTGGGCCGTAAAGCTGGGGAATTGTTGCGCTCAGAAATGATCAATTCCTAGAAATCGTGCTGGTGTCAACAGGAAGTCAGACTGGCTGCTGATAGCAGACATCACATAAGAATAGCTTTCCAAGACAATGGAAGAATATGTGTGATTTGATCGTTTCTGTCTAGAAGAAGAGGAGTGTAATTTGTCAGACAACAGGAGCTGATGAGAAGCCTCTCTGAATGGAATCAGGCCCTATTCTAGTTTTAAGCTGTTGTGTCCAGTCAGCCGGGTCTGTCTGGTTTACATAAAGGAGAGCCAGAAAACAAGAAAGGCCCTGAGGAAACCTTCAGTACCCTGACCCTGTTTCTTTAAACGGGGATGAATGAACAAAAGGAATAAAAGAAAGAGAGGAAGAAGGAGCCATAAATTATGAAGTTACAGAGATGGAACCACAAACTTCCAAACCACAGAGATGTGACTGAGAATTGTTCCGTTCAAGCTCTCTGACCTGTTTATCATTTAAGTTATTTATGGCAGGATGATTTAGTAACTATCAACACTTTATCTCTTTCCGAATCCTCCGATTGCTTCCTGCCTTGCATCTACAGCGTTGCTGTGTATAATTGTGCAGCTTACCAGAGGTTAAAAATGGACTAAATGACACTTGCAGTTAGTTCAGAAGCTAATTATACACTAGCATGCCTTTTTACTCATTTACACAAACGGAAATGTTGTTCTTTAAACAGTATTTCTTTCCAATATAATAATACTATAATATTTGACTTCTTTCATGAAAATGTAGCTTGTTACATTAAAAGCTGTAATGTCCATAGTTTGAAGGGAAAACTTTCATCTTTCATATAGACTTTAAAACGTCAACCAGGTGAAACTCTTAGAACAGGAGCTCACAGTTGGGAAAACATGTCAGGTTGAAAGCAGTAGTCATAATCCTCTCACTGTCTCGTTCTCTCTTTGTTTTTTGGAAATTAATAGAGCTTACCCTCATCGCTGTCTCTTCAAAACTTCCTCCCAGGTCCCAAGGAATCAAATTAGTGCTTATCAACATTCTTGCTGTTCTTTAATTTTAATTCCATGTTTCTGCTCCTGTGCTGTATTGGTTTAATTGTCAGGGCCAGAGGTGTATTTTCCGGTGGCCTTCAAAGAAAAAACAAATGAGCTAATCTATCCTAATGTGCTTACTCTCCTTTTTCCTGCTCTTGTTCATTCCTTGTTTGTTTTCTGCCTCCCTCCTGCTTGTCTTTTCCTGTTTCATTTGACACATGATGATACCCCTGACTCAGATTTTTTTGGTATGTCATTTTTTCCATTCTGTAAACTGCAGATTTTGGATGCCTGGTGGTGGTGCACGCAGAAAATAAACAGCTGTAAATAATGGTGAAATGAGCACTACTAAGTGTTGGAAAGTCCACTGGTCTAACCTACCAACATCTCAAATTAATAATTGACATTTTGAAAAGTACACCTAGTGTCCGTTTAGACTTCTTAGCACGAGTTGGATTAAAAGATTTATGTCCGTCTCCCTTATCTTTGCATGTTTGCATGATCTCCCTGTGCTTGTGTGGGTTTCCTCTCTGTACTCTGTTTCCTCCCACAGTCCAAAGATGTAATTGTAGGATGATTGGTGATACTAAATTGCCAGTAGGTGGAGGGCAGCGTTTGTCTCTGTTTCAGCCCTGAGAAGGAATGGGGACATGTCCAGGGTGTACCCTGCCTCTCGCCGAATGACAGCTGGGATGGGCTAAACAGTTAAAGATAACGGATGAATGCCTGTGCATTGAATATAACGTTACAGTGGGCAGCTGGTTAGTCTGTAGCTTATAAAGACAGACAAATGGAGGAAACAGATGCCTCCTTCTGTCTAAAGATAAAGAAAAATCTGCCAGCAGCAACTGGGTTTGTTCAACCTCGGTTAATGCTAAAGTGTGAAAACAATCATTTGTGGTATACATGGAGTTATGTGTCAGACTGTGGCTGTGGCTGGTTGTCTGGAAACTTTACGGGAATCTGCACCGTGTACTTACAGTATTTATACTCTAAAAAGCAACTGATCCTGGGATGGATCCATTATGGAATCCAATCAGGCAAACTTTTCCTAGCTGCCCTCAGTGTTAAGGCTGCAGGTAATTAGCTTGGAAGGAAGCATTTTTTAGACGGCAGATCAAATAAACTAACTAACCCTTGTTAAATATGTAGCTCTTACAAGACGGTGAATATGTGTACTGTGCAAATGTCATATGATTTAGTTTTTAAACTAAGGTTAGCAATGATCACTGATGGTTTAATAAAAGAACGATTTGATCATAATAGTGTCTCATCTCTTGAACTGATGATAAAACGTGGCTAGGTTGGATGCGTGTCTGAGAGTCGAGATTAACCTGCAGGCATAATGTCTATATTCAGCCTGTGACCGCTGAGGCTGAATGGTAAAAAGGTCTGCACATTGGTCTGCAAGTGACATTTTCTGTATGTGCTTGTACATGTAATTTAAGCAAACTTCACATTTTCTTTGTGAACATGTGCATGTGTAGTGCACGTGTGAATATTTCATAGTTTAATGTGTTTTTGGACACTCCTCCCTGCTATTTACAGTACACAACAGTATCGATACCTCACCTGTTTCCGCTGTCGTGTTGACATCACAATACCTCCTCTCGCCTGTCAGTGAGAAGAGCTGCGATTCCTTACTCCATCTCCAGCTGATAAGCATCCCCTCATCCTTTTGTGGGTATCTGTTATGAATGCAGGTGTGCTCAGTAGCAAGCTGAATATCCTGCTGGCTTAATCAAAGATATGGAAATCTAAGTATTAGAGCAAGGGAGACAAGGAAACATTGCCGTATGCGTGTACCTGTGAGGTATGCTCATGCACACATGTAGTGTGATATAAGACTGGTGGCTGATGGAGTAACCTGAGGTCTGGCCCTGCAGGCTAGATGTTGGCTGCTGATAATGTGACACTGTTGAAGCTAATGGAGGCAAAGCCAATTTAGACTCACTCTGTGGCCGTGTGATATCGCCACATCGACCAGATTGATGAGAACTCGAAGACAAGCTGTTGTGCATCAGCATTTGAAGATTTGGGATTGCAGTCTAGACAGCGTTAAGAGTAAAAAAAAATGTACTGAGGAAGAAGTGGGAACAGGAGTGGAATTTTAAAATAAAATCTGAGCAATACTGATATTTTCGCAGTGAATTGTCTGTCCACTCTGAGACAAAGGCTGAAAAAACGATGGAAACCCATTTATACGTCCCACACACATTTAGGGACACAAATGTGAAGAAGGCCTGTGGCCTGCATGTTGTTTTAACTGGAAGAGCGTGTTTCACTTTGCTGGTGGAGGTTTGTCACAGCAACACATCTTACCAGTGTAATTGCAGTATCCCAGAGATGGATCAGTCTCCCATGTGTACCGCAGTTTATTGCCTCATAATTATGAGACTAATTACGAAGATGTATTACAACCCCCCGTGTGCACGGATATGTGTGTACAAACAATTCATAGACACACAAACTCGCATACACACATCAATCAGAAATGGTGTAGCTGATGATTAAAATCTCAATGTGAAAATGGGAGGCAGTAATGAGTATGCCACCGCCTTTCCTGAGTTCCGAGTGTTTGCTCTGAAGCAATACTAATGCTTCACTTTAAGGTCTGAGTTTGAAATGTTTTGTGAACAAAGCTCCTGATTCCATTTTTAACTAAATGTGTTGACAAGAAAGAAGCAATTAAGCCACGTTCAAGTTTTGACATCTTGTTATTACGGCTTTCGAATGCAAACTTCTTTTGAAGAATCACCTGTGCTGTCGTCATTGCAATTACAGAGAACTATTTTATTGGTACTGCGACATTTCATTTATGAGAGTTCTTCTTGTAAATTAACTTCTGTTTTTTCTCCTACGCACCTGTCACCATGAGTACTGCGATGTGCTGTGCAGCTGCAACTGGAGTACAGGAGCACAATAATTACAACAAGGCTCTTCTGTGTAATATCAATCAGGATATAAGAAGTACAATAAATTAAAACAACTTCACATAGAGAGCATTATTTTTGTTGTCCCTCGGGCGTGTTACAACACATTATACACTCTTTGTGCAGAGGCAAGAGAAAGAAGGGGCAGCGCAGACACACACACGCCCATCCTGGAGACCTCTGGGGATCTTCAAGGACAATGGTGGAGTACTTTACACAAGCACAAGGTGTGGCTTCTCTGACACAGTAGGACTTGAGCATTTCATGTGTTTGCACACAGTGGGACGCAGACACTCATGTTTATGCAATGATTCATTTCCAAAACAACATAGATGTGAGAGGCCTGGGCCCGCTGGGCCTGCTGAAGTGAAGTCCAAACTGTGACGACAAATATAAGCATAAAAGGGACACGCAGGCATTGTGTTTCAACCTCGATTGTGATAAAATCAGAGTCCCCGTGTGTCTGTCTCTGCCCCATGAACACAAGTAGAACAACAGAACTCCGTCATGGGCACGTTCTCTCCCGGGAGACCCATCCTGTGCCCACAGAGAGAGAGAGAGTGCAAAGAGAGCAGGCAGTGGCCCTGCCGTTGACACAAATGTGCTTTCATTAAACTTTGACTGAAGTTCATCAAAGAGCATTCTGCCCCTTCAGCAAATCCAGTTGTGCTCATAGCAGCAAACCAGAGATAAGTAGTTAACTCTTTCATGATAAAGACTCCATTAGTGCTTCACACAGAGCTCCAGCGAAGACGGGGGAAGGAGGAGGAGGAGGGAGGATGATAAGTCCATGTTTCTAAACAACAGGCACATTTCTCTCTCTTCCCGCCTCCGTGTTCAGGATATCCCATTTGGCTTGGAAGCAATGTCATTATCAAGGGACAGACTCCGGCGGGGTATTTTACGGATTGTCCTGATATTGTAAACTTTCAGTTTTGTGGCATTTTTCTAAATCATATTAGTTCCACGAGTTTGTCTCATCTTTGTTGCGTTTGCGAGTTACTCGCACAAAGGTTATCTGTGTGCCAAATCCCAGCAGCGCTTGTTCAGACAGGCTGGGGGGGCTGCGTCTTTCTGGAGGCCCGGTGTGTATTTATGAGAAAATTCAACAATTTCCTCTTTATAAAACAAGACACAGCCTTGTGGCCCCTCAAATCACCCCATAGCTGCATCTGAATGAAGAATTTGATACCTACACGTATCCCAGCAGCACACCCACATGCACACCACAATGAACACTATTTTGTTCCAGTATAGTCGCACAGAAGCATAAAAATATTCAAATATATGTTTGGTATTTTCCCCATGACTTTCAAATGAATAATTCAGGCCTAATCTTCAGAGGGTGCCATGAATTGAACATACACCAATCAGCACTGGCCGTCTCTGTCTGGTTTGCAGCGTTTAATGTTGAACAATCAACATACAATTTTGCCCATTTTGCTCGTCTCTCATTGTCTTTTAATGTATGTCTGTGGAATGTATAATCATTAAAAATCAGAGAGGCGACGTCGGGAGGGTCAAGATGAATAAAAGCAAAAACACAATCCCCCAGCCCTTTCCTCTCTCCCTTTCTTCCAGTCTCTCTCTCTCTGTCCATTCATTAATGATATCTTTAGCCCTTTAAACCCTTCATGAGTGTTGGTGGAGTGTCGGGAAGCTCTCTAATCCCTGCGTTGCTCTTTATTCTGCCCATGACGCTCATCCCCTCTGTGTCAGATCCTGAAACCCCCGCTAATCCCCTGGTGGCATTGCGCGCGGGGCCCCAGCTGTCGGCTCCCATGCTGTGCCGCCTCGCATCCAGCTAATTTGTGGCCCTGCTTGGGATGCTATTGATGTCACAATGCCCCATCTACTCCAATAACTTTTTTTCACTCTCTTGCTCTTTCCCACTACTTCCTTTCTCTCTGGCTTTCTCACTTTGCCTCCTCTTCTCTCCTGGCTGATGATGAAACTCACAGCTGGCACCAGCTGAACACCTTTGTTCCCTATGTTGTATTAAGAGTCAGTGTCTTTTCCCTGTGCGCCTACACATTACAATCTGCCACAGAGTCCTTCCTCCTTTCCATCAAAAGCTGAATGGATGAGCAATGGAGGAGGTGGAGATAAATGCAGCTCAGAGGGCACTTCGGACTAAGCATTTGAATGATGGCACATTAAGAATCCTCAAGTTCAATTAACAGTGCTTAACAGTGCATCAGTATGCAGGCTACTTCTCTCAGACTTCTTTTAATGAGAGGAAGGAGGCTGGAAGGAGCAGAGAGGAAAGGGAAGGGCCATGGGTGAGGGCGTGGGGAATGATTAGCACTATTTTCTTTTTCCAAAGGTCCTTCGCAGCTCATCGGAGCAGTGGGCTACAGAGACATTTCAGACACCTTGGTGTTGCCCACCCAGACGGATGAAACCTGCCGAGTATTAGTACACGCAGAAGAACGCTGTAGATATAGATTATGACATTTGTGAAATGCTGGTTGTTTGGCAACTGCGCTGTGACAGTAAGAGTTGGGGAATTTGGTGACAGGCGTGTTACGTACAGGTTCCCCTGAAACTACAGATTGTTGTTTTTATGTATTTATTTTAATTTTCCTGTATTCAACAAAATTCAGTAAGGAGTTAAAATAGCATTGGTATTACAGGGCTGAGAGAAGTGAACTGACCAACAAATGAAATAGAAAGAAATTTGCAACAAAGCACAGACTGGATTCAACAAGTTAGAAAATATCACAACTGGAGAAGAAAGAACAGTAAGGGAGGAAGCAAACACACCTGTTTGTTAACAGGCAACAGTAAGTCCATAAAGCCACAGATAAAGATGCACACATGACCAACATGGCTACAGACAAGTGAAGGCAGGTTTGAATGCAAAGCAGACTGATGGGGAAACAGGAAACAGGTGTGTGAGTGGGTGGGGACGGTCAGGTGAAAGGAACTGGAGGGGAGGCTGGAGGGCGGCTGGTGGGTGGACTGAAAATGCAGGTCTGGAAGGTTTCATGTGAAAACCTGCGGTGGGTCAGACTGACAGGCAGAAAAGGGGAAATACTGGGCAGCACTGAGGAAGGGGTCCTGATAATAGAGCAGCGTAAAGTGAAAAAAATCTGCTCGAAAATGCTTTTTCTTAAATAATATTTATAATCAAGAATTAGCAATTAAAAAAGAATGTGTATTTATTTGAATTTAAACTCAGCATCACTAGCTCATTAAACTCACTGTAGGTAAATCACTACAATCACTTTTCCTAATAAATAATGATTATATTGTTGATGAGGCATCTGAAGGGGAAAAAGGACGGCATGGGTCAGAGGGACAGTGTGTCTAACACCGATTACATCATGGTCTCTGTGCTTACACACTGTAAATTTTGAATTTGAAGGAATGATTATAGATCAAACTTTACTCAGAAAGAGTCCGAAGACACTGAAAGAGGGACACAGTCAGACACAGGGGTGACATATGAAGAGAGTGTGGCTTAGAATGAGTAGGGAAGTAGAAGGGAGAGTAGTCAAAGTTAGAGGAAGACTGAAAAAAGCACCGAACAGAGAAAGACCAAGAAAATTGGAGCCAGAGCCCCGAGCTGCGATACCAGGAGACAGGATGTGGAGTTGACCCCATTCCCTGCTTCTCTTGGCGTTGGCTTATTGATGTGACATGCATTATCATCTCAGCTCCTGTCTCTGGCCCTGGTGTCCCTTCTCTTTCACTTTTGTCTCTCTACTGCCAGTCATGATCAGAGCCTCTCCTTAACACACAGGCCCAACACACTGCTCCGCTCCCTCGCTCTCTCGCTGTCATCCCCTTCTCTGGACCCACTGTCACAGAGATAAATAAGAAAAAGACGTCAGTGAGAATTTTCCAACAGTCACTCTCGCCCGGCCGGATTTTTCAACACAGTTTCTTCGCTCTTCTTCTGTGAAGCTGCCGGATTATCTGCGGGGAATGTTGGGCTATTTGAGGTCAGGATGACTATTTGCAGGTCTGGTAGGCAGTGACAGAGGAGCAGGAAGTAAAAAGTGTTCACAAAGTGACACAAATCAAATCAGTGTGTGGCGAGTTTGCAAAGGGTGTTAAGCCTGATACAGGTGTTATATCGCAGCCCCGTGCTAGAGAGGAGACACAAAGGCAGCCGAACTCATCACGAAGTACAGTCACAACCCTGCAAAGACACTGGAAATGGCAGTACAGATACACAGAAAACCCCCCAAAGGCTTTTGTTAATGTGTGTCTTCCGTAGGCTGTACAAACACACCATTAAACTCCAAATGTTCGCTCTCTCTCTCTCTCTGTACACAAGTGATGCACAAGTGTCACAATGTTTTCATGCGCATGAGATAAAATCACTTCTGACATTCATCTGTGAGACCAGCTCAAAGAATGTTAAATTGCCAAATTATGCCTCGGCTTCACATTAAACTGCAAGTCTGTAATTTCAGCCATCATTCGCTGACAGATATTTTTGTTTTCTTTTCTGTCACTTTGTTGGAGTGAAATATACTCTAACCACCCCCAATTGGAAAATGGAGCGTACTCTGTGTTTGTTGATAAGAGTTTGTAATTTCCATCAGGCGCCGTGCATATGTTTTTGTTTGACAACCAAAAGCAGCAGTTCTTATGATCATAGTCAGCGAGGATTCAGAGACACAGGCTAAACACTGTGGACACTACGGACAGAGAGTGAGTGGAGGCTGACAGACGGTGAATGAAAGAAAATGACTGCAGGACAACACTCATGTTGGCCACAGAAAATCTTTGATGGAGAAAGTTGGTGGCACACAGAGTGACCAGATCCTTTGTAGTCACTCTTTCAGTGGTTTGACATAAAGCTTTACAATCGGAAAATTAATTTTCAAGAATTAGGACGAGACATGGACACACAGAGTATTTTTTTTTGTCAGTTGTTCCAAAAAATAAAATAAAAAACATTTTTGCTACTTTACTTTGTGCTATTGTTCCAGATGCCGTTGATTCCTGAAGGAAGGTATTATGTGCACCAGAGTTCACACAAAGTTTGCCGGAGAGATTATCGAAGAGCCTGAGAGCTGCGGCACACAAGGTTATAAACAAAACTTTCCCTCGCAACAGCGAAAGCAGACAGCGTACTGTATGTGCGCGGTCGTCCTGCACATGATTGTGGAGTCACAGTGTGTACACACGTATGTATTTATTCACCTCAATGTGGCTTCTGACAGACTTTCCTTATTCCAACAGGCCTGCTCCTCCTGCACACTGTATATCATTTCATACAGAGCAACACTGCATGAATACACCGACTTTCACTTGTTGGTACAGTGTGATTTGTACGGTGCTGATTCGTGGCTTCAGCGCTGGAATAAAATAACTTTTTTACATATAAAATTTTAATTTAAGTAGCAGCAAATAAAGCAACAAATCCACACACCCTTGTTGTAAATACACGAGTGGGATTTGTCTTAAATCAAACCAATATCAGCGCTGGAATTACTTGAATTTATTTATGTGACTAACAGAGATCTTGCACACTGGCGCACTAATGAGACACAGTGGTGTTGCACCATCTCTCGGAGAAAAACCCCAGGGCAGGCTTATGCCCAGGATTTCAAGGGGGATCTCCAGTGGGGTGCAATGGGTGATTTACATCGCCTGCTCCAGGCACTTTGATCCTGACCTGGCAGAACTGTGCTCACGGCGGAACGGTAGCCAATGCTGTTGCCTGGACAACTGATCACCGGATTACAGGTTGGGAGATGGGAGAGAGACTGGAGAGCGAGGACAGGAATACAAGTTTGGGCCACTGATCTTCTGCTGGTTGTTCAATTTGAACATTTAAGGAAGGACAGTTTTTCGACACAAGGTGAATGCAATTAACTGTCTGGTTGGAAAGAAAACCATTAGTGCTCTGTGGACTGTGGTCTGGAATTGAGAACCGGTGGTTAAAGTGGGATGTCACTAAGCATGCTGCATAAAGCTTTAGTCTTTTTCTTGCAGTCAACCCTCATTGCTAAACACTTAAAACAGAGGAACACACAGCTCTGGTGAACCACACAAACCGATTTCTCTGGTAGTCACTTCTGTATTGGGTGTGGTCAAACTCTGCATTTTGCTAGATTTTTCTTTGTTGTAACTTGTGTGTTTGATTTGCCTGAAGTTCGTAATAAAAAACTGAAGACTGGAAGGCTTTATTTTTCATCTTGCACCTATATTCATCTACATAACACAACGGGGAGGCTCTTTAGCAGAATAAATATGGATGAGTTTCATTTGACTACTTTTATGACAATTTTAAGGTTTTTTATGCACCAGCACTATCCTTAGTTTCTGTCGTATTGATGGTTTGCCATCAAAGATGGAATATAAAACTGCGTGCAGTAGCATGAGACTTAGTCTCCCGAAATTACATTAAATTAGAATGCCACAAATTTACCAGTCAAGCAGAAATAATTGTGTTTCTCTGATTGCTTAGATATTGAGGGAATATGTCTGCGCTGCTGCCAGACTGTTCAACGAATTTAAAAGCCTTTGAAGGCACCTCTCCACGTCAAGATATATTTTGCAGCCTATATCCACTAAACATATTAGAAAAAGCGACAGGCTGTAGCTTTAAGTAAAGGCGGCACAGTTGGAGTCCAGCTGTATTCTATGGCATGTGCATTAGGGGTCTGAAAACAGATGTATGACGGAAGTAAAGGTATACCAGTCTGCCTTTGTGCATAGCCCCCTACCAAATCCAGCAAGGAACCTCTTTTCATCTGTGCTTGACTCAGTTTCTATGTAGACCAGGTCATCGTACTACGGGATATAGCACACTCAAATCTAATGCCTTCAGGGGAAAGAAAGGTTTTTACTGCTGCTGCTGCTGCTGCTGCATATTAAAGCCCAGCTATTTTCTGTGAGTGTGGCATGTCTTTATTCAATATCAGGGGCTCCGCAGAGACGCGTACAGCTTTAGGCTGGGAGCAGTGCGGTGAGAGTGTGAGTTGCTATCTGACTGACTGATCGTTTTTAATAATGCTCACCCCCTTCGCTCACATTCGTTCATATTTAACCAGCGAGGGTGTTAAAGTGGACCAGCTTTGCTCTGTGTTTCTATTACGGCGAAATAAGGAAAATTGTCATATCATGTGGCAACAAGTGGGAAGGTTCTTTGGGCACCACCCACATGACCTTTCAAGAAGAATTCACAGGTTAGTCATGCAAACTCACGCAGGAGAGAGAGAATATATAGAAGCACCTCTGCCAAATACTTCACTTCAATATTGTAAATTATTGTGTACAGTAAATACTGTGTATAGGGTCTCAGGAAAACAGGCACATGATTTGATGTGTATTTTACTTAGTAAATGTTGGGCTTTATGGAATCAAATTACTACATTTGTCAGATTAGTAAGTGTACACCTGTACATACCTGACCTTGCTAAACTTATGAGCAACCTTTTCTCTTAAATGTTTTGCCCCATTTGACTCATCTGCAAACATAACATAAGCTTTTTGAATGCAACACAATCTGCGGATTATTCTGTTCTGCAACGTCTTTGAATAATCACAGAAGTAACAAAAAGCAAATTGCACAAGACTGTTATTCTACAGACTCCTCGAGTCTCCTGTGTGTTTAGGTTCAGGTAAGAAAACCCCAAAGGTTAGGTTTAGAGAAGATCACAAAGTTTTCCTGCAGGATAAAATATTGTGTCTAAGATAAATATGTTGTCTTGGAACGTGATATTAGGTACAATATCAACATGGTGGCAATGTCTCATTTAGGGTAAATGGCAACATACAGTATTCTAACAGTATTATGTTGATAGAAAATGTAATCTGGTTGTATTTATTTTCCCCATAAAAACGGTTTGTGTTTGCAGTTCAGCTAGACAGGAACATCATTTTAAGGAGACGGTGTTGGTACGAGGCAGCACACTGGCTCGGTTGCAAACATTTCTATGCTTCTGCTCCACTCTCTATTAGGCTCCTGGTTCACTGAAAGTTAAGGGCCTGGGGTGGAAAAAAAAACTCTTGATCAGCAATCTAGAAGTTAACACATAGCCCACCTCAGCTTCCCATCAGGACACTGTACCTTAAAGCAACATTAATACATACATCATCCAAAACCAGTGACGAAAGTTTCCCTCACCTGTCAATGTGAATACTATCATGGAGACAGTGCATTTTATCCTATAGGGGCAATTTCAGACAATCTGAAATAGAAACAAAGCTTTACAACATTTACGTTAACTTCAAACTGTTCACTGTAAGAAAAATAGTTTTCTACATACTACAAATTTAGTATAATACTGTGAGTTTTATATGAGGTTCAGACTAATAATATTTCCTCGTATTAAACATTAGGCTTATGATGTAATAAAAGGAGTAAAGAGTCAATATTTGCACTGGGTACCCTCTCAGGCAAATAATTGTAAAATACTTTGAACAAAGTAGCATTTGACTAAGAAATCTCAACCCCTAAACCTCTTATCGGTGATGCTGAACAGCCCATCTAAACAATGCTCCTTCTGTTTACAGTGAATTTGAAAAGTGCCCTGTTTTAATGGCTAAAAGGACTTGAACAGAAGTGCAAACATGTGAGTTGCATAAACCATATCTTTGTCCATCACAGGCCAATTTCTCACAAGGTCAGGTTAAAGGATAAATCGCAATCAACTGTAGTTTCCCGGACTCAGTCTCTTCTGATTTGGGGGTTGGAGAGAAATACTGAGACCAATGAGGCTAACGCTGAACAAAATAGGGGTTGTTTAATATCTCAGTGATAAAAATTGTTTTTACGTTTTACTTACACTGGCTGTGTTGTTATCATATGTATGGCATGAAACGTACTGGACTTCACCTAAAACATAAGCTATAACTTGTAGCTATCGCAGAAATAAGGTGCAGGTATCTTAAAAAAATCATCTGGGGCTAAGTAGATGCCCGGTGCATGCATTGGATTATTTGATCTATTGTAGATCCTCTTAAATCAGTCAGTGTTTTTTTTAAATTAAGCATTAAGAAATGATGCCATCTCGGACAACTGAACGCTTATCATCTGCAAGCTGCATTATCTGCCACTGAAGTACATTCCGGTAATGTGGATGGTGTTTAGAAATGCGAGGGTGGGTGATGAGGGGGAGGAATGGACAGGGAGTGCGAGCGGAATGAGGGAGGAGAAGAGAGGTGTAACAAGTTTCCAGGAAGAGATGGGGAGACACAGATGAAGAGGAGTGGAGCTCGTCGGTGAAAGAACGATAATGTGGTGAGCCCAAGAAGAGCCCGCAGGAAAAGGTGGACGATATGAGAAAAATGTGGAGGAGAAGGAGGAGTTCAATACAATAACAGAAGCTTGGTAAGATCGGAAATGGTGGGCCGGGCTCAGAGCTTGGCATTATCAGGTTTTCTTCCAACATCCACCAAGTTCTATATCAGAAAGTGCTGCATCCCTTTAGTAAAGCCCCTAATCCCCAAACAGCTCAGTGGCCACAGATCAGATTGTGGCTGCACTGGGGCAAGTTCCACGCGTGAACGTACCACAAGGAACGGCGTGTTCCTGCAAAGGAGGGACATTCCTCTCCCTGAAAGAATGAACAAAGGTTACAACAGTGTTAACTAACTTGTTTGGCCACTCAGGTGGGGCAGAAACAAAATGGAAACAACACTTATTATTATAGTCACAATTGAGCAGTGGAAATTGTAATTGCAATCAGCTTCTTTACACTCCTGACACGGGATAAATTACCGCCTCTTTACCTGCTAAATGCTCGACTCGCTGCTTGTCTGTCAGCTATTTGGTGTGAAGAAAATAGTGTACAGTACAGCCGCCTGCTGCAACTCAACACTTCCCTACTAAGTGCAATGAAAATCAAATAAGCAATCATAACAGTTAATTTGCCATATATAAAACCAAAAAAAAAGAGCTTAGAGATGCTAAAATGGCTCACAGAGCTGAGGGGAACCTGCAAAGTTATCAATATAAAATGTCAAGACAAAAATGCTGAATGGAGCAGCACTATAAAAATGACAATCGTACCTAAACCATGATACACAGAAAGGTGTTGACATCCTTGTAGAGATTTGTGGTATTTGTTCTTGTTCCCAAATGGGTTTTTTCTCCTTCAAAAGAGACAGTATTAGACACAGACTGGCTTGAAGTTGTACAGAATGTGAACCCCAGCCCAACGATGGAATCAGTGTGCACTCACAATCAAACCCTAATTAGAATGTTGCAGGACTTTAATTATGGTGTTTTTAAAGCTGACCATGCTGTTTCATATTCCTTTGAGGTATCATGGACACGCTGACCCCTGATGCACCTTAAAACCAGTCATTTGCTGTGTTTTTGAAACCTGGCATTTCCACTGCATGTCCTTGCATCTACCACCCCCTCTGTGTCCATCTGTTTCTCTGTCTGTCTGCCTGTTGGTCAGAATACAGACGAAGGAGGCAGTCATAGAGGCCTTCAAAGACATCTGAGTACTTTCACCTCCAGAAACCCCCCGAAGTGTTCTCTCCCCCCTTCCCCTCTTGATATTTTTTCCTTTCCTCGCTCTCTCTCTCTCTCTGTAGTTCCTTACGCTCTATGTGTCTATCTCTTAATCTCATCTGCCTTTTTTATTTCTGCCTGTCTTATTCTCCGTATATTTCGATCTTGCTCCTTTGCTCCCTTTACTCCCTTTCCATCGCTCGCCCTCTCCCTTCGGTACCTCAGGTATACCTGGCTGACTGCTGAGGGCTGACACTTTAAAGACATTGGCTTCAGCTTCTGCTGCTAGTGGAATATCAATATCTGCTGCACACACACACACACACCTGCACAAACACACACACACACACACACACACACACACACACACACACACACACACACACACATCCTTCCACACATGTAGCAACATATAGCACACATGAAGCACGCACATCCACAAACATCCCCTCTGTCCACACCGCCCGCTAACCCACACAGAGTAGCCGACTCTATTAGAGCAGACATAAAGGGAAGCGGTGGCTGCCATGTTTGCACAGTAGTGGCGACTGAATGGACGTCATACCAACAAGAGAGGAACCCTGGGAGAGCTACAGTGAAGGGCACAACGTGTAAACACACTGTTTTTTTTTTTTCTACAAAGCACTTTTTCCCCCTTCCAAATAACATGTCCTGCATTTGTTGGTTACATCAGAAGAATTTTAAGCAGCTAACTGTAAGCCCTTTAAGACCTCATCCCAGCTTGTGCATGTGTGTATGTACAGAAACACAGGCACACACACACATATATACTTTCCAACTACAATCCCACTCTGTCTCTGTAGGCCTCTCCTCAAACCTCCCTCTCTCTTTGTTGATTCACATTTGGATGTCTGTGCATCAAAGTTAGATTACTGCTCTCCGTGTTGTCTGGCAGGCCCAAGACCCATTGATGCTTCGGAGTAATACCTATTAACCCAATCTGCTGAATACAGCAGATACCGTCACATCGTTTTCACTGTCAGTTTCAGTTGCTTTAGCTATCTGTGTCTGAGTAAATGGCCATTTTAAATTTTACAGCATAAGTGAGTTGTTTGCAGTAGTGAAAAACAAATTGAAAATATCCGAGTGGACTAATAGCATAATTTGTTATATTTATAGAAGCTGTTCTGTCATGCTGGCCTAAAAACAAACAAAACAAATGTGAAACACTTTTCATCAGTTAATGCATCTGTTGTGTTTACTCACTGACTGTGAATTTAGCCTTGATAGGTTCTTGGAAGCCACAAGGGACAAAGCGTTTTCACCACATTTACATTTGCATAACGTTGGTCTGACACCTAGTGGATACAATAATGTCAGTCTGAAAAGGGCGAATCAGAGAAATATCTTTTTATGACATTAACCTAAAATTTACATGACTATATTTTTTAGTTGTATTTACACTCCTTGTATAGTCAGTTGTAGAATAGACGTAAGCTGCTTATGGAAAATGCACAGAAAACAATGCGTTCATGTACAGAGCTGGATAGGCACAGGGTTGCACAGGAGCAAAAAGGCAGGACAGAGTGACAAACCAGTATACGTCAGGCAAAGCCTGAGATCTATCAAAGAAATACTTGAAACGCAACAGAGGGATAGAAACAAGTGCCACACTGAGTCATAGGAATAGGAAATGAATTTGGATTTCATGTGAGTTTAGGGCAAGATGAAGAGCTGGTGAGCACTATAATCTTAAAATATGATTTGTCTGCAGGAGGCCTTCCCTGATGGACTGTGAAATAGCACAGGCAAGCACTGATACAACGGGTCTAATTCACTTTTACGGATTTAATAAAAAAACCCAATCTTAATTCAGCAAAAACAGACAAACAGGAATTATTATGTGGACTGAATATGGATGAGTGTTACTCTGTGCTCCTTGTTTTCCTTTGCTTATGTATCTCGGAACCTTTTTCAATATATAATTCTAATACTACTCACATTTTAGGGTCAGAAAAGTGAAAAAAGCGGGGTAGGGGGGTTCCATGCATAACAAAATATTACGTGCAGTCCTGCGATAAGTAGAGTGTGATCAAATGAAGTCAAGTATAGAATAGAAAATAGACTCACTACGTGAACTTACTGTCCATGTTGCCTTCAAATTGTTTTTTGGCCAAGGAGAGCTGTCTGCCCTTCACTCACACACACACAGACACACACACACACACACACACACACACACTACTAATCAGTACGATCTAAATCCTCTGGGTATAGGCTCTATTAGACCATGTGCTTATGAGAAGATAATCATTCCGTGATATGAAGACACAGTGCCGGGTGGTGGGTGGCAACAGTAATGCCGCTGCATTAAAATGCTCTGCTGCAAACTGTGTGCCAAAGCCTAAACTTTTAATACAAGTTGTTGCCTGAAGGCAGACATTAATGAGTCCTTTTTGTCAAGGTGAAGGAACAGAGATAGTAGACATTGTGCTTAACTTTAAAGGACGCAATCACAGCTTGGAATATAAGGGTAGGGGTTATAAAATGACACTGGAGTGTTCTGGGCAAACAAGTTAAGCTTTTGCCCTTGACTACACAGATTGGTAAGATCACTTTGATGTCAGTACAATAAAAAAAAATATTTCTGGCATTTTGCTGTTGGTTAGGTCAATACTGTACTGCACTACTGTATAATTTAGCTAAGCAGTTAATTGTGTATTTTGCTCTGGAATAAACCAATGACCACACTAAAAAGTCAGATATGAGTGAGTAATAAAAAAAAAAAGAACTAGGGTCATGACCCGACCACTAGATGGTGCTATTTAGTTTTGGCTATTTGCTATGTGAACGCAGCCCATGATCTGTAACATCACAAACCCAAGTGACCCAAGTTTTGGATATATGACATATATATACATATATATGAGACGTTTTTACACAACAGAAATACTTTCTTTTTTGTGGGAAAATGTTACACCTGATGCGTCTGTTTAAGCAATTTCCAAGGTTTATATGCTTATTTTTGAGGGAGTTTAGTGCACACACAACCAAATGACAAACTGTTTACATTTATGATTAATAAGCCCAAGTAAATGGTCTAAGCTGGTGATTCTGTTGTGCAATCCACAGTGAACTGCACTCTAGCTGTTGTGGTACCTCAAGCAGCTATTTATGTCTGATTTGCCGAGCTCTGTAAACAAGCATGAGAACAAGAAAAAAACATGTCACATCTGTGTCTGAGACAACTTAAATGCATTTTGGTGTTGTTGTTTTATGCACTCATTTAGCTTTGATTCTTTGATTCTTCTCCAGCTTTATGGAACTGGCAAACAATTACATTGCCACCTTGTGGGATGTACTCAGCTAAAGCTGGTGCTATAGTCAATAAGCTTTATCTAGCTCGGTGAGATAGAAATAAGCTTAACAAACACAAAGACGGGAAAGCGAGCATCTGGTATTGATGTACATTTAAATTAGTTTTACATAAAGAATGAAATCCATTTGTAAAACAAACCCCAAACCCAATAAAAGCCCATCGTGTAAATGGAGCCTCTTGGTAAACTTGGTAAATTGAACTTATGGTGACTTCTTTGGAGGTTGTGGTTTAAATGTGGTTGTTCCTTGTATCCAGACCTCTTCATATTTGTGTTTATGCTGCTTCTACAGTAACCTAATCCTGTTTTTATATCTGTGTCCCAGCAGCCAGCTGGCAGAGTGAGCAGCCAGCAAAATGAGTGTTATCAAGTATCAATGCTGTTTTTACTGGTACAATCATGTGCCAGACACAGAGAGAGATGATGAAGTGAATAGAAATATGAGCTATAAAGAGAAATTGAGGGTCTTGTGCAGGCGGAAAGAATGGAGAAATAACATCATGCAGGTAAAAACAGAGATCAAGCGATGGAGACAGAGAGGAACTCACTTAGTGTTCAGCAACATGTCACATGGCTGCAGCGGTGCTGCCAACGAGAGGCTCTATTTTTGTGGCAGGAATGTACACAGAGGCCTCGTGGAAAGAGACCATAACAACAAGCAGTGTGCAACCGTCTCCTACAAAGAGACAGCCCCCTTTGGATCATAGAGTCACACAGCATCAACAGGAGAGAAAAAGAGGAGGAACTTATAGGAAAATGACAAGACATAATGTTTTCTGCTGACATCTTGCTTTGAAAAGAGGCACTCCGCAGAATACTTGAAGAGGCAGAAAAGGTAAGAGACTTTTTTTTAGTCCCTAGCAGCAACGTATTTGTCTGATGTTGGTGTGGCCTTGAATAAAATTGAGGTGAAAATGGATCAAACATAAGATGTGGCTTGACTTAGACTTTATGTTAAAGTCAATTTCTAAAATGTTTATCTTGGCAGTACAGTCATCTTACAGTTATGGATGTTTATCCTTATTTCTTAGACATTGAATCGGTGTGAATTATAATCAGTTCTCAGAGGTTTTATGAATGACAGTCATGGCATTGTATGAAATAAGTCCCGTCTGCCTAAATGATTATTTCTGCACTACTTTTTTATTCAAGCAGTTTAAGACAAACAAATGCAGGTTTGACAAAGTCATTAATGGTTGATGACCATTATTCGAAAGCAAACCCACAAATAAACACCAAATGGGCAATGATAGAATTTAGTTCAGTTAAAAAATGTCAATATATGTTTGTTTATTGTATAAACAGACAAGCCAAATAACTTGTAAGAAAAACATTTTAAAAATGTAAAAAACAACTATTAGTTTGACAATAATAATACGATCTCCGTCCTCAGCATGGACCGCCCGGCAGTCGAAGTCTTTCTCTACAAAGACAAAGAGCAGTCGTCCAACTTGCTCCTGCAGCTCAACAGACTGAGACAGGAAAAAATCCTGACTGATGTGTTGCTATGTTCAGATAAGTCAGAGATCCCATGTCACCGTAATGTCCTGGTCTCCAGCAGCCCATACTTCAGAGCCATGTTCTGCAACAACTTCGTAGAGACACAGCAGATGAAGATCAGCCTGAAGGGCATCACATCAGCAATTCTCTGCAGCATCATTGACTATGTTTACACTGGACTCATTAACATCAGCATGGAGATCGTGCTGCCTCTGATGCAGGCTGCATCCATGTTGCAATATGGCCGCCTTTTTGAGGCCTGCTCAAGTTTTCTTCAGGAGCAGCTGAACCCAGACAACTGTTTAAGCATGATAAGACTCTCTGACATCATGAATTGTAACACTTTGAGAGACAAAGCAAAGGAAATGGCCATGAAGAGCTTCTCAGATGTGTCAGCATCTGAGGATCTCTATGACCTCTCGTTACCCGAGATCATGGGATACCTGGAAGATGATGGACTTTGTGCAGAGGAGGAACAAGTCTTTGAGACTCTTGTTGCTTGGATCCACCATGACCCTTTATCCAGGAGTGGTGCCATTAGCGACCTTTTCAAGAAGGTTCGTCTCCGATACGTCCACCCAACCTACCTCTTTCAGTTCATAGCCAATGACCCTCTGATCCAGTCCTCCACCCTCTGCACTGAACTCATCGAATGCGTGAGGCGCCTCATGTTTTCTGTCAGCACAAAATGCAACGACAACACGGCAGTGGACTTCCAACCTCTATGGGTTGCGCCCAGACGCTGCACCTACCATGACATGCTGGTGTTGGTGGGAGGGAGAAAGAACAATGAGCAGACGTCAAGGGAGGCCCTAGTCTTTGATGACAGCAGTCAGAAATGGCAGTGGCTCGCCAAGCTGCCCGTTCGTCTGTACAAAGCTTCCTATGTTGCCCTTCATAGTGTCTTGTACGTTATCGGAGGCCTGACCACAAACACAAAGTACAGACAAATCAGCACAACCGTCTACACACTCTCCCTCAAGACCAACCAGTGGAGGACTGCGGAGCCCATGCTGGAGCCACGTTTTGGCCACCAAAGTGTCACCTACCTCCACTTCATCTTTGTTCTGGGTGGCTTGGGGCCTGACAGACAGTCAACAGACAGCGTGGAGAGGTAATGCTAATCCTGAATTGGGAAATTGTTGCTACAACAAATACAGTATAACACACACGTACAAATAATGGCACATTTCTGAATACTATCAGGTACAACAGCATGTTTAACCAGTGGGAGAGCATGGCACCGATGCCCAAGGCCGTGCTGCACCCAGCAGTGGCTGCTAGTAACAAGAGGATCTATGTGTTTGGAGGAGAGGACACCATGCAGAGTCCCGTTAGATTAATACAGGTACGACACAGTTATCCTCAGTCACTGTGGCACGGGTCACTCGTCTAACCATGATTCTTCTTTATTCATTCACTCAGTCCATTTCCATTCATCTCCGCTCCCGCTCCCCTTCTCTAGGTTTATCACATCACTAGGAACATGTGGTCTATGATGGAGAACAGAACTGTGAAGAATGTGTCTGCTCCAGCTGCTACTGTGGATGACAAAATCTACATTGTTGGAGGTAGCTGCCGAGATAAAACCTTTTATATGTAGCAGCTTTGAAAAGGAATTTAAACGTCATTGGTTTGGCAAATACACGAGAATTGTATTATCTAATTTATACTGCCTTTTTCTGTCACTCAGTATTTATACTCAGTAATTGTTTTTAGAGGAATCAGTTTGTAGAGTTACATCACTGTATTCTACGATAGCCACACGATCTGCCCCTCCTATTTATATATCATTAATGCCTCCCCTGTTACAGGATACACCAGGAGAATGATCGCATACGACACCAAGGCCAACCGGTTCATTAAATGTGCCAACCTGAAGGAGAGGAGGATGCACCACTCAGCCACCGTTCTCAATAACAAACTCTACATCACGGGAGGCCGTTACGTCAACGGTCATAACGTCATTGAGGACTCGGACACTTTTGAGTGCTATGACCCAGAGACAGACACTTGGACGACTAAAGGAACTCTGCCTCACAAACTGTTTGACCACGGCTCCCTGACTATGACATGTGTCTCACAGACGTGGGTGAAATCATAGCAGACCGATTTTATGTGGTAATTTTATTTTATCAGCTATTCATTAGTGTAAGGTCTCATGTGATGACAAAACATTTTTATTTAAGAATAAAAGACTGTCAATCAGAAGGTATTTATGTAGAGACATTAGCGGTTACTGTTGCTGCCTTTGCGACTGATAGACGTCTTTAAATGTGCTTGATACTTAAAAGCAAGTTAAAGTGAAGTATATTGTATGAATAAAAATTGAAGTATAAGTAATTTTAATACCTGAAACTGTTCTTCTCAATGTTTCATGTCTTTTATATTGTTTTCTATTAAACATTCACAACTGAACTTTTATTTTTACAACATATTTTTTAATCTGTCAAAGTGTGAAAGGACTCTGCTCTAAATCATGAACTTTCACATGTCATGTTTAAATGCCTGTGCTGCGTACTCTCTGCTGAAAGCTGAAGCTATGCTCAGCTGTTGGCTTTCAACCTGCTACTGCTTTTTCATTTAGTAGAAGATAATGATATTATTTGTAATATAGTTTTATTTTCTAATCTTTTTTACAAAAAATATGAACAATAAAGTTTCACTCTTGGCCACTACATCTCCGTCTGGACAGTGTGTCTAAACAGTGTTTGGTACATTCTCAGTTAATGCAATCTGAGTCTAAGTCTAAGTAATCTAAGTCTCTTGGCCCCAACTCACACTCCTGTCCACACAGGACCCCTACATGCCCAGGCAAAGACACACAAGTTTGAACAAAAATAATATAGAAAAGCTATCTCTTTACAAAGACCAGTCCTAAATATTTTCTTGTAGGAACATGTTGACATTGATTTGCTGTTGAGGTTAAACTCAGACCCAGGGGCCTCCCAAGACGCCTCAGCTGGCTAGGATGAGTTATTTATATTGGAGGAAGCACGTGGAGATAAATTACTGCTATTTGTCTAGCAAGATTATCAGTATTTAACGGGGTGTTAATGGGGGCACAATTTGGAGGAATTTTTGTAGTTTTTTTATTCAACAGTGACTTTGAGAAACCAGTGTCTGCTATTATTTATAGAGGGACCATAAGGAATTAAATGTCAGCCTATGTGAATTTCTTTGAAACCAGGAGTCAGTGGGTCAGATGTTTCAGTTGCTCGCTGCCAGCGAATGGAGTTCAGAGGACAGTGGGTGGAGCGGATGAGAAGAGGTGGGGGACTGGAAAAACTATAGGTGATCGGGTGTTATTTTGAGAAACAAACAAGAGGGCAAAAGCTACACCACGTGCGGCATGAGGGCCTGTCGGTTGCTGTGCGAGCTGGCAAATGTGAGAGACACCCAGAGAGAGCAGGAAACTGATGAGCAGGGTTTCACAACAGATGAAACTCATCCAGGAAGAACAGCAACAGGTGTGTGTGTGTGACTGTGTGCAGAAGTGTGTGTGACGTTGTGTTTGTGTGTGTGATTAAGGGTTTTGGACGGTCAAGCAGGACTGATCAGCTGTCCTGTCTGGTCACAACATCACAACAAAAACAGAGAGAGGGGGTATTCACTGATGACCTTTATACTCATTCTAATGTGTGTCTAAACATACTGACATAAATACAACTTTAAGTCGGAAAACATTGTTTAAGTAAGTTACAACAGTACTGGGCGTCTACGGCCATACTGCTGACGGTGCTCTGTGAGAATATTCATCCATCCATCCGATCTACGCCACCTATCCTGTACATCTGGAGGCAATACCAGCTGTCATTGAGTGAGAGGTGGACAGGTTACTAGTCTATCACAAGTATATATGCAAAGACAACCACTCATACTTACGGACAATGTAGAGTCATCATTTAGCCAAACTGCATGTCTAAGGCTTGTAGGAGGAAACCGGAGTACCTGGAGGAAACCCATCGAAACACAGAGAGGCTGCAGGTGGGTTGGAACCAGAACCAGCGCAAACCATGTGCTGCCCTCTGATACAGTGGTTCCCAGTTCTGGTCCTCTGGGACAACCTGCCCTGCTCGTTTTCCAACTATCCCCCATCAGAAGCTGGTCAGGGGAAGACTCTGTAGCCGGACTAACAGGAAACTTATGACTAATTTATCATTTCTTGTGATTCACGTAGTAAACCAAAACTCCTTTGAGCATTAGGTCATATCTTCTTAGTTAGTCAACAACTGGCCAAGCACTTGCTGGGACTTTCCATGTCATCTGGTAGTTTGGCTGATTTCAGAAATAGATTTAATTAGACTTCAGGGAGCCACAACATCACACATTATAGTATGCCCACTGCAATACAATTAGACATGTTTAGACATAGAGTTCAACTCTTCACAGACACACTGCGGCTGTATATGTTTAATGTTGAACTATATCAGCAAGTGTCACTTCTGCAATGGCTGATCACTACACTTAGTGAGAATAAGTCAAAATGTACTTTCACAGAATTGCATTGACGTGTTGTTGACAGATATCTGCATGCAGTGACTGAGGGGCTCTTTGACCTTTGCATACGTGGGAGTGTTACATTAAAACCTCAGAAACACTGGTCTGTTAGTTCTTGGAAGCAGTGTACTCTTGTTGTGCACCGTGTGCTGCTGCTGACATGTTTTGCAGATTGTGTAGTATCATGAATTATGAGGACCCAGATGCCCACCCCCCGTCTTCCTCTTCTGCAGCAGACAGACATAAACATACATTTAATCACTCAAATGAGTACAGATACACGCACATGTACTCCCACTGCTGCTGCATTTTACTGACGATGAATACACAACAGTGCGTTTCCCATGCTGCACTCTGAACAGGAAGTCAAATTAAACTCTTCACATGACATCATCGATTAGACAAACATGCTTTCAATGACTGAAGCACTTCCTTATACTATTGTTATCATTCCCACTGTATGCTGATGGCAAATCCAATACACAACGTCCCCTGATCTTCTACAACAACAATAGTCATGGAAATACTTCCTTTGCAAATTACCTCCCTGCTCATCACCTGAGAAAGCACAAAGTTAAGGTTATGAACTTTGACCTTGCTCACAGATAAATGTGTATAGATGTTGTGTTAGAATAAGAAGATAAGAATTGACCCAGTGGCCTGGACAGGCATTGTTACACGTTATTCTTAATGGTGCAGTCCAAACTAAACAAAATATTCTGATCTAGTCTTCATTAATCATTTGGTACTGTTTGGGGAAATTTGTAATACAGTGGTAAACCCCTCAGCACAACACATCACGCACACACATAATCCATTACAAAACCCAATGCTCCAGAGGAATCCAAGGACAACTTGATCTATTTATATTATAGGTGACTAAGAATCAGGGGACATTAGAGCCAAGTCACTATGAAGCTCTACTGTTTTTTTCTTAGAAGACCAAATGCAGTACTGACAAGCCTGGACAAATATTAAACAATTCTGAAAAAGAGGTTTTTGGGTTCCTTTACATGGTCTGTAGTAAAGTTTATGGTAGGCTGCAGTTTAATATAACATCGAAGTGATATTTCAGATTTTCTTTTCGATACATTTACGGACAAAATTCTGTTTTCACTTTTTTATTATGGAGTATTGAATGCAGATTAATGCGAAAAATATATATTTTTTCGCACTCTAGTGTCAGGCAGCAGTGAGTTTAGCAAAGAGTTTATTTGAGGTTGAGCCTTATATTATTTCCTCTTACTATACAGTAGGATTGTACAAGGTCTGTACAAATACTTCAACATTCTATTTTAATAAAAGTACACAGGCTAAAAAGTATTTGCAAGTTATACTTGAGTCCACATGGGACAAGTCACAGCTGTACAAAGCTTTGCACTACTCAAACCTGAGAACACTTTTATATTTCTGGACAGTCTTTTTCTGAGGTGACTGTTGGCATTTATTGAGTAAAGTTAATGAAACTACAAAGATTCAAAGTGCATCTGAGATCTGAGCATGCAACACATACAAAGAACTCCACTCAATCACTTCAAAAACTACTACAGAGTTTGTGAAACAGCTACAACGCGATGCAAGAAAACTACAAACTACAAAAAGAAGCTCTTTTTGATTGTATGTGGAGGTGGTGGTTGTGAAGATTCAGGGGCCACAGTGTAACATGTCTGCGCCTGGAGATGATGCACCTTCACCCAGCTGCAGACCTCAACTGTTAAAAACCCTGTGCATTTATTAAAGCTATAAGGATGTCCTCTGCCATTAGGAAATATTAGAACAAAGCAGCATCAACAACAAATACTCAGCACTCAGTCCTTCAGTACTGTAGGTTCCACCACAGGTCAGAGGAGTTACAGAATGATCCCTCAAGCTGTTTAACATTTAAATGTGCTTTCCTACGGGGATTTGTGGAATTTCCTCGTTGTCCCCTGTCTCTGTCCGTCCCTGACATGGAAAGACGCGTCTCCTCCGTCCAAGACGTTTTGCAACGCTCCAGTTGATAAACAAAGACACGTGCTGCGGGGAAGTTTCCAGAGTGGGCGGGTCTCTGGCGTTTCCGGGTTCTGAGCTGCAGCGTATATAAGAAGAGCTGCGCAATGACAACAGGAGAGAAGAAAGACCCAAAGAGTGACTTCAACGGGGGATCGTTGCCTTATACACACATATTTATTCCAGATTAATTTAACCTCATCGGGTCAGGATGCCTTTCCTCGGACAGGACTGGAGGTCACCGGGTCAGAGTTGGGTGAAAACGGAAGAGGGCTGGAAAAGGACAACAACAGACGAGAAAAACAACAATGTCTCCGTGGAGAGGTTGGTCACGACACCAGAACAGACACGAGTCGCATCACAGGAGCTTAGAAGTTGCGCAACTCCTAAATGCGCCATCACTTGTAGTTAGAGAAGTGGGGGGGTGGGGGGGGGACGTGTGGACAGCATGAGGGGGACAGGCCCGCAGCTTCACGTTGGCTCTCTCCTGACAACCACAGTGTGTCTTTTGTTTTTCTTTTTGTGGCCATGATCCTTTTCTAATCAGTGAGCTATTAATAACCTGCAACAAGTGAGTGGATTATCCAACCTGTGTTGAGTCTGTCCCACTTTCCAAAGTGACTTCACACACACCGTTAACATTCAGAGACTTTTAGCTTTTACAGGACCTAAAGACACACTAACACACGTAAAAGCGAGACTGTAACAGATATGAAATGTTTGTTTGCATGCCAGTCAGATCCATTGTTCAAAAGAAAACCGGCTTCAAACATTTATAATTTGTGCTGAGGTGGAAAGAAACTGGCAATGAAATATGTCTCCTTGTGTTTTTTGTTTTTTTTCCAGCTTTTGCAAAGCTGAGCAGGAGGAGTGCTTCAATAAGGAGAACCTGCTGCTCTCTCTCAGCTACGACATGGCTGCCAAGAAGAGGAAAAAGGACCTGATGAACAACAACACCAAGGTCCCCTGTGAGTCTCCGTGGAAGAGCCACGCAGTCTGACTTTTTTTTAATAAATATGCAAAGGATAACACTTTTTATAACGGGGGGGTTATAAATCACGTAGAAATATGCCATAGTTAGTTTCCAGATCAATTAAATGTTTGCAAGAGAGACTCATGAGGATGTTTATGTAACATTCATGAGAGGAACACTTCCTGTTAATATTGTTTATGATTAATTTTCCATCGTTTCATAAACTTCATTTTCAATAACTGTACTTGCATCTTCTTTGTGATGTGTGCGCATCTGTCACATTGCATATTCGCTGCTTAATGAGCACAGATCACAGTATAAACATTGTGCTTTTTCACAGATTTCCACAGGGAAAAGTGGATTTATGTTCATAAAGGAAGCACCAAGGAGGTAACGATGCAACTCATTTTGTTTCACATCAACTTTTCATACTGTTGTCGCTAATGTAAATATGCAGAGAAAACCCTAAACTCCTGCGGAGGATCGCAATCTAATACCCTGATAATTAAATTCTCCCAGCGCCACGGATATTGTACACTGGGAGAGGCCTTCAACCGCTTGGATTTCTGCAGCGCTATCAAGGACACCAGGAGATTTAATTACGTTGTCAGAGTGAGTCCTCATCTCCTTCTTTTTCTTTCAGATTTTTGTGTTTTTGTTTGTCCTCCCCTGTGCTTATTAATAGATGTGTATGTTAGTGGCAGAGAACGGGTTAAGGTTAAGAGGGCGTGTAGACTTTTGCCCGGCTCTTATCAATGCTCTGCAGACAAGGGTCTCTCAGCGGTGATGATACTAACACAGGGAGTGTGTCTGTAGCAGGAGAAGGATGACATTTTGTTGTAATGTGATTGCCTGAGCTGTTTTACATCACTGCAGGAAATAAATTAATCTTTGCTACTCGGTGCAAAGTGTCAGAAGTGTGAAACTGATGCACCATTTAAAAACTCCCACAAGCTACATAACCCATTCAAGTGGCTTAAAGAAAAATGACCACTCAACAGGAGGTATTAGCTTCATGCAAGCTACCATTGTCAATACTGTAATTACACAACGGGGTACTAAAAGGAAATTATTCAGTTTTCATTTTGGAGCTTCTCCTCTTCGTGTCACTAGACCAGCTCTCCCACGTGTGCTCCCATGTGAGCTGAGGGCACAATGTGATGGTGTTTTCTTGTGCTGCTGGGGGGGGAAAGGTGGGAGGTTGGGAGAAGGAGGAGGGGAGACAGCTGTGCAGTGAGGTGCGACCACCCGACAGGCATTTATGAAACCAGACCCGGTGGTTGTCAGGTGATTCAGACCTGACAACCTACGAAACCTACGCAGACATACACACACTTGTCTCTGCCAGATGAAGGAAGCGTATTCCTTTAGTGTTGCCTTATTCTCTACGGTTTTCTTTTCCCTCTTTCTCCATTCATGCAAAATGTCCAACTCGTGTCACTACATTACGAAAACTATTACCTTTATGAATGCTATGGATAAATTAATTTAGACCTGTTCAGGTGGAGACAAACTAACTAAAAGACTAGCTGTATCTAGTATATCAGCAATATACAAGCGTAATATCAAACACAGAATCCTGTCATATTCCACAGTTGGAACATCAACAGATTGTTGGCCTTGTTTTACCGTCTCCGTTGGCGTTTAAACTGACCTTTTTAGTGCAGTTTCCAGCTAACAAGTGCAGTGTAGTGTGCTAAGCTCAAAGAACAATACGGCTATGTAACACCAGCGTCTGGTCTGCACACAGTGTCCTAGGTCACTGCTCTTCACTGCTTGTGTCTGATGGCATTTGTGGGTTCATTTAACACTGTCTCAATTACACGTATCAGGTTCTGCTACAGGGAAACAAAAAGTGGTCCCCTCTTTTCTCAAAGCACATAAATGGAGGTTACTTTAAGGGAAAAGAAACCTGAAAATTAACTTTTTTTTTTTTTGCAGTCGTACAATAACAAGAATGTGCTGTGCTCCTAATAGTGTCGGTGTGTTTGTGGAAAAGTGTGAGTTGCATGCCAAGCCATGAAGTGCAGGTTAGTGAACAGTGGGGGCTAAAAGTAGATACGGAAACACACATTGTTCTGCCTGGCTGCTCTACAAAGAGAGAGACACTTGATGAGCTGCTAAAAGAAGAAGGGCATGGGATTAGGTTTTAGGAATGGAGCTGGAAAGAATGAAAATAGAGAGCCAGGAGGGAGCAAAGAAGCTTAAAATTGGGGAAAAAATTAACAGGGAGGTAGAGGATGTAGGAGAGAAGTAATTTAGTTCAAAGGTGGGTGTTACAAAGATCCTCAAACTCATCACCTCTTATTTAGGATTTAGAGGAGTTCTTATTTGCAGGTGGTGCCATTCGTAGTAATGAAGTTGCAGTTTTGATTAACCTTTTTACAAGTTTAGGATTATGTGGAGAAGACAGATTGTCCTGTTTGCTTTCTCAGCCCTTTCATAACCTACTTACTACGCTGCAGTTTATCAGAATATACCTCACAATATGTTGATGTTGATATGATAACAAAGGTCACATGCTTAGGTCACAATTGAGCAATGGGGAACCTGAGTTTCTCCATGATGTCACAGCATCAGTTACATGCCACACATGTCACTCTTGTCTGCTAACCAACAGCCACAACCACACAGACACACACACACACACAGACAGACAGACAGACATGCGTGCAAAGACCTCAGTCCACACACACTGTGTGAAATGATTCAGCAAATTCACATGACAGTAGGATCAGGAGTTAAATTATTAAAAGTTTGTTTGTGGAAGTTGACATTGTTGACAGCCTGGGCGGTTTTCCAGCACCTTTCCAGGAGCTTCTTTCCTCTAAAGAGACTGTGGAGAAGAACGAGCCGAGCCAAGAATGCTGTTATATGTTCAGTGGAACTAGCTTTAGCCCAGAGTAATGACCAGATGGAACGACTCCAATTTTGTTCTAGACAGCATTTATTGTTAGGAGTGCAAGTGCCTTTGTAAGAATGCAGCATAACAAACATCAAGTAATGAAGCCATGGAACAGAGCGTCTCAGCAGCTGATAGGATGAAATTTATGTTGTTTTTTCTTTCTCTGCTCCAGCTCCTGGAACTTATCGCCAAGTCCAAGCTTCCCTCGCTCAGTGGAGTGGCGCAGAAAAACTACATGAATATTCTGGAAAGAGTGGTACGGAAGGGTAAGTTGTGTTACGCTTCTCGATTTGCCTCTTTATTTGTCTTTTGTGCATCCGAGGGTTTAGATTTTCTGGTGTAGCCTGTTCATTTTTTACATACGTATATTAATATATGTAAGGGTACAAAGTGGTGTTCCAAATAAACAGAGTATTAGAATGTCCTTTACGAAGACATTACCCCAACATAAGACACAGAGAGAAAAGATTAAGCCTTCCCGCATTGTTGTTTGCACCAGTAGGTGAGCAAATGAGCCCTGGCATCATCTAACGGAGCTGGGGAGTGAATTTAGCGCGTTAATGGCACACTGAAAAACACTGACAATCACCAGACCCCTCTGCAAGCAGTGTAAACCAAATGTTCCCTCTGCTAAACAGAGATTCAGGTTGTTTAGGTTGTTATGAAACCTGTTGAACAAATATTATGAACGTCACAAAAGGAAAGTACAGCCACTCCAAGACTTCTGATGATTCACCATAAATATTTTACTGTTTGGCTGTTTGCCTGCTAGCAGCCAAACTCCCTGTAACACTGGGGTTTAGACCTCACTTTTAAGTGGCCACTGGGGTAACAAGTTTCTTCAAATGTTCTCCCACAGTCCTTGACGACCAGCAGAATGTCCGTCCTATCAAGGAGCTACTGCAGATGCTGTACGTCTCCCTGTGTGGTCTTGTTCAGGACATGGGCAAGTCTGTCCTGGTGGGGAACATCAACATTTGGGTGCACCGCATGGAGAACATCCTACAGTGGCAGCAGCAGTTGGACAACATCCAGATCAACAGAGTAAGCATCTGCCCAAAATACAGAAAGGGGAGCTAGTGCTCTGATGGAAAGTGTAGGGAATTCAACAAGCACTTTTGTACAAATGTTCCTTGTATTCATGACTTTATCTGCATTTCCTCCAGCCCACTTCCACAGGTATGACTCTGACCGAGCTGCCTGCCAGCCTTCAGCTTAACATCATGCAGCGCCTTTCAGACGGCAGGGACCTGGTCAGTCTGGGACAGGTGTGTCCTGAGCTGGGGGCACTCACTGAAGACCGGCTGCTATGGAAGCGACTCTGCCACTACCACTTCACAGACAGACAGGCATGTCGAAATATATGGATATATATATATAAATACATGGGTCCATAAATATGTATAGATAAACAAATATAACTTTTTCCTTGCTTACATGCGTTTGCACACACTACAGCTTAGTCTCACTGCTTTGAAACAATGTCTCTGCTTCAGGTGACATCCATGCTTGAGGCAGTAAAAGGACTCGACTTACATGTAATTAAAAATGTAATTAAAATCACTCTACAAAGAGGTCAAATATGTCTGATGAACTAGAACTGCAGTTGGAAAATTAGAGGTCACAGACTTCATAGTACTGTCACTACAGTAGCTAGTTTGATGCTCCTAAAAATGCACTTGAAAAATGCATTTGACATTGTCTAAATTAGTAGTCAGTCTTTCCTATAGGTCACCAAGGTTTGGCTTTAGTTTGTTTGAGGGGAAAACCCTCATCCATTAAGGCTACTAAAATCCTTCTATTTTTGACTGTGCCGTGAACGTGGTGCAGAATAAATTCTCTAGAATGCTAACATTAAAGCAGATGTAAAGCATTTTTCTTTCCTCAGGTCATGTGTTAATCCTTGTTCTCTGCTTCTGCAGATTCGAAAGCGCTTGATGGTGTCAGATAAAGGTCATCTGGAGTGGAAGAAGATGTACTTTAAGCTGAGCCGCTGCTATCCTCACAGAGAGCAATACAGTGACACCCTGCACTTCTGCACACACTGCCACATCCTTTTCTGGAAGGTAGCGTATTTTACTCCCTTACTCGTAGCACTTGATCAAAGTGGATGTGAAACTAAATTTTTATCATTAGCGAGGCTGCAATGGATGATAAAACAGGAAATGTTAATGTGCATCTTTTCTTTTTTGCAGGACACAAACCATCCCTGCACAGCCAACAACCCAGAAAGTTGTACCATGTCCCTCTCCCCACAAGACTTTATCAACCTTTTCAACTTCTGAACTTCCTTCCCTAAATTCAGATGACCTGACTGTATATTTTGTACATAGATTTTTACAATAGTTCTTTTTTGTTTTAAGAGAACGATCAATTCCTGGATGTATATTTAGTTGATGTATGACTGGAGGGGCCTCAGGCAGTGGGACACTTATGCAATCGAGTTTCTTTTGAGAGAGTACACAGTCTTCTGGCAGGGTACACAGATGAAAGTGAGTGAATGTGACAGACAGGAAGAGAGATGTGGAAGGAATGGGACTGGATGGAGGAAGGGAAAGTAAAGGGGAAGAAAAGAAATACTCAGCTGTCAGTTTAGTCTTAGTTAAAAGTGTTTTATTTTATTTTTTTTTATTACACCTCCAAAGTAAATACACCTCTTGACCTAAGCTGTGTGCACTGGTGTTTCCTAATTCTGCATTTGTTGATCCAGACCTTTTCTATTGGTTTTGTCAACACAGAAAGTACGATTATTCAGCAGTGTTTCTTTATATTGTGATATTTTTAATATGATATTACAAGGTCTGCTTACATGGAAGGGTACTACGTGTTTGATGTTCACATGTAAATTGCAATAATACTGTGTTTGGCACTGGGATGAAGAGAAATGAATTTTGGGTTGCTGCAGCACTGAAGAGGCAATTAATCTAAGCAGAAGCTTTGGTAATTTATCATTAGAGTGATGATTCTTTGTTATGTTAACGCACCAGCATCTTTTCTACTTGTGTTCTTTTCACTTTTTTATGAATTTTATTTTTTTAATTGTGTTTGAGTGCAGTATTACCAAAGAATCTAACCAAAGTCAGTATAATAGTGGTGTGTGCCTTTTTATAAAATTTGTTGAAACTGGTACAGTTTAACCCTTTTGTTTGCAATGTTTTCAGATCCTAAAGCTGTTTTTATCACCACGAGCAAATTTCTCATGTACAGAGCGGTGGTATTTAGGGTTGGAGGTTTGAACACCAAAGGTAAATGTCTGCAACTGTGTATTTCCCAGTAGCCTCCTGCATGTGTTCTTTTTTTTTAAACCAGCTGATTGTGTTTTCCTATTTATTTATTGAGATTCTGCCAAATGGCTCAACTTGCACTAATGGGTTTTGAAAAGAATGGGGAATAATGGTATAAGGTGCAATTTCACCCGAACTTTCCTCTTTCATTGTTCAATGAGGAATAATGTACATGCTATGAAACACATTCTGTTGATGTTCTGTACAGTAAATAAAAAGGAAAAAAAACATACTTCTGCCATTTCTTATTGACAATAATCAGACTTGAATGTGACGTCTTATAACACACAGATTGTGTAGGACTATTGTTTACTTGGAACTGATCCATGGCGGTTCCTGTGGCAAACTTGTGCGCTCTACTGGGTAAATGAAGAACTGCAAGGTAGACATTTTGAAAAAAGTTGGTGTAGTATTGCAGGTTCTTGGTACCAGGGCATCCTTACAACAAGGTAGATAACCGATGATGTTTTCTTTACTTCAGTTTCCATCACTGTTCATACACGAGTAAAATTAAACCCTAAGCCAAGACTAAAAAACAACAAAGGAAAGTCTTAATGAAATTAAATTTAATTGTATTCTGGCAGAGGAAAACTTTATACTAAAAGGACTTTAGTCCTAATTATGTAGGCCTGCTGTATAACAACACCAGGGTTGTCAGACCATGAGCTCTGTGGAAAGATTTCCAAATAATAAAGTGAATATCAATACGTAATTCTCCAAAACAATTGTTTTAATTGTTGCTGAAGGACAAATTTAAAAAAAGCAAATACATTTTTGCATGACTGACAATATAAACCATGTAATAAATCACAGCTTGTTACAGTACATATTAAAATAAATAATATTTATACAAATATTATTCATTTTACCAAGAGATATGACAGTAAATTAGTGTGTGTGCCTCCTACTGCGGCATTGCCCGTACAGTACTGCCCTTCTCCTCGGGGCAAACAGGTTCTTTTAACATTTGGAAGCATGTGTACATGTATGACTGATAAAGGCAATATGCTGCTGTCAAAACTATAACGCACAGGCATCAATTTAAGGCCATAGTGTATTTTTTTTAATAACCAGTGTCATCATGATTTTTAACCCTATCTTAAATTTGCTGGTTAAACGCTGAATTGTCCATTCATCTTACATCAAAAAGATGCCAGTGTATTATAACAAAAAAAAGAAGGCAATGGTACATTACCATCCCAACTCTGATGAACAATTTCATTGAATGCTTATCAAAAACTGCAATAACCTCTCATTTCATTTTTACTATCATCATGTAAGTATATCATCTACAGTTTGTGCCTCATGAAACAAAATAAGCACCAGTAATAACGTTCTGATTTAAACTCCTACTATAGGAGTCACCAGTGTTTGACATTACTAAATAGTCACTTCAGTTAAAATAATGTTTGTTAGTTTGTTGCATATTATTAGTATCGCTGTTTAAAAAAAAACTGAATGTCTCCCTTCTGCATTCTTCTCCTGCATCTAACACCTTGCTAAACTTAAATTATGACATGAGATCAAGATAAATATATAGTAGCAATAGAATATTCAAACCAGTGAAGTCTGGTACACTTATAAAGTCCATGTGGATGGTAAACTTGTGCCTATAACTCTTGAAAACCTTCTTTCACATGCTTGGACTCTCATGCCTCCCTATTAACCATTCAGATTTGGCAGCTTCTTCTTCCAGTGCATGCTGTGAGATGGGGTGAAAGTCCACAAAACCCCCTCAATGGTTTTAAGTACTGACTTCAGAGGATCCAGAGATGCTGAGGACTCCCCAGTGGTTTAAAAGGTGTAGCCAGAAAGTATTTGCCACCGTAGAACTGCAGACCTGTATGTGCAAACACATTACCCATGAATATTAATGTGATTCATATGGTCATATGATTCCTATGTATGATCTGATTACTTAAATGATTATCAGTTGTCAGTTTTTTGAAGTGAGCCATGGCGATAGCTAATGTGTGAAAGGCTCACAAGATGAGCGCTGGCATGTGAGGGTGTGATAGACGACACAGAAGACGACTTGTTTAAAACAAAGGACCTTCACATGCACTGATCTCGGGACTTTACAAACGATTCTTTAGTCTTTGTCCAATGAGAGACTTTTGTATTTTCAGTTCTATGTTTCTGCTAAATTAATTAAACAGAGCAACATGTTCGCTGGAACCAGCCACAAATCAAGAGCAGGGTGAAAAGGAAATCTCACAGTCGCGACACGCACCAGCAGAGCAAGTGATCCACATGGAATTGGTGTGGAAACCAAAGCAGCTTTATGTCATTCGCTAGGAGTCGGTCATAGTTGCCCGAGACTGGTCATAATAAATGACAGAGCTGAAACTTGGAATAAAGCTCATGGCCTCACTTCTCTGACACCTAGTCTTGTGTCTAGTTGTGAGGTTTAAAATGCGTGTATCATCACATATACTGATGTCATCGATGAACATCATTTTAAGTAACCAGTGTGTTTAAATGTAAGGTAAAGTGGTGACCGTGTCAATAGAGAAGTAACATGTTTGTAGCTCTGAGAGAAAGAGAAAAAAAGAACATGCTTATAATCATCAGGTAATAGTCAAAGGCAAAGGAAGGCAAAGTGAAGAGTTACCAGAGTTAGTAAATGTCACAGAGAGGTACGTTCTCTTTCAGAGTTCTGAATAATCCACTCAATAGCATCCCATCCCTACAGATTTACACAGAAACAGAAGATTAAAGAAGATCCACAGAGCATACACAGAGACAGACAGCTAAGCACCACTAGACATAATACATTTTTCTCTATGTCCAGGAAAGGCCCTAGAACTGCAGAGAAACCAATTGAGACGTGTAAACAAAATCACCAGCTTTGTGTTTATTAAACGATTCTCTGTTTAGACTACATGCAAAACATGAAATAAGTGTATTAATAAACACGGAATGTTTTGATTTTACCTTCCTGGCATTGGCAGACATTCTCCTGGCCATCATCCCCTCCAGGTAACTGCACAGACTCACACCCTTGACTGTAATAATGGCTTCCTGGGTCAGGATGGTGCTGAGGGCAGGATGAGGAAGGTTACGGTGGCATGAAAGAAAGATGGAACATGTTTATGGTAAGATATGAGTAAATGGTAGAAGCTGCAAGAAAACAATGCCTAATTCATTCACGTTTCAACTCTCTGTTAATCTATGTGGATTGTTACATTAGGAAAATGCACTTAACACACAAGTACTTACACCGCAGGGTTTTCAGGGTGTGGTCTATAAACAAGCCTCTCATCCACAGATATAAGGTTGGTGAGAGTAATCTGCAAAAAAAAATTAATTTCATGAGATTTCAAGGAACATTGGAACAGTGGAACATTTTAATTCAGTGTCACACTTCATCTAATTATCTTACATTCGTTGAGCACAGCTCCATCTTTTTCTCCTCTGGGTCGACTATGGAATGTTCCTTCACATATGTCTGTGTCTGGTTGGTCCCCAGTATCTACAGACACATAAGTCACAACATAAACTGCAGGATATAATCATCCTAAGTATCACTCACTAAATGAACATGCCCCTGAGTCTGGATGGAAAAAACGCTGAATTCAGTGAAAGTGGTTAACAAAGGTTTATTTGTTAAGTAACACAGCATTTTGATCAAACTTTAATCTTTGTCAGGCTGAAATGTGTACACATCACAACTATATAAATGGACTGTGATTAATAATAATAATCTACCCAAACTCTTAAAACATCTCAGAGCAAACTCACTGACTGACACACTTCACTGAATGAATAAAATCATGAAGATACAAAATTCACCTCTTCACAGACCCTGTTAGGTCCCTGAGGACATTTCAGACGTCCACAAATTTGTTTATCACGACATGTTGTTGTGTGCGTACGTGTGTGTGTGAGTTGATGACTGACCGCTCGCACAATGGCTGGCAGGCCCCACTCTGTGCTGAGGAGTCTGTGGCTGTGCAGGCGTCCCTCAGCATCCAGGCTGCGCTCCAGCACGTCCACCCCAATGACGTTGGGGTTCATGGGGTTGGGGTACTTTCTCATGGCAGCCTTGATCACTGTCTCCCATGGGTAACTGCAGGCCAACCATACATTAGGAAATAAAGGACGGTCTACCTCTCTTATAAGTACAGAAGTGCTGAAGTCTGAGCTCCATCAACAGTATAGTGATTTTTTTGATTGCATAAATGAACTGTCACATGTAAACTAAATTAGGCCCATAACAAAGAGCAGGTCATATTTACTGACCAGATCACAAAGACCTACATTGAACGAAGAAACAGAACACATCGGCCTACGAGTTCATTCCACTTCAGGAACAATTCTTGGGAAAAAATAATATACAGCCCACCTGAAAACATGTTCGGTGCTCCAGATCTTCATATTTGCAAAGTAACAACCTCGACCTTAGACCGGAACAATCCTCTATGATGTGAGCCTAGATTTCACCGGACCATTTTTATTATGAGGAACTAGCTCCAATAAACAAAGAATAGGGCCTATGATGGAAGCTCACGGCCATCAATGAGTCCGGACAGCGCGTCCGCTTGGCGTGAACACTGCGCAAAGTGTTCTGCCGAACCGCTCGGAGCAGGAACAAGAGGCGGAGAACATGTAATGAAGAGATCACGACAAACAGCTCCTGGAAACGGACAAGAGAGAAGCCGGTGCAACGACGGATCCACCGAGTGTCAAAGCGGACACAGTGACCAAGGCCCGCAGGATCACAGTCAGGAACTTTAGAAAATAAAACGCCCGGACTGAAAGCGGTTGTCTTCACACAGTTCGCTTGAAACTATTATAAGATATCAGACTACGTTCCAGATAAACAGATTTCCAAAACGTTTTCTTGCTGAGGCCATTTAGATCTGATCATTTTCATTAATCGACTTAAGTCACTTTTTAATAAAAAAAATCCAATATGATGTGATATATTATGTTCTCTTCTATATATTTTACATGGACATTAAAACACCTTAACGTACCATGATCACATGAACCTTTGTGCGCGAGTTATTTTCTGTCCAGTGAAGCGACGCGTTTGGCCATTTTAATTTGAAAGCACACGCATTGTTTTTCCGGGTTTAACGTTGTCTGTCTGACGAAGCTGCTGTGCGCGGCTGCTGCATCCGCCTCCATTTGTGCGCATGCGCGTAGCATCTTTCTATCCTCCCAGACAAGTGGAACCACAGAAGCGAAGCGGATTCAAGCGAGACAGCGACACCCGGACTCAAACAGGAAACACAGCGAAGGCGCTTTCAAAACAAAGCACAACGTGTGCGAATGTAAAACATAGTCACTATTTAAAAAAGCAAACTGTAGCAGTAAATTACTGAAATTTGTTGGAAAATACTTTTACTAATATTATTCCGGTTTAAAAACAAACCTCTTTCCTCGTTAATTGCCTTCCAGTGCTAGATATTGCGCGGTCCTTTCTCTTATTTTGAAAATGTGAGCGGAAGTGAAAGGTGTATTCTGGCCGCTTTGACGCTGGTGATGAGAGGATCACAGGAGGAATTCATTGAATCAAACGCGCAGTGGAGCCTTGTATGGTCCCTTAACGAGAAATTCATGCCATCGCCGTTCACTCAGCTCTCCTTTGATTTCACTCTGGATATTAATCAACTAACCGATTCATACAAAACATAATCAGTGGATTACGGGGGGCATAACGCGCAGTGAATGACCTTGCATTGAATGTCACAATAGACGGATTTTTAAAGCGCGGAGACGGTAAGACACCGAGCGGCTTCATTCGCACCGGGTCGGTGAGACCGGGCTCGATATTACAGATTAGTGCCGCCTCTATCGGCCTCTATGCTTATTGTTTACGGCCTGTGATGTTATGATCTGCATAGATCTAAGAGGGAAACTCGGGCGATTTGAAAAAGTCATAGACTGTTGATAACAGGACTGTGGAAGGCCGGGCTGCATGCCGCAGAATGCACATTCGCCATTCGCATCCATTTGAAATCTCTTGCTCTAAATATAGTCGCCCAAGCTCGTTACAGATATTAAATATATCATACGATGTGTATTTTAACCCCGATGAGAGGTTTATTCTCAGAGCGGTTTAGACGGAGCGTGCCGGACCCTGGCAGATGCTGCAGCAGCTTTGATCCGCTCCGGGCTGAGAGAGAAAGGAGGAGGGGGGCGTCCCCTTTTTCTTCAGGACCATAAACTATACGCTTTTCCTTACTCCACTCTCTCTTTACTCATAGGCCCGTCTGCCCGCTCTGTGTCATGGCTGTTTATAGCAGATGAGCCATTACAAAGTAGGACTGGGCTAGGAGGAATCCCCTCCTCACTGTAAGGACCACCGGGGTCGGCTGGTGGTCGTGCTCAAACCAAAAAATCTGCTGACACATGCGCTGTGCCGGCCGGTGTTGGCTGCCTTTGTGCGCAGTGAAGCCTGTAGCCCACCTATAGGGACTCATGCAGGCCTGCTTGTGTTTGTCTGTGAAATGATTGGTTTGAATAAGAATTTAAATGAATAATTACACAAATGTTCAATGTAAAAAAAAAAAAAAAAAGAAAGAAAGCACGGGTTGACATTATTGACGACTAAAGCCTTGAAGAATAACATTTCTCTGTCTCAGTGGATTCACAGCTGTGACTTTAACTGTCTCTGTTTTTTACACCTGTCTTTCTTTTCAGGCCAGTAGCCACACCCATGGAGATTGTCACACATTTAATTAACGACACCATAGAACTGTACAAATGGACCCTAACTATTGCAGGTAATAAAACCGTGTTTTGGAGGTGACAAATGCACGTTTTTGTGTTTTGAGTCAATATAGGATGAGTCAGAAAGTATGCTACTCCAGGAGGTTCTTGTAAAGCGATGAGTCAAAGTTGCACCACATATTTGAATAATGTCTTTGACTGGTGCGACATTGATTATCTTGTTTAAAGACGTAAAATCCCCTTTGCTCCTTCATTTCTAACCGTGGGAACTGGAACCAGAATATAAAATCACCGGTTGTTTCAGATTTACTTGCCATTACTTGACGATTTAATAAAAAGTGTGTTAGTATTCACCTTATGAAAGTATCTCAATAATAGAAATGTAACACTATAAGATCCCCTGTTCCACAGACAAGCGCGTGGAGAAATGGCCTCTGATGGACAACCCCTTGCCCACGTTGGCCATCAGCACCTTGTACCTGTTATTCCTCTGGCTGGGCCCCAAATACATGAAGAACAGAGAGTCCTTCCAGCTCCGCAAAACCCTCATAGTCTACAACTTTAGCATGGTCCTCCTCAACGCCTTCATCTTCAAAGAGGTAGATTATTGTTTGAGAATACGTTAGACATTCTGCTCTGATGCCCAAATATTAAAAATAAATATAGTGAGTAAACTGAATATGTGACTGCAGCGGCTGTTAATCCAGTGAAGCATTGGCCCTTTGCTTTTAAGACTAACCTTCTAACCATGTATTCAGCTTCTGCCTGCACTTTGTTTTTTGTCTCTTTGCACCTCTCACTGTGTATTTTCCTTTGTCCCTTATATTGCACTCATTCATTGGAGATTTTCTCCTGTTTTTGTAGCTGTTTGTGTCAACGCGGGCAGCAGGCTACAGCTACATTTGCCAGCCGGTTAACTATTCAGATGACCCTAATGAAATCAGGGTAGGTTAAACATACACATGAACACACATATTTTTCATTGTAAAATGAAAATGTGGCATTTAGCATAATGCATCAAATGCACATTGTCCTATAATGCGTCTTTGTTCTAGTTTTCAAGCTTGACTTTACATAAGACACAGAACACCTTTCAGAACTTACCAACTTACAGTGTTTTACAGATAGATGGTGATCTCATGTCACTATAGTGCTCTACAGTATCCAGATAATTAAGAAAATAATTTTCAGTGTGCCAGGAAAGCTTCACTCTCAGTTGTTTTAGAAACACGATCTGCTCCATTCATTTGGAGCCTGGTGCTCTCATCAGAAAAAGTGTGAGCTGGAGGAGGGATCAGTTTCACCTTCCTTTCTGTTGCTCCATGACGTAGTTACACCCAGACGTTGTTTGGTCTCAGGTGACCCTGAAGTTAAGATGTCGCAGGATAGATTAGAATAGAAAAAAATAATAGATAATACTTCTTCAAGGAAGTGCAAGTGTGTGTGAAATAGTCCTTTAATAAAAAGTTAGAAATCAAGTCCATGTACAAATGATCTACTCTGCTTCTTTAACTGTCCCACGTTTTTTTGTTTCCCCTGTCTGCCTGCACCTGCCGTCTTGCTTCACCTCATTTCATGTCTTCACTGGAACAGGTGGCGGGAGCTCTGTGGTGGTATTTCATCTCTAAAGGCATTGAGTACCTGGACACAGTATTTTTCATCCTGAGGAAAAAATTCAATCAGGTTACCTTCCTGCATGTCTACCACCACTGCACCATGTTCACACTCTGGTGGATCGGAATCAAATGGGTGGCAGGAGGACAGTGTGAGTAGCTCAGGCTATGGGAAGTTACATCAACATTATAGTTTATGCTTTTTTTTTCGTTTTTCTATATACATTTCTTAATGAATTAAGTACTAATGACTTATGATTTTACTGCAATTTTCTAAAATTGTATGATTAATTATTTGCCCTGAGTCTTTCTCACTAGCAACAACAATTTGCTGGCTCTGTGTGGCTGTTGGTGGGTGTAGCAATGTTTCGAGCTAAATGTCAAGGCCTAGCAGCTATGATGATTAAACTCAGCTAATGTGCAGCTAATTATGTTGGGATTATCAGCATTTTTTGCAGGTATATGGTCATAAACTATATTAATGGAAAAAAGTTAATTTCCAAAACATCCAAAACAACCTGAATTGTTGTAAAAGTTGTAGCTTTTGCACTCAGACAACAGGAAGACATATTGAATATGCAGTTAATAAAGTTAAAAACCAAGCAAGCAGTGGGCTTGAATAAAAGCAGGGGCACATGGTCGGGTCTACAGCGTAGACTTTATTCCAAAACCTGACATTTCTGAATTAGCATGCCTCTTCAGAGCAATGCTTGACACTTATTTGATGTACCATATGTTCTAGTACTACAATTAAAATGAAATTAAAGTCATTGGTTTATTTTTTGTGTTTGCAGCATTTTTCGGAGCACACATGAATGCAGTAGTCCATGTCTTGATGTATCTGTATTATGGCCTGGCTTCCTGTGGACCTAAGATCCAGAAGTACCTATGGTGGAAGAAGTATTTGACTATCATCCAGATGGTAAAACATTATTTCCCTCTGTGACTATTTCGTTGTTGACCCAACCACATTTTGGAAAGTTAATTATATTGAATATCTAATAGGAATAAAGAATCCTTAAAGAGCTGGAAAAGGCGCAAAGTGATTTTGTTCCTCTCCTCGTGTCTTAGGTTCAGTTCCACTTCACTATTGGCCACACAGCCTTGTCCCTCTATGTCAACTGTGATTTCCCCCATTGGATGCACTACTCCCTCATCTGCTACGCCATCACCTTCATCATCCTCTTCGCCAACTTTTATTACCAGACATATCGCCGCCAGCAGCCCAGGCGCGATACCTCCTCCTCCACCTCCTCTTCCAAAGGAGGCAGGGCCCTCTCTAATGGAACCTTCAATGGGCTCAGCAAGGCCGCCAGTGGAGCAGTGGTGACGGGGAGCAAAGAGGAGAACCCCCAGGAGAACTCTGGGAGGAGAAAGAGGAAAGGGAGAGCCAAAAGAGACTAGAGAAAGAGGATTGACAAGGTAGACCTAAGGTAGGGCCTTGCTTTGGGTTCTAGGTAGCAAGTGCTAAAACATGAAAGACTTAATTTAAGGAAAGTGTCACTGGATGGATAATTTATGGTGTGATGTGTTGATTATTGAAGCCATGATCTGAGTTGTTGTTCATAAAATATGAGACAGGCCTGCTCTGAGAGAGCATCGTTCGTTAGTCAGAGGTGTCAAAGTTCATGCCTAAGGTGAGCGTTTTCACAAAACATCCCAACATACTGTAGTGACTGGTACAGGATAGAACATAGTATTCCTTCTCTTTATTGTGCTGCCAAATACTGTATGTCTGGTTCCAAAAGAGTGACTTTCAGCCATGAAAATCTGAGCTTGAAAAGGAAACATCAGACACTCTTCACCAGGCCCATCTGGCATGCTGGGAACACTATATTACTTGCACCTGTTCTGCTTAAAATGATTGCAGTATATCATTGTTATTAGGCAACACTACTGAACTGAGGGATGAATACAAATCATAACACATGCGTAAAATATGTCAATTTATATTTCACCCTAATCTTTTTTGTTGTTCAACTTTACAGATATAAAACAGATGATAGTGTACAGTATCATTTCATATTTGCACTCATATTTATTCAAGTTATTACTAATAGATGAGCAATTTAAGTTTACACTTCATGTCTATTAAAGACAACCTCTGTATATTTGTGAAGATGGGGTTGTCTCTTTATTTTTTTTTTCATTTATGGATGTTTGAGCTTTCAATAATCAATAGATCAGTAATCAGAGATAAGCTGTACATAGAAAAAGAAAAAATAAATAGATTACTAACCCTGTGAGACTTGAATGGGATTGTTCCATCACTGGTTCATGATGGAAAAATCATCCAGAGCTCATTGAAGGTTTATATTTAGGTTTTTCTATTTCTGTATACAACAAGAACTTGTTTTATATAGCCCCTATTCTATGTAACAAAATATCGTGGATGTTGTCCAGAGAAATGATGGATCTGATGATCATCTCAGTGTTCCACCCTTTTGACGGAGAAGCTGGTAGAGTTTTGTCTTTGCAGATGTTTACCTGTCTCCTGTCTTTTTATATCCCCTCTGATGTTGTTGTTTGTCTTGTGTGCTGAACAAAGATGTAGTGCTGCTCTGAGTTTCCTTTGTATTCACGAAGCATTCAGAACTAGCTTGCAGCCAGTTTTGAAACTGTTAACAAACCCTATTTTCTTCTTGTGTCTGCATTTTAAAGCTTAATCTGTGTCCCGAGGTGCATTGAATGTAAATTTATCATCAGGGGCAATATTTGGTTTTAAAAAGATAAAGGTTATGATTTCCATATAAAAAGAGCTGGTGAACCTCTATAGTGACTTTGTATGTTATGGCACTATATGAAAAATCCCCTCGCTCTGCCTGTAGTCCAGTATATAGAGTATAAAATCAGTGGTTGGCTCTATATCAGCAAATCCAGCTGTATTTCATCCATCAAGCATTGCATTTTGATGTTATTTATAGGTTCTTTATATTTTTATGTAAATATCAACTTCCATCTAGCTGAAGGTGCTTGTCTGTGTAATTTGTTCTTTTTGTGTTGTACATATTACATTGTGATATTTTGTACACTGCACATTTGGGGATGTTCCCAGCCTTTTAGCTTGGACATTTACAGGTGCACATGCTTCAATGTTGTTTTTTTTTTTTATTTAAGTATAACATCTTTGAACTCTCTTCAAAGTGAATTAAACTGAATGCCTGTACAAATGTTGGCTGTTGGCCTCTTTCCCTTAATTTATTATTTTATAAAGTTGTAAATAGCTCTTTAACAAGGATCAAGGAGACACACACATACATATTTAGCTAATGAGACTTCTACATGTATGTGGACCATGACTGTGCTTTCACAGAGTAAGTTTCTAACACTAGAGGGCTCTAAGGCAACACTAAGGCATCCCTTTTTACTCATGACTGTGTCCAAATGTTGAACATTCCTCTGTAATTATGGAAATCATTTCTCATAAAGAAAAAGAACTTCCTCACATGTTAAGATATCAAAATATCATATTTACTGAAAGGTTTTAATGGATATGTGATTTGAAAAAAGTTGTAATCAGAGTCTTTGTTCTAACTGGAGCAACTAGTTGAGTTGAAATAAGCTCAACTTTGACTATAAGAACAAGATTAAAACACTGCTTGGGCATATGCCATAATATTTAAAGCATACAGTATTTAGTGTGCAATAGAACATTTATCACATTTTATTACTTTTGATCATTCAAGCACATTTAGCTAATTAGACTTCTGTTCTTTAATCATGATTCTGAATGCAGTAATTTTACTTGTGATGAAGTGTTTTGGTATTACCGCTGATTAATATTTACTTATTATCAAAATCTTTGCATTTTCCTTGAAAATCATTATCAATATTATGCATTTCTACTCATAATTTTATAAAGCTATCACCAGTACTAAATTAGCAACAATAATGTCACATAATATACAATCATCTATTGTAATAAAATGAAAAAAGGAAACATTCTGTTACTCTAACGATTCATTTGCAAGCACAAAAATTTGCAGAACTATACGTGCTTTGAATCAACCTAGGGTGTGGTTATATTTTTTCATGTGTTCCTTGTCTAACAGACATAAAATAAAACAACTGTGGTGAAGCTAAAACTGTGGCAACCTGTTTGGTAGAAACTAGGAGCAAATCTCTTAAAATTCTATTTAAAACGCTGTTAATCCCTGTTGAATCCTCCTCCCATTTTGACAAGTGTAGACAAAGGTTTCCATGGTAATTGTACACAGCAGCTGTCTGCCACCCCTTCTCCCTCCTCCCTCCTCCCATCCCTACCTTCCCCCTTTTGAATCAGCAAGGGTTGGTGTGGGAAATAACAGTGGAATATACTGTGTTTGTGTGTGTGTGTTTGTGTGTGAGGAGGAGGATTGTAAATGTGGGCCTGTATGTGTGTGTGTGCAATCCCCCACAGAGTTTATGAGTAGGAGGCCTCCACTAGCAAAGGGGTATTGCAGAGCTGATATTTGTGTTATTCATCAACACAGAGCAATAATTTCACAAAAACCCGTAGCCTCATCTGCAACCTTTCCCTAGGATGGTGGCCTCACACAAATAAACCCTTCAACAACAACAATCTCTATACATCTCTTAAGAAAAAACATCAAAGTTTCTATAAACAAATGATATAAACAGATGAATCACGCTCATTTACTTCTTTTACCTTAGCCCAATTGTATATGTTGATTTTTACGCTTATTAGCATAATCTCATTAAAGCGTGGCTTTTCAATTTCAGGACTCAGTCTTCACTGTTGATCTTGAAAAAAATCTAAAGAATATTCTTACTTCTGCATATCTCCAGTTTGGCTATTTCCAAACTGCAATGTTTCCGTTGAATGTCACATACACTATCCATGTTCCCTGTCTACACATGGCGTTACTGTGATGAACCAGGGTGTGCATGAATAATAGTGAAAGTAAGAATGAGCTGTAAAAATGTGCTTTATGAAAATGAATGAGGTGGTATTTTGAAATAGATGTTCATCAGGCTCCTCACCTCTCCCACTCTCTCCCTCTGTCCTCATAGCTAATGTTGCTTTCATTGTGTGGGATGATGCCAGCAGATTTACAAGATGGACTTATACAAAAATATAAACACAAAACAAAGCTAATTTTTTTTTAACGTTGGCAGAAATTGATGTTAACAGACCTGTCTCATAACTGTGTATTTTGAAAAAACAGAAATCACACACTCAAACAAGACAAGTTTAATAGTGCACAGAAATTAGAATTTCTATAGCTTAAGGAAAATAATGTTTTTGTAGTTTGGACAAGCAGAATCAGTAATCTTGTCTAACACATGGGAGCCTCCATGTTGCAGACATCTGTCACTTTGATGAATGTAAATGATTGAATAGACCTCAGGCAGAAGCACAAAATAGGTGGGGGAAGTGGTGAATGTATGCTTGGTCTTGTGTCACCGTGCAAGGGAGAGCAGGACCCCAAACATCTGTTATTCTTTTCAGAGAAAATGGATCGTCCTTCTTGCCAACGCTTGCCTGGCTTGGCCTGCGACATTGTATGTGCCAATTAAAGTGTGATTACAATGAAGAGTGGCCTTGTTTCTGGATGAATAAAGATGTAGTGTTGTGAAACCCACAGTGACAGGAACAAATGGATTGCACAGAGGTAAGAGGCGAAGAGCTGTGGCTACTAAAGAAGAACAGAAGCTGAAATGCCTTTAAACTTTCCGAGCAGAGCAAATCCCAGTTTTTAATCCAAGTCTATCTTTGGTACTTTAGTGTGTCTATATAGCGAGGCGCCACTTTGGATATGTGTGTTCTCTATAGGCACAGACACAAGAATAAAAAACTCCAGAAGGACTTTATTTTGCTCTGGGCCACTGCAAAATATATTAATCAAACCAAAGACGCCTTGAGTTTATAAGAGGCCCAAGAGTATTTGTCTTGTTTTAAATTAGAACAAAGATCTTTAATAACTATGAATCTAAAAACAAATTAAAACTATAAATGACATTGACAACAGGGAATTGTACAAGCATGCATTACTAATATGGAATATAAGTAAATTAAGTGCCGATAATTTTAAATTCTCGACAAATATGCAGCAATTGCTCTTGTCCAATGACAGCTGATAAATTGTGTCCATCAGACAAAGACTCAGACAAGTCCAAAATACTCAAGGTTAATTCAAAGGACTGAGTATAAGGTGAGATTAGATTTGCGAGCGTCTAGGTCCAATCGCTGCGGAGGTGGAGAGAGTGTGCGTGCGGGACATCTTCCTATCAGAGCGGCCTGCCGAGCGCAGCCCCGGCCCTCCCAGCGATGATGTAATGTCATGAATATTGAAACAGGTTGCTTGGTGGTCGGGAGGCGCTCGAGTCAGCATCCCTTCTGCTTCCCCACCACCACTACCCTTCAACATCCGACAAAACACACAGAAAAGGTAAGAAATTCGTGCAGCTTCCTTATTTCCACCGGATAATTCCCTCCTTTTTAAGCACACAGGCGTCTTTTTTTAGAGGAGTGTGACAAGTGTAACCTGTATGAAGGGCAAATGTCTGAATATTATGTTCTGCACTCAGGCCTCCAAGGTGGGTTGATTTACTGTTGCTGCTGCTTCCAGTTTTTTTTTAATATGTAGAAGAAAATGAGGCTACAATGATCTATGGAGTGCAATTAATATTTTTACTTTAATCAGCGCGGAATGAGGATTTGTGTGCGGGGAACAGTGTGACACTCGATTATTAGTGTTTTTAAAACCAACGAGACAAAGGAGAATAAAAAGCATAAACCGTGCCAAGGATGCAATTAATAAAACAAACGTTTTGCTCATTGCTTTTGATACTTTTATGGCTCATCTTGCGTGCATCTGAGTCATCGGGCTGGTTGGATATGAGAAGTAAGATGATGATGGCTGACAGGAAACGGCTCTCTCAGTTCTAATCCCAAACGTGGCTCATCTGTCTCGGCAGCCTCATCCTTTGTTTCTGTTGGCTGGGTGAGAGAATCAGATCAGAGGCCGCTCAGAACCTGCTTTCTGTCACCTCGGTAAGCAGCGCCTTTTAATTGGCCGGCTGCTGCTTCAGCTTTAATGGCCACAGATATTAGCTCCTCTTTGCTCCCTCTCTCTCGCCCATTGCCCTCTGGGCAGTGCACATGACGCAAATGTGGATCGTCTAATTGCCCGAGCTGAAGCTGATCTCTCTCTCTCTCTCTCTCCCTCACACACACACACACACACACACACCTTTTTCAAACAGGGACTAGATATCTGCATAATCAGTAGTGGTCACGCAGCTGTCTCCATGGACACTACTCTAATTAGCCTCATGTAAAAAGTCCCATTATAAATGCATGGTGCGTCCTAGTGCATGGCTTTCTATTAATACCACTCTGCAAACTTTTTGGTCGACCTGTAGAAGACTCCCCCTTTTTTATTGAGTGCTGTAGACCACCACATTTTGTAGCATTTAGGTCTGAAAAGCAACTGTTTTCCAGCTGCGTGGATACGGATGAAGGGGATGGATGTTGCTGAGGATGAGCTGAGACTCTGACATGATGAACCCATCCTCTGCCGACTCGCCGCGGCAGCCAGACAATAGCAGCCGAAAGCAGCAGCGGTCGTCGTCGCCGGCCGGGCTGAAAGACGCTGGATCCAAAGCTGCACAGAAGGCCGCCAACTCGTCAAAGCCCGTCGCGTCAAAGCAGGGAGGAGGGGGAGGGGGAGGGAGAAGCAGCCGAGGTCATTCTCCCGTTTCCACAGGCAGGGAGCGGCAGGCCGGAGGCGCTCCCGCTATCAGAGGCGCGGCTGCTGTCCAGGCTGCTGGTGCTGAAAGCCCGACGCCGAGCAGGCCCGCGGCTGCGGCGGCGGCAGACAGAGGCGGCGGCCAGGCGCCAGAAGACTCTCCCCGTCTTGTCGCAGAAGCTTCCTCGCCTTCCAGAGCAGACCGCGTTGTCTCCGACCAGCCCTGCGCATCCAAATCGCCCAAGCTGAGGAGCAAAAACCCGAGGGGAGGAGAGGCGGTGGCGAGCGGCAACAAGAAGAGCTCTAAAGGCACGGTGGGCTGCGGACCCGGTTTCTGGAAGGAGGGATGCTTGCAGTCCGAGCTGATCCAGTTTCACTTGAATAAGAGCTTGGGGAAAAAAGGGACAAAGATGCAGACGAAATCAGCATCTCCGCCGGCCTCAGAACCGGAGCTGTCCCCCGAGCCCGACAGCCCACAACCCGCTCCACAGCCGGACCAGAGACTCCAAGAAGAGATAGAGAGGCTGGAGGATGAAAACGACGACTTAAAGGTAAATGGGAAACCTTTGTCATCAGGTTTACGGTCTTTATTTGCTCAGAGTCTTTGTCTGCCAAATGACGAGATGTGAATGTGATATATTACTGTGCGCCATAGTCGCACCTGTTGTATTTGCATCCCGGCTACAACTGCATAGCCTGAGCGTTCGTTTTATTATCCAGGTCGAACCGAATCATTTCGTGGCGCATTCTTATTTTCGATTCGTGTTTTCATTTCAAGAATGAAATCGAGGAGATGAGGGCAGAGATGGACGAGATGCGAGACACTTTCTATGAGGAGGATGCCTGCCAGCTGCAGGATATGCGCAGAGAGTTGGAGAGAGCCAATAAGAACTGTCGGATCCTCCAGTACCGACTGAAGAAGGCTGAGAGGAAGAGGCTGCGGTTCACAGAGAGTGGCCAGGTGGATGGAGAGCTGCTCAGAAGCCTGGAGCAGGACCTGAAGGTGAGTCTGTGGAGGAATGGGCATCATTCTGTTGTAGTCTGTGATAATATACAACTTTCATTGTGGCTTGACTCTTCCCACAGGTGGCAAAGGATGTGTCTGTTCGCTTACACCACGAGCTGGAAAATGTAGAGGAGAAGAGGACCAGGACAGAGGAAGAGAATGAGAAATTGAGGCAGCAGCTGATAGAAGTGGAGGTCACCAAGCAGGCCCTGCAGAATGAACTCGAGAAAGCCAAGGAGGTGAGACTGGTGTGATTAAGGAAATGTTATGCATGTTGTTTGAACCATATAGTAAATTGACCTTTGCATGTAGCATAATGTTAGGGGGAAAGGGAGAAGGGAAACTGCATTTAGGACAGAGTTTACGACAAAAAACACTCACAAGCATCTCATTTACAAGTGAGACAGGGTTGACTTGACTTGTTGTTGATAGCTATTTCCATATGTTTAATGTAATAAATAAACCAGAAATGTCAGCGCCATGGCTTGAATTTGAATATTTTTTCCGTACACGTTCTTGAGGGTGACATTAAGCAGTCCTGGTTTTCCGTGAGTGGGCCACCAGTGTTCCATAAATCTGGATGATATCACTGGCTTCAGTAAGAAAGCAGTGGGCTGATAATGATGTAACCACTGTTTCCCTGCAGCTCTCACTGAAAAGAAAGGGAAGTAAGGATGGGCAGAAAGCAGAGAGGAAGACTCTGCAAACCCCACTTGAGGTGAGTCAGCAATTGTATTATTAAATCATTAAGTCATAAATTAGAGGAGAGATGTTTATTAATGAAGTTGTAATAAAAAAGGTAAAGCAACATGCAGAACTAAGCAACAGAGGGTTGTAATTTGCAGTGAGGAATGTAATTTGGGAAATCATGGAAGGGAATCTCAATCACTCCATTATAATATGTGCTGAGCATGCTACCAAACTAATTACAACATGAAAAAAACATGAACGACTATTGGACAAAAAGGAAAATGCTTTCCCCACATTATAGGAAGAGAACGATGATCTGAAATGTCAGCTAGCCTTCATCAAGGAGGAAGCTATCCTGATGAGGAAAAAGATGGCGAAGATCGACAAGGAGAAAGACCGACTGGAGCAAGAGTTGCAGAAGTATCGTTCCTTCTATGGTGATGTAGACAGCCCTCTTCCTAAAGGTGAAGCTGGAGGGCCTCCCACCACCCGAGAATCAGAGCTGAAGCTCCGCTTGCGTCTGGTGGAGGAGGAGGCAAATATCTTGGGGAGGAAGATCGTGGAGCTGGAAGTGGAAAACAGGGGGCTGAAGGCTGAGTTGGATGATATGAGAGAGGACAGGTACTTTACAATCATTGATCAGAAACTGTAGATGACTGGTCAAAATTTCACAGTTTTCACGGAACGGAAAAGCTTCATATTACCACAAGTTATGATGAGGAGGAAAAAAAATGTAAACCTAATTTCACAGCTATGCTTCTCTCCTCTACTCTCCTAGTCTGGCGGCGGCAGGAGTGGACAGCTCTGGCAGTGGGGGTCAACAGTGCCGAGAGCAAGGCGAGGCGTTGTCGGAGCTGAGGCAGCAGCTTCAGCTGGTGGAAGATGAGGCAGAACTTCTTCGAAGGAATTTAGCAGATGTGGAAGAAGAGAACAAAAAGGTATAGCTAGTTTTGTTTGTGTTCAGACGGGTGCACTGTTATTATTGCAAGAACCAACGACAAAATGTGTTGTGTCTGTACATACTTCATGAGAATAGTCAACTTTACTTTGTTCTGTTTGAAAACAATATATGACGTGCGTTTTCTAATAAGAGTAGGCGGCACAAAGCTGCTTTAATTTCTCTCATGTAAGAGTTTTTATTATTATTTTCTTATTATTACTGGTACCATAAATGATTTTGAGGCCTTTTATAAAAGCCATCTGTTGTGTAGGCTTCATAAATAAGACATTATAGACACTAATCATACAGACGACACTGAACAATATAATTAATAAATATCTTTACTTTTATCTTAGGTGACAAGTGAACTCAACAAACTCAAGTACAAAGCTGGGTCCCATGAAGCTGGATCGAGACATGGAGGAGGTTTGTTTGTTCTTTACATTTCAGTGTCAGTCAGTAGACGAAACAATTAAGCTGCAGAGCAAGGAATAGCTCTTCGCTTTCAGCCTCATACATCATATGAAAGATGTGTTTTCATAAAACCTCGTGGGGGCTGCACATTAAAGTCTCATTTGCGGAGGTGTTCCATTTTTCAATGCTGCCTCATTTCAACTTCAGGAGGAGCTGACGCGGCTAAAGTGGAGGCCCTGCAGGAAGAGCTGAAAGCAGCACGTCTGCAGATCAACGAACTGAGCGGAAAAGTTATGCAGCTCCAATACGAGAACCGAGTCCTGCTCTCCAACATGCAACGCTACGACCTAGCCTCCCACCTGGGCATACGAGGTAGCCCCCGGGACAGTGATGCAGAGAGCGACGGAGGACGGGATGATGACACCCCTTCAGCCTCAGCTTCCTCTCCTCGCCTCCTCCCACCTCACCGCAAGCGTGAGGGCCCCATTGGAGGGGAGAGTGACTCGGATGAAGTGAGGAACATTCGCTGCCTCACTCCAACACGCTCCCTTTACTCACCTGTAGACAGTCGTTTTTTATCCAGGAGCCTGAAGGACCGGCAACAGATGATAGACATCCGCATTGAGGCGGAGAGGCTGGGCCGGACCATCGACAGGCTTATCGCTGACACCAGCACTATCATCGCTGAGGCTCGAGTATATGTCACCAACGGGGAGCTGTTTGCCAGGCTGGATGAGGATGAGGAAGGAGGCAGGTAATAAAAACATAAAGTACACCCCACACTTCTTCGCAGCTACAGTATGTGTAGACCACTGGACTAATATTCACTGGAGAAGTTTTGCAGCCCAACTTGCATAATTTTAGACCAAACATAACGTTTACCTCCACAGGATCAGAGAGCATGAGCTGCTGTATCGTATCAATGCCCAGATGAAAGCCTTTAGGAAGGAGCTGCAGAGCTTCATAGACCGATTGGATGTCCCAAAGCAGGAGGACAAGCAGGCAGAGGAGCCGCTGTCTGTAAGACAATGCAAACACACTGCAGCTGTTGTGTAGTCGAACATGCGTTTGTATTCTACCTGCTCATCCTGCTGCTTTTCTCTCCATCCCCCCACTCCTTACTGCCATCCATCAAGATGTTTCAGCCCATCATTTTGCTGATCCTCATTCTCGTTTTATTTTCATCACTCTCTTATGCCACCATTTTTAAATTGGTATTTCTTTTCACCTTGTTTTTCGTTCTGTAAAGCAAGTAATATGACATAATTTACATTTTTCAATTACTATAATTTCTTTTTTTTAAACTTATTCATTCAGTTTGATTCTGTTATGTTGAACATGTCACATAAAGTCACACAAGGTACAGGACATTATCATTTTCCACGGATGACTCAAGCCAATCACCTGCTCAGATGCTGTCAACTATTACCGAAGACCAAGCGTCTCGGGGTGACAGTGGGATATTAGGTGAGTCTGCATTTAAAGTCCCTGATTGTGAATATTGAACTTTTAAAAGAAACTCCCAACTCTCCTTTAAAGCCCTACGCACCCACAGAATTGTGGATGTGTACTGACTATGATCGTTTAAGTCTGTTTACTCATCCTAAACATGTGACATCAGTTGCTTTTGCCAAAAGGGCCTGTGTGGCTATATGTGTTTGATTAATGTTATAAATATTTTGAAGAAATTTTACTTAATACGCTGCAAACACAAAGTGTCAATGTTGAAAACTCTTTGCTAAAAACCTCTTTGCTTGTAGCTTTATCCTGTGTTTTATTTAAAGGAACCAAAAACTCATAAGTTTTTGCCAACTTGGCATTTCTTAGCTTCATTCAATTGTAATTATGAGGTTATGAGCTTTTTCAATACTGACGTTTGTGTTAATGGTTAGAGCAGTGCACACACACTTAAAATAACACTCTCACACACTAAATTAGATGGAAACAAATGTGTGTCTTCCAAGTTGTGCAACCATAAGTTAGGCAACCATAATGTCTGTGTCGACATAATCTGTAAACAATCATCCAGATTTCCATGGGGAATTTGATAGGAGCACTGACATTTTACCCCCATTTGGATTTTGCTCATGTTGCATTCAGAACTGTGTAAAAATGCCTTTGGGTGGATCTGGGAGAAAAAAAATGCAATATGTTCTGATGGCGGGTTAGTTGAAACCAGCAGACGTAACGACCAGTAGGTGGGCGGAACCGGTCCATTACTTTCATCCCACCGGTGGGATGTTTTACGTCACGTACGAGGGGCAGCTGTGGAGAGAGGGAAGAGAGAGCGGAAGGGGGATTTTATTCCCATTAATGAAAAGCATCATTTGAGCTGCAGGCTGTCGCACTGTGTTCCACTGAAGGCCAAGGCCGAAGTCTGGGCTCCTGGCGTTGTTTTTTTTTAAAGGAGAACATTAGGAGCAACAGATTCCAAGTTACTCTGTTACTCACCGAAACGACACGTGCTTCTTCGTGTAGAGTTTGCGCTCGTACGAGCTGAACGCGTGACGTCGCCGTTTCTTTTCCTTCCGTCACGGTGTGACGAACGAGCGTGGCGTGACAAACGGACCACCGAAGATCCCGAGTGTCTCGTTCTTTGTTATCAGCGCCCACATCAAGAAGAATGAACTCCCTCCCTCTCTCCCTCGTGATAGTCATCCCCCTGCTCATGCTAGGATAGCAGGAGAACATCAGCGGGATTCCACGTCTGCGGGGAAAAACTCGACTTTTTCACCAGCAAGGTAAGACCTGCCGCCCACTGTGCAGGAGAGACGAACTTTGAATGTAACTATAACGGTTGTTGTAAAGGCATCGCGCTGTGCTCTTGCAGTTTGTTAGCATACAGCTGTTTGTGACTTTCCTACTTGATTTGTTGCCATGGATACAGCGCAAGGTGGTACCCCGCGACTTCACCAGCTGAACTGGAGCAGCTCGCTGGTGGTTGATTGATGGACGCTCGTCTCCTGACGTCTCCCAGACGCCGTTAGGAAAATAAACTCATAGTTACAGGGGGGTAAAAATAATACGCGGCTGCTCTGACATCAGTGCGCTCCGCTCCCGGATATTTTTGGGAACGTGTCCCATTCCCGCCGGAGCGGGTACTGGCATTTTCTCTGCATGCCACTTGCCAGCTCCGGATTGTCGCCTGCGACGACTTTGTGCGACGCGGTTTCGACGTAAACTTGTGAGGGAAACAACGCAGGAAGCAGCAGCGAGGAAATGTCTGAGTGATTAAAACGGGACAATGGAACAGCAATGATCGCTTGACCGTCTCCTTGAAGACATGGAGGTGACCGCAGTGTCCAGCCCTGTCTCCTCCGTGAGCACAACGATCCTGGCTGCTGCTGTGTGTCCCACGGCGGATTTGGCCGGGTTTGGATAACTGGCACTTTTATTATTGGATTGCGACAAAACTATTTGAATTATGAAATGCGCAACTTTTTGCAGACACGGACACGTACGAGATAATCCATAGACCAGCACTTATACTTTATCTAATGGGGTTGTTTTCTATGACTTATTTTGATGAGAAATGTGGAGTGCGTTTGTGAACGGCTCGGGGCTGCACGGTGGGGGCGGTGCTGGCGGTGGATACGTGCCGTCTCAAGGATGGGAGTTCGTGCCGTGTCCCAGGATGGCTAGGGCAGATAGAGGCAGGGGCAAGAACCGGAGCCCACTGAGGAGGATCTCCTCTCCGCCCACCGTCTTCAGTCAGATATACGAGCCCGAGTACGGTGCTTCACCGGGTGGAGCAGGGACAGAGACTGTCCTCAGGGGACAAATGTGGCCGGGTCCCGAGCCCCAGCAGCCCCAGCAGCAGGAGCAGCAGCAGCAGCAAAACCAGCACACACGGCTTAAAAAAAAATTAGAAGAACTGAAAAAACGGCACGTACAGGACAAAGAAGAATGGAGGCACGAGAAGGAATCATTGTTGAGAGAAGTGGCTGACATTCAAGTAACTGAAAATACTATTGGTGTATTACTGTGCCAGTAAAAAGTATATGGTTTTGTGAGTGTTTATTGAGAGGAATATAATGCTTTTTGCACATATATGCTTGTCAGAGTTTACAGTGAAGTTGTTGTATTTTGAGGTTGATAAACAAACTCAGAATATTCCTCAGGATGCAATATTTAATGTCAAATGTGAAGCTGAAGTGGCTGACAAGATTGCTGCCAATTGTGTCACTTACAGGGAGGGGAGAACAGGAGGATTCTGCTGGATTTAAAGACTGAGTTGGAGGAAGTGCAGGTGGAGGTAAAGAGAGAGGAGGAGAGGAGGAGTGAGCTACAGCTGCAGTACACCAGAGACAGATGTGCCTGGCAGCTGGAGAAGGCTGAGCTAAAAAGCAGGATTGCACAGGTAGGTATGGGGTGATTGTGATGATGTGGGATCTGAGTGTATGATACTGTAGTGGTGAGCATGTAATGTGCTCTGTGTGCATGCAAAGTGTAAGAGCAGTTACCCCAAAACATTAATACTCTCATACCATGATTTTTTTTTTAAACTTCAAATTATTAGCGTCTCTTGTGTATTATTTTGCACAGAGACTGAAATACTAGCCTACTGTTACTAGGAACAGGTAACGGTAGTGTTTTGGGAGAGAATATACTTATTTTTGAAGTTTGCATACCAGTGCCATGCTGTGTCAGGCTTCGCATGGATAACTTGGAAAAACCATGCAGTGTTATTCTTCAAAGCAGTGTCACATTTGGGGATTTAGCATTTTTTTCTGGCTATATCACAGAATGGGTTTATTTTGCTTCCTAAAGTCTAAACTTGATCAGACTCTTTGTTGATTTTGAAAAGTGAAAACCTTTTATATTGTGAAATGTGCTTAATTTGATTTCCGTGTGCTGACAGTCTTTACGTATCTTCATCTTTGTTGCGTCTGAAAGATTTTGTAATATTAAATCTTTTATGATTCCTACTGTTATCACATACTTAAAACTGCATTTACCCACTGAACACAGCTCTACTTTTGTGTAGCCTCCAAAGCTAAATTTTGTTATGAGATTTTTTTTGATGAGCCTCAGAAATTCAATAATGTGGTGCTGGAAATTAATAAGGTGGTGCAATGACGCTGAAGAGCATTTGGACAAGACTGCTGATAATGTGATGACACCATAATGCAACAGAGTAACGCAGCTTTATTAGATCACAGATCCCATACACATACTGTAGAAATTTTTAACCGCTAGAGTATAATTCCCTCTGTGTGAGTAGATGGCACAATGCTACTGTTAATCTCTTCTTGTTGTACTCTGGGCTCTGTGCCTACTCACAGTTTGGTTGAAAGAGAGCCTTATAAAAACAGAGACATTTACTGTTCTGCTTTGTCCGTAAAGCCCAGTGAGGCAGTGAGAGAAGGAGGCCTAATCTTCTGAGGGGAGTTATACAAAGATGCCACACACATGCATACACACACACACACACACACACACACACACACACACAGATTTGTATAACAAAGTGCAAAGATGCAGATGACCATGTGATTTGGGAATTGAGTTACGTGTTATCTGTCACAAAGAGTTTTGCAACTCCCTGGAAACTAGAATTTCTAGATTTGTTTGTAAATGGAAATATACACTGATGTCCGTTTTTGTGTATTTAAGTGTATATTGTAGTCAGTGTGTTCACGTGAATTTTCAAATTGTGCAGTAATTTTGAGTGGACATGCACACACATATGCACTGAGAAACAGTTTTTTATATTCCCTGAGCAGGCAGATCAGAGACGGTGTGACTTGGAGCGGAGCCATGTTGGGCAGGGTTAGCTCCATTGTAAAAGTTGTTTTGTCTCAGTGCCACATCCTGCCACAGTTTATACTTTTGGGAGTATGTTTACCAACTGCTAATCTAAGGCTGCTAAGTCAAGATTTCTGAAATCGTTCACAGCTTACTAATCAAAAGACTAACTTACAGACTTCGAATATCCCCTGTGGGAGAGTGAGGAGCCAGTGTGTCCGTAACCAAATGTTGGTTTCCTCTCTGTCATAGAAAACAGGGTGACATGTTATTTGTCTGTCACTCTAACGGAAGCTTGTAAAAGTCATACTTTACAAGCTTACTGCATATATACATACTGCAATGCTACTTTTTAATATGACACCAATTATCTAAACCACTTAATATCTTAAGGGTCACAGAATCACAGTGGTGCTGGAGCCAGTCCCAGTGTGTCTCAACATTTTCTTTAACTTCTTTAATTTATATACTGCCTAATACAATACAAGAGAAAAATTTGTGTCATTTTTCTCATAGGATGGTTTTACCAGTACAGAGGTGGGCTCCATATTTAGCTCAGGCAGAGTGAAAACAGGAAGTCACAGAGGTAGAAGGTAATTGTTTTGGCAGCCTAATTGTTGATTATGATCCCACTTATGAATCTGAAGCTGAATTAGCATGTATGCCTGATAACAGCCTTTTTATGTCAGCTAGGAACCAAAGCTGTTAGTAAAATAACACTATAAAGCAGGTTGGAAAATGTATGGATGTTTGTCTTTGATCAACAGAAAAGCAGAAACTCTGCAGATATTGTAGCCTTTATCCATTTCTCAATATAAAATTTAAAATATTTGGCTTCGCTGTTGCTGTATGTCATTCATTTACTGTTCCAGAAATTATAGCTTCTAAGCCCAAGTGAGTCAATTAAGCATCAATATAGCTGCAGCCTATCAAGTGTTATATGCTGGCTCTATTCTGGAGATTTTAATTACATGTCTTGCTCCACAGTAGATTACGACTGTGAACGTAAATACTGTATATTGTTTCCACATCCTTTTTGGCACTTTTACCACCAAATACCAAGCAAGCATCCAAGGTCTCAGGCAGAGGTCTTAGGCTGGATATTTCTGGACATATTTCTCTGCATGCCACTGATTTATGAAAGCTGCTGGCAGCGAGGAGACATCTCACTCTGCCTTAGAAGCTACTTCCCCCTTCTCCCTTTACCTAGTTTTCCCACCTCCCCAAGGAATGTGACATTGTAGACTGTGTGTCCGCTATTTATAGTGGGTCACCGTGGTGACACAGTTACCTTTATATACCCTGTTCTAGACAGGGTGGGTAAGTGTGGCTGTGGATTTTCCCGAGCTGGTTGTGCTGCTGTTAACCTTCGTGCTCAGTTCCCAAAGACAAGTTTGTTAAAATAACACAGTTCATCTTTGCTGTCAGTGAAAACAGCCTTCTGCTCTTTTAATTTGACTCCAAGCATTTTGTTTTTGCACATTCACTATATGTTTACATTTGAATGTTGAAATAGACTGTGGATAGCACCCATCATGATCCATCTGTAATTGTGGAGAGGGTTGAGAAGAGCTACAGGCAAACAGACAGACAGACTGTGTTGACTTGTTTTTCTGCACCATAATTTCTTGACCCCAGGCCACAGGCAGAAATAGCATGGCCGAGGCTTGTAAGACGACTTTGCTCGATGTCTGTGACCCAACATTGAAATAACACACACACACACACACACTCTCTTGACACACAGTACACAAATACACACACTTATGCATGCACAGTGTGGCACATAGACAGGTATTGTTTTGGGCTTGTTTTTTACGAGCAATACAAGTCACATATCTCTCACTGAATATACATATATACAATAACAAACCCTTATTTGCAAGAACTTTAAAAGAGGATGTTCTCTGGGTCTGAATCCTTTGTAGAGGACATTATACATTTTCTCAATACCATTATCTTAATTTAATGATAGTTTACATTAAAAGAGCGTTTTCATAAGGAAACTCATTATCATTTAAACATAAAAGTCTAACGAAACTTAATACAACTGGTTAACTGGCATGTCTGTAATACCAACGTGGAAAGGAAGAAGAAACAGCAAAACTGCAGAGAGGCAGGCAGAAAGTAAAAGAAGACAGCAAAAGAGTGGACGTGACATCCAACAAAGAGACCTAACCTGAATCAAACCAGCCTATAACCATTCAGAAACCAAAGCTCTCCAGGAAGAATGTATCTGACCTTATTTCTACTGAGAGATTTTCAAACTTGGTGTACCAGAGGCCAGGTGCATCCTCTGCAGACATATTTTGCTGTGCTTGAATCTGACACATCCTGCACTATATCCTACATTAGTGTGGTACCATAGAAAAGAGAATTAACCTCTGAACCCATGAACCTGTGTGTGAGTTTATACGGGACATTTTCATCTTACAATCTTGAGTCTTTTCTCTCATCTGAACCCACTCACTCTCCCCACGGTGCATTATTCTCCCACTTCCTCCACCTTCTCTTCCTGCCACTCCTTCATTCTCTTAATTCCACTTTTAACCAATTCTCTCTTACTCTTGCTTATCTTGTCAACCTCTAATCCTCTTTTTGCCCCATTATTATCTGTTCTTTACTGCCACAGACTGTTTTTCCCACTGCCTCTTACACTGTTTCCCATCATCATCTCCCTGTGTCCTTTCTATAGCCCTTTGTGTCTTCTAAACTCCCTGTCTCTTCCTTTTTCTTCAGTTGGAGGCTAGAGAGGATTCTGGGTTAATCAGTAGAGGGGTTCGTTCAGCAACAGGCCCTGGCTCTGTGGCGTCACAGCACGGCGAGACCCCATCTCTACGCCGTGAAAGGGAAGAGCAGCGGAAGCTCCTGGAAGACACACACTTGACCACCATGGACTTACGTTGTCGCCTGGAACACAGTGAGAGGGACTGGTTAAGAGAGAAAGCTGAGCTGCTGGAGAGATTTGACGTGGAGAGGAGAGAGTGGGAGAGCCAGCTGAAAGATATGCAGAAGAAAATAGAAGAGGTAAGATGAGCTGACTGTGTCTGAATGAGCGTTTAAACTTTTCCTAATTTGAGGATTTGGACGATAGTTAAATTTGGATTTAGGACAAGGTAAAGCACAGGAAAAGCTATAGTTAAAAAAATGAAGTATGATTACAAACTTGCACAATGTCTCCCTATTTTTTTAGGTCCTTGTTCTTAGGATGTTTGCCTTGTGCATGATATATGGCTTCCTATGCACTCAGCTGCCTGCCGTGTGTTATATCCTGCTTCCTATCAAACAGTCAAAACAATGTGCATGAAATGATCATGGCAGCTGCAGAATGTGAGGAAAGAAATGAAGGAGTACAAGGGGAGTGTGAAGGTTCTGCTATGTCTCCAATCTCTATGTACTGAGACAGAGGCTGTGATTGAGACTTTCTGTGACCCGGAGTGTCATAGAATGACAGGGAAGCTGGTATGCAACAGAATGAGTTTTATGATTCAAAATACCAAAGAAGCAAAGCTCATTCATTGACAATGTAATTTTAAATGGATAATAGAAAATACATTTAAATGTGGGTATGACCTGTGGGTCAAACTGGTCAAGCACTTTCTAAGGAAAGTAAAGTGTAGCTTGTCTTTAAAGATTCTCAATCATCTACTTCGGTGGCATTGAATTACACTTTTAGGCAAAGTCTATGTGTAAAAATACATTTTTTTAAACTAAGTTAAAGCTCTTGTGGTTCTAGTTCGGGTAGTACATGTACAAAATTGCCATTAAACTTTCTATGGATTTTCCAATATCACAATATCTCTCTGTTAAGATGAAAAATACCTCCAAATTGCATCACTTGGAGGAACTTTCAGTTCAGATTATTTCATCTTGCGGCTCACACTGTGGAGTTTGTAATCATAGTCAACCTGCCTCTCCACAGCTCCCCCAGATGACTTCATTTAAACTCCTAATGATGAAAAACTCCTTCAGGTGATGTCATCTGGCAGAAGCCGAGAAACATTTTAATACAGGGAAGTCAGAGGGAAGTTTAAAATCACAAATGCACATTTACACCCTAAACTAAAGTCATAGAAAGCCAGTTGAAACTTAGTGAAGTTGCCCTTTAATTTATTAGACTTTCAGTATATTTATTGATAATGAATATATAAGTTAGATAAAAGTAAGTAAATTAATATAAAATGATGAGGTGGTGGTGACAAAGTCCATGTGTACCAGCAGACTAAAACTTGACATGCCTAGAAAAGCAGATTGGTGTTTTTAGTTAGAGAAGCCATACGCAAGCAGTTGGACAGTGTGCGAAGGCAATGGAGCCATTAGCTCTGAAAGGCACATGTGGCTCTCATTTGTCTGTTCGAGACCAGAAAACGAGAGAGGAAAACTGCAGAGGAATTAGGCAGGCTAAAAGACAGAAGTCCCATCTAGACATTTTGTGATGGGAAGTGAGCCCAGTCAAGATGAAATAGCTACTATTTTGAGATTCCATGGTAGAGGCCAGAGGTTATCCAGTTTTATTTGAAAGAATTCTTTGAATGTTTTTTTAATCCTCAGTGGTCTAAATATGTTCATAAGATTTGTTACCAAGCTGTCTTGCCTGACTTCGCAACATCCCATATTAGTTTGTAAATAGACAGAAGCAGAAGGCACAGTATAATACTGTACTAAATGCTATAATACTGCTCTATGGCCCATTGAACACATTAATCAGATTTATGTGTATCTTTTTGATCCAAGAGATAACATATTATTTTGTTATATATTTGGCATCTAATCTGGACAGTCAACTGTTTAATATAAATTAAAGCATTGAAGCTGAAAATAATACCGGTTTCATCCTTTTGTTTTTAGCTGTACTGTGAAGTGAGGAGCAAACGACAGGGGAGTGGACTGGCCGGTGGAAGGCAGGGTGATGAAGATGCTGTGCGTAGACTCAGCATACATTCATGCAGCACTGGTTCAAGTTTGCTCAGTGACAACTCGCGCTCCGAGCCGCTCAGCAGCTGCAGTCATTCGGAACCGGACAGACACCCGCCTTTACCCAGCTTGGGCCACAAGAAAAATATCAGTGGTGGTCTTTGTGGTAGCACAAATGGTCTCCGATCCACTGTCCAAGCAGACAATGTCTGTGGATTTAACGTTGCCGCTCAGTTTCCTCCGAAGTATTATTCACAACCGGAGCTGGGAGGTCAATCGAGATCGACAGGCACTGGCGTTAAGGAGGCTGTGGATACATCTGAGTCTGATGCAGATTTTCCTGGAGCTCCTGGAAATGGAATGCTAGAGAAATTTGTATCTAAAGGGAATGAAAACAGTGTCCATGTTGGTTCAAAAGAAAGTCCTCTTTGGGAAGAGCTGGGTTATAGTAGTAACAAGAAGAAGAAGGCCACTGCTCTCAATGCTGTAAGTGTTTCTATTTGCAAAAAGTTTCTACTTATTAGCAATACAAATATGTTGGTGTTTCATCACTTGGTTTATCTTTGTGCTGCAGTCAATTACTTTGTTTGAACATCCGTTTTTTGGTACTGTCCTCCATATACCCTTTTTTTTCCAGTAATTCAGCAGTACTCAGTGTCCAACATGTCTCCTTACATCTGTTTCTTTTTTTCGGTGTTGCAGGCTCTAAAGGAGATTGCCCGTGTAAGTGAGGAGCTTTGTAGCTACCAGGATGAGATCAGAAGTAAGAGTGGAGAGAAGAGGTAAATAATTAACCATTACTGTTAAACTCCTGCCTGGCATTAATGTGGATCTATGATATGGTCCGATGTACACAATTTAATACATTGTTTGATAAATTAATTATAATCAGACACATATCGAATTTATTTATATAAAAGATTGTAATGAGTCATGCAATCATGAGTCATTGTAATGATTGTAATGCACTTCCTTTTATTTGAAGTGCCTGGAGTGAACACATTTTATTGTTTTTAGTAATCCATCTGAATCCACGTTCCAACCTGAGGAGAGTGACATGTTGTTTGGCCACGATGAAACACAGCTGGAGGTGGATGAAGCTACTGCTGACCTTGTCCAGATCTATGATGAACTCCGGGCCTTGGAGAGGGAAAACTGGACCAGCTTCTCGCAAGACAACACCTGGCAGGCCGACAGACCTCAGGGCAAATCCTGGAGAGCAAGTACCAGTGATCCAGAAACACAGACAAACCTGCAAGTACTTTCTGAGATTGAGACAGCTCTTCCACCCATCCCCCCTCGCACCTCCTCCTGGAACCCGAGCACTTCGAGCCATCCAGACACAGAACTCCACATCCCAGAATCTCCCATCTTGACAGTGAGGAAGTGCCATAGCCCCTGTGTTTTAGTGGACAGAAAATGTAGCAGCCCATCCATTGTCAGGAAGTTTGAGGCTATGCTACAAGAAAATGAGGGAAAGGTCTGCATCGATGGTATGGTAGTGTCATGTTCAGTACCGACCAACTCTAACTGTAACGTGGCTTGCTGCCACAACCGCTGGTCCTGTGATACCAGCAAGTTCAGTAACAGTCAGTTGTCTGCATATGGGACGGTACAAAAAAGCTTGTCTGAAGTCAACATCCGGAGTGCTGCAAAAGACTTGCTCTCAGATTACAGCCATGGTGTTGGAAACTTAAAAAGTCCTAAGCTACAAATGCCTCTGGCTGACAAAGAATTCCCTGTATGCGATTTGCTCTTGTCCTCTCTGGAAGTACCACCTGCCAGCCCCAACCTTCAGGGCTCCAGAAGAAACATAATGCTGGAACAAAAAACAGCTGAGTTCAACAGAACTTTGTTTCAAGCTGAGATGGGGCACGGGGTAGAGGAACAAGACAGTTTTACTGTAACAGATGCCTCCTCTGTGGGTTGCCAACCAGTCCTTTCAGCGTCAAATGAGATGCACCTTCCGAGGGAGACTCAATTTCTACCATATTGCTCTGATGTCACCTCCACCGTCATGGGTGCACATCCTGAAGTCACGCTACATCTCTCCACCTTGGATTCCGCAATTCACAACCTTGAAGTCCAACCAAGGGCAATGAGATGTGGTCCTGAAGCTCAAGAGGTCAGAATAAAGCAGGAAATCCCTTTTGACCTTTCACCTGAACAGCCACAGGTTAGACTCAGGGATGCCACATCGACAGCCTCTCAAAGCTCTGTGCACCATTCTGAGACTATAGACAAAATGCAAACAGCAAGCTGTCCTCCCAGAAAAACACATCCCAGAACAGCCACAGAGGATCTGTTTTCTGAACCTGTCTTGTCTGCAGATACTCAGCCAGAGGAGAATGTGAAGGGCTCCAGTTCTAAAAATGAGAATCCCCATGACGCAAATCCTCAGCCCACCGGAGCGAGTGTCTCACTCCAGCAACTGTCTGCAGAGAACAAACAAAGACAGATGACACAGCCAGGGCTTCAGGCACAGCCAAGGTATGTGTCTGTTCCTCCCTCCCAGTCTGAGTCCTTTAGACCCGGGCCTCGAATGATGAATGACCATCCTTGGAAGCCCCTCACTCTGGCTGCGTACCCTCGTCCTGAGGGATCCAGATCTAACTATGGGGCACTGGAAAGGATTCTGAAGAATTATGAGAGTGCAGCCCAGGCTCAACAGAACCAACATAAAAAGACAGGTTCAAGTCCTAGCCTTATTGTTAGGCTGGAGGAGAACACCACAGAACTGGACATGCTGGACATGGACCCTCTGACCTTACCTCCCAATCTGAGATACACACAGACTCCACACACCTCACAATCACACAGTACACATGTGCAGCTCAGCGGTCCCAGTGCCACGGCTGTGAGAGGGATACAGCTTATACTGCAGGTGGGTACAGTCTGATCCACACACACACAGTGTTTAGTTTAACTTTCACATTTTATGCTCTCTTTGAAAGGAAAATATGTCTGGATTTTTTAAAAACTAAAATAAAATTATGTTAAACTATATGTAACTTATGGCCAATTACAATGCCGGACCAGGATGAACTTGCGCATTTGATTGTGTTTCACTCTGAAATACTAAGCGATTGCCCTTGACTGAGGACAGCTCCAATGGGAATCCTGTTTATTTCTGGTATGTGCTAAGAGACAGAAGCAGGCCAGAGCGTCCATTAAAATCTGGGCATCTGGGCCATTACACTGCTTAAAGCCTTTTAACAAAAGAAACTGGCAGTGAAGCATACAAAGGTTCAGCTTGGCAGGAGGTCTATCCAACCACCAACTTGTCTTTTATCCTCTCAGTTTTTCCATTAGGCCTTATAGTGGATATATGTTTCTGGCCTTTCTGTTGTAATTACAGAAGTATCTGAAGCCAGCTGACTAAATACTCTTGGCAGACTCTGGAAATGAGAAAGTGATTACTTTACTTTAAAGTGATGCAAATGTTGTGGGAGCCATTATTCAAGACAATTTTATTTAACCTTGTGAAAGGAGTGTAATTAGAAACACCTTTTTTGCTTTAACTCAATCCAAGGGCATTGTCCAAAAAACACTTGATGATGGCGAGATGCTGGAAAGTGGTAGGATAACTGTAGGATGTGTAAAGTATTTTGGCTCAGGTGGTTTTGACTTGACCAAAAGAAATGGGATTTACCTTTCACATGAGCGTGCTGAATTAATCAGTGTTCTTGTTTGAAATATGCCTGTTGTTTTCCCTAGGGTCAAGAAGACTAAAGATGGAACACGTGACAAAATGTAAAGTATCTTTGTGGCTGAATTTGTCTGTTCACAGAGCGGCAATATAATCCTAAGTGTTAAATCATTTGTTTCTCTACAGGAGAATGCTGAGTCTTCTGTCTCCTCCTCTGCTATCCAGAAGAACTTCTCCAGGCCTGCCCGTCCGGCTAATCGACGTCTTCCCTCCCGATGGGCCAGCCGCTCCCCCACTTCATCGTCCTCCGATTCCTCATCTCCTTCTACCACCCCAGTCATACCTCAATCCTTCCAGCTCCAGAAAAACACCCATTCGTTCACTTACTCACATGCCTTTGACATGGAGACTGTCATCATTTGATTTCTCCTCCTCTCTTGGTTTAAAATAACCAGAAGCCTTCAGTGAAAACTGCTGAACTTGTCCTGTGTTTTTTTTTCTTTCATTGCTTCTCCATGCCTACAGACTGCTTCAACAACTCATATTTAGAATGTATGTGACATCCATTGGATTCCAGGAATGGCAAGTGATGCATTTACAGCAGCATCAGTTATTCAGCTACCCTGTCGTTATGCACAACCTCGGAAGATGGTGAAAACATCAGTTTTCCGATGAATTCCATTGTGTCGTTCATTCATGCCAACCAACTGAATGGATATTCAACGCTCAGGTCTGGACTCTAGCCTTGACTAGCGTAGCCTTGAAGATTTACCAACAGACCATTCACTACTCATTCTGTGCTGTATAAAATATTTACACCTGAAACCAACGTTTTCATATTCAAGTGATCTACAAACTTTCAGCCAAATAAAATTCCAAACGATGTATTTATTATATGTTATTGTACCTGTTTTGGGTGCAAAATATGTTACATACACAATATGCATCAGGTTGAGTGAAGAGGCAATGGTGGTGGAACAAAGAGTTTCCCTTGCACCACTCTCTGTGTGCTGAATAAAGCAGTGTTGCTTTTCTGCCTTCTTGAATAATAACTACAGTACATGCCTAGACTGTACCTTGCCTGTGACTAAAACTTTTTGCTTTACAATCATAACTAGCTTTACATTTTTCATCATTAAACGAAAATAATATCAGCTTAATCTCACCAGATAGATTAAAATGTGAGTTCCTTTTTTATAACTTTGTACCAAAGGCTGGTTTATTTACACACATTTTCTTGGTTTGAAAATTAAAAACATTGTTTGTAATTGCATTTATGCTTGCTGTCCTGATGATTTCCAATCAAAATAAACCTCATACACAAGAGCCTGTTTTTGTGCTTAAAATGAATATACTTATAAAAAAATGCTGAAAAGCACTTTTTCTACTTTTACTAATTCTGACTCGTCCCATCCGGACATTGCTAAGCAAAGTAGTATGTTTATTTAGTTTTGTTGGTTATAATGGTGAATAAGATTATGACGAAGATGATGCCTTTGCTGTGCTTTTTGTGTAATAAAAATAACCATCTAAAATGTTGCTTCTCTTTTCATGTCAGACACTAAAGCAGCTAAACATTTGAATTACTGTATGTGACTTTTCAGCTTTGACTGATTTGTATGTGTTAAACAATTATACATAAAAATTGTCTTAGCAGCCTAAACCCAGTGGTAATGATTGACTGTGAAAGGAACAGTACCAGACACACATTAGGTATTGTCTTTTTAATCATATTACCTAAGTGTCCTTGTAGACAGACCATTTTGTCCGATACAGCCTCTATATTGTAAACTTTAATCTTTTAGTTCCCAAACTAAAAGCTAAGCTGAGCATGCAGCACTATGCAGTTGCCATGGCCCAGCGCTTCTTTAATTCCAAGCCAGCAGAAGCAGCAATCTTTTAGTTAGTTCAGAGCATCAATCAAACTTTGTACCTAAATATTTCTAGATCTGCATCAAGAGGAGTCCTATGCCACTGATGAAGTCAAAAATCAAGCCCCACAACGAAATCAATGTCAGGGTCTTTCAATCTTGCTGGTTGACGTCTTTGATGACACTGTAATCTCTTTCTCTGAGTGATGACTGCAGAGCTACGTGATAGCAGCAGAGGAATGCTTCATCACTATGTCTTGTGTGGGTGTGAGTGTCTTTGCACTTATTTATGTCACCCAAAAAAGTGCATTCTTTTGACTAAATGTGAAATATTGTGTAAGTGAATCACTTTTGCAAATTTAAATGCCCACACTCACACACACATTCCCTTGGCCCTGTGAGGGACAGACACTTAACCCTTCACTCTGAAACCTGGCACCCGAGGCTGACTGAAGTAACAGGTGCAACAGTGTTATGGTGCCAGAAATCCTACACTGGTAGTAATATAGATACAAATATTGTCATACTCTGAGTTGGCTGTCTCACCCTGATTTCCTCTGTCAAGGTTGGGCAGGAGCGTAGCTTCCTAGTATTGGCGTGTGCTCAAGTTTCCAGATGCTGGAACCGTTATATAACCAGCGTGCTAACTCTTGATTCAGGTCCCGCTTAAAAAACAATAAGACTGAACGATTTTATTGAAAAATCTGTGTTTAATCGTGCAAGTAGAGTAAGGTGAAGTAATAAAAGAAATTACACATTTTTCAGACAGCTTTCAGATTTGACCAGGACACAACAGCGGGGTTAAAAAGGAAAATAGTTTCCCTTTAAATGTTGTTTTAAGCTGCCACATAATATCAAACAGGTCAGACTGAACTACACAGCTTGTTTCCACTGATACGCAAATAAATTTACACATTCATGGTGACACATAACACCCACTGGCCATGCAAACTATTTGATATGATTTGATTAGATATGTCTAGACTAAAGCAAGTCTACATTATAGTCTGCAAGTCTGCATCCTCTTACAGCCTTTAATAAACAACCTTGAGATCAGCATAACTGCAATAACATTTGTGTCTTCTGGTTAAAGACCAGTGTCAAGGCTAGACAATGCATGGTGATGCCTGTTTGGCTTTTGGCAATAATTAGCCTTATTGTGTGTTCAGGGATGAGAACGTGTTGGTTGATTGCAGTGCATGACCATAGATGACTTACCAGATCCTTTTTATGTTTAGATATATCCTTGAAGAATATTTTCTTTTATTTCAAGCAAGGTTAGGGCCACACTGCTTTAATATTTTTATGGTTTGTGAGTTGTCAATAAATATTTCTGATGTACTCTTGGTATACAGTCACATTACAATGGTTTCAAGAGTCACTGCAACAGTAAACAGTTGCATTTGTCTTCAGTGGCCACAGTTGCTGCTGGTGTTCACTGGCCCTGCAGTATCTTATAGCTTTCTGCTTTCTTGCTCGATTGCCCTCACCACACTCCTCACAGGAAACCTCCAGCCACCGGAAAGCCTCTGGCACCTGCCAACCTGCCATTCCTGCTGCTCTGAAAAAGACACTTATTTGATTTCTCTCTTTCTCTGTGTGTGTGTGTGTGTGTGTGTGTGTGAGTGCCCATTCTTTATCTTGGTGTGTTGGTATAGAGCCATGCTGACTGCAGCGCATTCCCCGACTTCCTGTGGAGCCCCCAGGCAGCTGCAAATCGATCAGTACCCTGATGCATTACTTTAGAGCCCACAGTACACACAGAACCACACACTGAAACACACACATACATGCGACACCTTTTGTGCTTACATATAGACGAATGTGGGAAAAATGTGTATCTCTGTCTCCCCCTCTCCCTTCCCCATTAGCCAGGTTGTAATTTCAGACAGGCCTCTGTTATCAGCAGTATTCTGCAGCTGCATCACTGATATCCAGATGGATCATAAAACAGCAGAGCTGACAGCAGTGAAAATAATTTAAAGACCTGAACAGAAGACAAATCGTATATATAGACATGCAGGTAGGATATGGTTTGTGAATGATTGCCCCAGTGAATAAAAGAGCAATAATACACTAATACATCATGACTCTTTCACACACCTCACACACATGCATGAGTTATACACAAACACTACGTCCTCCAGGTGCTGTGTTTCACGGAATATTTTAGGGACAGGTTACAGGCTAGCTGACTCAACTGAATGTACTGTACAGAGCAAGAAGGAGAGTCGACGTGTCTGGAATGCCTGCCCGGGAAGAGTCCCTCTGACCTTTTTGAATTCCTTCCCCGCTTTTAAATAGACTGGAGAGGTGTGGACCATAAAGAGAGTCTTGGATGGACTTTTTGGGGATGACCTTTTATGTTTGAAATACTGCCCTAGAAGAATATGCTCCAACAAATCCATCTAGGAAAATACACACTGGCTGGGGCGTACTCATATACACAATATATGAGTGCTACTATTCAAGCAAATATGTTTAACATACCTAATAGGTATTTTTCCCTTGAATGTAATTGTCAAAAAAAGCTTTTCAAAGTAGATTTCATGCACATCTCTGGAATCCCCAGTAATCCAAGTGAAGCAAGAGGTATTTTTGGTTTTTCAATTTGTTTTCCCTGGGCTGTGAACAGTGGTCGAGTGCGTTTGGCTAGAGAGGAAGGATTTATGCTCCTGCTAGCAATAGATCAGATCACAGGAAAGGAAGTGTCTCAACCTCCCTTGGCACATCTTCCTTTCTTTTACTGCTCATCTTATTATATCAGACCTTATTTCTGGTTTGTTTCTGACTGTTTCACTGTCTAAACATACAAGAAGTTGGCAAACTTTGTTTATCAAAAAGGTACAAAAAAAAAAGACATTTTGCCTTAATCTTATCTAAAGCCTAATTCTAAACTCAGTTAATATATTCCAAAGCCCTTGTTTAATATTTGTGAAAATATTTATCACAGACATTTGAAGATGTATACAGTTATGGCTATTTAACTTGGCACAAGATAAAACCAAGGAGGATTTTGTTTGACAAAATGTTAGACTTGGAACCAGGCCCATCCATGTTATCATTAATCTGAGTCAGCTAAGAGGTGCCAAGCAACCTACGGAGGTGTTGAATCAAACAAACCCTCCACCAACAAAAATTCACAGGGCAATGGGGTGCAACAACATCTGACAACAACCCTTATTAATATGGTAAGATTTGAGCTAACCCTGTAATATTACTGAATAAGGACATGCCTGTTTACAGAGCTGTGACAAAGAGCAGATCTTTGCATGGGACAGCGATACTCGAGGTCAGATCATGTTAAACAATATTTGATTGCAGGGAGCGTAAAAATCGACTAAAATATATAGATCAAGATTAAAGTTGTACGATTTTCTATATTTTTGTATCCTTGCATGATGTCCAAATCCAAATTGCTGCGTGGTGGCAGCAATATTCCGCCCCCCCGTGGAGAAGCAGAACAACTACGCGCGTGTTTTGACATTTTATTTTCCGTTGAGCTTCTGTTTCTAGGGGGACCGAGTTCAGAGTTACACCGCCAGACTGAAGGTTAGTGACTGCGTTTCCTCTCAACTGCTGTGTTAATTTTTCATGTAGTAAGCTGTAGTAGGTGAACTTTAAATGGACCCTAGGCGGGATTTGTGTCAATTATTTTCCAAATGACAAAAATAATAAGCGGTTTATCGCGAAACAGTGAAGGTGTTCCGGTTTGATGCAGATCTATTTAAATGCTTTATTTGCTTCAGTACAGAACATGACGCTCGGTGTTACGGAGATCATCGCTACCAGCTTTCAGTGGTGCTGCCGTTTTATTTTTATTTTTAAAATAAAAACAGCCTGTATGAATGTTGATACTTTGTAAGTTAAAGTCATAAACACCCACCTCCAATCAGGTGGACGTTGGGGGGAGTGATCCAGGCTTCTTTATTAACTTAGTCAAGTCCAGCTTGAAAATGAACATACATATGGGAGACTATGCAGCACTTGGACCAATCATAATGTCTAATAATGTTGTGAAAATGAGCCCTGTAAGGCCAGTTTGTGTGAATTAGTCTTTGCTTTTTGACTTTACTAAAATTCTAAAAAGAAACACTGCAGCTGTTCTCATTTATGGAGAAGAAGAAGAAGAAGAACCTTTATTCGTCACATTGATCACATATACATTTGCACATACATGTTACAGTGAAATTTAATCCTGTATATTTAACCCATCCCTCTTGAGGGATGCAATAGTCTCTAGTCTGAACTCTCCTTGTTTATGTGCCTATAGTCACTCTTTGTGATGTGATCATTTTGAAGTAACATGAAAAATGAAAAAGTTTCTCCACATTTGCTTCATCCCCATACAGCAGCAGGATGGTTCTCTTTGCACTGAGGCTACAGCTTCTGAAAAGCACTGGTAGCTGTGGAACCTGGGCCAGGTAAATGACTCAGACTGGCACAGCTTATCACCATGCTGGTGACAGCAAATAAATCCTACGTGAATCACAAATAGAGCAATGTTTGTTTACAAATCGCAGACACAAATAACTCAAATAACATTTTATTTAACACTGCTGTAGAAGAATCTCTGTGCCTTTCTGTACAATGTGATTACCTATGTGCAGCTACAGTGTTATGTATGTATGTGTTAGTGCATACTTTCTACTTCAAACTTTTTTGCCACATGGCATCATGCAGCTAACAGAACTTGGAGACTATCTCTTAACAAATCCTGTATACAATCAAAGTTTGGTTTTAATAGGTTATTTCTAAATGAGGGCTGACGATGTGAATCGATTGATTGTATTTGTAATGAACTATATAAATGTTTGCATTCAAAGACTGCAGCAGAGACAGAGCAGTGGCTGTGTTTACTCCAGCATCCATGGCTTTAATCAAAATGAAGTTAGAGAGAAGCTGCAGGCCTTTGCTGGAGGCTCCGTTGATCTGCTCAAACAGGACTCTGGCATTGGTGTGTTGACAATCAACAACCCCTCCCTCATGAACGCCTTCTCTGGTAAGGTGATTACCTCTCTAAGTGCAGATGTGATGTTCTGTTCTAGGCAAATATGTATGGAACACCAAAAATTATGTTGCATCCAAGCTCATTACTTTGCTCACTAGAGTTCTGCCGTCCCTCCAGGCAGCATGATGGTGGAGCTAGAGGAAAGGGTGAGCCAGCTGGAGAACTGGCCAGAAGGCAAAGGCCTCATAGTCTGTGGTGCTGCTGGAACTTTCAGTTCTGGGTCAGATCTCAATGCTGTCAGAGGATTATCTAATCCCGAGGTGGGAAAGTAGAGGGGGACTTACTCTGTGTAGTAGTATTTTTGCCTATATTAGTCTGTGCATGCTTGAGAATTTTAACTTTAAGACTTTTAAATGTCTTTCGCCCTTTAGGGTGGGATGCAAATGTGTATGTTCATGCAGGTTGCTCTAACAAGACTGCTCAGGTAAGAGCTTTCAGTTTTCTTCCTGTTCTTCTTAACATCTATGCAGCCTGCAAAAGCAGCTGCAACCAGTTTAAGCTTAGAGAAGAGGCTGTTATGTAACGTGCACTACAGTATGCTGACAGAATACTTCTTTTAGTACAGGTTGCCCCTGGTCTCTGTTGCACTGGTGGAGGGGAGAGCACTGGGAGGAGGTGCTGAAATCACCACTGCCTGTGATTTCAGGTAATGATCTTTCAGCATCTATTGTACATTATAATTTTGCAAATAATGTAACACGAACGTACCTCTCTCTCACAAACAGATTAATGGCATCTGGCAGTGTGATCCAGTTTATTCAGAAACACATGGGTCTGGTCCCAGGCTGGGGTGGAGCTGCTCGACTTGTAAACATTGTTGGAAGCCAGAATGCACTGAAACTTCTTGGTGGGGCATTAAAAGTGGACAGTGAATTTGGCCTGCAGATTGGATTGTCTGATGGAGTCCTAGAGGCCTCCCAGGCCAGTGAAGGTGCAGAGACTCTCATACAGCAGGCTGAAAACTGGCTCGGCCGCTACACAAAAGGACCTGCCCCTGTAATCCAGGCTGTAAAGAAAGTGGTGTTGTCAGGGAGAGAGCTCCCTCTGTCTGATGCTCTGAGGACTGAGAAAGATGTATTTGGGAGTGTGTGGAGTGGTCCCGCTAACCTGCACGCCCTGGCTATGAAGTCTAAATACAAGTAACCTGGTAAGTTTCTCTGTTCAGCACCTAGAACAGATGAGAAAAGACAACTCAAGACATTTCTCATAAGCCTGACCTTGTGTCTAACAAATGGACAAATTTTGTGTGATATAATAGCAACTTATAAAACAAAGAACGATTAACCTTTTTATTCTAATGAATTTGTATCTGTATTGCCTCCAGTACACTGATACTGTTATTCATGATTGATAATTATCACGCATCAAACTGATTTGTATAATACTACACTGTGCCTTCTCAGCACTCAAGACAGGTATAAGCAGTGTAAAAATGCTGATGCCAAAAATAATCTGTATTTGTTCATTTGTCTTTTTTTGTAAGTAAAACTGATTAAGCATAACATTTGTAGAAATAGGAGATGATGTTTCCATAATACTGTGTCGTCTGATACAACACCAAGGTATTAGATGTGGTTTGACAAGCATGCAACATCAGAATTTCTGCAGGATTGAGGGCTAATACTTATTATAACGTTTAGTTTCAGTTTTATAGGTCTATTCAGAGGTTTGTTCAGATTAATTTGTGCTCAAGCCTTGATCATTCCTTCATAATCTGCCATCTTTACATGGGAAACCTTACTGATGCAGTTTGTTAGGTTTGGCAATAATTTATTTTCATTGCATACTTAAAATGAGGTATTAAAAAGGCAGAAACAACAACAACTGGCAATAAAAGTGGGGATATTACAATACCGGGCCTTCATCTCCTTGTTTCTTACAGAAGTCATGTTTCCTGGCCAGACACCAAATTAGAAGGTTAATGGCTGCTGTGGACAGAATACCATAGCATGGTAACTGAGGAGAAATCAAGATCTGGTCTCATATACACTACACCCTTGTCACTATAAACCTCATGTACTCTAGCAATTTAGCATTTGCCTTTGTCAATAAAAATCTGCTTAATTAACATTAAATGTGTCACTTCTTAATTCAGTGGGAATTGGTTGAGTTTCTACACATATAAAAATCAGATGAATGCAAAAAAAAGGGGTGGGGGTTTGCAGGGTTACTACATTTTAAAATTATAACCAAAACTAACAATCACCCTCCTACACAGAATGATAATGAGCCAAAATAAATATGATATTCAGAGACAAAACCACAAAAAATCCTGTTAGGATGATGAAATGACAATTTATTATTCTTAAATTACAAACCATTTAACAAAAAAATTGCCAAGCAAAAACTGTTACACATTATTCCTTAAAATGTAAAGTCTAAAACTGAGCTGATGATGTTAAGCATTTAAGAAATACAAAAAAATAAAAACTTCTCCAGGATGGCCAGTAGCAATGGCATGTTCTTGTTCTCCAGAGGATTTACAACCATAAAGAACTCAAGTACAAACAAATTAAAAGCATTTGCTCATTCGGAAAACCAAAAATATCACTTTTCAAAATCCTGCAAACCAGTAGTGTTTAATAACTCTCTCTTCAAACATACACAAATCACAAAACTTTAGAATCACATCAACCGGGAATATTTTACTAGGGACAGTAAGAATACAAACGAGGCTACAAAGGCCAAGATCTTTAAAATGAAAGCACTGATACTTCACATTAAAATGCCAATTACTTAATGCTGGGTCTAAATAAATTTGATACGCAATTCTACTATGCACACTGATATCAAACAGGATTCTTAATTGCCACATATTTTTGAATTTTAGAAAGCTGCAAGTTAATTGAAATTAATTGAAATCAAATTAAAGGACGAAGCTACAAGCCAGCCAGATAATGCTGTAGGCTCCAAGTCAGATTGTTATGCTGTGAAATTTAAATACCCACAAAGCTTAAATACATCTCTGGTTCCTTCCTTCATCTGGTCAAACAACTGAAAAAATTTCTTTAAGCAAGAGTCTGCTTTGAAATGTCACACCTCAAAAGGTTAAACTGTAAGACAAGTTTCATAGTGTTAAATTTGAAGTAAGGAAGTTATTTAAGTAGTATGGGTTTAAGTTATCAAGAATTAAATTTGTTGCAACAGTAGTTTGATGGCTTGAGCTACAAAAAGCCTATTCTCGTGCTATGTTAGCTGAGAGAGTTAAAGTGTAGATGATAGAAATGCAGCCGTTCATGATAATAGTAATGACAAAGTTCCATTTCCAGGAGTAACATCCTTATTTATGCCTTCTTTCACTGAATGTCACAAATCTGGATTGGACTTGTACAAGCCCCATGGCTCTTAAACCATAAATTTAGAACAAAACAATACTTAGAATTGGCAGAAGCCAGTTGGCAAGTAACTTGTACCTATTAACTTCCACTTTTCTGGAATGTAAAGAAATACTCAAAGTGCCTGCAGCAAGTGAAAAAGGCTGGATGCCATAATGAGTCTGTTAAATTTAGCACACAGCTCACATGATCTGACGGATAGAGAATTACGGCATTTCATGGCTCACAACAACATGCTGTATCCAAATGAACAGTGACCAAACTATACCTCATGTCCTAGTACGTGAACCTGAAAACAAAAATTACTTCAACTGAACATGTATATGGACTATGCAGGCAGTTTATTAGGTACACCTAACTATTATTATTGGAGTTCCTTACAAAAATAAAACCTTTCTGTGAAGTGATAATATATGTTTTAATTTGATTGTAAAACCAATTTGGCAACACAGGGTTGGTTATTTACTTAGCCCAATATAAATATAGTGGATAAAATAAAAGAAACACTTTTTGGTGAGATGCAGTATAACACAAATTCCGCAAAAACTATTTGCTTCAATAGATATGCAGGGTGAGCCTAATAAACTGTGAATTGCCTGTATAGAATAAGTCTGACAAACAACTCATACCAATACATCCACATTACTGTGAACACAAATGAAGCACCAATTTTGATTGCAAAACTTCTTTCGTTTTGTCATCTAAAAGGACGTTCAGGTTTGTTATTGAATATGAAATGCCCAATTTCTCTTGTACCACGCAATCCACCCACATCCGATCTGTGACTGAGTGAACGACAGCATAAAGTCAGGAATAAATTAATGGAATGGAAGATGGCCATTTGGTGGTGATGGCGTAAGTAATGACTTCACACTTCAGTCACTGTACACTGGCCATCAGGCATTCTGGACCTTCCATTGCTACTGGAAGAGGTAGAGGGAGAGGTGGACTCTGCACCAGGAGGGGCCCTGTCCTCTGGATTCAGTCTTTGCCTCCTAGGCCTATCCTCCCATGGCTCCACACGCTCGCCATCTCCCCCCTCCCCTTCTTCATCCTCTTCTTCCTCATCATCGCTCCAGTCACCGGAGCCAGACTCGTCCACAGAAGTGTGAGGATCAGAGGACCTGGAGGGTGAGGCCTCCTCCTCCTCATCTTCTTCCTCTCCTTCCCCAGTCTCAGAACGCTCATGAGAAGATGTTGGCCTGGGGCTGATTTGCAACTGGGAGAGAGCATCCTCAAGGGAAGGGCTAGTGCTGTTGCCAGGCTGACCACCAAGGGATGTAGGAGGTCTGGCACTGGCTGGAGGGACTGTAACAGTAGATGAGATACTTGTGACCTGCTGTTGTACAGCTGCTACTGTGGTATCGGCACCATCAGCAGAGTTTTCCCGACCTGCAGCCCCAATGGCCCCAAGGACACCATCGCTGTCCAAACGCAGTCCTGCCACTCCTTTCTTGGGGATATCTAAAACGTCTCTCTTCATCTTGCGCCTACGACCGTGCTCATTGCGCCTGTACTGCACCATGTTCTCTAAGTCGGCTACGTACAAAAAACCAGCAATCAACATTTCAGCTGTTTTCTTGCCCTTAGAGAAAGCGTCCTCCAGCTCACGGCTGGTTCGCTCATCATACTGCCACCAACCATTACGGCCCTCATAATACCAGGCGTGATCACTTGCTGCCCCACCACGACCTCCTGCAGATGCTTTTAGCTCCTCTGGAGAGAGAAGTGTAGGCCTTTCCAGAAAGTCATCTGGTACTTCCTGTCTGCAGAGAGCGCAGCGTTTGCTTTGCCAGGATGCTCCCTTCACACATAGGAAACAAAAGACATGATGGCATGGCAGTTGGACTGGGTGGACACAGCTCTGCAGACAGATGGCACACTCTGGTACAGACAGGGATGGGGATGAGTTGCTGGAGCCGGAGCATGATGATTCTGCACTGTTCCCACTTCCACCACCACTGCTGCTGCCTTTCTTACTGGCTGGAAGCGAGCTAACAGAGTGGTCTACCTCCCCGCAACTAGCCATCCTTAAGGAAGTACTAAAGGAAGGAGGACAATTATAAATGGTCGTTATTACGGTCACATTACAATTATTACCATTTGTTTGGTTTTAACCAACCAACCAAGAATCAATAAAACAAACATTTACATTTAGTCATTTGGCAGACGCTTTTATCCAAAGCGACTTACAGAGTAATTTGATACACAGAACAGTTTTTAGATTAGTGTAATTGTGAGAAATATCAACTGTGCTTAAGTAAAAAAAAATCCCACATTAAGTAAATTAAAATATTAAATACAGAAGTGAATCTATAATCTGGTATTTGTGACCTTGAACAAAGCTGATTTTTGCTATTTGATACTTACTGAAAGTATCCTCAATGCTGATGTATCATTAGGAGAGGGAATGGCCTTTCAGACTTGTCACTAGCAAAAGAGAAAATAAGAGAAGCTGTGATGCACTATAACCAAAATCCCTATGCAAACATTTCTGGACTATTAAAACCTATTAAGACTCTGTGTGGAAAAAAGGACTCTTGTGTTATTAAAATGGGACCAGCGATGAACACATCTCAGGCTGCTACAGTAAAGCTGTCACTGACTGACAGTATAACGTTATCCCGTTAATCAAACTTATTACGCCAACTCTGGACACACAGCAGCTGCTCAAGACCGAGGAGCCTGCTGCCACATAAATAAACACAGATATAAGAGCAATGTTTCAGAAAGACATATCCACTGACGATGCGATAAAAACAATAAAACCTGTTGTTGCTAACATTGGCTAGGCTAAGGGCATTACCCGGACTCCAGCAAATAGACGGGGTTCATCTGATGGCGCTAGCTTGTTTTAGCAGGGCGACATAAACAGCAACGAGAAGCGTTTTCTCACCACAGACGCTAACAACGAATCCGCACCTACAGCGGCGTCGGCTGGTGCTGTGCCGGTCAGATTTGCCGTTACACTTCGTGTAATGGCACAAATCCTAACGCTAATCTACCGACTTCCACCGTTAACTGGCTTTGTTTTCCTTCGAAAAAAGAAGCTGAGATAAAGACGAGGACGTCAAGTACGCGCTGACGCAACTGAACGTCGAGTCGCACGACGCTTATCTTCCACGCACGACACTTTACGGCACTTCCTGTTCACTCGTGGCTAGAGGACGTTAGTGTCACCGGGAGAAGGGTTCTGAAGATCTCTTTAGTTCGTCTACATCCAGAAAAGAAGTAACAGAAACAAAATGTTCTCCCGTGCCGTGAGACCTGCTGTGAGCCTCGCCCGGAGCTTCTCCACCGCGTCGCAGAACAACGCCAAGGTGGCGGTGCTGGGCGCTTCAGGCGGCATAGGCCAGCCGCTGTCTCTGCTGCTCAAGAACAGCCCTCTGGTGAGTCACCTGTCCCTCTACGACATCGCCCACACACCCGGGGTGGCCGCAGACCTCAGCCACATCGAAACAAGGGCCCAGGTCAGCGGCCACTTGGGTCCCGACCAGCTGAACGCTGCTCTGCAGGGCTGCGACGTTGTGGTCATCCCCGCCGGGGTGCCCCGGAAACCCGGCATGACTCGCGATGACCTCTTCAACACCAACGCCACCATTGTCGCCACCTTGGCCGATGCCTGTGCCCGCACCTGCCCCGAGGCGGTGATCTGTGTCATCGCGAACCCCGTCAACTCCACCATCCCCATCACATCGGAGGTGCTGAAGAAGCATGGCGTGTACAACCCCAACCGAGTGTTTGGTGTCACCACCCTGGATATTGTCAGAGCGAACACCTTCGTAGCGGAGCTCAAAGGCCTGGACCCAGCTCGTGTGAATGTACCAGTGATTGGAGGTCACGCAGGGAAAACGATCATCCCTCTGATTTCTCAGTGCACACCCAAAGTGGAGTTCCCTGCCGATCAGCTGTCTGCTCTGACTGGCAGGATCCAAGAGGCTGGCACCGAAGTGGTGAAAGCCAAAGCGGGAGCCGGTTCTGCCACGCTCTCCATGGCTTACGCTGGCGCCCGCTTCACCTTCTCTGTCCTGGATGCCATGAATGGAAAGGAAGGTGTTGTGGAGTGCGCCTTTGTCAGGTCTGAGGAGACCGAGTGCAAGTACTTCTCCACACCTCTCCTGCTGGGAAAGAATGGAATTGAGAAGAACCTTGGGCTGGGCAAGCTGTCTGCATTTGAGGAGAAGCTGGTGGCTGATGCCATGGATGAGTTGAAGGCTTCAATCAAGAAGGGCGAGGAATTTGTGGCCAACATGAAGTGAATAGAGGACATTATGTCAGTTGAAAACAACTGTAATAAATGATCACTTTTTCCATCTTAACTTAAAAGGCATCTGAATAGTTGTGAAGATCTGATGTGGCGTTTCCTCTTTTTTGTTTGTTTGTTTTAGCAGTAGGATCATCTTGATTCAGACATCCTAATTTTTGACATGGGTCATTATCCCTGTGTTCTCTGCCCTTTTCAAACATGGCTTAATTTTGCACTGATTATTTGTGTACATACTGTACTGTGAACTATCTATATTTTGCAAATTTCAAATTTAAAAAAATCATGTACAGTCTGTATTTTAGTGTGGACTTCTGCTGAATGAATGAAGAGGAAATACTGTCATGTCTGTTGATGTGAAAGTGTTACTGTTGAGCAACATATGCACTCCATCAATAAACAGTTTAGCTTTAAAATTTATTTATTTTTCTAATTTCTTTCTCTTGTACAAAAATAACTTGCCCTTAACAAACACAGAACTCACCAAATATTTTGGATCTCTTAACAGTTTGCACAAATCTAAACAAGAAATTTTAGCTTACCATCCTTTGTTTCACAGGCAGAATGTGGTTGGTTGACTGACAAACTTTCAAAGCACTTGAATGTTTCAGATACAGATTGCATATCAATAAGTTTCATCTTCCTTATGTTACTTGATAGAAGTGCTTTTTGCAGGAAAAACTAATGTGGAAGAAACAGAACAACAATCACTATTTTTGCTAGTTCTGTATGTTTTTAAATTGCCAAAGAATATTTTCTGAAATGTCAATATTTACCGTTTAATATACAGTCTGTACCTTCTTCACCTTCTACAATTTACATTTACATTTAGTAATTTGGCAGATGCTTTTATCCACAGCGACGTACGTAAGGGAGGTACAAGGCAGCAAAAATCAAAGTCAAGGAGAAAACATCAAAGCAAAGAACTACGAGAAGCGTTACCGTTTTATGAGATGCAAGTTCAAGAAAAGGCAGAAAGGATGTGGGTTTTTTTTAAGTGCATACAAAGATATGTAAGAGTTTGGTCGTCCCGGCACCTCACAGAAGACACAGAGGAAAACGCTTCAGCTCAGTGATCCCAAGATGATGAATGCCAAACTGTACGCTAAGCGACATCACCCCCAATTGCACCCAAATTAGATCTTGGTCACCATTGAACTGTTATTAACTGCTTACTCTACCAAGTTTTTCTTTCCACCTACTCTGAGAAGGTGTTCAGCACATTCAAGTCAGAGAGAGGTCAAATGAGAAAATGGATAACAGACAGAAGTACAAACCCATTATAGTTTTATTTGACATACAGGTGCCTTTGGTTCCTAGTCAAGGAGCTTTATGGAGAGAGCAGGTTCCATTTACACATGGAAAAAAAAGAACAGTGCTAGATTTGGTTTATCACTTGATAAAGCTTTTGCCCAAGACATAAAGAAAACGTGTTAATATGTTTTCAGTTTTTGGCCAAAGTCTTTCGATTCACAGCATGCAGGTTCTTCTACATCTGTCATTAGTTATGAAGATGTCACAAAATGGCGAGAGCAAACTCACTTTTATTCTTTCTTTACAAATTCTGCACCAAATAAAATAGAGATCTAAAGAACAGGAACAACAATAATAAACAACCGTTCTACATAATGTTGCAAAATCTACATTCACACACCAAGACGCACAATGTTGTACCAGGGTCCCATTAAATAACCATATCAACAAGCACATATTGTTTTAGTCTCCCAGTCCATCTGTTTGACAGTTCTCCACACAGTCATGGACCCATCTCAATTGTTTTTTAGGTCCAACAGCAGTCTCAGCAATGTCTCCTGCACATTTTAAAAGACACACTCTCAGTGGTAGAAGTGATGAAGTAGAGGCTACAGGGTAGAAAACAGACGATGGCCCAAGCCAATGTGCCCCATCATGTTTGTGCATAAACAGTATATTCAAATCATACAGGTAGCAGCAACACCCCTGCAGAGAGGGGCCGAGGGAGGCGAACAGTGCATGAGGGTTGGAAAGTCTCGATGGAGAAAACTTGGAGCACTACTGTACAAGGCCGTCATCAGGGGAGACTGGCTCTATGTCATGGCCTCTGCGATGCCTGTGCTCGGTTTTGTTCCTGATATCAGAGTCTTCACGTTCACCTGTGTCCCTCGGTCTCTCTCGCTCTTTTTCTTTCTTTCTCTCCCTTCGACCCTCCTGGTTCTCTTTGTCTTTGCGGTTGTTGCGATTCCTCCTTTCTCTTCTCTCATTCTTCTTCAGTCCTCCTGGAAATTTAAAACATTGAAATTATATTAGTAAAATGTTTAGTGTTACTTTTAGTTGTCACAGTGCTGTCACTTCAATTTTGTAGCAGACAGTGCAGGTTATAGAGCTGGAGAAAACAGCTGCCTGATTTTTTGATAAACCTGTCCTATTAACAGGTTACTGGTGGTAAAAAACGTATTTAAAGCACTCAGATTATATGGCAATTTCTGCATATGAATGTGTAATTACTGATAAATACCCTAAGTAAATACAATAATAACCATATACCCAACAATTGATGAATGTGACTTAGTGTGAAGCCTTGTGCTGATTTGTGCAATATTCTATGTTCACCACTAGATGTCAGTCTTTACTCACATCGGGCAGACCGATTGTCAACCGTTGCAGACCTCTAAGTGATGAGCAGACTTTCAGTCCACAACAGAAAACCTTTAAATAAACCCCAGTTTATCTGTTCTTGCAACACCATTTCATAAACAAAGCCAAGAGTTTAGGAATACTGAAGGTTTATCTCTGCCGGAGCAACAGTTATTAATGATAATGATAAGATCCACCCCCAGGGAGGTTGGAGACAGGACCTGCAAGTGAAAGCAGAGGAGCGCCTTTCCTGTTGTTGTACTGCTGCTGCTCATGTGTGAGCGAAATGGACCGGCACAGGCTGCTCAGCTGGCTGCCTGGCTGGGTGGGGATTGGGAAACTGCTGAAGTAGGCATTAGGCACAGACACAGGGAGAGAGAAAGGATGTTTCTCCGTGTCTGTCCTGTTTGCTTCATGCTAGGCCCCAAAGCTCGTGATTCCCATCCCTGTCAGTTTATTAATCATACTAGGTCTGTGGCTGTGACCAGAAACCATCTGCTCCATACCAACCTCTAAGCCTCTATGTATGATTTTCTGGAACCCGTGAGTGGAGAAGGGCACAGGAGAAAAACACGTTAACTGTAAATAAACATGTACAAAACACATTTTGTACAAATTCAGAGTGAGTTCGGTAAAGTGCAAGACGTGAAAATAAGTGAAAGAATAAATAAACACAAAAATCGAAGCTAGTAAAAATAGCTGGGTGCATGGGTGGATGGATGGATGGATGGATGGATGGAGTAATCTGGTGCACTGATTCATTCGAGGTCTGCCCCCCATCCTCTATAAACACAGGAAGTCCCCTTCGCTCTCATTGTTTTCTCTGTCCTGACACCATAACTATTTACAAGTTCAGTGGATTAGTCATACTGTAGCCCCCGTGCTTTTGTCGAGCCAGAGGAGAAACCTAATCCATATCAGTGTTGAGATGATTAGGAGAGTGTTTATCAAACCAACCTGCATTTGGTTAGTTGGAACAGTTTCTGATGGGCTTTTTGTAAACTGTGTCTTGACATGTGTGTAACGGAGCCCAAATGAGACACCTTTTAGGTTTTGGAGCATTTTCAACTGACATTCCCCAAAGCCAAGATTTAATGGTTAATGTCATCACACTTTTAAACTGACAGCGAATGTTGGCTTTTGCTTTTACACATGCAACTCATGCAATTGTTTTATAAATCGGAGTTTTCTCATTTAAATAGATTCATTTGAAGGTAAAAGATCAGGAAAAGTTTCACATTTCCGATTTGTGCTTTTAGAAGTGGAGCTGCTTTAAAGATAGCTGAGGGAAAAATTGCCAGATAGTCCGGTTTTTGATGAGACTTGGTGAGTATGCTTTTTAATCACAGACACTGCGAAAAAATATACTCAACACACAATACTCACAAAATAAAGTTCCAGATGCAATGTTTTTGTATTTTAGGGAATCCATATATTTAGGAGCCTGTTGTAGATTTTGTGCATGTAGTGTTTGATTTATGTACACCACTTTTCAAAGAAAATGATTTAGTATATATGCACTGATAGTGTAATTGCTGTAAAATAGACATAATGAAACTTCCTTTCACTTCCTTTACGCAACATCAATGAGATGATCAACACCACTCATGTCTGTCTATTAAGTTTTTAAATGAAAGCCTGGAGGCACTAGCTTAACGTAATGCCTGGATGAGGGAGGAATCAGTTATCTGGGCTCTGTTTAAATTAAAAAATTCACCCCCAACACATACGTAGGTGCTGAAACCAACAGGCTGCATTTTTTTTAACTTTGAGCCAAGCAATATTGATCTGTAATTGACTTCCACTGACAGCAGTGCTGTTTGACGTTCAACATGCATCAACGGCATTACGTGCATGTGCGAATATATATATATTTTTGTTTCATACCATACTTAGGTTTCTGTCAAGCTATAATATTAATTAATTCAATCAAAGTCTTGACTATAATATCTCTCAAGTTCTGTAATTACTGCCACAAGTATTTGTCATGAGTACAGCTTAGGAACTGTTTTCCAGTTCATCTTGTGTTTTTGCCTAAAATGGTTTAAACCTGTTAAATTATCTGTTGCAGTAATGTAACGTCTAGAATTCTGTTACAGCACATTCACAAAGCCCAGGACTGAGTAAACTGTTCCGAAAGCACAAAGGGGGGCTTTGACTGGAACTCTACACACTCTATGTGTCTGCCACAATGAGTGAGTGAGCATGCTAGAAAAAGTGATATTGGTAAAAATATTAAAGGGAGAGGTGGTTAATCATCTATAGAGAGGTAAAGAAATTAACAGAAGAACGTGGTGAAAGTAATGAAATGTAATTCTGTCTGAGTGCAAGCAGCCTGTGGGGTAAGGGGAGGTGTGTGTGTGTGTGCAGTTAGAGGAGCATTATGTGCTTTATGGTGGCACATCCTCCGTGGCAGGCGTTCTGTCGTCTGGGGAGCTTTTGGCGGGAGCCAGGCTGGGATTAAAGGCTATGGACTGTCCCATGAAAGGAATGCCTGCAGTGTGTGTGTGTGTGTGTGTGTGTGTGTGTGTGTAGAATGACCCCCACCCCCCCATCACTGACTGGTGGATGCTAGCTCCATTAACTATATGTTTCTGTGTGTAGGAGTTAAAGGAGGATAGTGAGGGCACAGGGTCTATTTGGATGCAGAGATAAAGAAGAAACACAATGATTGAAAGACAAAATAGCCAGTATTAAGTTGAGATGGCGGGGCACAAGGATATGTGTGTGTATGCATGTGTGTGTGTGTCTGTGTGTGTGTGTGTGTGTGTGTGTGTGTGCATGGCGTGTGTGTAAACACTCTCTATGTCTAGCCGTTTAGGAACAGAGATGATTATTTCTGATAGATTGTGCTGTACGTTTGCATGTATACAACTTTCTGACATGATAGCTCTAATTTAGAAGTTAATCTAGACCTACTGGAAGATTTTTGCAGTGGCTCTGTAAAACTGTAGGAAGTGAGAACTTGAGGCTTGTTAAACATTACATACACTATAATGTATGTAATGTGAATAAGTGCCTTTAAAGCCTCCTGTGACTCACTCCCAGCAGAGCAACGAAGCTTCTAAAGGTTTTTGCACAAAGCCTGCCCTCCTCACCAATAAGAGAATTTCAACAACTTCTTCTTGATCAGTAAGTTTTGGAAATTCTCATTAATTGCAATTTATTAACAATTGGAACTAGAATCATTCGGCAGAACATGATGGAGCAAAGGAGAGGAGGAAGAAAGGAGGACTGGGTGGAACATGAACTGATTCCGAGTGTCGTGCCAGCATTTATTGTAGTTTTAAGACTGGTCTTAAAAAGTATCATTTTGGGAAGTATACCTGTATGTGCTTGGTTTCTTCCTGAGAGAGAGAAAATGAACATCACTGTTACACCTGTGCAGTAAGACTGGGGAATAATGGGGGGAATAAGCGAGCCTGGCTCTGTTCAAAGGAAAACAAAAGCCTAATACAATTAACATCTTACAGAGCGAATCCCCATTAACCCACAGCTTATCATATTTTATATTTGTGTACAAATTAAAATGCATTTATAATTGAGCTATAAAGGTAGAAAGTAAACAAGCCTAACTGAAAAGTATTCTAAAAGGAAAAAAGGGTCATGAGGGAACAGGATAGTGAAAGAAAATGAGAGGAGGAAAGACTTAACAGACCCGTGTGGAGGAGTAAACAGTGCAGCAAGGAGAATGACAGGAAAAGGAGAGGCAGGACAGAGGGGGAGGAGAAAGCAAAGGAAGAAAGTGCAAAAGATGAGGAAAGGAAGAGAAGGAAGAGGAGGAGGAGGATGTATCAGTGTCTGAGGGCTGCTGGAGGATTACCGGGGGCTCTCTGAGGTCGGACCACTGACCCCGTAGCGTGTGCAGAACGTAAACAGTGAGAAGAGGATGCGCCGAGGCAGATAATTAGCTCTCATTCACAGCAACTGGGCGATTCATGTTTAATAAATGGGGACTGTGATCTTTCTTTCTTTCTTGTAACTTTTTTTCATGATCCCTTCATTTCACCAAGCTCTGGCTAGACCAACAGAGCTGTTGACGCCATGTGAAAGTCTCAGCCCCGGTTCGACTGACCGGGAGCTTATATGATGGTCTATGTTTTCACTGGTGTAGGGAGTGTGTGTGTGTGTGTGTGTTTGTGAGAGAGGATGGGGAAAAGATCCCTAAAGAGATAAAGAGACAGAGAGAAAGAGGGAGACCCAGGGTGACAAAGGGCATAGTCGGCCTTAAAGACCTTGCCAACCGAGTTTTTTACAAACTGCCACCAAGACCAATAGCTGTGTTATTATTTTAGTGACACTAAGATGTGATATTTTGTTTTTTTTTGGCCAAGTGAGTATCCAACTGTAAAATTGAGCATTTGACCAGACTTGTTTGAAATTGAGAATGTGCATCTGTATATGAATTAGTGTTGGTTTGTGTGTGTGTCTGTGTGTGAAAGTCAGTGTGTGTATAACTATGTGTGTTGGCAGCTGTGAGGATAAACCAATACTGATCCCCTGGTCGCCGCGTGCCTCCCAGGGGGAGGATGTTGATGTTGAGCTAGCTGTTTCTGCTCCAGAGTCAACTGCTTTTCTGCTGCATCACACACACAAGCACAAATACACGGAGACACGCACGCATACACACACACACACACACTCACACACACACTGTTTGCTCTGTAAGTGTGAGGCCTCAGGGGGCTGGATCCCAGCCTCCCACCCTGTCTGCAATCTGTCATTTAACACTACAGGGCCCGGGCTAAAAAACAAGCATGCGTAGCCTCCAACCACCTCACGCAGCACACACACAGAACACGAGATGATCGTTAATGCCCCACAGCACCAGGTTTTATAATAAGAGCCCAGCTATTCGTTAGATATGATCACGCTATTCCATGTTTACAAGAAGCAGAGAAAGTTGTCCTACTGTTTAAAAATCTAAAGAGGCCTTGTGGGAAAACACACAACTTACCCATTGCAACATCACACATGTGTGTTCTCCCACTGTCCTCACTCTAACCACAACGGCAATCCTCTGAGTAAACAGTCATAGCCCTGAGCGGAAGAGCAACTAGCTCTGATTTTACAAGCTAAAGCAGCAAGGTCTGGAATTCATAGGGAGCAGAAATCATACCATGTGTCACAAATACACTGTTTGCACTGAATGTTATGGGTCAATGGCAACTACCAGACAATGTTTGGTATGTGCCGGAGTTAAAGAATTGTGACCTATTATTTGACATTTTAGGCTGAGATGGTGGACTGACTCACAAGTATTAAGCCACGATTTTAAATATGAAGACAAGATCAAGTGTCGCTATTGTTTTCTTTACCTGGACATTTTCTCCTCTTGACCAAACAGTCTTTGATCTCTGAGATCTCAGGGCAGGGTTTCCCAAAGGGGGATGGGTACTGAAGGACCTGCCGTGTGCGAGTCTCCTCGCCCCTCTTGAAGCCACAGGTTCTACCGGACCGAGAGCAGGGGCTCCACTCGCTCCAGTCGCCCACCTCGCAGTGCACTGACGTGGGAAAAATGGATAAAGGTAAGAGATGGTGAGAATTGGAAAGTTTGAAAGGGGTTTCTTTCTTTTCCTGCAACCTAATGTCCAACAGTAAAATAGTAGCACTGTTTGCCATTTCCTGGTTTTCTGCATAAATTGGTCATGAAAAATGATCTGATCTTTATTAAAGTCAGAAATATCAACAAACACGACATTTCTAGGATAATAAAACACAGTCATGATCTTTCGTTCTACTCTCCACAGAAGTGGATGCTCCGCCAGCGTCACTGTAAAGGCATCACACAAAATGCCCATTGAGCTAAAAAAAGAGCTTTGTGGTACCAAATAAAAATGTAATTTAATTTTTAATCATTAGAATTGGTTAACATCTCTATTTCTAAGTTAAATACATGAAAAACATTGAACAGGCACAATTTTCGGGGCAGGATACCCTGTCAGAAGCCATTGCACTCCAAAAATAACACTGCAGCATGCCAGACTTTTGCCAAAGACCCCACTGACACAATATTACTGTGAAAACGGCTCGTGGACAGGTGAAGCGAAGGTGGACTTGGACACACAGCTCTACAAGATGCCGTAAAAAGAGAACTATGCACCAACAATAAAGCAGCATCCCTACAGTGAAGTACGGTGGAGGGAGCATCATGATTTGTGGCTGCTTTGCTGCCTCTGGACCTGGACCGCTTGTTATTGTTGAGGGGAACTTGAATTTGCACGTTTATCAAGGCATTCAACAGGATATTGTCAGCGTGGCTGTATGCAAGCCATAGGTTAGCAGAAGCTGGGTGATGCAGCAGGTCAATGGGCTTAAAGCTACTACAGAATGTCTTCAGTGAAACAAGATCAACGTGTTTGAGATGCTATGGAAGGATCAAGCAAGCAGTTCAGACCAGACGTCTTAAAATATGGCTGAGCTGACGAGTGGCCCACAGAGACACGATGTGCTCGAGGTTATTGTTGCCAAGTGATTCAGTGTTTAATAAAACAACCTTGCCATTACTTTTTTCACCATCACTTCAGATCATGACTGTTTATATTTTTTGTTAACATTCGTGACTTTGGTTGCAAATCAGGTCACATTTCATGACTAATTTATGCAGAGAACCAGTAAAACTGCAAACAGTGTCAGTACCGTTTCTTGGAACAGATCCAGTACTGACCTTGAGGTGTGCACTCCATGAGTTTGCCATTGGGCTCGTACTCATCTGGACAGACATGGTGGCACCTCCCATTGAGTTGGTACAGCCCTGGCCGGCAGAGTGTACATGTCTCACTGTTCACACACGTCTCACACTCTGCAGGGCACCCTGTGAAGACATGAGCACCGTTATGTGTTTAAACAAAAAAACTGAACAGGTTTTATGGTTTGGTTTCAAAACAAACAAACAAAGAAATCTGCACATGTCTCATTGGGATACATATGACATAGACTAAATAATAAAAAAATCCCATGCTTTATCCCTGTCCTTGATAAATGCGAATTCTAGCCACTCACTGGGAACACATTCCCTTTGTGTGTCACTGCGGACAAGCCCATCAGGACAGTTCTCCTGGCACTTGCCCAGGTGTAGGTAGAATCCTGCACGGCAGCGAGTGCAGAAGTTCTTGTTGAAGCACGAGTCGCACTCCAACCTGCACTCTGAGGGAGAGAGAGAGGGAAACACAGACCCACCACCAGTGTTTATTTAACTGCGCAAGTTATCATGTGTGTCCTGCGTGTTAAATATACAGGGTGTCAGTGTGTGTGTGTAAGTGTTTGCATATCTAACTGGAAAAACAGTCAGGGATATAGGCCACTGGTGCTGGTGATGTTAGATCTAGGTAAAGCAATACATGAATGAATGTCACGTCACAAAAAGGAAACATACTAACTTCCTATTTCTTCATTTATATTAGCATTATCGCGTTTACACATGATGCACTATTTCATCAGCAGGTCTTAAATTGTTGCCTGTAAAGCAATGGACATAGAGGGAGGACATATGTTTTGAACCTGACCACACTTTATGCTCATTGCATCATGTGAAAATAGTCATATTTAATGGAAAAGGGATTCCAATGCCCATCCATTCAGAGGACAGTTAATTACACGGAAGTCTAAAACCGCAATTACAGGCTTGTCCTCATTTGAAGTGGGACCGTAGGGCTTACTTGTGCAGGTGTTTCGGTCCGGAGAGCGTGTGCCGTAAAATCCCGGAGGACAGGAAGTCAAGCACACCCCGATCTGCTTCATCCCAATCCTCTCCAAGTGCATGAAGAAGCGTGGCTTGCAGGACAGGCAGCCATTGTAGTCTGAGCAGGTCAGACAGCCGCCCTGCTGGCACCCCGAGCTCACACCAGAGATTGCTGTTGACAGGACAACATTCAGTCTTATTTATACAAGCCTGATATTGTTGTCTGAATGCCTTAAACATTTCCTGCCTAAAATAAGAAGAAGATAGAGAATAAGATCACATGCAACATCAATCTGGAAAGTTTAACCTGAGCGTATAAATCAAAACTGTGTACTCTCAGTGGCAGCTCTGCTTTGTGCTAATATTATAATTATAATATTCAGCAATGGAACCTCACTCTTGTCAAAGCTGAAGGATGTTTTGGTGATAATAATAATCAGATATGTTACGTTTCATCCATGTCTCTGCCAAATGGTAAATTAGTGTTTCGGTAAAACAAACATTATTTGGGAATACAGTGGATAAGCTGAGTTAATAAAAGGAACCGTCTTTATGTATTTTAGGAGATTTAATTCACACTTATTGTATGTTTTCTAATGATGAACCAAGACGATGTTTATCTTAACGTTCTAAGTATTAAATATTACAGTTTATCTGTATCCCAAGTTTATTCAACAATAACAGGAAAGTGTTTGATTACAAGGTAACAAAAGACGTATCATCTGTCATGGTAAATGAAAGCACAACTCATGGCAGTAACTTATACGGAACAATGTTTACAGCTGTGTTCATGTACATAAGTACTGTAGTGTTAAGTGTATGTTGATATATTTTACAGTAGGGTTTTTATTCCCTTCACTAATTTGTGGGATGATTTGCCAGACTTTGTCTACAAAGGATGAAAGCCAGGGCTTTTAATATTTTTTTATGTAAGCTGACAGCTTTGTCCCAGACATTTTTATTGTCACTCAAGTCACAGCAGGTGTATTTTAAATATGATGGCTTAAGTTTAGTTTCATATTTGAAAAAATATATATAGATTAAAAGATATATACAGAGTGCTATTAACATATTATGGCAAAAGATTAAAGCATTCCTAAACACAATATATTAATCATTATAAGAGATACAGTAAATGCAACAAAGAGTAAAAAGTAAATTTCGTTCATGCAGAAGGTTTCCCGTCAAAGCTTGTATATCAAATCCTTGTCAGCATTTGATTGCACTTAGTGGCACAGCAACACAGAAAGCTTTGCTTGGTTTGAAACCCATATGAGACACATGTTTTCTGTGTTGTTGAGTAGTTAAAAAGAGAATGTTTTTAACTTTTCGTCTTGCTTTTGCTGTTATTGTACCACATTCCTCTTTGCTTTATTCAAATTAGGAATCCACTACAGGACCAATTAAATCTAAGGATAAAGTGTCTTAGAGAAAAGCATCTTACAGTCTGCATAGCACTGCAGAGACATAGATCAATATGCAGGCAGTAATTATGAAACGTTTCATTACAATTTTGCTGTCTTCCCACACATCACAAATGCAACAGTTCACACTGCTTGGAAAAAGTTGCAGTAGCTACATATGGCAGGAAAATCAGAAGCAACTTTCAAAAGCACCCAAGGAATTGGTTTTCCTCTCCAACCTTGGCATTTCATGCCAATGGCTTAAGCTGGCCATCTTTTTTCACCCCAGGGTTTAGCTGCCAGTTTATCATAGATCACAGACGCTTTGTTTAAAATATCTCGACAATCTTTACAACGGCTGTCCATTTGCCCACATGTGCTCCTGCCAAGCTGCCCTGATTCACATAAGTCTTAAGACACAGGAATTTGGCCTTGCCTTTGCACTTGCACCGACAAAACCTCAGTTGGACAGTGGTATCTTGCATAACATACCAACAAAGTCACATGGGAATAAACACATTCACATGCCGGCGCACACTCAAACACAGATGGTTCATGGGGAAGAGTTGGCCAACAAAACAGAAACAAAAGTACAATTCGGTCATGTGACGTGTCTTCATTTCCTACCTTTACAAAACATGAAGTATATTTTTAGCTTTAATCAAGAAACTGAATCTTCTGTCAAGCTGACCTGTCTTCATATGCTTATATGTATGTATATAATTACCACTGTTTGTGTCCAGGCTTTCATTTTTGGATGCATCATGACAGACAGGAAGGTCAGAGCTTGGGTTCAGTCCCTATGTGGTAATTTTGGCCTGTTAACTGTATGGTCATTGACTTACGACTCACTCTTACCCCCTTTTTTGCCTCTAAAGTCTGTACTCATTCACCCCATCGCCAACTAATCCCTCCATCCTGTCTCATATCACGGGAAGCGTTTGATATCTACATCCTTGGAGGAAGTTTGGTTTCTTAGAAACGCTTGTCAATTAATGCACCCTGAGTCACTTTAGAAGGTGGTCGACACCTCCTGAGAGAAAGGAAACTTTGAGCTTTAGCTTTACGCTGCCATGTCAGTTTATGTGGAAGTATAATTTCTGATTTCAGAAAATACTAATTTCAAAAAACAGATGTCCTGGAGCACTTTCAGAAGACCCTTCTGTTCTCTGTCTCTCACACTGGCTTGAGAGGCTCCTTAATATTGTTTAGGGAAAAATAAACATTTAAAAGAGAGATTGTGTGTGTGTTGATGCAGCTTAGGGCATAAAGCAGGCGCTACAACATCTATATACTCGACATCATGTAGTACAATGGCGTATTTAAGTGAGAATAATCAGCCTATTCAGTAGGACTCAAGTCTATTGTGCCAAGTTTTGAGTTTGCTGCTTTTATAGAAATGTACATATGGCTTTTTTTACACCACTGAACAGCCAAATGCTTCACCCTCAGATCTTTAAGTTCAATTCAATTCAATTCAACTTTGTTTACATAGCGCCAATTTCCAACAAAGTCATTTCAAGGCACTTTACATAATAGAGTCAAGACTATACAGACATTTAGAGAAAACCCAACAATTCCCCCTTGAGCAGCTATAGGCAACAGGGGAGAGGAAAAACTCCCTTTAACGGAAGAAACCTCCAGCAGAACCAGGCTCAGCGTGGGCGGCCATCTGCCTGGACCGGTTGGGGTAAGTCTGACCTAAACTACCCTGAAGTGAGCTGCCAAGAGCAAAGCCAAACCGGGGACCCACTTAACACCACACAATAAACACACAGTCAATTACAGAATCAGCAATTCTGTGTTTTTTTTTTTTTTACTTTTGGGATGATATGGAAAAAACAACAACAAAAACTGAAAAACAAAGAGGACATAAAGAGGATTTTCACAGGGGGGTGGGATAAGAACGTCACTCTTAAAGTCCTTTTTATTCACTGGTAGGTGATACACAGAATATTTCCGCTTCAGTCAGTGTGCACATCTGGAGACTGTGAGATAAAGAAAGCGTGCAAAGAAAAGAAAACGTATACTTTACTGATGCTTATTTCATAGTGTCATGGAAAAAGCACATCTGAAGACATAATTTTGGATCTCAAATGTGGAAATGGGAGAAGATCCAGACTTCTGTGCTTTTTCAGAATATATTTTCATGTTGGTTTACCATCATTTATAGATTAACTCGGATTTGACTAAATAAATAAATAAGACAAAGAGGAATGTGATTTAAAATGATTTTTATGAGTGTAAGGAAATCAACTCAGCAGTGGAAGCTACATCCCCAGTGATGGTAACTAAAGGTGTGAATATCCACGTTTTCACTGGAACCGGACTCCGGGCCTGAAGTCTGCTGCTGTGACCGCTAGAGAGCGACGGGAACCAGCAGTGTGAGCGCAAACAGAGGCGACTGCAGACAATCACAGCCATCAACCCAATTAATCCAACGGGTCCCGTTAAAATTAAAGTGGTGACGGAGAAAATATACGGAAGGCATCTGCAAAGGCTAATAGACCAGATGAAAATGAGTTTAAAAATTACTGTCATTTAACAAAATTACCATTTTTAGTAATATTTAATGGTCTAAAACGAACTACAGTGACATTTAACCTGTTCAGTGAATTTAGATTTCACCTTATCTTAAATAAAACAAATGTATTTTGTCATATCTAGACTCACTTGCGTGTATTTTGTGAGCTGCAACTGAACCACTTTGGATTAGTGAATGTGACTTTAGGATGGGGAGATGTGTGACTTCCAGTGTAACAAGTCGATAAATCTGTGAAGAATAAAAATGAAAAATGAAAAAAAAGAAGAAGGAGCCTGCGGTACGTGCGGGTGTGTGTGCACCAAACGCCGGGCAGGATGCCACACTCCACTTCAGCCTACTCACGTTTGTGCTGCCGGTGCCTGGAGCTGCTGTGCTGCTGACAACCACTGTAATCCATGCAATGCAAGATGATCAGAACCAAGGAGATCAGTTGTAATTGCATAGTAGCCCACAGATGAGACTCGAAAAGCCAATGTCAATGTTCACCAATCACTCGCTAGATAAGGTTCCGTTTTCTTCCCCCAGACGGAGGCAGAGGATGACGGGCAGATTATTCCTAGACGGAGCAGGACCCCCAGCTATGTGGTGATATGTGGTGCTGGTAGTGCACAGTGGCCCAAAGATGCCTGGGCCGCTTAGACTGTAACATCCTGGACAGGGTCTTCATAAGTGCCAAGAAAGCCGGACTGAGTCAGGGATCGGTTCTCCGAGCATTCCCTCCAAAAAACAAACACCCCCAAAACTTGGTTTTCATCCGTTGCGCACAAGAGGAAAATAGAACCAATCATTTGTTTTAGTCAAAAAAGATGAAGTTATTTATTAACCATCACTGAGTCTCAATAAGTTTAACATTTTATATCCGTTTGTAGAACTCCGGACTGACACCTCTCCCCTCAGTGGCGACTTGCGGTGCGTCCCGGTTTTGGATGCGTTAACGTGCCAGGCGCGCCGCGGGTCTCTGCTTCACGTCAGCATCAGCTGGAGCACGTCGAAACGCGTGAAGCCACCGCAGAACCACGAACTCTATGTCTGGGTTGGACGTGTCGTGGTGATTGTGGCTGTCAAACATTCCCCCTCCTCTCGCTCGCTGTCGGCTGCAGGGATCGGAACCCGAGCAAATCTCAGTCTGAGCGCTTTTCTGCTTTGCGTGCAGGAGCCATTCACTCCCCTCCCGCCGGCCCGCTGATGACTTCAGCCCTCTGCTGTGTCTCTGTCTCTTTCTGCGCCTATAAACTCCAAAGTTTATTCAGAGGGCAAACCCCCCGCGTCAGGCGGAGAGACGGAGAGAGAGAGAGAGAGACGCGTGAAGGACTGAGGTCTCTCACTCAGCGTTTGGAAATGGGATTTTTAACTTCTCATTTGTCACTTACACGAGTTGCTTTAGACAAACAGCATGTTTGAAGTAAATCCACAAATGATGCCATTCAATGACCCCTTTCTTCCAGGTGTAAATGAACAAAGTACGACTAATTTAAGACATTTCAAAGATTATTAAAATGAACTCTCCAGTTTTGTATTTAAAAGTATTTCATCAGGTAAAACACGACAGTCAGTCAGCATGTTCTGTCCCATAACATCATTTCTCTTCTCTTTTCCAGCCAGTTCATGTTCTATCTGAGGCTGTTTTATCCACGTTGGTAACATTCAGTCAAAGGAAACTTACAGTAACTAGTAATAATAGCATGTTTCTATTTTTTTCAATAACCACATTTGAAATGTGCTTGCTGGACAATATCAGTATCTTAAAGTTGTTGTAATCATCAATAATAGGTTATTATAGTGCAGATGAGGAAAGACATGGGAGAAGCTTTGGTCGGTTTCTTACATTCACTCTCTATCCTCAGTCGATATTTGTTTATTTATTAATAAGTAAAGTGTTCTGCAGTGGAGGTGAGAGACATGCTGCCCTCACATCAGCTGAGCCAACAGCATCTCACCTTATTACCTCTAGAGGGAGTTCGGTCCACAAAAGCTTGATGCACATTGTCATGGCAGAGCGCTCTCTCTAAGCTTTGATAAAGTTGACCTTTATGTGTTGAGTCCAAATATGATAATATTTGTTTGTACAATACAAAGGAAATATAACAGTAGGCCTTGAAACTAGAAATTGAATAGAGACAATATTTTGCCACATCCAACAAAAAATAGAACGTATCTGTCCTCAATCATTTTTTTCATTTGTCTGGGGAGCCTCAATCTGAAATTTCAGGACTTGTTGTGATCAGAGCTGAGCTGCCCAAAGGGAAGTAAAACCTCCTTTTTCTAACTTTAGTGTGGATATGTTTAGGCGAAACAGTATGCACAACTTCAGAGCTTCACTTTGCTGTGGCTTCTGGTCTTCCACAAGTCACTGTGCTGAGGAAACCAATGCAAATATAGTGTGAGCTCTTTCTTTATGGCAGTAAGCCCTTAACCTTCACTCCACTTAGAACGTGCACTGTTTAAAATATATATTCACTGTTTAACTGAGATGAACAAGTTTCTGAAAAAGAAAATTGTTTATCACATTGAAACGATTTTTTTGCCAAATAACTTGAAAAAATGAAGAGCTGTGATAAAATGTTCCAAAAAATTATGAAATTTCCCTCCACTTTCTCCTTCATCCAAGCACTTTGGTGAAAGGGATGCAGAGGAATAATGCTTGTCTTTGTGTCTCAGTCTGAACCAGCCCCACCATCCTTTGGGGGTAGGATTGTGCATGTGTTTGTGTGTGTGTGCGTGTGTGTGTAGGTGTCTGCCGGGGTGCAGAAGGTTAAGGTCACTTGGTCAGTCCCTGCGACCATCCAGTGAGAGAATCACTCGACACCTGTAAATGAAGTCGGGCAGGTGCATAAATCCTTCCAAGCAGGGGTGGATGCACACTTCAAAATTTTTTTAATATTAAATCTAGTCCTCTTTTAGCCTTAGGTTCATGGGATATTCAGGGGATATGCCAGTGTATGATATCAGTTTTGCTAACAAAAACAGAGGGTTGTTGTGCTTTATGTGGTTCATCATTAGAAGTGCAGGTTATGCAGCTTTGCAGTTAAACTTAATTCTGTTTCCAAAATACCAAATTTTTCATACAGAACAAATCAGCGTAAATGAAGCAGTGGGAAAAGCTGAAGCAGAATGTCCCATGTTTAAATAATACTACATGTTTCCCAATTATTTTCCTGGCCGGATCATGTTGAAAGGCAATATATTTTCTGAATGAATGTTGTTCTACATTTAATAAATATAAAAACTTTCTGCTCCTGTACGCTGTTTGTCCATCCACTCTCGTGTGACCCAAAAGCTCCCCCACCTAGGAAGGCAGGCATTTGTTGAATGTGCCCCCCTTTTGCTGCTGGCAAGAAAACGGCAGCTTCTTTTTACTCTGCATTTCTCCCTAAACAGTCAAAAACGTGGCTACATAGTTGTGACACATAATTTCTTCCATTATTAACAATAAAATATTTATTACAGCAGCTTTGATGCAAATGTTAAAGTTGAAGAGGCTGCGATTCTAAGTTTAAAGGTAAGGACACTAATCAATCTCCAGCACAAACCAGGAATAACATTCAGTTAAGTGGATGCCCGGCTAATAAAGTGATATGACATTGAACAAATCTATTTACTTTGATCTTGTGAAGAAAATAATTCCCTTAATCCTTAACATCAGGGCAGCAAACAAACCACTACAGCACAGCTAATGCCTACGAACTCCCAACTATTTATTCTCTGACCTATGACTAATGAAATTCCCAGATAACAGTAACAATGTTGATCCACTGTCTTGTCATCAGCTAATGAACTCGGCCGGGCTCAGTGTGGACAGCAACTTATGGCGCTGCCTCACCAGGGGCCTGTGAGAACATAGTGACTCAGACATATATGTTCTGATGTCCTATTTATTAAAGCACCAAAAATCGCAGTGGCAACATGTGCGTTCTCTCAGCATGTGATCCAACATGGCAGCCTGTGTGTATGCATGTGATTCAGGGGATCTTTTCATAGCAAGAGATTGAGAAGGTAGTCAAGGACCGATAATCAGTGTGAACAAGAGCTGTCAGCTGTCCACACAGAGGGAAAGCAGGTCAGATTCTTGTAGAGAGAATCCCACAGACATATTATGTCTGATTTAACTAATCCTCCCTTCTCATCTGGACTTCTCGGAGCTAAAGAAACCTGCTTATTCGCTTTGTTGCTGAGAGTTAGATGAGAAAAGTGATACCACTCTGAAGTCTGTACGGTTAACATGGAGTCGGCGTCTGGTTGCCCTACAGGAAAGGGATAAACAGCTACTTTGGCTGTGTCCAGAGGTCGTCGATCTGCTGACACTCAAAACCCACTAATTAGTATGTTGTTAGTAACATACAGTATCAAGACCTTGTGTTGGCCAGGCGACCAGTGAAAAGCCTGCGGTTGTTGGACATACTTATTTTTGTATAGGAAAATGTACCAACATTTGTACCGTGTATAAATATCTTGTGTTGCAGTTAATCTGCACAAACTGTTGTTTTTACTTATAGACAAAGAAATACCAGCTGTTTGTCTTGGTTGTGAGTCTTCCTCTGCAGTTTAGTGCATGTTTGAAAAACTGTCCAACTAGTCCTTCACACCCTGCCTGTCCTCTGGAGCTGTTGATGCATGTTAGAAAACAGTTTCCCTGCATGTACATGTTTGCTCGCAGATTATTAATGTGGATGTGCCATGTTGACATGAATGCACTGCATGTAGCATATAAGTGGGACCCGAGAGAAAACCCCCTCAGCCAACTTCACGGGCCACGAGCGTGGCATTAACTGCACATTCCTTCTGAAGCGGCGTTTCTACTTCTCCCTCACCCTCAGCAGCCACTTTTTAAATAAACGGAGCACAGCACAGTTAAGAACGATCACCGCTTTCTGGGTCTGACCCTCGGTACAAGTCTCAGTTGCTGTGTTTCCGCTCCTTTTTAGCCTCTCTTTTAAACGTGAATTGTCAAATTGACTAGTATGAGGTGAGGGGGGAAAAGTTCACTTGAGCCAGGGAGGATGAAGGGGGGCTTCTTTATTCTAGAAAATAAAAAGTAAAGTCAGTGAGCAAAGCCAGCCACCTCTTGACAAGAGTGAGAAAGTTTATATATTCTCTTCCCTCTCTCGCTGCCCCAGTGTTGTGTTTCTTATAAAGCCCCAGATAGACAATGACAGCATAGTGGGGATCAAACACTGCTACCCAGGAAATTTTAATCATCGGAGCACCACCAGCTTTTTTTCCCATCAGTTGTTGCCAGGCAACAGGTGGGTTAGACCCCAGGTATTCCCTGTGTGTGTGTGTGTGTGTGTGGTATTTTTAGGGGGCAGTGCAGATCAGGGTGTGTATAGAAGAACCTTTGGGTTATTTTATTAATCTGCATGGGGAGTCTTTTCTTTCTCTACCTGATAAACCCCTTTCTACTCTTTCTTTCTAGCAGGCGGCCTGTCTGCCCTCCACTTTTGTTCTGTGATCATTCAGCTCTGCAGGGACCCGTGTCAGGCATCCCCCCTCAAAGGGAGCCTGTGTGAGAGTAAGTGTGGGTATGTGTGAGCGATACAGAACACTGTAATCATTCTGGGAAGTTTGCAGAGCTGCATCTGTCAGGAAAATTGAGTTTATCATGCAAATACTGTAAATCATTTTTGTTGACTTTTAACAAAACACATGGTCCAGGAACAGCCCTCAAGAAACTTCAAGATTACTTGCTATAGAACGCTGAAAGATGGCAGATGGCCTGAGCTTTATTTTTCTAGTGAACAATTTCCTCTTAATCAAAGGCGTTCTAATGGAAAGAGCCTGAATTCAAACATGTGTGAAAGTACAATTCACCCCTTCGTTTCTCACCCAGGCAGAACACCCCAGCAAACCGCACTGAAAAGAGATTTTGCCTTTTTATAAAACAAATTAATGCAGACATTTTTCCATCCATGCAGTGAAAAAATTTGTACGAATTTTTTTCGCTGTTCCAGCAAAGCTCGTTGTTGGTCACATCTGTTTTGCTGGAGATACCAGTGGCTAATGTCGGGTTGTTGATTTCAGGAACTGTTGAGACAGTGCGGTTTTAACAGTCAACAAATAGCTTCTCAGATGTTCTAAACATTAGGACATTGGAGTGATGCCTTGCCTTTCTCAAATCCACCACACTTGGAACACTTCTGATGGATAAATTCTGTATATTGCTTACTTCCAGAGTGTTTTGAGTTGATCCAAGGATCTCATTGCTAAGGAAGTATAAGTTACAGTGTGACAAAACTGTATGTGTAATTGGATACACAGAAACCAACTGTTCCATACTGGGCCAAGAGCAGTTAGCCAGGCAGCTTCCACCTAATACAAACAACATTCAGACTTCTGAGCAAGACTGTTCTTGGATGCCAACGTCAGCCTGCTAATGTGTTCGCTGTGACAGGTTAACGTTCGCCAACACCTCACTTTGTAACATTCCCTCACAGAAGAACTTGGCAATTGTTAATTTTGATCTGATGATTCTGCTAGAGGGAAAGTGAGGACGTAACCAAAGTTATTACAGTTCATCCGGTGGGGAACACGAATGTGAATCCCAAGTTTCATGAGAGTCCATTCAGTAGTTGTGTCTGTAAGACATTACATAACACATTTGTAAAAATCAAAAACCCAAACAACACAGGCTGTGATGTTTATAAAAAAACGGAACATCAATTATCTGTCACGGCTCTGATTCTGTTTAATTTTGGTCAGACTTTGTTTTAGTATCGAAACAAAAGAAAAAGAATTTCTCCTCCCAGAGGCTGTGGAGACTCTAAAAATTACCAAGTGTTGATTATTTGCACACAAGCAATCCATTTCATGTTTGAAAACCAGTCATATAAAAATACCCCGGCCCCATAAAACAGCAGGATTCAAGAGCTGGTGTTTTTACAATTAAAGCCAAGGCTCATTCCTGCTAATGACCAGAGTGGGAGTGTTAAGCAGGGATAGTACATGTGCGCTGCACACAGGCCGAATCCATGTGTGTATAAAATAAAATAAAGTAAGATAAAATAGTAGAAACAACAACAGCTGGGGGTTAAAACATGAGCATTGGGGGGCGTTCTGTGAGCATCTCATCTGATTGTTATTCAGTGTGGTTTGATCTCACAGACATGCGTGTCCTATAGCTACAGAATTGGTTACCACAAGTTTTTAGGTAAGTATAAAGAAAAGAAAGCAGTTTCTGTAAATTCCAATTGTTTAAATTTATAAAACAATGAAACAATAAGTTCTTCAGTTCCAAAGATACAGTATGTTATAATATACAACATGTATAATACAATCAATTGCCAGTATGAGCCACAACAATCAAGAAGAGGTAAGACTTTATTGTCTGTGTGTTTCAAACCGTTATTTGTGTCCACGTGGGACATGATACTTTTTCATCCCTACAGTTGATGCGACACACACCTACAGTGACCCACAGAGATCAAGAGCGTGGCTGGAAAGCACACATGTGCAACACATGTGAGGCACATGAAACTAGTAAAACACGACTGATCCAGCATCTGACCAAAAGAGAGGGTCGACTGACTACAGTGGCTGTTTATAGCTAGTGATAATGGCCTCCATATAAAAGCAACAGTAGGCTAATTATGCCAGACATTGCATAGTTATTTTGTAAATCAAGGGTGCAGCTGAGTACAGTTTTTTCAAACATACTGAACATATTCAAGACATTTGTATTTGCATAAACAATTTTTGGCAATAGGCTCTTGAATATTCTGCAGTCTGTACTGTGCACTGATTTGCCCCGTTTTGTGTTCTGCTGAGTGTCCTCGCTCCACCATCATTCACCATCAGTGACGTGAAGAGCTTTGGTTAGAGTCGGTTGGAAGTGTTTTCATCAACCTTGTATGGAAGCATGTTGTGTTATTGCAAACAACCTGGCACAAAAGTTGTGTAATCCTTAGCTAGTGGGTCTCTATCCATGTGCAAGGCAAACAGCAGAAAATCTAGAAAATAGACTTTTTTTATTTTAATTGTTCCAATTATTGTCCAAGAGGGTTTTTAAGGGTTGTAATAAATACACGAGAAAGAATATCTTCCCTTGGAGGATTATGATTTGATTGCCACAGTATTACACCTGGCTCAGCTGTCGGGCAACATGATCCCTTGTCCTTAATGTTAGGTGATGAAAATGTTTTTTGCACAGCCCTGAATGAGTGCTAATGTACTTTGCTCAGCCTCTGATCCAGCATGAGGTTTAATTTAATTTGATTGGAGTTGTTCATGAATCCATCTTTGGCATACAACACGATTTTAGTCAGTGTACATTTTTGAAACCAAAGAACACATCCTCAGAAGAACTCTCATCGAGGTTAAAGGTTAAAAGTTCTCTGAACATAGACAGACACGCAACATGGGACTGGCTGTTAGGAAGGTCTAATACAGCACAGATTTGGGAGCAATGAGAGATCAGGGTTGGATGCGAGCGATTCGGGCAGGTTTGTTGTACTTAGTTGATTTGCTTGGCAGTAAAACTGTAGTCCCATCCTTGATCATGACTAAAATGAGTTAGCGCTGAAGGTTCACACCAGCGAATAGCACAATAGTTCATTCTGCATCAAATATGGAAGCTGCTGTATTTTTTTATTTAACAACACCTAGCAAACAAATAAAAAAGTCTGTGTGTGTGTGTACTGGGATTCAAAAAATGGTGTGGTTTAGGAAACAGGCACACGCACATGGCTATAGGCACCATATATATATGACTTTACCAGATTTATAATGAATGGATACATGATATTACATGCCATTTGTAAAATGGTATAAACACAGACTCACAGTGAAAACACACAGTTGACACTGTTTTTTTGCAGCGCCGCAATCGTGGTTAACAACTGCCCTTCAGCCTCTGAGGGATTATAGTCAGCGTACTTTAAACCAAGCAGAACTTACTGTATGTTCTGCCGTATGAATCATTGCTTTCCTTTTTTACCGCCTTCTCCATTTAACATTTACAACACCCTATAACTTTTCTTAAGACCGGATAGTAGTCAGTCGGGTTTTTTTCACGAAACAATCGATCATTTACCAAAAACAAATTGCTGAACAAATAGCTACCAGCAGCTGTGGCTGAGAGCGAATGAGTTGATTCATGTGTTTGTTATAAGGTGTTAAATCAAAGTTATTAGCCTATAATCATTTTTTACAAGTCGAGACTAGCAGCTCAATTCCCCACTGCTGTCGTGTTGTGTATGTTTGGTTCTGCAAGATAAAAACTTTTTCTCCATCTGTGCTCTGAGTCAAGAAGAATTTATAGTCCTTTGCCTTCACTGTGGCTTCAAAACAGCTTTAACACAATGTGTGTGGAACTATTTACATAAAGAGTCCTGAGATGACAAAGCAAACTGCCTGGCTCTTCTGTGCAAAGGTGGAACATTCGAAAAATCCTGTACGCAATGTGTTATTTGAGTTGTGAAATACTTGTACATTTGACTGCTGGAATTTTTAAACACTAAACTATTGGGAACATTCATACGTCATATAAAGTAGCTTCCCTGCGTTAATATCCAACACTGTTTACACTGCGCTGTGAATCATTTTCACTAACGAAAACTGAACCATGTTTAATCGAAGACACAAGTAGAGAGACGGTGAAAGTGGGGCAGACTGAACGGAAAGCTGAGAAACACAAGAGGAATGTAAGGAGATGAAATGGCATGTGTTTGCGAATAAATCAAACACCCACAACAGCCTTGTGTGCCAAAGTGAGTGATGACAACATAGCATATGTTGCACAGCAACTGGATTAATTCACTTATTATAGGGCAGAATAGCTGAGGAATGAACTTGCTTGCAACTGCAGACCAAATCCCAGAAATCCCAGAAAACAACTATCTGAGAGGAGACTGGCGCTACAGATGGCTTCTTTCTCTCTTACACTGCTGCTCTGCTATTTAATCGGAGATGTTTTAGTGCTGGTAGTTATAGTGGAGATTTATGGGTGTATGGAGAGGTGTTGCATGAGAACGGAAAAAAACATGGCTGAAACCAGCCTAAAGCAGAGCAGTGTGGATGAGACTGACAGGTTTGGGTTAAACTTTACCTCTCGTACGATCTCATTCGCTCTGCTTCTGTCATTCTGCATCTATATTTGCATGTATTTATGACCTCTCCTGTCATTTACAGCTGTCATTCAACAACTCTGAACAAGCATATTGTCCCATAAATTTGATGCTGAACACCTCTGGGCTATGCAGACAGGTCTATGTGTGCGGATGAGAACAGACATAGACACACAACGCACGCTTTCTTGGAGGAGTACCCGCCGCAGTAAATATGTCTAGAGTTGTAACACAGCAACACATCGGAGAAGTGTTTTCATCAGCAACTGGGTAAACAAATGCACAGAACCAAGTGACGATTGTGAGTACCGGGTGCCAGGCTGTTGTGGCAACAGCCCGAAGCTTTTTTTTTTTTTTTTTTTTTTTTTTTTTTTTTTTTGCTTGGCCACAACTATAGTAATAATAAAGGCACTCACACTCCTTAATTGACACATTTGAATCAAAGTTTATGGGTTAAAATTACACAGCCCAACACTTAAAACAAGGATATTTTAAGATTTTGGCAGATATTCATCACTGAAATGCATTATTTCTTACAAATATTTTCTTCTGACTTCAAGTCCACATGGAAAAAGTTGTACTGTTCTGTGGTTGTTAGATGTGGTTTCGCCGTGTCGCTTGTTATAGTTTGGCTTTTAAATAGTGACTTGCTAAACTCCAACATCCCCTTTTTCTCTGTGTACTGAAGAAGAGCATGACTTTAGCTTTCAATCCAGCAGAACCCACGCCGCTGTGAGCATTCCTACTTGTGCTTTGGCGGATTAAACTGCCAAACTGCTAGTTTGCAGTGGAGTTTCTTTGGTGCCGTGTTGGATTTCTTTGCCACTGAAGTGTGTGCAGAAGGACCAAGTGGACCATTTCTGGTAGATGCATGTCAGGCTATGGCATAAAGGAAATGCTACGCAGAACCTACGGAGCGCCGCTTACGATTGATTCATAGTTTCCATGTGTCCATATCATTACATAAATTTCATCACCAGCCCAGTCTGCTAGGGTCTGGACAGGCTCTTTATGGATGACTTTGTGCAGCCTAAACATCTGTGTCCTCATAGACAGTCTGCCTCTATCCGTCGTACTCATACATCAAACTTGTCGTTGTTGTTTAGTCAAACACCACAAACACAGGACTACCTCCTCTTGTTGTTACTATCATGAGTTGCCATCATGTTTTGCAGCGAGCACGTGTTGAACAAGTGTGTATCCAAGTCCATTATCTGTGTCCATCTTGCGACGAGGCTATGCGGAAAGCGTGATTAATGTCTTAGACTTGATGCATGAGTACAGTAAAAACCAAGCTTCACACAGATACAGTCAGAAAGCTCAGGTTTATTTTATAGTCTGGTTGGTTTAGCTAAAACAAAACATTAACTCAAAAGCTGTGATGCTTGGCAAAATGAAATCTTGGAATATGAAACATAGCTGGGCTCATGCTGGGAATGGGTGTGTCCTCAGCTCTCGTTGTTCTTGTCACTGAAGAAGCTCCTGAGAGCTGCACACTGTATTCCCAATTCCATAACTACAGGGTGGCTTGATGAAACTTTTAAAGTTAGCATTCCTGTGTGTTCTTGTGTGGCAGTGGGTGTTTGGAAAGAGAAAGTGAACTCTGTGTGTGTGTGTGTGTGTGTGTGTGTGTGTGGTGAAGGGGGACTTTCATGGGTTTAGAATGACATGGCCTTCAGGGTGCAAAGGGAATCTCCACACTTGGGAGTTATAAACACCTCAGCACGGCGCTGTGTGTGTGTGTGTTTCTGTAAGCCGGCCCATGTTTACACACCTACATGGAGACACTCCCTTCGCCCTGTACATGCCCTAAGAAAACCACGCACACCCCTGTCTCACACACATTTCCAGACACACACAAGTGCACACATTTTATGAGCCACCCAGGCAAATAAATAAACAGACTCTGCAGTCCCACTGAGCTACGGGACACACTGCAACACAAGGAAGCACTTTCTCCTCTGCTGTTCCTCTGCAAAAATTATGATTATTTCACAATCAAGCAAATATTGACACCTGTTCACCTCCCCCTGCCTTGTCAATTACAGTGCTGTGGCTCTGATAATCTTGCTCCCGTCATCTCTTCTAACCCTCCTCGCCTCTCTCATCCCACTCTCCCCTCCTCTTTCTCTCAGAGTCACGGCTCATTGGAAGACAAACATCCTGACCCTCCACCCCCCCACAATCTATAAACTCTCCCTCCCTCCATCCCTCCCTCATATCCCTTCATCTCTTTCTCCCTGCCTCCTTCCCCCCAGCTTAGTTTGTAACCATATCCTACCTGCAGCGTATCCTTTACATGCATTCATCAACATCAGCCATTTAGAAGGCAAGATAAAAACACAACATTAAATTAGCGCATGTAAGAGGGACAGAGTTGTTTTGTGGCTGCTGGTGTGGTGTGAAAAGCTGGTGTCCTGCAGAGAAGGCATGCATGGAATCAGTAGTGTGGCCCCCTTGCTGAGCTTGAGAATCCCTGTTTCTGGATGTCTCAGGTCAGTGTCATTTTTCACTGACTCCTCGATCCAAAAGTATGAACCCATTTCAGTTGGCTTTGGTTTAGGGGCTGTATTAGAATGAAGCTGCACATGAAAACTGCACAAAAGCGTTTGTTCTGATACGGGTGTGGCTATCAACATGTGGTATCAACAATAGTGACTAAGTGCTGCTTAGACCACAGCTGCTGACTGATGCACTGCATTCAGATTCAATTGAAGAAAGAGTTTTGACAGAAATTAACTTAAGCCTGACAGTTTTAATGAAATGCAGATGATTATTTACTGCATGCTATAACATGAGCGACATGATTTACAACAGTAGCTTTTTGATTGTTGGTGGAGCCTGTTGTAAGATCAAACTACGTCCCAATATCCCTTTTTCCCAAGTACTCGCTGACATTGAACACTAGTACAAGTACTAAACTGTTCATCTTCTACCATGAGTTCTCTTCCTTTCTTCTGTCAGAACAAATATGGTGGTGAACAATGTTTAATAAACTAAGCAACTTTCACCGAAGAAGAAGGAGGAGGAAAAAGAAGAATAACAAAGCTCAGATTTGGGGGTGAGATTCTGGATGTAGAAGTTCAAAACATGGACTGTAAAGGAATATGAAGGAAAAATAGTGAAACAAAGAACTTCACATAATGTTCTAGTTACTACTGGATAAGCTATGCAACTATTAAAATTTTCTTAAATGTTCTTGAGAAACATGAACATAATTACTAGTAACTGGATCTTAAGACTTTAGCACAGCAGAATCTTCTTTTAGCTTATTTTTGTCATCGTCACTTATCATAAAACATCTCCAAAACACATTGGAGAGACAGAGAAAGTGGGGGAAATAGATTTGCACCTCTGCCAACCTACAGAGGTTAACGTGGTATTTGGAATAGAAGGGACACAATGGGCAAGGTGAGGGAAGAGGAGGAGCAAACGCCATGGAAAGAGTACATTTGTTGAATGTTAGATGTTTAGTAGAAAAGATATTTTTAATATAAAGCATTAAATTAGGTTTGACATTGTTGTTTGTATTTGGGCTAATAATGGCAGACATAAGATCCAAGTGTGAAGCCAGCCACCATGTCTGGCTGCTTCCTGAATCACTTCCACACTGGCACTCAACATGGCACCGGGAGCGATCCTCCATGCTGGCTGATGGACTGATTCCCACCTTGTAGAGGGAAACAAAGGAGCAAAGAAAAGGAGATAACACATTTGAACTCTGTGTTTAGGAAGGTTTTTTTTAGTACTGTAGTCAATAATTGGAATTGTATCTGGACAGTGGACAAGCAGAGCACCCAGGGAATGCTGGGAAACACATAGACTTTGGTGAACAAGTAGACAGTCTAAATGCGCTTGTCTGGAGGGAGGTTTTCCTAATCCTGTCTGAATTGTTTTTCTCCTGTGTGATTAAAAACAGCAATTTCATTACAAATAGGATAACTGTTCAGGGAAAGAATCAAACAACATGTCCATTCATTCATGCTGGATTTTGACTAAAGCATGCTTAATGCTTCTCCCCCTGCAGAAAAGAAACATGACTTGGCTGCAGTGAAACAAAACAAATTTTCTGGAAAATGTCAACATCTTCTCAATAAGAAATAAAAACATTTTACTGATTAGTGGTAATTTGCACCTAAAATTGCACATCTGACAGCACATTTATGGTCCCTAAGTGTTCAGAAAAAAAAAAAAAACTTTTAAAACTGTTAAAAACAAACAAAGCTTTGTCAAGCTGCTGGATGAATTGGAGAGACTGTCAGGATCAAAAGTGCCTGAGTTGTGCTTTGTTTTCCTCTGTGTCTTTCTCTGGCTGAACTCTGTTTGAAGTCAGTCTTTCATTGACGAGCAGAGTGCGTTGAGGAGCCCAGAGAGGCTCTCAGGAGTGATGTGTCATCCTTTCATCTTTTGCCTCCTTTCTATCATACATGGGTTGCCCGTGACAGGAGAGCTTGAGAGCGCCTAAGTCACTGAATGAAGTCAGTGTTGAAGTGGTGGAAATGAATTTTGAGGTCAGGGTGAACAATGAGAGGTCAACAGGGGAGGTAACTGGTTGGAGAAGAGTTTTTACTTTAAAACATTCCTACACATACATCCCACATTAAGGCTTGGTGACAAAACAAACCAGTTGTCGGAATGAAATAATTTCAATCAAATGGAATTACTGTGACAAATAGATGTGCTGTACTTGTAGGGACGAAGTAAATCTGCAACACAGCACAGAGAAAATAAAAGCATGTCGAGCTATTGTGACTTAGAAATACCAGTGTGCTCCCAGCTGACTGGTGTGGTAACCGCAGCAGTGGTGATGACACATGAACGAATTAGGCTTTGTCACTTTCTGATGTCAGCTGGCCTACAAAATGTGAGATATGCTTTAGAAATTACTTTCTTCAGTTGTCCTTTCTTTATGAAAAATGGAAACGAATTTCAAACATCTTCACTGTACTAAATTCATCACATTCGATACGAAAGCTAAATGGTGTATGTATGTGAGTATGGTAACCTGTACCACTGACATATGAAGTGAACAGCATCGATAAGCCTGTTACAATGTCACCTGGCAAAAAAAAAAACGGTTTAAATGTGCAAGTTTTAAATGCCAAAAACTTTCCAAGCGTGAGCAGATATTAGTGCATTCCTGGACCATTCTGTTCTGTGTCACACACACACACACACACACACATATTTGGCTCCTCTCCTCATGAATATGCAACCAGGTTCAATTTTAAAGTCCAATATGTGGTTAAGTTTTAGGCATGTATGTACATAGTTTAGGCATGTACATTTATGTGACTTCATAGGTGAACAGTTGGGCCATGATATTGGTTATTTTTTGGTGGTATATCATTTTCCCTGACTGTACATTTAAATTTATATTTAGTCATTTGGCCGATGCTTTTATCCAAAGCGACTAACAAGCGAGGTACAAGGCAGCAAAAACTAGTCAAGGAGAAAACATCAAGAGCTATTTTATTCCAGTGTTCAATGTCAAGCTATTTATGATTCACTGTTTATGTTATTTCTCAACATGTCTTCATTATGTCCACAGACAATGTAAAGATGCTGCAAATACAATCTCTAAAAAGTTTTTAAAAATGTAATTCTCTTAGCAGTTTAATTGTATGAAAAATACGTTGCAATAACCTTAACATATGAAGCTAATAGTACATAGGTTATCATGTATAAAAGCCTACACTATGCTTTGTTTTGCCTTTTTTGACAACGTCATACACTGTTGCAGCTGTGAGCTTGGGAAAATTGACAGACAAATAAAATTCATTTCCAATTATAACTGATTGAGTGCATTTGTCTCAGTTATGAACTGCATAATTGTGTGGTTCCTCATTACCCAGCAACAGCAAACATTAGATCAACATGAACACACGCAAAACACTCTCCCCCAGCATGTGAAATCTATCAGACATGACAAACTTGGGTGGGTGGGGTCATGACGCTGCTGAGCACAAATGATTGGCTGTGACACCTCTACAGACGGGGGATGGAGTGTCTAAGGAATGTATTCGGAACCATTGCTCAAGCTGCAGACTCACAGTGAATCTTATTTGATGGCAGGTGATGAGTTGAGATTGGTGACTTTACGACTCCGCCCTTGTCAGGGCAACAGAAGAGTTAGTCAAACATGTCACAGAAAGTATCTGAAAATAACATGGAAGTCACGCAAACACTAACCATTGTTACCACAAACTAATGCGAACCAAGATTTATTTTGCCCATAGACCAAATGATTCTTTAACCAAACTGACACTCATTCCGTCCTGATGAGTAACTGGATTGAGTAAGAATGGGAGAATTTGTTGAATTTATTCTGTATCAGCTTCTTCTGACAGCCAATGTTTCAGGAATTTTGTGACGCTATCTGTATCCATGTGCTGCAATCACATACAAGGAAAGTCCCAGAACTGTTGTGAGGCTTGTGTTAGGTTGCATGTGTGTCACCATAATGTAATATTATATACCAATATCCATACCCAACTTAAATGTTCTACAATGCAGTGGCCATACAGGCTACATGTTCTTTCATTTCTTGTAAATATTCTTCTTTTGTGTCTTAATTCTGATGTGCTGTGTGTCTGTCACATAAAACTTTTGAATTAACATCATGCTTCAGTTTTTCCATAAAAATGTAATTGAGTTGTCTCTGCGTCCACATGAGCCCCATACATATGGATCAAAGAGCTAATTCAGGAAGTCTTGTACATCTTGGTAACCTAAGATGATTGAAACAAGGCCCCAAGCACCCTCAGAGTAACAACTAACATCCTTGCATCAACCCCGTGCATGCTTGACTGATGATTTGGAGGACTCCCCTATGACTGATGGAAAGAGAGCATGTAGGAGAGGAGAAGGGAGCAGGGAGAAGTGGCGAGGGAGGAGGGGGTTGGAGGTAATGCTTGGGCTTCCGAGCCTGTTTGTTTCCGTTCACCGTTGAAAGACGATCCTTTTATCTCCACACGTATACTGGTGTCTGTCGTCACACCGAGAGAAACAAGCAGAGCTTTATCTTGCAGAGATTTACAGAGACGTTATAAGGAAACTCAGTATTCCTGGACCCAAGTGTTTAAGTAGTCTGAGTGATAACGCCTTCAGATATCTCTGCCTGTGTCAAGATGAGATGAGTGGAGAGCTGTGTACAGTAACTCATGTCAGAGACCAGATTGTAGCACAAAACACATTGTACAAAGTGTCTGATTTTAGATAAAGTTATGCACACCGCTGATTTACTGCACATGAATTTACAGATGGCCAAAAGCGTATGGTTTTATAAGTCTCTTTGATGATTCGAACTTTTGTTTCTTGTTTAACTAAAATCTATATTTAAGATTCAAGTTTCTCTCCTTACCTACATCAGCATATTAACCACCTATGACAGCTATAAATACCAAAAAAAAAAAAAAAAAATTGAATTAAGAAACTTGAACATTTATATTTTAAAAAGGCTTCAACAACAACTGCTAATAAAATTGTTTTTATGTATTTGCAGTTGAAGCTTTCTACTTTCAAATTGTTTTGTTTTGTTAAATCAAATTCTTTTAATTCTGAAAGCATTTAAGGTGCTTTTCTGATTTATCAATATGTCTACACTTGGTTGCATGTCTTGCCATCAGGCTTTCCACACAGCAGGTTTGTAGTGACTTCCATCATTTGTAAGAATTATAGTTTTTATATTGCAGCAGATGTGCTCACATCATATTATAAATTATATTTTGTTGTTTTAATGTGTTGTCAGTTATTTAATAATCGCTGTCCAGGGTGCTGAATTATGTGCAAAGAGGTCAAACTGTATATAAGATGCAAAACTGGGTGAACCAAGAGTTGTCATAACACTGCACGAGTGGCAGTGCGTGTGAAAGACATGGCTCAAATAACACATTGGGTCAGTATATGATTCATAGATTCCCTCCAACCTACTACTTTATATTAAAACGCCACTTTAATTTCGTTTCTTTAGAGTACATAACAACTTACTGATTGGCTTAAGCATCGGAATAAACCTGCGGCTCGAGGTTTCATAGAGACTCGAACGTTCAAAAAAACTCAGCAAACAAGGAATGCACAAATAGAGCTGAAAAGTGATTTGTTTTCATAGTTCTAGTGAGGCTGGATGTGTGCGTATCTGCATGGCTCCTCAGTCACCCCTCAGATCGTACACAATTGGATGCATTGTTCTGGATGAGTCCTCTTATCGGGCAAAGATAGGCTAAACTGTGGAGCTGTGGCAAACAGCCGCCCTGCTGAAGGTTGTGGTCCACCTCCGGAGAAATGTACACTAAGTGCACTCACCATGAAAGCTTTGCACATAGTTTACCACGTGGATGGTGGAGCATCTGCTTCAAGGCGGAGATGAGATCTCTGTCTGTGTGTATTGGTTTTTGTGTCTGACAGTTGTTTAAGTGTTGTGTGTACGTGCATGTACATGTGCTTTGAAATGTTTGTGTACCAGTGGTGTTGGGTAAAGTCAGAGGCTGTTTGGTCATGAAGATTTGGAGAAACAAGGTGAGGGATGTCAGCGTGTGCATCAGTGTGTGCAGTGCTTATGCTATTAAAAATCCTTGAAATTTTGTGGTTCTAAACATTTTGACTTTGTTTTACTGTCTCAGTAAATCAGTAAACGTTTACTGTATGTTACAGATGATATTTATTTTGTGTGACAGCAAATAAGTCATTGCGAAATAACTCAAATGTATTTACTTGAACTTGAAGTTCCTAAAGATTTGGGCTTTTGGAAATAACGTATTTAATCATCATTCAGGGCTCAGGATTTGGTTCATGTCTGGGAGGCAATGATATAATTTTCTTTTCATTGTCATTGAAGATAAGTCGGTTTCCTACACGTCGGGTCAAAAATGCACAACTTGTGTCCCCTATATGGAGAAATAGAGGTAGAGAAAAAGACACAGAAGGACGAATGGTTGAATGAACTAGACGTCTGTCCTTTGATTTCTTCTCTCTTGATGAAGCCATGAAGTAAACAGAAACAGAAAAGAGAAAAGACAGCACAGAGTCAGAAGTCCACATCGCTGTGGTTTGGGACGCTTCACATCTTTAAATTCACAGCAGTTCTGAGTGTTCATGTAAACAGATGCATGCTCACATACAGAACAATGCACACACAGAATGAACCCAAAAACATTTCACTTTCCACACACGTACAGACTCAAACGCTCAACCGCATGCAGCTAAAAAAACATGTTTTAGCTCAAGGGACAAGATGGTGAAGTCAAAACTGGTCTGACAGTTTTAGTGGTTACATACCCAGGATGACCATTCTGTTGGTCAATGCTGATTCAAATCACCCTTTTATCAAGGACTTGCTGCTGCACGTCATATGCTGCTGCACAACACATGCAGCTTTAATGCAGAGAGGGGCCGCCGAAGCCTCCCGCAACCCAGAGCAGCAGCAGTGAGCAGCAGTGCAGATGCAATTGCTTCCTAATGCTTCTGCTTGGAATACTTTAAATTAAAACACATTTAGATTTATTGTAATTTTATAACAGTGACTACCTGAAGTGCTGGGCAGAATGTGATGAGATAGTGGGACGGCAGATTTTCAATCGTATTCTTTATCTAGTGGCATATTTATTGCTTTAAGTGAGAAAAGTTGGAAAGTGTGAAGAGACAACAGATTGTGAATCTTTTAGACTTTAACTGAATCTGCAGATGATTAAATAACTTTTCATCAAGACAAACCGATATTGTGGCCATGTTAGTCCACCTATTTTAAATCTCATCAAATACTGTCAGCTTCTCTTTTTTGATACTTGCTGAGCTCATCCTGGAATGTACATATGGACAAGCTCAATTTCCAATATAGTGAACAGTTGTAAAAGGCATTTATCACATTTTCTGCTTAAGACTAGTCCTACCTACCAGGGGCTCTGGCCATGTGTCAAAAATGTCAACACTTGGCTTGTTCTCCAGAGAAGTTGGCGTTTGTGTAGGATTAATATCGCACTGATCTGAAAAACGGTGCTGTGTTCCTATGCCAGCCAGCCATCCAAGTCCAGATTGAAGATTCCTGTTTTCTGTGAAATTGCAAGCAGGTGTTCGTCACAGCTTTTCTCTCCTGCTACCTCCGTAACACCCCACTCTGACCTTTAAGTAATTTTCAAGCTCAAAGTTAGTTAACATTATGATGTTGATCGGAGTGCAACAAGGAATTTAGATAAGGATCTCTTTTGTTTTCTGTCAGTACCTCAGTGCTTTCAAATAATCACACTGATGTCAATCATATTACTTCCTAGCTAAGCAAAGCCGGGGAGTAAAGCTGTGAGCGGAGAAATGTGGAATTTAATGGCCCACAGACTGGGACACAGTCTAATTTTTGCTGCATGTGAAGGAAGTGATTCAAAATAAACATCTTTGGTAAGTTGGAAAGAATGATGGAGAGCTTCTACTCTTCTTGCATAAAGGAAGCATGGAAATATTATTTCATCATGACAATGGCAAATAAACGTTTGTTAATATCTGGATTAGGATCACTTTCATAGCATCTGTGCTTGCTGTGCAACAAATAGTAATTGCAGGATATCTGTGAATGCTACAAAGGTAAGATAGTTGTAAAGTCAGCAATGAAAAGGTGCATATTTTTATTGCCAAAAGTTTCAACTTTGAATATTTAAGAGGATGCTTGTATTTAAAATGTTTATGTGCTACTTTAAATAACCAAAATATTTATTCAGAATTAAATGTGGCTTAAAACAACATGAGCCCTTGTCAGTTTCAAAATGTGTATGACTCCTGTTTGCAACAAAACCATTGATTTAAACTTGTGAATATTCCACATTTGTTACATTTCTGGTACTTATTGGTTATTTGTTTTTTCATGTGGGAGATTTATCAGATTCATCAGTTTGCCAGTAGATAATTCATAGTTCTCTTTGAATTAGACTTGAAGTGAGATTATTTCATATGTGAGCCAAACCACAACAGAAAAAAAAAAAACCTAATGAGCACTGTTGAAAATACTCATTGTGTTCTTTCTGTTGGAAACAATATAAGAAGAAGAGAGCGCGTGCCAGGACACGGGGGTTCTCTCTCGTTAAGTGTCTGCACTGTTTCACCACGTATTTGAGATTTGATAAGACAAAAGTTTTTCTAGTGGTAACTTTTTCAGTCAGTATGTCTGTTTTCATTTCCTCCTTTGTCCGTTTAGTCCTGTCACCCTCCTCACTGTCCCTGATTTTCCCTTTTCCCTGTGATTGTACCTCTGAACTCAATGTTGTAATCTTTTGAATTCACCTATTTACTCCCTTGGTCTTTTAACACGATCTCTTCTCAGAAAGACTCAGTTGTATGGAAAAACTCCCTGAAGGCAGCTCAGCAACATCTTTTATAAAAAATTGAACCCAGAGCAGGTTAAAATTGATGGGCCATTTAAGTGCTCTCGTTCTCCTCAGCTATTAAGCACATGCATCAACCTTCTTCTCAATTATTAAGAGATCAACAGCAAGAGTCTAAGTGCTGTATTGCATGGTTACCGCTGTTGCTGTAGGTGATTAAATAGCATTTAAGAGGTTTAGACTTTGGACTCATCTTGTCCTCTAAATGTCAGGAGAGGACTTCAGGATGTTTGTGTGTTTTAGCATCAGGCCCAAAGTCGTCCTTTGTTGAAGAACTGAATCTGGACTAAGCTGTCTTGCTCAAACTCTTGATGAATTGCTGAGCAGTTTAAGCCTGCAGGAGAAATAACGTACTGCTCTGTCCGGCTCATTTCACCCGCGTTAAATCGTGCTGGTAAAACATTCCCCTGAGCATTTGACACTGAGAATTAAATTTAATGGGATGGTGAGACTTCATGAAGCCATCAGTGACTGTACTGTAAATAAAAAAAAAGTTGTACCTATACATTAATTAAATGAATATATCACATAATGCATAATTTGAAAGCAATTCAATCAAAATGCTGTTCTGTGTAACTCAAGTCAAGTGAAAGTGAGCTTGTAGTGAATTGTATATTTTCAGATGTACTGGATGTTTTAATACCTTTGAATACTTGAACAAATTTTAAATATTCACCCGTAAAAACATTGTATAATGTCTTCAGCTCTATAGGGAGCTTTCTAAAGTTAGAAATAATAACCACAGTGATGACAGAATGTTATGGGAAGTGTAGGATTAGGGCTATGGCTAGGTCTAGAGAACTTTACTGAATAAATATATATGTGTCTCTTTGTGCCCCTCAGATTTATGAAAGCTCAGACCATTTAACATTATTTAAAACACCAATACAGGGCAGCAATATTTTTGCATTATTTTGCCCATTGAATTCTTGAACATTTGAGCATCTAAAATAATCTTCAAGGACTGTGAGTAGAAAAATGGCCATACCTTTGTCTTTTACTAAAGTAGCAACTGTGTGGTTGTAATACTATTGTAACTGCAAGGATTATCAGTCAAGCTTGGCAAGAATAAAATTGATTTTGTTGTTGTTTGCAATACATACATATGTTTATTAATTTAGTGCCTATATTTCCAATAAAACCTGCTCTTAATTGAGTCATGCTGTTGGAACGTGTTCTTTTCCATCTGTAGTTTGTCATTTTTTCCAGCGATCTGTTATTCAAGCAAGGTTAAAGGAATAAAGCCTCCTGAGTATTCAATCATCTGACATCTCTCCAATTTGATATTTCTGCTTTCAATAAAGATGTGGCAGTGTAACATTTACAAACTTACTAAGAACTTACAAATACTGACAATGATGCTTCGGCTTTTGAGTTTTATTTAAGTAAAACAATTTTTCAACACTGCCATATTCATGCCAGATTTTATATTTTTTTGAACTTCTTGACAGAAGAGAGGTAAAGTGATAATTCCTGAATTTTGAACGCATTCCTTATAATAACCACAAGACATTCTTAACAAATGTGAAATGAGCGGCTCAGACAATATTAAGTTATTCGCTTACATTCATTTCAGGTTTTTGGTAAAGACTCTAGTTGGAACACAATTAACACATGTATTAGGTTGCTTTTTGTTTCTTTGGCATAAATCTGTGCTCACACACACACATTTTTCTGTTGTTACTGGGTGGTTTTCATTTGCTTCCTGTGGCCTGTTTGCCATACATTGCACCGCAGCGTGCCAACAGAACAATTTATGGATTTTATTAGATTTCTACGGATGTATGCTTTCAGTATTGTTGAAAAACTGTCTAGGATTAGGTTTGAACACACAACCGCACACACACACACACACACACACACACACACACACACACACACACACACACACACACACACACACACACACACAAGCATATATATCAATTCCATCTGCTTCTCCTATTGCGAACTATCAGGGCCAGCAGCAGCTCAGTCTAATTGGAGTCTAAGTCGCTTCAGCTTTCTGCAGGGTAACCAAAGCTTAAGCTTCTACTCTCTGACCAGGAAATTCAGAGGGACATTTCCCTTCCAAGCCCTGCCAGCAAGGATATCTTCAAAAATGCGAAACAAACAAAGAAACACACATATTCCTTGGTTTTTCTGACTAAGACTTCCATGTGTTTGACGATTTTACCGCTGACAAAGTGTTTTTCTTTGTTGCGGGTTTCCAAGGGTCAACATCTTCTTTTGCAGACTTTAGCTTGGTTGGTCAGCCTCATACTGTTTTCTGAAACCTCTTCTATTAATTGTTGCTCAACAATTTCTTTTGGCCTGAATATAATGACGCCACGATATAGCGTTTATTAGCTTGGAATTGCTCATGCTCATCAATTTCCATGACAAAATATGAACACACACGATGACATACATACACACACCCTCATCCCACGCAGACACACTCTGACTTTCTGATTCCCTTTCAGAAGCATCTGTTTCATAACATCATATCCCATAAAGTTGTCACAGTGATGGAAAGAGATGTGAAAGATTCTCAGCATGTGTTGCCTTTTACCCTTTTGACATGGCTGAGTAATTCTCTTTATCGCCACAACAAAAACAGGATGTAAATCTCTGTCCATGTGGCATCAAAGTCAAAAGGTTGTCTCAGGTAACATGTGTTGGATAGATGGGTGGATGGACAGACGTACGGGGTGGAGCACAGCACAGCCGGACTTTAGTCCTTTAAGATGTCCTGTGGAAAGAGCTGAAATACACAGTGTTAGTAGAACATTTACGGCAGCTTATTCCTTACAGCATCAGTCCATCCTGCCCGACGCATCAAGAATCCTACTGTCATGTCAAATAGGAGGCCTCTCGTAATGCAGCATAGCTGAGTGCTTGTTCAGAGCGAGCTAGGCCGTCGCCCATTTATACCACAATCACTGACACATGTAGAGATTTAAAGGCATTAACCCCACTTCCTCTGTCAGAATTATGTCCCTCAGCTGTGGTTGTCTGTGATAGGTACAGCAAGGATTGTATGTCTCTGAAGGTTTGCAGCCCTCACAGTCTGGAACTTCTTACTGTAAATCTAACTTAGTGATTCACCTGTTTCCACCTAAAACACAGTCGAAACTCTGCTTTGACTGTGATGACAGGTAACTGTTGCCAGGCTTCACCATTCTGCTGTTGTAATATGGAATGTAAGAGCTTTTTTAATCATTAAAGAGTGTAAAATTGAGATGGACTCAATGTGCACAAGCTCAGTATGTGGGGTACTTCCTCAAAGGATAAACTTTTTCTGTCGGACATATCAGTTTGTGTTTGTTTGACATAGCAATCCCAGCTCACTGTACAGCTAACCTCAAAGATTTATATACACCGAGTTTTAAGGGAAACAGAGCGTGTGGAGTTTTTTTTTTTTAGCGTGGGGACCCTTTTGCTCAAATGTTTCAGACATCTTCTGCACCGAGAGCAGGCTCATGGAGCTACAGTCAAACTGTGAGACTCTTTTCTGTCTCTCTCTGCTTTCTGTCTTCCAGCTGCTCACAAGATAGTCAGAGCCACAGAAAGTTACACTACCCCAAAACAGATCGTAAAGAAGAACGGATTTGAGGAGACGACAACAGAGTGTAACCTAACCAGACAACAAAACAAAGATGCAAAGTAACCAAGAAGCATGGGAACAACCACAAGTCAATAAACAAGTATTATTTTGACAAATAAAAATTAACATCAGGTTGTTTTTAAGTAAGTGGAACATTTTCCTGTTATACGGCTTAAAAATCTGTGATGTGTTTTGCGTTCGGGCTGTCTGTGACGTATTTGTTAGAACCACAGGCTAATAAAGACAAACTTTGTGTGTGAACTACAAATCAGTATTACGAAATATGCAAAAAAAAAAAAAGATTATGATTAAAAGAAGATGGCAGGTGTTCTCAGCTTTTGCTTTGTTGAGAAATAACGTAGATTTAATGGGTTTGTATCAATGGAATCAATATGCCTTTTCTTTTTAACATTTATTAAACTGGAATAGTTTTAATGAACGCAGTAGAGTCTCTGATAATGGCCTTAAAAAAAGAGAGACTTCTAAAAAACTAAAAATGCAGGGTGGTTTTCGTAGCATTGTTAAGAGTGTTTGTATTATTCATGATAAGACCTAAATGTCAAACTGTCAGCCAAAGAGGTACAGAGGACATTACACTTCCATGAGGTGAAAGTGTGATGTGGATCATTAACGGAGGGTTCAGACAGACATCAAACTCTTGGCACGGTACACACAAAATTAACAACAATACATAATTTTACAGTAAATGTGAGCCTCATTGAGGTCTGAAATGAAGAGACGTGAATGTAGGAAGTGGTTAGTGAGACCACCTAATTGATGTTAAATGGAAAAATGTTCAAATATGTGGCAGATATTGCTTCCAGATAATACACCAGAATCATAATACATATACTTCTTTGTTTAACTTTGTGGGGAAAAATTCCTGGGGCTTTCCCTGGCTTTCATAACTCCAGGAAAACTGACGGATATTTGGATTTGTATAAATTTGCCCCAAACTATTTTTTCCTCTCATCTATCTTGTTACCGAATCTCTTTATATACACTTCCACTGAATCAAATAAATTGGCTTTGCTAAATTTTGATATGATATTTGATCCTGTGTGTTTCCCAAGGCCGTAGAAGGAACTTTCTTTGCTGTACCAACATGAGCTCCACCCATTTTTTCAGTTCAGAGATGACTGATGATGGCATCTCGAAACTAGGAGCAGAAAACCGCACGTTAAGTTTTTGCCAGCATTGCTATAAACAAAAAGGACTTATTTTTCTAAATCAGTTTGACCCATTAAGGGAAAACATCATTGTAATGAGAGTTTGTTAAATGATGTTAATGTAGTTTGATGGGAACAGTCATATGAATAGCTCTTAAATATTAGCTCTCCATGTTTTCCATGAACACAGCGACAACACAATGAAACTTCATCTAATATATTTTTTCACCTTGCATTAGAAACATTTTTCTAGGATTTAATTCAATATATCTGGCTCCAATCAGGGATAATTCGAGCAAACACAAATGGTTTTGTTTCCTAACATCTGAGATAAACAGCTCTTTGGTCTGGAAGGTCAGCCAAAAATCTTCAAATAAAAAAATCCTTGGCTTGGTGTCTTTCTCTCAGGTTGAGTCCTTCATTGTTACTGTGTGTTGCCAGTGACTTCTTTTTGAGTTTGCTTAATAAATTATGAACATTTGCATTCCAAATCAAGACCATTTAGTCTTCAGACAAAACAGAGCAGAGCAGCTAAACAGAGCCAAGCACAGCACAGCTGAGCTGTTCGGTCTGGCTGTACATCCACAGCCAAGCATGGAGATGCAAGCAGTGGCTGTATATGTACTGTACAGAGGTTGATGCACATGTTTCTCTTTTTTCTATTTACTGTGTCTAAATATATGTTTGATGTGATAGATCAGACCAGCAAATGCAGTCAGTACAATGGAAATCACTCATTGCAGGGAATAAAACTGTATGCACATTGTTTTTTTGATAATAATGAAAATGCTTTGAAATTGTTTGGTTTGTAGATGCCTCTGTCCATATCCTGTAATTTCTCTGATTCCCATAGTTTTATTAATATTTCAGACTATGAGCTGTACCTATCTGTACATTTACCTAAGCAAGGACCCAGATGGCTTAGTAATAAAATATTCAAAAGTACAAAAACTAAATGGTTCAGCCACAAATAATAACATATTAGCTTTCATTCTGAATCACATTAAAACTAAATGTGTTTTCGTAACCTCCAGATCTACACCAGAGAAAAGTTGGGATCTAACTCTGTTAGCTGCTCATAAGCCAAGAGTTTGGACAGAATGAGAAGAAAGAGGTTTTCATAACCTTTTCATCCTTGTCTTCCTTTGGTTGGATTTCAACAAGTTTACAACCCGGGGATGTGGAATGAAGTAGAAGTTGGTGATGCCAGGCTGAGCTGCTGCTGTTATTTCTTCCACAAGGCAGCACGGCTGTGCAAACACAGAAGCAAAGTCTTACCTGGGTTTGTAAAGCAGAGGCAAACAATTAGTGCCAAAGCAAATTATTTTAATTGATACTCAAATTTATGAGGTTAATTTAAAGATGGAGAAAGAGCTTTAACCTTGAATTGAAGTTCAAGGTACTTTTCACTATTTTATGTGCAGTTTGGACAAAAGCAGAGGTGTCCTCTGATCTGCATTGCCAAGTTGTAAGGAGGTTTTGCTGTGACCTGTAGGCCAACAAAAGTGAAAGTTGCATAAACTTCATTGGCAACAGTTCAAACCTGTTCTCAGAAGATCATCTTAGCAAATGTTAGAGTCTGCTGACATTGATCTTTGTCACCTTTTTTCATTGCTGTTCTTCAATGAGAGTTAACGACGAGCTGGTTACACACATGGATCTGAATGGCCGTTGCAGTTGTTGTACTCCTAGATTACTGTGAAAATAATGAAAACAGCTCCGAGTGGGAGCTGCTGCAAACACAAGCAGCTGAAACGAGTTACCTCAGCTTTAACAATAAAGCCAGGAGATATCAGGAGAGGCTTAGCTGAGTGGAGTCATTACTCTTTTATGTTAAGTAGCAACTTTTTACTGTGTAATGCATTTCAGAGTTGAGTCTGCGAAGGTGCACCCAGCTGGTCTGAGTGAGAGTCGATCCCTGGACAAACCACAACATAGTGGAAGGACTGTAATTTTCAGCTGGTCTGGAAGGACTCGGACGTCCCCAGAGAAGCTTAAGAACACACTACTTCAGCTGATGTTCCCACAACAAGTGGGATAAAACCTAAATAATATATTGATATTTTACAATTATCTCCAACCAATTTTGGAGAAATGGATGATAACTTCTCACTCTTAACATACAATTATGCAGAGATGGTTGATGCAGAGCCTACAGTAGCCATTTTTTCTCAAGAATCCTTCAACCGCAAAGTATTAAGTTACCCAAATAAACTGTGCCTTCCAGACCGGTGATACCACCGTTAGTCATACCACACCATGCCGTGTCGGGAATGCAGAGCATGAGTCCAGCAGATGAACACCATCAATCAGTGGGATAAACACAACGACAAGCCGAAATCCAGTTAGACTAACTTCTCTAACTCCTATCTAAAGCTGATAAGACACACTGTATGGGAGCTTACAATTATCAACCACTTTGGTGGATAACTTTGGTTTGGTAAAGAGCCACGAAGAATGTCTTTGACTTTTTCAGACTTAGAGTTAACGAGTCATGATTTGGCAGAGCACACTAATCTGATGTCTCTAATGATGCAGCCTAAAATATAACTACTGTATTAGAGCACATAAGCTATCAATGCTGTAAAATTCAAGACTTTTAGTTTACTTTGACCCTCATGAATGTTAGCTCCAGACAACAAATACGGACAAAAGAAAATTCTCATTTTCATAAATTGTTGCTGAGCAATTAGGACAAGCTTTCAGCTTTTTATCTACAGTAGAAAGAAACGTTTGTTTTTCACTCCTCGTATCTTAACCAAAAGTGAACAGGCTACGTGTTGCCTGCCAGCTTAATGCACGTTAACTGACAGATATGTGTTTACACCAGCTGTTAGACCAGTGAAGACAGAAGTTCAGCTTCCTCGGCCAAACAAGGATGGGTAGGCTGGTTATCTCCGTTTCCATCAGGGTAGCCATCCATGGAATCTCCTCTCCTTCCCACGCTGGAGGAGGTCTGATACTAATTTGACCTTTACTCATCAGGTTTTCTAAACTGATCACACACTCTGCACAGTTAAACTGGAAAAATAAGCTCAGATGACATAGTTCTACACGCCTTTGTGTTGTCCAACCAGAAACTGTGGACAGCCACAGAACTTTAAAAAATAAAATAAAAAGAATAAGTGTATGTATACTTCTGTACAACACACACAGTTTTACATAGTTTTATAATTCTCAATATAAGCAAATAGCTGGATATAATCCGTGAGGCAGGATAGGTTATTTGTCATCATAAGCTACTCACTGTCAGTTTAATTTGTTGGTTTCCCATTTTCTGAAGTGTTTGTTGGTTCTTCTGTCATCTCACACTCTGTGTTGTAAGTGATGGTGAAAGTTTGGAGCTTGTTGACTATCTTTGAATTGAGCATCAATTTTGATAGGGTGGGATCCATCCATCCATCCAGTGATCCATTCATTTATCCATCCATTCATCCATCCATTCATCCAGTCATCCATCCATTCATTCATCCATCCATGGGCTCTGGAAAAACACTCACACTGCTCAGGTTGTGGGGTTACACTCAAATGTATAACAACAAGACAATGCTGCAGGAACACATACATTCCTGACATTCCTCGGACTTGTGTGTGAACATTTTTGTTGAAGCATCAAAGAAGACAAAATTAACCTAAATAAGTGAGAAAAACATCAAGATTAGATGAATGAAAAAGAAAAAGGGGTAGGTATTTCACAAATTTGGACAAACATGTGACAGGATGTGAGGGGACCAGACAAGGAGAAGGAAAAGAGAGGAGTCGAGGAGATGTGAGGGGGAGGCAGGAGATAAGTTAAGTTAAGTTAAACCCTTCAAAACTAAACTCATTCCACACCTGTGTGTCTGTGAGTGTCAGCTTCTGCATTAATGCGACTTTTTTTGCACACAAAATACACACACAAATGACTCATACCTTTTGTATTCCTTTTTGGCACAACAATGTTCCATATGAAACAAAGATGTCTTCTAGTTTTTCTCTTTTTCTGTTTCTTTTTAGTAGTTTCACCAACCCACTTACAGGAGCAGCATCATTATTGAACAACATAAAGAAATTCAGGCATTTTGTGTTTATTACTGTGAGTATTCTACATGATTGCATTTTATTAATAAAGTAGTAAAAAAGGTATTTTACCAATAATTTTTGCAGGACCTGTCCACTGTGTACATCACTTCTACCACTGACAGCTGTGAGAGATTCAAACCCCTGTCACACTGAACAGAATGAGCAGTTGAGATAATGGATAGATGAATATTTTGTAGGTGTTGTTATTGATTTTGTTCTCAGTAGGTTTTTTCTTTCTTTTCAGTTATTTTGGTTTAATTTTTTAGTTGCTCATTGCTTTAATTACTTATAAAATACTCATGTTTTTAGTCATTTTATGTTTCTTTTAAGTGGCTCTCCATCTCTATTTAGTTGTTCATGGTTTCTTTGTGGTAGTTCTGCATGTATTTTAGTTACTTTCTGACTCTTTTGAGTGTGTTATTTTAGGTATTTTGTGTCTCCAGGGGCCCCCGACACCCTGGGCCTGTGCCCCGTGGGCTCAAACAATGATTCATTTATTAGTATAACTCAGTAATAAAATATGACACAAAAAAAATACAAACTCTGTACACAACATATATACACACAAATATACTCATGAACAAGATTGTGGGTAAAAAAATCTGCATCTCTTCTAACCAAACATAGGTCTCATTGCTCATTTTCTGTGGCATCTTTCAAAAAGTATAATAGTAAGAGGTAGTGCTGAATTTACTTTGCCAAGAATGTGCGATTGTAGGTAAAATTTAACTAAACAGGAAATTGAACCAGGTGTTGGACATTTCAAAAACACTGATCAATTGGCAGATAGTGTGTGTAGAGAGACAGGCAAAGAGCAGCCAAACAACTGTGTGTGCGTGAACTTGTTATGTTGTGAGTGTAAATCTGGCAGCAGTGAGGAGTTATTACAAAAGTAAATAAATCAGTTTTCTATCTTTGTGTGCACCTGTCAGTCCTTCATAGCTGATTTAACGAGTAGATGAAGAAAGTCTGCTTCCTTAGCGTGTCAATATTACAGTAACAGATGGTGAAAGCTTGGAGGGACCATGTATAAACAAATACTAAGGTACTTGCAATTAAGTTCTAGAAATGAGCTTTTCCTTATATCAAGGCAAAAGTTCACAACACCTCATTTTTATTGGACTGGGAGTGGATGATATCATTTAAACAAGCAAAAGCTGATGAAAGATGTGACTTAGCTGGTCATTTGTTGTTTGACTTTAATGCTTGTAAAATTGCTGCCATCACATGGAAAAGAGAGAGCTCCCTCAAACTAACGCTGCAGTTCACGCTGCACTGTGACAGCGGGGAAAAGAGGACATAGTTTTCTCCTATCGTGGATTTTCGGATCTGATGCGTAAACCTCAATGCTTTCCAGCTGCAAAGAGATTTCTTGATGTTTCCACTCCCAGGGAAATCCTACCCGGCTGCGTTTAAGTATGTCTGCGTGTGCACATGTGCACTGTCACACATACTGTCATTTTTCCCCTCCTTTCACATGCTCCTCTCCATAAATCGGTGTTCATCCCAATTGCTCCTCTTCCTCCTCTCTCCTCCTTTTGTCTCTTTCAACTAATCACTTGCCCGTTTCAGTCCAGGGGATCCAGGAGAATGAAACCAATGTAATTATTTTTTACTGAAGCCACTTCTTTTTTCTTTTTTCAACCCGCAAACAAAACACGAACTAAAAGCAGATGTAGTGGTTTGTTTTAGACATGCAAAGCAGCTGAAACCAACCCCAAGGAGTGGGTGTGATATCCCATGAGTCTTTGGGGCCATGTGCATTCTTTTGGCCAAGCCTAGATACCTTCAATTAAGTCTCTAAGTGCAGCCCCCCGTAAACATACTTTCTCACTAAGATATGACAAACATAACATAGGTTGTTATGTGGTCCACTCGGCTACTGTATCACTGACCCCTGAATTTACAGAATCAAGAACAAAATAGAACTGTGCACAATACTAGAAACAAAGGAGGAAAAAGAGAATAAGAAGACTATTCATGTCAAAGCAATTAGCAGATGCTGTAAGAGCCAACCTCAGTTAGCGCCTGAAAGCTGATCATATCCTGCTAAGAAAACGCTGCGTACATACAGACCGGACACAGTCTGCTCATCACCTCGGCCTTTGTTGCCTCAAAATAGGCAACTGTAGTAACCTTGTATCTCACAAAACTGAATCAAAATGATAGAACCCACATTAAACATTAGTTCTTTTGATTTTAATCAGATTACATTCATTGGCAAAAAGAAATTATTCTGATATTCCTTTTGTGGACATCTCCTTCGATACCGTACCAGATGCTGTTGCTGGAGAAAGAAGAAGCACCTGTGATTAATATTGGCATTAGAGATCATTGTCCACTACTTCACTGATAAAGGAAGGTAGTGTTCCACTGTTCGGAAATAATTATTTTTTTCCTGATTCTAGCAACAAGAACTTTAAGATTTGAAAAAAATATTTTACAACATGAAGAATTATGGTGCTGACCACAACGTAAAACAACCTGGTCATCTTTCTGACCTTGTTGTGAAACTAAAATACCACCAATCAGCAGAGGATTTTGGCAATGATGACAGTCCTGTCGGGTGTTGTTGTCACACACTGGCAGAAATGTCTGAGTCATCAACCGAAGAAAAATAATTATTTACAAAGGTTTGTACCACAGAAGGTCAACTTTTACTTACTAAGCATCTGAAGATCTGCTAAGGGGAAAACCTGTCTTGAGAAGACATTCACATACAAAAAAAAAAACTAAAATTACCAGGACAAACATTTTGGAAACACTAACTGATGTTTTGCTCACGTTGCCACAACTCTTATGAAATTACATTGTTTTACTGGTCAAGTAACCATAAATTGAGGGGATTTCAGATTGATTTCACTACTGTATAACTATGTGGAAAATTTTTTATAGGTAAATTTAGCTATAGCTCTCTGTCTCTCCCTCGACATGAAATTAGTGAGAAGATGTTTCACTCTGTTTGACTTGTTTAAACTGCAGAACCACCCACTTTGCTCTGGCCGCTCGGTTGTGTCAGAGTGAGTGACCGCTTATCTTCAAACAATCCCTGATTCTCTCCTTTACACACAGTGGAATAGGAGAGGACAGACACCTGACATCACAAGTCCTCCAACTACAGCTACCAAACCAACGAAAGCAATAATTGAAATCAGGTCCCCATATGAGGCGGAAGGCGTCCTTCTTGTGGCCCTTTTTGGGAACCAGCCACCAAAATAGCAGATACAGATGCACCGGTGGTGCAAAAATGGCAGCCTGGTTAGCACTATATTTTGCTCCCATTCATTAAAACACAGCGGTTTGATTAGGATTGGACACAAAGACATCAGGATTAGGTTTCATTAGATGGGATACAAAATAAAAAATGGTGTTGTTGTTAAAATGTTGTGGTTTTGCTCACATTTTTTTCATACATTTGTGTGAAAATTATCATTTTAACTAGTTAAACATAATGAGAAGATGTCGACAGGATTAATGTAGGGGACAAGTTGCAAATGTGTGCATACTGAACGCAGGAAGAAAATTTAGGATATAACAGGATAACATATTTACCACTTTACTGAATATGGATAGCACGCTCGTTGAAAGATGACTGAACGTTAATAAAATGTGGATTGGAATGTTGTTGTTGTTGTTAAATGTGTGTGTGCTGGGACAGAGTGAGTAAACTCTCATCTGGATCCAATGCTTGGAGAAAGTGGGCTTGCTGAACTTGTTGGAGGGTCTCCCTGACAGAGTTCCACAAGCTCAATTCTCTGCTTTTCCTGCTCTTTGTTCTCACGTCTCTCTCCTCCATTTACCTTCTTGTGCCTTCTTCTCTCAGATTCTTTCGGCCTCCTTGTCCTCGTGTTCTCGCTTTCCTTTGTTTTCTATTTCACCCGATCTTCCACTTAGCAAGAAAAATATGGTTCTAATCAGACATTTATCAGACGCTGAGCCAGTGTTTCTTGGCTAGAAAACACTTTCCTTTCAAATCCTGTCGTTACATATCAGAGATACACTGTGATTTTTTATTGCAGATAGTTACACTTTATTGCTTGCCAAGGTGCTGCCATGCCATCGCAAAAGCATTTGTCTTTCGCTTACTCTGAATATTGTTAGTAGAGCTTGTATTTCTCAGTGTAGTCAGCTAATCTGCTCTAATTAGTTTGTATTTCCGAAAATCACCTGATCTTAAAGGGATCATAACATATAATGGGCCGTTTCCAGCTTGTGTCAGCACACGTTTCGTTCAGCGGGCCGCAATCTAAGTTCTAATAGGCTCAGTAGTTGTTATTATGCCATACAACAGTGAAATCACCTGAGGATGTTTAGTATATTCTTATCTGGTTTGTAGGTCTGAGTTTAGTGTTTGACAACTTTAGGCACAAAAACATAGACACTAATTTATGTATGTCCACATGGTGAGAAAGCATTAATTCATCACAAAGGAATGATGGTTGAACATGGCTTCGTAACAAACTTATTGTAAAAAGTAATTTTTAAAAGATTTTACCAAATGTTTGCTGCCGCTGTTGAAAGCATGACTATTCTCGTTGTCAGCATGGTTTAAGCCAATTTACTGGTCTTCACTTAAAGTTTCAAGGTACCCTGTTTATTCCTGAGGCCTGCAATTCAACCTTGTGATTTTTTCCCCTTCATTTAAAAAAACATTATCAAAAGAAAAGCTTTGACACTTTAAATGTATTAATGTATTGTCCAGGTGAGACAAAACTGGGTGGGTCTGTGCTTGTTTTGATTTTCAAAGTGGACCGTCAGACATTGATAGAGATTTTGTTATGGTCTGTCTAAGGTCATGGGTGAAGGTGGCTGTCTCAAGAAAGAAAGAAAAATGGTGTGTGTGTGTGTGTGTTTCATGGTGAAAGAGCACACTAATCTCCACCTTATATTGGCTTGATTCATGTAAACATGGCGAGTTTAATACATTTCGCTTGTGAGTTGTCCTTCTTTTTTATATTCCTGTGAGCGGCCCTTACTCCATCTTGCTGTCTTTATGGAACAGACATTTTTACCTGTTTTTCCATCTGTGTCGTTCTGCCTACCTTTTGTTTTTTAATGCGTCTGTCTGTCTGCGCAGGCCTCAGCACCCTTGTTCAGACCTAATCTGTCTGTCTGTCAGTGCCTGGTAATTGGAGCTGTTTAGGAGGTCATCCAGCCCAGGTGGGCGGGCTGGGGGAGTGTGTCTGTGTGTGTCTGTGTGTGTGTTCATGTGTGCACTCAGGGACAGGAATGCGTGTCGGACCAGGAACCCCCGCTTCCCACGGCTGTGCCACCCGTGAGCCGTGGATGACAGGCATACTGGAGGGCAGACGTCATATTGAACAATCTTACAGGTGCACTGCAAACTTAATCTAATGGTTCAAGTTCACATACCTCCCTCTGACCGTCCCATTTCTTCCTCGTTAACTTAACTTTAATCTGACCTCTTTGACCTATTTTAAATGTCATCATTTCCCACCTTTATTTTTCAGATAGGAAATACAGTAACATTACTGAAATGGATCTGTTGCAGGTTGTTTAGTGACTTTGATGTTGTTCAACCAAAATTGAGGCAATCAAGAATTTTCCAGCTTTCTTGTCGTCCGATACATCTATTTGTCACTCATGATTAAAACATTCACTTCGGATCAAGGGGTTTTATACTCGATAGCGCATGTCAGCTTTATCACGACGGAAATTGTTGAGTATTTACAACGTGTAGACATTGTTTCAAAGCTTGTTTTTGTCTAGGAAACCTGTGCTGTGTTGAAACTGCAGATAGAAAGGCCTGATATCGTTGTGCACACGTGTAGTTTTGAAAGTCTTTCCCAGGGATTGCATGCCTCAGTTGAATCTAATTATATTGATAGGGTACATACGTATACTAGAAGAGTGTGCACCACGGAAATAACACACTCCTCGGAAATTAAATGGAAGATACTGGAAATCAGCAACAGACTACAGCAAAAACAAGAAAATGATTTCCATTGCCTGAACCTAGATCTATGCCACTGACTGTAGTGCTCAGTGAATGGCCATAAGGATGTGTTTATTGGTGCTTACAAGAATGGATGACTGTACCAGCCATCAATGAATTGAAGGGCACTGAACCGTTTTCACAGGAAAAAAAGTCTTAATTGTCCACAATGTGTCTTTCGTTTTAACAGACAAAATCCATATCAAACAGTATTTTACGTATGTTTGCATGCATTTAGGTACATAATAAATGTGTCTATTAAATTGCTCATTAACCCTTAACACACTGATGCTTGTTTCCTAATGTGCAGGCTGGAACAGCTCGTTGGGTTGCTCAGCATCAGACTACTACACTGTACCTTAAAGTTAAGACTGGACAAAAAAAGCTCGAGACTCTTGACTTTGATCTCCACCTCTCCATTGAACACACAACAAGATCTTTGTTGCTGTACACTCTTGTGTGACAGATGCCCCTGGTGTTTAGAGGAGAAAGCTGGGAGCTCACAGAGCCACTTCGAGACAATGATAGTTTGTTGTTCTGCTGTCTCTCTGTCTGTCTCTCTGTCTGTCTGTCTGTGTGAGCGAGGTCAAGCTACAGGGTCAGGTGAAGCCACCCATACTCTGCTGGAAAGAAATGATCATTTATCACCTTGTGATTCACAGAGATTGGGTTACGGGAGCAAAGGTAGGAGAGAGCAGGAGGACGTGTTAGCACAATTATACAAGCATAAGCAGGGAGATTTGGTGTTTGTTTGCAATTAGCAATTTGAACAAATTAAATATTTCTGATTCTCTGAAACATTTGTGTTAGCCAACCTTGTGTGGGTGATTGGACCCAACTGACGCAGGTGACAAGTTTCTTTGACAATATTCCAGATATAAATAGAGTTTGCTTTTTCATTTAAGCACTTTTAAAGCAAAAGAACTTACACTGCAACACTTTTACAAATCAGGAGAGTAATTGCTTATGTTATAAAACCTGACACTAAAAATTTCCACATAATCATTCAGCTGGAATAAATGTCAGACATCCTGCTCTCAGGCTGGAACATCTCACGTTCAGAATCAGGATATTCCACTGACTTCCAATGGTCTAAATTTCAAATTTATTTAGAGTCATGCCTTGTAGCATGTTGGAGATTTAGACTGTCAACACTCGTGATGTAATCGATGCAACACACCCTGCCTCTGCTCGGAAGAGCCATCGGCAACAAAACAACTCACACACAAAAACAGCTACTGAGAAAAGGTCGGGATGGAAACAGTGTTGGAGCGAGGCCGGTGCATCTATTTCAGCAGCAATGACAACAGCTGTTAATTGGTAGCAGGTAACATCTGTTCATGGGGGAAATTAGGGTCAAACCTTAGGCCTGCATACTCATATCTTCCAAGATCCTTGCCTCTGTGCATGTGTGTGTAAGAAAAGTTCTGTTGCAATTTGGAGTTGGAGGATCTTTAAAGTAGATGTGTCAGAACTGGAAGAGATCTAAGAGTGAGGTCGTGGTTGTGAGACGGAGAGTGTGCGTACAGTACGTCCATTCACACTGTGCGTATGTTTCTGCGTGAGTTGTGTGTTCTGCTCTGAAGCACGCAGCCGACAGTAACCAAATCCTTGTCAATGTGTCTGGCCAACAGATCAGTGAAGGCCTGCCTGTCGAGAGCAGTGACCCTGCCATCCCCTGCTCTTTAGCTGTGCATCCACCATGGAGACTGGAGGTCAATGACAAGGGTGGGGATTAGAGACGGGTCAGAACTGGAACTGGTGCGGTAGGATTGCAAGTTTTTCAAAGTGGACAAGAATACCTACCAGTACTCTGATCAGCACTCTTAAAATGTAAGCATCACTATACATCTATTTACTGTATATCCAAACACAACAAAGTGACATTTTATCCCTCGGTGGGATTCCTACTCAAAAACAACTGTCATATTTTATTGCTGTAGCTTTGTTTTTTAGGTTAATTTTGTTAACACGTGTAGTTTTGTTGAACCACATCCAAAGCTGAGGGAACACATTATGTTTCACATAACCGATAATCAACAAACCTATTTACTGAATACAGCGTTTTCCTGTTGCTCACTGACACTGTTAAATGTTACTGTCAGGGTTTTCTTCTGTACAGTTTAGGCCTGTGTTGGATCATGTCCTTCACGCATGATTTCTGCTGCAGTGGAAGAATCAGAAGAGAGTTGTAATAAGGCTTCACAGGCGGAATGAACTCAGATCTTTCTCAAAACTATTTCAGAAAATGTGTGCCGGAAAAATCCACCATAAAAAAAGTGCTACACATGTCGTAATTCTGTGTAAATGTTGAGCAGCGCTGTGTGGCCCAAGATGATACCTATTGTTATATTACATGGATCACCACAACATTTTGTACACATATCCACGGTTCCCAGATTATTATCGTGTTCAAATAACTAGTGATTTTTCCACTAGTGCCACCTTGAAGCTGACATTTGTGGTTTTGCCTGAAATGTTTCGACAACTATTGAATGGAAAAACACAATGTAATAGAGACATTTATGTTGCCATCAGGATGAATTTTCATCTATCATCATCGATATAACAGTGTTACAGCTAACAGTGTTGAGCACCCACTATTGTGCCTATAAACTCTTTTAAAAACTGGCTTTTATTTTATAAAATGAATGAATATACTGAAAACAAGGTTATACAGAGACTGTATGTAAAGTGGAGCGCTTTCTGTCTAATATGTGTTTTTATTTCTTAGTTTGACTTAATGGTTAAGGTGATGTTATTTCAATGGGTTGCATGATAAAGTGGACTACCATCCACTGCAGACATTACAACTTCTATCTCCCAATCAGGACAGTCCTTCAAATGCTCGAACCCTATTTCCAAATCTTTGTCTAAAAGCTGTTTCTCTGATTGCTCTCTCTCCTTTGGCTCGCTTTCTCTCCTTGTTTCTCAACCCATCTGTTTTGTAATGGGATCTCTGCATCGTTATGAGTTATAGAAAGCAGTTGTGGTGGCTTCCCAGCTATGTGACTGTTTATCTCCTCCATGCACCACAATGGGACCTTGTTATTGGGATAAAAGACCGTCAGGACAATAGACTTGGCTACACTTTCACGTTTCCTGTGAGTCAAATCCACAGTGTGGCCGGTCCAGTGCCATTGAATAAACCTCATATAGAAATGTCACATTGTTAAAATTTAATGTGATTTATATTTTTGCTCCAAACATGAAACATGCAACATTTGAATCTTCTGAAGTTAATGATGTTTTACCATTTTGTTCTGGCTGAAGGGTGATTGATTACACGGCACAGCCACTGAAAGTTACGTTGGGTTTAGTTGAGTTAAACTCAGTGGCCTGAGTGGAAATTTACAATATGTATTTACCTCGGCGTTTTCACGTGGACTGCACTGCTTTAAAATGGCCGATACACATTCTTTATGGTGGGACATCACTAAAGCAGCATTGTGTTTGTTGGCTTACCCATTGTGTTAGAAGTATCCCATTGTGTTTTCCACAACCACAAGACAGCCACTGGGGAAAGGAAAAGTTTGTGCCCATAAAGCTAATCTGTGTGCTTGCCGACAAATTCTCAGCAGCATGTGCACTACAGTATCAGTTGCTCTTTTTAAATCCGTGATTGTTGTTTGAGAGCTGCTGGTTAGAGTAACATTTAATTGATGAATTGTTTGGGGAACATGTGTGTCCACACCGCATTCACCCACTGAGAATTGTGCTCCACATGATAATGATTGCAGTTTGTATAACAAATATGTCTCCAAAACCAGCCATTTTAGTAAGCAACATTATATTTTGTTTGAATATTCAGTAACCTTGAGGAAACTTTGGAATGATGCACATTCTTTCTTTTTTTCCTTGTCACTGGTTTACTCGAAAGTGCTTGAAAATACGCTGCTGTAATGCAAAGTCTTGAGTCTAGCAAAATTATTTTCTCGATATCGATATCAATACTGCCACAGTATCTAATTACAGTTTACCTGTACCCATACAATTATTGAGACAAGCAACACACTGCACCCTGAGCAGCTTGTGCAAGAAGCCCTGTATTTACCATTTGACAATTTAGTTAATATGTCTGTGTAGCATCTCAAGTACAATTTTTGTGGAACCTATTGAATATTCTCTGGTGTTACCAGAGGCCTGGATTACAATTACATCCCAGCATACGCTAGACAAAGGCATGGAACTACACTGGGCAGGGGGCCAATAAACATGTGATGGTTCGGGATTTAAGTATAAGTATAAGTTTATATCCTGCTGTAGACACACACAGACGCTATGTTCACACTATGTCTTTTACCCCCTTTACAAAAACTTAAATTAAATTAAACAATTTCTCTTTTAGAGTATTCTGCCTCTTTACCCTCACCTTTTTCTGGCCATGCCATTGGCCAGCAATTAATCTCAATTAAGTCACATGCGGAAACATTTGAAAGTAAAGCAAAAGAAAAACATACACACACCCACACACACACTATGCAACAGTGGTTTAGAAAATAATGCAAGAGAATAAAAAGCATAAAATACACATTAGTGTAAATTGCATTTTTGTAATTTGCACACACTCTAGAGGTTTATTTGACTTCACGTCTTTGCACCAGTTCTTTTTGGTCAAACTGTGCCCTTTCATAACTCAAAGAAAACGTGTGAACTTATATATATATAATAAAGAGCAGAAGATCAGGTGGACAGTACCTCATGTGTTTTAGCTTTTTGACCTCCTGTTGAACCTTAATACCTTCCAAAACACAGTCAAACCAGACCTTCATCAAGAAGCATCATGAGAGCCCCTTTGTCAGAGCCTGTGATTTTCCTGTGCCACACAACAGGAATATTGTGGCTCTGCATAGACCAGGTCTGAAATTTCACCAGTTTTAAAGAGTGTTTTAGGAGCATGTTGCTGTGAAAGTAATGTTATGTGTTATTATAAATTATGAAGTAGACATTTAAACATCTATAAGTATAAGGTGTGTTTTTATACCTCCAAGTTTATCTCCATGGGCCAAGCAAGCGTGGGAGGGAATGTTTTGCCCACGTGGACCTGAGTGATCAGCAAGCTTGGAGAGTCTGTCATTGCAGACCTAATCTGACATGAGAACTCACTTGGAGCCTGAGAGAAAACCTTTTTTTAAATATTAATAATTCAGTCAGTCAAGTCCTTATTTTAAAATTAAGGCTAATAAAAGCAAAAAAACATGCTTTTTCAAACTCTCCTCACGCTACAATATACTGCAGATAGTCATGTCGTGAAGAGGTAGAGACCGAAAAGGAAGGGGACACTTACTGTGGTCCCAGGCCTCTCGTTATAAACAGAGGTTTAATATTGACAGTAGAGATGGTAGTGATGGTTATTACGCCTCTGCACTGTGGACCTATAGACTTAGACATACCAGGGAAATATCTGCCATCCACATCAGACCCAATTAGCAACCTGCAGGAATGTCATCTTCAATACACGACATTTTCTCAATCTTTGTAAATTAAATATACATTACAGAGTTTCTATTATTTATTGCAAATAAAAAAGAGGCAAGACAAGATTTTAATCACATCTGTTTGATTTTAGCCAAATGTAATACTATTCTTTTATTAGTTACTGCCAATTCTGTAAATTACTTGTTACAATAAAAACAGAAGAGGACATTTTATACAACGTAACCCGAAGCCCATATTTATTTCATTCTCTGGCTGATTTACTGTAACTTCTTTGATAGAAAGATGTTTGATTACACACAATCAAAGATTTCCACCCATAATTTACCGATGCATATGTCAGCAAACACTGGTGAATTATGAGTTTCAGGCCATTTTTAGACAATAGCTTATTAGTTATTTTAGTTAAGTTATTTTAGTGTTTATTTATTTACGCACACTTCCTACTGTGGGGACAACAGTTGTACTGTATTCACCCGATAAAACAAAGAACCATAACCTTGAATAGATTTCATGAATCACTTCACTGATTTACATAACATGTCTTTGATTTGTCAACCAGTTGCACAGCTGTCATTTTGCTTTAAAGTCAGCCCCCAGCACCTCATTTAGCCTTGTCCATACATCTTGCCCTTATACAAACATAATGTACCATATATAATACAGTATATACATTTGTTTAATGAGTGTATACACCAAATCAAACAGAAAAAATGTTGGGCAGAAAAAGGAAAGGTCAAGTTCTTTCCACATGCACAGAGGGACTGACCTCGATATATCAATGTTGTAATTAAAGCTACATTTCATGTCTCTGTGGCTTTCCCCATAATATTTACACTCCTGTTGCTGCAGTTCAAGAGAATTCCCCCCTGTACGTGATACAGCGGGGAGGAGAATTCAAATAAACATCCACTCAGAGGTAACAGGTTTAAGATGTCGCAGTCAGACAGTCATCCATCTTGTGGTTGAGGTCTCTGTCATCTGCCCTGCAAGTGAACAGGAGACCTTGTGTGTGTGTGTGTGTGTGTGTGTGTGTGTGTGTGTGTGTGTGTGTGTGTGTGTGTGTGTGTGTGTGTGTGCGTGCGTGCAGTGGTGGGTATAGGCCCATACACATTACTTGCTGTGTGTGACTGTGCGGATACATCAGGAAAATGGCTTTCCCCCACCCAGCATCTCCCCAAAAGATCAAACATGGAAATAATTAAGCCGACAGTAAATAAAGTAGAGATGAAACAATAAACAGTGAGCAGCACTGAGACAGATGTGGCAGACGAACATCAGGCCTTGCTGTTTGATGTCTGATTTTACCAACTGGCTGTCAACAGTATATGCAAGACAGAGAGAGTACACTGAGCATAAGCTGTCGATGCGCTGCAGCTACTGGAGCCTCTTGTAACTGGGTGTTTATAAAGCGTCTTACTTGTTGTACATGAGATATCCACTAACTAACCCTTCATATTCTTTGTCAAACATCCTGTTAAAACCTAATACACCTACAGTACTTTAATTAATATATGTGAAAATCACAGGTCTTCTACTTCTATCACAGCACAGCAAGATGGTTTTGAGTTTAAACCTGACCCCGCTGTCTGCGAGTCCCACAAATAGACTTTGTGGGTTTGGGTGATCCACTTTCCTTCTATAGTCCATGCGGGTCAAGTGTACTGGGAGATTTGATTTAAACGTGCAACGGCAATTATTTTTTCCAACATTTTGTACCAGTCTAACACTCGGGGGCAGCTGTGGCTCAGTTGGTAGAGCAATCTTCTATGAACCACAGGGTTGGTTGTTCACTTCCTGGTTCCTCTTGGCTAAACGTTGAAGTGTCAAAAACACCAAGACCTAAAATTAGTGTCATTACATGTGCACCTGTCCTAAAACAATTTCAATTTCAACATGGAATCAGTGAAGTATGAGTTATTAATACACACTAAGAAAGAAAATGTGAAGTGGTCTTTCTACCTTATTGGTACCATAGCACTTTACACTGCTTCTCATTCACCCATTTGAACTCACACTCACCTGCACTTGCCAGATGCAGCTAAGCTTAGGATCAATGTTTCACTCAAGGACACTAAGACATGTGACAGGATGAGCCAGGAGTCCAACGAAAAACGAATCCAATACTGGGATCAGTGGACGACTGTGCTACAGTCATCAACTGGTTTCAGGGTGAAAAATGTTATGTATATGGATTTTACATACTGTAAATCATAGAAATCCTACCTAGTTTTATTTAATATATCAAAGGGGTGCAAAGTTTTCTGCTTTTCTAGTTTTATTATTTAAATATAACATTTAAATATACACCCGTGGACCAGTTTTTGTTGCTTCTGATGATGAAAATACCTACCAACAATAGTTGCTGAATACAATTAATCTACAGGGGTAAAAAGTTCAATCTTTTCCTCAATGTGGACTCAAGTATTAAATAAATATAACTAGTGCCTTTCCATATCTGGAAATAACACTTGGTTGTTTACTGCAGTGTATAATGTTTCACATATTTAAGTCATTATTTTTTCTCCAGCCAAGAGTCCAGAATTCAAGTTGCTCAATGTACAAGGGTCCATTGTTTATCCAGTGGTGGCTGATTAAATGGTCAATGCTCATATAGTGCTATTATCCAAAGCACATTACAGAATAGCTTTTCATTTACCACTTTACACACACGCTCACACACTAATGCTGACAGCTGCTGTGCAAGGTGCTCATCTAACCCTGGGCAGGAGTTTAAGTGTCTTGCCCAAAGGCATGTAGGTATCAGGAGTCAAACCACTGACCCTGTTCTAGACGATGGCCTCATAAACTGAGCCACAGCCTGACTGATGGTGTGTTGTATGTTTTCAAATCCTGTCCACTTAAGAAGCAGTTTGTGAAGCAATCCAAATCTCAGCAGGAGATCAGACAGAGCAGGACTGTGCACTGTTTGCTAACGTAGGTCGTGTAACACCTTGTTAGCTGTATGTGCATTAAATGTTCCCAATTATTGAACTTTTTTTTAAATAAAAGTCATAGATATGAATAATGTACTGTCTTTCAAACAGTGAGCCACCTCCTGACAAAAACTGAATATGTGGAATTCATAATTACAGCCTTGATCAGAAAGTGAACATAATGTAATGCAAATTCTAATGTTCCTGTATATTAGCTATCTAAGAAAACAAAGCTTTCGACCAAAATTTTCCAATTTTGTCAAATTGATTGTATGCACTATATTACTATTAAAAAATGAGTTAATGTTTTAATGCAAAGACATCAACCTATTTAACACTATTTACATAATTGTATTTGCTTACTAGTCAGACACCACATTTTTATCATATTACAATAACACCATCCCACTGTTAAATCTTTAAAAGTATAAATATTAATGTGTGTCCAGGCCCAGTTTAAACAGTTGATATTATCAACACGGTCATCTGATAAGTTTTCAAACCAGAGAGAGAAAAAAAAACAATCTTTAATAATTTCAATGCATGTAGTGAATTTTAAACAACTTTGGTAATGCAATGAAAGACCCTTGTTTTACTTGTCTGAATGCAGTTATTTAGGAGTCCATTAAATTAATATGTAATGCAAACATCCAGGTCCTATTTCTTAGGGTGTATCAGCTACACGATTTCTTCACATGCACAGAAGGATGTGTAACCTTTTGAAGCTAGAGTATTCAAAGATCAACAACAACAAAAAACATATGGCCTTATGACCTTCTGGCACATAGAGTGCACAGTTGGCAGGAGGATTTCAATTGTTTCCTATTTCTCTTTATTTTTTTCTATCTTTAGCTTTTTTCTTACCACAAAAATGCCTTCTGTTACTTTGCTGTCTTTCAAACTCAGTCTCTCTCCTTTCACTTACTGTAGTTTAGACAGCTCAGACAACTGGCACTGATGGTGACATCCACATACAAAAAAGAGCCACAGGTTAATGGTGCATGTACATGCATATATTTAAGGCATATTAATGTGTTGTGACTGCAAATACATGATCCAGAAATTGAACATGGCTCTCTCATAGCTCCGATGGATCTCACACAAACACATGCTCCCACAAAATGTAGTTAGTCCTCTACACTGACCATGGATTGTGGTGATAATAGCAGCCACATGTTCCAGGACCATTTTTACTGTAAACACACACACACATTACACACATGCCAGGGAGCATGAGTACTAATGCAAAGCCATGTGGAGACTTGGTCTCATACCTTTTAAGTTCCAAAGTGTCTCACTTTCTATCATTCTATTTTCCACTCTTTGTTTTTATTTTTCACCTTCCTCCTTTCCCATGCACCCACATCTTTGAATCGATTTTAACTATTGTGGTTGCGTAAATCCAAATCAAATACAAGGATATGGTTTGATTATATATGCTTACTATACTGTATGTATCACCAGGAGCCACTTTTTTTCTGAATGTAAAGAGCTTGTTAGAATTGTGCTCAATCCAAAGTCAAAATCATTGGTTACCATCTTAACTCAAAGAGTATAATATCAGCTTTTTGATGGCTACAGCTGTTTGCAAGATTTTCCCTAAATCTGTGATGGCAGAGTGATGAAAGGCATTCCATCAGAATACCTGCCATGAGATGAGTTGATAGATAAAAATGCTTTACAGTTCTCACACATAAAGATCTACTTTACAATCTACTGGCAAAATCATGGAAACATAAAGAAGTCTCATTTTCTGGCAGATGTATGTAAGCTTTGGCTCAAACAGCTACAGTAGATGAATTTTCCACCCTTTTTTTTGTCATTACGCTGATATCAAGATGCAAAGATTTGCAAGTTCAGTGCACAGTGATAAATGCTGTACCTATCAGCAGAAACAGACTGTCTAACGTTTGTGAAGAAACCACTCAATGCTCATTTTCTCCCCATCACAGTCATATCTGATGGTACAGTAGGTCCACAGTGAAAGACAGAACACAGTCTTCTGTTTGTTAGTAAAACAAGGTGATACAGAGGCATCCAGGATGTCCAGTCATGTACTGTACAGCACCCATTCCTTTCATGACTAAGAGGATGAAAGAATAGAACACCTGTCCTTTGATTTCATCAAAGTACAGTTTACCTGGTTGATGCTTGGTCATGTTGGCATTTATAATCTATGACTCATGTTCTTGCATCTTTATAATAAATCAAATCAAAAGATGTTAAGGATTGGTTACTGTGGCTCTAAATGACATGCGTCCATCTTTTAATCAATCGATTTTCTACTTGTCATCATGTAATGACTCAGTATAGACATATATAGTCATACGAGAAAAAAAATACAGCATATGGGAGATGGTAGCTTCAACACAGTGGAGTATTGACATTCCTTCACCAATGACAGATGAGACCATTCATGATGAGGTGGAGAAAAATCAACAAACTAAAAGGACTATCAAGGATTCAGCAACTCTGCAGTATGGTATAAGTGTATGTGCGTATTAGAGAACGAAAGGTATCGATAATTTCCATCAATCATCTACTTCCTGCCTCAGTCAGCAGCTGGTATGTAGGAGAGCTGGGAGAATCATTAATTACACACACACACACTCACACACACACACACACACTACATCATTACTGTCAACAGCTGTCAAGCAGGCTTTGCGAGTACCCAAATAACATCATTATCATTATTCTTCAACAGTGTTCCCCCAACCCCACCTTTCGTTTAGTCCCTCTGGCCCTTGGCTCCACAAGGAACCAAAAAGAATATGACTGCACTCACTGGTATGATCCCCCAACCACACCAAAGGGGCCTCAACACCCCCCTGCTCTTCACACTACTGAGGTGGCCTTTGACCCCAGAGGACGTGTCAGAGAGAAGTCAGAGCGAGTGCCTGTCAGTGGACAGTGTCTAGAGGAGTAAAATAGTTCTAGGTAAAGAGTGAGAAGGGTTGACGACACCGCTGTAAAATGGGTCTTAGTGGCCACATTGGTGTGTGCTTCTACACTGTATTTTGTGTGCACGTGCACTGAAGGTACTTGTGAAAGAGTGGGGATGTGTGTTTTTGTGAGGGAGATTGAGCTCACATAGGGGTGAAAGTGTGTGACCCCCTCGTTCATCACTGGTGACAAAGTGTAAAAGTCAGCGAGAGATTTGAGAAACTCGAATTTGTTCTCAGCTCATAAATCACAACGCCAAGCAAACAGACAAATGCACACAGCTCTTAGTTGACTCTCATGGCTTTCACTCTGTCTATCTTTTTTTAGTGACATAATTTCGTCACTCTCCTAAAATAATTTTATAAATATGTCTTTGTTAAGCAGCTGCTTATAGTTAATTCTGCATCCTTCAGATATTGAATTTGAATTTGAAATTTGACTGATTCACGAGATTCAGTCAATGGCTTGAACAGACTGTGCAGCTCTGCTGAAAGACATGATGTCTGCAGCATTAGACTATGAATGAGAGCTACAATGAAAAAGTGAAATTAATATTTATTATGTAAACAGGAATTTAATAAGAAAGTGTGGTGATTTTAAAATCTAAATTATATTACAAGATCTTCATTGTAAACAACCCGATCAGTTGACAAGAAATCTGAAACTAGTTTTGGTAAATGAGATGTTCTCAGGTAATCTCTAATTGCCAAATATTTTAAACATTTTGTTTAACATATTTCAGCCAAAATTATTAATTAGAAAAGATTTCGCTTTGTTTACCACCCAGGTTTTTCAAAGCTGCAAGTGTCTGCTCTGTTTTTTTGTTGCTTACATTACCAGGAGCTCAATGACCCTGAGAAGCATGCAAGCAACTAAAAAAAGAAAGAAAGAAAGAAAGAAAGACAGAAAACACCAAATTATCAACAATTCTACCCCACCACAGACTCACACACGCTGTATTGGAGCCCCTACTTAAGCTGGCGGAAGAGCCTGCGGAGGATGTGGCAGGTCAAAGAGATTAGCACAGCTCCCTGATTGTGAGGTGTCAGTGTAGTGGGCTGAGAGAGTGAGGGGAGAGAGGCTGATGGTGAGAGTAAACTCGAAAAGGTCAAATATACGTGAATGAAAAGAGACAACGTGTTGGACGTGAGGCAGGGAACAGAGATGAGGAACAAAAGTCTGAAAAAACCAGCGAGTATGTGAGCAGTGGAACATCAGTATCATCCCCGATGAATGCCTTCGTTCCCGTCGTCCTCGCAAGCTTCGCCTCCTTGATGCCTGCTGTTACTGTTCCTCTCTGTTGTAGCAGCCTGGGTAAATTAGTCCAAGCGAAGGAAACGGCGCTCAAGCAGAGTCATGCAAGGTCAAGAGTGCCAGTCTGATAGAGCTGCCTTGGCTGCTCCACCACTTACAGCCGACGGGAGATAAATAGTTATTTGTGACGCCGCACTTTGTCTAAAAGAAATCATACAGACAATACAAGTGGTCAATTCTGCTAATAACAGTGATTAAAATATTGGTTCTTATTGCTTGTTTGTTCCCCATCAAACACAAACAACCTAAATACTGTTTTCACACTTACTATAACGAAATTATTATTTTCTTTATGCTTTCTTTTTGGGTAATACGGCTCAGAACTACTTTTAAATAATTCCCTATCATATGGCTCATATGCTGAGCAATAAAACAGGCTTTGTGGAAAACCAACCAGTAAAGCAGAGTCATCATTCATCCATTTCATAGTGCAAAGTATTCTAAAATCCACCACATTTGTTATTTTGATAATAACTGACATGCCTAATCCCGGCTTGGGTTAGACCAATTGGTCTAGACTCTAGCTTGACAAAATATGTCCAAATGTTATTGTGTACCATGCTTCTCACACTCATGGCCTCTATCAAATGACAAACCGCTGGTATTATTTACGGGATCAAAGTACACAGTTCTGCTTTGTGGTGGTACCCAAGACTGATGTAAGCTTTAGTAAGGTATGTGAATGCAGCCATTTATGGCTCTCTTCCTTCGTCCTATTCCCAGCAATCAAGGTTCTTTAATCTTGCCAAAAATACCAAGGGACTGAAGTTTAGAGGAAACAAAGGAAAGATGAACAGCGGGGAGAGGAGGAGGTGCTGAAGGTGCACTTTCATTTAGGGTTCAAGTGAGGACGTTTGACATCCTATAGGGTAATTATACACACTGCTAAATATATATGTATATATATATATACATATATATACATATATGTAGGTGATAGGAACACTGGGGCTCCAACAGATTCCAGGAGCAACATCTGAGATCTCGATCCAGAAGAGTGCAGTGCTAGAAACAGCTAAGATTCTGCGCAGGACCCTCAAGCTCCTAGGATCCGAGCTTAAAGGAAAGAAGGAAGGGGCGGGTAGGGAATTTTTAATTTTACATATATTAATGAACATTTATGTAACATTTATATGTACTATTTCTGACACGTCTTCAACTATTACCAGTATTTTCTAGAATGATTGTACTATTACACTTTGTGCTACTAGCTGATATCTGATTTGATTCTTAGAAAATCCTTCTAATTACTGTACATGGAATTGATGCATTAATTAACTGATAATAAAACATATAGCTTTTTAATCATTCACAGTGTCGGTTGATGTTAGATGATATCTAAAATATTTTAGCAAGCAGAGTATTTCACTGCTCCATTTTTGGGGAGTCAACTCCGTCAGAAGCAAAGATCAGACCAGTGTCTATTGAATTATGGCTGGGCTATAATAACATCAGCTCATGGCTCACTGCCTAATAAGCTGCAGTCCATGTGAGTCAGTAGGTAAAATTGACAAAATACACCTGACACATCTCCTTTAGTAACATCCTACACCCTTTAATGACATTCCCTACCCAGTCTCGAACATGACATGAACAAAAACCACAATGCTCTCTGCTTATTTATATCAGACATTTTACTACATAGTAATGATACTAAACGTTACTGTGTCTCATAAAGCTAAATATGAATAATACGCTTGGGCCTTTTTATTTTAATTTTCATTGATGTCATCTCCTACCCCCGCCCCGTTCATATCTCAATGGTAAATCTAAGCCATAAATCACAGTCACATATTCTCTTTGACATCAGATGCACTAAAGTTTAATGAAGGCATTGTGATCCCTGTTTGATATATCAGATGGATGGTCACAATAGTGACAATCATCCTGGTCCACAGAAAAGAAGGAAATTGCTCCTCTGCTTTAAACACTGTATGGTCCAAGTCTATGTTATTAGGAAGTGTTACTCTAATGCTTATGATTTCCACCTGCCCAATGTGATCGCTCAGGGTCATTAGGGTCAACTGAGTCTTGAGGACAAGAAGGAACAAAATAAATGTGTGTAAGTTGTATGAAAAATTATTCCACACAGCAGTTTTTCTGCTTTTTGAGGACTGAAAATGTATGACAGGGGAAATCAATAGTCAGAGAGAAAACTCTGTCCACCCTGGTGCATGGGGTTGTTAGGAAATAATTTTAGCTCCCAAGGGCAAATAAAGGGCCTTGTTAATTTCTGAGTCTTGGGTCAGCTGACAAGAGCCTTCAGCTAATACATCTTACTTATCAGACACAATCTAAAATCACCATTAGAAGTGTGAAATAACACTTTAAACAAACCCTTGTAAAGAATGAAATCTATCACTCTATTACAACAGATATCAATAAAAAATTTTATGTTTAATGGTAACAATAAGCAGTGCAGAAATAATCACAGTACTGTCACATTCTGATTTCTTCCATTCTAAGCTGACTCTGCTCTCACATCTGTACTGTCCTTCACAGGAATTGTTTTGGAGCGGGGCCTGCTGGTTTGTGTGTCATCAGCTGTTGGGCCCATGTTTTCATCGAGGTGAAGGCTGCGGGACTTTGGAGTTTGCGTCGTGAGCACAGCAGCAGGCTTTTGCCTGATTGGCTAAATAGGGTGTTTTTTTCAGCCAGTGATCTGTTTAGAAGCTTCTGTTCCAGTCCCCCTACATCAGCCAAACCTGCTGGTGCTCTCATAGTCATGCTGGAGCCAGTGATGTCTTCATCCAAACTGACGTGGGTTCCACAAGCAGTTGAGAGTGTCTAAAATCCAGCAGTAGTTACACCATGTTACCCTCTCCGTCCCTCTCCCTCTCTCTCTCCTTATAAGCACTTCATGTTAGTTCTATACAATAACTTAATAATCTTAGTAATACAGTGTTTCGTCAGACCATTCTAAAAATACTCAGCAACAGCATGTTCGAAACCCAGACATTCACAGTTGCATGTAAGACAACCCCCACTTAAACCATGAAGTGGTGTTCAGACTGTTTTTACTCTCAGGCAGTTTTGTGTTGAGGACGAATGTATTTTTTGTCCCTTGTACCTTGTTTAAATTATTTTTATATCAAAATGTTCCTGCGCTAGATGTACAACATTATCAACACAATAAATCTGTTATCTATGATCAGTGAATGATATACAAACCCATACTGTGGAGCAGTGTCATGAAGAGTGTCATATGCATATGTAACATGCACAGGTAGCAGTCTTAGGTGTATAGTGGCAAAGAGAGAGTGGTATTCGTGAAGAAGGAATGCTTGTGTATAATGGAACTATTTTTTAGTATCTGTACACCTACATGTCATTTTTATATTCACCATTTAACCTGGACCAAAACATGAGGTGTATAAATGAAAGTTTTAAAATGGAGCTGTTGAAAAAAGTCTACTTGATGCTTTTTGATGTATTCTAAATTCGTTATTGTCCTTTTAGATTTTTTGTACATGTACAGGCTGATACAGCATTAACACAAAAGACAGCAAGATGGAAAGAAAGAACACAAACGACTGATACTGAAGGTGTAACAATACCTTATCACTATGTTCTACTGTATGTTTTAAAAAATTATATATATAGTATTTGAAAATATAAATGATATTTTGTCATGTGTTCAAATTGGCTAAAAAGGAACTTGACCTTTGCTCCTATTGCTCTAAGACCAGCTGTGGAAGTCACTGAGGGCAAAGGTCAAAGCTATGGGAAAGAGTATCAGGTCATCAGTTGTTATGTCAGTCTCAATTCCCATGAGAGATACTTAAAGAGAAACTCTGAGATTCATTTGATGATTTCTGGGGAGCTTTTCCTTGGTGTACTCAATTGGTCTGCAGAATGACTCAGAAAACCCCCGAGTGACTGAAATCTGAGAAACCTGAATTTGGAACGTACAATTTGGTCCTTGATTATATTCCGTGATGCCTCCTTACAAACATCTTACTTAAGTTTTTCTCTGGACTATGAAAATAGTTTTGAAAAGTCTAGATTTTGCCAACATTTGCTTTGCAGCAAATGATCCCTGAATCATTTACAAGTGGTCCACAATGAAGCTATAAGTTCTTGACCAAGTCTTCATAGAGGCAATGTGCTACACCAGCCCTGACCTCTTTCCACTGGCTCCCCATCAGGAGTTCAGTTCTAGATTTTTGCACAGATATCACAGAGATCTGCTGTATGTATGTATATCCATATCCATATCTATATCTATTTATCTCTATATAGCTATATATAGATATACATATATATACACGCACATATTTTTTAAGTGCTATTATATAATATCTAGAAAGATATTACTTCATAACATTTTACATAGGCTGTTTTCTTCTCTTCACCTGGTCCTTCTTCTCCTCTTGCTCTTCTCCCTCACCCCTATTTCTGGGTGCTATGAATCTGAAGCCATAAAGAGGGAAATACAAAGCTCTCAGCCATAGCAGCAATGCATCCTCTGTGAAATCCTAGACGACCATTAAGCTAATGGGGCACTCTGGCCCAGCCGGTGGTATAACTCAGTTCGCAAGCTCCAAGACCCAGATCAGCCACAATGGGGCCCTGTGTTTCAGTATGTTGGCGTAAACATTCACAATGTGTCAGCTTCAGAAAGCATTAAAGAGACTTGAATGAGCAGCTCTCACGTAAATAGAATTAAGCAGGTGCCGATGGCTTGGAGACCGCAAATCCAGAAAAATATTCAGAAATAAAGACCTTCTGCATTTTATGTGAAAACTACGTAATGTTGAGACTTAAACAGCACAGATGCTGTGAGAAATACATGATTTCAAAAGCATCAGGTAAGAAAAGCCCATCCATGACATGTAACACGAAAATGCTTGTCGGAGTCCTGGTTCCTCCCTCCTCGTGAGAAAAGGCAGCTGAACTTAAAGTTTTACAGTCAAAACCATTTACTATGTTTACCCAAGGTTAGCAGGCCAGCACGGACACACACATACACACCTCAGATGGTAGGAGACCGCTCACTCGCTCTCTCCCTCCCTCATTCTCCCTCTAATTCAGTCTTCCTGCTCAGTTTGTTTTTAAGAGGAGAGGAGGGGATGATACATCAATTACAGGGGAAGTGCTTTTTTATGGGCCTCTCTGGCAGTGCAAACAGACACACGATGCGAGTGTGAACTAATGAATTCAGAACAATTAAATTTTTTTACAGAAGTATTTAAAAAAGGCTCCCCTGCACACTGAAGCTAATCTCATTTTCACCCCCCAGTGGTAAAGGTATTATAGGTGGATGTGAACTGTTTAGTTAGACAGAAGATTATCAAACCTGGGGGTCACAATGTTTGTGTTACAATTTTATCATACTCCTGCATTCAATAAAGTAAATGCAAACGGAGAAAAGCATTAATGTGCAATTGTTGTTTTATCGAAACGTGGGGAAAAAAAGAATATAATGAGCTTTTTCCCCTTTGCTGAGTGGGAGCATTTAAGGTTCACTCCAAGACGAGGGTCAGTTTCTCCTCTGTGTGTTGTCACTCGCCTTCTCCTCCTCCTGTTATATGTAGGTGTACTGCTCCCCTCCTCCTCCTCAACAATGGGAGGGTGGAGGAGTGTGGATCCTGTCCGTTCTCAGAGCCAGGAGTTTAAATTCCAGTGCAGTCTCAGGGCTCCAGAGCACAGGGGAGATTGAGCTCTGTCTGCTCCCACCTCCTCCTGGCCCTTAGGGGGCTGGAAAGGTAATGAAGACTAAGCAGCAGGGGCTCATCGAGGTGGAGACACCATAAGAGAGAGCGTGTGTGTGTATGTGGAAGGGCTTTTTGTTATTTCTTTGTAGACACAAGGGAAGGGATTCCAGGGCCTGCTCTCCTCATCACCTCTGGTGACCATGGGGCTAATTACACAGCAGGTCACACACACACACACACACACAAATAATGCAAACTCAAAAGTGTGTGGCTATTACTGGGGTAGCACTACATCAGTTTTCACTTTTCCTGTAAACAACTTCTAATTATCATAAAATGTTGTGCAGACATTAACTCGTGCAGAATGAACATAATAATAAGTTGACCCCCTTGAATTCCTCTAATTTACCTCTATCATGATGTCGACATTTGTGGGTTTTAGTGAAATGTTCAGACAAGTGTTAAAAAACTTGATTGTGGACTGAAAGTATGTCCTCCTCAGGATGAGGTATAACAACTCGATCCTCTGAGTTTAGCTGCATGTCAGCAAAATTAATTTAAAGCCAATACTCAAAATTTCTTAGCATTGCTTCAGAGTTTTCTTCATGCACTTTAACTACATTTATTCCGAAAATACAAAATTTGATAGAGAGTATAAGTAAAAATAAGTGATGGTAAGTGGCAGCTATGCCAGTAAAATTATGGCAGTCTGAATCAGGCCCTTGTTCTCATTCTTCTTCACCCGCCACACACAGACACACACTGACACCCCTGTTTCCATAAAACCACATTAATTAACACTAATATTGCGCTAGCATGCTAGCCTCCTGTGGCGGGCCATGCTTTGTTAGGTGGTGGCAGAGCAGAAGCAGCTTAATTACGACTCTTACAACTGTTTACTAGCCCCCAACTTCAGTACCTCAGGCCGTGCATACAAACAAATTGTTAGTCAGAAAGACATAACGCACACAATTACATCAATCTACTGTAGTCCAAAAAAAAAAAAAAAAAAAACAGACACACGTCATGTCTGTACCCTAACTATCATTTAGTGTAAGCACCCACATGTGGACAATATTCACATAGGTCTGGCCTATAGAGCAACAACGCAGCAGGAAGTTCACTTTTATATCTTTGACTTATGAGCCCACGAGGCTCTTTGAGGCCCGCGAACACCTACAGATTAGACTTTGTGGAACTCAGACTCACAGACCTATTGCTCTGATGCAGCTCGGGTACCACAAGCCCAAGATGAATCATCACAAAACAATGCTGTTCTTATTGACATAATAGAGCTGTCGCACTTTGACCCTTGGTTTGTTTTGTTTTCATGTTTTTGTCCGTTCTTTGTCCAATTTTCCTTCAGACTTTTCTTGCTCTCAGCTCCGCTCACACACACACACCTGGTCCCACTCAGCGCAGTGGCCCTGCTCTCCTCTCAGCCACACACACCTGCATGTGTCCTGTTTGTAATTAGGTTCCCAGAGTATCTAACTGGCCACCTCCTGAATCACACACACACACACACACACACACACACTTTGTTTGTTGACTTTTTTTGGCCAAAGTGGTCCAGACATTTCCTAGTGTTCCTTATGTTTGTTCCAGTGCTTTTTTTTTCTCCACTGATTTTCCCCTGTATGAACTGCTCTGCCATTTATGAACCTCTTTCTTGCTTTGTAGACTCTGTTTTCTGTTGTATCTTCTTTGGACTGATTGCCTGGTATTCAAATGATATTTCCTGTTACTACCTCAGCCTGGAAACTGACTCTGCTGCTGGTATCTCCCAGTCAGATTTGTCTGTCTTGCTGTTATATAGTAAACCGCTTCTGCTTCTCCACCTGTTTACCTGCCTGCTGGGTTCTGCACCTGGGTTTCCTGTTTAATGTCTAACTGTTCATTTGTAACTGAAATATTTCAGTGCACACCCCTGGGAAATATTTGTCCTTCCAAATGTAACGTGTCTCATGTCTTAAAAATATCCCTTCCCAAGCCAGTGCTGTTCCACTGATCCATCAGGCCTCCTTTGTGGTTTTTTTTTACGACGAAAAATTGATTCACTACTTGTATTTTGTAAGTGATCAATATATTTTCTACTGGTTTGACTTAGTAAAAGTAAAATGTGTAAAATGACTTTATTTTTACGTGTTTGTCATTGTTGCAGTTTTCGTTGTTGTTGTTGTTGCAGAAATCACAAATGCTAACAATACTCGGCTTCTACATTACCCAGTGTACAAATATGTCAGCATATTTGCTTAGCTTTTTTTAAACAGATGAATTTATTATTTCCGATGGAAAAAGCAGCTTTTGTATTACTCTCAGGCTGTTCATCATTAAAACATAGAATTTGAAGAAAGCTCCATCTGTATTCTATATAGGTTAAGTGAATAAGATTAAATTGTGAGCAGGGTAGTCATCCTCCTGTGTGGTGGGGGTGCCCGATGTGAACAGGATGAAGGCAAGGCGATAGGGAGGAAGCAGCGGATCTGTGGTTGTGACCACCATGTTAACTCATTTGTCCCTCACAGTTTAGAGCCTTCGCAGGGAATGCAGCTCTTCTTTCATCTTGTCATGCACGAACATGCCATATAATGAAATCAAACCTTGTATTTATAAACATGTGTGATCATTAGTGTGTTCGTGTCTCTGAGCGTCTCCGAGTTACTGAACTAAACCGCTGTCTATAAAATTTGTTCTGCTGTGAAGGCTAGGAAGTGTCTTTCCTCATGGAAGGGATGACAGTTTTAAACACACTGGACTCATGGCATTGTCTTGCGTGACTGTGTGTGGTACACCAGGGGACATGCGTGTGGCCTTCACGCCTATACAGTCCCAGGCCCTGCAGCCGATCAGACCTTGTTCTGTAATAAAGAAAACATTGCTGGTCTTAAGTTGGTCTGTTTTTATGACTTTAGCTTGAGAACTTAACCTGAAGTTTGCTGTTTACAGTGGACAGCATGAATTCTTTATCTACTACTGGTACCAGTTATCTGTACTGGTTTGCTCTTCAAGTGAAATAATCACTAAAAATTAAATGCAAATATTATCTCCTAGTTGTTGACCAGCATGTGAAATATTACATTTTAAACACATTAAACTGTCTGCTATTACACTTGCACCGTATTGTAAACTGTTCGTACCTTGTGAGAAAGATGTGGTTATATTTCTGGAGCTTGTTTGAGTGAGACTGGTGACAGGTCCTTCTCTAGAAGACAACTGCAGCAACTCTGCAGCAACTGCAGTATATCAACAGTAAGTATTTATATAGAGGAGGATGCATATAGAAGACACCATTTCATATGAATATGAAATTGATTTAGAAATAATAACACAGATAATAACACAGGCAGAAATATGGGTGAAACAGTTGATTGAAAGCTATGGGCAACCAGCACGGAATTTAGGGGAAAATTGTTTAGTCATTATTCTCACTCACACTCAGGCCCCAATGTTCTTTCTTTTGGCATTGAAGGCAGCTTCCTTATTGATATTTTCTCTTTCTCTTATCAAGCAGGCTGAAGGTGATGAGTTCTGCATATATAAAAGGTTGAAGACTGACCTGGTAAACTGCCGCCATCGCCAATATAACAGCAGACTGTTGGGTTCTTTGACTTGAGTGAGGGTGTGACTGGCTGCAATCTGCTATGGTTTCAGGACCTGTGCAACTGTTGAAGAATGCAGTGAAGACTGTGGGTGACCCATCCCACTCTGGGCAGAAAACCTTTGATAAACTCCTCTCGTATGAGGCTGTGTTTCATCAGGACCAAAACTTTATGCTACATAATAGTTTCTTCCCCCTGCTGTTCTGCCTCGTTAACAAGGCACAGATGCTGTTCTGACAGATACTATTTCCCTACAGATTAGTTCCTGTCTGAACAGCTCACATTAACGGAAATGTCACAGTGCTGGTCATTTTACTTGGCAAGGCAAGCCCGTCATTTTCTGTTACACGTTGACACTAAAAGGACCCCTTTGCATCCCTAGAAATCCTGGGGTGTCAGTTATTGATGCTTAAAGCAATAATAAAGTACTGTATACAAAGCCAGCCTTAAGCCAGCCTCATGAGGATGTGGTCGGGGTGGTTGGGTGTCTTGTTCATTACAAAATGTCTGTCTCATTACTTTAGTAGTAATAACATAGTGGATATAATTTCATTTTTTTCTCCTTTATCATTTTAACAGGTTGACTGTCAGTCTCCTCAGAAATAATGATCAAAGGTCAACTCAGATGAAAATCTGTGTATATCTCATCCTCTATTTTTTTTTTTTTTTTTGCAGCGGTTCTACTGAACAGCATGGCTCTAACTGATGTTACAGAGGCCATCAGGGGTTCAGAGAGAAACCAGGCACCTGTTGTCTTCTAAAAACCTGTTTCCTCGATCCTGCAGGAGGTTGCTGCTTAGTTGCTGCCGGTGATTGTTGTCCAGCTGCATAGCAGCTCCCCCATCGGTGTATGAATGTGTGTGTGATTGTGAGTGCGAATGAGTAAATAAGAAGAAGTGTAATTTACCATTTTCCAGACAGTCACACTGTTAAAATCATCTTCCTGTGATGCTGACTTTGAGAGTTTTAGTTTGACCCATACACACCGGGTGCCCACGAACCCTCAAGCAGACCAGATGAAACAGATTGGGCCAGACACAGACACAAACACTCCCTTTGGATAGACAAAGAGGATAAACATGTGTGCGGATACTTGAACAGAAGTGCAAGCTGAGAAGCAGATGTACTCTGGGATTTAACATGACTTCACATCTAAAGTTGCAATTTTCTACAAAAGGAGATGCCAAGTTTGTTTACTCTTTCAGCTATCCAACACATTCGATATAGACTAATCAACTATCAATCAACAATCACCTGTAGTAGGCACCACATCAGTCATAATGATGATTGTTGCGAATAAAGAAAAACGACAGTAGTCATGTTGACGTCAAGTTTTCAACACCCCTACTAAGGCTGGTTGTTTCCTAATCACTGCAATTTAACATGAAATGAAAAATCCACAATCAGACAGGATATTATCTAAGTGGAAGTAATAAATGTGGCATAAAGAGAAGGGGCGCAATGGAATTTGTGGGAAGGCAGCAGCTGGTGAAGAGCCTTTGAAAGGCGAAGCCGAGTCCTCTGTGACCGTGCAAGCCACCGATGACAAGGCCGAGATGGTATCTGCTGATAGGGGCTGCTCATCAGCACCTTTATTTCATGGGCCACAGATAGAGGGGAGAAGGGGGGGTGTATGTGGGTGTATCTCATAGCGTGTGGGAGGGAGTGGTTAGCAAGGATCACAGGGATAAATCTGACCTCATGTTCTCCGTCAGTGGCTTTTTTACCTTGGGCAGGGCTTCGTGGTAACACGGCATCTTTAGCACTTTACAATGTTGCTGCTCATTCACCCGTTCACACACACACACACACACACTCACACACCGATGGCAGTGGGAGCAACTTGGGGTTCAGTGTCTTGCCCAAGCACATAGTACGAAGCTACCAGGGATCAAACCACTGACCCTGTGACACGACTGTCTTATCAATTAAGCCACAGCTTAGGTTTGTTAAACAGTCAAATATAGTTATAGCTCAAACTATTTGCACAAAACATCCTGTGGGTTCATATGTTGACCTCCAAATAATATCACAACATATGATAGTATAACATGGCCAGAAATAGCAGAACAGTAACTATATGAATTGTGATCAGGGATTGTCTAATGCAGATGTGCAGTGAAAATGAAGTTGTGTGTCTTATAAGTAGGGAATGTATATGTTTTTTTGGTGAAAGGGAAAAAGGGAAAGACAAATGTAATACGTTAATACCTACCTTAGCTTAATACCTTACAGACTTTGGTGCAGTGGCCATTTTCCCGTCAAACTCTTACTTACTGGACCACAATAGAGTATAGAAGTATTTATCCATGGTCATATGTTCACGAACGGATTGCCTGCATGTCTTTGGAGCAACTACAAAAAACATATTGACATGAGGTAAAGGGACATAGAGAATTTAGGTAATATTGACTGGTGACCAAATTCCTATACATCAAATTCCCCCAGGCAATTCTTTTGCTGTCAACACCCTGTTGAAGAAATAGTTTGGGAATTTTGAGACGTATGGAAGGAGGCAGCTGTGGAAAATGCACAGCTTTTGGCATCACACAGCGCACTGGCAGATATTTCACTCTAAACAGAGACAGATAGGTTTGGCTTGGGTTGGGCACAAAAACATAAGAGGTAGGTTACGGTTTGGCCCTAAATAAAGATGTAAAGTTTAGGAAATACAGCAAAAATCGGGTCTAAATACTACTTTGATTTTTAAACTCCTCCTTTCTACGTGTTTTTAATATATATTTTTTAACATAATGCATTTCTGTAAAGCATCTTTGAGTATCTTAAAAAGTGCTATACATATAAAATATATTAATATTATTATATAGACAGACTGAACGGGGGAAAGAGGCGTTACAAATTTTTGCCAACAATAACTATTAGCTACTACTGAAATAGGACAGAATGCAAATTAAATTCACAATTGGAGCCTTTTGTGTTCTGCATTAAGTGTTCTGTGGTGAAGGGAAATGCCAGTCGGCCAGTATACAGTGAAAAACTAATATTTATACTCCGAGTCAACAATCGCATTATTACAACCCAGGGCTAATTGAGTCCATCTCTGCAAGGCACTAACAACAAACATCCCTGCAGAGTCGACTACTGTGCCGAACACAGACTGTTACCCAGTGGACATTAGAGTGTCTGGTTGTTTTTTCTTGGAGGTTAAAGGAAAAGCTAATTTTTTGTTTGGTGGGTTGGCAGCAGACTTTACCTATATTCACAACCGAGTACTGTACATACCGTAAAATGATAAGCTGCAACAAAATTAAGCTCAAACAGTGTCTCCTAATTTCTTAATCCAACAATAACCTCATTAAAAATGATGTGATAGTAATAGTTATGTTTTTGTTATGTGATGATCATCTCCATCATTTGACCCATTTTTTTTTATTTAGCTCTCCATCCATCCATCCATCCAGTAATTCTCATATTGACTTTGTTCGGTGTGTCTCCACTTCCATCCATCTGTCTGTTTCAGTATGTCTATCATCTATGTGGTTACACTTATCTTCCTGATTGTCCCCCATTTGCCCATTATTACTTTTTCCTAAAATAGGTCTGTGATCAGCTATGGACAAAATTATGGTGCAGTAGCAAAGTGTCTAAATAATATCTATAGTTCACAACATCATAATTCTTTTGAGGACAAATCAGAGTAATTGTTTTCCACACTGGTGTCTTCTCATATCACTGCAATTTGACAGAATGTGTCAGCAGCACCCAAAGGTCTGTCACGTGTGACCTTAGTCTGTTGGATACACAGTTTGTTTTCCCATGAGTTATCATTAAACAGTGCTCAGGTGCACCCCGGCAATCAGAAATCCAACGCTTTCCCTTTTCCATGCTCTCCTGCTCTTTGTTGGCCTTTTACTTTATTCTCATCTTATTTTCTGCTTATCCAGTCTCTCTGTCTTGGTCATCTGATTTGATTTCTACCACATGTTTGCTTTTCTTGTCCTTAGTTTTCACCTTTGCTTTAGTCTGGTGATCTTGTGCAACAAGCAACACTGTCTCCAAAAATAATGATCCTATGCAATTAAACATTTTTATTCTATTTTTGCAGAGAATATAAATCGTGTGTGGAATATGTTTTCGAGTCATTGAAGATCTACATTTATAGAATAACGTGACAATGCAATACAGCGTAGGAAGTAAAACTGAGTATATGATGCTGATAAGAGTTTTCTCTAATACACTATTTCAGGTTGGTTCACAATCTACAAATGCTTCACAAAAAGTTTGCTGGACTGTGCCTTGAACATTTTGTGCAGAATATGTTCAGTGTCAGCCTGAACACATATGCAACTTACATATCTTCATCAAATCAACAGAACGCATCACCTAAAGGTCAGAGGAGCAAGCTTGTGGCCAGGAGGTTGTTGGTTCAATTCTCCGAAAGGAATAAAGTTTGAAAAAGCAGAACTCTGAGTTCTACTTTTGTGTCCTTGAGCAAGGCCTTTAGCCCTGACTGTCTAAGTGGAGCAGCTCAGAGACAGCGAGTCAGACTGTGGCTGTACTGAGAGGCTTCCAGCTGTGATTGAGTTTACCTGCATAGATGTGATCGGGGCGTTCCTGAAAAAGATAGGAGACCATCCTTTGAATAAATATAAATGAAAAGATACTTGCCAGTTTGAACTCAGGTGGATAATGATACTTGTGAAAAATCCTTGAACGGCTCTTTTCGGACTGGGTGTGAGTTGGGAAATGCCCTGCCCTCACAAATGGCACAGCTGGCTGGTAAAAACAAGTTCTCCAAAATAAACAATCTAATCATGAGGAAAAAAACACGACTTCTGTTTAACAAATCCAAAAATCCTGAGTGGTGTTCTAAATGTTAGGGTCCTTATGTTTTGCTGTTGCACATTGCAAGGTCAAAACACCCCGGCATGCTGCAAGAAGACTGCTTTCTACACATGGTTTAAACAAACATGACTAATGCTTGTTTAAATGGAAGGCAACCAAAAGCATCTCTCACAGTCCCACTGTAGGTGTAGTTCAAACCAGTGTGATTTCCAAGTGCTGACAAAGCACATGAAACACTTAAACACACAAGAACTGCACAAAGTGTTAAGAGCCAAACTCAGACGTTGTGTGTCCCGCAGTGTGATGGACAGCTGCACCGCCGGCCGAGCCTTCCAAGGACAGCACGTATCCCAGAGATGATAGTATAACTCACTTCATCAACTCTAATCAGGAGTAGAGCGTGAGGCGCTTATGTTGTGGAAATAATCAGTAATATTCTCGCAAATATAAAACTCCTATTTCCTATTTCTTTAATACTATGTGTGCAAACCAAAATCTAAATTCATGTGTACTTTTCAGTCCCCTTTCTGTCGTTCTATACCCCTCCCTCTCCCCAGCATGCCTCTTTCTTTCTTTCTCTCTCTCTTTCTTTTTCCTTAAAAATAGTTTTTTTAAACAAGTGGTCCTCTCACACAGCCAACATCAACATCTAATAAAGCCCAAAGATAAACATGGACCTCAGAGTTGATTTCATCCCCAGAGAGCATCAGCCAACTCCTGTCCATCTGCCCAAACACAAACCTGCTGTTTTCTACTGGAGAAAAAACGCACATCCAAACAATACCGTCAGATCAGTGTTACTTGGGCACTTTAGGAATATGATTATGCTGTGATTTGTGAATATCAACTACCACGACTTGTCCTCAGTGTCTTACCTCTTTTCAGAAAAGTCGTCATGTCTGGATTCTGGACACGATGTGTTTAACAGCAGCCAAAAACAGTGTAAGAGAGGAAAGCGGCCAAAAAAAGACAGTGAACTATGAAAAAAAGGGAGTGAGATTGTTAAAAATGATCACTAGCATAGTCTGTCTTTCTGTGTCCTTTACTTTGTAACAGCGAGCAAAAGAAAAATCTTTATGTTGGACTGGAGTTCAGCGCAGTGCATGACCAGCAGGTGTTCCGTGTCATCCTGAACAGTGGAAAATGGTTTCAGTCACAGATATACAACGTTCATAAAAGAAAAGCACGGTTCAAAAAAGAAAAACATAAGGGGGGAGGCTTAATAACATCTTTAGTCGAGGGAACAGAGACGCCAACTGGAACAGTAACTCAGCTAAAACAATTACATCTGTGTCCTGAATAGTATGTGATAAGATTTTTCTTCTTGAGTTGCGGCATTTCTAACCTTTTGCATTCACATTTTGAGGCTTTAGTTTCAGAAGCATAGCAGCTCTGTAACAGTATTTATAGTGCGTGTTTAGTTTCTTGATTGCAGCCTCAGTGTGAGCCACGAGTAGATGGAAGGTGTGGATGACTCTCCGCATGCTTTTCCAGCTTACACCTCACCATGTCCGTGCCGAAAGTTGACGTATTGAGCACCTGCTTAAAATATATCAGTCAGTGTTTCTGGATCTAATTATGACCGTACATGGACATGCACCACTGTGTGCTTGAATTTGTGCACTGAAAGCATTTGTCTGCATAAAGACTGAGGTGTGTTCACTGTAAGTGAGCCTGCATGTTTTCAGTGCGCATTATCCAATCTGCAGCTGACTCTTTGCTGCTCAGTGCCAGCACACAGATGTGTGGACATTGTCCTTTCAGCAAGAGCTTGTCTGGACTCTGTAAAGATAAACAGAGAGAAGCAAGTCTGTGTGTTACAGTAGAAGAAAAGTGATGCTCATGGAGAAGTTTGATGCATGAGGTGAACTTTGATCGTTGCAGAATCGGTGAATCCTTTTTCCTGGAGCATGGAAGGTTGAAATGTATATTTAACTTCTAGGTACAAGCAAGCAAATGGAAATCAGCTTTTCATGAAATGGAAAGTCATTGCTGTAACATTTCACCAAAGGAACTCAAGGAAATTAAAGCAGATAGAAATTACTAATTATGTGGCCATACGATTCTAATAGTGAGGATTTATGGGTGCATCCCACCAAAGCTAAAGACAACTGCTAACAGCAGAGGATTTATCCTTCCATCTATCCATTATCTAAACTGTTCAGGAGGCTGAAGCTGAGTCCCCCCTGGACAGGTCGCCAGCCTATGTCAGGGCTGACATATGAAGACATAACGAGACAGACACACTCACATTCACACCTACGGTCATTTTAGAACAAGCCCTGGGAGAGAACACACAAACTCCACACAGAAAGGCCAGCGCTCAGCCAGGAGACCTTCTAGCTTTGAGGCGGCAACACTAACCACCCTGTCTGTCCATGCTGTCCTCATCAAAAACATCATCAAAGTTTCAATAATAACGTTTGAGTGGATGGTTCTGCAGACATGTGCAGCCAGTTATATTTGAACATCCTTGTGCTTTAACCACAATATCCCAAACATTGTGCGATTCTGTGTTTTACTCATGTGTGTTTTGGTCCAAGTGAGTACACCAGGCTGCCAGTAACAAAGCAGAAGAAGAGAAACCTCACGCTCAAAATGGTGAAACAATCATCATGTTCATCAAGAATAAACAATGACAATATCAAAATATCCTCCACCTGCCAATTGAGACCCAGTAATCCTAATGACTCTCGTGTACAGCCTGTGCTCTGTAATCAAACCCAGCTGAACTGTGCTGCTACTAGCCATGTGGCTCACAAACACAGCGGTGCTGCACCGTGGTGACACGATGACCGGGTTTTTTGCCCAAGGTCACAACAACAGCCGCTAAACGTTGTTTATTTTCATTTTGAAGCTTGTTCCCTATCAAAAGGAAACACTTTCGTGTTTTTCCCAGTGTTTTTATGTGTCTGTTCCGTCTTCCTCTTTACACAGGCCCATCACTCTCTCTTTCTCTCTAGATTTTCTCTATCCTGGTATTTCTACTTTTTATCTATCCTCTTATAAGCCATTTTCTTTTTTATCCACTAGATAAAAATAAAAAACCATAATGACGTAAGATTATTAAAAATAAATTGGCATCTTTATCCATGCTAGTTTTGTCTATGTGCCAACATGGAAAAAAGAAGTACAAGAATAACAAATGGAAACCAAAACTCAAAGCAATGTCAAGATGTAAGGCAAATGGCACGAGGTGGCGACCTCAGAGAACACGGTGCTGACAAATCGAGCTTTGCAAAGATATATACCCAAAGCTGACACTGATTTTACTGATTTTGATTTGGATGCAATTAACGTTTTGCAATTGACTTAAAATATATTTTGCTGTTTATTAGCAAAGATTATACAATGGGAACCCCAGTTTCGCTCTGAGGCAAAGGTAATTTGAAACTGTTCAGGACTGCAGGTAAAACTGTGCTACTGCACATTTCTACACAGCTTTGCTTCTGTGCAGTGCATACTGTAACGCATTTAGATGTTCAAATGCCTCATTCCTTTCAGCTAAAAGATAGTGGCACCATTTCTATGTTTTTTGTTCACTGGAAGCCAGAAAAGGAATGCTACATATGTTTTAGCTAATATAAAATATTCAAAAAATTCAATAAAAATAGATGAAAACTTTCGAACTTATCTGGAACTAAAATTTGACATTCATGGATTAAGTGTACAACAGAGTCCGCTAAACAGGGAAAATGGTATGAAAAATGTACACACACAGTGCCTTGCATGGACTTTATTAACCGTACAGTTGGCTTTCACAGGAAATCTGATTTCTTAAAATACAAACAGGAAAGCTGACTTTTGAAATCAATATGCACAACTGTGTAGGTGTGCAACAAACTGCAGACAAGAACACACAGCCGAGTGAATTACTAATGGAAATGAGAGATCTTTAATGAAGCAATGCCTCATTTAGACATAAAGTCTGCCTAAACACAAAGTGCCTCATAAAAGTCTAAATAAGTCATTTCCTCCCATCTTTTTCCATCGGAGAGCTAGGGATAGGTGTGACCAACATTTTTCCTTACGATAAAATACCATTGGTTAATGGTACTGTATCATCGATGCAGATATGATACCCACAAAAATTACACATAGTGTGCATAGTGTTCACTAATAACTTTGTTGCCAAGGCAATGTGAAATATTCTTTTTCAATTGAAAGCTGCACAAAGTGCTCAAGAACTGCATTAAACAAGTAAAACATCATAACACAACATCATTGCCAGCAGCATCATCATCATCAACAAAGAAAATGCAAAATGATCATTTCAGTTGTTTTTATTACACTGACAGAGAGTTTGGATGGACTGCCGCTGGGATGTGGAACCCTTTATTGCAGACAGAGCAAATAACATTACTTTTGTCTAAAAAACAGCACCACGCCACGCTTTGTCCCTTGGCTTTCCATGCTACCGCAGAGCTCACGGAGAGCAGTGGAGTGAGGATTGAAGCCGTGTTGGACTGAGGCTGTGCAGCGAACCTTCGGCTCTGACATTTGATAGGCTGCCGTAATCATGTGAAGAGCATCAAGAATACGTCCGGGTTAGTTTTAAAACACATACATTCAATGGCTTAAACTCAAAGAAGTGAAAACAAATAGCACATTTAGTATTAGCAAAGTGGTATCACGATATTTAAAAAGTATCGACTCCAAAATATTGTCCAGTGGATATCTAAGCATCGATGCCAGAGAATCGATACGTCCATCCCTACAGTGAGCCCTTGGCAGTGGCAGCATTATCCAGGCGTCCAGCTACAGCACTGTTTATCACTGACCTTGGTAAAGTGGTTAATCTCTGTTCACTTTGCGTTTTTTACGTTCAAACAACAGGAATTCACTGCATTATCAAAAGTAATGAGTGCTGATCAAATGTAGATGATTTGTGAAATAAATATTTATGTTATAATAAAGTATGTCACAAAATAATAAAGGAAGGGCTGCAACTTTTGACATTTTTATGTGACCACGGTGGCACCATTTGTTGTCAAAGTAGCAAATCAAACTTCTAAGCCGATTATTTCGACAATTTCTGCTTGATTAGTAAGTTTTGCTTATTGTTTATGGTAATTTAATGACTAGGACACAGCTGAAGTGCAGGGCATGGCGGCGCACAGCCGAGTTTAGAAGAGCACAGCAGAGCAGGGAGACAGAGCAGGATTCATTTTGAAACTCATGGAATGCCACACATTTTATATTGTAGCTTTAATTATGATGACTAACTCACTCTAATAAATTGTTTGCCATGCACTGACAAAAAATATAGTTCACTTGTCTTAAGCATCAAGGCAGAAATAAAACTTTCTCTTGTTATTGTAATTTTTCTCCTCTCTACTTGTGTGAATTTCTCTTCAGTAAACCACAGCTCAGCAGAGCATCTTGCCACAGAACAATTCCTCTGAAAAAGTTTTTTTTTTCAATTTTATTATTGAAGTCTTCATTTAAAGAATATATGCATTTAGTTTCCGTTTCTGCCTTGTTAGCAAATTGAGCTTTGATAAATGCGATACTGCCCCTTGTTGACTTGTACATCTACCGTGCGAGTGTAAAAGGAACACACGTGTATGTATGGGCATGTATGTACTGAACAAGTACAATTCTGCCCTCATTGCCAACTGCTAACATTTAACAGCAGTGTTTCCATCTACTATCGCCAGTGGTTGTGAAACTTGTACAGTATGTTCTGTTCACATTATTCTGGTGCAATCTGTATTTTCACAAAGCTTTATCAGACTGTTTAAGCTTACAAGCTCAGTAGCATGAGTAGGCATAGCACCAGCAGCTTATAGACCCCGAGTACAATAGGCACACACACCCTTAGTGACTACCAGGGTGCAGTTAAGTATGCCATCTCCATTCCTCATTCTCGTCCCCCCTTCCTTTCCACTTTCTCATTGCCCCTCTCAGCGTGAAGCGTATTGTTGTGCTGAGGTCATGCAGTGCCAAGGACCAACCGGCCCTCCTTGTAAAACCCCATGTCCAATTTCAGTTCTCCAGCTCCTTCCACCTTTTGCCTTATCTAATTAAATCTGCGCTCAGTGGGTCCTGGACACTGGAATCAGCATTGTGGGGTCCCTGGACAAGCAAAACAAATGGAGACCCCAGCATGTGGAGATTAGAAGCAGACCCTCCATGTGGCTTTTGTATGTATGGAGAAAAAGCAAGAAGGAGGGAGGAGGAGGGAGGGATACAGGAGGTGGAAAACCTGCAAAGGAGAAGGTAAGAGGAGGGGAAGAGGATGGAACAGAGAAAGACTGGTCTATGTGAAAGTAGAAAAGTTTCTTTATTTTCACTGTGTAACTATTTAATGGCAAAGAAGACAGATATAGTGTGTGCAACTTCTTTTCTGCCTCGTTTTTACATGAGCCAAGCGTTGCCTTATCAGTTCATATCCAGCTGTGTAAACATGTGGATGTGTTAAATGAGCCACAAGCAGAGTACCCTGCATAAGGGCATCTGCTAAGCAAACAAATAAACACAGGCACGTTAACCTCATAAGCTGCCGTTATGTTACGTTATGGTGAGCGCGCACGCACGCACACACACCGCACACACACACAAAGACACAGAAAGACACACAAAAATGTTACGCACATTAGGAGCTGTGTTAACTCATACTGTACCAGCACTTCACAAACTGACGTGCATGGACACACTGGTGCTCGCACACATGTCTGCACGCATGCACAGAGGCAGATGCAAACACACACACACCACACACACACACTGGTGCTATGCGTGTGTAACCAGATCAGGCGTAACATCGGTTTCTGTGGTCGTGTTTCTCTCAGCCCATTACCTGTCTAAACAACAGCTCTCTGTAAGGACCAACAACAGTATGTCATTCAAGAAGTCTTCAGAGAGAGTTTTTTTGTATCAACGTTTCAATTTTTTAAATAATGGACACAATAGAATTCGGATGTTTTTACAATGAGATGATCCAATGAGACCAATAATGTTTCAACATAAGTGAAGCTAATAACAATTTTTATATCTCAAGTGGGTTTTAATTGTCGTCTGGTGGCAAAAATGAATGTTTGATTTTATTTCAAAATTTGTGAAATTGTGTTCAGTATGTCTCATTTTTCCAGGTCACTATGATAACCACCACAAGTCTCTGGTCTTAGATCAGCTAGTCAACATTTATGACTGTATCCATAGTAGCTTACAACTAAATGAAGAATAAATAAAACAATTGGATGTAAGACAAGGCTTAAAATTGCCATGAAGTGGGGGTATCCCATTTTGGTTTCAGTTCCTTGAATGAACAAAATAGTTGTTGTTTTCTAGACAGACTGTAATGCAGCAACAAGTAGTAAAAACATATGTGCTGGAAATAGCTGTTTTTGATAGATATCTTTTGCCATTTGAGGTGCCAGGTCTGGTTAGTTTCTCCCACGTCTTCACTTTTTCATTTTTGCATTTTGCACTGACTTACTTAAAGAACCTCACCTCTGAAAATCTTTATTTCAGGCTGAGATACCGACATTTCCTTCTCAAAGTAAAGAGCGTGCAGATGAATGGCAGTCCTGGGGTGAGGTTGGAGTTTGGCCTTAGCTGCAAATATGAATTTCTTTGGCCTTGAATGCAAAGATGGTTTGTGTGTCGTGATTAACGGCTGCCTCCTCTGCCTCTTACAGCGCAGCGTCATTTGTCATAATTTCCTTCTTTGATCAACAATTATATGTGTTCTCTGAAGCAAACAGTTCCAACCTTCCTGACAGAGATAATAGCTGTGATTTGTGTGCTGGAGATGGAGATGAGAGGCCAATGGTCACTGTAGTTTTAGCAGTATTGCCCTCTACTGGTCAACTGGAATAGACTTTTGGTTTTTGTGTCGTGTGTTGTGTGATGGTGGCAACCATCAGGTACACAGACAGTTTAAAGAGATGTTTGCCATATGTTTATGTCTCCTCAACAGATTAGTCTAGGAGAGGGACACGTTTTAAATAGTTATGATAAATATTTAGTAAAATGCTTGTCTTCAACGTTTAACACATGTTCATCACCTTTAAGGCCAATGTGTTTCATCATATCTAAGCTGAGGTGTGGATGGAAAGATCTAAATTAATTTATTGTTGCTCTAGTATTGAATAAAAGCTTTATTTTCATCAAATATAGCAGATTTTTATACTTGTAGAGTCCATCTGCAGAGCAAATGAACTGCAGTTAGAGGCCATCTAGGGCACATACGCTCATATGGCAAACCAGATCAATCCCCTACTGCCCAATTAGGCCTGACAGTAGGATTAAGGAAGGCTGACTCCCCAGGTCATGTGACCCCTGTTGTCTGATACAGTTTCCCTCTGGAGACACACACTGGACTGATACCACAGAGAGGAGTGTGTGTGGACTCCTGGGCTGTATGTGTGTGTGAGGGAAGTACAGGGAGAACTGTTTGTTTTCCCTACGGCATTTGAGAGCTGGATGAGGCCTGTGTGTGTGCAACTGCCTGTGTGTGTCAGCACATATGCTTCATGTACACTTCATACATGTGCATTACTTGCAAAACTTGCATAGTTTACCCTCTCCACTAAATCCTCCAGACCCCTCCAGTTTATTAAATCACCATATAATCCATCATTATATGATTACAATCTATCAGCAATAACTTTCTATCATCTAGAATTTCATCCAGATATGTTCACATCTGCAGGAGTCACGTACAAGCTCTGTCTTCCTCATAATCTTACGGTCATGTTCAATGTTTTCATTACATTTTTACAACTCATTAGGATTTACACACAAATCAATGTAATTGCTGGAAAGTCTGTTACAAATCTACAAAATGTGGAGGTGATTGTGCCTTCAGTCTCACTGAACCGCAGCAGTATCCATGTTTCATTAGTAACACACTATCCATATTTCATTACCACACAGGTCAAGTTATTCAATACCTAATACCTGGTCAGCACGAGAGGCCTCACTGGACAATCCTCATTTCAAAGGTTTGGCCTTAGCGAGCATGCGGAAGATAATGGGCCTCAGTGTTGTCTGTGGCTTAGCGCCAAGTATTTTGTTTTCCACAACTTGGGGAGGAGAGGGGGAGAAAGACAAGGTGGTTACTCAACCGTGCGTCAGGATATAATTTATTACCCCAGTTAAGTGGCATAAATTGTTTATTAGAAGCTATTAAGTAATAGCGAAATCCAAAAACATGGAGGCAGAGAGGGCTGCCTGCAGATACACAAATCTGATAATGTCTATGAGGATGTCAGAGTGCCTGCACATATACACATGTCGCGCTTACATGACGAGGCACAGGAGAATAATGGCGTTGCAACTTTCACTGTCTGTCTGTGGTCAGGAAAATTTTGTGGTTTTGTGGTAGCAGCACGTTCAACAATGTTTGTAAGAATCAAGATCACAGAACGTTCATGTGACTTTGAAGTCGACCCTCAAGAAACAACCAGGCCAACTCACACATCTGCACCCGGCAGAGCCCAAACCAATCAGAGCGAGAGACACATAGGAGAAGCCCATGTGCATAAAGTGAAGGCATTCAATCAAACAACTTTCAGCATAGATGAAAGGATTTGGTGAACGGCTGATCACACTGAGATAAGAAACAGAGATACCGAGTGTCAGGTGTACAGGCTTATATGGTGATGGAATATGTGTTTTCATCAATAACACTTGTAGCAGTTCATAAATACAACTACAAGTACATCTTCCGAAAAAAATTGACAATTTAAAACACAATAAAATACTTTAATGTAGGCATCAAAACACCTGCTAATGTATATATGTATATTATAGTATATGTGTCCTAAATGTAAACATACTCAACATTTTTTACAGTCTGTATCTGCACTAAAACATAATCTGTCTAAAGCTTTAGCATGTGCAAAAATGTTTATGCTTGTAATGTGCATTGACGTGGACGTTTGGGCAAGTGTGTGTCCATGTATCTGTCTGGGACATTCCCTAACCTCAGGAATCACTGGAGGCTTCATTACAATCAGACCCAAAATGAACGTAAACACCGACTATTTCCCGGATCCTCCAACAAATCTACAACTGCGTTTCTTTTTCAGTATAAAATCGCTGATGTGAGTGAAAAACTCCCAGTGCTCAATGCAAATCAGCCAACGCCAAAGTTGGACAGCAGTTCAATGCGTGCGCTGTAATTGAACATGAAGAACTCCTACTCTCTAAGCATTTCCTTGGCCCTGACAGCTCGCTAATGAGGGTATTGATTGATTGGATCAATGGGCCAGGTGCCAAAAGTGACATCTGTTAACAATGCTGTGTGATTAAATTAATATGTGGCTTGGAAATTCAATCTTTCTCTTAGTTCATGCTGGAGGTGGCTCCCATTGAAAAGGAAATGAATGCTCTGTATCCTCCTCCTGTTGCTATATGTTGTGCTACTAACAGAGAGGGTGAGAAGTGGGAACAGGAAGTGGGTATACAATAACTTAACACTGTGTCTATTTTTTCTAAGAAAGGTATTGGTGGCGCCTTCAAAAAGTAGTAATTTAACCTTATTTATTATTCAACATGAAGCGTAATAAACTTTACTTGTTATATTATTACATGTATTTTATGTCCATAGATCAAGGTGAATGAGTCTGACAATTTACAAAATGTAGTGAACATACCAAAATATTCCCAGACAACATAATTTCACTCAATTCTTCCAGTTGGTAAAAGCAAATATCTCCCCATCATCCTCCATCCTTTGTTCATCTTTTTCCTAATCCCAACACGAACCTGCCTTAACATACATATCAAAGGAGAAAAAAATCAAGTTCACTGTTATAATATTAAACTATTACCAAGAAATCTAAAAACCTTCCTTTAACTGTTACTGAAAAGTAACTATTAATAATAAGGTAATTATATGCGTGTGCCTGTAAAGATGTCGATGTACAGTATATGATTCCATAGGTAGATTAGGAAGTGAGAAGGTCAAGTCGAACTGAGATCACAGTTCGGACAAAGTGGGACTGACATAAGTAGCAGATTATCTGGAGTCAGTTTTTCTGACTGGAGTTCTTTCTTGGTCTGATCCGTGTACAACACTCTCCCATCCCCTACAGAGCTGAACAGGCTGGCATTCAGGAAGGACCCACAGTCTGAGTTATGTGGAGGGAGATGCACGTTGGCACACACACTGGTTGGCTTCTAAGAACTACAGGTTGTGCCATGGTGAGGTCAGAGAGATGGAAAAAGTGCTGAAACTATTAAAGTTCATTTAAATAAAATCTCAATGATCGAACTATTCACTCATGAAGAGAATAACATCTATGTGACTCTTTTATTCCAAGAATGAAGAAACAAGGCAGGTCTTTAAATCAGTCATACAAATATGTTTCCCTAAGCCAAGAGACATTCATACTTGCCAAAAAAAGATAAAACAGCATCTAAGGGCTTTGCAGTTTTTGTCTGACTGCTGCCTGTTACATTGTGGGAGTCTGGATCCTGCTGGTTTTTCAGTGCTCCAATTATTTTTACTTTTCTTCTCTTACTTTACTTTGAATGCTTGCAAAGATGATTGAAAGTGAATAAAAAGTGTTTTATAGGGTTATTGTTATATAAATCCAGAAACTCAAACAAGTTGATGGAACCACATGAAACCCAGCTAGAGAAAATTTACAGTGATTTCAATTATTATTAGAGACCTTATTTTTATGGCTTGGTAGATTTATTTGAATTGATTGACTGAAAGTGCCATTTCTGTGTGAAAGATGTTTTTAGAAAATTTGGGATCTCATTAAAAATAACAAAATGTAAATGTCTCATTTAAAAATTCAAACACTTTAGTTTGGCACGTCAAGTTTCCATCAGGTTTGGTTAGTTAGTTCTGATGAACTTCAAAAGCACATTAGTTTAGGCCACAGCTCACACAGCCTGGACAAAAACCAAGCAATGGCTTAACCCTTAAAGTCTCTTTGAGGACCTTCACAAGTGAGATGGACACGGACTACAGGACAGATGAAGGACAGATGAAGGAGAAACTGCCACCTCAGCCTCTCTCCATCATTCAGACTATAAGATAGAGCAGCAAGATGGTGGCTAATGTACATAAAAGGCTTGTGACAGTCCACTTGGGGTTTGCCGAACAGAATTTAAAGGATTGAGAGAAAGAGAAAAAGTATTCACTGGTCTGATGAAAAAAACTCTTAAGGCAAAACTCCAGACACTGCTCGTTACCTGTCCAATAAGCGTGATGCTGATAGAATCACACTATCGGGCTTCTCAGCATCGGAGACATTCTGGATGTGGTTCCAGGACAAGTATCTGACTGTTTAAGAAAGACTTTAGACCTTAGAGACCTGGAGATTGAGGTCCTCACACACTTCCCATCTGGAAGAACGGGTTGAACCCCCCAAATCTCGGTTTGACAGAGCATGCAGACATTCAAGACTCAAACTACTACACAGTAAAACGTGCAAAAAGGTGTCTCACTCCTTTCTGAAGCCACAGTTTATACAGACCTCTCCCCACTCACACACACATTGACCACATTAGATACTGGCTTGGAAAGTGAACGTTTGCCAGATATTTGTCAGATTGAGCTTTAAGCTTGAGGTGTTAGATCCTGAAAAAATATGCGCGCTCACACACACGCACACACACGCCAAATTTAAACACACAGTAAATGTCCAGAATACCTCTGAACTTCATCCAAGAAACGTTTCCAAACTCTGCTAATGATTTCATTGAAAAGAAAAAACAAACAGTTTTTTCTTGTGATAGCCATTTGGGTGCAATTTTAAGCTATTAATACTTCATTTTCATAATTGTAGGGTCATCTCTGGGGTGTCTGGACATTTCTCCAACAGCTGGCTGCAACACAGAGTTTAGTCTGGCCTGGGAGATAATCAAAGCTCAGAGTCTGGTTAGACTTAGTCAACAAATCAAAGGTGATTTTTTGGCACTTGTTGTAATAAAGTATACAATGAAGACTGACAAGTGAGATGAGAGTGACAAGAATAATTGTAATCTACAGAAACAAACCCCTATGGTTATAGATAAATTGTTTCCTATTCAGAATAGTATGAGTTCTTCAAACGGTCTGCAAGGAAATTTCATTTATATTGCCATTTAAAACAGAATCATCAAATGACTTTGTCTTTCCCCCAAAAAAGAAAAAAGATTTTCTTAAAGCTATTAATATAAATAAAGCATTAAGGCCATGTCCAAACTGTGTGTTACTGTCCCAGAGAGAATCCAGCATCAGTTTAACGGGACTGATTAAAGACAAGTTCTTTCCATTACTCAGATTTTCAGAAAACTATCTTTCTCACAAACTCCAATTTAACACACACATTTAACAAGTATTTATGAATGACGTCTGTGACATCCTTGATTTCCCAAGACCACTATCCAGCAACAGAATGAAACACTGTGAGTGGAAGCCCCAACACTCTACATCTTTCCATTCAGGGCCTAGTTTGGAGGCGTAAACAATCACACGGGCCTCAGTAAACTCTCATTAACCTGAGTGTGACTGATAACCTGCAGAGAGCGAGAGAGAGGGAGGGAGGAACCCTGAAAAGTAGACAGACTCGTATTTCCCAAAACTCGTCCATTTACTACTCGGCGCGTCTCTCTATAGGTTGTCAGCATGGGATTGTTAGGTTTAGAGTGCTGAGGCCTGGAAGATCATCCGTCTGTCCGCCACTGTCAGTCACAACACGACTAGATGGATGGAAGGCAGGCTGACAGTTTCACGGCTTCCTCGCAGAATGCAGCCAAGTGTTTTCGAGTTCAATCAACCATCAAACGTGGCCAAAGCCATGCCAGTGCAGAGGGAAAACAACGCGACGAGTCCAAAGCCGCTGCTACCACCCTGTAAGCTCCGCACATATAAACAGAGGACAGGCCTCAGCAGCAGGAACCAGATGAAAGCGCACTGAAGGAGATTACATCGTGACATTTGCTCATTTGTAGAACTCAGCATCTTTCCACTCTACAAGGCATCTGCTGTCTTGTTTAACCACTGTATTTTTTATCTGTAATTTACAAGATTACTATCATTTATTGTGAAGATGCTGATGAAAAAAAAAACTGCCAGCGGCTGTTTTCATATCAAAGCCTGAATGAATGAATCTTGAACATTGTCTTCTTCCCTAGAACTAGTACAATACATTTTTAGGATTGCATGGAATAGGAATGCAAATGCTTGACTGACAGCGTCCATAACATTGGAGTGAATGTCTGTTGTCTGCCAACATGACCAGATGGACAGAAAATTACAGATCTTAGTAGGTACTGATGAATAAATAGCAAGGGCAGAAAAGTTTCATTTCTACTGCATATGTAATGAGTCCCATGATCTCAGTAAAAAAAAAACTAGAGGCAAATAAATGCCAATTAAATCATGGAAAAATGTTAAGACTTACGGCGCCGGGGGCTAGATCAAATCAGTGTGAGGGAAAAAGTGGCCCAGTGTAAAAGAGCACACACTGTTTCTTTTTTTACTGTCTTTATTGGAGGATTAGTCCTCTGTAAAGCACCTTGCAGGCAGGGTCTCCTTTTGCATGTCTCCACAATAGGAGCCCGTAAAGTTTAAACCATTTTGTTTATACGCTAATTGGCAAACCTTTAAAGATTTTAAGATGATAAACATTACAGCAACTAAAACCTTTAACACTGTCACTGTGATCATGGCAACATGCTCGTGTTGGCATCTAGCTGAAAGCAGGACCCTGTCTGTGGACCCCTGGTGATCACATTTAAACCACTTCCACCGTCTCTGTTCCTATGACTGTGACTGCTACCAAGTTCCAGTAAGTCACACGTGCGACACGCCTATACACAGCCCACCACATTAGAAAACTGCTTGACTGTATATGTGAGGGTCTCATAACTTGAGTCATCGCTGCCCCTCAAATCACACAGGCTCCGTTTAAAAGCACTAAAAACATCCACACACCCTCACTGACCCGCTCTAAAGGCCACATGAAAACAGTCTCCTAATTCCCCCTCCTGTGCAGTTGCAGTATGGGGGACTAAAAATTATTTTCTGCCTCTAAAAAACCGACATTTTGCAGAGCACCTGTTTATTACAGCCATCAGGCAGCTATCTGAACAACAACCTTTGGATTACATGCATCTGGCACGGCTTAATATAGCAGGCAAACTACTGCCATTGCAACTAACCATAAAACCACACATGTAGTAGTTAATATCCTCCTCACTCCTCAGCATTACAAACTGATCGAGGACTTCAAACAACCTCCATTACAGAAGCAGCCTTGTGCTCTGGTTTAGGAGAAAACAGGGAGGAGGGCTCCATAAACAGTTCTGGTTTGGACTGTTGTGGTCTGATTAGCGTTCTACAGAATCAACGTGGCCAAAGTTAGTCATTGTGATTGTACTTTAATGTACTTTTGTTGGGTTTTTACATGTACTTTCATGGTTTTCAGATTATAGAACAGGCTGGTGACCCCACGATTAGTCACACAATGGTTCATACTACTTTGGCAGATGTTTCTAATCCTTAAAGCACCGAGCCAGGAACTGTCTCTTGACCAAAATTGTAACACACTGAGTTACAGGCTTTATCTCAGCCGTACAAGATGCAAAGAAATATACTAGTTTAAAAAGCCACAAATTCGAGGTTGCTTACTTGGATCAGTACAAATTCTAACATCTTACGCTGCTGCAGATGGTACGAGGGCATTCCGAATAGACGCACACCTGAAAATAAACTAAAACAGACTACGCTTTAAAAGCTGCCACATTTTCCTCTCCAATAAGTAAGTAGGTGGGGGATCATTCAGCATATGTTGGGCACCACTGTTATTCTTTCACATAATCTCCCAAAAAACATACGGCATGTGAAACATCTGCAAAGCATTTGCAAAATTAAAACTAAATTAATAAATAATAATGGTGCCTGGTTCTTTGCCAGAATTTTGAGTCCAGTTAATGGCACATGGCTTCATGGTTCGTATTAATTTACCCAGGGCTTTGGCGTTTGGCAGCAGGCTGAAATAAAAAGACTAGCCTTGGGCAAAATACATGATATTTACTAATAAAAATACATACCGGACCTGGAGGTTTTTATACCTCAAATTTTCCATTTTAAATTTGAAGTGCAAATGTGTCTGTGAATTTGATTCAAGTGTGAATATTATGTTCCAGCTATGCATGCCAGGAGTCAATGATAAGAAGACTAATGAGAAATTAATGTTCTTAGGCTGGCCCCAAAGAACAGGATACAGATTAGGCCTAATTTGCCCCTTTCAACACCTCTTGGGGGGATCAACACACCTGTGATTCAATAATAGAAACACATCGCTTGCTGACCTAATAATACACAGTATATATAATAAATACGGAGTAATTTTATATTTATTATAAAATATGACACTTTTCCCCTTTACTTTTAACATGGACACACTTTTTACAAGCGTGCAGAAAAAAGGAACCTGCCCTTGAATAAAGCTCATTTGTACACCACAGATGGTATCACATGCCACAGTCCTTATGAGAGGTTATGGAAATGTTCCTCGATTCACTGTTGGAAGCAGCTGCCTTTCGTGTTTTATCAGTAACATAAATCAAACTGTAACGCAAACCCTTAACAGTAAACTGTGATGCTAAAAATGAAAATTAAGAAAAGATCAAAAAGAGGCATGTTTTTAAAAGATTGTTAAAGTTCAATTCAGTCACGATGTGTGTGTTTGGACACAAGCTATTTTAAACTCATTTTCCACTATATAAAATGGGTATGTTTGATAATTAGCAAGTCATTTGTACGTCTAGCAGATTTTTCTACTTTCTACTATACAGTGCTGGTGGCTTAAGGCTCTGAAAGGCGATCAAAGGCTCTTCATACACCATTAACAAGGAAGTGCTGCCATAACCATTTGAGACTGTAGCCAGTCTTGACACCCTTTCCTGAATTCTGCTGGAAATTTTCTCCCACCCAGAAAACTCACTTCAGGTGTTAAAGATTTCATACACAATAACAAACAGTGAGGAACAGGGAAACAGCTCACAGTTTGAATTTTTTTAACTACAATCAATTCATAAACAGCATTTTTATCATGAGGAGTGAGAAGTTATGGCAGGTTATCCACTTCTCTCATGTCCTCAAAGAAGACAACCCCCGGTTGCTCCTGGTGTTTGTCTTGTCCACTTGTAAGTTACTTTAAATGCCAAATTATTAAATGTAATGTAAATGTCACTTCGGAAAAATTATTTTCATTTTAAAAGCAAAGACAAGGAGAGCCAGGGATTCTGCTCTGCACAAGGTGAAGGGCTCAAGCTGAAGCAAAAGCCAACTTTCCCCCTTAGGTTGTTTTTGAGCATTGTAGAAACAATTGATGTCGTCATTTGTCTGACTAGCGCTCAGTCCCGTTAGTGTTTTAGGAGGGTGGGGACAACGACCTTCTTTGGGTCTAAGTCTTGTTGTGCTTCTACTTCTACCGCTTCTAATCTTGTGTTTTCATTCAATGACCATAGAGAAAACTTTAAATTTGGATACATGCATCAATCTGTTAATTTTTCTTTTTCTTTTGTGTCCTACACACAACCCGTAGGCCAATATTGACCTTTTGAGAAGGCATCTGTTGCCTGTTGGACTCTGCAACCTGCTTTGAAAGACCTCCAGAGTTGATAGCTAAGAAACATAAAACAGGTGCATGCAAATACACAGAAAATCAAGGGGAAACGGCCCCCAGATCTAGACAGAGAATGTGCGAAGGGGGATTTTCTTGGTCCTGCTGAATATCAATGCAACTTATTCTAAATACCAAAGCACATGTGCAGAGGTGTGTGGGCATCGTTTGAATGGATGTTTGCATGGAAAAGGGTGAGACATGTTTTTACTGCTGCTGCTTGTAAGACAACACACAGACCTGTATGAGTTCTACCTGTGATAAACTCTGATAAAACCAGATGTTACTTGCAGTACTCACAGTGTGCCAACAGCTTTTGCGTATATCTGTATCTGTATCTGTACTCAGGTCATAACATACAGCACAGGACATGTGCTTGGTTAGGGTTAAAGACAGATTGTGAACTAGTTTAATGCATAAAACAAGCAAATAAAAGCCCAACCCGGCGTGAGCTGTTTTTCCTCTGAATCAAGGCAGGACAAAAGAATTATTCCTATGTATCAAGAAAAATTATCTTAAGATTTAAAATTTTAAAATTTAGGTTTTTATTGAGCCATGCAGTATTTTATTGAAAACAGATTTTTTATTTTTTATTTTAATGTTTTAATTACGTTTTATCTTGAACACATTGTACTATGTCAACCCTGCCTCTTGTATGTATCTTTTAGTAATGGTAACGATAAATGGAGTCAGATCAATTGTAAGTTGTACTGCAAGACAATAATCACTTGGCAGACAAAAACAAAAACAGAAGATTATTCAGCTTGCTGGTTGTCATTTTGAAAAGAAAATAATATCAAATTCAGCTGTATTTGTATTGATGCAGAACAGTATTAATCCACATAAATGCAATTCAAAACTAAGATACTTGGACATACTTCAAAGATTCTGTAGTATTATGCAAGTAATATTTTATGCTGTAATATTTCTCAGTATAAAGTGTACATTGTCAGTCATCTTTTCAGTAGTATATAATACATTTTGGATGAGTAAACTACACATAATTAAACACACAAATATGATCTAAAAGGCTGTAGTTGTGTCTAATATACACTGATATTTTACATTTATTCCAGTCACAAACTAAATGCGATGCATCACAAAGTACAAAAGTCAATCAATCATTTGTTTAGCCTGTCTGAGAGGTTTTTGTCAGGTCTGGTGACTTTGAAACAGAGAACATGAGGAAATGAGCTGGACGAAAATGGCCTTCGAGACGAGGTTTGCTGAAAGCGAACGAGAACTAGCAAGGGAGTTTGTTTGCATTCCCACATAATGTTTATATCATCATGTGCCACGCAGTGCAGGCCTGCTCTCGAGGACTGTCTGTCTGTATGTGTGTGTGTGTGTGTGTGTGTGTGTGTGTGTGTGTGTGTGTGTGCATGTAAATAATGTATCATTCTCTCTAGGATTTGGTGCAAGTCTCTGACAGCAAAATGAAACCATTAGACTTAACATGATGTGGACCAAGGACATTTCATTCAGAAAAACCAATACAATTTATGTTTCTGCAAAACAAACTTCTATCACCCGGTTATGGAAACCATATTTGCAAAAAAAGGAATAATCTATTTGTTTTTGTTTTACTTTTCAGTTTATGTTTAAGCGTACATAATTTCAACTGTTCATACACCATCTCCATAAAAAGGATGGATTACAGTAGACAAATGAAAGGGCAGTCATAGGTCAACATTGGCCTCTGCATATTGTACTGTATGTTTGTAAATTCAACATAAAAAATCAACAATGTAGCACCTAATACATTTTTTTTAATCAAATGTGAGAAATCTGAATTTATATCTGAAGGACACATGGGTTTATATTTGAGAAATTCTGGTTATTTGATGATAAAGGTCAGTACGAAGCTGAAGTTAGTTAATTGGTTTGGCATCAAGACTGGAAACCAGGCTACGTAACAAAACCACTTTTTTCTAAGTGAAGCGAATATCTCCTCCATCTCTTACTTTACCTTGAACAGAGAGTTGTGTCCATCTTCTTACGTAACCCTCAACAGGAAAACAAATGAGCATACTTCCCAAAGAGACTAACAACTTCTTTTTAATACCTTTTTAATGGAAATGCTGTAATTGGAAAATAAAATAAATTATTATTAGAGGAACTACAAAAACATCTCCACGGTCAAATCTGAACACTTCACTGGAAAAAGCAATGGACGCTGTTCTTTTTCCTTAGGTGAACCATGTCCTTAAAAGCATAAATCAAAAATAAATCCATTTTAACTACCGGCCTGCAACAACACAGCTGCAATAGCAAAGGCCAGCCAGTCCATTCCTGTGGTGTCAGGGTCCAGGGGTGTCAAAAGAGCTGACCCCCAACACACGGCAAATAAAACAGATTTACTACTGCTTTGCTGGCTGCACCACACTTTATAAAACTGTCCTCAGCAGAATTATGACCAAATGCATAGACACACACTCACAGACACATACGCACTCAGATGCATACATACCCGACTTAGAGACGCACATTCTAGCACACACACAGTGAAAGATGGTTGGGAAAATGACAAGCTACTTTAACACAGACACACACGTAGAGACTGACCAACAAACCTTTTAAGGAAAAGGTAACATGCTCATAAATTATAACAATCATAGATGTTTTTAGGACCAAAATTATGACGCAAGTCATTGTTGTTTTTACTGCTGATGAAGATTCATCTTCCATGTTTCCTTAAATCATCTATGTTTTAAGATCACCTTTCAAGTAGTTTAGCTGTGTTATGGAAAAGTAAGAGAAAGGGTTGAACGACAAAGGCAACTCATGTTTACATGTGGGTGTGCGAGTTTTGGTTATTGTATCTTAGGTTACCACTTTTTGGGGAAAAGAGCAGAGAAAGAAACCAGAACGTACTTTGTTACCTTATTTCTGTTTATTCCGATTATGAGCGACGTTACACAACAAGATGGCCTTGACTTTATAATATCATGTATATTTTAAAGAACATAAGAAATGGATAAATTGATAAACCCCAATATGATTAAATAAGAATTTAATAACAGTCTTGATCCTTTTTCCCTTTTTCTTTTTATAAATAGAAGCTGCATACCAAATCAATATTAAAATATACTATACTATAAATGTAATGACTATGGGTGTCACTGCACATAAAAAAACTTCCATGATAAAAAATTGATAGTATGCACAATGACAATGTGGCCACCTCATTTATTTTAAATATGGTGGCGAAAACATTAGAACCTCTTCTTCTTAAACTGCAGTCCAGTACAACTCCACCACCCACTTTGACCTCAGTCATAAACACAGAGTAGAATTATCACCTTTCTGACAGTTTCACCCTAAAAAGTGACAAGCATCTGTTCTTACTGTGTTGTGTGTGAGAGACACATGGGAACACACACACTCATTCCCTTGTATCTCTCCAGGTAACCTGGGAGGTGCAAGCAAAGACGAATACAATACATTTAGTAGTAAAGTAAAGATCAACACAGTATGGAGATGTGCATTCAATTCTCAGGTTTTCGAGCCCCCTTTTCTGAAGGAGGAAAAACAGAGCCATCAGCTCATGAGTTTAAATCACCCACCACTGCCACACACTCCCCTCGACTAATCCCACCAACCCTCTGCCGCGGCGGATCGCTGACACTAAGCAGATGTGCTGTGTTTTATCTTGTCATGACACAGTGCTACTGAAGGAAAGCCATTTGACTCAGAGGTTGAGTGTGAATTTGATTTTCAATACCACTTGATACCTCATTAACTGCAGGATTGTGTGTAATGGATATGTAATCATCGATGACAAAATGTCTGTGCTTTGACATCGAGCAGATGACTAATGTACGTAGGAGCAACAACTGAGATCTGGAGTGGCGAAAATCAGATTCAGGGTTTATTTTTATGACATACAAATCAACAGCCACGCGTACAGTACAGTTTACTGATCTTTATGTAAAGTGGCTTGAGATGACTTTGTTGTAAACTGGTGCCATGTAAATAAAGTTGAATTGAATTAAATTGAAAATTGATCTCATGCAACCCTTGAACCAATTAAAAAATGCGTATGGGGAATGGATATTTCAAAGCGCTCAGCTTCCTAAAGTAATGGCGGACTGTGACTGAATGTGGGCACTGAGACTAAGCACATGTGCTGTGTTATCTCGTCATTCTACAGTGCTTACAAAGACTGCCCCTCAGTTTTCAGAGGGCCTGCCTGCCTGCCTGCTGCCCTCCTTTGTGGCCTGTGACGGCTCTAACGGTTTCCTGATTAATAGCAGCTGTCAGTGCAATGGGGAGATGACGGACCCATTATTGCCCATTAACTCTTTCTTGGAGGACTCTAGAGAGAAGAGAATAGCTTAATATTTGAAATCTAATAGCACGAGCCATGTTTGCACCAGAGCTGCTTTGTTTGCACTGTGTTCATGTTTGAGTATGTGAAACCTACGTATGCGGATGGATCTTTGCTTTTTGTTGCAGCAAATCCATACACCAAATATAAATGAAAGTTTAATGAAGATAATGAACTGAGCTGAACCTGTGCTCAGGCACCAGGCCCTCTGTCCACCACTTGACTCTTGTTAGCCTGTTAAGCCCACGTGTGTGTCTGATGTGATTCATCTTGTTAAGCCCCAGTCTGTTGTTGCAGGCTGATCTACTGTATTAAAGTGTACTTAGGAAGTATGTAGCTCACCAATTCAGGGGAAAGCGCACAGACAGCATGTCAGCTATGGGGAAAATGTTGCCACAAGCCTTGTTTACCTTGTACCCCAACATACCAGACCAAATATTACATATAGATATATACTCAGGTTTAGTAGTGTCAATACATAGCACCCACTGCTTTAATTCTCATTACATGATTACATGCGACGCTTGTGTCAGCGTCCGTCTCTGTTCTCCTCACATCTCCACCTTTTCGATGGGGTGGTTTAGGCATGATAGCTGGACTGGAGAGTCCTGGAATCCTCAGAGGAGGGCTGATCCCACTCTCTGTCACCATTGATGAGAAGTGATCCTGGTATTAGAGCTGTGATGCTCCAGGCTGGGTCATTGGAGACATACAGCACTGGAACTGGCATAGATACAGCGCTGAGGGGCCCTGGGGAGGAAATCGTTGGAAAGGGAAAAACAGGGAGATAGGTGAAAGTAAAGACAGTGAGGAGATAAAATGTGGGCGGTAGGAGAGAGTAATGAGGGTCTACAAGCAGATACATAACAGAAGTGAGGTTGATTGTTGTTTTACAGAGACTTTGGCTCAAGCCGACATCACTTTGCATGAATCTGCACAGTTCATGCAGGCTGTTTGCACTTCCATTTGTTTGTCTGACAGAAAATAACAAATGGTAGGCAAGAACTTGCTTGTTAAATATTGTGCACACAGTCTATTTAAGTTTTTTACCTTTTCTCTGAGTGCTTTTCTATAGCGCAAAAACACACATCAAACCACATTTGATACTAATGACTCATATGTCATGTCCACTGAGCACCAAAGATTCAGTCTGGACTAAAAGGTTTTCGACAGAATTTTTTCCAAAATGTTTTAGTAAAATATACTGTTACTCCACATCTTGCAATGTCCTCTGAAGGCAAATTACTCATAAATTCAAATTACTGATACTCAAAGTGCATTGCCAGTAAGCATAGACTCAAACTGGCCTACGTGGGACCTTCTGTCTCCACAGGTGCAGCACCTATTCTGTTTCAGACAGAGGTCATTGTCACCCCCCTCTGAGGGGCGGAGGGATGATAGGAGGGATGAAGCGACCAGAGGATAGAGCCCTTCAGCACCTCTTTGGTTGGATAATGGGTCGCTTCTGCCTAGATAAACGGTGGGTTTGTGTGTGGGAGGGAAGCTTTAGGCGTGTGTGTGCGTGTGCTTGTGTGTGTGAAAGAGAGACAGAGAGATAGTACAAGAGAGAGAAAGAGTCGGTACCTCACGGATGTTCCGTCCTCCACGTACACACACATCCCTTCACTCACTCTGTGCTCTGACCTTGTCCTGACCTAAACCGGTATCTGGTTCACCTGTCCACAGGGGATCACCTCATCCTGCCGTCAACTCATCACTCTGTGTCCCACTTTTATCTCTCTGTGGCTGCGGACTGGCCTGAAAAATACTTTTTGTAGCTTCTGTTTGCAAAAACCGAATCAAATTATAAAATCATATGGAGTCAAATAATTAAAGAAGGGTGATTTACCTGATTATGTTAGTTGAGTCAGACACGTAAGCATAGAAATTCTGATCATGCAAGATACTGCTGGTGATCAAAAACACTTCACAATCACTCTTGGACTGATGTGTTCAGCGCTTAATGTGAGAGATCTAACTAGAATATATAAATGTATGTATATATATATGTGTGTGTGTATATATATATATATATACTTACATATATATTTGTGAGTATTTTAACTAATTTAACTAATAAAAACTAATATCTGCAAAAATTCGTGTGTGGGTTGACGGCTTCAAATGGCCCCACTGCTCCCTCCTGTGGCCAAAACAGTTTTAGTGATTAACCGTCAATCACCTCAGGTTCATCAAGAAATACTCTGATATATGCAAAGTATAAAATGAAAATAGCTTGTTTGCAACTGCACTGTTGATTTATTATGCATAAGACTGCAGTAAACTGCTGCTGGGGAAAGTAATAAATATAAAGATACAATGTAGAAGCAAGTTCCACTGTTTTCCAGAGTTTTCAGTGAGTTGAGTAGAGCCCAGCTCTCACCTCCGCACGACACCCATCCATCCACCACCACAGAGCAACGGCCAACGTAAGGCTGCTGGGCTGGTTTGAGAGAGCACTCACCACAATAAAAGATCATACAGAATGTCTGTGTGTGTGTTTCATGACACAGACATCCCTGGTTTGGTCTACTTAGCCTCTGTCCCATCATCAAAGGACACAGGTGAGAGCAGCATTGTGGGTCCAGAGTTCTCACGTTACCCTTTCAACTTCGGGAGGGCACATCAAAGACGCGGGGTTAGAGGATACAAAATACATGCGCACACACACAAACTCATAAGAATGTTTGTGTGTGTGTTGGGAGGTGGGTGTCTTTATAGCCTTCTGCAGATTAATTTTGTTTCAATACCATTGTTGAGAGGACACTGTGGCTGGTCCACACAACTTCAAAAAGGTTTTTGAGGGTCAACCCTGGGTTTTAGGGTCAGGGTTAGAATTCGGTTTTGGTTATGGTTTGGGTAAGGGGCTATGGATTGTATTATGTCAGTGAGTTTCCTCACAAGTATAGAAACACAAATGTGTGTGTGTGTGTGTGTAAGTTGAGCTTCAACTTCATGAAGCTGTTTAGTGATTCATTGTAAACGTCATGTACTTCATACATGTACTGCAAGTAAAGACTTGTCCTTACTAGTCAAATATGATTGTTGGCTTATAAAAAATAGAAATTCCTTCTATCCAAGCCCCCAAAATGCTTTGTGTAGGGATCCCGTGGAGATACTAATAACCCACAAACTCATCATAATTCAAAACCCATCGAATGGGATTTTCTTCTTCTGGACCTGCATGAAGCAGAACTGTCAGGCCCTGTTAGCGAGACAGTGAGGGAATGACAGGTGCTTCACAGCTGCGGCCAGTGCGTGTTTGATACGCCATTTACAGGCACAACACTCACGCTCACATGTGGACGTACCAAAGCTCATTCAGAAGGACTCATCATTTGCTCTAATCTAATGCATTATTGCATTAAAAGACATTAAAATGCATTTTGACGCCCTTTAAAAGCAAAAATGCTGGAGTTGGTTAGCTTGAGATGTAATGTTAAGAAATAAAAGTTTGCAAGAAAATGGATGGCTCTGACTTCAACTTGAAAAGGAGCCAAGTAGTTGACATTTTCTAAATGTGATACTTTATCATTTGGTTCCATGTGGCCAACGGATGAAGACAGAAGATCATAACAATGATTACTGAGCTCGGAAAAAGCCAAGAGCCTCTGTGCTTTTTAGAGATCAGTGTGTCAGGGAGATTGAGTGATACAGGTCAAATGTGTTTATGTGCTCACGATACCTCAGCATGTGCGAATGAAAACAAACCATGCCTCAGCCCCATTTCACAAAAGCAACTCAGTGCTACCATCATCTTTTGTTCCATTTCAACATTTTCTCACAGTCACTTAAAACTCGATGTGATCATCCGCCCTGAAAATAAATGTGCTAACTGCAAACTCCTATACTATAAATATCGGCCTTTAAACGTGCCTGAGCAAGTGAATGTCTGTTTACTGATTACTAACAAAGTTCTTCATGATGAACATGTACTTTCTGGAAATCACTCATTTGCAATCATCTCTTTGTCCTCATGTCAGTGGGAACATTTTATATCACAGAGATGTTAACTAGAGCCACCTCACATCAGGGCATATCAGATGGACTAACGTAAATACAGATACATGGTTGATGTCATGTTAAGCGGCACACTGACTGTAAGCGACAGACTAGTACAACACATGCTGAAATAAAAAGGCATTATACACGATAATCTTTGAAAACTGAACTGAGCAAGGCTGTTGTGCCAGCTAGCATTGTGTTTGCAAGAAAAAAAATACTTTTTTAGTTAGGGTTGTTTTATAACTGCACTAGAGACAAAAAATCTAATGTCTTGCTAATTAAAATCAATTTACATGTTTTATTAATGTATTTGAATAAGCTGACAGTATCCAGTCAAACTCTGGATCATAATTTGGTTTTGTTATTTAAAGTTTGAGAAAATTAATAGTGTTCCTTCAGTAATCATTAAACATAAACACAATATTTAAAAATCTGGGGTTTTTTTACATTATGACCATATTTAAAAATGAACTGTTGATATTTTTGTTTCAAAATGTTTTGAAACATCATCATTTGACAAAATGCACTGGAGCACTGGGGGACACGTAATGTACGGTCGCTGTTTCTTTGCTGAGAGATTTGAGAAACAATCAAGTGTTAAATCCAATGTAGAACAGACTTCATACATTTGGAATATGAAATTTTGAGAAACAAAACAGAGTAGAGAAGTTGCAGAAAGAAACATCTGCCAGATAGTTTCTAATTTCCAAACCTATAGGTGAACCTTGTCACATGTGTTAAAAGTCTTTAGAGGACAGAAAAAGCCTAAAGACTTGTGTTACAGATCTAATAGCGTTCAATACCAATTAGAGAAGAACAGAAACATGTGAACTGGACATTAAATATCCACAGGTATGACATTAATTGTACAAGATCTGCAGTGACTGTTACATTTTATTCAGCTCAAACTTAGGTCACAGACTTCAGACTGTCACTGAAATGCTGTCGGTGCTGGTTAGATCTGACTAAACATTTCAGTGCAGGGATGATGATTCACAGACAGTCTAGATAACAGATTTTATTCTGAACCAAAGATGGACACACGACTGTAGGTTAACGAACAAAAAGTTTAGTCTGATCCTCCATTCTGGAAGAGTTTGCCCTCGGTTTTACACACCTGTCATCAGTTATGTTGAATGGACTTATTTCTCCTGTAGGTCTATATAGTCTGAATGGTTTTGCTCTGTAACACTGGAGCCAAGCTGGTGTCACGGCTGAAACAAACTAATAGTTTGTATTTCTTTCTGCTCATTTAAATAAATTCAACATTTAAAACACCTAAAACTTGATTATGTATCGACATTTTTAGAAACCAGAGGCGCTCTCGTTTTGTATTTCTCCCTCATGTGAGCACCTGTGGAGTTGGTTGAGAGCCTGATGTGCTCTTTGTGGTTTGTCTTCTTTAATAAATATTGCTTCTTGCCAATTTGTGAAACACTTACAGTAACTGAGGTAATGTTTTCCACTTGGTCATCGAGTTGGTCTTGACAGAGCTTGGCACATTGTTCAACTTTCTAGTCAGATCCTCATCTGATCCAGCGTCTGCTTTAGTTTCTGAGACACTATCTGTGGGAACGTCAGTTCTCAAATATGTATTTAGAATGAGATGAACCATGTCCAAGGTTTCTATTTATCTTCGCTGGAGGACACTTCTGTTAAACTAAAAAAAGACGGGCCATGTATTGTTCAATGGAATTACCACATCTGTATGCCTCTATGTACATGTCTAAAGGTCCCATCTAAAGTCACACTCCCTATTTGATAAAGTCCTCTCCAAAAGTATTAAAATGCCAAAGCCACACTGAAAACATTTGCTTTTAAGGAGGGTGTTTTCATATAACTGAAATAAAGCAACATGGAAAATATCAGCTTTTATATCAGTTAATCTAAATATTTAAAGTAAAGAAATGTGTTATTTGGATACACTGACTTCATCAAATTGTTGAATTCCTGATTTGATATGCTTCAACGGCAAATGTCAGAGGTTTGTTTGCTCGTTTTGCATATTCAGTTGACTGACTCGGCCAGTAAAGAAATGAGGATGATGAAATTCTTTGAGTTGACAGCATAGATGATGAAGCTCCTTTAAATTCTGATGTATATCTCTGTAAATTGCCAGACAAAATGTTTCATTACACCTCTAAATTTATTCTGCTGCTACAATCACGAGTTAAATTATCAATAAAGATTAGTGAATCTGACACACACACACAGGCTCCTATTAACCAAAATCCTTAACCAAAAGAAATGCCACATATTTGAGTGTTTTTAGATAAAACTTAAGTTTTAAATGTGAAACTGGCACGGTATCCACCATTTTGTTAAAAGTAGTACAATTTCTGCACACACTGCCTCCTTAGTGGTGGCACTAATGCAAAAAAAGTGTACTAATCTGTATAAGAGGGTAGATTTAAAAAGATGTCTTTGGGCATTTAAGTTGGATGACTTACTGACCAGGTTAGAATTTGCACAAAAGTGCAGAGATGAGCAACATGAGATCTGTAAGTTTTAAACACCGGTGAGTCCAAGAGTGACTTTTACTAAAGCGAAGGACGGGACAGAGATGTGAAAAAATAAAAAAGCATCTGCTCATGATCCAGACCATGTAAAGCTGAATTTACGCGTTTTTACGACACTGTGTTCTTATCTTTATTCATACTCTAAATAATTACTATTTTGTCACCATCCCAGTCCACAAAGTTCTGGACAGACTCTTTATGAACAATCGAACATTTGTGTCCATAAGAACTTGTTTTTTTACATTGAAAATATTAAGGCTTTATTTCAACATCCTTGACACTGTTTATGTGAAGCACTTCCACATACTGCGATATTTCTTTCACTTTCTCACATTGTTGGAACAGAAAATGTTGATAGTACATATTGAATAGTAGAAACTACACACTGTTTTGTGTGTCACAGGAGGATGATGTGAACCTGGCTTTAAGAATCTTGTGGTGCGGCCTCCACATATTTCTGCTCGCGAACTCTCACAATGTTTCTGTCATCAGCTCTTTTGGTTTCCCAAACTGATTCTGTACATGCTGCTCAGGACATCACAGGTTTTTTTCTTTTTCAAGAGATTTCTATTGTTTACGCCCAGTGTTTGTGCAGTGGCTTTAGTTGTTTTTCTCACCTGTTGACAGCTATCTTCATCTTAATTATCTTTTTAACAATAAATGGAGTCTTTGCACGTTAACTAGAATCAAGAGAAATTACAACTAGTTGTTGATTGAACAATGAATCTAAGAGGGCACACATGGATAAGAAGTGACCCCTGTCAATCATTGCCTCATTCCATGTTGTTTAATATATATGTCTGTGTAAACAATAGGAGCTAAAATTTAAATTCAGACTTCTGGCTCATATTCATCTTTTGATCTTAAACGCAAAAGTCGCCAGTTTACAACAAAAGTACTAACTGATCAAGCTATAACAAAAGTTGTAATGTGATGACCTGACACGGAACACAAGCACAATATGGACAACTGGCAAATCCTGGCAAAGGTTTTTTGAAGGAAGGTTCTTCCATCTTAAAGAAGTTGACATGAGAGCAACTTTCGCTGAAGCTGTTTATGGGCGTCTACTGATGTAAAGTAGAAAATCTGAGTTATGGAGCATTTCTGTCTTCTAAAGAAGTTTGGTCCAGTAACATTTTCAGAAAAAGAAGGAAAGTAAACTGAACAGGGGAAGTTTATCAGTTTTAGGTGGACTGTGCTGCACTTCCAGTAATATCCTGGCTTGTTGTGTCTGGGTTCATCTGAGAAAACCCAGTGTATGACAGACAGATCGTGTCACACCTACAAAGAACAGATCTTTTTTTTCTCATCACTGTTATTCCAATATCTGTGTGTATGTTTCTGTGTGTGTATGTGTGTGCTTTGGTCTAATAACCATTACTTCTCATGCACATTCCTGAGTCTGTGCCTCCTGCAAAGACCGTGAGAACAACGTGTAGAGGGATTTTTTATGCTCAATAAATGATCAATCACCATCAGCTAGACCTTAAATCAAACGTTTCATCGCTGGCACATGTGCCGCTTCTGCTTCCCTGCTAAAGAGCGCAGCATGCACAGTAGTCCGTCACCTCATGGCTTCAAAGCTGTTGCTCTGTAATCATAAACACAATATGGGTTTAGAAAGTGTTGATGACAATTACTCCGGGTATTGCACAAAACCAACTTTGTTTGGCTGCCAGGATGAATGAAAACAGGTGAAAACAACAAATGACCTCAATAACTTATTTGTGTTGACACAAGTTTAATATTTGAACAGGGTTTATTAAACTGTTTCATCTCATTAAAAAAAAACTCTATCCTATCATGTGGGTCCCTGCATAATACAGGACTGTGATCCCCTGCAGCTACAGCTCCAACTTTGCAGCACTTAAAGAGAACCCGTTGCTCACCTGTTCAGGATTATGGAAGGCAATGGACTTTAAGTCCATGTACGACAAAGACATTTCCATACATCTGTTTGTCAGTCACTTTTATGAGAATGACCTACTCTTCCACTTCTGTCTTCATATCTCCGGCCAACAGGGGCAGGGCCAGAGAAGGAAGAATAGCAGGGGGGAATTTTTTGGAGGGCTACCCCAAGATCTGATTGGTCATGCCCGGTGCCGCCCCTCTATCAGAGCTATAAGGTAGTAGGTAGCTCCAGTAATACTCTCAGCACAGGAGAAGGGGACGTGTGTACAGCTGGAGTAAATTACAAATAAATAGTTAATAATATTTTAATTATATTTTACCATTATCTATTTGCAATCAACATTTTTCCTCCAAGAGAATTGTAGGACTATATGAAATAAGTTACATATTTGACATTTTTCATACTTTTTTACTCTGAAAAATATGTTTATATTTAAGAATCTAAAACCTCTTAAGTCATTTTTCAAATCTCCTTATTTTGATCGTGTGTCCTTGTCTGGACACCGCACTAAAACAATTCTCGATCTGCCCCTGTACAGTAGGTGTGTGTTTAATGAATGTGAGTCATTGGGAAGGACATAACTTTAATAAAGCTGTTAAACTGTAGCATAATGTGCTCCATTGTTTTAAGGTCTTCACTGTTTAACGTGACAGCTAAAGAATTTCACAGATTACTAGTAAACTTCATTTTCTTTAGCTCACTATATCTCTGCCTTTTTAGCTCACACAATTATGAAAATGTTTTCCCTGGTTTTGTTTGGTGAGCAGGGTGAGATGTGTAATATGTGGCTCTAACCTAAATATTAGCTGTAGGACAACTGAAGAAGTGTAAAACGTGCACCAACATCATGGTGTGATGTGAGTTATTGTTTCCTACACAAGGATCATGCAAATGTTTTTGTTCGTGTCTTAAGTTGATTTTGATTTTGATGACAAAGATTTCACTTTGTCACCGTATGTGTTATTAATTATTGATACAAATATTCATTTGTAATCAGCTATCAGAAGTAATGTAGCTGGCCTCCTCAGTTTTTAATGCCAACTTTCACACTTCAGTAATTCTGCCCTATTACAGGTCTTAGTGTATAAAATATAGTATATTATTTCTATTTATGAAATATTATGGTTGATAATGTTAAAATTTTAGTTTTTTCAGCTTTCCAGTCAATTATTACAGTAATCACTATGAAGTCACATAGATGATATTAAAATATACATGTTTGGGGGGGTTTTGTAAAAAAACTGTTTCAGAAATGAAAAACATCCTACTGCCACCATGCTATGGTGTCACTATTTATGAAAAGATGTTAGTTTATCTGTGGATCTGTCTTTTGTGCTACTGTACTTGAGATGTAAAATGTGGAAAAATAAACAGCAGGTTTTTTCTGGTGCACTAATTTTTAAATAAACTTTAGATGCCATGGTTTTAAAAAATTGTTTAGATGTAAATATCAGCAAATGTAATGTTCAATGTCAACTAATATCAGTAGAATCTTAGCACAGACACTGAGCACACACTGTTTCCTTACAGATATTCCATCGTGAACCCTCTCAGCTTCTTCTTAACATTTTTTTCCAGAGACATCTGCCTTGTGCTGGGCACACATTCTCAACATTTGTTTGGTGACATCTTAACAGTGGAAAAATATACCTCAGTTCTGGGAACATGGCATTCAGTGGTGATGTTGCTGTGCAAGAGCATTCAGCTATTAAGAGCCAACTCAACACCGGCGTGTTTGGTTCTGCTCAAAGCCTCGTAAAAGCAAAGAGCATCTAAAGCTCCCTCATTTGATCCAAACTTTAATTCATTCCTTATAATGTAACGTTTCCCCCACCATCACCACTGCCCCTCTGGGGAGCGCTGGCAACAAATGAAACATCACCTCCGATCCTCCAACATAACTCCCATTACCCCAACCAAGACCCCCACCCCATCTATTGCTTTCATTGCAAATGAATCTTTTTTGAAAAAAATTATGATGACGAATGACTGCTGGAGGCACACATCGTGTTATACTATAGGAACATGCACCTTTCATAGGCAATGAAGAGACTGATGAGGGGCCATTCCATCACTTCAATTAGCTATTTCTTGGGTACATTAATTTGTTCATTTAACTCAATAGGACTAGAATTCAAGAGCAATCTTCGTTAAGCCATCGAAGAATTTCACAAACAATTCCTTCACACTTATGTAACTCTGTGCTTTGTTTGTTTAATACACACAAACCATCTGATTACCTTAATGATCAGTCTATTTTTTCTCATAAAAGCACCAAACATTCATGAAAGCCGTCGAACACTTTTAAAACAGATGCAGTCTGTCCTCGGTCTGGTGTGCATCATACCAGGAAACATCACCAGTGGAAACACCCACCAACACCTGCTAGTTTTGCTCACTACGGCTGCTGCTTGGCAATCGCCCAATCATCCTTTTTTTACAACTCTGTCTGGAAAGTTCTGATGAGGTGCTAAGTGTCTAATAAAGGGTGAGATGAAACTCCTTAAATCTCTTTATCATTTGCCAAGGAATGTACCAACTTCTAACTGGCAGTACAGTCCTTAGACCCACTTAAAGTTGTGATTTAAGGAGCTAAACCAAGCACCTAAATGTCAGGTTTGTTATTTGCTCACTAATGAACGGAGTTAACTGCATTGCCAGAAGGTTCCACACACAAGGTGAGGAAAGTTATTCACTTCGCGCAATTTGCCATTTTGAATCGTGTGTTTGTGAGAGGCCATCGGTGGTCCAGCTTCAAAATTTAACGAGCAAACCTTACTCAGTACCACAGGCTTCAAGCTTACATGTAAACACATAACCAGATAAAAGAATTGCCTCTCGCAACATCCTGCTGCGTTGCTGGAATCCAGAACATCCAGCTCAATTCTGAGAAGAGGCATCCTCTGAAAAGTACATTTCAGTGTGCGGAGATTACTGGAGCGTGCGGCCAGAACTATAGGAGAACTTTATATTAATCTCAGCTTGTAAATAAAATGACCTGTGAAAATGAACAGTCGCAAAGTTTCCATATGAGACAGTGGTGGATTTAAATAATAGCAAGAGGAAATATTTTGATAAATGTTCAAATTAAAGGCTAATGTGGGACTCATGCATATGATTTGCATTGCCCTGTGTGTGAAGATAATTTTTTATCTGAAAGATTTTTGTTTGCTGTGAAAAAAAACTGGGACGCAGAGATTGACCATGTTACATGTTAACTTCAAATAAATCCAAGTAAAACATTGGTGGTTTCACACCACCAGGGCTGGTTGCTATTTTCTGGCAGATGCTAAATCACTGTGTCGGTCTCGCAGGTAGGAGGTAAAATGCATCAGAGGAAGAAGAAAATGAGAAGAGTGCCGGTTCCAAAGGGGGCAACTGGAAGGTAAATGTGCAAGCAAAGAGGGGGATACATTCTGGAAAGCCCCCATAATAGAATCTGTACAGATAGTCGAAATAAATGACACACACATGCACATACAAACAGTGTCATGGGTGAGTGACACCTACACACACTAACATGCTCCTGTCTGCACACGCAGAAGCTTATACAAACACACATTTTATTTATTTAGATTCATAAAAACCTCAAAATGTTCAACAAAAGCTGTAGAAGATTGAAATAAAAAAAAACAACAGTAACAGTTCATCATGCAATATCCAAGCACATAAAGTAAACAATTTTAACTAACTTCCCATCATCCTTATATTACATGCTATATATTGTAACATGCAATGTGCATGCCTATCAAAACCCACTTTGGTTTTAAGCTGGAAGAGTGTGTTTCACTTGCTCGCAAGCTTTTCTGTTTTTAAATTTAAGAAAATGCATAGAAAAATTGCATATGTGTTTTACACTACATGTCCTGAATATCCCAGCAACCTGACAGTTCAACAAGCAAACCCAGAGCCAGAGGTTTTTTTTTTGTGGTCTGCAAATTGTTTATCGTGTTATAGCAAGAAGACGTAGCATAGCAACACTGTTTAAAAAACAGTTGAAAAAGAAGTTCATCTGCCCATAACCCTTAATTTTATACTAACCATTTAAAATGCCTTAAAAATCATCTTCCTCTAGCGCTGCACTTGTTGCTGCTCAGAAGGGAAAATAAAGAATTTCTGCACAAATGCTCTGAGTGGGATTTAAGGTTTAAAACCTATTACAGACATCTGAGACTTACAAGGCACCATTTTTTTTATCTACTGTATCCATCTGTATGGAACGTCAACCTGAAGACAACTCAGGCACATTTTACCACCGTAATAGCTTTTCTTGCTACTTTGCAATATAAAACACTGTTGTTATAGCTCTGGACAGCTGGATGAAAGTCAGTGTTGGTCCTGGCCTGCGCCAAGCCAAAAAGCTGTAACAACAAGAACAAGCACTAACTCAAATCTCTACAGGGTTTATTTGGTTTGAGTTCCACGCTGTCAGATGCTGGCAAACCTGTTTTTGGCCACACAGCAGAGCAGCGAGGAAAATGAATTTCGAAAAGTGCTTCATCGTAGCACTTGATTTATCTCCTTTTCAGATCAGACTAAATTAAATGAAGAAAAAAAACTTGTCCAAGAGGCATATTTTATAAATGTGTTGCACTTCTTGGTCTTACAGCTTTTAGAGAATTATTTAATTGTGGATTCTCTCAAAATTCTAAAACTTGCTTATGTAAAGGAAAAGGTTTGGGTTTTGTAAAATTTGCTTTAGGATAAGCAGTACGATGGGTGGATAACTGGTTGTTATGTCACAATTTTTCACACTTCACTACCAAATGAACAAACGGGTCTAAGGTGTCTCATAGTGAGCAAACCTTTTAACAGAGCCTGGCTCGGACTTTCTCCAACAACATTTTCCAGGCAGTAGTTTCATTTTTATTGGCTACATATAAAAGCTAGGGGCAACTGTGGCTCAGAAGGTAGCGCAGTCCCCCACCAATCCCAGGGCTATTGGTTTAATTCCTGGCTCCGCCGGTTACATGTGAAGTGTCCCTGAGTAAGACACCGAACCCCAAATTAGTTGACCGAGTGAAGACCAGCTGCTTAGCCTGCCTGTGTCTGGCTGTGTATGTTATTACGGGTCAATGACGACCAGCGTTAAGTGCTTTAGGTACAGATAAGGATATGACTTATGTTCATATTACCATTTAACAAATATTTGCTGTCAAGTTACATGGAAGAAGTTTGCTTCTGTGTGCACAGTTTAATGTAACTAATGCTGAGGATTTCACCATAACAATGTAAACCAAAAGGGAAAAGTGGAGCTGGATATAGACATAGCAAAAAATGGCATACAGAGAGAGATAAATGGACAGAGAGAAACACAGCCAGACACAGGCAGGCATGCAGGTGAGCTGGGCTCAGCTGGTCCTCACCTGTGCAGAAAGGACAGGTGTGAGTGTGTCGGCAGCCAAAAGGCACCTCACAAATCCATCCAGCAGCGATAGGGGTGTGATGGTCTTCACAGGACCCAGAGGAGAAAACATGTATGCATCGTGCGTGTATCCTGGCCCACACTAACGTTCACCCCCACAGATAACACATTCCACCCGGCTAAACAACCGTGAGAGCAGTCAGTGTCATCAGAAAAATCCATAACTATATAGCCAGGGATGTTCACAGACTCACATCTGCGCACACAGTACCCCTACACCTTAATCAGACCCTCCCAAAAAGGCACTGAGGTGCATCGCTGAAATTTAAACCCTGCACGGACAACACACTTTGCTGCTGCGAGGCACAGCAGCTCATCCTGAAAGATGTAATTTCTCTGGGAGAGAGTGATGTGGGGGATGCAGGGGTCATGGAAAGTGGGCTGGAGGTGGAAGAGATAAAGAGGAACTTTAGTAATACACAGAAATTGGGGAAGTGGACACTTGCTGGTTCTCCTGCATATTAGTGTGAAGGTTGTAGTCTAAGATAAAAGTACTTGCAAATAAATGAATGAAAAAGCCATTTTTAAAATGGCTGCAAATACAAAAATCAAATAAACCACAGAGAATATTAATATTTCCTTTCTGGTGCTGTTCTTCCTGTGTTCACAGATATTTCCTTTGGCAGCTCCAGTTTCCTCCCACTTGGCAAATATATGGCAAGTCTGGTGAGACAGGAGACTTGAATTTGCTCATTAGTGCGAATGTCAGCAAAAGGGTGTGTGTCTGCATTCAGCCTGTGTGGAACATGTGCCCGATGTTTTGCTGTTGCTTTGTTGCCCTTTCCTCTCTCCACTTTCCACTCACCCCAACTGGTCAAGGCAGATGGCCGCCCACCCTGAGCCTGGTTCTGCTGGAGGTTTCTTCCGTTAAAGGGAGTTTTTCCTCTCCATCGTTGCCTATAGCTGCTCAAGGGGGAATTGTTGGGTTTCTTTAAATGTCTTTATAGTCTTGACTTTATTATATAAAGTGCCTTGAAATTACTTTGTTGTAAATTGGCGTTATATAAATAAAGATGAATTGAGTTAAATTGAACAGTAACCTGCACAGGTTGTTTCCATGTCTTGAACCCAGTACATGCTGGGATTGGCTCCTGGTGTCCATGAATAGATAGCTATGGAAAATGTATGAACGGATAAAAGATTGTCTCGTTATGGTTACGCTCTCAGCGGCGTCCTATACTCGAATTATTAGTGCTTTATGATCCCTGCAAGAGCTGAAGAGGAAATGTGTCACTGCCACCATGTTTGCCATCTTGGCACTGTGAGGAGGTGGGTGCTTGTGTGTGGGAGGCAGGAGAGACTAATGTGCATGTACCCAGTTGGCAGTTAAGAGTCATTAAAAAAGGGCGTGAGGGAGCCATCCAGCGGTTTCTTGTCATTAATGAAGAACAGCACTGACACTAACCACAGGAACCCACAAATACACACAAACACTGTAAACACAAAATGAAGCACATATGCACACATCCAAATACACCCGTTGACTGTTTGTTCTTGGCTCTTTACTCCCTGCTGTTCTCTGCTACAAACACTTTTTTTCATTTTTCTTCTATCCGGTCGTATTTAGTGTGATGACCCCATAAACGGACTTCAAGACGTGCACACAAAGACAAACATGTAGTTTTACAAAAACATCAGTTCATGTGTGTAGTGCTCTGGAGAATATTAGGGTCACATGTTAGAAAAATAAGAGGAAAAGAAAGAGCTGCGTAAACCACAAAGTGGGATTTCTAATGGTTTATTTAAAGTACGCCAGTGCTTGTTGCGTAAAACTCTACTCTGTGATAAAACCTTGTGTACTGTAATGATGATATAATAGTCAAATATGGTCATCATCAGTGGGCCCTGAATAGGTGAAAGACAGATGAGGAAGTTGTGTGACAAGGCGTTCAGTCACCCCTCTACTTCCTGGGCCAACAACCCTCACCACTTCCATGCGAGTATCTTAAAGAGCATGTTTTGTGTTTAAAGCTGCTCTGCACTTTCTCAGCCACAGCTCTATCACTTCAAAAGCCCCTGAACTGCTTGTTTACAGGCTGCACAGCATTGATTGTATGGCAAACAGTCTGTAGGCTGGAGGACATACGGCACACAAAGAACCGCTGGCCGTCACTGCGTGGGATGCTGCTGATGCTTTTTCCGCTCCGGGCTGCCATCTAGTGGAACGCACGGACTGCAGTTATTGTGGGTTAGAAAATAATTACAGGATCTCACACACACATAAAAAACAAAAAGTGCTAAATGAATTCTGCCCCGTGGATATTCTCCATCTTCCTCTTCTACTTCGCTGAGCATGTTTTGAGTTTCGCTCAGCTGTTTAACATGGGGCTCTTACAGTGATTTGTGGCAGTTTGGCTCTGCTGTGCCTCTGCTCCCAGGCACTGACAGAACAGCTCTCACCTTACCTCGATCAACCACTAAAGGGGCTGTTGAGGGCTTCCTCGGGGTGGATGAGGGCACCGGGATGACCTGAGGGCGGGGGAGGTAAAGTGAGAAGGGGTGGAGGACTTGCAGGTGTCCAAACTCCCCTGGCTACAGACAGGTGCACTGCACCTGTGCCACATATGTTTAGGCCCTCGCACGTGCGCCTGTGAAGTGTGTATTACCATCTGGGTGCTATGAAGTTTATTTCTTCTCCCCAGACACACCTACCACCCTGCCTCGTCCTGTGAAACACATACATTCCACCATGCACCCCACGCATCTGTGAAGGGTAATTCATGTGTTAGAGGTCAGCTGTCTAATTGCTTCCTATGCATCACAGATGTTTGCAGCATCGATCCATCAGACGCATCCAGAACTGATAAGGATATTGTGACATCACTCCCTCAGGCTGCAGGGATCCTCCCTACAGCTTTGTGTGGCAGAAGTGCTATACATGCGTTGCTTCCAGTATTTACACAGATTCGGGTTTGTGAATGACATTAATACTATTTTCATGATTTTAATTTTAATATGAAACTAGAGCCAGCAGCTGTGTATTTTGCAAGCCTAGCTCAAAGTCCACCCACCGGCACCTGTCCTTCACTAATTAGTATGTAATATAATGTTTGCTTAATCTATTCTGCAAAAAAAACTTTTACGCTTTTTTTTTGTTTTTTTTGCAAGGAGCCATTTCCAGTTTTCATGCTAAACTAAGCCAATTTGTTTCTCAATTTTCAACATGTTCAAAAATTTTTCAACTCTTTCTTTAGAGAGAAAAATTGCTACACTCCTCGAGGGTGTAGTCCACAAAATAAGTTTAGATAAAACTCCACGCTTATTGAATCTGACTAGAGACAAACAGTGTTTTCAGTTCAGTTCCAAAAACAGAGATCACTTTACTCTTTTTCCACTAATGCAAAATACAGGTGCTACATATTTACTGTATGAGCTGGTGGTGGCTTAACCTTCTACAATGGGCTAAAGAGCCATGATGCCATGTCATTATGAGGCTTATACATTTGTCTTGCTGTCCACAATAACCCCGCTGCCCGGCCCCTAAAATAATTGGTTCTTGGTTCTGGCCCAGGAAGGAGTTGGTGTTGCGCTCAAAGCAGATTTCCTGGTTGGATGCTGACTCAAAAACAGCCACACTGTCTTGGTGGACAGGTTTTCACCAAAGTTCACCTCTGTCGCCATGTTTGAAGGAACTGTCAGACAAGACATGTTCCTTTAGGTTCAAAGTTTGGATGACCGGATGACATATTTCTTTATTTCAAAACTGCAGACCGCTCTATTTTTCACAAATGTAGCATCATTTGTTGTGATTTGAAGTTTCCTTGTTGTGCATACACAGTATTTATGTTGGAATTTCATAAAAATGCAAGGCAATGCTTTCAAGGCTCTTGGTAAAGGAGTTCTATAGTTTCAAGAAACAACGACCTAAATAAAAAATATAATTTAAAAAATAATAAATCTAACCAATAATTGGGATGTGATATTTACTGACAGGTCAAGTCTCAAATAACTATGTCAAGACACTACTCCGCTGCAGTTCGCATTCAACATAAAGCAAAACCAGAGTGACAAGTACACACATGGATACACACACAGAGAATTTCCTCGACGTCTGGACAGCATTACGGGTTGTAGAGAGGAACTCCCTTCCCCATCATCCTCCATAATTATAGTCTGCATCGTTGGAGAGTAAGGGCTCTTGAAAAGCCGTTTAGTGCACACACACAACATACACACACACTACTCCTTTAAACACTGTACGAGAGAGCAGCTGATTTAAAACTAGTGTTCAACACAGCGGGGTCTCCTGTTATGGCAAAAACAGTACAGATTTACATGTGATGAGCAAAGAAAATGCCAAATGAAAGAGGACAGAACTGATAAATAGAGAAAAGGCTGAAGTCTCTACCTGTCTTGTGGAGTCCTTTGAATGTACTTGATGATGATAGACAACACAAGGGCACTGTGGGAACTGTAAACAAAACCCACCGCAAGCAATGGCGACCCGGGTATCACATAATGGTGCCTGGAACTCTGCCTGTGAAACGAGGCAAACAGGGAAGTGTGGTGGAAAGGCAGAGGCCCAAATGATAAACAGAGTGATGGGTAATGTACATAAAGTCCTGCTGCATCGCTCTCAGGAAATGAATAATGAGCCAAGCAGCAAGTAAACTGTGGTTGGAAAACAACAAAAGCTGCTGACTAACTGCAGTGGTGTGTGGTGAGGTGGGGACGCCCTGTCATTTGGGCTCCTGCCTTCACAGAGAGGCCCCCTTTCGTCTAAACTTGCTCCGTTTGTCAGAATTAAACATAATCGGGGCTCTAAATCTTTTTAGAAAGTTGCAAAATCTGCTGTTAGACCTTTTTAAGTCCACTAAAGAGGAACTTCCTTTTTTTTGCGTATGGGTTAATAACAGGCAGTGTAAAACGTTTTTGGTACCACAAAGGTAGAAAAGTGCGGTACAAGTGCAGGCCCATTTGATGTAACTGCACTGTTGAAACGTGTAGTGTAACATGTAATACTTTGGCCTCCTAATTTAATTAAGACTGTTCCAACTTTAATTCACAGCAACCTTATGAATCTGTACAACTAAGTGTACATGTACTAAAAAGTAGAATCCTTCATGTTTTTTATAAATAGAAAAGCTGCATTTACAATTAAGCCAACTCTGGTTTAAGACAACAATGTATCTATACTCAAATAAAGGGGATTTTATATCTTTATTTGCAAAGAAACAAGTACAGGCTTAAAATGATGAGAAAGATTTGAAAACATTTACTATAAAATCAACTATACCAAAAAACTTTGTTTTCCATAGACAGGTGTCTGAGGGTTTGTTTCCACTCAAGTTTTTCTTCTTTTGTTATATGAAGACACTTAGAAAAGAAAGTCATTTGTCTTATGACCGCAAAGTCATTTGTTTACTCTCCATTCACATTAGATGTCTGCTGTCCTGTCCAGTTCCTGTAAAGAGACATGAAATTAAAAACAACCCTTATGTTTTTATCCCAAAAAGGGGCCTGAGTTAAAAATGTGTTTTGAAATTTGACTCCACAATGAAATAAATTCTCTGGACTAAGGCGTAAATTTAGTGTCCCTGGTCAGGGGCTATAAGCCGCCAATATCCAGGCTGAGAAATAATATCTGGGTCTGTTCACAGTAGATGAGCCAGGCTGTCCAGTTCTGGTATAACTGTAAAGAGACATGCTTAAATTAAAAAGGAACCCTTATTTTGTTTTTATCCCAAAAGGGGCCTGAGTTAAAAATGTAGTTTTGAAATTTGATCAGCTTCGATTTTTCCATTAATAGAGAGGTGTAAAAATCATTTTGCTTTGCCATAGTCTTTTCTACAGCCCAGTCAATAAAAAAGAAAAAAGCCCCAAATATATGTAACTGTAATTGAAGACAACAAGGTTTTCATAAATTTCTATCTTCAGCATTACAGGTCTGTGCTGGTGTTTATTACTGTATATGAATCGTTATGAAACCATATAGTTAAACAGAGTTTCTTTAAGGAAGCTGTTCGTTAATGAGAAATAAAGGCATGAAAAGACAGGAAGGCAGGAAGTGGGAGGACGGATAATGAGATAAGTTGGATGTAATGACTCCAACTGTGGATCTGTAATTTGTCAGCTGCACCTCTATTGTGCTTGAATGTAACCACCGATGGAGGGCTCCGTTCACTGTGTATTAAATTTAATGTTCACACACACCAGGCTACAAACCAAGGCAAACTAATGCAGATAGGTGTGGACTGAGCCCTACTTGGATATAAAAAAAACTCACTGACCTGTGATAGATACCAGTTAAATGTAATGAAACAACTGTGTTTGTGTGTGCGTGTCATACAGGGCCCTTCATGGGAGCAATTTGGGGTTTTGAAGTGGAATGGATGACAGAGTCAAAGATGGATTGTTTTCCATACGATGTGTGATTGAGCCATTTAGGGTTCCAGTATAAAAGAAATGAGCCGACCATAGCCAGATGGTGAGGATTTACCCCAGACAGACAGAGAGACACCATCACTTCCACTTGGATGACAGGCACATAAAAACATACTAAACATACTACATCCATGTCCATGACGCGTACTTATGCGGTTACATATACAAACAGGTCCATGAAATACACATTCAAAGCATGAGGCAGGCACACACATGTTCTCATTTTACATAAAACAAGTCATATCTCTGTTGCTGTTCATGCTCAAACATACGAAGACATGAAATATTGAGCTGCACACACAGGTTGGTGGTGGGCACATGTGTTCTCATTTACAACTATGCAACTACAATACATAACTTAAAAACAATGAATTCAGTTGTGCTTACAATCAAAGAATGAATAAAATCAGATTATACAGTTACATTTACAGTCCTACATTAGTTTTCATACTCATTCACTTTTGTTATGTTGTGAGTTTACCAAAACCAATTTAGCACTAAACCCCCATTATGACAAAAATAATTTTTTTCAGTTCTGAAAAAAATACAATGCAGTGTTTACAATATAAGGAAAAACTAAGTACACATACACATGTACGATGTGCACATACCTCTGGCTCCTTGATCTTCTCCATGGTGATGAGGCGTCGTGAAGTGTGGCTGGAGAGCGTCTGCTCACAGTTACTGATAAGCCGAAGACATGGATGAAGAGGAACCATCTCCTCACAATACCTAGAAAGGGGAGACAAACACACACCCGTTCTCAGAAATACTGTACCAATCAGTCTGTTAAAGCAAAGAGCAGAGATGGACATAAAGTCCGTGGCAGACAACTCTACGTCTGAACTGAATGCCCTCACTGTCCACACCTAAAGACCTAAATTAGAAGATTTGGTGGGTGGCCGTGGTGACAGTCTGAAAAGAATGAGAGAGCTGCTGGGACAGGCACAGGCTAATTCTGCTACATAACTATTGCCAACTTTCCTTTCTCAATCCATGCTGCTTTCTGTTTGTTTCCCCCTTATTCGAATTACTAAACATTTGACCAGTAAAATATTGCAGTGCTTGGTTAATCTAACATATCACTTTCTTCAAAGACGGAGCTTGAAAAAAGTATGCTGACCTGACGGGTCGCTGGCTGGATCTGTCGTCACCAGCCGGGCCAGGCTAAGAATGGTGTATTTGTTTGCAAATTTGTGTTAGTACTGTAGCACTTCCTCCTGTGAGATGACCTCACATTTTAACAATACAGACAGCTTGATGAATATGACACATAAACCGAGTTTACACACACACACACACACACAGCAAATTCCTAAAATATTTTTTGTCCCAAGGTATTTTCATATATACTTACTCTGCGTTGTAAAACTGAATGTCTGGTTGTGGATGGTAACCACAGTAACCTTCCAGTGCTATTTAATGACTGGCATAAAATGCCCCAATATGTGTACATAAGTTAAAAATGACAACCTTAAAATTAAATGCTACCTCTGACAATAGTCACATTATGCCTTTGCTACATTTGTTTGGGTTATAATTAGTTCACTTTATGGCTGTGGTGACTGACATTCCATCATCTGTCTTGATACTTTTTCTTCATTTATTTTTTTATGGGTCGAAAGGGAAGAGAGTTAAGGGGTCTGACCTTGTCTAGACGCCGTCTATTGCTGAAAGGACTTTGTGTCACCTGTCATCACACACACACAGAAACACAGACACACATACACATGTGGTCTCCTCATTCTCATGAGGCAGACAGACACACAATCCCCACTGTTTCTATCATAGTCACTGCTGCAGAGACATATATGTTGGGGTGACAGAAACCTGATATCTCCCCCGTAGAGCCCCAGATTAGACCCAGGAGACAGGCAATGTCTGGCCTTACACACACGCTCAGGATCATGAATGCAGTTGTGCACAGAAACACACCCAGCCTCCAGACCCCAGAGACTGATATTTCACATATCTGACTCGGCTGGCCTCAGATGTTTGTTTTGGCATGGTGCTCCAACAGGCACAGAGTCAAGCACTAGTAGATGAGTAGCAAAGACAAATGTGTGAACATGATGACACACATGAATGCAAACTCACGTACGCTGGCCACACGCATTCACATTAAAAGACAACTGTGGTTCTGTGTGCTGTGCTCTCGCAAACACAAACCTAAATACTAAGTGCCAGAGGATGCATAATTATATCATCTCATTTCCGGCCATATAATCGGTAAGTTTTAACCCCCAGGGTTCTTTTTCTGCCCAAACGTCCGTTGCTGCCGGTGTCTGTTGTGGTTCATAACTTTACAGTCAAACACCTGCACTTCCACTCAGCACCCTCTGTTAACGCACAGATCATTTAACAATGCCCAACTTTGTTCAGAGGAGCTGCCTTGTATGTGGCCAAAGTATAAAGGAACTCACCACTGTCAGTTGTGGTTTGCTGTGGCCCAGCTGTATGTGCAGGAAAACCTCAACACACCTGTATACTGATGCGTATGAACACAGTCATTCATACAGGTGGTTACACATAATGGACAATGTTTTAAAGGAGGACAAATAAAATGCTGTTTGAGAGAAATGTTGGAAGGCAGAAAAGCCAAAATGAAAACTGTCTAACAGACTACTGGCCTTAAAGTAAAACAATGTGCGAGTACTAATGAACAATGCCAAATCTGATTATGAGCAGAGATTAATTGTTAAGACTAACAATAGATTTTACATGGGAAGGTTTTGCCTATGAAAAGCCTGTATCGTGCATTTTTTTGTATAAGCCTGCCCCCTATTGGTAAGAAATATTATTTGGACACCAGCATCATTTCAGACAATAGTTCTCCATCTAACCCATGAGGGCAAAGTACACTAGAAGTAGACAACGTAGAAACAATATATGAATCTTCACGCACCAAGGCACATTTTTAAACAAGCTTAAAAAGATAATACAAAAATATTATTAATAATAGTAATAATAGTAAGTAAGTAAAATAGAAAATAATGACTCTGTAGTAAGCAGGGTAATTAGCCTTAGCACACTTACTCTGGCCGGTACACGGGCAGCCAATAGACGAGCCTTCCACCCATGACCAGGTGGTGGGCAGAGAAGTTCAACAAGTCTGTGAAGATGTCACTCAGGTGGTACGCTTGGGATACAGGAACATGAGACTCTACATAGCTGGTTAAAAGAAGTTAAGTGAGTTAGATAAAAATGACAAAATATTAGCTATGAACATGAGCCAGCGGTTCACATCCCCAGGTAAGTAGGTGGACACTGTTCACTCTCAGGAGCTGGAGATGGAGTTCGACCAACCGGTTCAACATATTGACATGGTTCCTATGCGGCTGAGTGCCTAATCTGAAGCAGTAACTAAAAAGGCTCCTTAAAACAGCGTTATAAGAACTTTAATGGTTTATAGTTCCTGCTGTTCACACAAATGAAAAAGGGGGAACTTCTTATTATCATTATACGTTTTAAGGCAGTAATGGTAAAACTTTTAGGCGAACTTACATGCGCTCTGGGGGTTTAGTAATGTCTTTGTGGGACCCTGTTCTCCTTGTGGACTCGCGAATGCCATATGGCGCTGAGAACAAAAACACACAAGAATTACTAAACAAAATACAAAGTTTAACCAGTTATGAGAGCAACCCAAAGCCTAAGTAGATGTAGCTGCAGGACATGTAATAATGCTACCAGCATAAACGATTAAAACACCCCCTGATGATCCAAAACACAACAGCAGGTTTCATTTTTGATCAGCTGCACTGGCAGCAGCCCCTTCCCAACTAAACATTCACATCCAGGTCCACGGACCCTCTCTCCCAATGCACTCACCTAAAAAACAGAATCTGATGGTCCCTACACCACACAGTAAAATATGCCAAACAAATCTCAGTGGCCCCACAGGCACTTTGCACTTTGAACTCTGCACACTCACTTACATGAAATTAAAAACAACCCGTATGTCATGCATCTCACATATGAGATGCTTTGGATAAAAGCCCCTGCTAAATGTAAAGGTATGTGAAGTCTACAGTGCCTGGTTAGCACAATAGTGGCCACGCTTCATGTGTATGCACCAATACATTGTTCATAATCTGGCTAAACATATTTTCTTAGAATACAACTGTGATATCATCTTAAAATGCCTCCAATGATTAAGTGCAGGAATGACTCCACAGCTACGGACACAGATCACGTTTTTACATTCAGCAGGCCTAGAGTGTTAATAGCAGTAAACTTGGAACATACGATCAGTAATAATGGCATCGAATAGGGCAGCCTCTCTCCACACAGGCTTGGATGCATCAGACACCATGACATCTAAATACATCTTCTCTTTTCCATATTGTCGCAGATTGGCTCTAATATTCTCATCGGGTCCTCGCCACTTTTGGTTTTTACGGCTCGACCGACCTGAAAAAGTAAGACACTCTTTGAATATAAATAAATTCCTAGAGACTGTAGTTAATGTGCCACATTACCATTGGTAAGAAGTGCCAGTGAGAGAAAATTACCTTTTCCGTGAATAGTGTTGTAATCAATATCTGTTCCACAGACATAAGCTCCAAAATGAGAACATGCCACCAAAAGGCTCCCTAAATCAAATCGAGAGACAAAGAAGAGAAAGAATTTATTAATGCATAATTATCAAAATATGAGTCTGTGTCTAGAAAAATATTGCATGTGTGTTAGGGGTTAGCTCACCTGTACCAACAAAAGGGTCAAAAACAAGGTCATTCTCTTTGACCTTAGCATGATTGGCCATGATGAATGAGAGGCCAGCATCCATACTGGTGTTTCCTATGAAGTGTCTGTTCTTTACGCTATGGGAGCGAATCAATTCACGCTGACCATCTGCAATCTGGTGCAGGAATGTATGGCGATGAAAAGAGGTTAGATGTAAGATACTAGAAAATATTTTGGATGATATCTTTAAGTATGTATTAGAATAAAGATTAAGTAGTTTAAGTATAAACAAGTATAAACAGTCTGTGTCTCACCCATCTACCAAAGAAAATGTAGTCTGGATGCTCTGGGATGTTGTTGGGGTCTGTGCCATAATCTTCCAACAAACAGAAGATGTGCTGAGGGTTCTTCAGGCTCACTGTGCCCTCAAAAGGAAGATACTCCAAAGCCTATTAAGATAATAAAATATAAACATGGTATTACGGTATAGATTTTGTTTTTCATGCTGTGTTTCATCAAATTCAATTTGGAAAAAAAACACATTCAGCTGACTCTTGTCAGCTTTAATATGTTACTAAGATACGGTCAACATTTGACACGTTGTTTCAGAAGTGCAACTGTTCCAAATGGACTATTGGCAACAAAATATTTCTGCAACGTTAGAGAATCTGTAATTTTATAAATGAAAATTCAATGAACATTATTCATATATAAATGGTTGCAGGAAATTCCTGACAAAGCAACCTTCTTCACATATTTAATGTCATGATTTTGTTTCACTTTGTGTGTATCTGTCCAATTACTTTTGAAGCCTTGTGACTTTTGTGTAATCAGTGGCCTCATCTCTCACACAGTTCTTGCTAAGATGATATAAACCTACTCAAACTGAAGTACCAAGCATACACACATACACCTGTGCCATAAATACTCACATCAATTTTTTTTATTCTATCTGGAAATTCTAGAGTCTTGTTGAAGGTGTAGACATTGATTCTATATGTGGAGTCTTTCTGCATGAACCGCACCTGTAGGAAAATGCAGAGAAACAACACAAAAGAAAATGTATTAGCTTAAGTTTTTTATGATTTATATGATTTCAAGTTCAAGTATTTGTTGCCAACCATGTTTTCTGATGGATAATTCAAGAGGGATGTTCTGAGTTCACTGTGTGTACGTCCATGGCCCCACAGTTCAAAAGCAGACCTGGAAGAATAATGCAACAGTAATTACATCTATAGTGGAGTAATTTTAAGTAAATGGTAATATTTACACTATGTTCTGCATATTGATTGTCCATAAAAGTATAAATGAATATTTTAAAAGTTACTTTGCACAAACAGATCTAGCCATGATGCTGTGGACATCTTCCTCACTGAGACCATCCAGACACAAGAAAGGCGACTAGAGAGAAGCGAGGCAAAACGATAATTGACAATATGTGTGAAAGTGAGGTCTCTATAAAAAAGATTTATAAGTAAGCTTTCAATCATCACTCAGCCAAGTTATTTATTACAATAAAAAGGACAAAAAAGAGGACAGTGATCAAAATACAATGATAACAAATAGTGTTAGACGTGCAAACCTTTTCTTTGAAGTCTTCACAAGGATGGAATGGTTTTCCCCTGAGAGCCAGCAAAGACTTAATCTCCTGTGAGCATGAGCACAAATGATCAATCCACGCTTTTTAAAAACAGGCAGAGACATTGAAATATACTGTTTTATAACAAGTTCGTAAGTTCGTAATGAATTAACTTAGCCAAGTTTCTTCTGCCATATTCAGCCTATTTTCCCCAAAAAATCAACGACAGTAAACGCAAGACAGAACATTTAATAGGTCTGAATTACCGCCCGCCTGAAGTCCAGATTTTCTTGGGCAAGATGTAAAAGATACTGGAGGCATGATCGACTATTGGAGGTCGCCATTGTTGGTGCGGATTCAAAATACGTCCGAGTTCAAACTGAGCTCTGAAACAAAGTGCCCCCTGCAGACCAAATTACCATACATGGCAGAAGAATGTGATTTTTCACATCATTAAATTCCTTTAACTCACATTAAATTTCCTTGTATCATCATTTGGTTTACAAAGCGTTTTTTTTTTTTTTTACCAACAGAGGGGACCCAGTGTTTATTCATGCTGCTGGTTTTGGGAATCCTCGCATCATTGACGTTTACCTAGCTCTGCTTGAGTTATGGATACTGACATGCACACAGGTTAATAAATTATGACGAGCAAGAAACTTTAATAGGTGTCATGAATGTTTGCATGCACAAAGTCCGCTCCTATGTTATCTGCTTTATTTCAGAGACACCTTGTTATTCCCGCCCTCTCTGAACAGTGATTGGCTGCTGGGATCTTCTCTAGCAGGTCACTGGCAGAGACAGCTGTCTATCAACGCGGGTTTAGGGACAACAAGGCATCCGGAATCCTGCTGCTGTCAGCGCCGTTGCGCCATTGTTGACCTCAGCTTTCTATTTGCAGTTTGGATACAATAAAATATTATTGCAGGTGAGGATCAGTTCGTTTCAGTGACGTGTAAGTTGGATAATGTTTGATAAATGTTTACGTCAAATTTGAGAAAGGCCTACTGTACATTGTGGTTTCAATTATTCTTATGTCAAATAATATTCTCAATTTTACTTAGTTATTATGATTCTTGTTTACATTATGGGTTAACACTGCACCACGGGACTACAGTCTTACATGTAGATGTATAAAGCTGAAATACAACAGCGGTAGAAAGTTATTCATATGGTTCTTTTAAAATATTAAAACACTGACGTTTAGGCAACATTGTTTTCTGTATGCAGCCTAAAAAAAGAGTTTTCTCCTCCACAGATATAAATAGTTGCAAGGACAAATATCCAGCACCAGCATTATGGAAACAGACGACAACAGTTCACCTTCCATTCAATTCAGCCAGGACAGTGCCATTTCTGTGAAAGGCTTAAAGAAGAGCTGGCAAAAGTGGTCCAGTGATCATCAGGACTATCAGAAGCACAACCCCTTCAGTCATAACACCAGACCCAGTGTGGTGGTCCCCCAGAGAGGGCAGGATAACTATGGGAGGCCCCTGCAGGGCTCCATGACAGATCAGCGGGGAAAGGACGCTCACACACACGTCAGCAGAGAGGTTCAGGAGCTGTGTGAGGTGATAAGGAACATTGGAGAGCCGGGAGGCAAAGAAAGGAGTGAAAGCAGCAAAGGACAGAAAGGGATCACTGTAGAGTTTGGGAAACTCTTTAATCATTATGTGACTGTCTCTAATAAACTGGTGGGAATTCTTTTACGAGCGAGGAAGCAGAGGCTGGTTGACTTCGAAGGGGAGATGCTGTGGCAGGGGAAAGATGACCATGTAGTTATCACTCTGTTGCATTGACCAAAAGCATAGTGTTGATGCCTTAATTCATGTCACTGTTCATGTCACCTGCAGTGAAAAGGACACAGACTTGACATTTAATTCAAATGAAGTTCAAAAATCCTAAGGGAAATAAATGAATAAGAGTATATGACAAACAAAAACATACAAGTGAGATACAAGACAAGCAAAAGTCAAGGAGAAAGTCAAGGAGAAAATTTCCATTTTATGAGATTAAAGTATAACAAAGAGCAGAATATAAATTTTTTTGTTTGTTTGTTTCTTTTTTGTTTCTTTTTTAAGATTTCAGTGCAATTTGAAGATGTGGAAGAGTTCTGTTTTCAGCTGTTTTTTGAATATCCAGAGTGTGGTTGCTGAGTGTGCAGAATTTGGAAGCACATTCCACCAATCCCTGAGCGGAGGACTTTTGCTTGGTGTTTTCTGTGTGGTGCTGGGACCACCAGACGTCGTTCACTGGCAGAGTGCACCGGACGGGTGGACTGTAGACCTGTGTGAGGGAGTTGCAGTAAACAGGAGCTGTAGACCTGACCACCATGGAGGCAAGAGAAAGAGCAGTGAACCTAATCCAGACAACTACAGGAACCCATTGCAGAGATCTGAGGAGTGCTGTGACATGAATCCTTTTTGGTTTATTAAAAACAAGGCATACTGCTGATTTTTGGATAACTCACAGGGGTTTGATCGTACGTGCTGGTAACCCCATCAACAGTGCATTGCAGTAATAGAGACGAGATGTGACCAGAACCTTCACAATTAGTTGAGTTGACTATTCTGAGAGGTATGGTCTGATCTTTCTGTTGTAGAGGGCAAATTTGGATGCCCTAATTCTCTACTAGCGGTCAAAAGAAGACTTGTTAAGCAGCGAAATAATCTGTACTTGATTGAAATGCATTTTGGGGGCTTTTTGTGTGAAACTGTTTACTATGATGATACACCTCTGCCTTTTACTCAGTGATTTTTGTTTTTTTTTTGCCTCAGATTGTTTTTTTCAGACTGTTAAACAGTATCACCAGTGTGGTGTCCTGAAAGCATGTGACACTGCAAACTTTTAAGAAGCCTAATTTTTCTAAAAGTGCAGCAGCCTATAACTAGGTAAAGCTGACATTGAAGCTGAAATTAAATTTAGTTTATCAAGTTTACTTATATGACGCAAAGTCACAAATTTGCATCAGGGTGCTTTACAAACACTGACACAGTCTGTCCTTAGACCCTCTGAGTGGATAAGGAAAAAATCCCAAAAGAAAACACCTAAAAAGAGAAAAAAATGGGACAACAAACCACAGGAAGAGAAACAAAGGAAGGATCCCTGTCCTAGGATGGACAGATATGCAAGAGTAGACATATGTACAGACTCAAGTAATCATAGTGGACAAACGATTATGAACAACTTAAATGGCAATATTATAGATTTTACAGATAAACGTGGAATGTTATTGGAGGGGATGTTAAGCAACTTCCAGGAAATAGCATCACCTCTTCTATAAAGACCAAACCTGGAAAAGAACATCGGTATAAACTGTGTCTATATTAGGTAAAGGCTCTGCAACCGCCTGGGGACCGGCAGGATGTCTACAATCTCAGAACGAAAAGTTCAGGATAGAGTATGTCATGTATGAAGGAGCGGATGTGTTATGGATTTTAGATGTCTTTGAAGCATTTCAGGATGTTCTCTGAAATCTTTCAGGGGTCAATGAATGAGGCAAAAAGTGCTGTAATATGGTCAGATTTGTTGTATTTTGTTAAAAGTTTTGCTGAACAAATTGCAGACTTTGAGAAGTAGATAATAAAGACTTAGAGATAGATAATAAAGTGTGGATCATACAGGTGTGAATTAGCATCTCCGGATGTACCATGAACAGAAATCATTGAATTTGAGCCTTTTTTCTGTTAAGACAGCAGGAACAATTCTCAAAGATTCTACTTAACTCAAATTTAAGCATTTGTCACATGCACAATGAAGAAATAAATGGCTTATTAAATTGAGTGTTGTACTTTTTAAAAATAATTTAATATTTTTTCACAAAATACAAAAACAAATATCAGAACAGATTTGGATTTACACAAAAAATGTAAAAAGACACATAGTACTGCCTTGACATAAACATCTGTATTGTTTTTTTGTTTCAATGTTCTTATAAATATATTTTTAAAATGTATAAATATATTCTCTGTAAGTCAGTTTTTTTCAAAGCAACTTACAGAGTAATTTGATACACACACACACAATGGCTGACATTCATTTTAACATTTAGATTGTAAAAAAGCAAAAAATATGTGAAACATGATCGATTTTTGCCCAAAGCCAGCCAGGTTTGACATCTCTAAAGCATGACATCTCATTATTGAGCAGATAAAAAGGTCCTATATTCAAAACAACAGCAGTGGCAGTTAGCTCCATAACTGTATAAATTACACATATTAAAGTTTTTATGGCGAAACACTATATTGTATTTCTGTTGTAAAACCGGAATAGGTTTCATCAATAAGGTTCAAATAGAGAACATTCACCAACTCACAACACATGAGGAAAAACTCAGATATACAAATACAGTCCATGTAGTGACTGTTAGCAGTTGAGGTCCCTTCCTCCATAATGGTAAGCAAATAAGGTTTTTATAGTGTAACACTACACCTTTGTTAAAGCTGAGAGGTTTTGTCAGTAGTTTTAAATGGAAAAGTTTCAAAATAGACCACAGGTTAGAACTCAAACATACAATTACAGTCCATGTAGACCATTTGGATCCTGCATCACATTACAGTGTTTTCAACATAAATTAAAAATGTATAAACCTATCAAATAAAAGCTAATGTCCACTTAAACAAAAAGAGGCACATCTGGTTTAGAAAAAAAATAAGCTGTTATATTTTTCCTTAAATCCTGAATGTTCTTACAGAAGTTACAAACTTGTACAAACAGTGTTACTGTGAACTCCATGCCTAACAACTTCTTCTCTAAAGCTTCAGATGCGAGTTTCTTACTGGCCTTAACTTGGGGCCACTGATGATTAGCCGGCAGTATAAAGCAGCAGGACTCTGAATCACAGGAATTCGTCCAGCCACTTCTCTAAAACAGGCACAGAGGAAACGACGTTCTCCAGCCTGAGAACCACTAGAAGAGTCTTTCTACTGTGGATGGACTAGTCTCAGCCATGTTCACAGATGATACCGCGCTAACTGCTCCATCAGGTCTGGTACAGCAGTGATTAAACTACATGTACTTTGTAAAGTCCTGATGTCTGTCACTCCTGAGAGGAGGCTTCTCCTTTGATGGGATCTCATCTTTTCAGATGTCTCCTTCAATACTGAACGGTCCAAACCTCGAGATCTTGCACAATGAAGTCTTCCTCTGTGGAGAGAGGTGCATTGTGGAAGGTGGGACAGGAGAAGCTTGCACCATGGTACAGATCAGCATCCAGCCACAGGCCAAAGCCACATCTACAGATCAAGAAGAAATCAAACCTTTAAAAACTGCTCATATTTTATTCTGCATATACAGTAGCTGGCATTGTAGCCTCAGATTACTAAGTAACAGTTAAAGTAGCTATTTTCTGGACATTTTTTTACTTGTTCTTTGCTATTACGTCATGGCACAAACAAAAATTAACAGCTTACCCTCCTCCACCAATCTGCAGAGAATCCAAGTTGCTGCTCACAAAGTATGAGTTCTCACCACTCCATCTGTAAACCTGGATAAATAACAAACATAATCAGGCCAACTAAACAAGACAGATATTGATGTCCCAAGAATTAAACTTTTCTTGTAGTGGACTCGTGTCCTATAAGCTAAAAAATAATATTATGTAACCAAATTATACGTAATAACACAGCGATCAATTCAACTCTTACCTGAAACTCAGGGCTGAAGCTGAACAGGAACGTTTCTCCTGTGCCGTAGAAGTATTTACTGACTCTGAATGAATCGGAAGAAAAAGCCCCAAACACCTGAAAGCATCAAGACAACAGGTCAAAAAAGGAACGTGCATCATTGTGGTCGATGTTTAGTACGATTGTGGAGTCAAGACAAAGATGCAAACCTTTTTGTTCATGTCCTTGATGACTAGCAGAACAGGACTGTCCAGACCAGCCATATTCCTGTAAAGTGTCTTCAGGCTGATACCATGAATGGCAGTGCTGTAGACCAGTTCCCAGGTATAACCATAGGTCCTTGGTGGCATTTCTGCAGCAAGCTGTTAGAAAAGAAAGTGTTAATCTAAACATGTCATGCAGAAATTGTTAACACCAAAGAGTCACAAATGTTGCAGAGTATAACTTACTTGCTGCAAGTGGTGGTCACCCAGCAGTTGGCTCTGGTCACTCAGGACAAGGGCAGCATCTTCCTCCTGGTACTCAGACTCCTCTGCCTCAGAGTCATCTGAGCTGCCAAGACTCAAGCGACGTTTTGAGTCCTTCACTGTGATTATCTGGAAGAGGACACAAACGCCACAAACAAGTTAGCACATAGTCAAAAGTCTTCATACTTGCACTGTTTGCATGTATTTTAATTGCCCCTATACCGCCTGGTCAACTAAATCATACACAGAAAGTCTGCATGTAAAACATAAAAGACAAACATCTTAACGAATGAGGAACTAAGTGCAAATTAATTAACATTTAGATTGATAATGACAAAATAGTGAGGACGGATGATAATGAGAGAAACATTTAACCCCTGAAAACATTATCTTCTGCACCATGAACAAAGTATCTAACATGATAAAAATCCTACCTCCACATATGGCTCGACACAGTCAGTGGCAAAATAAAGCACTTTCATATTTTCTGGTAGTAGTTTCATAGCTCCTGATTTCTCTGTCCAGATTTGTACTCCACTGCACCGCATGTCTCTGCAAACCAGCCACCATCCATCCTTTTATAAGATCTGGATAACTTTCACTTTGTGTGTCTGAAATGCCATTGGTTGGAAACACGAACGGAGGGTTCTCATTGGTGCATTCTGACGCCGAGTAGTTTCTTTTCTCGGGAATCCTGGAATTCAGGCCTCTTTCCGTGGTAATGCAATTTGGAAAGGAGGGACAAAGCCAGACGGAGGATGTCCATGTTTGGGGGAACAGACGTTTCCCGTCACCGCAGGGAAAACCACCAGGCCGCCCAGTTACTGTAAGAGGAGCTGTGTTGTATCCCGTTTTCCAAAACCGCAGGAAAACCGCAGCCCCCTTTTTACAGGAAACATGGCGGGATTATTATGTCGGTGAAAATTCTGCCACAGACATTAAGCTGAAATTCTGGGGAAGTTGAGTCTTTTAATCAGAGGTTCGTTTAGGGAACAAGGGCACTACAAAAAGACAAGGGTTTGGATTTATTAAAAAGCAAACACAAGCATTTCTTCATAAAGACAGACACGATGGAAGGTGCGTAAGCAGCTCGTTTACTACTTAGTTATGGTAGTCATACAAACTACATGTCGAAAACATGCTGTTATTGATAAGTTAAATATTAGCCGCATTTTCGACTTGTCAACATGTTTTTATTGTGTTTGCAGAAAACATTTTTCTCTAGAGCCAGGTTTTCTCAAACTATGTATTTTAAGATTCAAACAACTTCAAGTCTCAGAAGGAAACTGCTTTGCTCCCTGGTGCACAGCACAAAAGCAAAATAACAAATGCATCCTTCTATAAGAATAAAGAAAATATCTATTTATTAAAAGTAGATTTTTGTGATTATATCTTCTTTAAGTTTTTTTTCACATCTTTTGAAGCAGTGTATATTTATTGAGTGTCACTTTTATTATTGTTATTATTATTAATAATTGACCGTCATTTCTGATTAACTGGTGGGGGGCTCTTTATGGGGAATGATGCTGGCTGATTGTGAGGGGGAGATGACGTGGCAGAGGATGTATTCACTTGCAGGATGTAAAGGAAGAATGAACTTGTAGGACGCAGAAGAAACTTGGAAGGAATTTGGGGTGACGTCTTCTTCGTGTTAAACCTGCATTGGCATGTAAAGGGCAGGGCAGTACTAAGTGTAGGAAATGGAGCATGTAAGGAAGGTATGAGTGGGACTTCCTTTAGGAAAAACAATTGGTCTGGCACTGAAACTAGATTGCAAAACAATAATCAGCAAAAAATTATTTTATTGAACAAGTCACATTAAAATTAGTTTGGGTCTGTTATTATTGGGGTCACAGTGGTTTGTGGAGCCGTACTGGAGTGCAATAGGGTTGCAATTAGATTTGCAGGCAGATTGTTCAGGTGTACCTAATAAAGTGGCCATTGAAGGTAGTTATTAACTTGGCGCCTCTTTTGAAGACAAGCAAGAACATCTGTACAACACCTTGCAGTTCTTCCAGCCTTGTTACAGGTTCAAAGTGGCTTTACATAATCTACGCTGAGAATTAACTTAAAATGCTGCTTTAGAGTGAGGATGATTTATTTAAGAACCACGTGGTGACTGACTAAACACCATAAAGTTCAAACTTGTGAGCTTCTTTAGCAGCAGTAGTAGTGTACTGATCAATTACGCTTGTTGCCTTTTTGTTTGGTTTTATGACCTGTAAGCAATGACTGGTATAGTCAAAGATAAACTGATTTTTATAATGAGACTTTATACACACTGCATTAGGGACATACGGAAACTTCACCAGGGCAGAGAAAATCATACTGTGAGGCAGCAATATTTATTCTCAATTAACATTTCTGAAAGTGCATACATGTTTACAGTACAAAATGTATCATGTTCTTTCTTTTCATCCCATTTACACTGTATAGTTGACAAGTTGTATTTACTTCATGCACCATCCATTTACTTTCTATTATATATTAAATATCTTTATAGGCATTAGACTCAAAACATCACATCAAATATTAGATGAGCAAATAGTTTCACTGCATTTCATGCTTACTGGGATAATTAGGTGAACAAAACTTACATTTAATCATTTGGGAGACGCTTTTGTCCAAAGCGACTTACAGAGTAAATTGGTACACACATAAACCGTGGCGATGGCTGCCACACAGGGTGCTCATCTCGCCCACCAGAGGCAACGAGGGGTTCAGTGTCCTCCCCAAGGACACTTGGACATGCAGCAAGCAGGGACTGGGGATCGAACCTCTGACCCTGTGGTCCATGGACTACTTCCATGAGCTACAGCTGTCCCTTTTACTTTACTTACTCTTAGTATCAGAGAAACACCTAAATGCTTTCACTGTCACAACCTTTATAGTAAATGTCGTAACCTATGACACCTATCTTGCCCAATGCACATCTGTGAAGAAAATGTCTATAATGTATCGGTAGTTGTAACATGTACACAGCTATTGAACGTCATCTTAATGTATGAATTACCATTCATGTATGAATGTATGAAATATTTATTATTTTAGGCACATCTTATGAATTATGTGAGCCGTCCTTTTTTTAAAAATTAAAAGATATTAAACAATGAATGCCATTTGGTCCACAAAGGTTATACATTTTCATTGTGGAGTAATGAGGAATGAATTTGCTTATTCTGTAAAAACATTAACAAATACAGTACAAATACAGTATTATTTTGTGTGAGTTTTATTCAGTGGTATGAACTTCTGACGTTATTTGGCTTAAACTCCTGAATTGTTTCACACTAAAACCAAAAACCACAGTCATCTCTTCTTACATATCCACCATGTTATCAGTTTAAGATGACAATATGTTATATCTGGCTGATTGATACAGACACCTACTTTCTGTATATGTATCATCTATTGTAACATGGATGCAAGAGGTTTATGTTCAAATGACGTCATCACAGTCAAGTAAAGGCATGAACTACATCCAAGTGGTCAGTTGGTCTCTTCTTTAGAATTGAGAAGGTCAATTAGCTGGTCTGCCTGCAAAAGATTAACACAATTTGCACAGAAGTGACAATAAACTGAACAAATAATGCATAATCTAGTGCATAATCTAGAACCTCCACCCTGTTGCACCACAGGGATTGTGCTACTAAATAATTACACAGCCAGTTACTTGCTTTTCATTGTTTTGTTTTTTCATTGCTTGAAAATGAAGGTCTTGTACTGGGAGTAGAGAAAGGATAAACCTGAGGAAATTGACAGTGGGCCCTATATATCAGCTTAATGGTGCAAAACATGCAACGAAGAAAACATTATTTTACCTCCACTAGTGCCAAAATTATATATATTAACTTTACACAGTACAAATAAATAAAAGTATATTTACCGTAATAAACCAATATGAGTTTAGTCTATAGACGAGGCGGGACATAAAGCCCATTTGACTGGCAGGTGCCAAAACATGAAGGTGTAAATGTGTCACAGAACAGAATGGAGGCCAGTGGAAACCAAACCTGCAGACAAACAAATGGGATTTAGTGTAGGCACAGGCTCAAGGAAAGACCCCACAGCTAGAATGTTTACACATGTCAAGTGTCGCTCAGATGATACGTCAAAAAAGCAATAGATATAAAGATTAACTTCCAGATTAACTATTGTTTATTTGGTAGTTTACACTAAGTTAAAGAAGTTACTGTGATTAATATTGGTCATAAATAATGATTATCAGTACCTACAACTCTCGTGGATTTGCATATTCTTCTGTCTAAACAGGTCGAATACTGATAATATCAAATGATGTTAGTGTAGCTTTTTACCTAGCAATCAATTGCCAATTTCTATTTAAAAACAGAAACCTTGAAGAAACCCTTTACATAACTTATTTTAGGTTTATAAAAAAACTGGTTTCATAGTTGAAAATGTTGTCACTATTAGTGAACTACAGTGAGGTGCTGAAAAATAAAAAATTAACTACTGAATGTATCCCACCTGACATCGCTGAGATCTGTTACATTGTTTTTCTGGAGGATCTGTTTTCCTGTCTCGACCATTCGCTTCACTGGGTATGATGAGAAAAACATACTGTGGCTTTTAAACAATAAAATGAATAAAAATACAATGTTTTAAAACGCACTGTAATTTATTTCTGTCCAGTTACATTTCATCCATGTGCTGCAAGCTCTAGTTCGGGAGATTAGTAAGTTTGTTGTGTGTCTAGTCTAGTACATATTGCCACAGAGGCTTCACATTATGGCACTACAGGCTTATCCTGTAGTCATAAATCACCTGAACACAAACATATACATCACTTTCAAAATTAAAGTTATAGGCCTTTTAAACACGTACATGAATTATTTCAATTGAGGTTCATATGCTTTATCCATAAGCCCAACATGCTGCAAACAAAAACAGTAAATTCACAGTAGATTACTGTTATTGTGACAAAAAGTCCAGAATTTGGTAGTTTAAAAGTAACATATTACATACATACAATCATGTAACTGAATAAACTGGTAAGCAAAGAATTGTCGATCAAATTTAACTGATATACTGTAGATTGAAAACAGAAAAATGAACCTCACCTAAAGGCACATGTTCTTTCCTGAGTGATTTACAGTTCCCAACATGTTTGTTTGGGACAACCAGGTAATGGTGGGGAGCTCCCGGTTTTATGTCTGGGAAACATGAGATCTCCTCGTCCTGCAACACAAATAAATAAGGAGAACGGGGAGTAGATACTAAAAGTAATTAATTATATGTCAACTACGCTTTTTACTTAGTTTACGGATTAAGTAACTGCAGGTTCTGTTCTAATTTCGAGCATTACAGCTCTGTAAAACCTCACATACAGTTGCTGCGTGTGAGCAAAACTATATTTAAACTTTATACAAATTACAACACAATAGAGCAGAGCATCTAACACTATGGCATAAATTAAAATGTGGCCATTAAATTATGATACAGATTACTTGTATGATCCAAACGGAAACTGAACAGAAGCTACAGTGATTGTTACAGGCCTTCGTCCCGGTGCCACTAGACGCCGGCGATTAAAGGCAACCGGCTACGGCTAACGCTAAACGTTAGCTATGTACTTCTAGGTACAACATTGTATGGCATTTTTGAAGGTACTACAGAATTCTCACACAGTGAAGAAGCTCCGTCCCCATCTCATTGTTTACAATCTTGCAGAAAATACATTTCTTGTCATATCCTTCGGCTAACACGCTGCTGGCTTTGGAAACTTCAACCTGAGCAGGTTGTGTATCCTCGACTCCTGCCATTGCGGTACAATGAACTGTCAAAAGTGAGACCCGTTTAATCGATCCCAGAATCCACCGCGTTTAAAAAAGGGGAAACGGGTAGATTGTCGATCAACTGTCAAATGAGGGAGGAAATCTGCCGCCAGAGAGCGACGTTGTTCAGAATTTCATAGGCTAATTACATGATTTTACCTGGTGACCAGTTGAATCACATATAGAAAATCTTGCAGGTTTTTAATTTCTTTATTAGTGTTGTAGTGTTTACCATAATTTTCCAAATGATTTATTTTAAATAAAACTTTTTATTTTAAATAAAACTTGACTGAGAACGAAAACATTGTAAACGTGTTTTAAAAATAATGTGTTGCATGGTTAATATCATGTAACACAGTAGAAAAGCTTTGACCAGCTGTGGCCAAGACGATTCTGAGGTCTGAGGTCCTGTCGTTTTATTTATTATTTTTGTTGTTTACCGTATTACAGCATTACGGTGCCATACTTTGCACTAAATAATACTATCGTTGGACATGACGTGCAAAAACCTCACAGAGCCCCATCGACACGGATGTAAACGACAATACGACTCCCGAAACCCCCTGCGTCATTGCGGTTTTGCATATTCTGTGGTATTTTTTTAGATCAACATCTTGAAGTTCAACTGTTGCAAGCGCAAACTATTTTGTACTTGCTGGAAAAAACAGGGCGTAAATTAGTATATATCAATCGTTTTGTACACTACCTTCATCTTTTCATATTAAACATAAAGAAACAGTACAACCCATGAAAAAATATCCAAAAATGTTATGCACATTTCCTTAAGATGATCCCTGTGCACCTGTAATTATATAACGATGTGTGTAATTAACAAATGTAATTACAAAACCAATATAAAAGATAATATGATTTATAAATTTAAATATGACTACTTTTGAGCAAGTCATTCGACTTGAGCAGGATAAGGTGTGGCTAAAACGTCAGTTATTCCAATAAATATGAGATTTACAGTGATAGGTCAATATGATTAACGTAAATAGCCCCGCTTGTCAAAATTGGTTTCTTCTCGGCATGTTGGCACAAACTCCAGTAAGATAAAACAAAAAAAACTGAATTCGTAGAAGGTGTAGATGTGTTACTTGTGGTGAATTGAAGGGTTCAGACTATACCTCTATGAGTATATGTTATATGATTTGCCTTGAAACGTTTAATTGGGTTGTGAGAGGCAGGACTACACTACTGTCACTACTGTAAACTCTCTTTGAAACATACTATGCCTAATGCCTAAAATTCATAGCTACAGCAGTCTATTATGTGAGAAAGTTTACATTATTTTACATGATCTACTTCACGTCTACAGCCATCTCTTTTTGCCTGAGGAAACATTTTATTGAAAGATTACAGTGATTCTGTTTACTCTATGATGTTTTGGTGTTTGTTCTAACTATACTTATGTCATTTTTGTAAGACATCGATAAAGCCTGGGTTAAATAACCAAGATACTTTGTATTTACAAGAGTTTGCTGTTTCTATTTTGCAGTTTGTAGCCAATGCATCGTGCCATCACTGTAAAACGTGATGTTGATTTATTAAATATTTAAACTACTGTACTCTGTGTTAATGGTGAAGAAGTTTTAATGTTTTTTTCTACAAAAACAAACAAACAAAATGGCAGTGCCAGCACCACCTCACAGATTTTGATTTACACACAAATGTAGGAAAATGCACAAGCAGTATAGTGACAACATATTCAAATATACAAAAAATTTTAACCTATCTATGCAAATAGCCAGGTTTGACATCTCTAAAACCTGACATCTCATTCTCTAGTAGATGCAAATGTCTTACAGAAAAGCAGAAGTGCCAGTTAACAGTTGAGGTCCCTTCCCCATAACTGTACAAATTACACATAATAAAGTAATTTACCAGCACTAGACTGTACTTCTATTGTTAAACCTGAGAGGGTTTCATCAGTAAGGGTGAAATAGAGAACATTCAAACACGAGCAAGGAAAATCAAATATACCATTACAGTCCATGTAGTGACTGTTAGCAGTTGAGGTCCCTTCTTCCATAATTGGTACACATCGCAAATAAGGCTTTTATAGTGTAACACTACACCTTTGTTAAAGCTGAGAGGTTTTGTCAGTAGTTTTAAATGGAAAAGTTTCAAAATCGGCCACACGTTACAACTCAAACATATAATTACAGTCCATGTAGACCATTTGGATCCTGCATCACCTTACAGTGTTTTTAACATAAATTAATAATGTAATGTAACACTTTATAAACCTATCAAATAAAAGCTTATGTCCACTTAAACAAAAAAAGGCACATCCGGTTTAGCAAAAAATAAGCTGTTATATTTTTTCCTTAAATCCGGAATTTGCTTACAGAAGTTACAAACTTGTACAAACAGTGTTACTGTGAACTCCATGAATAACAACGTCATGGAGGGATTAAAGCTTCAGATGCCAGTTTCTTACTGGCTTTAACTTGGGGCCACTGATGAGTAGCCGGCAGTATAAAGCAGCAGGACTCTGAATCACAGGAATTCGTCCAGCCACTTCTCTAAAACAGGCACAGAGGAAACGACATTCTCCAGCCTGAGAACCACTAGAAGAGGCTTTCTACTGTGGATGGACTAGTCTCAGCCATATTCACAGATGATACCGCGCTAACTGCTCCATCAGGTCTGGTACAGCAGTGATTAAACCACATGTACTTTGCAAAGTCCTGATGTCTGTCACTCCTGAGAGGACTTTGGCTTCTCCTTTGATGGGATCTCATCTTTTCAGATGTCTCCTTCAATACTGAACGGTCCAAACCTCGAGATCTTGCACAATGAAGTCTTCCTCTGTGGAGAGAGGTGCGTTGTGGAAGGTGGGACAGGAGAAGCTTGCACCATGGTACAGATCAGCATCCAGCCACAGGGCAAAGCCACCTCTACAGATCAAGAAGAAATCAAACCTTTAATTTTTTATTCTGCATATACAGACATTTGACATTGTAGCCTCAGATTACTAACAAGTAGCAGTTAAAGCAGCTATTTTCTGGACATTTCTTTACTTGTTCTTTGCTATTACTTCATAGCACAAATAAAAATTAACAGCTTACCCTCCTCCACCAATCTGCAGAGACTCCAAGTTGCCGCTCACAAAGTATGAGTTCTCACCACTCCATCTGTAAACCTGGATAAATAACAAACATAATCAGGCCAACTAAACAAGACAGATATTGGTGTCCCAAGATTGAATTTACTTTTTTAAACTAGACAATATCTCTAATGTAAATAGGAGAATTAAACTTTTCTTGTAGTTGACTCTTGTCTTATCAGAGCTGCTAACAACTAAGATTCTGTAACCAAATTATATGTAATAACGCAGCGATCGATTCCACTCTTACCTGAAACTCAGGGCTGAAGCTGAACAGGAACGTTTCTCCTGTGCCGTAGCAGTATTTACTGACTCTGAATGAATCGGAAGAAAAAGCCCCAAACACCTGAAAGCATCAAGACAACAGGTCAAAAAAGGAACGTGCATCATTGTGGTCGATGTGTAGTACCATTGTGGAGTCAAGACAAAGATGCAAACCTTTTTGTTCATGTCCTTGATGACTAGCAGAACAGGACTGTCCAGACCAGCCATATTCCTGTAAAGTGTCTTCAGGCTGCTACCATGAATGGCAGTGCTGTAGACCAGTTCCCAGGTATAGCCATAGGTCCTTGGTGGCATTTCTGCAGCAAGCTGTTAGAAAAGAAAGTGTTAATCTAAACATGTCATGCAGAAATTGTTAACACCAAAGAGTCACAAATGTTGCAGAGCATAACTTACTTGCTGCAAGTGGTGGTCACCCAGCAGTTGGCTCTGGTCACTCAGGACAAGGGCAGCATCTTCCTCCTGGTACTCAGACTCCTCTGCCTCAGAGTCATCTGAGCTGCCAAGACTCAAGCGACGTTTTGAGTCCTTCACTGTGATTATCTGGAAGAGGACACAAATGCCACAAAAAAGTTAGAACATAGTCAAAAGTCTTCATACTTGCACTGTTTGTCATGTATTTTAATTTCCCCTACAGAGTGCTGTGCTCAACTAAATCATACACAGAAAGTCTGCATGTAAAACATAAAAGACAAACATCTTAACGAATGAGGAACTAAGTGCAAATTAATTAACATTTAGATTGATAATGACAAACTAATGAGGATGGATGATGATGAGAGAAACATTTAAACCCTGAAAAAAATATCTTCTGCACCATGAACAAGGTATCTAACATGATAAAAATCCTACCTCCACATATGGCTCGACACAGTCAGTGGCAAAATAAAGCACTTTCATATTTTCTGGTAGTAGTTTCATAGCTCCTGATTTCTCTGTCCAGATTTGTACTCAACTGCACCACATGTCTCAGCAAACCAGCCACCATCCATCCTTTTATAAGATCTGGATAACTTTCACTTTGTGTGTCTGAAATGCCATTGGTTGGAAATATGAGGGAGGGGGTTTCTCATTGGTGCACTCCAGTGCAGAGGTTTCTTTTCTGCCCAAATCATTTTAATGTACAGACATTGCTCTAAACCACCAAAGTGTTGCAAGCTTGGGAAGTAGGAGGGGCAAAGCTAGGGGACGGATGCCCATATATAGAGTGAATGGGATTTCCAGTTAAATCTGGGATAGCTGCCAGGCTCTTCAGTTCCTGAGGTGCTGTAAATCAGGGTCTGGATGATTTACAGTAACTGCAACCGTTTAAACTGTAAGAGAGCTTTTTTTAACAGACAATAATCTCAGTGTTTTTGCCGTGCATGTTTATTTCCTGAGTTTACATGAAATTTAAAATATAAGTGTGGGGATAGTAGTAGAAGTATTAGTAGTACCACTGTTTATCTAGTATTGGCCTGCAGTGATGAGCCACGGGGGATTTTGGTTTCATCCAACACCACAATCGCGTGCCTGTGTTTGTCTGTTTGTGGGTGTGTGGGAGCAGTTCTTACCTCCCACTTTTCAGCAATGTTGGTGATAGGGTTGCTGAGGAGCTGATTGATTACTGAAATCTTGTCCTGCTCCAAAACCAAAAAGCGAGACTGGCAGTGCTTTTTGACAACTTTATTATAGATATCTGGTGACCACTGCACGAAGAAGGTGTAGAGGTGATCGACCCTGCAGAGGCAAAAGGACAAAGGATATTTTTGAACTTATTCTTATTCGTTTGAACTGCTCTGCCCAAAATAAAAAGCATTTTTATGCGAGAGAGCTGGCACAAATACCACAATGAAATTACAAGTACGAAACACGAAACGCTTTTCCACTGAATCTTGCTGTGTTTAACGTTAATCAAACCTATCTCCCCACTATCCTGTAGCACAAACACTCCCCAACTTTGGCGTGCACATATCAGTGTTTCAGGAGTTAATACCTTTCTACCCCCAACGATAAAAATAAATCCCTTGTTTTTTTCTATTAATGTAGTATTAAACCCACAGACACAAACAATAATCACTTCCAAATAATTTTAAAAAGGAATATTTCACATGCATTTGGTTGCAGATACATTGTCATATTTTTTTGCAAACCTTAAGCTCATCCTCTTATAAGTTGAAGCACGCAAATTAAACAGATTCCACACCAGATAAGACAGACATATTTAGCATAACTATGTATAAATACTTAAAGATGATATCACTTACTCCCCAACGCTGTAAGCAACGCCCATGGTTGATTGAAGAGGAATGTGTTGATGACTATGAAGAAAAAGAGAGAGTAGATGGCTCAGTGTTGAGGCAGAATTTCCAGAATCCACTGGAGGTCTCGGCCATCACCTGGATTTTATACCAGCGGATCAGTTGTTGAGATAAGACCCCTTTGACCATTAACCCTCCTTTCTCCCTGAACAGCTTTGCATGGTCTGCACGTATTCACACATTGATTTCACAATGGGGAATGGAAGCCAAAGTTGGTGACACATTAACTTGACCTGTTCTGGGTCCCTGTCCTTAGGTTTGGCTGGAGTTCAGACAGTTACTGTGTCAAGGTAGTGGATCAGTGACTGAATGAGCTGGTTTGACAGAAAGATAAAGGCCTGCATGTATGTACTGTATGCATTTATGGATTCGCATAAAATCTTAGGGGCTTATACTTCACCAGATTGTGTGACACTGTATTTTAGGGGTAACACGCTGTAATTCTCTTACAGATACTGGTCAGTTTGCGGATTAGAATAGAGAAAATTTGTTAGTATATGTTGTTAATAATATTTTTCTTTAAAACACGATATTCAGACAATTCCGGGGAAGTTACTTTACACCCCTCTCATGTCTGTACAGTATTCATAACATGTTATAGAACATTTTACCGTTACATTTTCACATTTGTATAAAAGGACACTGGTCCCATCAAATTGCAGATATTTCTCTGTCACTTTCGCATTCATTTTTTTCTTTCTTTTGTTGGCAGTATAGTTTTCAGGTTTCGATTTTTAATGCAAAAGAGTTAGTCATTACAGTTACACAAAAATCTTCTTGCAGTCTATTCCTCATTAGGAGTGCTTGGAATTGTGCAAATTCTGGGGCACTTTTACTGATTTATGGTTTGGCAAGGATGTGTGGCTTAATTCAGTAGGAGATAGCTATCTCTCTGTTCACAGTTTATTGGTGTTCTTTTGTTTGCTTTTCCTGTGGATTTAAATACACAATGAAATGCACCTACACACAGTTGCATAAGCTCAGATAAAATCTATAATTTCAGGCCTTTATCTTAACTGTCTCCACTCTGTCACTAGTCGTCTCTGGTCTATTTATCAAGATTTAATCAAAGTAAACTCTGATTGCAGTGTTGAGCACTCATACATAATCAGTGTTCAATACCAGCCATTCAGACTTGATCAATTTCCAGTGGAGGCCGTTATCTACCTACGCTAATGCTCGAACAGAATCACAGAGTTGCCTGTTTCTTTTATCAGCGTTCACTGGGATTATAGAGTAAAAACAAATAAACAGACATCAGTGGTTCACCATCAGCTGAACCTGCTGAGCTGAACCACTAATCCTATTTGCATCCTGTTGTGCTAATTAATGAGCGAGGGGGGACATTTTTTTGGAGGCGTCAAATGATTACAGTTAAAGCCAGTGCAACAACAACTACACCAGGGGCCACTGAGGTCAACAAAGCCCTAATATTCTTACACAAGACAACTAATATCAAATAGGAAATCAATCTGTGATAATGAGGGGCCTCACACAGAGACACTGATGTTGGGCAAACGCACTGACGCTGTATGAGGCCTGTGCGTGTGTGTGCAGACACCAGCTGTGCCTGTTCCCACGATCACACATATTTTCTGCTTTACCATGCGCCATTCCAGCGTGTCCGGACACGTGCGGACACAAACGTCAAAACGATGACCACGCGTCTGCGCATGCGCAAACAAGTGGCAGTAATTCAGGCGCTGGCTGCTGATGACGTTATATTATGTTTGCTCTGCTCGTCTGTATCGGGAAACAGCGGTAATAAGATTCCATCGGGGCTACGACCCGCCTGCAGACAAGTTTTCCCGAAGTTTTTTTTTTTTTTTTTTTGCCTTTTCCGGAAGTTGTCCACAAATCCCAAAATAAAACGTGCCCTGGCTGTTGCTCCTGTTTAGAGGAGACAGAGAGACAGAGGTGCGAAGAATGAAATGGAGTGTGAATGCAATGGAATGACGATTTGAAAATATACAAAACACACATACAGAACATAGCATATAGTCTTTCATAACTATATATATATATAATAAAAACATACATACCAGGCCAAAGAGCAAGAAGCAGTTGTTGGATTTGCAGGGAAGAATAAAGTGGTGTTTGCATGTTGTTAAAGATAAACACCAGTGTTTAGCCATTACCTGCTAACATTAGAGGTTAGCATTAGTGAATAAGAGCTATTTAAATAAAGTTTTCTGTAAAAGTAGAAAATGCAAGTTTGATGAAGATTTGAATGTGTTAAACAAAGCAACATTATTTATTTAATTGGGTTTGTAGGAGTTAAATGTTGAAATGACCCTATTTCTTTAAATTTCTGCAGAAAAATTAAGAAAAATCAAGCAACTTTTGGAAAATGTCCTGCCGAGATTGTAAGTTTGCCGTCTTGTCTGCAACCAGACAAGAGCCTAAAACCAACTGAACATTACTTAAACTGGTTTTAAATAGGGTTTTCTGACATGGCTTCATCAACGTTACCAAGTCAATGAAAGCCAAGACTATTTACCAGACCAGTTTTAAGTTAATGCCTGGTATCCATGCATGAATATACCCTCCATAATAAGATTAAATGACATATCTTCCCACAAGCTAAAGGTATATAAAAATTATATTATTGGCTACATTTTGAAACGCTTATGATGTTGGCTACACATCAAATAATGCTTTAATAAAGTATACCACAGTTTACCCGGTACTGTACTTTGACCTCCAAAACTAATTACACTTGTCTGTGCACTCATTACTGAAAAAGCTTACACATTAGCAGATTTTGTATCCCTTCATAATATTCTTGATAAGTAGGTTTTGGCATCTGTTGTTGCAGAGCTATTATTACCACTCCTCCAATTTCTGTAAATCCTCTCTGCTCTATGCACACTTCCAACCAAACATGGGAAAAATCTCCATGAACTGAAATAGTCACTCCTCTGGGTACAGCGCACACACACAGAAAACTACACAAACTTAGTAATCAGACACGCAGACACACACACACAAACTGGCATCAATCTGCTGACATGCAAGATTTTATTTAACCCTGCTTTTTATGGTTGCCTAACTTGTAATGTAGCAGCAAGTTGGTTCTGCTCTGGACCTGCACATTGCCAGTCTTGACACTCTTTGCACCATTCTAACTTGAGCGACTGATGCCATTGTGTTAGTGAGATAAATTCCCCATGTGGTCCTGTTTACTTTCGCAAAACCATCTTTACATTAAACATATGTAATTTTTTTCATGTTAAAGGTCAAAAGCTCAAATTACTACTGTATTAATTCAAACTGGTGTTTGTAGAAATCACACAATGACAATTAAATTTAATAAAAGGCATCCTGACTAACTGTAAATTCAATGTATTTTCATTGCTGTCATGCTGTAAAAGTCTAAAGTCTATGTCTTGCTAGATAAGTCTGCATAGATGTAGGCATGTAGGCAACCTGCACTCAATATTAATAGAGAGCAGTCCCTTTTTCTTAATGATTTATTGTTTTCGGTGGATTGAGTTCAGTACAGCTTTACTGATGACATCTCAGCCCCTCATTTCAAGCAGACATGGTGGCAGTAGTGAGCTTTATTTTTTAACAGTAGACAACATCAACATGTTTGGTTGGAGAGCTTTCCAGAGAAATCTGGACCAAATTATGCATAATTAGTGTTCAATACTAACAATTCAGACTTGATCAGTTTCCAATGGAGGCTACTATCATCCTACAATTATGCCCAAGAAGAATAACAGAGTTGCCTTTTTATCTGTGGTCACTGGGATTATAGAGTAAAAACAAACAGACATCAGTGGTTCGCCATCATTTGAAGCAGCTGAGCTGAAGCAGTAATCCTATTTGCATTCTGCTGCATGAATTCATCAGTGCAGGAATATTATTCAAAGTTGTCATAATTACAATTAAAGTGCTAAGGCCAGTGCGACAATAACAACTACAATATTCTTTAAAAAACAAAATAATTTATAGCTTAACTAGATATTAACCGTATTAACTGCCATCAGTTTATAATTGATTGGTTAATTTTGATTGTTTGATTTTTTTTCGCTGTTGAGTTTGGATAGTTGGTGTTATGGGTTATCTCCAGCATAACTCTGTCAGTGAATGCCAAGACCACTTTTATCAGGTTGATGTAAATTAATGTGATGTGCAATAGTCAGATGTGAATCTACATAGGAGAACAGGGAGGAAAATGACTAAAATCTAAATATATTTACTGTCACTGGCCACTTTATTAGAGGCACGTGTACAATCTAATGCAATCCAACATAGCAGCTCTGACATGAATTCTGCTTCTACAATGTTATGATTTCTCAGTTTTTAAGTTGAAACTATCAGAAAAGGTAATGCTACCCTCTGTTTATTATTGAGGTCATAAAGGGTTGTGGAGTGCATTATAAGAAGAGGTGGTTCTAAAGTTTTGGCTTCCTGATTCATTCTAAATATGGTGGGTTCATGTGATTTATATAATTTTTGTCTTCCTTTAAAGTAGCTGTGCAAGATATTATGCTATATTGTCAAAGGAGACAAAAAGCATAAAACATGCCACAGTTTTCCTGGTACTATACGTTTACCACCGGGACAAATTAAATTTCAGAAAAAGCTTTCACATTATCAGATTTGTATGCTTCTATGCTATTCCTGATAAGTAGGTTTTGGCATCTGTAGTTGCAGAGCTGTCCTCCAATTTGTGTAAATCCTGTCTGCTCCATGCACACTTCCAACCAAACATGGGAAAAATCTCCATGAACTGAAATAGTCACTCCTCTGGGTACAGCGCACACACGTACACACAGAGACAAGTACACAACCTTAGTAATCAGACACACACGCATGCACAAACTGGCATCAAACCCTGCTTTCTACACTTGGCTAACTTGTAGCAGCACGTTGGTCGGCTCTGGACCTGCACTTCCACAGTTTCCAACCCTCTGCGCCATTATAGCCACAGTGACTGACAGGCAAGTCATGGACTGATGCCATCGTGTTAGTGAGTCAAAATGCCTCATGAGGCCCTGTGTACTTATGCAAGACTATCTTCTTATTTAACCCTCCTATATAATAGGATATTGGTCATTATTTATACAAATCATATGACTCACTGATTTGACTCACTTCATATAATGTATATAATAATAGGTAATAGGACATATCGTCATTGCTGTGATGCTGTAGACATCTAAATTACTAGGTCTGCTTAGCTGTAGGCATTTGTGAGCCATGATTACTCATCATTCCCAGAATATACCCTTTATCTTATGGATAAATTTATGGGATTCTTTTAATTAATTGCAGTAAAGTTTTACTGGTGACGTCTCAGCCCCTCTTTTCAACAAGACACGCTCACAGTAGTGAGCTTCATGTTTTTACTTTAACTGACATTTGCATTTTGTGGTTTGGTTAGAAAGCCTTCCTGTGAAAGTGAAGTACTTGTTACTGTTTGTCTGGAGGTTAAGCTTCCCTCCTCTGACGTACAGGTGCGGTGACTCATTGATTCCTGTAGTAAAGGAAAAGCATTCATTTTGTCTTTAGAAATTGTTCAGACAAATGAATTTAACATTAAAAGATTTTGCACTGAAATAGTCTAAGCTTGTTTTTGGAGCTTTTACCACCGTTGTTTTATGCAATGCATACTGTAAGTGTATTGGCTTGACAGCATGCATACCAATATGCAGTCACACCATTTGGTCATATTGTTTTGCTGATTGATTGAAATTAAAGCACAAAGGTGGTGAAGGACACACATTTTGGTAACCAAACATATTATTACCACATTATTTAATATTTGTGCTAACCACATTTTTACAAAACAGTTTTATTGTCTAATTTTTGCATGTTGGGGATCAGTATGAAAGTTAAAATCAGGCAGTACAGAGGTCATGTAACATGTCCACAATTTGAACCCAGCAATCGATATTTACTTATCCAAATGTCTGGTAGTATTGCAAAAACTCACAAAGTTCATGCATATGCGTAAGTACAGAATGTGCGCATGTGTCGCCAGGCACATAAATGTGATTGTATGCATCTTCCCTTGGGTGCAAAAGTTTGCATCCCCACATTTTGAAATGTGAAAAAGTGTTCAACAAAGGCATAATATTTCAGCTAGTACAAATTTCTTATAATAATTTAATTTGAAATCAATTAGTTAATTTTAAGTTGAAGTTAATTTATAATTTTTTTTGATTGTTTTATAAAAAGGGATAAAAACGTTTACACCTATCGAAGTTTCATTATTTTACTATTACGTTTACTATATCATGATAAATTATTATTACTATACGGCCTGGTAATTTCTTAAGAATAACTCAAGCTGTCCTTGAGTTTACATCGATTTCAAACTTGTCTGCTTGTTGATTATGTGTTTGCATCCCCTTATAAACCGTGTTTGTTAGAGTTCCCACTATTACATCCTCTTTCTTTATTCCAAAGTTGGTTATGTGATTTTTTTGTTGTTGGTTTTTTTTTTTTTTTGGGTGGGGGGTGGGGATGCAGGTTATTGGAATTATGCTTTTGTTTGGCTTTTTGCCAGCACGCATGCTAAGAAGCTGAGTCTCCGAGAACAGGTTTGAACTGGATGAAGCACTGCCTTCGTTCCGTATGTGTGTGTGTGTGTGTAGGTGTCTGTCTGTATGTACTACTCAGTGAGGACTAATTCACGCTTTTAACCAACAAAGTGGGGACATTTTTGGGAAGTGAGGCCGGTCCTCCCTACTTCAAAGGACCAAAGGTTTCTCTCAGCACTGGGGGTTGGCATTCAGTTGTGACAGTTAGGGTGAGGGTAAGGGGCTGTGGACTGTACTATGTCAACGAGTGTCCTCCCAGGTAAAGCTGTACAAACGTGTGCGTGTGTGTGGGCATTAGCAAACACCTTATATTATAGCGATTGTAAACGTACACACTGTATATATGGCACAAATATTCATTTTTTCTCCATGGCTTACTATTTCTTCCATGTCCCTGTTGCTCAGCCACCTGTAACCTTCCTGCTTACCCAGCACTTGTTCCCAGAGGCATTAAACCTTAAACACCATAGTGACACTGTGATGCAACAGATTTCAGCCTGATGACAATGTAATAGCTTTCTGCTGTCTGTGCTGTGTCAGTCAGGGTTAATCAGTGATTTTATAAGCAAGAGTAAGAGTAAGGTTTCCATTGACCCACATACACTTTCAGACAGGATGCATTGTGGGACATGGAGGTAAAGACCACATGCAAGCACTTTGTGAAAGGATGAAAAAAACACCTAAATGGGACTTTCTCTGTAACTGGGGCCTTCCTTCAGGGGAAATTCAAGTGGGTGACAGATAAGGGGGAGGGTTTGACTGTGGAAATGTTCATTAGGTCTAACTGTAACCTCTGGAAAACAAAACAAAATTCTTTCCAGAATTGCATAAATAAATTCCAATCATGTCTGAAAAGGTGCCATCAGATTGAGGTCTCCATAACAATTACAACACATAATCTTCACAATGGAAAAAATGGCTTTTGGAGCTATGTGGCTGATTTGCCAAAATGTATGATTAAAGTCTCTGGCAGACTCACTTTCAGCAAACTGAGCAAGTGTCACTTCTGCACTTTAGACCAGACTGGACTTTGCATAGTCACCACCAAGGCCATTTTCATGGTCCCTGTCTTTTCTGCTGTCACTGTGCAATCTTTTACAGAGAGGTCTGCAATAAACCAGACAGGTCCTTAACTAGACCATTATTAGTCATCTAATTCTGCATCAGTTACCATTTTTATGTAAAGTAAAAAACTTTATTTTACTAAGGTAAAAATGCATTTTTTCTTAATGCAATCAAAGTGTTGCTAAAACAGTATAATATAATCAAAACACTAAATTAAATAAAGTTTCTCCATGTAGTGGTATTGGTTTGGAAAAGAGAAGGAGGAGACAGAATTCTGTCCGTGAAAGTGCACAATAATGCTGAAAAAGTACCCGTCATGGTAAGTCAAAGTTCAGGAGCTTTCCTTGTAGGATTTGAGCATGAGTGGTTGGCGCTGTCGCCTCTCAGCAAAAAGGTTGCGGGTTTGCGCCCCCGGCCAGCCGTTGCCCTTCTGTGTGGAGTTTGCCTGTTCTTGCATGGGTTTTCTCTGGGCTCTCTCGTTTCCTCCCACGGTTAAGGTTAATTGGTGAACTTGCCCGTGGGTGCAAATGTGTGTCTGTGTGTGTGTCTCTCTGTTGCCCTGCGATAAACTGGCACCCAGTCCAGGGTGTTTTACTGTAACCTTTCTGTATACACTGCTCCAGCATTTTGTTTACTGGTGATAGAAGAACATTTTTACTACCTACTGAGATTTTAAAGTAGGTGTAAACTGCACCCAACTGTGTTTTAAAAATCTTAAACTAACTAATGGCGGAATCTTCTTAAATTTAGAAAAAATATACGTTAAGTTTTATTTAATTTTTTTACATGTGCAGTACAAAATAAATATTACTTATTATAAACTTAGAGTCTGCGTAGGCTTTTTTAGCGTGTATCTGCGTATGGAAGTGGTGCATTGTTTAAAAACCACATCCTGAAAAAGTTACACGTGTGAGAACAAAGTTTATTCATACAAATTAAGTCCTGCCAGCTCTTTATGCCATTTCAGATGTTTTACACACAGTACGGGCGTGATTTCAGTGCATACTGGAGGTCGGTGATGTCTGGGGAACACACAGAGATGATGCTTGACTTAGCAGAGGTTACGTGCAGGTTGCAGTGGTTGTTCCCAGTCTGAGCTCATAAAAGCTCATCAGTGTTATATAGTAAAATGTCTGTTTAAAACCACGTAAGGAACATTGTCAGTATGATCACACTTTTGCTGGCCTACTGACCTTGTAATGCTGAGTTCATCCTCGGTGAGTCTTATTTGAGTTTCAGCTTGGCACAAAATTGCAACTTTTGTAAATACAGCCTTATTATTTCCATCCATCCATTGTCTTAACTGCTTATACTGTTCGAGGTCAGAACGGGTTGGAGCAGGACACCAGTTAATCTCTGGCCCAACGCACAGAGACATACACAGACACACACCCACACATACTCTTATTCACTACTACAGGCAACTTAGAGTCACCTAACATGCATGTTTTTGGACTGTGGGAGGAAACTGACATACCTGGAGGAAACCCACACAAACATGGGGAAAACCTGCAACCTCCACACAGCAAGGCCACCATCATACTACATACTACATCCTGTTTGTTAATTAAGATGTATTTCTACTTCAAACTGTCAACCTTATTTTGAGAAAATAAATACTAATTAATCACACACATAAAAACTTCCAGAATATTCTTTCAGAACAAGCTTTTGTTAATAATCTGCTAAACACAAATGAGATTGAAAAGATTATCTTAAGTGGCATTACTGCCATTGAAGCAAAGCATGTCATTAGCAAATCCCATGTTCCGGTATCTAGTAAGATAAACCTTTCACTTGTGTAGTAATAGACCATAATATTAAATTGTGTCAAAGGGGAATTTACATGTCATGGGTCTCATAAGACTGTTGCTTAATTTCCTCTGAGGTTCAAGGGAAGCTTAGGTAAGTATGAGAAACTTGCTAAAAGTACAACCTTAGTTGTTGAGATAACAGGAAATTTCCTCTTACAAACTGGGTGTTTAGTTTAAAAGACGTAGTAAATATTTATCTTCAAAGAATGCATTCACTTTCATTTTATATCCTTTTATATCCTACTGGAAAATAAAATAATGGATCTGCCTTATGAAACCTTGCTACGATTCAGGTTTTTACAGGAAAGAGAGCTGCTTTCATAACTCCAATTTCACATTCAAGTTGTATAAACAAGTTAGCTAATGCGATTACAGGAAGAGCTTTGGTGACCAGTGGCGGCTGTAATTAACAGTGCTGTTATGGTCAAGGCAGATGTACGGAAATGAATATAAATATGTGGAAAAAATGAAATGTGTCTCTGATAAGCATAACCATTTATGGCGACTCCCTGTCACAGTGGGAGGCTCCAACATTATCCCCTTATTACTGCACAACATTTACAATAGTGTGAGCTATAAAATTAGGTGTGCAAAGTTTTCTGCTGTTTAGTGTCTTTAAATATTCCATGGTGAAATGAAAACAGTAGCATCTGTGTCACGTACACTACTCCTGATGTAATGCCCCAAATCATTTACTGATGATGGAGAAATTACAGTTTACATGGTAATACCTACTGAAATACATTTCATTTAACTCTCATTTGCTTTTCAAATCTTGTGTTCTCCTCTTATTCTCACGCCCAAAAATGACTCCTGTTTCACTAAACCCTTATATAATAATAATAATGATAAGCTCAATGAAAATTTAACCCCCAAATTTACTTTGCCTAGAGAAACAGCTTCTCATTCATTGTTAACCATGAAAGAATGTGGATTTTTTTTTTTTTTTTTTAATACCGTCTGAACTTGAGTCATTGTGGGTTATGAAGGGCAGATGCTGGATAAGAAAATTGTAGTTTAGTCAGAGCTAAATTGGAAGCACATCGTCAGTCTCAATTTCTCCAGAACACTTTATTTTAGACAGGTTAAAAGCCGATGTTGTCATCTGCACTGAGACAGCAACAGCAAGTGAGTAAAAGTAGTGACAAATATATATCTTGAATTATGTCAGCCTAACTGACACATTTGATGAAAAGCTCCTCACGCAGGTCAGGTGACCTTCGGAAGCTCAATGAGAGCATCTGCTGGGCAGGTGAAATATGAGGCCACATAAAAGTGTTCAACACTGACAAACAATGAAGTAAGAATATGACAGATATGATGCAGAAAGATTTTTGTAACCAGCACATGTGTATCAAATGTCAAGGGACAATAATTAACAGCATTTCTGTACAATAGTAACATTAATACAATAGTATTTAATAGTTTGAGGAATTCTCAGATGTTCAGTCTGTGCCTCATGTAACTTATTTTGTACTATCATTCTTACTCGTTCCATTTTGTGACAATGAACTGTGACATTTGACTGCACCTCAACATTTTGAAATCATCTTCGTCTACACAGGTGTCAACACAGGTTCTTTCTGCCTGCTCACAATCTAGCAGGAAACAATTATCAATCATCCCAATCATGATAAATCATTATGATTAACTGTCCAAAATCCTGGATCCCCCAGTATCAGACATATTACTCATAGAAAGTTTAAACAATGTTGCCAGATAACAGGAAACGCTTGAGACTACTGCTCCTCTTTTGTGTTTTTCCAGGCACAGTAGCTCAAGTAACTGCTTCCCGCATAGCACAGTGTGGTCAGAAATGCAAAGAACTGAAAAGACAAAACACAGAGCAAAAGAAAAGCAGTTAGGAAGTGTAAAAGTTGATTTTAATATTATATTGAAAAACAACATTAGTTGTAGCAGTTCTGTACTAAAAAAGTTATCAATACAATATTTCTGTGTCCACATAACACAACACATGCCTTCTCTGAAACTACTGACATGGCTGGTAATGGCTTTCAGTCTAAATCAGTCACACACAATCACATTTTGCAGTTACTGATGACACAGATGTTCACCTCACTTTAATGATGTGGATTACTGTGTATCATTGTGTGTCATGTGGATATACAAACTTCACTGAGCGAATGAAGTCAGACTGCATATTAAGTCTTCATATAGTGAGAGTGTGTGAAGGAAATTCACATCTCGCTCAGTGTGCTCTTACTGAAGATGCCGCCCAGCAGTTGTAGCTGTGTCGCCCCCTTATGGCCTGGTTGACTGAGATAGCGTCTGCGACTGCTGTCACCAGATAGAGAGCTGTAGCACTGCAGTTCAAACACAGCGACTGGAGGAGAGCAACACACAAGCAGCGAATTACTCAAAAACACAACAAGGAAATTCAATTATATCGCTTTGAAATTATTTTTATGCTGCTAAAGTGTTTCTCCTCACTGGTGTATAACTATCCAATAAGGAAACTCATACAACGCATACTTCTTAATTAAATTAAATATTGCAAATGATTAAATCAAGAACCCAGCTGCTGCCAACCCTATCACCTTGAAAATATGTTGATACACTATTAAAGTAATTTGTGTTTTTAAGGAAACGTCATCAACAATATTTGGATAATGTTCAGAATTATAAGAAGGTAGATTAGACCTTCAAAGTTCATATCATAAGTCGTGCCTGAGGTGCAGACAAAACAGGCCGCATTAGGAAGGTCAGAAACAAACACCAAATCCCGGAACCAATCAAAGTTCATCCACAAGGCAAACAAGAGGCTCCGAATGTGGTTCAGGGCAACAATGTCCACAGGAAATCAACAGGGAAGGCAGGCAGCAGGTTGTCTGGAGAGTTTGCAACCCCTTTGAAAGGGGCTAAAATGGGGACAGGGAGCAGACACAGGGGTGAGCTGTGACTGTTCAGTCAAGTTCTAAAATGACAAGCTTGGTTATTGCAGAAAAGATGCACATAATTTTCCCTAAATCAAGTACTTTAGTTGTTCCTCTAAAAATACCATGAGGCAGAGTTAGTGGTGTGCATGAGTGTGACAGCTGTAGCAAAGTGCTGCTTATGTAAAATAAAAAAAAACAATATGAACATTAAGAGATAATGTTCATTTTCTTATATAGTTGCAAAAAGGTTCATTGTTTGTGTGTGTGTGTGTGTTCCTGTAGATATTACTTAGTGAGGACTAAGTTTTGTTTTTTAACAACAGAGAGAACATTTTTGTGAAGTACATACAAGTACAAGGACATTTTGGCCCGTCCTCACTGATTTTGACCCTAAAAAGGGATTTTTGGGGGTTAAGACTGGGTTTAGGGTCAGGGTTAGAATTAGGTTTGGGTTAGGGTAAGGGGCTAGGGATTGCATGACGTCAGTGAGTGTCCTCACCAGGAAAGAGGCACAAATGTGTGTGTGTATGAGTGTGTGAGTGAGTGTGTTACCAGCATAGTCCAGGGGACTTGTGGTATCCTGTTGTGGGCTCCAGTGAGGTAAATTATAAACAGGCAAATAGTCAGAACCCAGCACAGGACAGCAACAAACATGACCCAGCAGAGAGCTGACAGATGGAAATAGTCTGTTCCCCCAACCAGAATCCACACCAACATTCCAGACACCTGCAGAGGAGAGGAGATTCCTGAACGCATGGTCATTTTTTAATGTCTGGAACTATTCGGACTGAGTGAGCGTAATATCCAAATATTTGGCTCATTTGGGCTGTCTATGAAATGCAGGCCAACGCTTCAATTTCTTTTTTATTTCACCCCTTAAATATATGTGAAATGTATAAACATTTTGAAGCAACATTGACATTGCTAAAGAAAACATGAAGTGAATCAATTTATAAGCCTTAACTAAAATCTGTGTTTCCAGTCTTTTTTGTTTTCACTGCGCTGGTTCAACATGCTCCATCAAAGAGCCGTGGTGGTGAGAATCTCTTTCCTCCCAACATTTTTCCAAACCCACCCTTCCTTTTTCAAAACAAGCAATTCCTGCTGGATGTTTGATTTAATCTAACAGGAGGAAAATGGTTGGTTCTATTTCAAATAAAATTTCGAATATCACAATCAATCCTAATCTGTGAGAGATGCAAACATTTTTCAGTGCATCGGTTTGTTCATGTAATCCACAACTAGCATTCACAATTAAATGTATGTTTTCAAATTACATATGATTCTGCATCTGTCATATGACCCCCCCCACCCTGAGAAAAAAGCATATTTAATCAGGTGCAAACAGATGACTTCAGCTGGCATGCCCAGCCCCAGTGTGGCAGCCAGCCAGGCTGTATTTAGAGAAAGGCTGCCCTGTTGTTTTCCTTCAGCTGACTTAGAAAGGAAGAGAGACAATAAAGGGAGTGAAGGGAGGAAAAGTTGTTTTGCTTGTTGCGTTTTTAGTTAACTTCCTATTTTGTGGAAACACTGTTTTTTTTTTCAAGATATTCTTTGACTTTTGAATACTGTTAGAGAAATACTACATTCACCCATTTACAAAATTATTATCCTCATAAATTTCTAATTCGTTTCATAGAAATGAATAATTATATTTTTAATATTAATTAATATAAAATTAAATGCTTTTTTTTAACAGTTTCAAAGAATTGTAAATTAGCAACAATCTAAACGTGTGTGTTATTGCCATATCCTGTCAGTAATCATTCAATGTATAATCAATTAATTTTTTATAGCAACTTTTAATGACGCCGACTATAAACGCCCTCACACTTCTACAAACGTCTAATCTGAATTCACACTTACTATCTCAGCCAGGAGCAGAAGTCCTTTGGCAGTTGTGGTGAAATGCTGGTCAAAGGCCAGAGTGGAGGTCGAGATGTTGTACTCTGGCGGACTCCTGCGGGCCGGCATCACGGCTGTTCTCTCCATGGTACAGTGATGCAGATAGTGTGTCCTTTCAGCGAGGTTTTCGCAGCAGCAAAGGAAGCTGTGTTCCTGTCCCGGAATCCAACAAGGACACCCCTCTCCGAAACAAATCAGTTAAAAACTATAATTCAAACCTAATTAAAAAATTGCTACCTCAGAAAAATGTTAAGTGCTGAAAAACCTAGTCAATTATTATTTTTCTTTCTTTCCTTCATTTCCTTGCTGAGGTCAACTATTAAAAGCTATGTAGGAGCCACCGTGCTGAGCTTGTTTGAACTGAGGTACAGAGGTGACAGTAAATAGGAAGGAAACGGAGATGACACTCCCACCAGTGCTATTTGCGGTCAGAAATCAAGTTTAGGACACACAGAAGACAGATTCAGACAAATATAATCATTCCAAACAGCTCACTCACTGAATTTAGTTTTCCTACAAAAGGCTCATAATTAAGTAAGAGTTATAAAACTGCATCTACTTCAGTCTGTCATTTTGCAAATATTGTTGTTTACAAGATTTGCTGAATTCAAGATGTCTCCTTTATTTTATTTGGTGGTTTTTATTCAACAAAAAAAAGAGGAAGTAGAAGTCTGCTGAGATACTTTGGCTGCACTGGGTAATTCCAGCCTCTGAAGGGGAAGGTTTTGGTTTTGGCTTGGTGTTAAAAATGAATCTTGTGTGAGGTGCAGCTGAGCAGGCAGTGAGTGGTTTGGTCCACTGGAGGGCAGTAGGTCTTCAAGGATGAGAAAAACACTAAAATCAGAGGAGAAATAGTAGAACAAGGACAAAAGATGCAAGGTGGGCGCCAACACTGGGCTGGTAAAGTGTTTCCACTGTTTAGGCATGGAATTTGTTTTGTTTTTTTAAATAACCTTTTCAATCTTGTTTTGTACTTTTTAATCTATTTTTTTATTGTGAATAGCTAGAAGTAAAAGCTTCTATAAGCTGAGTGCTTATTTCCCACAGATGCAGATGCCAACGACAAAAGCACATATGATTAATATTCACCAAATATAATTTTAGAGCAGCTCTATAATAATAATAATAATAATAACTGATTGTAATTTGATCATGCATTTAATCAGTAAAATTATGTGTTTCTCATTTCTGGCAGCAACTGTGATAAGAAGGCTGTGAGTGAAATAACCTGGTTCCACGAATTCAGTCTTTTGACTTACAAACATTTATTCGACTGAGAAACCGACAAGATTCTAGAGAAAATTCCAAAATTAGGAATTCATTAAACTGGATCCCACAGGCATGTCCTCCCCATCATCCAAAGTGAAGAAACAGACCAATGCCCTTCACATCAAGATGCTTTGTGGTGTTCTGCTACACTCTGTACACTGGACCATGCGTCACCTGACTGGATATTGTAGATGTTTTTATGCCGTGTTACTTGATAGACTAATTCTGCCCTGCTGAGCACATTCTGCTCCATGAAGCAATGCGTCCACTGCAGCAATCCATACTCTGCATTACTCCTTCTTTCTCTCTTTTGCCATTTACTGAACAACCGTTCAATACAATAAAAAGCAAGTGGCTAACCAGGGGACTGGCAGCCTGCACCCAGAGACGTGAGTCTTTCTTTGCAGCAGTAGATTTTCTATATGAGCTGCCTAACAGCTAATTATCACAGCAGGACTGAGGTCATTTCACTTTCATTCTATTAATTAAAACTGGAAACACAGTCTCAGTGTCATTTACTAATGTTGGAGCACATTCCTAATTATTTCTTCACTTACTGAATGTGACCACCTTCTAAAAGTTTTACACCGCATAGAAAATCCTTCTTTGCTGCACATTTCTGTGTGGGATATTGTGATGTAGGTGAACAAACAGGTTAATTATTTAATTTAAATTGACTTTTTTTAATTACTCATTTGGTCCAACAGATTATTGATGTGCACCCTAACACCTGAAAGTAGTGTGTTTATACTGACACACGTTATGAGTGCCCAATAAAGTGCACTTTTTGTCTTACATAACACACATTAAGCAAGCTTTTTAGCTAATGTGTGCTTTCGAAAATGTGCTGCCAACACAATATCTGCACTGTGCATTTGAATAATGGAAGCAACTGTCGATGTGCTCACATTAGACCTTCTCCAGAGCCACACACACGGTAAGACCACGATTGATGACACAGTCAGTTGGAGTTCCTCAAAAGGTATTTCAGTGCTTTCTTCCTCACTGAATACATCTCCATGTTACTCTCTCTTCTTCTCCTGCTGTAACAACCAACTGGCTCTTCTTGACTTTGTGACATTCATCACTCATGCCACTGACTCACTGAAAGCGACGGACACGAGGAATGGCCCACATAAATATGATTTATCGAGTTGGCTGAAAGATAAAATCATTTATAACGACTTGTTGTGATGAGGTGTTTCATTCAAAATGATCAAACGTGAAGTGGAAGAAACTGGAGGTGAAGCTTTTAATGCCAGAAAATCCACTCACAACTGCTGAGCATGCAGGTGTTGAAGTATAATTTTAACATCTGATGGATGTAGCCAGCATGATTTTGCATAGCCCTTGCCATAATTACTAGGTATGGAGCAGGCTTTTCTTTTTATCAGTGACCTTGTGTCTCCTGTAGTACTGTAGCTGCCACTGTCAAATATTTCCCAAAGTAATTATCAATTACATTTTGGTATGACCTTTAATTTCCTCCAATACCACAAAGACTTGCCAGCATGTAGGTGACTAATGATTATTTCCAAGGCTTCTTTAATGTGTTCTAGATGTTTGCAAAACCTCTTAACGCCTTACAACGCTAAAATAATGACGATGGTGAACTGCAGTGGTGATAGGGTACATTCAAAGAGGAGTCAACATTAATGTGATGATACACACTGAGGACATAAGAGGACTTAATGTACCAGCCAACCAAAGAACCACAGAATCTCACACCTGCAATTTCCTTTCTATAATTCGACAATGTGGCATAACAAAAAATGAAAAAGCAAACACTTCTTTGACTTCCTTTGGAAAACAAATGTGAACCCATTGGAATATTTACTTGTGCTGCAGTATTTCACTCCATCTGTTTGAATGAAATTTAAATAAAAAAGTGAAACCAGGCCTGCCAGTAGCTCATAATCATCCACTTAGTCAGACAGAAAAGTAATCATCATCTCTGAAAGATTTGATTGAAAAAGGGAAAAATAAATAAATAGTTTTCCACAGACTCCAGAGGGAATTATGCAATAGACTAAAAATGTGCAGAGTTGTACCTTTTGTTGCCGGGGTTGTACTTTCAGTGAGTACTTTTTTTTAAAGTGCATGTGGAGTGTGGAAATAGGTTTCACATCTCTGCTGGAAATGACAGAGCTTTTATTTAGTGTTTCTCCTCTACCCTCTGTTCCTATAAGTGTCTTTTCCAATCTCACTATTGTCTTCGTTACTTCGCTATTTACTCTTTTATCATTCTAATTCTCTCTCTTCACTTCTTCATGGTGTGTGTTTGGATTCTGCTGCTGTGATACAAAGCCTCACCATTGTCACACACACACACACACACACATGTACGGAAACTCTACATGCTAAGATGTAAATAACCTGAACTCCACCTGAACCTCCCCATCCTTTCCACACACACTAATAAATGTGCACTAACCCAGATGCTGCGCTGTAATTGGCCACTGCAGCTTCCTGCAGTGGTGAAGATATTTTTAATGCACATACTTAAACACACACACACACACACGACTAATCCCTGCCTCTACAACATCTGCCACATCCCCCAACACATGTGCTGGTTGAATACAACCACATATACACAAGTACACACACATTGTGCACACACTCTGTGTAACCATACAGGCAGCCCCTCCCTGTTTAACCACCAGCCTTGACATCAGTTCTAAATAAAATGATGCGGTTGTTCTCTGAGAGGCGCAACCTCGCCCTCTGAGACTACAACTGCTGTTTTTCTTCTTCAGCAGTGTTGCCCTTGGATTGTTTTCTTGGCTCTGTGGAAAGACTTCTGGATCTGTGTGTGGATCATGTGACACTAAACGTTTCCAGTGTAACCATTGAGTGCCTTAAAATTCTGCAAAAATTCATGGTTCTTATGTGTCTGTCAGAGCCAAGAAGCTACTTCTTCCTGTCGGATCAATTCAGTGTGGCTTTCGGAATTGTCTTTTGTCCTCTTATACATTTCGCTTTCCTGTCCTGATCCAAGCTTAATTTTCAATAACTAACGTGTATGCAACACCAGTCAAGGTCAAAGATAAATTATTCTGTCAGCCCCCCAACTTCCACATGTCCTCATGCACATGTTTGGATAAAGTAAAACATACTCTGACAGCAATTATTCAATCAACAACATGAACGTTGCCTGTAGCACTTTGAGGTTAGAGTTCAGTGCAAAATAATAAATGCAATAATTAGGAAATCACTGAGGGGAAGCTGCTGCTTTTCACCTTGTTGACTCTGAGTTAATTACTACTCAAAGTGTAACATGGTGAGGTGATTTTTTTTCTTAATTTCTAGGTTGTTGGTGATATTGTGGAAATGTGTATATTTCGACAAAACACGTTATGATATTAAGCTCGCAGCTGTGTCTGTCTGTGTGTAAGCAACAAGGTTTTTGTCTGATCCAGCAAACTAAATAGTAAAATTTATCACCTTGATGCAAAAGTCATATAAAAAACTGTTTTACCATTCAGTCATTGCCAACAATGTCCGAATACATTCAGAAATATTGAAGTATTAGCTCTGAAGGAAGCATTTTTGACAGAAGACAAGTTTGTATAATCTCCTGTATGTGTCAGAACATCATCCAACCCTAGAAGGAAGGACACTCTAAATCATTCACACACATTCAATATGAGGAATTTTTTTTAGATTTTTGGAGAAATTATGGATAAGTTAGACTGGTTTTCGATACCAGTAGAAGTTGTGTTTTCACTCCACAATGTTTTGTGTTAAAGAGGCAGGGCTGCGTTGTCCAGGATGGGAGAGAGGTCGCTCCTCCATCTCTCAATGAGCATTTATTATCTGCTAACCTTACTAGTTAAGAGAGACAGAGGGAGGGTGGGGGAAAGAAGGGTGGGGGTGAGTAAAAAAAGAGTGAGAGAGAGGGAGAGAGCGCGATGGATGTATCAAACAGCAGCCCCCTGCTGAGTGGGGAATGGAAAAGCTGCTGGCACCAACATGAATATTTCAGCAGATAGCTACAGCTCTCTGTACCCCCACACACACACACACTCACCCTCCTCTCTCTCGGTCTGTCACTCTCTCACTCTCTCTGTCTCTCACCTTTTCCGTCTTTCCACTTCCCTCCCTCTTAACCCCCCACCGCCCCCACCCCCTGCTTCCATCCCTTTACTCTCTTGTGGAGTGGACAGTGATAATGAAGGGAATGATAGAGATGGAGAGACCTGCTCAGACTGAAGTCTGGGTAGCTGAATCCGAAAATGGCTCCTGAATGTAAATCTGGGAAGGCGGCACAGTGTTGCCTCAACTTGGCTGCTTCCCCTGCCCCCCCTGTTAGATAGTCATGATGGTTTGGCCCGGGGTACTTAGACAATAAAAACAGAACGAATGGAATAAAACAAATATCAGCAGGCAGGAAGTTCCTCTTGAGACTTAAATAGATTTTTAACATTCTGCTTATTTTTAAATTATTTAACAACTCTTTTCCTTAACTGCTGTTTATTTTTAGCTGTACTATTAACTTGTCCGCGTGTGCACGTCATGTGTCGTGTGCAGTGTGGTAATAAAGAAACGTGTTCATTGATCTATAGAAATCCATTTATGATAATTGCATACAGCTAAGATGCAACATTTAGATGCAGAACACACACTAAAGGTGAGGTGTTGCCTGGAGAACCAGTCTGTGTGATCTGAACTTGTTTTATTTTCCCCCAAAAATAAATAAATAAATAAAAATGAAGCGCAGCAAATTTGTCTCGAAAGAGTATGTTACAAGCTTGAGTTAAACAAGTCACTTGAGATTGGGAAATGTATTTGAATAATATTCAGACTAGCTTGTATTTTTGGCATCATACCGAAAATAAACAGAACCCTTGGGTTACCAGGAGTTTGTCACCAGAAACTTTTAGGGAAAAGAGAATTCTGTGTGTCTCATGCACCCAACATTAAAAGCTCATGGCATTGATTCATTCAGTTTAGGAGTTAAATCCCAGAGGTATTTCCAGAATCGCTATTATGATGAACTGGTACGAAAGCTAAAATAATATTGTTATATTCTAATAGTATGCTTGATGTAAAATGAGGGACTATTATTAATTTAATATTTAACCAGGCTGTATTTTATTCCTATTCAGTCTTGGATTGGGATAAATGGATAAATCTGAACCTATAAAAAACAGTATAATATAACTTTAGGCCAGTCGTAAAAAATATGCGATAAATGATGGATCTATTTCCCTTCGCAGCTTGTTTTTTTATATTAGCCTAATGAAAAGGGTTAAAGTCTGTATGTGGGATTACAACAGATGAGTTATTATAGTGCCAACATAATCAGACAGCCAAATAGCCTCCGCCCCCCATATACTATACAGATACAGATCATTTTTCCCTCATCAGTGTTTGTGCCAAGGCCTCTGTAGGTGTCTGGCACTTATTTGGATGACAACATTAAGAGCATTATTTCACTCAAACAGGTAACCAGTGTCGCATTTACATTCAGAGATCTGAAGCAGCAGAATGGAGTTCAGACTGGGCATAGCTCAAATGCTGGATGACAATACCAACACCTCTGAAACTCCACACCCCGCACATCTGTAGTTCCCATGTCAAATCCAAGCTAGTCCTACTGTGGAAGAAGACTGCACTGTTGTAATACTTCTTAGGATGAGTAAATCAATCTGTGGAGAGACCCTTGAAATATAAACATTATCTGTATGTGGATGAAGTTTTAGACAGTTCAGGTCATATGAAGAAAGATTTGATACAAAACTACTAATAAAACCAAGGGGGCAGCGGTTAGGGGGCTATGTGTGTGGGCCTGTGATAGATTGGCAACCAACCCACGGTGTAACCTGTCTCTTGCCCAGTAACAGCTGGGATTGGCTCCAGGACTAACAGGATAAGCGGCTCAGATGATGGATGGATGAATTTCCTTCACAAGACCTGATCCTTGACAAAGAGGTAGGTTAGTTTAATGCAGTGAAATAAAAAAAGCGTGAACATATACAGTAAATGTGCTCTGTCTCTACCTGCTTATTTTTCATATACATCCTGCTGGAGGAAAAAAAAAACTCTGGCCATGACCGTCCTGTTTTTGTTTGAATCATGCGCCACTTTAAATAATTATTGCTCAAGACTGTTCTTGGTTGTGCTCCCAGTGCAGTTCTCTGATTCATAGTTAATAACATGTTGAGTATGCATCATGCAAAATGAAAAGGCCCACATTGCTTCTCGCATTAATACTGAACAAAAAGACTCAAAGGAATCTGCAGATGTGCTGCAGAACTCAAACTCAGTTGACAAAATAGGTGCAAAGACAGTAATTAAGTTTTGATAGAAAATGCTCCAAAATTAAGACAACAACAGCAACAAGAAATGGGAAAAACTGGGGGAAACTCATGAACACAAACAGTGGCTCTGTAAGTGTCACTTGTTTCCCTATTAGTTTAGTGACCTTAGCTGGTCACCAACTCCAGCTCTCCACTGTTGTCTGTGGCCCGATCTCCTCCTTAGTCGAGCTAAAAGAGAGTTTCTTCAAAAGAGCATTAGCAAAGGAGTGTTGTGTTTAAGTGTGTGCTGTGAGGTTGAGTGGTGGGTCACTCACTGGTTAGTTTTCCATCTGCAGATATGGCTGTCATCATACGGGCCCAAGTGCTTGCCCCTGGCCAAGATATGGACCAATCGTGAACTCTGATAACACTCCTGCTAAATATGAGTGTGTGTGTGTGTGTGTGTGTGTGTGTGTGTAAAACAGATAAGAGAAAATATGTGTGCATGTGTGTATCTGGAAAAGTTGGTTGTGTGTGTGTGTGTTTAATGGACCGCTTAGTGTTTCATGGTGGTAAATCATTCGTTCTGTCTCATCTCATACACCACTGGGCAGCAGAGTCTGCACTACCCTGATAACACACACATGCACACACACAAGGCCTTACAGACAAGCACAAGCTTTCTCGCACATACACACACGGAGCAAAGCGACGCACAGACTCTCTCTCCCATCTTGACTTTACAGGTCTGTAAACACTGCAGCCTGTTGAGTTTCACCCCGTCTGTCTGTCTGTCTGTCTGTCCATCTGTCTGGTTACTGCCCTGCTGCCAAAGTCAGGATTGTTACGAAAAGCTACTATTATTATTATTATTATTATTGCTATTTTTATTATTGTGCAACCAAACAAAACAAACAAATTAAGGGCATACAGCAAATTTTAAGCTTAAAACAATGAATATTGACTAATCAATTAATTTAGCTTTGGTAAGCGATTTAAACGGAGCTATAACTCACTTGGAACATGGAAGAAACATATCATTGTACAGTATATGATTATAAGTGTAAATGTCTATCCAGGAGGTTGTATATATTTAGTATTGCATTATTGAAAAATGTGCAGGCTCATGTATTGGTGTAAGGTCCATGTGTTCCCAGGTAAGACACTTAACTCTAAGTCAGTGTAAAACCACAAGGAGACAGCCGCAGCCGGAAAAGCGATAAAGATGAATACGGAGATAGCAACAGAAACAAAAAAGAACAAATTATAAGGGAATGGGGGAGATGCGAGGATTGATAAGAAGTGGAGATGGAGGTGGAGAGCACCCAGCTCCTGGAAGGAGAAAATGCAGGCACTGTAGGAACAGATGAGAGAGGGATAGATGGGTGAAGAGACAAGATAGAAAGAGCAATCACATTTTCCCAACACAGAGGTTATTAAGCTATTGAACCCACAGTAATAGATGGCAATGAACCGTGTGGGTGTGGGTACGAGGGAAGGAGTGAGCGTATGTATAATGGAGGGTTAATACTGCAGCCTCTTAATGGTAATTTTGGCCTGTCACTCTTCTAAAGGCCATCGCTGTGGGCCATCAGCCAGCCACACACGACCAGCGGCACACTGCAAATGTCACCATTATCACAGTGGGCTACGTATGAGCGTGTGTGTGTGTGTGTGTGTGTGTGTCGAACTACTTTCCTGTTTTCTATCCTGTTCCTCGTGTTTTCTTATTTTTACTCTCTGTCTCTGTTCCTCAGCATTCACTCTTCCCCTCTCTGTATCGACTAGTCAGGCTGTAAATATTTACATGTACTGAAACCCCATCGATCGATCTCTGTCCATTTCTGTCTCGCACTGACAGAGACCACTTACATTTCTAGCTCTCCCTGTAATTGGCTCTTTTTTTTCCAGCCGCTGTTCATTATTTATATTATCTGTGTCTTCAAGAAGCATAGCGCCAATTTGAACATTTCTTTTAAGTAACTGACAGCCAACATTGTCTCTCATGTGTAGAAAATGTTTTATCACCATGGGGCTGAGCTAAACCATTGATAATGCATGGGAACATGCTTGTCAAGAGAGAATTCAGTTTTTGTTTTAGGGTATTTTGGAGACTTGTGGTATCTGCTGAAAATATATTTTATAGAGATGTTTTAGATGTCTTTTTTCCAAAGAACTATATTTTCACATATTTTTTGGCATTTTATGAGTGATTTTTCAGTCGTATGGTACCAGACAAAACTATTCACATGGCAAACTCTGGTTATTGGGGTCCTTTTAACCCCAAATAATTTTGTCCTGCTTATCATTCATCTCAAAAACTTGTCATGTGTCAAACTAAACATAAATAAATAAAACATGCATTGGCTGTTTGCTTTGATTGTTTAGTGCAAGGTCTGTAGGTGATTTTTAAAATAAGTAATTCTTTGGACATTCTGCTTTGACTGAATCATAATACAATATGTTTCAATCTGTATTCAAGAAAACACCCCCACATTAGAGTCAAGAGCTGGGACCCTTTAACATGCACAAGCTTTTAATCAAACAAGGTTACACAGAGCAGCAACAGGTGTTTTTGTGTGGTAAAAAAATTCCCTCAGACTGCCAGGAAACTAATTTGGTTTCCATGTTTAAGTTATCCCAGATAAGTACAAATATCCCTTATTGTCTGTGGATAAAAGGATCAAAAGTTGTCACTGAGGTAGGAAAGAAGTCACCAACAGTGAAATATATCATAAGTAACAGTGGCCACCGTAGAAGTAAATACAAAGTATGACAAAGACAAGTAAAATTAATGAACATTTTTTGTTTACCCTGACCTATAGTTATACTTCAACTTTTTACCCATGGCAACATTAAACATGGAGGCCCAGAGTCAATGCTGAGATCTTTAAAAAAAAATAAATTATGGTATGAAATAGTCATGAAAGTTGTGGCTTATGAAAGCCAAAGGAATTCATGGGGGTTCTGTAGCCTGATGTGGTGTGTGGCATGCTGGGTAATGCTTCCCGACAATGACTCTCAATGGACTTAGACAGCTTCCAACTGACTGAATAGGAATTAGACTTCATTCAACACCACACCCAAAAGGCCTGACCCCTGTGAATGTGTGAGTGTCTGTGTGTGCACGCACACACGTGTAGCGCTGGTGGTAACATTTCACAGAGGGCCGAGCGTTGTATTATCCTCTGGGAGATCAATGACATTCTCCTCCTTTGAGTCCCCAGATTATCTGTCTGTCTGCCTGTCTGAAGTTCTCTTTCTCGGTTTGTCTGCCTGCTAAGTTTTCTCTTTTTCCTCTTCCATATGTTCCACAGTTCTTATTTCCTGTGGGCCTCAGTGACAACAAACCAGTATTATCAAGCCCTTTGCTGATCCTTTAAGACCATTTTTACATACTATGATGATGATGATGATGATGATGATGATGATGATTATGATGATGCAAATGCACAATGCTGTGTAAATGTGAGCAAACACGCCTGCAAGCTGCAGCTATTATAGTAAAATAATGTGCAAACACTGGCCAGCTGACAGGTACTTGTGGTTGATTTTTATTGTCTCTGAATTAAAGGTGCTCTATTTGACTTTGACCAAGCTGCACAGCAGCAGAGGTTTTCCCTTGTGACTCTGATAATGAAACAAACATACAAACCTGGCTTTATCCCTATGGAATATATAAAAAATAAGATCTGAAAACCTCACAGACCTCAAGTCAGGCAGGAGTAAACCTACATCCACCATTTTACAGAGCAAAGATTTATAGGTAAAAGAGATCTAAATTGATTTTTTTTATAAATATTTATTTATTTTCTACTGAGATGTTTCTTTTTCTGGCACAGGTTCAGTAAGTGATTGTAAAAGTTACTGACATGAGTGCTAAAAGATAGACGAGTGGTTATGACCCCTGCTTCTGCTACCACATGTGTTCTCTCTCTGCCCTGAGGATGATTCGCTCTTTCCCACCCCCTCCTCTCTCCTACTGCCTAGTAATAGTAATACTAATAGCAGTAATACTAATGACAAGATAACCCACTCCTAACAATTCATTATGAGAAACAAGATTTTGATTTATATTTCTGATATTCTATATTGCAATGTAGCTGAAATGTACAGTCATAAAACACTACAAGTATGTGCAACTGCTCCAAATATCAGGCATATGATGACATATCTATGGCTGAAATGATACAGCAGATACAGATATTTCCCTCAATCTTAAAACATATCATTATATCCATGTATACAAACTGCACAATGATCCAGATTACAAAAGCAAGACCAAAATAGTCATCTGAAATTAAAATGTCTTCATATTTGGTGCATGTTTGTGCATGTATGGGGACACACTGATCACTTTAAGGGACAGTATTGGATATGTCAATGTGTCCTGGATGCAGGTGGGGATGATTCTTAGCTCCAACCAGAGGCCTCATAGAAGTAATTATATTTCTAAGGGATTAAAAGCAGCACTTCTTTTACTAAACAATGCAGGCATTTAAACTATATGAAATGAAAAATCACTGTCATGAAAAACACTTCAATAATGCCTCTTCACCTTTTGGTAATGAAGGAATGAGACTGTCCTTTCAGAAAGGTCATACCATGTCTGTATTTTATTAGTCACTGCTGTGGAGAAAGAGGCAGAGAAAGAAAAGGCCAGAGAGTAAGACAGTGAAGGAGTGAAGGATTATGGCGGATGACAGAGAACATGAGGCGCACAGATCGAGCACTTACTGTTTATTTCTGGAGGTGGTATAAAGGTGTAATCTATCTGTCTGTCAAAAGCGTGAACAAAAGCATTACTGCTGTGTGTTACACAGTGCTCGGACACTGTTGTGTAATTGTTTTGGGCAACAAATACTCCAAACTGGTGATATCGATGAAACCTTTCAAATCATAATGTGCTCATATTTTCTGCTACAGCCAAGCCTCCATATCTCGTTGGCTCTGTTGGTATATTTTATAACATCACTTTTACATATGCTGTTCATGGTTTTATCAGCATCACTAATAATTAACAAATTAATTCCATGATGTTAACCAAAACCAAACAAAACAAAAAAAAAGCAAAATCCGCACGCAGAGACCTCGCAGTTAAGTGTACAAAATGTCTATTCCCCGAAGAGCCAGTTGTTTCCATCTACTCCAAAATGCAAACTGTAAACTACAAATATTTTGATAGCAAAATAACTTTCTGTTGGGTTTTGAACAATAGGTCATGATGTAACAATGATTTGATCCTACCATAAGTGTGCATGCTGTAACCCTGATGTATTGCAGTGTTGCCTAAAAACTGCTAAAAACACACATCATCAAGCCAAACAGTGTCCTGTTGCTATAAATGTTCAATAGCACAGCAGATCCACAGCTGAAGCAGGCCCAACAAATGCAATGTTCATTCCCTTCATTTCCTGACAGTGCCCAGCTGTTTTACAAGTCTTTTTTAAAATTAAATGACACATTTGTGACCAGACCATTATTTAAATATTTCCATCTTCAGGAGAAATGGGCAGAGAGTCACATTGATATCATTATTCTCATAATGTTCTGCAATGTACATATTTGAAATTACCTAAAGTGAGACAAAAGGAAGAATGGAGGGATGAAGGCTGAGTTATGGGGAAAAGATAGCAAATAAGGAGAAGATGAGGAGAAAGGGCACGTCCACAGCTGATGCTACTCTCAGCCAGAGGGATCCAAAAAAACTACACAAAGTAGCCTCTGCTATGCACATGTGTGCAGACACACACATAAACACACAAACACACACAGGTGGGACTAAGGAGTGTAGCGTGCCAATTTGTTGTGCCCCTGGTCCCCTCTCAGGAGGCTCACAGACAGGCATCCAGCCATGCCAAGATTGGCACTGGTCCCGCTAACACACAAACACACACACACCTCCACTCTCGCTACACTGTGGCTGCAGGCACTGCAGTATCAGGCTTTCGTGTGTGTATGTTTGCCTCCACTTTTCTCCATTTTCATAGACCGCAAGAGACAAATGCTGAGGAATTGGGAGCATGTGAAAGACACCGAAGCCCTTTTCACACATGGACGATGGAACATTGCTTGCTACAAATGTCTGTGTCAGGTTATCTCCCATACGTAACAATTCCATTTCAACAGTTTTCACACGTAAGTATTGTGAAAAAAGTACATTTCTTTCCTCCCGTCCACAGTGGCTTTGCTGCCAGAGAGCAGCAGTGAGTTGGAAGTAAATGACATGCAGTAAGAGAAAAGTCTTACTTCCATCACGTTGCCTCAGAGATGAATTTTGGAAATGTCTTAGCAGTTGAACGACTGTTTATCTCTTTGTCATCACTGAGACGAGCCTCATCCTCATTTCAGTAAATGGATGTGCAGAACTCTAACAGCCCTTCAGTAGAAAAATGCAAAGGACTATGATCAGTACAGAGACATTAGTATAATCCACAATGGCTTGTGTTTGGACTGTGTCAGGTTACACACAGGATTTTGCAGGATGACCGCCATCAATCAAATAAGAGGCTAATACCTCTAGTCTAAGCACCCTGTGGCTCTATGATCTGTTTTTTAGCCTAAATTTCATGTTTTATACTATTATTAAGAAATTCTGCTGCCTTTACAGTACACAGTAAGCATCTCAGTTAATGATTTAATGCCACGACACACAGGTCTGAGAAGTCCAATGATTCAGCATGAAGACTATTGGATTTTCACATTTTGTATGTCATGTTTCCTACTGTCTCTTTTCTTGTAACAACTTAGAAGAACATACTTCTAAACCCTTTGAACAGTGAGTTTTAGCTTGAAAATGGTTTATGCGATGTTTTCATCATGTGCTGTTTTTACTATAGATTTCTTTCATAGATTTTTATTAATTTTTTAAGATTTTCATAAGACTGAAACTGGAGGCCATTGTTTTGCAGGTAGGCATTTGGCACACCTGTTGGTAAAAGTGACTCAAGCACAATGACTGCTGCAAAACAAGAATGCCTGCATATTTTACTTGTTGTTGTTCTTCTTCTTCGTATGTTTCTGTACAACTAGTCCCACTGTGTATCTAGTCCAGCAGCTTTGAGAAAAACAGGCAATGTAGATATTAAAATAAACAGCTTGGTTGGAAATGGTGTGCTGTGACTTTAAGTAGCATTCAAAGTTAGCATGATGACATAACTTAAAAAAAGAAATGCAATCTCCACATTAAAATAAATACAGACTGGCAGTGAAAAGCGCTTAGACCCAGCCCTGTTTCAAACCATTGTGTTGTCGAATAAAACATCAAACAATGCACAAAAAAACATTTTATGGATATATAGTACATTACACACAGCACTGCTTCTGATACACAATAGAGACAGCAACTTTTACACACACACACAGACATACACACACACACACACACACACACACACAGAAACATATACTGACACACTACATAATAAAACAATGGGTGTTTATTGTTTATTTATTAGAAACCCCCATTAGCTTCCAAAACACTGGTTGCTAACCTTCCTGGATTCCACATGATAAAAGCATAATTCATAATTATATGAAGTCAAGTAGCTGTAGCTGTGTACATCATCAGAATAGCAAACCTGAGCAGCAAAAAAATGCCACTTAATACAACTTTCTTTAAGAACAACAGTATTCCATAACAAAATTTATCTTCAACCAGACGCCAAGAAAGTGTATTGTGCATTTCTCTTATACTCGTATAATATGAGCATCATAGCTGCCCTATTTTCTGAACTATCTGAAGTCTGTTAAGGTTTGGCTTATTAGCTGCAGACCAGATTACTGAACAGTACTCCAAGTGAGATAACACTTATGCATTAATAACGTATTTTGTAACAGATGGTGCAACATAGCTCGAACATTTTCTTGCCACTGCTATACCCTTTCCTATATTCTGTATGATATTGTCTACATGCTGATTCACTTGTTCCAACTGTGATGCAAATATTGGAAGATTAAACTGTGGACTCCCATCCACCCACAGTTCCCAATAACCACTGACTTAAATTTTGCTGCATTTAAAATCCTATTATTTTTATCAACCCAATCGAGTACTCTTAGCAGTATATGTATAAATAAATAAAACATAGTAGAATCATCAGCATACATCACAATAGAAGATTTGCTCAAAACATAAGGCAAATCATTTGTAAAAACCGAATAAAGAAGTGGACCAAGATAGCTACCTTGTGGCACCCCACAATGCACTTCACAGCTATCTGAAATTGAGCTAGATGGAGATTTTGAAAAAAAATTTAGTAATAGGGCATAAATGTTATCTGAACCTGGAGATACGTTGTCATGCAGTGAAGGTAAATGCTCCACCATTTTGACATTTTCTATTTCAAATTCAAAGAAGCAAAGTTTGTCCTTCACTTTGTCCTAAGTAAGATGGCATGACAGCGGGGAGTCTCCTATTCTAAATCATAATTTTTAATTTGCTATTTTGTTACTATAAAAGTTGTTACAATAACTGGCTATGTGTGAACAACCAAAGTGGGGTTTTGCTCCATGGTGTGGTCTCATCCACCTTCAAAATAAAATTCCTTTTTTTTTAAATAAAAAAATGTAATATCAAAAGGCACATGTTGTAACCTGAGCTCACAGACCAAGAGGTTACACATCTTTACAGTAAAAGCCTTTATGTTACTATATGTAACAATTGAGTTACATCCTGCTAGCTAAGCTAACAAGTTGACTTCTGATGACTCCATCAAAGCTGGGCATGTTTTGTTGCTCTGCTCACTTACTTATTCAGTATTATAATTAACCAATATCTCCACTGCTCCACTTACCATTATCTTCCTCCCTCCATTATCTTCCTTTTTTTCCTCCTATGTTTTCGCTCAGAAGTATAACTCCTCATTGTAAAGTCCTGCCATTTTAATCAGTGTTTTCTTAGCTTCAAACAGGCAACGCTAGCGTGTTTTAGATCTGTTGTGTCAATCTAGTGTAGCAAGTTTTATCATGGCTGTCATTTTATTATTGGTATAGATTATTATAAAGAAAAAGAAAAAAAAACAGCAAAATTATGTTAAAGACTTTTTTAACCAATGTTGCAATTGTCCCTGTGGACACATGTGACTTTGTCTATTTCAGTACAAATTTTCGAACAGAAATTGTCACATGTAGCAACATTAAAGCCCTGTGTGTGGGGGTAGCTGAGAGACGGGAGCTTGATGTTATGTTCACTTTTTTGTTTTTCTATAAATTGTCTCTGAGAGAAATGCAAAAAGTGTTAAAACTGTCCCTGGTCTGTCCCACTGATAAACTAAACTTTTGAAAAAAAAGTTGACCTGAGAACCCTTGGTCTTTGTGCTAGTGTACTGTATCACTTCCCTTAGGGGTCTTGAGTTAATTTTGAGTTAATTTTACATTATCATACCACGTTAAATGTTTACTATTTAAGTACTGATCTTCAGAAGAAGATTGAAGTATTAATTTGACCGGCCCAACATGATCAGGGACTCCAGGTGGTTAAAAGTGTTTTATATATTTTCTTCCCTTGAAATATGTGACATTTTCTCACTGAGATATAACCTGATCTATTGAGATGGAATCTGATGTGTAAAATACCTATGCGTTTGCTTTTACAGCAAAGCAATTCAGCAATGAATAAAGGAATATGATATGATGACAGCTGTAAAGTATGTACATTTGCTTTGTTATTTATTTAATAAAATATTCACTTTCAAGCTAAACAGTAAGTTAAACAAAATTTGCAACGAATGGTATGCGTTCAGAGTATGTGTCTTTGAATACACACTGACTTTATTATTTAAAATCTGCAGCACTTGCATGCCCTATTGAGCAGGGAATTGAGAAACCTTTGGTGGAATAATACAGCTGGCAGCTAATTTCTCCATGTTCAACTACTTGTTCAGCTGCGGGGTTTGAAAACATCATCATTTTCTTCTTTGGGGACATTTCAACCTCTGAGGATGTAGTCTGCTGATCCAACAAGACCATTTTTCACTGCTCAAATCTAATTTCTAAAACAAAAACCATGAGTCCTGCTCTTGTGTTCTGCTCTGTCTCACTGCGCTCTGTGCTGCTAATGTCATTGTCACTGTCCTCTGGGCCAATTATGCAGCACGCATTGTCTGATTGGACCATATATTGTCTCAGCAATTAGTGCCACTGTGTAAATGTATGTGAAAAGCACAGTGTCTGGGTGTGTAAGTGTGTATGTGTTTTAATTTATTATCTAGTGTGATATGTATCTACGCAGTGGAGGGTGGAGAGGATAGCAGAGATTGAAAGATAAAACAGAAAGAAAGAAAGGCCTGACTCCTGTCTTTCTGTCTTTTCAGGGGCCCAGTGTGGCTCTAATCAGGAAGACGCAGGGCCGACCACACTCAATTATTCACTCATTAGTCAGCAAACAGTGGAGTCCATTGAAAGCTGTGTTCTCTGCATGCTACTGTTCACAGAGCACATCCCTCTCTTTGTCTTCTCATCAGTCTGTCACTTTTTAGTCATACTATGTACTTTTTCAGCTTAAGTTTCCAAACCTTTCCTTGCTGACTTGGACATGAGTAGTAAAACACAGTTTAGGAGTGTCAGTGATTGTAACTTGCCTAAATATGACAAAACACAGAAAACGTTGTTCCCTCCATACGCATATTTTAGGTACTAAGAGACTGCCAAAAATCAAGTCCTATTTGGTTTTGGGGTTTTTTTTTTGTGTTCCTGTTTTTTGCTTTTTGCTTTGACATCACAACTATTCAAGGGAATATAGCTAGACAGTATTGTCCTTATTGATAATGGGATTTGAAACCCAGACAAAATCAATGACTATAACGCACTGGGTTGTAAGGGAGCAAAGTATCATGAAAAAATACTGGTGGTCATAATTGCTGGCGAAATTGCTTGTCTACTTTGGCTCCAAATGATGTCTGGGTGCCTTGACGTGCCGCCTGTGGAAATAGTCGCTATTAAATTGGCAACCTCTCTTGAGTCTGTCACTCATTTTGTTGGCGTGATTTTCAAAACCCCACAGAATTCAGTGGATAGATAAACAAAAAGTGTGCTGGGTACTCTGGAGCACAGCATCTCAAAGTTAGGAGCCAAAAGCAGGAAGGTGAATTAAAAGAAGGTCCTTGGTTCGAATCCCTCGCCAACCGTGGCCTTTCTGTATGGAGTTTACATGTTCTCCCATGCTTGGGTTTCCTAGGTACTCAGATTTCCTGTCTGTCTGTCTGTGTATGTCTCTCTGTGTTGGTGCTGAGTTAGTCTGATGACCTGCCCAGAGTCTACCCTGACTCTCACCTAATGACAGCTGGGATAGATTCCTGTTCGTGTGCCATTATATACAAAAAGCAGGCACCTGGACCAGGAACAACAACTCTTTAATGTTACTTGATGTCAAAAACCTCACAAGAAACCTTTTTAAGGTGTGCAAATAAAAGTGGTTGAAGGACTGTGTTTTTGTGAAGAATCAAAAAGAAAATGGGAAGAAGTTCAAACTCCAACTTTTTTTTCTATTGTAGAAAGTCACAAATATGACTGGACACTTCCACAGCCCAACCCTCAACTGAGACACCAGACAGGGTGTTTGAGAAGCTGTCAAGCAGTCTGACAAGCTCTTCACTCGAAACCTCAGGCCTTTATTTTGGTATAATTGCCGTTAAAGTGATGTCACATGGATAGATGTTTACAGGAAATATTTCAACAAATGCATCATTTGAAGCCAGTTATGAACTTGATGTCTGTCAATGATGAAGAGTGTAGTTTTTTAAATTGGAAAATTTGGAAACAAGCTTACTATAATTTGGATCCATTCTTTCAGAGGGTGGTTTTGATAAAACAGTTGTTATGTACGCTACCTTTATGGATCTTACAGCTCTTATAATTACAGAAGATGCAGTTGGCTGGTTAAATGTTTCCTGAAAGAATCGGTTGTTGACCTGAGTATAGTCATCACTACTGTTTATCAGAACTCACCTGAATGATTGGTCTTCACTGGGGTCTTTATGACTTCTTGAATTAATACCAACTCTCACTGTCAATTCTCACAGACTCACTGTCTTTGTCTTCTCTGGCTTTCCATCTCTCCACCCAACCTCCACTCTCTCTCTCCTCAGCTCACTCCCTCTGTTCCTCCTGTGCATTCACTTGCACACACTTCACTGCAGAGCTGTCAGCAAGGTGTGTTTGTGTGTTTCTCTGCATGTGTGTGTGTATTAATGAAACTGACAAATCCACTCTTAATACTCCTCCCACTCCAAACCAGACCTGACAAACAAATGAAATATGCATGCTCAGCAATTTGTTTCTTATTCTCCAGGCAGTGGTCTTCTGCAGAAGCTTTTCCAGAAAAGTACACTTTAAGACTGTCAAACAGCTTACAGTATGTTGCAGTATGTTTTTTCACACTACATGGTACAGTGTTTCCATTTGTACACATATTAATGGAAACACACAGGTCATATTTACATTGTGCCATCTATACATAAACTAGATGTTCATTCAGCAAAATATGTCAATGCACTGCCATAAAAATGAAACTAAGCTCCAAGACATCTTGCACACCAGAGCCTGAAATTTTATCAAGACATAAAACTGACAGAACCACGATCAGAAGTCACAATTTGTAGCTGTAGCTGTTAAAAAAGTCCAGTTTAGAACTGACAGCAACTTTTCACTGGCATTGCACTTTCCTGCCTCATATACTCGTGGGAATGATACAAACCTCTTTTTTTCCCATTGGCATATTCTTGTCAAATTTGCAAGCTTTGGGACAATTAGGCTTATGTTTTTATACCGAGACACAATGCAAGGTCACAGAGAGAAAAACACACGTTTTTCTTTAGATGACATCAGGACATTAGATGACTTAAAACTGAAATTCAACAAATGCATTCAGATATTTGTTATTAAGAGTGTTTTAATTTCATGTTACAATCATTTTGTAGATATCAAATGTTCCAATATAATTACTCAAAATTAACATTTGTACTAACAGAATGAGAACCGTCATCTATACCCACACGAAACCACACACACTCTCCCTTCCGCTATGCAGTGTCAAACACCTGTGTGTTTGTGTGCGTGTGTGTGTGTTTGTGTGTGTGTGAAGGCGATGCGGAGGTCGTGTCTAGCCCCACGGCAGTTCATTAAAATGCATGTGTTTTATTGCATGTGTGTGTGTGTGTGTGTGTGTGTGTGTGTGTGTGTTTTGCTCTGTTCACATAACTGTTTACATAATTGATGAATATGATAATGACACAAGCTGGCACTGTGCTCATGTGGGCATTTGTGTGCACGCTCAAGAGTAACTCTGTTTGTGTATATGCATTTGTGTGTATGTGTGCTGGATGTTCAGGGCTGAAGCAGAGGATGTCCCAGTCATATCACATGCCCATCATCCTGGCACCAACGGTTTGACCACTGACAGCACTTTGTTCTGTTGGCAGACAGACAGGCAGATACACAGACAGGTAGACAGACAAGCTGGCAGCATATGATGTGAGACAGGAGACCTGTGGACCCATGTGGTTGTTAGAAAAATACTTATTTCTCTGTGAGTTTCTCTGTCTCTCCATCCTCATCTCTTCCTCTCTCTCACTCTCTCCTCCCCCTTGGCATATGTTGTGTGTGGTTGGCTGTGCGCCACATGCCGATCCGATGCCCTCGGCACTGCCAGGGCCCCGTGCCACCTGTGCCACTCTCTCCCTCAGCAACCCCCAGCTTCCCATACACACAAACACACACTAAACACTAGCTCTCAGTTTGCACCTGTGTCTGTGGGAGAGAATTTCAGACAGAACAAAAACAGACATCATATTGTCCTCTTAGTGAGTTCAGTGGCCTATGTGATGGATTGTTTGACACAAGGTTGTCTTGTAAGATCTCAGGTGGGTTTATTCCTTATTTTTCAGTAGAATTAAGTCCTTCTACGACTGCAATATATTTACAGCAGTACCTGGTATTAATCAAGGAGTTTGATTTATAAGAAAAATGTTTTAAAAAAAGGATACGGATGAATCGAAGTTAAAACTGTAAAATATATCTAGATACGCACCTATAAAACAATGTGAATTATTATTGGACATTAATCACAATAATACCTGTTTATTCACTAGAACTACATGCACTGAGGTCTTTTGTAGCTCAGCTGTGAAACCTCCTTCCGGTGCGTTATGGACCACAGTGAATAGGTATATACTGGAATACATAAAAGTTATTAGTAGTGGTCCACTTGAAAAAATAGCCAGCATTAAGAATAAAAATGTATACTGTGTTGTGAATGATGTGATCTGATTTGTATTTTTTTTACATAGCACTGTGGTGGAGTGGTTAGCACTGCTGCCTCCCCATCTACCAGCCAGCTGCAGCCTTTCCGTGTGCTGTTCTCCCTGTTCTGTCAGAGACATGCATCTTAGTTTAAGTGTCCATACGTGTGAATGTGAGTGTGAATGGTTGTCTGTCTGTGTTATGTCTCTCTGTGTGAGCCCTGACATAGACTGGCGACCTCTCCCGGGTGTCTCCCACTGACAGCTGGGATAGGCACCAGGCCCCTCCTCCGACAGATCTGCATAGGATGAGTGGTAAGACAGGATGCATGGATTGAAGGATGGATCCCTTCACAAGCAATAAAGTTATTGCCAAAGTTGACAAAATAAATTTGTAGTGTGTCTTTATAGCATTAAGGCCTGTTTTTTTTTTAGAAATATCAGGGGGGGAAAGCCATTGACATTTTTATGAACTTGTTAGACAGTTAAGTAAGTAATTGTACTGCTGGTCCCTTTGGCTAATCCTTTTGATTAGCTTGACAACTATAGGGACTTCAACACAGAGACACAACCAAGAACACTCACTTTCAAAACCTACACCAAAGTTGCCAAATTAACAATCTTTTAGCTGTTAAGCAGCAATTTAGTCATTTTGTTATTTGCCAAATGTCAAGTGCTGTATGTGTGTGTGACATGTACATGTGTGACTGCATGGATTGTATGGTAGGTGTTTTTCTTTTAAAGAAATGCATCCAATAAAAGTCTTGCCGCACAGCAATACCCCAAAACAATGAATGAAACTGACGCACTTCTATCTATAATATACGCAGCATGCTTCATCACTTCATCAGTCACAGACATAGAAACAGTAAACTTATTGAAAATTAAACACACACAAACACACACACTAAAACATAAACCATTATAGTTATTCACACACACACTAAGCCATAATTTCTTACACATATCATATAGAATAATGCTGGTGATTTTTTTTTCTGGAGCACCTTTTTCTGCTTTATACCCTTGAGCTTGCATCGACAGATCTGTGTGTGTGTGAGTGTGTATGTGTGTGAAAGACAAAGAGAATAAAAGGCAAAGATAAAGAGAATAAAGCAACAGAGCTGCAGGTTTTCATGCAAACTGGGCAGCTAAACACAAAGCAACAAAAAAAATTGTATTTTGCAGGCCCTTTTACAGACAGACATATGAACATGTACACAGAATAACTGCAGGCTAAACTTTTGTTCAGTCATAGTGTTGTGGAGCAAATTCTAGTGGGCCAACCTACAGCATCAGGCAAAGAGTGAAAACATGATTCATCTGGTGAGCCTCAAGCAGCCACACACTGACACACTAGATATGGTTATTATCATCTGGTGGCTCAGGTCCTTTCTGCTGGCAGCATCTGGAAGTTGTTTGATGTCTGCCCAGATCCTGTCTTTCATATATGTCTGTAATCTTTCATTTTGTAATTTATAATTTTTTACATTCTGATTGTAAATCTATGTTGTTGTATTTTGTACGCATACCATTTATTGCATGTCTGTAAATGGTAAATGATCTGCACTTATGTCGCTCACTTATTTTAAGTTGCTGTTCCTTTAGCACTAGGATACACACATATCGATTTTAGTGGTACTGCCATGCAAAATGCTAACCTGACCCACCAGGAGTAACTTGGGTTGAGTGTGTTGCTCAAAGTAATTTTGATACCTGAGCAGAAGCAGCTTGGGATTGCACCACCAACGCACCGATTAGTGAAAAACTGCACTACCTCCTGAGCCACAGTCTCCTCCATCTCCATCTGTCCTAGATCCGCGATAGCACTTCGATTTTATTTCTGCAGGTGAAATGTTTCCTTTATTCGATTTGTCTAAGTTAAGGCGATGCCGTACAGATCACGCCCTTGAGGTTAATTTGTGACTTTTTAAAATTTGCCTGAATACAAAAAAATTTGATTTATCTAATCTAAAAAACCTGAAATTTAAGCTCCTTTCACACATGCTGTGGAATTCAGTAATTCTACTGACGTTGTCTTGAGGGCATGTATGTGAGAATGCAACTGTCCGAGTGAGACACTCCTGACATTATCTGGACTTTATCTTCCAACCTCAAACTGTAAACAGTAAGAGTTCCTCATACTTTATTCTATTACCCATACTCTCAGGTAAGCTACCACAGCTGACCCACACACACAGGCAGACATTGCTGGCCAGGTTATCTGGCAAGGCGGGAAGTACCACAGCTGACCCCACTCTGCTGTGTCCAGACTGCTCCATGCCAAAACCAAATGCACTTGACCACACACATACACATTTTCTCTCTCAAAATCGAGCAAACCGGTTTGGCTAAGCTCACACCTGACACACTGAAAGGAAGACACTCAGGTGTCCCTGTGTTAGTCTCAGTTGACCAAAAAAATCTGTAGAGAGTTAACTGGATCAGCTGTTATGTGAAGAGACTGAATGTAAGATGGACAAGAGCCAAGACAGACTTAGGGATGACTGAATTAAAAAATGAGGTTACACAGAGACAAACATTTAAGAGACATGCAACCTTTGTGTCAGAAACTAACGTAGACAATTTGATGCAATGATTTTCTGGATTATTGACTACAAAATTAAGAATTTATTAAGAATGCATCTGGAATCATTTTATGAAAATTAATGTATTTCATTATTTTTTATTAAGTTTATTTTATACTCTAACCAAGAATCATCTAAATGAAGCCAAATAACACTGCTTGTTTGTCTGTTTGAATTCAAGGTTAATTTTCACACCTTAACAAGAAACACACAGACAACAAAAACAATTTGAACAATATCTTATTACTAAAAGGCAGTTGTTTTGAATCAAAAAGTCCCTAACATTTTAGCCGGCAACTTCGATTTTTGCTGCCAGCTCAACAGATATATTCCTGAAAAAAAATACCTCATGTGAATTGCTTTTACAGTAAAGGTAGTTTTGGATGATTCAGACTGGTTAAACCTTGTGGCACTTGACACAAAGTCATACACTAACCATGATAACTGAGAACTACTTTCCTAGAAGATACAGTGCAGTGAAAAAAAAATTTAATCTCAACAAAAGATGGGCAAAGACTAGTTGTATTTTAGTATTCAGACATGGATTTGTATTTGAAAAAGGCAGAAACCTTTTTCTTAGACTTAGACAAAATAGATCTACTGTTTAGCTGATATAATCTCAGAAAATGGGCTCCATCTTCTAGTACATAATTTGTTACATTATTAACTGATGGATCTTCAGTCAATATGCTCTCTAGCCAAACAGAATCGTTTCTGTTTATTGGGCAGTTGTTTCATAAATGCACCTTTATGTGGGTTTCATTATATCTACTAAAGTTCATTTGCACAGCATGGAAATTTATCTCAGTGGGGCTGAAATTACTCACTCTCAAGAATGAACATATGGCTCATTCATTCTTTTCTGAGTTACCTACAATTATTCAGTTTTCCACTGATGTGAAATTGAAAGTTGAATGTTTATATTTCTCATAGATTGATGTTTCATTGCTTCTTTTTACAGTTCATGCAGTGGACACCAGAAAATGACTCTGATGTGCGAGTGTGTGTGCGTGTGTGTGTAGACCTAATATGTAGCAGACCAAACTTTGTCATATTTTTTTCTCAATTTATCTTGTATCTCCTGTAGTTTTTATGTCTTACTTCGTCTGCAGTCATTTCAGTCAAAGGCAAATTAACTATCAATATAACATATAAATAAAATAAAGTCTAAAGGCCTTAAAATACTTTAAATCTGTCCACTGCTCTAAGCCAAGAAGGCAAAAGGAAAAAAGAAAAAATATCCATATATACAACAGCATTTTTAGTTTATTGTTGTGTGTTTTTCTGTTTTTTGTTTTTGTTTTCTTGATTGGCGTAACTTTCCGCCAGAGGAACCATGTCTATATATATTATTGGGGCAAATTTTATAAAACGAATGTCTGGCTTGGGGTCAAGAGGTTAAGCAGTCATCTACCAATAACAGAGTAAATTCAATTCCCAGCTCCTCCTTCTCCTTCTCCAAACACTCTCAAGTTGCTCCTAGTGGGATGCCCTTTGACAGCTCTGTTGTCACTGGTGCGTAAGTGTGTGTGAAAATAACTAAACTTAAAGCAACATTCGAGTGCTTTGTCTGGTGAAGTGAGTGCAGACCACTGCCATGTTTGCACACAACTCCATATAATAAAAAATGACAAGAGAAGCTTCTTTTTTAATTCTCAGCAGAAAGAGTTACAGTAACCAAGTTACACATGAATTACAAAAAAAACTGAAAAAATGAATTGTTAACTGACACAGCAGCATAACAGGGCCTGCTAACAGAACAAAAATAAGTATACTGTATTGTTTTGTACTGATATACCAAGGGGCTTCATTTCAATTGTACAGGTGTAACAGTAATATTTGGACAGTGACAACCATACATTAAGATGCAGAGCAGCATTGTACTTCTCTTTGATATCACTTTTAATTCAACTCTAGCACTAGTTTTAATGAATATGTCAGCTAGTGTGTATTGTCACCCAAAAAGGCTTTTTTGTGCCAGGTTCTACAATTTTGGGGTCCACAGACAGCTGACATGGTAAAAAATATAAAATATAAAACGGCTTTCTTTTCAAAATGTTTATTGAACACAAGCATCTATTTATTATACATAGAGTAATACCAAAAGGAATGTATTTCATACAATGAGGATGAAAGGGTTTTAGAAAGCGTGTCACGTGACCCGTTTTTGGAACTGTGGCCGCCACATCCATGCTTTTATTTTGAAGGGAAGGAAGCACTGAGAAATGTCGGCTCAGTTTCCTATTTGTAAACAGGAAATGAATGCAGTCAGTTTAATAATCAAACATAAAAAAATACATAAAACAACAAAAATTCAAGTCAAAGAACAATGACAGGAGATAGATAAGGTAAGATAACTCCGCGTTAATTTATTTTTCAAATGATATTGTGGTCACATAAGGTTTGTTTAGCTTCTTAGCATTCGCTAAACAGGTTAGCCAGTTAGCTAACACTGGCATTAAAATTAACTTAGGATACGTGCAACTTTTAATATTTGGATAGTTTAATTTTTGCAATGTTGTAAGCTGCAACACACTTGGTTACCAATAATTACCATTCTAATTACCATTTCCAGGATTTAACCACATTGTAATTATCTCAAGTTTTCCCAGTAAGGATGGGGTGAACTTTTAATTTTCTCCTGTTTTGCAGCATTTACCTGGTAACTTTTGCCTTTCTTTTAAAACACTTGCTCTCTATCTTTAATTCTCTTTAATCTGTTGTGCTCTTTAAATCAACAGGTTCTTTTCATGCCGCAGCTTTTTAACAGGAGTAAGAAAAACTCTGTTGTAGCACTGATGAGGCATCATTTCCTTTAGCATTTGGTGACACAGCAGACTTTTCAGCCAGCATAAACCAAACTTTAATGTAGCCTTTATATACTGTGTTAGATAATACATGATCTGCAATTTCATAGCACTTTTTAATATGGTTCAGCGAGGTATGGTTCAGTTGAAGTTCATTGTCTTGCTCGAGGACACGTTGACACATGACTGGAGGAGCCAGGAATCAAACCAACAACTGTGGGAGGTGGACAACCGCTCCACCTACTGCTCCATTGTCGCCGATGTGGCATTGGTTCACCATGTGTGATGGAAATGTAAATATGTCCTCTGACAAAATCTGATTCACTTCAATATTGCCACATGGAGCTATGTACAGAAATGATACAATAACCATTTAACCCTTTTTGTCAAAACTTGTGTGGATATTAAAATTTTCCTTTACACTGGAGAGCACCTGAATAAAAACACACATTGCTAATAGCACAAAAGGGGAAGAACGTGTTGTTGTAGAGCTTGGTTATGTTTTAGAAATTATTGTTGTTTATTCCATGGACATAAACAACAGAAAGATGTATGTGTCTGGAAGAAGTAAACCACCCAACTTAGCTCCTCCAGTTACGATAACTTTTACCTTTCAGTAAATGTGTTCTTCACTGTCCAAGTTTGGTTGCCAACCAACAGCAAAAGAGTTATGAGAATGACAGGGACTAACAAAGACTCATGTAAAACAAATAAAATTAAAATATAGAAAATAAAGGAAATCCAGATTACAGTCAGTAAAGTTAGAAATTCATTGTGTCACATAGTGTAGCAGCAAGTGTTTGATAAGGCATATCTTGACGTTCTCATTATTCACACATATCTCACGCTCCACAGCGCTCATTACCCTCTCAACATGCCTTCCGTCCTCTCATGATATCTGTATGTGCTCCTACAGTTTTTTTAACTTCATCTTTCTTCATACAACATACCAGGAGACAAATATCGCACTAGAGCCTAAGTTAAAGTCACATGCATGCCACTGCACAGACACACACACACACACAAACACACACTCTGCATTTTTTAAAAGTCAGTAGCGGCTGTCTCATCTGAATGGGCAGCCACTAAACTTTAAATAGCCACACCTCTCACACAATATCAGCTGACATCCAGCCAGACTGACACTGAGAAGGGTTTTTAAAAAGACTACAGTAGTAAGAAGAGTCTGTTAATATTTATCAATTTGGAAGTCATGAATTCAAACTTCAGCTCTTTCTTTATTTGTATGAATATGCAACACTTATAATGCACTATTTGAGATATAGTTTTGAATATATAATGCTATACCTCCTTCCCAGTTTCCAGGTGCTGCCCTTTGTTGTTTGTTTTTTATATTCTCTTGTCCTCAGTGTTTCCTTAGCAACAACTACTACAGGAAGGAATTAACAGTATTAGCCACCTGTTTGTTTTACTGGTTTTCTCTGTAGTGTGTGTGTAGAAAAACTAATTAAAAGGCATTGCTGGTCTGTTCAACATTTCAGAAAGAAATTGGTTGCAGTTTTTACAAAATATTATATATTGCCTGAGATTCATTTAGATTCAGCTGTTCTTTGTTTCTGTTGTGGAACAATGACAAGAAACTGTTATGGTTATGTTTCCCAGCATGTTTTTCTATATTTAAATCTCTTGGTACAGAACAGCAAGATCCTAATCTAATGTTTCTTGTGCAGAATAGCCACTTGTGTGTGTACTTTTTGGACCTTAGTTCTATGTTTCTGGTGGAATAATGTGGCATTCCCTAGTGTCCTCTGAGTACTCAAACATATTATGGAGTGGAAAATGGTGAACCTAGTTACACTAGGTTTGACCGACCAGCATTTACACCTCGCTTCAGTGTCAGTGCTTCCTTTTAGACTAAAGCCCTGCCATTTAGCTCCCATGCTGAATTTTATGTATGTTTGAAGATGGTGCCACCCTAAGCATTCTGTGTTGGTACTTACTTCAATTAGTAGCTTCTCCCTAGCTCTAGCAAGTTGCCAGTTTGGAAAATAGAGTTTCCACAATGACCCAATCTATGTGAGTTAGATTACCCTGTTGGCTATTGCATTGTGTTGCAGGAAAATCTTGCGATGCGGCAATGGTTGAGCAATGATCAGCTGTTTTGTCTGAGCCCTGGGAAGAATTACTCCTGCTGTGGTAAATTAGCGGTCTTACAGAAAAAAATGAGGAGACTGCGTTTTATGACGCAGTGCTGCTGCTGGTCTCAACATGGCCTACAGCAGAAAGAGCGGCTGGATGATTTGCGTTTAACCTTGGTCTCAATGTCACTTATCAGCCTTGTGCTTCTCTACAACCCACCAGCCCTCCCCTATTCTGCCACCCCACAGCTCCTCCACCATCACCACCAACTCAGTTGGTGTGTTTGAGCTTCTCAGCAGGGGGGCCTGCAGTTCCAGAGATATGTGGGGGTGTTTGTGCGTGCGTGTGTGTGTGTGTTTGTGCACAGGCATATGTAGCCTTTCGGCTTCTCCCTGGATGTGCTAATGTGATAATTGAGGATTCCAAGTTCTGTCTGCAACTGTGTCACTGTGCACACACAAACAGACATACACTCACACACAGACACACACAAACATCACACAGCTAGTTTGTCTCAGAATAGCTTCCTCACTTCTTGATGACATTCTTCAGCCTGAGCTCTGCTGAACAGTTAGTAATACCACATACAGAGATGACTCGTTCTTTATTTGCTGATTTTCTGCTTTAGTTAAATATGTCTCATCATTTCATGTGGACATGTAAATTTATAAGACCTAGTACAGACCAAAATTATATCATTGTACAATTTTAAAGTTGTATAAATGTAAATTTTGAATGTTTTTTCTATAATTTCTGTGTGGTTAAATGTAAGTATCAAAGTGTGGAAAAATGCAAAAGATGTGAGGGATAGCATGTTGCAGACAAAGTTTGATATTGAACATAATATGCTCTCTCCTATTCTTTTTCACATCTTTATGCAGTCTCATCTCAGGAAGATAAAACTGGAAGATGTCTCCAGAAACCCTTTATTGGAGCCACCAGTGCATCAGCGCCCAGAGACCAGCACTCGTCCCCTGCTTGGAGTCTGAGGAGCAGTGAACTGAAAAGTTTGTGTTCAGAACCCAGTAGGTCATAGCTGCACTCTGAGGCTCCAGGCAAACACATCACAGATGCACCAGAAAGGCACTCTCTGGCTTTCAATATTGATCACTTCTCACACATTCACACACACACACGGACACACACATCACATGTCAGAGAAATCAATAAACAGACAAATTTACACTGGCTGTTAACCAAGTAATTGTGTTTTTTGGAGTTTTGCAAGCGGGTACATGCATTACTGAGAAAGAGAAAGAGAAATTAATCGAAAAGTTGAATCCAGAAAGTTCTGTCAAGATTTTTAACAAACAATTGATAGTGGGACAACATAGGGAGGAGGAGAGGAGGCGTGGACGAGGCGTTGTCGGAAGGAGAAGACAGGAGGGGATTAGGGTTGGCGGTTCACTGTCGAACCAGCATCGATACAACGGCAGCATTTGCCTAATCCCCTGGTAATGGGAGCTTAGCAGCCTCCTCGGACACACAAACACTCCCACTGCCTCCTCCTTCGCTCTGCTCCTCTCTTCTCCTTTCCTGCCCTCTTCCCTCCTCATTTACATAACATTAGAAACATTAAGGCGGCTCCAACAAGGCCCCATTATGTGTATGTTGGTTTTGGGTCCCAATGCGTCAGCCCCAAGGCTTTGGAGAGAAGAGGAGCAGAATGAGTTAGGACATCACAGAGTCTTGTCCACTGTTTTGTCTAGTGGAGATGGTTTGTGTGCTTTAAAGGATTTACTGAAAGAAGAGAGAGAGATAGAAAGCAAACTAGAGAAAGTGATAAATTGTTTTCTGAGAGTGTAGTTAGTGATCTAATTGCAGATGTGCTTCCAAAAAGTCAGCTGCAACATGCTGAAAATACACAGGCTTCAGTTTAGATAGGTGGTGTTTGTTTTTCTGATAATTAATTAGGCTAACATAAAAGCTCTCTGGCAATGATGTTTTATGGACTGTTTTTGGCACCAAAATTGTTTTTCAGAGCTGAGGTTCACACATCAAGGTGACAGAAAAGAAAAACAGAATTAAGCTTTTCACCTAACAAGTCACTGTTTACTCAGTCTGCTGCACAGACCCATCTTTATTACCATGAAACTATTACGCTTGCTATTTACAACCGCAGTATTTTGTTCATAGCAGACTGGCTTCACGTCCAATATTGATGAATGTGATAACACATTGTGTAAAATGGCTGCGAAATAGCTGTTTTTCCCGTTAATGAAAAACTATTGACAGCTGTGATAAAAAAAAAAACAATTACCAATATTAATAGTTGGAAAAACAGAAATCCTATTAGTGAAAATTTCTCTATCCACGTAAAATGTGTTTTTATTCATGATGCAAACTATATACAGATTCCTGCAGTTGTAAGAGAATAACATAAGACACATTTTTTCTGTTCACAGTATTAAGCTGTGAATAATTATCAAGTTACTTACAGAAAAGTGGAAGCCAGACTTATCCTTTTCTAATAGTGTTTTTGTAAAACAGACTATTTTACAAATAAACTACAACAATGAACTGGCCTGCCAAAAGTTAACAATTGAGTTCTTTTAAGACTAAAGGAGTGTGAATATGTTTTCATTACGTTTTGGTCATTTTCAAATAGAAGTTACTAAAGCTAAAACTAATACTTAAAACCTATTATAGTATTTGTGACTTAATAGGAACTCAGTAAGTTTAGCATGGTGTTTACAAGCAATTATGTTATAGACCAGAAAACTGCAGTGTCACAGTAGTTACTGGGAGACATAGTATCACACAATTACATATATTTCCAAAAGTGATAGGCATAGTCTCCAATAATCAAACTGCACATTAATGCATTCGTGAACCAGTAGAGAAAATAGCAACAGTGCTGCATGTTTCTCTGCTTTTTATAACTTTCTCATTTTCCTTGCTTTTATTTAGTCCCATAAAGCAGAGTTTTCAGTTGGCTTCAAAGCTCTGTGCCGAGCTCGGTTGGGGGCCTTCAAAGCCCCCCTGTCTGTCGGCAGGTTTAGGCACAGAGAAAGCTTCTTGTTCTTTAAGGATTTCGCTCACAAATAACGCCCAGTCAGGGCCAAGGCAACTAGCTTTCACCCTGACAGGATAGTAGACAGACTTCTGCATTTTAGTGATGTTTCTGGGGGTCTCTTCCTACATCTTTGTGAGTGAGTGAGTATGTTCCCTGTTTGGTTATGTTTTGCTCTGTTCTGATGTTTCCTTTCCAGCAAATGTTGCCTGTTTACAACAATTTTGCCTTGTGAATATCAGCAGTAACTGTAGCTTGAGACTAAAGAAATTAATGTTAAAAGTTTCAAATTTCTAGATGTAATTCTTTGGTTCCAGTATTGTTTCATATTACCAAAATAATAGATGAGTGATTAAGAGCAGCTATGTGCAAGAAGCTAAATGCAAGGTCCTCTTGGTTTGAACTTAAATCTTAATGTAAATCATCAATTTGATCTGATATTTTCTGCAGTGTGACATGTATCAAATGTATCTTGTTAGCATGGGGCAGCATATACATTTTCAGATCAGTGCTTGTTTAGCTTCATAGTGGACATAGATCTGTAGGAAATTACAGCAAACATGTGGTTCCATCATTGCTTCTTAATTATTGCATGATGGAGGTTATATATTTGACACCAAATGATCGGAATGAAGCCCTAAGTGCCATGGGTCAGAGTATTTAAACCTACGCCTGTGTTCACTGTCCTTACTTTAAGGGTCAGTTAACAGGAAACGCACTCTAAAAGCAAACATGTTTTTTAGCCACAAAAGGGAGTGAAGCACAAAAGTCCTCTTGTTTATCATAACCATGGTAAGAATATATCTATATTTTAGTCTACAAATTAATAAATTAAAACATTTCTTTTAATTTATTTTTTTGTACAGTGACAAGATTGGTATCTTATATGATTTGTTTCAGGCAGTTTAGTGTGTATATTAAAAAGTGCACTAGCAAATATTTTCATCAGTAATATAGTATTGTCAGATTAGTCACACATACAATGAGCAAAAGCAAGTGGAGAACTATCATGTTCAACTATATGTTTTCTGTATAATTACATTTTTGCTAATTGTGTTAAGGTTTTCAGTTGTAGATCTAAATCCAAGTGCTGTTTTGATGCTGAGGCCTGTGACTCAGGAATCTCTTTGACCTTGACTTCACCTTGAGCATTATAACTACCTTGAGTTGTAGTCTGTAGTTTAGTCTGTCTGTGAAAAAAATTTTTCCTCCTGCATTACCTATTATTTATTTCATATCTTAAAATATATTTATTAATATATAAAAACAAAAACAGCCCAGCCCCTGTTGTCAATCTGAGCTTTTAGATTGCTCTTGTTTACTGTTCAGATTCAGTTTAGAACTGAATTAAAGCAGAATGATTATCACAGTGGGTAAATACCATCTAGGCCTGATAGTTTTATTCATGCGACATAGTGATACCTACATTTGCATTATACTGCTGTCTTCTTGTCTTCTTTATTATTTCTTCCACCTGTTTGGCACTGAACCTGTTTTTTAATTTTCTCACATTTCATTTTTGTTCCTCACACTTGTTCTTTACCAGGCTTCACAGGATCACAAGATTCACAAACATTACAGGCTTTTCTGCTTCTGCTTTTATTGTTAGTCACTTTAGATGAGGGCGTCAGCTAAATGCCTAAATTGTAATTGTAAAGTGTAGGCCTGCCCACATGTTAGGCCACTAGTCACAGCACTCTTAAGAAAAATCAGTGCTCAGAGGCTGATGGGATGAGATTGAAAGAGGCAGCCATTATAATCAGTCATTCAGCCTTTTAGAGTAGACATTCAATGTTTGTGGTTTGTTCTAAATTTAAAGGGGACCTCTGTGACCTGCTGGCTTTCACATGGGCCTAAAACCACTCCGCTCCCCCTCCCTCCTTCCCCTCTCGTTTTTCCTGCGTTCCCTCTTTCTCTCTCAAAATCTCTGTTTCTCTCCGTCACCCCTGTCATTCTTTGTCATTATTTCTCGTTTCTCTTTAATTCAGAAATACAGCGTGTTCATCTAAGATCAATCTAAATCAGACTTCTGGATGTTACATATAGTCATCAACCATATACTGTTAATTAGTTTATTCCTTGTTGGTAAAAAGTCAAGCATTGTAAATCTTTCTTTTTATTTGATCGTTCATATGGCTCCTGTTTCTGTATTGTGTAACTTTGATAAACACTTCAAAATCTTACCTAAGCTCACATTGTATGTCTCTATTTAAATTCCAATATGGCTGGGGGCTACATAAGAAAATTTGTGGGAGTGCATATTGCATGAATTATAACCAGTGAATAAAGAATGAAATTACATTAAGCAACTACTACTACAACTATTAAGCAAAAAACATAAAAGCCATAATCATGAAGTTCAGATGTAACATGTTGCAGAAAAAGATTAAACATTTCAAAGATTACTTTCATTTACTTTTATAGTTTAATTTGTATCACCTGTGTTATGTCCGAGATGCATGTGCAATTCAGGTTTTTCTACTAATGCTGTGATTATTGGTATTATTTTCTCTCTTGACTTATTCTGCTATTTGGTCACAGTGAAAACTGTCAGGGACTAGAGCCTTTCCCAGCATGTATTGAGCAGAAGACAGGAAAACTCCCTAAGCAGATTGGTAGTGCATGGACAAAATGAATAGACAAACAGTCACACTCAGGGGCAATTTAGACTCTTCTGTCTCCATGATTTCTGTGTGTTTGAGGCATGGGAGGAAACCCAGGCGAACATGGGGGATCACGCAAACTCCAGTCACAGAAACCAACCAAATTAGTTGGCCAATGGGCTGCTCTGCTCCTCCAGTGCCATTATCTTTCACACCATGTCTCTCCGTCCCACCTTTCCTCTCGCCCTAATTCATTCCTTTTTTTGGCTTTGCACAGTTGGGGAATATTGCCTGTGTGTGTCATTTCTCCACCAGACTGTGATTCTCTGCTCTCCACTTTGCTAATCAGATTTCTCCTGGCAAGTTGTTAGCTCCAGCAGGAGTGGTAGGGAGAGGAGAGGAGAGGCTGATGTTGGAAAACAAATACAAAGAGAGGGGAGAGAAGAGAAAGCACATGGGAAATCAGGAGACCTAGAAAGAGGAAGAGAGGGAATGAGTGCAGTAATTAGTTAAGTTTTTCAGTGGTTTATAACTCTGACATGCTGTAGAGACAATGAGTTTTAGGGTACCTGAATCCCCACCCCCACAATCTTTCTCCTTCCCCCCATTCTCTTCTCATGTCTGTGTTTCCCTCTCTAGCATTAAATAATGCAGAGTGAGAGATGGTTCTTACATACTGAGGAGGTGTCAGGAGGCAGTTGTAGAAACGTCAGCATCATTACACTTACCCAAATGACACGCACATACCTGCACACACTGCTGTCATCTCTGTTGAGTTACATCTTATCTCTGCCACACTGAGAAGATAATTAGATGGAAACATAGTATTAATTTATAGGATAGGGCATAATATATAGGTTGAATAATATATAAGTTATAATGTTACCAATTATACATAAAGCTGATAGGCCAAATTAATTTAAAGGCATTGTTTAAAAACCAGGTAACATGTTTCCATAATCTGACAAATGTATTATAACATGAACTGAGGGTATTTACAGTAGAAAAAACATAAAGCACAGTTTTTTTTATTTAGAAACTGACAAGTTTAAATATTAAATGCCTAATAATACTGCTGTATATGTAAACATTTCACAGCATTAATTGCATATTGAAAATGGCTTGGTATTGTCGCATTTTGCTGCTGGGTAATTATTTTTCACCAAGATTTAACAGTACCATTTACTATACAATTATAAGATAACGCATGTAGTGGACCATCAGTGTGTTTCAGCTTTAATATTTAACTTTAACCTGCTTCTGTGTTCTTGTGTTTTGTGCTTATGCATTTGACCAAAAATAATGAACTAATGCAAAAGTACAAACCATATAGTTTACGTAACTTTCTTTAAATTTCCCTTGTGCCATACTGTACTGTAAATACATGATTGGATCTTATTTGATTTGTTGTCAATCTGCAACATTTAGGAAAGCCAGTATATTGAAAATTCATTCCATTCAAGGGTAGCCTTATTCAACTAACTGAATGACACTAGCACATTATGATGGTGGCAATGAGACACCAACAACCTTTATTTAAACAAAGTAGAAATTATTACAAGCTGCTAAATATTTTTTTATAATAGCAGGATTCATGACCACAATATTGATGTGAATTATCATTAATACCTTTTGGTGATGTATAAAGATAGAAATAAATTGGCAATGAAGCAGAAATTATTTAATCTTTGTATTTTTCATTAACAAAGAAGTCAATGGAAAAAATTATTTCTTTTTCCCTGTCGGGTGCCTGAGTAAAAATGTCTATGACACAAAATGTTTTTTTGTGATTTATTTTACACAGTGTCAACATGGCTGGCAGTCGCCAAGTAAAATGGAAACACTCATGTTTATTTATTTGTGTGTCATTCCAATACACGTGTTTTTATCATTACTTCATATATTCTGCCCATATACTCATAACCTCACCGTAACCTTCCAGCCAACCGTGTTCAACAGCGCCTGTCGCACATATTACCTATGTTTCGGAGCCTCCTTGGCCTTTTCTGTTTTATTTTCACTTTGAGGAAAAGCTTTTTTTCCTGGCAAATATAGCCAGACACATTTTGTCTGCCTGTCAACACTGAATCTGTTGCTACTTCAATAATCTCAATGTCAGATTTGTATTAGACAAATATCTAATAATAGCCAACGTGTTAGATAGATGGCTCTTGCCACGGTTTAGACACAGAGAGCTGTTTCATTCTTTCACACTGTCAGGATCCCTTGAAGGCTGTGCTAAAGAAATGGCTTGCCTATAACATAATTTTAAATTAATTTAATAAACATAAGGCAGCATGTTGACATTGTATTACATTTCTTCATGCCTATTATTCATGTTCTTCATAGAGATGTTTAATTATGCTGTGACCTTGAAATGAGACAATGAAGAACACTGAGAAAAGCAAAGTCAGCAAAATATAATTGCATTCACCCCCCACAGTCCTAACAGTTTATGAAAGGGCAATATGGAACTGGAAGGTCTGTGTTTTCGTGATTAGGCTTTGAATGTGAATATAATGTTTCATTATTTAATTCTAATATTAAGTACACAATGCACTAATATTCTGGCTAATTGAATTTGTTAATTGTTTCACATTCATTGTGTTCATGGGGTACAGAATGTATCGAATATTTACTAAATCACAAATACACTGTATGACAGTGCTGCTGAGAATATTGTGCTGGACTATATTATTATTTTATTGATACTAAGGGGATATTTCCCTTATAATCTGAAAGGAGCGCATCACCCACACGGCTTTGTGCCCACAGCTGAGGCAAGCCTGCCTTTATGCATAATTCATATATCCATATCGTCATGGTGATCATGTGCGATGAGTGTTTGCACTCGCAGCAGGGAAGCTGGTTGGTGGTGGTGATAGCATGTGTACGTGTCTGTGTGTGTGAGAGAGAGAGGTGGGCTGCAGGCAGGGTGTATGTTTGAAGGGGGCGCAGGGTGTCAGGTGAGACAAAAACACCCCAAAAAGGGAAAGAGGAGACAGGTAAAAAACACAGGTTCTGTATTTGAGTTAATTATCTTCCATCTGAATGCGACACATTTTCAGATTTTTGTAGCTACAGTTATTTTTACACAGTGGGGGTAGACAGCAGAGATGGGGAGGTTTCAAAACAGCTCGTAAATAGCTTGTGAGTCACACATAAACTCAGAGTTACACACTACCACACAGAGCCATATTAATTGATTGCAACCTACTGCTTTCTAATTATATCTCAGATATAGCTTCATGTAGTTTTTACATTTTATTTTTATTATTGTATTAGTCTGAAAAAGGGTTTGTTTTATATGCATGATTAAACATTTAAGTTAATTGTCCTAATATTGATTACTGTAAAATCTTTTTAAACTAAAAATCTACAAAATACATTCACTGCATTAGATATATAAATAAAAAACCTTATAAAAACACACAGATGATGATATACATACAGTTCATAAGTAAATCACAGAAAGTGCTAACTTACAAGATAAAATATGAAAGGAGGTGGAGAGAAATTGTGGTGAGGGTTGTTATTTGGTTTGTGCTGTTTTCCATCGAAGTTCATGAAGTTTGTTGCAAAACAGGCACGTACTTTCTTATTATTCTTGTCTCCTGACACTGGGCAAAATGTAAAAATTACCATCAAACAAAACAGAAAATGAATGGAAGTGTTCAATCTTTACATCAGCCCCCAGAATCCTGCAAACACAGTTTAAATCCACTTAATGACTGAATCTCACTTGTTCTTTCTTTCCTTTTCAAAAAAATAAATGTTTTTAGTGATGTTCAATCCAGTTGTTTTCAAATGAAAGGTTTCGTGGTGCTGGTCCGCAGTTTGTTCACATAGAGACTGTAGCTTGGAGTTTAGATGCTTTCAGAGACTAGCTGTAAAAACATGGACAGGGAAAACTTCTTCTCATTGTCTTTTACTCGTACACCCAACAGCCCCCATCCCACTCCGCCCTCCATCATGGGTGAACTTGAATCGATCCACTTGCCGCTCTGAATCTTCTTGAGTAGCTTCCCTGCGCACACACTTACACACATATCTCATTCACTCTTGATATTCCAGTCTCCCAGTGGGCTAGATGGGCTAGAATTAATTAGCCCTGCCTGCTATGGACACACACACACACACACATTGCACATACACAAAATAGAAAAAAACACATACCAATGAATACACACACTCATCCTTTATGTGTATATGTGTCTGTATGTGTGTGCACTGTTTGTATACCGAGCAGAAGTGTGAAGTTGCTCATACTTAGTATTCCCTTGGTGTCTTACAGATACTGCATGTGTGTGCGTGTGTTTGTGCATGTGTGCATTTGTGCATGCGCATGTGTGAAGGCTGGAATTCAGAATGTTATTGATTAAACACAGCAGGGGGTGAGTGTGTGAGCAGTGCAGATAGCTCACTCACCTGCCACTCTGCAGACACACACAACACACACACAAACATCAAACTGTCCGCTGGCTTCATTAGAAAGAGCCTGCCTGGCTTACGATATGATGAATAAAATAAATCAAGGAATTTTAATTCAGCTTTGAGGTGTGAAATATCATATTTGTATTTAAAATGTGCTTATAACCATTTTCTGTCCGTCTTTGTCCTAAATGTTGTTATATGTTTCAAGGAAAATGATGGAGAATATCACTCCACTAGGATTACAAGTCCCATTTCAGGGCTGTTATTTTCCATTCTCTCACACTTATGAATACACTCATAGTTTAAAATAATGGATTTTTAAAAGGTCTGAGCAGTTAACACATAGAAAATAAGAAAAGTCTTTTATCAACAACAGTGCACTAACCTGTAACCTTGACCTAATTTGACAGCTATCCTTGCAGAGACAGGAAAAATCTAAATGTATCCAAAAGCTGTTTGATTTTTCAAATGTAGTTTTCCTCCAAGTCTAGGTTAAAATAATTTAGCCACCTATTATAGATCAACTGTTTCAGCAATAAATATGAAAAGTTATTTTAGCACCGGAAAGTTAATAATAGGGGTGTTTTCTTATTCTAAGCATTAACTATTTTCATTTGTTTTATGTAACAGGTACTAAAAAATAGAGAAACATTACTTTTTCAAACATTAGTCTGCGACTGTGAATGTGTATTTACAGTACATTCGCTGCAGTCAACATTATTGGATTTATTGCCGTGTTTGTGTCCCATGTCAACGCACGTTTTCAATTTGCGATGCGAGGAGATTTCTAAGCCCACGAAAACCCTCTTGCTTGTAAGTACACCAGAAGGCTGATGTGTATGCGTCCTCTCACTAGGGAGCTTGTATTTATGGTAAGTCTCACATGACACGAATGCAGCATGACTTTATGTCATGAGCCGAGGAATTGTTGCGGTTAAATCTGTACAGCCAGAGCGAAATGGTGATTGATTTGTTTCACATGAGTGTTTTAGCCACCAGAGCCTCAGAGTGTTGCACTACTGTGACTTCAGCATGTGAAGGCGGGGCTTAGAAGTATTTCGACTAGCCTACATCACTCAGTCAGATGAATAAGACACAAATTGTTAGTTCTATCATCATATGTGAACACAAGTCAGGTGTACTACAAAACCGTGATGTAATTATGGAGAAAAGGTTCAACCCTCACAACTGACTCTGGATAAAATCTTTCTTAGCGTTGACTTTAGCTTCTGTGGGCGACTTTTTGTTTCTTGCTTGAACTGTTGCCCCCACTTCATTAAATGCACCTCTTTCTCTCCACCTCTCTCTCTTAGTGATTTATGAAGCATGTGAAGCTCGTTTCCTATGGTGAAGGCAACTGGGGAAGTCAGAGGTTTAGCTGTCCACTCGCACCCAGCTTCTAATTTCAATAACAATCACAGTAAGAGAGGACAGGTTCTATGAAGGAAAGACTCGTGCATTCATATTAATCTAATGTCACGTCTTTCTCTCTAATATTTTACAAGGCTTCACATTCAAAATATGTAATATGTGACAGCAGAGAGCTGGTTACGTTAAAATGGCCTTCAGTTCTCTTTTTTTCACAGGAAATGCATTTTAGTTGATTATCTGGTATTATCCCACTTACAATAATGATGATGGTGTGACACAAATCCACTCATGTTTACAAAGATTCTCCTTGGGTTTCACCTAGAAAATTGCCAGAGCCTCATTTCCTGAGAGTTTAACTCAGGCTGTCTAGAAATATAACAACTATTCTGTAGCAAAAATGGAAAAGGCGGCATGTGGAAGAACACATTTGTGTCCTTGTTCATTGTAGCTCTATCTGTCTGTCTGTCCACGTCCTCTCTTTTTCTTTCTTCCTTGTGTCTCTCTCTTTCCTTCTATCTCACTTTCTCTTTCCACACTACTGGGTTTTAATCATTGCTGTAATTGGCAACACCCTGCTGTGCACGTGCACATACACACACAAAACATGCACTCTGCCTAGCTGCTGCAAATCCCTCTGGCAATGTACTACATGTTTGCGTGTGTGTGTGTGTGTGTGTGTGTGTGTTGTGGGGGCAGGAGAGAAAGATATGGAGAGATAAGGATAATGAAAGGAGGAGAGTTTCAGAACTGCAGGCCAACTCTACAATCTGTCTGCTGTGAAGCACTGTGAGGAAGTGGAGCTGTGCAGCCAAATTGTAATTATCTGAGAGAAAAAAGACATGGTTCAAGATTTATTACAGAATTTAAACAACATTGTGTTGGAGTTGCTGGAGAATCGTGGTGCTGTCTCAGTGTAGCCAAATTAATAATAATTAGTCTTGACACACTAAAAGTTTGCCATATATTGTACACATAATGTATTCAGAGATACTCACACTATCACATGGGAATGAGGACAGTAGCATTGCACAGCTTACAGAAAAAATTGTCTGTTGCAAGAGAGTTTGGCATTTGTACATTTTGCACCTGGTAAATTCTTCAACCATTGTTGAGTATGAAGCATTAACAAGTTGGTTCAAGTTGGCCATTAACCTTTAGTGAACACTTGCTGTCTATTTTCTTGCCTTTTTAGGCTAAGCTTGTCAAACACAAAGTAGATCAATTTAATGGCTGCACTTTTTATGGCTTGTTTTATGTCCTTTATAGACATGAAAGGCTCATTATGAATCTGTTTTGTAATTACAAAAATCTAAGGTAGATATAAAGCTTTTAAACCCCATGGAAACTCCACATTTCTAAGCCCTTCAGTAGCACTTAAAGTAGTTTAAGTAGTGATCCACCCATCCTTCCCGCCAAAGGTTAAGTACAAAACTGCTGCAGTGTCTTTGCAGACAGATAACTAGGACTTTTTAAATGTTAGGCCTATTTATATTTAAAAATTAAAACATTGTATTGTTCTGGCCAGTTTCATTAAAAAGCCACGTCTTTAAGGGAAACTATTCACATCATTATACACATTAATACCTGGAAGCTTCCTATAGTACAACCAAGTCTGAGCTGCCACTGTGCGGCTCCACTGAAGCTACTGGAGTTCTAAGAAAATTTGGTAATTGTTACGGTCCATCTGTCAGACTATACATGTGGGTATAGGGCAGAGGACAGAAGCACGGTGAAATGTGAATTAATATGTAATTTTCTAAGATAACATTAGATGAAAAATGTGAAAGGATATACATCATTAAAGCTGCTAACCACCGTTTAGTTAATTTATAAACTGAACAGCAGCACTTTTTTTTAATGATTGCGTCAGACACTATTCATGTTACACAATCCCATTGGTTGTCCGGATTTCCCCAACAGTATTGTATTTGTTGTTGTTTAATATAATTTTTCAAAGTACACTGACCTGTCCATTAAGCCAGGTTTAATGCTACAGTGAAAATACTTTTTTTTTTTTTGTGGAGCTTTAAATCAAATTTGAAAGAATAAAGTCTTTGTTATCTTGGTTGGTGAACATTATTAAATATGTGCAATTATTTACCATAAAATGTCAACTTTGAAGGTACGGTATGTAACTATTTTTAATCTTGTAATATGCCACAAAACGTAGCTTATTGTGGAAAAGTGCTGTTATCCTGATGTTGATGCCCAACTCACTCAACAGCACTGGCAGCATTGCAGAGATAATCACTTCACAGTCTCACTCTTCTGACCAATCAGAGAATTCTAACTCTGACCAAATTAGAAAATTTTGCTTTATCTATGTATTTTGCAGCATTTATGTATTATTGTAATTTCATAATGACTAATACTTGAAGGGCTACACAGAGCATAACAAAGTGCAGCAAACAGAATGGGAGCATTGCAGAGGAAGGGGTAGGAGGGCTGGGCGGGGCAGAATGGATTGTTTCACACTACAGCTACATTGAGTTGCATGTTGTAGCTTGAAGTAGTCACTCTGCATATGTGCGTGTTGTATTTTACTGCAACAAATCATTTACTGCAGATGCAGTGATAACGAAAAACGGGTTTTCAGCATTTTTCCATAACAAGACCAGGAAATGTACAAAAAAACAGTTTGTTGTGTTGTTGCCACTTGCAAATGTAGACATTAAGTGTATTTTCCGGGCCAAATACATACTCTTCCTTCCAATCCTGTCATCACCAATGAGTCAGCACTGATAGAATTACAGAGAATAGCCTCTCACACCAAAGCCATACACAGTGTCTGTTAAGGCTTAGTTTACAGAAGAATAACACAAGCTTGAGTTCAGCAAAACACTTATATTACAACACTGTGAAAACTTTTCTGTTAAAAACCTGAACTGGAATAATGTGTCATCACCAAAAAAAGAGCATGTTGGATTTGTGCTGAATGTATTGAGGCTTTTTGTAGCACCAGTTACTCACCAAATCCAAAGCATGCAAGACCCACAGCTAAAGAATCCCAGCTTTATGGTTATCATGGCACATTGGCCACAAAAAAGAAAGTTTCATGCCTGTGTGTGTGTGTGTGTGCGCGCGTGTGTGTCTTTAATGTGGGTCACATCACCATGTCTAATGGCCCCTTGCTGCGTGCAGCGTCCTGCACTGAGCTGCTCCCTGCTGTCACACTCACACACACACAAACAAATGCATGGTCACAGTGGGGGAGACTTTTGGGGTGTCCCTCACCCTAATACCCTCCACAATACACCACCACTGCATCTATTGCTCCTGTTCTTAAAGTTGAAAGTTGATCAGAGTGCTAGCTAGTCTGTGCTCTCTCTCTTTTCGATTTTGTCTTGTATCCTCTATCATCTCCTTTTTATTTATACTTTTAAACTCACGCCTTCCATGGCTTCCATTTTTCTATTTTCACGTTATTTGCATTTGTGGTTCCTTCTTAGCCCTAGTTAACTTTTGAGGATTAGCCGATGGCCAATTCTTTGTGTTTTGTCTGTGTAAAACAGGCTTGGGTGTCTGCAGGCCTTCCCCACACACAGACAGCTGTTCGACGTGCTAGCAGCTGCCTCAAACAGGTGAGCAATTTTAGTACTGTAATGCACTATGTTGTTGCATTATAGTAAAATACGTGTATGTTTGCATGGTTGTGCATTAAATGGTACGTCATGGTACCTCTAACTATATGTCACAGCTGAATCAGTTAATGGATCGCTCAGTTAGTGGTATCATTGTTAATGCTATATGGAGAAACTTTATGTGGACTGTGTGTCTGAATGGATTGTGTGTGAATGTACCCCATAAGGATGCCAGTGTTTTCTGTGTCTGTATCTAGCTACTAACTAGACACTATGCAAAAAAAGGATGAGCATTAAAATTCTAGTACTGTAATTTTATTTACAAGATTTGGAACAGTCTGAAGAGAGCAGAAGAGCGGATGGTAGGAGAGGGGGATGGTTGAGGTGCAGAGTGAGAAAGGGGAAAGGAAAGAAGGCTGAACACTGAGATGCTAAAAATTCAGATTAATACCATCGGAACTTGCCTATTCCACTGTACTCCTGATTCACGCACATAAATGACACAAAGGTGTATGGAAACATACGAAGAAAACCTACATTCATGTACTGCAGGTGTAATGAACATTCATGGAGTCAAATTTGCTGATTATTTAAACATACAATCGCAAAAAGCATCTGTGCTCATGAACACACACACTCCAGAACCTACCATGCATATTTACTTTGATCCTTAAAGCATTGAAACCAACATACACACACACACATACACACACAGACTAGATCGCAGGCACAGAGAAGCCAGCTACGTCAGTATATTTTCACACTGCGGTACTGTCTCTTTGTCTGCCTGTTGGCTAGCCTGCTGAAAGATGGAGGGCGAGAAATTTGCTTTTTACCGGACGGATCGTAAGACAAAAGACACAACTTTGTCTTTGTTGTTTCTAAACAGCGTTGTCGTAATACAAATTTCTGTCACGCAAATATTCTAGTTTACCCGTCGATGTTTTGATTTTGGTTTACGTCAATGTGCGATTGTCTGATTATTGCTTCATGACTTAGGAGGGTGTGTTTGTGTGTATTAACTACAGTTTCTAGTTCCGCACTTCACTTATGTAAGTAAGCTTAGTATGTGTGTGTGTCCCTATAAGGGTTCACACAAACCTCCTAACAAATACCTTGTGTGTGTTAAAATGCTTATGTGCACATTAGTGGGGGATGGCGACCTTTTGTCAGCTGTTGTACACATACACGCAGACACACACACACACACACACACACTTATAGAGCATGGGTAATTTGTTCCAGTCTCATCCTTAGAGAACTGCGAGCAGGCTGGCAGTCACTTTGTAGGGAGCACATGCACAGACACGTACCATACAAAATACATATATATAACGGGTTGTCAAAATAATGGAACCAAAATATTGCATTCCTATACCATGCAAGCTTATGTGAAGCTAAGACTACGGTATTTACAAGCATTCCCATTTTAATATGCAAATGTTTAGATTTTTTTTTCACTGTGCAATGTACTGTCTTGTTGTTATTCTCTTGTTTTCAATGTATCTTCACATCGGAAGCAAATTTTTTTTATTATTATTTAACATAAAGCAGTGTCACACTCTTACTTTTGCTCGTACAAACTACCCTAACACCAGCTTTGGGTGAGCAGTGTAACACAGGCTTTTCTTACCCTGCACAAATGCTGCAGTTTTTAATGCAGTTTACAGTGATTAACTGCCTAAAGACAGAGGCACTTCAAGGGGAAAGCATTGATATTTAACACACATGGGCAAAAAATGAAACCCCCGAAAAGCATAGTGAGGCAGATAAACACACAGAGCAGAAAAAAATGATTCAAATGTATAGAAGGCCTCAGTGAGGGATGGTTTGCCATTGTGTGATAAACACAAACACAGATGCATTTAGGCTTTGATTCCAGGTTGCTTTTCACTGCTCGCAGTGGGAACCATCCTAAAGAAACAACCCTCACTCCCTCGCACACACACCATGGACTGGACTGATAGGATTAGAGACTGGTGCTGTAGTCAATCTCTACTTCTTTTTCTTCCTCTCTCACCCCCTCTCTCTCTTGAGCCTGCCAAGCCTTGATTATTCACAAGGTTAGTTCCTGATTGCCTATAGCAGTAGCAGACACAGGTTCATTATCTATCCACCTCTTCTACTCTCTGTCTCTCCTTGTCCTTCTTGCGCTATGATTATGCACAATCGTCAGCTGAAAAGACAACACATTCACGTGAAAACTAAAATTTACAGGCTCTCAAAAGATCCATTCATACTAATTAGCTTTGTGTTTTTAATTGTGCAATATATAAATACCAGCTACAGCAAAAATTGGGCTGAGACGCTGAACCTTACACAGAATGAAGACAACAATCTGTTGATGTGTCAATGCATCTGTCTAAATAGCTCAATAAGACATATACTTTTACATTTTATTGTATATTGGTTTGGGTTGGCAGATCCATAGAATATTATTTAAGCATTTGAGGTTGGTGTCGGCTGTCAATTATAATAATAAAAATGCAGCAGAGCTGGAGACAGGCGGGTTTTGCAGAATACTGATGATGATGTGTGTGTGTGTATGTGGTGAAGAATATCAGCGCTGCTGCAGCAGGCTTCAAAAGGTAGCCGTCGGCCAGCCCTTCGCTGTCACAGAAGAGCTGTCATTTTAATACCTCCGTCAGTAGCTCACGTATAAATAAAGCATGTGAGGAATGATTTTAGTAAAAATACATATCTGAATCAAATCCAAAATCTGATGCTGATGTTATTTCATATAACCATTTTCTTGTGGGAGTAATTGTCCTTCTACAGTATTTAGTTAACATAATTCTGACAATGGGTGAAGCTTTGCTTATTTGTTCTTTATTTGTTGTCAGGATATAAGAGTGTTAGTTTTTCTCCCTGTCTGTGGGACAATTGTTCCCTTTATGAGCAGAGTGTGAGTGTAGTGTTGACACATGTTAGTGCTGGCTGATTAGTCGACACATAAAGGAACACACAACCCTTCCATCACAATTCAGCCATTTTGTCTCACGCTCTCACACTGGTAGAGTGGATGTATTTGTGTGTGTGTGTGTGTGTGAGGCTTTTGTTAAGGTAATGCAGAGGAGAGAAAGAACGAGTGAGAAGACACCATGAAAAATTACTCAGACCACAGCCAAGTGCCAGTGACCCAGAGATGCGCTTTTCCTTTAATCTCTGCCTATCAAAATCACACAATTTAAGTCATTTTTACCTAGAAAATTATGATTTTATAATAGCAGGGAAACACTTAAAATAAATGTTTTATTAACACATTGTTGGGAATGAATTGTGTAAGGTTGTGATCAGTGGGTCTGCTGTTTAGTGTGTCTTAAGTGGATTAACAGAGTGGTCAGTGAGACAGACAGCTAAACTGGCAACCATATCCATTGTTTACAAGCTTGTGTCGCCTCTGTCGCTTCACATTTTCACATGATACTGATTTGTTTTGTTAGGCTTTTTCTCAATAGCAGGGTGGAGTTTTTGCAAAATCATTGTGTAATCTGTTTGATGAATGAAAGCTGGCACGGTCACATCTCACATATTTTCAGACATTTTATGGATTTAAGGTTCCTTCAGTGTTGTTACATTTATACACATAAAAACTGCAATAAGATATTTTTACTTTAGTGAAAAACTTGAATATAAACTTAATATAAACAATTTGTGTATATTTTATATGTGCACTTGGCATTGAATTTTATATTTTCATCGGATGTTTTGAGTAATATATACCATTAATAAATGTACCATTTAGCTTTATTCAGTGATAATCATACCAGTGTTTTAAAGAACAGTTTTATGTATATATTCAAGTCAAAATCCTGGGATAATAACAATAAAAAATTTAAATAACAAACACTTTAAAGTACATTTTATTATGAGAGATTAGGTTTTGTAATAACAAATTAGGATTAATATTAGTCTGATTAAATGTAAAACAATACATTTTATTTCTGTAGTCTGAGACTAAATAATACATAATCTATGTTTTTCACACCAACAGACATTTTTCTCACAAACACACAGTACAAAAAATACCAACACATATAAGAAGGGAATATATGGGTATATTTATGTGCTTACAGAAAATGCCCTTGATAATTGATAAAACCAAAAATCTTTTAGTTTAAAAGACAGACAATTCTGGCTTGAAAAAAATATTATTACAGACCTGCTAACCTTGAGTACCACCCTTTGCTGAAACTTTTGTTTCTGTGACAAAAACAGGCCAAACACAAGTAGCCTGTATTGTCGGATATCAGAAATGTAAACTCAAACTGAATGTACCTGAAAATAAAAACAAAAAGAAAAGAAAAGGTGTAATAAATAGAATTTTTAGACTTGGGCACAATCTTCAGGAAAGACATAATTTCTGACTGAAAATTCACCTAAAAATAGACATAGGAAGACTGTGTTTGTAGAGTAGGTGTTCGCTGATGTAGATGTGACTAGAATACATTTAGTTAAAACCACTGGCCATAATTTAAAGAACTGGGCCATTTACCCTTTTATTACATTAATTTTCAGAGGCCATGTGGCCGCTTGTCTGTGGTTTAGGGTCAATAGACAAATTAACTTGTGACAGCATGTTGTCTATATGTGTTCTTGTCCAACCTATAAAAGAGGAGGAAAGGATTCCTAATTTCTCTGTGATACTCTTCTCAATTTTCTGCCATGCTGTGCAGCAACATGACCATTGTCACTCATAGCACCATGAAAAATGAAAATAAATATGTAATGGCTGCTTATTAAGACTTTCACTGTTTTGCCTAAATCATTATAATAAAGGTCACAGAGGGCAACTGCAATTATACTTAGAGCCTGTACATCAAATGAGTCTTAAATAGCCAAAACATAACAAAACACGTGTAGACAATATTAAAGAATTTAGTAAAGCTGAATTAACATAGACATTGTTTTTTAAACAGCACATAAAGGTTTTACAGTCATTGCATTTTCATTTAGCTAAACATTTAGTTAAACATTACAGTTCTCTCTCCCCTAACCAGGGGTTGTAATATCAGTGAAAACCAATCTATTGTAAAATGTAACAGCGTCAAAGTTAGCCTGAAACACATTTATCAACAGTTCATAAATATGTTGACATTACCATGTTAAAAGGTGAATGACTAACTTGGTTTGACATTGCGGTTTTATGGCAAGTAAATCCTGGTGATCCTCAACTAACAGCACAATCTATTGGTTTGAAAGAAAATAGCCTCAGTGAAAGCACTGGTAAAAATACGCCTGTTATACACAATTCAAAGGTACATATAAATGAATGACTGAACATTCAAAAATGTCCTAGGGTCGTTTACATCCTGGATTTACAACTCCATGGCTTTTACTGCTGTTGTTCAGAGCTGCGATGTGGATCTGTGGATGTGACCGAGCACTAAGAGCTTTGTCAGAGCTGATGAACGTGCACCAGTCACCATGGCTGTGTGACTCCTGCAAATATAGAGGGGTTAATGCAAACACGCCACTTGCTTTTTGCATACGTTAGAGTGAAAAATGATGCTGATGCACTTTGATATTAAAATCTACACATCCTCTACACACAATGTGTACACAATGTGTACACGTTGGCCTGTCTTTTATTATTACACTAGGGATATATATACATATATATACATATATATATGTATATATACATATACATATACATATATATATGTATATGTATATATATATCAGTGGTCGTTTCTGTAATTCTTAGAGGTAAATTGAAACCAAAAAATTGGAACTAATAAACGCAGTTTGAACAGCATAGCTCCCCCTCTGGCTCTCATGTGACTTTACATCTTCATTACTCGTTATTGGATGGATCCAGTTTTTGTAATGTTATTATTTGTAAGTCTTGTAATTTATTCTTTTCTTACAGTGTGCTCTCCAAGCTTCCACACTATGATATGATGTTACTTTAATTCAATGTTTGTTCTTGTTTTGCTTCAGATTATAGTCCTATATAGGATAAGACATGCAAGAAAGTGTTAAATGTAAGAGAATTGATCCTAAACTCATACTTTATTTAGAATTACTCTTTTTACTTTTCTCTGGTCTGTTTGGTGCTTCTCCTCACAATCTACATAAATTACTAGAAATTTATGTAGATTGCAAGCATTGCTTCTATCTACTCTTAAACTTTAAAAAAAAGTTATATTTATGTTCCCTGTTTCTAAATATATTGAAAACCCCTTTATTTTTTCGATGGAGTTTTTTTATTGTTAAATGGTACGTTTTCATCCTGGCTCACATTAGTTTTCCTCTGTTAATCTTGGAAGCCACATGTTATGATAAAGTATGATATGTACAGTGCTTAAGCTACTGATCAGACTACTCATAGATGAGATGAAATGACATTTCATCTCCTCTTCAAATGATTCTTAAAAGCACAGATATTAAAACACATTTTAGATGTAGAACGCTCCAGATTTCGTATCTATACAGGTTACATACGGTATATACTATACGTTTGTACATACACTTAACCTTATCTACAGCACACCTAGGTAATATGATTTCTGCAGTTTCAGAAGTACTGTGGATTAGATGATGGTATGATTTATCTTCAAGGCCTTGTAGTCACATCTAGTTAAACAGCATGTTTTATTCTTATTATTTCTCTCATACTTCTTCCCTTTTTCAGTTTTTTCTTTTGAAAATAATTTTAATAGATACATGCTGCACAAGGTTTTCTCACTTACTATTATTCAGTTAGTGTTTGTTCAGGAAAAATTATGTTTAGAAATATTGTTGTAAATTCTGCTGTATCTAAATAATAATTTTCACTAGGTTTGCATCAAAACTAAAGATAATTGTGAATTCACACTTGAAGTGATGTTTACAGGAAAGTTTAAATGATTATTATGATCAATATTATTTTGCCCTCACAAGTAATTTTTCTCAGGTATGGTAATCACTTTAGATTTAAGGTTTTAAAATAGTACCACAAAAGCTAAATAATATCATTAAGCTGTAATTGGGAGTCTGTTTATTCATGTCCGTTTTTGTTGTGCAGCACCGAATGGGCTGTGGAATAAAAAGCGTTAGGTTCTATAATTACATTAGGATGAATGTGCATAAAGCTAAATTACCTTTTGACGTGTAAAAGGAGCATCTTCTACTCACTATTGAATCTATCATCTCCATTCAGTTGTGTTAGCATTGACTGAGGCCTGTGCTGTGGGCTGCTATTCTTGTTTAACCCTCTAAGTGAAATGTTTCATTGTGATGCTGTGCGTCTGTGTTTGTGCTGCGGCTGATTAAACTGAGGTTTAGCATCCTTAATAGTTGCGCTCAGTTGTCAATTTCCCACTCTTTTTTCTGCCTGTGTCACATATTCTCCCTATCGCAAACACACAAACGCACACACACATACACACAAAAACACACATACTGTCACTCAGACCTATGAAGGATCAGTCATGCTAGAGGTCGTCTATGGGCCAGCTTGACATTGTTGTCTATAAGCTGCTTTGGAGCGAGAGGAGAACTTTAAAGGACATTTCCAAATAGGTTGTACAAGAAAAGGCTTTCTCGCTTCACGTGTAGTGTGAGTGAGCCATGACTTTGTACAGGGCGGGGGTTTATTCTTGGTTCATCCCATCCAAATAACCGCAATTGATTTGTTAATGATAGAGTGTTCACTGTTAATAAGAGGAATATAACAACCCTGTCCTTGTAAGCATTGGGATGTTTGGAAGAAAATTGCCTTCTCGAATTGATTAAACTGAAGGTGAACTGGAACCGGCCGTGTAGGATCGTGTTTTATGCTACAGAAAGATGTTCCGAGATAAACGGAACAGCTATTTGTTTCCATTTTATTTATTGAATTGTTGTGTAATAAAATGAGTAAATATATATGCTCAATCATGACTTAATCAATTCATTTGAAATGGAAGCGCTCTCCTTTTCTCAGCAAAGGACTCCGTCCGAAGTCTGGCTGCCAGTGTTGGTGTCATTCAAAATGCTGTTAATATGATGTTTGACTATTTAAAAATCATATTGTATGAGCTTTCTTTAATTTTTATTTTTTTTATTGTATGTAATTTAGCTGAATGTGATTTTTTTTATTTTCAGTTTTTTTAAATGTATGTTCAAATTCTTACTGTTATTAAAAACAAGCAGTATATCATCATGCCATCAGATTAAATTGTTGAAATAATGTTTTTCAATTAAGTATACAATATTGTTCATGAATATTGTTTATTGCCAATTTCTCCTTGTAAATCAATTTGCTGCTGTAATGCTAGTACTGGCTGCCATCATTTCAAGAGGGTATAATTTATGTTTTTTATCCAATGACGCTCACCCACATCTGCAATATCATGAATAAAAATAACCACTGAACAGCATTTGAAATTACCCTTCCACTGTTATTTCCCATGTAAAATACATCTCTTAGTTCATAATGACTCGACAGTAATAATGACAGTCGTTGGGCACTGCTGTGTATGTGACACAAATGGCATATAAATCCAGATGTGACTGGCTTTAATGAGCAGTTGTTGACGATAATCCAGCTGATAAATGACTTTTAGAAGCTTTAAACCCCTCGATTCCAGTATCACTCCATGAGGAGTTTATTTGAACATGGCATCATGAGATGTAATGAAATACCAGGGTGCAGTGTGGATGGCTTAGTTCACCCGCCTCATAATCACAGTGTCAAGTTGACTGAAATCCAGCACATGGCCTCCATCGCTTGCACTCGCTTTGTCTCGTGTTTAACAACAATAATACAGAAATGTTTCATAGAATAAAAGTCAAAAGGCTCAGAATAATAAAACTGCAGGTAACAGAATAATGCAGTCCATGGCCTTGTCTGTCAATAGCTAGTCCCCATGTTGTTTTTAGGTAGAAGTGTGATAGATACAGGGCTAGAAATTTCAGCATAATTTTATATCTCAGTTACACACCTGTACTCTGTAACTGGGAGTTGTTGTCACAGGGATTCAGCTGTTTCTGAGTCTCACATCCTCAATTTCCTCTAGCAGAAGACAGTGTGAGTGTTGCCTCTGTGTCTGCGCAGGATAGATGCGGGATGGAGGACTTTTACCATGGCAACCACTAATGCAGTATAGATGCAAGGACTGAGTCTCGGCTAGCCCTGTAATAATCCTGCATTCATGGAAGGCAGGTGAAAAGTCATCCAGGCTATTTAAAATGAGCAAGAAGCGCTTTTGATGTCCACTGTGGTCAACACTAAATCCCAATTGGCTCTGCTGTGGAAACAAGGTTATTGTTTCCTGTATTAGTTCAGCACCACAGCATCCTTTGTATTCAATTTCCATTCAGCAGTTTACAGCTGCTCTCCTCAGCATGGCTTCCTATATTGTATTATAGCACCACTTCATTTTTTATGTCAGCCCTGCCAATATTATAAAGTGTCTCTCTCACATTGTTTCCTATATCGGCTTATACTGCCCAATCCTCATAATCCTACTGTAGTCTGAGTCAAATATCTGATCCCTGTCGTGTCCTTTCACCACCTTCTAGGATTTCTGTATCCCCTCCCCTCCTCTTCACACGCTGGATTACAACTGGGCAAACTTAAAAAGTGACACCTTCCAGGTTAACACGGAATTATTGTGTTTTACTCATTCAAAAAAGAAAAAAGTTTCACCTCTCTATATTCAGAACTGAATAGGGTGATGTTTAGATGATGCAATGTTTTCATGCCCTGTGTAAAAAAACTGAAATATGCAGTGCAGCAAACAAAATGATGTACAAGGTGGTAGTGCTCCTTTGTGCCGAGTTGATGTAAATCACATTCACCAAGATTTGTGAAGACGATTAAGTTCACAGTCTATTTTATGGAATAATGCCTCATCTGTCTCATTTTTCCTGTGACATATTCATAACTAAAAAGGAAACAACTCCTCCAGAAATAGTACAGCTCTGGACTCACTGTGTTTAAAGAAGTGATGTATTTGAATTGTCCTTGTCAGTGTGTGTGTGTGTGTGTGTGTTAAAAAAGGCCATAAGTCACAGTCTTCTACACAAGAGTGTCAGTGCAAAACAAACATTCCTTCAATGTGGCCGTGTCGTGCTTTCCTGACCTACTGCTACTGTTGCTGTGCGTGTGTGTGTGTGTGTGTGTATGCGTGTGTCCCTTTGTGGGAGGGGGGTATTTGTTTTGTCTGCCCCCATCTATAGCTCTGCCCTGCCCCTTTCTTTCACAGTTAGAGAAAGGAACCACACCCCTTAGGCCTTTGCCTAGTGTATGTGTCTTTGGCGATTAGCTCTCTTGGGATTTTGAAATGTCTGCACTCTCTGTTTTTCTGCAATAGCTTCATGTCACCAATACATATTTAGGTCTAAAATAAACAATAAGAATTCTCTGAAAGCTAAAATATATATTACAATCAATTTACTGCTTCTTCAATACAACAACCACAGTTCCTGACAGGATTTTTAAAAATTAAACATATTCAGAGACTGAGTCATGTGAAGGCACAGGTATATAAGAAAAGCATACATCAGAATCAATATGTACACACACATGCATGTGCAAATACAGTGAGATGCCTCAAAAAAGATATTTTTTTAATATGAACCATGCTTCCCTGAATATAAACCCTCAGGGAGCCTATAACCTTCTTGTTTTTGTGTGTCTGTTTGTTGTTTTCTTGGGTTCTGTGTCGTCATTTGCTCATTCTGTGTTAACAGACAGCAGAAGGCACATACATTTATTTTCCTCACAATCATGCACCATCACAGTCACGAACTGAATCCAGCCCCACTTGATACTTGGTGTTGGATGCCAAAGCCAAAGATTGCACATGGACATACAAAGTAATGCAGTCAAAATGGAAAATACTTACAGATACTAAATACAGCATATCCTTCATTTTTTCATTCTGTATGAAAACAATTTATTGTATCTTTTAAATTTTATGTTTTAAATGAAAACAGCTCCACATTTTAAATTTAGAATTTGATTAGCCACATTCATTATTATATAAAATATTGTTACTATTATTGCGTTATATTTATTTAAAAAGTATAATATTTTTAATATCTGTACCATTATGCATTTATGAATAAATTGCAGGTGTAAATACTCTAGTGAGCTCTTCCCGCTGCCATGATGGAACATGAAACGACCTCTCCAACTGGAAGAACAAGTGTTGTGTGGGCTTCCTGAAGTGGTGCAGCACTGGGTCACTGGAGAGCCACAGTGGGTTTGGGAACAGAGCAATCTGTGTTATTTCAGCACAGCCTGTTGAATGACAGGCCATTTTTAAAGGCTTTATGGATTAATCTTTGGCAGGATCTCTCCAGGATCAAACAAAATTGGATGTTTAACCTCATGTGTCCTAGAGCTGAAAGTTTGTCCTGTGATAAACCGGGATAGAGAGGCTTGAATGTGACCCACATTGGGTTTAAACACCACTTTTTTTTTATATATATTACCAGAGTCCTTTTTGAAAAGATGAAAGTGTAGTTACTCTACGCAGTGTAAATCCTTCCTCTATTTAGTGTCAACCAACACCTGAAGGAATATAAATCCATAACATTTTCCATCAAAAGATCCACAAAACAAGACTTTAGAGGGCCCTAACCCAACTACTTCTAGATTGCTTCAATAATGTTATTTTTAAAAGTATTGCTTCCCAAAATACTTTAAACAGAATAGAACTATTTTGTGAGTTTCAAACTATCGATGTGATGACCTGTTCTGGTCTGTATATCACACCATCTTAATATTCTTAATAGCTATACAGTTTTAGAGCTAAATATATTTGCTCATTTATCATAAACTTTTTATTTTGGGCTGTGTTTAGAAAAGTTACAAAGGTCATTTGACAGGACCAGTGACAGGACTAGATTTAACAGGCATTGCGCAATTTAATATTTTACTCTACTACATAAAGTCTGAATACAGCAGAACAGGGCAGCAATAATGAAAACATGCATGTTTTCTAGTAGTAGCCACAAATTGAAAATACACACAGATGCTGCTAAGCAGTAAAAAAAAAAACTAAAAAAGACGCACTAAGATAAAGGACAGTTTCCATGCTTTAAAGTGGACACACAGATTAAAGCACACTAAGATTTTCATGGACAATAAATCATATTTTTAACCTCTTTTTTTTAATTCAATCCCAATGGTCAAAGGCAGATGTATAATGTTACTCTTTGGACTAAAAATCAGCTCAATAATTGCAATGTCTGTGAAACACTGTTAGTATACTTCTGTCTGAGTTTAAAGAGGACTTACTTTTTTCATTATTTATTCACTGTATTTTTGCTGTATGTACAGACAATGTGTAACCAAAACAACAAGTTTTGATTGATAAATTGATGCCTGACACCATTACTTTTGTAAAGGCTATTTTGAAAGACTTTTGCATATTGCTTTATGAGAGGTTAACAGTTTTATCAAGTCAAAGCTGATAGCATGTGCAAAATAAATACACTGCAAAAGAAAACACTTCCCCCTTCTTTGATAAATGCTCATCTGGTTTTAATGTTGCACTTGAAAACTCAAATTGGGAGACAATATTCATCATAATAACCAGAAACAGAAACAGCAATTTCTTCACCGTGGTTTTGGGAGTTTTGCAGTCCTTGAATACAGCATGTATTTAGCTTGAAAAAGCTCCATTACATGCACAGAAAACTTAGTGCCTTAGGATGAAACTCACAAGTACTGTGCACTAAACAGGCCAGTGTGGTTGTGAGCAGGTTTAAGAACCTGCTTTGAGAACCTCCATCTGACACAAGCATGAACACTGTACATGTACTGTTCTAAGTTCGACTTAACAATCTCAAAGGTAAATATGATGTTTATATTAATTTCTGCCATTATATTACATTTCTACCATAGCCACTATATCACCTTGATACACATTATGTGTTTGAATGTATTTAAAATGTCTGCAGCCCAAATGTTGTGAATCATTGTGGCAATGATTTCATACCTGTTTAGTTAGTTATATCAGCATTATTCCTGTGTGCGTGAACTGAGGTATTTTATTTGACAAATGATGGCTGTATATTAAACTGACTGACAGCAATATTTCTCTCTGTGGTTTGAAAGCTGTTCAAAATAAAACCAATCATTCTCAGTTACTGTAAATTTCCATTTTGCAATCTAATGGCACAGGGTGGATTCACTCTCTTCACTTTGTGTGCTCATGTTTTGTGTGTACTGTGTATGCTGAACAGATGCCCATATGTCATATCCCAGAAGAGTTTCCATGGTTTTCAGCATTTATTTTATCTATATTCTTTAAATAAAGGTTATTAATGCAGCAGACTATGGGCAAATGACAAGTGACTCTTTTAACATGTTGTTTGTCCATGTCTATTTACCTGTGGATTGATATATTAGTGTGGGGGTGATGGTACAACAGAGATTAAGGGACACTGGCAGGAGGACTATAATGACTATTTAAATTTCCTAGGTTGCCTATCCACTAATGTACTTATTATTGCGCCAACTACAGAGTCATCTGAAAATTAACAGCTACAACTGTGTGATCTCAGAATAAAAGCAAGATCACACTATTCACTTAAAGGGCCTCAGCTATGACCATAGATCACTAATAATTTTAATGACTGAATCTGCTTTCTAATGGAGTGCAGGAATATGATTAGTCTATGACTGCAACATTTTGAAGAAGTAATCCTTTAAGCAATGTGCACATGGTTTGGTCAATTAAGTCTGTAATACAATTAAATGTCTTATTTTCTCCCACTCAAAACTATATAAAAGTAGTAATGAGTAACTTCTTATATTTTCATTAGCATGTGAGATTACAATCCATGACCACTGACTCACAAATGCATCACCAGAGGGTTATTCCTACAGAATTACTTCAAGCTTATTGCCTGTAGACTAAATAACAAATGTTTGTGTAGGGAAGCGTATGGAATACTTACTAATAAATAAGCACAGGAACCTGCTTTTTCAAAATAAAAGGGTTGGGAACAAACCAAAGCAGCTTTTGTCACTATTTATGTTTAAGTGTGACAGACGTTTAATGTCTATTGATTGACTTGATTGGATTTTTTGTTTTGTTTCTTTATTTGTAATGTTTTTGTTGTTTGTTTTTGTCATAATCCAATTTTGGCATCACTTATCGTTTCCAGTTACAAATAAATGAATTCTAGCTGCAGTTCAAGTCTGATTTGTCCTTTGAAACTGACTTTCAATTAGGCCACTGTTTTTTATTAGCCCACTGACATTATGAACTAATTTAACTTGTATTAAATCTGTGGGGTTTATTAGTTTGCTCTGTTCAAACAGAGGGGTAAGTGATGATAACAGTGATCCTGTTAGTTGTGAAGCTCTCCCTGTGTAACTCTGTAGATGTGGAGGTGCTGTTTGTGTTAGTGAAGGAAATTATCTCTTTTTCACAGTCCAAGAGGTTTAAGTTGAGGAAAGGAATCGGATTTCCCTTTCTTACCCTGCCGGAACTTCATTCAATTGTGTATTCATACACATGCTTTAAACAGTAACCTCTGGCCTGTTTTACTGTATTAAACCGCCAATACGTCACAACCAATTCATACACTACTTATGACTGTTCATATATACATAGGGATACACATTAAGGTGATGTACTTTAAGGACTTACCTGTATTTTTTCTTTTTCGCTTCTATTTTATTCGCGGTTACGGCAGGATATGGAGCCGCTGGAGGTGTTCTCCGGCCTATATAAGAGCGCCGCCATCTTACATTTAGTAGTCTCTGCTGCTCCGACCGAGAGGACGTTGACTGCGGAAGGAGTGGACGAGGGCTCCCCGCTGACGCTCGCCCTTTACGTTTTCCTCGACTTTTTCCATTTTAAAGTGTTTTTTTACTCTCTCGGATTCGAGTGGACGGACTTGCTGTATTGACAAGGGTAGGCTTCCACAGTCAAACTACTGACTTTGCTCTGTTTTCCTCTCTTTTCGTGTCGGGCTTTCCCTGAATGCCAGCAGGAATGGAGACGAGTGTTGTGTGCGGGGCGGCCGGGGATGATGCTGCGGCTGCTGTTGCTGCCGCCGCTGCCGCAGCTAGTGAGCCAGCTGCTTTCACGGCACAGATCTGGGATCCGCCAGCCGCAGCCTGTCGGGAATGTGTCTGTTTTAACGAAGGCGCTCACTTACTTCCATCATATCACGGGGGCTCGTTGGCTTTTACAGGCGCTAACACGGTTAGATCTAACAGTAGTGACGTGTGAGCGATGGATGTCGTTCACTTCCAGCTTTATTGGTAAATCAGATACGGGATTTGAAACAAACGCCGCTCGTGTGAATTGTTGATCTTTTTAACGATGCCGATTGGTTGGTTGAATAGTTAGCGCTAAGGCTAGTTGGTTAGTTAGCTCAACTACCTCACTGTTGCTGTTGGCCACATTCCACGATTGTGACTCATGTTTGCTCGACTTTAGTTTCGCCTTTTGCTCGATGTTTTTTTCGGGGGGGGGAACATTTTTTACTTTTAACTTAACACAGGTAACAGCAGTCACACGTGAAGCTAGCGTTGTTCGTGTGTTCTGACCGTATGGCCACTTTTAAAGTTGGCTAATGCTGACTGGTTCACGTTAACAAGACGTCGAAAGTTTAGCTCAAAGTTCGTAAAATTTAAAAAATCGCTGGAACCATTAATGTTCAATTGAGCTAGTTGCGGGCAAAATCTCTCCCAACTTGTGTTAGTGGTTAGTATTTGAGTTACTCGTAGGTCAAAGGCCCGTGAGTGTGTTTTCCAGTCGTCTTTTTAAACAAAGACCGACAAATTCCTCGCCGCCGTTGTGCTGCAGGAGGAAGACGAGGAGGAGCCAGTGTGTGAAATCTGACTCGCTGGTGTGTGAGCAGGAAAGTCGGGGGCAGCCCGCAGCTGTGGAGAGGCGACCTGCTGTGCGGATGACGGTCTGAACCGCCTTTAAACGGTGGATTCATCGTCGTCGTCTTCCAGCGGTCTGTCAGCACCGGTGAAGCGGTTTGTTTTTGGCTGCGGGAGAGGCAGGCGGGTCACTGCGCAGAAAAGTTGGACACCTCTGATTCGGCGATAAAGAATGATCCAGTCACAGAGAGTATGGTGGGTTCTTTTGGGGAGAAAACATCTGATGGAGATCAATGGCACAACGGGACCGGATGGTGGTTTTGGTTGGTTTGAAATATTCGCACACATCATTGTTTTGTTCTTCACTGGAAAGAATGATTCAGTCAGGAGATTAAACGGCGGCTGGAAGATGGTGACGTCCAGCGGCTTCAGCTTTTAGTCACCAAAGCGCTGCAACGAAAATGGTTTGTTTAGAATATTGATACAAGGGACGTATTTTTTCCTTTTAACATAACTGCCTGTCTAAATAAGTCTGCAGTGATTTCATGGCCAAGAAATTGCGGCGTTATCTTCCTGAGAATAGATTACAGTGATTTGTTTGCTCGTCGTTCTGTGTTTCCCTAAGTGAAATCCCTGATTAGGTTCCACTGGAACAAAAAACTGACACCACCTGTCTTTTTATCAGTGAAATTTCCTAGTAGTGGTGCATTAAAAAAATTAAGACGGAAGCGTGGGTGGAGGCTACATCCGAGACCGGTAGTGGTATGTTTTGAGGGAATTCACTGGTGCGACTTTACCACGGGTATGGCCCTTTCCAGAGGGAATGCCGTTTCCTAATGCTGCCATCGTTTTTCACTTGGCCCAGCTTTGTCTGCATCTAACTGGTCATGTGTATATTAATGTACATACGGATTTTCCAGAAATTGATTTCTGGTGGACCCCCATTTCTTTAATGAGAGGAACGAATCAATTTGTAATGAAAAATCTTCAGTTTATCTTTTAAGCTGTTTATTGTAAAAGTCAGTTCTCAAAGGGTTTTTGCATTTGTCTTCATATTACTTTCATCCTGCCATATCTAAAATTTAGTTTTACAGGGACTGGTACCATCATAATGTAGAAACTGCTTGCTTACTGCCCTGAGCTCCTGTTTCTCCATAGGCATCCATCATTTTGCAGTTGAGACACAAAACCCTGCAGCGACTGCAGGCATTGAGCTCATTGTGTAGTTGGCAGCCAGCAGTGAGTGCTGCTGACCCTGCACATTACATGGCTAACACTGAAGCCTGTTGTGGCAGACCCTGTCTCTCTACTTGTGCTGATAATAAGGCTTGTTTGGGTTATTTACTCATATGGTGGTTCATTTGAGAAGAAAGGGGCTTTACAGGAGTAGGTGGCTTAAGCCTGTTTGAAGTTCCCTGCTCAGATAGATTTGTCATAAACTGGAAACTGACACTTAACCTTTTAACAAATCAATTTTGTGGGCTGCATGAAATGCCACAACACAGAATAGACTGTTGCATTAAGCCACACATGTAGCTGAGAATATATGTTTATGAAAAAATTATACTGTTTGTTTTACAAAAGCTATTTCTTGAGACTCAACTGAAGTTTCCTTTTTAAGTTCAGAGATTCAGTAATGCTAGCAGAAAAAGTGGATTTAAAAAGTTAAATGCTTTTTAAATGCTTAGCCTAACCTGTTATATTCACTCAACCATAATAGGTTTGTGTCACGTTTACACCAATTAAAAAGGAAATGCATTAATCACAAGCAAGTGATGTAACAGGAATTATTTATTTACTGTGTTGAACTGTGTGCATCTGTCAGATCTTTTTTTTTTTGGGAGATATTTAGGTATTCAAATTTTCTAAAACATCGTACAGATTATTTTTATTTCCCTTTCATAGCGAACTCCTATTGCATACATGTAATCTATTATATTTGGGCACGTAAGACTGTACTTGTGACTGTGGACATATATTAATGTAGTGGTAGCATGTTTTTGTGGAAGCTAAAATTAAAGTTGTCTTGTGATAGTTGTGATGACAGTAATCATCAGGCTTAATCTTGATTTGATCCCCAATGTGCAATTTAGCAAAGACTACATCTGGGAAAGCCTGAGAAGAGCCAAGCTTCCTATATTTCATGTAATACAAATCTTATAAAGCCCTAAAAATCTTATAGGGTCTTATAAATTATCGACATTTTCTACTCTTTGTGTACTTTCAAGATCGTAGGTGTGCTTTGTCCAACTCAGTGTTGAGTACAGCCAGCCAGATACTGCTGTGGTACCCTGATTTGTTCCTTTATGTATTGCTAAACCCAAACACTGGGCTGTTAATGTTTTAAGTAAAGCATTGATTTTTTTCATTGTCTTTAGTGTTTTTTTTTCCTTAAAATATCTGCAGTATATAACCTTTTGAGTGCTGACCTGCAACAGTTGTTGGAGCTGTGGTTTCACTTGATTTTGTAGAGCTTTGTGTGTTCAAATTAATCTGCCATCTGCATTTGTGTGTGTGCCAAGAAGATACAAACCTAATTGATGGATCTATCGAAGCATAGCTACATGTGACTTCCTTGTTTGCCTTTGCTTCATTTGGGTGCATGCTCTTTGATTCATCCCACATACTGCACAAGACTATCTGACTTGAGTGACTGGTGTGTCACTCATTAGTCATCTGTTTCAGTGATATGGCTTTAACTCGACTAGACACAGCTTTAAATATTCCTCCTAGCCTGATATCTAGGACATTTTACAAAAATTATTTGTTTAAAATTTTTACTGTATTTTTTTAGGGTAACCCTGCCATTTGTGTCTCAATTTAAGACCACATGTTTCTTGTTGGACATTAAAAACTCATTGGGGTAGTTTTCAAAGCCATATATAAAGACGTGTCAATGATAAATTGTTCCACTGTTCACTTGATTGCATGTTCAAATCTTTAAAATTGCAATCTTAAGGCACATATGGCTCCCATTAGGACAGGCCTAGGTTATGTGAGGGCAGGCCTGCCGAGCTTGGGAGGATGGCGTGTGAACAGTGAATTTGGGTTGTTGCATTTGTGGTTAGAAGCAGCAATCTTGGTGCCTGACTCAAGACTGTGTTTTAATGACACAGCTGAGTGAGTTGGTGTGGGTGTGAGAGAAGGGATAAAAATTCAGAGCAGTAGTTTAGCTGTACTTGGATGCATTTGCATATTGGCAGCCATTTAACTCCACACACTCCTTCAAACTCATTGACACTCATACCGGATTGAATTGTAGCATTACGCTGGCTGCTGCATTCTTTTAGACTTCCATTTGTATTTGCAGGCCTTGTAGTTTATAGGTAGTATAAATTAAAAAAATAATGAGTGATTTGTTAGCAAAGGGTATGCAGAGTGTACTGTTTCTTTTTGTTTTCTGGAAACTTAAAAGTTCAAGTCCCTTTTCATTCTTGAGAGAAATTATTATAAATATTCCAAAACTTCTTTTAATAATCATGTCTTAAACATAGGTAATGAGTTTGAATTTTTTCAATTCAACTTTAGTCATCTCAAGGCAATTTACACAAAGTCAAGACTATGCAGATGCAACTGGGTGACTACAAGCTCTGTAAGATTTGGCCAGACTGTTTGCAATTGTCTGTACATTTTTTTTGTCTAAAAGTCTCTTTGTAGAAAAAAATTAAGATCATCACATAACAGAATTAACTTATCATTGGTCATACGTTGATCAGTGGCTATGTTAAAGGCATAATAAAGTAAAGTTTGAATTTTGGGAGCCAAAATATGTTCTCCCAAAAACAGGTGGGGCTCTCTCCAAGTTACGGATTCCTCTGGTAGTGTTTTCCCCTGTATTGGTTTAAGGTTGGTTAGTTCACCGGCACAGGGAATCACTTATGTAAATATCCCATTACATATTGGAAAAAATAATCTTTATTTCAAAATTGTGAGCCTCTTTGATCACAACAAAACATGAAATATCAAATATTTGTCAGATCCATTTTTACTTTTTGCAGGCTGCAGGATTAAAGCTTTAGCTGTCAGTACATCTGACATTATAACAATAACACAGCTGCATACCTGCTGTCTTGCAGTGAAAAGCTTAGATTTTAGCCTGCTTAATTTTTCAATCTAATGTATTGACTTTCAGAAGTGCTAAAACTAAAATCCTTAATGCTTTTAAATTTCTTTTAGAATGAAATTTCCTTTTTGCTTTTAGTCCTGTTGAGAGATATGGCATACAATATAAAGTATAATACAGTTTGTTGCTTTTAATTTTGAGCATAGTTGTAATTATATTGGTTTAACATTTGAAATGGTGCTAAATAAATATTGTGCTTAAGCATGTGATGCTTCAGATATTTTCATGTGAATTAAAGTAGAAAATAAAACTATCAGCAGGTGTTTTCAGCTGCAGGGAAGTTGGACTCAAACTTTCTCTAGGGTATAAATTAATACATAGCTTTTGTTAAACTACCAGTTTTCTCTGTTCCTCTTTATTCCTAAAACGGATGCAATTTAGGGTGTCATCATATAAAGGGGTTTGGTTTTAATTTTTGGATTTATCTTGGAATAACCACAGGTTATGAAAGGGCTGGTCAAAGAGATTTCCTGCTATTTATCTGTTTTTTTTAATTTTGCTGGGATTTTCTTATGCAGTTTCCCAGCCTCCTGTTTTTGTGTTACTGTCATAACACTTGCCTTGGAGTATGAATTGAAAATACTGGTTTCAGTTTTCTTTTTTTTTCCTGAATTAGTCCTGTTTTGCACTCAGGCTTCTCCTGCCATTGCCAGTGTTTACTTTCCTGCATAGTATGGTTTCAGCTTCAAAGCCAGCTCAGGAATGCATATGCCCTCCTCCCTCCTCCTGTCTCCTTCTTTTCACCCCGTGCCTCCCCTTCTGCTGCCCTTCCTCACCTAAATAGTTTCTAGCTGATCCAGTTAATGGTGGCTGTGTTTGTGAGTAGCTGCTTTATGCATGTTTGGCTTGAATTGAAATCCAAGGAAGGAGGAAGGCAGGAAAGGAAAGACACTTTTCTCTACCATGTCTTTTGAATTAACATTGTCAATTTCAAACGTTGCTTTTCTAGTTCTACAGCTCTGTGTTTGGCTGGTATGAAAGATGAGTGTCAGTGAACAGGGTAGATGGTAGAAAAGACAAGACTGTACTGAGGCAGTTGGACTAACGGGATTTTTTCTTTCCTTGTCTCAGATCAGGAAGCTGTGTTGGCTGTGGTTTGAGAAAGGAACATGGCTTCCCAGGGTGAGTTAATACTGCTCAGACAAACACTGAAAGAACTTTAAATTTTATATCACACAAAAGAAAGGGAAATGTTTGACATTTTTGACTTGAGGACATGAGTATAAATAAACTTGATAATAAAATCAAGATGGAAAATGTGATTTACCTAGTAGTAATTGTTTAGGCATACAGTAGTTTTAATTAAATTATGTTTTTTTCCTTTTCGTATTGTGTCCACTCACCTAAAAACAAAAGAACTCTACACCATTCTTACTAAATTACAAACCTAACAATGCATGGTCATCTGCACTGTATTATAAAATGTAAACAAACTTAATGTCTAAAGTAAATGTCAATCTTTTATACACAGCTATTTCAGAATTGGTTTGGCTCATTTCTTTCTTTTGATACTAATTTTGTAATACTTTGTCTCTTTAGCTGATCTGATGGAGTTGGACATGGCTATGGAGCCAGACCGCAAGGCAGCAGTCAGCCACTGGCAGCAACAGTCCTATCTGGACTCAGGCATCCATTCAGGGGCAACTACTACTGCTCCCTCACTTAGTGGGAAGGGTAATCCTGAGGAAGATGATGTTGACAACAACCAGGTCATGTATGAGTGGGAGCAGGGCTTCAGTCAGAACTTCTCCCAGGATCAAGTACAAGGTAGGTCATCATGTTTTCTCTATTACAAATAAAATACCTGTATGTATATGTACAGCACAACAAGCAAATGGGCACATAATAAAACAAATGCCTCCTTCTCTTTAAGACATAGATGGTCAATATGCCATGACACGTGCCCAGCGTGTGCGGGCAGCAATGTTTCCAGAGACTCTTGAGGAGGGCATGCAGATCCCCTCTACGCAGTACGATGCTGCAAATCCCACCAATGTCCAAAGGCTGGCGGAGCCCTCGCAAATGCTCAAACATGCTGTGGTCAATCTGATCAACTATCAAGATGATGCTGAGCTGGCAACCAGAGCTATACCAGAACTCACAAAACTACTTAATGATGAGGACCAGGTAACCTTGAGAAGTAACTGTATCACAATTTTGTTAGACAGGATGTACCTGAACTGTTTTGGCCCTGCTGACATTTTGTAACATTAATATCAATCTCCTCCAGGTTGTAGTAAACAAAGCAGCAGTGATGGTCCACCAGCTTTCAAAAAAGGAAGCATCTCGCCATGCGATCATGCGCTCCCCTCAGATGGTGTCTGCTATAGTCAGGACCATGCAGAACACAAATGATGTGGAGACTGCTCGCTGTACTGCAGGAACACTGCACAACCTGTCCCATCACAGAGAGGGTCTGCTGGCCATCTTCAAGTCTGGAGGAATACCAGCTCTAGTTAAAATGCTTGGGTATGTGAAAGGAGGATTAGAAAGTTTTCTTTTCTTGGGATGCAAACATCAAGAAACATCACTAGAGGAAGGCAAAAAGCAGTGTGTTCTGCCAGAAAAAGAAATCTGAAAATTGTTTCTTTGCTCACCAAAAGCACACGGTGTGAAGAAAAAGGAGAATTAGTGAGATTTGATTCATCTAAGTGGTTTTGTTTAGTTCCCAGTCACACAGGAATCTAACATGTGTATCTGTTCTGCAGTTCACCAGTGGACTCAGTTCTGTTCTATGCCATCACCACCCTGCACAACCTGCTGCTTCATCAGGAAGGGGCCAAGATGGCTGTTCGCCTAGCTGGTGGTTTACAGAAAATGGTGGCACTGCTCAATAAGACAAATGTCAAGTTCCTGGCAATCACCACCGACTGTCTTCAGATATTGGCCTATGGAAACCAGGAAAGCAAGGTGAAAATAATCTCAATGTCATATTCCAAGTAACAGTACTCCACAATATTAATATTGCAAAAAATAAAACGCCAATTTGTTTTGTTTGTGTAGTTGATAATCCTGGCCAGCGGTGGCCCCCAGGCACTGGTCAACATCATGAGAACTTACACCTACGAGAAGCTGTTGTGGACAACGAGCAGAGTTCTCAAAGTACTGTCAGTCTGCTCCAGTAACAAGCCTGCCATTGTAGAAGCTGGTAGGTCTCAAGCTTTTTCTTTTTTAATAATAAGCCTTTATGTCATACATACAGGATGAATATAGTATAAATAAATATATTTTCCATAGACAAAAATAGTTTGGTTTGAACTTAAACTTATGCTTGACAATAATATTAGCCAAACAACTACATTTGGTGGCTTCTGTCCTTTGTCCTTCTGTCCAGGTGGCATGCAGGCTCTGGGACTCCACCTGACAGACCCAAGCCAGAGACTGGTCCAGAACTGTCTATGGACTCTCAGGAACTTGTCAGATGCTGCCACCAAACAGGTAATGAGAACTGACATTACACCAACACGAAAATGCTTTTTGCTTGTTCTGTCATGAAGGCATTGCTCACCAGTTAACAGAGACAGAAGCGTACACCATCCTTACTTTCCTGCCAAGCTAACGACGGTTTTTCTCTGCAGGAGGGAATGGAGGGTCTTCTAGGAACTCTGGTGCAGCTGCTTGGCAGTGACGACATTAATGTGGTGACCTGTGCTGCTGGCATTCTTTCCAACCTGACCTGTAACAACTACAAGAACAAGATGATGGTTTGCCAAGTGAGTAAACCTACAAATCTAATGTGAAATCAACATTGCAGCTTAACTAGCCTTAGGCTTTTGTCTTCAATCTATTGATGTTTCAATGTTTTGTCAAAGAATTTCTTTTTGTTAACCTGTGTTTGTCATGTGTGCTTCATCCAGACAGTAAACCTGGGTGTGTGCTGTATCCATTAATCTGGTAAACTCTGCCTCATTGTAGGTTGGTGGTATTGAAGCTTTAGTTCGCACAGTGCTTCGGGCTGGAGACAGAGAAGACATCACAGAGCCGGCTATCTGTGCCCTGCGTCACCTCACATCTCGACATCAGGATGCTGAGATGGCACAGAATGCCGTCAGATTGCACTATGGTCTTCCTGTGGTCGTCAAATTACTGCATCCGCCATCACACTGGCCACTCATTAAGGTACAGACACACACACTTGGCAGCAGCGGTCAGCCACATTAGCTCATCTGACCCCTTTGGGCCTTTCAGGAATGTTTATTTGAGCACTGCACATCTTTAGGATGTCTAAACCTTTTACCTTTGCGTGACAAGCCTTTTTAACACATTAAGACTTAAGGGCAGTCTCAAAAAATAACTAAATTCTGAAACTAAGCAGTTTTTAAATAGCCACCTAAAACCTGAGTGTTTATTTTGTTTGTTTTTTGGCATTGCATTTTGAAATTCGACAAACTTGCCAGACTTTTCTATCTCCTCCTCCACAAGCATATCTCTTAAAACCCCCATTGACACTTGCAGTCAAATCGTATTACTAATATTAAAAGCTCTATTTCGCTATGTTATCTTTGAAGTAATTGCTGTACTCAAATACATTTCACCTTTATTTTGTAGCATCCAGATTTTAAGGTAGAAGTTTACAAATGTCGCTCTCAGCCTGAAAGTTGTATACATGGAAATGCTCCCTCTGGTCATAATGGGTTAAGATAATGTCGTGTAGGTGGGGTGATGGACACAGTGAATATACATTTACAGTTTAAATGAGATAAATCTGGTCTTACAGACACAATCCACCTGAGGCCTGTCAGAGACACAGGCTAATAGGAACAATGCATTTTAAAATCTTGAAATACATGTACCTGCCAACAGTTTTTGTTTGGGATTTTTGAGCCAATCCAATAATTGCTTTCTGAGGTTGACGTTCAGAGCCCACATAATTGACATTTTACTGTTTTTCCATCAGGCTACTGTCGGTCTGATCCGTAACCTGGCTCTGTGCCCTGCAAACCACGCTCCACTGAGGGAGCAGGGAGCCATCCCCAGACTGGTTCAGCTGCTGGTCAGAGCACACCAAGACACACAGAGACGCACCAGCATGGGAGGCACGCAGCAGCAATTTGTGGTGAGGGCATCTCAAACTTGTGGTGTGTGTGTGATCTAAAACAGGTGTCAGGTTTGATGCTGACCAATGACCCTGCATTTGTCTGTAAATAAATAAAAAAAATCACCTGTTCAGCTCCACTTGCTGCTCATCTTAATTCAGTCCTAATGTTTGATTTTTAGGAGGGCGTTCGTATGGAGGAGATTGTGGAGGGTTGCACAGGAGCTCTTCACATCCTGGCCAGAGACGTACACAACAGAATAGTCATCAGAGGACTCAACACAATTCCACTGTTTGTTCAGGTAACATTTGTGTGATGTGGTGTAAATTACTAAAGTAATAAATTTTTTAGTGGTCTGTATCTCTGGATATAAATAGGATGTGGACTCTTGTGAATGTTTGAAAAAATAAAGTTTAAATGGTTATTCCAGGTAGAACTGGAGGTGCTGTAAAAGTTGTTGTACTTGTTATATTTTAGAAGATGGGATACAGTGAAATTGTGTACACAAGTTTCTAAGCGTGTGCTGTCTGTTTGTGCAGCTGTTGTATTCTCCCATTGAGAACATCCAGCGTGTAGCAGCAGGCGTCCTGTGTGAGCTGGCCCAAGACAAAGAGGCTGCTGAGGCCATCGAGGCAGAGGGAGCCACCGCCCCACTCACCGAGCTATTGCACAGCCGCAACGAAGGAGTCGGTGCGTACAAACACATTCTCCTCGTCACTCTGTGGCTACTGTTTAGGTCATCTGAGGAGCTAGTCCATCTGAAAGCTGAGTCTGTGTTTTAAAGACTTCTTTTGGTTGAGATGGACATATTGATGTAGACTCTGTTTAAGCATCATGAGATATACATTTTGGTTCCCTTTATTCTGATATATAACAGACTGTTGAATGTGCCAACCAGTGTTGGATACAGGTTAGGATTTGTCCAGTTACTTCTGAGCTAAGCAAACTATGAAAATGGCGGCAAACTGGTGTTTGGCTAAAAAAAGGCTTCGTAGAAATTACTGAGGGAACACAACTGTTAACAACTGTTAACAACTGTAAACATCATCTTTTATTGAACCCGTGCACTCTTTTAAATTATGACATAACAGTCCTCACTCTCCTCTCAGTACATCATAGCAGACTGTTGTGTTTAGTCTGCTAATATTATCGTCCAACTCACTGTAACTCTGGGCATGTTTGTTTAAATTTCTGTTTAGCATGATGGGGTTGTAAATCAGAATATATACTTTTTTTTCTCACAACAGTATTGATGCACCAGAGTAAGGCAACTAACTTGTTAACCTCCATCTTCCCTCAGCCACGTATGCCGCAGCAGTTTTGTTCCGTATGTCCGAGGACAAACCCCAGGACTATAAGAAACGCCTCTCAGTAGAACTCACCAGCTCGCTCTTTAGAACAGAACCAATGGCTTGGAACGAGGTATGACACTCATCACCAATTCTCCTCTTGAGGCGCTAACAATTGTATTTGTACACACAAAATGCCTTTTTTACCTTTAGCCTCTTTAATGCACAAAGGCTTGTGGTGATGTTTAAACTGCTGCCTTCCTCCTCATCTCTATCACTTTGCAGACTGGAGACCTGGGTTTGGACATTGGGGCTCAGGGGGAGCCTCTGGGTTACAGACAAGAAGGTAAGTCACCTGCAGCTAGGAGCTCCCAGGAGAAACACAGGAGTGAACAGTGTTATAAATCAGAATTTTTAACTTGCTGGGCTTGTTTTCATGTTGAGAACGGAGATTGTATTGGACTCCTGCTGTTGCTCATGACACAGCTCAAAGAAATGCCACTTACTGCTGCTTATAGTTATATTCTGGCCATCTTAATCTTAGAAACAGGACCTAAAATTATACTGTTGACTAGGTTATGGGGCGAGTGTTTGCAGATTAAAATCAACAGCATGTCTAGCTAAAAGGACTTTATATAGCTGTACTGAGAATAGCTGTGCCTCTGCAGCGATTGACTGAGTTTGTGGTGGTGGAACTAAACTGTGAGCTGAATTTAGCTGAACCTGTGGCTCAGTTCAAAGACCTTAACAGCTGTAATTTGAACTGCGTTCACCAGCTGTTGGAATGGACAGTGTGCTGCTGGGTTGCTGTGTTGTGTTGCGTTTGATCGTACTACTGTGTGACAGCTTGGTTTGTTAACATGCTTCTAACAACTGCTCTGCTTCCCCTGCTTCTCCTCCATCCACTCCTTCACTTCCCCCAGACCCAAGCTACCGTTCCTTCCATTCGGGGGGTTACGGAGGTGACACATTAGGCATGGAGCCCATGATGGACCATGATCTGGGTGGTCACCACCCTGGCCAGGACTACCCTCCTGTAGAGGGGCTGCCTGACCTGGGACATGCCCAGGAACTGATAGAGGGCCTGCCACCTGGTGACTCCAACCAACTGGCTTGGTTTGATACTGACCTGTAAATACCAAGACCAACATTACACTACTCTTTCTACTAGGTAAGAATATAGTCTCACACTGTTTTAGTCTAAATGGAATCATAGTTTCTTAGGCAAGATGTAAAAACAGGATGACAGGAATGTTTCCTGTCTGGATGAAATGGCTGAGGGGAGAGGATAGTGGGTTTACTCCCTGACGCTGCTGCATGGTCGGACTGCTTCTTAATTGCAAAGCTGTGTGATGTTGGTGTTTGATCTGTGTGTGTGGTCTTTACCAAAGCTCGTGCTTGGGTTTTCTCCTCATCTCCTGCCTTCCTCCTTCCGCAGCTGTATCATGTGATCTGGATGAACCTGCATCATGATTCGCCCATATGGAGGAGGCGGGGTTTCAGAAAGTGCCTGAAGACGAATAAACAGCAAGCAGTTTCCTGTCTATGGGAACTCCATTGGGACAAACTAAATTTTAAGTGCGGTTCTGGTCTTTCAGCCTGATGTGGCTGACTTCAAATCCTGACAAAACACATGGATTCTGATCTCAATGGTTGATTTTCAAAAACCTTTTTTATGTATTTTTCATTTTTACTTTTGTTTTACTTTTTATATTGCTTTTCTGTGTAATGGTACAAACTGACTCTAGCTTGCCTTGTTTTTCATCATTCTGAATTATATTACTCTTTTTTGCAGTCCCTCGTATTTTAAGTCTATGGTAGTGTTAAGTTTTTTTCTTTTCTTTTTCCTTTTTTTTAAAGTGGTAATGCTCCATCCAAGTGAAGAATCTGATCACATTTTAAATGGTGTCCAAACACTAAAGGTAAACAGTTGAATTGTACTCTGATCAAGTGTAACATTGTGTAGCTTTTGTATAAAAAAAACATTAATTGGAAGTCATGGTCCAAATATCAAGCTATTTTCTTGCTTTAAAGATAGACACTGATGTGTCTCTGCTGTTCCAAAGGAGGTGTAGCTAACCTGAGTTGAATGAGTGTGGCTGCAGAAAAACGGGTGGAGGAGGGCTCTTATTTGGTCTACTGTTACAAACGGGTGGGGTAGTGGGAGGAGCTGGTTGCTGTAGCCTGTGTTCTGAAACAATAAAATGGACTGTCATTTCACTGGGATGCCTCTGTCTCATTTTATCTACAACTGAAATCCAAAAGTTGATGCCAAATGCACATCAGTAGTAAACAGTCTCATAACTGACTAACATGACTTCACATTGGTATTGAAGCATTTACAAAAAAGCAATGATCTTACAAGTGGTTCTGATGTACAGCAGTCACATTAGTTTGTATAATGAGGTTACACAAGCGTCCACAACTGTTAACATATCTTGTGTTGATTCTTTTTTTTTTTTTCTGCCAACATGTAGACAACCTCTTTGTGTGGCATTGCAGCTACAGATTAGACAATTTTAGTATATGATGATTTAGAGAAAGAATAGCTGGGAGGAGTTAAGCAGTGTAGTGTTCATTTCTGCAGGTCACCATCTGACACCAGCTGTGTAAGTCCAACCCAGAGGGCCTGACCTTTGACAGTCCAATCTCGCGCTGTAGTGTTCCACAATCAAATGTACACTTGGTTCAGCAGTATTTATTCTGCCTTATTGATCCAATTTGTAAATGAGATGAGTGTGTCTGATTCACACATTACAAGGCATTAGGGTGCCAGTTCCAGCAACTTTACATAAAGCAAATCTACATATGATATACACCAACAATAACCAACATAAAATTTCATCCCAGCTTTATTTTAACATGCTTGATCAAGAGAATTATGTAAATGTTAACACATTTTATTCTGGAACTATTAACAAAAAGGTCACCTGACAATGAAGAGTAACTCAAACTCATCCCCCTTCTGTCAAAAGGAGGGGGACTGACAGGTCTAAATGGACAATATATTATTTACTTTATTTAGTTTTATTATTTAGCTTATCTTTTTTTTTTGTTTTTAGTTGTATTTAGTAGTTGGTTTGCTTGAGGCTCTTTTCCTTTTTTTTCTACTTTTCCTGTGGAGAGCAGCTGTAATAAGGCAATTTCCACATGGGATCAATAAAGTTCTTTAAATATTGACTCTTGAAAGAGATTTATCAAAAGCATCACGTGGGTTCTGGTGGTGAAAGGTTCAGCATCTTGGCCCATCTTTCATTGGTTGATTTGATAATTAAAACTTTTAGGACCTGGAAATCTCATGGAGGATTTCATCAGCAAGTGCAACCACATGAGCATGACACCTGAAACAGAAAAACAGAACTTCTTAAATGAACATGCTGTATTATGATCTTCATAATAGTTTATGGTACTGAAATCTATCCTATTTCTGATTCATTGTCCCCAGTGATATCACAGACAATATGCTGAATGTTTAATATATTCCCAGGTTATAGATAGAAGATTTATTGTCATGGTAGATGGAACATACATATCATAAATGAAAATTGTTCTCTCCATGTAGTTTACCATTATTATTTGTTAGTAACTGTGCTCACCATTAAAACATAATATTTAAAAACATGTGAAAATCGGACGTTTTGAACAGATGCATCCTTTGCAGCTTAAACACGTGATCTGCTCAGACCCCTACAGGCTTTCAGTAAGTTAACTCCTCCCTTCTCCTGCCTCTCTTATCTTCTCCTCTCTCTCCTCCTCCCCCTCTTCTCCTCCTCCCCCCAGGTGTCTTTGAGGGCAGCCCAACAGCCAGGCCAACACAACCCCCCCTCCCCCCAAGTTAATTAAAACATCCATAATTAAACTAATTAACATAGTTCCCAGAGGCCTCAGAAATCCTTGAAAGTTTGTGGAATTGGAAAACATAAATTCAATCCATAAAAGTCTTACAACAAACTTTAGTTTGGTTACTCATTAAATGCCTGCACTGCAGCCACCAGCTGCATGTAGGGTAGCAGAAACTAAAATAATTGGTTTTAGATTATAGTGAGAGGTTTTAGATTACTGTGTGACCACATCGGCTTCACACTCAGCTTAAAACAACATTTGGGGAATTTGCTGTGTGCAATTTATGTGTTTTGCACCATTTGAACTAGGCCAAATAAACACCAGGTTCCCCAAAACATGTATTAATTTATTAAAATTGCTTCTCTCAATAGACTGTTTATAGGAATTCTAAAAAAAAACTAGTGTGAGACTCTGTTAGAGTCAACAGGACGACGAGTTATTTGGTCTGATGACCACAATGCTAAATTCATCTCCACTCTGAAGGACAAGCAGCAACATTATGCTGCGGAGATGTTTCTACAAGGCTTGTGAAGGCAGAGGGTCAAATGAGTGCAACAACTTAGTGGGGAATCCTGGAGGAAAACCAGACGCAGTCTGCAAGACAACTGCAAATTGGCAGAGAATTTGTTTTCCAGCAAGACTGGATTTCAAAAGAGCAGTTTCACAAAGAAGAATGAGTAAAAAATTGCAGTGCCCAGATGTTTAAAGGATGTTTAAAGCATACAGAGTTGTATCCCCACAGGTTTAATACATACCTGCTGTCAGAGGTGAATTTATTAAACAATGAGATGATGAGGAAATACTTATGCTATCACTTATTTATTTATTTTTTTATTTAAATGTCAGAACTTTGAAGAAAGTTACAAGCACCAGATGCCTTACAAGTCTTTTAAGAGAGCTGTTTAATCCTGGTTTCGGGCTAAAATCTATCATAAATTGTAACAGAATCCAAAATTTCAGAGCCGAGTGTTTGCGGAGCAGTTCTGTAGTTCTCTGAGCAGATGTTCTTTCCTATAAAGTGGCTTCAACTTTCAATGAATTCAGCAGTAAACTAAGGATCGGGTTCTGGGCCTCAAGGCCTTTCTTCATGACGGACGACTATGAGTGACATTCCTCCTCTCCCTCCACACTTGGTTGGGCTTGAGGTTTTAAAAAGGCATTCCTCAGGTTGCCATGGTAAGGACTGAATGACATCATTTGGGTTAGGATCTCAGCCCAGATCTTGCCTCTCTGTCCCAGCCTAACCCCCAATCCTCTCATCCTTTCAATTAAAACCTCTCCTCACCCCTCCTCCCCTTCCTTCCTCTACTCTTCCCGCTCCTCATAACTCCTCTCATCTTTTGCCCTTTCTCCTAAAACCTATGCCCCACCCCCCTCCCCCCTCCTACTGCAAAAACCAGTGGGAGTGTGCCAGTCTCAGCCACTTCAAAGTCTAGAGCTGATCTCTGCTTTCATCTGCCAAAGAGGGAGAAGAGAGAGAGGAGATGAGTGCAGAGGAGAAGTGGGAGAGGGAAAGCACAAGATGGAGAGAAAAAAAGAGGAAGAAAAGAAAGAAAATGACAAAAAAGGAGAGAGAAGAAGGGATGTAGAGGGGGGAGAAAATGGGTGTAGAAAGTGACAAAAAGAAGGGGGAAAAAAAGAGGCGGGAACCAGAAGAAAACGGGGGGACGGAGCAGAGGAGGCTTCTAGAGCAGGACAACAAAACACCTTTATTATCGATCTGACAGGGCGTGTGTGTTTGATGGCGACTTTGTATACAGAAGTGGGCTTCTATTTCTGTGTATTCATTGTGTGTGTGTGTGTGTGTGTGTGTGTGTGGTGACTGTGGATTGTAGCCTGTGTGTGACAGGTCGCTGGTCTCATACATCAAAAGATCAAAGGAAGCATGGTCACTACGGTGACAAAACCTTTGGCTCAAAGAGGGAACACACGCTCACAAAAGACAGCCAGATGCAAAGATACAGGTGCGCACACACACACACACACACACACACACACACACACACACACACACACACACACACACACACACACACGTTTCTATAGGCGTGCACACACTCATTACCATGGGGCATTTGCTGTTTATTGTTGTATTTCTTGTAAATAACTTTTATAAAGATCTGGGATCGCCCTGAATATTTGACTGTTGACTGAAATTCTAGTTCGGTATTTAGTTTTCTTGTGGTATATGGAAATTCTTTTTAAAATATGACATTTAGTATTTCCCAAACACTAATGACCTACACTCTGTACTGTCCCTGTCAGTCAGCTTTAGACAAAAAGAGACACACACTATGTAATGGTACTTATAAAACAAATGATAAGTCATATGATGAGAAAATAATCAGCTCAGCTTTCTGCTTGAAAAACGAAGCTTTATTTGCTGTAGTAGAGTATTTGCTGACTATTAGTACTAGTTTTTGGCAGAGCCCTAATGTAAATGTATGTAAATATCTAGGCATTTCACAGGTTTACTGCCCTTGATAATATCTCAAGAGACTCCCAAGAAATGTCTTGTTTTTCATAAATGTATATATTTTCTGTCAGCTTTTTGTGTGCCAATAAGTTGTTACTCAAGCTGTCACAAGCTTGCATCCTTTCAATGAACCAGTGGGAAAAGGAGCTTGGATATGTGTACATGCATAAACATGTTCATACATGCATAAAAATAGTTGATCAAGGAAAGTGCAGGAGGAGAAACATGGAAATCCAGAACAACTTCCTGCTTCCTGCTTTTCAGGAGGGATTTTCTTACATTGACACATATTGTATAGACACACTCAGTGCAAATAGGAACACATACCAAAATATCTTGTTTTTCCTACAGATATTTAAAAATATATTATTTAAGCATCTCCTAGATCCAAATAGAAGTATAATTAAAGACATATCCATTCATTATCTTACCTGCTTTACCCGTCGATGGGGTGCAAACATTAAAATATACAAAAACACATTAAATAGAGAAACCCACCTGCTGGATGTAGAAATGTCCTGTAGGAGACTGAGTAGCTTCTTTCCTTCAGGACAGTCTGACCAATCCGATTTGTCTGTAGTTTGTACCTGAAGAAAGCGAACAAAGATGGTGAGAAATGACTGGAGGTGAGACGGCAAAGGTCCACGCCTGACAAAGGTGCCATGACATCAGTCTGATGCTGTTGAAGCAGGTGAAACTTTGACCAGAAAGTCCCCAGAAAATCACTCTGAAACAGGAAACACACTCCATGGATTTTTTTCTATTCAGTTTTGCCAAAAGAAAACTGACCGTCTTGTTTTGTTCCTGACTGATTATTCAATATCAGTCACAATGTTCTGTAAACATGAACTGATCTGTTTTTTGCTGTTTTCCTTTTACTGTATTGAACTGCATAATTAAAGGAGGAAGACAAACAGTAAAAACCTTTGTTTCACCAATAAAAAGAAACTAATGATGATACATTTGTGAATTAAAAGCAGTTTTCACATCCTTCATCTTTTCACAGCAGCACTCAATCTTCTTGTGGAACACAACATTATAAGAACCACTGGTCTGTGTTATTATCACAGACTCGTTTTACATCTACCACAAACCAACCGCTGAGTGACATCACACTCATTTGTCACATAAAGTGATCAAAAAGATAATTTTCCAAACCAAAAATTCCACTGAGTGCCAAAACACACACACATACACACACTCCCATGTGTCATGGGTGCTTTTGTTTCTCTCTTTTAGCATGTTGTCTTTTAGATCTTCAGTCTCTTTATTGCTCCTTAATAGTGCTCAGAATGTTATGGGGGCCATAATTTTGTTAATGCATTTGTCCTGATATTCAGTGGAATTTTAACAATATTTTACCCTATAAGAACATTCCAGTCCCCTTTCTTTACTAAAGTTCCTTCCCACATCTTTTGTTCTTTCTCTTTGACATCTCGGTGTTTTCTTGTTCTTGTCCTGACATGTCTCCCACACCATGATGTCTAGGCCCCCACACCCACTCAGAACACCTGGTCCACAGACCGCTCTGTATATTTGTGTGTGTGTGTTACTTTACACGTACAAGGTTTGAACTGAGACTTAAGTTAAGGTCTAAGTTAAGATCTTCAGTATTATGATGACAGTTTACCGTGTAGACAGTCTAATTTGTGGAGCAAAATAACAGAGACCAGTTACAGTAGCTGTTGTTTAAGGTCTGTGTGTGTGTGTAAGGGGATATATCTCTGTGTTTGGTGAATGTGTTCTCTCTAATCTCTGCTGACATCATCACCTCTGTCTCTGTCTGCCTGTCAAGTGCAGGAGTGTTGTTTCAATCAATCTGATTCTAAAAATCACCTTCAGGTTTTTATTTGGTAACTGATAAAAGTGGACAGACTAAAACATATAAACCCTGGAAAAATAGGTGATATAGACAAACTTTAGCCTTATACCAAGACACATTTACTACAACACAAGACGAACGTTTTGTCTTTTTAATTTCCTCCAGCCTGTGACTTTGTCGGCAGGCAGAAATGAGCTGCTCCTATTTGTAGAAGTGGTCCTGCGGAGTTCAAAAGAATCTCCCAGCCCTGCTAGCTTACTACTAACTACTTTAAACACCTCAAACTCTAATACTCCTCATGGTTGCCCGTAATTATACTGTCAGGAGGAACGACTCCACACACCCTTTATTCATTCTCAGCAATCTGTCGCTGATGAACGACATACTTTTGCACAGGGTGTGGATTTATTAAGGCAATCTTCATTATACATCTATTGTAAAGAGTTGGACCCAGAAGTTGCATGTTACATCACAGCTCACAAGCAGTGTCTCATGAACCTTTCTATTTAAATACATAATATAAACTTTGCTATTAGTAATATTTAGTCAGGTGTGGGTAACATGTTCTGATAAAACTGAAAACATGTTAAACTTAAATGTGTAACTTTACATATTATTCCATTCATGCAACTTTGAATGGCTGCCTGGCCTAGTGTAACAGGAAGGGATGCAACCCTGGTATTGATGGCATGCTCGAACTTGTAAAAGGATACAATAATTAGATATTAGATATAAATAATAATATGCATTAATATTTGTAAAATTCTTTTATAATATAATGATATTTCAGCCTCTGAATGATGACAAGATAAAAGAGGAGCAAGTGCGTTTATACTGGACAAGAAAACAATATACTTGTATAGGACTTATTAGAGGAAATGAGCTAATGAAAGATACAGTATGAATTATGTAGAAATTAAGGGTCAACTCAATGGGGACAATATATTTGAGTTACCAGAACCAGACCAATAAGTTTAAAAAACACACACTAACATATCAAACTGCTTTCAAAAATACTCTTTTCTGTAACAACCTCTGCTAAATCCCTTTTCATTTAATTAGTGTTCTCCTTCAAGTCTTTCGAGGTTGTGACTGAAAAAAAAATAAACGATAAGTTGAAAATTTCAATAATTCCGACTTGATTCGTTTTCCTCCCTTGCAGTTTCCAAGCTATTAGCGGGATCTTTGATTGAGATCAAGAGAGACCAGAAATCAATGAGAGATAATTAAAAAGCCTTTGTTGAAGGGCAGGCACTCATCTGTGTGTGTAGGTGTGTCTGACAAAGAATACGTGAGTCATTGTGCTTCTGTGACTGTGTTAGTGTAAAATAGTGTGTGATGATGAATGTTTATTCCATCCACTTAGAGGTGAACACTGCACTCTGCTAAATGACCAGCTGACTGATCATCAGATTGAAGAAAACTCAATTTAGTTTTTCATTTAAATTAGACTGGCTGAAGGTGGCAAACAGCACATGGTGGGAGAGATTTTTTCCGCAGCACTGCTGAGGGTGAGTAAAACTTTTACACGCAATTAGCAGAATGACTAAATTTGTGGAAAGGTAGATGGATTTTTTTTTTTGAACAAATAAATTAGTTCTGCTACTAGCACTGAGCTGCTTAGTGACTCATCCACTAGCTACAGGGAAACGGCTGAAACACACAAATGTGTGTGTGTGTGTGTGTGTGTGTGCTGCTCGGAGCAGTGAGCAGCATAGAGAAAACACATCTCCATGCTACTGTACCTGTTAGCACAGGGGGTAATGAGGAAGTTTGCACAAGAGAAAAAAATGCCATGACAGAAAGAGAAGGAGGTAAGTCTGTGAGCGTATGTGACAGAGTTTGTGTGTGTGTGTGTGTGTGTGTGTGGGTGGTTCAGGTGGCGAGAACTAATTAGCAAGACGAATCAAACACACTCACACACACACACACAGATATAGGGTAGCTCAGATTATATGATCCCGGGTTGTCAGCTGACCTTGTGTCCCACACGCTAAAACTATTTCATGAATCGGCAGCTAAGGCAAAACATTAGGCATGCATTTATGATCATTCATAAAGGTCTACAGCAAAATCTGACAATTGGTGGTCTTTTGGACTTTTTGAGATATATCTCTTTGACTGGCCAATTCAATCTATTCTCTTTTATCTAACAGTTCAAATAATTATTGTGCAATTCTGCAAAGTTCACAATTATTTCTACAGACCGTTGACATCTAATGCAATGAGATGTTATTAACATTTCTTTAAGAAATTTGTCTCACAACAACTCAAGTGTGTCTAAGTTAGGAAATGAAAACTTTCTTTAAGGTTGGAGAAATGAAGCCATAAGTGTATGAAATCATCAATTTTAGTAAGAGAAAAGATACAAGATGTTACTGACTGTTTCTCTTGGTACCTACTAAACAAAATAATGCAACACAAATGTATTTCCAAAGAAAGCTAAGCTGCAAAATATATAAAATAGATGTTGTTTGACTACTTTGTAGGTTATATCTCCCTTGATCAGTAGGGGACATTAACTGAGTGGGTTTTAATTCAGGTGAACGAGTAGGTTTACCAGTGAAATTACACCAAATTTAATTTCTATTTTAATCTTTGAAATGTTACAGTGTTTGTAGAATCTTCATGTATCTTCATGACAAGAAATCCTTGTCCGAGCCTTCCTAATTGTTGTCAATGTCAGCTGCAGCTACTTCAATTTTCTCCATATTTGAAGATTCAAAGATTTAAATAAATGTATTTATCTTAATTTTCACCTGCATACTCTGTGGGTGTCAGCTGACTTTGGCCTGTACTACAAATCACTTTGACTATCAGACAAAATTGGACAGACACTCGAACACAGAGTGACAGGCAGACACAAACCACATTTCTCCCTCTCTGTCTTGTTCCATGTCTGTTGCTTCTACACTATTTTCAGAACTGCAGCACAGCAGCACTGACTGTGTGTCTACATGAAGCCTGTTTTTATTGTGCCCAGAGTTTCATTCTGCAGTGGTGGCATTTAATAGTTCATCCCTCGAAATACAATAACAAGGTCAAGATTCTTGAATCACAAGAGATATTCAAACATGTTTTACAGCCACGATATGTAGAACAAATGGATCACAAATTGACAGACAGATTACGGTCTACAAGCAGCGTGGACATGTTTGAATGTTGGTGTTTGTTCCTGCTTGTCTACATGTTCATCGTACTCACCAGTCGTTTGATGACCCTGAGTGTTGTGCGCTGTATTCGGGGGGTCTCAGTCTGCATGTGCGTGCACAAAACCCGAGTAAAGTTTTGCAGGCAAGAAGGTGACAGGCAGTCAAGACCCTCTCCGCCGTACAGCTGGACCAGTAGGGAGAGACACTGCAGAGCCTCCTCCCAAACCTCCTGGTTTTCTGAGGACAGCTACAAACAAATAAATGGAACGATTAATAACTCCTGTTTCTATTCATTTTGCTGTGATTACTCTGGGCCTCGGGATGAAATTAAACGATGACTGAACTCCAATTCTTCTTCCAAGTCTAGGCTCATATCATAAATAAAAAATGTCAATATTTCCATATTTTACTCAAAACAGTGTTGATATATCAAGTAAAAAAGTTACATGGAAGCTTCAAGGATCAACATTAAATGCTCTTCACTTACTGTTAAGTATTTCTGCACGTGTATAAATCATAATACAATGCATTAGTAATAAGAACACAAAACTTCAGATCTACATACTTTTAATACAAGCAAGTTTTCAAGATTTAATGTTTCATTCAGGGATCATGTCACTACTTCTGTTTTCCTCTAACCTCCCATGGGACAGAGGGGCTCAGCAGAGGCTGGGGGTGTGTCAGCAGCTTCCTTCAGCCGTTCATACACAACCAATGACACATACACTCAGACGCCCGCCCCACAGCCAGTGTCAGGTAAAAACCTCTGTTGTGTCCCTCGAGATGCCCTACCCCACAACACACACACACACGCAGACACACACACCCTGACTTCCCAAGACGCCTCAAAACAAACACTCTGTTTCTGTAAAGATTCTCTCCATGTATCTTAATTTCTCCCCTTTCCCCTGCATGTTATTGCATTTTCTTATTTTTATTTCCTCCTCCCCATTAGGTTTTGATAATTACAAATGTTAATTTCTTAATGTAAATAAAATTGCAGAAGACAAAAAACACATGACCTTTCATTCTTTAATCATAACTTAGAGATTTTGATGGGACAAGTAGGTTATTCTTAGTCTTATTTCATACTGAGTGGTGTGATGGTGTGTGGTTGTTTTAATGGCTACTGTGATAACATTTCTATAGTTCTCTCATCAGAAAGACTAAAATAGCCAAACTAATCTTTACACTTTTTACATCAGGTCTGTATTGGTACTTGCAAGACATAGTATAGGAGACATTTGTCCTTGTTTCTGTGATTAATGATTTCAACAACTGTACAATAAATATATCTACACAGTATAATCACCCGTGTGCAAGGAGCTTTCTGCCTTTATTTAACATCCACACTTTAAAATTCTTTGTAAAGTCTGCAGGAAATAAAGGAAACAATAAACTATGACTGCTGAACCGCCCTAATAGATAGGAACACTGCTTTTTCTTCACATCTTTAGCTAGGAGGCAACACGGTGGTGGGGAGGTTAGTGCTGCCGCCTCACGAGTTTGTGTCCCCGACTGTCCACGGCTGTCTGTGTGGAGTTTGTATATTCTCCCATTGGTTGGTTTCCTTGAGGTGCTTAGGCTTCCTCTGACAGTCTAAAGACATGTATGCTAGGATGATTGGTGCCTATGTCTCAGGATAAGTGCTTAGAGATGTTTAGTTGGAGAATTTCTAAAAGTGGCAGATTGATCCATGTAATGTTAAATAAAACAGACTAAGGGTGTGTGTTTAAGGGTGTGTCACTCCTTCATAAAGGCACTATAGTGAAAAAACTAGTGTTTTATGAGCAGTTTAAACTACTTAATCGAAATAACTGGTAAATAATAACGCTTATGAAATCTCCTGAGGTGCCTCGCACTGACACGTGTATGGTGAAAGTGGACGACAACAGTTGGGCTGTTAGGCATGTTCTCTTTTACATCAGTCTCTGTCTCTCCCTCTCTCACCAACACACTTTATATAAACACATATACATAGAGGTTGTGTCACTATAGGCAGACATATAGTCCACCAAAAAAGTATAGAAAATATTAATGTATGCATGAAACGTATTTACACGTTCACACACTGAGTGTTACCATGGTCTTACCATTTGAATGAGGTGTGTGCTGAGTTGGCTCAGGGGTCTATTGGCTAGGAGCAGCTCCTCTGCTGCCTCCGTCTCCACTGCTGGACAAGATAGCCTCTGGCTCTATCCACACACGCCCGTGTGCGCACACACACACACACACACACACACACACGTTAAATCATTTATAGAAATTTGACAGTCAATAATGATGGATCCAGAGACCTGCCAAGACAAATTCTGACAGACTGAAAACGATAGAAAGACACTAAGGGATATAAGTGTTTTGTTTTCCTGCATACGTCATGGTATTTTAACCCATGGATATTTTTTTGTTCTATGAGCATCTCTGTTCCTCACTGTGACTTATTTTCATTAGTTCATGCCCACGGTGGAACTTCAGGCCAATTAGCAGCGGAATAATGTGATTAATACTGGCACAAATATTCCCTCTCTGCCACTTCTTCTCTGTTATGCTCTCACTTGTTTCTTTATACTGATGTATATATAATCTCTGACTCTCTCTCTCTCTTGACCAACAGAGTAACAGTGCGGGGAGAGCGGTCTAGTCACGTCCGCTCCCCTTATCAGGCCTTATTACCCAAATGAATATGGTTTGTGCAGAAGTTTTCTTTTTAATGAGCTTTGCATTTCTCACAGAATTGATTTCCGCTGCACATTTGGCTTGCTCCCTTTTCCATCTCTGTCTCTCTTCTGTCTTCTCTCTTCCACCCAGACTTTTACCCTGCTTCCCCTTTAGTCCCCCCCCCCACCCCCTGTCCAGGCATTAATATGTATGTGTTGGGCTGGGGTGCACACCGTGGGGAGATGGGGGCTGGTGTATGTCTATGTGGGCTTATGGGAGCTGAGGACAAAGCCAGTGGTGATAATGAGGCCGCAGGGACATAGCCAGACAGGCCCCTCTGTGAATGCCCGTGAGTGTGAGGGCATACGTGTGTATGTGCGTGCGTCCCAGTGACTTGGGACCCGATCCGCTTTCTCATGAGTCCACAACTTCAATGTTGCGGTTGCTTAAACCTGCTAGCTTCCACTGTAAACATCAGTGGACACACACACACACCTTCAGGGACATGATACAAGGACAACATTTGGAGAGAGATGACTTTGTGATTCTGTGCCCAAAAAAGATAAACAGTACTAAATCAATGTGGGAAATAGACATTGCATTTTTCAAGATTTTATGTCACAGACCCTAATCTAACCGTCACTGTTATATTGGTTGGGAAGTGTTCTCCGTTTGGCAGTATCACTTTGTTGTTGTGAAGAAAAATTTTATTTTAGGTATTTAAGAAATTATGATGTTACGGATTTGTGCAAGTGATTTCTGTCACCAGGGCAGAAAATAATTTAAGATACAGTTTTAACAAACCACCAAAAGGTGACACTGGAAATTGAGTTTTTCAGTGTATTTTTTGACATTTTTATACTGAATTGTAGGTTAAAGGCAGGAATTTTCTTCTTGTTGCTGGCTGAGACAAAATGCATAATTGTACATACCTGAAGCGCAGAGCGGACAACAGCTGAGGTCTGTTTGAGGATGCTGTGAAGCAGTTCTAGAAGAGCTTGTAGAAGAAGATGGCCACTCTTCTGTCCAGCGTATTTCTCATCGAGGTGGACCACTGCAGCTTTTGATAGGGTGTTCACCAATATTTCTACTAGGCCTGCGCAGTAGAAAAGTAGGTAACTTAAACCACGCAGCACTGCTGTTTGTGAATAGTGGCATTTCAAACACACTGAACGGTTCATTTTACACTTTGTACCCAAGCTACACAGACAAATAGGTAAATAGTTATTAGGAAAATGTCAAATATTTAGATATTTTAGTTTAGGGATGTTCTATAAATGCACAAGGCTCCTTGCACATGGGTGATTATACTGTGTAGATATACTTATTGTACAGTTGTCTACTTAGATCATAGCCTCCTGTCACTAAGATGTATTACTTTTTCATTTAAACATAAAACTCTATTATGGAGTTTGGAGTCAAACAAAGACTACAACCACTGTTAGCAATCTAACAATGCAGCCATGTGAACTCGGATATAAAATTTTTAAAGAGTTTTAATTTCCTAACAGGATGAGTCAACACTGCAATAGCCTGTTACAACTGTATGTATCACGCTAAGAGTTATTTTTTACTGACTTGGTTGACACGACATATGGATTTCAGTAAAATTCACAGGATTGAAAAATCCATCTAACTGTTTATCCATTTTCCAAACATCGTTATTTTTCACAGGGCTAGAGATTTTTTGCACATTTTAGAATTTTATTTCCTACATTTATAACCCAGATGAAGCAAAGAGAAATACTTTTACTTTTTTAGAAATTAAAAGAAACTAGCAAACAAACAAACCTCTCATTTACCAAGATATTCAGACCCTTTTCTGAGACCCCGAAACTTTGATCAGATACATCTTATTTTCTATAATTGTCCTTGAAATATGTCTAGAAATGATTTAAGCTCATCTGTGGCAAAGACTGAACACAGTTATGAAAGACACAGACCTTTTTAAGCTTATGTCTCAATTTCCACTGCATGCCAGGACAAAAGTCAAACCATGAAGTCCAAGACATGCGTTATGGGGCAAGTGGAAAGGTAAAATCTTTCCTTATGTTATGAGTATTCACTTGAGCAAATTGTCTTTCCCATCTTAGCCACTGAAGGCTTGTACAAAAGTGTTAAAAGTGTTGGTGGCCTCCTTCACTGGTCCCATTCTGGCATGGAGATTGAGTTTTTGAGGACAGCCTGCAGATTTATATGCTCCTTATATTTCTTAATTATGGCTTTAACTGTTTAACTGCTGATTTAAATGAAGTGTTATTGCATTCTCTGATCTCTGACTTATGCTTCTCAATAAATGTTTTGCAGAGTTGCATTTGTTTTATCTTCATGGTTATTCTTTTCACCAATATAGAGATCGACCAGTAACTGTATTTTCCAGATGCAGGTGCATTTATACTATAATCCTTAATACACATTTAATGCACACATGTGGTGTCTGACTTTTAAAACTAACCAGTTACACCACTTGTAATTTTGGTATTACTTTAAAGAGCGCACTTTCATTCCATTTTTATAATGATTAAAGTAATTCCATAGAGATTGGTTTCTCCAAGTTTATGTTACTTTTTGTCAGGGAAGCTAAACCTGCTGCCAATGAATCACTCAAAGATGAAAAGAAAAGAAGAAAAACCCTAAGTAGTTGCTGTTAAGTTACACAAACTCTTAAAGGGTAGCTAATAGCTAACATAATGACTCTTTTATTCAGCGATTACGTCAAATTTTAAAAGAGCAGTTCGAGAGGATTAGTGCTGTAGTACATACGACACAGCCATGGTACTTGGCATTAAGATTAAACAGTAACAAATAAATTAAATCAAAACATAATTATCATTTTAGGTACATTAATAAAACAGCCTCTCGCACCAACCTCAATGATTACAACTAAATGCCAAACCAGAGGGATAGACAGCAGATTCATTCAATCAATAATAGCAAATAAATTAAAAAATGTCATATACTGTAAAATGTTACTTGCTTATTTTAAGGCCAGGAGACTAATTTGACTGAAAATCATTGTGCTTTGTCTTTCTTTGTTATTTGGACTTCAAGTTAAAAATAGACTTTTCTACAATGCTTTGCAATATGATCTATTTATAATCCACTGCAAATGAGTTCTGCTGGGAATCAGCGGGACGGATGGTTTAGAGCATTACTGTCCAAGTAAAGTAGGAAGGTTTTCAGGGGACGGGAATAAATAAACTACATTGAAAAAATGCATTTAATGGCTAGATTTAGGCTAATTCGATTGAAAACCTTTGAATAATAGGTCTTGCGGTAGATATAGCTTATGATTTAAGTAAGCCCCTTCCATTAAGCTGAATAACAATATAAAAATATATTTTTTTACATTGTATGAAATGTATGTTCACTGTTAACAAATGTGGCCACTGCAAACACTGGCCACACTGGTAAAACTTTCTACAATCTAAAACATCACACATTTAGTGACAGATGTGTCCTATTGATTGCCAATATTTACAGCTGTCAGCCCCATAACCTCTCGGGTGCTTGCTAATATGAAAACATTAATATGTAAGACAAATCTTTGCAGTATAAAATATGCCAGGGGGTCTTCTTATTGACTGCACACATATGGACATATGGATGGTGTGGAAGAACCATTTATAGAAGTTTACACACTGGGGGAAATAACCTCAACCCATTTTCAATAGGGCATTTAAAGATGCAAGTTCCACAGAAACTAGGTAACAGAGGCACAGAAGTAATTATCCAAAAATTCCTCTGAGCTTCTCATAGACGACCAAGAGAAATAACAAAGATTGACGATGGATCCAACCCAGAGGAACCTCAAAGTCCTTAAAGAAATACAGGGAGACCCTGATGATTTCTTTAATTTATTAAAATATAAGCATGGTTTAATTAACTGACACCTTCACCTAACATGAAAGTCAAGGTGCCACAAAACCATGTGGTGTATCCATGTATATGTACATGTGTCTATGTGATTTTTTTTTCTCTGAGGAGCTGATTGTCTTTACACATATGAAAATCTGAAGTTTTGTTTGAAAATAGATTCAAACATGAAATGTGACTAACCATCAAAAATGTGACGTAATCCTTAAGTGATCAACTTTTTTCCCTCCAGTTTCCAAACAGATTTATAGATAGTTATATGTAATGAATAAACAAAGATATTCTTGGGAAGTGTAAGTCACGCTGATATTAATTAATGTTTCTGATGTCTTTCTGGGAAGAATTATTAGTTTGAAATAGTACCTTTACTTTACTACTAAAACTCTCTTAGCTTGATCTTTGTCTTGTCCTGCTCAATGTCCTCAACTATCCTTCAATGTCACACTTTAGAATCCCATCTAAAATGGTGAAATAAAATAGCTGGTATCACGGCAGCTGTAGCTCATTTGATAGAGCAGTCATCCACAAAGTGTCAGTGGGGCGACTGACCTCGAACAACTGATCCTGGACCCCTCTGGCTACATGTCCAAGTGTCCCTGGGCAAGACACTGAACCCCAAACTTCTCCCTGGTGTCTGCTATTTCCTTTTTAAGTCACTTTGGATGAAAGTTTCAGCTAAATTACTATTTGTAATTGTCATAGAGATAATTAATGGTCAAATAATGTACTGTTACAGAAGCTCCTTATTATTAAATAAACGTACAACATTGTCTTTTTCTTTTACTAGAAGGTCTCAAATGAAAACAGCACTATAAAATTATATGAAAATACATTTTCAGGATGTCTCTTAACGCATTATCAACATCTCTTTCCAGCCCCCCTTGATCTCTCTCTTTATCACTGTCTCTCACTTAAACCTCAAATTTTACTCTGTCAACTTCTTCCCTCCTGTTTTCTCACCCGAACACACAACACTGTATATTTTTCCCATATTCTCCCACTCTCTCACCTCTCTGGTACCCTTTTTACCTCCATTTTGCTCTCCTGGCTCTATTATATTCCTCTTTTTCTGTTCTACTTATGTTTTTTTTGCAATCTTCTGCTTTCTGATATTCTGTTCTTCTGTCTCTCTCTCTCTTTGCTCCCTCTGTCTTCATTCCCCAGGGGGCATTAACTCAGTCAGAGGCAAATCTGCCCAATTATAAACCTCATCTCCTCTCTCTCTCTCTCTCTCTCTCTCTCTCACACACACACACACGGTACTCCTGCATCTGCCACCCACCACATACACACACAGATATCTCTCTATCTTAAACATAAGAAGCATAGGCACAAATACATTCACACACCCAGAACAACCCACCTCCCTATTTTGCTCTTCTTCACTGTCTATTTCATTGCCTCCACACACGCACTCAAACTACTCTTCCCCTCCTCTGTCACACCTTAAAAAGCCAATTATAGACGCTTCCTCCCCTCTCCTCTTCTCTCCTCCTCTTCCTCATTTCTTGCCAACACCACACTGATTTCGAATGAACAACAAAACAAAAAAAAAAAATGGAGAAAGAAGAGGTAGGAAATCCCAAAACAGAGCATGGGTTAAAATGGGAACAGAGGAAAGCAAGAAAAGAAGGAGAGAGAGAATTTGAGCTATGAATTGGAAAGGTAGACGGCAGCAGAAGAGAAAAAGAAGAAATAAGAAAAGGAGTAAGTTAATACAGCAAAGGGCAACAGAGGAGAGAAGAGAAGAGGAGAGGAGAGGAAGATAGCGTTAATTGCTCGGCCAGTATTATTGCTGGGTTGACATTTTCTTGTTGAGAGGAGAGCTGATTGGATGATAATGATGCCGACTACCAAACTGACGCACTGCTGACCCAGTGGAAATAGAGGAAGAGAAGCAGTTGATAGTGGTGGTGGTTTACAGGCTGGGGAGTTTAGGGGGAAAGATGGACAGAGGGAGAAACAATATGGTGAGTTAAAGTGAGAAAGAGAGTAAAAACAATGATTACAGAAAATATAAATATGAGAAAGTATTCAGTTGAATTTACCTAACCAGTGCATATAAATGAAACTCTAAACCTAAAGTTAATTTTATCTCTAACCCAAACCTAGCTTGTATTATTATATAATTTAAGCACATTGCTTCTTTAATGCTATATTTAGGTTTCAACTCTATAAGCCTTAAGCTTTGTGCCTTACTATTCCTCCCTTGTAATTAAAGTCTTAATCCCAAGATAGATATTGTGTGCTAAAAAGCCTAAAATTAGTGTAAACTTCTATGTCCTCATCTCAGAAGGACATACCCCTGAAATAAAACACAAAAGAAAATTCAAATACTGTTGGTTTCCTAATAACTCAAGGAAAAAAAACGTTGCCTTTGCTTCACACACACAGACAGACACGGTTTTTGACCTGAACAAGCAGCATTATGCTGCAGTGGGACAGCGGGCTGGAGAAAACAAGATGTCAAAATGTAACTGTAATGACAATAACTAAGGCAGCCGAACAGATACACACTGCGGTAGTGTGGTAGGTTAGGGACAGACAGCCTTCAAGAGTTATTTTACTGACTCAGTAACAATAGTACGAGAATAAGCTCACAACAGATACGAGGGCTTTTCTTTCCCCAAAGCTGAGAAAAGTGACATAACTATCTTCACGCATACAGTAGCACATCCAAACACACTATACCTTGCTGGTGTGTAGGCTCCAGGTCTAGCATGTTGTCTTCACTAAGGTTACATAGCAAGGCGACTGCATTCTGGACCATTCCACTGGCAACATTACTACCGTTAGACTGGAGAAGGAAAGAGACACAGGACAGGATCAGGCAAGATGCTCCACAAACTGTAAGCACTTCCATCCGAGGTTTGTCAAAGGCAATGTTTCTGTCAAAGAGTTTGGATTAAAGTCGCATATGAACAAATATCATTGTGTGTTCACAGATGTCTGCTTTGTCCTTCATGAAAATAGTAGGCATAACAGATTAAATTAGTATAAAATTTATTCTGTTTATTACAGGATGGCCAATTTGTGATCTGTGAAAACTGCTTCTCCTGCTGTGCTCCTCTTCCTTTAGTTATTTTCCTTCTTGTTCTCCTTACAAAACCTTCTTTCCTTCCTCCCAATTCATTTTTGTTGCCCTCATTTTACTATTTGATCTTCTCTGAGATAGACCAGCTCTGCCTGCAGGGTCTGCAAGCATCAGTGTGATCTGTGAGGGCTGATAAGCCTAGCTGGTACTCATCATGTGCAGTAGCCTGAGGCTGTAGACAATGACATGAATTCACACCTAGGACATTCTGCCTGCCAGTAACAACAAATGACAAAGCTAACTGATTTTGATCTTTATAGACTAATAAGCCATGAAAGGTCAACCATGTACATCACTTAAAAGCATAGCTCTGACAAAACGTAATGTTGAATGGCATAAGTTTAAATAAATTGTTGTCACACAACTCATGTTCATAGAACATTCAATTTAGCAGGTATTACTGGTGTGAGTCCACTACAATTACGAATGACGCAATCCCGCAAACAACTATTTAAAAAGCCTGGCCTAGCTGACTTCCTGAGGTCTTTTTATGTCTGAAGCAGAACTACTTCATCATCTCGACAAATACAATTAGGCGAATTTGTCCGTGACAAGTGTGATCACTAGAGACAGGTGTAATCAATCCAGATCAGAGTGTTTCAGGCAGCATAAATCAATCCCAAAACTGAGCAACACAGATGGCACTAATGGATCCTGACATGACTGGTTCAGGCAGGAGTAAACAATCAGGAGAGCAGTTAATCAGACTGTTGGATAACAGGGTTTTAACATTTTGCATCAGCTATACAAGGCAGGGTGGGGTAGCCATGCAGAACGCTGATTATTAAGTGAGTATCTGCGAGTTTGTGTGTGTGCGTGAGAGTGTGTGTAAAGACCATTGTTTGCTGCAGCACCAGTGTTTTGTAAGCGGAAAACAGATTTTGCTGTGTTTGGTGGTGGGTACATTAGATTGTGCGTATGCAAAGGGGGTCAGGTGAAATGAATTGTTTACTGCCAACACAGTTATGCTTCACTGGTAACAGGCAAGTGCTCTGTGTTTGTGTGTGTGTACTTGAATGCAATCTTAGAAGTGCAGTCTATATTCTCACTCTATTAACCCTTCCGTCTTTCTATTGTTGAGCTGCCAGTCAATTACACCAGTTCTCTAACAGGAGAACACCACTCAGATTCATTTACATCAATGTAGCTATAAGGTTCAGACCACTAATAAAAATTGAATAAAAGTAAAGACTAGAAAGAAATAAGATACTGTGGTATATGGGTTTGATTAGTTATTTGTGTTTAACACAATGTCTGACCGACTATATTACCTAATTTACTGATGGGTGAAAGAAACCTATTGATTAAATGATTCCCTGAGATTAGTTTCTTACCTCAATAAGCTGAAAAACAGCTGGTAGGATCCTACTGTGTTTGATCAACCTGAACAGGAAAGAGAAAACATACATTTAAGCAGAGGTAAAAACCAGGGTGAGGAATTATTTAAATTCCACTGTACTGCTCATGCACACACAGGGGCTCTCTCTCTCTCTCACACACACACAAACCCACACACACACACACACACACACACACACACACACACCCACACACAAATGGGACTGTTTCATCTTCATTAAGGTTGGAGTTCTGCAACAACAACTCCTGTCTGGTACCAGTGGAATTGGTAATAGACGAGAGATGACAAGAGGAGATGAAATGAGAGCAAATGAAGTGAGAGGAGGTGAGAGTTGAAGAAAAGGGGGATATGAACTAAGGGAAGATTTAATTTGGAGACGAGATAAAGGAAGAGGAAGGTGGGGGGTAGATGTAGGGGACTGGATAGAAAATAGAGGGAGGACAGAGGGGTAGAGGAACAAATATGTGGGAGGAGGAGGTAGAGAGGGAAAAGAAACAACCTGAAAAACTGTAAGAAAACAGATAAAATCAGATACAGAGGAGAGAGAGATAGTTGTGTATATTAGGGAGGACATTCTGCCTACTTACTGATTAAGGTTTTCTTGATTTACAACAAAACTACTAATTTGGAGTGCCTATACCCCGGTAAACAAATCTTCCAAAAGCTGAATATTCCATTTCACAACCAGCTTTGATGTGTGTTTTTGTTCATTGTCCTTACAAACTGACCTTTGTAAGGGCTGGAGAGCAGCCACAACCACAGTCAACATCACAAGCCAGCCTGCTCTCATTGGCATCAGACTGGAAACTGCGGATTGAACTGGGTAGGCAGCTGAAGTTCCAAGATTTTGTAACATCAACATCTTTGAGACCAGATGGGGTGCGGACATCTGCTTCTTCTGAGCAGGTACTCCTAGTGGAACTGTCAGTGCCTTGGGAGGAATGCATGGAAGAGGGTAATGAGCGCAAGCGGCTCAAGTACCAAAAGGCTCCTAAAAAAGTACCAGGAGAGAACCATGGAATGCTCACTGTGAGCCCACTGAAGTGGGATGCAGAAGCTCTGCAGCCCGCCCCCTGTGCAAAACTTTCACCCTGCTTGAAATCACGGGATCTGCAGAGAGCCTCCAGGGGGATCTGGATTAAAAGGTCCAAAAAGTGGGTCAAAGCTGCTGGGACACAAGTTGGAACCTGATCAACCCCAGCTGGGTCGTCTGACAGAGGGTGTCCGAAACATCCAAGGATTGCAGGAAACATTTCAGATGATGTGTCCCAACGCATCCACATATGTACCTATGCACTGTTTAACTGGCTTGTCCAGTGACTCCCAGGAATAGGCTGGTTGAAAACCATGAATTGTTTGGTGACAACAGGAGAGACAATGACAGCATGGAAAGATGGTACCAGGGCCGAAACCTGCAGCTTTCGTAAGGCAGTACCCACCAGAGCACTCTACCAGAATGGACCAAATGATGACGACCTTGGAAAACGGACAATCGACTATGATTAGTAGATGCAACTGCGGTAAGCTCTGTAAAATCAAAAGGCGCCTTAAAATCCATCAGGCCGGGATGAAATGCTTGGCTCAGGAGATTGCAGCACATCGCACAGGACAAGCGCAGCGGGCATCTCAAGTGCCCCAAAGAAGAGGTGGATCACTTCTTTCACAACACGTTGAGTGATCCAGACAGAGAGCAAGAGCTAGGACCACAGACAGCCCTCTTGGATGTGACAGCACCCCTAGCGGAGTTTAACATTTCAGAACCAAGCTGGAAGGAAGTTCAGGATGTGGTAACAGCAGCCAGAACCAGTTCCTCCCCAGGCTCCAGTCATGTACCAATAAGGTGTAAAAAAGCTGTCCAAGCCTTCTCTGAATTCTTTGGAAGATACTCAGAGAGATTTGGCGATGAGAATTCTTAGTGTCCTAGCCAGACAGATGACAGACTTCTTATTGAAGAACAAGTACTTTGATACATCAGTACAGAAGGCCAGCATTCCCAGAGTGCCTACAAAACACTGGCGCGGGCATACAAGTGATCAGGGAGGCACAAGAGGGAAATGGAGACCTAGTGGCACTTTGGTTAGACTTCACCAATGCATTTGGGTCAATCCCCCATAAGCTGGTCCAGACCTCATTGGACCAACACCACATATCTCGTGAGATCAAGGACCTCATCCTGGAGTATTAGAAGATTTTAGACTGCGGGTTAAATCAAGGACCAAAACATTGACCCCTTGCCCCGGCTTGAGAAAGGGACCATAACTGGTTACGATTATAACTATACTGACCCGTTTTGCGCCTGCAATGAATATGTTAGTGAAGGCTACAGAGATGGAGTGCAGAGGCCCCCTGCCTAAGTCTGAAATCAAACACGCTCCCATCAGAGCCTTTATGGATGGTTTGACAGTCACCACTATATAAGTACCAGGGTGCAGGTGGATCCTTCAGGGCCTGGTCAAGCTCATGTCTTGAGCTAGAGTGAGCTTTAAACCAACAAAGTCTAGATCCATTGTCCTGAAATGGTGGACATGTTTTGCTTCTTTGTGACTGTAGTAAAACTTTATCCAGTCATAACATCAATAACAGAGAAACCAGTAACCAGCCTAGGCAGGTTTCTGACTGCAGTGTCTCTGATACTGCATCAGTCCAAACAACTATCAAGAAGCTTAAATCTTGGTTGGCAATAGTAGGTAAGTCTGGCCTGCTTGACAGATTTAAGGCATGGTTGTACCGACACTGTATTTTGCCCTGCATTCTTTGGCCTCTGTTGGTGTGTGAGGTGGCTAAGTCTAAAGTGGAGACTCTGGAGAGAAAGATCAGGTGCCACCTCAGAAGATGGCTGGGTCTGCCATGTAGTCTCACCCGTGTAGCAAGAAGCTTCAGCTTCCGATCAGCAGCCTGGAGGAGGAATTCCGGTTCATGCTGTTAACAACATGATCCCCAGTGCAGCTAATATGCATGTGTGGGGCAGGAGTGATGTTCCAACGTGTCCACTCTGTCCTCAAAGGGGGACTTTGTAGCACATCCTTAGCAGCCGCTCATCACCCCTAGGAGAGGGCTAAGGCTGATGTTGCAAGACCCGAAACATTGAAGGATCACAGGAAACATCACTTAAGCTGTGTCTCAGCACATCCACGGATCCATCTAAACACACATTAGAACAACCGAATGTGTCCACTGTTTGAGGTCATGCTAAAAAAATTTGATGATGATGCTGCAGCCAGCCACCACGATGAACAGTACATACAGTGTTCTTGGGATGTCTCACCTTTACCCTTCTAAACCATTTTGCAACCTTTTCTTCACGTTTATTACCAATAAACGTAATCAGCGTTTTACCAAAATATTACCCATCTGTAACCTTGGTATTATTGGTACAATCCCCCCTCCCTATTACTTTGATATAGCAGAAATATTATTACCCCTATATAAACTGCAACGTAAAGTGCAACCAAAGTACAAAATGGCCATCATATCATCACATCATACCATCAAAAATTTTACATTCCTTTTAAAATGTTTTCCTGTTACTGGTGATACTGGTTAGTATATATTCTTTCTTTATTAAATAGTGACAGCATCACACAGAGGATACTCACAGTCTGTTGTGGACACTGAGTATATCTCTGTTGGAGGTTTTCTACTGTCATGATGAATGAATCTAGAGATCAGTGATGTACCTATATTTGGCCCAGAACCATATGTAAGGTCTTTTATGAAGTGATAAGATGTGTATGAAGATGAGTATGTGTGTTTGTGTGTTTGTAGATGATGGATGGCCTCCCATTAGGCAGGTGACAGGCTGAGAGATGAGAGGACAGGCCAGACATGATAAACTGGGCCACCTTTAAACTACGGGCCATACATCAATCGACACAGCACCACCAGACAACGAACAAGCCGTATGAAACGACAGACCACCTACGGTAATAGAGAATTGAATAACTAACAGTGTGGAATGTCGCTAAACCACATTAACCTTTTCTCTCACCTTAGTCATACATTCATTTTGTCAGTTGAAATGCATGTAACTGCTAAACTGAAAATTTCACGTTGATGTTGATATTTTAACTGAAAAGATGAAAGTTAGGAGGCTGTATGTAATCAGCTGGAAGTCTTAGCCAAATTAGCCTATATCACAGAACTGGGAACTTGTCCCCTAGAGGATGATCACACCTTAATGAGTTTATGTGTAATTTAAAAAATGATTTTTAAATATTTTTTGTCCATTTATTCACACCAGAGAGCACCCAAGTAACAGTCTGTCAAATTTAATTACGGTCTTGTAGTGGCTTAAAATAATCATCTCAGTGCTAACACCTCAGATTTCCCCTTTTCTCTGGCTTTTCAGAGTGTCCGAATTAGGGAAAGGCGTATTGATTTTCTGGTATCAATATTTAGATACCCTCAGGCAATATTTTTGATTTGATACCTTTTAAAATATTATGATACCCCTGTGCTAATACAAAATGTGCAATTTGTTTTCACTTCTGAGAGTGTTATGCATCATTGTGTTATGATGTTTTACTGGTTTAATGCAGGTTCTTTAGCACTATCTTGAAACTTTATGTTGCAGTCTTATTATTTTTAAAATAAACTCCTAAACATTTTTTTGCATCTTATTATATTCAATTTACTCATCGATGTATTAACATTTTATAAGCAATTCTTTCTTTTTTATGTTAATGAGTTTTTTCATATTGCCCTTGCAATAAAGTAATTAATGAACACCGGTATGGTGTCGGTATCGATGGAAAAGTATCATAAACTAATGATTTTACAACAACAACAAATGATTACAGCAATCTGATGATGTAATGTTTTCCACAGTCAAGTCTATCTTTTGCTATTATTTAACTAAACAAAAAAGAAAAGAAAAAACATAGGTAAGACTGATCAGCTATTTAAAATATATCTGTACACTAAGTCTCTGCCTGATCACTTTATCCAAAAGTGAGATGGGCAGAGACGAGCAAGATTTGTGCATGAGCGCTGAAAGAAATGACAGGCGAGGGGATTATGTGACAGCCAAACACAGTCACAATGTCAGCATCAGACATGTCAGCCAATGGTAGAAAGCTGGTACTGGGTACTTTTATTAAATCAAGTGGGTGAATTTACTAACTAATGGCGATTTTCAAATCTATTTGGATCAACTGCCAAGAATGTGCTCGTTTTTGCAATGAATGTCACTGGAAAAAAAATCACCTGTATGGATAGCATATGCCAACAAAATTCAATTTAATTATGCGCACAATACAAAAAGTAATTGGATGAAATTCTTCTACAATCAAATTATAATAGCCAACCCAGTTAAACTAAGAGAAAATACTAGTGGTTGATTAGCACAACATGTGTAAAAGGGTAGGTCACATCCACAGACATTTGGTTGATAGATATAAGTGTAAGGACATTTAAACATACATGAGCACGCGCGTGCACACACACACACGCACACACACACGCACAGCATGAGGTTCTTTGGGTAAAGGTCATAGTAAATGTAATTGTTTGAAGGTGTGTCTGGGCTGTGATAATGCAAAGAGAGACAGCAGGCTGCCTTCCCAACGTTAATGTTCCCAATTTACCATCTAATTACTGCACGGCGGGCTTCATAGCCACACTTATCTAACCAAGACCCAGGCAATTTAATTTTTGATTGTATAACTGAAATGATGGAGGGAGAATTGTAGAGCGAGGGCACAGAGAACGAGAGAAATGTGGACAAATGCTAATAAATTAGGAAAGGAAGAAGGATGGGAGACAGAGAAAAATGTAAAATATTGTTAATAATGTCAGAGGAAAAAGAGTGAAAGAGAAAAATAGAGATGTAGAGAGAAGGATGCTGACACCAATTAAAATAGTTCACATCACTTTACTAGTGTCAAGGAAAGAGGAGTGGAGGGAGAAAGTAGTGTGGGAGCAAGATGGGGTAATATTGCTGATAAGAGCAGTAGGGGCAAATTCAGAAACAAGGGTGAACTTTGAACTCTGAGGGTGCTAGGAAGGGATGGATAGAGGAAGTAAGGGAAGTGGGATATGACTGATAAGAGGTTTATTCAGTTATTGTTGAACTAGACAAGTGGATCGAAGTGGAGAAAAATAATGACAAAACAGAGAGGGCAACAAACATGATTCTTACTACTTGCTGTAAAACTATAGATGAGCTGCATTTGACAACAGACATTTTCATGTCGGTAAAGAACTTAGGATCCATACAAATATACAGTTGCAATTACTGTATTTGTAAGACTAAGTTACCTAAGTTACATACATCCTGTAACATTTTGAGGAAAAATTGTTTATTACTGAGGTAATAAGCTAGTGTTTAGTACAGTAGGGTTCTACTTTCATAACTTGGTTAAAGTACAGCTAAAATATCTGCTGGTGTGAGACACTGCATCTTTTGATTGTTTTTCTCTTGTTTCCCTTGACTTTAAAGACAGAAGGTGAAGCACATCTATCATTCATGCAACCTTACCTATTAAAGCCTGTTCTCCTTCCCCTTTGTCAACACTTTGTTTCCTTTCTTCCCATACATTGTCTTTATTCTGCCTCTCCATCCATTTCTTAGTTCCACCTTCTATCCTTCCTTCCCTTCCTTTCTCAAATCCATGCCTTTCTCAATACCTCACTCCCCTCTCCTTCCTCTCTTTTCACCCTTAGTTTCTGTCTGTCAGCAGCTGAAGGAAAAAACTCAGATGACCAGAGTATCAAGACTTACAAACAGCTGTAGTCGGAATACATCGTTCAAGCATGCACCCATCAGCACACATACAAATATGTGTACACATGTGACACAAAACACACAAATGAGTCATCTTGTGGTTAGAGATTAGATTGGCAGAAATGTGGCGTGGTTCCTCAAAAAATGAGTTAATTTCTGAATAGCTAATTACTTTCAACATTATGCATTAGGGACTCTTAATTTAACACCAACAGTACACGTTTTAACAAAGCCTGACAGCAGCAGCCAATGTGCCAAGTTCTCAGCACAACATGTCAAGTGTTCACACTTCACACCTTAGCTGATACAGCACCTTGCGCCTGCCAATAAACTGATTACTAATGTAGAAAACACTGGCTTTAAGACAGGCGAAAAGGGCTTTGATTGATATAGATTACTAGCATCTATCTGCATTATGCTGATGTTGCCATTAGCTCTGAAAGTGCATCGGCTTTGTCAATAAATAAATGATATCTGTACATAATGTATTGGGCAAATATGTCACTGCCAGTGGAACATGTGTGTGTTAGTGCACATTTATGTGTGTGTTTGTGTGTGCAATACCTGCAAGTCTGCAAGCTGTGCTCAGTTATTGATACCAGCAGTTTTAGAGCATAGAGTGGGATAGGCTCGGCTGCTGAAAGAAGAGACTCATACCTAGGTGAAAATAAGTACAATAAAATAAGTACAATATTTGGCTTTCATAGTGTGAATAATTAATGTACCGTTCTAATCATAAGTAACAGAGTGTAAACTAGAACAGATCTGGAGGGAGGTGGATGAGGGGAAGGTGGGGGACTGGAGTTAATATAGGAGGAGAGAAGAGCAGGATAAGCAGAGGTGAGACTTTGGGAGGTAAAGGGGTGAGGAAGAAGAGACATGTGAGTTCTAGGGAAAAAATTAAAGAATGTGCAGGAAACAAGCATGAGGCAACTAGGACGGAGAAGAATATTTTACAAGGTGAGATAAAAATAATAATGGTATAGGAAGAGACAATATAGATCCAAATAGAATGTCGAGGAAAACTAGAAAAATATGGCACAAACGTCAACGTCTATTTCGTATTCTTGTTACTCTGTCATGATGTGAACTTCTGCAAACTGCATTTGTCTGTCTCCATAGACTGCACAACGATTGGATGCCAACTCTTATAAAGACCGATGCTTGTCAGGTGGATGTGTCTGACAAGTACTAGGACATGACACATAGCTGCAGAAGTGACTGCAACATACAAATTTAAAGATTAGCTGGGGTCAGGATTTTGAATTCAATAATTCCTAGACATATTAACATTAAAACCTTAATATGTGTACAATTACTTAAACTATTTAGACACTTTAATAAAAAATCTCTTAGATATTGACTGGACTGTAATGTATGTATGACGTTAGACGTTTCTTTCTACCTGTTGTACTAAGTTTACCATAACTTCATGAATATTGTTGATGCGAAGTGTAGATGAAGCGTTTCTGAAGAATAATTGTGTCCTTCAAAATTTTTGACAAACATGAGCTGCAGCTGCCAGTCCAATTATTATTATTATTATTATTATAAATATTCATTCATAAAGTCATGTGCAAGAGTTAATACACCACCTGCCACTGAAAAACGTTTTCATGGAGTAGCTTCACATTTTTCAGATCATTTAGTGCTGATCGATTCTATTTCTGGTTACAATGAAAGTTAAACGTGCATTGGCAAACACAGAGACACATTCTTTGCCTTGATGTAAGCAGCTTTCCAAATTTGATTTGTTTCAACTTCACTAAAACTTAAAAATGCCAAATAATATCCTAAACTAAATAACTAAAAATCTTACCACTTTTAAAACTATGAAAGAGGCTTTTTTTACTGCTGTTAATTTCACTCGTTTTATCATGACTATCTTCTCAGTATTTATGATTCACTGTATTAGTTCTGCTTTTTAAATGTACAAAAATACTGAGACAACATTGATTCCTTATGTTATTTTGAAGTTTTATCAATAAAGCTCACATCTGAAGACAAATTGTGTAATTGATTCAAAACTAAAATGCCTTAATCACAGGAAAAGGGCTTCAAACTTCGTTCTGACCCTGTCATTAGTGGACAAAGCTTTCTAGCAGCTGAGACAGAGTTGCCCACACTTTAAGAGTTATTTTGAAAAAATAATTATGAAAAGTAGAGATTATATATTATATTTACCTCTCACTTTTATGTTTTCTGTTATTAAAATACAAATAAATCCCCTTTTTATTTTATAAATCTTTTAATAGGTCTACATTTTCTATATTGGACAAGTAAGTTTGGCTATTGGAAAAGTGAAACATCTCAGCTACTTGCCCAAAAGGCAAGTGGTCTAAAACGTTTAATGTCAAGCCATGTTATGTCTATGTATATAAAATATAAGGGACATTTGCATAGACACGGACTGGTTTCAATATCACAAACTTTGCTTTGAAGGATAACTACAGTCATTCTGCAACAGAATCATATTTTGATTAATCCTCATGCACTCAGTGACTGAAACTAATCATGAATTTCCTCTACTCACGTTTACCATCTGGGTCAAACTGGGTTAGCTCAGTAGTCTGTTCCACAGACTGCACACGCCAGATATACTGCCGCACTGGGTGATGTGGTTTTCGTTCACACAGTGGAGAAATTTACAAGAAATGTAGTCCCAGAAGCCCAGATTCCCCATAGCTTTGTACAGCAGCATAATATCTCAGATGGAAAAATGGTGATTTAGAGCATTTATGGCAACATCTAGTAAACATTTCTCAACCATGCATTTTGAAAATAAAGTAACCTATCACCCAGTGGAGCAGTGATTCTGGCTGATGTGTTTGGCCCAGATTAATCAAGGAATCCAGGTTGACAACTGATAAACATTACACTTGAGTAGAGGGAGGTTACTGTTTACGATTAAATTAGAAATTGACCAAGGTCTCCTTTAATATTCAAAAATCTAATCATTAACACTAAAAAACAAAGACACTTAAAAAGAGAAGATTGCATCTTACACTACACTTTGTCATATCTTTATCATTTATCAAAGAATTTAAGTTAATCTGGGGTATGTATACTAAAGTTAAAATGCCACTCAGTGGATCCATAACCACTTTTTGTCCCTACAAATACTCAAGCAAAACTGACACACTGTCAGACCAATACTAAATTAATCAGCCCTACCTTGGAAGCAGAGATTTTGTGATGAGATGCAAGATTGGACTCAGGGAGCTCCCTTCATCTCCTTCTTCAGCTGCGGCTCGTTCGTCTTTTTTCATTTCTTCCTCAGTGCCATCATCATGGCCCAGCAGGACATGGCTGAGTTCAGACAGTACCCTCAGAACAAACACAGACCTCTCCACTGTAACACACACACAAACACACACATAATTAGAACAATATGCAAAATATTGACAACAGAATATCACAATAGCTGCTTAAAAAATGACCTGGTAATTGTTCATTTACAGAAAATAGTAATCAAACCTTAGGGTGACAAAACTTATGACTATGGTGAAAAGAATGTGAAATGTTGAACATTACTTATTATTTCAGTTTGATTACAGATAATATGCCCTTATTCAATCCAAAAATCTAAACACTGTACTGATGTTAATTATAACTTACACTAAATACAACTCACAAAGGCACAGACTTTTAGACCATAACATTTAAGGTTATGACAGCCTGTCATGCTAACAATCCACCCTTCTTCTTATTTCACTTAGATCTGTATCTGTCCTTAATATGAACACCTACATATCTATCAATGTGCAATATGCATCTCATTTTGCAGGATTTATTTTGGTCTATTTGTCATTGTTTCATAACACATATACTGTGACAAGAGAAAGGAAAAGATGATATAACAAGGAATAAACACCAGTGTCTAAAATTAAAACTACAGACATTGCAGAACCTTAACTATTTGCTTATCCGGATCCCCCAATCTTTCTTGAGATAAATTTTCCAGTCTTTCCATTTGACATTTCCTCTGTTCTTTTTTCTTCATTCCCTCTTCCCTCACAGTGACATTTGCTTCTACTTCTACATCTCCTCTGCCTCATTTCTCTCTTTTCCCACTCACAAAAAATGACCCACCATTTCTCTTACCATTTTTGCTGAAAGCCAGGGTAGTCAGAGAAGGAAGGATGACATCCACAACCTGGAAAAAAAAAAAACAAAGACTAAACTTTACACATGTGGACTGGTCCAAAATATAAATACTCTAAGCTGAAAAGCTGATTATCTACTCTAATAAAGCAATGTTAGAATTTAGAAAAATCCATTACAGTCTGGGATTGTGTACAAGTTTAGATTTTGATAATGTAAATGAGCATGGAATAACTCAGATGAAAGCAGGCTGAAGGTTTGCTGTGACCAAAACTAGTGTAACTCCGCTGAATCCATTATATCTTCAAGTTCATACTCAATATCAATGTCAATTAATACAAATAACTGAATTCAGTCCCACGATTACAGTACAACAATAAAAAGAATCTCAGCTATCCTCTAACAACTACTTAATATGCAGCAAATTTGAAAACAAGATTTATTTTTAGGTTAAAACCCAACAGTATATTAATTCAGTAGGCATCAAATATATATAGACCATTGTCACAGAAGATCATATTACTCATGAAATGCACTGTTGAGTGATTTCTTTGATCACACGCACTCGCACAAATGTACTTCTGCAACCGACAAACCCTTTATTTAGGCATGAATCTGTATTGCATGAATTTGCATGATTACTAATATTACCATAGAAACACCACTAATACTGGGTTCGTGTGTGTGGGGTCATTACACTGAAAGGCAGAGAAAGGATACTACAAAGGATGTTGTCCACCACTTAATGGTCTGTGTATCACAATCATCAAAAGGCTGGACAGAGTGTGTATGTGTGTGACAGAAGAGACATGTCGTGCCACTTTCTGAAACCCTTTCTCTGCTTTATTTTTCTTTTTTGGTCTCTCACATAGCTCTCTGTCCACTGAACACAGGTGCACAATAGGCCCCACTGTTGAACTGTTCTCAATGTTCTTACAAGACTAGGAAATATTTATTATTTCATACATTTTGATCAACATTTTTCACCAGTTCACCAGTTTTTAATACACCTTCTATGTTGAAGCTACTGTTAATCACTAATTAAACAACAAATGGTCATTATAATAAGGGGGTCTTCAATACAGACAGTGGAATACAATGGCGTGTCCGTCAATATTATAAATGTGTCTTGGCCTTTCAAGAGATTTTAATCAGTTAATGAAGATACTAGACAGTACATGTTGTGTTTTCCTACTGTATGCCCCAGGTAAAAGTCGAACACTTAAAATATTTCTCTGTATCTTAAAATATACTAGCATAACTTGAAAGTAAGTAATGAACAAACCTTGGCTGGTAGCACGTTGAGTGTAATGCCATTATGCTTAGTTAATTAAAACATCTTGGAAATATGTATTTATAGCTATTTCTATACGACAGTTCAAGCTCACATTAAATCCATCCATCTATTATCTGTAACCGCTTATTCTATTTGGGTCGGAGGGGGGCTGGAGCCGATCATAGCTGTCATAGGGCGAGAGGTGGAGTACGTGACACAAACAGACAACCATACACACTCACATTCACCCATATTTTAGATTATATAATTTTAGGATATTTTTAGACTGTGGGAGGAAACTGGAGTACCCAGAGGAAACCCAGGCAAACATGGGGAGAACATGCAAACTCCACAGAGAAAGGTGACAAACCTGCAACATTCTAGCTGTAAGGCAGCTGACATTAAATCATTAAGTGAATTCCTGGCCACAAGTAACTAGTAGCTGAAATGTTTAACTTTCTAAAATGACTGCAGAAGAAATTATCATTTGTTACAGACTAAAAACCAAATGTTAAGTTATGTCTTTGATAGAATATCACATACTTTAACTCAAACATGAGTGTGTGTTCTTGTCCAGCAGGCAATAAAAGTTCATCGGAGCTGGCTGGTAGTAATTAAAATGTCTTCCTGTGTTATTGACATCAGTAGCAGCAAGGCTTTTTTGGCCCTTCCCTCTATTACTTATCTGTTTTCTTTCCTCTTCCTCTATTCTGCCTGCCTTGCTTTCCACTTCCACATGTCAATAGTCATTAAACACAATCTCTTGTCTGATCACATGAAGATACAGATCCACACACACAAACCTGATGAGACTCTGTTGGTTCAATAGTTGATTAGTGTCTTACCTAATAACCCAGACATTGACCCTGTGTCCTCTAACCACTTATAGATTAGTTTAGTACACTGGAAGAACACACTGGATAGAGCCTACTATATGAAATGGACCAAAACTGGAGATATTCTTTGAGTCATTTTAAGAGACACCTGACACTGTCACTCACTCCTCCTGCAAGCCTGTTATTTCAGCAAAGCAATTTATGTACTTTGTTATTCAAAATTATAAAATGGAAGAAACTGTATGTTCGAAAATGACAGAACAGGAAATCAGGGTGATTCAAGGCTTTCTCCTTCTGTTCTGCTGAAGCTAACGTATTGACAGTTGTTGAATATCACAAGACACCCGCCCCATATTCCTTTACTAAGCTCTCAGCAGACAAGCAGATAGATGAGAAGACAGAAAACAGACAAACACAAACAGTCAGTGCTGTCACTAGACAGCGGGTGAGACAGAAAGTCGGCTGCACACTTGTTTGCATAGATACTTACAGTGCTATAGTGGGGGATGATGAGAGCGTGGTGCTGACTCAGAACTTCCACCATTGACAGAGCTGTTTTGATAAATTCACATACTACTGCACCTACCAAAAAAAAAAAAACAAACCCAAAAACCATGAATTTCAGTCATTATCGATGGATAAAAAGCATCAGTGATTTAGAAAATGAAGCACGGTTAATAATATGCCATTTTAAGAAAGTTGCTAAAATCTGTCGACGCACTGACTGACCCAGTTTTTTTTACCTTACCTTGTGTACAACACGTCTGAAATACAACACATAATCATTCGCTTTAAGGCTTTACTTTTAATATCTCTACTTATCTCCTACATATTTATATTGTCAAACCACAATCTGCAAGTGTTGCCAGCATTTAAACTTTTAAGTTTGCGTCCACATGTCCATGCACCTCGACAGCAGGTTGGGTTGCACCAGAGGTTCTTTTGCTTAAAATATAGGCTGTCAGCTTTAGTTTAGACTGTACGTGGCTAGTAATACATACAGTACATAAGACCAGTTGTCTTCAGCAGATGCTTTCATTCCCCCAGGGTGATGTTCTGCTAGGTTTTTGGTCTGCAGCTGTATTTAGTGTTTTAATAATAATAATGATAAGGCTTATTCAATGCCTGTTAATAATGAGGAATTACAGCACACCTTCCAATGAAACAGCTAAGCAGCTAACTCTCCAATTACATTTAACCTAAAACACTGGTGCTTATAAACAGTATAAAACAGCTTTAAATGCTATATAATTCTGTTTTTGGCACAGACCCTTAATAAGAACTGTCTGCATTTAATGCACATCTTTGACTGGTTCAATTTAGATGCACTGTGGTAAAGAGCAACAAGGATAAAAATTGTCACTTTTTAAATACTCATCAAATACATGGGTTTACTATAAAATTATATTGTTGGTCAACTACAGATGCTTAATTTATATGTTTATTAATTAATTAATTTAGAGTTATTAATTTAGCACTGAAAATGTACTCACCCACAGCATTGGTGAAATTTGTTTCATTGGACTCTATAGAAGTTATATAGTACTTAAAAAAAGACAGAGGGTAGAAACAGAAAATCAGTTAAACATTTCAGCAATACACAAATGTTTAATCTAACTGGTAACTGTTTTTTTTTAGTCAAGCACATATTACTATGTTTTATGCAGCTGTGCATTTTGGTTGCATTTATCAACTAGACTTACTATGTCTTACAGTGTCAAATAAATGAAGTTAAAATTGATAATGAAGGACACAGCAAAAGCAAAGGCTGACAATGGGACACTTACAAGCAGCAGTCCAATTCGAGCCAGAAACCCTTCAGTTACAATATGACACCTAAAAACCTTTGAGAAGACAGAAAGTCAGAAAAGGGTGACACAGACCAATGCAGCTGAACAGTATTAATAATCCAACTAAGAGTAATAGTAAATAGAAATAGAAAAGTGTTCTATATAAGACTACATCTTACTAAGACACAGCAAAGAGAGTTTCCTAACATCAGTGGAAGCCACCTGGTTAAATGAATTACAAATTCCATCCCATGTAATGTTTCAAAATCTGCCACTGACAATCCCTCAACCCTGGTCTTCAGCAAAAAATTACAAAATGAAGTTACTTAAATAACCAAGTTGGCAAAACATAAACAACGCTGTGTTTGACACTAGATAAAGGTATCTGTACCTGACAACATATTTGTGTTAATAACTTTTCATAGAACATTGCTGAAACATTTTAAAAAAGTGTTTCTGGTCGTAGTTACCTGTGACGAAAGAAGTTCCAACACTACGGACAATGTAGGCAGAGTGTGTTTAAGCTGTCTGCTCTGAGCTGAGGATGGATGCCTCCTTCCAATTACACCTCTTAAAACATGTAAGACTTCCTCTGGAAACAGAGATTTTGTGTTATACTGTTGTGAAATTTAAATGTAAAAATAGAAAATAGCAAATTCATATAAACAAACAGACAAAAATACAGAGAGCAAGCTCATGTAGACAGGTGTTTTGTGTGTATCTGTCTATACCAAGTATCAGTGGTGCAGTGCGACTCAGATATACAATCACCAAGTCGAGACACTGAGACAGGTATCCTGATTGGCTGGAGTTCTCCCGGAGAGGGACAGCTTTGCGCAGGTCTCTCTCAAGATAAATCACAAGTCTGAAAAGAAACAGACACACGGTCACTGCATGTCAAACACACAAAAAACAAATACATGTATATAAATTAATTAAACAAAATGCATATTCTTACAAATTTCTACAAGCATGCATAAATGTATATACTATAATTTTTTACTTTATATGTAGCATTGTTGACTCATTAATATGTAAATAACGCAGGATTCTTTATAATCTGCTTTCAGTGTTTCATTGCATTTCACTGCTCCACTCACTGTGATATGGTCAGCAGTTTCAAGCCAGTGACTAAAATGTAAATGATGCAGAGAGAAAAACAAAACGATTCCAGTCAATGAGCTATAAAAATTTGACAGGATGCATAAAAAAGGAACAGGAAGATTGCTCAACAGAGAAACAGACCGTTTGAGAACATTTTTATTCTCGACAGACTCCATGTATTGAACAGTAATCAATGAAATTAATTTAACAAATTCAGATCAGACTGGAAAGGCTACCACTGCTAATTGATATTCATTACTGACACACACTAAAACTGCACACACAAGTACTAGCAAGAATGAATGCAGACACACACAGAGCGATTCAGCAAGCTCATAGTGGTTAACAAATATTGTTTCTAGGCTTTAGAATGACAATGGCTCACACAGTGTGGAGGATTGTAAATTCTGTATTTTTCATTATGTTACATAAAAGATTAGTATCCAGAGTTTATGTTTTTATGAAATCCAAATACATTACTGCTACTATATTAGGGCTCCAGTTTATTTTTGGAGAGCTCTGATACAGTAGTAATTTTCCATTACTGCATTGGGGTCCAGTCAAAAAATACTCTTTGGTAAATCACATTATATGGGCAGCTGTGGATCAGAAGGTAGAGCAGTCATCCAGCAACCGCAGGGTCATTGGTTTGATTCCCAGCTCCTTCTGTCATATGTTTAAATGCAGGCTAGACACTGAACCCTCTGTTGCTCCGGGTGTGTCAGCCTAGTGTCTTGCAAGGCAGCGCTGCCGTGATCAGTGTCTGAATACTTGTGTCAGTGGGTGAATGTAAAGAAATAATGTAAAGTGCTTTGTCCAGTAAAGCAGTCCAGTAAATGCTATATATAAGTCCAGAAAATTAACATTTACTAAATTAACATTCAAATTAAATTTACAGGACTCGTTTGAACTGTACTATAAATGAGTCTCACTAAAACTGACAGCAGAAGAAAGTCTGTCAACTGGGTTACGATGCTGTAATGCATTTCAAGGGACCAGGATGCAGGACTGTACAAAATTTCTAGCAAAGTCATGGTAGAATTCAATAATTTGGTGGATTTGTTTTTGGGGTTAACCCATGTACTATATATATATTCAGTCTATGGGTCAACCTTTAGATCAACAAAACCAAAGGTATCGCCTCTATTTACCTTACCTCACCTAAAATAATCCTACTTTTTTTTTCCCAGCACACATATATTTGTCTAGATTAATGTTGACCTGTCTGTCTATTCTGCTTTGTGCTTCTCATCTGTATGTCTATTCGACTTCTGCCCATGTGCTCCTCAGTTAGTCTTGCAACCATTTTTCCAGTTTGCTAAATACAGACAGACAAACTTGCCACCTCTCTGTCAGTCACTATGGGAGACTCACAAAGTACTCACACACAGCTGACCTACAAGTGGCCTGTTCTGTGTGTGTGTGTGTGCATGTGTGTCTGTCTTGTCTGTTGAAAGCCATCTCATTCCACTCCCAATGGCAATCTTGACACTTGCCTGCACAACCTTATCACATACAGACAAAAATACACACAACACACACATATGGGCACACACATATTTTCACGCCACCGAGGAGCTAATTAAACACAACGTGTCTGGGTGAGAGCAAGACTGAAAGAAAAACGCGTGTCTGTGTGTGTGGTTGAATCATGCAGAGTTCTCAGTGGGAGAGAGACAGGCAGGTCAACTCTGACAGCTCTGGCACAGTGAACAGAGGGAAAGTAAGGAGAGAGAGAGAGAGAGAGAATGAGAGAGAGTGTGTGTGAGTGAGAGAGACAGACAGGAAGAGGAAAAGAGCCAATGAGAAATGAGTAATAAAAACACTTTAAACGTGGGGTTTGGAGATCGTGTAAAAACTAATTCTATACAGGCCTCCAGGACTTTCATTTCGTTCAAACTCGGTATAAGATTCGGAGATTATTCTGTATGCTTAATGAATCTCTTCTATCTTGACCAATAGCTGTGTTCTCGAAGCTTTACCAAAATTTAGAGAAATGTTAAAAGTAAAATTAAAGTTTAACCTTCCTCCATTAGGTTCCCTATTTTTTCTGCAGACAGAAATTGTAGTAGTAGCAGTATTGCAGTTAGTGTTGCATTTAAATTGATAGTTATATTGATCTATATGTCAGCAATCTAGTCAATATTTTTTAAAAACTAAAATACAAACTGTTTATGGATTACTAGGGGATCTGCGTGTGTATAAATAACATATTGTACACATAATGCATTTGCACCTGATTATATGAGGTATGAACATTCAGAGATGCAGTGCAAGACGGGGTAGGGTGCAAAACAGACAACCACTGAATGAATCATTCAAAGTTCCTGTAAAATACAACATTCAGCAGGGTAACGGTAAATTATCATTGCCACCACTGCTGTACTACTTACCACAAAGGTTACACAGAAAGGTCTTAGGCAGTACGCTTCAAATAACATGACTATGTTTAAAGCAATCTCTGCATGATTGTTTTTCTAAACCCAGCCTCAAATGCTTGATAAAATGATAAAAGTAAAAAAAGACTTCAGTGTGGAAGGGAGAAAACAGCAGTTAACATACCTATCTGTCTGAGGAGTTTTAAGCTGTGTTAAAGGATTACTTTGGTTATCAAAATGACACATTCAGTCATTCCAAAACTTGTAAAAAGACAACGACAACAACAGGGGTCGAAGGGCAAAGATGAACAAGGTAATCCAGGTTGCAGGTGGGCAAAAACTAAGCATGAGTAGAGGCAGTTCATGGGCATTATACTGTGGATACTGTCTTTACTAGTATCTCATTTGGTTATCATCACCGGCAGAGCCTGTCCTGTATAAGTCAGGGCCACAAAGAGTTACAGCATATAGTTACATCAAAACATTCATCTCTACCTTGTGACAATGTTTGAAAATGTATTCTAAGACAAAAGGTTTGATCAAATCCAACCAAACTTGGACAAAGTAAGGATCAAATGTAAAGTAGGATACTTCCTGATTTTTGCTTAGTTATCACATTAAACAAAATAACTACATAAAATAATAAAAATAAAATTTAATATAGGAACTGAGATACAGATGTTATTAGTGTTATGCGTGTGAATGCTTGTGCGTCGATGTGTGTGTGCACATTTACCTGTGCTGACAGCAGTAAAGCAGCGTTTGTGTGTTGTCCTGCATAAACAGCAGCAGTAGCAGTAATGCTTTGGCTCGAGTTACAGTGGATGGACTCTCTAGACAGCGCAGCACATTTAAGACCAAATCCTGAAGGACACAAACACAAAAACCCAAATGAACGTCTGCCTGAGCCTGATTGTGTATGTTTACGCTGGACGACATTCCAAGATGATGTTTTGCAGTTCACACAGAAAAGTACCATGGTACTTTTCTATTACCACTGCAAAATGACACCTAATTGTCAACGTGGTAACATTTCAACTAGTTGTGTTGCAATATATCAAAATACAAGAGATATAAGAACTGATTCAATTTAACGTTTTTCCTTGAGTGTTCAGAAAAACATTTTTTCTGGAAAAGTATCAACTACCGGGCTAAAAGTTAATTAGCTCAGACTCCATATTATCACACAGCATTTGCACATATACAAATACACAAACTTGTGTGCCTACAGCTACTTAAGACATCAATTTACTTACCACAAACCCAGCAGCAGTAACTGGTTGGAAAAAATATAGACTGGCCAGCATTCATTACCATTATCATTACTACTGACAACCCACACACACTTCTGAGTGTGTGTGCCTGTGAATGAACTAATATGAGTTGCATTCATGTGTGTTCATGGGGCGACACACCAAGTTAATTAATTTCAAAGCCCAGTAGTGTGGACTTAGCTGATAAATCCCTCCCCACTACCCATAATGCTTTGCTGAAGGAGAAGACTGCAGCATACTCATTCGGCCAATTAGCCCACATACTGACACAGTCTTCAAATTAGTGTATATGCTTTCCTCGTGCATGCCCACACACACACTCAAAAACACATGCCCATAAACACATAAGCACTAACAGACAGAGTTCTGTATAAACAAACTCTCGGACTGTCTGTCTGGGTGCCAGGGGAGGGCGTGTGCATGTGTGCTGGCTGCAGGAGGGAGGGGAGTGATTGCATATCAGTGTATAATTAGAGCAGAGCTGAAGTACTAAGTTAGTATTCTGGTGTTAAATTGGAAAAAGCTCAATGCAAATAAATTCAGTTCAGAGTCAATTACCATTGCTAGACTCCAAATAAAAAAAAAACTTCAAATCAACAATCAATTTTAGCCCCTCTGCCTCGAAAAGATTAGCACTTCATATACACACCAGATTGACTGTCTCATGAAAAATTAAATAAGCCATTCATGACAAATTAGTTTGTGCACAGTTCAACGTTAGTTCACGAACTGAACAGAATTAAGAAAGACAGAAAGATTGGGAGAAGGAAGAAAAAGAGAGAAAAGAAAAGCACAGAGTTAGACACTTTGAAGTGGTTTTCCTTTGTTCCCGGTGTTGTATTGTTCTAAAGGATTGTTTCATTCCCTCTTTTAGCGTTATTCCCCTTGTAAACTTGTAATCAAACCCTGCTCAGTTGTACAGTTCCCCAAAAAATACAGAATTTCTCTATTGCAGTATAATAAATAACAACATATAGATATTTGCCACACTGAAACAATATTGCTGTGTATCCGTAACATGGGTCAGTTTATATATGATCTGGATGTATTTGCATGTGATATTTCGGTGGTACAGTCATCTGCAAAAGTTAGTAACCTCTCTTCTAATCCTGTTTTTGTGTGTGTAAAAACATGTTGAGTGTCATGTATATGGGAAACCCGGCTTCTGTAATCGACGTAGGGGATTAGGAAAACCTGGTTTCCCGAAGCAGATTTCTGTGGAGAAAGTCTGATTGAATTCACATAGCCAGGTTTCTCCAACCGCGTATGTGCATAACGACAGGCTGCAGACAGTACAGCTGAGTGAAAGAACAAATGAACAGAGAAATCGCTCACCAGTTCACCTCCTTTTTAAAACAAAGTCCACCTAAGCTCCAACACGAATTTTAATTTAAACAAAATCTCACAGAAATCTAAATAAGTCACTTCCCCTTGTGGATTTTAAAAAAAGTCAGAGCTGCATGTGTCTTTCCTGTCTTTCCCCTAGTGCTGACATTCTGCTACGACACGAACACACACACGCAGAGAGAGAAAAGTCAGAAATCAGCATTTTCCATCATTATTCAGTTAAAACCTATATGCCAGGCTTCCAAAATAAGTCAGAGATGGGGGAAACCAGGTTACTCTAGTGCTGCATGTATATGTGGGTTTCCCGGAACCCGGTTTCTTAAGTGCATGTAAACACTGTCCCTCAATTACCAGAGAAAGATTATTTATCGGAATAACCCAGTTACTCAGTGGGTATGAAGTGTTTATTTGGTCTCATCTGTCCAGACGACATTGCTCAGAAGTCTTGTGGTTTGTTCAGATCCACTTTTGCAAACTTCACTAGAGCTTCCAGGTTTTTATTTAGACATCAGCTTTCAGAGGCTTTCTCCCGGCAACCCTTCCAAACAAACTAAACTTCAGCCGTCTAATTGTGCTGTCATGTACTTTTCCATTTAACATGGTCAGTGGGGTTTGTAGGGTCTGAGATGTAGCTCTTGGGTTTTTATGTATTTCTCTTAATGTTAGGCAGTCTGACCTTGGCGTGAATGTGCTGGAATGTCCAGTCCTGGGACGACTGGTAATGATGTTCAATGCTTTATCACTGAAAAACGCTGAACCCCAGAGTATTAGTACAATGCCCATTGCAGTTTTGTTAAAAAAAAATAATGGCATGGTAAAATAAGGTAAATGTTTGTTTGAGGTTTTATTGGCCTATACTAAGACCTGCTGTGATCAGATGAGTTTTATTTTTTTTACACATAAATATTGAAATTAAAACAGTTTTTGCACAAAACTGTATACTACTAAATTTCAAATTAGGTGTGCAAGATATTAAACAGCAAATGTACCTTGGTCTGTGCGATTTTGTGTATTTGCATGTGTGAAGAGGTGACTAAGGCAGTGGCCATAGCAGTGAGGAGGTGCTGCTGGACCCTGGGCCCCGCTCCACCCACACCCTCCATAATGGCTGCAAACACACAGTTGTCCATCACTGCCAAACAGACTCCTGGGACCAACCGAGTCATCCTAGAGAAAGCCTGAAAACACAGGGACAAAGTGTTATTCATGAGTACTGCCACTATTCCTATGTGATGTTTGTTGCATTTATAGTCATTTGTGTTAAATTGCTGGTGCCTTAAAAAAGAACCACTTAACTGCCTAATGGTACATGATATTAAGCCAAATAACATACAAATGCATTTATATTTCTGACCACTGTACTCACAATTACTCACAAATATCTGGTTGTTAAAGCCAAGTTGCCAGATTTGCTAAAAGTTATTCATCATCATTTAGTATTAGCAGGACATTTATTTTCATTGACTGAGGTTGGTCATGCAAGACAAAATGTTGTAATTTAATAGTCTATCAAACGCAAGCAGAGCATAAAGTTCAAACAGTCATGTACTTATTAGGAACTTGAGCTTTAACATCAAGTTCCCAATAATGAATAACTAAAACCCATTATTTTTAATGTGTAAAAGCAACCAATTGTTTGATTGTCTGCAGCTCTTTGAAGTCTACAGAGATGATGTGTCTGCATATGTATCTATACAGAGTCATACATACACAACGTGTATATGAGTGTGTGTTATTTGTGTGGGAACTTACAGAGATGGCAGTGACTCTGACAGCTTCCACAGTAGAACGAAGGAACAGGTTCCACAGGGCAGAGCCCATCTCTGTGGAAACTAAGGGGTGAGAGGTGCTGGAAAGAGTGGTGGCCATGTTCTCTATGGCTTTTGCAGCCATGTGATGAACAACAGAATCCTCCTGTAAGACAGACAAACATGTGAAACCTTTGCAGTACATCCATGGTACAGGGACCAAGTACAAAACTCAATTTACATTTCTCCATAGGAACCTGTGACCATTTTTACATTATTGGCCTATTGTACAATGTTTGGAAATAATTTTAATGATTTTCCCTGATCTGGATAGTTTTTGAGGAGCGTCTTAAGCTGAATGGTGTGTGTAAGATGTTAATTGGAAAGCTAATAAAAAGAATATATTATTATTTACAAGGACATGTGGCTGCCAAACCTTTGAAACTGATTTAACATTATACAATAACAACCTGGTGGGAGGAGGACTTGCAGTAGATCCTTTATTTAAGTAACACAATCATTGCACAGTATAGAAATGCTCCATTACAATTAAATGACCTGCACCAATAACTACTCAAGTACGGAAGTATTAGAATCACATTATACTTTGAGTCCACTATCGTAATCTTTCATTATTAGCCATTAATTAAACCGATTAGCACGGTCCATTTCAGAAGGATTATTATATTATTGCATTATTGTTATTGCTGCATTCATGTGTGAAGAAAACTTTTCCAGCTGGCAAATGTGAAACTGCTTTTTAACACAATGCTCCCAGGTGGTTAATCTATAATACCAAATCTTCATTTGAGTTGCACTTTCAAAATAATTATATTTCCACATGTTTACTTCTTGCTGTGTACAGTAGTAGAAGTGAAAAGTAATCCACATACAACAAACATGTTATTAGGTAAAATTAATAGCTATTCTTTTCCAACCAAGTGGAATCTGTGTTGCCAAGGTTCTTTCAGACATGATTTAAATCAATATAATTTTCTTCGAACCACCGCGCCAGAGACTAGACAGCATTTGAGTCTTCTGAAAAGCAAGGAAAAACCTTGCTTTTTATAAATGTGCACATGCATTCAAGTGCCACAGCATATCATTGTGCTTCGTGTCCCAAAAATTTATTTTTCATTTTTATGACAAATTGTTATGTCATTGTGAAAAAAAACATTTTTCTGGTTCATTGTTCAGTTACAAAGTCAAAACTCCATTATAGAAAAATGTCATACAGCAGAAAACAGAAATGAACAAAATACAAACAGAATTAAGTCTCAACATCACATCAATAAAAAAAAAAAACATGGAGAGAGGGGCTGCAGGTGGTGTGTGTATGATTGTGTGAAAGTGCTTGTTTGTATGTGTACACCATCCTATGTTTCCACACACTTTTGTCTGAGTAGAGAATAGTTATTTATGTTCAGACAATGGGGCAAGGCTAATGAAATCTATGTGGCTGCGGAAATGAGTTTTCCAGGATAGTTATTGTGAAGAAAGACGGGAAGTAGAACAGAAGTGATTGCCTCTGTCAGGTTATTATTGTGTTTCACTGTGTTACATCACTTAGACACCACTCTCCCTAGATATGAGATACAATAGAGCCTATTCATGAAACACAGTTAACTATATTTTGTGGAAAAGTTTAATACTAACAGCTGAAAAAAAAAAAAGATTCCACAGTGACAGTTTGTTATGGTAATTGTGAAAATGGTGCAGGTGGCAGGCACTGTTAGACTACCATTTTCTCAATTGTTTCATTCTAATTGCACATATTTGCGTTTATATGCATTTAAAATATATAGTTCCCGTTGTTAAGCCATGTGTTTTGTTCATTTTCAATTTCACAATAATTAACTTTAATACAAAGCAACCCTTTAATAACACAAAATGTGTGACTGTGTGATTTAACAATGCATTTATGGTCAGCTTCCACCTTAGATCAATAGTTTACAAGAAAGTATAGACATGCCTTACATAATGTCATAGGTATTCCAACCATGACTTAAATAACCCACCTATGAATCCAATGTAAGATTTAACATTGTGTTTTCGACACTAAGGGACTAGGTACTATGACAACATAATGAATCTTCTGGCACCCCTCCGGGAACCAGTAGAATGGTGTGCTCCAGCATTCCTCAGGCCGTGTGGGCCAGATCACTAATGAGCCCACGGGGGAGCACCCACTGTCTGTGTATTTAATAGACTGTAGCCCTGCCAGAAACTACACAGAGAAAGCGAGAGAGGGGGAAACTGAAAGAAAGAGAAAGAGAGCAATGAGTGAGGGAGATATCCTCACATGTGGTGAGAAACAAGTAGCTCATGCAAGTAACCCATCATTATGATGCAGCAGGAGAAATGCAGGAGACACAGGAAACGGCGAGTAACTCTGAGAATTTCTCCCACTATGAGAAACAAGTTCATCCAAGAAACACAATCTTATACACAGTGTGCTCCATAAACTTCACTGCATCTTCAGAAAGTCAGTCTGAATGAAATTAAAGACATTTCAAAGGCTTTTCCCAACCGCTTGTCTAGAGAGTTGTACTGTATAAGATTTGCCAAATTTAAGTGTAACTGAGGGATTAGAAAATTTTCATGAAATAATTAAACTTATGGAGTCACAGTAACTTTTATTTTCCCAACATGCCCTTTGTAGAAGCCGTGAGAATGGTAGAGATGGGAAATACGATTCTTTTGACTGACTCGGATCTTTAACTCTCGAACAGTAAATTGAACGAATCATTTTGAGTCATTTCGTTCATCTTAAACCATGTGATGCTGTATCCCTCTTGTGGACGTTGTAAAAAGGGCCGCAGTTCTCAAATACTATGTACTGAAGACGCCATGGTTTGCTTCAGCTGACAAATTATAATACACGAAACCACGTGAAAACCTAGCAAAGCAAATACTCACCACAATAAAGTGACTTGTGTCCTGCATCCCCCCCTGCCATTGTTGTTTAACAGCACTATGGTGACTTGGTGGCTGTCACGTGACAAATAAACCAAAGAACGATCCGTTAACGATCCGTGTAAACGACTCGTGAGAGAACTGTAGTACTTGCTGTTCGCCACAGAGCGGCCTGGCTGTCACGTGATAAAAGAACAAGGACCTGAGGACGGACACACAGCTCATTGAGTCGTGAACGAATCATTTCTGTTTCCTGTCCTGCTCACTGAGCTCATGCAGCTGCTGCCGTGTGGCGAGAGAAGGTACTGCAGGAAAATGAACGAATCGTTCACTGAGAGGACTCATTACTCCCAACTCATATGCAAGATTAGTTCACATTGAACGAATCACTCACGAACGACACATCACTAGTGACTGGCTGTATTCAACAGTTTTAAAACGTATTATCTAGACTCTAGCAGCCCAGCATCGTCTCATTTGTACTGCTATAGTCTCAAAGCAAAAATATATTTACACTTCTCATAATAAATTGGGATAAAATCAGGATCTCTAACTTTTCATTTTATTTCAGCTCTCTCTCTATCAATCAATCAGGGTGTTTGCACATTTCATATATCAACACAAAATGTTCTATTTGGAAAGAACAGGAAAAGGACACAAATGAACAATGTATAAACAGTTTAAATTATTACTAGGGCGCAAACCTTCTTACAAGAGCACACAGTTCGTCATAGATCCAGCCTCTTAAAAGTCCTGATTTCAAACCTGATTGTTGCCTTTAGCTAGTACAAATGTTCGTTCATCATCAAAAAATGGTCAGGGAATAAATAACTTTTTTTAAGTAAGCAAAAAAATTGCATCCCCTTTAATAAGTTAATCAAAAAATACTTTATTTTTGAAAAAGGATCATCTGTATGAACTAACTTTGCACTAAATAATGAAAAAATAATGGGAATTTTCATTGTTTTACTCTTTTTGCCATGTGAAAAAAAACTTTTGTACCCAGCTGTATGACATTATTAACTGTATTCACTAAGATCAGCTTGGCCCAGGGTCCTGGTACTGCTTAGTCAAGCTTAGTCACTGGCAGGGCTTTTTGGTCAAATGTGTGCGTAATAAATAAAGTTTATTACGCACCTTAAAATCAACACAGTTGGTCAAAGTGCTGTACACAAACATAACCCACGAAGAATTATAGATATAAGACATTTAAAGAAGACAAAAAACAAAACAATAAACAGTAAATGCCAAGGAAAAGTAATGTGTTTTAAGAAAAGATTTAAAAACAGGAAGTGAGTTTACATGTCTGATGTGTAAGGGCAACTTATTCCACAACTTTAGGGCAACAACTGAAAAAGCTCGAAGCTTCCTCTTTGTTTTAGGGATGACTAAAAGTAGGTGATCTGCTGATCTAAAAGAGTGTGATGGAGTATAAGGCAAAACCATGTAAGCATTTAAAAACAAAACTATTTTCAAATCAATACAAAGCGATGCCAAGGTCGTAGTAATATACTCTCATTTTTTCGTAACAGTTAAAAGCCGGGCAGGAGTGTTTTGGACTAGCTGTAGCCGGGTGAGTGACCTCTGGCTAAGCCCAACATAAAGTGTGTGCAGTAGTCTAAACAAGTTGTGATAAAAGCGTGGATTAAAATCTCAAAGTGATGCTGAGAAAGAAAGGTTGAGCTTCACCACTGAACTAATGCGAGTATCCAGTCTGAGATCACCGGCCAGTCTCACACCCAGGTTCATTGCTGTAGGTTTTAAATATCGATTTAAAAAACACAGATCAACCTGAACTTTGGAGCCATCACTAGGTCAAAACAGCATGACCTCAGTCTTTTTATCATCTATGCCTTAAATCCTTCAACGCACTGCAGGAGTTGAATTGTAGAACAGACGTTTTCGATTATAATGGGGCATTAACAAAAACAGGTTAACTTTTTGGAGTCCTCATTATTTATCAACCCACTAATACAATTGAAGCATTCAAGACAGATGTACAAAAGTAACAGTGACCACACATAAACTCCTCTGCAGATATGTGTGCAGTGTCCAAAACAATTAATTTCTACAATGCGCACAAATATATGTTTGTCACCCTGTGTGACCAACAATTGCATGGCAATGCATTCCACAGCTGTCAAGTCATGTCAACTTTTTGTTTTTACTATAAGAAATCATGAAATAATTTAGTATTTATTTCTCAATGTTAGTAATGATTTAAGCCAAGACCCACCTTACCTGAATCAACAAACAATTAACATGAGTGACTGCACTGAATCAAAAAATAAAAATTATAAATATATTACTAACAATATAGTAACAGCAAAAAAAAAAAGATTAAAAATTGTTGATTGCTAACTGTTATTTCTGCTTGACATTTCATTTTTCATGATGACACATGAAGACAAATAATAGTATCAAGACTAAGTCAGGTGCCCCCGGAAGATTTAGTTAAAACAACAACTCCTCAAAGGAATCCTCAAATTTCTTTGGTTGGAAATAAGCAAATGGTGAAAAAAATAAATAAATAAATAATATATGTCTACATATAATGGAATGAAATGAAATAGATGAAGAGTTAAAAGGCAAGACAGATATGGCAGAATAAAGTCCTGTCTTGAAGTGCGGATCAGTAGATTAGTTTTACATCCCAACATGTTTGCACCTGGCCTCCATGTCTCAAATAGAAAGACATACACATCAAAAAACTATACCACATGACACAATGATTTATGTGTATGCCTGTGTGTGCAAAAGAGTAGTTTCACATGTCTGATGTGGTTTCCTGCTGTAATTAAAGTCCTTAGAAGCCAGTGCACCTGGTTTTGAATGAGCCCCTATGGCAGACAGAGACACCGTCTCTCAGCGTCCCACAGCACATCTAACAGCACTAATAACCGCACTCAAAGAGGGAGAGAGACACACAGGTAGATTAACGGGCCAACAGACAGACAGACAGACAGACAGACACAGACAGACAGAGTGAGGCCTGAAGAAAGATGTGAACAAGTGAGCAGAAAATAGCAACAAGTAGAGATGCAAATGTAGACACGGGAAAGACGACAGACCGGCAAACAGACAGACAAGTACATAGAAACTAACAGGCCATCAGTCCATAGACACAAACATACAGCTGGGCACAGGAAGAACGCTGTGTTGCCTATACAGAGACGAACTGGCAGGGAGGTGGGCAAAAAAAAAAAAAAAAAACGCTTCGTAGCAATCTTCCTTTCCTCTCTTTTCTGTGCTTAAAAGACATCGGCACGTTCTTAAACAAATGTTGCTAATCAATAAGGCACAGCGTACAGCTTGCAACGCATTTATGATTGAACACATGTGCAGTGGTCATGCTGTGTTAGAGAGACAAGGGTAGGACCCATGGCTGTCTTAGAAAGTCCCCCTTCTGTTCTCCTCCTCTTTGTGGAAGGTAGCAATAAATCATTAATAGACTCACTATTGCAATGTGCATGTGTGTGTATGTGTGTGTGTGTTTGGGGGGAACAGGGATTTTTGCCTTCTGCCCCCTGGCTTCTATCACTGTAATACTGTTCACACATTTATTTCTGCTTCACACATGCGTGCGAGTGCACACACACACAAGAGCGCACACAGATTTTTCATCATAGGCAGCAGAAGCATCATCATGTTCAGGCTCATAAATAATTTCCTGCAGCTCAAGTCTGGCCTGGAAACCTGCCTTTCACTCCATGCCATCCACTCCCCCTCTCCAAGTCCAACTTTCTCTCTCTTTCTGACTCCCTGCCATCTCCTTCCCCTCTCCCACTACAATGATCCTATACTGTTTTCCTCTGTCACTCATTCCATTCCCCACTATCCCCGTTTCCACTGGTGAAAATAACACACACTCTATTTGCCTTACTGACCCCCCCCTCGCCGACCCCTTATTCTAGCACAATGATCTCTATCCTTCTCTTCAATGTTTTGCTTGTAAATCAAAAAAAAAAATTCAAGAGTAGCAGAGGGGGCTGGGGTGATTCAGCGGGTCAGAACGCATCAACACCACACTGCCTCAAGCACATTAGAGAGGTTCTTGGATCTGTATGTCAATGTTAAGCAATGCCCCTGGATTTACATTCAGTCTGTGAGTAGACAATCTCCTCGTCCAAGCAACAACGAATAAAAAATACATCACTAATTGGAGATACCACTAAAAGCAGTAAAATAAAAATCATTTTTATGAAAAGATTGTAAGTGTTCACTTATGAAATCAAAGATGGCAAAAACTGTCAAAGACTGTCTCCAGTGACTATCACAGATTTCTAGTCTCTGACAGTCGGGAAGTGGCACATACCTGATGACTGAGTAAAGAGGAGACAACACATGTAATTACTGGTTGGGAACAACTGGATGTTCTGGCGAGAGGCACACCCCAAATCCTGCATGTGCTCTTGGGTTAAAACAAATATGGCACAAACTGACGACACTACCTTTAAGCCCCCCTCACACATGCACTGGAATTTTGACTATCTCCAGACTTTTTCAGGAGTGGGCAAATGTCTCAGTGAGACGCTTCCCACATTGTTCGGACTTTATCCCACAAGCCTCCTAGTTCAATGTCCATATTATGTTTGTGAGCTTCTGGCTCTCTTCCAGATTTGTGGGAGTAATAAAATCAAGCAAATGAGAGTGCTGATGATTTTTCTATCACTCCAAGGCCATTGTAGTCAAATGATACAACACTTTTTTATTAGATGCATGGTTCCGATGCGCTATAAACAAAACTGTTTCCCACAGCCCAAGTTTTCAATGTTGCGCCACCGTGCCCGCCAACTGCTCACTGAAATCAAGTCGAGTTTCACACATGAGGACGCCTCTTGCTCGGTATCTTGCGCTGTATGTTGTATGTGTGAAACACATCCCCGGACAATGTCCAAGGCTGATTTCCTAAGCACAGTTTTAAAAATCCATTTCTGAGGCATATTCACGCACCATTTGGAAAAAATATTTGTAGTGAGCATTATGATGCTTCTGAATTGTGGGACACAGTAAGTATTTACTGCTTACACTAATTGATATTGACATTGAATATAAACAATGAATTATATTTAAGTTAGTTTAAAGCAGACAGAATAATTAAAATGCGGCTCGTTTCTCTTTGTCTCTGTCACTTACAGTTGAATATACCGGCATCATTGTTCACATACTTTGTTGCATAGTTCATGTATGTCTGGAAAGTTTTAAAAAGTTAGCCACACGAGGGCAGACTTGAAACGAATTTTCTCCTTATAAGCTTCTCCTTTCACACAATGTAATCCAAAGCCACAACAAGTCAACGTTAATTTTGAGACATAAATTGTGGGTATGTAGATGTGGGTTGTTGTGGACAGACAACCCGCCCCCCCGCCAAACTTTCCATTTATCGTTGTGATTAGAAGCTGCTGCCAAAATCATTTGAAACTCCCCCACAGGCAATATGCAGGATTGCATGTCACAAGTGTTTAGCATTAATTTCTGATGACAGGCAAAACCAATTTTCCAAATCAATGCAAGCTACTCAAGGGCGCCAATTTGTATAGGTGTATGTGTGGTTAACAGCAAGGACGCCTTGACCCTACACCCGTTCAAACCCTTCTCTACGTATCTACTTTATTTTGTTTCCCTAGGCATTCTTTGCCCCATTTTTCGTACCGCCCTGGCACCCCCATCCACTACATCCCCTTGACATAAATAATAAAGAGGGCTTCATGGCTAAATGCAAGAGCAACTGGCAACTGTAATTTTTACCCCATATTGGGCTCCCCTGATTGGATTTTTCCTTTTTTGATCATTGGGATTGGGGCATTTTTTACAGCCCTTTTAGGTCAGGTCCAAACATTTAGACTCAAAGACAGCTTCTCTAGTGTAGAGCTGCAAGTCAATAGTTTAAACCCTTTGTAAACCATAAAACCTACCCCACCCTTGCAATGAGCCAACTACTTAGCAAGACCAGACTGTTGACATTATCAGAAGCTTGCCTTTTGTTGCATGATGTGGCCTGCATTCACTTTCCCAGGGACTTTTTGCATGTGTTCACCCATTCCCCTTCTTTTTTCAGCTTGCTTATCTGCTTTCAAGCATGACCATTTAGAGAATTACCCATTTTGGATTTCTGTTAAAGGAGACCACACTGCCATTACTTACAGTGGTGGACGAAATACTCAAAAACTGTACTCAAGTAAAAGCACAAATAAACAAAAAATAATTGTACTATAAGCAGAAGTACCCACTGAAATTATTACTTAAGTTAAAATAGGCAAGTACGTTATTTCGATTTTACCTGAAGTATTAACAGTAAAAGTCCTATTGGTTTTTTTTTTTTTTCTCCTTTTCTGTGGGCCAGTGCTGCTTCATGTTTGGAGGGACATTAACTAATTAATGGTACTAGACAAAAATGATGGGTTAGCAATGTGATGCTTTTTTCAGTTTTATTTCTAAACTACTCATATTGAGTGAGAAGAGGTAGGCAGAGGCAGAAGAGTACTAGTTCAGGAAGCCAAAGAGTAAAATTAAATTACACCAGCTTAATTTGAGTACTGCTAATATGAAAAGTAAGTCTTTAAATCGGACCATGGAAGAAGAAAATGGAAAAAGTAGTGTATTAAGAAATGTGCAAAGTGACCTGATTGTAACAACTTTAATTACAAATGTAGGAATAAAACAAATAGATACTGGCTCTTAGATTTAATAGAGTAAAAGTAAAGTAGTAAAAAAAAAATCTACTTAAGTAAAGTACAGGTACGTGAAAATGTACTTAAGTACAGTAACAAAGTACTTGTACCTGCGTTTAGCTGTACTGAATATATTTTCAGTGAATCAACTGGCCATTACTTGAACATATATTTAAGTAAAAAAATAAAAGTATGTGGATCATTCTGATTTCAGAAATTAAACAAAGACACAACTACCATGAGAGACAGCTGAAGTCAACACAAAGTCTGTTAAATTGAAGCGCCACTAGCAATGCCTCATGTGAACTTTTGAACATTATGGTTTTAATGACTTAAATTAGGCAGGTTTTTAAACTTCTTGGTGGTAATGTTAGATGTTAGCCAGACTCTGTAGCTTACTGTCCATATGTCTTCCTGCAATGAAGAAGTTGTTGTTGTCTTTTTTTACGTCTTTAACATTTGACTAGTTTTATAATTTCACAAACAGTGTAAAGTGACAAATCTGTAAAATTATGAGACATTTTTGGAGGTGTATGTATATGTGCACAAATGTGCATGTGCGTTTCTTAAACACAAACAAGTTACAGTGCAAAGTTCTTGCAGCAAAACTTATTTACAAATACTTGAAATAGTAGTTGGTGATACTGTAATGTGGGTCAAGCTTTCAGTCATGCTAAATCTTCATCATTAAATGTATTTTATAAGTTCAAAATTCCTGTCATGTATACATCATGACTGTTTTCACCCTTCCAACAAGACTGTTCAGCACAGTCAAAAGAATTTCAGAGTTCATTTGCTCACTAGCACCGTAAGACTTTCAAGTTCATGTGTTCAAGCATTAACAGACGAGCTGAACCCAACACTGGTGCAAATCAGGATCTTGCCTCCTCATTCGATACGGACAATTCTGATAAACACAAATAAAACAATAATATGGGAGTAAGTCAATAAGGGTGATGATCAAATGAGAAGCTCCTGGTTTGGGTGCTGAAAGGAATCTTCTGCTGCCACGTCTAGCAATGACACTGCAGAAGAAGAGCTAGAAGATCCAGGAAAGTGACAGAAAGAGAAGTTTATGAATCAGGTAAGAGAGGCCGCAAAAATTCAGATACTGAGAGATAAGTTTGCTGACAGGTTTACTTACAATTACTGTAATATCCTCTCCCCAAACACAAGTTCTTTAAAATGACTGACACCCTCTTCGGGCTTCCTCAATGCAATGTATAAATACTTTTCTCCTTAACTTTAGTTACTACAGCCACTAGAAGTGCCGACTTATAATAATGGTGGTGTCTCTTTGATGCACAACAACTGTTTCTACATAACAGCTAAATCTTACATTTCTTAGGCATCCAAACACAGTCAAAAGTTTACACAAGTTGGATTTTAATCCCTTGACCCATTTTTTGCCTGCCCGAGAAGTTGTCCCAGTCCTGCATGTTGAAGGGCCAACCTGTCTTCCAGCCTTTACATACTTATAGGTTCTTTTTTTCTACTTTCTCATATATCAAGACTAAATATTTGTTAAAATAGTGAGACCCTGGGATGCAGGTGTTGAAATTGCAACCCTTTTGGTGCCAGGCATCAAAATGGCAAACACCATTGCTTACAATGAAGCCAAAGTGGCAACCAGTTTCAAATTAGAATTAGTGGAAAAATTGTGTTTCAAACCCATCAGTTCTTTAATGTCACGTGTCACTTGACTGGTGGAAATAACGATATAAGGTTTCAAAGTAGACTCAAACTCTTGTTTCCTTTGTAAAGATTCTGTTTTTGTGTCAAAACCACCAGTCTAACCCCATCCACACAAAGGATCAATCGCCTAGAAGCGAGTCCTATGTTCACTACAGCTCCTAAATTTCACCAAACAATAATATCTATCTTTTGACTGTTTTTGGGAGCAGGAGAATATGAAGAGGATACCAAAACTGTTGGGTTTTTTAATTTGTGGTCTGAAGAGAATTGAGGAACAACGTTTGAGGAGAAATAACTGAAGATACACAAGAGCATCTTTCACGAAGTCTTTTACCAAACTAACATACCTCTTTTTTAGAAATTTGTTGGTGATTGGATACTTCTACTGATCTTTCAGCAGTAAATCATTTTGTTTATCATTTAAAATGCATAGTGATTAAACAGGACATAGGGCTACAACATTATATTGAAGCGAAAACAAATCGCTACAGAGTAATCCACCCATCCATTATCTGTACCCACTAATCTTGTTTAGGGTTACAGGGGGCTGGAGCCTGTCCCAGCTGTCATAGGGATTCAGCCTGGACAGGTCACCAGTCTATCTCAGAGCCACACAAAGAGACATACACAGAGAGACAGCCAGTCACACCTACAGGCGATAAACCTAACATGCATGTCTTTTGACTGTATGAGGAAACCGAAGTACCCAGAGGAAACCCAAGCAAGCTCGGGGAAAACATGCAAACTCCACACAGACAGACCACAGACAGACTGGGCTATGTTGCCCTCTACACTGTAATGCAAGTTATGACAAACCAGAAAATATCAGGCAACTCTGGCAACATTGTTTAAATGTGTACTGTACTATATGAATAAATGATAGCTTGCAAGGAACACAGTAGCATAAGCAAGACACAATACATTGTCAAGTTACAAGCAGCAGTAACCTCATTTGTTTGAGAACTGATCTGTCACAACTGCCCAGAAACCATCTTTTGTGAAGCAGTTCATTCTCTGGTGGAGCAGGGATGAAATTACTGTTTGTAATTGGTCCACAAGATAAGTTTATCCTAATCACCTTTATGCAAAACCTTTCCGATGGATGTCCTATTCTCTAGTAACAAAAAACAATAACAGTATATCGACTGTTTCCACCCACAGCAATGAAATTATGTCATAATCATGTTATAAACAGTGTTGTTACTGCACCCTGAGCTTTCTGCATTGGAAAAAATACCAAATATTCAGTATTTCTGCTTCTGTGTATAAGTGTATGGACATATAGTTATAGTATAGTGTGGCTTTATCTTGTTAGCTCCAGGAAATTTAATGTCCATGAGACAAAGTTAGACTATTTAGACAGCTCTATAATATAAACATGTATTTGTGAATCCAAAGAAAAAAAACAGGTAGTCAAGGAGAGACAGGGCTAAGAGAGGGTGGGGAGGGTATGGAGAGATGGAAAGAGAGCGAGATAGGCTGGGTCTGAGGATGAGTATCTGGTCCCTAAGGCTGCGTGTGTGTGTGTGTGTGTGTGTGTTTGTTTCTGTTAGCGTACTCTCACAGCTCAATAATGATAAATAAGTCAACTTCCTCTCTCCTTCCCTCAACCCCTCTCCTTGCTCCTGTCACACACACCTCCTCTGTTCATCTACCCCCCACCACACTCCCAGTGGTAATGAAGCAACAGTAGAAAGTGGTTGACAACTGTGCAGACCAGAGTTTCTGTATTCATTCTGCAATGGTGGGCCACCGCAGTAAGACCTCACTACCTCTGGGAGACAAAACAACTGTCCATCTGTCTCTGTCTATCTGTACACTGCATCTGCCAGTCTCACCCACAACTGAAATTATCTTTAATTAGCAACAGTCATCCAACATGTAGAAACGCTACAAAGAAAGCCATAATATCAGGTAATGCTATATTAAAGCATCTGGCCGAACATATTCTGACAAAAAAAATCATAAAAAGCAAAGCGTCAATGAACAGTCAATATTACCTCATATTTCATTCATTTACCACGTCTACAGTGAACTAGCAGAACAGTCATACTGAAGACACAGACATATGGGTCAATATGTTATAGTACAGTATACTATCAATAAAAGCCATAATTGACTATTTTTACTTTTCTTCTGACAGACTAGTAAAGAGAATAAACATAATTAAACAGCAAAAGAGAGTAAATAGAAGAAAAACACAAACAAAAAGGAAAGTGAGAAAGCCAGCAAAAAGAACAACCTATATTTCTGCTTGTGTTTCAGCTCTATCTGTGTGTGTGTCTGGAGGGTCCTAATTGCTGCTGAGGTCAGGCTGCTGAGCAGTAAAGGGTTGTGTTTGATGCAGGTAAGAGTGTGTGTGCACACATCTGTGTGTGACTGCTCTGCATGCCCTTGACTTGCAGCTGGCAAACAACGCTTTAGGCCCCCACAGCTGCCTCATCATTACTGTTCACAGGGATCCCCTGCTACACACACACACACACACACACACACGAACAAACAGTGAGACTTAGTCACAGCTACACAGGCACAGACACAAAAACAGACACACGCAGACATACACAGAGACACTCACCCCTTCCCGCAGGCTCCTCATTAAGCAAGTGTAGGCGGCAGCGGGAACGAACCACAGTCCCTCTGGGGAGCCTCTTTTCTCTTCCTGATAGAGAGGCATAGAAAAGACAGGGAGAAATGGTGAGAGGAGCAATGAGGAGGGGGTATGGATTAGGGGAAGTGGGGGCAGTGGAGGAGCAGAGTGGGAGTATAAGTAAGGCAAAGATAACGTGGAGGAGATGCAAGTACAGAGGAGTGAGGGAAAGGGCAAGAAGGGCAAAGCTAGGGAAGGGAGGAGCCGTGACATTTTGATTACTTATCTTATGCATGAACATGCCTTCATAACTATTTAAATACAGCTGATGTTGTTTCTTCAACATATTGATTTAACAGTTTGTTTTATTTTGTTTGTGTATTTAAGAGACTTATTGTAATAAAAGATGGCAAAAAGGAAAACAACAAATAATTCCACTATACAACTTATTTCACCCTTCCAATTAATCTGTCAACTACTTTATCAAATATCATTAATCTTCATTTACAACAATATAAAATATATGAAACAGCAAATCCTCATATTTTCCAAGATGTAAGCAAACTAAATTTGGCATTTTGAAATATTAATTATTAAAACTCTTCAGTGAAATTTTGCTTCACTAATATGTGTTCCTTTACTGGCAAATTATACAATGGATACTGTCCTAGCAGCATTTCATTCAACACAGGTCTGATTATTTCAGCCAATATGTTTAACTTTTCATGAAACGATGCTCCACTGCTACTGAACTAGGCTCCAGGCTGTATCTAACCTTGAGGATAAAGACAGAACTGGAGGCTATAGCTAATCGTTGTCATTGACTAGTGCTGCAGAAACAGAGAAGCAAAGCAGATGATTTTAGGTGGGGACACTTAAAGGGTGATTCCAAATTACTGAAATAAGTTAGTTTTATTTACAAAGTGAGTATTCTATGCACTCATATCATGCGTTCAGGATTTTCATTATAACATTATACTGCCACAATCATGATATTGGCTACTTTTTATCCTTTAAAAAATCCCATTTATAATTTCGTGTTCTTGCATCTACTGAAGTGTTTCTACATCAGCTGTTGTCAATATTGGCTCAAAGGACTGACTTAGTAGGATGCTCAATATTTTATGGCCATGTAAATCTTGTCTTCTCATTTGTATTTGAATTTAGGAAAGTTTTTTTCTGTACTCAACTGTACCCACCATGAGGGAATAGTAGGAGAACTTTTTATTTTAACCTTGAAACTAGAAGTACAAACCGAATAAAAACTGAGTTTTTAAGAGATTGATTTTGTTTAACTGATGCTGCCAGTGCAACATTAAGTTCTCCAGTCTATAATGAAATAAAGGACAAGCCCACAGAGGAACCACAGGTGTGTTAATCATTATATTATATACAGTAGATTTATAGCTTGCTTCTAATACAGCTTTTGTTTGTTAGGTTATTCTTCACAATTTCTGCCACTGACAAGTCAATTAATTAGGGACTCCTATAGGACACTGATGAGATTTTTCATTGCTTCAGGAGTCAGCCACCTTGATTTTACAAGGTTATCCATCAATTGTGTAAAGAAACAATCTTCCACTTACTGGAATTAATACGCTGAGGTTAACCAGAAATAAATTAGGATCACCGGTTCTAATATAGTCAAAGGAGGCCTCCTCCACTCGTTCACTTTTGTGTTAATTTAATTTTTTATGGCTCAGGGTAAATACGCTTTCAATTCAGTTTAGTCAGCATGTAAACTTGCACTACATTACCAAATTACAGACCATGCAGTTTTATTCATTTCACTCAACACTGATCTTTCTCAAAGAGGTAATAAAATTTCTTTTGAGCTTTCTCACATCTGGCTCTATTGTTGTGCTCCATTCAACCTGAATGACTAGAAACATAACATGCATACACTATAGATCAAAGTGTATGCAATGTTTTTATTTACAGAGCAAACTATAGATTTTTGAGTTTCTGAGTTTTCTATTGCTGAAGATTGTGTCATGTAATAATCAATCAATCAATTAATATAGTGACTTTTTTCATTATCAGGTCTAGTAAGTAAGTAGTAGCAGGCCCCAGCAACTTTGAACGGACTCCTTTGAGATTTAATTAATGACCTTAACACGTTGTTAAATATATTTGATAGAAATCAGCAGTCTTTAAGAGGCAAAGATGATCTATTTTAACCCCAGATTTTTTAAATAACCTAATTGACATACACAACAGCAAAATGTCAATTTCAATACCACAATTAAAATACCAATAAGAGGCCAAACAGTGAAGACCATTAACCAAATGGTTTGTGTCAATAAGTGAATACTGCAGAATGCTCATAAACTGATCACACTCTACCAATATGATTTTTTATTATTACTTTAAGCCACCACATATTATTTTTTTATTTTAATTGATTTCAGATTTAAATGTACAGAAGCAACATAACTTGTATGTGTCTATGTCTATGTATGTGTGTTTCAACCCAGACATCAGTTAAATTCTGACTAGATGTCTTTATCAAATGTCACAGCCTGCCCTTTCTTTTGCCTAGTTAACTTTTTTTTTATTATAACCTTATAAAAGAAAGAGAAAGAATACTTTCTGTTGGCAATGGAAACCTTTTTTGGGAAAACCCAAAATTAGGAGAGAAGGCATCCATGCTACTTTAGATGGTGCTAGTCTCTTATTCAGGAATATAGCTGGCTTTATCAGACAGCCAAAAGTTTGACAATCCAGAGTGGAGCCTAGGATGCAGAGATCCAGTCCTACACGCCTCTTTGAAGTGTCCTTACATCCATAACCCCACACCCAGCATACTCCTAAATACCTATAGCGACTGTGTCTGTTCTCCGACCAACTAAATTACATGAACCAAAAATGTAAACAAGAAGATGAGAATCATAATAACCTAATAAAAATTAAGTCTACTTAAGTATAAAAAACCTGCAGAAATAATATCAGGTGTTGGGATAAAAAAAGTACAATTCTAAACTTAGAACAAGAACTGTAATTGTTTATAACGGTCTACATATTCACAATGATTATATATAATATTTATATGTGCTGTTTAATCTATTCTATTATTTTAGTGCTTCTGGGTTTGAGAGCTTACTTTACTTCTCATGGGATACAATCTTTCACAATTCACATTTAACCCCTAACCCTAGAAATGACCACTCCTGTTATCGCTCAAAAAATAATAGATTTATTCAATAACAACAAAGGACAAGACTGTGTAGTTCACAAGGTCTATCAAATACTGCACATCCTCATCTGAGCAATAACTCCGAAAAACAAGGGAAGTCAAGAGGTTTCACATACTGTCTCTTGTTACTGTAATTTTGTTATAAAATTCAGTGACCACACCTCAGCACAGCATCCTGCCAAAGAATCATTCTTGCAGGAGAATGAGGTTCATTTTATCACTGAAATCCGGATTTAACTTTAAAGACACTGAGTGTCGTGGGATGTAGAATTAGTTGTGAAATGCAAATTTAATTTTGTTTGTGGATTGTTTCTTCATTTTCAGCTAATTGAGGATTGTTAAACGTGATATTGTTCTCTTGAGGACACGTAAGTCTGCTTAGCAAGTATTAAAGACACATGTGCGACCATATCTGAACATGGGCCCACGATGAGGATAATATTTACCTGAATGGATGGAGAAAGAAAAGAGGAAGGCATGTTCATAGGCAGAGAGAGAAGAGGAAAGAGAGTGTAGGACAGAAAGTAGGGACCTTAAATGTTGGTACTATGACAGGAAAGGCTAGAAAGCGGATTGACACGATGCAAAGAAGGAACGTGGATAAACTGTGTGTCCAGGAAACCAGGTGGAAAGGTAGCAAGGCCAGAAAGTTAGAAGGAGGATTCAAGTTGTTTTACCATGGTGTAGATGGGAAGAGAAATGGAGTAGGAGTTATCCTTAAAAGAGGAGTTTGGGAAGAATGTTCTAGAGGTAAACAGATTATAAGACAGGGTGATGAGTCTGAAGCTGGAAACTGCAGTTGATGTTCAGTGCTGTTATTGGTCGGCAGAGGACAAAGTGGTGGAAGTTGAAAAAGAAAGAATACGGAGCAGTTTTCAGGGAGAATCAGAGACTCTGGGTGGTCAGGAAGTGCTTCCAGATGACTGGACAAGTACGGCTAATGTGATCAGGGAGACAGATGAGGAGGGTACTCAGTTTGTCATTGGGAAATAGGAAAGTGGACAAGTACACTTGGTGGTGGAATGAGGAAGTTCGGGAGCATATACTCATACATACATATACCCAACTTTTATATGTATGTATGAGTATGTATATGTAAAATTTGGGGCTGTAGAATAGGAGGAAGAGCCTTTAGCAATCAAGCTCTTCTCCAGTGGAACCAGCTCCCAGTCCAGATTCGGGAAGCAGACACCCTCTCTACTTTTAAGACTAGGCTCCAAACCTTCCTCATTGATGAGGCTTATAGTTAGTTACAGCCCTGCTGCTATAGGCTTAGACTGCTGGGGGACCAACTCCTGATGCACTGAGCCACTTCCCTCTTCTCCTCCCTCTCTCCTCTCACCGCACATTTATTTGTCTCAACTGTATGTCATTAACTTTGTGTCTTTTTTCTCCCATAATTGTCTTTTTCCCGCTCTCTGCCCCATTTCTACACATGTCTCTAGATTTGGAGCTGTCTGTTTTACAGTGCGCAGCTACTGGTCCTTCCAACCTTCCTAATGTTTTGTTGTTGCTTTTTTTGGGGGCTCTCTTTTCTCTCTCCACTTTCCACTCACCCCAACTGGTCAAGGCAGATGGCCGCCCACCCTGAGCCTGGTTCTGCTCGAGGTTTCTTCCATTAGAGGGTTTTTTCTCTCCACTGTTGCCTAGGGTTTGCTCAAGGGGGGTTTGTCGGGTTTTTCTACATATCTTTTATAGTCTTGACTTTATTATGTAAAGTGAGTTGAGATGACTTTGTCGTGCTTTGTAAATAATTTTGTTTTTGTTCTGTTTTTTATTAACATATAATATATCTGCAGTATATGTGTGCTGACATGGGGAGTTTACCTGAGATGCGATGAGATAGAGAAACTCCCCAAGTGGTGGCAGCAGGAACTGCTTTGCTTTACTATTCCGCAGATTGTCTCTCAACAGGTCAGTCAGTGTGGTCACAACCTGGAAAGTGAGAGGAGACATTTATTGCCACGGTTTTGTTGTTTAAAGTTTTTTACAAAAAAAATAAAAGAAATAAAAACAAGTATGCATGTTAAAGTTGGCTTTATGAAGTGAAACATAACAAGCAAATATGCTAGAAATTATAGAATAGTATTATAAACAGCAATGATTATTTTAATAAGGTAATTTGGTTGGTTGGTTTGTTGTATTGGATTTCAATTCACTGTAGAAAATGTAAAACTTTTCCTGCCAGTATACTTCACTTAGTGAATGTAGCCATGTGGTCACACTGCAAAGAAGGCTGCTATGACTTATAATTTCTTGTAGAGGTGTGTAGGTGAATAAGTACTCAGCCATGCTGATGGAGACATATGGTATTCATTTGTAAAGGTTCTTTTTTTTATTTTATGTTTGTTTTGCAAAATCACAACTGGACAGAACATCATAGACTAACTGACTCATCATTACCAAATTTGTGAATGCCCAAATATCTATGTCCATATAAGCCTCAAAAATCCAAAGAGGAAGTGGTAATTGTAGTATTAGTAATAGGAGTAAACTGATTTCTTGTCAGTACTTAGACATAAGCAAGGTTTTAATGACGAGATTTTCAGGAATGAGACAACAGGGGAAATATTGCTATGACACATATGCCATACATTTATACCAGAGCCACATTATTTAAAATTAATAAAACTAAAGTCTGTAAGTAGCTATACAAGTATGAATAGCAGATTAAAGGCTCTAAATTAGTTGATTGCCACAAGTGAACTATAATGTCACATTTAGCCCCGTCTCTCACAGCCCAAATGCACTAATAAGAAATAAAACACAAAACATGCAAAAAACGAATGAATAAAATAGAAAAAGAGGGAGAAAGGACAAGCATATAAGCTGGGTAGCAGAAACAACAATGTCACATAAAACTACTAAAATTCATCCATTATATGCCACCAAATTACACAGTAAAGCACACACACATTCATGTATAAACAAACATGCATTTAGAGCATCAATTATATAGTCACACATAACAAGGCACACAAATTCACACAATTATGTGAACTTCTGAGGAATGCACACCACACACAGATGCAAACACACACATGAAGACACAGAGTTAAGTATATGCAGAGACAGTCTTGCTGGCTGGCTGCTTCCTGGCATTAGCATTACTGCCAGCTTTTTCCCTCCGTGATCTGACACAAGTTATGTCTGTCTCTATTTCTCTCTCTCTCTCTCTACTTTTTTCCATCTGTTTTCTCTGTTTCCTCTATTGTTTTTGTCCTCTCAAGTTGTTTCTGCTATGCCCTGAATTGCCCTAAATTTGTACTGTATATCACATAATACTCTAATGTGTTACTCACCTCTCACCTACATGTTTATCTCACATATACCTGCTTTCACTGACTCATTTTGTCTTCTTTTTTCTTGTCTTAAGTCTGCCGTGTCCTATCCAATTATATCTTTCTCTTTCCCTGAAGAGTTCTTTCCTTTTATTTTTGCTCAAGAACCGTGATGTATCACCATGTTTAGCCATTTGTGAGTATGGTACAGTAGGATACCAGTTTGCCAATGAAACTCTAAGTCTAACCATTATTACCAATATACTTTGAGACTAAGAAGCCACAATGTTCTAGTTGAGCTTTTTTACAGGACACATTCACAGTAAAGTTGTAAAGACACTTGTGTGACAAATTTGACATGACATGTGCTGTGAAAAAAGTGCTTAGCTCTTCTGCATAGTTCCCACATTATTGGCTTCATGGTTGAGTGGGGAGTGTACGTTCAGGGGTTTGTTTCAAACTAGTCATGCAGCTGCTCTCAGGCAGAGGGGGCTAAAAAGGCAACACTGAGCAACAAGCCAGTGGGATACATACAGAAACATACATAAAGCAAAAAAAACGCTCCTCTCACAAGACATTACTATGACAGTGTTTCCACTTGAAAATTTCGCGGGCAAAGGGGTTTGGCACACAAACATTTCTGGTCGTTTATTTCTCGTGCTGCCCTTACGGTCTGTAGATTCCATGTAAGGATCAAGTAAAACTAAGTGGGTATAGATAGGATTACTGCAAGAATAAGTATCATTGCAAAAACAATAATTGCTCCTGTATGTCTCACTTGGGGCCTCAATTAAAGTTCTCTTTGGTTTGTTCCTCTACTAACTGGCTGTTTATGCTGACGGCATATACACTAATCAGACGTAACAATATGACCACTTGTGCAATTCAGTGCAATCCAAGCCAATGGATCTCTCATGAGTTCTACTTTTACAATGTTATATTTTCTCCATTTTTAGGTTGAAATGGTAGAATTATCACCTTTCTGACAATCTGTTTATTATTGAGGTCAAAGTGGGTGGTCGAGTCAACTTAAAACTGATGATTATAATCATGTAAAAGTAAATATCATGATAGAGCCACTACCACTAGCTTCTGCAGGGTTGTGTAGAGTGACAAATCACACGGCCTTTACTAAGCCAATGATGACTACGTCTAGTGGATGGCTTGCTCTCCTTTTTTGTAACAGTGGACTGGGAGTGGACTGGATGTAGGAGGGGCAGTGGATTTTTGTTACAACATCAACAAGAACTGCTTTTAGATCCTTTCGTACATATTTGTGAAACATTAAAAGAAGTGGATCGGAATGTGAACATAAAATCACTAGTTTTAAATATTTTTTAAATGTAGAGTAGGTCTGCAAGGGGGTCTACCATGCCTGCACTATTGTAGTGGTAACACTGTATTATCATCTCAGCATCAGCATTCACTTAAATTAAATAATGCACAAAAAAAGCGCACACAGAAAACATCAAACACTTAAAGCACATGCAAAAACAACACTTACATAGTGACATGGAGAATCATGCGCACACAATTTTGACTGTAGTTACCGTATATGTTCACTTGTAACAAGGAAGGAACTGCACATGACTTTATAGCCAATGTAAGGTTTGTTTCTTATGAGTTGAAAAAGGTGACTAGGTTGTGAAGTAGTGTTGCAATCAAAGGTAACATTCTTATCTTCAAGCACCAAACAGCTTTCCGGCTAGATTTATTTAATTTCTTACTGATAACATTTTACTGAGGTGAACTAAGTCTGACGCTTGCAAAATATGTGTATAATATGTTCTGACATGTCCCATATAACCAATACGTTTCTACCAGTACATTCTTTATGTTAACTGATGGAACAAGACAACTAACTGCATGGCTAAAATATACATGGCTACTAAATTTATTTAAACAGCTTTATTATTAAATTCAACGCCTAATGTAAGAGATGTTTATTGTACAGCAGGTTTTAAAAACTTTCTACTGCAATGCAACGGAACTGGTTCTCTTTTACTTTTAAGAGGTATTCACAAGTGCCTTAAGTAGCATCTTGCTGCAGTCAGTGTCCTCTGTATGCACGTTTCTGAAGATTGCTGTAAGCCTTTTGAATGTAAGATTCTATATTCCCATAAAGCAAACTGCACAGTCTTCTTATTTTGGCTTTATTAATGGCTTAAAAAACTTAATAAAAGCCAGAGAAACATTCTTCCTTTATAGATGAACTATATCTAGCATGTATACAAAAAACAGCAAGCTTATGTTGCTAGCATTACCCAGAAAATGTATTCTGAATTCTTTTAAGAAGATACAGAGAGAGACAGAAACGAAGACAGGGAAAGCAAAGAGAAAAAGGAGAAGTCACATGAAAGACAATAAACTGAGAGTGAGAAAGAAAGAGTGAGACAGACAGAGAGATAGACAGGGTATGTATCTGTGTGTGTGAGTGTTGGTTGGGGGTAATCGAAGCATATAGCAGTTACCATGGTAACTAAGACCAGCCCTGACACTCCAATCAGCAGGACTGCAGCAGGAGAACCCCTGCTGAGACAACACACACACACACACGCGCACAAACACGGAAACAGAACAGAGGACTCCATGTTTAGGACCCCTGCTGAATACACACACATAAGTATCTCAAAAAAGCCCTTGGACTTAAAAATGCACACACACAACCCCTGCTGAGTCTACAGATGGACACGCACTGACATAGACACAGGCAGATTGGCACACAGGCACAAGTATTCAGCTTTGTCCTTTGCTGAACAATTTGTCATCCCCCGACAGTTGCATAGAGTTAAGGGGGCAGCAGGAAAAAAAAAATCCGCCATTTGTCTTTAATAGCAGTGCACCGAAAAAACAGTTATGTCACAGCCGGCCATTTTGTAAATCACTGTGACGCGTAACAGTAAAGTGTCAAAAAAAGTGCCGAAAAACAGAAACGAGGAACATGAGCAGGTGTGGGACCTGAACTACTGCAGGCAGATGAGTTTCATTCAAATAAACAGATGTGATCAAAAAAGTAGAGACAAAGAAGAGTTATGAGAGGACAGGCAGGAAAAAAGTGTGACAAAAGGTTTGTTAAGGATGAAAAGATAAATTGTCATACACCCTTCACTTAAAGTAGCTTTAGAAATAGTTGATGTCCTTGCCTGAACTATGCCTTGTAGTTATGGTAATTCTATCACAGAGGTCTGCAGAGTTCCTTGGTTTTTGTCCCCACATGCAGTGTAACCTTGTGGGACCGTAAAATCACAGCTGTGTACCTAAACTACGCCCAATCAATTTAAAAGGCCACATGTGTACTCCAGTCAAATTTTATGCATAAAGAAATATGCCTGACCACATTTTAGGGTGTTAAAGCATGATAGCTTTTGATTTATAACTTATATCTTAGAGTACAAACAGGGGTTCTAATTTTTTTCTAAAACCACCCTCTGTACAGCAGTGCATACAGCAGTAGCATCACTCAAAATAATATTATGGTGATACAGTTGCTATTAAAAAGCTAAGAATTCAAGGCAGCATATACCAAACACAACATGATACACACCAGGTGGTTTTAATGTTGTGGTGGACAGGGTGCACTGCAGCTTGCAGCATAGAGAGTTGTGGAGACAGAGTGTGCATTCTGACCCATGGGGTATTAAGGCATCACTGAGGCTAATGAAATTCTTGAAGGTACTTAATGCCACCTGTTGGTCTACACTAGAACTAGTTATTAAAAGAAGACAGAGAAGTTTTTTCCATTCTCAACTCATTTAAGGGAGTTTGAGATAAAAATCATCAGTTATTGTAGACAGTGGAGAGCATAAGGACTAATAATTTCCAAATAAAACTTTTTGTAGGTGTCATTTTTCAAAAATGACATGCAACCACAAAAACAAATACAGTAGGTACAAAATTATAGCTATTGTATGCAGTATTGCTGTTATGCTAAATGTTATGGTCTTATGCACATATTCATGTTTTGTGTGATATGCTTATGATGGGCACCTGCTGGTATGTGTCGCTACCTCGTGGTGCAAATTAGTATTGCATGTATAAAAATCTAGTTTGGAAATTCTCTTTTGTTAATGAACACATCAGTGTGGTTTTAACCATTTACCTTAATTTGAAGTAAAAATTACAACATATTGTTTTAGTTTAGGTTCACTTCTTATTCATTTCATACTTTTTGTATGGTCCCAAATGTAAAATTGCAAGGAAAACACTGTAGATTGTAAATTTCTAGTTTATAACATGTCAGAGGGACAGTGTGTGTTACGAACCTCCGAAACAGGACAATCTTCTTCAAGTTCAGTACAGTGCAGAGCCAGTAAGCCCATAACTCTCAGCACCTTACTCCGCCTGGAAAACATTTTTAATGAAAAAATTAAAATTGTGGAAATCTTTTAGCAACACAATTATCACTCCTCCAGACGACTATAAGGACAATGTGTTTTTTTAATTTCAGTTTGTTGCTTTATTATAACAATTTACGCCTATAACTTGCATTTTTTGTGTGTCTGATGTGTCAGTGTAATTGAGGGGTTTAAATGTGGTAATAGTTACAGTTCAGCTACATGAAAGATTATTCTAGTTTACTGGAACACTAAGTGCTCAGTAACTCCCTTCCTTAACATTCCTAAAAAAGGTGTACACACACACACACACACACACACACACACACACACACACACACACAGATACACACACACACACACACAGAAGAATACATACATAATGTACTTACACATCCCAATTAGGAGTTTGTCGTAACTGCTGGGTCAAAACTGGAAGCTGAAAAAGCGAGGGAGAGGGTTAGTCTGACAGAAAATAATAGAGGAAGAAAAATACTAAATTAAGAACTTAATCTACAAAAAAATACACACTACCATTCAAAAGTTTGGACACACCTTCTCATTTAATGGTTTTCCTTTATTTTCATGACAATTTACATTGTAGATTCTTACTGAAGGCATCAAAACGATGAATAAATACATTTGGAATTATGTAGTAAAGAAAGAAGTGTGGATTAACTCAAAACAGGTTTTATATTTTCGATTTTTCAAAATAGCCGCCCTTTGATTTGATTTCAGCTTTGCACACTCTTGGCATTGCCCCTGTGAGCTTCAAAACCATTACAGGTAGTTACCTGTAATGGTTTTGACTTCACAGGTGTGTCGTGTTAGGGTTCATTTGTGGAATTTCTTGCCTTAATGTGGTTGGGACCATCAGTTGTGTTATGCAGAAGTCATGCAGAAATGAGAAGGTGTGTCCAAACTTTTCACTGGTAGTGTACATACAGTATGTGGCCGAAAAGAAATCGGTCAATAATCGAAAGTTATTGTTTTGTAAATTTTGTTATTTTTAAAAATACATTCATAGAGATGTATCCAGATGTATCCTTAGCTTTAGTCTCATTCCAGGGAGAACAAGCACTATTATACTACCATCTAAAATATTAGTAATACAACCACAAAATAGACCTAATCATAACCTACTAATATTCATGGGACTTTATTTTGCCAAACTAATCTTAAGTAAATCCAAATTTTCCTACCAGTGTTGAGTTAATCAGTTTGTTAGCAATCACTTTATGCCCAGCCACACAGCAGAGGTAATGCAGCAAGCTGAGTCCAGACCGAGTGACTGTGGAGGAAGGAGGATGAGCAGCGGAGCAAGAGGGAGGAGAAGACGGACGTTGGTCTTCAAGGGATGAACAGAGTTGAAAAATAAAGACTCTCCACTGTTCATCACTCTGGGAAAGCAGCTTCTCCACTGGAGGGAAGGTGAGAGGAGAGGAGAGGATGAGGTATACTGAGATGAGTGTCTTGACACTAAGATTACCTGTATACTGACAAAACCTCTTTGTATTGTTGTAACTCAAAAAAATCTACCTGAAAATGCTGGTACACAAAGGGTTTTAGGATCAAATCGCACAGGAGGACTCTTAAGAATCTATGAAACAGAAACATATCATAGTTGATTCAGTTCGCACATAGCTAACAAGTTTGTATATAAGCATTTTAGTATAGTGTAAAAGATTTCAAGCTGTTACCAATGCAAATGTAAAGTCATGTAAAAAATTAGCACTCCCTTATTTTGCAATGACAAAAAAAATGGTAAAAGTAATAACAGAATTTGACATTGCACTAGCTGAATGTGCAGTGCTATCATGTTAGGTTTAGGGTTAAGTTTGAATCCCATTACACTGAACGTCTTGTAGGGGAAAAAAGATGATATTCGCAATGGAAGACCTACAGCTCTAAAGCCGGGGACACCCGAAGACAGGGACAGAGAGGGAGAATCACAACTACTGGAGAAAAAAGAGTTAAAGTCACACAGTGGTGATATATAAATGTGGGGTGAGAGGAGGAAAGTGTCTCAGTGCATCAGGGGTTGGTCCCCCAGCAGTCTAAGCCTACAGCAGCAGGACTAGAACTAACTATAAGCTTTATCAAAGAGGCAGGTTTGGAGCCTAGTCTTAAAAGTAGAGAGACTATTAGCATCTGATGAAAATTTATATCTGTACCTTGGGGTTGGCTATGATTGGAGACACAGTCAGATCAGAGTCAGTGTAGAGAAGAGATCTGACACATGATGTTACGTCTGTACCAGCGCTGACCTAGGAGTCAGGTAAAAGAAAAATAAGAGAACAGCCGAATCAATTTCAGCAGAAGTGAGAACAGGAATTTGCTGTATGCAAAGGCTTATTTACATTAATATGTAGGGAAAAAATGCACCTTTGTGGACTAGTTTCCCGTTTTCCCTTAACCCTGTTTTTGGTACTTTACATATATTATTATTAACATGGAAAACCTCCCTATTCTCACCATATTCAGTGCAGCGCCACTAACCTTAAGTACTGGGTTCTGGTTTGGAGTTTCTGAGGTACTACAGCTCCTCCTTGAGTTAGCACAAGAGCTACAAAAACAATGAAAAGAGAATATCAATTTAACTGCTAATTGGTCATGGCTAGCAGTTAGATATAATACACACATTAAGCCCCTCCCCTGTAACTTTGTTTACGGCGTACTGTGTTTTAATGAGGATAGATGTGTAAGTACATGCCACATATGCTGTCTTTTCTTTAAGGTATGTGTAGATCTGCATCCAAAATTAAAACTTGTTATGATATACAAAAAAAATTAATTAACAAGTCTATGCAGTGGCTTACTAAGTAAAACAAATACACAACCATCGCAACAACCTAATGAACTTAGAACACCCGAGCAGAACAAGAAGACAGACTGAATAATTACCTGAGCAGAAAAATGGCTTCAGTGTTGTCCTCATCAACACCACTTTTTGGCCTGAACTCTGACACATTATCTAGAAGCGGAAGCACAAAAAACGAGTATGGTGCATGTTGGTCGCCATAACTAAATTATGTCCAATTAATACGTATTACACCCTGACACACACATATACACGGTCTACAGTACATACATTATACAGGAGACCTTATGTGTGTACAGTACTGTAATACAGTTAGATGTAGTTTTTGGCACATCTGCTGAGACCCAGTTAACTTCTCATCGCATGTCTTCCCCTCTGCCTCTCCTCCCCTTTCCCATCCCACCTCCTTATCCAAGCCTAGTTCTTACTTAGGGATCCACGGGTTGTTTGTCTGGAAGCTTGTTGGCCATCACTCTCTCTGTCAGATGGTCTGTCAGTGGTTGTCTGTGATGAGAATTCTTTCTTTGAAAATCTGGGGATTGGCTGGGTGATTGCAGAGTTGCAGCTGGGAAACTCATCGGACCGTCCTAAAGGGAAAGGGCATGGCATCCTTGTATGCCTGCGGAGGTATTGAAAGAACAAACACAAAGAAACTAAAAAATGGAGCAAACGGAATAAAGTGTTTTGATCCAACTTTATGGTAATTCTGTTGATTATTTGTTGTACCTTGAAATTCTTTACCATTAAATAAAAAAATCAACATCTATAGTATCTCTATCTATAAAAATATACTGTATCTCAAAATATTATATATTGAATGCCACATTCTATGTATCTACATGTACATGTACGGTACATAACGTGTTCATTACTAGACACACAAATATTTTAGAACACAGTAGCAGCTGTAAAATCAAAGAAATTATAATAAAATAGCAACTCACTTTAGGCTAGCTGGAGCAACTCCCTCAGTGCCAACCTCTTCCTCTTGGTCACTATATTCATCTTCGTCTTCTCCTTCATGTATATCATCTTCATCTTTCAATACCTGTGTCCAGAAAGGATGATCCAGCAACTCGGGCCAGTTCATTCTAACAAAAACGACAAAAACTAGACATCAGGACATAGTACAAAAAATAACTATTAAAATGCATTTATTGTTAAAATTCAATATCAAAGGCTTTCTTTAATTATAGACTTTTAAATGCACAACACAATGTAAAATTTCAAAAAACATTCAAAAATTTGATTAATTCTGTTCGGTAATGAATCTGCAATGTCAATAGAAGTTACTGTACAAGAAAATATAAGTAACATGAGAACAAGCAACAAACTACAACTTGCTGGTTGTATGAACGGTATAATTATAATCAACAGTAATGTGGGTATTTATAAACCAGACCTCATGTTCGGGTCTTTGTTGAGCAAGCCATTCAGAAGATTCTGGAAGTGCTCACTAGGAGGACTGTCTGAAAAGATGAACAAAAAGCAAAGAAGACAGCATCATTAAAAACTAAGCAACAGAACAGCAAAAGGCGAGACACACTTACCCTGAATAAGGCATCAAACCGCTAACCAAGCTCTATTTTGCCTTAACTTTGTACAGCGGTCTAAAGTAAGCAAGTCAACAGCCCTGCAGAGTGTAATGTGGCAATTCAGAGCTTCCAGGGCAACATTTTAGAATGAACGGATCATCTGACTTCAATGGAAGTTTATAACACAGACAAGCAAGCAAATCATCCACATTCCCTTAAGAAACATAACAGCTTTGTGCATTTTCATTACACAGTAAAAATAAAGATTTAGGACACAGACTTTGCATGTCAGAGTGTGCATCATTACCCATCTGTCTGGGAGGTGGTGGTTCCTGGTGTAAAATCATCTCTTTCAGTTCAGTGTAGTCGTCTGAATAGAACGGAGGTTTACCTGGAAATTGACAATAATTTGACTACAACATAAGTCTAGTATATTGAAACACTGTATTTTGCTGTACTGTTTTGTCTTTATGTTTTTCAGTTTTACACAAAACATTTTTCCTAATTTTCTTAGTTATCATTATCATAATCAATAGGAATTACATGTATCCAGCTTAGTCACACTTGTGCACTTCATATTCAGTATGAGCGTTTGTGTTGTTGTGCATGTGGGTACCTGTGTACATGAAGTAGAGTACACACCCCAGGGCCCAAAGATCAGATCGCACACTGGTCTCAGATCCCTGCCAAACTTCTGGGGCACTGTAAGTAGGGGAACCTGAAAAAGAACATATTGTATATATAGAAATTGAGTAAATTGTCAAGGTCAATATAATGCCTGATAATGGTAAAGTACTTCTTTAGCTCAATAATTTGTCATACAGTATAAATCCTTCATATTGTACAGTGTTTTTTGCTGTGAGGTTATGATATAATTTCCATATCGTAAAAACAGCTATAGTAGTCTATATCCTTGTTTTTGAATGGACTAAAATCTCCAAATAATGTGATAAACAGTGACATGCAAAAAGGCTGGTGCCACACACATATTTAAGAGTGGATAGCCTTCATCAAAAAAATAAAAATACTTGTGTAATTTGTTTATTGGGTTCCTCTTATCTAGTTTTAGGATTTGAACTAAAATTGAAATTCATGTAAATCATGGCAGAGGAACAATGGTAACAAACGCATTTAATTCAGAAGTTTTCATCATCATAAATGTTTTCAGGAAAATGACTCAATCTTGCCCCATTGTCGATATTAATATTAACAACAAGGCAGCATGGGGATTGACAGGTTAACCCTGCTTCCTTGCAGCTAGAAGGTTTTCAACCCTCGCATTTCAAGTTTATTGATGACTGCGAATTGCCCATACGTTTTCAATGTGTGAATAAATGGTTTCCTTGTGTATGTACATTGCTTATAAAAAGTTTTACTCCCTTGGATATTTCACCCTTTTATTGACGTTATCAATCAATCATGGTCGATTCAGGTGGCGACATTGACAAAAAAATTAAACCTATATCATTACATAGTAATATCAGTTAAATAAAAATATCTAAGACGAAATAAGAGTTTGCATAAATATACACCTAACCCCCCCTTTAAAATGACAGACCTAATCCAACAGATGTCCAGCCAATTGGTGCTAGTGAAATGAGGATCAATTTTGTGCAGTGAATATGTCTCAAGTGACTGCAGTATAAAGACACCTGTGAGTGGAAGGACCAGTTACCAGTCTAAGTATTTCTGGCATTACAACATGATGACAAAAGAACACTCCAACAACTCAGGGAACAGGTCACTGAAAATCATAAGCCAGAGGATGGATACAAAATGAATCTCCAAGGAACTAAACCTCGCCTGGAGTTCAGTGAAATCCATCATCAAGAAATTGCCTGGGTTTGCAATAGTCAAGTGGATCGATGGACATGGACAATGTGAAAAAAACGTTTTTTTTACTTTTAGTTCAGCGCTCGTATTTAAAACAAAGATGAACATCTTGCCTTGTAATCTTTTTCTCATGTTCTCAAACTTCTCCTTGCCCTCTCCATCTCCATCTCCTGCATCATTAGATGTAGAGAGCAAGGTAAAGAAACTCTCCAGTGTCTCTCCCTCTGCCTTGGACAAACAGAAGTTGCCAAACTTCAGGATGCCGCTACCATCCAATAAGATCTATGGGTAACAAAATGAGAACATTGTACTCATTGGGTAATGAGAACTTTATACTGTTATTCTTACATTCAGTACATAGATATATTGCCAACCTTAGCAGGGGTCAAGTCAGAGTAAATGATTCCTAAATCATGTATGTGTTTCAGTCCTTGAACCAAGTCCCATCCAAATCCCTTCACTACATCCTCTGGAAGCCATCCATCCTGATTCATCACAGACTGCAAGGAACCACCTAACAGAGAGTCGAATAGACAAAGAGCAAAAGGTCAAAAAAACAGACAAGAGGGCAAGCATGAGAAAGGTAAAAAAATTACATAAAACAATACTGACACCTGCAATTTTTAAAAGCCAGTTATCCACTCTGCTTATTAAAACAAATGTCTTTACAATCTATAATTTAATAAACCCCAAGGTAAAGGTAAGCCGCAACATTTTATCTTTTCTTATTGTCTAACAATCGGTTAACTGTGAAACCGGTTCTTTCTAATAATGCGTTACTGATTATCAGGAGTGTCAGACATAATTACTGACCTGTAAGGAGCTCCACCACCAACCAGAGGTGGTTACTTGTCTCATACCATTCATGAAAGCGCACAACGTTCTGATGATCCACATCATGGCAGAGACGCACCTAATAGGACCCAGAAACAACGTCACGTATACAGTAGTTATCGATTACTAGAAGGTTTCAAAATTCTTCAAAACTTAATTTGTATGCAGTATCCTGAAAACTGGTAGACAGTTGTGGAAAGGGTTAGTAAAAATCAGTCATTAAATTGAAAATGGACGGCTCAAATGATGATGTTAAATCATATTTAAACATTTACTGTATTTTATAGTTTACATAAAAATAAAACTGTAAAATAAAACAAATTTCAGTGACTATCCTACATGGTTAGTTATGTCAGGTCTTTTGGCTTTGTCAGTGCAGTGAATGGCGACGTAGTTGAGGTGGCCCTTCCTTCTTCCTTTATAGACAACAGAGTTATTGCCTGACCCAAGCTCCTCATACAGGATGAAGTTGTCCATCTGTTGTGGGGAAAAACATATTGTAAGAGGCTGAGTAAACAAAGTGAATAAAATTACAGTTTTCTACCATGGAACAAAAGAAATAACATAAAATTCATCATACAATTATAAAAGGACATTATAAATGTTATACATGTTGTAATGATATCCACTCAGCACGTTAGTAGATTAGTAGATTACATAATTAACTCTAATATTGTATGAGTTGTTAAATATTATTTCGATAGAGTAACAGTTTGCGGTAACGTTGCTGTGCCCGACTCTGACAGCTCGTCAAACTGAGTTTTTAATTAATTTCCACAGCTCATTTTTATAGGAACATGTTTGAACATGTTTCTTGTAAACTTACCGTCACTGTGAAGTTAGACGCTCATGACAGACGCTCGGTCTTTATGCGGCGCTTCAATCGCTTGTAAAAAGTAAACACATAAAAATGAATTCATGGAACTGCCTGCAGTTATAAACACAGAGTAAAACACATTCAAAGTGCGATTTATTCCGAGTTACCCTCGATCTAACAGACACAACATCGCGCAATTTGTCAGCGGAAATACGTTGGGCCACACAATTCCAACTGAAAGAGGGAAGACTGGAATTCTTTAGAGAATGAAAAGAACAAATCCACCGACAAGACTCCTCAGATCGGTAAAAAATGATATGATGTTGCCTCATTCACATGTTTCGCCCAAAACATTTATTTATTTTTAAAGGAATAATGGTTTTCACGAGATTACCTCCAAAATGGTATATCCCTGCGTTGCTAGGATACAAGAGTGAATACAACAGACAGCATGGACCAGAGCACGGGAAGTGTTGGATCCCAAAGCTCGGGAGCAGACAGATGAAGGTGGTTGTTTGGGGATGACAGAAAGCAAATGGTTAGCAATCCACAGACATTTTTAAGGATATTAAAGTTCAATCTACAACAGTGAAGAAACCCAACATGACTGTAGTTATAATTCCTACACCATAACAAAACCCTGACATCAAAGATGACCCTTAGCTCATTTTGAGTATTTAATTATTGCATTGGTGTACAGAGCTCCATACATTTCGCCTAGAAAATACCAAAAGCACAAACATACAAGGTTACAAAGATTCAGATTTTAAGACAGTCTCAGTTGATTATTTGTATATAGAGAATAAACAACAGGGGTCAGCTGAAACTGTCAGTGCAGAAAACTTGAAATGATAAACCTTCTAACCTTTATTGTTATTTACAGATGCTAAGAGTAGCATTTCCTGCAACAGCATTTTTTTCTACAATATAGAAACATATCCTACATTATATTATATACTATATCAAATTTGAAAATTTCACATTAAATTAATAAGTAATTGGGTTGAAAAAAATTAAGTAGCGAAGCTCCAGACCTTGCATTCATCAGATGCCCCACCGAGACATTTTGACCTGCACTTTTAAACAACTAAAACACTCATGCCAGAGAATCTAAGAGGCAAACTAAAAGCTTGTCGTACAAGTAGGATGGTACAAGACCTTGTAATAATTTATCAAGTAGAAAAACTCTTAGCTCAAACGCCAAGTAAAAGTCCAACAAGGCTACTTCTCAAAAAGTACTTCACTACAAGGAGAAGTGCCTTTTATTTTTTATCTACAATGAAGAACAAAGTGCATGATCTAAATGGTATTTCAAAAAATATATATATATATATAGTATTAACACAAAAAGCAATTCCTCTTGGTATTAACCAGACCGAGTTACTGATGGACATTGAACACTACTTTGCAGCACTAGGTAGTGGTTGGTGCTGACATCTCACAGCTAGAATCAGTTTAAATCCACTGGCTGGTTGTGGCCTTTCTGTACAGAGTTTGCATGTTCTCCTCGTTCTTACATGTTAGGTGACTCTAAATTGCCCATAGCTGGGAATGGATTTTGAATGAATGTCTCTCTTTGTCAGTCCTGAGACTTTGAAATGGATAAATGAGTAAAGGTAACCACTGCCTGAATGGATCGATGAGGACACGAGAGTTCGGTTTCTGAGCTGCTTGGTGCAAAAACAGCACAGCTGCAAATGTGCACAAATTCTAATCGTTTTATGTAATAAAAGTAGTTTGTCCAGATAATAAAACAAAATTATCAGATGATTATATTTTGCATCATTAATATTTAATCTTATGTGTAAATGTGTAAAGTAGCTATAGCTGCCAAATAAATGTAATGGAGTAAAAGTAATGTATGCAAGCAAGTAAGTAAAGTAGGTCTACAAGTAAATCAGAATTGTTCTTTAGTACATAAGCCCTAAAATAAAATAGGTTTTATTGTATTAGATAGTGTCAAAATTAAAAAGAGAACAACATCAACAACTCATACTTGATGTCCCTTGTCAAAATCAGATTGGTGAAATGTTGGTGCAACAGGCACTTGTTAAATATTTCCTATAGCTTACATGGTGAAATGCTGTGGCAACATCTGCTGGAGTCATTTGTCTTGAAGACTCGTGAAGACAGCATGTCGATAGTTCCACCTGCTGGTATGACAGCATATTATAGTAGAACTGTAGCTACACCATTGAATTGAATGTTTATGGTCTCTGAATTTCTTTCGCCTCTCGCTCATCCTTCACAGTCTGTTCCTCTTCTTTCCCTTCCTCACTCTCTTGTTTAGTTCTTCCTCACGCAGGGATAATGTTTCTGTGGGGGTGTGTATAATTTTGCTAAGGATCATGAATGAACACAAAGGGCTGAATAGAGAAAACTCATTGCCATGGGGCAGTTTCCTGGGTGTGAGGATAATTCTCCATGGTTACTAGCCAAGAGTGATGTAAATAGTTGAGTAACTGTGAAATTATGGGATGCCTGGTAAAAAGAGAGTATAGAAACAAGGAGGCAGGAAGAGAGGAGACAGTGTTAAAAAAACAAAGGACAGAGATCTTCAATGAGACAAAGTTATGTAAGTGGACAAACAGTAGAATCCAAACTGCTGAGCATGCTGCCTGTCTCTGATCTGACAGCATGTACAAGTCATGTCCATTGTGCTGTAATTTTTGGAGAAGAGCTTGGTTCTTGTTCAGTTTCCAGTAGCTCACACACACACACACACACACACTAGAGACAGTCAGATAACACTCGGACTGAAACTGTTGATCCACAGTTAAGTGTGTTCATTGGAAGAGTGTAGTCAAATTGTAGGACTTAAAATGAACTTGGGGTCTGTCAGATGTATTTCAGTCTATTCATTCACTTGTACTGGTGCCATGGATACAGTGCTGTTTTTTAATGAAGGCCTGAATGATCCAGAACCCCAGTAAGCAGACTGACTGGCTGCAGGCTTGAAAGAACAGTCATCTAAACTTTATTCTGACATTTACCCTATAGCTTTCAAAAACAGACAAGAGTGCAGAAATCTTGTTTGTTTTTCAGTTTTATGAAAGGGGAGGTTTTGTCGTGTTTACATAAAGTATCTGTTATTACCACACGCCTCCTTACTGTGTCCAGCTCGTGGTATATTTGCTGCTGTAACAGGGACAGCAATTTCCAATACCTTTTCATTCTTGATTCACAAAACAACACCTCACCATGAACAACCATAAAACATTTAAATTAATGTACCCACCACAGTGGTAGTTGTTAGTGAAGGCCAGTGAAGGCAAATCTCAATTCAGAACATTTTTGTTACTAAAGGAGTCTAATGTTTTTAAAAAGGATGACCAGGAAACATCAGAATGTAATATTTATCTAAATTGCTGTTAAGCCGAGCTCTGAGATTTATTTGGACTGACATCTGCATTCACTGCACTTCTTCCGTAAACCCTATGAGAGTTTGCAATTTTTAAACAAAATTGGTGGTTTATAGCTCTATTTACTGTTCCAGTACAATTAAAAAGAGTAAGCACTTCTTAAATAAAATAATTTTACTAATTCTTTACTTTTTTAAAAAATGTAAAAAAACTTTATAAATGACATGTAATTAACACATCTAGTACTCATACATCCATCTATTATCTGTCACCACGTATCTTGTTCAGGATTGCAGTGGGGTTATATAAATATAGCTGTCATTGGGGGAGGCTGAGTCTACCTTGGACAGGTGCTGAAAAAAATTGATTCCTAATTTCATAGTAGTGTAGCTTTAGACAATTCTTCAGTAGGACTTTTATACAAAATAGAGAGGCTGGGATCTGTAGGGCTACATGCGTTTGGCTGCTATAGTTCATAGGTCATGTTGTGATTACCATCATAAATCTATTTCACTCACCTGTTGCTCTGGCCGTCTTTGTACTCACATTAGAATCTTAGGTCAGGACTGTGTCTCCATGTAAAAGTTTAATGTAGACGAGATGTTTGCTGCAACAGTTACAAAGACAAACAGTAAAACGATAGAGCCTCAAGCTTCAGTTACAGTGTGTTGATACGGAAGAAGGACAGAAACGAAGAAGGAAGGAGAGAAGTTAGTAGAGCTCGTGGGTCGTGCTGTCTTAATGATTCCCCCTCCGCTGTAGAAGTGAACAGGGTCTGTTAACTGTCAGAGAGGAAGAGAAAGGGAGCAGAGCAACTACATCCTTTCTAGGTCTAAAGCTGACTTTGGTTTGTTATTGTTAAACTTAACATATGTATATAATTATTGGCATCTTTCGGTGATACCATGGTACAATTGAGTGGAAAATCTTACATTCCCATTTTTGAAAATGGCAAAAATAGTAAAGTAGTAGTTGGTACCATGTAAAGCCACCTTCGAATCTTTCACTGACAAGTTGAGAGAGTGGAAAGGCCATGTTAAAATATTCACCTCATGTAAACCATTTCTAATTTGACACTTCTTTGTCCTTTCCATAGTTGTCATTTTTAGCTTTTTGACTGATGGTAGGAGGCTTTGCTTTAAAAACTTATGATGTTGGTCTGGATTTCTTCTTCCATTCACTTTCGATCTTGTGATCTTCCACAACGTTTTGCTGTGGAAACGCTGTTCCTCTCATCAGAGGCAAAGTTGTTTTTTCTTGCCACACACCTGTTTGAAATTCTGAATTAGGAAAAAACTGGTTAATATTTGTTCGGATGAAACCACATACAAACAACAAAACTCATTCGTTTTTTTCGTGCTTCTTCCATTTCTTGTTTCTGGTCTTCAAAGTTTAGAGTTTCTTCTCATCTTTATCAATGTTTACCAGATTTATTCTGAATTATCCTGAAAGCGGATTTCCTGGTTCCATCTTCCATCCTAACTGCCCCTGGTGATCTAACGACTTCTAATTTAAACACACCTTGTGTCACTCACCAAGCATTAAGTGTCTTTTTATTCAGACACCTGAGTTTACAGGTTTTCTGATTATTAAATATAATAGAACTTTTTTTAACTCACATTGCTATTTTAGCAAAAGGGGATGCATTAAATAAATGAAGGAAAGAACATCAGGGTTTTATGCACATATAAAAATATTTGTTAAAAGTCATAATTTATTTCCATGGCCTGTTTTCTCTGTGGTTTATGCAGTCCTTCTTATTTTTTTATACTCTGCTGCTTAAAATAAAAAAAATTATGTTTTAGGAAGCATAGCACCACTTTTACTCTGGTAATTCTGTCTAAGCTTCATTTGGGTAGAAAATTTAGTTTTTTTAAAGTAACAGTGAGAAAGTCCTCGCTTATAGATTCATAAATGTATGGCCTTTTATTAGTGTACTAAAGTCCTGTGTTGAGCACATAGCTGAACACTGACTTTGAACTAAGAAAGAATTTGTCATTGGATTGGATGCTACATAAAAGATGACAACTTTCAGGGTATAAATGATTAAAAACGCTTTTATATTTTTACCCAGTCAGAAAGTGCTACTCTTTTTATTTGAGTATCTGTGCAGTTATTTGTTTAAATCACATGTGCTGTTATACAGCTTTTCTTACACAGCATAGTATAGCATTTCTCATAGTTAGTGGAGTCGCATTTCGTGTGATTCAGCTTAGGTTTATTTGTGTCAATTTCCATCCTAACGTTTCTTTGGGTTGGATTTTTCCATTGCTGCAGAGCAGTTGTAGGGACATGTTTGTAAGTCCAACAGCTGGCCAATAGAGGGCATCCTGTCCTATCCAATAGGGTTCCAGCAGAGTTAAGGACTCACTCTGTATTCTGATAGGTAGTAGAATTGAGTATTAATCCCAGAACATTTTATAGATTCTGAATGTTATCTAGGTGCACTGTGGGTCCATTCCCCCTAAATAAAAACTTAATGAAAATATTATTGCTAACAAATGTTGTACTGATTCTCTCAATCTGTCTGTACAGATGTGTGTAACAGAACCAATCCTTGTGAGCACTGCGCCCACTGAAGGAATATAGTCCACGCCAAACGGTTAATGGTCCAAAAGTTGCTACTTTATCAGTCTCATTGTGCGTTCACTTACACACAGTCACATCAGCACTTCACTTTCCGTCTTTTTCCTTCCGGTTTTGTGATGACTAAAGGACATTCATTTTATCTCAAGATAAATTATTAGATTATTAGGGCAGTGGAGTTGCACTGGAGTGCCTTATAAGAAGAGGTGGTTCTAAAGTTTTGGCCAACCAACTCTTAATATAATGCACTACTAATACTAATATTGTATTATTTATTAGATATTATTTTGATACAGTAATTGTCTGATTGGTGTATATTGTCCCACAACTTTAATCATTTTAACGCAATGTGTGAAATATACCACATGATCACAACCACGGTAACGTTGCTGTGGCTGCAGCTTGATTATCGGTCAAGCCAAATGTGGCCCAATTAATTTACACAACTCAATATTATAGGTACATGTTTGAAACACATTATCGACTTTTAACGTGTCAAACAACATTTATTATTAATTTCTTTATTATAAGCTGTTAGAAGCTAACTGTTAGGAGCTAAATTAGAAGCTAACTTAACCGTTAGTCTTTCTTGGTCATTGAATGGCTAAAGCATTTTCTTGTTTCCTTGTAACAAGACAACACATAAAAATAAATACATGTTAACAGCATTAAGTTATACAGAGTTAAACACTAAATTAAATTAAAATTACATTTATGTTTGTTAATTCTTGTTAATTTCTATTGAACTTAATCACACCAAGTGCGATGACTCAGCGGAAGAAGGGTGGGCCACGCGATTCCAACTGAAAGAGGGAAGTCTGGAATTCTTCAGAAGATGAAAAGACTAAATATACCGACATGACTTATCATATCAATTAAAGGATTGCACTTTCAAACATGAAATGTTGCATACACGTATAGCGCAAAACATTTATTTTTAAAGGAATAATTGTTTTCAAGAGATTACCTCCAAATGGTATGTCCCTGCGTTGCTATGATATGAGGGTGAATACAACAGACAGCATGGACCAGAGAACGGGAAGCGTTGGATCCCAAAGCTCGGGAGTAGACAGATGAAACTGGTTGTTTGGGGATGACAGAAAAATGGTTTTCAACCAAAGGATATAAAGTTCAATCTACCACAGCTGACCACACATTTCACCTCGGCCAATACAGGCAGAACTGAAGAGGCAGGGACAAGAGTGGAGAAACCCAACATGGCTGTAGTTATAATTCCTACACGATTCGCACAACATCGATAACAAAACCCTGAAATTGCCCTTAGCACATTTTTGGGTATTTAATTCATTGCATTGATGCACAGATACTTTTTTGTCTAGAAAATGTTCCTAAAACACGGTTCCAAGGATTCAATGTTAGGAAATGTTAAGACAGTCTCCGCTGGTTTTTTGTATATAGAGGATGAACAACAGGGGTCAGCTGAAACTCTCACAGTGTAGAGAAATTGGAAATGACAAACGTTCTATAACCTCTGTTACTTTCAGATGCTGAGAGTAGAATTTCCGGTGAGGGCATTTTATTCTACAAAATAAATGAACATATCCACATAAGTTATATTATGTACTATATCAAATAAAATTAGAAAATAACACATTCAATAAATAAGTAGTTGGGTTGAACACAAATTAAGTAGTTAAGCTCCAGTCCTTGCTTGAGATCTACTTAACTTTAGGCCGTTGAAATATGATCAGCAAAGAAAGAACGTCTAAGGAAAAAACCAAAGGAGCGGCGGCACTAGACTCGAGTGGTTGGTCTCATACGTGAAAGGTCCCCGGTTCAATACCCTGGCTGGCTTTTTATGGTATTCATTTATTCTGAGTGTCCCAATGAATTATGATAGTTTGGTATGTTCTAATAATATATCCCTTTTATTTTGAAGGCCCCTGCACACAGGATGTACCTGCATATCTTTTCTGCTCTGACTCCGCCGAGCTTCTGCAGCTTTGTTCGCATCAAACAGTTCATTGACCCGAGGCACGACGGGAACCAAAGAGCTGCAGAAGTTTTGCGAACAGATCAGGAGCGACTCTAAAGTGATTCGACATTCATTCATTCCGTTCACTAAACTCCTGCTGCTTACATGAGGCGCCGGTCCCATCGTGAAACACGGACCCGCTGAACAGCGTGAAGCCGGTTGGAGAAGCGGAGTTACCGTCACTTTGTCTCCGTGCTGAAGCCCGCGCTGTCCGCTCCAGCGGTAAGAAGTCTGTAGAGTTTTTGTGGACCTGAGTCCGGTTCGATGGTTTTATCGAGGGCAGTGAAACAGGTGCAGCGTGTCACACGGTTTGTCGCTCTAACAACTGCTTCTCCCGCTGCCCGACCGTTGATGCCCTGATCCGGCTACACGGGACGTTTCGACCGATCGTCCGTGAAACTCTAATCATTTGCCATCGGACGTTCATCTGCTGGGTCCATGACCCATGTGGAGACCCGGTTTTGTAGGACACTCATTGTTCTCTCGCTACATTTCCTCGGAACCAGTGAAAGTGTCCAGCCTCCATCCGCTTTGGGGGCACATTTTGATGAGCTCGATTTCAGATTTAGGGAGGCCTAATCCTATCACACCAGATCTGTGTCCACTCATTCAAAGTAACCGAAGCCCCCCTAGTCTTCATATTATTACAGCCACTGCTCAGAGTGTGTGAACAATCCAGCAATGAAGGTCAGTTCGTTAAAAAAAGTGTGAATATGGATTGCTTAAAGTTTTGTAGGCCTCTTACTATTGTTATCAGCCTGGTGGAAGTTAGTGCATTATATATGTCACACTTTGTATATGACAAAGTCTTTTTGCATTAATATTTTTACACCTCTCTGTGTTGGCTACTGGACAGCTGTGGAGCGTTTGAGGAATCTGTGATTTTTAGTTCCCTCGGCCTCACTGCCCAGTGCTGAGAATCTAAATAGGATCCCAGCTGGATTTGCCAACTAGCAGCACATGATCTGTGAGACGCATGCATACTGTCCCAGAGCCGGGACACGCTCGCTGTTAACACAGAGACTTCAGAGAAAGTTCACATGACTATGAGGAGCAGATCGCTCAAATGTCTCTCAGATAGAGCGAGTCCCAAAAGGGCTGTGGGGCCTGGTTGTTCTTATCTGACCTTCTCACTGTGTGTTTGTGTGTCTGTGTACACACAGACACACGCTCACCTATTCAAAGGTTGTTGCTCGTGGTTAGTCATCAAGGTCAGAACTTTTAGATTTCATTGTGTAGTTTTAACCCTGCAAACTGATTCAAGATAAACTGATTCTCATCAACGAGTGAAGCACATCAAGCATTAATGTTCATGTTGCAGTGTGCTGAAGATTATTGTGACACCCGTCACATTAGAAAGGGATTCTAAACAAAATACAGAGCAGCTTTTAGCTCTCAAAGTTCAGTGGTGATGGATGACAATACCTTGGATCACTTAAAGTAAATAAGAACAGATTTGCAGAATAAAAGTGATGTAGGTGTCACGCCACAGCTGCAATCAAAGTGAAGTGTGTAACTGTTACGATAAAGCCTATAGAGATTTGGCGCAATGTAATACAGTAATACTGGTGTTTATTTTTATAGAGTTTGGATGCAAAAAAGCCTCTTCATGACACCCAACACATGATTTATTTATAGTATGTGTGTTACAGTTCACTAACTCAGCTGAAGTTATGCAGCTGTCTGTGCAAAGCATACTGTATGCACTGGAGTTCATAGTGAATCGTGCTGTGTCTATGTGTCTATGTCAGTGCATTGTTTTCCATTTTCTTCTAAGTTAAAATAACTTTGGACAGGTTCATTAGTTTGTCCTCGTGGATGAAAACCTAAACTTGGGTCTTGTACAGTTCAGTGTCTCCTTATCAGGGGCCGTGTTTGACTTGTGGTTTGGTTTGAATGTCGTAGTTTTCTCAGAACTGAGGTCAGCTACAGTGAAAAGTCTCTGAAGATACAGTAAACCAAAATCAAATCATAGGAAGATTTAGAAGGTGACTGTATTGCCATGCTCCCATTGGTCAGTTCCCGCAGGATTAGTTATACAAACCCAACACTGTATATGGCTTCCTGAGTCATGTTGTGTGTCTCTGTCGTGTTTATTTTTTTTGGCCCATCTCTTTGCCTTCCTCTTGTCTTGTAGAATAATATTTGCAGATAATAGAACTTGCTTCTGTTGCTGTTCTTTGCCTCTGTTATTATTTTTTGCATTACTTTCCCTGTTCTGCCATGGCTCTGTCTCTACTTTGATTTCTTCTCATTTTATTTTTCTTGCTCTCCCAAGAGTTCATCCGCTTATGATTTTTTGTTCGTCTTTATTCATCTAGCCATTCAACCTGGAGGTGTGTTCAGTTGTGACATCACATAAAAGGGATTTAGAGGATTTTGAAAAGGCTGTGTCAACATGCTTTGAATCATCATGTGACTTGTTGATCTTTAGCAGCTTCCTTCACTCGATCTTTTCTCAACTTCTCTGTTTGTCTTCCTCTTTGTCTCTCCTTGACTTGTGTGTTAAAGTTAGCAGGGGAGCAGCAGGCGCATCGGTCCGATTAAGTAAGTAGAGATAGAGGAAGGACATGAGAGACACATGCATTCATGTTATTGATTGAATCCATTGATCATACAGGGGCTGACAGGAAAAGCTACAGCCTTGACTGACCTTCGTTTACAGCTTCACTCAAACGTTTGTTCGTCATTGAATTTTCTATTAAATGTTTTTTTTTGGGTATTTATTCATTCAAGGATTATTTAGTAAGATCAAAACTTTTATTCTTAATTTTAAGATTGCTGAGTGGCAGCAGCCTGGTCTTCTCACCATGAGGATGTTATGGAGGCAGTTTTTTACGTTTCTATTATATATGTCTTGTAGCTAAGATTTTTTAACTCGTTAAAAAACTCAGGAAGAGTTTCAGAGCAAATAGGTTCACAGGAAGTTGTTCTGGGTGTTCACAGTGTTTCCTGTATTGAAGCGGCAGCTTATAGACAAACAGTCACAGCATGTTGTCATGCTCTCTTGCAAGGAGACCAATCCATCATCAAGTTTTAATGTATTCCATTAACCATGACACACACACACAGAGATGAACACATTACAAAACTGGAAATCAGCACTACTCCCAGTCAAAGTGGTCTCCATTATCATCTGCTGAAAGTTACAAAATCCCCTCCAGCAAGGACAAACTTTAGTTGTTAATAAGTGCTGCGAAGGCATTTTGAGTTCGTGTATTGACTGTCATAATAGCTGCATAACAACAGACACGTTAATGTTCTAAAAGTTCGAGCCAAACTGTCTACAGTTAACAGCACCAAAACAGTTCGGCCTCTGAGTTAGGCTTGACTCAGTCTTTTGTGTGTTGAGGGAAAGAATGCCGTCTCAGATAAAGGTTTGGGTGGTGCTGAGAATGACTGAGAATGAATTTTTGTGGTCTGTGTTTCTCTGTGTAATTTTCATATTGTTGCAGTTTAAAGCAAATTTAAAGGGTGTAACTGAATAACAGACTGCATTGAAAAATCATGATTGTTTGACAGGCCTCTCTTAGGCAATAAACCAACTTATTACTTTATGCTACTTTTGCAAAATTTCAAACAGCAGATCAAGTTTTTTATCTGTTTGCCAAGCGTGACCAAGTGGTTATGGAGGGGGGTCCTAAATAATATTGATACTATGCAAGAATTATCACACAACAGATGCAGTTGCTCATCTCGAATTTACACAAACTAATATGATTCGCTGTGGCGACCCCTGATGGGAAAAGCTGAAAGAGTAGTAGTAGAATAAATTTTTTAAATATTTTTAATGGATGAATGATAATGACTAATGAAAGCAGCTACAGAATTTTGTAAAAGGTTAAAACAAAACAGAGCCTTCTGGGTGTAAGGCATTGACCATCAAACTCCAGGTCTGGCTTCTGTCTGCCCCCCCTCCACTTCCCCAAAGCAAAATGTCTTGGCAGGAAACACTGTATGTGGCAGTTATTATAAATCATTTCCATCACTCAAGTGCAAACCCAGGTCCTCTGGTCGTACGTGACAGTTCCTGAATGGACATCGTCTGCCAAAACCTGCTTGTGTGCATATGGATTTAAGCTGAAAGATGACATTACCTCCGTTAGATAACAGAATAAGTTATCATTGGATGCGTAAAAACAAAAACTATATTTTTTGTCAAAGACTAAGCTTGAACACATTTTTTACGAAGGACACAATACACAGTTGCTTTTGTCTTCTTTAACACTGGCATTATCGGCTCCATTGAACTATTCACCTTCCTCTAATTTCCCTGTGAGCCCCACTGGAGCCCAGTACAGGGTGGAAATGTTGTGGCCATAACATTTGATACTGCAGATGACGATCATTTTGTGGTTTAACTTTAATTTGGAAATACACTACACTATTGTGTCATCAGCATTAAACACAATTAATATGATGATAATCATTCACACTTCAAGTTCCTAAACCTCTTGTCTTCCTTTATTAACTTGAAAGCCATGTTTATGATTTGGTTTTGGTCATCAGAAAGATTGTGGTCCTGACCTATAGCAGAAACTTGTCCCTGTAGCCTGGCATATGTTTTGTGTTGCCTGTGTGGTTTGTTGTCATTAGCAACAGAGTTTGGGAACCTGGATGTCTTTACTCCTAAATAATGGAAACTGAGTGACCTAAATTATACTTCCCACCAGACATTAGATTCTGACTTAATACGTCCAGGAGTTTGCCAGGGTGGAAAAAGAAGTATAGGAAATAAAAAAAAAAAACAGGCGTTGTAGACAGTATATGTGAAGACTGAAGACACAATGCAGAGCTTGGTTTTTAATAATAATAAAGAGAACTGAGGTGAGCACATCAGCAAGTCCTGAGTTTTGTGTGTATGTGTGTGTTTTGACTATTAATAGACGCTTACCCAGGTCGCTATTCAGTTCTGGGCAGGCAGCCTGCAGCTGAGTGATATGATTGTTGTCATTTTTTTTACCTTTTCCTCATCGCGGTTTCAAACACAATGCTTGTTTCCTTTAATATTCTAGTATTAGTTTTTCCTTGCCAGTGTGCTGCAGTTAGTGTATGTGTTCTTTTGCTTATCTTGAGGCATCACATGTTTTTTCAGATCTTTTACATCTATTTGATGCTCATTAAGTGACGGTATTTTCTATCTTGCTTTTGCATCATCTATATGTTATTGTCTATAATAAAAATGTTACTTAAACCTGTAAAATGCACCATCTGTGCAATAACACATACATTTTAGAAGCAAATAACCTTAAGTTTGTGTTAATACTGTGTCATTAAGGCGCTCATTCAACTTTGTCATTTTGTGGCTGTGGATCTGTTTCTAATAGTTTATAATATGAGGTAAACACCCCACTTTACTGCCCTAAACACTTGGCAAAAGTACACACTAGACAGTCTATAATTATCTACGTTTCAGTGTGTGTGCTGTCTATGAACCAATCAGCCATCATACAGATGAGTGTGACACCATGTCTATTAATATTGCAGCTTGCTCTCAGCTTGCTCACAACACACAGTCCGCAGTGGTCTAGTGCAATAGAAAAACAGATACTGTATGTGAAGTTAAGCATATACTTAACAGCACATGGCCATACATTTACTTTTATTAAACTAATGAATTTACTTGTAATAAACTGTTTGATTTCTTTTGTTCATAGATTTGTTTTCTGCTGTATTGCATTTGCTGTTTGTACTTAAGTATACTCATGCAAACTAACACGATTCTCCTCCTGTCATCTGCTGTTTTCTCTTGTCACTGTAGGCATGCAGTGAAAATCTTTGGGGGCATCCACACACATTGTTCTGGTTTCCCACCTGTCCTGTGCTGGTGAGACACTGTTGGCAAATTGAGTTTCTTCTGCTCCAGTCCGGAAAAACACTCAAGACAAATCTAGTTTGGCCTGTTTCTAGGAAGAACCAAGTGTTGTCCATGGCTGGTCTTGCCTTAAATCGTTAACCACTTAGCGCCAAGCTGGACCCGAAGACTCCACCTCCGCACACCTGTTCCTGTTCCTCTGCCCTATCCCCTAAAGAGCCTTTGGAACACGTACCCATATCTCACCTGTACAACTCAGGGCTCCTGTTCGCTAGTGAAGAGGTGGAAGAAGAGGAGTATGTCAGTGAGGCAATTCTGTCCACCGCTGTCGAGGAGTTCACATCCACCTACCAGGATGCAGAGACCATTACTGGTAATGTTGCATGCACGTGTAAACAGAAGTCACTGAAATCCATTTGATAGTGTCAAATTAGCAACCAAATGCATGAATAATGTTAATTATATACTAATACAACTGTCAAACATGCTCTTTTAAGTTGGACTTTAAACCTCAAAGGCTTTTAGAGTAAGCTGGTAGACAGTTGATGCATGTTTGTCAGACAGAGACATGTGGCGCTGTGAGAAAGTGTCCCTCTCTGTGACCCTCTTTCCAATGCCACATCCTGTCAGTAAAGCAGCTCCAGGGAACCTCAGCTCTGTGTATCAGCCATCATTTGAAAGAGAGAAGAGCTCCCAGTGGACGTTCTGTTGATTTTTATTTTTATCCCTTTTCTTTTTTTGATTCCTTTAAAGGGAGCAGAGGGACACTTATGTCAGAATTAGCTGTGGCTGATAGCTCATCTCCTTTAATTTCGCAGTTTGAATAAGCCTTTGGTATCTGCCAAACGCTAGTAACAGACAATGTGATGTTCCGTAAAAATGTTATGAATATTTATGCTAAATATTTTGCAGCAGTTTATATTGCTCCAACATGGAAACAAAAACTGATGACAGGCAGATGTTTTAAAGTCGGACGCCAGAGCCCTAATCAGGTCTAAGACTGCAGTGCTGGACTCTGGGGTCATTACAACAACTAACACTCCAATACACAGTCTCTTTCCAAGTCTGTTGAAATGTCTGAAGAACTTAGCATAGCAACAGTGCTGTGTTGAGGAAACAGAGCAACAGAGCCAGAGGGAAGTAAAGTTCAACAGTTATTCATACCAGACAAAAAAAAGTCTCATTATCAGTTTTTTTCTAGCAAGGAGTAAGGAGAAGCTTACAACTACAAGCCTGTGGGAGCTGACACCGATCAGGCATAACATTATGACCACCTGTGCATTTGAATGCAATCAATACAGTGGCTCTGCCTGGAATTCTACGTTTTCAAGGGTATAATTTCTCTGTTTTTCCCTTGAAAGTGTCAGAAAGGTGATAATTCTACTATGTGTTTTTCATTGAGGTCAAAGTGGGGAGGGGGACTGTACTGGAGTCTATTATCCAAAGACATTAGATTATATAGATTAGGAGGGTGCGCCAACAATTTTGTGGTCACTTCAGTACATTAATGGCTGTTTCCTAGTGGTAGCTACTTAAATATGCCCAGCTAAGCAGATGGTGGCTAAAGTCAAATGGACCCCATGGATGGAATTGCAGTGTAGTTAGTTACAGTAACCCTGCAGAGCTTGTTGAAGTTTGAGCATTGCTGGAACTGTCAACTATCAAAAGTGTTATTGCATTATAGTGTAGGCTGCTACTTGTTAGTTGCTATTAAATCTACAGCATGAAACATTTTTGAATAGATTTTTGGTAGAGAAATCCCCCATAAATTATCTTAATGTGGAGAGATGCTGTCAAAGCATCACACAACAGCTCGGGCGGCAGTGCACAGACATTCCCTTCAGAGACTTTTGTGTGAGGATTGCATTGTTAACAAATTAGCAATTATACATCATATGTTTTTATCAGGCAATGTCCTGAACTAAAACAGGTATTTATTTTATTTGATAGTGCCAAATTTTACATGACCTTCCTTGACAAAATCAGATTGGTGAAATGTTGGTGCAACATCTATTGGAGTGATTTGTCTTCAAAACTTGGAGACACAAGACATTATGTTGATAGTGCCACCTGGTGGTATGACAACATATTATAGTACAACTGTAACTATACACTGACTTGAATATTCTTTATGGTCTTTAAATGTCTTTCGTGTCTCGCTCATCCTTCACAGTCTGTTCCTCTTCTTTCCCTTCCTCACTCTCTTGTTTAGTTCTTCCTCACGCAGGGATAATGTTTGTGTGGGGGTGTGTATAATTTTGCTAAGGATCATGAATGAACACAAAGGGCTGAATAGAGAAAACTCATTGCCATGGGGCATTTCCTGGGTGTGAGGATAATTCTCCATGGTTACCAGCCAAGAGTGATGTAAATATTGAGTAACTGTGAAATTATGGGATGCCTGGTAAAAAGAGAGTGTACAAACAAGGAGGCAGGAAGAGAGGAGACGGTGTGGAAAAAACAAAGGACAGAGATCTTCAATGAGACAAAGTTATGTAAGTGGACAAACAGTAGAATCCAAACTGCTGAGCATGCTGCCTGTCTCTGATCCACAGCATGTAAAAATCATGTCCATTGTGCTGTAATTTTTGGAGAAGAGCTTGGTTCTTGTTCACTGTTTCCAGTATCTCTCCCCCACACACACACACACACACACACACACACACACACTAGAGACAGTCAGATAACACTCGGACTAAAACTGTTGATCCACAGTTAAGTGTGTTCATTGGAAGAGTGTAGTCAAACTGTAGGACTTAAAATGAACTTGGGGTCTGTCAGATGTATTTCAGTCTATTCATTCACTTGTACTGGTGCCATGGATACAGTGCTGTTTTTTAATGAAGGCCTGAATGATCCAGAACCCCAGTAAGCAGACTGACTGGCTGCAGGCTTGAAAGAACAGGCTGAATGTCTTCCGTCTTCCGTGGACAGGCCTCTACCCATTTCAGGGCCAACACAGAGAGACATACACTGACGGACAACCATTCACACAAACATTCACACCTATGGGAAATTTAGTGTCTCCAATTAACCTAATGTTACTAATGTCTTTGGACTGTGGGACGCAACTGGAATACTCAGAGGAAACCAACGCAAGAGGGACAATACGCAGACTGCACACATACAGCCACAGCTCACAGGTGGATTTGAACCAGGGACCTTCTAGCTGTGGCAACACTAACCACCGCTGAAAAAGAAAATGTGATTGTGATTTAATTTCATAGCAGTGTAGCTTTAGACACTTCTTCGGTATGACTCTTATACTCAATAGAGAGGCTGGGATCTGCAGGGCTACATGCGTTCAGCTGCTATAGTTCATAGCTCATGTTGTGATTACCGTCATAAATCTATTTCACTCACCTGTTGCTCTGGTCGTCTTTGTGCTCACATTAGAATGTTATGTCAGGACTGTGTCTCCATGTAAAAGTTTAATGTAGACGAGATGTTTGAGGCAACAGTTACAAAGACAAACAGTAAAGTGATAGAGCCTCAAGCTTCAGTTTCAGAAGAAGGAAAGAAGCAACGCGAAGAAGCAAAGAGAGTAGTTAGTAGAGCTCGTGGGTCGCGCTGTCTGAATGATTCCCCCTCAGCTGTAGAAGTGAACAGGGTCTGTTAACTGTCAGAGGAAGTGAGAGGGAGCAGAGCAAACACGGGGCGGTCCGTGTGGATCCCGTCGTCACTGGCATGTCAGGCATGACGAACCCGCTTGGCTCAAGTCTCGTCTCTCCCTCAGTCCTCCCTCCCACTTTTCCTCTGCTTCTCTTTCCGTTTGCCAGTGCCGTTCTCCAAAACGTTTAGCACCCTCTCTCCTGTTTTTTCGTGTCTCCCACCCGCCCAACACTTCTCCTCTCTGCCCTCCCTGTGTTGTTTCTCACGACCTTGGCTTCTCCTGGTCCAGTGGAAAATGTGACTGCGGGACAGGAGAGTCGGTGGTCGTCAGGTTTCAGGCACCATGAGTGAGTAAGCTGTGCTCAGCAGGATTTTTGACTAGTTTTTACTTGTCTCTCGACTGGTTTCTGACTTGTCTGACTAACGTGCTCGATCTTCCCACTGTTTGTCAGTCACTTGTTCCTTCTTTGTTAGACTTTTGTTGTTTAAGAATTTGCATTTACAAGTTGAATGTTTCCATTTTAAAGCTTGTGCCTGTAGTTTAAAGTCCAAACCCTTAGTTGAACATTGTCTTCTTTTCTGAAAAGTATTTTTTTACAGTTTAAAGGTTAAAAGTTTGCAGTGAGTCATTTTGGCTCTTTAACTATCACTGAGTAGCACGTCCACACTGTTGCTTAAAAGGAGGCAGCCCTGTTGGATCTTAGGAGCATTGCACCTGGATTTAAACCATATCCGAGTTTGTCAACTAACATTTCTAAAGTGATATCCAGGTGATTCTGCAGTCCAGCACCAGTACTGTGAATGGCTTGTTTCAATCCTGGTTGTGTACTTCAGTTAAAGAAAAGCAGTATTATTTTTCAGTTTAACACTGGGACTTATTTTTCTTAAATTATTTTAGCCCTAGTTTGACCAAACTCTGTGACTGTTGTTCTGAGTCATTTCAGGTCATAAGCAGTATGCTTATTAGCTGATAGCTGATAGTGATACTTGTCTGTGTTTTCTGCACATGATGTGGTATTTTTGTTTATACAAGTGTATATAAGTGTCTGTTTTTTCACAGTATTGACTTTTAATATTTATCTGTTGTTTATCCATTCCTTCTAAACTGACAATTTTTCAATATATAACTTCATTGTTAGAAGTGGAAATTAAGTTGTTCTATATCCTTTCTAGGTCCAAAGCTGACTTTGCTTATTATTGTTGACCTTAAATATAATATAATATATTAAATTATTGATTATAATATAATCATGAGTATCTTTCTATAGTAGGAGGGTTTCCTTTAAAAAGTTTTGATGTTGGGCTGGATTCATTTGTTCAAAAAGTCAGTCTTTCATGTCTTTTGTGTGCAAAATTGTTGTTTTTGTACTCAGGGCTTTAACATCTTACGGTAACCACTGTGTGGTCGTTTGTGGAACTGCAACTGTGCAAAAATGCTTTTATTTCCGTTCCAAAGGCTGCAAGCAGTGGTAGAAGCAAACCTTTAGGGAACTGCAATGTAAAATATTTTATATAAAAACTGTTTTCTTTCATGTGTTTTTACTTGAAAATACTAAAGTGTTCAGTGCCTGCAGTCCTAAAAAGTAATTGGAACTGTAAAATATTTTTTTTTTTCAGGTGCTTTCACTTAAATTGTTCAGGGCTTCCATCTCACAATAGCAAAGGCTGTGATCAGCTGTCACAACTGGGTTTCAGCAATCACACGCATTTTCTTTAGGAAACGCTGAAGTCTAGTTATTATTCTTGTTGTTATTAGGTATTCCTGCTTACAGCTAGAGACGTGGTTCTAACTCTACCATATTAACCATGGTAAGGAGAAGTGTCCTAGTACTTTATGAACTGATAGCTAATGTATATAAATAAATATTTATATAATGTATATTATGTAAATGGTGTGAGTGAGTGCCACTTGCTGGAACATTACAAAATTGCAACTGTCTTTTTTCCTACTGTGTTTTCACACAGTAGGAAAAGCCCATTTTAGTTTTCATTATTTTAGGTTTCTTACTATAAATTTACTTCTTCATTTTTGTTACTTTAGCTGATGAATTAATGTTTGTACTAGCTGAATGTGCATTAAATATTATGTCAGCTATTTTAGTGTAAGGACATGCATCAATGAAGAAAAACATCCACAGTGTTTTATTTACATGTAAAAAAAAAAAAAGTCAAAAACTCTCTGTTTCTTTAGTCTGTTTTCTCTGTGCTTTGGACAGTCCTTGTTATTTTTTACACACTTTGCAGCTTAAAATCTACAAACTGATGTTTCGGGGAAGAATGGCACCACTTTTGCTCTTTCATTAACTCTTTTTGTCATAGTTATATATGTCATATTTCATATCAGGATAGAAAAGAGATTTACAATAACAACATCCTACTCAGAATCAGGTTTGTTTCAATATTATTGGGTTTTATTTGAGAGTATTATCTCTCTCTCTCGTTCACTCTCTCTGTGAGTTTCCTTTTTTCAGCTCACCCAGTCATTCAGCCTGGATTAGCAAAGTGTGAGAGACATTATTGTTATAGTGACAGACAGATAAAAGAGGAGAGCGACCCAGTCAGAAACAGAAATAGCGAGAGACACAGAAACCAGAACAATATTTTTACTCCATGTTAATGCCCCTTTTACTGTATCTATGGTAATTCTGTCTAAGCTGTATTTGGGTAGATTTTATTTTTTAAATAACAGTGACAAAGTCCTTGCTAATAGATTCATAAATGTATGGCCTTTGATTAGTGCACTAAAATCCTGTGTGAACACTGACTCTGTGGTTTACGATAAAACACGTTGTGAACTGTTAAAGAATTTATCACCTGGATTGAATGCTACATAAAGGACGACAGCTTTAGGTGTATAAATGATTAAATATGTTCTTATATTTTTACTCAGTCAGACAGTGTAACTCTTCTTATTTGAGCATCTGCGCTGTTATTTGTTTAAATCTCATTTGCTTTTATACTGCTTTTCTTACATAGCACTTTCTCATAGTCAGTGGAGTCGCCTCAAAAAGGCCCCAGCTGTGTGTTGCATCATTTTACACTCATAAAACTCATATCAAGCATTTGATGTGACTCAGCTTAGGTTTATTTCTGTCAATTTCCATCCTAACGTTTCTTTGGGTTGGATTTTTCCATTTCTGCAGTGCAGTTGTAGGGACATGTTTGTAAGTCCAACAGCTGGCCAATAGAGGGCATCCTGTCTTATCCAATAGGGTTCCAGCAGAGTTAAGGACTCACTCTGTATTCTCATAGGTAGTAGAATTGAGTATTGATCCCAGAACCTTTTATAGATTCTGAATATTATCTAGGTGCACTGTGGGTCCATTCCCCCTAAATAAAAACTTTAAGAAAATGTTATTTCTAACAAATGTTGTGTTGCTTCTCTCTGTCTGTCTGTACAGATGTGTGTAACAGTACTGATTTGCCAGAGCTTGAAATTATCAGCTTATTGGAAGAACAGCTGCCAGTCTACAAGCTGAGGGCAGACACCATCTTCGGCTACGACCAAGATGACTGGCTGCACACACCGCTCGTGGACCCCACTCTGCCCTCGACCTGACTACTGAACAGATAGAGGAGACACTGAAGTACTTCTGTAAGTTCATCCCATTGTATTTTCCAGAGATACCAGTGACTATGTTTCTGAATTAGATTTTTAGATTCAATCACCAGGAACTTGTTATTGGCAAGTGAGAATAGGGATTTAAGATTAGACAGGAGTGATTTAAGATTTGCACTGACCTTCAGTGAGAAGGAATTGGCAAGTGAGAGAGTTAGATGGTCATCTGCCTGCTACAGTATGAGCACAACAGCTGGTCATGGTTGCCACAGCAAACACGCCTAATGGGTCCGTCTGTGTTCATTGGTTTGCTTTGCCTTGCACTTAGTCCTCTGCTGAGTTCTGTTGCATGTGTGTCTGCTTTTGTTTCATCAAACTACGAGCTGCCTTATGTATGTCATCTATAGCAGCTGTAACTCGAACACACCCACTTGAAAGCAAAAAAAACACACAGGCTTACAAAAAGAACACGTGGACACCTTGCACATGCCAAACAAAGGGAACTTAAAGTGGGTTTATTCGCCATTAATAATTAATTGTAGTTCATGTCTCCTTGAACAGTGACTCAGGGTAAAAACTGTTTCTAATAATAGATTGAGCATGGGTTATATTGGTTGTCGTACAGCTTTTTTAATGAAATCTATTATCACTGATAAAATTATTATACATACCAATCATAACATTCATCTGTATGTAGAGTTTCTACTAGTTACATTACCAGTGCTATGAAAGAAGAAGGTTCATACAAATGATGATGGTGGTTGTAGTAGTACTAGTAGTAGTAGGGGCATGTACAGATGTTCTGTATTGTTATTAGTTTAGTTTATGTGGTCTTTTCTTATGAATGAACTCCAACTGAATCAGTTAATGGGGCTGATGCAACCTCACTGTATTCCACAAGTAAAAGCTTAGCTGCAGCTAGCCTGTTAGCTCCTAGCCTTGACTAACAATGTTTAGAGGCATAGTTGATATTTTTATAATATTTTATGCAATATGTTACCCCGTCCTTGGGAGGTTGACATTAGATTTTGCTCATACTGTAATTGAAATTTTAAAAAGGATTTTTCCATGATGACACATCCCACCTCTCACCCATGTAGCCATTTCATCATTTCCCTGCTAAAACAACCGAACCTTGAAGATCCATTATGCCCATTCATTTTGTGTTGGCCACGTCACCTCTTCCAAATGCTACACTCTTTTCCTGCTGAACGCTTCTGCATCCTGCTCAGCCTCAGGCCTTTGGAGTCTGAGCATGTTGCTATAGCAGCGTCACAGAAGGGCAAAGCAGACGAGAGGAGGGGAGATGCTGACATAATAACAGGGGGTGGGGACAAACAGTGAGGCCGCTATCTGATTGGCTGAAGGCATCCTGTTATCCCTCCCATCCCACCGTGTCATGGTTTTATCATCACTTCTGCTGCAAAACCCGTGACTCCTGCTGCTGCTTACTCCCTCACTGTCTGTATCTCTGTGCTTATTGAGTCATTGTGAGAGATGCAGTGGTGCATGTGTAGAGCCGGTGCTGTCAGTGAACAAGGAATTCTACAAAATAGAAGCCAGTGGATATGAAATGACAGCAGGAGGATGAGGTTCGGCCAGAGGACAGACTGACAGGAGCATCTGAATGGAGCGTAAATGGACAGAGATGTGTGTGGGTAGAAACTGAGAGGTTTTCTGAAGCTTTGGAGTCACAGGGGTTCACAGATGGACAGAGGACAAAGAAGACAGGCTTATATGAAGAGAGGCGTCACAGATTAATGGGAGATGGCAAATTTGCTGAAATAATGAAGCACTAAACGCCTGGAAAATGGACAGAAAAGCGACACAGTTGTTCCTGCAAAAAACTAATGATGCAAGTAGCAGTTATTTGGGATGACAAGCAGAATGGCTCCAGCCCCACAGCAATTACGGAGCGTAACGTGCTGACAGTTTGCTTCTGATCATAGTGGGGTATAGAGGACATATGATGGGCTGGGGGCTCTCTCACCAGCAATGACTGTGTGTCAACTGGCAACCACCAAGCATGCTGGGATGATTGACCAATGGCCAATATCAGTCACGTCTAAGACTTTAGTGACAGTTGGTTGTCTCTAAGCATGCTGGGACACTGGATCATCCAGAGATGCCACAGCTAAGTATACTAGAACATTTGGAACAATACAGCTGTTTGTCAGAGTTGTGAGGATGAAGAGACGAGGCCAGAGGTTTGTTAAGGCCGACTACTATGAACTGGACTGGTACTATGAAGAGTGTACAGATGGTAAGACAACAGTCTGCTATGGATTTATGGTACTGGTTTAATAGTATGGTGTTATTGGTCATATAGAGCAGGTAGTAAGTTTGTATATACGTTTATAAACGTTAAAAAATATAAATGTGTGTAAAAGTGGTAATGTAGCTATGAAGAAACATATTTAATGATAGAAATTACATCCTGGTAGGTGAGTTTGGTGTAAGAGTTCACAGGGGTAAAAAATTTTAACAAATGTTTTCATACAGGCATGTCTTATAACAGTGTTTGATCATTTCGGTGACACATAACCCAGATTAGAACAAAGTGGGATAGTACACAGTTGTTGGTTAGATTAAAAAAAAAACTTCCCTCCTCGTAATAGAGACAAAACAGTATAAGGGAACTTGCTGTAGCTAAAAACACTTATTTCCCTGCAGCTACTGATTCTGTCTGCCAGTCTCTATCTAAGACAACCCATTAAATGTCACCCTGTGGACTGGCATTCATTACACGAGACAGCATCAAGGCAGATGTGACGTACAGAACACGATTAAAGCTGTAGATCCTGTTACCTGCTGGATACAGTAGGTGTCGTGCCAGGTGCTCAGTGGGGCTGAGTCAGCGTGGCTTGTGAAGTATTTGTGGGTGTAAGTGTAGGAAGTGGCACTGGGCATGGTTAGTGTTTGCTGTTGTGGATTGAGAAATAGAAGGCTGTCTTTGATACCGGTGGTGGCTACCTGGTTATTACAGCTGCTCAGCAGAAAAATCATCTTGCCTGGAGAAATTAGAGGTTGCAAGTGACAAAAGCATGATTTATTGTAATGACAAATTGTAATGATGATTACAGAAACCAAAACAGACAAATTAGTTTTTTCTTTTTGTTTATAGGAGCCTCAGAATGCTGGTATACTTTTAATGCTTTAGGATTGTTAAGGGGATTTTTCCATTTGACAGCTAACAGTATAGTGAGAAAATAGACCCTTCTGCCATGTGCACCCTACCGTGTCATAGCACTGGGTGCAGTGCATTTATGTAAAATATCCATGTTTGTCATGACAGTTGCTGGTCTTCTCTTGGACCTGCTACAGCATGTAACCTGTGTAGGTAATCGTTGGAACAGATTGATCAACACAAACACGGCCGAGCGTTGGAGGACTCTGTGGTCATGTGTGTGGTCATGTGACTAACAGGTTATAGCAGTGCCTGGTTTACTACCAGTCCATTGACACTGGCTCTGGTGTTTTCTCCCTCCTCTTTATTTACCCCGTTTACCCTTGGGTTCTCTCCCTTCTTGTCTAGGACTTCTTTTCCTCTCATATTTAGGCAGGAGTCTATGGTGGACAGTTACTGTAATAAAGACATTTTGAGCCCAGGTGACTTTTTGTGAATTTGTTTTATTTTAGTAGAAATCTACTGTTCCACCATTTGATGTGCAGGTTTAGAGTGGTTATGAGAAGAGGGTGAAAACGTGATCTGTTGTTACATGCACTATATTATGCATGTGTATCAGAGATGCTTCGTAGCAATAGTTACATAACATTTGGAGACAACTCAGCACCTCCCCAATATGAGCGCTGCAGCTTAATCATCTCGAGTATTGTTTAGCTGCGCGAGCCGGGCCGGTGTTGATTCGACAAACATTTCCTGGTAGACACTAACAATGGGTTTTTCTATTCTTGAAATGATCAAATAACCAAATGAAAAGCTATGTGTAATTTGTGGAGTTTAGTGGCAGAAATAGAAAGCAGCTGGTTTATTCTGAGATATAAAGGGGAGGGCTGTGAAAGTAGGTTGCCTTATATTTAGCACACTAATTGTCATTCTGATCTACGCCACTGTTGTCTGCCTAATTTATTTATTTTTTTTTTTTAAAGCCTTTAAATGGCTGGAGTTAAGGAGTCGATCTATTGTACTGACAGGGCAGAAGCATAGTTGTAGGGAACATAACAAATCTAGGACACAAACATATTTTTTGGTCTGTATTAGACATTTATTGATTTAGAAACTGGTGGAAAGAAATGTAAACTAAATGTCTATTTGTCCTAGTTATGTGTATTTTTCTCTTATTTAAATTAAATGAAGAATTTTAACTTAGCACTGGAACATCTTGTTTTCCCAGATTGTTGCCAAAGTTTTTGTACCAGAGGAGGAAGACAAGTTTAGAAATGAGGAGCCTGAATTAGTTTTTATTCTAGCTAGAGAAATCACTTCATTTCTGCAGGATTACATATATAACTTTCTATGATTGATGTAAAATTGCTGTACCAAGTATCTCAATGGAAACTTAATGAGGTAGGGAAGTGAAAAGAGGAGGCTGTGTAGCATTCAAAATGCTAAAACAAGTGCAGTGAGGAGCAAATGTGACCAGAAAAGCAATGGGAGAGGAACACTTTAATGGTGGTGAGTGATTGATTTTTGCCGGCAGCTTTGTGTCTGAAGGGCCATTAAGTGGAGTTTCTCAAACATTAAAGAAGCTTCAAAGGTCATCATTTTCAAAGACCCCTTACAGTAATTGTAAGGCCTGATAAGCAGAGGCTGTTAAGTAGGAAATTAACACATTTGGATTTGCCCTGAATTAATTAAGGATTGGCTCTGGACAATTATGTCATTATTTTCTAAATATCCTGTAACTGCATTTCTGCATATTAAAACATATGTATAAATATATGTATTAGTAGATGCTGTATCAAAAAGTTTTATAAAACAGCTTATTAAAATGTACATGGATGAGCAGCCACGATGGTTCATTAAATTTCCTGTCGTGACCTGCTGACTCTCACTAATAGTCTCAGCCGAGCCATTTACCTGATTGAATTATGTTCTGGTGGTGGGTTTCTGTCATCAAACCACAAAGACGACTCTCAAACAGAATGCTTAAAGGAAGTGAAATAATAAACCCGGGATGCTGCAGTGTTAACGTGGCTATCATGTTTATACTCTAAATATAATAACAAAGTTTGTGTAAATAGTTTCAGCAGAGAGGAATGACTGCAGACAGGTTTGAACCTTTGTGTCCATTCTCCAGAAAACTTTTGAATGCCTTGAATCACAGTATTATAACTTTGTATTGTATTATGAGTCTTAAAGTCTAAAGCTTTCTGTCCTACGAGCCTCACTTGATAATGCTGGCAGTAGGTTTCACTTTGTCTGGCTCCACCCAGACTGTGTTGTTGTTTGTGCTGCCCTGTTGTAACCACCCAGGCTGAACAGACCGCACCAAGTTATTCTCACGTGAGGGGAGAGGCTACGTCAGGACTCAGTTGCATTACTTACCTGAGAAACAGGTGACTCGCTCCGGAGCAGTTTGCTCCTGTAGTTGCCAGCCTGATCTGTTTCAACCGTTTGAATAGAAATAAGGTTTAAAGTGTGGATGGACAAGGATTAAGGGATAAAGACCAGTGATACTTATTATTAAAAATATTTTCATCTGTTGTGTTAAGTCCATTTTAACCCAGTTTTATGACCTTAAATTATTCCTGGCACCTCCCCATTTGTGTGTCCACCCCCTGCCTGTGGCAAAGTAGAGCAACCCGTTCACTGACCAGTTAAATATGAGAAGAGGAGGAGCCAGATTATCCGGTTGTCTCACGGAGCTGGTGACAAATGGTACACACACCTTTTAGAAGCTCACACAGCAAACAGTACTTGGAGCTTGATGGATATACACACAGACATGCAGAATAGAGTCACTTTACCTTCACTACAGCGTAGAAACTCTCTCTCCTTTATGGAACAAGAGCTAGACAGACGTGTAGCTTTGCATCTAGGCACACTCAGCTTAGGTATTGATTCATATAGTAAATCACACATGCACGAAAGGACTCGGTCTTTGTAGGAACCATGGTGTTGTACCTGCAGGCCTTGTCATTTACTCGTTAGCTTTAGTGCCACGCAGGAAGATGGCACTCTTTACAGCTACTGAGGATGAACTGGATAATTCCAACGAGGCAGACGGGAGCGAGGAATTCCTTTGCCTTCCTTGTAATGAAAGCGCAGCAGAGGAGGAAGAAGATGAGGAGGAATACGTTTGTTTTCCCACTGATGAAGTTACACAGGAAGATGAGGAAGAAGAGATGAATGAAGTGCAACAAGTTCTGTGTGAAGGTACAAAGTTTGTGGTGTTTTTCATTAAGGACTTTCCCCATTCTGCTCTTCATTCTCTGTAATCTGTGCATTGCTCAGTATATCTGACCTTGGGTTACGGTCGGATTCTCGAGTTTTAATTTAATAATTTCTGAGCAATGTGGATGCTGACGGGGGTTATTGAATACTTCTGTTAGAATTTGTTCGAAAATATAATGTCTCTTGCAGGCTGTGGCTCTGTCCTGCAGGTGCAGTCCCTCGCGTTAGTGTTATCTAGTGCGGTGCTTTTGCATGCTCATTTGACATGTTCAAATATGGGCTCGGCTCTTTATCCAGCATTTTAGACAGACAGGGACTGCTATTGAGAGATGTGTACATAAACTAAAGGTCCAGTTTCAAGGATGATTTAAGGAGTGTCATGAAGTGTCTCTGGCATAAACATGTTTTCAATTTTCATTTAATGGAATAATAAACCTGTGTCTAGTAACTCTATTGCATGTCAGTGATATCCACATTACAGTTGGGCGCCTGCTGTGTTTGGGATATTAATTAGCCTAACAAGCGCTCTTTTTTCCATCAAGTCAGTTGTCGTGGTGTTTGTTTGTTGCTCTTGAACCTAAGCGTTGTCTGTTGCCCAGTAGCAGCCAGGATTTTCAGACCGTCTGCCCCGGTGCTGCAAAACAAACGCAGACCCATAGTTTCACACTGAGCTTCGATTACATTTTAGTCACTGATCACAAAAACAGTTTTTAAGGTCCTTGTGTCTATACTGTTTGTACTAAGTGTCTTTTGTGATCTTGATAAATGCAGGTAAAAAAAAGGAAAGACTTGACCCAAAAATGCCTTTGTCTTCTCTCTGATAAAGGGGTGAGGAGTGGGGCAGCTGTCTTGAGTTCTGTCTTCGTTAAAACACAAAGAAAATACCTTCATAACTTCTCAGCATTAGGTTACACCTCTTTTTACACAATCTAGGTTACAGTTCCTTCACCACCCATTTATGACCATGGTGGATTTATTAAGTAAGCCATTAAAAATGTAACCTGTAAGCTCCCGATGTCCTTTATAGACAAGGAAAGGCTAATATTTTCCCTAGTCAGAATTCTGAACTGTACACAGTATCTGTACAAACATGCTGTCATTCCCAGTTAGTCTGCTTGGTGTTTAGCTGCTTCCCAATCAACCTAAATATCATTTCCTTTATTTACATTTACTTGGTACTAAAACAAGTAAACTTGCATAGGGATTTCTGTTTTTTTTTTCTTAGTTACGTAGCTCTGACCATGAAACTAATTGTTAGTAATTGTCTGACCTGTGTGGAGCGTTCACCTGGGTATAAACCAGGATATTCTGCAACTGAAAGCGTAGACACACAAAGACTGATAGGTAAACAGGTTGTACCAAGCATGCAGTCACTAAATGTGTGTATGAGCACGTACACACTTGTTTCCTGGTATCATCATGCCAATTTTTTTTTTCCATTTGTAACATTTTGTATCTTATCTACTCACCCAAAAAGAAAGTTTTGTCTGAAGATTTTTGCATGATCTTGTCTGTGCGTCTGTGTCATACTAGGATGAGGCATATTTGAATTATTATCTAAGGTCCCAACACCATTTATGATCCTCCTGACTATGGTGATGCTCAATCTTCTTCTGGTACCACCGTAAAATGACTTGATAACTATTTGTTGTATTACCATGAGATTTTGTTTATGTACAGATATTTTTATTCCCGACAGGATGAAATGTATTTACTCTGGTGTAGCCGAAAGTTCTTATTGAAAAGGTTCCCTTTAGCATGTCAATACTTGCAATTTGTTTGATGCATAACATTGTCAAAAATGTTAAGGTGTCCTTTACTAAATATTCAAAATGCCTTTGTGCAGCTGTTCAGTGTCTTACCGGCTTATTCAGCGTTCTCTGGTTAGAACAGAGCGACATACAGTAAAAGTGTTAATATCTATGTTGCGCCTATGTTTCTATTATGTGCTGAGAATATGAAAATAGGTTGTTTGCATTGGCCAGTTGAGTTTTGCATTCTGTGAGGCCTCTGACACAGTGCTCTGACATGTGTTTGACATATCATATGTCCTTATTTTCTGTCTAAACTGAAATAGATAAATTGTCGTCTTTATCTCACTGTTGAACCTGGCACAATATGACACATAAAGATATGTTGGCAATTACACCTGTGGCACACCCAGTTTCTTCAGATAAAAGTGTTAAGCACAACTATCTAAAAATAACCATCCACATGCAGATGCTCATTCATCTTGTCTACGGTGATATTTGACTAGGACTCCAGTGTTGCATTAAAGTCCAAGAGCTTTTCTTGGGGGAAGGGGGTGAAATGCTGATTCTGAGTCTTTTGCCAGAGAGGGTTAGTCAGGGGTTAGATGTGATGCTCGGTCAGCAACATGCTGTTTGAACTTTGACCTAAGGTGACTAATTCTTCCACTTTGGAACGAAAACTAACTTTTGAGCTTTATATGGTGACAGAGGGAGGTGACAATGTCCTTGTGCTATTGTAGCTGAAATACAGTGGAAAAGCTGGGGTGTAGTCCTTCATACTGTGTCTGTATCTGCATTCAGTATCTTATCTTTTCTGAATCACCATGTTGGTTGATGAGGTCTGTTAAGGCGTGAGCAGTATGACTGTAGTATGTGGGCGTGGGCTTGTCTTCAAGAATGAAGAGTTAGGCAATCAAGAATTTACACTTACCAGGAATGCAGCCCACTTTATTGTTATCATCAGGATTCATCTTTACACTACCACTGAGTAATACAGTGTCACAGCAGCACCCCACTGTAGTACAGTTTAATAACTGTCTCCATAACCTTCATAAGTGTCTTATTTATTGGACTTCTGCTGTACTGAACTGCAGTAGTTTTTGATGGATTGGCCTGATTAAGAAATGTCATTTTTTACATTACAAGGTTTTCTACTGCAATTGGGAATTGAAAACATACTTAGTAAGATTTTTGTGGAAACACAAAAAATGTACTGAGATATATCTGTTGTTGCTTACAGACACCACAAAGTACTGTAATATTTTAGTAACATATGCTGTCATCTACTTTTTGACACTAATTTTAATACATGGTTTACCTTCTTTATTTTCCATAATCAGCTCTCTTGAAGTTTGTACTGAGACTTAAGGAACATTTCTTCCCTGTGTCTGTGCAGTGTTGTGTGCTGACAGAGTGGGCCAGATGACGAAGACCTACAGCGACATTGACGCTGTCACTCGACTGCTGGAAGAAGTAAGATGTTGAAAAATTTGTTTGTACAGAAGAAACATAGATGAGACGCTTTGCTCTTATATATTATGTGATCTGATAGTTTAAACACAGGCTGCCTTATGAATTTTATGACAAAGTAGATTTGATAGAATTACATCATAAAACTATTTTACAGGAGCTGATATTCAAATCTGACTTAATGACATCAGCTGATTAGCAAACCACAAAAAGCCAGACAAAACATCAAGCTTCGTTTGCATGAATAAAAAATGAAAATTGCAGAATGTCATTGGTAAATGAGTCATTAAGGTAAACAGCTAACCGGAGATCCACCTGTTGACTAAACATGGTATTCAGACGTCCTACTATCAGCAAACTGACTAAACTACTGTTGAAGTTATGAGTTCATGGGCATCACCGTACTGACCTCTGTTGTAATTACATAATAATTACTATTCCAAAGTGCAAATTTGTGAACTTGCTTGCTTTGTCTTGCTCAGTGGAACAAAGTATTTATCTAGCTGCCAAAATATGATTATTGATTGCACTGATACTGTACCTGCTGAAAAGCAGGAGTGCCTGGTTTGCACAGGTTCATAATAATCTTTTAATTATGCTTTAGTAAATGATGACTGCTGCTCCCCTGGGTTTGTACTTATGAGAGGTTTGTGTTGTTTTGAGCAACAATGGGTTGAGGTGTTGCATTCAGTGTCCCTTTTAAAGACGGCACAGTTGTCCTTGTCACGTGAGGTGTGGGCATTGTGTTGTTGATCATCCTCTTTGTTTAAATTCTCATTTCACCTACTTTCTCCTCGTTGATGTATTTGATTTAACCATCACAGTTTTAACTCATTATCCTGTGACATGCCCTGCACATGCTTAAAGCTAGAGGGCAAATGCATTTCTGTCATTTATAAGCAATAGTTTCACAGTTTTTTGAAACACCTATTTGCTGTCCTGCAGTCAGTAGGTGAAATAATTGATCACTATTATTTTCAAAATGTAGCTGTGGCCAGCTGACAATTAGCACAGCATAAAGACTGGAAGTATGGGCACATTTCTAGGCTGGCTTGGTCCAAAGGTATAACCAGAGTTTTTTTCCCTAATTAATATCAAGAATATATGTTTCCCCCAAATGTTGATGTTCGTCATGCTGTGAACTGTTTTGCTGTTTCAATACTAAACAAACTGTTGTCTCCTTGCAGAAAGAACGTGACTTGGAGTTAGCAGCTCGCATTGGACAGTCACTGCTGAAGAAAAACAAAGCCCTTAGTGAGAGGAACGAACTGCTGGAAGAGCAAGTAGAGCACATACGAGAAGAGGTAATTTAAATGTCTTCATGTACAGCATCTATCCACGACCTGTGTATTTTTTTTCGTAGTGTCAAATCATTGCTGTAGTCCCTGCATTTAAAGCAGTGCAGTGTTAGAGTTGTAGTAATTTCTTCTTCTTAACTCTGCCTGCACTTCGACTTCCATAATTACACATAAAGGTGTCCCAGCTGCGTCATGACCTGTCGATGAAAGATGAGCTGTTACAGTTCTATACCAGCGCCGCTGAGGAAAGCGAGGTGGAATCTACCACTTCCACGCCGTAAGTCTCCTTTCAGTCTCCTTTCAGTCTCCTTTCAGTGACCTTTCAGTCTCCTTTCAGTGACCTTTCAGTCACCTTCTCCTCTCGCCTCTTCTCTCCCTGTTATAAATATTAGGCAATGCAATTATGCAAAATTCAAATCTAATGCAAAAAAAAAGAAATCCTCACAAAAGTCTGTGTGTGCGTGTGTTTACAGTGTGCGGCCCAGCGAAACCAGTGTATCAACTCCGACCTTTTTCCCCTTGGACAGCTTGCAAAAGAAACTTAAAGACCTGGAGGAGGAAAACAAATCATTACGATCTGAGGTAGCTATACTACATACCTTTAAGCAGAAAACATATTACAGTATTTTGCTTTACTTTCTATTTAAATCTGTATTTTTGTATGGATTATTTATACAATTGTTTGTGCACAAAATAGCGTTCCAAAATTGATCTGAACATTACAGATTATATAAAAAGTCCCATTATACTGTGGGGAAGCTCTTACTATTATACTACCTGTATTACTCTCACTTAATGAACTAAATAACACAGACACTGTGGCTGTTTAGTATGTTGTCACTAACACGCTTTAAATTATTGTGAAGTCTTGCAGCTTAATTATTATCATTTGGTTATCTATTAAGAGAAAATATTTATTGGGTTCATTGAGATAATCTACAGTGTCTTGAACTTAATGTCTGCTTCATTCCAGGCCAGTCATTTAGAGACTGAAACGATCTCCTATGAGGAGAAAGAGCAGCAGCTTGTCAATGACTGTGTTAAAGAATTACGTGAGTATTTGACTGACCGCTAAAGATCACTGGTGCAATACCAGTGATGTAAATTACTTCTTTAGTCTCTGAAGGTAATGAAGCAGTAAAGAGGCAGCTTTAGAGAAACTCTTGAGCACCTGCTCTCGTTTCCAGGTGATGCCAACCTGCAGATTTCCTCACTGGCTGAGGAACTAGCCCGGAAAACTGAAGACGCCTCCAGGCAACAGGAAGAGATCACACACTTACTGTCCCAGATAGTAGACCTCCAGAAGAAAGCCAAACTGGTAGGAAATGTCCGCCATCTTTTATATTGTACTCATGTAATGTCAGTTATGTACTGCTGCTGTGTAAAGACCCCGTTGCATTAAGTTTGTATTTTATATTTTTTTTATATTTGTGTTAAGTTATATTAAGTTATGTATTTTTCCATGTTCTGTGTGTGCAACATTCTCACATTTCCTTTTCTGTTTGGGTTTTTTTTCCAGTATGCTGTGGAGAATGAAGAACTGACTCAGCACTTGGGAGCAGCCAAAGATGCCCAGCGACAACTCACCGCTGAGGTAGGGAACCCTACAGCCCATTGACGATGACCTTATCATTGTATCTTCTACAGCATTAGCTTCCTCTAACTTATATTTATGGTCCAGGACACTTTTCCTGAGGATGTCCATCAGTAAGCAGGGATGTTGGTTATACTGGTTTAAAGCCAGGCTTTTTCAAATATTCGTAGCATTACCCACAATATGAATAGAACCTGCCATGATATAACCTGGCATTTTAAAATACTGCAGCACTGTGATTTCAGACATTCAAAGAGCAATTTTATTATGTTGTAATTCTTATGGTATCCAAGCAAAGCTGTTATAATGAAATGTATTTTTTAAATTATTCATGTCAGCTTGGTTTTTATGTTCAACCTGCAAACCTTTAAAATTTTATTTTTTTGCAATATAGTTCTTAGCTTTTTACTTGAGTAAGAGCGTAAGTCTTTTCGTTTCGCTTTTCTACCTGCTTTTCAGTTGCGGGAGTTGCAAGATAAGTACGCTGAGTGTATGGAGATGCTCCGTGAAGCTCAGGAAGAGCTGAAGAACCTGAGAAATAAAAGTCTGCCACTCAGTACACCGAGGCGTTTCCATTCTCTGGGCTTATTCCCAATGGTAAGTTGGGGACAGAGGGGAAAGAGGGGTCACAACATCATTAGAAATGTTCCATATTAGACCAGTGACTTACACACCAACTCGATAGCTACAGTATTGTAAATGTTAAGGGTTCTTGCATTCATTAAAATGTCTGTTTGCTCCAAAGCAAACAGTCATTCATGGTCCCAGTAGCCACTGAATGATTTAAAAAAAAAAAGATTTGCTTTCTCCTCCAGGACTCTTTGGCGGCTGAAATAGAGGGTACCATGAGAAAGGAGCTTCAGATGGATGATCCAGACGTAGAAGAGCAGAGGTACATCAAATATATATTTCAGATAAGTTGGGGTATTAATGATTTGGTCTAATAAAATATTTATTTGCTAAATTAAAATTTATGTGATCGTGTCTCCAGACTGCATCCGAAGCGAGTGTTTCAGACGGTGAAAAACCTCAACATTATGCGCCAGCAGCGTTCATCTCTTGCCCCCTCACCGCTCAACATCCCAGGCTCGAATCAGACATCATGCTTCACCTCAGGGCGCTCGAGCAGGGTGGGCACCCCTCGTGCCAACTCCATATATGGCAGCGAACCGGGAAGTGGCATAATCCTGGACAACAGGACTAGCAGTATCCTGGAGAGTCCGGTCGATGAGTATGATGGGTATGGAAAGTTTTATTTTTGTGGTTTAGCTCTTCCAAGGTTTTATTTACATTTGTCATTTGTGTAGTTCTACATTTCTGCTGAGCCACGGTGTCAGATTTCAGTCATCCTACGCTACAAAAGGGCTCAACTCCTTTCAAAATAACTCCAATTGGAGAGAGAGGCATACTGCATTTGAAACTCTGCAACTGACTTATTTTTCCCTCTACAGGTCAGAGGATTCGAACAAGCGGCCTCCTGGTACTCCAGGGACACCAGGGAGCAGGGACCTGGAAGCAGCCCTGCGACGTCTGTCCCTCCGCCGAGACAACTACCTCTCAGAAAAACGCTTCTTTGAGGAGGAGAGGGAGCGAAAGCTGGCCTACCTGGCCAAAGAGGAGGAGAAGGGAGGTGGGGAGAGTAGCGGAGGCCCGGCCACCCCGACTGAGAGCCTGTTGTCACTGTGTTCACACCCCTCTTTTGGAAGCATCTGGTCAGGATATTCTTTCACAGCAAGATCCTACCTGCCAGAGAAGCTGCAGATTGTAAAGCCCCTAGAAGGTGATTATTGCTGTCAGAGCCACAAGGCCTGTAAACCCTCACATAAAGAAACAAAGAATCAAAATCTGAAGCCGCACAATGGAAATTTACAGATAAAACACCAGAATCAAAATAAGAACAGTGCAGAAACGTGTATTTCAAATACTACCCAAAGTAATAGTGAAATGTACCCACAACTACAGAAACACATCCAAGCCGTTCAGCAGCAGAATAAATACCAGGCTGTGTACAGCCACAGTAAGTTGAGAGTCTTTCTGGGTGCCTCACAGAATCCCAACAAGCTGCAGAGGAGCTCCAGTTTGTTGGAGCTTGGCGCTGTGCCAAGCACAAAGCCTCACCTCAGAGCTCTGGTGGCTCTAGTCTCGGGTCTGATGGAGGATGTGGAACAGCAGGAAGGTAGTTTGAATCTCCAGCACTCTTTTTACTTCAGACATACGCAGCCATGCTGCTGGTTTGAAATCTAAAGTCCTGGCTACCACATTTATATACTGCACAGATGCACATTATGTATGTTTTAAAATTAGACTTGAGTGGGTAAATTCAATTCAAAGAAATTCAAGGCACTCACAGTTTTTTGTAAAAATGACCTGTTGTGAGTTTGCAAATTTGAGATGGTCACATGATAAGAGAATAAATAATTTTTTATAAATGCATCACAGAAGATAAGCACTTTACACTGGTGACAGTGAGTCATAAATGACGTGATTCTAAATGGCACTTTTTCAGCACTTATTTAAAAATGTCCTAGTGTCTAATTTTTAATTGTTTCTTTCTAATCATGTAATAGTTTATTATCATACTTTATTGGTTGTTGGGTTTGTAGGGGTGACTTATTAATATGCACTAATTGCTGTCAGACAGCAGCTGTTTTGGACAGTGTCAGGTTGGCCAAAAAAAGTAGCAGCCTTAAACCTAAAGGCATTTAGTCAAACTGTACATGTGCAGTATGTCAAATTCTAAGTATTTGTTACTTTTAAAGTGTGTCCACTTAAAAAGAACAAAAACTGCTGTGACAGGAATTTCCTATTTTGTGGCACCACCTAGTGTTCGGATTCAGTTTCACCACTAAAGAGCTGGAGGCCAGAGAACGTGCTTGTGGAGTAAATTCTTCATATACATATAAAAAGTGACCATAAAGTACCAGATTGTTTTGGAGTGAAAAAAATGTATATAGAAAAGTGTTAAAAAATCAAGTCTATAATGTTAACAACGTGAGAAATAATATGAGGCTTGTGTCTTTTTTTTTTTTGTTTCTTTGTTTTGTTGATTATGTGCATGGCAATGGTCTGTCTTTATGACTTTTTCTTTTACCCCTTAATAGTCAAAAGTACATGAATTAAAAAAAATACACCCTTATATTCTGGGTTTTAGAGTGTTTATGAGGATTTTAAAAAACAGCAGATAACGTTAATGACCAATCCACAAATTTCTGCATTACCTTAGTAATAACCATTGTTTGTACTGTCTCTTTCAGTCCTCTTTTTTCAGTTTTCAGTTTAGTTGTTTCTTGTTTGTATCTTCATTTTTTGTGTTCAACCTATCTTTTTTTCTCTGTTGATGATTACTGTAATAAAATCTCACAGACTTTCTCTCTTCTTTTTCTTTCATTCTTTTGTAAGTCCTGTGAATTTGTTCTGACTAAGTAGAAACCACTTGGCCAGAATAGCTGAAAGGACACCGTGACACAGACAGTTCAGTGTCATGTTACTCATTGACACTGGGGAAATATTGTACTGGAAACATGCTCGACTGTATTCCTGTGTAGATATATGCTTCTACTATCACCTTGCTTGTGTACGTGTCTGTTTTTTAGTTTTATAACAGCTGCCAATAGACGGCAAGTAACAAGTTCCTATTAACACATTTATACATAGAAATGACATTAACTGAACAGACTGAATGTCAGTAGGCCTGCAAACCGCATTGTGCTCTTTATTTAGATGCGTATGACAATGTAATAAAAAGAAAAGCGTATAGCAGTTAGACTTTCAATCTAGGGGAGCGAATGCAGATTGGGCTGGTAAACACCATTACTTTAAGTCCAGTGAAACAGAACTTACATTTTGTCATCAGTAGTTGTCAATTGTTTTATACAATTTATAGATTCATCCTTGGTTGTCACCAACTCTGCCAAAGTCACGATGGAAAAGCATTTTTAGAGCATCTGATTTTACATTTGGCTATTTTGCTACACTGGTAAATCTGAAGACATGAAAACTTTGAGTAGCAATGTATCAGTATTTAATATATAAATGAAATTTGAAATGATTTTTAATCTGTGCTATAAATATTCTTATTATGGATTGATATGACCTGAGTTTTCCTCTGACTTTTCCAGGCTCTGCCACCCTTCATGCATGGCAACAGCTGGCTCAACCGCACATGGGTGCCCTGCTGGATCACCGGCCCGGTGTTGTCACAAAGGGCTTCCGCACTTTAGCACACGAGCAGGAACAGGAAGACAGCTGGCAACTGGACCAGCCAGAGGAGGATGACGCCTCTTGTGGTGACTCATTTACCGGCTTGTCGGGAGAAACCTTGGCCACCTTGAATCTGCCTCGTTCTACCTCTACTCCGTCTGTTTGCTGCAACAAAAATGTTGACACTGAAGACAATAGTCGATCAGAAACGTTGCATGACGAAATGCACCCAGCTAAAGACACAATTCAAGGCAAAGACAGACTCGTTGGAAACGCAGTCTTTCCGTTCTCAAGCCCCTCCCCTTCTTCTTCTTCTGGGATAATGAATGGGCACATGGATCTAAAGGAGCTCCAGACTTTGCAGCCTGCTACAGTGGACCAAATGCCTGGTGAGGGAGCTTCCTAGTTTGGGTCACAGCACTGCATCCACTCATCAGTGAAACCCTGAAAAGATGGGGAAAAGGGGAACAGGGTTTGAAAGGGAGGGTGAGGGATTGAGGAAGGCTTTCACTGGACTTCTTACGACCACAGTGTGATGTTTCTTCCTGCATGATCATGCTCATGTATACACCCTTCAGCACCCACCCATCCCCCTGGCAGTCCTTGTGTGCAGCCATCGAAACCCATCCAAACTGAGTACTTGGTTTTTTTTTTTTGTTCTTTATTTTACTTCAGCTCACGCTCTTGTAGCCTCCCTTTTGAGTTTTCACTTTCTCACTCTCATGCTTTGTTGTATTTACCCACAAATCAGAACGGAACAGTTCCTTCTGTTCCGTTCCTTCAATCTCTTCAAGTCTTCTAAATTCTCTAATTGGAGTGTGTTTTACAATATTAGTGTCCTCAGTGGTGAAACACAAATGACATTGTTTGGATATATCTGTGTGTATATATATGTATATACATATATATACACTTCCAGCAGTTAACGCTGAATAATCAGTGTAGCACATATTCAGGGATAGCTGGGGTCTGGTTTGCTGTATGCTTGCCAACATGCATGTGTCTATATCAGGCATTAGTTGTGCAGCTAACATACCATGAAGGCACGACATAAACGGCTGTTTAATACTGGACGCATACACAGTTCATGCCCTTGGTGCAAATATTACTGAACTATCTGTGTATTTTCCTAAGCTAAAGAACACCCAGACACAAAATATCAGCTGCACCAAGCCAACATGCACAGTACAGTATGTCTTCAGTAATGTTGGTGATTATTTTACATAATGTTGTCAGGCAAATGTCATTGATGCATATATAACATGGACTTGCAGTTAAAGGTAATGATAACTGAAAATCTTCAATAGTGAAATGTCTTGGGTTTTTGTCTCGATATTCAGTAAGATATTTCACCACTCACGTGAATTTGATTCATTTATCTTTTATCTTGATTCGCTGCTTCATTTCTATTTCATGGTATCAGCTGGGAAAGTTGCCTAACTAAGAGAAAGCAGGGAACCCTTTCTGCACTTCAGCTAATCTAAAAATCAGAAACTTCATATGATGCTGCTTTTCTTTGGGCTTATTCCATGATCATGGTCTATTTTTCCCCTCTTGTGCACATCGTTGTATAGTGTTGTATGGTGCATTTGATCTGAACGCTGACACCTTTTTTCTCTTTGGTTTGTCTTTTTTCACCTATAGTTAACTTCCCAGGAAAGTGTATGTCCCATACCAGCTCCACATATACCTTCACCACCTGCAGGATTCTTCACCCGTCTGACCAGCTGAGCTCTGTGTCTTCAAGGTAAACATCTTTATTAACATTGTATCCTGTTTTAACATATAAGGTGCATATAATGCTGATTTTGTGTGTGAGTGCACAGATGATGAATGTATCAATAAGTGGTGGCAGTTGTGTTTCTTGCTCCAGGGAGCAAATTTTCCATATGTTCAATAGATTTAGAGACAGGACAAGTTTGATCCCACAACATCTGGCTCATGCACTATGTTCCAACTGTTTGATTGGGCCTGGCAGGTCATGTGATGAGGACGATGAAGTGGAGTTGTATCATATGGTTGTCATGGCCGGCGTAGAACACACCCATTGAGTATAGCTACTGGTGTGCACGTGGGTGAGAAAATGCATGGGAGTGCATTCCGAAAAGCTGTGGTTGTGTCTAAATGTCAGTTTGCTCAAAGTCCCCCAATAATCACAGCCCGCATGTAGCGTTCCTCTAATGTTCCCTGTCGACGTGTCCTAACTAACAATCTGTCCTCTGACACAATGTTGTGACTCAAATCACTGATCAAATTTAATTTTTTCAAATTTTTGACCTTTGGGAACAATATGATGAGAGGAATGAACCAGGAGGTTAATAATGATTAATAATCACATTACATAAATACCCGATAAGGTCTAATCTAAACATTAACATAGTCTGTGTATTGAAAGGCGTATTTGGTCTTTTGTGAGCTGCCACAACAGCAAAATGAATTAATTTTTGCATGTTTTGCTTTAGGTAAATGTGTGTGTATATAATATGTGATTAGATATTTTAACAGTCACAAAAAACAGCATTTATAACTTGATAACTCATGTGTACCTGCTTCTTTCTCTGGGCTTTTTTCGTCCTCTTTCATTCTCATTTTCTTTGCACACCCAATGCTCCTTTCCTTTTACATTTTCTCTCCTCTTCTTTATTCCACCATTACTCCTTTCTTCTCCCCACTATTCCGTCTTCAGCCCAGCTATAAGCTCTAGTCAGAGCAGTACTTATGTTGGCAGCCCTACGCCCACTGCTTCTCCTATACCCTTCTCTGCCCCGCCCACACCTTCCTACACCCCCTGCTGCACTCCACGCCGCCTCTCTCTCTCTCTTTCCCTGGCTGAATCCTCCACCAACCTTAGGGACTCCACCAAGACCACCAGTACCTCTTTAGGGCTGGTGCGCCTCCTGCTGGAGCGTGGGATCTCTGCCTCCGTGTATAATCCTCGCAGCTGGGACCGTGGGCTGGATGCCAGTGGAGCTTCAACACCCATGGGAGCAGCACAGACACAAAGGTGCATAGACACGCCCGGGGAGACTAATGAAAGATGGCTGGTGAAACGCCCAGACACTCTTCTCCTTCAGCCTTCCACCCCACCTAACTCCCCTCGATCTAAATCAGCGTCCTCTACCACTACACGTCCTGTTTTTCAGTTCAGCCCGTCTGCTGATGACCCACCATACTACAACACCTTCCTCGCTTCTAAACCAGCTCGCACTATTCTGAGGGAAGTACTGGCAGAGGCAGAAAAGGAGCAAGAGGGACAGACAGAGGATGACAGCCAAACAGAGATGTTGAACCTGCGACTGGTGGATAAACTGAAATGTTTCCGGACTCTTTCACCGCTGTCTGCGACAGCTTCATCCGGGGGCACTCTGTTTGGCTCCAGTGGACTGGGGAACAGTGCACTGGGTGGGGGGCTTCCAGGATTGAATGCAGGACTAAGGAGGAATCGAAGCTATCCTGCCATGGTGGGGGCCAGTATGGCTATGAAAGACCCAGGAGGACCCCCGACCACAGAAATACTCATACCACATACGATGCAAACCCCAAATAAACAAAACAACGACGTGAGCAAAATGCAGACAAATTCCATACTGGCCAAAAAGGCCATACATATACCACAAACACTACATGGACTGGAATCAGTCATACCCCAGACGATAATACAGAAACACAACATGCCAAATGATGGACTGAGGGATTCAACACGCAATGACCAACACAGTGATGATGAAACTGTCACATAAATACTGAACATTTAGTACTTAGCCCACACTACATCATAAAAAACAAACATCGAAACACATTTACAAAACCAAATACCGTACAGTACATAAGTATACATACATATTTCAGCTACATATTCTCCACATGGAGTAACTACACAGAAGTACAGTACAGTCGTCCCACAGACGCACTTGAACAGTTAATTCAAAGGAATCACTGGTTTGATCAACAAATGAATTCAAACCAGTAGTGTCAGCAACTGTTACACTGTGTTACGCTCATATGCTGTCAGACCAGACTCATGATGATGAAGTATGTTGCCTTCCTCTTTGTGTATTTTGTTACTGTATATGCAATACCCTGTGTCATATATAGTAGAATATTAAAGGCCCAATCTGGTAAAAGTTTTTTCCATAACCTGTTTTTAGTCTCCACCGTTTAAAAAGCAACACAAAAGTGACAGTGTTTTTGTCTTTCTTGGAAATTAAGCAATGGATATTCCAAGAGTATACAATTACGCATTTATTGCAGCATTTGTTACTGTTATTATGAGAAAGTGTCATGCCATGAGTGTGTTTGTGTAGCCTTAATGTTAGACTGAAACTACTGACAAGGTGTTTTTAGTTAAGCAGTTTTAATTAAATATCCCATATCTCTAAAAACGATACTGTTTTATGCATCATGTCATGCAAGTGTTCATACTATGCTGTAGGCTGGCATGACAACAGAGGGATTATTGTCAAAGCCAACCAAAGCGAAGTTAAAAACTCGTTATCTAAAAACATTTTTGTGTTCAAGTGTATCTTGGCTACTGTGATCTATTTATTGCTTTAACCGCTTGTGTCAGCACTGTATTGCACTGGAACAAAAAGGAAATTATAATGTCTCATACAGTGGCATTAGAACTAGGGATTATTTTCTACCAATTTTCTTTCTCTGTATGTTACCTTTTTTAAAAAAAATCCAGATTGGGGCTTTAATGTGTCCTTTGGCTGTGACTGAATGTTCTTATGTGCCTAAAGCATAAAATACTGCATCTCATTGGAATATGGGTTTGCATTTGTTTTATTTTATCATTTTAATTAGCTTTTTGTGAGGAATGTAAGCAGAGGGAATGAACAAGAATAATTGTGCAAATGAATGTATTTGCATCTGAATGTGCTGATAGAGCTCCCACACATGCTCATTTGTGTCTGTGTCTATTTGTGGTGTTTTTAGTTTTGGTTTTTTTTTTTGGTCTCCTAATGAGTTTGGGTGAACCCCTTGGACTGGAGTCTACAGGGGCATGTAGCACTTAAATGCTAATGCGGAAGCAGCTCACACACACTGGTAAAACACTGACTACAGGGAAATGTATGAGAAACCTAGAGTACAGTGAACACACTTATTTTTTTTTATTTTGTTGCACCTTCCTTCCTGCCATATTCATCCAGTTGTCCTAGAGCAAGTTTGAAGTGGATGGTGAATTTAAAGTATGAATCGATTGTGACTGAGACTCGACTGTGGAGCAAACATCCTAATCCACCATATTGCAGTAAGTAAAATCTTCAACTGTCATGTCTGCACCCAGAGCTTTCACTTAAAACCAAAGTTACGTCGAAATAAAGAGCGTGTGGGACCATGACACAGGACTGAAGTTTGTTCATAACTCATTTCCTATAATGCCAACGTATTCCTGCATAGTGCCATATGCACACTACATGTTTGTACCAAATAAATTATTTTGTCAAACAAGCATATTAGAGGGGATAAAACGAAGCAGTATTAGGCATTATGAGATTTGTATGGATGCAATTGTAGGAAGAGTGACTTGAAGAATACATACGAAAATGAGCTTTTATCACAGTTTCTTTGTTTTGGTAGCCCAGTTCCAGTGTCCACCCTTGGGCAAGCCCCTCTGACATTTTGGACACTCTTTCTTTTGATTAATGTCTCATAAAGAATATAATTTTGATCCCTGGCACAGTCCAGTGTTTGGCCATTCATGCTGGTCATGTCACTTAATCTGAAGCTGGACACTGTGACTGGGCCTTTGGCTGATTGATGAATGATGTAATGTCTGGCTGTGATCTGTTGAATTATTCCTTAAGGGATTAAACTAGCAATTGTCACTCAGTTTGAGATTCTATTAATAAATACATGATTAATACATAAGTAACTTGTATCGTTTGAAAAATGCATTTAAATAAAAGTCATATACATAAATAAAAGTTATACATGTGCATCAGTGAAGGACTTTTGCAGTTTTTAATATTTCAAATTGAGACAGGCACACTGACATTTTAAATCTTTTGCACAGTTTTGGGTCATTGCAGTTTCAGGACATGGTTTTATGACCGTAAAATTGTGCCTTAGAAATATTTCCATTTAAAGCAAAGTGTTCAGTTAGTTAACTACAAGCTTATGTTTCAGCCTTTGAGTGAAAAAGAAGTAATGGATTTAAATTCAATTCACATGATATTAAGTGCTAATACTGACAAAACAAGTGTGTGTGCTTGGTCTGGTTTTTTTTCTGCGTCTTGAGTGTAAGTTATTATGAACTGTACTGTTACACTAAATATCGTCAATAAAAAACTTTTTGAAATAAAACATAACATTTGTGATAATGCATAATTACCAGCATATTTACCTCATGCAAAGATAAATTTAATTATTTACTGTGTGACTGACAGTTTTGCTGGTTTTATATCTGTGGTTCAAGATTATCAAATTAGCAAAACTCAAGCATGTTTGCTGTGGACATCTGGCACCTTCAAACGTGAACTGACCAATAATGACAGTAATAGGACTAAGTGATATGGTGGAAATCAGTACTGCATTTTATGTACAGTATGCTACAGTGTGGTCCTTGGCAAATTACATTATAAATTCAAAATCCCACCTGAAGTTTATAAACAATGATTGATTCTTTCGGTTGTCAAAGGCCAGAACATCCATCCAAACAGAAGCAAACATGAGCTCTGCTTTAATGCCAGAGACGCTCACTCATTCACTCACTGCTCTGTAGGCTCAGCTGTTAGATGGTTATAGTTGATGAAAATTGCTTTATAATACTGTACATGCAGTGTGCCTGATCATTTATACTAGAGCTGTGGCATGTGACCACATAGATAACTTATTATAGTTAACTTTGTATTCTAATAACTATATATATAACAACAGAGCACAAATAATCTGAGGGATTACTCATTAACCCCGATCACTCTGATGACCAGAGAGAATCACCTGTTAGTGAAAACTATTTCTTAACATGTGCAAACACAAACAAGGCTGCAGGGCTTGTTGTATTAGATTTACTTCATTTTACCTTGGTGTAACTGATAAACAGCAAACACAACGAATATTAGTGCGTTTATAGGTTCCTTTGAATTTCCAGGGACTGTGAAAACTGTGCAGTGAGGCTTTGATGATACCAGGTGAATCCACAGGGAGGCAGCCTTCCTCAGCGAACACAACTGACAGCTGGTGGGCACACAAACCACGACCAGCTCTAACCCCAGAAAAGAAAGGAAAGCAGCTCTGAATAATGAGACAGTGCAGACAGTGTTGGTTCTGGTAAAGCCGCATGTACTCCGCCTGCTCTCAGAGTAAACCTGGGCTTCACCCTGAGCCACTTCTTCCTGGACTTCTCCTCCATCCCGTCTTTTCTACAGGCTGCCTCAGCGAACACAGCCAATCACATAATCATAGTGTCCTTCTGTTCACTCATAAACCAATGTTAAAGACAGTGGGGGAATATTTACACCGCAAGTACAAGTTATCTAATTGGTTACTTTTCACTTTTTAGCCGGTTAGAGGGAGACATGTACATACAGACTGATATTCAATAAAACTATGCATTCAAGAGCAATATATTTCCTGAAGATTTGAAAGTAGAGAAACAAAAGTGAAAGAGAGGCAACACAAACTGTGGAAGAGCAAACTGCTTTCAACATGAATGACCAAGAAAGATGGTGGAGACATGAATATGTACATGTGAACATGAAATGTGAAATAGTTCTCGATGCTTGGACCCAGAGGGGGAAATAAGAACATTCTGCAGAGTTGAGTCAGTCGGGACAGAGAATTAAATAGATGGAAGAATAATGAGATGAGAATTTTTTCATTTCATGTCTTGATCACATAAACATTGGTCAGTCAGACCTTCTCATCTGCACAGAATGATAAAATTGTTATTGAAATGTAGTGAAAAGATGGAGAAGCTGCACTGAGCCTACGCAATTATTAAAGGTCATGGTCGCTGCAAATGGACTTGGACACAAGAAAAGAAGCTTGTCTCCAAGTTTAAAATAAAACACCTTCACCTTACTGCAGAATAAACTACAGGAAATACTGTTTAAAGCGATTTGTACAACCTCTCTTCAGCGGTTGTGATTGCTTCAATACTACAATTATTCAAGAGACTCGGGTGCAAAGAAATAAACAGCAGTTTGTGAGGAAGGTCCACTTCACAGATGAGGTGTGTGATCATGACGGGCTGCAGAAAATATCCTTCAACAATGATCCTTTACACAGTGGACCACACGAGCACAAGTCTTGTCCGAAACCTTGAAAATTGCTGCATTCTTTTGTAATTAAACTTTTGGCACTGGAAAGGACGCTGGTCATTTAGCTCCCTGACGAGGCCATGACATATTGCATTTCAGACTGCACACATAATGATTTTGATGAGGCCCACGGTTTAGATCCAGCATCATTGCAGGTTCGAGTTTTCGTGTATCCTCACAAATAACTTGAGACAAACTCTCTTGATTAAAGCCACTTTCCAGTGTTGAGTAGACAGTGTCAGGATCACTCAAAACCAAAAGAAAGCAAGCTTGACTTTCTTAATTTATGGTGTAAAATATTTTGTTTTAGATATACATGCAGCTGCCTTCCTTCAGAAGCAGAAAATAAAATCACGTCAGTAATGTACAGGACTTTATAGATCAGAAGGGACATCACAGTTCACAGTCGTCCGGGATACTTTCCCCCCCAACAAAATTGTTTTGGATTTTTCCTCAGTAGCTGGCTGCTCCCTTGTTTTTGATGCCATGGACCACAGGGTCAGTGGTTCGATCCCACTTATTATTTGTCCACACCATGAATTGGACTTTCTAATTAGACTGTTTACTGGTGTGTTTCAGAAACGTAAATGCAAAGGTTGGAGTTAACTTTCCTGATAGGAATTAGAAACATGCTCTGGGTGACCTGTTGATTTTAATTTGTTATATTTGTGCATTCAGGTGGTTAGAGTGTTTGGCTCGGGGACACATCCGTACTGGGTCACCAGTACCACCTATAACACCATTTGTAGTAACACCTGGTATGATCATGTTCACAGCATTCGCGCTTTCTTTAAACATCTTGCGTGTGCCCGACTCACAGTAAACTGCTCTTCCATGCTGAAGTTATATTTGCCTATCTAGCTTGTTTCCTGTTTTCCTTTCTCTTCATTTGCTTCTGTTAGTGCCTTGAAATGACTTTGTTGTAATTTGGCGCTATGTAAATAAAGATGAATTGAAAATAGAATTGAATTGGTTAAGTTACTGAGAATTATTGTTTATGGTGATTTGTTTTTGTGATTGTCAAATTATACGTCTTACATATTTTGTATAATTTTGATATGCTTTACTCTGTAAAGCTATTTTTTTTATTCTGCATCTATCCATACCTGATATTTGTTTCGCGTTCACATGATTCTCTTCCTGTTAAAACGAGAGGGGTTTGACGTGGTTAAAAAAATCCTTTTGTGGCAGCAGTACGTTGCCATATTTGACTGACTTGTGTGGTGAACTGATCCTCATTTGAAGACACGTTTTACTATGATTCCATTAGCTATTTCTTTAGATTAGTGAAGCAAATTCTGTCTCACCAGTGATTTTTTATCCATTCAAAAGTGCATATTACATCTTCTTCCACATTAGATAAACTGTAGCATCATAAAAGTTATGTCAGTCGTAAAATCTAACCTGCTTATTAAGCAACAACAACCACACAGAAGTTAAAAGTACATTTAAGCTTTAAGATACACAAGTGAGCAAGCAGCTATGAAAATGCAGACACTAAACTTACTGTAGCAGTTCAGTCAAAAAACTATATGCAACAATCTTTTTACTGTTGTCATAATAAAGGATGCCACCATCCACATATTTACCTGGTAGAAAGAGAAAAGCAGATAATCACAAGTCAGACATTTCAGGTTTTTATGATTATACACTAAAAGAGTCGTCATGTTAATTTATTCATGTCTATATGTAATGAAATCAACACACTGAGTCCCAGCTGAATAGCATCGACAGGTGACTCAAAGGATAATAACAAAAACAACTTAATAGCAGAAATAGAAAACAAGATGAAATGAAACTCGTAACATCAGCTATACAACACAATTAAGTTAGCTACCATTAGCTACAATAACCTAGTGGTAATTCCAGAGCAAGCGCTTATGATTTATTGATAATGATATTCAAATTATAATATAGATGGAAATTAAAGTGGAATAATGCTCTTCATCTTAAAGTCCCATTCTAAAATCTATGCTTTCTGTATTTAGCGTGTGTGTTTGAGGTTTTTCAGTGTCAAAAAGCGCAGACAAACATCCAACACGTTCATTCAAAAAACCCTGGTTGTGTCAATCTCTTGTATTAACAGTAAGTCAGGTTCGGGTGCCATTATTGCAATTTTCTGATGTGATTATTGTATCATTCACAATATTTCCCTGTAGACTTTTCAGGCCGTGGTACAGACCTGAGTGCTCGGTTGTCCCTGGACCAATGAGTTTAATGATTTTACCAAATGAGATGTGTCTGTTACTGTAACTATTGTGAGAGGAAAAACATGAGCCAATAATAAGCATTTCCCACACTTATGCAATCACTGTATTGTGATTGTTCTTAGACAATATCAAGATCATTATTTTTAATTAATTTGAGGTTATTTATTTCAGCAACAACATCCTGCATGTGATTAGCATCAGGTCCTGAAGGAACAACAAAATGAGAGTTAACGTCTCCCACTGCTGTCGATGTGAAATGTGTGAGGGGGATCCTCTCCCTCCTCTCCTACCATGATCCAATCATTACAGTTTCATTGTGACATTTTTAATGTTAACAATATTTATATCCGATTATTACAATTTGCCAGACAGAAAATTGAATAAAACAGACTTGCACTTCTTTCACTCTGCCTGGGAAAAAAGACATTAGATGACATCAGATGCTGTCAGCCTTGTCTGGGTAAACAGTTTAGTTTTTTGTTCTGAGAGTCTTTGACATAACAGGTGAAGAAAAATGAGTCTAATCTTAAAACTTATAATAACTTAACCAAAAAGCATTTCACAGAACAATTGGATCAAATTATACATGACTAAGAGGAACTAGAATTATTTTAAGAGACTTTATTTAAATTTTCTTAAATCACCTGAACGTGATCTGCATAAAATGAAAGGGGGCACTCCTGACATGGCATGCTAATCTTAAGATCTTAATAAAGTTACAGAAGTTTTTCTTCACTCACTCATTTCCAAAAGATCCAAAACTTGAAAAAAGGAATTAGGCGAAACAAATGACCAAGTTTTAGGATGCAAAGAGGTGGCACTGCACGAATGTTTGTAGTCAGCACTTCTGGAGAACTACACTGATGCAGGTGGCTGATGATCATTCATGGAATAATTTTATCATATCACAGAAAGGGTAGAATGTCTAGGAAAGACAAAGTAAATATATGTGACTGAAGTGAAGAATAAAGGTTGTTGTTCTTCTTCTTCGTCCAGTGTATGTGTGGAAGCTGCCACTGATGCTTCTCTAAAGGACCATGTTTCCTATCCACCGCAGGTAGTAAGTATTAACAGAAATGATGTAAAGCATTAGCTGATATAATATAAATGGCTGTTTTGGCAGAATTTCACTTTCCGTGTGTTTTGTTGGCTCCGATGTAAAGCTAACACACTTAGCCTGTAGGTTAAAGCTCGCAAGCTTCACACACGTTAAACTATTGCTCATAACAGTAATTATGTTCTCACTATAATGTAGGACCATACTTGTGTGAGATACAATCTGTGAGCAGGAGAGAGGGAGAGACACGCAATTAAAGTGATCATAATCCCTAATCGGTACATAAAGTCACTCAATTGGCCATAGTTATGAATTTGAATAATCAATTTATCAGGCATGGCACATGAACATATTCAGACATGCTTGTATGCTAAATGTCCTCCATCATTAACGTTTATACTGGTATATTCATCATCAGAAAAGCTGAAAACACCAATCCAGGTTGAAAGACCTGGTTTGGTTGATCAACTACTTGGATCATCTGTAAATTAATAATGTAGTTTTCTTTTAGCAAAATTGGCTCAAGCTCTAACTGTATTACTGTACGGAAAATAAAATTTGGGGTTTCAGGCTGTGTGTTGCAACAAAACAAGCAATTTGAAAATTAAACTTTTCTCAATTAATTAATCAATCCAAACCCAAAAATTTACTTGGGGCCTCACGGAAGCTGATTGGTTTATTTTTGACACTGTGATGAGGGTTTTTTTAGGAATAGAAATAGCATTGTCAGTGCAACGTTATATTTAGCAGTCTCTGCTCGAATCACCTGTGTCATCAGGAGACTGTAGAGCAAGATGACATGAAGTTGGACCTGTCGCTTTAATTTATTCAGGTTTGTGAGTGTGTGTGTGTGTGTGTGTGTGTGTGCCTGCGTGTATATGAAGTATTTAGACATTGATTGCAAACAGTGAAAGAGTTAAATTAATGAAAAATATAATGAGGTCACAGGCTAAGGTGAGGGAACTATAATCATGATGCTGTCAATATATTTTCCATTTAGTCAAGCAGTTTTTGCTTCCAGTAAACATTTGTGATTTCTGTGACTGAATACAGAATGGCCCAATAGAAAACTTAGAACCATGTATTAGGTAGTAACAAAAGCTCATGCCAAATTTATCCCCATGTCTCATTCCTGTGTCCCGCAACAATCTCACCAAATGCTCACGTAGTTACTCTGCTGCTGTGACGGCACGGATGCCAACACGCATTGTTGTCATTACGATCGGAGGTACAGAGTTGTGATGGGACAACAGGACACTAAACACTGGGATGATGCTGCACACTTATGTGTAACACTTATCAAAATGCCATAGGACCACGTAAAGGAAGCGAGATGTCTCCGGTGGCAATGAGAGACGGACACACTGCCGACAGCACATGCAAATACACAAAGAAAAGCAAATCAGGAAAATGCCGTCCCTAATCCCACAACAAAGGCACGACATTTAGACAAGAACTGCAGAAAACAAACACAAATGATTCTGGAAATATTTCTGAGGAAAAATACAGTTCCAACTAACAGACAACTTCAGTGTGCACATTTTGCAACATTATTTTACTTCAGCAGCTTGATTTGTCACCATGACAACAACAAGCGTGTCCCAGCTCTGTCTGTCGCTCTTGCTACGGAAACTCATTAAGAAGAAATGTTGACTGATGCTGTAGATGAGATAAGATGAAAGTTTTCTAATTGTAATAATCTAAAAGCACGATTTAGACATGTGATTAGCTTTTTGGCTGTACTCGCTCCCTAGAAACATTTACATTGTGCATTTCTGTCTGTGCATTGTTTTTGCATTTCCCTATTTCCTGACCTAGATGTTGAAACTTGGTGAATTTGTTTAATTTGCTTGTGCTCAGTCTATTTGCATGTGTTTCTTAAGCTGCAGTATGTTCAGCTCCCTGAGGCACATACACTTTACCTGACAGATACATATTACACTGTCAAATATTTCCTTTGGACAGATGTATGTTTTGATATTATGTCCCAGCTGCAGAGTACGCCTTAAAATCTTTTTCTTCTAAATGCAGTTCTAATTGGCCAATGCCATATGTTACTTAGCTTCATGACGCTGTAATTATCCCCACAGTTTACAATATTTTCAAATAATTTAAATCATGCTGATGCCCATTTGTGCAGAGACCATCACCACAGCATACAAAAAAGCTTCTTAATATTTTATCATAAGCAAAATTTTAGATTCTACGCAAGAGAGAAAACTAATTATCATCGTCATTATTACAACTAAACTTAAAATAAATAGGTATTGGTCGAAATCAACAATGTCAGAAATGAAAGCATTGCATAGATGTGGGACCTGCAATTGTGGAGGTGTAAGAGGTGCAAAAAGAAAAAAGAGGTGCAGAGTGGATGCCAGCTGGGAAAAATGAATATACTGAATAAAATGGATCAGCTTTCATAATGTGAAGGAATGATTGTCCAGTGAGGACCATTACTAACAATTTAACAGGGGAAATGTGAAATGCTGTAAACTCACTGCACTGCTCTGCCCCTTTGGCCTGACTCCCATGTCTCTGAATATCACAATTTGTTTGAATTCATCTTATGTTTGTCAAAGACGTTCCCTTTCCATGTTTACACTATCTCACCACGGGCAGTTGCAGTAGGCTTTGGACCTTCTTTCTGAACATGTCCAAGTTTTTACTGACTCACATCCTCTGTGCTTTAAGACTTGATTGATTAATTGTTCCTCAGCAACTGGCCTGTTTTTCCTCAGTACTTTCTGTTTGTTTCTTTTAGTTAAGTAACCAGCCGCCATGGTTACCATGTCATTAATTACCGGTTTGTTGAAGTGCTTGTCTCCACACTGAGCTTTGTTGAGCAGTGGACATGTTACTAAGTCATGTTAGAGGATTAGTCTCAATATTAAATAATATTGTTTCCAGGAAGTACTGGTCTTCATCATAAAGTGTGTTGCAAAACTGACCGTATAGGTCTGGCTGGTGTAATAAAAATGTCGTATCCTGCTCATAGAACCCTCCCTGTGGTTGTACTCTTGGGTTCCAAGTCTAAACTGTGACAAACCTGACATATGGAAAATTCATTTTTGGCTTGTTTAATAAGTCAACAGCAAACTACCACTGTTAATGACTACAGTACTTTCATGTTTAGGAGCAAATGAGTGAAGATTTCTGCTGATAACACTAGTATTCAATAAGCCTTAACTTCACTAATTAGGACACTGTCAATTATGTTTGTAGTGTTCATTAAACTACACACATATGTTCATATTCACCATCTATGTTTTATGTCTTTATGTGAAGTTTGTTGGCCTTCTTATCTGCTACTCTCTCTCTGTTTCAGTCTGGATTTGTGGACTACATACATATTAGGGCCACATCTTCCTCTTGTAAATGTTTTATGCTTTATGGCGTTTAGCGCCTTTTATCTCCTGTGGTTATCTCCTAGTGCTTTTATGGCTGCTTGCAATAGTCAACAACAGAGGAAAGGAAAAGAATCGAAGGCAGAAAGTAGAAGACAAAGGAAGAATAAAGGCCGCTCGAGCGTGCACTGAATGTGTGTTCAGTCTGTTATTACGGCTCTTTTGTCTTTAGTGTGTCACATCATACACAGATGTGTCCGCTTTAATATGAGCCGAGTGATATTTTGCACTTTGACTGTGTCGAACACGTTGCGTATACAGGAACCAATCAAACCATCTCGCTCTGATGAGCAATGCTGCGCTCACTGCAGGACCAGCACACACTTATTTTTAGCAAGAGATGAATGTGACCTACAGACGACTGTCAGACATGCCTGTCAGCAGAAACAAACTCAAGTAAAGACAGGTCAGATGCACGGCTCTACCAACAACCTGCAGCCAGTAAAGAAATACGGTGATTCATTTTTGCACCACCACGACCACAGAGAAAAACAAACCGTCTTATAGAAATTATGGAAATAAACCACAATAGTATTAAAGTACACTGCATGATCTGTTGGGATGTTTGTGACTTTTACAGCATATTAACATCCTATTAACTTGCTAAAGAAAACAATGCGAGGTTACCATATGAATCTGAACAACGAAGAATAATTTAAATTCCTTCAACCATATCATTTTAGCGAACACCATGATTAAAACTGATAACACTCATCACATTTTACACACCTAGATACTGTAGAGTACATTTGAGAAACTTTTATATAATGTTATATTGATGTATGGTTTGCTCTGTGCTTTAAATACAATAAAAACAATAAAATACAAGCTTTGGTTCTTTTTCCAGCATCCTGTCTTCTTTAATCCAAACTGTTACATACACACTGAGGAATTATTCTCCATTTTATAAGTCTGGGATTTTTGTTTCAGTCTGTGTGTATGTGTGCATGTGTCACAGACACAATATAGCTCCAAGGCCCTATATTGTGTAGTGATTCTAATTGTAGAGAGCTGGAGCCAATATTGGACTAGTTGCATGATGAGTTTTTATATGATGATTCCAGTACGCTTGACTCTAACCTGAAGTGACATTTTAATAGGAAAAGTCCCCAGTGAAAACCAATATCCCAAAAGCCTCACAAAGAAAGAAACAACTGAGAAACCTTGTAAAAGCAATATGGACTTTGTTTCAGTGATCTCCAACCATTCATGTAAATATATTTGTACGTATGTGTGCAAAAGCGTGACATCATCAGCTACGCAAGTTCACAAGCACCATCTCGATGCCCACACACTCACCCCAACTCATTTACATACACATACACCTAAAATGACGCTTTTACCAGTGTCGAACACACACACACAGACACACAAACAGGGGCGGGCTTCTGTTGCTAGTGTTAGTTGTCGCTGGCCACTTGACTTTAAGGTAATGACAGTTGTTAGTATGCGCAGGCATGCTGCTTTCTAATCAGGACCGCTCACATCCTGAGTGGACTCGCTGTCTCTCCTTGTGTCATTGGAAAGCAGAGTGGGTCACAAAGCATGACCTCCATCACTGGCCTTTATTATGTCCCTGTCACTTTTGGCTTAAAAAGATTGTGTTTTTGTGTCTCTCCTTCCGACATTAAAAAACCTCAGAGAGGCAAAAGTTTTGGCTGTCTCCATAGTCATTTTGCTGTTGGACATGTTGCATGCTTTAATACAAGAGGTTTGACACACTGGGTACCTGGGGGCTTAAATTCTCACCATGGGGGGAATAAGTATTTTTCATTTTTTCATGAATTGAATTTCAAGTGCAGCTATTCTCATTAAATTTAGAGCAGCCACTGAAAATATTTTACTTGTGAAACTCAGTGTTAAATTATGAATCAATTAATGTCTGTTTATAATTTAGATAATAATGAGCTGATGTGCGTGAATGTAGTGCACATACTGTACATCAGTGGTTAGCCAATTTATTAATAAACACTACAACTGTTGATGAAGGAAAAGCATAAAGTGTGCATTCCCAATACGAACAAGAGCTGTTGGCACATCGCAATTACTACTTCCAGTCTTTTAAAAGGCCAGTGGTGAATCATTTCTTACCAAGCTGACATGCCAGGAACACTTTATGATAAATAGAGGCAAAGAGCAGACAGAGGGACATGGGAAGGCACAAGTTACACAGTGAAATCTCAGCTGTTGAATATTCCCATAAGCATCACTGGAGCTGTTCTCCCCAAGGAACCTCACTCCACCATTAACCAGCCATGGAACGAGAGCACTTGAAACATTTTGGATCAGACAGTAAGAACAAAACAAAACATGCTGAAGCTTGTCGGAGATTTTGGAAAAAATATGGTCAAATGAGATATGAGTGAAACGTTTTGGAATCAATTAAAGGACAAATGACTCATGATTCGAAAAAAGGAAAGCTAAAAAGTATGATACATGATATGATAACATGATACGAGGCAGTTTCTGTTCTCCTGGAACTGGCTGAAGCTAAATGATGGTAGAGAAGACAAACGGAGCTGTATGTCGGGATTTTGTTAGGAATGTGAAACCATAGTTTTAGATGAGTCAGCTGGTTCCAGAAAAAAAAAAAGAAAACAAAGGTGTTGGAATGTCGAAATCGAGGATTTGTAAAACTAAAGACTTTTAGACTATATTTGTAAAGATAAAGATAACCAGCTTTTTCAAGATTTGATTTGGTTGTAGGAATGGGTTCAGGTTCAAGGCACAGAGCTTATTTTATGTTATTTGAGTGCTGTGATTTCTTTAGCTATGTTGGCTGAATGAATGCTTGGTCCAAACTTCATACAAACAGCTGTACTAGAACTAATTTCATTAAAACTGTGAACTGGTTGAATACATTTTTTGCCAGACTGTATGTTCATGATTTTCCCTAAAACCCACAATGATCCAGCAGTAAACGTGACAAGTTTCATGATTTTTTACTCAAGCAGATTATTAAACAGGGTCCTCGGTGCATTGCTCAGGGGGAGCTGCACTTTCATGGCTGCTACGGCAGTAAGTCAGAAGTGGCCTGCCCTGATACACCCAATGAATAAAGAGTGGATTTTCGAGTGTATGGATTAATAATGACAATGATAATTCAAATAGCAAGATCTTAACTTCCTAAATTGAGCACAAGCACAGATGACCAATGTTCCCTGCTTTGGTACACGGCATCCAGCTAAAACCTCTAGAATGCAGTGAATTCATTTTTGATATTCTGTAAACAATTTAAGTCATTGAACTGAAATGAACTAAATTGCTATGCTTATGTTTGTCATCTTTTTTCCTCTTTATGATCACAAACTGCTGATTCTATGCCATCTGGTGTCAATCACAAACCATCTGATCTTCACGAAAGCGTGGAAACTAGAAGTCAGCTTCTGTGAAACAACAATGGCTTCTCCCCATCAAGTATCTGGTTGTTTCTCTATTAACTATGCAAACCTTTGTATGTACTCAATTTTGCTCATATATTTGAGTATTCTGGGCCAGAGCTCACAATTAGATATGATAAGACTTTTGATTTGATGTGTAGTGACTGTATTCTCCAGTTGTGCCGTATTAACATTCAAAGTGGCCAATGCAGAACAAATTACACTTGCTGCAACAAATGTTCAAAATGGTTGTTGATGTTTCTTTTTCAGGCCTGTTCTTAGAAATCTGAACATCTCTATTCATTATGCATTTCAAAAATATCATCTGAAAGAAATTAACAATTAAAAATAAAATCTAAAAAAAACCATCATCCCATTTCAGCTAATGTCTTTGTTGGAGTAGTTGCATGTTGCACGAGTGGATTCATGCAATCTGATTTAGATTTCTCGTGTGTGCTTATCATTAATGAGACGCTCACCAGTGCTAAATGTGATTTATGATCACACCTGTTCCAATAATGACCCTTACCCATCATGTTGCTCAGCGCTGATACAGGAAACCATTATGGTAATAATGACAGGAAGCAGCAGGTAGGCTGCTGTGCTGGTTAAACTGCTGTGTGCACTAGGCCTGAGCGCTCGGTCCAGCGGATGTTTAGGTCGGTTCTTGTCAGCAGAGCAGCACTGGTGTTACAGGTGGCTACATGTGCTGCATATTGATGTGGGAAGACACACACTTTTCCTGTTTTGTGAATAATTTTGATTAACTAATCCATCTATGTGTGTGTGCTGTTCTGTACACTTAGAAATGGGCAGATAAGAGTTTCCTGACTTTATTTACTGACCAACAGAAGATATATTGATTATTATTTGATGGTAGGCTTTGACTGTTCAATAAAAATTCACCCAGAGATCTTGAGCAGTTGAAAGTGTCATGTGGTAGTGAAACTCCTTAAAATATTGTGGCTGGGACACAGATTGTCGCTCAGATAAACAAAGTTGTCATACCAAAGCTTCGGAAACGACACTGTCACAGCTGAGCTGAACACGTCCGTGTGACTCGTTCTTAATGGTCAATGACATGCACATGTAAATTAACTGTAGGTTTCTCCCATGGTTTTCAGAGCCAACGTGTCACTTTCAGCCCATGTACAGCTATGGTGATCCTATATAATAAGTGTTATTTTTGGTCTTAAGACTGAAGAAGCTACTTGGATATCGAGGGAAACATTACCAACCAGGACGACAGGGTAGCTGACATGACTCAACCTCCAGGAAACCAGGCCTGGATGATTAAGAACCTTTGCCAACCTATTTTAAAAGGGGCCTCTCCTCTTTTGGGAGAATGTGCTATATACCTACATCTCATCAGCTTCTGAGCACTTGTGTGTGTGTGTGTGTGTGTGTGATTCATAACTAACAATCTTCAAACCGCAGCTCTTGCAAAGACTTCCTTTTTATTTGAAAATAACCAAGAGACTAATATGTTTTAACATGAGCTCTTGCTGCGTTTCTTCTTTCAGTGACTCACCAAAGTCACAAATGTTAAAGCCGCAGGGTAAAGTCGTTATAGCTCATCTTCAGTATCAAACAATGGATTTCAAAGAACACAGTTAGGCTGCTCGTCGTTTAAATTAACTAACCAATTCAGACGAACATATCAAGGAAGAATGACGCTGCTTTTTGCTCTCTGCTTCAACATGGGATTAAACAAGCCTGCGAGGTTTTTTGTGAAGTGAGCAGTAATGTGATGTATGAACAGATCTGCTCGATGATGGATGAAAGTTGCAATAAAGAATAGAAACTTTCCCAAATGGAAGGCGGATGATGATGGTGACCTCAGCGATTAGTTCCGCACAGATGACAAGTAGAAGCAATACACAGCTTCATAAGGAACATTGGATGAAATATTTATTCAAGGGGCATGAGATTTCAGCTTCAAATTTACAACAGCTGAGTGGAAGAAAATAATAAATCAAGACTTTTCTCAAAGGAAACACAGACATTAAGATCCCATAACTGTCCTTAGCTACATTAACAGATATTTTTTTTCTTTTTTTTGTCGGGCACCAACAGTGTCATAACTTTTCCATATTTACTTATTTGGAGTTCTCTGTGAGAAGGAAGCTGAACAGACAGGCAGATGGTCGCTGACAGTGAATCAAAAGATGTCGTGGGGGATGCCAAGCAGTAGTAACCACGACCAATTAGTGGATTTCCTCAGGAACAGCAAAACTGAAAACCATTTCTGGGACTTATTGGTAATGTAAAACCAACATACGTCTTTTTAAGGATGGGTTCACTTAAAATAAAGCTTCTTTATTTTCTCTGCTGGTCTGAGTTTATCACTGTTTTCCTCTATATGGGCTTGTAGTTTTCACTCCCAGTTAAGTGTCCTTGAATGGAACAAATTGCGGGTGCACGCCTTGCTTTGTTGAACGTTGAATATGACGCTGAATGGACAAATGAGCACTGGTCTTTTCGTGTATTTCAAAAACATATTGAATGAAATGCTTCATGTTCTGGGAATGAATGTTGCTTCTGTCAGTCAGACTGGGATGTTGATTGGACATCTTTGGAAAACTGCATGTGGTCAACATTCATTTGATGTCAGGTTTTTACTCTATGCATGTTTTTCTAAATACAGTAGCCCTTGCACTACTTCGTCTGTGTGTTGAAATATTGGAGTGTGGACCCCAGACTCCTCTACGGAATGTGCACCTTCATTTTTCCCCCTTTTTTTTATGAACCAATACTGGTGCTGCAAAAGGTTCACAACACTGAGTTCCCCTGAATTTGAAAAGCCGTAGTAGGTCATAAACTTCATGTCTTTAAATATGTACGGCAAATATCAGGATTGCCTGACATAAATAAAGCCAAGGTCACCAGTCCAGGTTGTAACCCTAAACCCTAACACACACGTCAAATTAGTCACCACTTAACCTGAATGTGTGGACATGCACACTCGAAATAAAAAGGCCACAACCAGCTAGTGGATTCAGACCTTCTGACTGTGCGGTGACAGTACTATCCACTTCAACAGAAACCTTGTAGATCATACCACACTCCTGTCTGTAACTACATTTTAGGCATCCATAACTGATATCTGAACCTCCTAAGTGCCCGTTTTTATCATTATTATTTACCTTTATTTAACCAGATAAAGCCCATTGAGATCAAGATGTCTTTTACAAGGGTGACCCAGCCAAGAGGTCAGCAGCACACGTCATAATCACCAATGACATCACAGAATTTCCTATGAAATTTGCCTAAGCGGTAGTCAAGGAAACACGGCTGTTAATTGTTAGATACAAACGTGACACCCTGGGGATACCTGGACAGGTTTCAGCATCGTGGAACTTGGAATTAAATAAATGTTCAGTGTTTTGTCGTACGACGATCTCTGGAGTGGATAATTGTTGGACCACAGGACACGAGTAAGCCGGCCTCTACACCACCCGTCCTCCAATGACAGCTGGGGTGGGCTCCCGCCCCACTGTGACCCCCCACACAGGATAAGTGGATACAGATAATTGATGGATGGATATCTGCAGCAGTGATCCACTCTAGGGACTTAATGTACAAACTGCTCCGCTCTCTTCCTCTGCTTCTCTGCCTCTCTGTTGCTCCCTCTCTCCTGCTCTTCTTGTCTCCTTGAAGCCACTTATCAGCTAACTGGTCACGGATTATATGAATGAAACAACAGTCGGAGCCAAAATACTGGAAAGACCATTTTTGGAGTTCCTGCTCCCCGTGGGTAATTTCAGCGGTTTTAACATTCAGACAGACTGTTAGTCAAAAGGAAAGACAGACAAGGTCAACACACAGCACTCCACCCCAGTGTGGCAGCACAGTGATTATACAACAGTGTGTCTTGTAAATGAGTATCGCTGTCAGTGTGTTCGTCATATAAGTGTTTCTTTGTTCCTAATGAAAGACAAGCGACGGCAGAGTGACTCAGAGCCAATTAAGCCTCCCTTTTTCTGACACTGCTTTCCCTTCTTGAGCCTCCCCAATCATTCGTCCCAGCAATCACAACCCGAGGCTGTCTGCTTCAAGTCCTCTGCATCAGGATGCAGGATGCAACCATCCTTCCCGTTTTTAACCTCTTCACAAATATACACAAAAAATAATAATAAAAAACATGAAAAAGAAAAATGACCATTCAGTCCGTGACAGATGGACGTGTAATTTAGTGAACCTGTGCTTGTGGTTGGGAATAATGGTCGTAAATATTTGATGACCATACGTGACTGAAGACAAACCCACTGTGACAGAAATATGTAAATCTGTTTTGTTCCAGTGACCAAAAGCCAGATGCTGCCAATTCGGGTCCAGTATGATGAACATTTCTGTCTAATTTGTTCGGCTTTGATTAAGTAATTGTTGCAATTATATGAAAGTGAAGTCAATAGGAGACAGTGTGATGCTATTAGATGAAACGTCCTCCAGCTAATCTTTTCCAAAAGGACACTGTTTGAAAGGTATTGATCTAATTGTAATTCAACTTGTATTTGAGTATTTATAATAATATGAACAAAGCATAAAAGCCTTGGATGTGCAGCAGAGGATGCAACTGAACTGCCTGCTTGTACTGTGCCCACTTTATATGAATCTGCCATGAAAAGGATCAATTATACAATGACTAAACATTTCCAATTTATGGTGGTGAATGAAATTCAGTCTTTGAGTTGATGGGAACCAGGCAGTAACAAAACGCATTCAATTAACTTTCCTTGATTCAACACATGACTGAGATAAACTATGTATTTAAGATAGTACTCTATGTCACGTCAGGTATAGATTTTATAAAAAATAAAACAAACAACAGATTGATTTCTAATGTCTAAAGATCAAAACCCAATTCCAGTCCAGCTGCCACAGTCTGGGCCAGCATGGCAGACTGTATATACGGTTTATAATTAGGGGCGAGTTTGGCCCAGGAGCTGAAGCCGTGGCAGGGTCGTTGATTTGATTCCTGGCTTCTCTTGTCACACATCACTTTGTCCTTAAGAAAGACACTGAACCACAAATCCCAACGGGGAAATGGTTGTTAGACAACTGAACATGAGGATGGTGCTACGACAAGAGGCCAGAACGGTGCATTTTAAGTGCTTATTTTATGCAATTGATGACAATTGCACAGATGTAAAAATTGCACATAAAACAAACAGAAGCAGCGAATCCTAACATTTTCTAAAGCTGGAACTTATGTGGCATGTTTGTTTTAAAAAATTAAACATGGTGCACTGATTAGTAAGACAGTTACCAAGTCAAATCTGTTCTCGTCAAAAATGTAATAATTATACATAGTCTCATCAACACCAGCATTGTAGACGCATCTTGTACTAAAAATCTGGGAAACTGTCAACATTCGTAATAATGTTAGGAACAGTCCAACATTTTGGATGAGTGATAACTTAAGACAACAAATTCATCAAGAGGAAAGAGCGGATCATTGGGGAACATTCGTGCTGCTCATCCAGCTGCTCACTATCACGTTACATAGAGAACAGAGTAACAATAGGTTGTTGATCCAGTGATTTACATGCAGCGGTAGTGATGACTGATCACCGAACCCACACTAATGACAACACTGTTTGATTTGTGTGTAAAATAAATGTATGACTAAGTGCATCTTTGTGATTATACAAAGGTCACTAAGCTTGTGTGTGCATGTGTGTACTCTATGCTCAAAGTAAAACTAAGGCCATTTGAGAACAGCTACTCTGTATCACCACTGTGTCCCAAAAGACTGATGACAGAGGACAGTGAAAGTCACAAAATGTTCTGTAAAATCTACTAAAACTATGTGCGCAAAGGAAAGATCATTAAACAGCGGCAATTGTAAAGAACATTCAGAAACTATTCTCTTCAACCCTTCAAGTTTTTTCCGTGTTGTTATCTGGCGGCCTAGTACTAGATTTTAAAAAATACATTATTTTTCATGAATGTACACTCAGTACCCTATAATAACTAAGTGAAAACTGAATTTGAGAAATTTCTGTAAATTCATCAAAAAGAAAAAACTTAATACTTAGGTCAGTACGGGGCAGGTGATGGACAGAGACTGGTTTCCTTCCGACAAAACGACAAAAGAAGAACTGAGGCCAAAAAGTTCAATTTTGGTTTCATTAGAAGTTGGCTTTTTTGCAAACTCCGAGCAGGCTTTCATGAGCTTGCACTGAACAGAGGCTTCTATCTTGTGCCATGAAAGCCAGATTAGTGGAGGGCTGCAGTGGTCTCTGTCCTTCTGGAACTTTGTCCCATCTCCATTTCTGGAGCTTAGTCGGAGTGACCATTGGCTTCCTGGTCACCTGTCTTACTAAAGCCCTTTTCTTCACATTAGTGTTCGGTTTGGCTGGGTGACTAACCCTGAAAAGGTTCTGGTAATAATAATAAAAATAATAATATGTGTTAAGTATGAATTGTCAGCTGTGAATCCTTCTATAAAGACGTGTGTGCCTTTCCAAATCATGTCCAATACATGTATTTTCCCTAGGTGGACTTCAGCTATGATGAGCTAAATTTAGTGTTCATAAAAATATCTTAATACTCAGGCTGATGTGATATTTCAGTTTTTAAATACATTTACAGATATTTCTAATTTTCTGCGTTATCTTCGTCATTATGGGGTACTGAGTTTTGGATTAATAAGAAGAAAAATGAACTTCCACTATCATAGTATCAGGCAGCAACACACAGTAATGAATTTTTTACAGATTTTGAATGTTTTGGCCACCCTATTTAAAATAAATAAATGGGCCTAAACATGATGGCTCCACCACCCACTATGACCTAAATAATAAAATCATAGTAGACTTATCACCTTTTTTACTGTTTCAACTTAAAACCTGAAAAATTTAAACACTGTAAAAGTAGAATTTATGACAGAGCTGCGGTGTTGGGTTGCCTTAGATTGTACAGGTGTTCCTAATAAAGTGGCCAGTGAGTGCATGTAATAACACTGTATATATTGTTGTTTCCTTGTGTCTGCAGTATTGTTACTTCTGGTTTATCGACTATAAAGAACAGCAAATGTAAATCTGGTTTCATAATTGCTCCCCAGATGAAGACGCTGTGGTATGTGTGACTGAATAAATGCTTTCATTACATCTTTTATTCCAGGCTCTGCCTGAGTCTGCCTCAGCACTTTGTCTCTCTCACGTCTTATTGGAACTTCTCAACAAAATTGGAGGCACCTTTAATAAAGAGGGCGTCACACCTTGTTTTTAGTGCAGCACTAACATTGTGTCCATGTCTCCAAGCTCTTTGTGAAATGACATGCATCTCTTTCTCTTTCTCGCTCTCCACCCTCGGCTGATCTCAAAGGTGTCATGTGTTCATTTCCCCTTTCCAGTCCATCTTTTGAATGGCGTGTCTCTGTCACCTCTTTATTGGTGCTATGCAGCCCGGAGCAGTAAACACACACACACACACTAGGCAGAGATCCAGAAGCACCCACACACACAGTGGCACCTCACACACCTGGCGGGAGCTGAACAATATATCCAAACCCAGCTGGTAAATCACAGGATGGAGCGAGTTTCTCTCCCTCCTGCATCTTTTTGTGGGTATTAGGACCCAGAGCACATGGAACAGATAGAAAACTGTGAGTAACAAGTGTGTAGTTAGTGATCAGTCCGCAGTGTTATTTCATTATCCAAGTGATGATGGATCATGTGCTGACCAGTCTATCGTGCAGAGCTGCTACCAGGTTCCCCGGGGTAATGATTTAGTCATATCAAAGGCCGTGGCTAACAACAGAGGCAGATGTTACGACCTAAAACACCACGTTCAATTAGATTTCACAGGGCGTCCAAAAAAGATTCTCATGTCCGTGTCTACAGTATAGGCATTAAGGCAAGATTAAAAATTGTTCTCACTCTTGGTTGTTAATTTCTCCGTGGATGGTTGTAGCCTTTGAATGGTTGACATACATACACTGGGTGTTTTAAAATCAATTTTGCTGCAACATGCGGTTATTGTTATCAAGACTAGAAAGCTACAAACTTGGTTTACAGTCCACACTACACTCAACAGTCCAGCTCCAGCCTAACAAAGTATTGAAGTTACTGCATCTAAAAAGTTTTACTACCACTACAGTAGTAACTGTAGTGGTAGTAAAACTTTGACCATGACAATCTGGAGGCTGTGCCAAACTAACATGCACCACTACACTTTAAAGAAAAGGGCAAGATTGATTGTAAAAAGGAAAAAAAAAACTGCAGCGCCAAACTAAAAACCATGAAACCTTAGTTAATAACATTGAGAAATTAAAATAGAGTTATTAATAATAAGGATGCTATGGTAAGACAAAAAAGCCAAATAAATAAATAGCTAAATATATAAATAAATAAAACTACTAGCGAACCAAATTAATTGGCATTGGAAAGAACTTACCATATATAAGAGGAGATTGTCAAAACTTTATGCAGGAATGAAACAGTTTCAAATTACGAGGATAGAACGACACCAAAGGAGAATATTGCCTATGTTCACACCCCCAGAGTTACCTGTGTTATTCAGCCGCTGACTTATTCACATGGTTTATTTTCTTAAGAACCTCCAGCCCAATCCATAACTATTGCATTAAACAGCAGGTATGGTCTGTTTTCTCGGTAACGGTCGATAAATTGACTTACAGCACATTCAGGATTGAAGCCTATTTTTCCTCTTTCAGTCTTTTTCCCTCAGATGCTTGTGCAGCATCACATTGTTTAACACATTTACTTCATTCGACCTGCAGAAGTCCTGTATTTCCTGCCAGTGACAGACTCCCTCGGGCTGGTAATATAGCTGTCCAAACGAATGGTCAAAGCATGAGGAGAAGACAGGAGAGGCTGCGTGTATTTCTGTGAGATTCAGGAACCTCCACCACAAACACAGTGTTGCTGCATCAGACTAAACACTGTAAATAGAACGGGGCTTCTGAGCAATTTAAAAATCAATTCCAGAACAGAGCAGAGGAGGAAAAGTGACACTGACTTGCTTGACATTGACTGACATTAAATTTAGACCAGTCTGAGGAGGACCTCCTAAAATAATCTTCACATAAAAGGATGGTCACTGATAATGCACCTTCTGTACAGCAGAGACGGCAAGTTTGTTCTGCAAATCTGCCTTTGTTGATTTTGGACTTAACCACATCATGTCAATGCTTCAGGAACCACTATTTCCCATCAAACCTATTATAAATGTTATATAATGTACTTCACCCCAGTTTCTGCCCCTTTGATCAGATTATTACATATGTGACACCAAATTGACAAGGATGAGTTTGGCCTTTGACAAACAGGAAAGACCAATAACCACCAGTCCATTGCTGTTGAATTCAGAGGTTATCCTGGTCAGACCCTTACATTCATTCAGCATGGTCCATAATGTTGAGGTTCAAAATGTAAAGTCATGTCAAGTCATCACAGCCTCTGTTATTCCCATAAATACAGACACATGAATATTTGTTCTCCTTCAGGAAATAATGTCATGACTTTCTGTATGTCTAACTGTTTGACCATTTGAGTAGGTTAGTAATTTAGTTACAGTATTTTCCGTTAAGTTTTTTCTGACGTCTGCATAATGCAGCTTTTCTATGAATTTTTCTGATTGGATGGTCATTATCTTTTGTTATCATCCCTCAGCACTTTTAGCTATTGGTCAGTTATGAATAAACACTTATGGTACAAAATCTTTCTATGTAAATATCTTTTTCCACTGGCTAAATATAATAGACATGTCTATATACTATGTTATGAACAGCAATGTCATTTGGTTTAGGGACAAAAATCAGACAGGGAAAAATTTGGGGTGAGTATCAAGCAACAACACGTTTTTGCACTTTTGCAATGGTCCAGTGTGATCAGTTTTTTTTGCACTGATGTTGATTCATCTTATCCCTTCGAAATTGTTTCTTGTTTCTACGCTGTGGGCCTTAAACTGCCTCCTGGACATAAATGTGTTTTTGAATTGAGTTGAACATTGCCCACCAATCTGGACACTAACTGGTCTCTCTGGTTTCAAAGTCCTGGATTTTATCACCCACCCATCTTTGCTGACATTCTTCTGACAAAGAAGTTTTGACTTGCTACTCTAGTAACTGTTTTTGTCCATCAAATGTTTCCAATTGCCTCCGTCTCACTTATAATGACTTTGTCAGGGGGACAGTAAGCGTCCTTCCACAACATAATTATCGGCTGATAGCTACTGATCTCTATTCAATGTCATAATAAGGTTATAATTATTTAGCACAAGAGCCAACACTGAAAAGAAATGATGGTACAGTATTATCGGAACAACTGCCTCCTCTGTAGTAAAACAAATTTCCAAATCTTACACATTTGTTTGTGTTGTGTGCTTGCTGTGTACTTCACTTTTTAGTCCCTAAAAGTGTTTGCTAAATGACAAAGAAAAGAGAAAAATTTGTGTCTATATCATGCTCTGAACTGGCTTTCCCTCCTCGAAAACACGTACATTCACTTACTGATAAATGAGACTGACAGATTTATTACCAAATGCACAAACTATTGGAATAGATTTCTTTAATGTATTTTCCTTTTACTGTATATATATATTGAGAAAATTTGTTTTGATCATATGAGTTTGTAAAATGTTTTGATATTGATGGAAGGTTCTGCCATAGCAGGGCTGTATGGTATATAATAAGTGCTACAAAAAAGTTCCTTTGAATAATTTGTTTCTGGAAATGTATTCATGATTTATTTTTACACATGGGTATTACAGGACTCAGATAAATAAGAGCAAATATATTCAGGTTTATTTGAGTGTACAAGTTTACCTAAAAATATGTTAACATGGTTTAACTGTTAGGGACAGTGTTTTGCTTCTCCCTCCTGCTAATAATTTAACAGTGAAGAATATTTTGGCAGACAGGCATGGACATTTAGTAACAATTTGAAATGAATATTTATCATAAGAACAACATGCCTCAGTCCATTCTAACATTACTATTGTAATATATACAAACACAAATGTGACTCGGATAAGAACAAACAACTAAGTGATGCTGTGAACACGCACGCACGTTTTTTTATGGCGAAAAGAGAAACACTAGTATTGATGAACAGATCTATTAGAAAAAGCAGTGAATGTGGTCTTACATTATTTCCCCTGAGAGGCTCATTGTTGAGATGCATCAGTGAGATCTTGCAGTATATTCTCCACACCAGCCCTCACATATTGATTATTTTTATTTTGCATTTCTATTCAATTCTCAAAATTGTAAAAATATTAACCCTGTTTTTACAGATGCAGATTTTTTTATTTTAATAATCAACTTATCCAGTTATTAGTGTGAATGCTGCAAACAATAATCACATTAATAATCACTCTTATTGATTCCATTATTTATTATAATAAATGCTTTTATCATTACTTTCATTTTTAAACTAGTCAGTGCTTAAATCTCTCAGTTCCAAAGCTCTTCAACAATCACCTGCCAGAGCGTCACGAAACTGCAAAAATGTAAAAACATTTTTCTTTTATGTGTTTTCACTTCTAAAGTGTTCCATGCCTGTAATCCTAATATGTTTGTGGGACTGAAATTGTTGAAATAAGTTTATTTTCATGTGCTTTAAGCAATCATATGCATTTTATTCAGAAAATTCCCAGTGTAGTTGTATATCGTCAGCCCCGCTTGCATTTTTATTGCTAAATAAAGCACAACTTTCTAAGGAGAAGAATATTTCTTTTCAAATGCCATTCTCAGAATTATAAGTTTGGAAATATCTATCTCCCACAAATATTGTTGAACAAATGGCACTACATTTGCATGTTCAAGTTTAATAGTGCAAAATAATGTAATTAAGTAAATTTGGAGCCTGTACTTAGTACTTCAACTAGAGTAAATAATTGTAAAAGGTCATTCTGTTGTAGAATGGGCTCAGAGTAGCTAAACTATTCTAAAACTAAAGTGCTTCTAGAAATATAAACACATCTGAAATAATAAACTCTACAGACCTTTTAACACCAGACATGTTTTCATTGTTGTATTGTCCAATAAACACACCTGTTATTAAAAACATTAACAAGATCTGTTCTATTCAAATGCCTCAGAAAAGCCATAACGGTGTGATGAGCGACCAGCATGCACTGACCTGAAGCAGCTAAATGAAACATCACCTTTACACCTGTGTTCTTCCTATAAGCAGTAAATGATTTGTCACACCTGCAACATAACCATTTTACACTGAAGGTTTTTTTTCAGAGTTTAGATTCATTTTCCCCCAACAGCAGACAGAATATGTCAGACAAAGCTCCCAGCTATACTTGTGTGTTGAAATCCTGTGGGATGAAAGTGGATTAGGTGGCCTCCATTCATTTCTTCAGACCCCTATTTGCCCAGGAGCACACTCGATATCTCAGAGACCATGGATTAGATTTTGAAACAGTGTGGAACAGATGGACAGTGAATGCTCCACAAAAATTCAGGTATGTACAGGTGAGGGAGAGCCGAACATGAAAACAATAAAAAGGTTGTGGAGCGAAACTTCGTGGTCCAGCATAGTGCCAGGATGATGGGCAACAAACAGCAGTTATAAATCTTAGCTGTATCTCACCAAGCAGTGTCTTACTGAGCCACCGGTGACGCAGATCAGTGATAAGATTTCATACTATATAAGCTGAAAAGTATTGCACTTCAAGGACATTATATAACACTGACAAAACAATATAACTTTATTCATTTAGTCCTTGCTGCCAGCAAAGATCCCCCGGGAAGTTAAAGCTTCAAGTTTTAAACTACACAAACTTAAAGGCGGAAAGAAATATTCAAAAACGCTTTAAAACCTTTCTGTGACCTCGCCAAGAGCTGAACAGCTGAAGAATTTAAAAAGACGGAGGCGTGCTCCGCAGGCAAATCACTGTTTAAATAGACATGTCGGAAATAATAACTGAATCCAGGTATTTGCAAGCAGCACAGCTGTGAATGGAAACCCCATAGTCCACAGAGATCAGGACTAACGCAGCCAATGACTTTAATTTAAAGAGCAGATGTTATAATAAAGACACTGGTGTGGATGCTTTAACTGCTGCTTTGGTCAGTGGATTTAACGATAAACAGACACTGATGGAAAATGATAAAAATGTTGCTAGATAAGAAAGTTTATCTTCCTGGTGTTAAAAAACTCAGAACAAAAGCGCCTGTTTGATTGCTGTGCTGATCAAATTGACAAATCTTTAGCCACGTCCATCAGACCGAAAACAAGAACGTTTTTCTGTAATGACAAGTCTTTTGACAGGGACAGCAAGTGCATCAGATTCACAAAAGCCTTGGTGAAAGTTTGAGCTTCCGAAACAGATTCTGACCCACTTTTTGTCTGAGCTCTGTCAGCAATTACTGGGGGCATAAAGAAAAGAAAGCACCATAGAGAAATATATTTCTTTTATGAAATTGCAGTAGTTTGTATGGCCCTGCTCCTGGAGTCATTTTGTCCTTTATGAAATTGGAACACACTGAACTGCGTGTTGCTTATAAGCTATTTGAAAGAAAATGGACTTACAATACACAGTAATATAGAGTATGCACAATATACACTCACTGGCCACTTTATTAGGTACACCTGTACGATCTCGGTTATTTATTTAAATAGACTTTGGAACCACCTCTTCTTATACTGTGCTCCAGTACGACTCCACTACCCACTTAAAAAGTGTGCAAGAAAATGTGCCCTGCACTATTACACTCCACAAACAGCCTGGATCATAGATCCGGTGTGGATCCATGCTTTCACACCACATTCCGACCCTACCGTCCAAATGATTGACACATCAAACCAAGCAACATTGTTCGAATCCTTAAGTGACACGGATAACCGCTGATGTGGTAAAATGCCGTCATTGGAGTTACTGTAGCCTTTCTATCAGCTAGAGCTAGTCTGGCTATTGGCCTCTGACCTCTGGCATCTTTGCCATGTTTGCTACTTAGGTTTTCTGAAATCTGTGCCCATCTCTCTTGAATCACATTTCTTCCTCATTCTGATGCTCAGCTTGAAATTCACAAGATTGTCATGATTATCTCTACATTTCCCACACACTGGAGAGGAAGCTCAAAGCTTTAATTTTCAAAATATTTTTTTACCCTTTTTGCTTTTTATACTATTTCAGCTGCTCAACAGTCTGAGGCCTTTTGTCATATTTGTTGACTTGTGTCAAATGTTTTCACAGGGTAACAGATCTACATTATCTACTTTCTGGACTCTATGTTTTGTTCTTTGCATTAGAGAGTTTTAACTTCCATTTGTTGAAGCAGTATGTAATTTTGACTTTTGCTAGTCATAATTTGCATTTTCATTTACATTGCAAACAACATCCCTAATGTTATGAGTAAGTTAATGGGTGGTGTTGACCAAGTGCTCATTCCCACTCAAACGCACTGTCTCAAAGCATTACTAATGTGTGTGTATGTGTGTGTTTCTTCCATAGTTGAGCAGAAGGCTACAGAATTGAAGCTGGCACATTTGTCATAAACTCTTTTTCATATAGTTCAGTATGTCTGCACGTCTATGTTTGCCGTCCAATGTGTGCACATTTGCGTCCTCTGTTGCGTCATTAGCATCAGTTTCTGCGCCATCAGCTGACTCCTCCCTGGTCCCGAGGTCCCTCCTCCTTCCTGTGTGTCAGTATAAAATGTTCTTGCCTCTCACTCAGTCACTCACAGCCTCAACACTGGAGGAGCAAAGCTCAACGTCTTCAGACTGTTACAGTCAATGGTAACAACTGCAGGTAAGAAAAACACTTATTCAGAAATTTGTATCTTTAGTAGCTGTTCTAACATCTCAATTTAAAAAAAAGAATGTGTATTTAACCTAAAAGTGGAGAAATATGGTGTGTATTTTACAAATTGGTTAATTTGATATTACTTAAAACCTTTTTTCATTTTTTCAGTTGTTTTAAAGCAATTTTTAAGAAGTAAGAACTGTAGCTTTAAGAGAATCTAGATTTATAAATAGATAAAATTGTCAGGTGTTGACAGAATATTTAATTTTGATGTCAAAACCTAATGAGTAAAATTTAAAAGCACGCCTACACCTGTAGTGTGCATGTTTAAGGACGTGTATAATTTACTGTCTCGTAGTGCAAATAATCTCATAGTGACATTGTACATTTATTTGGTCTCCTAAACCAGGGCAAAGAGAAATTTTGTGAATGAATATAATTTGTTTTTTAAAAGAGGAGAAAAGAGAGATTTAAAACTCATTTGAGTACCTTATCATGACCAGCTTGTTGAATAATTAATGAGAGACAAGCTGCTAACAGGAATTATATTAGCATCATGAGAATGACTATTTATTTCAGCACCGTCAGTCAAACATACATCATACAAACACTGTTTGAGCCATAGTGATAATATGACATTAATTAAAATAAATTAAATTAAATAATTAATATTACATCCAAAATCCAAATCCATAGAATGAGCAGTTGTATGTCTGTAGTGCTGATGAAGAGAGTGGATAACGTCTGCAACCATCGTATGCAGTGTGTGCTTAGTAGATTTTCGAAAGCACCTTTTCCATGTAAAATTACATTATTTCTAAGTAAGCAAAACACCCTGTGTGTGTGTTTGTGTGCTTCCAGAGGAGCCATAAAAGCCACATTTGTTGATCCAATAAAGAACAAATGAGAGAGTCAAACATTCAAACCAAGATCCCGACTAATAATAAACAATTCCGAAGATCTGAGAGGTCTGCAGAGAGTGAGTGCGGCCTGAAATCATTACAGTTTAAAAGCCTAACTAGAAATGTTGGTTAGCTTTGGAGGATTCTCCCTGCACATGGCATCATTTCTCAAAACCAATATTATGTCATTTGTTTTCTGGTTTTGCCTTTTCCACATGTTTTGCACAATGTAGAAAAACTGCCTGATAATTTAAGCAGAGAGAGTTTTCAGAAAAGATGCAATTTAGAGTTTCATGGCTGACAGTTCTTAACGTATGCGAGCAGGTGAGGAACAAAAAAGAAGAAATGAATGTGATTTATTTACCCAGTGATTTTGTGTTAATATTAACTCTCATTTGACCTTGTTGAGAAAAGCAGCAGATGGAGCAAAATTAAGCTTTAAAGCTGAGGGGTGTGTTTCTTTTGGGATTACTGTAATGCAGACAGTGCACACTTAAAACAAGAGCGTATACGTGACAAATTAGGTGGGTCGGAAGATGAACAAAGTCATTTCTGCCTTAGGTTCCAGCTGAACCATTAAAAGTTAATCTCTTCTTCCACCGCGCTGCTTCCCTGACTGGGAGGGAAAAGATTTATTGCTGCCGTCTGCAAAGCACATATTACCTGTGACTGTTCCCCTAAGAAGCACATGTGTAACACGCTGACGGGGGTCAATGAAGGAGAACCGAGAGCTGTGGAGCGGGTGTCAATCGGGTGGAAGTACAACTTTCTCACAGTTTTTCCCCGTCTCTGTCGTTCCAGTCATGAATGTAGGAATCTGTGTGTGTGTTCTCCTGGCTGCTCTGTCCAGTGGTTCCCTGAGTCTCCCATCACCGTCTGTGGTAAGACACACACACACACACACACGTACACACAGTCTCAGAACCATAGATCTTCTCAAAGGTGACCATCATTTAAATTGAGTGACTTAGTTTTAGGTGTAAAATTCATTTACTTTCTGAACTTGAATATTTATTATGTTTAATATTTTTATCTTTTTTTTTTACATGTTCTGCAGTTACAAAGAGCTGAGGTTGGAGGTCTTGTGTCAGACATCCTCCTTTCTTCCTCAACCAACCACACACGCCAGGCCCGCTCAGCTCCGGTGCCCCCATCAGGGCAACTCGCCAACTACAGCCCACCACACGGGGACGCGGATGTTCGAAACAGCCTGAGCCAGCTCCTGGCCAGACTCATGTCCAGTAAAGGTGAGCAGGATGGCGTGAGGATCTAATTACACACACATCCTTCCTCTTATCTTATTTTAGATCCTGGTCGTATTGTTCCTCTCTTAACATCCATCCTTCTGTAATCTGTTGTCACTCATGCTGTGTTTGAGTCCCACCATCTGGCCCTTTCCACCTCCCTCTAGCTTCCTCTCAATAGTTCCATTCCTCCATTTCTGCGTTTTGCTCTTCTCTCCATCCTCCCTGCTTCCTCTCTCCTTCCCTCATCTCCCTCTCTCCTGAGCCCAATATCTGCTCCCTCAGTCACTGTGAATCTCTGGTTCTCTCTTGACTCAACACTGTGTGACTGGGAGACCTGCTGGGCTGACTGGTCAAAGACAGAATTAGAAACAGAACAGATCAGCACAAGTTACTTTGTCTCTGTGAAGGTTGTACATTATTATCATATTGAGTATAGCGTGAAAAGTCTGCACTGTGGTCATCTCCTTTCAGGCGTTCCCTTCCAGACTAGATCGTCCATCACCAGCAGAGCCAGTGGTTTAGCCCCCCAGCCACAGGCTAAAGGACAGAGATTACCTCGGCTGGATGGACTTTGGACGACGCAGTGCAGAAGAGTACGAATACTCCTCCTAAATGCATCATGACTCATAAGACCACCAATACACGGCCAGAAAAAGAATGAGCCCTTTTCACACTGCACTCACTGTAACCCAGGGTGGACTTTTTCCAAGAGTTACTTAAACAGGAGTAGATAGATAATGCATTTGTTTCCCAGTGGTGGATCGATACAGATTTGGTTCTACATAGGGGTTCTTGGGACAGCAGGAGAATAAATGGAGGAACAAGTCACCCAGTATGGCTCTTTAATGTATTTTTAATGAGTTTGGACAAAAATAGAGCTACATGACACAGATTATAACATAGTGTGGGCTTTTGATACAAAGACAATGCTTAGAATAAAACAGTTAGAATAATTTATTGGTAATATTTGTCTTTTCAAGGCATTTGTTGATAGAATCTGTGTCAACAAAGCTATAATTCAAGACCGGCAGGCGTCAAAACAAACAGAAGTTGCAATTTTTTGTCTTGTTTTTCTGGTTTTAACAACTTAACGTACATTTGCTGTGTTTTAACTTTTAACATTCAGAAAATAATACAATTAAAAAGCAAGTATGTAAACCTGCTGATTTTAAATCTAAATTCCAGACCCCAGTAACAAAACACTGATTCCAGGGACTTAGCATTAATATGTCTCATTTTAGTGACAGATGAATGTATGTGAGTCCTTGTGTTGGACATTTCAGAGCAAGTAAGTTGTCTTTGACAAACCAAAAGTGGATTTAGGTCTGTCTCTGTGACTGGTACCTTTGTCCAATCAGGTACAGTAACTGCAGCCCAGAGCTCCAGGTCACTTCAACTCTACACAAGTGTACAATAAAATGTTTCATATTTGCAACTAAACAAAACTGAATAATACAATATTAAACATCTGGCAGTAGTTAACCCAGGATGGAGTAAATATAAATTTGGTATGGAAGACAAGGGGCTGAAACAGCATCAGCTTTTCTCTTCCATCCCTGCCTGCTGAGGGTAACCCTGGATGTAAAATGTGCAGTGTGAAAAGCAGAAGACACATTTTGGAAAGGACGAGGTTGTGTCTTGTTGAGATGTTCTGGAGTCTCCCTATCATTGCATTATGGACTTCAGTGGCAGACACATTAAAATCATGATTACAAGTACTGTAGATAGAGATAAAGGTTGTTGTTTTTTACATCTCATTATCTATGTATGTTTGTATGTATCTGTTCTTAAAGATTAAGTCTCTGTAATAGTCTTTATGTTTCTACCAACTTTCAGTTTCAATAAATTTCACAATAAAGCTTAAATTTCCTCCCGTGTCAGCAAGAAAAGCAACTGCATTTGTTTGCAATTATGATGTTAACATGTGTGGACGGACAGCATTTCATGGAGCTGCTCCCATCGTTCAGACTGGTGAATATTATTTAGACCCACCCTTAGAAATCTGACTATTAGTGTTACAAACACTCCATAGACTCCACATAAGTTAGGACAATACCAGTAGGATTTCCATGCAGAGTAATGAGCTGAGTCACAATGAGCTGGTTTCATACATATTATGTACGTTCCGTTTATCCAGTCTCTGATAAAATTCAATAACTGTTGACTAATGTCAGATATCTGTATCAGTCCTCATTTGTGATGGTACGTTCATCCAGGTCCCCAGTTGTTGTCTGAGCAGAAGTTGCTTTTAACGTAAGAACATTTTTTAAAATGCGACGGTGCAGCTCCAAGTATGTAAAATCAAATGCTGACATGCAATCAAGCAAATGCAAATCAAGTCAGAGTGAGCAGCTTCCTGCCACACAGCTAAACATAAACCTGAATGGACCCAGTTGCAAAGAAAATGTAATAACATTAAGCTTTTGGGAAATACAAATTGTGGTCCCTAGAAAACAGACGCTAATGTATTTTATCTAAATGTGTTTGTAAAATGTTTCAAATATATAGTAATATACTGTAAATGTGTACAATATTTAAATATAAACAAAATGAAGTATCTTTTGTCATGTTATATTTTAGGTAGCCTATAAATCACTGAGAATGAATAAAAAATGTATTCATGAATAAAAATCTGCATGTTGTATATGTATAATACACACATTTACACACTTTTCCCATCAAGCCTGTTAAAATAGTCATTACTAGAAAACTATCCATTTCCCAGTTCTCTATGACACAAGGAGAAAACATAATGTTAAATATATAAACATGTACAATATGAAGAACTTGTGTTTGACATTATTTAGTAACTATTATGTTAGCTTGACATTGTGCGTCAGAATCCTTTTTTTATAACATTTATATTTTTGTCTCTCACAAAAAAGACAAAATCAAATATTTCCTGAGAACAAAGTTTGTTAATATGTCCTGTCAGACATTCACACTGTAGTCTACAGTCTCTCTGTGACAAAAGCTCAAGTAGTTCATATTTACTGTTGCTCTAATCACACAGTCGTCACAGCGTGAGTGTGTGGCTCGCTGAAACTCGCTGATAGTCAGACGACATAGGCACAATGTCAAAATAGAGGGACCATCAGCTGCAACAAAACCTCATGTAGACAATGTGGTCCACATAAGTCTCCATACATGGTGGTGGTTCTGGAAAATGTATGCGGAGTACAGACATGGCGAAAAGACAGACACCTCAAGGAATGTAATAAGGAGCAGTGAGGAAAATCTGGCCTAAATGTGTGGTAGTGTTTGATCGGTCTCCCTGAGATAAGGACACCCAGACTCTGACAAGGCATGAAAAGAAAAGCTTCTTTGTTGTTCAACAGGACTGATGAATAAAAATTATTTCATTTCTCTGTGGGCCTACTGCAGAACATCAAGAGGTTGAGGGATGCTTGAGTCCTGAACAATTCGTTTATACTTGGCTCTTTACTGCACCCGCATGGACACAGAGGAAAGTACACTCACAATATTACATTTTCAAAGATCAGTGGCTGTCCGCTTGTCCCTTCAGGGGTCACCACAGTGGAAAATGTCCTTCCTGGGATCAGGACCGGCACCAAGGTGGCCCATTGGTGTCTGGGATTTGAAACTGAGGTTTGAAGTGGTAAAAATATTCTCAGGTGCACTGATCTATATGAAATTATTAGAAAACCCTAATGAGTGAGCACATAATTATTCAGAAAACTTAAAATCAGTGTGAGTAAATACAAAAAATACACTAATTTAAAACAAAAAATAAAATAACTAATAAACTAAATAAGTAATAAACAAGCACCGGTTATGTTTAAATTGATTGGTTTATTTTTTTAATTTTAAATACACTGATTGCCATAATCCACTCTCTCTCCTGGTCCAACAACATACTGTATGTAACGTGACATGCACACATTCACACTTTAACATGTTTCCACAATAAAGCATTTGAAACAAACTGCACCTCTTTGTAGTGAGACATTCATTTATAGCATGTACAAAAAAACAAAAACAAAACAAAAAAATGGTAAGTGACATGAAAAATCATATTAATATATATGGTATAAAGTTATAACGTCATTTCAAATAGCTGTTATTCACGAGGCACTCACCATTCACCCTAAACCAAGACATAGTGTTAGAAAGTGCTAGAAGCCACAAGGGCCCGTTTAGACAACCAGTACAAATCCAGTAGCTGGATCCAGATTTAACTCACGTGATGAATGTGAGCTTTACTTTTTTCTACCTACAAAAAAAATTCCCACATTGTGGAGGCTCATTTGACTTCCTGTCAAACCCAAATTACCCAAAAACCATCCAAACTCATCATGAACACACACAAAAATAAGTGATTAAGAGCTTAAGAGTGTGACAGAAACCTACACATAATCATAACACATTTTGGATCAGTTTCCATATTTCCTCATTTGTCTATGAATGAATATCTATGAAAGATGTTAAAGATTAAGTCATATGTAAAGACGTCTGTACACAGTACAAGTCTTACACATAGTTTTTAGGAGACATAAAGCAAACTGAACAATTGTACCTTAAAAACAATTATAAATCGAACCATTTAATGGACTAACAAAACAACACTGAGTGCATCTGAAGCGAGAAACAAAGTTATTCAGAGAATTTACACGTACAGTCTAATGATAAACTGATGAATGTTTGGCACCAGCTGAGCACGGCTACACGACTCTGTGCTGCCAAGCTAAAACACTGGAAGAAATGTTTTCATTTGGCTGAAACTTGAGTATTAAAGTATTAATTAAAAGCAAAACGCTGCTGAATGGAAAATGATCAACTCTTGCTTGGCTGGTGTGTTTATGATAGATAGTTTGGCAATGTAATTGTTGTAAATAATGTTTGTTCAGAGCGTGTCTGGACCTTCATGTAGCCAAATAATGTGAATGATGAAATGTGTGCAGATTAAACATACTGGTCAAAACAGGAAAGATCATGCTACACAACAGAAACGGTCCACCAGCATCTCAGTTGTGCTGCTTGGCAGTGATTTACAAATAGGTTAAGTATGGCTCATAATATAGGTGGAAGGAATTAATGTTCTGAAATCATAAGTGAAATCAAGTTCCTCTATTCACGTCTGAATCTGCAGTTCTCGTCAGCTACAGCTCCAACACTCGGAGAAGTAGTAAGTAAAGCCCTGCTGTTCGAGAGTCCTATGAAAGTAGTTATTGCTGAATCATTTGACCAAGTCTGCCAGACGATCTCGACACAGCATTAAAACTACAGTATAACTGTCGTGATTCATTCAATCAAATCTCAGTCACAGCTACAGTATAAACCTGAAAACATATTTAAGTCCTCCCCTGCTGCTCTTAGCTCTGCGTTTATTTCTATACTAAACTTCACCGTAAATAGTTGAAGCCTTACTCATGGTACTGCACATCTAAGGATTCTAAAAGGTTTCACTGGATCTTCACGGAGGGAAGCAATAAAACTTAGAGCAGACTGAAGAATCACAGGTTGATCAGAAGAAAGGTTTTTGGGATAGTGAAACTCTCTGAACAGAGATTGTCGGAAACTAAAACGAACAACCACAAACACTATCACAAATGCTGGTATGACTACAAACACAAACTTTAGCTAGGTGCCAAAGTCATATGCAATATTTATGTTGTACTTTAAATGCATATTACTCTTAATATTGAAAGAAACTATTATTCTAAAAAAACATTTCACTTAAGCTCAGTCATGCTTTTAACCTAACTTTCTACGTTAGAAACTTCTAGATGCTCACTGACGGAGCACGGTAAAGCTCTGAAATCGTTGTACTGACAGTCCTCCGTCTTTACAGAGCAACACAGTCTTTGGTCACTCAAACACAGTTAGGAATTAACAGTTCATTTTAAATGCCACACTCAAGTGTCAAAAGAAGGTAATCTAAGCTGCTAACACTAAATGTAGCTTGTGCATGTGTGTACAAACGTGTATTATCAATGCTGATTTGTAATATTTTGTAATATCGCTAAATGTGACAGATTGGCTCAAAATGTGTTTTATTTTTTGGTCCCTGTTTGGTTTTAATGAAGGTTGCAGCTAGATAATTTTGGTAAAGTTATAAATGCACATTTAAATGATTGGTTTCTTATGTTCTCGTAAAAATAGGACCAAGTCATCAATAAAATTGTGTAGTATATGTACCGGTGGCCTATCGTACCATGAGAGACTGATAAAAACACAGACATGTGCATGTAAGTGGCTGTTGTGTGTCAGTGGAAATGTCCCATGGCCTCGGCAGCCTTTACTCTCACCACAGGATCTGGATCTTGAAGCAGCATCACCAAGCCTACAGATGGACGGAGACACACGCAAACACGTCAAAACCAAGAGAACAAATACAAGTTTGAATCATTAAAAAAAAGTAGACTGTAAATGTCATCACCTTTACTGATGGTGCCCATGTTGAGGTGGGAGAGATGCTCCTCCTGAAGATTCCCTAGTAGAAACCCTGATCACACACACACACACACACACACACACACCTTAAATTCAGGTTATATCATAGGTAAACCGATTCTATTGGCATGAAACTCAGCATGTACAGTATATAAGACAGACTAGCAAGTTGTAATTTGGCTGCATGTATTGGGGGAAAATGTTAAAATTTATATATTTTTTTTAAATCGAAGTGATATGACAATTTCCTGATTAGTGTTTAGGTTAATACAGTCTTGCGGCAGTCATACCTATAAACATGGCAGCTCCTGCTCTGACCTCGGGCCAGTTGCTCTTGAAGAACTGCATCACTGATATGTGGTAGAAGTTCAGCATGCCTGGAAAATCCTGGATCTAACGTAGAAACAAAACAAGCAGCCAAAATTATATAAAAGTAATCCCCTATTTAAACAGTTTTACAGTGTCAGGTATCAAGACTCAGTTAAATGTACAAAAGGTGAAAATCTGTGTAAGCCCAGTATTCATAAGTCTATCAGTAACCTGTAGATTCTGTAATTTGTCTTATGCAGTTAACACCAGTAAGCATAGATACAGAACTTTACATCTGGAAAAATAATAACTTCTGTGTAGTTCTGTGTATTACCAGGTACTTGGTGAGGTCATTGATGAACTCTCCGTAGTGCAAGCTTTTGTCATCATGGAGGTGGTTCTGAAACATGGTTGTGATCTGCTCTGATCCGACCAACAGGAGCACACACACGCATTGCATACTTACACGCCTGGACACACACAGACAAGAATGGAAAAACAGAATGCTTACATGTAGGAGCACCACAGCATTTTGCACTCTAGCTCTCATTCATCCGAGTCGTGAGATTGCTTTCTTGTGTGTGTGTGAGCACATTTCCTACCTTTACCACGTGAGGGTTTGGGTCGACCAGGTGTAACAGCAAGCTGACCAGCACATTATGAATCTGGTCTTTAAATACAGGCTCTCCTGAGCCAAACTTGGAAAGGTTCCCCATTAGGTGGATGGAAGCACAGCGGATCTCATCGATCTCCTGGATGAGCACAGAGCGGGAGGAGACCGTTAATATTGTGAGAAAGAGTTAGCACAGCGTGAAGGATAAAGCGAAACTTACGCTTTCCAAAAAGGGTTTAATCTTCATGAAGATATAGACAACTAGTAAGTGGACATTCTTCTTGTCCAGGTGGAGCAGAACTTTGGACAGACCTGACATGGCCTCGAGAGTAATCAGTTTACCTGGACAAAGATAAGAAGCCAGAAATTAATTTATACAAACAAAAACAGCATTTCTACCTACGTATCACAACCAATTCAGAATTAGTGGCTGGCCTTTAAACTGTAAGGCTTGGCAAAAAAAACTAAATGTCTACTTACCTGGATCGTCCCTTTCCTCCATGCCTGAACTCATGGCTGCCAGCAGTTCCTTCGCATACTTATTCACCTGGTAGGGAAGGGAAGATAAATGACCCAACGACTGCCATTTTAACAATGGAATAAAGTATGTGTGTGTTTCTTATTTAACCTTTTCAGGTGATCCCACAGCTATGTTGCCCAGACCTCGCACAGCCAACATGCGGACGCTGCAACTGGGATCTGAAATCCTCTCCATCATGTTGTTCATTAAAACGTCTATTAACATCAACTCTGTCACCACGTGATGGTTCAAAAGCTGGAGTCACAGAGACAGATAATGTTGACAAAGCACATAATTTTAATGTTTTCCATCTGCTGGTCACAAAAATATAGTCTGGACTCTTTATAACATGATTATGGGCTGCTCTGGCTTTTTTGAATCAGAATCTGACACAAAGAAGAATTCTGAACATGAAAGAAATTATTGTCATTTAGCTATAATGGAGGAATGTAATACTACGCATGTACGAGTGTATCACCTCAGAGAAGAAAGCAGTGACAGTGATCCTCTGACATTCGTAGATGTTGTTCAGTGAAGGACAGAGACACTCGACTAATGGTGGGCAACCTGGGACCAGCATGTTTGGCCATCGCCCTATAGTCAAAACATTCCGTTTTATGCATAAGTGGAAATAACAAGAAAGGATTTTTTCTCTTTACAAACATGTTTATACATATTTTGAGCAGATGAGCAGTTTGACAGAAATTCTGTGAAACCTCATGCTATTTTGAACTATTTATGAAGGATACAGCACCTCAGTGTGACTGTGTTTGTACCTTGCGAGTAGTGTAACTCCAGTTATGTGTGTATTTGGCTCCTTCATTGCGTCCCAGGCATTATCTTGGTCCAGTCTCTTCATCACCTCATCTAACTGAGCTCGAGCTAACAATATTCTCAGCGCATCAGCTGCTACCCTGGAACAGTAAAACACAAAGATTAGATCTTTAAAGAACTAATGCACTTACAAACACAAATGACATACTCTGAAAATAAAGGAAAGAAACAAACAATCACGCTCACCCTGCTACATGGACAGAGACGGCGTGTTTAGTGTTGTTGTCTTTGGGTGCTGAGACACCAACAGTGGCCCCCAGTCTGACAGTGAGACAGGAGAAGAGCTGAGGAAACAGACTGACTGCTGGTTCATGACTCTGGCCATTTAATAACAACTCTTTGAGGCCGCACGTCATCTGGAAAAGAATTAACGACGTTAATGTGCATGTCCTGCTAAACAAATTGAACACATCTTCAACGTTTAATCTTTATTTTTTGTAACTACTACTACTACTAAGTTACTACTAAATTTTACCACATTGGACAGAGGAGAGGTAACTGAACACACTGCAAACATTGCTGGATTGGACAGTATTTGTTTAATTATCTTATTTTCTTGCATCTACACATATTGTAATAATACCTGAATTTCACTGTAGTTAATGTTAGTGCTTGTGACTTACAGCCAGTGGCTGATTGGTGGCCACCTTTGTCGTCCCTCCTCTTATTATTGACTCCTTCTTGTCTACATAGGGTGCCATGATGACAAGCTTCTCGATCACCATCTCTATGATCTGTTTGGCTACAAGGGGATCTGCTCCCAGGGCCATCCACATTTCACTGGTCCAGCTAGATGGAGTATCAAGTTAATTTAATAATTATGCATCTTCTACTCCTTTTTTAATACAATAGCAACTGACAAATGGGTAAATAATTAGTTGGTGGCAAAGCTTATGTAATTATAGTCTAGGTAATTTATAGATACCTGTCAAAAGGAAGTGGCTGGTTAACTAGTGTATTAATAACAGCCTGTAGATGCTGAGAAGCCAGGATTAGCACCGTCTGTCCCACTGCCACTCTCACCTAAACACAGAACCAATAAACCAATCTGAATTCAACATAAATGAGGTTTTTAAACAGTTGTGAGAAACAAATAATTAAATAATTAAAAAGGTCAAATTGCACAGTCAGCTGATCAATGAACCTTAGCAGATGGAATTGAACTGTTGTGTCTTAGTTATTCAGAATATAATAACACTGTTATCAAATAATGTTACCTGCTCCTCTGTGATGCTCTGTAGACGCACATGGAGCACTTCCAGTATCTCTGGGACCTAAAGTAAAATACACACCACACATTACAGACACACACTTAGAACAACAAACATATATATGTTTGCAATCCTATAATCATCAACCTAGGATGGTGCAACAAAGTCTTGTGTCAGAGTCTAAGTAGTGTATGTATGTGTGTGTGTTTCTGTGCAGAAGATACCAGCTCCTGGAGCCCCCCTCCTCTGTTCTTCAGCAGAGTATTTAGGATGACAGATGAAGCTCTGCAGCAGTTTGCCTGACTGTCAATTAACCCCTCAAACAACATGAACACCAACGTCGACAGCTGTTGCTGAGGCAGACGCTTACTCATCACCTGACACACACACACGCCAAAACAAAAAACAAGCAGGTACACACAACTGTGTCAATTACTTCCTCTACCTTAACAGAAACATTTACATTAGTGTCGCATAAATTAAATGAGCACATTATCCTGGTTCAGTACCCTATGAAGCACAATAATAAATCTTGTTGCAGTTTCATTTTATGACAGCTGGGTGCACCACTGACTGGTACACAGTTTACCTTTGTGAGGTCAGAGCAGGTCTTGTAGAGAACTGAGTGGTCAGGGTTTTCTAGTCTCTCTTTTAGGGACAACAGGCTGTCCACACCTTCATCTTTATAATCCAAAGAGAAACCTACATACCAAAACACACACACACACACACGTGTAAAATTTTTAAATGTAATTAAGTCAAAAGTATCACTTTTTGTTGAGACAGAGTACAAGTACTCAGATTCAAGTACTTGTCAATACGAAGTACCAATACAATACTGAACTATTTTGCTTTTTGTATAACCTGCAGAGGTTAATGTGCTATTGGGCACAGTAACAGAAAAGTTTTATGAGTACAAGTACACAAAAGCAGGATAAGACGCGAGTCCCAATAATGGATTGACTAAAGGGACATCCTTCATTTTCTCCAACTATGACAGAGAAAAGACACTCTGCATATGTACCTTCATATCTCAGCTGTATATAAAGCAGTGTGTATATACAGTCGATAGCAGCAGTGCGTACAGCAGGGTGCGGGTCAGAACATCGTGGAGACAGTCGACCCAGCATAGCTCCGAGGTTGTGGAAAGATACCATGTTCTGCACACAAGTTAACAAAGATAAAGAAATGCAACAAAATAGCTGCCGCACAAAATGGTACGTTTTAATATCAAGTTAAGACAAAATACTTAGTATTAGTATTTTGTGACGATTATGCTTATTAATATTTTTAAGCAAACACGTTTAACACAGGTAATTTGAATCAATATCAAAATCATCTGTGGTGCTTTCAGAAATGAAACTCAAGACACCAAAATGTGTGTACCTTGACAGTCAGGTTTTCCAGGTAGAAGGCCAGTATGTGAGCAGTACCTGTAACAGCTCTCTCTCGTTCATGGTCCTGCGCAGAACTCAAACAGGATTCAATGTGCTGCACAGAGAAATTATTTTACACCATATGTCAATCGGTAAAGCTAAAAAGATACAACAAAAGAAAACTAATGAGGCCAGAAGTAAGAAATAGTGGCAAAATTCAGTTGATGCTACTAGAGTTAACTAGCTTCTGTACAGTAAGTAGCCACTATATTTCCGGAGAAACCGGGTTATCAATTTTTTTGCTGGTTTGATTTTTATTTTTTTTGCTAAACCTTTGAATTTGAATATAAATGACATTAAGCACAACAGGCACTTGTAAGGTTAAAACATCTACTAGTCTCACCTTGAAAACACTCTGCAGGCCATCAGGTGTGGGTTCTTTGGCCAGTATACTCTTTAAAAGCTCCTGCAGGGCAGCCAACGTGTCCTTGTACAATGCCTGGAAAGATTTACGAGACCTTAGTCTAATAACCTAATGGTGTCTAGAAACTGTCACGCACAATGCATTTTAATTTAACCAGGCCCATTAGTAGCGAACTGTAAAACAGCTAGAATATTAATGCATGTTTAACTGCATTGCTGTTTGATTTATTTCACCTGTCTCTGCTTGGGATCCAGAGTATCCTCATCTTTAGTTTTCTCTGGAGTGTGTGTCTCAGGTGGCAGGTAGAATACACTGCTCACACACACCTTTAACAAGTCAAAAATTTCAGTCTCACTCAGTGCAGGGTCCAGTGGCCTAAGGCGCTAAAAGTCAAAGATAAAACACTGGGAAATGACAGAATCTGACACTTTTTTCCATTTCAAATCATTATGTTCTATCAAAGGGAAATACCGTATTTCCATCATGATATGAGGAGGATGCAAAAGTCAATATCAAAATAGCACAACTGGGAAATACTCGCTTAAACTTTTGCAGTTGTATAATTGCTTTACTGAAGTGAAGGATACATTAGATGTGCACAGGTGCTCATCACAAGATGGCGTAGCGGCGTCCTCAATGAATCAGCAGGCTCTGCCTTGATGAAGTCCTAAAAATACAAAACAAAAGAAATCAGAAATTAATTGTTGCAAAAACACCTTTCAAATTTTAATGAAATGAACAAAAGCTGTTACTTAATTTGTCTACATACTGACCAGCATAATAGTAATGAGCTCCTGTTTGCGAGAGAAAACGTAGCCTTGCTTCTTTACGCACTCCCGGATGGCTTTGGCAATGAGGCCAACACTCTGGATCAAACTCAGTTTCATAGTGAGGTCCTGAATTAGAGCAACACACAAATGCAGGTGGGCAAAACACAGTTACAGGAGACACAAAGACATACATCAAAAATAATATGTCAAGAATAAAAGTTGGCAAAGAAAACAAAATAACAGCTTTTTCCAATTTGGAAAAAGAACAGCAGGGCGAACGGCAGCCTCCTTTAGCAGATGCAACTCTTAGAACGGCTAAGCACAAGCAGGAACAAAGTCATTCTACCAATCAAAAATCAATCAAACAATCCACTCAGTTCATAATTTAATTTAAATCAATGCAATAGTGACACTGTAGATTGATCCTCCATGCCTATGGATAAAGAGAGGTTTAAAGTAATAGTTGTGTGATTAGAGCAGATTGGTTTAATATGAGACAACCAGCAGGCTCAGGTCTGAGAAGTGACAGAACAGCTTGAGGCCTAGAGTCATGAAAAGCTGTTAGGATTTAGCAAATCATTACAAAAGCCCTTTCATATTGAGAGTTGTTGGTTAGCGTTTCAAAAACAATTCACCAGAAAGAAGTCAAAGAAAGAGAGAAAGACAGAAAGAAAGAGTTAAATGTTGTCGAGGACTGTAGGAAGATTTATCAGGTGATAAAGCTGTTAAAATACATGTTTAAAACCTTTTGAAAGAGCAACACTGTAAGGATTTAGTGGAATCCTCACTGCTTTCAAAAGTCATAGCACCTCAAACACAACGTGAAAAACATATCTGGTTTTATGTTAGTGGGTTTTAGTGATAAACCTGCCAAAGGGTAGCTCCGAGTATCAAACGTTAACTCACTACAGACTACAAAGGTCACTGTCACCAGATTCAGTTTGATGGAAACACTTCAGACATTTTGACAGTTTTCAATGATGAAAATCGGTCACGACTTGAAATCCCTGTAACAGGCCCAATTCAAGTCCTCTACATTTGTAAAAATTACAAATTTCTGAACAAACAAAATGGGAAAACTGATACTCAAAAGCTTTTTGGTGGTGTATCACATATAGCTATATTTCACTGAGGTGGAGCACTGTCCCTTTTTACTAAATACACAATTAATATTGACTTGCAACATTGGGAGTTTTTTCGTTTTTATTCACTTTGTGCTTAAGCAGCTTTAAAAATGACCTGAGCTGGTTAAGTTGATATTACAATATTCATGAATGTTTAGGTAATTAAATAGATATTTTCGATGTTAAAACATTCCACCACCACAATCCTTTTTTGATGATGGATCATTTATGATCTAAAATCATGTGCTCTACCAAGGTGAAATATAACTTTGATACAATTAAGCTTGTTTTCAAGACTTTTTTGGTATTAGTAACAATTTAACCACAAGTGTAATTAAAAAGAGAAAGTCTGAATCAGAAAAATCTGAAGAAGAGCAAAGGAAACTAGACACGTTAACTATTATAGATAAAAGAAAACAAAGGAAAACAGCCCCTGTATTCCTGTGACGATACCTTTGTTTCTATTTTTATCCCCAGAACCTGTATGAAAAAGAGGTGATATAGTCATGAGCTCACAGATAAAGAAAGGCTTGTAACCTGCAATATTTAATGTGTTCCTAACTCAACCAGAAATGTGCATGTGACTGATGCACTCTACTCACTGTGCGTATGAGTATTTAAATTTAAATATGTGAACTAAGAGTCCTGCAGAAATCAATAATGGCAGATTGACACTGCCAAACACAAACAGGCCAATTACATCATCTGACATTTAGGGTTCCAATAACCTTAACTAAAGACTGCAACGATTGTTTCTCACTAATATTACTGCATGGCAATTTTCTAGCCCAGGTCTTCTATTTATGGCCTGCCATTTTAAGTTTACGTTACCTTAGTATTGAAGTGTTTACTGATGGAGGAAAGGATGTCTTGATCAATGCGGTTCAATATCTTTTCCGGAGGTGCATTCAGAGCCACGTGACCGTAACACAAGATTAATGTGCTTTTCACCTTCTCAACCTCAACTTCATTACGTTCCTGAAGAAAAAAAATGAAGGACAGACAGAGACAGTTTAAACTAAATTGAAGCTACTATAGTTAAGGAATTATATTTTTGTATAATTTTTGTTTTAAATGGATCATAACAGTTCAGTGTACTTTTAGCAGGTTGAAGATGCTTGGTGACTTTTTGAAGGCGTCTGATTTTCCAAACTCTTCTAGTTTGGCTAGAGTTCCCTCTAAGTGGCTGTTGGCACACAAACCGACGCCCATTGCAACGCCCTGTTCCGTACAAAGAACAGAAATCAAACATTTAATCATAACCCGGTCAGTGAAAGACACACATTATTTTGGATTTTGTTCAAAACCACAACAAAGAAATCTTTACATGCCAAATCTGTGTCAGAGAACCAGTACCTCTCTTTCGATGGCGTCAATGTGTCGCGCAGTGAGAAGGACTTCCTGCAGCTGCTTTTTGACCACCTCTTTATTGAAACACTGTTGCAGAGTCACTCCGATATACCGATACAGAAAACTCTGAAAAGAGGGAGAAAATGTAAATATTGTTACTACTGTAAGACATGTGCCTTACTGGCTGGTAATTCCACCAAAACAATACGTTGAAATTTACCGTCTCACATTTTGCGGGTGGAATATAGCTGTTGACAGTACTTACCTTCTCCTCTAAAGCGTTGTTGTAGGTGGAGAGATATCTTGTTGCCTCAGCTGCCAGCTGACAAACCCACTTGTCGTCATCAATAGTAACCAAGGTATTTGACAAGAGCTGGAGAAAATTTTTTAATCAAGCTTAGAATGACAATTCAGGAAGTTGGTTTTAAATATTTCTATTTCAAATGTCATAAAGAAGACATAATCTTGCTTTATAATGATATCAGTTTTAAACAGTCCAATAATATCACTATCTGCATCAATTATCAGATTTTGGTTTAATGTACATATGAGTAAATATTTCCACCTTTAACATGGTTTCATCCCAGTGTTTCTTATCCAGGCTCTCTGCAGTTGACTCTGGAGACAACAACACAGTTAGACTACTTTACTATGGAGGCAAAAACACATACTGTAGTGTACATGCACTTGTGAACCAAGTATCAACTCTGCAATCATAACACACTACGGCATCATTTTCTCCTGTTATTTTATTATATAGAGATACCAGCACCCATACAGTACCCATTAAAAAAGATTATGTCTATATTGCATCTCCATACCCTCTAGTATTGACAGGAGAGGAGGTATTTCTTTCTCCCAGATAACCTCTGTTTTGGGGTGAATGTTTATGCTGAGGATCTGAAGGAGTGAGAGGGATGGAGCTCCATGATCTCTGCTATTAAATGGGAATGCTGCATTCATCTAGGACACACCAGCATCAACAAAGACACAAATGAAAGTGGGTAAACAGACAATAATGTGATAGCTAAAGTGCAGATATTACATATCAATTCAAAGACTGAAAATACAAAGGTATTTACTACAACATGTTTTATTACTTCTGCTTTTTTTTTTATAGCAAACCAGCAGAACAACAGAGCCCTTCATTTGGATTATTATTCCTTCCATCCCTCAACAGTTTACACAAAACAATTAGACTGTGTATCAAAAGGAAATTGAAACTTGGCAACTGATAAGATCTATTGGGCATGATAAACGATTAGCGTAAGCCGCGTCTTTCAGCGAATTAATTAGCATTAGAAACAATCCGTTGCTGCAGTCTGTCACTGGACTACATGTTTGATGAGCTTATTCTAAACTCTTGGGAAGCAACAAAAACATTAGTTGGGTGTCAGTCTTATTTGGCTGTACTTACCAGGAGTCTGATCATTAGTGTTTGAGGAGAGGGCAGATTGACTAAGAAAGAAAGAAAACACATCTTCGTTCAGCTGGAATCTCTTTGTGCAGAACAGAACAGGACGCAGTAACTGTTCGTCTTACCTTCCTGTGTAAAGTCAATGTTGAAGCTGGGCTCCTTGTTAGTTTTCTTCTTGCTTCCCAAAACTATCAGACTCTTGCACAGAGGAGTGGTCGCGTTGCTGTATTGGACAGGGGTCAGATAGTACAGCAGCTTGGGCCATAGCACCTACATACAACAAAAAAAACATACATCACCCTGCTAAAAATTGACATACTGTAAATCAACCACAACTACTTTGCTATATTGCTTGAAATTCATACCGCTGGAGCAAAACTAATATCAAACTTTGGTATGATGTATTAATTTGTTAACAACAGATCAGATAGATGGTAACTTATAGATACTGTGCGTACATCAGCAAGCCGTCCAACAGTGGTGGTCAAGAGATGAAGGGTGTTGTCACACATTGTCCTCAGGGACTCATTAGTCACCTCCTCTGGATCAGTCGGCCTCTGGCCTCGCTGAAGACGTACAAATCAAATACATATTTTATTTTCATAACTTTAACAGTGCCGCTACAAAGTAACATGTGCAATTTTTTCACAGTTGGGTGCAACATTTTGCATCCCATTATTTGGCAAAAAAAGTTTATCAACATAATATTCAATGTGCATTCAGCTAGTACAAATGTTCTGCCATTAGAAATAAAATAAGTTTTCATCCCCTTATATGCCCTTTCACTCTAAAGTAAAATTAATTGTTTCTTATTTTGTGTGTTACCATTTAAAATAGGGGGAAACACTGAACTAATACTAAACTATTTTATTTAGAACGTCTGTCAGCAACATCCTTAGTGTGGCAAGTAATAAGTTCTGTAGCATGCTATAATATATATAGTATTTGAGCTTACTTTATGCACATCTCTAGTTCTATGTGTTTACTAATACTTGTATGTGTATTTGTTTGCACAAATCTTTTCCTATTTTTTTCTGCTTCCATACTTTTTCTAAAAGAAGATGAAATATTAAAATAACTTGTAAATTTCCAAAATGACCTTTAATAAACATAACCACAAACACAATGAGGCAAAAATATACAAAACTTGATTAGATTTATGACAGATAATATCCATACAACTAAAAAGACCCTTTTTAGAAAAGGACCTACAGAAATTACCTGATATGTGTCCGGTAAGGCACAATGTTGAACTATAAACCGAACCAGTAATTCCCCTCCCTCTAACTCCAGGTAGCCGTGATGAGCCATAGCACTGATTATCTGGACCACGCGCTTCTTTACCTAGGAATCAGACAGAGCGTGAGCCTTAACTACTGTGTCTCGTGATAAAATAAACATCCAGCTTCCTCAGGCAAACTAAATTGTTAAAAATAAAACAAAGACATTGTTTAAATCATAGAAATTGTGTGTTTACGAGTGTTACCTTGTTGCTGTGGTCAGCCATTGGTTGTCTGATGCTGGCCAATATCAGTAGCTTCTTACTCTCCATTGTGGAAGCTGAAACACACATAAGCACATTAAAACAAAAACATGTATCCTAAATGGCTGTGCTCACATACTAATTTATACTCAAGGCAAACACGGCAACTACTGATTATTAGCCAGCCTTCTTGTGACTTTTCAATCTCTGATGTGTGTAAGCTGATTTGGGGAGTGTGCATGTCTTGCTTGTGCTTCTCACTGGTTGAATTGATGAGGTGGCGAAGAACTGCCAGGGAGCCTATCCGGTTCCGCTCATTACTGTTCTCCAGCTTTTGAAGAACAAATATAACCAGCCGGTCTGGAAAGGAGTTAGCTAGAGGGAGTGGAGTAAAACGAAGAAGTGAAATGCATAAATTGTCACAGACATACAAAAAAGAAAGAAGTAAAAGAAGCTGAAAAAAATGCAAGGCAGGCGAGGGTGAGAGACAAGTGGACCAGCTGTCAGTTAATGTGATTATACTGTGGTGGACACCAAGTCTGATATACTAATGGGTGATCTCAATACTGTTCATGTGACTCCCTAGAACTAAAACACAGAGAAAAGCTTGATGCCAGCAGACGCTACCATTCACTAAACTTGATCCCCACATCTCACGACTGTCCTGATGACGTGCATAAATTCATGTAAAGGTAGCAACAGAAAATAATCAGAACATACACAAACACAAGCATCAAGGGAGGAGCTTCCTACCTAGCAAACTAAAGCAGCGAAGGACCTCATTGTGGTTCTTGACAGTAGGAGGGTTACTGTAATCAACAGGGGCAGACACCTGAGGGAGACAAATGAAACGTTACACTATCCCATCAACATCAACACAATCACATCACTATTGGGCACCATCAAAAATGTTTTATCCCATTGTTGTTATTTGTATCTAGTAAAAGTAATGAAGAAAATAATAGTAAACTACTTCTTGTTTATGTAAAGGAGTTACCGATCATGTATATATAATATTCAGAATATCAAAGATTAAATTAAGAATGAACGGCTGTTACATGAACTTGTGTGGTAATACTTTTGAAATACACCCTGTCTACACCAGGGAATCCACATAATATACAAAGATCATTAGTAGAGTCATTGTTGTAAGGTGTTGTAACAGTTAAGTCAGCTGAGGCAGAAAGTTAAGAAATCATCTGACCATAGTCACTTTGTGCCAGTCAAGTGATGGTAAAGTGATCTCTCTTTAAAACGTCTTGCCTTGGAAAGTGCTACACAGACTATTGGAAACCAGCAAATGTCAGCAAAGTACACAGACTGAGGTAGTGCAGTGTAGGAAAGGATTTTATGCTTTTGGTTTGCTCAAAGCTTCGGGAAAAAAAACAAAAAACCTCTATGTTTCCAAAAAGTCTTGCCTTGCTCCACCTTTTTTGATAATCTGTATCATCTGTCACCTGCTTAACTCAAGTTTAAAGCTGCAGTATTTGTTTTGTAAGGAGTACCTGTTGGTGCAGTGTAAAAAGCAGACTGTCCAGTTGTGTCTCTAACACTCTGCTGCCCATGTTGACAGAAGCATCAAGCACTTGGCATAGACTCTGAGAAAAGGCAAAGGAGAGAAAGACACAGTCACCTTCCCAAAGTTCATCAACTGTGTGATCTTTTTATAAACCTCTAGCACTGCTGAGGCACATCACAACAAACAAAAAACACGCCATCTGCAGAACCAAGTTTTCCTATTCACCCAATCGTAGTTTACTCTGATGGAAAGATAACAGTTCATAACAGTTTATTTTATGACATCAAACTTCAGTTTCTAAAGCACTAGCTGACATTTAAGCACAGGATTTGTATTAAAAATCCCCAAACCTTACAGTACATTACAGTGACGATACCTTGCTAATGATGTAGTGCTCGTTATTTTTCTTATACAGGGACAGGATGGAAGGAATGAGTTTAGGAATTTGCTCCTCCAGTTTATCACTGGCCATCAAGTGGCACATCGAGCCCACTGCCTCAGCCACCGTCAGCCTCAACTACAAGAAACAGATACAGAAAGTCAGAATGTTAGGAGAGAAACATCAGCAACAGCAGATGTGTCTACATAAAAAATAAATTAAAAAGTGGAACACTTACATATATAATAAAAGAAACTACTATATGTATAGTACATATATGTAAGAATTTCTAAAATCATTGTCTTTTGTTTTATTGTAAGTCTTTGTTTGGACGCTGAATGCCCTCTAAAATTGTGAATGTCTTTCCTGCAAATCATAATTAACTCTAATAGGTTCCCTGCTTTCTATAATAAAGCACGAAGACACAGTGGTTACATTGTTAAACTTGGTAGAAAAATTAAGTATAGACTCAATGTAAAAAAACTAAAACAAACAAAAAACACAATGTTTCTAAGATCCTAAAGAAGGTTATGTTAGTAGTGTTTAACATGTTTGGCTAAGGTCAAATAACCATTGCTTCCCTACTTACTCAGCTTTCTTCTTTAATGCTCGAGCACATGACTTAATTCTATTCGTCTGCAATTCATTGCGTTACAAAACATCTTGCTCAACCCCTAACACTGGCCTTGTGACCTTACCTTAGACTCCCTGCTTTGTAACCAGTTATTGAAAAGGATGTCAAAAGCAGCACAGATTTCACTGGAGAACGTGTCTTTTCTGACAGTAGGATCTGGAGCCTTGTCCAGGTTGGCCAGATACTCCAAGATGCTGTCACTAAAATGACACAGGGCTGTAGGGAGGGAAACAAAAGAAAATAGAAACTTTAGGGTCAGTGGAAAAAAAGTGTTATAACTATAAGGAGCAGTAAGAAGAGAAAAGAATATGTTATAGTGAAGAAAGTTTTTCCTAGAGAGAGATTATTAAATTCATGACAACAATTTAAAAAGCACAATGTGGGGTTCATACCAGAGGAGAAGACCCACTTCATGTTGTCCTGTTTGGCCATGCTCAGCATTGGTAACATGGTGCCCAGAATAGCATTCAAGAAGGGGACCATGCCGTAAACTAGTGGAGAAGAGTACAGCATTGTTGTCACAGTATTCCTCACTAGTTCCTCATAAGACAGAGATATACACTGTTCTCCATTTTAATACTGACAAAATTATTGCAACGTAAGACGGAAGGTATAAAAGTTTTGTTAAAAAGTTTGCGTATGGTTTTAGTAATCTCAGTTGAAATCTACCATTGCCAACAATGTTAATGACATGTAACATACTTCCTATAACATTTCAATGTAAATGTCAATGATTTAAAGCTACTAAAACTGGCATCAGTTGTTACTTCCTCTAAAAGTGCAAAGGAGTCAACAATCAACAAAAAGGGACAGCTACTCAGAAACACAGGAAAAACACGAGCGCTGCTAGGAATCATACAACCCAAAACCCAGAGACAATTAGTATCACTTATTTATTTGGTACATACGTAGATACATAGAATTCAGAACTATAGCTAAATTACATATTTCGTGCAAATAAAACTGCACATGTTTTACATTTTTTATAATGCATACTCACGCTAAAACTGTAAACCAAGCTTAATGTATGTTAGGTTCACTTTAGAGTGTCTAAACATTTCAGTTAAGGTTTAATTACACCAGTCACACTTTGAAGGCAAAATGTCACTGAAACAGAGGAATTTTTACAAGCCTTTGCTGGTGTTTTGAATACGGGCACGGTAGAATATGTGACAGCTTGACAAAGCACTAAAGATAAATCCGGCTTCAAAAATCTATTATGCAATCTATTATAAATATAAGTATCTCTTCAGTGACTCCAGCCATTCGTAACAACTTCACATTTAGTGTAAAAAACATATTTTATTTCCAAACTACAAGAGATTACTAGTAAAACCAATCCTAATGAACAGGTTTAACAGGTTTATAACTTTCTTAGCAGCCTGTGATTTCCTGCCTTGTGGCGAAAGTTTTGATTTCTTGGCATATCTCTAGTCTCTCTTTGGCATTCAGAAAGTAAATGTGTGGTTTCTTTGTCTGTAAATGTTTTCCTACCGTTGGAATCAGAGAGGTTAGCTAATGTTTGGACCACAAAGAAGTGAGGCAGGACCCCTGGCTGAAACTTGCTTAGAATCTCCTCCATGATGTCATTGATATGCTTGTTACCCACAGCAACCATGATATTACTTGCTGCCTGCTGCCAATCAGGAATGACCTCCTGCGTGAACCGAGAGACAGAGAAGACAGTGAGGACATCAGGTATCATCTGCCCACTGCAAAACAGTTAATTATAGTCATATTTTACCTTTGATCGTGTCATCTCATCTGAAGCCAGGGAGATGATGCTTTTTATTCTGGGGAAACTGACTTCTTCTATCTTACAGCTTACAATCATTTCAATTGTTTGCAGAATGACAACTCTGTGGCTCACTACCAACTAAAGTAAGGTGGGGGGGTTTAAAAAAGGGGAGGAGACAGGAAATGGAGATTAGGAATGACAAACACCAATAGATACATATTTGATTACTTTAGAAAGGCACCCAATCAAGTGCACACATCAAATCCAATATTTGCATTTCACATCCACATTATGTAATACTGCTAATATACAAAGTAAAACATGGTACAGCACATTCAATGCCATATCATTATAAATTACTCAATATGTTTACAAATTTACTATGCCACTTATATTTCTTAAGACATTTGCTCCCTGTAATGATGCAATCATCTAATAATCATAAGGCACAGCTGAGACTGGCAGGCAGGGTGGATCATCTTGGGCTTTTGGAAACTGCATCAGAATGTTTCTAAGAGCGAAATGCACATACTGTACACATAATGTTTACATCTCATCTTGTATGAAGCCTGGAAAAGGAAAGCTCTTCACATGCACATTTTTACGGTCCAAAACAGGCCAGAGAGATACACGCTCGGAGACGTCTTTAAATGTCAAATGTCAAACAAATAAGCACAGACAGTAAGCTGTTGTTAATGGAGTCAAGACAGCTCTACTATATAATGTTTGCTGCCATTGTTCTTAGCGTTGGAAATGGATCTTAGCATTGGAAATGGATCAAAAGGCAATAGTTTCCCATACAGAAATCAGTACTATACTCAGTCCTATAATCAAACATTGCAAATAGCTGCAAGTTACATCTTTTTAGTTTTGACAAGCAGAAACAATAACAAGACTAGAGGCTGTTTATGTAGGCATACTTATTTAGTATATGTATCTGGCTTTTTGGACAGGGGCTAAAAGAACTATTTACTTACAACAGTGAGCAGCTTCTGGTTAACCAGATACGTTTAAACAGACAAAACTCACTTGAGTCGATTTTTCACGTATTACCTTTGGATGTTTCAGGAGGTAGTCCTGACACATGGCTAATACTCGGTCTGGCTGCTGTTTTCCTAGGGTTAACATCGACTTTCTGACCTGTTCCTGGACCTCTGAGTCTTTATCGTTGGCTGCATCTAGCAGCGCCAAGGTCACCTCTGGAGGCAAAACACAACAGAACAGAGCTATATCTGAACAAAAGGATTAACAAGTAGAAGATCAACAGAAATACCATTGACTCGAATGGCCACACCTGTTCTCTAACACAACCTACAAACTCTGAGAAACATACACGACACGGCTGTCAGAGACAAATGAAATACTGCAGCTGAATAGAGGTGGACCAAAAAACTAAGGGAGAAGAGCAAGAGAAGAGCTCACGTTCCACATCTGTCTCATCCATGGTTCACTGGCTTCCAGGACCCCGTAGCTGAGGATCAAGCTTCCTCCCTGCGGGACAGATGAGCAGAACATGACATGTGGAAATAGAGGGACGTGCCATGTTCTTGCTGACACAACTTTCTGATCAGTGGTCGGAAGTAGCAGGCACGTATGAAGGTAGACTTGTGTGTGCAGGTAAACATGCCAAGAGCCAGATTACTGTGTCACATTACAGCGAATTCTATGACAGTTTCAGCAAAGCAAAGAAGCACAAATGACAATCGCTACTAATAATATTCCTACCAATAAAACCTCTATGAACTATAGCGTTAATCGTCCACTTTGAACAGTAACGTTACGTCTAATGATCCTGTTACAGGCTGTGTCTTTAGGTGACATCAGCCTTTGTACACTGCTACCAACTAACACGAACACTACATGGACAGTATGACTCTAAATTAAACTAGGTCTTTTATTGGCTTGCTGAAGGATTTTTTTTTTACTCTGCATAGAGCTCGAAGCCACACAAGCTGCATTAGCATGCTAACCTAGCAGCTGCTGCTACGGAAGAGTCCCAGCTACGCCCTCACGTCATCAGAGACTGAAGTGAGACTTACCGGTCTCCAGAGAGGCTCCTCCAAACCACAGCCTCTTTCAGCACCGCGCAGCCTGTCACCTGTGTGTGTGTGTCAGCCCGATGTCGGGCTTCTCTGTCCGGGGACACAGTTGAACGCTGCGCGTCCTTCTGCTCTGCAGGTGTAAACACGCCTGGTCATGTGCTTCCAGTCAGGAGGAACATGGAGGGGGGAGGGGCCACGTACGTCACCGTCAGCACGCAACGTCATAATCACGTTAATATTCATCGTGTTGTGTGTGTCATTCGCATAGAAATCTGGTATTAATGTGCACGTGTGAAAACGCATTCTAATCCATTTGTACAGAAATACTCCATGAAAAGATTCTTACTTTATGCGTACGAACTTTCAGGTTGCCAGGTAGTGGAAAATCCCCCTCCAGCTCAACAGTGCAGGTGACTGATGACAGTTTTGCAAATAGCTCATTAGAAATTATGAAACTCCTTATTAGTGTGATACTAGCTAGTGACTATTATTAATGTCTTGCCGTGAAAGTGTTTCTGACACACATTCTTCCTGAGTTATAGTACTACAAAGATAAAAATCCTGCATCTTTTGTAAGAAACAGTATATTCAGCTTCAATTTAAAACTGGTTTAAATGGAAACAAGCTTGGGAATTTGCATTTGCAAAATAATTTGTGGACAGTCTCAGCAAAATATTTGATTTGACGAGAGAAGTTTTTTGTAGTTTTATGCAGGCTTCTGCAGGATTAATCTAGTCTTTTCATTTTGCTGCATCATAAATATAAATGTTGATTTGGTTGCATTGTCCCTTCTTTCCATGCTTCCAAATTGGTAATTTTGATATCATGGGGTTTACATAACAATCTCACTGATGTTACTAAGTATGTAATGGGAAAAACACAAGCACAAAAGACGTACAGCTAACATATTTATCAAACATGTTTTATCAAACACAAAGATTTAAGTCTATGTACAACTATGTACAGTATTCAATATATTATTACAGTAATATCAAACAGTTATTAATATCTGGCCAGGTAAATTTCAAACATGCATACTTTTTATGCATTTTACATGTGTGATAATTATGCTTGATAATACTGCATTAATAATATAATGATCATAACATTTAAATAATTTACAAAATAGTGAATTTAGTTTTGTGTATATGGTGTATGTTTTGCAAAAAATCTATTATTACAGGTATTTATATTAACAGTTGTTTTTAATGATAGCACCCTTAAGTGGTTATTGTAAAATGATTCTTTCACTAAAATGAGCAGAAATTATGCCAGCAAAACATCAAATATAACTTGGAATGCTAAGCCTCTCATACTGCTGCTCAAGCTGGAATTTCCCTTTTTTTAAAAAATGTTCAGTAATTAATTCAGTTTAAGATATCCGTCAGAAGAGCAGCCAAAAAAAATCTCAAATAAAAGATTAGCAACAATAAAAAAAGATTTCAAAAAGCATAATTATGTTTAAGAAAACTAAAATACACAAGAATGTAATGTTACAATTAAAGAAAACGTAAGTAAATAACTTGTGTCTGTGTCGACGTTCAAACTGCAGGAGGTAAACGATTGCACTTTCCACAATTTAGCTACTGTATTTAAAGATTACATGGTAACAGCAATTTTATCTTAGAAAACACAAACATCACATTTACCCTGTTAAATCATGAACTAAACTACATCAGAGCAGAGACAGAACAACTAAAATGCTGCAAATACAACCTGTAAATATCTATCTCCTGTCTGCTGCATACTGCCTCTTGGCGTAGACATACCTCTCAAAGTCACTTCTCTGCAGCCAGGACATACACAAATGTTTCACTTACTAAAATGGCAAATTATTGACAAAGGTTTTGTGTAAATATGCATGATACAGAAACACACTTCCTTTACCCCCCCACCCCCACCCCACCCCACACACACACACACACACACACACACGTACTTTTACCCATTTGTTGTTCCGTGTCCTTCTTCTAACATTATCATCCCTGGAACTTTCTGTCCGAAGAGTTTCACAGCGATGAACATGAGCAGGCCACAGCGATTTCTGTAGCAGCAGGTGGCATCTACTACCAGGAATACCACCAAGAAGATCACCATGACGATGCCAACCACGCTGCCTTTGGTAATGCCGCTGCTCGTTTTGACTAAGTGGGAAATACAAACAAATCCACAAAAAAAAAGGTTCTTCACTGTTCACCACATTGTTCAAATATAATAAAGCACAAATCTACAGTACTCGTGTCAGCACTCCAATTTATTATTCTGAGCCACATTTCCTGGCTAAGTGTGGTAGAAGGCACATACAAGGCTGTTCTGCGATGGTGAAGTTAAATGCGGCTGGGATAGAGGAACCATTAGCATTGACTGCTGTGATTTCCAGCTGATAGTCTGTGTCGAAGGCCAGGTCTTGGAGAAAGACAGAGTCAGCATTTGACGCCAACTGCATCTCTTTCCACTCAGCTTGTTCTTTGTCCTGGTAAGACAGACGCAAAAAATTAATAGATGAAAGTGACGAAACAAAATGACCAAAAATGAGAAATACCGGCAACGTGTCTCACCTGTCTGTATCGTACGTTGAAGTACAGCAGAGGACTCCCACCATTATCAACTTGTTTTAGAGGAATGGAAAAGGAGTTTCCTTCTATTTTCATCCCGTCCACTAACAAAACTGGACTGTCGGGTTCATCTATATACAGGAGGCAGAGAGAAAGCAAAGAGCTGATGACCATGCATTAACATTTAATAGGGATGATTAAATAATTTAGATATTATGAAAATCACATAATATCTAATCTTTGGATTTAGTCATATTTATTTGTATAAATATAATATAGAACAGAAATATAAATGTGAGTTTGTTATTTCTTCAGTGCATGAATCTGAGCATTTACCTCCTGAGGACAGTGAATTACATGGCGTCATCATCAACGTGAGTGAACATCAGGCAGATGATAATGTTGTGGAAACGATTTGATGACATTTGCATGAGAGATGAACATGAACCATTAGTGATGGCAGATGAAGAGGTTGTTGTGCACATCACACACTCATCAATATTTGTGCATCATACATTCATACAAATTTATAGTCATCCAAATTAAGACACATGCATGCACTTTTAATGCTGCTCAGAGATAACATCATAAATAGATTTGGAGCGTGTTGTTAGTGTTTGTTCTGATCGTGTGAGGCACTTACTGATTCCCTGAGTGCGAACGCTGGTAATGTCTGAGAAATTTCCCGGTCCCACTGCATTCCGGGCAGCTAAACGCACCGTGTACAATGTGTATGGCTTGAGTGAAGGGATAGTTAGAGGATCTGCATAAAGTGAACACACACACAGATACACGATTGTTACTTTTTATGTATTTGTGCTGGAATAAAGCTGATTTTCACCAAAGCATCTATGAGAAGCAGGTGTTCTACCTGAAGCTGGTACTGTGACCTGCTTCCACTCTTCTGAGGCACTTTGCCTCCACTGCAGGACAAAACCTGTGATTGGTGTTCCCCCACTGACAGGTGGTGCTTTAACAGAGATGAGGACTGAGGCTGGTCCAGGGGAGACTGTCAGGGACTGAGGCGGACCAGGCTGGGCTGTGGATCAGGATGCAGAGAGTAGGATTACGGAAGAAAAATGTGGCTGTGTAAAACATGGTTACGCCTACATTTTCAGATAGTCACAATACAAGACATGAACTCTTACTGTGTATTGAAACATCTCTTGATACGATTCCAGAAGCGCTGACAGCCCTGCAGGAGTACAGTCCACCATCGGAGGGCACTACCTCATCTATCACCAACACACTGTCAACAACACGCACTCGACCAGATGCGGAGTCCTGCCAGACGAAGAGAAACAATATAAGTGTCCACATCTGCCATTCTCATGATGTACTTTGGTTATGTACTAAATCATAATGCAAACATTCCATATTGTTTGGATCAACATATTAAATTTGTCACTTAAAATTTGTGTTTTCTATGAGAAGTAAATAGCCATACACTCTTACCAGTTTGTTTCCAGTGTGCTTGTTGAGCCACTGTAGCTCAGGCTGAGGATGGCCAGAGGCATTACAGGACACAGATACACGCTCACCCACAAATACACGCTGCTGCTCCGCTGACACAAAGACCTCTGGAGCCTCTGAAATTGAACATCTTAGTTGTCATGGCAGTAATACTTTTATGAGGGTCATTGTAGTAGAACAGGATGAAATAGCAGGTCAATGTGATATTATATAATCAAACCAACCAAAAACATGAAGCATCATGACATCACTGTTCTCAGCTATCTTGTTTGTGGCGGTGCAAACATACTCCCCAAAGTCGGGTCTGGCAACAGAGCGTATGGTCAACTGGCTGCGGTCTGAGTTGAACCGATGATGTGAAGGGTCAAACACAACTGGCCTTGAAACAGAAAATAATATATATATATAAATACATACAATATGAATATACATACAGTGATGCTGCAGTGACTTTGTGAAATAATGCTGAAATATTCAGATGCAGTATTTAAATAAAGTTGTGACATTTAAACATATGAATGAACGGAAAATAAACAGCTAAGCTGTATATAAAGTCAAGATTTAAGATTTGCTATTATTTAAATGAAGAGAGAGAGAGAGAGAGAACATGTTTGAAACAGCTACAGTTTTCACATTACATGTATGTTATAAATATAAATATGTTATCAAGATAAGGCACAAAATCAAGTCCTACATGGTCCAGGTGATATTGGGTTTTGGTAGACCATCCACTAAACACAGCAAAGAAACATTGTTTTCTGATCCCGCCATCACTTTCTTCACCTTTTCTCTCAGTTTCACTCTCGGAGGAGCTGCAGGGACAGAGTGTATTTTAGTTATTCAGCTTAGAGTAAACTTAGTGTTTTGCTTCCCATTTTGCTCTACACATTCTCTATAGAGTTCACACGTTATTCAGCTGTCATTAATTAAACCCTTTCATTCATTTTCATCAACAACAGTTAAAAAAAACCTACTTCCCCTCAAGGGAGTTACTTTGAGTACCCCAGTCCTCCAATCTTAACAGTCATATATGTAAATTTGTGTGTAGCCTCTCATCACCAACTCAACCATTTGTTGACACGGTGCCCCCACATAGTGAGGGAGGTGTCTATAGAAATTACATCCCTTTGAGACCAGATATTGTTGCTTACACTGGCACCAAACGTTGGCCAGTTTTTATTACTAGTTTTTCTTTCCCTAAACACTTAAACTGTGATAAAACTGGATTAAAACTGTGCATAGCAGTTTGGTTTGAGTTTGGCACAAAGACATCAGGGTCAGGTTAGGGTTCCCTATCACTCATTCATGAGTTCATGTGAAAAGCGTTCCTACCGTTGACAACAACAGAGACGGAGAGCTGCTGATAGATGGCCCTTCCTCTAATCTGGGCCTGACACACGTACGTCCCAGCGTCGTCTCTCTTGACGTTTTCAATACGGAGAGTGTTGTCATGCAGCCGCCAAATTCGTCTTCCCTCTTTAGAGACAATGCAGAAATGCAGAGGAATGTACAACACAGGTGAAAAGGGATTGTTTAGTGATGTCACTTTCACTTCTGTAAAGCTTCATTTGCTGCACTAAATGGACAGCACAGCAATAATTACATAAAGGGTAAAGAAAACATTAAATGCATCTTGCGGTCATACCATTTAATGGGATTTCTTGCTTTTCTCTGAACCAATGAACATCCACCTCTGGCTGGCCCATTGCCAGGCAGGGCACCACCCCATCTGTGCCCTCCAGAAACTCATGGTAGGTTTTAGTGCTTCCAAAAGATGGACCCTCTGACAAAAAAATTAAAATCCTCAAAATTGCAAAATTTAAATATAAACTTTTTTGCACTGACTGTTTCAGTATGTGCACATTTGTTACATACCATAAACAAAGACCACAATTTGGGTGTCATCTTGGTATCCGCTTTCGAATTCACACAGACAGGTATAATTGCCCCGTCCTGCAGTTTAGCCTTCTTAATATGCAACTTTGAGGAGGTCTCATCTACCACTGTAACCATTTCATCATCAATGTCTTCTCCATCCTTCTTCCATGTTATCTCTCCCTCTCCTCCAGCTACAACAGGAGAGAAGAAGAGACAATGAGGGAGACAGAGTGAGAATAAATGTGTGAGCTTAGGTAAAGCATTAAGAAGAGATTAAATATGTACAGGTTCATGTAGACCACCTTCATTAGTTCTCAAATGACAAAGAACTCACCTTTACACAACATCAAGATCTCTTCTCCAATAACTACATCTTGCTTAGCCATAAAATGTCCATTTTTGCATCTAGAGGAGAAGAAATGTAACTTTTTAATCATTTTTTTGTCAATACAGTTATGAGCTATGGTCTTCATTAGGCACTAATAGTTTGACTACATGCAATAATAGTTTCTCCACATGCACTACACTTTTCTGCAAAATATATAATTACTGTTTGCACAGGTAGAATCCAGCTAAAACTTGTGTTCTCCCTGTTTACACCAACGTGGATGCTTGAAAATTGGGACAAAAATGGTCCATATTCATTATTTCTTGTTATTTTTTTAATTTCAGCCATGCACTGTATATCAAATGAAATCGTTATGTTTGCTGATTAAATCTCAGTAATATCAACAGACCTTACCTGTGCTATACACCAGCAGCAGCAGCAGCAGCAAGGTTAATTTCAGGAGAGCTGATTGGTTCATCTTGTTCACCTTATGTGCAGGCTGCTAATTTAAGTAGATTTTAAATCCAAACTCCACCGTCTGTGCGTTAGATGTGATTGCTCTGTTTTTCCTGGATAGAGTGATAAGTTTATGTAAAAAAATTTCAAAATAAAACCTACAAACAAAAAACTGCCACAGAGCAAACCTGCAGTATGTTTAGCTCAGACTAACCCTGACATGCAAACACTATAATCTGTGATAACTAACAGGGAGAAGGTTTGTTTCAGAAGTTATATAAGGGAACAAGAGCAGGGATGAGAGGAAACGTAAGAGGGGCGGGAGATAGAATGAGGGGCAGAACTGGTCTCCCACCCTCCCTTTAACCCCAACAGTGTCACTGTTGGTCATTCATGGTGACAAAAGGGAGGTGATGACTTACATCACCCCTCCCCTGCCACTTTTTCTAGTTCTCTGATTATGATGAACAACTGCTCTTATCTACACTTCATCTCTTTAGTTATTTATTTTTTTACGTCTTTTTGTTTCATGTCTGCACCCTCTCCTGTTCTCTGCGGGGTACCGGATGAAAGCAGGGAGGGAGGGAGAGATGGAGAAAGTGATTTCTATCATTTTGTCATGTTTTTTTCACTGTCATTGAAACTGCCACATTCTTCATCACACTGCCACAGTTCAAGCTGCCTGAAAATGAACATCATGTAGGATGCTCAAATCAACAAACCTCAATGATGCCCTTTCTACTACAAAAAACTCAGCAGTGTTTAGTGACTGCAAAACAAAGAGAGAATGTGACAGTGAGGATTAGTCTAGTAGATTCATTTTTCTTGTTTATACACATAATTTTGTATAAATAGAATATAAAATTTGTCAAAATAAGCTTTAAAGATGTTTTCAACGGAATCTTTAAATAATTCAGAAAAAATATAGTTTTACATATCATATAAACATTTTCAAGAGGTAATTCGTTACTTATTTTCAAACAGCTCATTACTTATTTCCAAACAGCTCAACATACCTTTAATTTATTGTTTATTGTAAATATACGGAAAGGGCAAGTAGCTCTGTTCTGGAGAGGGGTGGGGGTGAGGGGCGTGTATGTCAACGGTCAAGAGGGGAGGGGTGGTGGGGTGTATGTCAACGGTCAAGAGGGGAGGGGTGGTGGGGTGTATGTCAACGGTCAAGAGGGGAGGGGTGGTGGGGTGTATGTCAACGGTCAAGAGGGGAGGGGTGGGGTTCTTGTGACGTTACAAACGGTCATGTGAAGAAGTACATATATTTGTAATTAATATACAAATAATTGAATATAATTAAACAATAAAACAAGTGTTGAGATAGCGGCTTTATGCCCGTGTGGATACAAGGTAAAATGACAAACCAGCCGGCGACTTGCCCCCAAAAACAAGGATGGGTGTGTGTGTGTGTGTGTGTGTGTGTGTTTGTAGTGCTCTGCCATCACAAATGAATACAAAGGGTTAAGAGAATAACCTTCTGTCATAAGAGTGAATTGGAGCAGTGAAAAAACAAATGGCTACACCAACAGGTTCAAAAACAAAGTTGTGTGTGTGCAGATGAAGATAATTTAACAGCAACACAAGGGTTGAGATAGCAGGTTTGTGTCCGTGTTGATACGAGGTAAATGACAAAACCAGCCAGTGACTTCCCCCCCAAAACAGGGATGGGTGTGTGTGTGTGTGCAGATGAAGGTAATTAAACAGCAAAACAAGTGTGAGAAAGCTAAACCAACGAGTATGTGTGTCTTTGTAAGAAAAATGAGAATAGCACCGACAGGTCACAAGTCCGTTTGATTGGTTAGCTAGCCCTTAAAAGCGGACCTACCCGCCGAGTTCTTGTATCTCACACAGAAGACATCGCTATGGATGCAGGCAGGCAGACATTCGGCCGTGTATGAATAAAGACGTGCAATATCTTTTTGTTAAAAATATGTGTCAACCTGAATAATTGTATTTGCATGAGCGTGGATCTATCAGGGCATCGTCGTTTGTAATGAAAATGCTGAAGAGGCTGGTAAGATGTTATTTAGGCAGTTGTTAAAAAATTACGTTTTTATCAGGAAACTCCGGCATTGGGTATATTTTGAGGCTTAAGTAATTGGTAAGTCTTTTCTAAAACATCTAATTATAAGAGCAAAATGTATTCTAAAAGAAGACGAAGATGCTGTGCACCGTCAACTTGTATTAGACAAACCATTATGGGAGAGTAAGTAATATGCAACTATTTATGCATAATCGTGAATAATTGTTAATTAAAATAAAAAGTAATAGTTTTGACTTACCATGTGTTTTGAGTTCCAGTCATGGAACTCAAAACACATGTAGAACTAGCTTTGATGCAGCCATACCGGTCGCCTTTGTCTTTGTTTTCTATAAGTTTCTGCTTTTTGATGTAACATAACCAAATTAATCATTTATCGATGTAACACATGCAAAGACTTTTACAGAATTGCTTGCAGTGTTGTATTGTCTTCACAGTGTAGATTTTGGATAAGATACTGATTCAGCAGTAATACATCTGTAAGTACACCTTCATCTTCCAAACGTGTATTTATATGAACATCACTTAAAACGCATTAACTACCAGAATCCTCTAAAACCAAGAAATCAAGACAGTGGTCTTTGGCAAACTTCAGGCAAGCCGCAATGTTTTTGGAGAGCAACGGCTTCCTCTGTGCTGTCCTGGCATTGACACATACCTGTTCAATGTTTTGCAAGTAGTTGACTCATGAACACAGTGGTTCACCGACTTCAACTAATTCTGCTTTTAAATAATTCATCTTTTCTTGTTACTCCAGTGTTCTGTGCTGCCTTATAGATCATTTTGTGTTGTGCCTTTGGAGTGATCATGGCTGACTTCCTCTATCTAGCCACAGTATCAAATCATGTTCATTTGTAGACCATATGTCTTAACTTTTTTCTGAATATCTCCTGAATAATATATTATCTAAAGTCTTTGTTACTCTGTAACCATTTTTCAGCTTCATGCAAATAAACAAATCTCAATAGTAGGTCTTCTCAGATGTCTTTTTTTTTCCACAGTCAAAGTAAATGTAAATCACACTTCCATTTTTATGTCAAGAAATGGATTAACAAGTTAGCCAGATAATTATTTTGACAATTTAACATGATCCCAAATCTGTCGATCCCATGTCATGTTGAGCTTGATTTATAAAAGGAATGTTAGACACAATCTTTCCAGAGCAAAATATTTTACAACTGCAATTCCAAAAAAGTTGGTAGGGTGTGTAGAATGTAAATAAAGATAGTATGCAATGATTTCCAAATTTCATCAACCAATATTTTATTCACAATAGAACATTAATCTGTTACATTTTTCCAATGTAAATATGTATATATTTAGTTTTTACCCTTAAATGCCTTTTCAGATAAACTGTAATGCACATTGTTCTGTGCAGATTCTGTGTCCTTTGTCTAAAACAGGGATGGGTGTGTGTGTGGGTGTGTGTTTGTGTGTGTGTGCAGATGAAGATAATTAAAAAACAAAAGAAGGGTTGAAAAAGCTAAACCAATGAGTATGTGTGTCCTATGCAGATTCTTTGTCCTTTGTCTATGGCTGCTAAAAACACAAGAATTTCCCCACTGTGGGATTAATAAAGTTCTATCCTATCTCTCTTAAACAACTTATCAGAGCTCATTTTTAATTTAGATGCAGCAATGCATAGATACATAGAAAAATAGATAAAATTGGAAGGGGGCAACAAAAGGCTGAAAAAGTAACTGCCACAAATCAAAAATGAAAGGATGCACATTTGACAACTAATTAGGCTGAATGGCAACAAGTCAGTAACATGACTGGGTATAAAAGGAGCATTTCAGAGAGGTCAGAAGATTTGTTGGTGAAACTTTGCCCTTAACATTTGAGAAAGTCTCAAAAACTATTTCAGGAAAGTGTTCCTCAATTTAAAATTGTGAAAATTTTGAAGTTTAACTGCTGGTGTAGGTTCTAGTGTCACTTGCTTTACAATGATGCTATGACTTACTCCAACATTATCACCACAGTTCTTGCATGGTGAACCATAGCTCGTCATGCTCCAAACGTGGAAATCTGGTTTGCTTCTCCACATACTAGGTATTAATGCTTGGGGGAAATTATAACCATCAGTAGGCCAACCTCACACTCCTTTTTATGGAGCCAAGTGTGCTGCAAAATGTTCCAAATGGTCATACCTTAGCACTCTCTGGAGTTGGAATTTGATTCCGATTGGCAGGAATGCTCCCTTGACCCTCTTAGAGGAGTCTAGTCTTCTTATCTGTAGACCCCCGAGTCTTTAGCAGGCAACAATTGTCCCCTTAGATGACATTGTACAGATGTAGCAGTTGAGTGTGTCATGGTTTTTTTGTGCGGTATGTCCACGGTGCCCTACTTGTGGTGCTCCATCAGGATTTCACCGTGTTTAATTCAGAAAAAGGTTCATTAAATCTAACCTGCGGTTTATCTTTTCCGTCACAAGGCGTTGCAAAGTGTCGTCCTCATTTCCAGTCCACAGTAGTGAATCCTACTGTCTGTGAATGCATTAACTTCTTGATGAAAACTAGTTTTAAATTTGATCACACAGCTGCTGTCAAAATTTGTGTTTATGTTGACTTTGTCAAATGATGTGATGGACATTAAAGAGACACGCAAACTGCAAAATAATTTAGAACAGTGCGCACACAGACAGACTCTCTCCTCCATTTCCCTACCAATTACGGGGTCATCCAGCATTTACTGGGAATTAACTGGACGCTGCATGTGCGTCTGGTATGCGTCACAAAATTTAGAGTCCCCCCTGCTACAACAACAACTAGGTAGGATATATATAAATATAAATATAAATATAAATAAATAAATAAATAAATAAATAAATAAATACACATACATATACACATACACACACACACAAGTTTTGAGAATGTTCACAAAATAATGAATGAAAGACAGGGGACTTGGCTCAGCTACATACACATCACCAACGTTGGACAAACTACACAGATGCTTCAGCTGGAATTCTGCACATTGTAACAGATTGTGTTTAAACATTGTTAAATGTTACCTGAATTACTATGATTCGTTTCTTCATCTGGGGTTCAGTCATGTTTTACTGTGCAGGGTTTTGACATCAGATCTGCTGGAGCTGCTCCTCTACAGCCTTTCTTATCTCACCATCAACTGTAGCGCTGTTTTCAAATACATTTTAAAAATAGTTATGCAGTTATTTTCCTTATACTTGAATATTAGAATTCACTTAAGCATCTCTCCTGAAGCGATTATGGTTCACATGTAGCCTCTAGAACTGCAAGTGTGACCTGAACACACAGTGAGTTTGAGTTTGTCAGCTCCCTGAAATTATTTGCTGCAATCGGTCTTAGCGTTGGAAATGGATCAAAAGGCAATAGTTTCCCATATCAGAAATCAGTACTATACTCAGTCCTATAATCACACATTGTAAATAGCTGCAAGTTACATGTTTTTAGTTTTGACAAGCAAAAACAATAACAAGACTAGAGGCTGTTTATGTAGGCATACTTATATGCATAGTATGTGTATCTGGCTTTTTTGACATGGGCTAAAAGAACTATTTACTTACAACAGTAACAGCTTCAGGGAAACCAGATACGTTTAAACAGACGGAACTCACTTGAGTCGATTTTTTTTTCACGTATTACCTTTGGATGTTTCAGGAGGTAGTCCTGACACATGGCTAATACTCGGTCTGGCTGCTGTTTTCCTAGGGTTAACATCGACTTTCTGACCTGTTCCTGGACCTCTGAGTCTTTATCATTGGCTGCATCTAGCAGCGCCAAGGTCACCTCTGGAGGCAAAACACAACAGAACAGAGCTATATCTGAACAAAGGGATCAACAAGTAGAAGATCAACAAAAATACCATTGACTCGAATGGCCACACCTGTTCTCTAACACAACCTACAAACTCTGAGAAACATACACGACACGGCTGTCAGAGACAAATGAAATACTGCAGCTGAATAGAGGTGGACCAAAAAACTAAGGGAGAAGAGCAAGAGAAGAGCTCACGTTCCACATCTGTCTCATCCATGGTTCACTGGCTTCCAGGACCCCGTAGCTGAGGATCAAGCTTCCTCCCTGTGGAACAGATGAGCAGAACATGACATGTGGAAATAGAGGGACGTGCCATGTTCTTGCTGACACAACTTTCTGATCAGTGGTCGGAAGTAGCAGGCACGTATGAAGGTAGACTTGTGTGTGCAGGTAAACATGCCAAGAGCCAGATTACTGTGTCACATTACAGCGAATTCTATGACAGTTTCAGCAAAGCAAAGATGCACAAATGTTAATCGCTACTAATAATATTCCTACCAATAAAACCTCTATGAATGTAGCGTTAATCGTCCACTTTGAACAGTAACGTTACGTCTAATGATCCTGTTACAGGCTGTGTCTTTAGGTGACATCAGCCTTTGTACACTGCTACCAACTAACACGAACACTACATGGACAGTATGACTCTATCCAAATTAAACTAGGTCTTTTATTGACTTGCCGAAGGATTTTTTTTTTACTCTGCATAGAGCTCGAAGCCACACAAGCTGCATTAGCATGCTAACCTAGCAGCTGCTGCTACGGAAGAGTCCCAGCTACGCCCTCACGTCATCAGAGACTGAAGTGAGACTTACCGGTCTCCAGAGAGGCTCCTCCAAACCACAGCCTCTTTCAGCACCGCGCAGCCTGTCACCTGTGTGTGTGTGTCAGCCCGATGTCGGGCTTCTCTGTCCGGGGACACAGTTGAAGGCTGCGCGTCCTTCTGCTCTGCAGGTGTAAACACGCCTGGTCATGTGCTTCCAGTCAGGAGGAACATGGAGGGGGGAGGGGCCACGTACGTCACCGTCAGCACGCAACGTCATAATCACATTAATATTCATCGTGTTGTGTGTGTCATTCGCATAGAAATCTGGTATTAATGTGCACGTGTGAAAACGCATTCTGATCCATTTGTACAGAAATACTCCATGAAAAGATTCTTACTTTATGCGTACGAACTTTCAGGTTGCCAGGTAGTGGAAAATCCCCCTCCAGCTCAACAGTGCAGGTGACTGATGACAGTTTTGCAAATAGCTCATTAGAAATTATGAAACTCCTTATCAGTGTGATACTAGCTAGTGACTTTCATTAATGTCTTGCCGTGAAAGTGTTTTTGAAAACACCCACATTCTTCCTGAGTTACAGTACTACAAAGATAACCATTGATAATATCTTGTCTGACACTTGTATCTAGGATTCACAAGCGTATTGTCTCGCTTGTTTAATCTAGTCTTTTAATTTTGCTGCATCATAAATATAAATGTTGATTTGGTTGCATTCTCCGTTCTTTCCATGCTTCCAAATTGGTAATTTTGATATCTTGGGGTTTACATAACAATCTCACTGATGTTATTGAAGTATGTGATGGGAAAAACACAAGCACAAAAGACGTACAGCTAACATATTTTCAAACATGTTTTATCAAACACAAAGATTTAAGTGTATGTACAACTATGTACAGTATTGAATATATTATTACAGTAATATCAAACTTTTATTAACTATCAGGCTAGTTACATTTCAAACATGCATACCTTTTATATTAAGGTACCTACTAAAGAAACAGCTTCCACTGAAATAAATGTGTGATAATTTTGCTTGATAATACTGCATTAACAATATAATGATCATAACATTTAAATAATTTACAAAATAGTGAATTTAGTTTTGTGTATATGGTGTATGTTTTGCAAAAATCTATTATTACAGGTATTTATATTAACAGTTGTTTTTAATGATAGCACCCTTAAGTGGTTATTGTAAAATGATTCTTTTACTAAAATGAGCAGAAATTATGCCAGCAAAACATCAAATATAACTTGGAATGCTAAGCCTCTCATAATGCTGCTCAAGCTGGAATTTACCCTTTTTTTAATGTTCAGTAATTAATTCAGTTTAAGATAACCATCAGAGGAGCAGCCAAATAAAATCTCAAATAAAAGGTTAGCAACAATAAAAAACGATTTCAAAATGCATAATTATGTTTAAGAAAACTACAATACACAAAAATATAATGTTACAATTAAAGAAAACGTAAGTAAATAACTTGTGTCTGTGTCGACGTTCACACTGCAGGAGGTAAACAATTGCACTTTTAGACAATTTAGCTACTGTATTTAAAGATTACATGGTAACAGCAATTTTATCTTAGAAAACACAAACATCAAATTAACCCTGTTAAATCATAAACTAAACTACATCAGAGCAGAGACAGAACAACTAAAATGCTGCAAATACAACCTCCTGTCCGTAACCTCTGCCAGACTTTGTGTAGCTGGAAAGTGAGACATTTTCAGGCCGAGGAGAGGACAGCTTCACGAGGAGAGGCTATACCTGACCTGCCCTTATTCACCTCCCCCTCCATCAACACTGAGCCCAGTTTCAACCCTGTTTGACCAAAGTGAGTTAGTCAGTAAAGCCAGTTTCCTACAGTCATTATGTCTGACTGTTCCATTGCAATTATATCCTGTGTACTGATTGTAGGTTGTTCTGAATTATCACCAGGTGTTTGTGGCTGTTTTTTCTCCTCTTTCTGATTTCACCAGTCATGGTTGTGTTTTCCTGTGTGAAAGAAATATGTTGTGATTGAGATATTTGAAGTTAATGCATAAAAACAGGATTATGAAACAATCTGTTAAATGGTTAAAGATGTGTTCTGCTATAAACCTCATCTTCCTGTAAATATCTAAATAAGCAGAAGTTTTATATTTGCTTCCTTAGGGCATACATAAATGTAGAAATAAAAAATTTAATACTTTTCTCATGTCAAAATATATTTCACAGAACAAGACTCTTCATTACATTGTTTTTCTTTCCAGCAACATTATTGGATGTACATTTTTAATCCTGGGATTATTGCACAAGCTGCCTGTTATTAAGTGCAGCATTTCATAAACAACTAATTTTACTGCAACTAATATACAATGTAAGTGCCATGGCATTGTGATGTTTGTTCATCTGCTTTTCATTATGTGAGAACAATGTCTCCCTTTCTGAACATACTCGTTTTTGGTGAGGGGGGCTTTGTCACAGGTGACCTCTTTGAGCTGCTCCCCTGCCTTGGTGACTGTCTGAACTCCTGTCTGCTGCATACTGCCTCTTGGCGTAGACATACCTTTCAAAGTCACTTCTCTGCAGCCAGGACATACACAAATGTTTCACTTACTAAAATGGCAAATTATTGACAAAGGTTTTGTGTAAATATGCATGATACAGACACATACTTGCTTTACCCCCCCCCACTTTTACCCATTTGTTGTTCCGTCTCCTTCTTCTAACATTTTCATCCCTGGAACTTTCTGTCCAAAAAGTTTCACAGCGATGGACATGAGCAGGCCACAGCGATTTCTGTAGCAGCAGGTGGCATCTACTACCAGGAATACCACCAAGAAGATCACCATGACGATGCCAACCACGCTGCCTTTGGTAATGCCGCTGCTCGTATTGACTAAGTGGGAAAACAAACCAAAAAAAAAAGGTTAACCTAATATTCTTGTTGGTGGATCTTCATTGTTCACCACATTGTTCAAATATAATTGAGCAGAGATCCACAACCATTTATTATTCTGAGCCACATTTCCTGGCTAAGTGTGGTAGAAGGCACATACAAGGCTGTTCTGCGATGGTGAAGTTAAATGCGGCTGGGATAGAGGAACCATTAGCATTGACTGCTGTGATTTCCAGCTGATAGTCTGTGTCGAAGGCCAGGTCTTGGAGAAAGACAGAGTCAGCATTTGACGCCAACTGCATCTCTTTCCACTCAGCTTGTTCTTTGTCCTGGTAACACAGATGCAAAAAATTAATAGATGAAAGTGACGAAACAAAATGACCAAAAATGAGAAATACCGGCAACGTGTCTCACCTGTCTGTATCGTACGTTGAAGTACAGCAGAGGAACCCCACCATCATCAACTTGTTTTAGAGGAATGGAAAAGGAGTTTCCTTCTATTTTCATCCCGTCCACTAACAAAACTGGACTGTCGGGTTCATCTATATACAGGAGGCAGAGAGAAAGCAAAGAGCTGATGACCATGCATTAACATTTAATAGGGATGATTAAATAATTTAGATATTATAAAAACAAATATTTTCTAATCTTTGGATTAAGTCATATTTATTTGTATAATATAATATAGAGCAGAAATATAAATGTGAGTTTGTTATTTCTTAAGCGCATGAATCTGAGCATTTACCTCCTGAGGATAGATGATAGTGAATTACATGGCGTCATCATCATCATGAGTGAACAGCAGGCAGATGATAATGTTGTGGAAATGATTTGATGACATTTGCATGAGAGATGAACATGAACCATTAGTGATGGCAGATGAAGAGCTTGTTGTGCACATCACACACTCATCAATATTTGTGCATCATACATTCATTCAAACTTATCATCCAAATACAGACACACGCATGTACTTTTAATGCTGCTCAGAGATAACATCATAAATAGATTTGGAGCGTGTTGTTAGTGTTTGTTCTGATCGTGTGAGGCACTTACTGATTCCCTGAGTGCGAACGCTGGTAATGTCTGAGAAATTTCCCGGTCCCACTGCATTCCGGGCAGCTAAACGCACCGTGTACAATGTGTATGGCTTGAGTGAAGGGATAGTTAGAGGATCTGCATAAAGTGAACACACACAGATACATGATTACTCTTTATGTATTTGTGCTGGAATAATGCTGATTTTCACCAAAGCATCTATGAGAAGCAGGTGTTCTACCTGAAGCTGGTACTGTGACCTGTTTCCACTCTTCTGAGGCACTTTGCCTCCACTGCAGGACAAAACCTGTGATTGGTGTTCCCCCACTGACAGGTGGTGCTTTAACAGAGATGAGGACCGAGGCTGGTCCAGGGGAGACTGTCAGGGACTGAGGCGGACCAGGCTGGGCTGTTGATCAGGATGCAGAGAGTAGGATTACGGAAGAAAAATGTGGCTGTGTAAAACATGGTTACGCCTACATTTTCAGATAGTTACAATACAAGACATAAACTCTTACTGTGTATTGCAACATCTCTTGATACGATTCCAGAAGCGCTGACAGCCCTGCAGGAGTACAGTCCACCATCGGAGGGCACTACCTCATCTATCACCAACACACTGTCAACAACACGCACACGACCAGATGCGGAGTCCTGCCAGATGAAGAGAAACAATGTAAGTGTCCACATCTGCCATTCTCATGATGTACTTTGGTTATGTACTAATTAAAAATACAAACATTCCATATTGTTTGGATCAACATATTAAATATGTGTTACAATTTGTGTTTTCTATGAGAAGTAAATAGCCATACACTCTTACCAGTTTGTTTCCAGTGTGCTTGTTGAGCCACTGTAGCTCAGGCTGAGGATGGCCAGAGGCATTACAGGACACAGATACACGCTCACCCACAAATACACGCTGCTGCTCCGCTGACACAAAGACCTCTGGAGCCTCTGAAATTGAACATCTTAGTTGTCATGGCAGTAATACTTTTATGAGGGTCATTGTAGTAGAACAGGATGAAATAGCAGCTCAATGTGATATTCTATAATCAAACCAACCAAAAACATGAAGCATCATGACAGCACTGTTCTCAGCTATCTTGTTTGTGGCGGTGCAAACATACTCCCCAAAGTCGGGTCTGGCAACAGAGCGTATGGTCAACTGGCTGCGGTCTGAGTTGAACCGATGATGTGAAGGGTCAAACACAACTGGCCTTGAAACAGAAAATAATATATATATATATAAATACATACAATATGAATATACATACAGTGATGCTGCAGTGACTTTGTGAAATAATGCTGAAATATTCAGATGCAGTATTTAAATAAAGTTGTGACATTTAAACATATGAATGAATGGAAAATAAACAGCTAAGCTGTATTTAAAGTCAAGACTTCAGATTTGCTATTATTTAAATGAAGAGAGAGAGAGAGAGAGAACATGTTTGAAACAGCTACAGTTTTCACATTAAATGTATGTTATAAATATATATATGTTATCAAGATAAGGCACAAAATCAAGTCCTACATGGTCCAGGTGATATTGGGTTTTGGTAGACCATCCACTAAACACAGCAAAGTAAACATTGTTTTCTGATCCCGCCATCACTTTCTTCACCTCTTCTCTCAGTTTCACTCTCGGAGGAGCTGCAGGGACAGAGTGTATTTTAGTTATTCAGCTTAGAGTAAACTTAGTGTTTTGCTTCCCATTTTGCTCTACACATTCTCCATAGAGTTCACACGTTATTCAGCTGTCATTAATTAAACCCTTTCATTCATTTTCATCAACAACAGTAAAAAAAAAAAACTACTTCCCCTCAAGGGAGTTATTTTGAATACCACAGTCATATATGTAAAATTGTCTTTAGCCTCTCATCACCAACTCAACCATTTGTTGACACGGTGCCCCCACATAGTGAGGGAGGCGTCTATAGAAATTACATCCCTTTGAGACCAGATATTGTTGCTTACACTGGCACCAAACATTGGCCAGTTTTTATTACTAGTTTTTCTTTCCCTAAACACTTAAACTGTGATAAAACTGGATTAAAACTGTGCACAGCAGTTTGGTTTGAGTTTGGCACAAAGACATCCGGGTCAGGTTAGGGTTCCCTATCACTCATTCATGAGTTCATGTGAAAAGCGTTCCTACCGTTGACAACAACAGAGACGGAGAGCTGCTGATAGATGGACCTTCCTCTAATCTGGGCCTGACACACGTACGTCCCAGCATCGTCTCTCTTGATGTTTTCAATACGGAGAGTGTTGTCATGCAGCCGCCGAATTCGTCTTCCCTCTTTAGAGACAATGCAGAAATGCAGAGGAATATACAACACAGGTGAAAAGGGATTGTTTAGTGATGTCACTTTCACTTCTGTAAAGCTTCATTTGCTGCACTAAATGGACAGCACAGCAATAATTAGCTAAATGGGTAAAGAAAACATTAAATGCATCTTGCGGTCATACCATTTAATGGGATTTCTTGCTTTTCTCTGAACCAATGAACATCCACCTCTGGCTGGCCCATCGCCAGGCAGGGCACCACCCCATCTGTGCCCTCCAGAAACTCATGGTAGGTTTTAGTGCTTCCAAAAGATGGACCCTCTGACAGAAAAATTAAAATCCTCAAAATTGCAAAATGTAAATATAAACTTTTTTGCACTGACCGTTTCAGTATGTGCACATCTGTTGTTACATACCATAAACAAAGAGCACAATTTGGGTGTCATCGTGGTATCCGCTTTCGAATTCACACAGACAGGTATATTTGCCCGCGTCCTGCAGTTTAGCCTTCTTAATATGCAACTTTGAGGAGGTCTCATCTACCACTGAAACGATTTCATCATCAATGTCTTCTCCATCCTTCTTCCATGTTATCTCTCCCTCTCCTCCAGCTACAACAGGAGAGAAGAAGAGACAATGAGGGAGACAGAGTGAGAATAAATGTGCGAGCTTAGGTAAAGCATTAAGAAGAGATTAGATATGTACAGTTTCATGTAGAACACCTTCATTAGTGCACAAATGACAAAGAACTCACCTTTACACAACATCAAGATCTCTTCTCCAATAACCACATCTTGCTTACTCATAATAATGTCCATTTTTGCATCTAGAGGAGAAGAAATGTAACTTTTTAATCATTTTTTGTCAATACAGTTATGAGCTATGGTTTTCATTAGGCACTAATAGTTTGAACCACATGCACTACACCTTTCTGCAAAATATATAATTACTGTTTACACTGGTAGAATCCAGCTAAAACTTGTGTTCTCCCTGTTTACACCAACATGGATGCTTGAAAATTGGAACAAAAATGGTCCATATTCATTATTTCTTGTTATTATTTTAAATTTCAGCCATGCACTGTATATCCAATGACATCGTTATGTTTGCTGATTAAGTCTCAGTAATATCAACAGACCTTACCTGTGCTATACACCAGCAGCGACAGCAGCAGGGTTAATTTCAGGAGAGCTGATTGGTTCATCGTGTTCACCTTAAGTGCAGGCTGCTAATTTTGATAGATTTCAAATCCAAACTCCACCGTCTGTGCGTTAGATGTGATTGCTCTGTTTTTCCTGAATAGAGTGATAAAAGTTTAGGTAAAATTTTTGCAAAATAAAACAAACAAAAAACTGCCACAGAGCAAACCTGCAGTATGTTTAGCTCAGACTAACCCTAACATGCAAACACTATAATCTGTGATAACTAACAGGGAGAAGGTTTGTTTCAGAAGTTATATAGGGGAACAAGAGCAGGGATGAGAGGAAACATAAGAGGGGCGGGAGATAGAATGAGGGGCAGAACTGGTCTCCCACCCTCCCATTAACCCCAACAGTGTCACTGTTGGTCATTCATGGTGACAAAAGGGAGGTGATGACTTACATCACCCCTCCCCTGCCACTTTTTCTAGTTCTCTGATTGTGATGAACAACTGCTCTTATCTACACTTCATCTCTTTAGTTATTTATTTTTTTACGTCTTTTTGTTTCATGTCTGCACCCTCTCCTGTTCTCTGCGGGGTACCGGATGAAAGCAGGGAGGGAGGGAGAGATGGAGAAAGAGATTTCTATCATTCTGTCATGTTTTTTTCACTGTCATTGAAACTGCCCCATTCTTCTACTATAAAAAACTCAGCAGTGTTCAGTGACTGCAAAACAAAGAGAGAATGTGATAGTGATGATTAGTCTAGTATATTTATTTATCCTGTTTATACACATAATTTTGTATGAACTAATATAAATTTTGTCAAACAAGCTTTAAAGATGTTTTCAAAGGGATCTTTAACTAATTCAGTGAAAATATATTTTACATATCATATAAACATTTTCAAAAGGAACAAACAGCCCAACATACCTTTAATTTATTGTTTATTGTACTACAGATTAGGAAAAGGGCAAGTAGCTCTGTTCTGTTTAAGTTAAGATAGGAAGAAAAAGCCTCCAGAAATCTTATTCTCTTCATTCTTACCCAACATTGTCTGCTGTGACATGTCTAATGTGAGCATGTGGAGCCTTTTTACAAGAACATAGAAAAAGGACACTCCAAAGTTTCCAGCTTAACGCGTATACATTTTTATGACACACACACACACACGTTTGTCTTTCTATACTTGTGAGGACACTCATTGACATAATATACTCATTGACCATCCCTAGCCCCTTACCCAAACCCTAACCAAACCCTAATCTGACGTTAAAACACAGTCTTGACTCTCAAAAAGCCTTTTGAAGTTGTGAGGACCCGCTAAAATGTCCTCACAGCAATGGTATTAATCCAAAATTTGTCCACAGAAAGCCAAAAAGACATGCCCACAGATGCAAACACAGTTAACATCGCTGCTCTTTCATCTACAGTAAGTGTTGTTCGAACCCGTTGCCTGTCAGGTTGAGTTCCTCTGGGTCCAATCTCGTCTACTGGCCAACAGCCTGTCTGCCCGTCCCTCCTTCTCCATACCACCAAGCCAACCAAAGGACAGAGTGTCCGAAGGGGGACACCTATCAGGTTGATTATCAGGAGGTGCTATTATGGCCCATTAGAGGAGTGTGTTCATGATTAAGGCTGTTAACAAGGGTCATTAACCAGGGTGTGCACACATATATCACATTATCAGTTGTATTTCCCATGTGTTTACTTCTCTAAATAATAAAATGGAAAAAATTTGTGTTTTAACATACATTAATCATACTATGAAGTGAAAAATGGGTTTAATGTAACAAAGCTGGTGAGTTGATCTTGTTGGTGTCTAATCTGTTTTGCTGCACTGTCCTTAATGTTATGGCAGGAAAATATAATTTTTTACATTTACAACATGTGACTATGTAAAAACATGACTTGAAGACAATAAAGCTAGTATAAGAGACAACCATCTATCCAAGGAGCCCAAGGTTTTATTGTTTGGCCATGTGACACTTACCTTAATACAATTAGCTTTTGATAGTTTTGTTCAAATGTAAACGGCAACATTAGCTTACTGAGAAATCTTTCATGACACTAATTATCACACCAATTTTGTAATGTGAGAATTGCATTAAAACAGCAGTTCTGATACATGAACCTGACTAAAAAGGACTAAACAGGAATTTCCTGCACAAGCAGAAACTAAAACTGAACTGAAGTCAGTGGTAAAACTAGAAATGCTTCCATTCCTTTTTATTGCTTAAGTTTAGCATAGAGTTTAACATAATGCGTTTACTAATAGATTTTACTAGTTGAGTGAATATTAGTTATTAACTATAGAGCTGACTTTACACACATGCAAATACTGCCTACAAACAACACTGGGGGTTGAGATGTCCTTTCATTGTGTTTGAGACCAACGAATCAAGTAAATTTTGCTAAAGCACATGCCCTGTGGTTACAGTTTTTTCCATATTATAATCCATTTAACAATAACCCTATGACCAAATCCTACAGTAACTCGCAAAAACCCTTTGAAATTATGAGAACTAGGTCCAATCCACGTTGTAAGCGTATTTTAATACTACCGCTTTAAAGAAATATGTCACTTCATTAAAATACTACGCTAATACTTCAAATATTAGTAATTTAAAAATAATAATGATAAGTGACTTGCTACAGCTGCTGTTTGCTCATGAACAATGCACAAAGAATGTGTGCTGGTGTGCCTTATTCATTCCATGTACAAATACACAGCAAATACCCAAATCACACTGTATACACTGAACGTAGTAAAAATTTGAAAGAGTTACATAATATGATTTTGTGTGCAGAAACAAAAGATGGTTACAGGGCTGTGAAACAATGATACAACAGTTGACGACATGAAGGCGAGACATCAGGAAGGAGAGAGAGACAGACTCTTGTGACTGAAGAAGACACACCCTCACACTCTCTTGGTACAGTGTGAATTGACATGAAAAGTGACCTCTGTGTGTATGTGCCTGTCGTCCTTTATCAGATTTCAGCTGCCGAGATAGTTTCAAAAATGAGTCAGTAAAGTAAGGAGATACACACAATTCATTCCAATTCATTTAATCAGACAACACAACTTTCTAGAGTTTCACTGCACTCTGATCGATGTCTGTCTGATATTTACTGTAGTGCCTAGTGGGGACACACAGCGGCAGATTCATAGTTTCTCTTGTGAACAGCAAACTTCCAAATTTCTTTGGACTGTGGGATGAAACCAGGGGTACCTGGAAGAAACCCATCCAAGCACAGGGAGAGCATGCAAACACCGTACAGAAGGGCCACAGCCTTTGTTCTCAGTCTATTCTTTTGCAACGCAACTAACGTTCTAAACAGCTCTTAGGGGATACATAATCTATATAACACTTCAAAGCAAATAATGTGAGTTTTGCAATGGATTTGTTCAATGCATACATTTTAAAAATTAATTATGCACATACAGTATCATTTTGCACTAACAAGCAGAATAAACTGTTCCTAATCAACCCCTGCCACTGCTGATGGATGGTAAGGAGGTGCAGTACACAAATTATTAAAGAATTTGCAAACAGAGACACGTTTATAATTCATACCATAGTTCAGCAAAAAAACGCATCATCATATGCTGCTGATTAAGTCTTAATACACCACAAACAGCCCTAAGGTCATTTACGTACTTTAAATACTCTGTCCTATTAATACCGTGGAGTGCAGTCGTAAATATTTTGGCAGAGTAACCCAGGGCCTGCTCATTTCTCACACACAGAGCCATGGTTTGATCACATCTGTAACATCATCACTGGTACTAAAATAGAGTCACAACACATTCTTAACAAAAGGAATACTTCCTTGCACTTCTATGCCCTGTATTGTTATCTGCGTGAAAGTGACAACAGCACAGCTATATTTACCCAGCTTATACTTATACACAGGACAGACAGTACGAGAGACACCCGAAGGTCACCAAACTCCAGTTTATGTCAACCATTGTTGTCACATAAACAGCTAATAAACAAATAATGCAGTTTGTTCTCCGACTGTGCACCATATCGTGTGTGTTCTGTCACGTCAGTTCGGCATTTGGCCCGTGTGTGCACCTCCACGTTTCTTCAGCTAATTATGGGAGCGGCCTGGACCATTAGCTGCTGTCTCTGACCATACAGGAAACTTATAGTAGACTAGCAGACATCAGAGTGGAGAGGTTCCGCGAGGCTTTAATAAATACAGAGCTCTCAGAGCCAGAGCCCTGGCAATATAAGATTATTAAAAGATACCACACTATGAAAACTAAAGTTGTGGGGCAAAGTATCCAATTAATAACTCTGGTGATGAGTAGGAGGAGATATGGAGATGGGTGGAATGGAGTATGGTGCTACTTGAAGATATGATTTTCCGGCTAAAGCCATGTCCCTCATCAAACAGCTGGGCAGTCTAAACAATCTTGAATGTCGCCATTGAGTCTCTCATCAGATCATTCATCTGAACATCTAAGCCCCATGTGCCAGATCCAGCTGCAGATGAGCTGTTGATGTTCCATTGTTCCAGTGAAAATACTGCTTGAAAAAACATCAGAGCAGCACAAATTACACTGCTGGTATGACATAATCTTCATTGACAGGAAGGTCTCAGAGAAATGGTTCTGAGCTACTGGCTCTGAATACAAACTGTTTTTAAAGACTAGCATCATGGTTGCATTGCTTCCCAAACACTAAATCTCAATTTTGAATCTTAATTTTGCAGGCGTAATGTGTGAAAGCATTTCAGATTTGGTTTCTAATTGAAATGTAGAACAAAAAGTGCTACATGTAATGAATTCAGTCATTTAGGCACCATTAATATGCCCATTAAAGGGAAGTTGTTGGCTCCATCTTAGCTTCCCATTACAAACATTACAGTTCAAAGACGCACATGTTGAGGTTTATCGTCTGGGACTCTTTTACTGCCTGTGGGTGTGAATAGTTGTCTGTCTGTCTGTGTTGTCCCTCAGACAGATTGGTGGTCTGTCCATTGTCTTGTCCTACAACAGCTGGAATACCCCCAATCAACCCTAAAAAGGATAAGTGGTTACAGATCATGGATGTACATTTGCAAATAAGTATTGTGTTGGATGGGTAAAGTCCACATACTCTCCACATCAATCTGCACCAAAGCACAACACCTTTCTCTGTAACAGCATTTTAATTCAACCTGGCTGGTTTTTGGGTGACACCTCATCTTTCACCAAGATTGTTGTCAGACAAAGTAGCCCTTGTTAAAATTGTGGCATGTTTAAAACAAGTCATCTCTCGAAAGGTTGGGTTGATGGTGAAACTCTTCACCTAAAGATGAGTTATCTAGGTAATATTTGTTCAAATTAGCTGAAGACAGTCAAGACTAGAGCGTGCATTAAGTAAAACTACTATTTACTGTGGAGAGTGTTGAAGTCCTACAATAACAGCAGACGTGGCCTTTTTGAACAAAACTTCTCTCAGAGTGATAAAGGTAGAAGCACAAAGCTGAACTACCAGAAAATGTTTTTTCAACCTACTGCACATAATGTCATTACCATCACACCACAGCAAACTCACCAATAAAAACACCTAAAACACCATTAGTGTAAAAGGAAACAAATGATATTACAGAAATAAGCAGGTGTATGTAGTTTAGGATTTTCTTTTTTTACCTTAATTTAGTCATTCTTAATCCAAATTCCCTGGACCATAACACAATTTTGCAAATGGATCAATATAACTTGTATATAAGTACCCTGGGGGAGAGGTTCAGTGTTGGGTAAACTGGCACGTAACCTCCTCATGCAGCATTACTATAGGTAATTTAAAATGCGTCTTATCTCAGCTGTTAGTGTTGACTGACGCCTTTTCTTTTGTTGAACTTTTGTTGCCTTGGGGAGTTGATGAGTGGGAGGGGGAAACATAAACAGCATATACAGTAAAATGAGTAAAAATGCTGCATACAGTGGCCAATAAGCAAAGCCTCTGCAGAGAAACACTCTTAATTTTTGTGTGTCATTTGTATATACATATATATGTGTATATATGTATACACACACACACACACATATGTATATGTACATACGTACATGTATAAGTATATAACAACATGTATCAAAATTATGAATGTGCAATGGGCTAAATAGTATTAATGTACAGTCACTTAGCATCAGTTACATTCTGGTCTCCATGGTGTATTGCATGTTATTAGTAGTTTTTTCATTCAGTCTCTGAAGATTTGGTATAACATGCCATTCCTGACGGATGCTGATATACATGCTATGTAAATATAATCACAGTGGACCCTGAATGCTACCAGCTTGATGTGCCTGCCGGTCTATGGACCTGGAGCTGTTTAAACCTACGTGACTGTTGTTGTGTCTGAGTCCCATTCAGGGACTTCTGCTGTTTATTTTGTCAAGTCTTTTTTGGACCACATCCTCTTATGAGCTCCAGTGCTACGTACACCATCATCCCTGTCGCCCCCAAAACACACCCAGGCCACCCAGCCCTCGGCTCCTATGGGCTTATGTCCAATGTTGTACATACAGGAAGAGAGACATTCTGCTGAAACAATAGAGTGAAATCTCAACTGCAGCCAGGAGCCATCCCACAGACGAAGCAGTGGCACATAGATGGGACATGAGGTCATTTATGTTGCCTACATGTATGTAAAGACAGATAATGAGAGATCAAGCCTGCTGGCTTACTAATGTTTTTAATGGATAACCAGTAAAATTAGTCACTAAAATAAAAAATAAAAAAGGACACCACAAGAGCGAAAGCTTTATTTAATCAATTTATTTGTCAACAGACAAGCTGGGACTAAACACAGTCATTAAAAGATTTAATAATTTCAACTAGAATTCTTTCTTCCTGTTTATTTTTTGATACTCATCCAAGCAGCTTCTCCATTTTACAGTATTTCTTTCTTCCCTCAAGTCTAATTTCTAATTAAGATACACACCAGGTTACTTGTATGGATTTGCCTGGGGTCTCTCCGACCCTACCCCCCTCATCCTCCTCCTCTCTCCCAGGCTCCGTCTGTGTCTATACGTGACCGATCCAGGGTATTGCGGGGCCAGTGGAGGCCGCCATAGGTTTAGATAACATTAACTAGCTTCCTGTCATTAGTGCTAATTGCCCCACAGGCCAGACCTGTGCAGACACAGTTGGTGCGGCGTGACAGAAGAGTATTTCTGTTTGGTAAATTTAAGTTATCCATATGTCTCCCAATGGAACCTACATGTTTCAAGTAATTAATGCCGCTGTCCTGAGAAATCATATGATTATTCTGTTGATCGTTTGAAGTATTGCTTAAAAAACAATAAAACATGGAGGAAGAGGGGATATAATGTAGACAGCACGGAGATGGGTGGGAGAGATTGCGTGCAGCCAGACAGAATGTATATATTGTCTGTGTTTATCACAAGGCAGTAGCGGAAAAGTTCATAATCAAAACTGGCTAAACATCTTTGGGCTGGACGACATACAGTAAAACGTTGAATATCTGATGCATTCCAGCCAATGATCAACACAAATATTATAGACAACTTATGGTAAGGTCTCTTATAATTCTGCACTTCTCATTCACCTATTCACACACTTGCGCTCAACGTATTTACGTATTTCAACGTATTTACAGGAGGATGAGGGGGAGCGAAATGCCATCCCTAGGATGGGTGGGCAACTTCTCTTACTCCTCACCCACAGTTCTGTTGTGCACTGCTAGTACAAAACATAGTGCCGTACTTTGGTTTAACAAATGGCATATACACAGACCAACAAAACTGTAACAATTAATCTCTGCATTTTTACCAAGATTAAAGTACAGACTGAGTCTAGTGCACAATAGTATTAATTATGCAAACATGAGGGTGCATCAGCAACCTTGTCATGCTAATAAAAAAGGGTGAAGTTTGCAAAGTATGTTGTTACTGGTCAATCTGCAAATACTTGGCTATGTGAGCCTGGTGATGGCTGGCTACGAGCTTTATGTTATGTTTTTAAAAGACTTATCAAATATACATGACATGACAAATCCAGTTCCTCCAAACAATGCCATATTTGTAAAGACTGAGTGACTAAAAGAAGCAACAGAGGCATTGCATAAATCTCAGCTTGCTGAATAAATACATCTGGTGGACAATGTTTTATTTCAAGTGTGAGTGAATTTTAGAAACTTTGAACCACTGCAGACTATTTCAAACATTGCAGCTAATCAAACACATTCGGTTGTGCTTGACTGAACCTTCATCTGATAAAAGCGAGTGTTGCTTTGGACGGAGGAAGTCAACAGACCTAGATGACTCGGCTGACTGAGTGTACGCAGTTTAAAAAGATTACAGCATCTTCTGAGGGATTATTGGCCGACTAGAACAAATGTGTGTCTACAGCAAGCTGATCAGAAGAGGGCATCAAAGCAGTACACCATCCTGTGGGCATCCCTGGGCAGGACCAGTGGGCACTAGGCGGCAGCGAGGTGGGTGTCCCAGACCAGGCACCGTCTGCCAACATAGATAGACACATGATCCCAGGCCCTCCCATAGGTCGAAAAGGACACAGTGCAATCTAAGTGTCAGAACCCAGGGGATGGAGAGATGGGAGGGACACACAAACATGTTCTCAGGGGGATTATGCTACAGCACCGGCAAAATTACACTCATTAATGTGGCATTTATAATATTATTTACAATGTAAAACTAGATCAGAAACAAGACTTAATAGATGCCTATTAACATCACTTGTTCTAGTTTAGCAAACACTAAAATGTATCGTCTTAAGACTGAAGTGTTTCTCTGTCAATCTTTTTATATTTTGTTTGCTTTTGACACACACATCATCATCTGTTAATTAAAACTGTCTCATTTTTAGTGACATGAACATCAGTCAGATGTCTTGGTTATATGAAAATGCATTGCCTTAAAAAGATCAAGTAATGTGTACTTTTGTAACTTTAGTATTCCAAACATTTGTCACATGACTTTCTTATTACTACATTACTGTTGTCGCTATACTAAATGGTAAATTGCCACTAAAAAAGCGCTTTTTTCCAAAATGCTTTACAGTGTTGCTGCTTGTCATGAAACTCTTGAAATTGACTGACCCCCATCCTTCCATCTCCCTTGTGTCAATTCGCTGTATTTATCTAGTGCATTAATGTGAATAATATTTTACTAGCAGCAATACACTTTTGAAAACATTAATCCTTCTTCTGTCCTCAGAAACTGCTAACAAAGGATGCTTCACTGAATGCTTTTACCACATCAGTACTTTCCTGCATGACCATGTTCATGCTTAACTACATGTTTTGCTGAAGGACAAAGTACCTTTTTGTGAATTACTACCTCCCGTTGGGGTATTTGAGTCATTGCATAATTTGTTTCTACTGCACTTAATTGTTTCAAGGTATCTTCACTCAAAAACAATGATTAAAGTGGTTTATTCCTCCTGCCTCTAACTTGATGAAAAGTTGTAAAAACTGCATATGTTAATAATGATGAGTGAAGTTAACTAAAAAGATGTAAGTAATGTTATGGCTACTGGATTTTACAACGTATCAGTAACTGTGTCTCTGGAACAATTGGCTTGTATGACAGATGACTTCCTGGAATCAACAATCCTCTTCAGTATTTTGGCACTGTTGAAATGAAACAATGACAGCTGGCACCATGACAGGTCTTCAACTATTGGTTTATTTTCTTTTTTCCTGCTCCTGTAACAAACTGATAATCACAGTATTATCGACTGATTTTTCATTAAGTGTGGATTTTTGGACAGAATCAATTACTATACAATATGAAGATAAGTAACCCTATGGAAAAACCAGCAGGGGAGCTTCAGCTTTTTAAAAGTCGTGCTATTTATATCCTAATATTTAAAGGTCGAGTGTTCAGTCGCTTACATCTAAATCAAGATTAAATGGAGACAAGAGTCTTTTTGTGATGAAATACAGCTGGAAATTTCAAAAAGTGATAAAAAATTAATGAATAGCAAAAGCCCCTTGTGTCGAAAATGTTTGAAACGTGAAGTAAATGAAACTACTTTAACTACCAGAGAAAAAGTAATGGAAAATGAGATGCTGAATTCAAGCATAATGAATTAAAAGCCTAATCATTATAATAATGATAAAAAAGTGAATTAGTTGATATGAAAAGGTGATAAAATTATACACTCATTTCCTGGAGAAAATGCGTGTGATTGCTGAAAGCTGACTGCTGCAGTATCTGCAGCTTCTGCTGGAGTAAGATTGGAAGCCCTGAAAGCTTTGCAGCTGCAAGATTTAAAACATTCAATACTTTTTAATTAAAACTACTGCAAAAAACTTTATTTCACAAGTAAAGTTTTACATCTCTACAGTTTTACAACCCTCAAAATGCTGAGTACACTGAGTAAAGCTGGGTAATGCTGGGATTGGAAGCCCCGAACAATTTAGAAGTGAAAACACACATGAGAGACATCATAGTCCAACGACTGATCGCATTTAGCAAACACACTAATCAGTAAGTATCCCTCAGTTAGTGGTAGAAACGTGTTTCCAGGGGAAAAACCCACAGAACAAATGTGTAAATTTTTAACAGTTGAGTGAGTTTCCCATTGAGATGTAATAATCTTTGCAGCTAAGATGTTGCTAAGTTGTTGTTGTAACAGCTTTTTCTTATTGGCATAGCACCCATGTGTTTTTCAAAGTTTTTCAATATATAACAGCTTTCATTTAGGCATTTTGCATTTCATTGACTAAAATATTGTATGTCACAAAAATTTTTCCTAGTTATGTGCTTAACATTATTAATATTAAAAAGTAATTCTGAGAACTTGGCCTGGCCCTGTTAGCACCAATTTACTCCTCTGACAGGTTTATGTCCGGCCTCTTAGTCGGTCTCTGGTCCAGCTGCTCATCAATCCAGACTCCACGGCAGAGAGAAGCTCTCACCCTCCAGCTCTTTGCGAATGACTGATGTGAATCGAGCCAGTTGCTCTGAGCTGAAATGCTTTTTCCAGTCTCCAGCAACACCTGACACACACACATACAGATACAGTCTCATAAACACCACAAATCTGATAAAATACACAGTGTGCATAACTCAGTCATTTGTGGTTTCAAACAATTTTGGGAGACTGAATTTCCACTTTTATGTCTGATTAACTCAAATAATCCAATTTGAACATTTCAAGTTAAAAATTCACCACAACTTCTGCTCAAAGTTCAAACTGTATGTTCAGGTTTCATCCAGAGACTGATAAGGGTGTTTATTAAACAACCAAACAGCAGCAGTGGAAAATTATTGGAATTAAAGATTAAATCATTGAACTTTGGCTTGTTTAGTCAAAAGGCAGGTTTTAAGTGAAATGCATGATGGACACACGTCTTACCTTTTCTTAAAAATGGAGATTTGTCAAAGTCCATAAGTGTCTTTGGCAGCAGACTGAAGTTGGACATGTTGTTGGCCTTCATGGAGTTAAAGGAGCAATGCTCTGTTATCTTCTGTATTGTCTCTTCACTCAGGTTTCTGCCCAGGAAGTCTGAAATATTCCTGAGACCTTCAGGCAGGTCCTAGACAAGGAATAAATGACTTTACTTTTATTCACCTGTACTTTGTGTGAAGCTGGTGTTTTAAATAATTTAAGCAGACTGGAACAGTAACAGACATACTTGTTTCTAAAAACACTAAGAGCTGTTGTTTTACCTTAAACATTTCTTCATATGTGATGTACATTATTCTGTCTCCCAGCTTTGATTGTTTCCAGCTCTTCAAATGGTCCGTCCATTTTCCAAACAACACTGCACACAACGCACAAATTGGTCCACAGTAATTACCACAAATACTTCTCTCTCACAGACATTACAGTTATAGCTTTATCCTTCATTTTTAACGAAAATCAGTTTCCATAATAAATTACATCAAAATGTTTTTCTACATTTGCCTGGAACCCATACACTACTGAGATTGAACCCTACGTGATGTGACCTCTGACCTCTGCCCTCCAAGAATTTGTCCATGAATTCATCGAATGTCCCAGGATCCTCCACGAATGCAGCCATTTGGTGGAAGTAGTAGGAGGACACCATCACATCCTTGGGGTTTCTCATGACATAGATCACCTAAGACAAAGGTGCAAGAGAAAATTTAAAGAACATTTAGTAATGTGCAACTGATTTTAAAAGTTGTTGTAGGTCACAACAACTTTTACAGTCTTCCGTCTGTTTACCTTGGCTTTGGAGGTGTGTAAAGATGGTGGCATGAAGTTATAGGGAAAATGTGTAACCAGTGCCCGTGGTGATGTTAGCTGGTCAACAATGACTGCGAATCTCTTCCCCTGTAGCCAGGGGACCCTGTCCCAGTTAGGGATAGTCAGGATGGACGTCAGATCGCCCCCATTCAGCACCAGTGGGAGGATCTCCTGCATCCAGACTGTACCTGAGATTAGGAATTAATGTTTACACCTTGCATTTAGCCAGAAGTGCAATTTCAAACAACAAAAAGATATGAGCCCAGGGACACATCCAGCAGCTGGCTCCTGAAGACATATGGTTTGACCATGACCATGATTTTTTTTGTACACATCACATTCACGAGCTTCGCAAAATATAAATGAGTGGTGGTATTGAGCAAATTATGTTTCTTCCAATTTGTGACAGATTGTGACTTCTAGTTACCAGAGTTTCCAAAAGTAGAACGGGAGGCAGAGCCTTTATCTATCAAGCTCCTCTCCTGTGGAACCAGCTCCCAATCCAGATTTAGGGGCAAACACACTCTAGACCTGTAAGACTGTGCTTAAAACCTTCCTTTTTGATGAAGCTCATAGTTAAAGCTGCTCGGTCAACCTGAACTATCCTCACTGTCTTTCAAGACAACTTTGGAATAACTTCTTTTGTGCTTTTTTTGTTACCTAACTGGTACCCTAAGTGTTTTTCACTGTCTCTCAAGTCTCACTAAGTTGCTCCCAGGTTGCTCTGCATGGCAGCCATCACCATTATGTATATATGTATGTGCATGTTTACCAAACAGTTTACACTGTTAGTCGGTTTGGATAAAAGCATCTGCCAAATGACTAAATGTAAATGTAAATGCCTAATTATGGGGAGAACAGTTCTTTCCCCAGACGTCCACCTAACGAAACAAACTGATCCAGTTAAGCCTTCACAAATAATTCCCCTGCAAAGCTTGATTCTAAGTGAGACACATTTTGTGATGTTAAGCATTAAAGCATTAAAATGCTTATAAGTAACTCATAACACTAGGTCACTAGTTTTCACCTTTTTTTAATCTCCCCGGTTGCAGCAACTAATCCACATATTATTGCATTTATCAGAATCGTAGAGACATCTGAAACATAATTTCCCCTTATCTGTTTGCTGTGCAGGAAAATATTCAATTCAATTAAACTTTGTTTATATAGTGCCAATTTACAACAAAGTCATCTCAAGGGACTTTACATAAGAGAGTCAAGACTATGCAGATATTTAGAGAAAACCCAACAATTCCCCCTTGAGCAGTTATGGGCAACAGTGGAGAGGAAACACTCCCTTTAACGGAAGAAACCTCCAGCAGAACCAGGCTCAGGGTGGGCGGCCATCTGCCTTGACCAGTTGGGGTGAGTGGAAAGTGGAGAGAGAAAAGAACAGAGCAACAAAAGCAAGAAACCATGATCTTCAAGACCGAAGTTGAGAGCACCGAGGCTGTGAGGGTGATGGATGTGCCGTGTCAGAGCAGAGAACACTGAGGACACTGTCAGAAACATGCAACTAATGATGCAAACTTTACGGTGTAATGACCAGCGATGATGCCCACTGAAAGACATTTTTGACTAGTGAGACATGTCCTCACTGGCTTTTCCAGATCCACGCCGTGTTTATGCAAAATAATGTGATAGGTTGAAAAGTCCGTTTGTCAGAAACAGAGGATGTTTTATCAGGATGAAGTTGAATTTAAACAGTCAGCACAGTGAACAAAACCATTTACAAACCGTATGAGTTGAGAGAGTTTGGGAACAGAAATGGAGACGCCTCAATTTGTCTATTGTACAAACACTGACCTGACTTCGGGTAAGTGACAAGCAGGACATCATCGTCCTTAAAGGAGAATCCCTGAGCAAACTCCAGGCTCTCTGAGGAGTGAGTCTCTCTTGGAAGCAAAATTCCACCATAAAGCATATACATCTCAGAAGACATTATGTTGCTGGAGTTCCCTCAGTGTGTTCCAGTGTTTCCCGTAGTGTTGTGGGGGTTAGATCAGGGTAAGGAAAAAACACAAGGGAACGTCATTTTAGAGCGCCAAATCATGATATATCACTTACAAAAATGCTGATGCACACTGTACACTGAAAATTGGAATAAACCTAAAATAGCCACAAATGTTGTGAAAAGCTGTTATATCCACCAGTTAAATAGTAAGGGAGAAAAATATCTTACCTAATTTGGGGTAAGTCAAACACGTCAGTATCTTCCACAGAGAGATGTTCAGCGTACTCCAACCTCTCCAGGTTGTGAGCCAATGGGGGCAGGAGCACGTTGTGTTAATGAATGAACTCAGAGGATGTCATGGTGACCGTACCTGACCCTGCAGAGGGCTCAAATGTTCTTCCTACTTCTTCCTCGGATGCAGTCTGGAAATTCCTTTTATTCCTCTGTCTGGAGTTCCATTTATTTTTGGAACTCATAATGGCAATAATGCACAATAATATTAAGTATATTATATATTATAAGTAATATTAAACGTAATAATATTAAGTGTATTATACCTGGCTTGTATGCAAACATTAGGGTGAATCAGCAACCTTGCCATGCTACTCAAAAAGGAAGAAGAAGATGTGTAGATGCTGCAAAGAATTTTATCACTGGTCAATCTGCAGATGATCGCTGGCTACGAGCTTTATGTTATGTTTCAAACGGTGATGTCAAATATACGTGACGTGACAAATCAAGTTCCTTCAAACAATGCCATATTAGTAGTAAGTGAGTGAGTAAAAGAAGCAACTGATACATGGCATAAATCTCAGTTTGGTGATTAAATACATGTGGTGGACGATAATAGATTTTCGCTGTGGGTGAATTTTAGAAACTTTGAACCCCTGCAGACTATCTCAAACATTCCAGCTAATCAAACACATTTGTTTGTGCTTAGAGAAGGCAGGTCTCATGGTTGTTCTTGACAAGTTTTCCCTTCCTGACACAATCCTCTCTATTTATCTGGGCTTGCCACCATAGACAAACACATACTCCCAGGCCCTCCCACAGGTCGAAAAGTCCAAAATGCAGCAATACATTTTGAAAACTTTAATCTTCTGTCCTCAGCAAATGCTAGTAGAGGATGCTCCACGGGCCAGAAATAGGTGCTCAATAGTCAACTGCACTGGGTTTAGAAATTGACCTCATTAATACTTTCCGACAGGATCATGTTAATGCTTGTCTACATGTTTTCCTGGAAGACTAAGCACCTTTTTGTGAATTACTGCCGCCCATTGGAGTATTTGGGTCATTGCATAATTTGTTTCTACTGCACTTAATTGTTTCAAGTTTAGCTTCACTCAAAAACAATGATTAAAGTGGTTTATTCCTCCTGCCTCTAACTTGATGAAAAGTAAAAAAACTTCATATGTTAATAACTGAGTGAAGTTAACAAAAAAAAGTAATGTAATGTTATAAGTATCAGTAAATGTTTCTCAGGAGCTGGGACGCTTGTATGACAGAGGACAAAGTGGGACTTCCTGGAATAAAAAATCCTCTTCACTATTTTGACAAGATTGAAATGAAACAATGACAGATGGCACATGACAGGTCTTCAATATATTGCTTTTTTTCCTTTTTCCTGCTCCTGTAACAAACTGATAATCACAGTATAATAAACAGATTTTACATTATAAGTGGATTTCGAACAATAATAATACGAAAGAACAATAAGCTAAAAAAAAGGTGAGAGGGATTGTTGTTGTTGTGCATTTTGCATTTCATTGACTGAAATATTGTATGTTACAAAAGTCATGACATGCTTCTAGTTATGTGCTTAACATTATTAATATTAAAAAGTAATTCTGAGAACTTGGCCTGGCCCTGTTAGCACCAATTAACTCCTCTGACAGGTTTATGTCCGGCCTCTTAGTTGGTCTCTGGTCCAGCTGCTCATCAATCCAGACTCCACGGCAGAGAGAAGCTCTCGCCCTCCAGCTCTTTGCGAATGACTGATGTGAATCGAGCCAGTTGCTCTGAGCTGAAATGCTTTTTCCAGTCTCCAGCAACACCTGACACACACACATACAGATACAGTCTCATAAACACCACGAATCTGATAAAAATACACAGTGTGCATAACTCAGTCATTTGTGGTTTCAAGTTAAAAATTCACTACAACATCTGCTCAAAGTTCAAACTGTATGTTCAGGTTTCATCCAGAGACTGATAAGGGTGTTTATTAAACAACCAAACAGCAGCAGTGGAAAATTATTGGAATTAAAGATTAAATCACTGAACTTTGGCTTGTTTAGTCAAAAGGCTGTTGTATCTCTGCCAGGTTTTAAGTGAAATGCATGATGGACACACAAGGACTCACCTTTTCTTAAAAATTGAGATTTGTGAGAGTCCATATACACCTTTGGCACCAGGCTAAAGTTGGACATGTTGTTGACCTTCATGGAGTTAAAGGAGCAATGCTCTGTTATCTTCTGTATTGTCTCTTCACTCAGGTTTCTGCCCAGGAAGTCTGAAATATTCCTGAGACCTTCAGGCAGGTCGTAGACAAGGAATAAATGACTTTACTTTGATTCACCTGTACTGTGTGTGTAGCTGGTGTTTTAAATAATTTAAGCAGACTGGAACATTAACAGACATACTGGTAGATCTTAATGTACCATTTCTAAAAACACTAAGAGCTGTTGTTTTACCTTAACCATTTCTTCAATGTGATGTACATTATTCTGTCTCCCAGCTTTGATTGTTTCCAGCTCTTCACATGGTCCGTCCATTTTCCAAACAGCACTGCACACAATGCACAAATTGGTCCACAGTAATTACCACAAATACTTCTCTCTCGCAGACATTACAGTGATAGCTTTATCCTTCACATGTCCTTCATTTTAACAACGAAAATCAGTTTCCATAATAAATTACATCAAAATGTTTTTCTACATTTGCCTGGAACCCATACACTACTGAGATTGAACCCGACGTGATGTGACCTCTGACCTCTGCCCTCCAAGAATTTTTCCATGAATTCATCGAATGTCCCCGGATCCTCTAGGAATGCAGCCATTTGGTGGAAGTAGTAGGAGGACACCATCACATCCTTGGGGTTTCTCATTACATAGATCACCTAAGACAAAGGTGCAAGAGAAAATTTAAAGAACATTTAGTAATGTGCAACTGATTTTAAAAGTTGTTGTCAGTCACAAAAACCTGCATCTGTTTACCTTGGCTTTGGAGGTGTGAAAAGATGGTGGCATGAGGTTATAGGGAAAATGTGTAGCCAGTGCCCGTGGTGATGTTAGCTGGTCAACAATCAGTGCTAATCTCTTCCCCTGTAGCCAGGGGACCCTGTCCCAGTTAGGGATAGTCAGGATGGACGTCAGATCGCCCCCATTCAGCACCAGTGGGAGGATCTCCTGCATCCAAACTGTACCTGAGATTAGGAATTTACACCTTGCATTTAGCCAGAAGTGCAATTTCAAACAACAAAATCCTATGAGCCCAGGGACACATCCAGCAGCTGGCTCGATACCCGGTCTCTCCTTGCTGCATGTCGAAGTGTCGTTGGGCAAGACACTGAACCCTAAGTTGCTCCCTGTGGGCCAGATGAGAAGCCTGCATGGCAGCCATCACCATTATGTATATATGTATATATGTGCATGTTTACCAAATTACACTGTTAGTCAGTTTGGATAAATGCATCTGCCACATGACTAAATGTAAATGTAAATGCCTAATTATGGGAAGAACAGTTCTTTCCCCAAACGTTCACCTAACGAAACAAACTGATCCAGTTAAGCCTTGACAAATAATTCCCCTGCAAAGCTTGATTCTAAGTGAGACACATTGAGTTGAGAGAGTTGGGGAACAGAAATGGAGACGCCTCAGTTTGTCTGTCGCCTCAGTGTGTTCCAGTGTTTCCCATAGTGTTGTAGGGATTAGATCAGGGTAAGGAAAAAACACAAGGGAACGTCATTTTAGAGCGCCAAATCATGATATATCACTTACAAAAATGCTGATGCACACTGTACACTGAAAATTGGAATAAACCTAAAATAGCCACAAATGTTGTGAAAAGCTGTTATATACCTCTGGAACTTGCTGGAACTCTGCTGACCAGCTTTGTGAGGTGGTCACGTACATCTTCAAGACTTCTTGTGTGGTTGCACTTCCCAAGGTAACTCACATGAAGGAGCCAAACCACTACAGACATGTAGCCTTGACCTCCCACCTGATGAAGACCGTGGAGAAGCTCATCCTCAGGCACCTTGCTCCGTGTTGGGCCCAGTGCGAGACCCTCTGTAGTTTGCCTACAGGCCAAACATCAGGGTGGATGATACTGTCATCTACCTTCTGCTCCGGGCACTGACTCACCTGGAAGCTGCTGGAACCGCTGTGAGAGAACTGTGTGTCTGAGGTGGTTGTCTGCAGCACGGGGGCTCACAAGTACCTTGGTGTTCACCTCAACCATTAACTGGACTGGACTGACAACACTGATGACTTGCCTCCATCTTCTAATAGAGTATGAGGATGCCATGTTAAGGGCATTTTATGACTCTGTGGTGGCCTCAGCTCTGCACTACTCTGTGGTCCGCTGGGGTTCAGGCAGCACCGACCAGGACAGGAACAGACTGAACAAGCTGGTCAGGAGAGCCAGCTCTGTCCTGGGCTGCCCACTGGACTCTGTGGAGGAGGTGGGTGTGAGGAGGATGTTGGCCGAGCTGACGCCCATCATGGACAACACCTTTCACCCACTGCACCAGACAGTGGCCGACTGATCTGCCCTCAGTGTAGGACAGAGTTCCACCGCAGGTTTTTCATTCCCACCGCGGTTAGACTCTGTAACTCCACAGTCTAACCTACTTGAACTAATATTGTATATATTCTGTAGTTCTTTTTTACACACTGTACATTTGCAAATCTATTTTGATTTTATTTTGCACATTACATTACACATTACATTAGTAAGTGCATTCCTCTTGTTGTTTTCATTGCTTTAATTGGCTTGTTATACTTGTGAGCTGTGTAACAAGTAAATTTCCCCGATGTTGAATCAGTAAAGATTTACCTTACCCTATCTTCCTCTAATTCAGTCTGGGAATTCCTTTCCTCACATAACATCCCTCTGTCTGGAGTTCCGCTTATGTCTGGCACTGTATATAGCAATAATGCACAAATTATATTAAGTATATAACAGGCTAGTATGCAAACATGAGGATGAATCAGCAACCTTGCCGTGCTAATCAAAAAGGGAGAAGATTTTTAGATGCTGCAAAATATGTTATAACTCATCAATCTGCAGATACTTGGCTATATGAGCCTGGTGATGGCTGGCTACAAGCTTTATGCTGAGTTTCTAATAGACATATCAAATATACATGACATGACAAATCAAGTTCCTTCAAACAATGCCATATTAGTAAAGACTGAGTAACTAAAACAAGCAAGAGAAATATTGCATAAATCTCAGCTTGGTGATTAAATACATGTGATGGACGATGATAGATTTCGGCTGTGAATGAATTAGAATAGAACAGAAACTTTGAACCCCTGCAGACTATTGCACTGGGTTTCGAAATTGCACCAGGATGCATTGACCCCAGTAATACTTTCAGACATGATCATGTTAATGCTTGTCTACATGTTTTCCTGGAAGACTAAGCACCTTTTTGTGAATTACTTCCCCCCATTGGAGTATTTCGGTCATTGCATAATTTGTTTCTACTGCACTTAATTGTTTCAAGTTTAGCTTCACTCAAAAACAGTGAGTAAAGTGGTTTATTCCTCTTGAATGACAGCTGGCATCATGACATGTCTTCAACTATTGGTTTCTTTCCTTTTTCCTGCTCCTGTAACAAACTGATAATCACAGTATAATCGATAGATTTTACATTATAAGTAGATTTTTGAACAGAATTACACATTTTTCTACACTGTGAATATCAGTAACCCTATAGAAAAACAGCAGGGGAGCTTCCCCTTTTAGAAGTCATACTGTTTATATTATAATATTCATGGGGTAAAGTTTGGAGTCACTTACATGTAAGTCAAGATTAAATACAGGCAAGAGTCTCTCTATGATTAAATATAGCTGGAAATTTCAAAAAGGTTATTAAAATTAATGAATAGAAAAAGCCCCTTGGCTTCTAAAATGTTTGAAAAATAAATTACCACAAGCATCTGCCGCTCTTCTACCAGACCTGTGTTGAAACTAAATAGGGCTTAATTTCACTTTGTCTGCTGGATGGGAGAGTAAAATAGGTTCTGCTCTCTGTTAACTGATCTTAAACACTCAGACATAATAAACCAATGGAAAGATAAAGCTTGCACATGATTTTATTATCCTGCTATAAGTGTTATATAGACCTGAGCTGTTTAAGTGTCGACATGCTGAAACAGCCTCCTTACACTTACCGTGTTACTAAAGATTGTGATGTTGCAGAGCTTCTTGTTCTTCTGGCCTCTGAAGCTCTTTATCGCCCCCGTTGAATGATTGAGTGTCATGCAGCAGATAGAACTTGGGACTGATCACAACCACATGAAGTTATTGAGAACTATAATGGGATTATTAATACGCAGTGGGTTTTTGAGTCTTAAAAATCAAACTCAGGTTTTGTGTTAACAGGATAAGTATTAGCCTCATATTATTTCTGTGTGGGCCTAAGGATCTGTCAGTTTATATCACTCAATCTTTGTCCTTTTCTTTTTGAGTGAGTGCAGCATTAATGAATGAGGATGAGCTACAAACTCTGCAGAAACAGTGATGATGATTAGCTGCCCTCTGTTGGTTGAATCTGTGACACTACACTGTTCTGTGTACTTTGTGTTTACGCTCCTTTAATGGGCAGGTCTTTCTGGCTCATCCTGTCTCTTCCCGTGCTCGTGTCTGAGTACAGGTACAAACATGTTTGCATTCAGTCTCCAGTGTCTTTTTTTTTTTAATGTTCAACAAAGGTAGAGCACTTTAGGCGTAAGTGATACCACTACAGTTGTTTTCTTTCCGAGGGAGGAATAGGTCATGATTTATGAGATTTATTTTGAAACTGATTAATAAATGCTGAACTGTGATGGTGCAGAAACACATCACAGCTTCTCGTCAGGGATTTTATTTATGAATATAGACTTTTCTTCTTTCTGCAAGTGTCTGTTTTGTACTGCAAGTTTTTTTTTTCAGACTGCATCTAGCATTACTTTTTTCTTAGAATAACATCCTGCCTGTTCCTTTCACCTTCCTCTTTGAAATCTCAGCTGTGTTCAGTCTGAGATGCATTTATTTACTGGGAGCGAGGGTTCACTTGACTACCCTGAGCTTTTCATCTAAGACACATACCTGTGGTTCTCATATTCGAGCAGTTATGAGAAAAATGTAACTTGAACATATTTTCTGCAGAATTTCTGCAGGCCAGACAAACCGAGCACATGAACAACACGGTGCAACAGCAGCTGCATTCCAACAGGCCTGCTTTCATAATGCACAATGGATGGACGTGCATCCTGTTCATGATGGCTGACTTTCAGGATAGTTTATAGCTCAACACTCTTACTCAAGGCCAAATTAAGTATTTTGTAAATGCAGCTGTTGTGAATGGAAATTTGTCTCTTGTCTTATGTAATTTCCTGTTTCTGCTTCATGCTGAGCAACTACTGTCAAACCAACTGGCAAGTAAACATGACTTCTCCTTTAGCATCAACTTTTATTAAGAACAAAGCTGAATTCAAGCATAGTGATTCAAAAGCTTATACAAAGTGAATTAGTTGATATAAAAAGGTGATAAAATTATTCAAATAAACAATAATTCAGTAAGTATCCCTCAGTCAGTGATAGAAATGCATATGCATGGTTAAAATCTACAGAGCAGATGTGTAAAATTGAAACAGTTAAGTGAGTTTCCCATTGCAATAATCAGAACAACCACTAAATTAAACCATTGCATTTCTTTTACAGCTAAGCAAGTGTCTGTTTTACATGACACGTCTTATTTAGCGCATCTATCTTAATTTCAGAGATAGTAGTTTGCCCTCATACATACATAAACAGCTAAAGAATGTCTATTTTCAATAACAGTAAAAAGCAGAAATGACTTTAAAGCGCTTCTACTGAGGCGTTAAGAATAATAAGCTGCAAAAAGAGCTGAGAGGGATTGTTGTTATGGAAAATTCACCAGACCCTCCCACAAATACAACAGAAGTAGAATTATCATTAAGGCTTCTACCTCTTTTAGATTGCTGTGTACCGATAGATCTCGCTGAGTTAACTTAAACTATTACGTCATCAAAACCAACAACATGTCTACTAGACCCTATTCCAGTTAGGCTGTTGTCGTTGTAGCAGCTTTTTCTTATTGGCATAGCACCCATGTGTTTTTCACAGTTTTTCAATATATAAGAACTTTCATTTAGGCATATTGCATTTCACTGACTAAAATATTGTATGTTACAAAAGTTATGACATGCTTATAGTTATGTGCTTAATATTAATATTAAAAAGTAATTCTGAAAACTTGACCTGGCCCTGTTAGCACCAATTAACTCCTCTGACAGGTTTATGTCCGGCCTCTTAGTCGGTCTCTGGTCCAGCTGCTCGTCAATCCAGACTCCACGGCAGAGAGAAGCTCTCGCCCTCCAGCTCTTTGCGAATGACTGATGTGAATCGAGCCAGTTGCTCTGAGCTGAAATGCTTTTTCCAGTCTCCAGCAACACCTGACACACACACACACAGATACAGTCTCATAAACACCACGAATCTGATAAAAATACACAGTGTGCATAACTCAGTCATTTGTGGTTTCAAACATTCTAAACAGTCAGAAATTTTGGGAGACTGAATTTCCACTTTTATGTCTAATTAACTCACATAATCCAATTTGAACATTTCAAGTTAGAAATTCACCACAACTTCTACTCAAAGTTCAAACTGTATGTTCAGGTTTCATCCAGAGAATGATAAGGGTGTTTATTAAACAACCAAACAGCAGCAGTGGAACATTATTGGAATTAAAGATTTAATGACTCAACTTTGGCTTGTTTAGTCAAAAGGCTGTTGTATCTCTGCCAGGTTTTAAGTGAAATGCATGATGGACACACAAGGTCTCACCTTTTCTTAAAAATGGAGATTTGTCCGAGTCCATATACACTTTTGGCACCAGGCTAAAGTTGGACATGTTGTTGGCCTTCATGGAGTTAAAGGAGCAATGCTCTGCTATCTTCTGTATTGTCTCTTCACTCAGGTTTCTGCCCAGGAAGTCTGAAATATTCCTGAGAGCTTCAGGCAGGTCCTAGACAAGGAATAAATGACTTTACTTTGATTCACCTGTGCTTTGTGTGAAGCTGGTGTTTTAAATAATTTAAGCAGACTGGAACAGTAACAGACATACTTGTTTCTAAAAACACTAAGAGCTGTTGTTTTACCTTAACCATTTCTTCATATGTGATGTACATTATTCTGTCTCCCAGCTTTGATTGTTTCCAACTCTTCACATGGTCGGTCCATTTACCAAACAACACTGCACACAACACACAAATTGGTCCACCATTAATACCATAAATTACTTCTCTGCTCTAGTAGACATTACAGTGATAGCTTTATCCTTCAGGTGTCAGAGGGTCTTCTGACAAAAATCAGTTTCCATAATAAATTACATCAAAATGTTTTTCTACATTTGCCTGGAACCCATACACTACTGAGATTGAACCCTACGTGATGTGACCTCTGACCTCTGCCCTCCAAGAATTTGTCCATGAATTCATCGAATGTCCCCGGATCCTCCAGGAATGCAGCCATTTGGTGGAAGTAGTAGGAGGACACCATCACATCCTTGGGGTTTCTCATGACATAGATCACCTATGAAAAAGGCGCAAGAGAAAATTTAAAGAACATTTAGTAATGTGCAACTGATTTTAAAAGTTGTTGTTGGTCACCTTGGTTACCTTGGCTTTGGAGGTGTGAAACGATGGTGGCATGAGGTTATAGGGAAAATGTGTAACCAGTGCCCGTGGTGATTTTAGCTGGTCAACAACCACTGCTAATCTCTTTTCCTCCAGCCAGGGGACCCTGTCCCAGTTAGGGATAGTTAGGATGGAAGTCAGATCGCCCCCATTCAGCACCAGTGGGAGGATCTCCTGCATCCAGACTGTACCTGAGATTAGGAATTTACACCTTGCATTTAGCCAGAAGTGCAATTTCAAACAACAAAATCCTATGAGCCCAGGGACACATCCAGCAGCTGCCTCCTGAAGACATATGGTTTGACCATGACCATGATTTTTTTTTTGTAGACATCACATTCACGAGCTTTGCAAAATATAAATGAGGGGTGGTATTGAGCAAATTATGTTACTTCCAATTTGTGGCAGATCTTATTTGTTAACTTTTCTGTCATCTGTCTGTGAGCTGACTCGTATATATGCTTAAATTAAGAGTTATCAGAGTTCTTGTTTTAATTTAGCATAATAATAACTGCTTTTATTCACTAACGTTATGTATGAAGGAAACTGATTAAACAAAAACTTGTTTCTCAGAGCTGCTGCATATGTTTAACACCTAATTTTAGTGTGTTCCTGTTCAGGCTTGTGATCTTAACCACCAACCAACAGCTGCAACTGGAAACAAAAGTCAACAGAGTTACAGGGTCAAACTAAAGCAAAAATGGTGATATGAACGGAAAACAGAACGATGCTGCACAAACACCTCCTTCTTCTGCCAAAAATGACATTTTTCTCAAATCACAGGACTTTAGGTCTAGGTCTTGTGGTATATTGACACCTTTAAGCTACAACATGCTGCCTGTGTGCATAAAACGGTGAAACATAAACTGGTAAAACATACTACATCAACACTAGTAAAAAAAGGTTGACTGGTGTCAAGAGACAACAAGCACCTTTTAAAGAAAAACTCTTGGCGTACTCCAGCTCCCTGCTATGTGACACCATCACAGGGCTTAACCTTATCCGTGAACATACCAGGGCTCAAATCAGGCTGAATCTGGTATTTAAATTGTTGTTTGTCTGTCTATCTTCTGTCTAGAGAGTTTGGTTTCGTAATTACAGTAAAAAAGAGATAATTCTAGTATGGAAGATCCATATAATTTGAAAATGCATTTTAAAATGAATACATTTTCTGAGTATCTGGATAAAGCCTGGTCTTAAAGAGAAAGTGTTTTGCAACAATGATTTCCTTATTATTATGTATTTATATATACATATTTAGTTACTTCTTCTTCTTCTTTTTCTTCTTCCTATTATTTTCATTTATCTACTGTAAGATGTTAAGTTAAGCAAAGTTTGGTTCTAAGTGAGATACATTTTGTGATATTAAACATTTAAAATGCTTAGGAGTAACTTATAACACAGGGTCAAGTCCCGGTTGTAGCAATTAATTCACATATTATTACATGAATCAGAAACGTAGTGACATCTAAAACCTTAGAGACAATTTCACGTTATCTGTTTGCTGTGCAACTAAATATTCAATTCAATTCGACTTGTTTTATATATAGCGCCAATTTACAACAAACAATAAAAATATTGAGCTAAATAAACCGACTGTATATTAATGAAGAAAGTATGTGCAGCACGCACATACCACAGAGACACACACGGCATTAAGGTGCTTTGCCACTGCCACAGACAGAAGTTCAACCACGATCTTCATGACCGAAGTGTGTGAGAGAACCGAGGCTGTGAGGGGGAGCAGAGCAGAGCAGAGGAGAGCAGAGGAGAGCAGAGCAGAGCACTGAGGACAGAAACATGCACCTACTGATGCAAACCTCACGGTGTAATGAGCAGCGATGATGCAAACTGAAAGACATTAATAACTAGTGAGACGTGTCCTCACTGGCTTTTCCAGATCCACGTCGTGTTTATGCAAAATAATGTGACAGGTTGAAAAGTCTGTTAGTCAGACACAGAGGATGTTTTATCAGGATGAAGTTGAATTTAAACAGTCAGCACAGTGAACAAAACCATTTACGAACCGTATGAGTTGAGAGAGTTGGGGAACAGAAATGGAGACGCCTCAGTTTGTCTGTCGTACAAACACTGACCTGACTTCGGGTAAGTGACAACCAGGACATCATCGTCCTTAAAGGAGAATCCCTGAGCGAACTCCAGGCTCTCTGAGGAGTGAGTCTCTCTTGGAAGCAAAATTCCACCATAAAGCATATACATCTCAGAAGACATTATGTTGCTGGAGTTGCCTCCGAGTTTTCCTTCCGCACTGGCAGCGCCCCCTTCGTGATGGGGGTTAGATCGGGGTAAAGGGGAAAAACAAGGGGGACGACGGGAAATCAGAGTTCGACATGGATTATGTAAGACATGATGAGATCTGACTCAACTGCAGCATCCGATGAGGAAAAAAATGATGAAATGAGAAAAGTGAAGAAAAAGCGGCAGCAGAAAGAAGCGCACTGCTTCCTCCTGGTGACGGTGGCGCGAAGCGAGTTCGTTCGGTGTCTGTGTCTCCCGGAGCCCAAAGAAAGTGCATTAACATCATTTAACTGACTGTGGTCCGAGGGGTTTTCTACTGGAAACTCCTTTTTTTGAAAAAAAAAACTGTAAATGTTCTAATGTGCATATTTTGTGTTCATTTGTTGTCCATTACTCATCATTATATATCACTTACAAAAATACTGATGCACACTGTACACTGAAAATGGGAAAAACCTAAAATAGCCACAAATGTGAAAAGTTGTTATATTCACCAGTTAAATATTAATAGAGAAAAATACCTTACCTGATTTGGGGTAAGTCACAGCAAACACGTCAGTATCTTCCACAGAGAAATGTTCAGCGAACTCCAAGCTCTCTGGACTGTGAGCCATTGGGGGCAGGAGCAGGCCGTGGTAATGAATGTACCCGGGGATGACATGGTGACTGTACCTGACCCTGCAGAGGAACTGAAAACCTGTTTAGCCTGGATGATACTTTGTACTTTAGATCAGCAGTTTTTTTAATTAAGGGGTTGGAACCTCTCGAGGACAAGAAGTCCAGACCGAAACTGTTTAGGCAGGCCTTCGTTTTTAGGAATGGATTGCTATGGGCCCAGTGTAGTAAAACACGGTCCATGAATTTCTCTCTTGCAAGAACATTGATTTAAAGATTCAATAAAAATCTGTATCTGCATTTTTATCTGAATGCAACAAGCTGCAATGATGCCATGTTAATGCATTCTCAAGCTGCACTGACCACATTCCTGCAGTCATGCTCCTCTAATTTTCACAGGAATCCACAACTCCAAGCTCACAATAGTCTCTGCATCTTTCTCCCTGAAATATAATTTCTGTCATTACTCACATGCTCATGTGCTCTGTAGCAGTGAAGCCCATTGTTGCATTTCAATAATAAGGGGTTTATTGTACTCCAGAGGCATGAGAGACAGACAATAAGACACAGACTGAGCTGAAGCAGGAGGACATGGAGTGACAGGGGACAGTATGAAGTATAGTAACAAGGCAAGTGTCATCTGTGTGTAAAGACAGACTTAAACTAATTGATGGTAAAATACATCAGGTGAGTAGTATGTCCCACGTGACACCCACTACATATTATTCTATTTTCTAGTTGTATCGTAATCACTTTTTGCTGTATATGTTCACAGTTTTATTTCATTCTTATCAACAACTGACCAATTTACAGACTTAGACAATTTTTTGGATCGTACCTGTCCAGGTTAAGACCCACCAGTTTTTAATCCATTCTGATCTCCATCCCTCCCACAAACACTTTTATTACATTGCTAAACACTAAACAATACTAAAGGTGTTTTGGAAATCAAATACTCCCACAACTCCACTTACCTTAGCACTTCTTTGATTTCTTTGTCCCTTCCTAGAAGACCAGTCAATTTAGATGTGTTAGCTATTGTCTCTTTCTGTCCCTTTCCCAACGACTTCAGTTACTTTTTGTGTAGAGTGTAACAGTAGTAGGGTGAGAACAGATTGAGAAGTTTGTGCCATCCATATGTAAATGTAGAATTACAGCTGTGCAGCAATGCACATGCAAGGGATATAAAAGGGACAGGGACAGGAAAGAGATAGTTATTATAAGCTGGTTTCAGATCACAAAATATTAATCAAATGTCCACGTATATAGCAGCAACATCTTGTCATCTTGACACTGAATTAGATGCTCTAAATGAGGCTGGCACGCGTTTCATCTGAATGTATAAAGTGCAGATAATCAGACTCTGGATTATCTTTGTGAAATGAAAGAAAACATAACATCACTTTTTTTTCTGTTATTTTAATGCAAATCATTGACAACAAACACCCAACACTTTATCACTGATTGACACTGATGACTCAGTGTTCAGTTGCACTTTAAATTTTTCTCCAATAATTTGAAAAAAAAAACGTGCTACAGGTGTGTTTCACCTACGAATTAGAATTAGCTGTATATAAATAAACTCATAAATTTGTGGCCATACAGTAAACCATTGCCATCATTCCTTTGTTAAAAATCCACTGTACATTTCACTACTAGACATAGAAAAAGAACATGTTGTATATAAAGTCACTATTCATTTGTAGTTCTTCTAATACAAAACTGACCTTTTCCACAAAACCAACTTAGGTAAGCCAATCATGTTGCAGACGTCTTCTGATATTAGCACTCATGCTCAGGCTGCAAGTAGTGGACTGCAGGTAACACTTGTTTCCCCTTTGATGGGCCATAGACAACGATCAAAACAAATCGGAAGAACTGTTCAGGTTACCAGTTAGGGGCTTGTAAGTTGCCAACTATTTGATTTATTTCAAGATGAGCTCAGTCCAGTTATCCAATAACAAAGGTTGTTTTACAGCAGCCGTTGGTTTGGTGTGGGCACAAATGACTAATATGGAATCATGACAACATCTGTCCAATCTGGGCCAAAAAGACTGTTGAAGGCTTATTCCAGGGTGGTCAGTTTTACTTAGTTGCTGTGGACTAGAGTGACGAAGAGAAACAGTGAGCAGAGAGAGATGGCACCAGTCAAGACAGCTTTGACCAGCAACACTGTCCAACTGCCCAACAGGAAGACATGGACAAACAACCTGAAGACAGACAAAAACACAATGTAGGTTAAATTAAAACCGAACAACACCTTTCTGAAACCAACTATTTTAAAAATTTAAAGTAACCCAGAAAATAAACCACAGAAATTTGCTGCGCCTGTGTTTAATCTTGAATTCTGTTCTTCTGGTCACGTACAGCTAACAACACTGATAGCACAGCAACCTCTTCTGAAAGAGCAAATGTTAACAACGTGATCAGTTAACTAGTGCCATCATGTGGTTTATTAAGTTAAGGCATGTGGTCACACCCAGGTCAAGACTGTCAAAGTGGACTCCACAGAGTGGACAATATTTAAAGAAAACGACGTCAAGGAAACACGTCACCCTTAGGAGCAGTATCAGGCCGATGTGCTTTTAGTGTGTGTATGGTGATTAGGGTATAATGCTTCATTTATAAAATGACGATCGTTTAAACAAGGGCAGTACTCAAATGTGTCAATGCTCAAATCTGCAGTGAGAAAAAAGATTAAGGAGCTACAAACCTAAACAACACACTTGTTAATGATTAAAAACTTTTAAAACTACTTTTATGTGAAAATATCAAAAATTGAGTTAAAGACAGGATGTAGTATACTAGCTTACACAAACCTCTGCTCCTAAAATATAATTAAACATGGCAAACGTGACTCCCTAGAAGCAGGATAACATGTCATAACCATGATTTAAAAAAGGGTGTTTAATTCTGTCTTTCTAAATTGGTTCAGTGGTTTTGAAAATAAAAACGTGTTAGACTTACTCCATTAAGAAAGCCTTGTAGACACAGAGAGCCAGCAGAACAGTAACAGGTAGTCTGAAGCTCTTAGGAAGGTCATATCGAGTAAACATCCACACCACTGCTGCCATGGCAATATAATGGACCTGTGTACACAAAAATAGTTACTAATTGAAGCTGAGGTTTTACTCACTCAGATTGACCTATGATGATACTTAGGAAAGTAGATTGAGGATGAAACATTTTTTAACACATATGTATTTGAAATTGTATACAAAAACTAATCATTTTGATGACTTTATTAAACACTTCCAAGGTTGACCAAAGTGCTGTACAGGTTAAAAACATTAAATGAACAGAAATAAAAACCACACAAAAATATAAAAAAAAAAAAACAATAAAACAGATAACAATAAATAACAGAAAGATAAAGTAATGTCAACATCTCAGACTTTGTCAAAGGCCAGTGAAGTGAAAACAATGGACCAGATCTGGCTTTCAAACATTCAGATCAGTGTCCCTTTTAAGCCTAAGGTTAATAATTACGAATTTTACATATTTAGCCAAGGGTCACAGGTCTACAGAGTCTGACCCAATAGACAGTTCCTCATCCCCTCAGTCTTTGAATAGTTTACGAGTAGGAAGTTAGGGGGCATCTAGGCCTCAATGTCCTTTAAACATTCCAGTAATAAACAACCATCCTTCTTATTCAATGAAACGTAAATCTGACAGTCATCAGCATAGCAGTGACAAGAGATGCCATGTCTTCGGGGGAAGGGTATAAAAAATAAAATAAAATAGGGCCTAAAATAGAGCCACCTGAAATCCCACAAGATAGAGTAGAATGGGACGATTAGAAAGTTTCAAATAGGTTGTGTTCATTCAAAATGCTATTAACTGACTATAAACAATAAAAGAGAACTGGTCAAATGTGAAATCTTTTCTGGCGATGGCTACTGTCATGGAAGTAGATAAACACTATCAACAAAAACTACTAAAATTAAACCGTCTCAGATCATGGGGGAAGGTAAGTGAAGTTAATGACAACAGAAAGCCTGAAGGTCAAGGACAGAAGGTTGGAAGTGCAGAAAGGAAAAGTAGGGAGCATGTACTCACCAAACTGATGTTAGAGTCAAAGCTCATCTGGATGTATTTCCAGTCAAACTCAATCCCTCGAGCTCCCACCCACAGAGGTAGACATCTGAAGAACCACAATAGGACACAAATAGTCAGATTTGTTTAAATATGAACAACTGCCTGACATACTAAAGCCGAAGTTTCTTCTGCAGCAACTTTGCTATTACTAACCTGGACATGACAAGTTCTGCTGTGGCCCAACCCATGGCAGCCACCATGATTTTGTACTCTCCTTTACCAGCATTACGAGACATCACAAGATGGAGGCCTAACAAATCAGCCAAGTCCACTGTTGCCTTCATGAATTCCTAAAAGTACATACTTTTTTTAGCCTCCTACACAAACCATTTGATGTTCTCCCTATTTGATGTTGTAGTGATGTATCTGAACACTTACCCCAACAAAATCATAAACTCCAGCTCCTCCTTCCCATGTGGGGAAAAACGTAGCAAGAAAAAGCATCTGCAACACATAAAAATGACTTGTTTATCAATCCCAAACATAGAAATGCTACTATTAATGTTTTATTAATAGTAGTTAACCTGAATATTTATTTATACTATAAATGATGAAAAACAACAGATACTTCATGAGAACTCTCTCTTACCTTACAGAGTTGGACAAACAAGTAGGTGGCTCCAGCCTGGACACACCTCCAAAAGGCATTGTACTCTGAACTAAAGGTTGAACACATAAGCAGTGTTAGAGAATAGAATTGTAGAATAATGAGGCACAAAGGTAGGATGAGACATGTTATAGTGAGATAAGGCAGCCTGGACAGAATTTATCATTTTGTTTTGTTTAAAGACATGCAGCTAGTAAATGAAAAAAAGACATTATGTTGGCAAGTTCTACCAAACCAAAGAGCATACTACACAGTGCTAAGAGGATTATATGGAATCTCCCTAAAACCTCTGACAATGCTAAGCAGATTACTAAGACACTTTTTAGTCTCTGAGCATATGTTGGTTCAACAAAAAAAAATACAAATATACAAATATTTCAGTGTGTGCAAATACATTTATTTTACATTGCTCTATATTTTATCCAATCTTTGAACTATGCTGTACTTGTGTGTCTAAGAAAGGACTGAATAATACAGTAAGTCATCATGTTTGTCCTGATTCAAATAGTCACTTACAGGCCACTGCACTTGTACGTTATAAAATAAGGAAAATATGCCAGAGCAAAGCAGTTTCCAAAGTGAAAGAGTGTCATGATGTCTGGTCCCAAAATGCAGCTCCCTGGAGAAAGAGATGAAGATCACAAGACTTCACATAAGAATTACACCTGAACAAGCTCATTATATATTATAATGTGCAACAACTCCAAACCCAAAGAAACACAATCTGTGACGATATTTGAACAACGTCTGGTTGGTTATCATTTATTTACAAGCTGTGTTATCAGTACAGTTAACAGTTAAGTTAGCTCCCATTAGCATGGTCTACAATCCCGGTAGTCGCTGTACGCACGGTCTCCCGTCAGCTTAATAACGCTAGTCTTGAGGATCATTTAAACACAAAACTATAATTAATTAAAGTGGTATCTTGTGAACCCATACGGAAGCACCAATAATTTGGAATCTTACTGTGTCAGCACTTACCAAACGAAGCAGACAATCTCGCTGCGGTCCCGTTGAATGACAAACGGAAGTAAAGCTGGTTCTACGTTGATATGCCTCCGGAGTAACAACCACATACACCGTCCATGTGTTCCGCATGACGCTCTCTTCGGTTTATGGTAAAAAAAAAAAAAAAAAAGTGCAACGTAACTATAAAGTAATATAATACTTTACAGTGTATATAAGGTTTACCGAAAAATGCGAGTTGTCCTGGGTACATTGATGACTGGGTCATAATAGGAACTAGGCTGTTTGTGTATGACCAAAAAAACAAAAAGCTGGTCAATAAAGCCACAACACCACTGTAGAGTGTAAAAACTTCAGCATAATTCTTTGAAATATATAAAACATTTCTTAACTTATATCTTAACTAAGCATTTATAATGACTGTAATTTCTATAACCAATTTGAATTGAAGTGTTATATAAATATCAGAAATGATATATTTTATTGTCTTCATAAAACAGCAAGTTGTTAAACTGAGTGTGTCAGATGTCTAATGATTATAACAGCCATGGTATTTTCACAGTGCATTACTTTTAAAGAATGGCTGAGTAACAAGAGCCACAATAATTACTTGAATGTTCAACAATATTATTTTAAGAGTCACAGGTGAAGTAAATGATTTTTGAGTCATTGGGAGTACTCACAGTTTCAAAACTTGTTACTGGGTTTGTGCTTTTGTGTCCGGCCTTTTACAGCAGTAGAAACATTTCTGATGCCAAATAATACTATTACATTTGAAAAAGACCATTATCAGTACAACTAAAATACGATATTTCAGATACAACATAGACACAAATTGAAACAGACCTTACATTTCAGTAAACTTATAGATTCCTATGTCAAGGAGAATTTATGCATTTCAACCGTTTTTTAATTATTTTTAATTACTTTTAAACAAAAGTAAAACATCTGTTAAACATCACATACAGAACTTTTTTCATCTTTTTTTATCACAAAATATTTATTTTTAGTAAAGTTACAATTTAGTCAAATTACATCCTCAACCTCTTTGTGGTAATGTCCTCTGTCAGAATCTGCAGAGATATTCTAATTCTACAATTTCAGATGTAACAACAAGTATAATTAAAACAAAATGTATCAATGTGAGACAAAAAAATTTTATTTACCTAAAGACAAAACATGCATTAATTTTTAGCAGGCAAAGGCTTCATAACATTAACTTCCCAACTACTTATGTAGATGACAACACAGATGAGTATCAACATTAACAACCCATGGTGGTTACTCCAGTTGTATTGAGTAAATTATAATTTAGTTGAGTAAATTTCAATTTAATTGTATTAATGTTGTGTTTAGTCTGTGTATATTATGTATTTGAGGCAGACGAAGTTTCTTCTTTCTGTGCAGTCTCTGGCAATCCAGCTATCTGTGTCATATTTTGACAGTGTCCCACAGTGCTCGTGTTGAGAAGGACAATCTGGGAGCATCAATTCATCGTCCAGCTCCTGACCATTGATCCACCACCACTGTCCTCCTAGGAAGCGAAGTCCCGTCCAAATCTGAGAGATTGAGATACATTGTTTTTATATACCTTCCACTTGCATATTTGAGCAGGTTGTAGATAATAAGGTTTTTGAAGATATCCCCTCAAATCTATGGAATTTTTTATATAATATAAAATAAATGAGTCAATTTATTTATTATATATTTTGCCAACCTTTTTTATGACCTAATTCTATGTTAAACAATAAATTTATATTTAACATAGTTGCAACAAACCAAGCATTTAATTAAAGAAACATTTTTAGAAAAATGTATTGCCAATTTGAGTTTTCTAGATTAGACAGAATAAAACTTGTCCACTTTTTATGTTTTTAGATTACTGTACCAGCATCCAATAGACAGGGTCAACATGTGACAAAGGTTGGCACCATATATCACATATCTTCTGACCTTCTGACCTTAATTAATTTCAACACAGTGAAATCAAAAATTCTGTTTATATTGTGTAACCCCCACCCCTCATCACTCCTGCACATTCTCCAACCTCATCAGTTGTGGCTGTGTAGATCCGGTCTCTGACGTAGCTGTAGTCATACAAGTGTTGCAGAGTAAGGAGCTGGTGCCGGTAAATGCAGGGGCCTGAGGCATCATGGCATGGTGTTGTCAAATCCTTGCAGTGTCTCAGGGCCTCCTCCCATGTCTTGTTCTCCTTCACCAAGACCAGGTTGTCGTCATAGCAGACAAACTTATACTGACTGGAACACACGTTGCTGTACCACTTTTGATTTGAAGTTTTAAAATAAACACAGTCTGGGGAGACGGGATGTCCTTGTGCCCAGTTACTGTAGGTGAGTGGCTGATCTCCAATCCATTTCCAGTTCATGTCAGTTTCTCGGTACAGCCCAATCCAGCCAGAATACTGACAACTATCATAGTTTTTGCTGGTGATGGTGGCTAGGTTACTATTCAGTGCCTGGCAGTACAGAAAAGCTTCGTACCATGTTGAGCTAAACTGGTGATAGACAGGTCTGGACCCTTGTGAGCAATATACATTATGTGAATCTGAACATGAGTCACTATACCACAACTGATCACTTTTTATTACTGCACAGAGATTGTTCTGCTGTCCGTTGGCCCAGTATGTGCTTTGTGAAATGTCATCTCCTGAGATGCCTATTCCAGTTCTGAAAAAAGCAAATGAAAGGGTATCTGACTGACTTAGCTACTTCATTTTACCTTGTTTATATTTCTAGTTAATGAAATTAGCATAAAAATCATTCCAAACTGGATACTCACTTAAGATTTATCCATTGCCAGACTGTGCTGTTCTTGGGGTCTCTGTGTAGGCCAATCCAGATTTGTTCAACTCCTTGTTGCACCAACCAAGAAGTCACCCAGGGTTCAACCATTGCATTCAAAGTAATCAAGTCAATGTAATTGTCCTGACAGTAATTTCTTGCATCTGCCCAGTTCATCCTTTCAGATGGACAGAAGAAGTTTCTTTTTATGATAGCAGCCTCCACACAAACAGCAATGATTAGCATAAAGGATACTGTGCTACTCTTATTCTCCATGACTTTTCCAATTTTTCCATCAAGTTACGGATGTGCCATTTAGCAGAAACCCTATCAGGTGAGTCAGTGTGTGAGGTGGCCAGTGCCTCCTGAGGAGCTTTTACTCTGCTTTTATAGAAACTACAGTACGTGGTCACTCCCACATAGACACACCTCATCAGGACCAGCTGATATGAAGCACCTCTATGTACCTGGAGCTAGTCATGCTAGCAATTTTTGATTATATTAAATAAATGGCTAATAATACAACCACTCGAATTTATACACAGTTATTTGTTTGTTCTTTATCCCCACACAGGTTAATGCCTGCTAAACTGTAATAGAGGGGCACCTCTGGTAAATCTGTACTTGTATACAGTCCTATATTAAGATGGTTATGTAGATATGAGAAGCCTTATCAGTTGTAATGCAGATTAAATTGAATATTTTATTATTCTGTAAAATCATATTATGGTTTTATCGTGGATTCAATTTTCAAACAGTAAGCAACAGATGAAAAAATGTGAACAAATAATAAAAAAGTGGAACCACATCAAGTGTGCAGTGAAAGCCTCCGTTCTTTTGCATCTGTAAATATAATTCAAAACACACACATTCAAAACTGTCCAGTCCGTGCTTGAGTGGGTAAATTAGGCTGCAGGCAAATGACTGGATTTGAATCTTCGTAGTCAAGAGGTACTATTGACCATGAACTTGTGCTTGCATCTGGTTACTCTGGTTTGTTCCATCCAATGGTAATCATTCACTGAAAAAATAAATTTGTGTAGAAACTTAATTAAACCTGCAATGTTAACAATAAAAACTTTTTTAGCTATTTTTATGGAGAGCTTATACCTTTACATAAATATAACAAGTTTTGAAGGTAATATACATTTGTTCATTAGACATTGCACTTTTTTTTACAAGACACATTTACATAATCTCCAAAATTAGGTTTACTGACAGCAGGAGGTTAATTTAGTGTAGGGTCATTAGGGAAATGTCCCTAAGGTACCAATGTCAACTTATACTTCACTGATCTCAGGAAGAACAAACTTTATTCATCACTTCAAGCACATATACATTTGCACATACGTGTTACAATGAAGTTTGTCCTCTGCATTTACATTTACATTTACATTCAGTCATTTAACCCATCCCACTGGGGGGAACAGTGGGCTGCCTCCATCAGCGCCTGGGTTTCTTTCTCAGGGACACACCTGATGGGTATGCTGGGTATTTTTATGGGTAGGCTGGGGTTTTCCCACACTGGGATTTGATCCCTCTCCATGTGTATACCATCCAGCTGCTCTTACAGCTGCAAACAGTTGGTTTTACACTGGTGAGCTCAGTATTGTAGCACTAAGATCTGTGCAGAGTTGTAAGGTTTGCTTGTTCTGGTTATTAGTGTAGGTTAAAGCAAAAGATGGGACCAAAGGGAACTTGACTATAAACTGGCAACCCTTAACTGACTACAACCCTGTAAGATTGGTGAAACAAACATTAGAGGATATTGTATATGCATTTTTGAAATCACATCCTTGAGTGCAAAAGACCTGCAGCAAGACATAGTAGCAAAAATGTCTTGCTGCAGGTCAACTGTAGTACTAGACATATAAAAGTTATGGTGGACTAATTTAAAATGCATTAAAATAAATACACTTGGGTATCACATTGCTACTTTTACCATAAACATTGAAATGCAATGCACAGAAATAAAAACTTGCTGCTGCTCCTCCTTTGCTTTCACCCCTGCATGAGCCCTAGTGTCTCCCTGCCACATATTTGGATTAATAATTAAATAATTTCTTAATAATTTCTCTAATTGGTCAGGATCTCTTGAAAGGTTGAAGTGGTCATTGTTCGTTCTTAATTATTAATACATTTTAGGAACTGTCACAGATTTACTGTGATACTAAAGACATCTTTAAAAAAAATAATAATTGAATTTCACGTCATAATTCTGAGACACTCGCATAACGCGACGTACTAACTTTTTGAATCAACCGAGACTCCGTAGACCACGCGGGGTCGACGTACTCAAAATGGCGGCCTGCACTCAGGTTAAATGTGGCGGATGTTAATGCCATACGTTAACTTTGCCGCCATATTAGATCGGGCAAGATCAGCATGTATACAAATGCAAGTGAACGCGAGAGCTCCAGTTTTGTGAATAAAAGCATCATAACGTTTACATTTGTGAACCATTCTCAGCCATTGTTTTATATGAAAGGCTTGATTATTAATGTTGCACAAAAAAGCCTTTGTTTACAGTTACTGAATCTCGATAGTTTGGCTGCTAGAAACCATCTCAACTTGTAATTTAATAACTAAACTGTATTAAAGAGATTGTAGTTTAGGTGGAGGTGAAGATGAGATATGGAAGAACAGTCTTGGGAAAAACTGCTCATAAACTGATCACAGCGGTATGTCAAAACTCTAATTTAATTATTATTTAACTATCGATGGATGGATATATAGTCAACCATGGTTGAAGTGGATGCCGGTGCAGTACGTTCATTAAACCAGCAGGTGGCATTCATGAGTTAGTTAAAAAAAAAAACTCTCAAAGATTTATTTATTTATTTAAGCACATCCTGTTAAAGAGGAAGAAGTAAAGAAATATGACCAAGGCACAGAAGACACGAAACATTTGTTATATGTTGAGTGCAGGCTTCATTCTGATCAAGTCTTGCTGCTGTACCACAGAAAACAAATGATTATCCAGATGCCTGAGGCCTGCACTGAAAATGTCAGGAGTAAGAAGTTATTTGGTCCTATCTTAAGTTAAAGTTTAGAAAACAAATGCCCCCTCTGAAAGTTATACTATTGTTTCCCTATGAATTGATGCATTCATGTGTAATTAATGTTTAATAGTATCAGAGGAGTTCATTTCAACTATTTTAAATGTTAACAGGTTATCTTATTAAACAGGATTTTTTTTTAAGTCTAGTATCAACTACTATATAAGTTGTCAAATAAGTGAGTAAATGTACCTAAGTAGAATATGCATTCAGCACAGATCAAGAGGTGTTCATATAAGCAAAAAAACTTTTGCAAATCTGGCACACAATCCTACTGTCGTTACTAACCAGTTTCTTGTGCCTTGCCACCACAAAGTCCTGATTTACTTGAGAAAAATATGCATATATATTTAAGTCAATAAACTTTTACAGATGCTTTTATTTGTAGCAAACATTAAATACTGTAGGTGCCTCTTGTTCTTCCCCATTTCTTCACAATATTTATTTAAGTTACCACAGATGAAGAACAAAATAAATTAAAATGGAATAAGTGACAGTGTGAACAAATGACAATAATCAAACAAGACAGCCTGATGTTTTTTAAGTTTTATTTCTTTGTCTCATTACTCTTTAGTGGGATTACAGTAGCTCTGTCTCTCAGCTTCCTTCTTTCACTGATAATTACACTTTTAAAACACACCAACAGGGAGATGGATACAGTAATTAATTTAGTTTTGAGCAATAATGACACATCTAATGGAAAATCCAAAGGGAAGTGGAAAGGGGCACACAGACACGAATACTGCCACTGACCTATCTTTTCGTCATTAAAGGAAAAACAGAAAAAACACTCAAAACACTCAACACATAGCTGCTGCTGCCTACTGTACATACACTGTAGTAGAGCTAGGCTGTGTGATGCTATGACTTGGCTGTGGGTGGGGCTTATGTGTAAAAGATAAGAGAGAATGTGGGAAGATGGTTAGGGTGGTCCCTTTCCTGATGTCCCTTATGACCAGGAAGCGCCTACTCCTTGGAGTGCATATGCAGCAGCAGGTCAGCGACACGGTGGCTGTAGCCAAACTCATTGTCATACCTGCAGAAAAGAGGAATTAAATGATCAGTTTTGAAAAAATATAGCAGTTAGTCTTTAGGTTATTAACATTTTGCTGTTTTATTTAGGGACTAAACAATACAGCTGCAAACTAACCAGGAAATAAGCTTGACAAAGTTGTCATTGAGGGAGATGCCAGCACCAGCATCGAAGATGGAAGAGTGGGTGTCACCGACAAAGTCAGAGGACACCACCTGCAAAACACAAATTATTAAGATATTGTCTAGTCAGCCATATTTTACTTGAATTATTTTGTTATTTTCTAAGAAAACAAGTATAAATGTCATATGGATTTACATATGGATTTATCTATACACCTAAAATGAATAGCACATACCCATGCCTGAACCCATTTTCACCCCACCGAGTTACAATGTATGTGTTACCTGGTCTTCAGTGTAACCCAGCACTCCCTTCATGGGCCCATGTGCAGCCTTCTTGACGGCTTCCTTAATCTCAGCATAAGATGCAGACTTGGTAAGGCGGCATGTCAGGTCAACCACTGACACATCAGACACTGGCACCCTGAATGCCATGCCTGTAAGCTTACTGGAACGGAAAAAAGAGAGACGGGGGGGCTTCTTTAATCTTTCTTCCTTTTCACATTTAGCAGGTGCAGCTGATGCACATTAGGCTGATAGCAAATGTGTTTGTCCTAACCCGTTGAGTTCTGGGATGACTTTGCCCACTGCCTTTGCAGCACCAGTGGAAGCTGGAATGATGTTCTGGTGAGCACCACGGCCATCACGCCAGGCCTTGGCACTGGGACCATCCACTGTCTTTTGGGTGGCAGTATATGCATGGACTGTGGTCTACAGAGGAGAGTCTCATATTAAATGCATGAAATGTACAATGTCTTATATCAATTAAGCTAATAATAAACACATACATTTTCTAACATACATAGATAATACAATAAATAATATGATTTACCATAAGAGCCTCCTCAATGCCAAAGTTATCATGAATGACTTTGGCGAGGGGGGCCAGGCAGTTGGTGGTGCAGGAGGCATTGCTATTAATAGAAAGACAGAAATATCACTACCAGACTCTACTAGATTCAGTTCAGTTGTAATTACTCCATGTTAAATAAAAACTGTACTATTTGAATGCACGTCTAAAACTTAACGTGTGTTACCTGACGATGGTCATGGAGGAGGGGTCATATTTGTCCTCATTAACTCCCATGACAAACATTGGAGCATCAGGTGAGGGGGCGGACACAACCACACGCTGAGCGCCACCCTGGAGGTGAGACTAATGGGTAGACAGAGGGGAGGAGAGTGCATATTAAAAATCATTCAGTATTGCATTTATCAGTGTAAATGTACATGCATCTGCGTATTTGTGTACATACAGAGGCCTTCTCCACACTGAGGAAGACTCCAGTGGACTCAACAACGTATTTAGCTCCAACACTGCCCCAAGGGATCTCTGCTGGCTTCATACTACAGAGTTAAAGAAACAATACAGTCAAACATGATCCCTGCTGTTCATTTTTACTAGTAAACTTAGAGAACAAGGTCAATTTACAGAGAGACAGTAAAGTACAAACAAAGACATAGAAACAGACATAGAGCAAGTTTCATAAATTGAGAGAGAAATGAGCCATAGTTTTGGGAGACAGTATATCCCGTGGTGTTATGTTACTTTTTGCAACCTTTTTGGAATAATTGTATTCTAAAAATGTATAGTAAGTATATATTCACATGTGGGATGTAAAGATTAGGTGCCTTGCCAAAAAATAATGATGTGTAGAGCTTTGAAACAGGAATGCTTCTTCCATGGGCCTCTGTTTTGTTGATATTGCCTTTTGAAGAGAGGCACCCGTTCTTCAATAGGCTAAAACAACAGCTGGTGCTAGGGCTAGGCAATGTTTTCTTTTGGTTTTATGAACTCAAGAACTGCACTTATTCAAAAATGTCTTTATTTATTAAATCTATCTGCTGTTCTATAATAAATTGTCATATGTGGAATATCCATAAAAAGAAAATACCACAAACAAGGCTGTACTTTTTACATATTGCAAACACTGAAACAATGACTAGATGCCGCTGTGAAACAACACCAAAACATGCTAGTCTGAAGAAGTTGTATTCTGGGCTCTGAACTCACTGTCGCTAAAGTGCCAGTACTTCTAGATGTTTTTTTTTTAAATGACAAATTGGTTTGCTAGATAGCCCGGCCTTTACTGGTAAAGTGGGTGTAGGTGTAGCTGTAGCAGTGTCGCCCAAGCCAGCGAAAAGCCTTATGCAATTATCAGAAACAGATTCAGAATATCAAATGCCTTTCTCAAACTGTTACCCTGTCGCCACTTACCACTGGAAGACAGAAATGGCATTGCCATCGACAAAAAGCTTGCCATCCTCGTGTTTGACAGTACCAGAGTAACGGCCGTGGGTAGAGTCATACTTAAACATGTAGACCTAGGAGGCAGGAGTAAATGATGCAATTACAAAATAATTACAGAACGTGAAACATGTTAAAACTTAGTGAGCAACAGCCAAAATCCTCTTAAATAGTTGGTTTAATTTAAAGTATGGGTATAGATAATAGTTTACAATAGATACAGCAGGTTATAAAACCTTTTTTCTTACCATGTAGTGCAAGTCAATGAAGGGGTCATTGATGGCCACAACCTTGATGCCCTTCTGAAGGCAAGCCCTCAAAACCAGACGGCCAATACGACCGAAGCTGCAGATGGAGGTAAGGGGAAGGACAGAGAGTCACATTCACACAGAGTTCTAATAACTGTTTGCGGAAAATGGTGGGAAACTTCCTCAGGATGTCAAATCTCTTTTGGGACCTAGCATGAACCTTCTCAAAACCTCACACAGTGATGCCTCTCTGACCAAGCCCTTTCATCATTTGACTCAATAGTAAGAAATCTTGAGTTCTTACAAGTTTTAATGATTGCTGCTTCACTGCCTTTAAGTTGTCATTAAACAGGCCTTTAACCTTTATAGTAAAGAATGGTTGGTCATGGAGCTGTAGTTTGTCAGATTAGTTTAGAATATTGCCAGAAATAAAGTGAACATGTTAGATAGAAAACTTAAAATGGAAGAATGGGCCTCTAACATCCAATCAAACTAAACTACAGCTTTTACTGTGCCATTACCATTTATGGTACTGTTCTGAATCCCAATTGCACATGGTGCACTCTCTCACATAAAAAAATCTGAATGCTGTACAGTGGATTTTAATAAATTATTCCACCTATGGACCAAAGCCCTTTTAATAATTAGTAACTACTCACTAGAATAACGTTGTTGATATATTATTGTGAAACGTCAATTCACAAAATCTATTTTATGAGCATCCAGTACTAATCAATGTAAAATCAACCACAACCCCAGTGTTAACAAAAATTTGGAAGTTTGTTTTCAACTCACCCATTGATTCCAACACAGAGATCTGCCATGGTTGCTGCTGCTTAGGGGGTGTGGAGTTATCTGGAGAGAAAAAACAAAGTCCATCAGTTACGAGCACTACAACTAAATGAATAATATTGCATTAAATGCATTAGTAATTTCATCTACCAGGCAATAGACTGGTGTTCTTATGATAGCAGTGCCAATAATGTGTCAGCAAATTCCCTCTCTTCTTTGTCACTTAATATAAACATCAGATGGTAGGCAAGAAAATAAGTGTCATGCTTATATAGTATAATATGAAAACATCCTGTGATGCAAAGGAAAGAGTTGAAGGACAAGATTTTTTTTTTTATCCTCAGTCACGGCAAAATACAGGCTGTACAAAGTCAGGTTTTATGTGCATCCGCTGCAGGGGTAGGGAGCTGTTACATCATGCAGCGACATGTTTATCAAACAATGGAATATGAAGGGGGAGACCGTGGCAGGTATGTAAGCCAACAAACAGAAACTTGTCCACTGGCTGAATGCAGAGGAAGCCTGGCCTTGACTCAACTATGGGACCTCCTTTCTCCTTTGATTTCCACTCCTTTCACACTATAAGTCCAAATCTAGATCCAGTCATGGGACCTTTCATTTGGTTTGGAAAAATTACATCAAATCACTTTGATGCATTACAACATTAGTTTCAGCACCACCAGTTGCTAACATGTTTGTGTCGATGTGAGACAAGTGCCTGCAGAGTAGTAAGGACGACACAGATTGTCCTTGAACCTGGCTGGCTGTCATTTTAAACTACTGTAATCTCCTAATCTGTTGTGGGAGTGTGTGTGTGTCAGTAGAGAACAGGCTGTTAGTCAGGTGAAATGCATTGTGGGAGCACTTTTAATACAGTAAAGTTGCATCCAGATTACATTATCTCTTTCACATTCCACCACAAAAATTCTAGCATGGTACGTGATGGCCCGGAATATTTTTTAACAGATTTGTCATTGCTCATAAAGAGATGCTCTCTACTCCTGGGACTGTAATACTATTTCCTGCAGTCAGTCAACAGTTACAAAAGTCTCCCACAATGTCATCTGTAGTATATGCTGTAACATATTCTCAGTCTGGACCTATTCCTGTCTTTGCAAGGCAAGGCAACCATTTTGTGTTCTGTTGCTAGCATCAATAAAACAAGGTCACAGAGAAAGAGAGAGAGAGAGAGAGGGAGAGGGAATGAGAGAGAGATTGCATACAATATACAGCACCAACAAGCTGTTCTCACATTTCCTTCATCCCCTATCTGCTGGGCTCCCACCATTAACTACTGTGCATTGAAAAAACCTTAGCTCTTTCCTATCTTTTTAAACTCTCACGCAAACTTCCCAGTTTGTGTCACTCCTTGACTTTCTGGCTCTCTTTATTACCACCTCATTTTTTCTCAAGCAGGGTCATTGCCCAGGTTTCCACCATACAATGCTTCTTTTCAGACCAGTTTGCCAATTTGTTTTTTAAACCAGATGGAAAACGCGGTTAGAGAAAGACCAGTGTTATCCGATGGGAAGACTTCACTAAGTCGTAATTGCTTCTGGTAGGTATTGAAAACTTTAGATGTTTGTGTTACAGTCTGCTTGTCTGTACTTGGTGTCACCTCCTCTCACGTCGTTTACTGTCAAATCAAATTGGAGAAGGAGGAAGAGTTACAATGGCCACCGATTGTTCTGAAAGAATAGTACATATGTAACACTTACTGGTTTCCTGTATTTACTGTAACTGGCATTAGAGCTATAGTTTGAAACCTTTTGTTATATACAACAACAATATAAAAGGACCATGTTTGTATTTCGAATATATTGCTGTCTGCAGCTGTAATGAATAAATAGAACCAAAATTCTAGTACTTCATTGTGTCAACACAACTTCCAGTCTGAGTTTTAGTTGCAAGTTCTCAAGCAGTAGGAAAAAAATCAATTCCATAGCCAGCAGCTCAGCCCACTTCCCCACTCAGTCCTGCCCCTTAGACTGTGGACCAATCAGCTCTGATGTGGTGTTCCGCACACACCCTGTGACGGCGCTCTCGTGTTCCAGCTATGAGAGGCAGTACTGTGTAGAGCAGAGAGGTGCAAACGTGCTATTTACCGTAACTAGCAATCTGCTGAAACTCATTAAAAACAAGAGGCAGACAGATGGGCAGACACATAAAGTGTAGCCCCATTCATTCAACAGTTTTCTAACCATTTATTGGCAATTACAAATTTAACACATTGTGCTTTTGGGATGACAATCAAGGGATGTCTGGCTGTAGGAGTTAAAACATAAAGCATATTTTTGTGGTGCAACCTCCTGCCTAGCAAGAAGAACTGAGAAGCCAAAGAAGAGCCGTTTGTTCCAAAAGAGTAGGAAAGAAAATCTGGTCTGTCCATTTCTTCATTCAAATTTCCTACATTTGTTTCCACATCTCTTTTACCTCTGTGCATGCTAAATCTTACAAAATCTGTGCATTCTCTATTTCCTCAGTCTGAAATCAAATTGTTAGTCCATTTCATGTATGGTGCAATCCTCTCCTCTCCTCACTGGTTAGACAAAAATAAGAAACGGTCAGTCAGAGGCCCTAGTAGTTTCCAGTCCTGCTTTAATAGAAATTAGACACAGTTACAAATGTAACTCCTCAATTAATTACTCTTTATGTCTCTGTCACTCTATTTATCACAGCACCTCTTAATTTTCCTAATTTGATCACTTTGGGTCAGTCCTCTCTCATGTTTTTTTGCTTTAACATATTCTCTACATTATTCTCATTAGTCTTCCTCACTTGTTTGACTTATTGGTTCTCCCATCCCATTTTCCCCAACACCCAAACTAATCATTAAAATTCACCCCCACTCCATCCACTCTTTGCCCTTCTAGCCACCATAATTGAGCACAACCCTGCCCTTCCTCTGAGCTACAACCTATTTTCCTCATACAAACGCAGAAACCTTTTCCATAAAAAACACGGACAAAGGTCTGCATTATGCATTTATGCATAAACACAGCCCAGAGCTCTGTAAGTTTGGGTCAGCAGGAAGATGTCAAATATCCTTCACAAGGCACTGGTCCTGGCCTCCCCTACTCTCAGCTCTGAAACAATAAGACTTTATAACAAGAGCAAAGCAAAACTGCTTCCTTGCACAAGTAGGTGTGTTCTATGTCCCACTTTTGGATGTGCCTCTCTTACAGTGTGGGTTGTTGGGTTTATTGCCTCAAATTGGGCGACAGTTAGACACAGAGTGCTGAGTCACTGAGTTCCTTCTCCCTTACACACATCCTGGGCAAAATGGCTGGTGACTAAGTTAGGTGCAGAGAACAATCAGGAGAGACACTCATACTAACCTCAACTTAGAAACAACCATGCTTCTTTTAAACCTGCCTCACTTTAGAATAAAAGTAATAAATAAAAGACACATAACAATAAAGAAGGGTGAATGACCATGTTATCTTAAGCTTGTAAGTTAATTACTCCCAGGAATATGCAATGTCTTCTGTGGAAAAGCAAAATCTCCCTAATAACTGTAGTCCTTGTTAGTTGGAATAATATGTTGTGTGTTGGTTTATGTGTTGGTTGTCTCTGGACAATCCTATTGGCTAATAGTTCACTAAGCAAAGGAGTCATACAGTCAGATATTAAACTTGACAAACTATGTTAAAAATTCATATGCATTACATGCAATAGGCTAAATATTTATGTATTGAAAATTACCAATATAACAATGATGGGGCTTAGAAAAGGCATATTTTAGCTTATAATGATGCCTACAATGAAAATCATTTTTTTATTAGTGAAAGAGAGAGGGGCTTAGTCCCTCAGAAGTATGAGTGCCTAACCTCATGCTGTTTTGCAATTCATTCCATTACTAAGCAGCATGCCCTTGTCAGGGTTATGGAATGAGTAATATGGCGTGGTGTAAGGTATGAAGAAGCCAGTCTCTCCTTTGATCTGCATGCACCAAATTTCCCTTAGAGGGTTTTTCTCCAATGGAACTAGTGAACAAATTTTACTTTTTGAAATGTAATAACCATTTTATTACATGCATAGTAAGTTAGGGGATGTTGAATAAGAAAAGCTTCTTCTAATTTAAATTACAAATGTTGTGACGATCTACTAGGTGGTTATAATCTTTTTTAATAAAACATATAGAAAAACTGCTGTCTTCTGGTGGACACAAAGACTGAGGATTTTCTTTCTAAGCTATGATCATAGGGCCTGATACCCCAGGAAAAGCACAGTACTTAACATCTGTCCAGTGGTTTAAAACCTTTTATTAATAACCTCCAGAACTTGAACTATGAGAATTTATTTAGAAAACCTTATTTTTGCATGGATTACCAATCTCAATAGAGCTCCAATTTAACCAGCATCACACCATCAGCTTTGGGCCTTCTATGACCTTCCTCAGCTAGAGTAATGACCTTCAGCAGTGATACAAGGCCAGACGTTACTGCATCTGCATGTACCACACCTACACAAAATCAATCAAAGTAACTGCAAGCAAACACTGATGCCGCGACTAATGGCTGTGTGTTTTTAGTTGTGTCCTTTTAAATTATACTAAATGCTAGGAGATAATATAGCAAATTATTATTATACATACATTATTTTTTTACAGCATTGTGTGGCATCCAGGCTTTGATATATCGAATCTTACACACCCATTCTTGTTTGTGCTTCCCCGTTTTGTGCACTACCTATGTAACGTCAGCTTCTACACACGCAGGCCTCTTTGCAAACCGCATCAACAAGTCAGTCGAGTCTGGAATCAAACTGCGGCAGAATCATGCGACACTACGCCACCTCGCTGCCCTTCAAACGATCCGGGGTTTTTTCAGGGAGCCTTTTTTCATCTTTCGATATGACTTAAAGCCAACGTTATTCATTTGTCCCGTTTCGTTTCTTGCATCAGGACAGTCCGTTCTTGCCATTCAGACTTCATCATCAAGACCAGAGGAGGCACGTACGTCTCCTCTTTAACGTTGACGTTACTCATTCAGCTCCTGATGCTCGCAGCATGAATGCATCCGCAGTAATTCGGACAGATTTGCCTGTAATCATATTTCGACTCTATCTAAACTAAAAGAAGCTGTTATTACGCGGTCTATTGCAACAAGCGTGGTAAAATGTATTACTGTATTAGGTTACATAACATGGAGACTAATCCACTTCCGCAAAGATGCAGCACAGGGAGCTCCCAATGTCACGTCACGCGCTCGGCCAAGTCGTTTTCACATAAATGAATTTTAAGCTAAATTAAGCAAAAGAAAACCCACAATTTATACATGCAGATTTTCTTCGCAATAACGCACAACTCCTAGCCTTTCAATACATCGGCGACTCTACGCATTTCCGAGGTTGAAATATTTTGGATTTGTGACGGACTTCAAGGCCACGGCTGCATCCGCTCCCATCCTCGTTTCTCGCTTCCTGTTCCATTTCAGCGTGCACCGAATAAATCCTCCTGACAACGCGTTCACCTAACGCGACTTTGCTCTAACACTGGCATTTTAAAATGGTATGCGAATAAAATAAAGATTTCAGCGTGAGTTAAGTAATACGAAATTCACCTAACTGGCTATAAATAAATATCACTGGCTGCCGCAGGTCGTTCACACACTTTTATAATGTGGTCTCTTTGAAAACACGCTGATTATTCAACGGTGAATTGTCATTTAACCTAAAGTGAACTCAACGTTTGTTAACCACGATGACGCCTTTTTGCACCGACCGATATGCTAGCATGAACTTTACCATCAGTGATAGACTGAAACGCTTTTAATGGCGTCAGTTTGGACGATGGAGGTAAATTAAAAAAAAAGAAAGCTCGTCGTTACATGGACCTCGGCGCTCTCAATGGATTGTGGCGTCTTACCTCACGGATGATGCTGCTTGAGCCTGTGTGCGCAATCCCCGGTACCGCCTTCCGTTTTTATACTCGACACGTGCCTCGGCGAGCCTGGTCGCCCTGACGACGTGACGTCACGCCATCCTTTGCTGCCGGCAGAGTCCATTATGAACGAGGGACTAGTCACGGTCTCTTTACGGATGCCACAGTTACGTTGATCTGGTTCAATGCCATAGCCACACAGCTATATTACAATGTTGTGTTGATGATGAAAAATATTGTCCATCTGAAATACAGACAGACAGTCAGACAGACAGACAGGAGAGAGGTAGGGATACTGGCAGGATGCCAAAAAGTGGGGAGGAATGATGAAGCATTTTATGCCATTGCCTTTGGACACGTGGGTATGAAGAAGCATCGGGCCAACACAGTGTGATCAGAGTACACATGCTGGGGACATCATCATCATCATCATCATCAGCAGCAGCAGCAGCAGCAGTAAATCTTAAGAGTCAGAATTCTGTCACAGTGGTCATGTACTTGGTAGGAGCTGCACGCTCTATACAAACACATGGGCCCTGTTGTGCACTGATGTGTGAAGGAATGCTGATTGGACTGTCTTCAGTGTGTATGTATGTGTGTGTGTGTGTGTGTGTGTGTATAGGGAGGAATGGAGCGCTCTTATGTAAGGAGCCATGAATCTAACATGTCGTGTCTCCATGGAGACAAGCTGTGGCCCTGCTAACCTGGGGTTTATTAATTCTATGCTTTACAAGTCTTGAAAATACTTGTAAAAATAAAAACACTCTTTTATTACGATTAATTTTTGTAATGATATCGTCTCCTCGTGTCAGTAAGGACTATAAAGCCTACGTGAGAGATGATGCGTAGTCTTTCACTGGAAATCATGCCGAAACCCTCGCTGACCTACATGTCCCCGCCCACCGCACATCCCCTCACATTTCCGGCATTTCGTCATCTCTGAGTTGCGTTGTATTTCCGCATTGTAAAGCAAGATTGGTTGGATTCGTAGTTGCGCAAAAGGTGAAGGGAAGTTAAGCTCGAGAGATCGCTCAGATGAATGATTTTTTTTTCAATTCTGTCTTTTTATTTGTAGTCGTAGTGTTACCATCTATCTGCTTTGTACTTTCAGTAGCTGAGTATATATAAAATGCGTATTATCCTCAAACTGAGTGGACATATTTGTGCATTTGTGTGAACATCTTTCTGTTGTAGCACCGCCCCGGATCCACTCACGGTCACTAACTAAACTGTGGCGCCATCTTCTGGACACATTCTGCATGCAGATAATGCTGTGCATCCTCTCTCAGATTGATTTCAGATAACTGAAATAAATAATCAATCTATGTGCAAAATCTTTAAAAGACGTTTTGTGCCTTGACATAAATAGATTTTTCTGTTGGATGTTAGCAGAGCGTAAACAATGAGGTTTTACTATGGCCTTTTGCCGAACCTTTTTAAGTAGAACATCTATGTTTGTGGAGCTCAGTGCAGTGGAAAGAAGTTATTAAAAAGAAATACTGTCAGGTGTTTAGATTGGCAGAGACTGTAAGTTTTTCTCGCAGTAAACGCTGAACTATCATTATGTTTGGTCTGAGCTTGGCATTGGTCTCACCACCTTATGTGGCCCTGCTGGAGGAGCCAGAAGGACAGGCACAGGAAGTGCTGTGTGTCTGTTGATGAAACACATTTCTCTAAATAGATGAAGCATTTTCAAAGGATTTGGTGTCATAAAAGGCATTTAAATAATTAATCTATTTATTTAAATGTTATTATAACACTGTGATATGGTGGGATAAACATGAGTAAATACTTTTTGCTCAGTTTGTGTTGTTTGCACCAGGTGGCGTACTTGCCTTTTTACATTCACACGGTTCTTTGGTGCAGTATTAATCAGAGGTGGTGTTGGTGTCCATTCTCTGTCAAAGGAATCTAATTCTGCACTAATAGCAAGTTTTAGAATTCCTAAATATCAAAAATAAAACAGTGTCTAATAAATGAATAAAACATATATAATTATTTATTTGATTGATGTATGTGTTATAATATAAATAGCAACAGCAGATATACTCTACACAAGGACTTGCTGTGTTTTTGTTATTTTGGATCAAGGTGATAAAAAAAAACTTCATCTTGCTTTCTATAGCTTTAGTGTAGGGTGTAAATAAACATTCATGCTTTGAAGCTTTCCACTGACTTCCCTATATTAAAAAGTCTTAAAATACTTGTAAAACTCCTCCAGATGACTTGGGTCACCTGGAGCAGTTGTTCAGGTTATGTCATTGGGAGAAGCTCTGGTAAAGCAGGTACAACATGATTACATTATATTACAAGTCCATAGTGTAAGTAACACGATGGCATAAACCAAACTATAGGTTCCTCCAAATGATGTCATCAGGAGGCATCTGTCAGCCAGAAGTAGTGATATATAAAAGGAATTTTAAAAGCATTCATTTATATATACTACTCAAAGTAGACCCAAAAGACGCAAGTTTGATATCAGTAAAGGTGACCTTTAATATACAAAAACAGCCTGCACGCTAAACCAAAGGAATTGGACCGTTTTGTGGGACCCTAATACCAAAGCTTGGTAAATCATTTTGCAGACATTATGTAGTTTATTTATTGATCAGCTTAAGAGCAGATCAAGAGAAACCTTTATAAAATAAGTAGTATCTAGATCGTGATGTAGTGTGGCTGTCACAAAGTCAGCTTTTCTTAGATAGTTTTCATCCTGTCTTTACTCTACACATCACATATCTTATATCTGAAACAGAAAGCACCTGTGCAGCAGAGGAAAGTATTTATTGATATTTAAACTTCCTTAAATAAACTGTCAGCTGAAGTGAGCCACTAGCCAAATGACAAATCTTTCATATACACCTCCTACCACTACTTAACAGGAAATTTAGGTCTGAGCAGAGGTGTGTGGGTGTGTATGTGTGTGTGTGTGTGTGTGTGTGGATATGAACATATGAAGAATTCAGGCCTTTCTTCATACACATCCCTGAAAAAACAAACCATTTGTCATTACAATTCAAACTTTTTAAATAATTTCCACATGTTCCAGTTATGTCAAGGTTTTAATAGTCAAAGCATTATCCTTAATTTTCACGTTTGCATTACTTCCTACCCATTTGATTATTTCTAATACAGTTTTTTTCTATTCATTCTCAACCCCCTGAAGGTGATTTAAGACGACCCTAATGCCGTGAGTGTGAACAGTTCAACACACTGAGCCCATGGTACCATTAAAACAACCTCCTGACCCCCTTCAGGCATAGAGCTGGCCCTCTCTGATAATATTTTCATAGGTTGTGAATTATAAGTGTTTAAAGGGGCACTAATCGCAGTGCTACACACATGCCAAGAACTGCTTAGCATCAGTCAACCACAAAGTCTGGATAGAGGGCCGAAAGGACCAGGTTTTAGCCAAAGTTAAAACATTCATTATAACAATTATTTTTTATGGCATATCTGCTTTTTAGGAAAGTATATAATGGAAAAGTGGGGATGAAATAAAGCAAAGCCTTTTTTAGTCTGATTTAAAATTTGAAGATATGTTTCCAGAACTTTCCAAACTTGCTGATCGAAAAAAAGGTGGAAGGCTGAGTCAGCCAAAAGGTGAGGAGGCTGCCTGAAAGCAGAAGGACCTTAGCTCAAACTCATGATTCTCCTGTCTGAAACAGGCCATACAGGAACAGAACAGCATCAAAATTGACTTTTTGAATAGTGTTTAGCTCTGTCGAGCTACATAGGCCAACAGGATGAGACAGTAGAAGTGTGCATCTTTTCAAAATGCACGTGAATTATGCAAAATATAAGAAATATGTGTATAACAAAATACACAGAACCCATTGATGAGTTAATCTATCTTATCCTAACTCCATGTCTCTTTAGTCCAGTAGCTCTTTCTTGCCAGCCTCTCCCACCCTGCTGTATTTTTTTGGCCTGGCACTGAGGGAGTGGAAGTGTCACCTCATCACAGCAGGGTTTTGTTCTCCTTAGAGGCTGCACTAGGATGTCTGTTAATGTGATCTGAAATCTTCAACCTGGATCTGGCAGCATCCTACAAACACTGCTGGCTATGAAACTACTCTGTGAAGCCCAACATGTTTCAGTGCCAGGTTTAACCTTTCCTTACTTTGGCTGAAACCAGACAAGGTGTTGTGCAATAAAGCTGTTCTCAAATTCCAGTGAGCTGACACAGAGATGGATTTGATGTTTGAATTGAAAAAAAAAAAAAACACTTGAATGTCTATCAGTTTCAAAATGCTGCGACCAAACTTTAATGAAACAAGTATAACAAAAAGGATTTTACAAAAGTCTTGGGGAGGGCCCTTTGTATAAGATGGTTTGGTTGGGGTTAAATAGGATTTTTGTGGCACGAAGCTATATTAGTCATTACTTGCATAACATACTCAAATGTGCAATGAACATTTGGTGGCTGGACTGCAATGTCTTGCATTTTTATTGAGATGCAAATAATTAAAATGTTTCAAAAATTGCAGAAGTTGACCATACACATAATGCTTTACATGCCTTTAAGTCTTGTAACTCCACATCCTTGCATCTTTATCCTTCCCCACTATTTCAAGTTCTTTAGTTTTTCTATTTCAGATCTTTCAGCTCTTGTTTGCTTTTTCTCAAGAATTTCTGTGTCCTTTTATTTTTTTCACAAGAAATTACATAATTTTCTGTGTGGTTAACTGAGCAGTAGCTCACTTTTCTGTGTAAAACATGGCCTTTATTTAAATGCTTATGCAGCATCTAACTAGTTTTCCAGCTGGGCAGGTAATGTGCTTACACAGTGTTTATGTTTAGTGTTTTTGTGAGTGTGCGTGTTTTTCACCAGTTATTGTGGTTTGAAATGAGCACAAGTGCAGAATCTCAGTAATCGTTTGGGTGAATGTCAAGGGTAAGATTTATGGAAGGAAGCAAGTCAGTGGAATGTCCTTACAAATGCATGTGTGTGTGTGTAAGACAGAAATGTGATGACTTGGTGTGTGTGTAAGACGTGGTATGGCAAGGTTAAGATGACATTCTTGAGAGTAGAACACGTCTCGTCTCTTTTGCTCACCTTCTGTCAAAAACATCAGGTGGGCCTCTGGAGAGATGAGCAAACTTTCTTGGAGGAACAGAATGAGTAGAAAGACGGGCAAAGCGGACGTCACTGAAAGAACAAGTACTTAGAGATGAGCAAACTCTTACCAGAAATGACAATTTACAATTAGCTTAGCAGAACAGTAGCTTACAATGTCCAGTGAGTGGAATTAATGTTACTAACAAGACATGGTCAGGAGAAAAAAACATTTCTTATTTCATTGGAATTTAAAACCATTTAAAAGCGTACCATATTTTTTTCTTTAATTTATTTTTAAATTTTTTTATTGCAGGGTGTAATAAAACACTTTGTAGCATACAAAGTATCTAATTTAGGTCATTAATAATTTATTGTTACATTTTTTTCTGTTGTTCATTATAAATGTGAACAGCAGTTCAAGGACAAACGTTAAAAATACAGATGTCTTGTTTAAAACCATGTATCACACAGGCTGTTTTTTAATTTTATAATTTATACTGTCAGTGCAACTTATGTTATATTTTTTTCTTCTTTATTAAAAGAAGAAAAAAACATACTCAAACATACTCAAACATTCTGCATAAATCCTTAATGCAGTTTCCTAAATGGCTTGCATTTCTTTTTTTTATGTATTTTCCTTGAACTTGAAAATATTGTATGAAATAACATGTTTCATATGGAGAAGCATTCTTGTGTACAAATAAACTGGAAATAAACTCACAGTCATAGTAGTATATAAAAGTTTTTACAAGGATGAATATTAAAGAAAGCATTTATTACAACCCAGCCTCTAAGGATTTTTATTTGTTTTATTTCTAAGTAAAAAATGTATGGAAACTTAGTAAACTATATTGTAAAATCAAATTACATGTTACAGACTTAAATACATCTTTCAGAGAAAGAGCTCCATATGAACATAAAATACCAAGACCACACAGTTTTTTCCTGCTATGTACTGAGAAACAACGGCATCAGAACTTGTAAAAAACAAAACATATTGAATCTGTCAGTTTCCTTTTTTTTCTATACATGAGTGAAGTCCAGATGCATGTGTGAGATGAAATGGTTATCCAGAATCCAAATAGCAAAGTCATGTCCTTCCTCTTGAAAACTAATTTTCATATAATGCTACTAAAACTTTTATTTTGAATTGAAAAAATAAAAGGGAGGAGAAGAGTGATTAAAATACAAGTAGGATGAAATAATGAGGAACTCCACTGATTTAAAGTCTATTATTTTATTTAGATATGTAAAAAGTAATAAAAAAAGATAAATTATAAAATTCCACTTTCCCTAAAGCAGATAATGATTTTCACTGATGTACAGTGTTTGATTCCCCCCCGTTCTTTATATGGAAGCACGATTTGTCCATCTTAGTCTTAATTTATTCTACAGTACACTGAAACCCACACAACAAACTAGGAGCGGCTATCGTGTCTTCTTCCTGTCTACCCCGCTTGTCACAACACTGACAACATAAAAAAAAAATCTGTCTCTCTTACTTTTACTCCCTTTGAACTCTTGGCTATTTAACTCGTCTTTTCTTTGAAAATAAGATTCGACCTTAAACGTTTTAACACCTCGTCTTCACCATCTTCTCATCTCTGGCCTTCTTGCATCAACACCCACCATACACGCAGACAATGAGCAGACCATTTAGCTCTCTGCTTTTGTTCTCTCCTCATCTTTCCCTTTCTCTCGTCACTGTGGCATCTGCCACTTAGTAAATCACTAACTATTAGGAGTAGAAAACACATTGTCCAGCAGTTGGCCACCCATGGAACATGACTTTGTGTACTTTACCTGTTTTCCATGTCTCTCATCTTCGTCTTGCTCATTGTCCACCTCCTCTCTTATACTTTCTCCTGCCTGTTTATTTTTGTGTTACTGCCTTTCTTTGCCTGCTTTCCTCACACTTCATCTCTCTCAGCACTGGCCTCTGTGTCTCTCTCTGTCTCTGTATGCTGATGTCATGTGTTTGCTTTGGGCTGTGCTGCACTCTTTGACATATATATGGACCAAAACATGTAATAATGTTTGCCCAGACAGCTCCCTTAATTAGCTGTTCAACTGTCATAAATACAATTATTCACAGTTCGAAATTCTTAGGGAAAGGAACTGATGACTGGAAAAAAGACATAGCAAGATGCTTTAATATTATTTTTTTAAAGACATTCTTATTCCTTTGCAACTTCATAATTAGCTACAATACTACTTGTATTGTATGAAATCATCAACAAATTTAGACATTTGCTTCCCGCCCTTGGCATTGATTTCACCAAGTACTGAAACTTTACTGGGGAAATTGAACATCATTCTTCCAAAAAATATCCTCCAAATATCCTTTGGTGTTTTTGTTTTTGGTGATGCAAATTTTCTTCTACGCTTCCATGCGTTTGATCATAGCCTCGTGTAATGACAATGATTTTTTTTCAGTAAACCAGTGCAACACTGCTTTTCTAAAATGTGCATTCATTGTCTGAAAAAGAGATGTTTTTCTGTTTTTCCTTATGTATCACAACAATAAATAAGCATCACAGCCATAAAATGTACATTTTAAACCACATTTTCAGACTCTACTTACTGATGTTACTACCGCAGATATAAATTTACATGTGACTTTATGTTGTAAGCCCACCCAGTTGAGCTCTTTGGCGTGACTTATAATAAAATCTTTGTAACACAAGCTCATGGCATCTGTGCCACAATAACATATCCTCTTGCAAAGTCACTTTGATCTGTCTAAACTTTTCTCATTGGTTTGTCATTAATTTGTTACTCCAACAGTGCATTTGTACACTGAAAGATGCTTCTTCACTGCAGCTGCTGGGGCAAATCTTTGTTTGAGAGAAACTCGTTTTTCATAGGCAGCAGTATATTTGTCATGGTCCGTCCCCCTCCAATCATATTTAGACACACACTTCACCCCTCCTTAAAACACACCAATCTATCTGCTCCAGGATGATGGAATTTGACATTGTTGTATGTCAGTCCTTGACCAACTGTATAGATGTCTACCACTGAATGACCAACAATAACAAACCTTAAAATGTAAATTTGTTCCAGAAACTTATGTTATTTTGCGGCTGAGGGGATGGTAATTACTGGGGCCCTGCATTTAGCACCCTAGTGTGCAATTTGCACTGCTGCTCCCACAAAAGTAGGAAAAAGAAGAAATATATACATACATGTATATGTATATATAGGGGAGCTGGTGGTAGAGCATTAGGTGGGGATACAGAAGGCTGTGGGTTCAAATCCCACCCCACCAGTCGAGGCCCCACTCATCCACCCCAGGGCAAATGCAATAACTCCACTGAGAGAATGGGAGGGCTGTGACAGGAATGGAATCTAGCCTAAAAACACACGCCAAATTAACATGGCCACCCCTGAAGGATAAGGACAAGCTGAAAGCCATTGATCATTGATATTATTTTAAAAAATTTTGTTCATACCATGGTAACAAGCAAATGTGCTTGCAAACCCCTCAAATGTCCATTATATTGATGTATGAAATAAAATATCTCTGAATGTAAAACACAAAACTGCTTGAGAACTGCAACCCCATATCCACTAGCTTTGTGAAGTGAAGTTTATTGTTTTTTATTCATCTTAATTTAGTGTATTATTGAAAGGCTGCGAGAAAGGACAGAAAGAAACTGCTTTGGAGCTGAGCTCAAACCAACTTTGTTGCCAGCACATGGTCTCAGCTCACTGAGCAAATGATCTCCTTGTTAGTCTTGATTTCATATTTTGACCCAAACCTGCAAGTTCCATCTGTGTGTTTCAATCCAAGGTTGACTGAAGGATCAGGTTGCCCCTCTGACTTCATGATATGTACATGTGTGTATTTTTTGTTGGTTGTCTATGCATACACACTACATGTGTCTGCATGAAAGCACATGGCTTTGTATGTGTACATGCATGGATATATTGCAAGTGTGTGTGGGTGTGTGTTGGTGGATGTGTGTCCTGAATGAGGGCCAGGTATGGGTTGAGAAGAAGGATTGATGGTCCTGGAGGGACTCGGCAGCTGGAACAGAGAACGGCAGACAGACAGACAGACGGATGGAGAGAAACAGGGGTATAAATCAGAGCCAAGAGGAGAACAGGAAGATGGCTGAAGGCATGGAGGACGATGAGGAGAGGAGAAGGAGGATAGGAAAGGAGAGACGAAGAAGAGGAATATCATATAAAAAGATCATTGTCCAGCCAAACAAATGGCAAATTCTTCAGAAATGATGTGATGTAAGATTTCAATAATAACCCAGTAGGCTGCAATATGTGCCGTCGTTCAGAAATGCCAGGAGACCATAGGAAATATCATATAATACTAATGTATCTGACCACAACCCTTCTTGACTCTGTGCAGACACAGACAGACAGACACACACACACCTCATATCCCTGTCTTCCTCTTCCTTTTTTTCACTCTCCACTTTTCTTCCTTTTCCCCACATCACTTACCTTCTCTTTCTGTCTTTTAATACACACACACACACACACTTGCCTCACTCTCCCCTGACCACATCCCCTCCTCTCTCCCCTCTTCCCAACCTCAGGTCGTGTGGTAATGAGTGTGTGATGGAGCCTCGTGGCTAACAGACTGGCAGAGGTATTTTTAGCACTTCTGGTGGTTTCCATCTCTAACTATGCTCCTACTTCATATTTCAAGATTGAAAGCAACCTCAAAGGAGAAAAGCTGATAGTTTGTTGCTGTTTAATTCAACCCATCAGACGTTGTTGTTAAAAGAAGTAGGAAGATGTTGGAATTGACAGGTAGAACTGTAACTGGTGATAACCACAAAAACAACAACTCAGCGTTAGATAGATGCTGTTAAAAAGAGTAAAGTCAGAGAATCTAACATGAAGAAAAGAAAAAGTAAATTTCACTGAAAGTTCTACAGTTACTGTTATGGACAATGGGGGAAAATAATGGGTGGCACCTATTTTTATGATAGCCAGATACAAAATGATTCCTGTGAAAATTCCAATGAATCCAACATAAGCATTTATTACTCTTTACATTATAACATGTTACTATGTTGTATGTCTGTTCACCTATTGATGTGGCAACCAATTATCTCAAGTTGAAAACGGACACTGTAAACGCGACGAGAACCAATAGAAGAAAGCACAGCTAATGTAGGTTTGGAACCGCTCCCATCGCTTGAAACCACAGTCGAAGCAGCACCAAAACAAACCAGCGGAGCTCCAGAGATCCTCTTCATTCCTTTACAACATTTCACTGTATATTTGAAGGGCTGCTGAACAACAATAGAAACTAAAGACATAACCAAATTGTATGAGGAGTTCCTGCTAAAACCACCACAGTCTCCAATAGCAATCGTAGGCACCAGTGAAGGCTTAAAAGGCTTTGACGAAAGTTCAAGACTCTGGTTAGAAGCAGTCAGTTTGCGTGGCAGCTTTGAAATCAGGACTGGTCTTAAATCCGAACCTGACATTTTTTCCTGACATGTGCCATGCAGGTATTGTGTTGCATGTGGTCGTGAGCCACAAGACACAAGAGCCATGACAAAGTGTTCTCCATAACAAAAACAAGAAAAAAGGAAAAAAAAAAGTTTCCCAAAAAGGATGGCTGACCTAAGTGTATAGTTTGGACACGCATCTGTGCCATTTTAAGTGCTGCCTCAACCACATTTTTTTGCTGATAAAAAGCTTGTCATGCATTGCTCACTTTGTTTCCATAACGGCCTGTCAGCTGCAGTTGCCACTAAACAGTATATTTAACTCTCAAACACTTAGCAGAAACTCCCGTAACACAGCCAATTTGTTCCCATAAAGGTCCAACTATAAAGTTTCCTACCATTTCTTTTTCCATTTTCAGCTTGTTGTTGTCTTAAACTGTTAGCAGTCCTTATGGTGAGACCTTAGTTAGAGTCCCGCAGATAATCCTGCAATATCCAACCAAAAAAAAAAACAACAGGCAAATTAAAGATCTTAAATCATTCTTCTTTTCAATCATTCACTCTTCTTATTCCTTCTTTTAAAATAGCTGGGACAAAGGGAAAAAACTGATTTTGTTGCTCAGAGTTACACAGTGTAAAAGGTCAAATTATGTAGGGTTTTTATTTCTGCATAACAACATTTACAATAAAAACTGTAGAAAGCCAAAAATCATCTTTAATCCCAGATGAAGCGGTAGATTTCCTGAGGGCAGACTAAACGTAAACTAGAAGTACGTTATGGTATATTGAATAATACCATTTAATAACCAAAAACGCGTTAGACGTTGAAGAACGAGACGTACAACATGTTATTTATGTCGTTAAAAATATTATCATTTGTTCTTCCAGCGAAAAGAGAACGCCTTCAGCACTGATCGATGACTCACAGCGGAGCGGAGACCTTATTCCTTCGCTCATTTGAAAGCCTCCACGTTTCTACAGAGTAAATCTCCCCCATCTTTATTTCTGTTGGCAGGCTTGTCTCGCTCTCCCTGAACATCTTTCCTCTTTAACAAGGAGGCTCATTGTCCTTGGAGGATGAGGTAGGTTTACGGCCTATATGGAGACAAGTGGCAGGAGCACATTCCATAACGTACTGGGACCTGTAATCCCATCACTCCACGTCTGCCGTGGTGTGTTTGTACTCTTTGATTGTTGGGTCTGTGCAAAGTGTAAACAGAAGCTGTTTCTTCTCTGTTCTCTCCATGTTTTCACTGTATTCTCATATTTCTAAACATAATCACATAAATGTAAAAACAACATCAATTTTGCAACCATTGAATCATTTTTCCATTGTGCCAAAGCCAAAAACTGAGGAAAAAGCCTTTCTGAAGATGAAGTGAATGTGAGAGGATACATCGTGGGTCATTTTCGTCGGTGAATGAACGCAGGCTGACCGATCTGCTGTGTCTTTACTGGAAGCACTTCTCATTCGTTACCCCTATGTGGTTCTGGCTTTTACTTTCTGTCCATCTGGATCCACCTTACTTTTCTGCTTCTGTCTGTCCTGTGTGTTTTGTCATCTGCATGTGTACAGGAACTTGAGTCAGGGCCTTCTGGGAAATAAGACTTCTGAAGGATCTAATCCTTTCCACTTGAGTCCCAGCCTTATTCTGGTGCCTGTATCTGAATTTGTTGAGTTATTACACGATAATATTTCTATTCAAGGCACACAGTTTGTCCTTTTTCATGGTCTTCCCCTCCTGCCTGGATATTAGTTGTTTTCTTCTGACTACATGTCTCTTCCTACACACCAATAAACCACTACACCAGCCAGCCACTGTGAATGTTGTGGTGGACAGGGGTCAGCGTGATGTCTGTGATTCACCATGTACTGACACCTCTCTGCAATGGCCTGCAACGAACCCTGTCCACCAGCTCATGTTAACATTGGGGCTGATGGTTGAATTATATTATAATCGTTTTCCATTTTATCATATGCTTTCCTGATTGTTTAGGAAATTTCTTGAAAAAAATGAGAAACCTGTGCAATGCACCTCATTATCACAAATGTTAGGGGGGTGGATTTGCTTACATAATTGATGTATTTAACAACTGATAATAGTAAAAATGTCACTATTTAATTTCGTAACATTTCTTCAAGCTGCACTTTTTGTTTCACTGCATCATACATGTAGATTCATTCATTTGCTTGTGAAAGGGTCATACCACACACCCAACCCGAGTCATTAAGTGTACAGTGTCAATATTAGTTTAACTGAGTAATTAAAAGGCATTATTATGAAATCTTTGATGCCACATTGTGACCCTGGTCTAACCTTGACCACCGTTTCGAACCAAGGTGAAAAACCGACGATCATTTAGTTTAATAGCTTACCAGCGTTATTTATATCTGCATAAATCGGAAATAAAATAGATGCTTGTAAGTGCCAACCAAAACTGTCTTTAAATGTATTCTTGGCTTGTTGATAACACATAGATTTTAAAACACTAGTAAATGATAAGTAATTAAGTTGTTAATTAAATTAAATCTCTCATGTTTCATTATGAATCCATGAGGGCTGCCGTTTCCTTTTTCAGCAAAAATCTCGCTTTTGTCTATAGGAAAGTGTGCCCTGACCTCCGCCCTGACCACATAACCATGCTGTGTGACTGCCACAGTAAACTGCTCATGGAAGTGGTTATCAAACTGCGGTGACCAAATTCCACAGGGTGCGTCCTACACATCCAGCTCACTGCTGCTTGTTTGTAGATCTTTTGAAATGTATATAATTTGTGTCACTTATTATATCTTCCCTGAACCAAGTGCGTTTTCAAATTAATCATGGTCCTGAGTGATAGAAACAAATACGAGGGCAACATTTGGCAGCTGCTGCTGTGTTGCAAATTAAGTCTTTGAGTTCTCAAAATGTGTTGATGACCTGTATAAGGATCTGGGGCATGTACATGTAGCTGTGTGGACACGTTTAGCAGTGCAGTTAATTTTATGCAGTTTTTGCTTTGTAAATATGACCTTTTTGGCAACAGCTGGTGCAAGTGTTTGGCATTTAGCTGGGGATAAGTTGCCTAGTGTGCTCAGCTAGGGAATGTGATGGTGAGAGTGGAATGCTGCAATCTAACATTTGAGGAGCTTTTCTTTTTGTTTGTTGAGTTGGCAACTCAAGCCACATAAACAGGCTTCTGTGTTGACTCACAACTTGACCTTAATTGACTCCAGACTTATAAATAATGACTCATTAAGAGCCAAAGATTGGTAAGGCACTGGCATTTTTTGTCCGAGGAAAGTGTTTTTTTTAAAGCTCTCTTTAATCCTTTAACCCATCTCAGAAGAGACCTGCCAGCCACAGGTGTGTGACGTCCAAACCAAACACTCACACAAGCAGCTGTGTTTGTCGTGGCATGGCATCCACAACAGGATCAATACCGCGTTGAAACCTTTGGAGACAGGGATTTCAAAACTTATGCAGTTAACGGAAAATGTTTTAAGGAATTGCCTGAAATCATTCAAAGTAAGTGGTCGTATCGCAGGGAACTGTTAGATGGTCTTTGGAAGCTCAAAGGGACAGAATACAAACCCACAATAAACCTTTATTAGTTAATGCACTGGATAAAATTCAAGAGGGGAAAATACTCTTGGAATTGCCACATTAAGCTGGAAAAAGAAATTCGAGACTTTACTTGGATTCAGATTTAAACGGTTGACTCTTATTCCTATCCCAGAGACTTAAGACTTAACTGAAGTACTTCGAACTTGACTCAGACTAGAGTCAAAACTGAGGGTTATGAGTAAAATGTAAGTATTTCTCCATACTTCTCTATTAACTGTCCTGTAAAAATTACGTTAGCCACACACTTATCTTGGTTTAATCTTGTTTCAAGTTTTCGTGCACTTCCTGGCCAAAAATAGAGGACAAATCACTAGTAATCAGTTCCCCTGATGACAATAACTCAATCAATAAAAACGAAGCAATGCCCACCATTGACCAACGTTTTGAACCTTTGTGCATGACATTCACACATTTTCACATTCAGATTTCCATATTGCAGTTATTCCTTTTGGCATCACATTGCTCCTCTAAAAGCTGTAGCAAGCAGACAGGGCAAGAGAATCACTTGCCATGTCTTACTGCTAATGTCACTGTATTGTGTTAGTATTTCTGATGAATCGCTGTGCTTGTACAGGCTACTTCTCACGTATGAACATTCATTTCACACATGTAACACAGTGGCAGGTTGTCAGAGTCAGATTCATTCTCACGTGGGGAGAACCTTCACCTGATTTCAGCTGCAGTCTCACATGCAGCTCCTCTAGGTACATTCTAGACAAGTTCAGGGTTGCTGTGCATGTTTTAAAGCAGCTGATAGAAAGAAGCACATGATTTGTGGAGCACTACACCTATACTTTCTTGCAACTGTTTCATTTGGCATTAAATTCAATATTGTGTTACTGATTTAAGGTCAACTATTATTATAAATCACAATTTGTGGTTGCAGTTCGAAAAATCCAAACTGGGATACATAAGAACCTGACTGGATATTTATCATACAGTGTTTTCAACTGAGTGCACACATTTTAACTCTGGAGAGTAAAATATGTATTTGCTTTAACTGCCTTCTTTGTCTGAAATATGTGGTTGAAGGTGAACGGATCTTAAATGCTCACAGACCTTCGCATGAACAATCTATTCAAATGGGCTTTAGTTAGATAGGCTTTATTTTTACCTGGAGCGGGTGTCCATGATGTCTGCCCTTTGTCACAGTTTGATTCTCCTGCTGATAGAAGATTCTTCCAGCTCGACAAAGATCAGCATAAATCTGAGAGTGACGTTTATCCTCGCCATTCCTGGCTGTGTCAGGCAGCGCAGAGGCCAAACATGACAACACAACTGCTGGCACGTGAACACATTGGTATTGGTTTGCCTGGTCGTGCACCTCCTGATTTTGTAAGTTGTGCAAAGGCTGCCACAGAGAAATGAATGAGCTGGAAAAAGAGTGTGTGAGGGAGAGTCGGTCACTACAGACATCTGAATGACTTCCTGCTGATGCAAAACACAGGAACCCTTGCACAGATGATAGTGAAGGAGCTGACAGCATTTAGGTAGTTACAGACACATGTTTACAGAACATATTTCATGTATTTACTGCTATTCTAGTGGTGTAGAATTGTATTTTTACATGCATATGCAAAACAAATCAACACTGATTTTCCTAAACATTACATTTGAATTGATTTCATTTTTTCATTGCAACAAATAGACCAACTATATCGCCAATATAGGTCACTTGCCTCTACCCTCTCATGCCAAATAACTCATAGGAGTGTATATTTAAATAGCATCTCACGTAGGGACACACAGTAGCTGGTGTAACACCTTTTGGTCCTGTTCAGTTCAAACCACTGGATTAAAAATGGACAAACAACAAAAAGGTGAAACACAAAAGTCAAACTGCTTTCTGTTTAAATTCCCCTCTTTTGGCGCCCCATTCTTTCATATTAACCTCCTCCTGTACAAAAAACTCGGCATCACAGAGATTGATGACTGTGTCATGTTTACTACAGCCACTGCACGTTGCCCCCTGCTAGTGCATCTGTATTGGTCATTTTTTACTGCTTGTACAAAGAACCTTCTGAGTCATAATTTACATGATTATATTTTAAATCTTTGTGACAAGACTAATACATTTAACAATTCTGCAGTTTGGCAACCATCCTCACCCTGCCCTTCTCTAATGCAAAACTGTAGCCAGGGCTTCGGGAAAAAGACCTGTTTCAGAGACACGACCCCAAACACACAGCCAAACCGAGTCAGAGGAGTCCAGCCAGCTGAATTGACAATGTCAATGAGGCCTTGACAGTTTCATTTTGCTCATTTTTCCAAATCAGTGAGATGGAGCTGGAGCAATTTAGCAGAGTAAGATCGTACAAAAATTGCAAAGTCCAGATGTGCAAAGTTGAAATTATTCAGCATAGACTCACAGCTGTAATTGCTACCAAAGGACTACACCAATTTTCTCTTCATATTCAGAGAGATGAATATTTTGGCCTAAGTGTTTATGCTACTGCTTTGCTCTGCATAACACTGTCTGTAATAACACATTTGAATCCCCTTGGACATGAATATTGAGAAAAGAATTGTTTGTGCGATGAACACACAGGAAATGATCACTAACTACAAAGTTCCTTACAGCTCTACTTGATTATTTCTTGTCTTTTTGTTCATTGTTTTACTTTTTCTCATCAGCAAGGTTGATTAAAGTTGTTTAAGGGTTAAAAGCCGGATGATCATCGCTAACATTCTAACTGCCCCAAACAGTAGCTCACATCTGAGCAGTGACTTCTGTTGTTGTACATTGTGTTTTACATTTGTTGTCTCCTCCGTGATGCTACAGTAAAAAGCGAATTGCCTTGACACTAATTATTTTGTCTTATCCTTTTTTATTGGCTCCAGACTGGAACCAGTGGAAGGATCTTACAAGTGCGTGCAGCCGAGTTTGCGTTTGTAGCCAAACGTTGACAGTGCTGAGGAGTGGGATTCATATGGAACATATTGTTGTTATGAGCAGTGGGAGCTGTTCAGCTGCCTATAGAGCAACAAATGTACAGAATCACATGGTCGAAAACCACAGCACTCTTACGCTCCACGACCAAAACTCCATCTCTCACTCTTTCTGTCTCACATGCACAACACAAATCTTCTACTTAAACAAATGGACGCGCACAAGGACACCCAGCAGGCGCACACACGAAAAAACACCCGCACAGCACACTGACTCGCACGCACGCACAATTAATGCCGATATAAATCAACTGCCCAATTTTTTCCCAAAATTCCACAGAATGATCTGCAGTAATTTATAGTGTGTTTTTCACCGAGGGGAGCGATACTGAGTTCTGGGCTGTAAACGTTGCTCTGCCATGTTTATTTTCATTTCATTTTGTCCCGCTTCTACAACATTTACCTTGGTGATTTAAGGAGGCTAAGAGTGGTTTTGAAATACAACCAGCTGGCAGCGTGCGTATTTTTGTGTGTGCGTGTGTGTGTCTGAATATTCATGTCCTCCAAAACATTTAACCACTGAATCCTCTTCCTTCCATTTCACAGTGTGTTTGTAAAAAGGTGAAATGAAACAGCTTCACCTGTTGTGCTCTGTGCACCTGCCATTTCACCATAAGTGTAAATGTGATGAAATCTCTCTGAATAGTTGATCATCTTTCAAGAACATATGAGGAGACTGTTTTGAAAAAAAAAAAAACCTTACAGAGATTTTTAAAGCAGTTGTTTGCTTTTACTGCTTCTTAAATTATTCCTTTTGGGTAGAAGGCTGGCGTTATTTTATATTTTTCCTAATGTCAGTTAATCATATAAAAACACAAAACCAACAATGTATCTCGATCCTTTCTGACTTCTCCAGCTCGGCCCCAAGCCAAGTGAAAATAAAGTCCCACCGAAGATGTAAATCCTTTAAAATTTGTCACAAATATATAGTTTCATGGTTTCAACATATTCGCACAGGAAGAAACTGTGTTTTTGTTGGGGACTATTTTTGGGATCGGATTAATACACATTTGGCGATGTGTCCATTAAACACAGCAGCAGGGTGGTGTACGTGGGCTTAAAATAAACTATAGTGCCCATGTTAGTTATAATGAAGCCACATGTCACAGAGTCGAACGCTGTGGCCCTCTGATGTGGGTTTGATTTGAGTTTTAGCACAGCAGTGGAATACCATGCTGTATTTCAGGCCTCTGCTTCAACAACGTTTGCTTTGTATGGAATTTGCTGGTGATCTAAAGAATAAAAAAGATAAATGATTACAGGACAACACAGCTGCCGACTGACTTGTAGCTCACTCAGAGCCTGAGCCCATAATTTAAAGGAGTTTCTTTCGGTTCAACAGCGAAAAGAAAAGGTTCATTAATCCTACACATACTGTGTGACGCCAGTTGTCACTCAGTCATTCGGTTAGTGTCGCTCATCCATCAGCCGGCCAATCCCTCATTGTGTCAGCCGCGTTTGCCAGCTTGTCAGCACCCAACTAACCCCTCAGGTAGTCAGTTAACCAAATAATCGAGAGAGAGAAAAAACACCCAACCAGCCAGTCAGTCAAACCAGATCCCATCATGTTGGTTAAGACTGGTTTTCCTTAAGGAAATCTGATTAAGCATGGAACAGAAAGCGAGAGAAATAAATGGAATGAACCATGTCTGGAGCAGCCACACACAAATATGTGTGTGTTTGTGTGTGAGCACATCTGTGTGTGTGTGTGTGTGTGTGTGGAGGCAGATCCTGCAGTTATTTTCTGTAATACCCCCAGTTTCATTTCAGGTTTGGTGTGAGTCCAGGTGGTTGGTTTTAATGTAGTCCAGATGGAAGACATAGAGCGAAGAGTGGCCAGATTTTTCCAGAGTTTTGGTCGAACCAGGGCTTTGCTAATAAAAGCAGAGGAGATTTTCACAGTTCCGCAGACAAAACCTTGCATTTGAATTCTCGAGGGGGAATGGAGAGCGAGTGAGACCGCAATGTTATACTTTGTTTTTATTAAAGGGGGTGATTGACAGCTTGGAGCGAATTTTCCAGCATTAAACCAGGGGTCTTATTGGAGAGGACAGAGCACAGAGCACAGGGACCTGGCGAAGCAAAGCAACGCTCTGGCAAGCTGCTACTGACTGAAGACTTGGCTTTTCCTCCAATTCTCCCCTTCTTACCATCTCTTTCTTTCTGTCTTTACCCTGTTTATAGCAGAGAAGCGCTGCAGCCTGTACCTGCTCCTCCTCCGTGCCCCACCCAGCTGCAAACCCCAAGTAAATGCTGGATAGAAGCAGCTATGTTCAGTTTTGTTTTCCTTTTTTGATTTCTGGTCTTGTGCCTAATAACTGTGTCCAGGGTAATCAGGAGTTTTCACTCTGGGGAGGGCTGCACATGCTCAGAGTTGGATCTGTAGACACTTGCTTAGAGGCTAATAAAACACAAAGTGCCTCCTTATTCACAAAGTCTGTAAAAGGATGAAACCCCTTGCAGCCCAGCGTGCACGTACAACTTAGGCACAGGATGTGTCCCAACCTTAGTCTATCTCATGGTCTCTGTATCAGCAGCACAGATCTAGAGGAAAAGTCGGTAAAGGTTGTCTGGTGTTTTTTTTTTTAGAGAAGACAACTTACTGCAGGAATGCAAGAGAAGCCCAACATCAGAATCAACAGTTACCAGCTATTCAGGAGTTTCTTGGTTGATAAGATTTCATATGTCTCCCCTGATTGTCACTGAGGCTGTTCTTGGCTCAGCTTGCTGTCGTTGACAGCACAGAACTGTTATGAAAAGTGTAAATCTCCTTCACACTTTATAATATTCCAATATGTATAACACATTCACAAAATGCAGCTGCTTTGAATGTTTTTGTTCTGAAATTGCTATTTTTGAGCATGCAGATACAGTAAATTGTGATAAAAATACAAGCATTCTGCAGCAAACGATGTCTACTGTCTATTAGAATAAAATCTATCAGTGAGTTTGAGTTTTTAGTGGTTCACCAGTTCACCTTTGAACCTCGCTCATTCAGTTTTTTAGGCAGACATCAATAGTGAGTGTAGACAGTTGCTGCTGTAAAGTACCGGTGAGAATTAAAGACAGAGAAATACCCAGAACGTGGTCTTGGTTTTGTTACCTGGCGTGATCATGCTTAACCACAAATTTCAGTGCAAAAAGACGTCTGACAAGCTGATAGTGAAGAGAAACAACTGGCCTTAGCAATTTAGGACGTTTTGAGGAGACAGAATATTGCTCAAGACTTTCTGAGTATTTCAGATGATGAGAAATTGAACCACACATTTTTTTCTCTTTATGATTTTTTAATATAGATGTGCCTTATTCCAGTGTGCATTTTTGAGGGTTTTTATTATCATGAGGTATAGAGAGACTGAACGTATGCAACGCGAAAATGGAAGCATGTTAGTACTTTTGGGGTTAAAAAAAACTCCACGTGGAGACACGTTCATATCGCAGGATCACAGAGGCTTCCTTGGTGGTATCCTTTCCCGCAGTAAATGTCTTTTTAACAACTAATTAAAGGTGAACCAGGCCGCTGCCTAACAAGAAAAATGTTTACACAGAGGAGCTGTCAGAGAGAGAGAGAGAGAGGAAAGATTCATCGTGGGGGAGAGCGAGCAGGGAGAGAGGGGAGGTAGGAAGAAAGCAGGACAGCTGAAGGAGGCCGAGTCCAGGATTTGGCACTTTCACAGGTGTGCACAACAGGGGGGTTGAGGAGGAAGGAGCCTGTGCACACACGTATACGTGTGTGTTGGTGTTAGAGTGTGTTCGCGAGTGTGTGGACCTGCCAAACTGGCCACCTGTCTTTCCCTCGCTGTAGTTTTAGTGTTTCCTTTCATCCGGCCCTCAGCAGCACAGCTCCCACTTGGAGCGGTTAGCCTCCTGCCGTGTGTGACTGTGTGTATGTGTGCGTGTGTTTGTGTAGCTCAGCTCCCAGTTGGATTAGAAAGACTAATGTTCCTAAAGGTGCATTTCGCTCTTTCCTCTATGCTTTTTTATATCTTTGTTCTTTGTGTTTTATAGAGACAGTTCGAGTGGAGGCAGGAAGTTGGCCAACAAGCACACAGAGCAGGAGAGGACACTAGAGGAAAGTTCTGCTCCAATGTCAACAGGAGGCCATGCTTCAGGAAAAGCACTGCTACCTATCCATCTTTAATTAATAGACCTTATTCAGCTGGGTACCATCTGAGCGCAAAAACATGGATGGATTGGAAAAAACAGGAAGCGCTCTTGTCTCCTCCACTGATTCTCATGTTATGACAATTGAGAAATGTAAAAATGACTCATTTATACTTTTGTGAGAGGATCCAGCAGCCTGTCTAGCCACTTATTAAAACAAAAAACATCTTACTTGAATTTGAAAAATCTGTGTTGACAATTACTAGCTTTATGTTCAGTTTTCCAATCAGACATTTTGTGGCGAGAGCAGGGACGAGTCAAAGTACCTCAAGAACAAAGCGATTACTGTGGATAGAAGTTTAAATAATTTCACTAGTGACTTATTTAGACCTGCAGACATCAGTATTTTTACCTTTACATTGTATTAATATTGCAGATGACTTTGTGTAATTTAAAAATGCGTCACTGAGACAAACATAGCTTCTCTAAGCTTTAAGCTTTGGCACCTTTGAGCTTCTTGTTTTGACTGCATGTGTGTTTTCAGCTTTAACTCAGCAGCAACGAGCAGCCAGCAAACAGTAAACAGGACAGCATCCAATATTTCAGCGATAGCGATGGAATGATAATTAAAACAAATATTGTACTGGAAATGCACTTAAGTAATTACCAGTTGTTTTTTAATATTTCTCCTGCTGCCCACGATGTATTAAATGATTCATTTGGACTAATTTCTGAGGGAGTTTCTCAGGGAGAATGAAAGATTGAGGAAAGATGGAAAACAGACAACATGATCTGCAGCTCCCAGAAAGTTTCAGTGACAAATGTTTAAAAATGCATATGCATCTCCAATAGACACTAGACCATGTGCACATAGAAAATCAGTTGGCATTGAAGTTGAGCTATCAGAGATCCAGTGGCCTTCAGTGTGATATCAATTTTTACTGTGTGTCTGTTTCCATATTTAGGCCTTCACTAGATTCTGCCGACTTCCACATACCTCCAACATATTTCATTTATCTAAATCTTATTCAGGCTGTTGTCCTCCAGCCATTCTTGTATCACCAAAGGCTCTGCAAATGCCAAGACCAAAGCTGCTTTTTCAGCTATCAGTATTCACTTGCCAGATTTCCTTGGGGGCATCTTCGTCAGAGACCATTACATTGATAATAAGAAATAGTCGATCGTCCAACCTCCGGTTCACCTTGGTCCAAAACCGCCCACTTAAGAACGCCACAGCGGCCTGCCCTCTCAGCTGATCTGTTTTCATCGATGTAAAATACAGAGATCATTAGACAGCTAAGCTATATCACAGATCCTTCTGCTTAGCGTGAGTGCCTGTGAATGTGTGGCTACATGCGTGGATACAGCACTTCCCTTTACTTGTGCATATGCAAGTTCATTTGTGTATGACTGTGTAAATGGTCATCTGTGTGCATGTGTGTGTGTGTGTGTGTGTGTGTGTGTGTAAATTGTGTGTGTAGGCGTAGGGGGAATCTGATCTGGTCTGTGTGGGAGGAACCAGTTCCTACCCCCCCCCCCCCTCCACTTCTCAGACAGACAGCCTGCTAGAGAGATCAGACTCTCAGACTAACTGGACCAGAAGTCATTAGGACACACTAGACACGCAGTGATTTTTTTATTATTTATTTATTTTGCCGTTACCTTCTTTTAAAATACTTTCAGCAGTAAGATTATGTGTCTCACCATCTCACAGTAGAACTAAGATCTTTTAAATGTGCACATCGCTTTTCAAATCTTTGTTTCAGCAACCAGTGAGCAGCAGGGACCACTTACTCTGAAACTCTGTCCTGAAATTTAGCCTTTTGTTTCCCAGTATTACGTTATGGGAGGAAAAATTAGCCCTGGCATTTGAATTTAAAGGGCATTTCAAGCTTAATATGCCAGAACTGCTTTTTGTCCTTGGTACAAGTGATTTTCCAGGAAGGATTTTGCATCTATCTTTTGTTCGTTATTTGGCTGCGGTTCTTCCTGTGACCTTCCTAAAGCACACTATGGAGTATCAAACTATTTCTTTCTTCCATCCCAAATTTAAATAATTTACACCTTTTCTCTTTCATCATCGTTGTGTCATATTTCATTAAAGTGAGTGTCCTCTAAATGACATCAGCATTTGGACACATGTCCTGCATTTGGTGCTGTTCATAATTTTTAGGTGTTTGTGAGATTACGCACACAGTAAATCTGCTTTGTTTTTCACTGGACCTTCCACTGAAAACTGTTTTGGCAGGGTTAGACGTTTGAATTTGTGTTGGTTGTTATTCTTCACCAGACACTGTCACAGTGTAGGAAAAAAAAATTCCATAATTGGCACCTCTGTTGCAGAAACAGCTTGTTACTGTTGTAAAAAAAAAGGAGTAATTTGGAAACACCAAACTGGTGCAGAACAGGGGATAACCTCCATTAAAAGAACGGTTCATTTACATCTCACTTCATCGTAGAAAATAGCTTAAAAATGCTGCTGTTACATAATTTTAAAGCGCTGAACTAGGACACAGACTGGGTATGGAGTGCATTAAAGGATCCTTGTTCTCCAGGTGAGTTTTAGGAATAAAAGCCATGATAACCATGAGGTACTAGCATCTCTCCACCAAACAAGGTTCTGTTACCACTGATGGTTTTGGAGAATTCACGACAATAAAGTATTTATCGTTAAAAAAGTGTTAAAATGTTTAAAACCAGAAGGGCAACATACCACACTGCTAATGCCCTGATCGTTTTCCCTGAAGGAAAAAAAAACACAATGGAAAGCTGGAAGAGAGAGATGACGACGAAAGACATGGAAAGAGCAGAAAAAAAAGGACAGAAAGACAGAAACTTACACAGATAGATAAATAGGTAGATAGATAGAAGGTAAGTGGTGCGTAGCTGAACACGCTGGAAAGCCATCACCAACCAGACTCTGGCCTGTAGCACTCCGGGGAAAAGGAAGGAAGAGCAGCAGAGAGAAGAGCATGTGGAAAGGTAAAGAAGAGGACAGCAAGGGGACACGAGCAGATGTCCAAGTAGTCATACCTGCAGATTCGATTTTGGTGCCCCCTTCTCCCTCTCTCCTATTTCCTCTGCTTCCCAAACCCCTCTTGTCCGCCTCATCCTCTGCCCCTCTGTCTGTCTGCTCTGAACTTTTTCCCCAGAAGAGAAGAAATAAAGTAAAAAGGAGAGAATGTGTGTGTGTGTGTGTGTGTGTGTGTGTGTGTGTGTGTGTTGAGAGAGAAAAAAGTCGACAAGACAAAGAGCCAACGGTAAATGTGAAAATTAGGATGATTTGAGGCACAGGTGTAGTTGTTGTGAAACATGCTGTATTGCATCTTGACTGAGAGAATTTATTTGAAGCTTTCAAAATCATCTCTAACTGCATAAATGAGTGAAAGTACAATAAAACCACCACTTTGTATTAAAATGTCCCAGCAGCAAAAGACAGTTTCACAGTGGAAACTTTTATAATGTTTATTGGTTTGAACTGGAGGATTTCAGAGCACAATGTGCTCCGAATACCACTGACATACCAATTAAAATCTACTTTCAGATATACAAAAAAATTTATTGGTCATTTGAGTTATTTTCCAGCATTAGGACACTTTTAGAAATGATAGATATGATTACAAATGGCCGATACCACAAAAGTTCCAGCATGTGTTTAGTGACGCCACAAACTGTGTCATCAGCAAATGTTTTGTACCTCCTCATGATTTGTCACAAATTCCATATGCCTGTTAAATAACATAGTATCATTATATAATGTTATGTTTCATAAATATACATTTATAATTCAGTTTACACATCAATAAAAGACAGCTTCTGATGAATACACTTTTGTCTTTCGTAGGTTTTCGGTTTTTTATCATGTGCCTTACGTTTCTTAGACTCTAAAGAGTCACTGAGTCTTTGAAACATACAGTGAAAAGTCTCTTAATGTTGTTGAAAGGTTCTTCGAGATGTTAATAAGAATCTGAGAGCTGTTTAAAAAGTAGCGATGAAAGTGTCTGAAATTTTAAAACACTTTAGAACACAAAGAAGTCACCAAAAAAAAAATGCTTTGTGAAGTTCCTGGAAAAGTCCTGGAAGTGTTGTAAAAGTCCTTCAAAAGTCTTTGAAATGCATTGCAAGTCTGATAAGTCTTCAAGTTGCAGTATGTGTAAAATCACTGAAAGCGCTGTCAAACCGAGCAGCATTTAATCCGCGTGGTTTGTGTCCTCGTTGTTAGCTTCTGATGGCCGTCTTCCTGTCTCTGTCTTTGTTCTGCAACAGAGAAAAACAGCATGTCCCGTTATCACTGATTCAACCATGGCATCAATGTGAAGCAAAGGCACAGCTACTCCTGACATGAACAGAGGGAAACAGCTGGTGGCATAAAACCTCCCGCACGTCCTTACACATTTTTATCCTCGTCTGCTCCAGAAACTTGTTTGACAGAATCCGCTCTGGTTACATAAACGTGTACAAATAAAACACCTTGTGTGCCTTATTTAAACTGAAACAGGGGCGGTTTTCCAACTCCTCCTCTCAAATATGCTCAACATGTCAGTAGGACTGTTATATTTGCTGTCGGCCCCCAAACTGTGGTGTCATGAATCTGGACGCCTGCAAAACGCGCATTCTGGAAAGAGATGCTGTTTTATTGCAATCACTGGCACACTCAATTAATGTGGTTTTGTCAGTAGGCCAGCGTTGCTAATATCCTTCCACTGCTGGAAAAGGTAAATTAGCCCTGACTGCATTCAGTAAACTCACATATTACACACACAGATCAGTTGTGGTAGCAGCGATCGTGGAGTATTTGCTTTAAACTAATTACGGACTTGAACAGCGAAAGTGCGACAGCCCTGCAGGATGATATGCTTTTCATTCATTTGTGGTATCAGAAGAGAGGATTCTTGATTTCTTGGCTGGTGGTGGAGACTCTCTCTATCTGGCCAGGAAAATAACATCACATTTTCCCTCCTCACCTAACCTCTGCTCCGCTCGCTGCTCAGGCCATCCACCGCTGGCTTTTCAAGCTCCAATCGAGGGATTTTACTGTGCACATCACCGGGTTATATGCAACACATGTCACCCCGGGTTTGGTAAATGCATCTTAGGGCATCTGTTTCCAAGATTAACTCATGTGATCTTCTTTCTTTATTACTTTTTACAAACGAAGAGAGACCAATTTCATATTTAACAAGTACACAAGCGTGCTCCAGTGACACTACAACCCTTTTGCACTGTCATCTCCTGACATTTTATCTCCCCCTTTCATATCATCTCAGCTTTCTTTGCCCCCCTCCTACACACCCCCAACCCCCCCACCGCCTCCCTCCCTCGCTTCACTCATCGGCCAAACACCTGTTACACATTTCCTCTCAGACCGTGCACTAGGTGTAGGTGTTTGGAAAAGTCCGTTTGACTGACATCAACAAAGGTGGGTAGGTGTTTGGAAGGGTATCAGGCAGTAATGAGGGGAGTGAGATCATAGGATTTGGAGAGGAATTGGTCCTCCCACTGATTGAGGTGAGTGTGAGGAGACGAAGGGACTATTACTGTCAATTCTTCCTCCTTCTGGACTGAGAGGAGAGATCATTATTCTACTGTCATTATCTAGACGCAGACTATAACCACTGTATTGTTGCTCCTTGATTTTGTTCAGGTGTTTTTTTTATTGAAAGTACCAAAGGCAAATGTGTACAGTGTGTTGTGATACATCTTGTACAGTTACGGTAAGAGTCACCGAAGCTGCATCTACATAATCTTTTACTTCAGTGGTTTATAATTATACATTGTACAGTTAGTGGATTTTATTAAAGTAGTGAGGGTAATTAGTGGATCTGCCTAATTGCAATTTCTCCCAGAATACCCCTCTTATGTTGACACTTGCAGGATTTGGTTTATGCCAAGATGAGTACATAAATATCATTTTGGGGAAGTGGAAGTACATGAAACACATTCAAATAATCTCACAATGCAGTGTAAGAAAAGTCATTGCTTTTCAGGAGCTTACAATCATCATAAATGACTAATGACCTGAATGTTGCTTAAAATGCATCCGAATTTTATCTTGTGACACATTTGATAACCTGAATTTGTCTCAACCAGAAATAATGAACAAATAGATGCTATCAAACAAAGGCTGGAAACCTGTCTGCCGTCATTTGGCATCGCCGTTATTCTGCTTCCTTTTAACACAGACCATAAAACCAACAGCTGGAGGACCCAACTGCAGTCGGGCTCTGCTGTGTCTGTTGGAAGGCACTGTGGAAAATAGTAGGTACTGGTAAATTCTGGACTATAGAGCGCACCTAAATTTATATATATTTTGTCAGTGAAAATAAAATGCATTTTGTTGCAGGAGGATGTTCTGTGCGCTGTTTTACCGGCATTACGGTAAAGAGTGCGTTTACGTGTATGTGTGGCTGGTATAACGCATGTCGAATGTACAGAGCCGACAAAAACGTCCTTGTTATAAATAAACGCATGACAAGTCAAAGGAGAAGACTGATTTTCACCAAGGAGTTGCTGTGCTCAACAAAAGATTTTGTACAAATTATTCATGAACCTGAATGGTGCCTGCACGGCAGTAAAAGTGCTGATGTTTGCTGTTGTGCGTCTTGGGTTGCATGCGCTAAGAATAAAAACTGGCGCTTTTTTGTTTGCAGACTTCCATCTACAGCGCCCATCTGAGGGCTGCAGAAAAATTCAGAAAAGCCGCATCTCTGGTTCAAAACTGGAAAAAGTAGCTTATGGTCCGGAAAATACGGTATTTATCAAAAATAAAAGCATTTGATGCAGCCTGGCATGAAAACGTGCAGACAAAACAAAATTACCATGACATCAGCCCACTGAAGAACTAAAAAGAGGAGGCCTGGCTTGGTAGACAAAACAATCTCTGAAGACTAATAGGGCATGGTCGGATGACATCTCCTCTCTCTCTTTCTCTCTTCAAACACCCACACACACATAAACACACAGACATGCTGACTTCCCAAGGGGGTGATCTGTCCGACACTAATTTGATTACCTCATGATGTTTACTTTAGATACAGTCTGATGGTATTTCCACACAGGAACAATATTGTTGACTTATGTGAAGACGCTCTTTCTAAGCATTTTATTCACAAATTTAAAGTTTGATTATGTTTTTCCAAAACTCAATCCGGGCCCTCGTTTTACCTATAACTGTGGGTTTTCCACAGTCCCTCTCTTTCTTTTTTCTTGGGTTAAACCATCAAATACAAACATCTAATTTAGTTTCTGGCTGCATGAGGAGACGAAGGACTGGTTGGAAAATATAATTGCACTTGGGTAGTGGCCTGACAATCTTATAAGGAGAATGGTATTCAACCATGAAATAAAAACTGCTAATATCCCTTTTAGTTTATCAAATGGAAATATATAAATGTGCGTCAGTGCCTGGAGAGGCTAACAGAAGTTGTAATTACCTCCATAAATGATAATCGATTAGAAGATCATACGCATTCAATGTAATGGTGCAACGAGTCACATCAAGCATTTAATTAAGGTTAACTATCACACACAATAAGCCGCAGTCTGTCATTAAATGGCTTTTATCAGACTGTGATTCAGATTCAGGTTCACTGTGGTTTGCTAATAAGCATCGTGATGGCTTCAGAAAACACTTCATCTTAGATTGCCTAATCAGATGTAGTTCACACCAGGCAGCCACACATGTATTTAATTATCCCCACATTTTAATAATTTGTTATGACTGCAGTACAAGCCCAACTTCATTTTCACCCGTCTCAGCTGACTTCATTCTGCTACATTACGCACTAACCATCACTTCATCATCACTGCTGTGATGTGCACCCTGCAAAAGCCAATGTGTCATTAGCTTCAGCAGTTATTGTTTTAAGAAGCGGCACAATTTAAACCTGCTTTTCTTTGTGCTGTAGATCTCTTTTAGATTTGCTCTTTGCCTGGCTCAGCTTTCTGTAGTTTTGTTTTAATTTGCTCCGTGAGCAACCCTCTCCCCAAAGACCAAAGGACAACAGAATGATAGTTTTCCTAATAGATTTTGTTAGTTATCTGACCCGGCTTCTTCTGTTGGTCTTAAATTAGGCTTTAACTGCTCCCATCTGTGCTGAGAATACACAGACAGGTCCATGCATGAAGGCACACAGTCATACAGAAATCCAGCCTGACACACGCACATACAGACACGAACCCCACGCGGACGAGAATGTGTTTGAATAGTGCCTGCAGAGTTCTACATACCTTCAGTGCGCCTCATTAGCGCAGTTTCAAATGAGAAGCGAACGAGCGAAGCACTTGCTCGTGAATCACAATGCATTAGCTTCAAGTCAACACCAGCATTATCAGTAAATGAGGGTAATTTAGGTTTCGTCTGTGACTTTGAAATGTCCACTTCATGCACACAAGTGACGTAATGCTTTTTTCCACTGAAAACAGACTAATAACTGAATGACTGTAAAAACCACAGTCATTAACATGCTCCTGCACATGTTCTATCCATGCATTTAAGCCCTCTTAAGGCGCATGGTTCATTTCATCTCTATAAAGAGGCAAAGTTGTAGTTTCAGCACAGTCGAAAAACCAACTGTCCAAACTGGAGGATAAATAGTGAAGTTGATTATCCTGCTGAGTTGTTGGCTATTTCTCTTGCTCGACTTCTCTCCTTCTCCATCTATGTTTCCACAACTTCCTGCACACCATTAGTTTAGAAAGTGTTGAAAGCACAGCCGTCGTCCAGGGCTCTTTAACTGAGGAATCATATATGAGGTTTTTTGGGTGTCTAGAAAGAAGCAATGAACTGGTGTCTGGCTGAAAAGACTAGAAAAAAATAGAAGGGGTAGGGTGAAATGCTTTTGATAAAACTGTGGGTGTGTTGCGCCGTGTGGTTGTGTGTCAGTATTTCTACAGTTGTGGATGTGTGAGAATGTGTCCCTGTGTGTGCACGTGTCGTTTGTGTAGGTGTGAGTGTGTGTATGAGCAGGCAGGGCGTTTCACGCAGTGCAGTTTCCAGGCTTCTTTAACATCACCATCAAAGCCCAACGTCAATGTGTTTCTAATAGCAGCAGCTGAATTAAACACTGGCCGTACAGGCCTCAGCAGAGGATAAATCATTTACAGAACAATTAGCTCATTTGTTGCTCCGCTCTGCACCGCCAATGACTTCCAGACATCGAGAGCCAGCCTGCGTGTATGTGTGTGTGTGTGTGTGTGCGCGCATGTGTGTGTGTATACTGTACCATATATGCAGAGACACTTACACAATTTCACTCGTGTCACTCAAAAAAGTCTCAAATAAACACACACATATGAATTCACTTTCTTTTTCTCTCTCTAACATACCCCCCAACACACACACATTTGCACTTTGAGTCAGCTATTAAAAACCCTCTAAACGTTCATTTGCTGTCACACACATACACACAAACACACATGAAGAGATAAGTCAGTTTCCAATTGCACAGTGCAGTTTTAATGCCCCTGTCTTTTCATCCACCCTGCTTTCCAGCCACCCACAACAATCATCACTTATAAAGGTTTTACAGCAACCCAGATGTAAATTAAAACTGTTTGCGATATTAGGAGGAGTAGACATCATTTATTAGGTTTTCTGTCTCACTAAATTTACACATTTCTATTTCATTTATAGAAAATTCCAAATAAATCAGATTCCTTCAGCTTGGAATTAAATCAGGGTCGTGCCTTAAAATGCTTGTAAAGTCCGCTAAGCTCAAGCGTCTCAAAGGGACAATGGTCTTTTTACTGCAACCACACTATAAGTATCATAGTTGAAATTTTTATTTTGTTTCCAAACACATAAATTCTCTCTTTTGAATTCATCAAATATTGGAAACTGCTTGGACTAGTTATACCAAGCCTAAAAGAAAGGGTCAGCATGACTGACACCGCGTTAATAACATCACCTCAGTATCATTCAGTGGCAGGCAAGTACCTCAGTGACTGTTTACGTAGTGCAGATAAACCCGTGTTAGTACCACTGCAGATTCCCAGCTCGTGCGGAACATTTCAACCTCAGCCATCATACCTTCTGTCAGCGACGAGACTGGCGATGGCAGATTTGATTGACGTGATATCAAAAAAAGCTGCAGCGCTGCAGTATCCCTGCTGTAGGCACCTGACAGTTGCACTGATCAGCAGAGTAAGAGAGGCCTAACACAGGATCTCTGCATCAATCACCTAGACAGCATGGGGATTTAAGCAGCTCACAGCTCACCTCAATCCTCTACCCTCAACCACGTACATCTCATTTACAGATGTAGCCATCAGGAGCGTCCCTGTTTTTACTGCATATATCAAAGACGCCAGCATGTGAAGGCTGCGCTCCAGTTTGTCCATGCCAAACTGGTGGTGCTCCACCCCAGAACTGTTTTTATGAAAAGTCAAAATCCACCATGATGTATGTGGATACTTAAGGGATGACTTGGCCTGTGATCAAAAGATACTACGTTAAAAACATGCCCCTTGTATTGTATGTCACTCTGCATGACCATTCGAGAAGGGAAAAGCGCATTCAACAGAAGTACAGCTGAATACACCATAATTTACATTCTACATAGTTTATGTGCTTCAAGCACACTGAGGGTTTTTTTTGGACCTTCCTCAAAATCTTTTATATAAGATAAAACGTGGAAAAAATACTCTAAAAAAAGAATAGTATTCTACAATTCCTCTGAGTCAATCTGAATTCTGAACTCTCTCAATAATTTACCTACAGTCACATAGATAATGAAATCTCATGTTCCATGTAATATGCAGTAGTTTAGCTCTCTCTGTGTAATAGTCATTACTGACAAGACTATTTTATTTGAAATAGTGTATACACACATAATAAGAGGAAATGAGCGTATACTTTTCTCACTTTCACCCTCTCCCACATTGGAAATAAGTGTAATTGAAGCAGCTGCTCTAAGCAGACCTGACAGCTGTGATGAACCTCAATGACCATAAAAACATACAAAGAGAGCACTCAGGACACAAAGTCTCATTTTACGTTCACAATCGTTTCCTCTCTGTAATCACCAGCATTGACTCTGCCCTTTAGCCCACTTAAATGCACTGTATAGTCACTTTTCCAGGCAAAATGAAATGCTCTCAGGTTCTGCCAATCAGATTTAACCACTTAAAGGCCGGGTGAATCCAGACTTTTTTATTTTTTGCCGGAAATTGTTTATTTTACATTTATAGTAATACTATCAGTGGTGTAAGAAAACATGCAATGTGTTCCCCAAAGCACAACTGATATCACAGCGTGTGATATCTCTCGCCATTTACAATGTCAACGTGTTAAGAAGCAACGAAACGTCTCCAAACTAGTGTATTTTGACTGAGAATAAGGTCCTGCTGCACTAAAAGCTCAAACAGGTGTTAATCCGCTGCTAAAATAGTCACCAACAAATTTCATTCTGAGTAAATCAGGTGGCAACTACAAACTACAGAACCTCGTAGTTTCACTAGGAAAAAAACTGAAGTACATACTTAGAAGCTAATTTGGTGTCAATTTGGGAACTCAATCAGTGGTTAATGAAAAAAACTACAGAGTTCATGAAAAACAGTAGAGCTTCTTACGGCACATCACACAGTATACGCTGCACTGTTCCGAGCGTCTGCGGAGTTAATGTGAAAAAGCACAACGTGATTGACAGTGAGCAGCGGAGCTTCAATCAAAGCGTCTGTGGTTTCACATGAGAAAGATTCTAAATTGTTTTCTCCTCAGCATGCACTTACAGGTCAGTCATGCATCTGCAGCACTGAGCTGACAGCAGCAGATAGTATTACGCAGCTCCTACCGACAGCTCTGACCTCCACCGGCCTGATCGATATGCAGTGAGCCGGTGCAGAGCTGAGGGGGACGAGAAGAACGTGGGGCTCCAGCTGAGGAGGAAAAAGAGGGAGAAGAGGAGGAGACTAGGAATAAGGAAGGATGCACAGAAACAAAATGAAAAAGGAGGGAAAAGACATAGAAGGAGACAGGTTTCGGGTGGGTTATCTCCCAGACAGAGGTGTCTGGGTTTAGACACCCAACTCATATAGGCTTTCACTCGCAGAGGTTCAGAGGGGAGGTAGGAGGGAGGGGGAGACGCACACCGCTGAGACTCAGGTTATCCCCCAGCTAAAGGGTCTCTGGGTTTAGACACTGAGGAGGGTATTAGCTTTCACACACTGCTGGGGTAACGGGGGAGTCTGCCAGATGTCAGCTCCTTACCCATAAATCCTGCTAAATGGGCAGCGGCTATGAGTTAGAGGGGGGAAGCTGAGTGGACGTCACCTCTCTATCATCCTCTGTGGTGTTTGCTGAAGCAGTCATGCAAATTTTGATTTTAATCAGCTGATGTAAATTCTTCACTTTCTCTTTTGTTCTCACCAGGCTGACGACGTTCTGATACTGAAAACGTTCCTGATCATGTCTGTTTCCTGCATCCGATCAATCAAATGTTGGGTTGAAACTTGAAAGAATTTGTCTTCTTTAGATATTTTTTTAATATATTTTCTTTTGTATCTCTTAAGTTGAAGACAAAGAAAAAGTGGAGGAAGCGTGTAAAAAGAAGTGTGCAATGTCTTATTCCTCTGAAGAGAGAAAATCTGCTTTCTCATTGCAGAACAGAAAAAGAGTAACTGTCTTTGTTGTGTGTATAAGTGCTGTGCAGTAATACTTTACTACAACGACGTAAAAGTGGACACATTCCGTACCTGCATTTCATCTTGGGGCATTTAGTTTCAGTGGAACAAAGCCATTACCAGTGTGGGTATCTGTTCTCCAGGACGTAAGATTAAAAGCCTCGCATTCAAGCTGACGTCAATACATTCTTAAAATTATACACATGGTTTGGATGAATTTCATGGGCTCCCGGTCATAAATCTGACTCACTGCATAAATAAGTTTGTAAACTTTAAATACATACTTTAAAGAATAAAAACAAAAAACTCAGTCATGCACTTTTTGTCACTGATGCGTTGAAAACGTCTGTGTGTTTTCTGAGCCACCTCTCTGATCATCACTGCTCTGACAAAAAGGCAGTTTCAAAAACCACCTTGAACTTTCAAGCCACCTGCTTGAGCTGAACTAACCCCCAAAAGCACAATAATGCACAGTCCTTCACCCCAGATGAGGACTTTAAAGAGGTTCTGCCTTTAAAGTCCCCAAGGGCCAATCAGGTTTATGGACACACTCAGTGATCTCAGGTCAGCTTTAAACACCAGATTGACCCTAAACCACAAGACAGTTTCAAAAGAAGCTTCAGTCCTATTTAGATTTTTTTCTACGCAAACAAAAAAGGTGCACCGAATATATTTATAATAATTGTTTAGTCGAAAAAGAAATAGTCAAGAGCTTTAATTCTTTTCCTACCATTTAATGACGCTAAAGTGATCATTACTCAGATGTATTGGACGGTTTGCTAGACACAAGTATTCTTGATCTATCTTTGCTTTTTTATTTCTTTTTTACTTATGGGTATTTGCTCACCATTTTCCTCTGGTTGCTGAGGCAGAAAGTACAGATGTGCTTAGGCTGAGTTGATTGGTCAGATCCCCGGTTGGGGGAGGAGTTCACGTGGAAAAACGGTGGTGAGGGAGCGTGGCACGGCTGTCCGTCATGAAGCCCCTCGCCCAGGAGCAAGACGTTTCCCAGATGGCTGATGTAGCTGCTGGCCAAGCGTAGCGTCTCGATCTTTGACAGCTTCCTAATCATCAACGTAGAGCAATTTGTATAGTGTTAGTAAAGAAAAGGATGTTTTAAATTGTCATTTTAAAAATTGAATGAGCAGGCATGTTACAACTTTAGACAGGATTTTAAAATAGAAACACAAGATACAACCATATTACTTGAATATTCTGACCCTATTAAAGTGTGGAGTGACTTCCTAGACTTTATGAAATATCTGACACACCGCGTGGCCTTGCCTGACTGACAGTGTTTGTACATCAGATCAAACGTCAGGATAAAGTGTCAGTCACTCTGTACCTGTCTGCTGGCTCGGTGGGGATGAGTGTGCGAAGTGCTGTGAACGCTGTGTTAACGGAATTAGTGCGATCTCTCTCCCTTGCGTTGGCCGCAGTCCTCTGGCGAACCTCCCCTGGGGGAGAGGACTCCATGGGTCCAAGCCTCGCTGCCATGCCCCCTGCACCTAACCCACCGCCTCCTCCTCCTCCACCACCACACAGCTTCCTCTTCCTGTTCACCTTGATGTGAAAGGCAGACGGGGATGAGGAGGACAGGCGATAGGCTGCCGAGTTGGAGGAGCTAGTGTTCCGTTCCTCTGAGCCCGAACCCTCGCTGCCATTCTCATCCTCGTCTTCGGAGAGGAGTGCAATGTCGCCATACAAGAAGCGCCCTGCAGGAGGTGCCGTGCGCAGCATGGCAAATGTCATCTCCACCGCAGCAACGATTTTCAAAAGTTTCTTGATGCTGGTAATACAGGCGTCCAAAAGCACTCAGAAAGAACTTTTACTTTGCCCTCAGTTTTTGTTGAGCCAGGTTGACTCAGACGTGGCCCCTATGAGCTGGATTAGGTTTGGTCGAAAAAAATGAGAAGGTCAGTCAGCAGTCAGGATGGACTTGACCTCAGAGCTGCCGTGTCACAGATTCAAGGTCCCTCTTGTTTTTCTCTCTTGGTTTGTAGAAAAACACTTCACATCCCAAAGGTCAGCTCCTCTAAATTAATCCTTTGCAGGAAAATTGATTTTACAATGTCATGTTGAAGTCAAATTGTTGTTGATTTGTCCTCCTGTTTCTTCTCTAGACTGCTTTCTTAGTCCTTTGTTTCTTTAGTTGTCTGTTTCAATTTATACTGCAAAAACTACTCCCAGTCCGTAGCAGCGGTTTGACTCTCTCTCGCTTTCTATTGGTCTCTGTGTCGCCCTTCTCCCTCTCTGCTCCACGTGTGCCTGCTGTCTGAGTGTTTCCGTCTGCCTCTGGTCTTATAGCCGGTGGGAGGGCTGGAGGCCCCTCCTCCCTCTGAGCAATAAGGGTCCCTCAGCTGCTGTCTAGAAGCAGGCCGGAGAGACCAGAGGCAAGAGGCAAACCATCAGCAGGAGTTTGTTTTGGCTGCACACTGGTGTGTTTCGGGGGGAATCCACCCTAAAACAGAAATTGCATCATGCTCATTTGTTAAGTGGGTTTGGTGACCTTAGAGGCCATGGTGCCATCAAAAATTCACATTCCTAACAGCGTGGATTCTCTATTCACATTCACTATCTTGGACGGGGACTGGGATAAAAAGCCGTGACTTTTTCTTAGTTGGACAAGCTTTTCTTTTTCCAGATTTATTTGACACAGCAGGCTACCAGCAAGAGGGGAGTTTGCAAAACGAATGTTTCCTTCACCCTCTTTCTTGACAGCAAGAAGCTGAGAGGCTCGACGCTCACTTTGTCTTCTTTTCTTCACGCCGCCTCCTCCTCTGTGCTTTGTTTTTCCCTGGACAGCAGGCTGGGAAGCGGGCAGCCGCAGAGCTGGAAACTGACAGTTCAGGCTGAGCTTGTGGCTGAAGCCGTTAACTGGGTTAATTTGGCCACGGCAAAAGCCTTTTATATCTGTACGAGCTGTGTCACTGGAGGGCCTGCAAGTAGTTTGCCTCGAAGGGATAAAATTTTTTAGGGTGGAGTTTTTTTGTGGATGAAGCTGAAACACAGGGGTTTATAGTGAGTGAGCTTCCACAGTTTTCAGTCCCTCTAACTATCTGTTTTCCTTGGAAGGAGAAAAAAAATGTAGAAGAGACAGCAGAGACAAAAGAGGGAAAAAAGACACTAATGAGAGACAACTGAGTAGAATCTGGTGCTGAAGGACACTGATTTAGCAATGTGTTAAACTTTCACGGGTTTAGTAAAAGTATTATGCAACCTTCATCAAACTCTAATCTGCTTTTCCTACTTCAAGTGGTGTTTATTAGCCATGATCGTGCAACGTAACTCTCATTTCCAAAGAACTGCCTGGCCTTTAAATTTTGTTTCCTACTTTAACTGTGCAGTGGTTAAAGGTTGACAACCTTTGTGAAACTCAACCATGGGGTCTATAATCCTCAGCAGTGCATTATTATAAACTCTAAACCCAAGTGCCATTGCTGGTATGCATCTTTTGTGTGGATTGGCAACCATAAGCTGCCGCTGAAAAGTAATAGCATAATGAATAATCTGTCAGAGTTACACAATGTTATGTCGCTCTCTCTCTCTCTCTCTCTCTCTCTCTCTGTTGTTTCTTTTTTTGATCATATTTCTCTCTTCCCCTCTGTCTACCCTTCAATCACTGTCATTGTGTTTATGCTGTATGAACAGAGGCCAATGACGGCTGCAAAGGATGATTGAAATACACACTACAAGAAGTGTTTCTAGTTGTAGGGACAGAACAAGAAGCCGAATGACTAGTGCTATAGATGCTGATTTAACCATGGAAATCTGATACTTCTTTGTAAGTATAAGTATGAAAAATGAAGAGGGTCAAAAGCAGGGTTTTAGACAATCGGACCAAAGTAAAACTACAGTTTTATCAAAAAACCACTGAAAATACCTGATGACTACTATTTTATTGTATGTGACAGTACTGCAATTACTAACAACTCATAAACATATGAAACGTGTCAGGGCTCCAAGTGCTAGTCATCAAAATAGGTGGAAAGCACTGATTAAAACTTGTACAACATATGTTTCTATGTAAAAACTTTGTCTGTAAAGTTATGACTCCAGTATTCCAGACCACAAGCAGATGAATTTTAATTAATTTAATTTAATTTTAATTTTAATTTTAATTTTAATTTTTAACTTCCTGTGAACTGCATCTTATGGATGAACTTAGGAATTTGGAAACACTCTTTGTTGCATCTAACCTAGCTTTCCACCAGTGCCTTGCTTTTGTAATAAATTGGCTTTGAAACTCATGTAAATTTTTTCAACTGTGCCCTCGAGGGTAGTAGTAGTGGTAGTGGTGCTTCTTTAAAATTATTCGTCATTGTAAAGTATTTTGAAGTATCAGGCTAAAAGGATGGTAGCCACTCCGTCAGCGTCACACACTGGACTATGCCCTTGTTTTAAAATGGAGCTGCTGAATATAATGTCTTGGTATAATGTGCTTGGTGTGTGGTTGCTGCAGTTGTGTCCAGTCTCATCTATGTGGCGTTTTTGGGACTCACATTGCCTCCAACAAACTGATGAACCTTCACGTATTGTTTGCTTAGTACAGAACCTATGAAGACAAACAAGATCCAAGCAGATTCTTTCCATCCTGCTGCAGTTCACAATGGACACGTCCAGTCCCAGGGCCTCTGAAACTCATTGGAATCCCAAAGTCTTTTACATTGACCTTCACTGTAGATCAGTTCCCTGCACATCAGGGAGTGATCAGATTAAATTGCTAATGGTTTGGTAGTTATATTTTTCTTACATTGAGAAATAATAAATTAGCTCTTGTAAGGCAAGAAAATCATGACAAAGTTCAAAATTAAGGGCAGGCTGTTGTTCCAGAGACGATACAAATAGCAGATTGGAAACAAAGACCCAGCTTCAGGGACAATTTAGGGGCAATAAAAAATATAACCAAACATAATAAAGTGCCATGATACACAAAAAATATTGTTTATCATGGCACTTTATTATGTTTTTGTTAGGAAATGAAATGAGCACATATCACAATCCCATCAACTGAGAACAACATCACACAGCCAAAAATGTTGAGGTTCAGGCACTGAGGGAAAACCCCCAGAGGACAGCGACATAATCCAAACAGCAAACATTAGTTGGTAGAGACGGCTTATTCCTTCCAGCTCCGTTTATCATCTACTTTTACAGATTCAGACAGAAAGTAGAAGCAAAGAATTTAACTTTATCTATAATAAAGAATGTAAAAGAGGATTAAATGTTGAAGATGTGAAGAAAAAAGTTATTGACATTGTGGGGAATCAGCAGAACATTAAAGGGTTTTTCACTGTATTCATTATTTCATAAAAAATCCACATCTACAGCCCAGTGCCTAGTAGATCACCACCCAAAAGTCTTGATTAATGACTGTCAGACTGTTTTTAGTCAGACTGTATATTTTTGAATGCCTCCAAACTATGGAGATATGTTTCCATACCACCTTCACTGTGGTCCGCTATTACATGCATTGCCATGATCTTCCTCTGATTTGCATCTCCCAGGAGCATGTGGCTGGTCTAACACAGTATCCATTTCTCTCCGAATCATTGCCCGCAGGCCAGAAAACATTTGCCTAGGTACAATGTAGACACAAAGTCTTTTCATAATCGCACATGGCTGCATTTGCCAGAAGAATGTTGTACAAAAAGGAAATGGCGATATTACAGCACAATAATGGTCACATTTACATAAAATCTACATAAAATGTTGACCTAAGTGCACAACACAGACCCTGGGTTTTACAAACCAGAGCTAAAAGGAGCGATAGTAAAAGCACGTCTACTAGATCTGCAACTAGACAACTTTTTGTTAATATTTAGTGTGGGACACTATTTACTACTTAAAATAATTCCTTATGCCTTCACATCAATTTACTTTGCATTACTGTCTTGTTTTAAATATTTCACACTTTTTTGCAACAACTTTAACCAAAATAGTCTATCAAATAGGCAAAGTGCCGAAACCTACAGTATCTTTATTTGCTAGCAGTACATGTTAATCCTACATTGACTGTTGGTAAAGGTGGAGCTGATCTTCACCACTTCCGCTTTATATGATGACAGTGGTTAGATCAGCCTTTTTTTAAAACACATTTTTTATTTAATTTAAAACCAGTAGGTGGTATTAATGTTGTGGCTGACTAGTGTAAATGCACCTATATTTAGAGGTCCATGTAAATATGAAACATGACATATGAATGAACTCCCCATCAATAATCTTTCCATTCATTCAGCCTTTCACTCAGCTGCGTCTTTTATTACACACATGCGCAGATGGATAAAGCTGAAACCTGGTTACTTGTAAACATGGCAAAGAAATCAGTGGGAAGGCTGCCTGTAACCTGGTTCCTCAAGCCCAGTTACTCATATGTCTGTTGAAATTTTTACCCTTTTGACATCACACCACTGAAAGGCGTCACAATGGAGCCAAAATGGCGGTAGTTTCAAACTCATTTTTGCTCTAAACACATTGAAATGTGAGATTTAAAATGTGCAAACATGGCAGTTTTTGCAGGATTATGCCAAAACACAGTGGTAGGTTACATTAGAGTTATGCACTAACCAATGATGTTGGGGGTAAAAAAGACCGTCTTTAATGAGAATGTCATGGTGTCATGTTTACTACTGCAACTAGCTGTCACCAAGCAGCAAAACGTATGTCTTCATCATTTTTCAGGGATGGTACAAATAACATACAGGAGGACAGTCTCCTACAACACCCATCACACCCTGATGGTGTTGGAAGCTTCAGCAGTTTCAGAGTCAAAGCAAAATAGGAGAGTGACAAAAAAAAAGCTATTAACTGTCAGCTAGAGTTTTCTAGAAGCCATGTGGGAGACTCATCAACTGAGAGAAGGTTTGATGATCCAATGAGACCAAAACTGACTATTTTGGCCTTCAGATGATTTGGTGGAAACCAAACACTGCACATCATCTCACAAACACCGTCCCCACTGTAAAGCATGGTGGTGGCAGCATCATGCTGTAAGAATGCTTCCCTGCAGCAGGCCCTGGATGGCTTGTAAACACAGAGGGTAAAACCAATGCAGCAAAAGAGAAATCCTGGGGGGAAATCCGATGCAGTCTGAAAGAGAACTGCAACTTGGGAGACGAATTGTTAGTTAGTAAGACTGTGACCTCCAGCGTATTGTCAAAACAGGCACGACCTCAATTCATTTAAGAATCCGTGGCTGTTCGCAATAACTGTGCAAGCTGAGAGAGTTTGAGTAGTTACACAAAAACAGGAACAAAAATGTTTAAAACATGTCCACACAGAGCCTGAATCTGCATTGACTGAAAACTGAGGAGTAAATCCTCATACAATCACTTGCTTAATGTTTGATTTTGTTTTTTATTTTTTACCTGAAAAAAAAAATGTCTTCAGTTTGGAACTTTATTGTGCAGGCATTTGTTTTTGATTTTTTTGATCCCTTAACAAAACTCACAGAGAAACGTAAGTCTGGGAATATGAATACAATGTCTGGCCTAATTTTGTTCTTTTGCATACAAAAACCTTAGTAGAATGAAATTATTGATTAATCACATACATAAATATTCACATTGACTGGTGTTTTCCTCTAAAGACACAGCAGCAGAAGCAGCAGCAGCAGCAACACTTGAACACCATCTGATAGTCATTACCCCTCCCCTCTCCTCCTCCCTCCTCGTCTTTTTCCTCCTCTTCTCTTCTCGTTCGATACTCTTCTCTCAGCTCAGACTTGTTATTCATTAGTCTGATGAAAAACACCCTCCAACTGTGGCTCACACACATTTACACAAAGACGCACACACCCCCACACCACCCCCACACAGCTGAACTGCTCTGGCGCGGGTCAGGGACCTGTCAAAACTCGGAAGCAGGTCTGGACCCAATACGGACCACGGAGCAGGCGGAGAGAAACTCCAAGGAAATAAGCTATTTATCGTAGTCCTCGGATGGTTGTTTTTAGTCCGCGCTGAAAGTGATCAAATGAGGGGAGAGTAGAAAAGTTTCTGGACTTGTTATAGTGCCACTGAGCAGGGGTCTGGAGAGAGGTCATTACCAAAATTAATCGTCTGCTTTCCATGGCAGTGAGTGCGAGAAAGGAGGACAGCAGGAAGAAAAAAAGGAGGGATGATGGAAAGTAGGAGGATAAGGAGATGGAGGCAGCAGTTGTGAGACAGAGGAAGAAAAGTAGGATAGAAAGGAAGGAAATGAGGGGGGGGGGACGAAAGGGAGAAAGTTGGCGGCGGCCTGCCAGAGCTCCAGACTCCGTGGTGTGCTGCGTGGGGAAAAATGGTCGGAAGTGCCCCCCCCCCACACCTCACCGGCTCTAACTTGCACCCCCCCCCGCTACCACCACCACCATCAGTTTCAGGATCATTCAGCCTCAGCTCCAGCCACACTCTACTGCGTTTCCCAAGAGAGCCAGACTCTACAGCTGGCCTTATTAAACCGAGAGAGGCAGAGAGACAGAAAAAAGACGCAGAAGGAAAGAGAGGTCACACAACTGGAAGACATCAGTTGAAACTGCGCTCGCTCCCTTAGTTTTTCCGTTCATATCCCATTTTATGATAGAGTTTCTCACAAACACGCTTGTGGTGCACTGGGTTCAAACACATAGTAAAAAGCTATTGTTTGATTCGACATCCCTCAGAACACTGTTAAACAGCGAAACAAACGCTGGGAAATTAAAGTCTGTGTGACTTTTATCTCGTTTGCCTGAAGGCTGTCGTCATACACTTGCACCCTGCTGCATGAGGGTGTCTCTTCTAGTTGGTTTGAATCTCGCACTATTTGTGAACAAAATGGGGCAATAAAAGAAAACATGGGAGGTGGACGTCTGTTTCCAATCTGTTATCTGCTCTTCATTTGCAATTTGCTTCTTCTCTGCTGCAGCTTGTCAGAGTTGCAGTTTAACATATTTCTTCTTTGTCACAGACGCTTTCTGTTTTAGAATAACAAAGAAACACACATGTACAGCGACACGGACTATTTCTACAAGGAACTGCTAGCCACTGAACTCCTCCACCGGGGCATCTGAGGGTGAAGTGCTCAAGGCCATCTCACCTCCAGTAGATGGGCTTACTCCCCCACTCACTCTCCGTCTGTCTGTCTGTCCGTGGATTCCAGTGTTTGGATAGTACAAACCTACTGTAAAAAGCTTATTCAGCAAACATCACCTTTGGGCAAAACTGTAACAGCCTTCACCTTTGCAGCCTTCGTATTTCTCCATAGCCACCGTAGCTCCAAAATTGGCCTTTGCATTTATTCCAGTGAAGGTGAAAGGTCTGGTTCATGCCGATGAATATATAAAGTAAAAATGTAAGATATCGTTCACATTTCTGCAGGCAGTGAGACCCGGAGCGACGCTCTCACGGCTATTAGGTCTCTGTTAGGTATTGGTACAATTACTATGAGGTACATGGATTGACTGGGTGCCAATTTGGAAACAGTGCTGGTCATCTGTGGGATATTTGCTTTGTTGCAGTACATACAGCTTTAAAGCTCTCCATAGGTATTAATGTGAGCCATACTCTCAAGGGACACTGTTAAAGGCTCTGTTAGAACCGAATCAGTTGACTACAGACAGCTGGAGCTGCTCTACAGGCCATTCATGAAAGGGAGTAACTCAAATGCTAAAAAATCTGAGTTGAGTACACTCAGCTCAAAAAAGACTTCTTCAATCAGAGCAGATCCAGCCTCCTTTTTACTCGCTCTGAGTTATTGATGACATAAAAGCAGCTCCCCTGACTCAGCCGTTAAAGACTCTGGCCAGTAGCAGCTCTGCTTCCCCTGTAACGGAGGCACGGCCGACGAGTAGTAGCAGACCAAAAAAAGAAATCGGCTGTGATGTCATCGCCACTAATGAGGTGGCAGAAAAGATTTGAGCACCTGACTCACTCACCACCTCACCTCTCTCTCTATATTTTTTACTTCCTTCTAAACTCTCCCAGTGACTCTTTTAGTTACTGTTTCTTCTTCGTCCTCTTCTTGTGTGTTTGTGTTTGATTTCCCTGGACAAAGTGATTTCCCCAACTGGTTATATGGGCCTTGCCGGACATTTGCCGATCAACATGTACAGTGCAGTATATGCAACAGCTGGACGGTTTGAGCTCACAGTGACAAAAGTAAAAACTTTTTTTAATAAGACCTTTTGCGTTAAGAATGATATCGACTAAGAAATGTACTAGTAAATAAAACCTTTCACACTATAGTTTTCCAGGTTGTGAAGGCTCTGGCTGGCTCCACTAAGTTCCATGGCGTAATGGCTGGCTGCCTCAAATGCCAGGGAGCTCACATCACTGAGAGTGGGACAGAGAGAAAGTGGAGTAGGTGCTGGTACAGAGCCTCATGGTAGAAAGTCTGAAGAGTACAACAACTACATCTAACAGTTGGTGATGAAATACACTCAATGAGAAGCGTCGTGTAAAGGATTAGTTAAGCGAAGAATTTCGAATTGTTTTTTAATGTGACATTACACTTGTCACTATAAAAATCTTTGGATTAACAAACAATTTCCTCCAGATTCTCCAAGAACATGAGCAATATATAGGACTCAAACTTGATGATGTTTTGGGAAATATTACATAATTACCTTGTTATACTTTGTTTGGATAATCCGTGCAACATCTAAAATGCTGGGAATGTTCACCATACCATTTATTTGCCAAAAGCAACAAGTCTCACTGTCAGGGTAGCCAGGCAACCAAAACAGACCAAGCATATATTTATTGAACTTTTCTTTAGCAAAGTTTGGCAACATTAATTGGAAAAACAACAATTCCATACAGGAGTTGTGGTTTTATAATTTTACTTAATATTCACTAATGGTATAATTTCCTAAATAAATGTATACAGCACTATGTAACAAGCCACAATAAATCTTTTAGTCAACACTGACACATTTCCAGTGCCATAATTTCAGACTTTGTTTAGATTCAATAAAGTAGCTTTCCAACAGTTTCACTTAGGAAATGTTCTACAAATAAATATTAAAGTGCAAAGGGGGTTTTATTTTAAACTCAAAATATTTCATTCTTCATGCTGCATTCTGTCATTGTATTATGGTGCAGGAGCGAAGCAGACGTCACTGGCTGGACCTGCACACTCAAAGACAATCCATCTTTAAAGAAGCACTCAATAAAGTGGAGCAGCATGTTGGACACAAGGTCTTTGACTCTCCTGCTTCCTGATGCTTCACAGACTTTTCTGTCTATCTTATTAAACAATACACTACAGGACTATTTTATAAATGTGGCATAAATACAGGATTATACCATTTAATTAACAACCCTAGTACAGTGTATGATGTGTGTGTTATTGTGTTTCAAATGAGGGGGGTTGTAGGAGGTGTGAGTAAAGATGAGAGGTGTACTGTGAACGGAAAAACTGAGAAAGGAGATTTAATCTGATGAACTTGTTAAGGAAGGCTCAGGGTTGAAGTGAAAGTTAAATGAAGTCTGTCAAACCTTTGTGTGTGTGTGTGTGTGTTTGATGTTACAGTCTTGTAACAGAGCAGCTGGAGAGGGCTGTCCCCTGAGAACCACTGCAGCCAGCTATTAAAGCACACGCACACACACACACACACACATGAACACACACACACACACACAGATGCAGTCTTTAATAAAGTTATTGCTCGGGAAACAGACCAGACCCGGCCAATGTGAGTCTTTTATAAGGCGAGAGTGACACGGTCATGCTCACATTCGTATAGATTCACATCCTTTCAGCCAAAAACAAAATAGGATCAGAACCAAAGAGCCTCATTATTCTGACTTTTAAATGTATTAATAAACATTTTAACTGACCAGACAATTGAAAAAAAAAAACTCTAAAGATATGAATAAATATGGCCTATTGTGCTCAGTGATTAGTGCAGTTATTATTGGTATTTTGTATGCATATGGTATTACTGTAAAACTGTAAATGTACTGCAAAACTGCCCCATCCAGATGTGGACTTGCAGGGGGTATAGTCCTGAATACTGAGTCCTATGAAGTCAGTAGTTCAGTGAAATTAGAAAAGTTACCAGACTGAGTCACATTTATTCATGTCTAATATGGTTTGGCTTTGGCTATGCATAAATGTTGATAAAGCAACATTAAGGGTATGATATATGTACATACTGGTTATATTATATTGAAGTCAGAACCTTTTTCCCAGTTTTTCACCCCCTTAATAAAACAACAGACAGGTGCAAGGGCTCAGGCAAGTTTTTCTGTTTATGTCAAGTCTCTGTTTAGAGAAAAATTAGCTGCAGACGGAACTCCAAATCAGTCTGCACCACAAAAATCTCCATTTTTTAAGTTAACCACTGTTTTTTGCACATTCACATGTCATCAAATATCTTTTTATCCCTTGATTGTAGGAATTATATTGGATGACATCATGCTGCAGCTGACTAGGAGCAAACGCTCCTATTTTAGAGCTGGTGGACTGTTTCCAGCGAGATGCTATAACACAGTCCAGATGAGTCCCTCTAAGGATTGTCTCATTATCACACACGCCACAGCTGCATGACCACTGTGTGTAAGAGTGTGTGTGTGTGTGTGTGTGTGTGCATGTGTGAGCATGTGCAGGCTGTGTTTGTGTATATGTGTCTGTGACCATTTAAACTCTACTTGCAGTCAATTACCAGAAAATGATATGTATGGACCATTTTTCCTCCAAAGAAACTAATTATAGGGTTTGGGTTAAGGTTAGGATTGGGGTTAGGTTTGCAGAAAGTCCTGGACAGAGCTCGTTCCATGTGAACAACGTGAAAACAGGGGCGTAGCCAGAGGGCTGGCAGGGTGGGAGTGGACACCAACCAAATCTGATTGCTCTTAGTGCCACCCCAGAGGTTTTAGTCTCACTTTTTATATGTACATATCATATAGATTGATAGATGGATAGTTATACTTGAGTATATCTCATAGCAGGTTGCGAGTCAAATCCCCGACTCTTCTGTCTTTGTGGGGATTGAATGTTCTCCTGGCATCTTCTGCTTGTGTGGGTTTCTACCCCAGTTTCCTCCCACAGTCCAAAGATGTGCATGTTGGATTAATTGGTGATTCTGAATTGCTTCTATGTGTGTATGTGAGTGTTAATAGTTCTCTGTCTGTGTGTGTCTCTGTGTTGGCCCTGAATAGACTGGTGACCTGTCCTGGGTCTACACCACCACTTGCTCCATGACAGCTGGGATAGACTCCAGCCCCCTGTGACCTCACACAGAATAAGCGATTACAGATTACAGTTTATCTTGTAGTAGTGATAATGTGCTTCAAAGGCTGACACGCAGTATTCCCCAGAAAATAAATCTGGCATCAAACAAAACCCAGAAGAATAGTCAGCAGTCTATTTACAAGGTGTTTACAGCCGCTTTTGTTCAAATGAAAAATGTAAATTGCCTAAAAGCCAATTGGCAATTCAGTGAAAAGTCTGTTTGTAACCACATTTATCATGTCATTGTGTTCACATTGTGCTTAATGAAGTGCTAATGTTGAAAATGTTTTACAGTTAGTTTCAGTAATGTTCACACCTATAAATCAAGTAAATACTTATGACATACAGACTGATTTTTGTTTTTTCTATTGACCTTTCCAACAAGAATAAAATTTATTCTAAACCTGTTTGTTTTCTTTCCTTCTGTTCCCAAGCTGCAGCTATTTCTTCATCATTTACAAATCTGTCAACTGCCTTTGCAAAACTGGACATGTCTGTAACTTCAAAAAACACATCATTCAGTATTAAACCTGGAAGCACTGCAATCATTTTTCGTAATTATGCTGACATTTTGTGTGTCCCAGATCTTGCAGATGAAGGAAACACATTTACAAATAGCAAAGATAATAGAATTACCATTAATCAAACTGTCGTGTGTGTGTGTGTGTGTGTGTGTGTGTGTGTGTGTGTGTGTGTGTGTTTTGTCTTTCTATCCTTTTTTTTCACAGAGATTAACAAACAGAAAAACTGAATTATAATATTAGGGTTTGTCAAATATGTAAATATAGACACCTGTTGTACTATGGTGTGTATAATGCTTTCTCCACAACAATCAAGCGTATGTATTGTGTATAACCTGGACCCCTGTACATCTGCAGAGGGAAAAAGCAGAGAGAAGAGAACAAGAAGGAAGAGGAGGAGGAGGTAACAGAGGGAGAGTTTCCGACAGTAGCCCAGACCTGACAAGTTCCTTCATATCCGACTTCATTCAGGCCCATACAGGGACTGTGCACATGGTAAAGCCATCACAGGCACACACAAAACACACACGTGCACACACACTCCGTCCCACATTCTGTCTCACTGTCAGACACATACAGAAGACACACATGTTCTCTCTTAGTCTACACCAGGAAATGGCTTTTACTCACATTTGAAAACACAAGAAATACAGAGAGAGACACAGACAGGCAGGCCGGTTTGGCTCTAAGCAGAAACGTTTATGTCCCCGCAGCCTGAAATCAGAATTCCCCGGGGGAAGGATGTGGAAGATGTGCTCTTCCTTTTGTTCTCTTGCTGTGACCGTTTGAAAAAGGATTTTGATTTGCCCCATACCTGAAACCTAGATTACATAACAACAGTTAAGGTAAATAATTGGCGCCAGTGTTACAACCGTGTGTGTGTGTGTCTGTCTGTGTGTGTGTGTTTGTGTGTGTTTGTTTATCATCCATTTTCACTCACAACAGACACAACCCCAGGACCAGTTGCCTTTTCTCACTGGTATTTCTCAGTGTGTGAGGAAATAAAATTCCTTTTCATTTTGCTTAATCTGTTCAAAAAGTGTCGGAATGACGCATTGTGGTTTTACAGGAGCTCAAGTGCCACAATTTCTTGGTCAAACTCAGAGAGACGGCAACAGTCCACCGATATCACAACAACACAAGTGCTGGACAGTGGATTTGGTTTCCTTTGGACAATTCCACATTTGTGTATTGAGCTTTATTGTCCTCATACTAATTAGTTTGATTTACATCTACAATAAAGGGTATGAGCGTGGGTCTTTCCTCAGCAGCAAAATACTCTAGGTATAGTAATATTTTGTCAGTAATTCAGTTTATCTTGTCAGTGTGAATTTATCTTTATCCAGCCAGCTCAGGTAAAGCTGCTGTGGAAATCTTTAGATAACAGAAAGTGCGAACTTCAGAACAGTCAATAATCTTCCTAGCTCCACCTCAAAGGTGCCTGACTGATCGATAAACTGTGAATCTTACAGACAAAAACATACACACGAGCACCAAACATACTACATAACCAGCTTTTATTTTTATAAAAAAACCTTATAAATATAACATCCCTTAAATCTCAAAGCCGTTCTGTAAGTCTTACTATTGATGTGCCTTTAAATCCAGGCGTATTCTTCATCAGAAAGGGGCAGTGATTTATCAGGTTAAAACAGCAATGTATTCTTACACCACTTACCAAAAATGTGTACGTAACTCATCTAGCCTGGTTAAATGAGAACCTGATCTTAGTCAGCTCACTTGGACCAGGCTCAAAAGGAAGATGTAATTTTGTCGGCTGCCACTAGACGGGGTGAGAGATGGGGGGAAGCGAGCTCTTGCCCATAATAACCACCAGACATGACTCATTCAGCGTGGAATACCACAGCAGCCACAGACAGGTCTCTGGCAGACAGGGAGCAGAAACCCGACTCTGCAGCAGAGTTTGTGAATGGGGCAGGAATGAGCAAAACCAGGGTAAATATAATAGTGCTGCAATAGGTTTTTAAAAATTCATCAAGTGTTTGCTTTGGCTTTTTTGATGAGGCTAAATACTGTGTGTGTTAATGATCAGTGTAATCTGAATCCAATTAAGAAGAAGAAACTCCTTTCTCTTTCGTGGCCTCCCTTTATTTCTTCTGCTTAATTCCCTGTTGGTTTTCAGAGACTCTCTTGGCAAAAATCCCGCTCATCAAGTCATCACGCAGAACTCCTAAAAGACAGCACAGGAACAACATATCACATTGTCAGATGTGATTGTAGCTCTGATCATCGTCATTCTTGCCCAGACTTCCCCCATGGAGAGCACCACTCAGTTTGAAGACTAACACATGTTGGACAGTCCAATCATTATTTGCTTATGTGGAGTCCGTCCAAGGCGAGAGGGCCTGCGGAGCCAAGAGTCTAATCTGTGGGCATAAGGAATAACACAGAAATAACATACTGTACAACTTAAAGTATGGCAGGGGAGCAAACTGTGAGCGGTCACATTACATGAAAACAGCAGGCAGGAAGTGTTTTGCAACAGCGGAAAATCTTCAGGTCCAGTCTGACCACCAGACAGTCACACTTCATCTGGCCTGGAGGCTGCGGTCAACGGATGGATACCTTCCCTACCGTTAAGGCTGGACACACTGTCATCCATTTGTCTGTTGCTCCCTATCACACTTTTTCCATTTCTCTGACATATCTGACACTTATCTACTTTTAAACAATTTCCTCTTTTTTTTTTCTTCTTTCATCCTCCTTTTCCTCACAGCTCTCTCTGCTACTCTCACTTCGTGCCCTGGTCCCTTTTTTTTTTTCTTTCTTTCCTCCTTAGCAACCTTACCTCATCATGTTTTGTCTCTTTGTCCTGCTTGTCTTATATATACCTTCTCCTTCAAACATTCTCATTCCTCTCTCTCTCTCTCTCTCACTCTCTTTCTCTTTCTGTTTGTGGTCAGTCACACATAATCTAGCTCCATCCATCTGTTTCTCTTCATTCGTTTAGTCTGGACTGTTTCTGATTAAGATTACATCAGGCTTTGACCTATTAGTGTGCCATGATCCTTTTGAAGCGATTCTGTGGTTACAGGTTAAGCTCAAAGCCACCACTCTTCTTACTCCACATAATACAGTCAGTATTTTTGGGGGAAAAATCAGCATAGCATCTTAAAACCTTTCAGCCAGGAACCCAAATGACTTTTTTTTCCCTGGGATCCATGATCATTAAATCATGCAGGAGTTCTTCTCATGTGGAGACCCACTAGAGGAGTGCCTGCGACCCATTTTGGGTCCCAACCCATAATCTAACCTAGCAATCTGTGAACTGGAATATATTCTTCATTTAACCTAATATCCTGCAGATTTTTATTATATTTTGAAGGTAAGTTTCCCAACCAGAGACTTTCTGTTTCTCATTAGGGTTGAAGTTCAAAGTCCAAGTAGTTTTCCTCACTAAACATAATGCAGACCTCTTGTATAGTTTTTTTGTTTTTAGGACCCAAATGAGAACTAAACCATTACCACATTACTGCGCCACTAATAATTCGAGCACAAATACACAGAACTGTGGATCCTAATAAATATGGTAAAGATCTCTTATGTTGCCTTCTCCACCACTTTTGATCAGCTGGCCAATAGGCCAAATGTCAGCGTTCATTTCCAGATGTAGATCAAGATATGATCTCTGAAACCTCGAATTTAGCTCCCATCTCTCTCCTCTACTTGAATATATGTGGATGGAGATTGACTGAAATGTTAAACTGTACATCATCATTACTCTTGGGTCAAAGCTAGGGTAAGTAGCCAATTGGCCGAGTCATGACGCTAAACTGACATCTATTGGCCAAGCCGTGGCAGGGTAGGATGTTAAAGTCATTTAGACTCATCAGGCTAAGTGGACACAGTTGACTGAAAGGTCTCGAACCTCCCCACGTCTGGTTGTGGGTAGTTTTTTAGTGCCAACACTTCTCAATTAGAGCATTGGATGGGAGGACAACCGGGCCAGCTGAGTGTATGTCTGCGTGATTTATGTACATTAACATATGCCAACAGGCCTGGTTTTGTTTCGTAAATGAACCGTACGTGTCTTCTTAACAATCAGTCAATCATCGTGATATTGCGACGGTGTCAAAGTATAAGACTGACTCACCTTTGATCAATGAGCGTACTGCATGTCTAAACCAACAGGCCACAACTTTAAAACCACCAGCTGGTTTTAATTTGGTCGGGGACAAGGGTCATCGTGGGCACTCTGACAGACATGCAGCTACCCGTGATGCACTGTGTTTTAAGGCCTGTCCAACAGCCAGTCTCAATTTTTTCCACCTGTCCACCCCCACATGAAGACCACCAGGCGTGTTGATCTTTATTGAGCATTTTGCGAAAGCTGTGCTAATCTGTTTTCATGCGAGCAATGTCAAATATGTCACGTGAAAGCTCTCGCTAGAAGAATTTAGATCAATACCTAAACTGTCTATAATTTTATGATTCAGGACATTCTGAGGAACAATATAAATAATTTCGTTCTGGTTTACATGAACACACATAAAGTTTGTAGATGTTTTTTTTTTTTAAATTTCTAGTGGTTTTGGACACTGATTATTTTCATGATGTGCAATTAGAACTCATGTTTGTTCAGTAGGTTCAAAAGGAATAGTATTTTAAGGCTTTAGTTCTTTTTATTTGCTGGTTATTTCTGTTCACATTTCCAGTTGTGAAAGTGACATGATCACAAGCATGTCACATTTTCAAACTAAGACCAAGAAGGCAACAGGAGTCACGAGGACATTGACCTTAAAAAGAGTTTCAGAATAACGAAGAGAGAAGTAAGAAAAACATTTGAACACTAAAAAAAAGGTTGTTGAGAAGGAAGTAGAACTTTCTTTAGAAACATGCACACACTCCTTCCTTTACCTCGTCCTCCTACTGCTGCCCCTTCCATCCTCCTCCTATTTCACGCCACCCAACTCTGATCACCAGGCAGCTCATTATAAAACTCACCTCCGTCACTGTCCGAGTCGCTCGCATCCCACTGGTCTCTCTCTGTTAGACTGACTGAGGCGAATGACGATACTTTGAGAGGTGAGTGCTTCATATTTGATTAGCTAGATGCTTTTTGTACTGATAATTTGATGTTCACCGCCCCGCCTGTTCTTCTTATCCGGTGACATTACAGAGCTTGTGTCAGCGGAGATGTTGGCAGGTGCATTAGTTCTGGGCACCATCCTGACAGTTTTACCAGGTAAAAAGAAATCACGTAAATCTCACAGATATTTGAACTTATTTCTTCATGATGTGCAGATTTTAATTGCACAAGATTTTACAAACTAAATCTGAGCTGACAGTTTCTTTAAATATCATACAGCTATGTTTAATTCTACATTATTCTAGCAGAAAAGTGTCACATGTGCTAAAAAACATGCGATATGACATGACAAATGATGCCTCCCTCACAGGCTCCACGGTGTACATGAGGTTCTGCAGGCAGGTGCCCTTGCCTTTACGCTCAGGTTATTTATAAGTATCGATCGGCTTTTGTGCAAGGTAGTCAGCTGGGCAGACAGTCAGCAGCACAGGATGACACTTTGGCCACACAACAGGGCTCAATCTCAGTGCCTGAGTTTTCTGTGGCTCTCTGCCCTGAGCAAAGCTGTGGTTTGATTGGAAGGGAAAATTTTACTTGTGGGCAGTTAGAATTTACACTTGTTTCACTTTCCAAAAACGTAGTCACCCGCTGTTCATTAGCCAGTTTCATCTAGTAGGAAATGGAATTTATAGATAAAACAACCATTTTATTGCTTACAGCACTAGAACAAACTGTGAAAAAACAGCTGAGGGTAATAAGGCTCCTTATCTGGTCTACTTTATGCCCTGTCTTCAGGTTGTACACATTGAAGTTTGTTCTTTTAAACTGTGCATGCATGTGGCCATGTTGTATTTAAATTCTTTAAATTCATCCAGACTTACACTTTTTTTGTGTGCGTCCAGGTATCCAGAGCAGGTGGAGCGTGTCATTTTCTAGGAAGGACATCTGTGTGTGGTCAGGAACAACCGTCACTCTGCCCTGCCGTTACGACTACCCCCCAGGTATAAGAGCAATGAGACAAATAAATAAATAATAAAAATAATAATTTTTATTCTCGTATTCATTGTTGAATGTGGGGAATTATGCTTCTTGTTTTTAATTATGAACATCTTTTGAGGAAAAATGCTTGAGACACCAAACTTTTTTTGCACGTGTTGCTACCATTTTGAAAGTTTCCCAGTTTAGTTTGGGTTTTTCTTTAAACTCGACAGGGCACAATGTGAAGCGGGTCATGTGGTTCCGTGTGTCAGCGGAGGGTCGAAGGGAGTTCGCCCACCACACTGACCCGAACCAGATCAGCCTGTCATACCGTGGACGCACACGGTAGAAAAACATGTGATACATATTTTATATAAGGAAATCATTTTGTGTAGTTTTTAGTTTGTGAAATTTGGGGAAATTGAAATAATGGATTATGATGTTTTTGTCCTGTATTTCAGCTACATTGGGGCAGCTACTACAGCTGTTCAGTTCAGATTCGGGGTGTGAAGCTCAGTGATTCAGGCCAATATCACTTCAGGTTTGAGACAGACCAGCCCCTGGGCAGATGGACCTCCCCTGACACTGTTAATCTGGATGTAACAGGTAAATTCTGACAGCTGAAACTGCTGTGACATCTCATTATGACTCTGATGATGGGAAAAGAGACAGCTCTGCCCGGGTCTCAACATCTGCCTGTGCTTTTATACTTGAACTTGCTGTGTGTACGTGAATGTCAGACCTCCAGGTCCAAGTGCATCCAGCCAGGCCTGCCTACATGTTTGGCTTTGGTGAGACTGTGTTTGTAGGCTGCCAGGCCACAGGATGTGCTGCTCCAGGGAGGAGCCTTGCACTGTACAGGTGGGTGAGTGAACACGTCTGTTACTGGTCACCCAGAGCATCAACTGCACATATAAAGTATGCGGTTTATTACGCTGTACACAAAATGTGATGTTACACACAGGAATGGTATAAATCTCGGTTCTTATGAGAAATGGATGATTATCAACCGCTTCGATCAGCAGCATGTTGGAGCTTACAGCTGTCGACCAATCCCACCACAGAATGTTCAGTCGCCATCGATGTCCCTGGCACTGGGGCGTAAGTCTCTACTGCCTCAATATATGGCTTGACATACTTGATTACACATCAATGTGAAATTACAACTTTAATTATTCAACACAAGTTATAATTATAAGCTAAATAGAAAAGTTTAGATTTGACCCATTTTCTTCCTTTCCTCGTTTCTCTCTTTCTTCAGATGGTCCTCGTTCCACCTCCATAGCTGTCTTTCCTGGAGGAGAGGTCTCTGAGGGGGGGTCTGTCACTCTGACCTGCAGTAGTGAGGCAGCTCCACCTGTAGAAAGCTTTGCCTGGTTCAAAGGTGTTTATCCATCTACGGTGCATGATGACTACACTCACTGTTTAGGATACACACGATATGTGTGTGTGTGTGTGTGTGTGTGTGCTTACATATAACAGGAAGTTTCTTTTTGTGTCCATTTATGAGTTGTTGTACTACAATAATTTTTACTTTGAGACCTGAATTTTGACAGCACAGTATCATAGTTAATTTAAGAAGATAATCAACTAAAGCATGCTGATATTTGTAAAGTCATTTGTGAGCTAGTCTCTCTGTGTGTTTCTCCAGACATGGAGAGTGGCAGCATCCCAGACAGTTTCAGTCCTCAGCTCCATCTGACCCACCTCAAACCCACAGACAGAGGAGAATACTTCTGTGTCGCACGCAACTCACTGGGAACAGATCGCTCCAAACCACTTCTACTCAATGTCACGTGTAAGTTTGTTTTCATCACCATCACAGACATGATGTCTTTGCCCCACTTCAAACGCCAGCACATTTTACAGTTTTTCTCATCTGCTTAGACACGTTTGTAGGTTCAGAAGTCACATTTTTAAAATATCAGCTGAAACAGAAGCTTGCTGCCCAAAATCAGTTTGTTTGCAAAAAATTCTCAGATGGGCAGCAGTGGTGGTGGAGTGGTTAGTGCCGCCACCTCATAGCTAGAAGGTTGGGGATTTGTGTCACTGACTGGCTGCAGCCTTTGTTATTGTGGTTTGCTCCAACAGTCCAAAGACATGCTCGTTATTTGGTGACTCCAAAATTTGCCGGGGTAAATGTGAGCGTGAATGGTTTTTGTCTGTCTTTGTCTTTCTGCGTTGGCCCTGAGATGGACTGGTGACATGCCTCTAGGACGGCTGAGATAAATTTTACATTTAGTCTATTGGTTCCTGTTAATTAGAACACAGGTTCTCATCAACGGCACACAGATAATTGTCCTAGAAGAATGAATTGAAAGAATTTTGTGTGCACTTATACATTAAAGATTGATCATTTTTTTTGTAATTTCTATAAGCTGTTGTAGCAGATGTTGTGGAAGTGTTGACATGTTTGCAGGAAATTACTTCTGTTGATCTATGAAGGTGATGATAAATATCAGTGGTTCCCAGTTTTATTAAACATCTTAACAATTGAGTAAAACTAAAAAACAATGCTGCTTAGTTCAGAAATAGACTCTTGATTGTAAAAAACATCCAGATGTGTGACTCTGTCCTAGGTCGTGTTGTGTAAATCTGTCAGAGGTCAGACTGATTAAGAAATGTCTCTATTTTAACAATTCCGACAACAGGAAGGATGCAAACACACTTTAACCTTCTATCTGCTGAGCTTTACTGTTAATAATTGAATTTAAAGAAGAACTCTTTTTTAAAAATAAATGACACTTAAGTGATGGTGTCATCTGTGAGAAGGTCTTGTCTCTGCTGGTTTAGACTCTCCAAAGAACACACGTGTGCTAGTGAGTCCTCCAGGTGACATCAGGGAAGGCTCACATGTAAACCTGAGCTGTGTCAGCCACGCAAACCCGCCTGTCAGCAGGTAAGAAAAATCAACAAGGAAATTTTAAATCAAATACATGATGATGGATTTAAACAGAATTCCTCAAACTTGCTTTTTTCATCTGTTTTTGCTGTTTCTGTCATTTTATCATGATTATTGCACTCAATCACTCTCATCCATAAATTATTTCATTTCATATTTATTTTTTTATAACAGAGAGAAATTAGTACTAGCTATGTTATATTACCATTAATTTATATTCAGATCCTGTATTCAGATTCATCTTCATCTTCATCATCATCATCATCATCATCACCCTCCTCCCTCGTGCAGGTATGCCTGGTATCGTATCCTAGGTGACCAGGTGCTGGCGAAAGGGACCTTTCAGAACCTGACCTTCCCATCAGTGCGTGCTCACCACGGTGGTCAGTACTACTGCACAACGTCCAACCGACTGGGCTACCAAACCTCCCCTATTGCTACACTCAACGTGTTCTGTAAGTATTTGTTGTGTTTGTGTGTGCGTAATAGAATTGACAGTATTCTGGATACAGATCCATTTCTATCAGGCCTAGTTTTACCTAAAACATTTGACAGAACTAATGCATCTCTATAAAACTAATGTGGGGTATCATAATCATAATATACATCTGAGGCCATATCACACACTAAAACAGAAACTCCACAGACCTTCACCTTCTCCAATCCCTTCTTTTCTCTGAGTTTTAATTGTCACGTTGACTTTGTGTCACAGAGATTCGCAGCCCAGATTAAACTGCTGCAGTTTTATGGTCATGGTAACACAGGAGGGTCCACTCCTGCCTCTCTCCCTCTGAACTCCAGATCCTCCTAAGAACACCTCAGTCTTGGCTCGTCCCTCCAGTGTGGTGGATGCTGGCCGACCCTTGACTTTGACCTGCGTCAGTCAGGCCAACCCAGCCGTTGACAACTTCACATGGCACCGCTTAACTCTGGACGGAGGCTCTGTACAATGTTAGCATCTTAAAAATGTGGTACCTCTCAAGGTTAACATTATTAATACATAGCTCCATACCTTATGGCTACTTATGGTTCATGTTTGTAAGCAGTAAGATGCTGTGCTGTGCATGCTCCTAGACTCTCTGTCTGACTGTTTGCCTCTGTCCACCTCCTACACCCACCACATGAAACAGTAAGAGGATCTCCCCTCTGTCCTCCATCCCACAGCTTGGGGTACAAAGTCTGGTCCCGTCTTCACCTTCACAGAGGTTGGTCCAGGGGAGAGCGGTCAGTACTACTGTGAGGCAAGAAATCGAATCGGAGCCCATAGTTCTCCTGTCCTCACAGTTCGAGTCAGAGGTAGGTGAACTTATGTACACTGGCATGTTTAAAGATGCTCGTTTTTCAGTCCGTGGCTGTGTTTTGTCAGAATATAATTTCAACATTTTTGGCATTATATAACGAATGAAGTAGTGAATTTTCTAAAATATCTGTCGGTCAGTTGGTGTTGGTGAAGTTATGGTTGAATGAATTCATATTGAGTGTGAAGGTCCATGGTGATTAATCTATGCCAGCAACTGCTCCCTGACACTGTCCTGTATGCCCCCATTTCATGACTTTTCTTTTTTCTTTAACAGTCACGTTTAAAATTGCAATGGAAGATATGTGTCACTGATAAACTTTGCCCATTTTCACATGTTTGCTATTACCTCAGACAATTGAAAAAAAAAATTGAAGTAGTCACACTATATTAATCCAGAGGAGATGGTGGAATATGTCTCAAGCATGGTTGACACGATAAGCGATGAAACCGAGCTGTCACTATCGCAGTATGAGGTCCAGGCGCTGGTCTTTGTTGTATACAGAATGGTCTCATGATTTCTAACTGTTTTTCTATGAGTCATTGTGAGTCATGTAAAACCCTTAAACTATGAGGGGAGAGGAGGAGGTGATGAGGTGTTGTGGAAAACTACTATTTGAGGCTAGACAGCTGAAGAAGTGGAGTTAGGTTTGGAAATCAGAACTGGAAACACAAGCCTCAAGTCTAGACTGTTCAAAATGATGCATGGCTCTTTCCCCATTCCTCACTTTCACTGCTTCTATTTTTATGTCTGCTGTGCTTTTTGTTGCACTTCTATTTTTAGTCTTCTCATCATTGTGTCTCTCATCCATCCATCACTTCCTCCATGTATGTTTCCAGTCATGCTGGTAACCTCTATTATCCTTCTAGGTCGTCTTAAGGTCATTGCCTTGGCCTCCGCAGTGGGAGTGTCCGCCGGACTCATCACTCTCACAGTGGCCGTTATGATCAGGTGACAGGAAGTAGACTGATGTTTAATCACTGCTTGACAAACAATTTCTGTTCTCTTGCGCCATACTCAACACAGGCAAAACATCACAAAGAACAGAGTTACCAACAATGAAGATGATGAAGTCTTAAAGACCATCCCTAAGTTGCCTGAATTTACTGTGAATAAGTTTCTGTGTTGTTTTATTTTATGGCTAATATTATCTAGGTGTATAAGGCGACTATAGCAATCTGAGTATATCTGGATGTAGCAAATAGAACAGAAACTCCTTCAAAAACTAACCAAAAGACAACAGCAATTAATTGAATTAATTCAACAAATTCCCTCATAAACTATGTGAGACCCATCACAGAAAGCATTACAACATGCATCTTACTTTTTTAAAGAAGGGAATGAAAATTTTAATAACAGTGTTCATTTGGTCCTGTCTGAATAAACAGAGTCAATAGAAGAAGACCACTTCTAAAAGACAAACACAAAAACTGATGTTGACAACATGTTGACAATCACAATGCTTCTGGGACAATGTCCTCTGGACATATGAAAGGAAACCACATACCACTTTGAAATATGAAGGAGGCTCAGTTATGTCATGGTTTTGCTTTGCTGCATCTGGCACAGGGTGCCTTGAATCTGTGCGGAGCACAGTGACATCTGAAAATGATCATGGCTCTGCCGAGAAACATGTCCAGAGTCGGAGAGGTCTGTCATGGCTCATCCAGCAGTTTAATGACCAAAAACACTCACCTAAAATCACCAAGAATGGATGAGAGGAAAAATCAATGGAGAGAGCTGAAAGTCGTGGTTGGGAGAAGGCACCCATCAAATCCAAGAGGACTGAAGCCGTTTGCTCAAGAAGAGTTACAACCCTTTTATGCACACTTCTGTAACTCAGTTTTTTACTTCTGTGTCACTTTTTTGAATATTTTATGGATTTCTGCATGAATTTTACCATCAGTCAGGCAGTTTAATGTTTTGTTTGCATTACTTTTTAGTACTGTGTGAGTTATCACTTCATATTAATAGTCTGTGTCTTCACAGTAAGAACATGCACAGAGTAGACATGGAGTCAGCAGAAGCAGCAAACAAGGTACATGAACAGTCATTATTCATGAACTATTTTTTAATTGGTCTCTCTCGCATGTTAAACTTTGCTCCACACTTTGGGTTTGTGCTTGCATCCTAGTTGTCAGCTAAAAACATGCTTTTAAAACATAAAATTAATATTTTCCATCATTGCACAATAACATCAGGTGCTTCTTCTATCTGTGTGTGTGTGTGTGTGTGTGTGTGTGTGTGTGTGTGTGTGTGTGAGACCCCAGCGACCCTCAGTGACAGCTGACACCATGTTCTATGAGTCAGCCCAACAGACCTTCGAAGTGAGAAAGGGCAAGATGTGTGACATACCAGTAAGGCTCATAACACAAGCCACATCATATTCTATATGACAGTAAAAAACCACACGTTAGCTGCACTTCAGATGCATGTCTGTGTGTGTGTGTGTGTGTGTGTGTGTCTGTGTGTAGGAAGAGCCAGAGGACGTGAGTGACAGCTCCCATCCCTCCATTGTTCCTCTACATGATGCTCCACCACTGACTGAAGCTCCAACTTGTAGCCCAGCCTCCAAGTACATCACTGTCCATTACTCCAAATTGTCAAGGTACCGCATGTCAAAAACCCGTCTCCTGTCATTTCCTGTCCCCATCCTACACCTCCTGTGTCCCTGTAGAGCTGTTGATCACAGCAGCAACCTTACTCCGCTTTCTCGTGTCAATTTTACAACCTTTTTAAATGTTACTTTCTCAGATGTGTTTCATTCCTTTATCCTCTCACTATTATATCTGTGATATTCAACACGTTCTTCTGTTTGTGAGGTGACAATAAATCTCTCATCCCGGTTTTGAAAATAACAACTCCATTTATGAGGTAATCTGTGTCAGATGTCCACATGAACTCATATGGTTTCTGTTTCTTGTTGGTGTTGGTTCAGCACAGACCAGGTGCAGATCCACAACCTGCCAATGGGCGGTGACAGAAAACCGAAGGACTCCTCCAAAGTTGTTTACACGTTACTGCCCCAGTCTTGCCAATGATGGAGCGCCGGGAAAACTTCCTCAGGTACAGCGACACTGTACAACACAAGGTGGAGGTGACAGCAGTTATATTACTTAAGGACAATTTTGATGTACTTTTACACAACTTGAGCATCTGTTTTATGCTCCATGCCTCAATTTTCAAGAAATGGCACAGTATGTTTTTCTTTTTCAGATTAATCTGGTAATCTAGTATTAACTTTGTGTACTATACCTCAGCCAACTGTGACTCAAAGTAATCTACAAAGTTCAGCTTGGATGTCGCTATCATGTATATTTTTAACTTGAAATGTATATCATTTTACATGGGAACATGTCCATACTACATTCACTCACATGCACTTTAAAACTGATAATTGATGAGATTTTACACTTATCCATCAAATTTGTCCTATTATGTTTCAGTTCCAGGCAACATTTAACCGTGCGTCATATCTGCTCTTCCATTTTCCTGTTCTGCTGAACAACACATCAGCCTTCCTCAACTAGTCACTTCCCATCGACCCAGAGAAGACTGTGAGACGACGAACTCTTTGAACCCTAGTGATGCCTTACACCGTAACGGCAACAAGTGGCCTTGTTACTGACTGGGAGTGCCCCCTTGGCACCCTGCTGCATGTCCCTCGTGGTTTTCTATGCATCTCTTCCGTGTATGCTGTCCATCGAAGTGAAGATTACTGATTTTTGCCTGCTTTCATATCTCCACTAAAGACTATCTACTCTTGCTTTTGACACAGAAATTTCCCATTAAGAAAATGTAGACAGCACAGTGTGACACAGAGTACTGAGCAATAGTGAATGTTTAAATATAACCATAACTGTCTCCTCTACAGTGTGAGATTTTGATGGTGGACAAAACCTGACAATGTGCAGAATTTGACACAGATTTCAGGCTTGTTTTGATATTTTAGTTATATACCTCCCTTACATTAAATAACATTTTTATATAGTGCAGTATAAACCAGCAATAACTGCATGTAGTTTGTTAAAGAAAACAGCTACACAAAAATAAAACCAAAAAATAAAGTAGCATGACTGTAGAGTATGCATGTTTTGCAGTGCTAATTGATTAGGTTTTAGTTGAGTGTGCAGAAGCTATATGTCAGCATTGCAGTTAAAGGGATCCTTTAAGAGTTGATTTGAATTTCCTCTAAAAGAAAGTTTTAGCCTTCGTCACATGAATCTTACAATCAGTGTTATCAGACACAACTTAAGAGTTTCTTTAATATCAGTAAAGACGTAAAGTAAAGGCCAATTATCCTGGCATGGAATACAGAGAATACAGTTAAACCCAAAGTCTCATGCTCAATGCAGAGAAAATAAAGATCCTTTATCAAAAACCGTCAGCTGTATTGTTGTGCATGAATTATTTCCTGTATGTCTCATTTGTCTTCACCCATTCTTCCCTAATCTTTGTATGTAGCACTGTGGGCTGCAATATTTCAATGCGTTTTTGAACATTTACACACAACATTTACACACAACTACTGCAAACTGTGTTATCAACAGTTTCATATTGTAGTCCACCTTTGATTTGCAGTGTTTGTTACATGGTCCAGTAACACCCCCCTGTGGATGAAGGTAGCTCATGTCGATGAAGATGGTGATGATTTTACTGAAGTGGTCTGTGTATCTTGTAACACATAAGGGACATTTAGCAATTTCTGATGACACAGCATGCATTCATCTTTTGTTTGCATTGAGAACTGAGATGGTTGCATTGAGTGTTTCATTGCACTCCCATTATGTTGGACCTGCTGTGGTGGATGCCAGTGCAACATTTTTAGGTATCTAAGCATCTTTTTTTGCATGGAAAGAGAAACAGACATTAACCTTAAATTGTCATGACATTTAGTCACCTACTTTGCATAGTTACGGTTGTGTGTTGCTGGAAATAGAATATGTATGTGTACATATTGTTCACTTGTTCTTTCACCACACCCAGATAGACTGTACATCTATTTGTGTGATGAAAAACTATATTTGGGGTTTTTTTTTTTTCAACTTCATGTTGTTCACACTCAGGAAAGAAACAGGAAGACGAAACCTTTTTATTTCTGCTTTTCACTCACCAAAATAACCTCCTTGAACGTTTGAGTAACTTCGACTCCCTGACAGATTTTGTGTTCTCAGTATCACCTCCCAGTTGAACTTTAACAATGGAACGTTTGGTTGTGATGTTTCTGGTCATTTTGCCAGGTAAGGAAAGATTGAGTTTGTATTTGTTAACTTTAGCTTTAACATTAAGCTACAGTCGAATTCATTCAAATAGTCTATATTAAATAATTATCAGATGCCAAAAAAGAAGGGCTTCAACAAAATTAAAATTCATATTTCTTTATCTTTTCTCTAAGGTGCTTTGAGTGGAGACTGGGGGGTGGTCTTCAATGATCAGTGTGCTATAAAAGGTACAACCATAGTTATACAGTGCCGTTATGATTACCCTCTTGTCCACATGGTTAGATCAATGGAGTGGTCTAAAGCCCAGTTTGTACTTGGTCCGATTGTGCTCTTACCCCTTTCCAAGCTCCCTTCAGCCCCAGGCCACTTTCAATATGTAGGCAACTACTGGCATGACTGTAGCCTGAAGATCAACAGTGTCCAACCAAGGGATGGAGGTGCATACTACTTTAGTTTTGTTACAACGTTGAACAGATGGACAAGTAGAACATTTGCTCGTTTGTCTGTAGAAGGTAACGAAATCATTCAAAAAATGTATCTCTCCCTAATTTAGATTGTATTCTAAAATGAACCTATTTGTGTTTGTGCATCAGAGTTGACTGCTGTTGTACAGCCCAGCACTGTGACAGAGGGAGATTATGTCCACCTGACTTGTCTGTCAGGTTGTCCCACACCTATAACTACTGTCTGGTTTAAAGATGGGAAGCTCGTACAAAAACCAGTCTTCAAGGTGAGGAAAGAAGATGCTGGGATGTATCACTGTGCTGTCCTGGGACAAGAGATGGCCAGATCTGCCTCTGTGGCTCTGAATGTTCGGTGTAAGTAGCCACGCACACTTAACACGCAGACATGCCTTGAGTTTTACCTGTATAATCCTGAGTTCTACCTTCCTCTAAACCAGATGCTCCCAAGAACGTCGCATTGTCAGTGAGTCCATCCGGCAACATCGTCATAGGAAGCTCCGTGACTTTCACCTGCAGCAGTGATGCCAACCCGCCGGTGACACAAAGTGGATACAGTCTGTATAAAAGTGGACAGTTCATCAGCTCAGGGCAGAATCACACGGTCTCCGACGTCCGGCCCAGTCACAGCGGACTGTACTACTGTCGGGCCTCAAACAATATCAGCTGGACGGGTGTCGACGTGACTAGGTCAACTGAGGTCCATGTGGATGTCCAGTGTAAGTAGGCAGAGGAACAGTCTGTCAAGTGACGATTCACTGTAATTCTCAGTTACTTAATATGAGGACTTCCTTTGTGGTATTCTGTTATTCTCAGTGTGCCTGGCTGCATATTGTGAAATATTAAGGGAGGGAAGGTTCGGATGAAATGCTTGTAATTTTTTTACACAGTAAAATAGACATGTATATTCAGTCTGTTAAAGAATATACAGTATAAGAAATGTTGTATAAGTAGGATGTTCTGGACATTTTTGGCTTTTAACCCATCTGGTAATGTTATGTTTAAAGTTTTGTTTTTCTCTAAAACTGTATTCTCCTTTGTCAGATCATTGTCAAATATCAAATGTTTGTCCTTTGTTCAGACCGTCCAATGAACATCGTGGTTTCAGTGGATCCACCACATGTGATTGAAGGCAGCGGTGTGAATCTGACCTGCAGCTGTGTGGCCAATCCTGCAGCAGACCGCTACACCTGGTACAAGCGGACAGATTTTCCCGGCTCCGGCTCCCTGGTCCAGGTGGGCTCAGGACGGGTGCTGTCTCTTCTCTCTGTGGACGCGTCCCACACTGGACTCTACTTCTGCCAGACTGAAAACACTTTGGGGATCAACAACTCGTCTGAAGTGCTGTTGCCCATAAAGGGAAATGAGTTTGGTTTGTGATTCAGAAACACTGGGACAGTTTTAATCAAACAAAAATCATATTTAATCAATACACAACACACACAGCAATAGCAAAGTGCAGTATTCTCTGTGTGTTCCTCTTCAGGCATCCAGCCTGTACCAGCCTTGGTAGGAGTTGGAGTTTCACTCTTTGTGACACTCGTGATAGCTCTGCTTCTGTTCTGGTAAGTTGGTGACTGATGAAGAAATTGAGCGTCACTGAACTGGACACGTCATTTTCACTGTTTTTGCTGTTGCTGCATATTTTTTCCCATGTGGTTTTTCTTCTTTTTTTTTTGGTAGGAGGAAACAGACGAAGAAACCAAAGAAAAAAGTAAGTGCATTTATACAAAATGGGCATATCAGCAATTTCTTTTTACTTTCTAATTTACTAGGACTTTGACAATGGGCCTTTTTAAATTAATGGATTACCAGATTCAATATTCTAATGCAGACAAATCACAATTAACTAACAAACAAAGAGGGAACGTGAAAATAAACACCTCATCTTACTTGTTGTTTCCGCTCCCTTAGACTGTGTTTGACGTCAGGCTCAGTGAAAGAGGTTCATATTCTTCAGCCGATAAAAACCAATCTGAAAGTGTTTATGCTAATGTCCAATCCTTTCCGCCCTCTCTTCCACCTGGCCATAACTATGATGCAAATATGGTGAGTGAACATATCCACTCACATACTCAACAGCAAAAGTCTTCAAATTTTGCCTAAATTCACTATGTCCAAATTCATTCAGGTTTCCACTTTTTCTGAAGATGAAGTTACATATTCTACAGTGGCCATCAAACCGAGAAACCCCAGTCTTCCACATCACGTAAACAACAGCAAAACTCCACACAACAGGAGGTGAGTTCACTGAGGGCGTCTATAAATTCACTCCAAGCATCCAGTAACCTTAATCTTACAATTGGACTGTCTATAGACTCTCCAACATTTAGGGAATTCCGTTTAAATATCTAATCCAGTCTAACATGTGTATAATTGAAGAATTTTGACTTGTGGGATTAATAATATGTTTTTTTAGGTCCAAATTAGGAGAGGATGATGACTTTGTGATTTATGCCGCTGTGGCTAAATCCAGCTGAAATGAACTGAAACCGTCTTTTGAGAAAGTTCTCCTCCCCCAAAAAATATACAATGTATTTCTATTGGGGTCATTATTAAAAGTTGAATGAACATGTTGTATGTGAAAGTTGAGCTCAAGTGTTTACATTGTTTATGATACTTACTCAGGACCAGTGGCCATTAGGTGTTTTACACAAAAGTACTGTAAATAATTACCTTTTTAAAAATACAAGTGACATCATTCTACAATATCTGTGTAAATTGTTTTTATTTAAGTTTTTATTTCATTACAATATTCAAGGCATCAATTTACATTATACAACTCAACTGTCTCAAACATCGTTTTCTGTAAATGTACACACATTGGTTTTATTTCAGAGGGGGGCCGGGGTGAGTGGTTTGGGACTACATTCACATACCTCATTCAGTTTTTAAGGGATTTCTGTGTTGAAATACATTTGAGTTTGTATAGTCAAGAGCTGTAGATCAGCACTAGAAACTATTAAAATTAGATTTTATAAACAACCCCACAGGTACTGTCTTTATTTTGTTATTGCACTTGGTTTTAAAATCTGTGGATCATTTAGACGTCTGTAACATGTCTGACATAAACACCTGCATAAACAAGACGTTAAGTAATATTTACAAGCAACAACACAACACTGATTTGAATATGAGCGTCATCTTCACTTGTCCATTAGAAATGTGTGATTTTGGTAAAAACAACCCTTCTATGAATAATTATTCATAAAAAACATGTGGCATATATCACACAAGAAAAAAAAAAGATCTTCACTATGTAAAAACGTTCAAATGTTCTGTACTGAAATAATTTTCTACCTGTGTTGCACTAGGTCTTTACTGATCTTCATTGCAAAGAACTGGCAACATTCACAACAGGAAACCCAGTGTTGGAATTTCCATGGCTTATTATACACAATTACATACTTAATACATAAGATATCCTAAACCTTTACAGGCCTATTTCAAATAATGCCTGTTTGGCCCATACGCTCTACTGTTGTTTTTTTCTAAATTCTTTTAGTTATACTACAGTACATAGTATGGATCTAAAATACACAATATCTGAAAGAGTTTATTTTAGAAATATAATCGAATTATATTGTGATTTGTAGTTGTTTTGTGATTATGTTTATCAGGCCTACTATTTATTTTTAATGTCTTCATAACTTAAAAATAACAATGTCAGTCAACTTCAGTAGCTTTACAGTTCAAAACTTCCTGTTTCTTATAGATCTGTCTGTTTATCTGCAAAGACACAGCACACCTGTTATGACTATGATATTGGCATTCATTTCCTTAAGTGTAAAAGATTTTAGGTATTTGGAGCTGCAACACAAGAGGAGCATAACATCCTTTTATAGATGATAAGGCCTGTTGTAATACTCCTCATTGACATGTATAGGATCCACCCATATTGTCATCCTAGAGTAGAAAAAATAGAAAGATGGCTGCAGGAATCTCATGTCCGAGCTAATTTGTGAACCCCTGGTAAGTTGTAATAGTTCTGGGGAGAGACAAGAGAAGACGTTTATTGTCTTTCCTATTTTATTTAACATATTTTTTCCATGCAACAAATAAATGTTGTCCACATGCTGATAGTGATTGGTTTTTGGATGATCTGAATTCCAGCAAAGAGCCGTGTGTACTGTTGTTAACAGGCATTACTGCTGTTAATGGCAACGCAGTTTAAAATATGTTATAGAGAAATGCAATACAATTCCAAGCTTCTTACCCTCATCGCAGTAGATATCCATGGTAGAAATCGCGACACTTTGGTGTAGACGCCAGGTTTTTTGGGCATAGCACAGCCTGTTCCCCAGCTCACCACCCCCAGGAGACGATACCGACTGGTCTTAGAGAGACAGTCCTCTGCCACGAAGGGGCCACCGCTGTCTCCCTAAAGTCCCACAGTGGGAACAGACATTTTCGTTTAAGTCTACGTTTTCTCCAAGTATAAACTCTCACAAGACTGACCAAAGTAAAGAGAGCACAAGAGAACAGTGTTTTCTCTCGCACATTATACGAGAGAATACAGTTTGCTTTTAAGAAGAAACCCAAATGTATAACATGCTTTTATACAGCAAAATGCATAAACACAAGTAGACTCGGACCTGACAGGCATCAGTTCCTCCCTTCTCATAGCCAGCACAGAACATACTGGTGGTGATCTGATTATCGTAGTAATCAGGAGCATTACAAACAGAGTCACTGATGATGGGGACGTTGGCTTCTTGGAGAACGTCTGCCAGATGACCTGTGGGTGAGAAATGTGAAAAAACCACCACAGGTGAGCAAAACGAGGACGGACAGCCACCAACTTTCCAAAACATCAAGGAATATGAATATTGTGTATTACAGTACAGGGACAAATGTAGACTCACCATAGTATCCTACATTTCCCCAGCCTGTTACTGTTCCCACCTGTCCATCTATCAGTCTTTGGCCATACGCTGGCAGGCAAATAGGCTGGATGTATTCTACAACATACATATTAAGATATACACAAACCTCTGCATAATAATATTTCACCATCAATCACACACAACCATCACATATTATAAAATGCACTAAACCTCTTCAAAGTAAAAAGCAGGTTAATAAAAGTGTCCATGATCAGTGAAGTAAACATAAAAAAGTGGTAGCATGATGCAAATCATCTGTGCACTGAGATGTAGACAGTTTTGACTTGTATGATACACGCTGTCTTGCTTTGACTCCCAGACACAAATATATATATTTGATTCTGTTTTCTTCAATGAAAACCAATTTTAAGTGGGCAGTGCTCCTGTAAGTGCAAGGCTGCATTTGTAAATAAATACTGGGTGTAATTATGTCCAACAAACACTAGATGTCATAAGAGACCTACTGAAACATTCATTCAGGTTCTACTCAAATAACTACAATGACACATTAGTGTGATTCATACTTAGTAGTTAACAATAACCAGTACAAGACAGATGACAGGACAGAAAAATTCAAAAATAAACAGAGAGGAGCTGATCTAATCTAAAAAAACAAGAAATCTACAGCAGGGCATTTGTCACAATGACTGGCTCTGTGTCTTTCTCGTCCTCTCTCAGTATCTTGTATCATGCAATCAAATACTCGTGCATGTGTGAATGAGTCTGAGACAACCTGCCTGCTTGACCTACGTGTCATTGTGCGTCCTACCATTGAAAGTGAGTGGGTGGGTGAGGGCCAGAACAGCAATGTCCCTGCTGTTGTCATCAATGTTAGCGTCCACAAATGGCAGGTAGCTGCTGTGGTAAACAATAGTCTTGACCTCCACTACATTGGCGTTGACTGGTTTATTATAGATGGAGCCCAGCAGCACACGCCAACGATTAACATAGCGGTACCGTCTAGCATGACAAGAGTGAAGAGAGAGGGTTTGTTTTTTGTTCTGAGCTTATACAGCTCTCTGCACAAATCTTAAACTTTACACATTCAAACACACATAACCATACAAACAGATGAAGCAAACATCAGAATAAAACCAAACCAAGTACAGTCTTAGGGAAAGAGTGAGAAACATTCACTGTATTCAAAAATAATTCAGTTTCAAACGTGTCCTGGTTAATGTTTTTTATATAAAATCAAGCTTTGTCACTTACTCAGGGAAGCAGTGAGCTGCAGAGACAATCCAGCGGTTTGAGATGATGGATCCTCCACACTGATGAACTCCATCATACTGCAAGCTGACCTGCCAAGGCCAGCTGCCCTGCCTGGCATCCACACCCCCAACTATACGGTCTGCCGCAAAACTACGCCTGCCACAGTCTGCGAAGGAGCAAAAAGAGGATTAATAAAGAGGTACAGAGCAAAGACAGAACAGCAATGAGCAAAGAATATGTAATAAAAATGTAAATAAATCACCAGCATTATCCAGAAAGAATAAGTATAACGCTAACCATTATCACACAGCAGGAGAGTTTAAAGTGAACCAGTGTTTTAGACAACTAGTTTGGATCTGTCCTCACGTCTTACCTTGGCACAACAGTGTGAGAACTTCCCTGCTCTCACAGTCACTGGAACAAAGACAGACAGAGTAAGTATCAGCGTGACTGAGAAAGAAAACTTCCAAACCAAGTTCCTGTTTGGCTTTCCTCTATGTTAATTGAGTAGAGAACTGAAAGAGGTGGCAGGAGGAGTAACAGAGAGGACAGTGTAGTAGAAGGTTAGGCTGCTGTGAGACAGGTGTGCGATCAAACAGACAGGAGTTTGTTACCATGGGAACAATGAGTCTTTGATTTTCTTGCCATAGCTGAGCTCTTCCGGTCTGACACAGAAGAACTCTCCGCCGTCCCCACTGGCCTCTGGCACTGATGTTACTGAGTAATTCAGCACACTGAAACGCAGGCACATGCACATTACATCTGTACAACACGACAATCCATGACCCCACTGACACCTAACTGCAAGAAGATCTCACCTGACGAAGCCCACTTCTTCACAGCTGATGCTTGCGAGCAGTTCATTGGCTGAAGAGGAACACACCTGACGCCACCTTCTTAGCGTGGAGTCAAAGACTCTGAGATGTTGGTCAGCAGAATTGACCTGAACTGCAAGTGTTCACTTTTAAAACAAGCTTGAAAACAATACAACTTACTTGTTTACATCCATTAAAACTATGGGGAAATTTGACCTGGAATTTAAATAATGGCACAACAGTGATAGTTTATTTTGTTATCAGCAACACACATGTAATGTAGATTCAGAAAATTACCTGACGTACTTAGAGATTCCCCTGCTCCCTGTCACCTCATCAATGTACTAAGAACAGTTAAAGAAAATCCTGCATACACACCAAAATGAATCACTGTTTCCTCACTATCCTAAATGTCAGTAAAACGAATTGTAATTGAATTACATTTAGGATTTCTCCTTTTTTAATAATCTATTAACTATTATTAACCTCATTAACTATTCTGTGCACAATACAAAATAATTTTTTTACTGATATTTGGAACAGATTATAAAGGCATCAGCATATCTTCTTGTACTCACCATCATACAGACCCGTGTCTTCTTCCATTGTGCAGTATGTAACTGCATGGGGCAATAAACAACAGGCAGCAAACAATGAAAAACTTTAGCCGTTCATTTTTATAGCGAAAACTATAAATGATTAACACTGTGAAATGTGAAAAACATTCACAATAGATTTTGGTTATCAGATGTTTGACTATAACGTGCATGTGCTGTGTTAGTGTGTATGAGCATGCGGTCTGACCTACGGCCCAAACGGCCGCTCCAATGGCTCCCAAGGACATCAGCGTCACACACACACCAATCATCCGGCAGGGGGTCAACACACAGGTCAGAGAGATTCCCCTGCTCCCTGGAGACACAGAAGGGCACATTTGAATGCACACAGGCAGTATGCAGCAGCACACACAGTAGCACGACACCAAACAAAGATGGCAGAATAGACGGTTTAGCTTTAACAAGTGCACTAAAGTTGCTGTTGAGTTCTGCAGGTGCTCTTTGTTTGGACTATTAAGCAATAAACAGCAAAAGTCTCTCAGCTCGCTATGCCAACGAGAAGGGCTGCAGCACATTTTCTGGCACAGCCTGAAAAGTACAAATGACACAGAAGAGATCAATAGTCTAAAGTTTAGCATTACTCCACAAAGCGAGAGTAAACTCTTCAACAACGTAGGAGCATATACTGTCATGTCTGTTCCCGGCACCTCCAGTTTATGTACCGCTCACATGTCACCTGCCGTCCCTTACTGCTGCTGATATCGTCAACTTGACCCACACCTCAGAGTTAATGCATATTTTTCATGTGCGTGGCTTATTGGGACACTTGTACTACTGCTTTTTTGTTTCAATCTTCTCTATTTTATGGTTTCTTAGCTGCTTCATCAGGGATTCTTTAGCTGCTGTGTCATCCTTCTTTTTCCAAAAGCTTTTTATGTAGGAACTGTAATCCCAAACAAATACCAATAATACATGATGCGCATGATGATGACCATCACCAGAGCAACCGTTTTAAATCTAGGACTCAAAGATTACACCTCTGGATACAGACACATTCAATCAGATCACAAACTTCCACAAAATTACAGGCAATGTTGTATATATGAGAGGCAGCATTTCCTGTTTTTATCATATAACATTTTGGTCCACGAACACAACCATACATGAATTAAATCATCATTAGGGAAAGCGATGAATCTTCTCCATGAAGGCCCTGCCAACCCACACAAGTGTTTATACTGTTGTGACTGACTGGACTTTTGCTCCGGTTGAGTGTGGGAGACACTACGCACTGGGTTTAAGTGATGGTACATGAGTCCAAACACTATTAAGAACGGAACCTGGAGAGTGGCCATGTTGTCGCAGCAGATCTTTTTTCTTCCTAGTAGGAAAAGAAATAGTGTTGTTCATGGCATTAAGGTTAACTTAAGTTTAACAGTGTCAACAAATCTAGGACAATGACACTCTAGTTAAATGGTATTCAGCATGCTACACTTAAGCCAATGAGGTATGATAATGAACACGCACGTGCAATCGGTAAAAACCTGGACCGGTAAACCTAGCTGGGATAGATGAAACCTGTAGTTACATAGTATAAAAGGAAAAAAGAATGTTTCCAGTTGTGTTCGCTATAGCAGCAGCACTACAATGGCCTTTGCAGATTTTCCGTTTAATATATAGCAAGAGGAAAGGAGAACTGTATCAGTGATATTGTCCATCAGTGTGCCATGACACACAAGTGGAGATACTTAATATGAGTGTTCCCTATTGAGTAAGAGAAAACATACACAAGAAGCCAAGTTTCCGTGTCCATGTTCAATCTGTGAAAAAGGGACAAAATGTTATCACAATGAAAAACAGCCCACACGGAACATTAGAATATGCACACACCAGTTGGTAAGGCGCCATATCCCTTTGTGATAGTTTTTTTTGTTGTGTATTTGTTTGTTTGGTAGTCTGTGTTTGGGGAGGGGTGGGGTGGGGGTTAAAGGACCCGCTGGGATCCCATTCTGGCCGACTGCAATTAACCAGAACAATCCTGCACTGTCACCAAACTCAAGGTCAGTCTTGACCTGTGTAACTAAACAATTTAAAGGCGAACAAAGAACCAGTTTTGTCCAGAACCACACACACTGTTTGCTCCCACAGTTGCCGAATTCTTCTGTTGTTATCGAGAAACCTGATAGCTGTGTAGACCTACTAATCCAGTGACCTCTTCCTCTTCTCTGCTATCTCTTCGAATCTGCTCCCTACTTGCTCCCTACATAGCACAACCTCTCCTTGGCAAACTTGCACTTTGACTCGATTTTTCCAGAAAACTCTGTACGTTTTCTTGCCTCCCTGTGTACACTCCTGCCTCTCCTTCCTCTTTCGCCCTCTTTGTGCCTCATGCCTGCTCCTCCTCTTTTCTTTGCCTGCTCTCTCTCTCTTTTTCCCTTCCCTTCGTCAGACCTACCCTCAAACTTTAAGTTTGCTTAATAGCAGTGTTACTGTGCCTTGAATTGTAAAACTGCAAGTAGTAATTGGCATTTAACGAAACATGAAGGAAGTTAAGACATAATAAAAGTGGAAGTCAACAACAAAAATGAGTAAACATCTGATCAGACATTGACTGGACATGTATCAGTAAGATCTTGACTTGTGTTGATTCTCTCATATATTGTTTTCAGGAAACACCCCAAACTTTTCCCACCTCCCCAGGTGCTGCCCACTCCCTCGTGCAAAACTCTTTTTTCCTCTCACTTTCCTGCTCTCTATCATCCAACAAAGCACTCTTTACAGCAGGACAGCACTATGTTATGTGTGTATATGCTATGAGAAATATTTTCAACACATAAAACCAATGCAATGCATCACTGCGGTTCAGGAAGATTTCACAATGCCTTTGCACTGCCACATAGAAGTGACTTGATGCTTTATTGCCATGGTTTGTGGTGTAAAATGGTTGGCACGCGAGGAAAGAATGAATAATTACTTCTCGACGTGACCATTCACACAGAAACACTGTGCATGCATCATTTTTAATTTTAGGTTATTTAGGTAATGTTTAGGTTCTGTCTTTACCCATGAGTCACAGATCACTTGACTCATGGTTAAAGTCACAGTGTGGACAAGCTTCTCATTATTCTTTCTGTGGGTTGTTGCGAGGAATACCCTTAGCTCTGCACACATTACTCCTTCCCACTTTAGCATTTTACTGTGAAAATATCCAGCTGTGTACCAAATGAGACACATGGCCGTCCACCATTGGGGGCATTGCTTTGTATATGCCGGGGGGCTGTGGTTATCCTTCGTCTTTTTAAAGGTAAGGACATGTGGACTTTGGAAGACTACTGTCAACTCAAACCAACCAGATTCCTCTTTATGTAGTTGTGGTAAAAGTGGGATAAAGCAAAGAGATCTGTACAGAAGCAGAAGGAGAACCATAAACACATCAGAAGATATGACTCACACTTGGTTGTCATGGGGGACAAGTAAAATAAAACACTTTAATACTGCACAGTAAATATTGTCCAGATTAGGGTAAAACTTTCCCCTGGTTGGTGGGAGTGTTTGTGTGTGAGTGAGCATGTTAAATCTGCATGGTATGTAAACATGTCACGATTAGGGCAAACAAAGCTTGTATCTGAAAAAGATGTACCACCTAACTTTAGCACAGACATACCAGAATAAGCTGTCCATTATGTGCCACTCCCTGACTACGCTACTTCTACACAGCCTGATTCACTGCATCTGGGTGGACTCCCCTTAGTCAGGCAACAGAAAGTTAAACACTTTATGTCTTGCCAGACACAAGAAGGCACGGACACAGTGACCAAAAGGAGCTATTGATGAGAATGACACAGGCTGACATCAGTTTTCAGCTCAAGACTTCAACATAAGGTAGGTACTGAACAATATATACACATATATATAGTGTTTTAATATCAGAACATAGATGTGGACTCAAGAAACTGTAAGGGGTCATTATAGTTCTGTATTTCTGTTTCATGATACACACACATGTTCTAATGACAGTCACAAAACAAGTATAATAATCCTACATTTTCTTCTATAAAAACACATTATAATGCAGTTATAAGTCAGAAAGTGCCAGGAAGATGCAAAATGTTCTGCCAACACAGCACCTAACAAAGTATGTTGACAATTATAAAAAAAGGTTTCTTCCCTTTTACTGATGCTGACTGGAGAGTGAGTGACTGGAGTTATTCGTTTACAATTTTCAGGACGGTCAGTTTTTATTGCAGTTATTTTATACCAATGTGTTACCTTGTTACGACCTGTGATTATTTCTCGCCCTTTATTACCATCACGTTCACATTTCTATTTGTGCTAAGACTTGATCCTACTGAATGAAAAAATATCACAATCAGTCCGAGTAAATGTTTTCCAAGCTCAAAGAGAACCGTCAAAAATAAAACCAGTGAATATCAGACAGACAGCCAAAGTAGCTTTGAACAAGACTGTTAATGGTTAACTGTCAGGTGGACTGATGTCTGGTCCCGAACGAAGAGAACAGACAGGACAAGCTGGAGCATGACCAGCTCAGCATTTTAATCTGCATGTGTGTATGAGATGGTGTGTGTGTGTGTGTGTGTGTGTGTCGGAGCGGGGAGGGGTGAGAATCAAAGGCACCAACAACACTGTCATATGTGCACTCACCCATCTTTCCCTCAGTTACGACTTTTTCGGCATACATCTGTGTACAGCGGGAGGCAGGGGACAACAGAGTTTGTTGAGCAGGCTCCTTCCTTCCGTCTCCCCTTGATTCATCTACAGTAGCAATGCAGCAGCCTGATGAAATATTTAGTGTGTCATCGTGTTGGTCATACTTTTTCTATAAACGTCTCCAACATTGACAGAAAGGTTAAATTGTAAAGTAAACTTTTGATCAATCAGGGCACTGTGTTTCTAATTTAAACGTTCATTAATAATAGCAAACTTCGTGTACATCTGGTCATTCAAGCCAGGCAGATTCCATCAGTGTTAATGTTTGTTTTAATTTCATTAACAATAACATGTTCCTGTTAATGTTTACTCACACACACACTCACTCACACACACACACACACACTAGATTCACCCAGTAAAGGGCTCACGATCCATAGAGTTATATATAGTTTTATTCTCAATATACAGGCAGCAAACATTTACAAAGACAAACTTATTCTGGGAAGCTGTTGGTATATTTATTAGCTTCTTTATCCCATCAGCTCAATACACCTTGTCCAGATGTAGGTCCTGGGGCAGAGATGGTCGCTAGGATCAAAAATAAGCTCCTAATACACTTATGTATTTCATTAACATATGTTGATTTCCACTTAAAGCCAGTCATTAAGTAAAAAAGCCGAATATTTGGCATTATTTCATGAAACTAGCTGAAAGCTACTTTCTTGTCGGGCTTTGAATAACAGCGTTTTCCAGACTCACCTTTCTCTTCTTCAGGCAGGTGCTGCAGCTCCGGCCTTTTCCTTTATGAAAAACACGACTTTTCTTTCCTGAATCCGCTGTTTGAAAAAATAAATGGATTAAAACAAACAAAAACGGCCTCGGGAACAGGCGACAACACACGGATCCACAGGAAAAAAAATCCCAGTTTTCACTAAATCCTTCCTTTGCTCTCTTCACAGGTTACTGACCCCGAAGAACAGAAAAACGGCTCGCAGCCCCCCCAGCGACGGTTCTAAGAGTCTCTATCAACCAAAACCACCTGCGCCCGCTTGAAGCAGCAAAGTGAGAAACATCTGGAAAACAGGACGAGGAGAAACTAAGTTAGTGAAAGTTAATCTCAACTTTGCTGCTCGCTGAGCTCGTGCCGTGGGCGCTCGGCTGCGCGGGGCGGAGGGGGCGCGAGTGACGTCACGCTGCGTCGCTGAGTGGACAAAAGGGGGGCTCGAGCGTTCCAACAGGTGTCTGCACCTGCACAGGTGGACACACTGTCCTGGAGGGACGGAATTTAACAGGGACATCGAGGAAGCTTAACGTGACATAAGGATGGCAACAGACTTATTATATAGACAATATTATCAGCAAGTGTGATGTGTGATCATAAGACTGTAAGTCGGTAAACGTACAGGGGTTTTATGGCAAACACACACACACAAACACACACACTTGTGTGGTAAGTTCCTTTTCACAGACAGGAAAGCCAAGACGACACTTCAGTTCTTTCTTACCAAACAAACATAAAGGGAAGTGGGATAGACTGAAGTGTTCTGGATAAAGAGAATTATGTGAGTGACTTTACTAGGCCTGAGGCTGAGCAGACGAGGGCGGATTGGTAGAAAAGGACTCGGTCACAGGTACAAGTGAGACGGGGAAGTCAAGTAAGACGTGCAGCTGTACAGGAAACCAAAGAAACAAGGTCAGGAGGCCACAGACAGAAGTCAAGCAGCACAGCAGAAGGAGCAGAAGATGGGTACAGACATGACACAGAGCTGCTGGCTGCTGCTCACGCTCTCTCTGAAAGGTAGGCCTCTTTATGAAAGTATAAAACTGGAGAAGCAGAAGCTCCGCTGACCCTTGATATTTTCCGCATGTTGTTTCCACACTGGTTGAACAAAACTGTGTCCTGATGCCAGAAAAACATTTAATATGTGTTTCCTGCAACTGTTTGGTATGTTGTTTCAAGTGACGAAAGCAGTAAGTTATGACTGAGTCTGTCTTTCTAAACAGACACATTCATAGCTCTTATCATGTGAATCATAAGAAAAAGGAGCCCAAACCGAATGAAATAAAAGCAACAATAAGGCGCATCACTTGAAAAACACCGCTAATAAACAAAAAGTTGTTTTCACTCTGTCTCTAGCAAAAACTTTATCATCTATGTGTTTTTAAAATAATATCGATATGCAGATTACTTCTGTAATATCACACAACGAATTGTCTAAATTGTTCCCAAGTTTTCCTCATTTGAAAAATGCAAAACAATTGTAATAATCTTTTACTATTATTCATTATATTATTGAAACAACAATTGTCTGTTCTCCAGGCATTCTTGCTGGTGATTGGTCAGTTCATCTCCCAAACAGTCCCATCTGTACTGTGATTGGTTCCTCAGTGGTTTTGCCTTGTTCCTATGACTACCCCCAAAATGCTAATGAAACCAGGGAAGGGGGGCGGATCTCTGCTCAGGTAATTCAATAAAGAGGCCTTTGTTTGCTGCTGCCGTATTTTCTGTGCTGTGATCTCAAGCAGAATTTGTGGATAATGATCTGTGGTCATTGATGGAATTGATTATTAGTAAACCACTTTTGCCATAAAAGATTTGGAAGTGACTTTAACATCTACAGTACAGTGTAGTTAGTGGAACTTCTAGTATTAGCTGTCTTTATTGTTCTCAACTAGGGTGGACGTGTTGAGGAACAAGAATACAAAGTTTTGTCTGAGATGTGGTGTCGTGAAGAGAGTCGCTGTATCACACCAAGGTATCGTTTAGGACACACAAGATAAGACAAGAACTCATGGCACAAATCTTGAAAAAATATATGAAGTATCTAAGTCTGTCTGTGCTGCTCTCTTTGTCAGGTATGTGTTTCACAGTGCTGGCATTTTCCCTGAACCATCCTACCAGAACAGGGTGCAGTACCTGGGGCAGCCAGGAACAAAAAATTGTTCTCTGAGGATTTCTGATCTGAGACCTTCGGACACTGGAACCTACGTGTTTTATCTCATCACCAACCATCCAACAGAGAAGATGCCAGAGCAAAGAGGCATACAGCTGCTGGTGGCAGGTGGGAATATTCATTTAATACTCCCAGGGTGCAGGGTGCAGTTAGTAAGGCAGTTGTCCATAGGCCACAGGGTCAGTGGTTCAATCCTCGCTGAGTGTCAAGGTGTCCTTGGGCAAGACACTGAACAAGACAAATTGCTCCTTCACCAATGCATGAATAGTTGAATGAGAAGCCACATTGTAAAGTGCTTTGTATAAAAGTGCTGCATAAGCAAGATATTATAAAAATTATATTTGATATTAAAGACCATTAATGGCAGATGCATTATAGTCACAGTCATACATCAATCAGTGTTTATATTGTATGTAGAGCTAAAGAAAACAGAAACATGCTAAATTTGTCTGCACAAAGAAAATACACCTTAAAACGTAAAATTTTAAATTATGAATTTCCCATAACATAATGTCCTAATTAAGTTATTATCCTAAAAAGTAACATACTCATGTACTGGGGGACAAAAAGTGTCAGTGTTTTAGCAGCATTACGCCAGCGTTAACCACTTCCTCTCTTCAACCCTGCATTACGTCATAAAGTAGAACTGAAACTCCAGTCAAAATTAAATAGATAAAATAAATAAGATCCGCTGGACATAATAATAAAATGTATAAAGTAATTTTTCAAATAAAGTCATCCATTGAGGTTTGCAGCGAGATCAGACTCAAAGCCACGCATGCGGGGACAAAGTGGGACTTGTCTTTGCTGGAGATAGCCATTTAAGGTATTAGAGACAATTGAAACCCAACCTTGTTTTGGTATTGTGGGGAAATGGAGATGTTGCTTCAGATAATCTTAAGTAACTGTTCAACGACGAGTGTGAGGTCATTTTACTGTCCTATCCCATTGTCTCCACAATGTGACAACCTCCATGGTTTGTAAAACCACATTAAGCACTGTTGACATGCATAGCCAGCAAAGTAGAATATAATCACATTAATTATTAATTATTATGATTTTTTTTTTATTTAACCAAGTTTTGTTTAATAGTTTCAAGTAGACATTTTCAAAACACGCTGGCAACCAATTTGATCATGTATGAAGCAAGAACAATTGGGAAATCGTCAACAAACCGTTTTTGACCAGAATTTAGAGATAAACTTAAGAAAACATAAAAAAAAAAATTAAAAAATCTTTGGACATTTGTATGGAGCTAAGATGTAAGTGATCAGAAAAATCCTGGCTGTGTTGAATTTTGAGGTAGTTGTTGGTTTCAGTGTTGTTGGGTTTTTTTTACACTTTTTTTCAATTCAGCTTTATTTGTATAGCTCCCATTCACAACATGGCCAACTCAAGGCACTTTACATAATAGTCAATAAGTCAAGACTATATACATTTGTAATGGAAAACCAACAAATGTTGAGCAAGCGTTATGCAACAGTGGAAAAGAACCCCCCTTAACGGGGGACAAATCCAGCAGAACCAGGCTCAGGGTGGGCAGCCATCAGCCTTGAACAGTTGGGGTGAGTGGACAGTGGAGAAGAGCAACAAGAACAAAACACTGAGCAGGTTGGTTGGACCAGTATCTGCGCACTGGAAGACACAGCTCCAAAGCCAAGGATCAGGTCATTCAAATGTGATGGAGCTTGACCATTGCTTTGTATTTAAGGAGGAATGGAGAGAAGCTAAGGAAAGATAAATACAGTTTATGATTTCTCCAGCTCATTCCTGTCAGTTCACTTGCTGCAGAACATTAACAACGACCCTTTTTTCCAGATTCCCCCATTGCTGTGACAGCCTCAGCACATCGCAGCAGTACGATCAATGAGGGTGCGACCGTACGCCTGGCCTGCTGCAGCCCTGCAGCCCCCTCAACAACACATTACAGATGGTACAAGAGCTCAAGCACCACCCCAAGCCACACTGGGCTGGTGTGGAACATCAGTCAGGTTACATCGAATGACTCTGGCAGCTACTACTGTCAGATACAGACAGGAGAAAAAGTGAAGAACTCATCAATGCTTACGATTGATGTGCAGTGTAAGTAAAAATTAAACACGTAAATTCATATTAACATCTTGTGTAAAATGGTGTACTACTTATATCCTTATTCAAAAGAGGAAAAAGTAATATCAAATGAGAAATTCTGAATTCTGAACTGCCCTTTGACCAGATGCTCCTCGAAACACTGTAGTCTCAGTCTCTCCTCTCTGGGAGCTCCATAACAAACTTCCCGTGACTCTGACCTGTAGCAGTGATGCGAACCCACCTGTCCACATTTACTCCTGGTACCGAGGGGAAGCGTGTCTCCCTACAGCAGACAAAAGCTTTCATCAAGCAAGACCATCCTCGGCTACACCCACAGGAAGAAACCTGTCATTCAGCAGCACCGTTATCACTGCTGAGGTTTATGGGCAGCACTGCTGTGTAGCACAGAACCAACATGGATCACAGACTTCTTCTGTAACACTCATTACAAAAGATGACCAAAGTAAGTGAATGAGACTCCTATCACACTTTTCTGTTACAACCATTCTTTCTTTACAGTCCGGCAGTAAGTCGTAGCAGAATAACCTGCAACCACTTGTACAGGGAGATGCTTAAATAACTATGTCATCGTACAATGGAAAAAATATGTATGTATTTTTTTAAATATAGAAATAAAATGTCCTTTGAGGCCTCGTGGAAGCATAATAGTGCTGGGGTTAGTGCTTCTGCCTCACAGCTTCATTGTTAGGTGTTAACGTTAGGTTCATTGGTGACAAGGTGTGAAAAGTTGTCTGCATGAAATTTCTGTACACCTTTTGTTACAGGTGAAAGACTATTTTTATTGTGTATGTAGTAAGTCCTGACAGTGAGCCGTGCACATGTAAATTCCGAACACTTAATTGACCAAAGGTGTGATTGTGAATGGTTGTCTGTCTGAGAAAAAAAAAGGAATAGAATAAAAATGTACAATTCTATTGAATATAATAAAAATGTATAACTTCTAAACTTCACATTTGCAAGACACCTATACGATATTTTCCTATTTTACAATCGTTTGAAACAATAAGAAACACATTCCACATATATATTATTGCATTGTATTCATTTCAATTATTTCAGCAAACTGCAACTAAGCAAAAGGTCTACTCCAGAAACTTTTGAAATATTAGAAGAACAATTGTTTTAATTGTAATTCCATGTTCTTTATATTTGCATGCACTTATTTTTCCTACTACTGCAACAACGTCTGATTCTCCAGTAAGCAGAGTATTACTTATCGGATTGGCCATAGTTGTGCTTCTGGTTATTATGGCCATAGTCGCTGTCCTCCTGAAAAGGTGAGTTGTTTACTTTTCTTATGACAGGTTAGCTCTGCTATATTTCTTTGCTTCCAGTTGTTCTGCATCAAATATATGAGCATTTCTTAATCAGTATTCTTCTAAAGTGCTGTATCTTCATTTGTTTTAAATATAAATACCACGTTTCAATTTGAAAATGGAATACAATCATGACTGCTTGAGTGGTTTTAAGAAACTGTTGAGCGTGTGACTGACAAGCAGTGTTATCGTGTATGATTACCACAATTACCACAGTATTCAATCAGTGACTGTCCCCTAGCGTGATCACATACCCGAAAGCAACATGTCAGTGATCATGAAACCACAAAGTGTCTCTGAATGGTTGATGTGAGATCCACAGATGTGAGAAAATTACCAAAAACGTTTTCATTATTTAAGTCTAAAGTTGGAGTCTGAAATACATAAATATATTATGAATTATATATTTATGATTACCATAGCAATGTAAAGGTTATGTAATAATTATTATTGTCTGTTTTTCTAGGAAAAAGAGGACGTCCACATACCACCCACACTCCCTTGGTGAGATGACGGCTGAAGAACCATAGATATGCAGCACAAGGCACTGGCCTTGATGAACATACATATAGATCAATCCTGCTCTTTTCCTTTTGTAATTATTGTCACTTTGCCTTCATGTCTTCTTGCCTAGTAAATAGAGTCCAAGTAGAGTCTCACTGGCAGTGAAGGCAGTTTTTGCCAAATGACAAAGAACATCATTCTCCATATAAGCAGGACCAAACCCCAGAAACCTTAATTTCTGGATTTTAATCAATGCACTGAACTGGTTTTGATAGTAACTGCTTCACTTTAAAATCACCAATTGTGAACCAGAAGTGAATGTCTATTTCATCATTTGTTCCTGTGCAGTGAGAAAATCTAACTGTCTGTCAGGTAGCATTTTTCAAAAATAAAATTAAATATTTGTTATAGCTGATAAAACAGGCTGCAAGCCTTCTGTCCTGTAATAGTAAATCTGCTGGTTTAAGTAGCTGAAACATAAAAGTAACAGGCATTACATCATCGTTCATTTCACCTGAAAAACCACAGTTCACAGAGTTTTTAGACATTTTTATTGCATTTTATGCACCATCTACTTTTCAGCAAGCAATGACTAGAACAGGATACAATGAAGTAGCTACTGCTGAAACCCTTTTATTACTGATGATGAGTGTGAAGATTTACAGTAGGTGACAGAAAGTGGAATAGTGTTAATCCAATTAAAAGCTGCTAGTAGCTCTGACTGGGTCATACTGTAGTTCCTGTGAGTAAACTCGTCAGTGTGATAAGGCACCAACAGATACTTACCAGAGCCAAGGATTAAAAACCTGGAGGACAGTGACTCTGCCACCAGGACATCCATTTGCAAAATGTTCTATTTTTAGTCACATGTTAAAGGCAGAACAGCTGAATATACTGTTTGTGTATCATCTATTTTTTAATGCTAAGTAAAGGAAAATGTTTGGTGCATGTCCCAAATACTGTATGTTAAGACCATTGGGTCATCAAAATTTAAGCAATTTTATTATTTTCTCACACTATTGCAGGTAAATGTAGGATCTCATATTGTAATATCACTGATTCTATCATACTGTACTGTATAAGCTACTCATTTTCAAAATACTGAATGTTTTTAATGAGATTTTGTTTTTGTTCGAATTTAATTGTGGTCAAAGTTGTAGGTGGGAAGCTGTGTAAAATTTAAATAAAAAACAATGCTTGATGGATTGGTAAAGCCTTGGTTGAACACAGCAAAAAAGAGCATATCAAATGTGAAAACTTGGGATTTTTTGTTAAATATCAGCTCTTTTTTATTTTATACCAAAACACATTTCAAGACTGGAATAATTGTATAATGCTTTTAAAACCCACACCTGGTAGATCATCTGACGCTGAGTTTAATAGGCAACTGGTCTGTAACATGATTGGGTATAAAAAGCATCTCAGCCTCCAGAAGAATCCAGAATTGCAGCAGCAAATGTTTCTCTAAGCAAAACTATCATTTTTTTCTTTTTAAAGAAATCATGGTCATGGCGATGATATGTTTGTGAAGTGAGTTGAATCTGTGAAGGCCCCATGAATGCTGAATGATCATGCATCATACAGATTTTGTAACACATGCTGCCATCTAGATGACAACATTTTAGCAACACCACACCAAACCACGCAGTACGTGTTTTCCAACAGTAAGAAGAGTTAAAGTGCTAACCTGACCTTCAGTTCAGACCTGTCACCCAGAAAAACAATTGGTGCATTATTAAAAGGGGACAATGAACAACTGACAACTCAAAATCATCCTATATCAAGCAAGAGAAAGTGAGGGACAGCATGACAAAAAATATCCTCTAAAAATAAAGCAATAGTTCTCCCCAGTTTCCAGATGTGAGTATTGTTATTGCAACATAGAGATAAACATGAATCTGTCCTAACTTTTTTGAAACCTGTTCACGTCACATTTAAGTTGAGAACATATTTTTTCATAAAATTGTCTCGGCTTCAATATTTGATATGTTTTTGTGCAAATTTCAATCAAACATATTTTAAAAGATTCAGAAATGTTCCCTCTGGTGTGCCAATTTTTCTGGATATTGTTTTGTAATTTTAATTTACTGACATTTAAAGGAAACAGTTGAAAGAAAAATGTATTAAAACTTGAAAAGACATGTAGTTACTTGCATAGAAAAAAAATCTTTTATCACCTAGACCATACTGTTTAAAAACATTAAAATCAGAGAGCACGTTGATAATCAAGAAGTCATAGCAGTATGTCTTAAGAGAACTTTTGTTCCTGTGTGGTTCCAGAAAGAGGAACCATTGTAGCTGCTATTTCAAGCAGCCAATCCTGCTGCTCTCACGTACATCGTTGAACTCAGCTCCAGGAAGTGAACAGTGGTCCATTGTGCAATGCATTTATCTATAACCAAATGCAATCATTCTTCTTTAGTATTGGTCTTTTGTTGAACTGTTACTTTAAACACGCATTTCCTTCTCTGTCACTGTTTATCTTTTATCAATTTATGCAGTGCTGACGTATTCATTATCATGGCCGTGCTCCTGAAACACAACAGGAAACATGAGTATAGTATGTGTCAAACTATATTTACAATAACTTAACTGGGCCTTTCTTACCTTTTTATTTGCAGAAGACTTACGCCTGTTTCTCCTTTAACAGTGAAATGAGAAAAAAATCTCTTCAACATTTCCTGACAGTCATACTAACATGGAACATGTCCAGAAGATGTAACACTGACATTGTAGTGTACAGTATAACTCAACTCACCAAGCCCAGACAATCACCAGGGGAAGTAAGACCACAATAATAACTTTGACTGCAATACCAACAAGGAGGATGACACGGTTAACTGTTAGTGGAGAGAGGGGCAGAAAATAAACAGGGTCCGTTAAAATAGTTGTTTAAATTTGAAGTTAACTATTTTTTCAGATAAGCCATTTGGAAAGTTTTGGATCTTTTTCTAGACTTATGGTTTCACGTGTGACAGAATATAATTTAAAATATTCATATCATACTAGTTTACAATGGATGTCTCACTTCCCAAAATGGAAGCTTTTGTCGTCCCTGCTAACTCACTGTCTGTTCGATCCACTATCAGCAGCACCTCAGTTGCTTTGTCTTCTCCCACGCTGTTCCTGACTTGACAGAGATATGGGCCAGAGTGGGACGCCTCCACAGACTGAAGGGACAGCACCTCTCCTGAGCCCACCAGGACCCAGGAGCTGGGGTTAGAAGCCCTCCTGTACCAGGTGTAGTTGTCTGCTGCAGGATTAGCTGCACTGCTGCAGGTCAGATTCACACTGCTGCCCACTGGCAGACTGCCGGGGTAACTCACCTCAATGGACACGTTCAAAGGAGGATCTGTAATTAAAACACAACCACTGCTCTCCACGTACTGACTTACTGTTATAGACAATAGATCAAACCTTTAACAATCAAAAAACATCAAACATCAAATGAGTTTGATGCTGAGGCCATTTTACTATCTGGTCATATGTTCCTTGGTGAGCTTTAAATGTGCCGGTACAGCAGGTGGATTCTATGACACTGGAGAAGTTATCTGTTTTTGATTTGTGAGAAGGCTGCTAATAGAAATTTAAATAAACACACATGATATCAGTGTTAAGCTTCTCGTCTTACTCTGGGCAATAATATGCAATAATAATTCAAATTTTAAAACTGTTAATTTGTTTTAATGCTAGGGGTGTGAGCACAGTGACCTGAGGCTCAGGTTTGCTAAACCTGAGGCTTTGCAGTCTTTAGACAACAGTGTTGGTACAGTACTTACACTGAACATCCAGAGCCACGGCGTCTGAACGCAATGATTCCTGTCCTTTGAGAGCACAGAAATAATTCCCAGAATCCGCTGGCTGAGCTTGGAACTCTGGTTTGTCCACTGGACGTCCTTCTTTGAACCACACTATGCTGGGAAGCTGGCATTGGGTTGTACACGACAGAGTCACATTGTCTCCTGCTCTTGTTTGCTCTGGGTGCACTGTAGCACTCAGCTCTGCACATCAGTCAGGGGAAGAAATTATGTTAAGATAATATTGCGATGTTATGAGAAAAATGGACGGTTGATTGAAGGATGATTTTACCCGTGACAGAGAGATGCACTGATTTTTTACTACGCCATCCATACTTGTCCGTATCCAATCTGAAGTAGTAATATCCAGTGTCATTAGCCTCCAGTTCGTGAAGTGCAAGGCTACAGTTGTACTGCAGGTCACCGAGATATTCAGAACGATTGTCATATGAAGGAAATTCAGAGAGCCTAACACGTGTCCAGATGCCGTCTTTCATTGCCCCTTTGTACCATGTAGTCTTTGTAGCTGTTTCCCCATCAGTGTAATTGTATGTGCATCTGAAAACCACTGACGTGCCCTTTATGGCACAAGGATTGGGGTTTTCAAATGTCACTGAAAAACCAGTAACCAAAGTTCCTGCAAAGAAGGGAAGGAAAGCTATGTTTTTTGATTTATCAGCCACAACCTTAACACACTACTGTAACCAAACTACACTATACCACACTATTATTCTATTATATACTATACTGCAGGAGTAGATAGAGTCCCACCCTTCCAGCCCTTCCATCTAACAACACTTCTTTTGTATATTAGCAGTAATTATCTGGTGCTCAGTTCAGTCCCACATAATGTAAAATGTTCTTTACACTGTACTGAATAAACATGGAAATATAATTTGCTTGCAACAATGAACTTTCGAAAATGTAATCCTCCATCAGGTCAATTGCACTGGGTTTATGAATTGCAACAGGATGCTTTGACCCTATTAATATATACATTTATGACCTTGTTCAATACCTTCCTCAAAGTTTTCAGCTTGAGCAACTTTTTGTCAATTACTGCCTCCCACACAATAAGTTGTGTTACCGCCTCATTTGTTGCAACTGTACTTAATTTTTTTAAGTTAGCTTCACTTGAAAATTATGAGAAAAAATGTTTTTTTCATCCTCTAAATTGATAAAAACTAGTAAGATTTCAATTTTTGGAAAACTGAGTAAAGTTAAATAAAGAAATTCAAAGTTAATATTACGATTGGATTTTAAAGTGAAGTTCAAGACTTCACTCAAGTAAAAGTAATAAGCAAGTACAAGTAAAAGTATTTCACTAATAAAATAATATGGTAAATGTGGCAAAACATGTACATTAGAGTAATAAATAAAAGTAAGGGTCAAATATTACTGTTGGTAAAGGTGGTAATACATCAGCATCTATAAAGCCATATTAATTGTATAAAACCATAGTTTTATACAAATCATAGTTTTAGATGAAAACCACCAGGGCGTGCTGTTGCTGAGGGGTTCGTGTAAGAACTGATTCCGGAAATCGGAACAAAGTTCTGCAGCGAACTTCGGGTATACAAAGACACACTGGGAGGAAGGATGAGTCAGTAAAAATCAGCTAGTAAAACGATATTTCCTTTTTTCCCAACTGTGTGTTTTTAAAGATTTTTCACTGAGAGATCTGTGAGAATGATCCAACTCAGAAAGATCACTGCACGGATCTCAGACAGTGAGTAATATTAGTAATATTTTTTTACTAATATTAGACTATTAGTCAAAAAAACAAAACAAAAGACGACATTTCATTTTTTAAAAAGTCAAACATCTCCCAACCTTGTTTGAGGATCAGCAGCACCAGCGCTGCCGTTATCTTCTCCATGTCAACGAAAAAACTCGGTTTGAGATCTTTGCTTTGGTCGATCTCATGTGATGTCGAGCAGCTCGGATCAGATGGAAAACAAAAAGAAAGAAATTAAAGAATCGCTGCTATCAATCTCCCCACAACATTAGCCTGATGGTCCGTGCGCCGCCACGATGGGAGGTGTCGAAGTTATGTGACTGGATACAAACAGAAGTGATGATTCATCGATAATATCACAGGCTGGGAAACAAGAGAAAAGACAAAGTGAGACATGTCTAACAATTAATGCAGTCAGAGTAATGAGTGTTTATTAATAAAAAAAATAAAAACAGGAATTGGGAACGTGAAACCTTTATTGTTGCTTTAATTCTAATAAATAAATAAATAAATAAATAAAATAAAATAAGTACGTTGTGTATATTGCACCTTTCAGGACATCAACAAAAAACTTAGATTTTTTTAAAAAACAATTAGTTGAAATCAGAGGAAAAAGTGTAAAATACCAAAAGTGTGACTAGATTGACCGGAACTGTAAAACATTAAATGAGTAATAACCATCACACATTATGAACCACATAAAATTTAAATCAACGTAATGCATGTAAAAATAGATAGAATTTGAGAATAAAATATATCAGTAAGCTCTTGGTTGGAGACTCAGGTGCATGAAGGGAGGTGAGGAGGAGAAGAATTCATCAAGATAACTAGGACACAGCACAGAAAGCAATCCCAAACCTCAACAAACACAATATGCTTCAGACACACAAAACATTATGTGTCTGGCAGCAAACCCCTCAAACACATGCTGTTCACACAGAACTGCTTCAGCTCACACATATTTTTATGCTGTTTTAAAGTCAGCCACAGCATCTGTTGAGTTTCACCCCAAATGGTGGAGATCTGTTTTTGAAGGTCACGTTCAAAGACCACGTCAAGGTTTGCCACTACAGGTTTGAACAGAGCACACAGGATCCTGAAATCCTTCTCTGAGATGTGCAAAGACTTTGGCGAACCAGAGATTCAGATTTCCTTCTATGGAAGGGTTAGGCTGGCTTCTAAATCAACACATGGGTCCTTTTTCTTTTTTTGCAATTCTTATTCTAAGAAACGATTACTTCATTTCTTAGAATAAGAATAGAGAACAATAACGAGCAAAGGCGACAGCCATAAATAAAACACTTAACACCGCAAGTCTGCAGGGCAACTGAAAAGGAAGCACCAGAGGTACCAGGACCTGAAAGAAGAACTTGTTCCCAGTGGTCGAAGCTGAATGAGGGGATCCATCAGATCTCAGGACAACATCACAACACTGAGTGCAGAAAAGCTCACTGCTGCCGCTGCTGTGCACAGTCCTCAAACTCCCAGGCCTCGGGCGCACATTATTCACACTGATAAGAAGTGAAGCTTTTTGTCATTTTAATTTTGAGCCTCAACGTACACACCATCACATCCTGCCATGTGTTTACCTGTGCACTCATGGATCTGTAACCACCAATCCTGTTCAGGGTCACAGGGGGCTGGAGGCTGTCCCAGCTGTCACCGGGCAACAGGCGGGGTACAACACGAACAGGAGGTATCTCAGGGCAGTTTAGAGTCACCAACTGACATGATCAGTCCAAAAGCACTACGAAGGTTAAAATCTGTTAAATAATTGTCCTGGTGATGGCAGGTCTCGTAAAACTGCAACAAGTTTGTTTCCCCTCTGGTACGCTGCTTATTTAAGGCACAGAAAAAAATTGTTAAAAAAGCTGTTAATGAAGTGGCAGTTCAACAAGCACAAGTATGTGGTGAGACTTTTGCTGCTATGGCATTTGTGATAATGCTGACATTTCAGCCAGCAGCTATTTTTGTCTCAAGCTAATCCCGCTCAACCTGTTCCTTATTCACAGAAATCTGTCTTGTAAATTAAGCTCCTACCTGGCAGAGTTGGAGGATGGCGTGAGGCAGAGTGAGGTGAAGAGAGAGTTCAGATTGTGTTGAAACGCGGACAGTGTCCTCACAATCAGACGGTGTCAGTAGTTATATGTCAGAGTTCCGAGAAGGCATCGAAGCTTCTGAAAGGTTGAGTCCAGTGAAAATCGGACTTTTTTTGAAGGAACACTGTCAACTTAAACAAGGAAGCAGCTGTGGAATTTACAGTTCATTTTGTGGTTAGTGTCACCTGTTTTGCTTTTCTTTACCTTTCAAGGTTGATTTTTTAATATATCTATATATTTACAAAAAATTCCTGATCAGATAAATTTTAATTTATTGTCTTTCAGCTATTGTAAAAAAAAAAAGACTTGGTTTGAGGTGTGGTGTGAATGATGTTGACACCAAATTTCAACATTCTCTCTCTGGACTAAACTGAAAGAAAACTCTGACACTGCGGCATGAATTGCAGTTCTTTTTCGTAGTGTGAAAAGTGATGTTACACTCTTCAAACTTGCAGACAAACGTATGGCATAGGAGACACTGACGTGAAAAAATGGAGGAGAAGAGGAAGCGTTGTCATTTTTGCTTGCTGCTTCTGGCCCTGCTCCTAACCACTACACCCTCATCAGGTGAACACATCTATGTGAGATTTCTACACATGTATGGTTATGTTATGAATCTGAGTGCTTGAACCCAATCCTAAAACGTTCAAAGAAATACTGAAAAACATTACAGGACAGAAAAAGGGGCCAGACTTTTATCAGTGTTTTGCAATCTGGATTACTTTCAGTATAACTTTAAGCACTGGAGAATGTTTTTATATTCTCTCTAATTATTACATAAAGGTGGATTGAAGGTAAAAATCAATTTAAGCTTCCTGAATTAAAAATCTAAAGGTGCAAATTCAGATGTCTTGAATATAATGTAAACAATTTGACTCACACTAAGACTTTTTTGATAACCTTATGCTTTTTATTCCTTATCCCTTTCTCTTACACACACCTCCAGCTCAAAACACTACGCTCACCCCTGCCACTACCGTCATGACCTCTACAGCGAACCCTGCTACTGTCGGTTACAGTACGCGACCCGCTGACATCACAGTGGCTGAGGGGCAATCGGCTGTGTTTCACTGTGGTGTACCCACTTCCTCTCCAAACCTGACGTTCACCTACTACGGGAAACAGCAGACTTACATCCTCACCTGTCCTTACAGCTTTGTGGAACTTGTACCCCAGGTGAGGCAGTCAACATCTGGACCAGGTGTTACTCTGCATGTTACTTTTTTATTCATTTTCCTCCGGTTTCTCTACTGTGCAAGTCTTTCATTTCGATCCTTCTTCCTCAGACTCTCTATGGAAGTTGCGAAATAAGAAATGGAGAGTCACTGGCTGTGTGGACCCTCAGTGCAGCCACTTTTTATGACAATGGCACAACAGTTGTGTGTCACCAGTCGAATAATCCCGATGCACCTGCTGCCGTGCTTCGTGTTTACAGTAAGAAATCTTTACCTGAATCCTATAGAATTTTTTATGTTATTGTCAGATTAAGTATAATATCTCATTTTTAATTGCCTCAGCATGTCCATGCAGTAAAAGTGCATATTCAAATTAGAGTGTAACAGCTTTCAGGACATGGAGCTTATTTTAAGACTTTAAGTCCATCTGTGTCACTTTTGACATTACTACTCTTTCGGCTTTTCCCATTAGGGGTCGCCACAGCGAATCATCCTTTTCCACTTTCCTCTATCCTGGGCATCTTCCACTCTGACACCAGCTAACCTTATGTCCTCTGTTAGGACATCCATATATCTCCTCCTTGGTCGTCCTCTCGCCCTCTTGCCTGGCAGCTCCGTCTCCAACATCCTTCTACCAATATGTTCACTATCCCTCCTCTGCACATGTCCAAACCATCTCAGTCTGGCCTCTCTGACTTTGTTGCTAACACAGGCAACGTGTGCTGTCCCTCTGATGAACTCGTTCCTAATTCTGTCCAACCTTGTCACTCCTAAGGAGAACCTCAACATCTTCATCTCTGCTGCTTCCATCTCTGCCTCTTGTCTCTTTCTCACTGCTACTGTCTCATAGAGAACAGTATAGAGCAGAGCTGGTCTCACCACTGTCCTGTTCACCTTTCCTTTGAGTCTTGCTAACACTCTTCTGTCACACAACACTCCTGACACTTTCCTCCACCCATTCCAACCTGCCTGCACTCGCCTCTTCACCTCTTTTCCACACTCTCCATCACACTGAACTGTTGACCCCAAGTACTTAAACTCCTGCACCTTCTTCACCTCAGCCCCCTGTAACCTCACACTTCTACCTGGATCCCTCTCGTTTACACACATGTATTCTGTCTTACTACGACTGACTTTCATACCTCTTCTTTCCAGAGCAAACCTCCACCTCTCCAGCTGTTCCTCCACCTGCTCTCTACTCTCACTGCAAATCACAATGTCATCTGCAAACATCATTGTCCAGGGAGATTTCTGTCTGACCTCGTCTGTCAACCTGTCCATCAGCATAGCAAACAAGAAGGGACTCAAAGCCGATCCTTGGTGTAGTCCCACCTCCACCTTGAACTCCTCTGTCTGACCTCGGCACATCTCACCACCGTCATGCTCCTCTCATACATGTCCTGAACTACTCTGACGTACTTCTCTGCCACTCCCGACATCCTCATGCAGTGCCACAGCTCCTCCCTCGGCACCCTGTCATACGCCTTCTCTAAATCCACAAACACACAATGCAGCTCCTTCTGACCATCTCTGTACTTTTCCATCAACAACCTCAAAGCGAAAATGGCGTCAGTGGTGCTCTTATGGGGCATGAAACCATACTGCTGCTCACAGATCTCCACCTCCTTCCTAAGCCTGGCTTCCACTACTCTTTCCCACAGCTTCATTGTGTGGCTCATCAGCTTTATCCCTCTGTAGTTGCTACAGTTCTGACCCTTGTTCTTAAAGATCGGCACCGAACGCTTCTCCTCCATTCCTCAGGCATCTTCTCACTCTCTAAAATCCTGTTAAACAGACCTGTCAGAAACTTCACTGCTGTCTCTCCTAGACACTTCCACACCTCCACAGGTATGTCATCAGGGCCAACAGCCTTTCCGCTCTTCATCCTTTTCAGAGCCTTCCTCACCTCATCCTTTCTAATCTCTCCTATTTCCTGCTCCACAACATCCACATCTTCCTCCCTTCTTTCCCTGTCATTTTCCTCATTCATCAACTCCTCAAAATACTCCCTCCATCTTCTCTGCACACTCTAGGTTTGCCTTCCTCACCTCATCCTTTCTAATCTCTCCTATTTCCTGCTCCACAACATCCACATCTTCCTCCCTTCTTTCCCTGTCATTTTCCTCATTCATCAACTCCTCAAAATACTCCCTCCATCTTCTCTGCACACTCTCCTGGCTTGTTAGCACCTTTCCATCTCTGTCTTTAATCACCCTTATCTGTTGCACATCTTTCCCATCTCTATCTCTCTGTCTGGCTATCCTGTACAAGTCCTTCTGTTCTTCTTTCATGTCTAACCTGTCATACAGCTCATCGTAAGCCTTCTGTTTGGCCTTTGCCACCTCCCTCTTCACTCTGCGCTGCACTTCCTTGTACTCCTGTCTACTTTCCTCAGTCCTTTCTACATCCCACTTCCTTTTAGCTAACCTCTTCCTCTGGATGCAGTCCTGTACTTCCTCATTCCACCACCAAGTGTCTTTATCATCTTTCCTCTTACCAGATGACACACCAAGCACCTTCCTACCTGTTTCCCTGATTACCTCTGCTGTAGTTTCCCAATCATCTGGAAGCTCTTCCTGACCACACAAAGCCTGTCTCAACTTCTGCCTGAATTCCTCACAAGTTTCTTCATTCTTTAGCTTCCACCACTTGGTCTTCTTTTCTGACTTTCCTCTCTTCTTCTTCCTGACCACCAGAGTCATCTTACACACCACCATGCGGTGCTGTCTGGCTACACTCTCTCCTACCACCACTTTACAGTCACTAACCTCTCTCAAATGACCTCCTCTACATAGGATGTAGTCCACCTGTGTACTCCTACCTCCACTCTTGTATGTCACTCTATGTTCCTCTCTCTTCTGGAAGTAAGTGTTAACTACAGCCATTTCCATCCTCTTAGCAAAGTCCACTACCATCTGTCCTTCTGGATTCCTGTCCTTTTCACCAAACCTGCCCATTACCTCCTCATCACCTCTGTTCCCCTCACCAACATGCCCATTGAAGTCTGCTCCAACAACTACTCTCTCTCCTCTGGGGATACTCTCTATGACCTCATCAAACTCACTCCAGAATCTCTCTTTCTCTTCTAACTCACAGCCAACTTGTGGAGCATACCCACTGACTATGTTCACCATCACACCTTCGATTTCTAGCTTTAGGCTCATCACCCTGTCTGAGAATCTTTTCACCTCTAGAACATTGTTCACAAACTCCCCCTTCAGGATCACTCCTACTCCGTTTCTCTTCCTATCCACACCATGGTAGAACAGTTTGTATCCTCCTCCAATACTACGTGCTTTGCTGCCTTTCCACCTCGTCTCTTGCACACACAGTACATCTACCTTCCTTCTCTCCATCATGTCTGCCAGCTCTCTACCTTTCCCTGTCATTGTGCCAACATTAAGAGTCCCTACTCTCAAATCTAAGCTCCTGCCTTTCCCCTTCTCTCTCTGACCACGCACCCTTCTGCCTCCTCTCCTTCTTCAACCAACAGTAGTCCAATTTCCACCGGCACCCTGTAGGTTAACAGCACCGGTGGCGGTCGTTGTTAAGCCGGGCCTCGACCGATCCGGTATGAAAGTGGTATGGATGACTCGCATGATTGTACTTGGCAAAATTTTACGCCGGATGCCCTTCCTGACGCAACCCTCTCTATTTATCCGGGCTTGGGACCGGCACAGAAGTTACTGGCTTGCAACCCCTGTGGCTAGATTGTGTCACTTTTGACAACTCTGAGCAAATCCTGTAAAATACAAACATCCCATTACAACAACAGTGATCAGCAGGAGGAAGTTCTTGTGTCTGACAAACAAGTCATTCCAGTTAGGTATCCTTTACTGGAACAGCTTTGGTGGAAAATAACTTGATTGCTTATTTTTCATTTTTTAAATCTACTGATAGCATTAATTATGGGAGGTGTAATGAATAATTTCTGTGAAGTCTGCCATTTCCGCACTTCTGATTTGTTCTCTTCCAGTTAAAGGAAATAACTACACCACGCTCATTGGATGTACCATTGGGGGCTTCTTTGTAACTGCGTTGGTGTTTGTTTTATTGTACTTCATCCTGCAGAGATCTGAGAGCTTCCAAAGGTGTTTCAGTAAGTAGTGCCTCCCATGGTAAAACGCAGTAATATTAAACATGATGACAACAGAAGAATAACTGAACATGTAACACGTGATGTTTTTTTGCTTTCAGGGGGAAAAGAAACAGAAGACGATTTGAATACAATAGTAACAAAGGACTAAAATGGGACAGAAAGCTGAGAAAAATGGGTTTTCGTCCACTGCTTTGTAAACAAATCCAGAGCTGGGCTCCATTCAACATCCAACTACAGAAAATAAAATGGTTTAAATAACTAACTGTGTTTCTTTTAAAATCCTTTCATCGATCTAAGTGAAGAGCTGGACTGAGCCCAGGTCTGGAGATGATGCTGTCTGAAATGTCTGAGGCTTTGTCGCCATTGAATGGAATTCACACGCATGATCTGCACTGACGCATAATATACTATTGAGAAATACCTAAAATGTACCAAAATACTTATCCAATAAATGGCCAACTCAAAAAGACTGTTAACCTTGAACAGTTCAGATGTTATGAAAATGCTGAGTAAGTAGCTATAAAAAGCCTGGCTGCAGAAAGTCACCAGTTAAAAGAGGAATAGGAAATTGCAGAGAGAGTGGACCTCTCTTTGCAATTTACATACAAACCAGAGAAAATGACAGTGTTTGCAATTTTCTGATTTTCACCATAAATTTGTCATGAAATGTGATCTGGCCTTTACCAAATATTAACAAACACAACATATTTTATATCACTACTGAACATACTCAAAAGGTGGGAAAAGTAACGGCAACAAGGTTTTAAAATGGTTGAACCATGTTTATGATTAAGAACGCCGAGCACTTCCTGTTGCTGTGAGTCAGATCTGCACAACATTCAGGAGAAACTGTGGACGGTTCGTCTTCCCTGTAGGGATGATGCTTTCTTGTTGGCACTTGGTTCTCCGTTAGACCAGGAACTCACTGTGCCACGGGTTTTTCTCGTCTCTGTGTGCTGACAGCTCTTTACAAACTGGAGATACAGACTTTGCTGATGGGCCCAGGTTGTGCATCTAAAACTGTCCCAGGTTTGTGTTGCGGCTACACTTCACAGTTTGTCCACTTGATGGAGGCAGTTCACATGGACACAACAAGTCAGTCGTGGGTTTCCGAGAGAAATAGTGACTTCACAATCTTGACAGTTTCTCTTGTAAGTTTTGTCATAATGTTTGTTCACACAGTCTAAAGGCAAAGTGCAATAGCTCTCAGTTCCTGAAGGTCAAGCTTGATATTTAAGTTTGTAAGTATCTTAAGTCTGACTTTTATTGTTTATGGACTTTGATTTTAATTTCTTTACCCATGTCTCTGGATTTGACTGACAAAGTCCTTACCACAGTAAAGTAACACAGGAGCACTGATGCATTCCTGACCACGTGATCACAGCCTTCATCGGTTTTTTGTTTCCCCCTGGTGGTAAATCCCTTTCATGCCTGATTGTTTCAAGTGTTGTGGGCATCGCTTCCCTTTACCTTTTGGTCTTCATCATGTTTTATTTTTTTATTTATTTTTTGTGTATGCAAAATTGTAAGACCAGGTCTTTTTTAATCATCAACTTAAAAGTACACCTCCCATACTGTTACCAAATTGCTGATTTACTACATTTATGAACATAATTGTTCATTCGCCACCATACTGAGAAAAGAAATCAAGTGATTGTAATGTATTATGGAATAATAATAATTATTGTAATAGGGATGTTTTATGGCAACTGCTATGTGACTAACTTTATCTGTTGTCTTCATTTCACTCAATGTGTTGTGACACCTGAAAGAGCAGCATGGACAGCCAACGAGGCAGGTGCACACACAGACACACACACACACGCACACAAACACATGCAGAACAGTCAGCAGGACACAAATCTCGTCTTTTAGTTGATACAACAGAAGTTCTATGGAGCAACTTGTTGACTCAGCTGCTCAGCTACACCTCATTTCACTCCGTGATAGGCCCCTGTCTCTGGTGTCTGATTTCTGCATATATCCTAACAACTAAACATAAAGTCCTATAATGTTAAGTGAGAGAGAACATTTGTCAGTTAGGTTTGTCGATGTATCATTTTTCTATCAAATATAAGAACAAGTGACATAAAATTTATGATTTAGCACTTAGACACAGACACACACAGACACACACACAAAGTCTGAATAAGTGTGTATGACTATCTCCACTATTTTTATCAATTGTTAAGAAGCTGATGTTTGCCTTGGCTTTATCGTATGTGACACACATATCACCACTGTGACACTTAGAACTGCATGTACAAATGCTCTCACATGGAGTTAACACCAACACATCTACAGAGACAAACATCCCATTACAAGATTAATTTTATTATGCTTTAAAATAAAATAGTAGAAATGTGTCTGCTATCCAACAGCCCAAGCAAAGTCAGAAGTGACATGAGTCCTGCTCACTGAAGGCAATTAAAATCTCTCCCTCCTGCTCTTGTTTTAGTAAGAGTAAAAAGCCCATGAATCCTGAGACCAACACAAGGGAAGCAATTCAGTGGAGGCAGGAGCACCAGGGGGATACCTGAGCTCCCAAACAAAGCCAGGAGAGCAGGACAATTGAGCCAATGTGTAAGAAAGCAAATGAAAAAAAGAACAGGAAGAAGAGAAAGAATGTACCGTGGAACAAAAACACACCCTTCTTGTATCGCCTAACATTTCCTAACACACAGTGAAAACATGAACAAAAGGAAATTCCTTATACTGGATATGGAAAGTTTTAGTCACTAAACCTTTTTTTTCTCATCGTTTTTATCAGACTGTTTTTAGGTCAATGTGTTGTTAAAAGAATCACATTGTGTTACTTTTTGGGGTTACATTATTATTTCAGACATCTACTGGAACGTGCTTATTTGCTTCAGTGTTTCTCACTGTTCTTTTGTGTGACACGGATGTGTGACCGGGTCCTGGCTTCTTAAAGGCCCAGTCTGCTCGGATGTGTATCACTGCTCCCTATAGGAACCAGATCAGCCTGCCAAGTCCCACTCTGTTGCATCTGCTGTCGTAAAGCAGCTGTACACCTGGTGGGATCATCACAGCCACAACACACACTGCGACTACACAACTGCACGTGTTTAAGCAGGACGAGTTTGACCTCCTCATATCTGATTACAGATGTAAACCAGGAAGAAACGGGCACACACTGACTTCACTAACCTGTGTGAAAAATGACCTACAGAGGCCAGTAAAACATTTTGTTGTAAGGAAATACTGAGGCGGCATGTTACCAGTAACGTTAGCAGGTTGAAAACACTGTGTGTACTGTGATGTAAATACGTGTATTGTGTGTGTGTGAACAGTGAATGTAGCATGTCAAGTTATTGTCTTTTCAGATTCTTACCAGTAATAGTAAGTGCTGAAGCCATTGGCCTTATTGTAATAACCTGAAATATCTGTTACACCAGCAGCTTTACCAACATGAGGGAGCAACAGTAATGAATTAAATAAGCCACTGGGTTTTCTGCTCGCCACTAACAATTAACAAAATAACTGCTGAAAAACTGAAAGCATCAGCATTTAGATTTTTAGAAAGTTGTCATACAACCCTAAATTTACTAATGGATCAAAATTCACAAAACCCCTTGTGATTTGCAGAGAATAAAATGTAAATGTCACTTGGCTACAAAGCACAAAGTAGCCAGAGCGTGTTATGTGCTGCCCACTGTGAAGTTCTTTTCATAAAGTGAGGCTTTGTTCGCTGGCACTTGTTCACATGTCTTCATTGAGAGCGTCCCGATGCTGCTGGCTGCTGTGTTGTCTTCAAACACTCGATGAAGCTTGACACCCACCCAGTGATGACTTCCTCCTCATATGGACTCGGTTTTTGTGAGGAGAAAGGCCTGCTTCGTCAGGGCTCTCAATCTGTAGAATGTCTGTTGTTACTGTTCCTTCATTGGGGACATTTAGGTAGAACTGTGGACAAATGTGGCCTGGAATAAAAGGGAACTATCTATTAAACAGGACATGAGGTGATCACATAAGTACTGTTACTTTATAATAAGACATGAAAACTACAAAAAAAAACAAAATGTATTAACCAATAAAGTAAGCAGTGAAATCATCTACAGTAATTGTAAAATTCTTAAGTATACCTTTCATTTTCATTTCTGGGTGATAGGTTGTACACCCTTTGAAATGCGGTTGTCTTGTTTTTTCTCAAAAACATAATATGTTTTTGTCTGATCTCTGGATTATAAACTCAGCAGAGCGTAAATATGGCTATAACTAACTAAGCAGACATGCACATCCAGCTTTATACACACATGAAGAATGCTTTGAGCTCAAATGTTGTATAAAGTTAAATTATATTCTGACTTTTTCATCAGTGACATTATCTAAAGCTCACATATGATCTTATCAGTAAAACATCATCGTCATCATTTGTTGGAACTTTTGGTAGTAGTGTCAGCAATCACTTAATAGGTCTCTCTTTTCCTCCTCTTAAAAACATTATATATAAACCAAACAATATCTAGTTCTGCCTTTCATCCACCACATCAACAATCAGAAACACTTTCTCCCACACATTTGCTGTTGTCACAGTCTCTGTGCGAGTGCGCCAGCGCTGTGACCTGCTGAACCTGAGGGCCAGAGCCAGTGTCCATTTATGGACTTCCAGGATTTTTCTGCGTTATAGTGAAAGTAGAAAGATGTGTTAGAACCAAGAACACGAAGCAGTCTGACATCTAGTTCAGCAAGGAGCATTTTAACATACAGTCTCTTAAAGTGTATGAACTTATTATAACAAATATTTAACAGAATCATATGACAGTAACTATTACAGGTGTGTCAAAGCAATTTGGTGGTTTCAGGGACAGACAAACTCAACACTGATATGTCTTAGTGTTAGATTATGTTAGAATAATCTGTGTGAGTGTGTCTAAAAATGGCCATTTGGATACTAAACCAATAAATACCTTTCACTCTTCACACACACGGATGTTTATGGAGCAACAATGCCCTTGTTTCCTATGCATACCGTACCCATGCAACCATCACACACTCACACTGGACACGGGCACATGAGTTTACATCCAAAACAAAGAGGAGGAGCAGATGCTACTTATTCAGGTAAAAACGGAATAGACGGTCTTTCAGACAGACAGTGTCTTAGAACGTTCGCACACTCTCCTCTGCTCCTGGACCCGTCAGCTCAGGTAAGCGCACGTATGCTGGAGCAAGGCAGGATGGGAATGATTAGTCAGGGTCAATGTCATTATTTGTATAAAAGTCTGTGTACAAGGACTATGATTCTCATTTTATAATTATTCAGTGTTTTCGTATATTCGAGGTAGACAGACTATGTCTATCAAAAAGGAAAATCAAATATTAAATATGCTTGTAATGACACACAATCAGTGAAGCCGTATATGTGAAAAGTTCATGTTTTATTGTAATCTGCTCACCCAGGTGTACAGGACATGTAGGGCATCTACTTATGATCTTCTGCACATGTAAAACTATAAGGTTGCATGGGCCTTTGTGGTCAAATTTGCTTTTTTTATTTCATATGTGAAGTGATTCAGTGAACAACAAAACAAGTGCACTTAGATGTTATGAAGCACATTGAAATGCCTTGTGTTAAACCTCTCACATCCACTAAACTGATCCAAATCAAATGATCTTGTACATCTTTTGATCAAAGTAGACAAACTCTTTTGTCACTTTCAGTCAGCTGCTGTTGTGTCATCTGAGAAGTGGGGGGCAGTTTAAGACATGGGATTAGAAGGACAAAGGCCTCTTTGACCTTGACTGATATCAGGATAATACTGAACTGTCTGACAAATGCTGTGATGGAAGTAATGCCAGTGACATGATAATAAGTACCTGTATTATCTTTGTTTTGAGTAGATGCACATTTCCTTAAGAAGACAGTGGACACTATTCATCTCTATCTAAGATTCAGAACATTGATACTTTAAATGTAGGACACTTTTTAAAAGGCACAAAACATGTTTTATCCAATGTCAAGTTCACTGTATTGTTTGCTTTAGTTAGTCGCAGTAACACACAAGAAGTATAAATGATGTTTGAGGCAGGCAGATGTAGAGAACATGAAAGAATGTGGATAATCATGAAAGATCATGAAAGACATTTTCAAAGTCTGGTCACTTTGACCTTCATGTGTCCAGGGTAACAGTTCCTAACAGGGGTTTGTAAAATCAAACAGCCAATTCAAAACAGATTTAGAACAAAATAGACCTTTATTTTTTTTATTTTTAGTAAGGAATATTAAATTCCTTACACGTAAAGACAGTTGACTCACATGTATGTTATGCTCTTTGAGGAAAAAGACTTTGAGGTATATGTCAGTTCATCTGCAAAGAAATCCACTATAATGCCACCATATTACTCTTTATCTATTTCAAAATACATGCGCTAAAACTATAAAAATCCTTAGTAACTAAACTGAAGGTTTTCTTTGATGTCACTCTACATGCAGAAAGACATTATTTTGTACAAAGCCAATAACTGACATTCAAGTTCTCATAAAAAGTCTGGGCCGGTGCAGTGCGTTCTTTCTGCTGCTCGAGTGGAGGCTAAAGGAAAGTTGTCTGGAGACCTGCTGGGTTTCACCCAGAGACCAAAAATGATCCACTGTTTACTCTCCAAACACTCAGAACGCATCCCTGCTGACGAGACACTGACCTCTCACGCCACAAGGACATTCTTCGTGGGGAGAGGGAGAAAGACAGTGAGAAACAAGCAGGACGTGATGGGAAAAATATGCACTTTCCTTTTTCCAATGTCTCACAATATCATATTCTCTCTCCCCCCCGCTTTCTGTCTTTCTTTGGCTCTCTCTCTGTCTGACTCTCAGTCATGTTGAAGATGGGACATCTCACTCTTGTGGCTGTCATGGCAGGTAAAAAACATACAGAGCAGAATATTTCCACATATGTGGTTTCAGAGTCATGGATCAATGTTAGCTGCGACATTTTGACAAAACATGAAGCGCATCCACGTTACTAAAACCAACGCAGATTGAAGCTTTGAGAAAGTGAGTCACTTATCGTAAATGATTGTGTCACACTCGGCAGCAGAATATAGTTTACACAACTGTAATCCGTGAACTGTGAAGGGCATAAAAAGCGAACATACACACCTGGACAGCACTTTCACTGTTCTGATGCAACATACACAAACTCACCTATGGGCCCAACAATAATAAAAAAAAAGCTTTTCTTACTTCTTAAATTGCTGACTATTAATTGAAATATTACCTGTTAGAGCACCGACTGTGAACAGGGAGGTTTTTCACCTAAAATGAACCTGTTATTTGTGTGACTTTCTTGCAGTGCTCTTCGCTCTGTTCGTGGAAGCTGAAGCCAGTAAGGCCAAAACCTTTTACTTTCCCCTTATCGTGTTCTGAGACTGGTTTGTTGTAGAACTGGTTTATGAAGAAATTTGGCAACGTTAGCAAATGTTTGTGTTCTGTAGTGTTGGAGCAGCAAACTTTTTAATATTTTTGTAATGTGAACTGTTTAGAGAAAAACACAATACGAAAGTAACCAGAGCCTGACAGAAGTTTAATTATGAGATGTGTCACCATCCCAGAACGGCTCCTTATTAAAACAAGAACAAATGTAACCCAGATGACGTTGTTGCATTATATGCTTTTTAAAGTTTGTCCCTAACTTTCAATATTTTCTTATCTTTGCTTTGCCTTTTGTGCCTGGTCTGCAGATCCATTTGTTTACAGTGAGTAAACACTCTTTTCTCCTAATTCCTATAAGCTGTGATATTCTCATTTGTATGGATTTTAGCTTGTTCAATGCACCAGGACCCTCTTAATCCCTAACATTAACTGTCTAATAGACTATGAGCGTCTACGAATTGGAGGCCTGGTTTGTACTGGCTTGCTGGTGGCCGGAGGAGTCAGTGTCTTACTTTGTAAGTACTGAAAGTCAAAGGGCAATAAGCCACTATGTTAAAAACCGATAAATAGATGATAAATAATCTAAAGTGGATCATGAGGGTTTTTTCTATGATTTGTTTTTAAATCCCAGATAAAAATTGATGAACATCAATAAAAGATAGTGTTTATGCCAGCATCAGAGAAATCAGAGTAGTAATAAAAATGCTTTTAAGCATTAACGTGTGTTTAACCTCACGTTCTGTTTTGCCTCAACAGATAAACGATGCCCCAAAAAGAGCAGGTAAGTTAATTCTTTCTCTCGCTAAACTATCAAAACAAGTGGCTCACTCCACAGTTTATTGTTTCTGTTTGTGTCTGTCTCTCTGGCTTCTTTTTTTCAACCACCCTCCCACCTTTCTTTTCCTTCCTACCTTGCAGAAAAGCAGAAGATGACAGCAGCACAATCTAACATAGTGCCTGATGAACCGGTTTCATCTATCACGCCATTTATATTTCAAAACGAAATGAGGTGACATAAGAAATACTATAAGATGTAAAAGCCGCCTCACACACTGACATCATGGGTGAGATGAAACTAATGACTGCCCATACATCTACATGTGTAACCAGTGATTTTCAGTGTATTTACAAAAATACTGAAGTATGATGATTAGTTTAGTTACTATAGTGTCGCATAGACGTAGCTTCTAAAACACTGTGTTACTAAGTAAAGAATGAATTTAGTCATCGTCAGGTTCACAAATTTAGAGTTAGATTATCTGTGTGGTCAACCATTTCAACTTTGAAGGAATAAGAAATAAGCATCTGTTAATGTAGTGTGCACGCACCAAAAATTAAATTACTTGTGCTAAACCAAATTATAGAAATTCAGTGTTGTTTTTCTGTTATATCCTGCACATTAAAGAGTCTGAGTCAACGAACGTTACTTTCCGTTGTTTCCCTTTCTGTACCCAACTTTTACTAATGTCAGATCAATACATTTGACTGTATGTACATTAAAATGATTTCTGTCCATCTACATTATAGTGAGAGTTTGTTTCTAATGGCTCATGATGGGGCCCTGGGAACACCAGCACATTCTGAAACTTTCCTCTCCAATCTTTTGGATTTAGCAGCTGATTTTTGCTCGGTTTCTCGATCCTTGTCTCAGCCTGGTCCCTCTGGACTTCCGTGGTTGCTGTCTCTCATTCTCAGCCCACTGTGGAACTCCGGGACCAGGTCGTGAAACCAACTCCGCTCCACAAATTCGTAGTCTTCGTGCTCGACAAGCAAACATTAAATGTCCACTCCTCCTCCGGGCTCTCGGCGCTGACTCTGGATCAGCTCCCACGCCCCGCTCCTCTCCGGCTGTCTGCTCTTCAGCTGCCAGGCCGACGCGGGGAAAAACCGACCCGGGATCAGTGTCGATTATCCGAAGTGTAAGCGTGGAACTCGGCCCCCTTTTCCAAAACTGAGCCAACCTGTTGAGCGTCGCGGCAGTGAGTCAGGGTGTTGGCGCACAGGGCGGAGAAAAGTCGCTGGTTCCGACTCACGTATCCGTCGGCCTGAGAAGATTTCCTCGTTCTTTGTAGAAAACCTGTTGGAGGTAAGTGTTTAACGAAGACACCGTCTCAAGCGGTTTTTGTGGAGGTGTGAAAAACGCTGAGGAGTGGTCGTGAAGTTCACGTCCAAGTCCGCGGCTGCTGGCGCGCATCTTCCACTCACACGGAACCGCGAGAGTCCAGTTTTAAGGAAACCGGCCGCACCGCGTCACGCAGAGCTTTCGGAACTACTTTGCTCCGAGACTGTTTGAAACTGTTCTCACACTATGAATCTGGTATAATTCGGTCTCAGAGACGCTCGAACCAAATCTACAAACATTCATTCTGCCGTAAAAATAATAATAATTATAACAGTAATAATAATTCATCAGCATATATCATAAGCATGTCGTGTCATCAGGCTGACAGTTGCGCCAGGACCGTGGACCGGGTTGGACCGACGTGCGCCCCGGGGCCAACGTGCGCACCGGCTCGGCACAATGTCCCCTGTTGTTCACACTGTCTGTCCCGGTGCAACAGAAGGACTATAGACTGGGGACATTAAAAAATGCTCATAGTTTTTCCTTATACATGTACATACAGTTTTATATTTATTTAATAACCAACCAGATAAGAAAAAACTTAAATAAGCAGCATGACTTAATGGTATCGGACATGTAGCAAGTGTCAGAACAGGATATTCAAGCCCACAAATTAACCATAAAGGAAATCTTTATGGACAATCTGCTATAGTCATACATCCTGTATTAAACGCATGGGTTAAACTGCTCTGTGTGTGTGCGTGTGTGTGTGTGTGTGTCAGAGAGAGGGAGAGATAAAGAGAAGGAGAGAGAGGATAAGGGCAGTGGTGATAGCAGTTTGCTGCCATGTGGCACAAGGACAGAGTCGGACAAGGTCAGACACATGACCTGCTTTATGCTACACACACTGTCAGCTGCAACATGTTTGTTGTTGTTGTTTTTTAATAAGCATCAAGTGTGACAGTTGTCATGCATCAGATTTCTCTGTTGAGCCGTTGTTGAATAATTTTTACATCACTGAAGGCAAAGTTTTGTCATCAGTCCAACAGTATTTTCTGGGGAACTTTGAGATGCAGTGACCTGATTATGGAAGTATGGAAATGCAGCAGCAGAAACAGATTTGTTGGTCTCATTTGTTTGATATCAAATTACTTGTGAGACTCATAGGGGTTCAGACAAACTGTGCTCGGGTAAAATTTTAATTTAATGAGAAAATTCTTCTAAGTTCACATTAGAAAATGTGTCTTAAACTATAATGATTTGAGGCTTGATGTTATAGCAAATGCACAATTACTGCGTGACATTCTGCACAATCATATGTTCAGACAAAAAATAATGTAATAACTCTTGTAGTTGTGAAAAACATCTTAACTGAGTTTCCAAAAGAGAGAATAAAGAAACGAAAGAGACCCGAGGAAGGTTACAGAGCTGTTGACAATCAGAACGGGCGAATGATAGTTGTCATTCCGTTCTCAGCTTCGACAGACTTAGCTCTCTGTCCTCACCTCTCCTCACATGACCGCAGATCATTAAAAAAAAGAGCAAGGGAGTAAAAGAGTTGTGCGAGATGGAGGGGGTGCTGCAAGGTGAGACACACACCTCCTCATCTCTCCCTACATCAGAAACACAACACAACAGGATTTTATACAGGGTTATGAACAATGCAACTTCAATTTACAACTGTAATTACTTACACCGGATATGTGTGTGTCTATATATATATATATATATATATATATATATATATATATATATTCACATGCTATGTTCACATGCTATATTATGATAGTTGTGCTGGTGGCACATCAGAAGATTCATGATTTTTAACACTGTCCAGTATGTGCAGCATGCACAGTTTTATGAACACAGAGTGAGATGAAATGATGGGAATCAATCCTCAGCCACTGCAGCACGAGCGGCACGAAGCCTGTTGCTATCCTGTGGTTACCATGTGTGACTCAAGGCTCCACTATGCTCCACTCCCTCTTACCCTTTGTGTCTTTGTGATCCCTCCTTATTCCCTCGTTCTCCCGACCACACTCTCCCTCGCCTTCCTGTTCACGTGTTTCATGTTTCCCAACTTGAAGTCGACTTTCTCTTTCTCCACCCATTTTCTCCAATCTTTATGAGGGGCCTCCCTCCACTGATTCCCCACCCCTTGTCTCTTCCCTCCTATTTGTGATATTAGTTTTATCTAATAGATTTAACACTTTAGTTGGATCTGTTGAGACTCATCTTAGGTCAGTAGCTGTTAACTGTTATCACTCAGCTATTCAGTAGCCACAGAGACAAAAACCTCTGCTCTTTAATAATTCAGCGTTACATTGTTAGGCCACACACTCCTTCAGGCCCATTTCCTGGCGTTCAGATCTAGAGAAAAATAATGCAACGTCGCCATAAAATGAGTCATATATTGTTGAGTGGAGTGGTGAAGTAATAGAAGAAACAACTCAATTGTGTGTCAGCTGAGAAAAAAGCAAATTATTCATCACAGGGAGCAAAGCAGGATCACACTGTGTTGACTGTTTAGTCTACAACATCAGAGACTTTCCTCTGTGTGTGCGTGTTTCATAAAGGATGTGTTGCACATTGGAATTCAGTGTTGCTAATTTAGGATAAAAAAATGTCACTGAGAATAGACAGCTGTCTGTGCAGAGCGATACAGACACACACACAGACACAGTCAAGTGTCCAGCATTCAAACGGGCGGGTGTGAGGAGTGGAAAACATGCTGTGCACACCCTTACATCCCATTACACTCATAGTCATATGCATACACAAAAGAGGAAGCAGAAATCGACACACATACAGTTTTTGTAATATTGCAGATTTGTCGAGACCTGTTTTTTTTTTTTTATAAGAAGAGTCACATGTTTATTTGACACTTAGTGGAGTAATAGAACATTTGGTCTTCTCTGTCTGTTGTGTGTGTGCATGAGCCAAAAGGGGGGTCTGTATATGTGCTGTCACCACCCTAGGGAGGGAGTAGTAAACACTGAGCCAACTGGTGGCCTTTGTTATCCTGCGTGTGTGTGTGTGTGTTTGTGTGTGTGTGTGTGTGTGTGTGTGTGTGTGTGTGTGAGAGAGACAGAGACCGGCAGGTTGTCTTCACTTCTGATTTTGGTTTTGCTAGAATGACAATATTGGTTAGTCAGTCTGTTTATCAATTCAAACACTGTTTATCTTGACAACTTCTTTCTAGATTCTCATAAAATATGAAGACCAATTAGACGCTCTTCCATGGCAAGAAAAATCCTATGTAAATGTCAATTTAAATAGGAAAAAATGTAAAAATTTAATTGTCAGCAGCCTGTCAACACACAGGACACATCCATGTTACGCGGAGGAGGAATATTCTATAACAAAGAAACATCACATCCCATAAAAACTCAAATTGGATAGTCAGAAGGTAAAAGTGTAACAAATTTTCACAGCAAAAGTCTCGATTGAGTCACTGACATCCTACATTACATCACTTATTGTTATAGGTAGGACAATTTTAAGGAGCCAGCATCTTATTGTGTAACCTCAGTGCAGGATCAAAGGTCAGATAAAGGAGGATGAGAAAAGATAAAGTGACAGAGCGTTTTCATGGAGTTTTCAAGGGAAGAGACAAATGACCTAACAAAAGGAGATGGGGTGAAGGAGCAAAGACATGCTGAAAAAAAGCAAGTAGTAGACTGGAGAGGATGTGAGAGGAGAGGAGAGCTCGACAAAAGAAAAAAGATCAGTGTGAAACAAAAAAATATGGAGGAAAAACTTTCCTGAAGAGAGTAAGGGAAGAAGAGATGAAGAGAGAGCTGAAAACAAAGGACAAGGGACAGCCGGAGTCAGGCAGAGGAGTGTGCCGGAGCCAGAATAGAAAACTCTTTATCCCTGGACCAGACCCAGATGAAGATGTGGCTCCAGAGAGAATTTATACCCAGAGAAAAAGAATGGACCCGTTAAATACAGAGTGGAGACAGTAGTTTGTAATAAACTTTTATTTCCTCTCGGTGTGCTGTGCACCAAATGTTTCTCTGCAACTAAGTGTGGCTCTTGTTTGAGATGTTAAAGTTGAGCTGAAACAATTAGTGGATGAATTTGTCACTTGACTGACAACTATTTTAATAACTACCAACACATTTGTTCTGGAAAAGCATCCTTCACTGTCAAGATATTTTTTTTATTACTTTTTACTTCCACAGTCTTCAGGGCTTGTTGGGTCTTAAAACAGAGGGAAAAGGACAAAAACAACAAAGAGTTGATGTTTTTCATCTCTGTTTGTCCTCATTACTAGTCACACACTGATGTGAATACACACCTCCAGCAGTCATGTCCCAGCTCTGCCTTATTTACTTCAGAATATGATCTTCAAACAGGAACAGGAAGGCGCCACCTCTTTTATAATCTATACTCTGTCCTCTGTCCATATGTCCTCCTTCCTCTGTCTTCCCTTTTAACAGGCTCGCCTTCAGCCTGCCCTGTGTGTCCTCTGCTCCTCCTTTGCCCTCCACCTCTTCCTCGTCTCTCCTTTCTGTGTGTCTTTCTCCTGAGGTAAACCTCTCTCTAGTGGTTGTTGGCCTGTTTCCCATCATCTGCATTCCCCCTGCCTCGCCATGGGTTGCTGTGGAGATGCACCAGGAGAGAAGCACTTATCCTGCTCTTCCCTTTTCTCGATTTCTGCCAAACTCCAAACACCAACAGCTGAGGAGGGAGACACATTGTTTTCTTTCTACCCTACTTTACCGCGATCACGTAGACTTAAAGGTCGGACACTTAAAATGTTAGGTGCTAATCAACTTGAGACGCGAACTGAAACTTCTTTATTAGCTGAATGTGCAGCAGTACTTCCTCTTGTGTGGCCAGACACACTGTCAAACAGAGGAGAGAGATAGATGACAGTGTGGTACGCTCCGAGTGGAAATGTGCACTAAGCGGAAAATCACTGCAGCGTTATTTGAGGTGTGTCACCTCCCTGTCCACATGGTGCCTCTGCTGTTGATGCTTCAACATGGCAGCAGACGCAGCTCGTACCAGCTCAGACAGCGCGTGGGATGTAATCGTAGACGTCAGGAAATTTATTTCTTCATTAAGGATGGTATAAGTGTGATCATTGTCAATTCTGCCTTACTGTCCAGAGAGATCTTTTATGCACATTGGAAAGCAAAAATATCTCTGTTGACTAATGGCACTTCAAAAAGCTCACCATCTACACACTAATGGGCTGTAGAAATAACATAAAAATGAGGTTATTGACAGATATAGCCATGGAAGGGTGAGTGCACATTAACAATATTCCCATAGATTGGTTTTGGAAATTTGGAAGCAAGTGTTTTTGAAAAAAGTGTAACTCTGGACATCCACAGCAGTATGCGTATGGAGATGTACTTTATAGTAATAAAGTTACAATGTAACATTGAAAGAAGAACAAAGAAGATTTAATCGGAAGATTTGCACGGGACCAGTGTAATACATCACACAGAGAGATTTAATTCTCCCGTTAAGGCTCCATTAGAGCACTTTGTACCATCAACTTCAGATCAAGTTTCTGTGTGATAGTAGAGTGGGAGAGACCACTTTGTTCCTGTTCAAATTAGATCCATTTTTTTTGTGTGTGCTCTCAGGGAATGGATTTGTCTCATGTTTGTTTAAGTCCTTTTAGTGCCCCTCAGAAAACACAGCTAGGACACATGCATTGCATCACTTGTCTGTTGACTTTGCTGCCCAGTATGAGCTCGTTTGCAGAATCGTAATCAGCTTTCTAACATGCACACATACTTAGAATTTGATTATTTCTTCCACCGGGACGTGGAGATAATGTTATTTGCTTCAAGTTATTATAACTGCAGCCTCTTTCAAATGGCAGTCAAATGCATGGATGTATCAGTGAAATGAGAAGCAACAAGCGTTTCAGTCCAGACAACTTGGAATATTTTTTTTTACCTAATAGGTTTAGTGCGCTAATTAATTAGAGAATATGCTGAATTTTTTTTTTTTGGTCTTTGTTGACTTTTTCTTTTTTGTTCCGTTTTACTTAATTTCTTTGAATATATTATTATTTCTTTATAGATTCCTCGTGTTATTAAAAAATAATAATTATACAATGTACATGCTTAGAACATGTTTCTACCCTAAATACTCATATTTTATCCTGTACTCTCCTTATCTATCCCACCTACCAGTACCCCTAATATCCTTTTACATGCAAACACACTGTAACAAACATTGTACATAGGTCACATATCTGTCTGTTCTACTTTAGTGTTTTGCTACAGTCGTGCTGTGTCTTGAAAGGTTAGGTAAATTATTGAGCCTATGTATAAGGGCAACAATGACCAGTGACATCACATTGTTGTCTTTGAAGTTTGGTTAAACCGTTGTCATGGAAACAGCTGTTTGTATTGCTGACAGATGGACATTAGAAAAAAGGTTATAGTGGAAATCTAGGGTGTAGCTGTGGAGGTACACTCAATTATGGAACTTACAATTCAATAAATCTTCAGTGTTTTATAATACAAAGACAGTGTAATTGTACTGTTTTTGTTTGTTGTGAATAAAGTTAAAAAAAAGAAATATGCTGCATATAAAAATCAGTCCACATTATTAGTCTGATTGTCTCCCCACTTGTTCAGATTGTTAATGATGTCACCATATGTACTTGTCTCGACAGGTAAACCGAATCAAGTGTGAAGATGTCAAAAATCTGTGCTTTGGTGTTGATGACACGTGAGTAAACTCTTTATTAAATTAACTTTCCCTCTTCTTTGAAGGCTGAGACTTCATTGGTATCACTGTTAGAATGTGCCGTCACTATTGACACTGTGAGTTGTTTCTGCCTGATGGTCTTCCTTCAGCTTTGTGCATTTTTGTAACTCCGACTTGCATGTCTGGATGAGGCAGATGATTTTATGAACCCTTCTTAGCTCTAAGTTTAAAACTTGTTGGACAGATTCTAAAATCAGTGTCCCAACACTGTAAATACCATGGAAAAATACAGCTACAGTGTAGATAGGAAGGTATAGGTAACAATATCCACGTGAAGCCGACAGACACACACAGAAAAGATTTTAGAGATTTTAAACATGTTTTTTATTCGGTGAAAGTGATAGTTTCCATTGTCAGAGAGCCAGTCACCAATAATGACACCTTGACTGTTCTGTCGTCAACCTTAAAATAAAAGTTAAATAAAATCCAAGCCACAGCAGAGAATCAGGTTGTTTGTATTTCATCCCTGTAAATCTACATTTTAACAAGGATTTTGTATTCAACATTCGAAACGTTGACCTGTGATGTGTTCACTTTTGTACTGTGTTTTTTGCAGTTGTGTCGCTGGTGTTCGCAGAAGAACATTGTAAGTACATTGACCTTTTTTTTTTAAATTTAACTTCAGTATTCCCGTTATTATTTATCCTATGCGAGAGGGACCTCTGCATTTACATTCAAAAGTGTTTCCTATCCTTTTGAATAAAAGTGTTAGCATCTGTTTTGGGGCTGAACTGTGTCTACCTGATGTTAATGATTAATGACAGAATCAAACTAGGCCATTGCCTATGCTCATCTTACTTTGTGCTGTTGACTTTATGAAGTCGGAGTTTGATCATGTACATGTTTATGTACCACTTGTAACTGACACCCTTTGTTTCTATTCCTACAGCGGAAGATGACCCCTTCACATTTGGTAATTCATGATTTTTTTTTATCTAAACTGTTTTTCAATATATTAATTAGCTATCTGCTGTCTTGCATTACAGCGTAATTAACTTTTGACTGTGATGCACTTTTTACATTAAACTGGGGAACGTGATCTGTTTGTGCAGACTACCACAGACTTCGTGTTGGAGGCCTGATTCTGGCTGCCGTCCTTTGTCTCATTGGCATCACCATCCTGTTCAGTGAGTTGCAAATTGATACAAGGCCTCGTGCGCATGTGCAGACATAAACAGGCTCAGATGATGAAATGCACTCAGACAGCAGAGAATCAGGTTGTTGTTTTGTTTCAGGTGGCCACTGCAGGTGCAAGTTCAACCAAGACAAGAGGTAGTTCTTCACACACTTAAACCTGAGATATGTTTCTTGTGCAGTACTAATGAATGGGCGACTGAACGAGCACAGTGTCGGACCTGAGAGGTTAGGAGACCGTGTTTGAAAGAGCTTAGTTAAAGGACACAACATAACCAGATATCAAAGAATAAAAATACAAAAGGATGGAGAAAAAAATCAAAGATTATCAACAAGACCTAAAACAGTCCAAAAGACAAAAAAAAGACACGTTCCAAAACAGAAAGTAACCACATGCATGTATAAAATGACTAGATTCACACATAAATACAGAAGACACAGCCAAAACTTCCAAAAACAAAAATCAAATTACCACAAACAGATTGGGACAAAAAGACAAGAGTGGACGCCTGTTCCCTCAGCGTCCCATTTTCTTCTAATCCATTCATGGTATTGCCAGATTACCGTCGTTTTCATGAACCGTAGATGTCTCTAGATGAAAAACCATTTTTGCTTTTCTCCTCTCTGATTCTACCTTCTCTTCACAGGAGGACAGGAGGTGCTGCTCAGCAAATGCTCAGCGACCAAGGTACAAGCATGTTGTATATAGTTAGAAATAATTTCTACAGAGGTGAAAACGAAGCTAAATCAAAAGCAGTTATTCACCTGTTTCCCCTCAGGTTACTGTAACCCATTTTTACTAAAATAACCCACAGTGGAAAATGGGTTTATGGTTTACCATAAATGTCGGCCAAAATGATGATCCGAACAAGTGCATAACACTTTGTCTTTGTCGAAATACTATGCATTAGTCGTTTTAAACTAATGTTTAAGTGCTTCTCTGTAGACAAAAAAAATTATGTGACGTCTGAATATTTCAGCAACCAATTCACAAGCTGCTGAGTTATGTCCATCAATTTCGTTGTAAACAAAAAACACATCACTGTCTCACACACACGTACTTGAAACAGTATGGTAAGATGCCACAGACCTCGCTGTTCAACAGGTGGCGCGACACTGGGTGTCTGGCAGAGAAGGGATGGAAAGAGGGAGGGGATGGGTGGTGTTAGAGCTTATGTGTTAAATTTGGAGCCATAACAGGTGCCCTGTGAGATCAGAGAATGACACACACAACACCCACGTCATTCACCCCTAGTTTGTAAATGCAGACATTCTCGTATTAATTTGTACTGTCCCCTGACGACACCGATGATGTCGGATGCTGCTGGAAAACCAAGCTTGCTCAATGTGATGTAGACAGAATGCACAGGTGGCCAATATGGAAAAACAAAGCATGTGTGCCATATGTAAGCATCTCAGCAGGAGCCCACAGGGACACACTGGACCTGAATTTCCATGTGTGAGTGTGCCTGTCTCTCCGCAAAAAATAACAGAGGCTAAATGTCTTTTGGTTTTCTACGTATAAAAAGAACAAGACCAGTGTTAATTTTTGCAATAAACTACGGCAAATAATTGCTTCACATCTCATGATGAATTTTAGCTAGTCTTGCTAGTATTTCAGTGTTTGTGAAAACCTAAAACAAAATGGTAATACACACATTTACTCTTATTTTATTTATTTATTTTTTGTTACAGCTAAGCAACCAGTTGCATGTACGTTGGTCATACAGTGAGCACCGTGTCCCTGGTTAGACTTTTATAAAAACACAGAAACAATATATATTTACACATGTGTGTGTGCGTCCTGTGACAACTCCACAGACATTTAAACACTGCAGATGTGTGTATATGCAAACACATATACATATAACCACAGCTGCTACTTCAGATGTTCTCATGACGAAAACATTCTCTGATCAGCCACAACATTAATACCATCTGGATGCTTTATAATAAAAATATGATTAGGTTTTTCTGAATATATCACAATCTGATAAATGTTTATGTATCATTACCACCATGACCGACTGCATACAGATCTTTCTCTCTTATTTTTTATAATTGTACATGTTTTGCCATAGTTTTTTTTATTTGCCATTACTATAATCAAATGATAGAATATTGTTTAAAATACATTTTTTTCTTAGTGGAATACTTTTAACTTGGTACTTAAGATGTAGGTCATGTGCTATTTTTAGGCCAATACTTGTTTAAATACTCCTATCACCTGGCATCATTAGGGCCACAAGTGTAAATATTGTGGATTATCAGTGAATATGTTATTGCATTTGCAAAAGACACATTATGTGGCGTTACTGTAGAAGTAGCAAAGGAAGTCAGTTTCTTTTTAAATTTCTTTTGGGATTATCAATGTACTGCAAAGATTTCATGCAAAATAAAATGAAGCTTTAATCAGTATTGAAGTTACAGTTTGAGTCACATTAGTTAGATGGTTTCCTTTTTTATAGTCAACCTATTTGTCATTTAAAATAGTTTCAAATAATATTTCTGAACATGTGTAAGCCACCATATTATATATTTGATCACATTTCCAAGCATAAAATCCGGATCCTGAAACCCCTTCCTGTTTGTCTCCTCCTGCAGGTCGGGCCTGTGACTGCTAGACACCAGCCAGAACAGAGTGTGTTAGCATGGAGCAGCAGCAGCACCAGAATTTGTGACCCCCAACAAGAAGCTTTTGTGTCTTTTGTTTTTTTATTATTTAGATAGATCAACAGAGTATAGTCGTTGTGTGTAGCTTCTATGAGGTGCAGTGGTTTCTGCCTTGTAACAGAGCTACTGACCTGCAGGCCACCACACAACGTTTGACCCTTTTATCTAAAAGTGGTAACACAAACCTATTACCAAAAAACAGCTAGTGTCAACATACTGTCAGCTGTGTATGTGTGTCTCTGTGATAGTGTAAACATTGATGTAGATACTAGTATTCCACTGTCCAGCCTTTAATGTCAGGTGTATGTCCACATAGTCAAGAGTGAATATAGTGCTGTGCATAATTCGTCATAAACTGTTAATTCTCATGTTGAGCTTTATAGAGGAGTGTAGCGGATCGCTGTGTTCAGAGACACAGGAAGAGTCTCTCATTATTTCTATAAAAGACTTGTTGAAACAACTCTGAGCTTTGTGTGTGTGTGTGTGTGTAGATTTTTTTTTTTTTTTTTTGTCTTTTCTGATATAGGAATATACGCTAGAATGAATGTGAAACTGGACCGCTGGTTTCCTCGTGATAAACCAGCAGCTGCCAGCAAGGAAAATTAGGAATTCAAATCAGTCACAACAGTGCAAGTAAACAGTGTTGTGTGTTAAGTATGAGAAAAACTTTTTCAAGTTGTCCGTTAAAGGTTGTTTTTGTGCGTTGTCTCCAGACTTTTTCCTGATAGAAAAGCTGTGGCGCCGTCTAGTGGCCACTGACAGGCTTTTTTTTTTCTCTATTCTAAAGCCTCCAACCATCTGAACGCTTTCTCCATAGTGACACATCTTTTTTTATTTACATAATGAGATAATGTCATAGGTGATGAACCAAGAATCTGAATTAGCAGATTAGGATGAGATCACTTTTACAACTCGGTGGAGCAGGTTCGTCTTCCGGTAAATGTCGGTGTACAGCGGCCCCCCGTTAGAGGCCCAGGCCCATCTCCCGGGTTGGACCCTCCCTCGTAATGTGTTTACTCAGGGTGACGAGACGCGGCAGCGGCAGCGGCAAGGCGGACGTTGGTAGCCAGAGTTGGGCCGGAAGTCATGCGTAAAAATAAAAGTCGAAAACATTGGCAACTATTCTGCCACTACGGCCGTTCCTGATCTTAACTTGGCATCGAAATGAATAGAATAGAACTTTATTAATCCCACAGTGGGGAAATTCTTGTGCTTTAGCAGCTATAGACAAAGAACACAGAATCTGCACAGAACAATGTGCATTATAGTTTCACTGAAAATGAAGCTGCCAGATGCCGAACCAGTTCATATTTCATGTCTTCATATTAGTGATAAATCCGCAAATCCAATAGAAGTATTCAAGTTGTCCACAGTCCTGTAGCTGCTCACGGCATTTTGGTTTATGATTATGATTATTCAGAACTCTGGAGCTCAGGTGGTTGCTTATCTCATTCATTCTCGTTTTCCCCTCACATTGTGTGAGCGCAATCCACGCTTTGTTTTTATTATTATCCTTAGACCAAGACTGGTTTTATTTCTTGGCATCATCATCAGTTTTCATAGAAAGAAATTTTCAATTTAATTTAGTCGCTTTCAATAATTCTATTCAGTCAGAGAAATATGATGTCGGCGGTGCTTTTAATTTGAAAGTGGTGACTTCAAGCTTCCTCCTCACGGTCTTTGACTTGACACTAATTATAAATTGAGAAAAAAAAACCTCCTTTGGACCCAGTCACCGTGAAGTCTCCGGCTGGCATCCACCATCAAACACTTGAACGGTGACAAGGCAGAATTTTTTTTCTTTCAATTACTACAAATAAAATCAACAAAGCAGTTGAGTTATGGACCCCAGCAAGTCTATGAACCCTCCAGAATGGGGTGGTGAGAAGTCCTCCATGGGACAGGCGCCCCCTCCGCCTTACCAAGACAACCCAAACCCGGGATACCCTCAGGTCGGACCGGGATACCCTCAGGTCGGACCGGGATACCCGCCACAAGCGCAGGTAAGCAGCCTCTAAATAATAAAGACACCTATCTCACATTAATATGTATTAATAGGTGGAATATCACACAGGTATGTGGTTTTACAGGGTTTTTTTGCATTAAACATTGTTAAAATGATATATTTTATATTTAATAAAACAGAATATATTTTATTTCATTTTAATGCAAACATTTAAAGCGTTTTCTCAATTTTTTATAATAGTTTAATTTTGATGCGTTTTTTTTATTACTTCGTTCATGTCGAGACAAAATTTAGTCAAATAAAATGTTACTCCAGTTTGTGCTTGTGCTTGTGAAAACGATTTATTCATCCTAAATAAACATGATATTTTGACGTTTTTTAATTCTTATAATGACTCATTAATAGCCCAATTTGACTGGCTGAAACAGATTTAAAGAAAATAGAATTGATTTGGAAACTTAATGGTCTAGTTAGGATGTTAAGTCCAGCCAGTCCTGTGCCACTGATTCAAGCAGCTCTGTACCTTAACAAAATGGAGCAATCCGTGTTCTTCATATGGATAAAACCCGCCCGAGTTGCAGCTTTCAGTTAAGTTTCAATTTTCCTATATGAATACTTTAGCACAAGCAAGACAGGCCAGATTTGCGCAATCTGGCACATTTGTTTCTTCTCTCACTCTGTGGCCAAATTCTTGTATCATTAGTCCTGAAGTCAAACGTTTTTTTTCCACCTACACCTTTTGGCATTCACTTACTTTCACTCCTCTTACTAGGCCTGTTGAACTGGAAATGAGTTTGAATAGTATTCCATGTATGTGACCTACAGGGATACGTACCTCCAACACAGTATGGGGGTGCTGGGTATGGACAACAACCGTACCCCATGGGTCAGGCTTACCCCGCACAGCCCGGCACCATCACCGTCCAGCCCGCCATGCTCGTGACTCGATCCCCACTGGCTAAACCCTTCAACGACTACTTGGGCTACTCCATCTTCACAATGCTGTGCTGTTGCCTCCCTCTTGGAATTGCTGCCCTCGTCTACTCCATCTTTGTAAGTTTAAATCACTCAGTGTCAATTTCCTCATAAAAAAATTCCTATCTACCTGTATATATATATGTGTTTGTATATATATATATATATATATACTGTATATATACAGTATATATATATAGTATAACTAGGGTCTACTCATAAGTAGTTTTGAAATGAGCTCCGTCATAATGAAATTGGTGTTTCCAGCATTTAGTTTACAATGCTTGTAAATAATTGATTGACTTCTCTGTATAATCTGTTGGTGTGTGTTTAAGCGAGAGTGCCAAGTTCAGTAAGTGAATGAGAATTACTGGAAGGGGCGGAGGATAGACAGAATCCTGGATGTGGGAGGAGTAAAAACTGAGAAGATGACACAAATATACAGTTACCTTTTGCTTTCCTGGATATTGCATCAGCTCAGAAGAAAACTGGTCTCAGTACCGTATGTTTTTCAAACTGCTGTATGTTCAGTGCCCCTGAAAAGGACTTTATCCATCTTACCGACTTCTGCATTTTATTAACTTTTTCCCAGAATTGCCTGGAGGGTTTGGTTGTCTTCTAGGTGTGATTTTTGACCAGAATTATGATTCACCTGTTATTTACAACCACAATCCTTTGAATTACAAAGTTCCAGTGGTCTCTCTTTCACAATATTGTGACTTGAACAAACAACTGGCTGCACTAATGATTATTTAGCTAAAGTAAAAAAAAAGGCCAAACATTTTTGCAATTACTTATTTAAAATTTTATATTTTTGTAGTTTTTGCAGTTGTGGTGTATTTGTATATACATATAGTTATATTTTTCTAATTCATTCATATTCCTTTGTGGAGATCAGTTTTCATTTTGACATTAAAGACATTTTTCTTTTGCACATATTCATCAAAAAAGCCAAATCGAATTGGCCTCAGCTTGGTTGTGTGTTCGGTAGGAGACGGCTTACTGTGGCATGCCTTCTATAGCAGCAAATGTTCAACTCCTATTTTTAGACTCACTGCATTTAGCATCTGATAATTGCCCCTACGTTTGAAAGCAGCAAAAATAGAAGAACCACACAGTGTGTAATGTAGCCTAAATATCATACCTGCCTCTCACTACACCAGTGTTTACTGTTGGAGCACAGGCTCCTACTCATTTTATTGATTGGTGACCATGCTGGACGATATAGTGTAAAATCCATTAAGGAAGCCATCTGTTACTCATTTGTGGCTGATGTCTGTCTCTACAGAGACCAGATATTCTGTCTCTATAGCTGTGTCTCAGTCAGCAACTGTATATTGGCCTCTGCTCCTAATGCTATTATAGTAATGAACGGATGCTGCTTGAGGCCCACAGCTACAGGAGCAGGACAGAGCAGACTACGCCCTGCCACAGGGATTGCTGGAGCAAACCGAGTTAAGCCCTGCTTTATTTGTGTGTGCCTACCTGTAGGGTGCTGGGTACAACTTTCACACACATTCACATGAATAACAGTTTGGTTGAGTAACACTGACTCACATGAATATCAGCTCTCTGTTTGAAACTTAATCTGGAAAAAGACACTTTCAAATAAGGAACTTGACTCAAAATACACAGGCATCCTAACTGTAAAATTAAAATAAGATCATAGAAGTTAATTTTGAAACTTTCAAATTTGAATCTGTAGTTACTGCTTGTAGCGATCCAACTGCAGCTCCAAAAAGTGTTTGGACAACATGTACTTCCACGCATAGAAAGTTCTGTAAAATGATGTCAACAAGCTTCACTCGGTGTGTTTATATAGACCATCTGGGCCCGTCTTTTAGCGGTAAAAGCAGAAGATGTCATCTTGACCAGTCCGGCCTCGTAATGAGGGAGGATGTTTAACATCGCTGTTCTGCACAATTCTGCAATATATTAGCCAACATAAACAAAGAGTGAAAAAAATGTGATTAGCAAAAATCACCTGAGTCCAAGTCAAATGATGTTTACATCTTAGAGAATGTGTTAGCTGGTAGCGGTTCCTGTTTGCATGGTTACCATGGGTGTAGAGTCAACAACTATTAGATTACTACTTATACTGTAGAAATTCTGCCTAAATTTGGTAATTATGAAGGTGATGTTTCAACAGTGGTATGAATATTTATCCTCAAGGAACAGTGAGGATATCACTATCATTTCAGCAGTGTATGCGTATGAGGTCTGGAGTTGTGATTCAGAAAAGAAGAAATATATCGTTTACTACACGGCTGACAGGGATTCAAATACGCTGCCAGACAATGGTTAGACGGTTAGAGTGAATGATCTTGCCTCAAAGTTTCCCTACATCTATGTGACACAGCCTCTCTCTCATTCACTGAACAAGCTGCAATGAACAGGCCTCATCTGGAGCTACATAGATACATCAGTGTACGCTATTTAAAAAATTAGTACTTTGTAATTTTTTGTGTAATTTATATTATAAATTAATATATTAATTTAACTATTTTAAAAAATGGTAGGAATTAAAGTAAAACAAATTACTTATTACACTTTCATCAAAAATGTAGGCCTCACTGTCAGTAGTTTCCACTGGAACTGTTTCCCTTCTACTTCTGTTGAGACATTACTTATATTAAAAATGTATTTTGTACTACAATCATTTGTAATAAAAACTGAGACTTTGATGTGGTTTTGTAGTTCAGAAAAAAAAGAGTCATATTAAAAGAAAACAAAAAGATTAACATATCTGTCACCATCAGTACAAGTAGTAGTGGTGTTAGGAATGAGATCATTTCTTTTTCTGCTGTGCGGTTTGGTGAAAGCTTCAGCCAGTTAAAACACATTCAAATCTATCTGATAAATCAGTGATCAACAAGATCACAATCTTTAGAGCGTCAGTATAAGAAAGATCCCACACGCGTTAGTACACCTACTGCTGCATACCAGCCTTCAGCGAGGCAAATTGTTGCGTTTGACACCCTCAGTGTCTGAGTGCAAGGATTTTCAAAAAAGAATTTGTTGTTTGTTTCCCTTTGCAGCTTAGACCAAATCTTTAATCTTTCATGAGTCACGGCTGTAGAACAGGCCTGGTAAGATCAAAGCGTGGAAGTTCAGCTCAAGGAAAACCCCAGAGTGTCTACATTTGATAGCGTGCCTTCCCAAACTTTCGTGTCTTTCTAAACAGTCAGTTACTTAACCCCTTACCGTCATCCTGTTTCACATGCCTTTAGGTTTTGCAATAACATATTTTCTAACATATTTTGGAAAAGACACTCAAAGCAATAGTGTAGCCCATTCAGATTCTGTTCCTCCTATGATGCTTTCAACTTCCGTCTCAGCATCTGTTCCCTGTGAATATATCACATCTTCATTATAAGCTAATAAGATCCAATGTGGAGACATGAAATTTATATTATGATTTCTTAAGAGAACCCTTTTGGACATCAGATTTGGATGATTCTTGCTGCGTGAATGAGAAGTAGAGCTGTAATGAAAAATAAAACGTTAGTGAGTGTCATGCCAGAGTCAAGTTCTCTGCGGTATTTCATGAACAGTAGATGATGTATTTTGTTAACCATGGTAAACCAAAAGTTTACTCCATTCTGACCCATAAAACCAATCATGACACCACTGGTTTTCTGCACAGCATAAAAGTGGTGAAGATAATTCATTAAATTTACAGTTTTCGATCTGGGACGAAAACAAACACTGAGGCATAAAGGGCATAAAGCTGTGTACATTCTGTAATAACTTGGCTGTTGTGTACACAGCTGTAACCGGTTCCTTTTACGCACTTCTGACCAGCTATCATTGCACACGACTAGCACTGTGAAATGTGATCTGTGACGGCAACGAGGAGCCAGTGACACTAAGCTCAGTCCTTTTTCAATAGCTTGACAAGCTATCTGGGACTTTCTTCAAATCCACAAAAAGCTCCTGTAACAACATGTCCTCAACAGACATGGAAGGAAAGGAGGAGATCTTTAACCATCATTGCATGTCTGCACATTTTTAACCCAGCAGTCCATTCAAGCACAAGCCTCTCCATCTTGAGGATGACACAAAAGCAGAGCAAAATATAATAAATATGTAGTTCAATTCAGTCAATAACAGACAGATTTCACTCTCAGGCAAGACTGTCTACTGCTGCAGTGTATCGCATTACTATAATGAGGGAAACTGAGGCACAGGGCGTGGGATGAAGTATTGAGAGATGCAGCACAAGATAAAGAGGAATAAGGAAAGGGGAAGAAGTAAATAGGGAAAGTGATGAAGTGGCTAGTGTGCGAAAAGACGTGACAAAGAGAGAGTTGGGAGACAGCACCCGTGTTTTGGATTGGGTTTGTGTAACTGTGGTGTTGCATCAATGTGGGATTTTATAGCTGGGAGGCTGAACAGACATGGAAGCACGAGAGTGGAAATAACAGACACGCAGATAGAGACCGGCGGGTGTGGGGACGTGGATCTGTCTGGTATCTGTCTCACTTAACATTCTCTCAATGGCATTTTGGCCATTATGGAAAAGTGAGCAAAAGTAAAAGTTCTTAGCTATTATTGCTGTGAGTTGTGGAAAACGGAACTTGACGTAATGTCGATATCAAGTTTGAATATACAATCTGAGACAAATCTTCCATCTTGTTACCATGCATTGCCCAACAAAGGGTTGTACAGACTCGTCAGGTTTTTGTCAGGGTAAAACATAAGCACTCTGTGTCTCTAGCATCCGGCCACTTCCTTTTTTTCAGGAAAAACAAGGGGCCCTTTGTGTCCGGTAAACATGGCCTTTCTGTGAATTTTAGCTCTTACTGACAGCAGATGAACGTCACGATAGTAACTGGAACTCCCAACTCTGTGACTCTGTTAGTAATACATCCTATCCTTCTGCAGAACCCGAATGGTTCAAGAGCATCGGAATGTATAAGAAAATAGTTCATAAAAATTGCCCTTTGCATATTATAAGATAAAGTACACACAGCTTTTTTTTTTCTACTTCCTTTACAATACATATGGTTGTTCCAGAAATTCTTGCTTTACAAGAACATTTTTTTCCTCTACAACGTTCACAACATTCCGAAAAGATAGTTTCCTTTTGCTTTACGCGTTAATATTAATAACGGCAACCACTATAGTACTTTTTAAACAAAGTACACCATATGAAAAGCTGAAAAAAAGGAAGAGAGGGAGATGCGAAAACAATTCTCCACCCCGAATTAAAGGGAGATGAAAGATAGGACTTATGTGCTGCCTGTGATGCATGTCCAACCTTTGTAAAGTAAACAGCTGTGCCTGGAGAGTTCCTCTGAAAATGACTCCTCTCTCTCTCCACAGCTTTTCTCTCTCTGCCTTACAGTTTGAAAATTGGGTTCTCAATTCTTAGAGGAAAAATAGTGTGACTCATATATTAGTGCATCTCTGCTGTCTCCACCACTTTTACTTATCATATAGAAATGCTATATGCAGTTATAGATAAACTACAATTTATGTGGGAACATAAATGATTCTTTTGTATGTGTGCTACATTTTTGTCTTGAATTTAATCTTTATTTAAATTATGTCTTTTTTTTTGTTTTTAGATGCTAAATGTTCTACCATGTCTACTAAGTGACTTTCATTTTGTGCCATTACCAGATCTTTTTTGACTAAAAACAGTTTCCTGCATTGATTAAAACGAGAATAGCTGTGAGCCAGAAAGAGTTGTTGCTAAAAGGCTCAGGCTGGATAATAGGCTGGAGTTGAGTGGAACAAAAGATAATTTTCCAGTGGCTCATTCAACGTAAACAAACCCTTTACATTACATGTAGAAATTTGATTCATTGTTTGCCATACAAAGGTTGATTGGTTCAGCTCTAAAGTCCACTGAGAATTCCCTTTATCCTCCCTCTGCCGACTGTCACGCCTGGCCTGTCATTGTCAGTAAGCTCTATCCAGTGTCCTCCAGAGCTAATAACAACACGTAGTGTTTATCGTGGGGGAGGGACCACCCCAGAAGGCAAGGCTTTATTAAGTCTGGGGTGATTTTGGAGGCCTACGTGGGACCTTGGAAAGTTAAAAAGCCCACAGAGCTCATTTTAAGAATGTTATTTGTTGGTGAAGATTCTCTGCAAGTTAAGTCGCGTTTTTCTACACGGTCTTTCTTTCTTTCTTTAGTCTCCATGACTCAACCGTTTTCACCTGAGTTGTGTTTTAGCAAATTTATTTGGTCACGCTAGGCGTACAAAAATGTGAGCCCCGAGTGCAGGGTGCGTGGTCCAAAAGTGGCAGAGTCGTCCCACTTGTTTGTGAAATTCCACACTGGCTCTGTTGTGAACACTTTGTTCGATTTTCCTAACTGTGAGTTCCTCTGAAAAGTCACCAACTCCCAAACGTGAACCAAAAAGGCCTGTTCTCACCAGCCTTAAAAGAGGAAGATAGAAAGCCACAGAGAAAGGAATAAATACATAACAACAAAAAAATAAACCAAAAAACCCACAGGAAAAAAGGTAGTGTCTGGGGAGCAGCAGTATGCCAGATGCAAGCTGCAAAAGGCCCAAGTGTGTCAGCGTAGTATGATTTACTTAGTTATTGGCTAGCAGGATATGAAGATGCATTCAAGCAGCAACACTGAAGGGACATTTGAAAATAATTTACATTCACCTGAATGTGTTATTATTACATTATTGAAGCTTCTGCCAAGATCATGTGATACTGTCCTACCAACATCTTGGGATTGCATCTTGTGTAAGCATATCAGTAATTTCCGAGGACATGCACAGTCGATGCTCCAAGGCTACACAACATTGCACAGATTTAACAGCAAGTATAATTGGGCACTTTTAGCAGGATGAGGCAGGGCTGGGCTGAGCATATGTTACGCCCCGTAACAGTAACAGGTCGGAACAGCGTAATAGGCTGATTTTGAGTCTTATAGCTAGTTTAAATTTCATATTGCAGCTTTAGCATGTATATGGCACTGTAATATTTACAGCACTATAGTATGGTTGCTTAAAGACACTTGTGTTCTTTAAATTTTAAGTTTCTTTTTATTCTCAGCAGGCTGGTTCTGCACAGTTGTGTGTTGTGCAATAAAAGACCTGTTTCCCATCATTATACACAACTACAAATACAGTTTTAGGAAACCTGAAAAGTTAAATCTAATGAACACGATTTTTATGCTGTTATACAAGCGTGACATAAAGCACTGACATTTTTGTGCTTGTATATGTGTAATTATATTTTATCTGAAGCTTTTATGTTAAATGGTGTTACATTTAAGATTTTGGCCTAAATAAGTGAAGCTGACTAGATATAAATAGGGCAAAAATAGTTTTACATACCACAATAACTATGCTATGTTTACTAGTGTTGTCCTACTTTGAGCTACCAGCCAAGCTTTACGAGTGCTGGTGACTGGTGTCGAATAACAGCTGTCATAGTGTAGAGGAATAACCAAAGACCACACACACATTAGGCAGCCGGATATTACCAAGTGATAATGGCCGCTGTGAGAAATTATACTGTAGGTCTGTTGTAAATCTACTTTCACCTCCTGCAACTGGCTTTCACCTCAAAGGAAGTTGCATTGCACAAAGCAGGAGTGATTTGTTTCTGGTGGTGTTGTGACTTTGATTTGTTCTGCAAAATGATTTTTTGTACTGTTACATATTCCTACAGCAAATACTGAAGGTTTGCAGTGGATTTTTCTGACTCAGTTGTGCAGCTTCACACATTAAACACAGCAGACACATCTGTAGCGTGTGTCTGCTCAGTATTTGCCTGAAAAACTTTGCGGTTGCCAGACGCGGCTGCCAGACGCTGAGCTGAGAGGTGTTAAGTTTTTTTCCAAAATATTGACGTGTTTTTTTGTGTTCGTCACTGATGGTGAACTGCTTAGTTGTGCGTAACAGTAAGCGGCACTAAGAGTTACTACAGACTTTTTATAGTCAAGGTCGTGTAGTCAGTTGGTTTCAACAGGTTCACCTCTCGCAATAGTGTTGCCGTGCTTTACAATTTACAGCTTCTTTCTGTTTCTGTGAACATATGTTAAATGTTGATAACATGTGGTTGTGTAAAGTAACCTTCCAGTGTTGCATGGTTGAGGACATTAATCTTATTATATTTTAAGCAGTTGCAACAGTTTTATACAAACAGTCAATCTAGAAATTACATGACTATCATTCAGCACCTACAGAGGCAGATACTTCAGAATTTGGTAGAGAGCAAAAACAAAGCTAAAAAGACAATACACTACTGGAAATTTTTTTAGAAAATGTTCATCAATATCAACATATCAAATGGTTTGTTATCAAATGGTTGGTAATGTTGGCAATTTAAAGATACAAATTATAATAAATTTAAATTATACACTTTAAATTGTATATATTGTGTTTTTCAATCTTTGATATGTTATGGGTTATGATATTCAATGTTTCTTGTCATTTTCAGACTCGTGAAGCTAATCGTTCCGGGGACCAGGTAGAGGCAGAGCGCAGCAGCAGGATGGCCAGGACACTGAACCACGTGGCCCTAGGAATCGGGATCGGCTTCCTCATCCTCTATATCGTCTACGCTGTGGTTGTTGCTTCTCGTTAAATGTGTTTCAACAATTTGTTTCTAGTCCTCACAGTCTTTTTTGCATGAGATATCCAAACACCGGGAACATTACCAGGCATCAATTGTGTTAAAGCTACAATTAGTAACAATTTAAAGGTTACTTTCCAACACAGTTCAGAGTAACCAGCACCACTTTCTAAAAAAAAAAAAACATTTCTTTGCGTTTGTGATTTGCTTTCTATATTATCGTGTGTGCAAAATCCACATAGTTTTGATATGTAAAACAATTTTGATGCTTTAAGAGCCTCTTCAGTGTTGCTGAATGTATGTCAGATTGAGTCTCCTACTATTCCTATTTTCTGCAATTTTAAGAGATCTGTCTCAATCACTGTTGCCCTTTACACAGACTTGTCGACTAAATATTGACAAACTATAATTCTACACGTACAATTGCAAACTTTCAGCCTGCTTGTCATCTAAGTGTATCTGATCTGAAAGTGCACACTACAGACCATTCATCTCCTCATTTGTCAGTGGAAATCCTTCTTTTCATTCTAGTGAGACGTTCACAGTTACATAATCACCAGGAATTTAACTGTGGAGCCAAGATGGCCGACACAGCCGCTGGCTGATTCGCTGGCTCTGGCTCACTTCTTTTGAAAGCTGTGGTATGTTATGTATCAGTGGAGTGGATGTTCTTTGTCATGAAACGTCAGTATATTCTTTTCTAACCAAAGCTGAAAATGCAGGATTTTACAGTATATCAAATGTCTTTTTAAATAAAGTTGACATATAATGAAAGAAAAAAAATGCTGTGCTGTGTTTTTAATTCTGATCATTCCTTCCAATCATCTGCCATAGCCTCATTTTTGTCAGTATACAGTATAGGGATCAGTTTTTTTTTTTGTTGATAGAGATGAGAGAGGAATGTCAGAGCTTAATCTTTGCACTCAAGTTGTGATTATATGTTTTTCTCTGTACAGAGAGACTGTGTATATAAAATCACACTTTCCGTAGGGTATGTGTGGGAGAGCCAGTGTTTCTTTTGAATCCAGATATAGATTCACAAAAGACATTTCAATCCCTGCAGTGGAAATGAAAAAAAAAAAACAACCCAAGATCCTTAAGTCAAAATGACACAGGAAGCTGATGATCTTTGCTGTGTGAAAAGAATTTTCTGTTGAGGAGCACATGATCTCCATGTCTTTAGGAAACTTTCCACATTATCAAAAAAGAATTTTAGTTATTTCATTGACGTGTCCAATGATGAATGGTCTTGACAAAAATGTTTCTGTTAGATGGAGATTTTTTACTTTACATAACATTTTGCAAGCACCCTTTGTTTCAGTTGGAAGCATGTTTGACGTTCAGACATAGTGTTAGTACAGATGTTTGTCCGAACACTGCGATGTGTGGAACAGTCCTGAAGAAACATCAGCACAGTCAAAGTCTCCTAAGCCCTTTACAGTAAATGTGTGAATGTTTGTCTTAAGTCTTTTTTGGCCTTCCTGTCTCCACCCTCTCACTCGTCATGTCTGTGTCATTGTTATTGACGCATTTACCTACACAAAGCTTGGCATGTAATTTGATCATTAACAAGTAAAAATACTGGTCAAGCCATCTGACGTACAGTGATTTGTTGAGTAAAATTTAATAAGTTGGAAACAACCTAACAAAAGAGTGATCTAATTACCTTTTAACAATGTCTAAAGTCTAATCAGTGTCTCCTTTTCCTCCTTCTCTTTATATTCTTCCTCACAGTCTTTACTATTGCCACGATGTCCACTGTCATTCTAACATCTCTTAACTTCACCATGACCCCATGGTTATTACTGTAACACATTGATTTTCCATCATTTGTCATTATTTAAATGCTGTTTTAACTTTTATTACATTATGACTTCCTCAAACTGTGATAAGGCCTTACAAATGTGCATATTTTCTCTATCACGTATGTTTTGGAATAATGTGCAGCTGTTCTGTTCTCTTTTAAGTGTATTAACAGACTGATGTGACAATTTGGAGGGACAGATCCTAACTTAAAGTCCTATTTAAAACAGTTGGTGATCAGTCACAGCTTTATCATGGTTATGGTGTGTATTATTTGGGCTTTTTGTTGAGGTTAAATGATTGCAAAACATACATCTTTTATCAAAAAGGTGTTAATTTTTGTCTGTGATTTCCGAAAACACACACATAAAAGGCCAGACTTCAACCACCTAACACCCACAACTATTTTCCACAGAACAACATTTGCCCCTCTTCTTGGAAAATGGGTGGAGTTTAATTACATGTAATGTAATTTTGTCAAGCTTGAAGATTTGGAGCAGAAGCTTCTCTATAGGAAGGTTTCATTTTAGCCTCTGGCAATGCAAAACCAACTAGACTGATTCTGGTGTTCCAGCAGTAGCTAACTCATGGCAGACCTGTGCCGTGACGGTTCCTGGGTTGTATCTGGCCAACTGAACCTTATCTGAGTGGGACAGTTCGGGTCTTTTTCCAGATATGGGAAAGCGGCTATAACTTACAATAACGAACTGTTGATCTTGGACTCTGCAGCTGTTCAAAAATGTTTCCTAGAGACATTCCTGACTTGTGTAAATCTAGCAGCTCCGTTCCAACACACATCGTACTGTGCGTCGGTCAGTCCAAATGAGTGCTGCCAAATAAACCTTTTTGTGTTGGCACTGAGTGGCTACCAGCTGTAGTCAATCACGATCACTAACAGGAAGTTAAGAGGCCTTGAGGCTTTGGCAAGTCAAAGGACATTCCATAAGACATTCCTTCAGTGCCACTGAAATAAGTGAGTGGGTGTATGTATATTTTGCTTGTAGAAAAACCTCAATGAACACACGTTCTTCCCTGTTTTGTTTTATTAAAGATGTATGCTGTACAATCACTCCGCCTCAGCAAAAAAATAATTTAAAGCCCAATATTACCTGGATATTTACATTCAAGTGTATATGAACTTCAGACTGCAATTGTATATCAGTTTCAAGGCTCATATAGGGGCAAGCGTAGCAATTTAGCCTAAAACTGCCATGTAGCATTTGTCTTCCACTGTGGACATAAAGCTCAGGGATTTGTACATGAGTGCAGGTAATATAACCTGCTCCAGTCAGACCCCAGGCTTTTTATTCATTTTTTGTCAACTCATGAAAGCACATTTTACTTTTTTTGAAAAGGAATCTATATATAAAGTATTAGGCCTTTATTATAATCTGCCATGATTTAGCATGTTTTATTTATCCCCACTAAGGTTCAGAAAATGCAGAAGTCCCTCTCTCTTCGGATGTGAACATTTTCACAAAGGGGAAGAAGCAGCTGCAGTTTGGTTTGACACGCTTTCAGCTGTTGAAATATACCAGAAACTTTGAGTCTTTGGAAATAAAAAAAATTGTGAAGTAGAGCTGTAACTTTCTCAGATCTAGATGAAACCTGTGTGACACTTTCCTTTGCCTCCTGAACACTAAAAACAGTTCTTCAGAATAGCTGTTCAGAATAGTCTTCTACTGGTAGAACTGGAGGTTCAGTGTCAAGGACTCAAGTTATTGGTAGGATGAAATCTGAATCTGAAACACCCATCTACCTGTCAAATTATTTCTGATTGTGAAATATTTGTAAAGATAAGAATAAAAGAACAACCTCCCTCTTCACACTGACATAGGTAAACCAGCTCCATTCTGACTGTCTTAGCCCAAGATTAGATTATGTCTTAATCAGGTTACCACCACCAGAGAGATCAATGTGTTTGTCTTCATACAGCCTGTGTTGCTTTGTAATGCTTGGTTGCCAGGTCCTGATGAGGTTTTGGAACTTTGCTTTATTAAATTTGCTGGGAACAGATATAAAATGACAGCTAAATACCTCATCTGAAGAACATTGACAATTGTTAGCCATCAGTATAAAAATACAAAATTAAGCCTGGGTCTTTCGTTTTCTTCTCCCGTGGGTAACAACAGTTTATTTTCACTTCTACATGTTTCAAGATGAGCAAGTTTGCAACAACCAGTCTGCGGTAATGATGCTGAACAGCACCTGAGACGTTGCTGAATGAGTGTCCTGATGCAGGAATGTGTTGCTATACAAAAAAAGGAGAATGAAAAGAAAAGAGAAACTTCCCAAACAATACAAGTGCTAAATGTTATAATAAGAAACAGGCTCAGAGAATAGCTCATGCGCTCTGACTTTGCTTGTTCTGTAAGATTGTACCTTTTGATAAATATTTAATCTTGAGCATGATCTGACACTTGACACTTCTCAGCCACTCAACCGATCCCGTCTGACCCAACATGGAAGACACACCTCCATTCAGCATGTGTTCTTTACCTGTCCCTATATTTGCTCTCTTTAGCCTCAATGTCACTTTGCGGTGACTTCTATTAAAAGTTCCAACTACTAATAATATTTGCTGTGTTTTTATCTCTACAGGACCTTATGCACTGGAGCTGTACCTCATATTTTGTTGTATTATAGTTTTATAGAAGTCATGTGTTTTATCCGATCACATGCTGTGGTGCAGGTGGCAGCCCTGCCGCTGTTACACAGGGTGTGTCAGAAAGATAAAGTCAGTCGTTTTTCCCATATTGACACCTGGTTTGTGTCAATATGAGGAGTGCCAACTACGTCCATTATATTTTGTTCTTCCCTTTCTGCATTTTACAGTTGCTCAGGATGTGAAATGTTTTCAGTTTACTTTATTGTTTGCTTAATTACTACTGAGTTCCTCTGCTGAATTTCCAGTGAACTGTTTTTAATCTCACTGTAACTGCACAGTAAGGCAGTTTTATACTGTGGTGTGTGGATTTGTGTGTGTGATAAAACGTTGCAGTAATATGTCCTTTGTCTGAATGATAAAGTGTAATGTTTACTCTGCAGCACTGATATGAGGTTTAATAACGACACTAGAACTTCTTGCTGGACAAGTGGCTTTTGTTGCCCCCTAGTGGCAGAAAAAGGCGTTGCACATAATAGAAATTCGAAATCATTCTCTGTAATACAAGACACCAAACTTTGTGTAAATAGGACCGGTCTGAAGTTTATACACAGTTTCTCAATAAATGTTTATTATTTATATCGTTTTCCTTTTAATATCTATTATTATTTAGTTTACTTACTATTAATAGTGAATGAATCAGAATTATGAAATAAGAGCAAATACAGACCAATGCCAAAACAATTAAAATAAAACTAATCCAACTGATAAAATAAAATAGCAAATTAAGCTTGTTTTAAAATGTGATCAAGAAAGAGGGTTTTTTAGTAGTCAAACATGCTGGATGAAAAAACACATCAGTCTCAGTCATGTAGAAAAATTTGCAGGGTACCAATATTTGTAAGTCGATTTAAAAAATGCAGATTTGGTGGCAGACTCAGTGTGCACTGTGTGAGTTGACTCCATTAAGACAAAGTTATGACATCCCCGTATTTATTTTAATTTTCATAGTTTATGTGTCTTAAGTTTGGGATCCTGAGAGCAAGATAAAGACAAACTAGGAGCTTTTTAATGGAAATGTTGAATAAGTTGTCTCCATTTTATTTAACATGTAAATACTGTATTGCAATCCGTATTGTTTTTCAAAACAGGCAAAAAAAATAAAATTAAGCCACACATTCCCTGATTCAGGACATAACAAATGTAAATTTGTTAAATACTAGAAGTGGCAACATTGACGGCATCCTTCACTTTAAATTTTAAACCCAACAACTCAAACTACAAATTATCACAAGTACTTTTCAAAGACAGAAGGGTAATATAAGGGAGAAAAGACTGCATACCAAGCATAAAGTATACTTCTAATTGCCATGTTTATTGTACATTTATTTAATATTTACATACTTAATCCTGCCGCTTAATGAGGACGTGCATTAAAAAATGACAATCACTTCCACTATTGCTTTACTTCACAAAGCTAAAGCAGAGAAGATTTAATTCAAGAAGCATTTAATGCACTGTAAGGAACTCACACGAAGGTGATCTGAAACGGTACAACACATCAGCTATTACGTATTGTTCTGTTCTTAAGCTATAGGCAGAAAATGTGTCATTTAGCCACTTGTTGACTGTGTTGAGACATAAAACGACCAGCTCGCAGTGTGAAAGGTTACAAGAGCATGTTGACAGAGGAAAGTAAGAGCGAAGTGGAATTAACAAGATAGTATTTAACAGATAATTCTGGTTTTTGACTGAGCATTTTCCAATAAATGTGACATTTGTGACTCCCTGGGATGCTCATTAGCCTTATCCTATTTTCTGCTCTCCCGTTCCTTTTTCATTTAAGAGGTTAAGGTTTTTCCCGGTCAGTCAGATGTGGAGAGTAGTGACCATGAAATCCATGTTTCAGAGTGATCCTGTCATTTTCCTTCCTCTGCCTCCATCCTTTGAGACTCTACCATTTCATTCACCTCCTCCCATTTATTCAGATTCGGACGAATAGGATAAAACTGAAATGACTCATCCACATGATATTTAATGACATAACCAACTACTGCATTCGGTTTTAACTGTTTCTATAGAAGACAGTATAACCACAGTAGACACACCTCACACATGTAAATGAATGGATGAACATGCACAAGTCGACAGGTGTAGATACCTATAAGTTGGCTTCATAGCTATTTCAGGCAGCCCCTTTCTGTGTGTTTTTGGTCAGACTGTTCGAAAAGATTCATGTATTTAAAAAAGTAATAGTATTAATCATACAAATCTGTTTTTTTTTTTTTTGGAAAGCTGCAGAGTGCTTGCACTGGTTGCCCCAATATACCGTTTTTAGCAAGTGTCCTTGTTACCCAAAACTTTGCAACGGAGGTGGTGGGTGCAAAGTGCGATCCCTGGAGCCACAATAGCCACATGCTTACCAGAAAACTTAAAGGTTCAAACAACCAGAGTTATCCTTCCACTATTATAATGGATACAAATGTTAAACCAAAAGCATAATTTATCTCAAAATGTCATCTTGATTACAGAAAACGTAGTCTTCTTAAACTGTGTTGAATATTTGCTGCTTGGGTAAGATGGGTGTCAGAGGAGAGGGACAAGAAAGAAAAAAGGGAGCTCTTAATAGGAACGGATGGCAGGAGGGACACGGGCACAGTCTTGTTCATCGAGTGAACTGTCAATGACAGGGCGGTACTTCAGGGTCACCTGTGATTTGACAAAAGCAAGACAAATATATTAGATATATGCAATTAATTTAGTACGTATGGAGCATGGTATCCTAAAATCTTACTTTGTACATCAAAAACACTGGACCGCTGACCCCCCCATACCCCCTAACCTAATCCTGATTACCTTGCCAGTCTTAAGGTCCACAAAGGACAGAGTATGTTTCCTCCAATGCTGATCAAAGGGTTTTTTCTCCTGACCCTGCAGAGGCTTGGAGTAGTCATACTCATCAACACGTTCCTAGAATATATAAAAAAATAATAATGTCAGAAGGGAGACTGACTTTAATCAAGAGTGACAAGTTAAGAGTTGCTGAATGATGCAAACAATCAAGATACAGTGGAACAATAAGTAACGAAGCAGAAGGATGTGAGCAACCAGAAAACATTTGGATAAAGTAACATGTATCCAGATAAAATATATTAAAAATGACCTTGAAATCCTCTCTTGCATGGGCTCCCCTGCTCTCCTTTCTCTGCTCAGCGGAGTGGATGGTCTGAATGCCATTTAGCATCAGATTCTGCAGTTCCAGTGTTTCCACCAGGTCTGTGTTCCACACGATGCCTGGAGAAGAGAAAGAAAAATTGACAGACATTTTACAATTTTTACAATATTTCAAGTATTAAAAAAATCTTTTTGCAGAAAGAAGTGGAGACAATTTGAAACAAAAGAAAAAATATGCAAAATGCTAGATTACCTCGGTCAAAGGTCTTGACGTCATCTAAGGTCTGGTAAATAGCATCCATCTTGTCGCATCCCTCCTTCAGAACAGAGCCAGTACGGAACACTGCTGCATGGGACTGCATGGTCTGTAGGAAGAGGTACGATGAAGACTTCCACACTTATACACCGGATCCACACAAGCTAGGTAATAATGTGAGGGCCTTCAACAACATTAAAGAAAAGCAGAAATACAAAAGGTACTACCACAGCTGAGACGTATCTCATATCTAAATATCTATATATCTAAAACTGGTCTGATCAAATGTGTACCTTCTGCATGTTGAGCCTGATCTCAGAGGTTCTCAGGCTTCCATTAGCAAACCTCAGCTTGTCCAGGTTGGCCACAGACTCCTCTCCTGCACTGGGCTTCAGAGGGGATAGTTTCTCCCCTAGAGAAGAAAACAACAGCATAACAGAAATGAAGCAAGAAAACCGATTTCCACTGGAAAACCAATGTCAGCAACAATTTTGCCTGTACAGCATAATAATGTTTCTATTACCTGCTCTAACTATTGGTCTTACTTGATCAAACCACAAGGATAATTCTTCTTTCTTTACTTCATTTAAATGACAAATTACGTTAATTCTATATTAAAATTGTTTGGGTTTTTACCAGTTTAATGATGTGCATCATACAGTCTAAGTATTAATGCTGTACTATAAAGAAAGCTAAAAGTTTTGACTTATTAACATGTTAACTTCAATTGAGTGGTGTCAAAAAAAAAACAAACATCAACTCTTAATAGAAAAACAAAGGATCTTCACCAGGTTTGTGTAGCTCGGCGATAGTAAGAGCACAGGCTCTGCCAAAAACCACCAAGTCTAGAAGGGAGTTAGCGCCCAGCCTGTTAGCACCATGGACACTGGCACATGCTGCCTCACCACAAGCGTACAGTCCAGGAACCACCGTGTCTTCTCCATTGACATGAGTAATGACCTGGTGGACAGAAATTAAAGGATATGTCATTTAGTTGGGGAAATGGACAGAGCTAAATTACACACCAGCAAGTAAACGTTTGCAAACACCTACACACACAGTATTTTCTGAAAAGGAAAATGACAAAAATGACAGGATAGTGGCCAAATGAAATTTGCATTTTAAACTTTACTTTCATCAAAAGACTTTCCTTTTTAGCAATGACTGCCTGATAGATTTATGGCAATCTACTGATTCTGTTTTTCCCAGAAACTAAGATGCAGATGCTCTTGAATTTATCAAGTGTGTCTCTCCCAGGTGTTAAAACAGATGGAAGTAAGTTTATGTCGGTTAAATCAACAATATTTGGCTTTTCTTCCATAGGCACAGTGCCCTTTCATTTTCAGTGAAATTTTAGTCTCCAGACACAGGCTGCATCTGGATACAATTTGGACACAAGACACAGAGCAGCATCCAAGTGTACATCGGACCAAAAAGACAAGTACAGTACTTACGAGTGTCCTTTTTAAAAATCAGATGCCTTACTGCTCCTAGATGGACTGCATTGTTAAATAAAACGAATAAGAAATCAGTGTGCACTGACACTGTGAGTAGGAGTTTTAGATCAGCTGACCACATGGGCAAAAACCCTACTAAGATTGGTAAATCGTTTCCCACATGGTAAGAAAAGGTTGCAGTATGCCAGGATGCAAAGATGGTGGATTTTAGATGCCTAGAACAAAGTCTTTTGGACATTATTCGCAAGTCAATGAGCCCAAGTCTCCTGGTTATAAAAAAGTTATCTGGAGAAGAAGCTAACTATGAGAATATTCTCTGTGATGCTTGGCCAGCTCAATCATTAGATCTGAACCCCTTCAATCCGGTGTGGCACAAGCTGGACTGAAGAGTTAGGGAACATTAACCAATCAGCACATCAAACCTTTGGGAAAAGCTACTGAAGGCCTAGGAGAAAAATGATACTTGAATATCTGCAAATTCTGATCAGTAGAATGCCACAGTTCTGTCAGACAGTTACTGCTGCAAAGGGCACTTCTTTTGAAAAAAGTAAAGTTTAAAGTGCAAATTTGATTAGACCATCATTCTGTGCATAAATATGCTTGAAAGTAAATGTTTTTATTTTTTATGTGTTTTGCAATTCATTTACAAATCCAACAAAATATAATAAAAATACATAGGCGTGTTTCCAAATTTTTTCTTGCCAGTGTGTGTATATAATTCCTCTACCTGTCCCTTGTAGTTTGTTGGTATTCCACCCATATTGTAATGGACAGTGGGCAGGACTGGGATGGGCTCTTTAGTGACGTCGACTCCAGAAAAGATCATGGCAGTCTCTGAGATACCAGGCAGTCTTGTAGCCAGCTGCTGAGGTGGCAGGTGGTGAAGCTGCAGGTATACGTGGTCCTTCTCTGGACCAACACCCCTAAAAAAATTAAGACAGATTGGGTTCACTATGTTGTTTCGTTTCTTCTACTTTGAAAGCCACATCTTACACAGACACACATATCTATATACTGTATATTTTAGTCCATACCTGCCCTCTCTGATCTCGATGGTCATGGACCGAGACACCACGTCTCTTGAGGCCAGGTCTTTGGCATTGGGTGCGTAGCGCTCCATGAAGCGCTCTCCCTCGCTGTTGATGAGGATCCCTCCTTCACCACGACAACCCTCTGTAATCAGGCAACCGGCTCCATAGATCCCTGGAAGGACGTGCATGTCATGAGGAAAGTCTGTCCTAATCAGTTTGCTAAATGTGTTATGTATTATAATTTGTGTATTGAGAACATACTGATGTTAATGTAAAAATTGTTTTTGTTGTTCATTTCCATAAAAAAAAAAAAATAATAATAATAATAATTTTTTAACTATCTTGTCAGCTGGCTAAGGAGAACGTTTATAATTATTTGAGGGGATGTCAAAATCTTAATAACCAAGCAATTTCACATGTACCTCAAATATTTTAAAGACCGTGTGTGTGAGCATTTGGGGACTTCCAACAAACCACATCATTGGCAACTTTAAATATCCAGAATGAATACATATAAAGTCATACACTTATCGTTATGTTAGTGACTTCTATTTGTGGAGCTTGTGGATATGGCCCAGCTTACACAGAGAATGATACAATTATGTCTATGTGAAATACACCACTTCGCCCACAGGTGTTTTATAGTCGTCCCAGATTGGCATATAGACTTTAAGAACACAAACAAAACTGACTGAAATTAAAAGTCCTTTAAATGTCATGAAATCAGATGTCATTGCCCAGTACAGGAAAAAAGGAAATGAATGGGTAGTGAAATTATAACAAAACGTGAAACCAAGAATTGACTTTACTCTCAGACATTAAGACAAAAAGCAAATTTATCACACCACTGCAGCTAGGCTGTAAACTATTGGACCTTGAACTGTTTAATTATTATAAGTTATTCATTATAAGTAGTCTAAGGATGTCTTCTAAGTATAAGTTTTGCTGCTGTGGAGGTTTCAAGCAGTTGTCCTTCAAAATAAGACAGATACTTGCTGCTTTGAAACTTCAGAAGAAAAACTATTGAATTATTATGGTTTAAGTTAAGGAGTTTCTTTTTCTCACCAGTGGGATGAAACTGTACAAACTCTAAGTCCTGACAGGGTAAGCCAGCTCTGGTCACCATTGCAGTTCCATCTCCTGTACTGGTGTGGGCAGATGTGCAGCTGAAAAAGGTCCTTCCATAACCCCTGAAAAGAGTATTAAAACTCATTTATAAAACGGTCATACTTAGCGTGCACATCTGATGACTTGCCTGCATTTCACATAAACCCTTAAACTATGGTAATAGTTAGAGTTGAAGAAAAAGTTTTTAATTTATTTTTGTATGTATTTCCAAGCCATGAGAGTAATATGTACCCGGTAGCAACAACAGTGTTCTGGGCTCTAAAACGGTGAATAGATCCATCCTCCATGCAGAGAGCAATGACTCCTTTACACTCTCCATTTTCCATCAGCAAGTCCAGGGCAAAGTACTCCACAAAATAACTGGTGTCATAACGAAGCGACTATAGAAGAGACCAACAAGTCAACCATGATACACGAAATATAATTCTTCTTATTACATAAACAAATCTACAACAAGAGTGTGGACTTACGCGTCCATAAAGTGTGTGCAGCAAAGAGTGTCCTGTCCTGTCTGCTACACAGCAGCAGCGGTGGGCCTGGCCTCCTTTTCCATACTTCAGACTCTGACCTCCAAAGGCTCTTTGGTAGATCTTTCCATCTTCAGTGCGACTGAATGGCATGCCAAAGTTCTCCAGCTGGGAAAATATTACACAAAATAGAACCATTAGTTATTAATCTGCTATTTCTGTCACCTAATCCTTTGTGCCATGGCTTATTTTTATGGTGTAAATTAAATAATGAACATTTAACTTAAAAAAAACTATGAAAATACGTGTATACTTGTTTATGAAACTTACCTCTACTACTGCAGCAGGAGCCTGCTCTGTCATGTAATGTATAGCATCCTGGTCTCCCAGCCAGTCAGATCCCTTAACTGTGTCGTAGAAATGCCACCTCCAGTTATCCTCCTCCATGTTCCCCAGAGCTGCATTGATTCCACCCTATGAAAGAGGTTGATATTCAACTATAAAATAACAATGGTAAAACAAACACCAATGCTGATTTTGTTTAGGATTTATGTAACAATTCAGAGTTTAAAGAATATTAAATGCTAGTTTGTTAAAAGAAAATGGATTTGACAATGAGTAAATGTGACAAATAAAGCTAATAAATTAATAAATAAAAAAGTCCACAACAAACATAGTGTGTTGTTACCTGTGCAGCAACAGTGTGAGATCTGGTGGGAAAAAGCTTGGTGACACAGGCAGTGTTAAAGCCAGCCTCTGACAGGCCAAAAGCTGCTCTGAGTCCTGCTCCTCCAGCTCCTACCACCACAGCATCAAACTCGTGATCCACAACTGGATACTGAGTAGATATCTAAAAATAATGAAGAAAACCATTAATCTAGAACCTGCAGTACAGTACAGTTTGCATTGCATTGCAGTTTGAATCTAAATCACTAACATACAGCATGGCAGGAAGTGAGTGCACAATTCAAGACCTGTCTAAAGCCATCATCGTACAATTTGTACAAGTGGGAATTTTGATGATGAAACCAGATCAAAACATTAGTATTAATCATATTACATTTTCTGTGTATGAAATATATCATATCTATTATATATACTACTGACTGTATTCATCCGTCAGCATCTTAACCACTTATCCTGTTCAAGGTCGCAGGGAGCTGGAGCCTATCCCATGGACAATTTCAAAGCACTGATTAGGAAACCCACCCCCCTTATGAGGAGAACAAGCAAACTCTACACAGAAAGACCTTCTAGCTGTGAAGCAGAAGCACTAAGCACGGCACCACTGCAATGCCCTACTACTAATTCCGTTAGGATGAAGGCAGAGATACATAAACCGAGGAAATTTAACTCACATCATCAGAGAGTTTGACATTTTTCTTCTTTCCATATATTGAGAAGTGAAAATTCCTGGAACCCTGAACTGCAACAGCAGGGACCTGGCATAAAAAAAAGAAATACAAGAAAAAATACAAATTTTTACTTTTTAATATTGTAAGAGATTATATAATTTAATTATTGCCCATGGTTCTATTATAAATTTCTTTTTGCTTAACGCAGATATTTAGATGGTAGCCTGTAACATTTTTGCTAGCTAGCATGCACTTATTCACAGATAACCGTTATAAACACTCTAGAATACATCATGTACATCTTTTACCGAACCACAAAATATAAATATAATGTGCAATAACGTAAAATGTCGTTGATATATGAAAATTTTATTAGAGTCACATAACTGCTTCTTTGTTATGGTGTCACATTGAAACCCCCCCTTGACGGGTTACGCAAGTCAAAATCCACCGGCAGCACAATTATCAAACGTAAACAGTAAACCAGGATACGTAAACAAAGCACATATAAAGGTAAATTTTAATATGCCGTTGTTGTTGCTACTCACTGCTTTAGTTTTATACAGTATCCTCTTGGAGAGGAGACGAGAAGCAGCGCGTACACTCGCCATGTTGTCACTTCAGGGAGCGTTTCAGAAACGCAACGGAGGACCAGATATTGTGTTGCACCAGACCATACCATCTTTTTTAAAACGGAGGTGTCAGTTAGGTTACATAAATGGTTATCCTCAAAAAACATGTAAAACGATACACTAATATAAAATACTAACTTACTAAGTAATAAATGGTCTAAAATACCCATGGACATATTGTAACATAAACGCCTGTTGGGCTTTGAGTATAAGTGAGTTAACATTTATTCCCCCCCCTTTGCTCTGGATGAAACGCCACACCGTAAGGAATTTTATGTCGGTGTAGGAACGAATGTTTAAGTGACCTAGACTTTTTCTTCAAGGTGAGATACAGCAAAATGTATTTATTAAATATTCACTGACTTGTGGTGGGACCTGCAGAGCCATAAAGCCCTGTATTGTGTTTGTATTTAATAAAGCAGTGCTTATAAGCCAGCGAGCTAACTGTTAGCTAGCATGTTAGCTCATAGTTAGCATTGTTTATGACTGGGCTGTCAAACTTCTGACTGGCATTACTGTCGCAGTGCAACATGCTAACAAGCTAATTGCTACCTATTATTTCCACCTATAGTTTCTCTAAATACCATGTATGTTATTCTGTTATATAAAATGTTTTTATAAGCTTATTGTTTAATCTAAATGAATTTCTTTCTAGAAAGCTAATAAATCAGAGGAACCCTTTTATTGCAATTATCTTAATAAATATATAGCTAACCATATTAACTAGAAAGAGCATTTTCAAAAAGAAAATCCACTGTGAATGCTGAAAGGATTTTCCAAGCAATGCTGAAAAAATCTGTTTTTGCTGAAACATCCACAATGATGGAATGTTTAGATCACAATTAGAATTCCTTGAATTAAAGTTGAGATCAAAATTGGAACTCCTTTGATCAAAGTTTAAATCTTCAGATCAAAGTCAGACTTTATTAATCAGTGTCAGAATGCTGAGATCAAACTATAATAATTTATGAATTCTAAGATTAGAGGCAGAAGTCCATTGTTCAGTTTCGGAATGTTGACATATTATTTTATTTTGCTGAAGTATTCACAGTAGATGATAACAATAATAGCAATCACACTAATAATAATAAAGAATAGAATAACATTACTGTGAATGATGAAGCACTCACAGTAGGGGACCAAGCCAATTTATAGCTGTGGCTCCTAGTAACAATAACCTGCTGCAGTATGGATGGCAATACACTGCTACTTTAGGAACACTCTTCAGCCTATGTTATTATAATAGTCATTCAAATATATATTTGTAATACACATTTAAACAATTTGTCAATGTATTGATTTTTCCATCAATGTGTGTTTATGTGTGAGACAGTATCCTCCATGAACAACTTGAATGACCCACCCAGGTGGAACATCCAGCCAGATGCCAGAGAAAGGGGGGTGGGAGCCGGTGATGGCAACCAGTGGAACTATGCCCTGCTGGTCCCTATGCTGGGACTGGCTGCATTTCGTAAGTTACACAACTAGTGTCTGAGGTGGGCGAACTATCTGTTACCTGTAATATCTAATCATATATAGGGTTGCCAGGGACCTGGAGCGTATTCCAGCTGTCATAGGATGAGAGGCAGGGTACACCATGGTCTATGTCAGGGTCAACAAAGATAGATGTACACAGACAGACAACCATGCCCACTCACATTCACACCTACAAGCAATTCATAGTCACCATTTACCTAACGTGCATGTCTTTGCAATGTCGGAAGTAACCGGAGTATCCAGAGGAAGCACAGGGAGAACATGTAAAGTCCACACAAGGCGACAGTCGGCTGGGGATGCAAACCTGCTGTGAGGTAGCAGTGCTAACCACTGTGCTGCCCTGTCTAGAGGTGTGGGCAAAGGCATAGACCACGGAAAGCAACATTTGGGTTGGTAGATTTAATAAATACAAAGCAGGTGAAATGTGTAGGACGTCTTGCTTTAAGCTTTTACTCTTTTCCTGTTGTACACTGTATCGCTGTGACTTAGTGAGTCTATTGCTGTGTGATGTAATCAATAAACCCATTAAAACTGGTTGACATACATGTAGTTCAAAACTGCTGCAATCTGTCTGGGCTTCAGTCAGTTGAGAAAATTATTTGAATCTTATCTCCCAATAGGCTGGATCTGGACCAGAGAGTCTCAAAGGGAGATTCAGAAGGTTAAAGATGAGTATGAAAAGGATGTGTGTACTATAAAAAGTCAAATGGAAGCACAGTATCAGGAGACACTGACAGAGAGGCGCAGGGCAGCGGCTACACTAGAGCTGGAATTGGAGAAAGAGAGACAAAGGGTCAAAAGCTACAAGCAGGCCCTCATCTCACAGAGCCAGCAGCTGATGGAAGAACGTAAACGACTACAACAGGTGAAGTCTTGCCTTGTTCTCCCTGTGATTGGTGTGTACATTCACTCATAGTCTGTAGCGTGTCGTTCACAAACCAAATACAACTTCTTTTTTCTCCTTTACAAGCAACGAGACGCATTGGAAGAAGAGAAACAAAGGCTGGTAAAGTCTGGTGCTGCAGGTGCTGTGCTGCGTGATGCTATAGAAAAAGAGAATGACTGGTACCAGCGAGCTACTGCAACTCTGAAGGAATTAGAGCGTCTGCTTGTGGAGCGCCAAAATGCCTACTGCTCCCTCATCCAACCTCGAGACCAGCGGCTGGAAATGGAGAAGAACATGCTGTTAAATGTGGTCAAAGACCCCATTGGGGCAGAACTAAACCTAGAATCTGACCTGAAGGATATTTTTAAGAGAGATAAACACTGTGCAGACCTGCTAAACATGGACAAGAGGAAAAATGGGAGCCTCATGTGGGTGTACCTCAAATACTGGCAGCTGCAGGTCACTGTCCAGAAACACAAAAAAGCTGAGGATGCCATATTACAAGGGAGAATTTAGGGAGACAAAAGAGAATGATATATTTGTTTTTTGACTCTGAAGAATGTATAAAGCTTGTGGCTCAGGAATGGAACATGTATGTATTTTTCACTCTGTTTATTATTTTTACTTAAAATTTGTTTTATGGCAACAAAGAAAAGGGAAATCTCAACAAGAAATGTTCCACCATAGTTTAATATTATAGTTTTCAACATCCCAAGTAAGACTTATTAGCCTTAAGTTAAGCGATATGTATTGAGGCTCTTCTTGCACTATCTATATTGGATACACAACATCGAGGTTACATTAAATGAAGAGGTTTATTTTCTTTCTCTTAATGTCTGACACAAATCTTAGGACCAGGTTAACTCCCAGAGGTCCATGAACTATATTATAATTGAGTGTAATTTATAAAAAAATAAAAAACAAAGGAAAACATATAGACATAACACGATTTTATAATTTTGATTGGAGGGTACCTGGAATTGTATAGTATTTAAGTAAGGTGTGAATGCATTGTGGGGGATATTTAAAGAGAGTGGCACTTACTTCGGTGGAATTTCTTCCATCTATGACATCCATATCTACAGTTTCATATTGACAGTAATGATGCAGTACAAGGTTGAAACCCTGTAGAGTAGCATGACTGCTTCTTATCACACATTTTAAATTTCTTGTCTTTATTACAGGTTTGTTCGAGTTACAGTTATCAGGCAGACAGAGCTCTACTGAAGGTGCATGTTATTTCATATACTATCAGTCATATCTCATCAGATCACCACAAAAACATGTTAATTCTTCATTCCTGCAATGAAAGGATTAAATAAATTTGTAGCATCTATCCCTGCTTATCAAATCTCTCTGTGCTTTTTCTTTGCTATGACTATACTTTGGCAAACAAGTGCTGTATGTAATGCCACTCACTCCACCAATCTAACCCTAAACTTAACCCTTTAAATATATATTTAGATTTAAAACTTCATTTTCAGTTTTGCTTATGTTTTGCCCTGTGAGGACCAAAAGTAATGCCATATGTGCAAAATGAGATCTGCTTATTTGCCATCTTTTTACAGTGTTGTCTCAGCCCACCGCAGTGCTGCAAGTGTGTAAGCAGGAGGAACACATAAATAAATGTGAAACAGTAATACTAACTTATATTACCAGCTTTAATTTAATAATTGACAATGGTAAATGTATAATTTATTTCTAAAGCATATTAATTAAATAATCAGTTGCAGATGTGTTCAAATCTACAATACAGTGTAAAGTTTGGACACATCAATTCTACATTATGAAACCTGTTTAAAAAATTAAATAATTGGTAATTATTTAAGAAAGAAGGTCTCTTAACATAGTACATGTTTTTCATTAAGCAAGTCTTTTACTTGGATTTAACTTAAAATGTAAACTTAGCATATAAAATCTCAACAGCAAATAATCAGGAGTAATATTTGTTTTCTTCAGCAACAGTGTAGATATAATTATAAGTTTATTTTAACAGATACTAAACTGCAGTTTTAAAAAGCAGTCTGCTCCACCTCCTTGCTTCACTCCCTCCTCTGCACCCGCTGGGACACTTCTCTGGGAGAGGCCATCAGACTTGATGCTCTGAAGTTTACTCTGACTGGCTTGCTGAGGTCCTGAGTTAAAGCAGGTGCTTTCTGTTTGTCTATCTTACTATCCACCTTCTCTAGTATAATCGGCTCTTGCTTTTGTGACAAGCCAAATGTGGTTGTGGCCTGATGTAGGTCCCGGCTGGTGTTGAAGAAGGGCAGCTGGTACTCTGTCATAGCTTTGTTGTGACTGCCCAGTTTCAGTGTTTGGCTGGGAGTCCTCTCAACCAACAAGTGGACCACCTGTTGCTGCTTGTAACTCTCTCTGCGACTGTTGTCTGTCTCTGACAGTGTCAGCCTGGAAGACAGTGCATACGTCATTTTCAATCTAGTCATTTTGCAGTTGCTACTTGCAGTGATGTCATGGGTCAGGGGGACATTAATTATAGGTTTCGCTCTAAAGCAAAGCAGTGCAGCAGCCATTTTCATTCCATTTTATTGTGTGTGAATTTCTGTGTGTTTTATTTTTTAAATTTAAAACACTGACTGCTTCTTGCATATGTTTACAGTCGAAACACAATGAGCACATACACTGCTCTCAAATCTCTCTCTATCCCACTGCTTCTGAAAACATCAGTGAACACCTTATGTAACTAACACATTACAGTGAACACCTTATGTAACTAACACATTACAGTGAACACCTTATGTAACTAACACATTACCATAAAAAGATACAAAGTAGATTAATGTATTATTGTGTTTATAGTCACGAAACGTAGGAATTTTGGGAAACATACCTATATTGTGGTCTTGTTTCAATCACCAGGCCCAGCCAACATGCTTGGTAGCTCTCTCTCTTCCAGTGGTCATCCTCCTGAAGGTCACAGTAGGAGTTCACCAGGTAGCAGCCTCCTCGGCTCACACAGTGCATGATGTGACTGTTCTGAGAGCGAATATCAACGATTGTCCTCTTTTGCCTTAGTCCTGCTTAATTTAAAAAGTTGTGGGAAAAGGAGGCAACAAGCAAATTCACATATATGTCATGTTTCACAAGTGAGTCTCTGGATCAAGTAGTCTGAGATGTGTGTGTGTTGGCCAATGTCTTAAATATCCAATCTTGTTTCTATTTTTACTCATCCACATCACATTGTAATGAATGAAGTGAATGTCTGCACTTCTGGCATCCTGAAGGTTGGTTTTCATTTGAAAAGGAGCTTTAGATTTTTCCATGAAGTGAGCCAACCACATGAATCCAGACCAAATTTGAATGTGAACCCCTATCGATTACATTTGTCATCCTACAACATGTAAGTGTTATTGTATGTTTCAGTTAAAAAGTGAGCTGCACTCTAAATGTTGCTGTAATATCATTGAGGTTTAAGTGCATATACATAAACAGTTATAATCGCCGCTAAATGGAGTGAGACTTGTGTTCTATTTTACTTATATTTTTGGGGACACGTGAGGGTGTGTTGACAGGAATATGAAATGACTAATCTGTGTGAATCAGGTAGAACCAGAGTTCACTCCTTCAGGTCAAAGAAAATATCCCCCCACTCCTCAGATGTCTCTCACATTCACCACGTCTCAGGAAGGAAACAGCTGAAGGCACTCAGATCACTGACAGCACTGATACAGCTCATAAATCAAAAGCTACGTCAGTGCCTCGTTTAGTTTAATGCTGAAAAAATAATGTTTGTAACTGACTTGAGTTCTCAAACACTATCATATTCAGTGTGTAGGACTATAGAAAGCATAAAAATAGAGAAAGTCTACTTTGAAAATTATGACAAGGTATGTCATTCAATTAAAAACATTATTTTTCTGTCATTTTTAATTACTTTCCATGGCAACTTCACAACTCAAAAGAGGCTCCTTGACAGAATAGTAATACAAGGCTTGACTGAGGCAGTGCCAGGCATGTTGGACTGTTGTCAGTAACAGAGCAACCCAAGCGTTGCATGACGTAAGTTTGAAGCATTCTCTACACCAGAGATTGCTGTGGAAACATTTATAAACAAAAAGAAGCATCTCGTGATGTCTCGAGCAGTAATTAATTTGTTTTACGTTTATATCATTATTATGAGCAGGAATATTACGGCGACAACAGCATCTGTGCATACATTTACCTTAAAACACTTGATCCCAATTGTTTCTTCACCTTTGACTACAATCACATTTGGACAATTTTCCTAATTTTCCCATTGTACATTAATCAAGATTTGCTATTAGGTTAGACTAACTTTTAGTTTTAATTTAAGGGTACATTTGACACACCAAAATCAATCAGGAACTGAGGAGAGCTGTATTACCGGCCCGGGAAAAACACAGCACGATGTCTATGGGTTGGAGTCTTAAGTCATTGACTGGAAACTGATTTGCAACTAGATAGTAAAATTTCAATTTATTTATTGTTATTTAAGCCAAATGTTTGAAGCAACTAAAACTGGGGCTCTGTGAATAAAACCACAACAACAGTAATGTCTCCCCTTTAACTTGAGAGTCTGCATTTGTTTGATTCTAAATTCATTATGGTTGTGTACGGAGGCAAAATAACACTGTCAAAATATTTACAGCCCTGACTGTAATTCTGCACTAGGAATTAATATGATCATTGCTCTGTACATGAATTGGTCTTGTTTTAAAAAGTGAAACAAGTAGATATGCCCAATTCTTGTTTCAGATAATTCATTTATTGTCATACATCCAAATAAACAATAAACTTTTGATACCAAATGACATATGATACCAAGCACTTCAAATTACATACATTATTGACAGAGCATAGTATGTTCACACAGATAAGTAAAATTTCTGATCTGTTAACGTCAACAACCCCTTTTATGGATACATCAAACCTTTCTGCTTACTGAATGAAAGAAAAGGCTTAATAACAAAATAGGGTGAAACCTGCATTAAGTAAAACACTAGTGTGTATCTGACCAGACCTGTGTCAAACAGAAGTTTGCATCAGGAGCTAAACCAGGCAGGCCTTTTCCTGGCCAATTCCACTATTCTTTTGTCTTTTTCCTGTGGACCTGGTGTCTCACCCTCATACAACACGACTGTCTCCACAGTTGGTGCCCTAAGTGGGCCTCCTTCCATTGCTTGAATCTGCTGACGAATTAGACTGGTCTCCTTGCACACCTTAGCATAACAGAAGCCACACAGGACATGTTTCTGCTTCAGGTGGCCACATTCTAGACATGGCTCGATGTTGGTCTGAGAGAGGGAGACAGAGAGTGATGACTGTGGGTTAAATACTGCACGTAGGAGGAGTGACATAACATTACGCAAGGGACACCAGCAAATATCAATTGATAACACTGGTAAATATGAATTATAGTTTAAATAATAACATGAAATCATCTTGGTTTTATTGTAAGATGTTCTGTTGTTATGGAAAAGACTTTAGACTTGAAAGAACTTTAGAAAATATCAACTGGGGTTATTCACAGTATAAAATCAATAATACAAAATTTGAATGTGTAATTTCAGTTATTCCATAAGATATGCAGCGATATTCAGTTTTTAAAGAAATTCCCCACACAGTTAGTTATTCTCATGTACTGTAAAAAGTTCCCTTTTTTATATACATATTTTATTCACTTCATCATTGTCAATAAAATATGTAACCATGATTTAGCTTAACTGACTTTTGCATTTACAATTACCTTGACTTTTGACTAAGTATGCTCATTTATATATTAAACTTGTACATATACATTTATATTGCCTCATATTTTATCATTATACCTATTGTTTATTGTTTCTTTTTTATTAGTTTTGCTTTGGAAGCTCACATCACAGGATGTACCTTGACTTTCAGGAGTTTGTTGTCAGCTCTTCTTCGGGTGCGGTTAATCTCTATAGTTCGCCTTTTCTTGGGTGCTGCCATCCAGAGTATGCTATCCAGAAGTCCAGGACGCTGCTCTGGACTCTGCCGCTCTTCCAGCTGGTCCTCCTGGTTGACGTGAGGCAGCAGGCTGGGGACATTTATTGCCAGTGCTGGAGCTGCACACAGGAAAACCACTGTTACAGTAGATTCTTCAAACTGCAAGTCAATAAGTTCAGCATCCCCCCAAAATAAAAATATGAAGCAAATTTAATAAGATAGCTGAGGGAAGATATGAACATTAGTCAAAGGCAGCAGGTAAGGCTGAATTGCTTTTAATTATACCAAGTGTTTGTTAAAAGGCAAAGGTTGTGTCCAAGACTTTCAATAACGCATCTATCGTCCTAACCCCAGTGAACTCACCGAGATGTTGTTCCAGTCCTGCCGCCTGCAGAAGTCTGCGTTCAAGGTGTAACAAGGAGCATCTAAAGCTGTGCACTAAAGCGCCTAAATTCACCATTTTGTTGTCAGCACGTTTCTTTTACTCTTTACATATCAAACAGCTCACGGTCACAGAGGCTTATTACGTCATTAAAGAGCGACAACACGCCATACTTCTTCTTCTGTTGATGTCCGTCCGACACCAACATTGTAGCTGTTAGTTTTATGGCGCCATCTGATGGGTTGAACTCAATCTTTTAATCTAGTTGTTATCTCAACTCTATTTTGTTTATTAATTCAATGTCGTTCTGATTATGCCGAGATTAAGGCCAATAGTGATCAAATACCTTATAGATTATTATTTGAGATTATTTTTCTAACTTCGTTAGATCTGTAGCTCTTTAATTTCAGATTAGGTGTAATCTGAATAATAGAGAACACAGATAACACATTTACTGTATCTTTGGTTAATTTTTTACATGTATTAAATAAGCTGCAGCCCCACTGGCGATCATGGATAAGGTGTAATGTCTAACAGATGAAACGCTGATTGATATTCCAACGTTTGGAAGGTTTGCGCAGTCTTCATAGGGGGCGGTAAACACACTCCGAAGTGGAGTTCGCAGTGTCCGTTCAACAAAGAGTAGAGTAGAAGAAGAAGGTCAAGATGGCGGAACGAGGCTACAGTTTTTCTCTCACCACATTTAGGTAAACTTTGTTAAATTATCATGAAGATTAAACAGTAGGTCTAAACTTACAGCCAGTGTTGGTTGTTATTTGGTAGATATTTGATAAATTGAATGCATATTGTTAAGTGTGAATAGTAGGTTTTGGGAGACAGTAGATGATGCACTGTCATTGCCGGGTATAATGAATTGACCAACGTCAACGTTAGCGTAACGGCTAAAAGTGTTTTTTTTAACAGCCAGGAAACTCTTTGTTTCACATTTCCGCAGTGAAAATGTGCTTGGTTGTGTTAGTAACACAAATAAGGGATAAGACTAAACAGATTAGTTTGTAAAACGATTGTTTTAGAAACCAGCTAGCATCGCGTTAGCTCCGATGAGTCGTTTGTTTTAGCTTTTGCTTTCAGTTTCGGAGTTGTTTGATGTTATACGCTGTGGTTATAGCGCATAATCACAATTAAAGCATGTATTTTTGTTGATTATTCCTCTGCCTCAAAACACATTAATAGCGCTTCCTTTGTTTGTTGGTTTGTTTTCCTGCAGTCCTTCAGGGAAGCTGGTTCAGATTGAATATGCCCTGGCAGCTGTAGCAGCTGGGGCGCCTTCGGTCGGCATCAAAGGTATGGAGTAAACCGGGTTTAATAATGGATACTGAAAAAGAGTATTTTGATATCTGAAGAGACACATTAAGAAAACCTGTGTGATAGGTCTTTAATTTTCAGTTTCAGTTATTACTTATTGGCCAATTAATAGTAAAAAGCCTATGATATGTTGCCATCTGTGTAATTTGCCCTGATTTCAGTATGGAGAACAGCAAGTGTGGGACAGTGTGATGTTATGTGTGCACCACTGTCAGTCATATATATTCAAATTAATGATTATTTTAAAGACACAAGTTGTGATGTTCTTGAATTTCAGCTTCCAATGGTGTTGTCCTGGCAACAGAGAAGAAGCAAAAGTCCATTTTGTACGATGAGCAGAGTGTCCATAAAGTGGAGCCCATCACTAAACACATAGGCATGGTCTACAGTGGCATGGGGCCTGACTACAGGTGGGAACTAAGTGCAAGAAAAACAGAACACCAGCAGCTTAGGTTTCTGTCCTGACTTGTAACAAGAAGTATTGCAGTGTTTGGTGTCTAAAAGCTTCAAAATGCTCTATAGAAGGGGGAAATTTAAAAGCCAGTACTAGAAGATAAGTATGTATGTTCACTTCAGCACACAAATGTTAATAGGTTTTGTTTTCTATGCAGGGTTTTAGTGCGACGAGCCCGAAGTTGGCACAGCAGTACTTTCTGGTTTACCAGGAGCCAATTCCCACAGGCCAGCTTGTCCAAAGAGTTGCGTCTGTGATGCAGGAGTACACACAGTCTGGGTGAGTTATGATGGACATGCGAATATTGACATGCTTATCGATATTGTCTTTTTATTTTAGGGATAAAATGAATTCAGTTTGAGTATTAAATGAACCTGCCTTGTCTCCTCCAGTGGAGTGCGTCCATTCGGCGTGTCATTGCTGATAGCTGGGTGGGATGAAGACCAACCCTACCTGTTCCAGTCAGACCCGTCTGTATGTTGAATTACTAATTTTTATATTCAATTCTTTTTCACTGAGATATATTCAATATTAAGTCTGCAATGATTTGTATTTTGTATGTTAAAAGGATAACTTTCTGAAACTTGTTTTTGATTGACAGGGTGCATATTTTGCATGGAAAGCTACAGCAATGGGAAAGAACTACGTTAATGGAAAAACATTCCTGGAGAAAAGGTAGGAATTTACCATTGAATTTGGGTAATGAAAATTTTGTTGCACTGAAGAAATTTACAGATTTGGAGCTTGGTACTTGCTGTGTGGATATATAATAAAGATTTAGGTGGATAAGAGTATTTGTTGTGGTATAATTTGTAAGGTGGTGGTCTGGTAGGCTGTCACAATTCTATTTAAGTTTCTCTAGATAATGTATACACATTGGTAGATGGACTCTTTGTTTTTGGCTTCCAGGTATAACAACGACCTTGAACTGGAAGATGCCATTCACACTGCCATCTTGACATTGAAGGTATATTATTTTAAAAATGCAGATAAGATGAAAATCTTTAACTACTTTTTGTTTGTTTTTACTGTTACATATTTACACTTCTATTTGTGTGCCTCAGGAGAGTTTTGAGGGTCAGATGACAGAGGAGAACATTGAGGTGGGAATCTGCAATGAGGCTGGCTTCAAAAGGCTCACCCCAGCGGAGGTGAAAGACTACCTGGCCGCCATCGCATGATCTCACACAGGATAGCGATGGGGGGCTTTGGCCACATTTCAACACAAAAGCGGAACAGAGCAGTAGCCAACAGTCTCATGACACATTTTTAATAAAACCACATTTTTAGTCACATTATGTTATGGCCAGTTTGTTATTGCCCTGACAATACATGGCTGTGTTGGATGTTTGGGGATTACAACAACAACAAAAAATATTTACCTTTATGTTTGTGCTAACACTCAGAACTGCATTGACTAAACAGAATCAGTAGCTGTGATGACATGACTTATGTCTTCACATAACTAATTGGCTTTATTGTCAAACCCATACCCTGACACTGTAAGGTCTGGCAGTTGGCAACTGTGCGTGTGAAATGTGGGACTGATGTGTGAAATCTCAAATCTTCCACTGTACCCTGCAGGCGTAATTTCAGATTATCATTGCAAAGCCAATGGTATTTGTTGACAAACATTTGGATTAAGCATTCATAAAAATAAATACATGATAACAAGACTAACACTTACTATAGACCAGACCAAGGCTTAGCCTCACATGTCTACTTGAGGCTGCTTTGTCTTTAACATAGACATGTTCTTCAGATGTCAGCCACGCTTTATCAGTGTCCTTCAAATACTGTAAAATAAAAAGAAAACAAATGCGGGGGGGGGGGGGGTTCAGTGGAATACTTTGGGATTTTACAGTCAGAATCTTTCTAGTGTACAGCAGTTTTGCAGTATACTTTTTTTCCAGGCTAGAAACAATTCTAAAGTTTGTATTTTCTCTTCTGTAATCTGTCATTCAAATAAATGAGTGAATAGTAACCCTGTGTATTAAATGATTAAGATATTGTTTGCAAATTACATAAGAAAATGCTATAGTTAGTGTGATATAATCTCTGGATAAACCCAGACTCCGGACTAGAGCGCGCACTAACGCACACCGGAGCACCTTTTCAAATTTTATGCGTATTGATCCGCTGATGTATTTAAAAACAACTAACGTGACTCACATGTTATGGGCCGCAAGAGTCAGTAGAAGATGCGCTGCAATTCTTGTGTAATGAAAAAAAAATAATTTACCTTGTTTTGAATTTGTTTAAAATTGGTATACAGGTTTGCTAATAGATCTATTTTTCGTGGCGGCAGCGTCGCGCTAAGCTTACCTCATAACCTCTGATGACGTTTATGGCGCCAGAAATCAAGGGTTCAGCGAGCGTCCTGCTGGAGTGACTGTGGATGTTCGCCGTTATCGTTGGTATGTCGGCGGCACCGTAAAAGTTCAAAACACTTAGACCCGAGCGAGGGATCGTTGACTGTCAATCGAGTTCGGAAACATTCGGTTTGGAGTCAAGATGGTGATGCTACGCAGCAGTGGCAATGTCGGCGCTGAGCCGGTGGCTGCAATTCCGAAGAGGAGGTCAATGGAGTTGGATACGAGCTCCGAGTTTCTGTCGCTGCTTCCCGCGTCGCAGAGAAAGTCCGCCCGCCTGAGCCGGTCCTCCCGGACGGCGGACGACACCTTCAGCAGCCCCGAAACCAACACTGCGAATGTGAGAATACACTCTTGAACAGCTGGGTAGACAGTCAGACCGCTTGGAGGTGGACAACGCATTTACGAACGGAACTTTGTTGTGCTAGTTTGGCTAGCGTGCTAAGCTACCTAGCTATGTTACTTTATCAGTTTAGATCACATCAAAGTGGGCTATTGACAAAATATAATGAGCGGTTTAACAGCACAAAACCCGCCTCCCTGTTTGATATTTGGTGTGACGATCACTTATTAAACGTCCCATTTACAATCGCTTGACTTGGTGAAAAGAAAACGCTTAACGTTAGTGTTTTGATCCGTGTTCCGGATAGACCTGATGGTCAAGTATGGAAGTGGACTGATGTTCTTATTTGGTTAACGCAGTCAGTCAGTCAGCTGTTTGTTCATTCATTCATTCATTCATTCATTCTTTTAATTTTGTTGCAAACTTCCGCTATGTCATGACCGACAATTAATTACAAAATGTGTTAAAATGTAAAGATGCTATTTTAATAAACACACCGAAATGTAGTGGTCTGCAGCAGTATCATAGATTATGTTGTTATTGTTGATAGACAGTATATTTTTTACTTTTTCGTAGTGTTATTTACATTTAGGAAATAACACTCCTCAGAGACACACATACGCATTGTAGCATAGTGTCTGCAGAAACCGCGCCAGCAGCAGTGCCGACGGAGCAGATGAGGAACTTGTTTTGTTTCATATATTTCACTTCTGCTGTATTAGAAAAAGGTCATATGTGTGCTCCATGATCATTCACAAATGAAACTAGAAATTTTAAAACAATGAATGACTTTATTAATGCTACATTTATATAGTTATAAGCTCATAATGATTGTCTCACATTCTGACTTAGTAAACACTGGAAAATAGTGAGTATTGTGAATTGTGGATGTCTTTCCAGTACACAGACCTAGAAGATAAGCTATTCATCTCAGCCCATGATTAATTTGCATTCCTTGAAATGTTCACTATATAGTGTAAATGCTAAACTTATGTTGTGACTGTTCCAGGGACATGCTGATATGAAGGAGGAGCGGCGGCTGGTATCTATCACTCTTTGAGAACTAGGGGACAGAGAATTAGACTAGAGGTTTCATTTAATGACATGGAGTCAAAAATAAAGTCTGCTGTGGCTGAGGACAAAGGGGGAGGATGCTGCACAAGGTAATGCAAGGTTACTTGATGATAATATAGTATCAATTACCCTAAACTTGCAAGTTATTATGTGTAGAAAACAATTATGATTTTATATTTATAATATATGGCTTGTTGCCAAAGTCACAAATAGCTAATATTATTTTAAACTTTTCATACAAGCCACATACCTATGATCTACTTTACAAATATACAAGTTTTGCATGTTTTATTTAATTCTTACATTTTCTCATATTAGGAAATCTTCCAGGCTACAAAGAGAGGGAAAGTCATCAAGTGGAAAGCAAGCAGGTACTGTTTTCTAAAGCCTCCTGCCATAGAAACACTTGGATCACATCGCACTATAGCTATGTTGAATAAAACTTTTTTTTTTCCTAAAATTGGTTTAAGTTAGATATATGATGATTCATTTGCATCAGATAAATGTTAGTGTTTTATAAAACATTTCTCAGTTTTGTGTCTGGGATCCAAATGTTCTTCAGCATTCAGCTAGAGAGCATAACTGTTGATCCATTAATGAAGAAGTATGTAAGGTTTACAGTAGACTTCACATTTCTTGGTAATAAAAAAACAGCGATTCATTTTTAACCACTGCAAAATGACTAAAACATAACATTAGTTATTAGTTATAAGTAGAGATAATATCTCTTGATCTCTGTGTAACCTATTTTAGTCTCCCACTCAATGATATGATCTCTAGTTGGCTAACCATCCTGACTTGTAAAAGTCCTGTAAACCACCGCAGGCACATATACAATGTGACTATACATGTTACAATTTATTCTCATTATTTAATTACTTTTTTACATGAAATAACGGCAACCAGTTTTACAAGCCATGCAGCCCTACATCATCAGGTAACCTCTGCATGTAACATTTTTGCAGATGTTCTAGATGAGTTGGAGGGATCTTCCACTCCTAAGAGAAGCCGCTTTAACCTACAGAGCCGTGGAGTGGAGGAAGAAGAAGAAGAAGATGAAGAAGAGGATAGGTCTGTGCGACGCAGTTCTCGAATCACCAGATACAAATTGGATTCCCGCAACCAGTCGGTGCTCTATGATCGTCTCATCACCAAGTGAGTTGAACACCTTTAAATACAGCGTATTTTGGCTCCTGGAGGAGAGAATGGCTCAGGAGGTAGAGCAGTCATTCACTAACCCAAGGGCTGTTGGTTCAATTCCTGACTCTTCACAAGTCAAAGTGTACCTAAACAACAAAGTGTCCCTGAGTTAGTTGCTCCCAATAAGAAGCTCCTTAGATGTTGTGTGTGTGAATGGGTAATTAAGAAGCAGTGTAAAGTGCTTTGGCTAATGATAAGGTAGAAAACGCACTATATAAGTGCAGCCCATTTACTATCCTATCTCGATAAATGTTTGTGTTGAAAATAAAGGTGCAATTCTACCTAAAGTAGAAAATACATGAAACTGAAATTCAAAATGCAGTATGTTAATCATGAACTTTGATAGATCCTAATGAATTCGTCCTCTGATTTTTTTTTTTCACCAGCACTGCTGAAGCTGTTCTTCAGAAAATGGATGACATGCAGAAGATGAGACGCAGACTGAGGAGCAGAGATAGGGACACTAATGAAGAGGTGAAAATCTAAAGTGGAAGCATTGCTAATTTATTCTCAGGTTCAAAAACTAAAAAGAAAATTCAAACAGTGAGCTAATTAAGCGTTTGGTATTTTTCCTCACAGCAGCTGGGAGTTTACACCAGGGGAAGAATACTGAGGTCACTCAGGACGAATGTGGAGAGTAAAGACACCAAGGAGCAGAACCAAGGTGATGTGATTAGTTCTTAAGATAACTATTACTATTACTGGAAAAACTATATTGTTAATTATGTACAAAATAGTAACTCTTAAATAAAATGTGTTTTTTATCCATTATCATTAGAGGTAGTAGTAATAAAAAAAAAATCAATATTTGGCCGGGTGAATGTATGGGGAAACACTGGTCCACATCTTGATATTGCTCTTTAATTTTCAGCAGGGGATGAGGATGATCACGATGATGAAGAAGAGGAGGAAGATGACGAGGATGAGGACGAAGAAGAAGAAGAAGAAGATGATGATGCCGAAGATGAGGAAGAAGAAAATCAGAGGCGCTATGACTTCAGGCAGCGAAAGACTGTTGTTCGCTACCAAGCCCCTCAGGATGGTACTGCTTATGGTTGAACAGTTGACTATACTGATTATTATTATTATTATTAAAATGGTAGATGGTAACTTCAAAACTGGTATTTGGGTTAAAGGTCTTAAGCATTTCAAATAGTTGATAAGGATTTTACTTTTTTTTTCTCCAGAACCCAGAGAGCCCAGGAAGCGCAGCATGTACTTTAAGAACCACTCATCTCCTACCAGACGCAGGTTTAGATTCAGCTCAACAGCCCCTAGGAGCCCCTACAACAGGAGAAGAACCAGTCTGTTAGTATGACTTTTCAGATACCACCTGCTAATCTAAGCTAGAGGAAGAAAACGTCTCTGACTATAACACTACAACACATTTTCTCAAACATAATATCCCTTAAGGCGTATATATTCTAACTTTACTTTTTAATAAAACAGCAATATACATACATTTTAACAACACATACATTTTAACTTTTTTTAAATCGGTTAATCAAAACTTGTATAGAGTAAAGATTGTTACACTTGATGCCTTACGTATCACTTTGAGAAAAAAAAGCTGTGATTTAGGATCACAGCACTAATACTACTGCTTCTTAAATCAATCCCAAAATTCCTCTTTTTTTTCTGATTCCTCCCACCCTCAGGAGTAGTTCTGAGAGGTAAGAGCTTGACTACTTATCGTTGTTTTAATGTTAGTGTGAAGTTTGTCTCTGGGTGCTGTCTGTCTCAGCAAGCATTGTGGCTTTTGTTAGGTGTGGCACATTTGGCTACATTTATTGAGTACTGAGATCACAACCTAAACCAAATCCTCATAGTTTAAGCATTGTTTACCCAAAGAGTATTCAGTAAGTACCGTCTTTGTTGATGTGGTGTCTTACTCCAGTGGTGGTGATGGTTTCATTTTATGGTTGATTGAGTCACCTGCTGTGCTCTTTCTGTACATGATGCTCTTTTTTCATAGTAGCATTAAGTCATGTGTTGTGGAAGAGAAGAATATACCTTAATATGAGTTTTTTTTTTTTTTTTACTGGCTTTGCCCTTGCAGAAGGAGACATGCCATCCACAGTAGTGACTCCACCTCTTCGTCATCAGACGATGAAAAATTCCAGAGACGAAGGAGTAAAAACAGGAGTAGGTCAATCAACAGGTGAGAGCAACTGCTGCAGCTGCCATACACCACAAGTACAGGTAGACAACAGGAGATCTTGAGCCCATGGGTGATACACATGGGTAAATGAAGCCTTCAGTTCATTAGTTTCTTTTGCCAATTGTTTAGTCTTTTTGTTTTAAATCTTGTGGCCACATTAAACTGGTAATATTTTGCCCACTGCCACAAAATCATCATCCTGTGTGATGTACAACCCCAGTTCCAAAAGTTTTTGCCAAGATGTTTATTATTTGTTTTAAAGAAACAAAACAAAACAATTTCAGAAAGATGTCCTTCAAGGAAAAATTGCGAAGCCATTAAAGATCCCACTATCTACAGTTTATAATACTCTCAAAAGATTCAGAGAATCGTGAGGAATCCTTGTATGCAAGGACAAGGCCAAAGGTTAAAAAGGATGTTCCTGATCTTTGGATTGCATGGGCTCAGGGAAACTTTCAGAAATCACTGTCCGTGAACATGGGTCACTGTGAAATCCACTAATGTCAGGTAAAGCTAAATCATGGAAAAAAGAAGCCATATGTGAAGACGATCCAGCAACGCCACTGTGTTATCTGGTCCAAGCTCATTTAAAATGGTTTGAGGCAAAATGGAAAACTACTTTATGGTCAGATGAAACTCAATTTGAGATTCTTTTTGTAAACCATGGACGACGTGTCCTGCAGACAAAAAAGAAGAGGGACCGCCCAGCTTGTTATCAGCGGACAGTTTAAAAGCCTGCATCTCTGATGGTATGGGGGTGCATTAGTGCCTGTGGTGTGGGCACCTTACACATCTGGAAAGGAACCACTAATGCTGAAAAGCACATAGAGAACAACGTATACTCCCAATCAGACAATGGCTCGTTTAGGGAAGGCCTTACATATTTTAGGGAGACAATGCTAAACCACATACTGCATCCATCACAACAGCATGGCTTTGCAGGAGAGAGTCCAGCTTGCAGGAGAGAGTCCAGGTGCTGAGCGGCCTTCCGTGCAGTCCAGACCTTTCACCAATAGAAAACATTTAGTGCATCACAAAACAAAATATTCCTGCAAAAAAGGCTCAAGAGTGTTGAGCAGGTAGACATCAGGCATCAGACATTCCTCTCTTTAAACTCTAGCAACTGGTCTTATCACTTCTCAGACATTTATGGACAGTTGTTAAAAGAAGAGGCGATGCTACAGAATGGTAAACACCAACCTCTTTCAACTTTGCATTAATGATACGTTGATGGGGATTAGTTAGATTTGCAAATCACTGCATTCTGATTTTATTTACATTTACACATCCTCCCAATTTGTAGATGTAATTTTACACAACCTAGCATAATAACTGCTTATGTTAATATTAATAATTAATGATACATAATTAATAAGTTTTCTGTGTTTCTCCTGGAGATGTCTGCCTATGAACCTTGTAAAAGAAGACCTTCTGGGAATCCACAAAGACAGAATGAAGATCGGAGCCAGTCTTGCTGATGTGGACCCAATGCAGATAGACAAGACGGTAAGCTTTGCCAATATAGCTTTATACAAAGCAGTCTGATTAAATAGGGATTTAAACCTGACAGAACATATGTACAAATGTATACCATACTTATCCTCTTAAAAATATATGTGTGTGTCTGTGCATACATACATACATACAGACTGCAAGCTGTTGAACTATCTGTACATCTTTAACAAGAAGAAAAGAAAACACTAATCCTTTGTGATCCAGGTACGCTTTGACAGCATTGGAGGTTTGAGCAGACACATTTCATCATTGAAGGAGATGGTTGTTTTCCCTCTTCTCTACCCAGAAGTGTTTGAGAGGTTCAGGATACAGCCACCCAGGTACGCAGTGTGTGATTATAAATAAGAGAAAGTGGTATGTTTGCCTGCATATCTGGAAACGTCACCAGTTATTGTTTTGCATTGATTTTTATATCAGTGCCTTAGTGTTTTAATAGTGGTTTGTTTTGAGAATAGCTTGTGGTATGGGCACTTGAGCTGCACTGCAGTCAGAGAGGTAGCTTATGTAATATCAAAAGTATAAGGGCAATGGAAGTCACTGCAATAATATGTTTTCCGTAGCTTAAAACTACTTGAATTTCAAAACCACAACACTTCTCAAATAGAACCAGCTGTTTCCAGAGTCTCCCATTAAAAATGTTTGTATCTCATTAGCGAATAAATTAATATTTCTGAATCAGGAACCTCAATAGTCTATTTAAAGCAAGTAGCTGTCAATGTGTAAAAGCTACACAAACAGTATTTAATGTACTTCTGCTGTATGCTGAGCTAGAGCACAATACTGATGTTTAGGGTCACAGATTCAGATTTGTGCACATTAAATCTTGCACTGGTAGAGAAACAGGGAGACTCTCTGCAACAGCTTGCATGAATCTGGAAGAAGGCAGCCAAAGCAGTTGGTCCTCTTTGATCCTCTAGGCTTTTTGAAACCTAGCCTTTTGTGTATTATGATCCTTACCCTGACATCAAGCTTAATATTTGAGCTATGAGAGATGCACATTATACCAGTCTCCATTTTTCTCTTTGTCTTAGTGCACAGTCTAAAACAGTAATTATGCACATCCAATTTTTGAGTCAATGCAAAGCAAGCAAAAACTCGTTAATACTGTGTTCAGCTGCCATTTTATATCCGATGTGTGGATCATATCTTATGCTGGAGATCACATTAAGCATTTGCCCCTGATACTGGGATTATAATATTTTAATCTCTAAAAAAAGTGTTTTGTTTCATTTGGAACTCTAGACATGTAAGTGGGTTTCCTGCAGCACTTCTACCTTGGCCTTTCTTTAATTTCTGGTCTCGTTTTTTTTTTTTTTTTTGGCTTATCGCCTCACTTCTCTACTGCTGCCTCAAACTTCCATTGAGTTGGTATGTTAATTAAACCTTAATATTAAAGTTTTTTATACTTTATCTTGTCTTTAGGGGATGTCTGTTTTATGGGCCTCCTGGCACAGGAAAAACCCTTGTAGCCAGAGCACTGGCAAATGAATGCAGTCAGGGAGAAAGAAAGGTGTCATTCTTTATGAGAAAAGGAGCTGACTGCCTTAGTAAGTGGGTGGGAGAATCTGAGAGACAGCTTCGCCTGCTGTTTGACCAGGTAAACCAACGTCCTTATCAAAATCCAAAATGCTTTTTGGGATGAATGGGGGAATGAAGTTTGTCCTTTGTTGTGTGAGAGGTTCCATCTTGTTAAAACATTTACTTTCAATGCAGTCTCACTGTTGTTGTCACAATGACATGCTTATTTGAATAAACTAAGCTTATACCTGTAAATTGTAAGAACCAGGTCTGAACACAAAACTATTTTAGTAAATGAATTGCTATTAAATTGTTTCTGTTGTTGCTAGGCGTACCAGATGCGTCCAGCCATCATCTTCTTCGATGAGATTGATGGTTTGGCTCCAGTCAGATCCAGCCGTCAGGACCAGATCCACAGGTGAGCAGTGCTCTTTACATTATACAGTATATATGTGTAAATGTTCACTACCAGTGAAAAGTTTGGACACATCTTTTCATGAATTGTTTTCCTTTATTTTTATGACTATTAACATTTTGGATTCTCACTGAAGGCATCAAAACTATGAATGAACACATATGGAATTATGTTGTTTTTAATAGTGTTGTTGTTGTTTATAGATCATACCGTATGTATCAGCACATTTGAGAAATGATTGGTTACAACAGTTAGGAATGTGGGAGTTATCTATTTCACCATCCATTTGTTGTGATAGCCGCCTTGAAACTGAGAGTATTGCTATTGCCAGGACATAATCTGTGGCCTGGATTTAGTAATCGTTACAGCACAGTATTGCGTATATCAGTTGGCTGGGGTTTCAAAAAGTAATATTTGTTTTCTTTTTGGTTGTTGTTTTTTTTTCTGTAGTTCCATTGTGTCTACCCTTCTGGCTCTTATGGATGGATTGGATGGCAGAGGAGAGGTTGTTGTGATAGGAGCCACAAACAGACTGGACTCCATTGACCCAGCTCTAAGAAGACCTGGACGCTTTGATAGAGAGTTTCTATTCGGCCTGCCAGACAGAGAGGTGAGACAGAGGTTTCCGATTCCCTTTAATGCTTGGTAGAGATCATAAAATAGATTTTTTTTTTACATACATGTTTAAGTCAAATCTGAATTTTAAACAAGCAGTGTTATCTGGAACATTGTAATTTCTATGTTGTTTCAGATTAGTCATTAGCTTCAACTTAGTCCTTATAAAATAGTCTGGCCCTTAGATTAATCATAGTTCTATAAATTAAATGAGAAAGGTGTAGAATACAAGCAGGAACTGGGCTTACTGATATGAAGCGTTACTTTGCAAACACTTGAACCTGGAGTTGAGATGCTGTGTCCTTTTTGTTTTTTTGTGTGTGTGTGTGTGTGGCAGGCAAGAAAGGAGATTCTGAAGATCCACACCAAACAGTGGACCCCTGCACCATCTGACATCTTTCTGGCGGAACTGGCTGACAAATGTGTTGGTATGTGAAGCATTGTGAAAAATGCACCTACACAAAATATGTCTCACTAAAGTCTTCCAACACATTTTTGAAATGCATTAGATTAAATTTGTCCATAAAGTATAACATTATTATTATTATTATTTTATTATATTATATTATAACTTTGTATAAACAACTACTCAACTACTACTACTACTACTAATAGCAAGCTGTTTTTGCTTGCTAGGTTATTGTGGAGCCGATATAAAGGCAGTGTGTTCAGAGGCAGCTTTGTGTGCACTGCGCCGTCGCTACCCACAGATCTACTCATCAGCACAGAAACTTGTACTTGATGTCAACTCCATCACCATCACAAACAAAGATTTTATGTATGCCATGTCTAAGATGGTTCCAGCTGCTCAGAGGTATGGCCACGACATCTTTACTGGAATGTTTTTATTGTTATTAGTTTTTATAACTGTATTATTCTGGCTCCTCCTAGGCCGGTTCTTACATGCGGTAGTAAAGTAAATATGATGCTAATTGTGGTTTTCAGAGCAGTAGTGTCACCGGCCAAAGCCCTGATACCTGCCATTCGTCCTCTCCTGAGTGCCACTCTGCAGAACATCCTCCACACAGTTGGCAGAGTGTTCCCGCATGCTGAGCATGGATTGGGGAGGAAGAGCGACCAAGGTGCATTTCTTGTACACTCCTACATACTCCTGTTTTATTTTTCATTAATTTCATCTGACTCCTTACTGCTTGTTTGTTGTAGTAAAGTAATTTCATCTGCATGTCCATGAGTAATTCAAAAATAAAAAGCACTAATATTGATTGCTGATTTGCCAGCCTCTTTAGGGCATAGAGAGTAACTGCTAAAACGTGTGTTTGTACATGTTTTAATTTCCAGATGTGACCTGTGGTATGTTCAATGATATGATGTTCAGTGACGACGAGGATGAGGACTACGACAGAGTCTCCAGTGGAAATAACCCTAACTCTCAGCTCAAAACACCTGGTGCTAATGGCTTCCTTGACTTCCACAGGTGTGTAACTCCTTATTTAGGATCTTTGTTTGTGCTCTCATTGTTTCAGATTTGCAAGTAAGTATTATTTCACATTATTTCTAATTTTTCACATTTCATATTTTTAGTCATAGTAGTTTATGTGACAATACAGAGATTGCTGACCTATCTAATTGCATTACCAGAGTTCTTTTTCAAATCACTGTAACAATGACCTGAATCTTTAGAAGATAATAAAAAAAAAACTTGTGAACCTTTTAGATATTTTATTTAAAATAAAATACCTACCTCACCCAGTATTTCTGTCATCTCTCCTTGTGAAGGAGTGTGATGAGCCAGCCTACATCCTACCGTCCTAGGCTGCTGTTAGAGGGCAAACCAGGCTACGGTCAGAGCACTCACCTGGCTCCCGCTGTCCTCCATGCTCTGGAGAAATTCACTGTGTACACACTAGACATTGCTGTGCTGTTTGGAACTAGTGCAGCTGCACCAGAAGAGACCTGCGCCCAGGTAAATGACATTTTCATGGAGTCCTTTAGTAACGCATGTAATGAGATGTCTTTTGAGATGCTACATTTGCTACAAGAGCCATAAAACCATTCTTGTGAATTTGATGGCGAGTCCTGATAGTCTTTGTTCTTACATTGTCAAATTCAGGGTGTTCTTTTCAGTAGACCTTACTGGCCATATGGCTGCCACAGAGACTGAAGTTTATAGGCTCCATGTCTTTGCATTGGGACACCAAGGATAAATATGTACCTCAGACATATTACTACTAATCTGCAAAGTAACATTTGTAAATTGTTTAACATTCTAACCATCGGTCAAACAGTTCAGAGCTGTTTGATGATTTGAAGCAGGGAAAAGCAAACCAATCCTCACTTTTTAGAGACATTAACCTTAAAAGGTGTTTTTGGCCTCTGGTTTAAAATGAGATACTTTTACTGTTCTCATACCTGTGAGTTATAACTTTGGCATTAGCGTCATGTTAATCCCCACATAAATAAATAAATACATATTCAAATCATAAATTTGTGCTGCTTTGTCATATACGTTGTGCAGATCTTTGTTGAAGCCAAACGAACCTCTCCCAGTATCCTGTACATCCCTCACATCGGACAATGGTGGGAAACTGTGGGTCCTGCCTTAAGAGCGACCTTTCAAAGCCTTCTTAGTTCCATCCCTGCTTTCTCTCCTATACTGCTGCTGGCTACGTGCAACCTTCCTTATGACCAACTCAGTACAGAGGTAAGCAAAGAACAGGTGTGAAATTGTGGAGTGAAACAAAGATGTCAGTAACTCTGATTTCTGAAGATGTCTCTCCTCCTTTTTTCGGTTTTTTTTGTTTTGTTTTTTGATCAGGTTCAAGAGTTGTTTCAGGTGGAGTATGGGGAGGTTTTCCGTATCAAAGTCCCCACCAGCAGAGAAAGAAAAAGCTTCTTTGAGGATCTGATCCTGAACCAGGCTGCAAAGGCCCCCGTGTCAAAAAAGAAAGCTGGTAAGAGATAGGTAGCACTTTTTGTGTAATTTGTGGTTGACATGGTGCTTTTCAACTCAGGCCTTTTAAAATCAGGCTTTATATGTTGTTGAAAACTATTGCTGATGAATCCTTTAGAATTAAGTACTTAATCCTTATAAAAAGATTTCGGGATGATTTTGTTTTTATTTTAACATTTGTTATTTTGTTGGCAGTGTGCAAAAGGTAGTATAAATATTTTCTAAAAGTACAGGACAGATGTAGAATAGATGGAGAAAAGGACAGTATCAAAAGGGCAAGAAATACAGCTTGTTAATAAACAAAACTGTTAAAAGATCACAGACTTTGTCAGGTACGCAAGGTGTGTGAAGCTTGAATGCATTTGCAACTTTCTCTTTGCAGTGCGTCATGCATTAGAGGTGCTCCCTATTGCCTCTCCACCTCCACCACGACAGTTGTCAGAAGAGGAGATCCAAAAATTGTTGGAGCAGGAGGAGCATACCCTCAGAGAGCTCCGCCTCTTTCTGCGTGATGTTACCAACCGCCTGTCCCAAGATAAACGTTTCAAGGCTTTTACAAAGCCTGTGGACTTAGAGGAGGTAGCTGTTCTTTTGTTGTTAATATTTTCATTATCTTTTCCCAAATACTGCTGCTTCCTGAAGATGTGTTGTTGAACGGTGCCTCATTAGGAAATTAAACAGGTTTTATTCGTTTCTGGTCTAAAACCCCAACTGAGTAGTGAGATGAATGTGACTGTCAACATTTAGCACTTCTGCTTGCCAACATTTTTTTTAAGCCTCTACTTGGGGAGGCCAAAGTCACATGTTGTCTAATTTTATACAGATTTGAAAATAGAAAATTAATGGATTCTGTGTAGCAGAATACTGCGTTGCTCATAACAACAGATCCTATAAACTGAAATCCATGACTCTAGTACTATGTTTTTACTTTGTCATGTATTTTAGGTTCCGGATTATGCTGAGGTGATTACGAAGCCTATGGACCTGTCAACAGTTCTCTCTAAAATTGACCTCCACCAGTATGGGACAGTGAAAGAGTTCCTCCAAGATGTGGATCTCATCTGGCAGAATGCCCTTGAATACAACCCAGACAGGGACCCCTCAGGTACACGGAGTGAATAATGCAATAATGCACACTTGATATACAACAGACTCATGCGGTATTAATACTTTAAAATATGTCATTATATTATGTGACTGTTCCAGCTGTCATATCTAGTGTTACTGTTTTAAAGTCCTGAACTCAGACAGCACCAGTTAATTTGCCTTTGGGGTGTGTGTTTTTCTCCAGACCGCCAGATCCGCCACAGAGCATGTGCACTGAAGGACACGGTCCATGCCATCATTAGAGATGAACTAGATGAAGATTTTGAGAAGATCTGCGAGGAGATCAAAGCATCACGCAACAGAAGAGGTCAGTGCCTTGTGTATGAGCGCGTGTTTGTGTTATAGACAAACATCACATGATTATATCGTCGAAGCCTCAGGGATAACTCATTTTAATAATGCCATTTTGTAAACCTAGATATAAAATATGAACCAGTGTAGATCATTTTAGCTGAAGACATATAATTACATAAGCAGATTAAAATTGCAGTATTATTGTTTATTTTTATTAAATATAATTTGTTTAACATCCTCAACACAAACCATCTATGATATGATTAATTTCACCCTCTTTGATTTGTCTCTTTAAGCACTGTTCTCAGTGTGGGCCTTTAGCTGAAGAGGGATTTCTTCAGGCTTTCTTCTGATTCTAGTTTGGTTGTCTGGTTCTGACCTCTTCTCAGGCCTTAGGTCCCTTTTTTGCAATAGCTGATTCGTTTTGACCATAGGAACTTTACTTTAGTTCTCAGAACCCTGGCTGGATGTTCCCTTTTTCTTGTGTACCTGGACCAGAGAAACTATGAGCCATAAAAATTGAGGTTAACCACCAGAAGGATGAGATAACCACCTGAACCTCAATGTGAGCAGGAAAAAATAACTAATAGTCAACCTCCCTTGACCACAGCATCCTATTGTCATTCACAACCAAATAGTAAACAGTTTTAAATACCTGGACATTCAGCTCACTTTGGAAGAAAGCTGATCCTCTCACCCTTTACCTCCCTCAACAACAGATCACATTGAGATGATTATGTTGTTTTTGGGGTTATCACCATGTTCTTGTCTATTGTATTTTAGTCAAACAATGTTAAGGAAAAGAATATCCCCCTAGGGACAATATATTCAAATCTCAGTATCCCAATTTTTTTTATTTTTTTTTTTCAAGAAAACTTTTTGTACAGTCAGGCATTTTAAGACACAAAAACCACAAAAAGGTCTGTGTTATCCTGGAGGGACGAGGTAATTTATTCCAAGATTTTGAATTTTAAAGTAAATTTTGGAAGATAAACTTTGTTACTGCCATTTGGCTAAAGGGATGGTTAAACAAACATGTTTTACGGGATGTTACAAACATCCACCAGTCCGCAGACTCTTAACAAATATAGGAATACATAAATGCTTCTTGACTGTCAGCCATCCTGTGACATATTAGAGTTCCTATTGACGGTGTGAATGCAGACAGGAGAAAAAAAGGAGCTCCGGGGGAAGGTCCCTAGGACTGTTTGGTCCATAAGCGCCTTGTGAAGGCAGGGACCATTGGTGATCATTCCTCTGGTCATTTCCTTATTATTCTTTTTTCCCATGCTTTATCTTACAGTCTAATTTAGTTAGGATTCAAACTAGGACTATGCAAGAGCTTCAGATGAAGCAGACGTTCTGTTTCGGAAATTATAGTTTTGTTTGTTTTTTCTTTTTTTTGTCTACCTCAGGTTGTTCCACTGCCCAGTTTGCTCCCTCTTTCTATCACGTCCTTCCGAAACCTCCTACAGATGCCAAGACCACTGATTTTACCCCGCAAAGAGAACTGACTGGAGCCACAGTTGTTGTTCCTCTCAGTATAAGTGCCTCTATTGTTACAACACCAAAATGCTCAGGTAAAAATGCTGAGAACATAAAAACAAATGATTGATGTAAAATTACTATAGCAAATAAATTGTTTCCCTTTGTTCCACCAGCCCAGAAGAAGAAAAGGCGAAAGAGTCGCTGGTCCACTGGCTCATATACAAAGAAGAAGTCCTCTTCTCTTCATGTTTCTAGAAATGAGGCAGAATTGGGTTCGGATGAGGATGAAGAAGATGGAGATGATGAAGAGGAGGCTGAAAAAGAGAGAGTAGCAGAGTGTAATGGGGGAACTGGGAGGGAAGATGATCAGATGATAAATGATGCAAAAATAAGGCCTACAAACGATGTCAATAGCAGCCAGGAAGAGGAGAAGGAGAGTAAAGAAGAGAGGAGTCTAGCTGCTAAAGACAAAGTTATTTTGTTTGAAAGCAAAACAGCAGAAAATGGTGACCAAAAACAGAACCGAAAACCTCAAGATATCACAGATCAGTTGGGACAGTCAGAAGAAACCAAAGCATTGGTAAAGGGACAAGGTGAGACAGTTTCAGTGAACACTAACAAGGACAGCGACACTGAAGCAAGGGGAGATACCCAAGGAGAATCCAACACTGTGGAGAATGGTGACACTAACAACCAAAAGCTTACAGAAACTGAGAAGAGCCCAAATGTAAGCGTGGCAGAAAACAGAAACAGTGTGGCTACAACAGAGGAGGCGGAGCTGAACAGCCATGTTGAGCCAATGGAGGTGGAAGCAACAGAAACCTCAACCATATGTGCCTCTGCAGCTGTCAGAGGAGAGGAGGACACGAACACAGGTTGGATATTAGCAGTGTTTTACTGTGTTTACTCTCAAAATGAATTGCAGAGAGAACGTCAAGAGACATGCCGACCTTCAAACCTCTAGATCTCTGGTTAAAGAAAATCATTAATGCACTGTACCAGACGTTAGATCCAATATGTTGGTGGACTTAAATTATTTGTGTGTATGTGTTTTGTAGCAGAGTGGAGTGTGAGGCGGATGACTCGGGCTCTGAAGCATGCTGTGCTGCAACAACAGATGATTGATGTGGACAAAGCTCTGCAGATCCTGGACCAAGAGACTCCTCCACTAGTGGTGGATGGAGACAAATTAAAGGTGTGGGATACTTGTCCTTCGTGTGCTGGCTTATTCTTCAAAGCGTTATCACGATAACTGTCAGATTTGGCTTTTTGACTCTCCTGTAAACTGATTACTTACGTTTCATGATTGTCAGTAAACTGAGCTTTTTCATCAGATCAGCATGTTGAGTTTTCCAGCTAAATATATGTCTTTCCCATATCTCATTATTTCCTTACTCCAGGAGCTGTTGGAGAGAGTTGTGACCAAGACTGAGGGTTACGAGGTCTACAAGCTGGAGAAACTCTATGCTTTGCTCTGCCAGAGCATCTATAGACACAGACGAGACTACAACAAAACAACACTATTACAGGTTAGTTTAGATTTTAGTGATGAGCAGATGTAGCCCCCCCACTTCCAACAAAAATGTTTTGATTCGTAATTAGAAACAGTTTTCCTTTTATTTAATGTTTAAGGTGAGAGAAGGATAATGTACTTAATTGGGAATATTAGGTATTAATTGGTATTGAATGTGTGTTAACGTACAGTAGACAGTTACATAAAATTTTATGTTACTAATCTGTGGTGCTTTTCTGGTCTTTTATTTCACCAGGAGATGGAGCAGGAGATTGAAGACTTCCATTGACCTTTCCACAATCTGTAACTATACAAACGTTGGTTCTAATTTCATAGAAAACTAAACATCTATATGTGTGCATTAGATAAAACTTTGTATTATTAAATGTTTATATTTCATTAAATGATTTATTTGTAAATGTTGTGTGCCTTTTATTTATTTCTTGAGCCTTAGATTTGGACCAAAACTTTCACTAATGCTTTCATTCTTTGAAGAATCACATAAAAGCTGATGGTTTCAACTTTCCTATCACTTTTGAAAACCATCACTTGTTCACTACTGTGTATAGGTAAAATTTGTATCATGTTTGCTTTCTAGTTCTGTATTTTTAGCCCATTTAATTTTTCACAAGCTCTACCAGCTGGCTAAAACACTCAATTTAGAAAGAACTGAAGTTAACGTACATTCAAAATTAATATACGAGTTGGTTCACTTTTTATGTTCAACACAAAGGTCAATAATGTCTTTGGAGATAAACTTGTGTAATGCTGTGTGGTGCACTGATGTTATGGTGTTTACACGGTAAATTAATGGCCTCTCAAGATACTAAAGAGCTGCACTAATAAATCGAATTGTTCTATTCTTGCTTTCTTCTTTTATTTTTATTATTATTACTATTATTATTTGTTTTAAGTTTAGTCCATTTAAGGGACTAAAAGTTTGTATTTTAGTGTTGACAGTATAATTTGTAACTTTTTAAACTTTCATCTTTGCAATCTTCTGATATTCTCCCGTGGCATTTGTTTTTAATTACAATAAAATGCGGAAAAACACATGCCGTCAAATAACCGTCCGCACATTCTGCTCGCAACAATGGCATTTCGTTCTGCACAGGCGACAAAACCCTGATTGGGTAACAAGGAGGTTTCACAGCAGCTTATCACAAAGGGACAGCGCCCTTCGATTATTATTATACATTTTTTTATAACAACATGCAAATGATTAAAATGTCAACACAACTGAAAACCGCAACAAGCGGCAGTATCAGGTGTAGTGAGAGGAACCTTTGCAATGTCTGTGTTGTCCTCAAGTAGCTTTTCAGACTCCCCGAGCAGGTCATGTAAGGACAATTTGGCAGGGAGCCGGGCCGGGAAACGAGCGCGTTCACGGCCCAACCTGAACCGTTTCGAACGGCCGACGTCTTCCTGGGCAGGGAATCGCCTAATCAACGCGATCCGTCTCCTATAGTTATTAAAATACTGAACATTTTGCCCAAGTTTTCAAAAGATTTTCCGAGCACCGAGAGTCGCCGGGGAATGACGTCAGGACGTATCGGATTGAATGATGACGCTGTTTGATCATTAAAAAAAAAAAAAAATCTGCCGTTAAAAAATATCAGCGAATTAGGTCAGAAAACTAACACTACGGCAGCCGTTCCGTTATGGCCGTAAGTACCGAGCGTTTGACGCCGTGAGCTGGACGGAGACGCGCCCTGTGGCACCAGAGAACCTGTTCCCGACGAGCCGAGAGATGTCCGGTGTTTCCAGCATCTGCAGACGGGAGCCGTAGCCGTTAGACCGGTCCGTCCGTCGGTCCGTCCGTCCGTCTGTCTCACTCACTGACTGACTGACTGCCTCCCTGCGCTGGCTTCGGGTAACCCGCAAGTTGCCGAAATCTCGTCGCGGCTGGTGTCGTCCCCATCAGGCAGGGGGCGAATGGTTTAGCCGTGGGAAGGAGAGACGCGGGCGGCCAACACCAGCGGACCAAATCTGCAAACAACTCTGCCGAGACCAAGGGGAATCAGTCGTCGCCTCGACAGCCCGGGTAACATTAGCAACACGGTGCGAATCGTAGTAGTTCCAGCAAGTTTAGGGCCAGAGGTGATCAATAGGAATGAGTGGCCCGGCTAACGCTGGCTAGATGAATCGGCTCACACGCATGCTAACCCAACGCCGTGCAGCTAAGTGATTTGCCTTAATGCGTGAATTTGCCGTCCTCATATTTACTTTAATAATAACGAATTAGCTAGCTCACACCTCCAGATGATAACGCTGCTATCTGTTAATCCAAACGGTCTCAGCGTGGCGTTGCAGCAAAGCATATTACACACGTTATTAAAACAGTTTCATCTGTTACACACACACTTTTTCTTTCTTTTTCTTTCTTTCTTTCTTTTTTTTTTTACTGCTTTAGACGTGGACATGTGCAGCTTTGATTAGAACTTGTCCTTGAGCCGTGAAGTATAAATGTGCGGTTTTATTTGCAAATATTGGTAATAAAATGATGTTAGGCCTCATTGAAGTGACCTCTTATCCCCATCTGGTCACTGTGTACAGTGTTCCTTTGCCAGAATATTAGTTGGGGCCATGTTTGTTTTGATCATGATTTATTAAACAAATATACTGCATTTGTGCACACTAATGAATATAATATAAATTACTTTGTATACTATGGTAAGGGACAAGGGATCCCTCAACAAGACTAAACAGTAACACATTATCTTTACACACTGAGTATGGGATCCTGTTGCTCTTACTTTTTTGCCTAGTTGGTAATTAACTCTGTCCTACCTGGCCAGGTAATTGGAAAATAATTTATATGAATATTGTTCTTGCTTCACTTTGTCTTATGGCTTAGAAACGTTTACAATTTTAGTGATTTGCGTAAAGGTAATTAGGTTTTAAATGTATTATTTATTTAGTTAAAGTTGCCAGGATTTCGTGTGACATCTTAGGAAATGGTTGTTGTTTCTACCGAAAGGTCAAACCCCAAAGTCATTCAACTTTAATTAAATAAAAATGATATGAAAACAAACAAACAGCAAAAGAAACAGCAAATGCAAGTATTGGGACCAATTGACTGGATGACTTGATCACTGAGAACCTTCGCTGACATGTTAATCCATCTTGGTATTAGGACAGCGTCTTGTTAGAATTGTAGACACAGAAAACTCTTTTTTGGATTAATGGTCCATTCTGTATGTATTAATATACAGAATGGAGAATGTAATGAATGTCAAACACCTGAACTGCACACATATGACTATGTATTACTTTTTTAATGGAATGGTTTTAAGTTGCAGCGCAATTTACTAGTGACAACTTATATAAATATATTGGTTATTTTTAAAGTTGACAGTTTATCTTAAAATTATTAATAATTCACAACTGATTAAAACTGGGTTGAGCTCAGTTTGTATGAAAAGATATAAAAAACTAAACTACTCCTCGCGTGTGTAGTGCTGCTTTTTGTACAACTGATGATATTGAACAAATTATGACAGGCACTACTTATATATATTACATCTATATAGCTTACCCTTTTTATAACACATCACAAGTATCTGTGTTATATATGCATTTTTGTTTCATTTCCTCCAACAGAATTGAAGGACTCTAACATGTGAACCAGACATCATCTTTACCTTGAGTAGAAGTAAACCGAGTTTAATTTGATAATGTCGAGCCGTCGGAAATCGACCACACCTTGTATGGTGCTACCCTCTGATGTGGTGGAGCAGGAAGAGGTGGATGAAAAAAGAGAACGGACAAAGGAGGGAGAGGTGGTGGAGGAGGAGGAGAGGAAGGTGAAGGAGGGAACAGAGGAGGGGCTGACTGCAGTGGAGCTTGGTCAAGCTGTGGTGGTTGTCCCCACACCACCAGATATAGGTCTTGTAAAATTCTTTTTGATATATTTTCTTGCATGTAGATGACAACATCATTTTATAAGCCTGAATGTATACCGGCTTCTAAGTGAAGTCACTTTAATTCTGAATTAACAGGAATTAAATATTACCCCTAATAAATTCTGTATTGTTACAGATGAGCCCAGTGTTTCTACTGTAGAGGACAGTGAAGTACTTGGTCCTTCACTAAAGCCCAGCTCTGCACTCCCTTCTGAGGATCAGAGCAGCGACCAGCCAGTCCAGGTACAACAGTGTGAGACATCTGATGAAATAGGTGCAGACCCTGCCTCTGTCGCCATCTCTCTCAGCAAGACCCCCATTATGAGAATGAAGACCAAATCTGAACCCAAGAGGATGGCCGTGTCCCTGAAATCGGCGGACGAGACGGTGGAGAGTTTCGGAGGAGGCGGTGAGGGAGAGCTGGGAGGAGAACAGGAACCCATTGAAGCTCCTCTGGGGCCAATGACCCCTGTGGAGATGCTTCTGCATGACTCCATGAAGCTTGGAGGAGGAGGCCTGCTGGTCAGCCCGACCTCAGAGCAGCAGAGGAAATCATCCATTTTAAACCCCACGGTTTTGCCTGCTGGACTGGCACAGGTATAGAAGCTTGACTACATAAAGGTTTAGTCAGCTCATTTGAACGCTGCATACGCAAGAATGATTAATTACACTATCTGTGCAAAGTAATTCAGCAACAGCCGGGGCCTTTAAAAGCTGCTCATAAGTTTTAATGATAGGTGCAGACAATTGATGTCAAGCACAGAGCATCAGCTGTTATCCACCCTCCTGTTGAATAGAGTTCAAAAGGACAGCTTTTTGACAAACAGGACTTGAGCAGTGTCTCACTTTTTCCACTATGTCGCAGTAAAACTCCTGATCTATATCATCTCCATGTTCTTCCCTTATTCCAGGTACTTTCTGCCTTCCAAGCCCAGCAGAGTGCAGCAGCAGCAGCAGCAGCAGCTCAACAACAGCTGCTGATACCACTCAGCAGCATCCCTTCCTACAGTGCAGCTATGGATACCAATCCACTGCTCGGCAGCACGTACAAGAAGTTTCCGTACCCTTCTATGGCTGAGATCAGCAGCCTGGCAGCACAGACACAGTTCACAGAGGAGCAGATAAAGGTACGTGAAAGAGAACTGTTAATTTGGGCAAAGAACATCTGTTGACAGACGATGTGTTTTCACCACTGTCTGTTACAAGAGCCGAAACCTCATAAAGCTTCAAGTAGAACCTTCTTCTTGGGTATATGTTACTAAGTAAAAAGCCATCTCAACCTTCATTCAAAATTTAATTCGGATATACATTCAATGTAACCGTTTTGGGTATTTTTAAGTGGTGTTGTAATATACTTGTACTTTACAACCAGGTGTGGTTCTCGGCTCAGCGGCTGAAGCATGGGGTCAGCTGGACTCCAGAAGAAGTGGAGGAGGCCAGGCGGAAACAGTTTAATGGAACAGTGCACACAGTGCCTCAGACCATTACTGTCATACCTGCTCACCAACTCTCAGCTGCTGCCAATGGTCTACAGTCCATTCTTCAGACTTGCCAGATAGTGGGCCAGCCTGGCCTGGTGTTCACACAGGTAGCGATGGACAGTAAAAAGCAATGCTTCGACCTGCCTCACCTTGAACTCAGGCACTTTAGACCTGTCATGATTTTGACGTACTTTAATTTGCATTATAACAACTTCTATTGCCTGTTTTGGTTTGATTAGACTTGGAGTAGCTGGTCTTATTTGGTATGACTTAAATAAACAGTGGTTTGAGTTTAACTGACATTCATTTAATTATTTTAAAATAGGTCAAGTTATTTTATTATATTTAACAAGTTTAGAGTTTTCCCAAATTGCTAACAAAAATTTACTACAAGCAGTTGCCATGTCTCACAAATTTTTGCAGTTTTTTTTTCAAAACAATTGTAGTATGACTGTGTAGACATGATAGATTGTAAAAAGATAGGCTGTATATTTCTCTATATGCTGTATTTACCTAATAACAAATGATCTGTGTGGGTTTTGATTTCTGTCCAAACCCACATTAACAAATGTGAAAAAGCAGACGTAATGTTGGCAAAAAGCACAGGTGAACAAGCCTTTTCAGTACAGTAAGCCGGTACAAATATTGACTACAATGTCTTTAAACCACAGATACTTCTGTTTCTGACTCTGTCTTTTTCCCTCACATTCTTTGGGGCATTATTTGACTGATTGTGTAGGTCGGCCCTGGGGGGAACCTTCCAGTGACCAGTCCCATTACCCTGACAGTTGCAGGGCTGCCCAGTCAATCTCATAGCTCCAGCAGAGTTTCCTGCCAGCCATCTAACAGTGAGCTGAAACGTGCTACCACTGTTCAACCTCCCTCTCTCTCTCCTCAGGTGCAGGCAGAATTTAAAGCTAGTTTTCAGACAAATGCTTGTTTCACATTTGTGCTCTTGCATCTGTCAATGGGAAGTCAACACTTGTTTAATATATAACTATCTTCTTTCTCTAAGGAGAACTCTGCCCTTAGCGTGGACACATTCAGTATGCGGCCTAAGAAGTCCAAAGAGCAGCTGGCAGAGCTGAAAGCCAGCTACCTAAAAAACCACTTTGTCACTGATGCTGAAATTGCCCGTCTGATGAAAATCACCAACCTCACAAAAGGTGAAATCAAGAAATGGTTCAGTGACACTCGGTATAACCAACGCAACTCCAAGAATAGCCATGTCATTGTTTTCCATGATGGAGGGGGTAGAGGAGGGGGCAGCTGTAGTAGCAGTGCTAATACCACCATTGTTATTGACTCAAACGATGAGACCCCCACATCTCCTCATCCCCCACGCACTCCTCCTGTTAAAGAAAAGGAAGCGCGGCCCAAAACGTGGAACCCTTTCCCAGACTTTACCCTGCAGAAATTTAAGGAGAAGACACCAGAGCAGCTGGTGGTGTTGGAGGAAAGTTTTGGAAAGAGTACCACCCCAACAGACGAAGAGCTGAGCCGTCTGAGGACAGAGACTAAACTGACGAGGAGGGAGATTGATGCGTGGTTCACTGAGAGAAGAAAAATGCCATCTGTCAGTACCTCCTCACCAGATTCTTCAGAAGGAGGGAAGATGGAGATAGATGGCTCAGAAGCAGGGGAAGGAGGAGCAACAGGAGGTGCAAACTCTTATTCTTCTTCTGCCTCCACGTCTCGTAGAGGCAGCCAGACTCCTCCAGGAGGTCGCAGTAAACAGCTGCCTACAACCAGCAGCAACAGCAAAGACATCAAAGATAAAAGTAAAAAGTCTCCAGAGCAGCTCCATATTCTGAAAAGTGCCTTTGTGCGGACCCAGTGGCCCACACCAGAGGAGTACGACCAGCTCTCTGAAGAGAGTGGCCTTCCTCGGTCCTACATTGTTAGCTGGTTCGGGGATTCTCGCTATTCCTGGAAAAATGGAAACCTAAAATGGTTCTTTCAATACCAAAGTGGCAACGTCGAAGGAGCGAATGTCGGAGGAGGCACTAAAATGGGAAACATTAGTGGCAGAAAAAGACGTAGCCGGAATCGTGGTTGGGGTCGCTCCAGAACCAGGAAGCAGCCAAGACGGTCTGCCTCCTGCAGCACAGATGTTGACAGATCAACGCCTTCAAAGAAATTTAAAAGTGGGAGGGAGATCTTGAAGGAGTACTACCTCAAGCACCGCTTCCTCAATGAGCAAGACCTGGACGAGCTTGTCAGCAAGACCAACATGAGCTATGAACAGGTAATAAAAATATCTGTCTTCTGGAAGTGAGAGAACATGTTCAGTTGGTATTATCTTGCATTGTTGTTTCAGCTTCTGCCCCATGTCCCATCTTCTTGGTATTTTTTGGCTAATACATATTTGGTTTTAAGCAAATTCAGCTGCATGACAACTGTTAGATTTCACATCATCTTAAACCTTGTTGAGTAATAGGGATGTCTCAATACCAATACCAGCCACGCATATTGGTTCCAGTACTGCCCTTAGTACTGGGACTCAGAACATTTTCTTTGATACCATGTTAACATCATGTTGGATGAGCAGGTAAGCAAATATGAAGCTGTTTTAAAAACAAATTTTAACAAAAGTGAATCTCACTGCAAGCTCTGATCTGCTAGTCTTAAGGTCCACATGGAAAAAGTCATTCTCGTACATAATTTTTTAATCATCTTTTACACTACAGCTTTAATTGGTAAATGGCGCTTTACAGTGTTGCTTGTCATTCACCCACTCAGACAACGATGGCGGTGGCTGCTCACCTTGTAACTTGGGGTTGAGAGTCTTGCCTGTAGCCGGACCAGGGATTGGTTTTCTTTGTTTCACAAAGTCATGTCTGCGACCCTCTATCCAGGACCTCACCCCAAAGCGGTGCTTTTTTCATTTTTTTCTTTTTGTTCTTCTTTGCAAAAGTTGCTCTGTAAATGTAACACTGTTTATTTTATTGGGGTTTTTTACCCCAGCATGTCCAGTTGTCAAGAATTTGCTCCTTCGTGCTCTGTGTGGACAGGTTCTAAAATGTAAGTACTTGTAGTCAGTCAGAGAAACTGTTATATCAGAACATTGAATAATGTGATTTGGTATTTGTGTGTAGTTACAATACAATGGTAAGTCCAAAGGATGAAGCTAATAGCAAAATACACCTGCAGTCACTCATCACTCGTCACTAAATTGATATCTGGGAAGAGCATACTGAATACTGAAAAGCAAAACTTTACCCACCACAATAGACTTAAAAAGGGGTTTAAAGTACCTAGGGTTAAAGTAGGGTTTATTTTTGTGTCGTACAATGTAGCGTTAATGTTACTGTGTGTCAAGGTCTGTGGAATTCCAGTAATTCTGGTGAAGAATATACAGTTTTTTCCTTTAAAGGTGCTATGTCTTTTATTTATGTAAATAACATTTCTAGCGGCAGCTTTACTGTTAGAAAATTGCGGTTCGCACCCCGTTGGACTGTGGATTTTCTGTGTGGACTTTGCATGCTTTCCACGTGCTGGATTAGGTTTTCTCCGAGTACTCCTTTTTCTCCCATGCATGTTACTGTGGATCTGCCCGTAAAACGGTTTGTCTCTCTGTTTTTAAGACTACATATAGCATATCTAGTTTCATTAAAAGATAAAACAAATTTAATTCAAGAAAACCAAAATCAAATAAATAAATAAAATAGCAATTCAATTTTTTTATTTTCCCAACTGACAGCTGGGATCTGCCTAAAGCCTGATAGACCATTAAAAGTAAAACAAAAATTCAAGAAAACCAAAATCTGAAGACAGCTAAACACAACATCTGGTGATGTTAATAGGTTCCAGAATTTAGGCAGTGATTGCCAGGGATTAGCAATGAAGCATCAAAAGTAACAATTTAACTGTTGTTAGTTTAATGTTAGTTTGTCCAAATATTCTTGAGCCTCTAAGTCTGGGGGATGCAGATTATAAATTCTTAAAATTTCTATAAGGTTCATCCACCCTTAAATTAAAGGTGAGAGTTTAAGCGCATCTTGATTTTTCATTTTAAATCAACTGTGGTGGCATACAGAGTGAATTTAGGAAATCATATTATAACATGTTTCTCTGTCACTAAAAAGGTAAGAGAGTGGTTTGCCGAGGTCCAGCGCCGCTTGGAAATGGGATCCGATCCCTTCCAGGAGCCTGCTGCAGGTAGTACAGATGTAGATGGAGGAGAGGGTGAAGGAGGGAAGGCGAAGGGAAAGGTGTCTACGGCCACCGAGGACCAGAGCGGGGAACGGATTGGTAATGAAGATGATGATGAGGAAGATGATGATGAGGATGATGGCGAAGACACAGATGACAGTGAGGTTTGGGAACCATCACGTAGCGTCAGAAAATCCTTGTCTGTTTCTGAAGACTAGTGATTGTGGAATGCACAAAAACAAACGTTACAGAGGAAATACTGAGATGATTGTAGCTGGAAGACCGTTATCTAAACGGAGTGTTTTTTGACGCTGATTTGCATGTGTTCACATTCGCAACATAATTATTTTTTTTTTTTTTTTAACTATTTCTGAATCTCAACTACATGCACAACAGATGGACTATAACTTTAGCTCATTCTCTCAATTCTTTTTGTAAGTAATGTGTAAAAGTTTCGACAACAGTCATGTTAAAGAAGGGGTTTTTAGCAGATCCTCTAAATTTTTGGTGTCACACAAAACTTTGATAATGATTTTTAAAAAGCAATCAAACTGTTCTTTTTGAAAAACAATAATATCAAATGTGAGTTTCCAGGTGAGGTGAGATGAAAACTGTTAAAGTAGATCCCCAAAACACTGTATTCCCATACAGCCTTTTTAATGAATACTGACTGTTGTAAATACAACATTTTAGAAGAAGTTCACAGTTTTAATGTCCACCAAGCTCTTTGATTAATTTGCACTCCTTGCTTGCATAAAGGTACAATGTGTAACTTTATTTTAATATTTCTTTACTAGAGATATGCTACAAAACTGTAATGTGGAGAGGTGCTGTTGACGGCTCTCATGAGGTCACACTGCCTGGAGCACAGAGGTATTCACTTCTAAAGTCTTTTGAAAGACGCTTACCCTTCTAACCAATCAGAGAATTTCAATTATTTCTGTTTGTTATGTTTGTAGAGCATGATCATGTATTCTAATTTAATAATGATGAATACCTTAAGGGTTAGGCAAAGTGTGGTTGAGTGTAGCAGAGCAGCAAGAGGAACGGTCGGACAGGCATGCGAGCGCCAGCTTAAGTTGCAAATTGTAGCTTTAAATGAAGCCAGTATGGGAGATTAATCTACATATTTATGCTGTGGTCGATGAGCAAGTATTCGTTAGGCTGTCGTAAGCACAGGCCTAACTTTAAACTTCGTCCTTCAATGCCACAGTATGAATATTTCACCACTGAAACAGAAAAAAAAAGACTAATCTGTAATGTTTACAGAGGTGCTTAAAAATGTATGACAACTAGGTGTCACCGTTGATTAATGTCCCCAGTGAAACCTGTGTACGTCTGTTAGTGGAACTGGTTAATTTTCCATGTTACAGTGTTGGAGCATCTTTCGTCTGGCACTTGTGAAGATCACAGCATAGACTGGATTGTTGAAGCTGTGATGGATCGACTTTGAAAGTCGGATCCAACATGGCAGGAGAAAACCTACCTTAATGCTGAATGGATGACATGATGCTGTTAAATACCACAAGATGTCGACTCAAGTCTTCCCTTTATAGTCCCTCATTGTTCATTTATAGTATTATAGATTTTATAATAATACCTACAGATCTGATGGAAAAACGCCACAGTATGTGTTTAATATATATTGCTAATCGTGTTGTGACTTAAATTTTCAGCTTTTGATAAAATTCATCCTTTGCTATTATAAACTTTGTAAAGGGGGTTATGTTGTTGTGGGCAGTATGAGGCTTCTGTGCCAAAGTTGAATGTGTTGTCTCCTGAGCAGTGAGCTACAGTTTGAGACAGAGTGACCCTAATAAGGGCCACTGTGAGACAGACACCTGGGTCCTTTCAAATGATAACAAGTGTTCTGCTGTAACGTTACCCACTTTTGTTCTGTCTCTGATAAGACTGCAATCACCTTGCCTTTAGGTTTGGGATCATCTGATCATGTCAAAATGAGGCCTGTGAATCATTTTGGGTCCTGACCTGTACTTTAAGAAACACTGTTAAATAGTATTTCAAACAATAATTTGACTCCAGCACTGATGAAGCACCTAAACGAAACCTTTTCAAAATTGCACTTTGTCCTTTTAGGTTGATAGTGGATTAAATCCTGATTAGGCACCTTAATCTCTTATTATACCATGAAATGGCTCTGAGAGACCAAATCAGTTTTGTATGACTTTTAACTTACCAGTATTTTGCTTTTTTAAATCCTCATTGCATTTTCAAAAGGAGGAATATTACCAGTTCATCCACTTTTTCTAATATTGTGTGTTATTTCATATTTGGATATTTTTATTGCTCCAAAAACTAGCAGAACAATCACCCACTGCTTTCTATCACCAAATTGCACAACTTGAGCCCCATTTCTACAAATTTTTCCTTTTGAAATTGCATATTTTATATTTGTTGTTATGTTTTGAATTGTGGCTTTAAATTATGCCCCTGTTGGCCTCTTTTACCCCTCTCCCCCAGTCCACTTTTAGGAAATGAATGCCTAGATTTCTTAAATGTGTACTTCCCAAAACATGTTTCTGTAAACGTTCGCAGTGTCCTGCGGGTTCCCTGTCCCATTACATTGTCTAGAACAAAGGCAGACAAGACAGACAGGGCTATAGAGATATCTTCAAAAGACTGAATCTGTTCAGAAAATTAAGACACTTGTTCTCTTGTTGGGGGAATTGTTGTGATGCCTAAAGAAACACACGCCACGCTCTCTGTGGTGGGAAGTCTACCAAATAATGCTACTCTTTCTAAATGTTTTCTTCACGCTTTACTGCATAAAACAACAGGACAATAGACTGAAAATTGTCTCGACTACAGTTCTTCACTGATAAAGGAGAGACTTTTGAAGCTTTGCAAATAAACCTATGTGCCTAAATGGGTATACATAGGTATACTTGTTTGAACAGAATTTCACCAACTCTTGACCGAATATGATGAGAGAATATGTGACTGCATCGGAAATCGGAAGTAGTTGGGTGATTCTTGAGGCAAGTTTGTTCAAACTAAGGTGTGATGCATGCCCGAGCTCCGCTTTCTGTTAACACTAAAAGATGCCTAGATAATATGAAGTTGACACTGGAAACTTCTGTTGTAAGTCCTTAAAACACATACTTTGATGTACTGAATTTCATTGGGTTTTGTCAACAAGCATTTATCATGCTACATGTCGTCACCTTTAGCTACACAAAAAGAATTTTAATGAGCATCTCTGAAACCGATGCTGGTTGTCAGTTGGTAGCCACATGGTAGCAAAGCTAACCAGTTTAGCCTAAAAGCATTTTGTTGTAGCGTGACAAGTGCCTGGCTATGACAAATGTCAATAAATTCAAAATGTTAAGGTATACCTTTTTGTTGAATAATGCATGCAATAACCACGACAAACAAATGCTCATTTTGTACATAAAATATTTTGGGTTGGCATACTTGGCAAAGCGGGAGCCTAATGTGGTCTGAACTCTTTGTGTAGCTGTGTAACTTGTGTTACTTTTCATAAACTAGTCAACTGCAACATAGTTTAAAATATGATTTCAAACTTTTCTTAATCAACAAGTCTAGAATCGTTTGTTTAATCTCTGCCTCTTTTAGCTTGGGCAGACTTGTCTTCAGTGGGAACCTGCCACAACTGTCGTTATGTGTGTGTGTGTGTCCATTTGTTACCAATTGATTCCAGTTGATTTAACATGATCATTTACTACATGTGCAACACAAAGCCTGACCACAGTTTGGGCTTCATCCTGCTCCCACGTATCCAGCCCACAGTCTTTTACAATGTGCTGTTTCAGTCTGTTGTGAATGGTTTTGTATGTTTCTATCTATGAAAAGGGTATGACTACAACTCTGTCCAGACATCAGTGGATTGTTGTAACAATACAGACTTATACAATATGTACAATAGAGTAGTGTTTTTTGAAATAGAATCTGTTTTCAGCCAGTGTTGTGTGAGTGGCTTTTTGACTCCTTGGTTGCAACGATGTAGAATGAGAACTCAGTAGAAAAGACCGGCTTCTAATGGAAGGAATTGTAAACGACTTGCTAATATGTAAAAAAAAAGAAAATATCTGCACTTAAGCCGTTTTATTAAAAAAACTTAAAAGCAGCATTGCTTAAGGGCGTAATCCACTAGTTTACCAAGGTCAGTTTACTTTTCGTGAGAACCAGTTGCCAGTCGTGTTACCCTTTCACCATAGGTCCAGATTTGTTTTGGACCTTTTTAATAGTGAACCTCGATTATAAATTGGAGGAGTCTAGTAAAAAACAAAAGTAATTAGCATTCTTGGGAAATGTAGGCACCACCATGTTAACCCGTACTAGATACTAAACGTCAGGATTTTGACCATTTTACGTTTATGTTTAACCCTAATTTAATAGAAACATTGCCCTATAATAATTATCAGTCCATTTTGTGGGAGGCTGTCAGTTCAGTGATTTGAATCAGGCGAATGCTGTGTTTTGGTAGAAATATAGCCAGCGTGGTGCCACTGCTGTATACGTACATTTTCTGAAGGATTGTTGCCGTGTCTCTTCTCAGAGTTGTGATTTTATATTCAACAGTCATTATGTATCCACATTAACCTTGTGCAGTAGAGCTAAGAACTAAGATTGTGGCCACAGTAGATTATCTGCTGTACTGTAATGCTCATATGTCATTTCTGTACCCTTTGCTAAACTTATGCTATAGTCCTCACTTGATTTCTGTATTAAAAAAAGGTAATTGGTAGAATGTATGTTTCCTAAATGTTTCACTATACAGCTGCCAGCTTTTTGGTAAAAAGAAAAGAAACTTTGAATACACCATGTCAAAATTGGTTTCCTGTTTGTATGAATGACAATGTGTGTGTTGTATGTTATTTTAAACTTCTTTACAGCAACATTTTCACCCTCTTGTTTTTCTGCGTTTAATTGTGTTTGCTGTCAGTTTTTAGCCCGAGTTACTTCTCATAAGCGTGCTATATTTTGTTTCAGAACAACTCATATTTCCACACCTGTTTTATTGAATGACAACATTAATCTCTCAGCTTTTGCATAAAGTTAGAGTTGGTTTTGTGGACACAGATGCTGCAAGAAGACACATATATAAAACTGTACGTTCAACCTCAATAAAAGGGTTTTTATTTGAAGACCTTTGCTACGCAGTGTGCCATTTAAAAACAATGCCACCATTGAATGAGTTAAATATCTATAAGTAAAATATATAAAAGTATAAAATAAGCTGAATCATTCAGTCTATCAAAGATTCATCACAAACTGTCCCGTATTTGTCTGGGAAAGAAGCATCCTTGACGTTAGACTTTTTACAAGAGATGCAGGTGAATCATCATTCCCGATGAAAACTGGTTTTATTCTGTGTCTACAGAACTACCATTTCATGCCATTCGTTGTTAGCTGGTAACTTGTTTGTGCGGTGTTAATTTAAAATCCCAGTTGTTCCCTCAGCTCTTGCTTCATTTTTAGCTTGACTTTGAGAACATTTATATTTTATACTTGTTTTAGGACAAATCCAATAAATTTAAATTGAAAGATGTTCACTCATGATCAGCATTTGGCCTTTTTTGTTTTGAATGGAGAAAAAAATGCGTCCTAACAGTTTAACAGAGTTCAACAGTTTCTAAATGAAAACATCAGTAATGGAGAGTCAGTTATGCAAAACACAGTAAGTGTTTTTTTGTTTGTTTCTTTTTTCCACAGTGTGTTCAAAAGTTCTTTAAAATGGTGACAGTGAAACCGAAACATAAACGTCAGTCAAAAAAAATTCTGCAAACATATAACAGAACTTATATACAGGAGCAGGCAGGATACGTTTTTATATGAAAATAAAAATGTAAAAACCTCTTCTGTTAAAGCAAATGTCCAGATAAAATTGTATATTTATTGCAAAATATTTGCATGTAAAAAAAACTCAGTATGTTGGTAGATGCAAATATTAGTCTGGTGTTGCTTTGACTACCTAAATGACACCTGGACCAGCTGTGAGGGAAGTGAGATAAGTAGAAAGACACCAGCTGGGACAAGGTGTCTTATAACAAACTGTGGAGAGAGACAGAAGGGCCGACAAGGTGAGCGAGGTTAGCGTAACCTGATTGTTCCTGTATTTAATATCACGTGCATAAAGGAAATATTTGTCGAAACGTTTGTGATCAGAACGTCTTGGTTTGTGTTGATTTGTGTTGGAAGGGAAGAAGAAAGAGGAAAGATGCTGCGGATTCTGATGTTCATCTCTCTGATGGGTAAGTGTCCAACTTTATCCACATGCATGTCGCTGATCTTTGAAGTGACTGATGAAGGGAAGAAGATTTACATCAGATCAAGGCAAATGGGACTCATAAAATAATATTAAAATACTTCAATATATTTTACTATAAATATATTAAATATAGTATAATAGTATATTCATAATAGTATATACAGATCTAGCACCTGTTGTTATATGAGGGTCAATATTTAGCACCAGACCTTTTTCTTTTTATCTACAGGTTTTAGCAACACACAAAACCTAATAAAAGGAGGGAACACAAATCAGACTTCAAGCTACAGAGATGATAAAAATATCATTTACTCTGCGGACAGGGCGATTGATGGGAGTTTGGAGAACTGTGCTCACAGCATGGAAAATAACAACTCTTGGTGGAACATTGACCTGCTGGGTCTATATGAAATTTCTAATATCACTATCTACAACAAAGATGGCGACAGTATTAATCTGACTGATGCTCAGATTCTCATTGGGAACTTATCTGAGACAAATGGCAAGGTCAACAGCATGTAAGACCCTTATGTTATTTTTACCTCTTTTTTTTTATTTTACACCCTTAGCATGTTCAGTATATTTCTATGAAGTGACTTTTATAAATGATGACTGATAGTAAACGGACAAATAGACAATGCTAAAGCAAAATGAGGAAAATTAAAAAAAAAGGTTAAACTATTATTAAACTTACTAAAAGTAAGTAAAATATTATTTTAACAATCTGAGTGCAGCATTTAGGGAAACAGCTGTACGTAATGAAGAAACTGATGCAGAAAACTTAATGCACAATAAAAAATAGTCCTGTATTTATTATATTGAATAAACTATGACGCACATTATGTTGTTGAGGGACAGCTGAGTGTGTCAGAGATCATAATAAAGAGGATTCTATGAAAAAGGTTGATATTTTACCTTATTGTATTTTCCAATGAGTCTGCAGAGCAGTGAGTTGACACAGTCACCATAGATAGTTAATTTTAGCATTATAATTAAACTGACAGTGACAGTTGATGTTTTTATGCTGATTTTATCTTTACATGCTTCCTTCACTGCCAAGGGTAAGATTGTTTTTGTGTTTATAAAAACTGAATGTTGAATGAATCTTATGTTCAGATTCAGTCAAATAGTTAATCCAACTCTCTTTCATTCCCCCAGATGTGCAAACATCACAAACTCTACAAGAAATACAAACACGACATTTAACTGCTCTAATGGACCAATGGTGGGACGCTACGTTACCGTGTATTTGGAAAGAAGTGGGTTTCTAATTCTGTGTGAGGTGTGGATCTATGGTACAAAAGGTGCATTATCTGCTGTGGTTGTTGTTACTCTTGTTTAGGAGAAAAAGTGTCATCTACAGCTGTGTGTTAAAGTGCACATAATATACAATTTTATAAGCTAAAGATACAAACAATTTAATTGCACTACAATTTCTCAGTAGATTGCAGATTTTCTATTTGTTATACTCACTTGAATCTAAACAAACACAACTCAGTTTTTTTTTCTTAAAATGAACATTCACAAAGGAAATAAAAAGTAAAAGTAACAGAAGAATTTAATGTGTATATGTTCAATAGATGTTTTTTCACATTTGTTTTTTCACATTTGTTTTTCAGTTTCACCATTTATCCTGATCAATGAGAACAAGACATGGGAAGATGCCCTGAACTACTGCAGAGATCACAACATGGACCTGGCTTCTATCACTGATAATGACACACAGACTTGGGTTGAGCTGGAGGCCATGAAGGCCGACTCTCAGTTTGTGTGGCTGGGCCTTCGCTACACCTGCACCCTGGAGTTCTGGTTCTGGGTCGATGATCATCCATTAGGACACAAGAACTGGGCTCAAGACGAACCCAAAGGAGGGTGTGACATGAGTGCTGCCATAAACACAACGGACCACCGCTGGTCCAGTAAGTCTGACAACGAGAAGTTTAACTTCATCTGTGCAACATGAGAGACATCAGTGTTTTGTTTCTCCCGTGTTTTATGTTATTATTATTTTATTATTACGGGATTTTTCTCATTTTTCTATAAATACATTTTATGTGGCCTAACTTCTTTGGAAATCTTTGCTGATATAAAAGGTCAAGTGTTTGTGGCCTTTGTAATAATAATTATACTTCTAAAAAAATTCAATTTCACACAGTTTTTTTTAATTTGACTCTATAATAGGCTGAATAGAATGAAAACTGTAATTTTTTTCAAGCCTTTATTCTCTATGTATTTATCCACTAGGTGTGTGTGTGTGCTGCACTGACATGATCCTGGCTCCTCCTTTTGTTTCTTTGTTTTACCAGATTTTCTTTCTTTATTTTGTTTTTAGTCTTTTTGGATTATTTAATCATGTTGTCCCTCACTCACTCACACACTCCCTCCTGCCTCGACACTGAGCCTACGTGTTTAGTTTTTGAGAGGCTTTTGTTCCGGAGAATCTAGCGATGGTCAAATGAAGTTTTCTGAAGCATTGAGGTTTGTCTTGAAAAAGGTTTCGTTACTGAGACATTTTCAACACAGTCCTCCATGGTGGCATCTGGTGGCCAAAAGTATGAAGAGCAGCTTGAATCTATAACTGCTTGATTATGGTCTGATATCGGGCTGTCGTTGTGATTCTTTAAACACGTATTTTTGGGGATAAGAAAGAAATGTTATTGTTTTTTTGATTAATAAATCAACTTTTATTGTTTGAACATGTGTCACAGTGTGGTCTTATTTTGCTTGATGTATCGATGAAAATATTATATACACTCACTGACACAGTGAATATGAGTGTGTGCTCAGCTGCAGCTGGGAGGAGACGACTGGACTGGGGTGTGTGAAGTGGGGGTCATGTGAATGGGCTGCGGACTGGGCAGAATCAAATCTGCTAAATAACAGATTTAATTCATTTGCCCAGGCCTGGTCACCCGTGACCTGGCGACCCTCCCCAGCCTCACCAGACCCGAGATGTGTTTCAGTCCTCTCCACACATCACGGACGTTGTTCTGCTCCAGACGATGCTCCAGCTTTTCCCTGTAGCTGTCCTTGCACCCCAATCTTAGAATAGCTTGGGGGTATGTGTGTGCTGTGAGGTTCCTGCCTACACATGCTCATGTAATAACCAAGTGGACAGGTATAATATCATAATGTAATTTATATTTATAATGTATTTCTTATGTATTTTCTTTGACCTGGAGGTGGAAGTGCTTATGAACTGGTTAAATAAACATGTAACCCACCAAATTAAAGTTACAATGCAAATGCAAAAAAATTTAATTAAATAAAATCGATTTGCAAATGTACAGTGTGTAAGAAAGAACTACAGAATATATACAATATTAGTTCAAGTAGGTTAGACTGTGGAGTTACAGAGTCTAACCGCGGTGGGAATGAAAGACCTGCGGTAGAACTCTGTCCTACACTGAGGGCGGATCAGTCGGCCAGTGTCTGGTGCAGTGGGTGAGAGGTGTTGTCCATGATGGACGTCAGCTCGGCCAACATCCTCCTCTCACCCACCTCCTCCACAGAGTCCAGTGGGCAGCCCAGGACAGAGCTGGCTCTCCTGACCAGCTTGTTCAGTCTGTTCCTGTCCCGGTCGGTGCTGCCTGAACCCCAGCGGACCACAGCATAGTGCAGAGCTGAGGCCACCACAGAGTCATAGAATGTCCTTAACATGTAGGTCAAAGGTCAAAGATCAAAACTCGAGGCTTGTGATCTTTAGGAGATCTTTAGAAGAGTAACTGGTGCAGATAAATGTTGAAAAAAGAGGAAGTTAACATTATCATTATCTTCATTTCTCCATGAATAAACATTTAATGATGTGAACAAGCAGTTTGTCTCAGTATTGCTTAGAGTTAAAGATATTATAGTGTTCATAAACTGTTGGTAGCACATGTTCCCAAACTACATCCTAAGTGCTAAAAAATGTATGACAGCTAGGTGTCACCGTTGATTAATGTCCCCAGTGAAACCTGTGTACGTCTGTTAGTGGAACTGGTTAATTTTCCATGTTACAGTGTTGGAGCATCTTTCGTCTGGCACTTGTGAAGATCACAGCATAGACTGGATTGTTGAAGCTGTGATGGACCGACTTTGAAAGTCGGATCCAACATGGCAGGAGAAAACCTACCTTAATGCTGAATGGATGACATGATGCTGTTAAATACCACAAGATGTCGACTCAAGTCTTCCCTTTATAGTCCCTCATTGTTCATTTGCTATTATATCAATGCTATTTCTTTTTGTTCACTTTTTTACACTCAATGATAGAATCTATTTGTCATAACAGAGCTTGGATTTGAACATCAGTCTGTTGTATGTATTTTATTCTGCCAGTCTTCACTGTCCTTGTTAATTATCATGTTTAAAATCCTTGCTGTGTCTCTTACTGTGAACAGTAAGGTGGAGGTTTTACCCTGGATATATAGTAAGTGTACAATATACAATCATTCATGCTATAAATATAGGACAATAAGTGTGAAACTTCTCACTGTGGTTCATTCTTAGAACCTATGCTGTTTGATATGAAAGTTCATTTGTCAAATCTCAGGTTACAGCTGTTATTTTATCCATGTTATCTTTATGATCTCTAAAATTTGAATCTGCAGATTGATCGTGAAGGTTTGTTCACGATCAATCTAAAAAATTAAGTTGAAGGGAAAAAGAACAGGAAGGAAGTCGTTTATGTCTCTGATTGGTCCAACGTTCTCTACGTGCATCTCACTGCCCTTTGAAGTGATTAATAAAGGGGATATCATCAAAATCATCAATATTTAAGAAAAATCAACAAAAATGTGACTTATATATGAAATAGAATTGCTCACTGCATGTTACTGTAAATACAGTAGAGTAGCTCCTCACTTCTGCAAAATGTTTGATTATTATTTAAAAAGAGGAAGTGCTGATAAACTAAGGAAGAATATTCTGTGTTGTACCAAGACATCATAGCTGTCATCATAACTTTGACATGACTGAAAACATTTCAGGGAGATCAGGCAGCATCAATAATAAGCAATAACAATACAAAAATATTATTGTCTCTCCTGATTTTCTTTACACTACTGTCAGAATAATACATCTAATGGTCACCATATTATTTGACTCATGTTTGGCTTTGTGTACAGTTCACTGTGTGGTACACGTCACTGTGGGGGAACCAAATCATATTTAAGCAGGTGATGTGGTTAAAAGGCTGATCATGATCAGTCCTCATGAATATAGATTTGTTCTGTATGTACAGAGCTGCCATTTCTTGTCAGTAGTTGTTAGCTCGGAACTACCTGCTGTTAACGTCTTTCTCCAGTAATAATTTACTGCAGATCTCGCTTTATTTTGACCATGATTTTGAGTACATTTAATTTTATACTTGTTTTAGCCTAATCCCATAGATTTCAGTTAAAAGATGTGGACTTATGAGCAGAATTTTGCCTTTTTTGCATTGAGGTAATGCTGTATGATTGTGTACTGTGGATACAGATGTAAAAATACTGATTCTAAGAATACAGTCAACATTTGTGACCACAGAGCATGATCATTACAGCTACTTAGTTATGTGAAAAAGCGTGTTATGATGAAAAAAAAAGCAAAATGCTTATCAACTGTTACTGTTAATAATAATAGTAATAATGATAATAATGTGAAATATCAGTAATGGAGAGTCAATTATTCACAACCCTGTATAAAGATGTGTTTGTAATCCAGTTTCACAGTCTGTCAAAAGCTCTTTGTTGAAATGGCAACAGTGAAAATTCTACAAAAAACTCATATTCAAATACCGTTTTCAGCAAACCTACATAAAACATTACTTATATACGGGAGTAGGAGGATAAATTTGTCACTGGAAATAAAAATGTACAACATGGACAACAACCTCCTCTGTTAAAGCAAATGTCCAACAGGTTTAAAGATGCAAATATTAGTCTGCAGTTGACTTCTCAAATTACATATGGGACCAGCTGTGAGGGAAGTGAGATTAGTACAAATACACCAGTAGCTGGGACAAGGTGTCTTATAACAAACTGTGGAGAGACAGAAGGGCCGACAAAGTGAGCGAGGTTAGTGTAACATGATTGTAAATTTTTTCCTATCTTAGATGTAAAACCATATATTTGTAGAACATTTTGATCAGAACGTCTTGGTTTGTGTTGATTTGTGTTGGAAGGGAAGAAGAAAGAGGAAAGATGCTGCGGATTCTGATGTTCATCTCTCTGATGGGTAAGTCTCCAACTTTATCCACATGCATGTCGCTGATCTTTGAAGTGACTGATGAAGGGAAGGAAGTTTGAGGCAGATCAGCAAAAACAGGACTCAGATAAAATAATAAAAATTCTTAAAAATGTTTCACTAGAAAGATATCTGCAGTCTCCCACAGCTATTTTCATTATTTCCAAAGTGGATTTGATTTAGGTGTACATGAATATAGAAAAATGAATATTCTGTTTTGTTCCAAATGTAATAAATGCAAACAAAAATATGTTGTCCAATAAATTCATCTGTTGTTATATAAAGGCTAATGTTTGGTTTTAACTTCAGCTTTCTGCAAAGCACAAAACTTGATAAACGGAGGAAAAGCAACTCAGAGTTCAACCCACTCAGGTGGTGGTGAGCTTTACTCTGCGGACAGAGCGATTGATGGGGATTTGAAAAAATGTGCTGACACCGATAAAATGGAAAACTCCTGGTGGAACGTTGACCTGCTGGGTCTATATGAAATTTCCAATATCACTATCTACAATGTGAATCAAAGTAATATTGATCTAAGAGCTGGTCAGATTTTCATTGGGAACTCATCTAAGACAAAGGGCGAGGCCAACAGCAAGTAAGACCTTTATTTCATTTTTACAGATTATTTATTTATTTTTTTAATTAATTGAAATGACTTTTCTAAATCATGACTGATAGTAAACAGACAAAAAGACAATGCTAAAGCAAAATGAGGAAAATTTAATAAAAAGGTTTAATTGAATCAATTTAAAGGTAAGTAATATTTATTCATAGTAAGGAATGAAAAAACAGATGCAGAAAACTTAAGGCACAATAAGAAATAGTCCTAATACATAGTATATATTATATTGAATAAATTATGATGCACATTATTCTGTTGAGGGACAGTTGAGTGTGTGAGAGATCATAATAAAGAGGATGTTATGAAATCTTTTGATTAATATTTTACCTTATTGTATTTTCCAATGAGTCTGCAGAGCAGTGAGTGGACACAGTCATCATAGATAGTTCATTTTAGCATTATAATTAAACTGACAGTGACAGTTGATGTTTTTATGCTGATTTTATCTTTACATGCTGCAAAGGGTAAGATTGTTTTTGTGTATGTGTGTAAAAACTGAAAGTTGAATGAATCTTATGTTCAGATTCAGTGAAATAGTTAATCCAACTCTCTTTCATTCCCCCAGATGTGCAAACATCACAAACTCTACAAGAAATACAAACACGACATTTAACTGCTCTAATGGACCAATGGTGGGACGCTACGTTACCGTGTATTTGCAGAAAGGGTTTCTAATTCTGTGTGAGGTGTGGATCTATGGTACAAAAGGTGCATGATCTGCTGTGGTTGTTGCTCCTGTTTAGAAGAAAATGTAATTTCTTCAATCCATATCATGGCAATAAGAGCTGCTTGAAAGCCACAAATGTGGAAAAATGTGACTAAAGCGTCATCTACAGTTGTGTTTTAAAGTGCACATACCGTACAATTAAAAAAACAATTGAATTACACTACAGATTTTCACTTACACTTATTATACTTTTATACTCACTTGAATCTAAAAATGAAGTGTTGCAGTTTGGAACATTTGTAGGCTAATTGAGCTAAACACAACTCAGTTTTTTCTTACACACACAGAACATTGACGCAGCAGATTAATGAAAATGAAAAGGAACGGTAGACACAGGAACATTTGTGTATGTTACACAGTTTTTTCACATTTGTTTTTCAGTTACACCATTTATCCTGATCAATGAGAACAAGACATGGGAAGATGCCCTGAACTACTGCAGAGATCACAACATGGACCTGGCTTCTATCACTGATAAAGACACACAGACTTGGGTTGAGCTGGAGGCCATGAAGGCCGACTCTGAGTTTGTGTGGCTGGGCCTTCGCTACACCTGCACCCTGGAGTTCTGGTTCTGGGTCGATGATCATCCATTAGGACACAAGAACTGGGCTCAAGACGAACCCAAAGGAGGGTGTGACATGAGTGCTGCCATAAACACAAGGGACCGGCGCTGGTCCAGTAAGTCTGACAACGAGAAGTTTAACTTCATCTGTGCAACATGAGAGACATCAGTGTTTTGTTTCTCCCGTGTTTTATGTTATTATTATTTTATTATTACGGGATTTTTCTCATTTTTTTATAAATACATTTTATGTGGCTTAATTTCTTTGGAAATCTTTGCTGATATAAAAGGTCAAGTGTTTGTGGCCTTTAATGTGTGTGTATTCACTCTGTGTTTATAGTGATAATTATACTTATAAAAAAATTCAATTTCACACAGTTTTTTTCTATTTGACTCTATAATAGGCTGAATAGAATGAAAACTGTAATTTTTTTCAAGCCTTTATTCTCTATGTATTTATCCACTAGGTGTGTGTGTGCTGCACTGACATGATCCTGGCTCCTCCTTTTGTTTCTTTATTTTACCAGATTTTCTTTCTTTATTTTGTTTTTAGTCTTTTTGGATTATTTAATCATGTTGTCCCTCACTCACTCACACACTCCCTCCTGCCTCGACACTGAGCCTACGTGTTTAGTTTTTGAGAGGCTTTTGTTCCGGAGAATCTAGCGATGGTCAAATGAAGCTTCCTGAAGCATTGAGGTTTGTCTTGAAAAAGGTTTCGTTACTGAGACATTTTCAACACAGTCCTCCTTGATGGCATCTGGTGGCCAAAAGTATGAAGAGCAGCTTGAATCTATAACTGCTTGATTATGGTCTGATATCGGGCTGTCGTTGTGATTCTTTAAACACGTATTTTTGGGGATAAGAAAGAAATGTTATTGTTTTTTTGATTAATAAATCAACTTTTATTGTTTGAACATGTGTCACAGTGTGGTCTTATTTTGCTTGATGTATCAATGAAAATATTATATACACTCACTGACACAGTGAATATGAGTGTGTGCTCAGCTGCAGCTGGGAGGAGACGACTGGACTGGGGTGTGTGAAGTGGGGGTCATGTGAATGGGGGCTGCGGACTGGGCAGAATCAAATCTGCTAAATAACAGATTTAATTCATTTGCCCAGGCCTGGTCACCCGTGACCTGGCGACCCTCCCCAGCCTCACCAGACCCGAGATGTGTTTCAGTCCTCTCCACACATCACGGACGTTGTTCTGCTCCAGACGATGCTCCAGCTTTTCCCTGTAGCTGTCCTTGCACCACAATCTTAGAATAGCTTGGAGGTATGTGTGTGCTGTGAGGTTCCTGCCTACACACGCTCATGTAATAACCAAGTGGACAGGTATAATATCATAATGTAATTTATATTTATATTGTATTTCTTATGTATTTTCTTTGACCTGGAGGTGGAAGTGCTTATGAACTGGTTAAATAAACATGTAACCCACCAAATTAAAGTTACAATGCAAATGCAAAAAATTTAAATTAAATAAAATCGATTTGCAAATGTACAGTGTGTAAGAAAGAACTACAGAATATATACAATATTAGTTCAAGTAGGTTAGACTGTGGAGTTACAGAGTCTAACCGCGGTGGGATTGAAAGACCTGCGCTAGAACTATGTCCTACACTGAGGGCGGATCAGACGGCCACTGTCTGGTGCAGTGGGTGAAAGGTGATGGGCGTCAGCTCGGCCAACATCCTCCTCACACCCACCTCCTACACAGAGTCCAGTGGGCAGCCCAGGACAGAGCTGGCTCTCCTGACCAGCTTGTTCAGTCTGTTCCTGTCCCGGTCGGTGCTGCCTGAACCCCAGCGGACCACAGCATAGTGCAGAGCTGAGGCCACCACAGAGTCATAGAATGTCCTTAACATGTAGGTCAAAGGTCAAAGATCAAAACTCGAGGCTTGTGATCTTTAGGAGATCTTTAGAAGAGTAACTGGTGCAGATTAATGTTGCAAAAAAGAGGAAGTTGACATTATCATTATCTTCATTTCTGCATGAATAAACATTTAATGACGTGAACACGCAGTTTGTCTCAGTATTGCTTAGAGTAAAAGATATAATAGTGTCCATAAACTGTTGGTAGCACATGTTCCCAAACTACAGCCTAAGTGCTAAAAAATGTATGACAGCTAGGTGTCACCGTTGATTAATGTCCCCAGTGAAACCTGTGTACGTCTGTTAGTGGAACTGGTTAATTTTCCATGTTACAGTGTTGGAGCATCTGTCGTCTGGCACTTGTGAAGATCACAGCATAGACTGGATTGTTGAAGCTGTGATGGACCGACTTTGAAAGTCGGATCCAACATGGCAGGAGAAAACCTACCTTAATGCTGAATGGATGACATGATGCTGTTAAATACCACAAGATGTCGACTCAAGTCTTTATATTCCCTCATTGTTCATTAGTCCTCCCACACATCTATTGTAACATTTGTGTTTATACTGATCAACTTTATTTTATTTTGTGTTTTTTAAACCTTATTTTTAATCATTTTTTTGAAAATGTGTGTGTGATTTTTTTATGCTTTTATTGTTGCTTTAAATCATGGAAATTCTCAAAGTCAAAACATTAAATTTTTAGATGAATGCCAATTTTTTTTTTGTTCACTTCTTAAGTCAAGTTTCTAAAAATGCTTTCTAAATTCTGAAAGTCAAAACATTAAATTAAGCATTTTTGTATTTCATCCTTGTTTGAGGAAAAAACTCAATAAACTTTTATCCAAAGATAGAATGTGATAGAAACCAGCATAAACCACTGTAAATAGTGCTGAGTGTAAAATTCAGCAGTTTCATCTTAAAAAATCATGAGTCAGTCACAACTTTATTTACACTCAATGATAGAATCCATTTGTCATAACAGAGCTTTAGATTCTGATCACATAGCTCCTCATTTTAATGAATGAAGAACTAAACCAGCAGTGATATGGTGTCAGTTGTCCTGAATGTTTGCAGTTTGTTTTTAATAATCCATCTACAAACCTACAAATAATTGTACTTTATCTAGGAGCAGGCACTGGGAATAAAATACATAATTTATAACACACAAACTCCCCTGTTAAAGTCCACTGCCCTCTCTCAAAGTAACAATAACCAAATGCAGAAACTTTTTCTAAGATCAAAATGAATTGTTTGGAGGAAACAGCTATAAAAAAGCCTGGCAAAGCAAACAAGGTGTTTACAGCCAAATATTACATTTGATATACTTTACTGTATCTTAAAGCTATGAGTTATTGTTCCAAAACATTTGGAAAAGATAAAATGTCAGTGATCTGATACAAAAGATGCTACTATCAAGTGTTTAAAATATCTGGGTATAAATTTCATCTTTTTATCTTTTTGTGTACAGCTAACTGCACAATGAAAAACAAACCTCATCACTTTTTATTTGATATTGTTACTTCTTGTTTCTTGTGGTCTGTAATTTATATTTACTATAATTGTGTCTCACACAGAGATTTACTCACAGCAAAGATTATACATGTTACACTGAAACTCCAGATTCTCTTACAGAAATAATAAATATAATTCCCACCTGTTGGATTTGAACATCAGTCTGTTGTATGTATTTTATTCTGCCAGTCTTCACTGTCCTTGTTAATTATCATGTTTAAAATCCTTGCTGTGTCTCTTACTGTGAACAGTAAGGTGGAGGTTTTACCCTGGATATATAGTAATTGTACAATATACAATCATTCATGCTATAAATATAGGACAATAAGTGTGATACTTCTGACTGTGGTTCATTCTTAGATCCTATGCTGTTTGATATGAAAGGTTCATTTGTCAAATCTCAGTTCTCATAACAGCTGTTATTATATCCATGTTATCTTTATGATCTCTAAAATTTGAATCTGCAGATTGATCGTGAAGGTTTGTTCACGATCAATCTAAAAAATTAAGTTGAAGGGAAAAAGAACAGGAAGGAAGTCGTTTATGTCTCTGATTGGTCCAACGTTCTCTACGTGCATCTCACTGTCCTTTGAAGTGATTAATAAAGGGGATATCATCAAAATCATCAATATTTAAGAAAAATCAACAAAAATGTGACTTATATATAACAATACAAAAATATTATTGTCTCTCCTGATTTTCTTTACACTACTGTCAGAATAATACATCTAATGGTCACCATATTATTTGACTCATGTTTGGCTTTGTGTACAGTTCACTGTGTGGTACACGTCACTGTGGGGGAACCAAATCATATTTAAGCAGGTGATGTGGTTAAAAGGCTGATCATGATCAGTCCTCATGAATATAGATTTGTTCTGTATGTACAGAGCTGCCATTTCTTGTCAGTAGTTGTTAGCTCGGAACTACCTGCTGTTAACGTCTTTCTCCAGTAATAATTTACAGCAGATCTCGCTTTATTTTGACCATGATTTTCAGTACATTTAATTTTATACTTGTTTTAGCCTAATCCCATAGATTTCAGTTAAAAGATGTGGACTTATGAGCAGAATTTTGCCTTTTTTGCATTGAGGTAATGCTGTATGATTGTGTACTGTGGATACAGATGTAAAAATACTGATTCTAAGAATACAGTCAACATTTGTGACCACAGAGCATGATCATTACAGCTACTTAGTTATGTGAAAAAGTGTGTTATGATTTGAAAAAAAAGCAAAATGCTTATCAACTGTTACTGTTAATAATAATAGTAATAATGATAATAATGTGAAATATCAGTAATGGAAAGTCAATTATTCACAACCCTGTATAAAGATGTGTTTGTAATCCAATTTCACAGTCTGTCAAAAGCTCTTTGTTGAAATGGCAACAGTGAAAATTTTACATAAAACTCACATTCAAATACCGTTTTCAGCAAACCAACATAAAACATTACTGATAAACGGGAGTAGGAAGGATAAATTTGTCACTGGAAATAAAAATGTACGACATGGACAACAACCTCCTCTGTTAAAGCAAATGTCCAACAGGTTTAAAGATGCAAATATTAGTCTGCTGTTGAGTACTGGAATTAAATATGGGACCAGCTTTGAGGGAAGTGGGATTAGTACAAATACACCAGTAGCTGGGACAAGGTGTCTTATAACAAACGGTGGAGAGACAGAAGGGCCGACAAGGTGAGCGAGGTTAGTGTAACATGATTGTTCCTTTTTTCCTATCTTAGATGTAAAAAGGAAATATTTGTAGAACGTTTTGATCAGAACGTCTTGGTTTGTGTTGATTTGTGTTGGAAGGGAAGAAGAAAGAGGAAAGATGCTGCGGATTCTGATGTTCATCTCTCTGATGGGTAAGTGTCCAACTTTATCCACATGCATGTCGCTGATCTTTGAAGTGACTGATGAAGGGAAGAAGATTTGAGGCAGAGATCAACAAAAACAGGACTCAGATAAAATAATAAAAGTTAAAAAATGTTTCACTTCAAAGATATTTTACTATAAATATATTAAATATTATAAAGTGGATTTGATTTATCATAGTAAATATAGAAAAATTTATCATCTGTTTTGTTATATGAATGCCAATATTTGTCCAATAAACATTTTTTATATAAAGGCTTTTTGGTCTAACAGGTTTTAGCAACACAAAAACCTAATAAAGGAGGAAAACAAATCAGACTTCAACCCACACAGGTCAAATCTGTTTTTCTGCGGACAGAGCGATTGATGGGGTTTGAAAAAATGTGCTGACAGCATGAAAAAATAAAAACTCCTGGTGGAACATTGACCTGCTGGGTCTATATGAAATTTCTAATATCACAATCTACAACAATGATGGCAGCAAGATAAATTGACTGATGCTCAGATTTTCATTGGGAACTCATCTGAGACAAATGGCAAGGCCAACAGCATGTAAGACCATTATTTATTTTTACAATTTTTTTATTTTATTAGCATTTTTATATTAATTGAAGTGACTTTTAAAAATCATGACTGATAGTAAACAGACAAATAGACAATGCAAAAGCAAAATAAGGAAAATTAAAAAAAGATTAAACTTTTATTAAACCAATGTAAAAGTAAGTAAAATAATAATTAAAAATAATTTAAACGATCTGAGTGCAGCATTTAGGGAAACAGCTGTAAGTAAAAAACGGATGCAGAAAACTTAATGCACAGTAAGAAATAGTCCTGAATTTATTATAGAATAAACTATATTATATTGTTGAGGGACAGCTGAGTGTGTCATCATATTAAAGATTCTACAAAAATATTTTACCTTATTGTATTTTCCAATGAGTCTGCAGAGCAGTGAGTTGACACAGTCACCATAGATAGTTAATTTTAGCATTATAATTAAACTGACAGTGACAGTTTATGTTTTTATGCTGATTTTATCTTTACATGTTTCCCTCACTGCAAAGGGTAAGATTGTTTTTGTGTATGTGTGTAAAAACTGAATGTTGAATGAATCTTATGTTCAGATTCAGTCAAATAGTTAATCCAACTCTCTTTCATTCCCCCAGATGTGCAAACATCACAAAGTCTACAAGAAATACAAACACGACATTTAACTGCTCTAATGGACCAATGGTGGGACGCTACGTTACCGTGTATTTGGAAAGAAGAGGGTTTCTAATTCTGTGTGAGGTGTGGATCTATGGTACAAAAGGTACATGATCTGCTAAAGTTGTTGTTACTCTTGTTTAGGAGAAAATTTTAATTTAATGAGTAAATGTGACTTTAAACTATCATCTACAGCTGTATGTCAGACTGCACACACAGTACAAAAACTCAAAGACACAAACACCTGAATTACACTATAAGTAGATTTTCAGTTTGTGATACTCACTTGAATCTAAAATGAAGTATTGCAGTCTGGAGCATTTGTAGGCTAATTGAGCTAAACACAACTCAGTTTTTTCTTACACACACAGAACATTGACGCAGCAGATTTATGAAAATGAAAAGGAACGGTAGACACAGGAACATTTGTGTATGTTACACAGTTTTTTCACATTTGTTTTTCAGTTACACCATTTATCCTGATCAATGAGAACAAGACATGGGAAGATGCCCTGAACTACTGCAGAGATCACAACATGGACCTGGCTTCTATCACTGATAAAGACACACAGACTTGGGTTGAGCTGGAGGCCATGAAGGCCAACTCTAAGTTTGTGTGGCTGGGCCTTCACTACACCTGCACCCTGGAGTTCTGGTTCTGGGTCGATGATCATCCATTAGGACACAAGAACTGGGCTGAAGACGAACCCAAAGGAGGGTGTGACATGAGTGCTGCCATAAACACAACGGACCACCGCTGGTCCAGTAAGTCTGACAACGAGAAGTTTAACTTCATCTGTGCAACATGAGAGACATCAGCGTTTTGTTTCTCACAGTTTTTTATTTTTGTGCAAATAATTTTGTTGTAATAATCTAATCAACATCTAATGTTTGTAGGTGATGGGTTAAGTTCTATTTTAGATCATTCACACATTTTATCTTTAGAATAATGTAGCAGGGGATTAGTTTGTTTACTTGTTTCAATGTATTTTCAATTTGTAATTTACCTTATTGTATGAATAATGTAGCAGTGGATTAGTTTGTTTACTTGTTTCAATGTATTTTCAATTTGTAATTTACCTTATTGTATGAATAATGTAGCAGTGGATTAGTTTGTTTACTTGTTTCAATGTATTTTCAATTTGTAATTCAGGATATGTTGGTTTTATAACACTCCATTGATTTGTTTTTGTGATTTTTACTTCCATTTTGGATATAATTTAAATCAATTTGCAAAATGTATTTTAATTAAAGATATATATAATTTGTTAGTGTTATCTGTTTATATTTACCGTGTGTTTATAGTGATAAATATGAGCGTACAGTATGGCCTAACCATTTCAGGTGGATTCATTGAGGAGGCAAACGGCCTTTCACACAATATTTTTGGTGAATCTATAAAATTCTTAATAGAATAAAAATGTTTGTTAATGTTTTTTAAACCTTCATTCCCTCTTTCTTGATGATCTTGATCACTGTCTATGTGTGTTACAAACAGACAGGACCATAAATGTTTGGACAGTGACACAGTTTTAATGATTTTGAATCTCTAGCTCACCACAAATATTTGGACATAAAACAATTATAATGTGCTTTGGGTGTGGCAGTAAACTGTAAGAGTTTTGTCAAAAATAATTTGAGAACAGGGCAGCACCTAAAATGTTTTCTTTTCAAATCTGCCTGTGGCCTTTCTGTGGAGTTTGCATACTCTCCTCATGTATATGTTTGCACTGGTTATGCTGGTTTCCTTCCACAGTCCACAGACGTGCATGAATGGTTTCTGTTCATGTCTCACTGTGTTGGCCCTGAAATGGACTGGTGAACTGTCCCTGTCTACCCCACCTCTCACCTACTGACAGCTGGGAGGCTCCAGGAACAGGACAAATGTTTAGATAAGAAAATGGGTTGATTATGGGAACAACAGAAGATGTACATGGAATTAAAAACGATTTATGAATTAAAACTGACTGGACAATTTCCATGTAATGTGCTATTCCATAACAGGGTCTAGACTTATTTGTAAATGATCAAAATAAAGAACTGAAAAACATATAAACAAATTCATTAGAGAAAAAGAATGAATTGGAGAGTTTACATTATTTTTTACATCAATCATAAAGTGCCCCAAGCAAACAGACTGATAACCACATTAAAATTACAGCATGCAAAATATTTGACATATTCTTTCAAAAAATAAATGCTCCAACACTTATCTTAACATGTTATAAATATCTGCAAAAACCAGAAGACACTAATCAATTAGTCAAACTTCAAGCATGCCTGAAGGACCTGGAGGCCTGGAAATCCTATAATTTCCTACCTGTAAATACAGACAAAACAGAAATGATTGCATTTGGGCCTAAAATATGGGAAATATGCTGTCCAAACATATCGTTACCATTGATGGCATAACTTTGGCCTCCAGAACTGCTGTAAGGAACCTTACACAATCTGTGTAAGGCGCAATTTCTCATTTACCTCACGCATAAAACTAATTTCTATAACAGCCTTCTTTCACCAGCGGAATATTGCCAAAACTAGGAGCATCCTGACTCAAAGTGATGCTGAAAACTAGTCCATGCATTTGTTACCTCTAGGTTAGACACCCCTAATTCCATACTTCGGGGGTGTTCTAATAACTACCTAAAAAGCCTTTAACTAATTCAACTGAAATCAGAAAGAGAGATCAGATTTCACCTTCATTAGCTTCTCTGCACTGGCTTCCCATAAAATCTAGAATAAAAACCCTCTTCCTTACATACAAAACTCTCAGTGGTCAAGCTTCTTCATATTTAAAAGACCACATATTATCCATATCGTCCAATTAGATCACTTTGGTCTCAGAATGCAGACCTACTTGTACTTCCCAGAGTTTCCAAAAGTAGAACGGGAGGAAGAGCCTTTAACTATCAAGCTCCTCTCCTGTGGAACCAACCTCTCTGTTTTTCTCTCTCTGTCCCTGTCTTCAGGTGTCCCTGGCTTTGGAGCTGTGTGTATTCCAGTGCGCAGCTACTGGTCCTACTAACCTGCCCAATGTTTTGTTGTTGCTTTCTTTGCTCTGTTCTTTTCTCTCTCCACTTTCCACTCACCCCAACCGGTCAAGGCAGATGGCCGCCCACCCTGAGCCTGATTCTGCTGGAGGTTTCTTTTGTTAAAGGGAGTTTTTCCTCTCTCCTGTTGCCTATAGCTGCTCAAGGGGGAATTGTTGGGTTTCCTCTAAATACTTGTTCAATAATTTATTATTCATTATTGCCTTGAGATTACTTTGTTGTAAATTGTTGTTCAATTAAAGTCAAATTAAAAGTTGCATTGATATGGCAACCTGGCGTAGTGAGTTTAAAGTCATTGTAAGTGTCTTGCCTGAAGTCTGTGATGATTCTAGATCTGGAATAGAGAAAAATATTAACATTGAAGTGACTCTGTGTGTGTCTGTGTGTTTGAGGGACTTGTTTATAATAAAAACCTAGCATGTGATGAATAATAGTTAGCAACATTATACTAGGAGACTGGAGAAGCATTGACGAAAGAAGGTGTAAGTGAAGATTCTTGCAAGAAACCACTGGAAGATGCGAGAGGAAGAGAGAGAGTAAGTGCTGCTGGAGGTGGAGCAGACACCAACTGAAACAATGTCAGCATGAAGAAACTCTTTTTTATTGGTCCGATCAGATCAGATTAGTTTTTGGGCTTTTTGAGACCTCCTTATTTTATCTATGTAACATTAAAGATTTGTTTTCCCCACTGTGAAATGCTGCTGGCAGTTAGTAGTTGTTCAAAACAAATAAAAACAAAAAAATTAAAATGTCTCAAGACATGTCTGAAGAGAAACAAGAATAAAGGACCTCATTTCATCTATGTATTCTGAAGACTGATTTGTTACCCCCACTGTGAGAAGTTTACAGTGCAATTTGCTGTACAAAAACAAAGATCTCGTTAAAAAATTATTTCTTTGACATGTCTGAAGAGAAACAAGTGGAATAAAGGAAATCATTTAGTCCTACCTGTACTGTTGTCAACTAACTGTGTATTTGCTGCAATATGTGAAACAGCAGAAACAACATTTACTTTTTTATTTTTCTTATTATAACATATAATACACTTTTCATGTCTATGATAAGCTTTCAGATTTCATTGAAGGTTTTTTGTTTATTCATGTTAAATTTTTGATCTTCCTTAAATATTGATGATTTTGTTCATAACCCCTTTATCAATCACTTTGATCCAAGGACAGTGACACGCATGTGGATAAAATTATGCACTTAGCAATCAGAAGCATAAACAACAGACCCACAGCATCTTTACTGTTTCTCTTTCCCTTCAACTTAAATATTCTTAAAAAATCAACACAAACCAAGAAATTGTGATCACAAACATTTCTTCAAATGTCTCCTCTTACATGTGATAGTAATCAGAGGAACAATCAGCAATTCAGGTTTCACTAACCTCACTCACATTCTCCCAGCTCCTGCTGTCTTTGCACTAATCTCACTTCCCTCATAGCTGCTTCCATTTGTTATTACATAGGATACATTATAATAAAAATTAAGACTCATTTTATTGCAAATATCTCTGCAGGACATGTGAACATCTTACATGTTTATTTTCATATAAACATTGATCACCCCTGCTGCTGAAAACAGTGCTGTTATTTGTAGGTTTGCTAAAAATCTAATTCAAAATCAGTTTTATGTTATAATTTAATGTCACAAACAAACAGACCAAACAGACAGACAAAGAAAGAATTACAACAAGAAAACCTAATCCATCCTGACTGCTCTAATAATCTCACGTTCCCCTCTTCCAGGTGTTATTACAGCAGTCAAACTGCCAGAATAACATTTGCATCTATCACCATAATGAGTTTTTTTGAGACATGCAAATAATTTTCCTATATCTGGAAATTTGCATCAAAAGAGGGCATTGTTTGACAAACATCTAACGTGTTTATTTTTATATACAAATGTATGTTCCCTGTTTCTGAAGAAAGAGCTGTTATTTCTAGGTATGTTGTGTTGGAATTATTTAGTCAGATCATTTTGGTGGACAAAAAAGTCATTATCTAACTGGCAGTCAGACATACAGTGGGAATTCACTGTGCCAACAGTCTTGGAAGAGATTGTTGTGATGGATGAACTGGCCAACCTCCCTCATGCCTCGTGTCCTTTCGGAATTATTTATTCCCTGAACTTGAACTCCCCAAAACACTTTCAGCTTTATTCAGGGTGATGCTCGAGCTTGGTACAAATGACCTGATGCCTAAAATTAAGACTTTGAAAAATCAGATTTCAATGTAAAAAAAATTCTGAGTTGTTAAAATACTTTTCTAGATTTTAGTTGTTAGTTGTGATATTACACCTAAAAAAGAACCAGTGTTGTGCAGTTTGTCAAGTGTATGTTTTACTGTGTGTTGACAGTAGCATCAGAATTTTAGCTTTCATTGTCTGAAACCTGACAGTTTAGAGAATGCAGCCTATCAAACCAGGGTTTTGTGATTTGCTGTCATTGAGATATTGACTGTAACATTCACCTGCTAAATGTCAGTGCATTTCCTAAAATAGCAGTAAAACATGTTCTTAGGACGTGAATGATAGAAACAGTTTCAAGCTTAAATAAACTTTGTTGGACCATTAAAGCAGCTTGTAGCTCTCTGCTTGTTTCTGTGTAGTTCACCGGGTGCTTATTCATTTGACAGCAACATGTTACTATGTATTGAGAAAAAAAAAATTTAAAAATTCATAAACAGCAAGTTTTCAAGGTCAGACATTTTATTGAATTTCATTTTCCAAATGAAAAAAAAGGTTATGCTTTTCTGTTTTGCCTTTTGTTTTCATGCTGTAGTTTAATGATTTTAAATAAAATTGATGTTAAATTTTTTCTGTTTTAACTTAATATTTTAATTGGGATGATTGGGTTCAGCGGTTGATATGATAAATTATTTTAAATTCAGTTAACTTGAATATAGTACAAAGATACATTCATCCAAAATGTTTGGGATGATTCTCAAATTAACATAAACTGAAAGTATCTCTTAGCTATTTATTTAAAACACTACATTTATTTGTACACCTGCAGATATAAACCACTTGTATTTCTAGTCTGTGATGGGTATTTTATTATAAATGTCACTTATTTGAATTTATTTCATTTGAATGCATGAAAATAACGCTGATAAATATCAAAGCAGTCGGAACCTTTCTGCCCGGAACCTTTGCCAACGGACATACTGTTTTTCATGCAGTTTATACTGGGGGATTGCGTTAGTACGAGGCTGTAAACAAACTGAACTGCACTCATATTGCTGGTGGCTGATTGCATTGAGACATGAATTTTCTGCAGGAACATTAGGAAAGTATTCATATTTTGGGGTCAGGATGGAGATATTTGGAAGCACCTTTGACGACTCGGTGTTTTCGGAGGCGAGAGACCGAGTGTGTGTGTCTCTGTCTTCATACAACGCCAAGTTATGTGAACCGGAGGTGAGATTGTTCGGTATTAACTTTTTTGGTTAATATTAATGGAAGACAGGTTATTAATCTGGATATTAATCTGCAGGTTTAATGAAGAACATATCAATAAATAACGATAACTAATGATGCTAACGTTAGCTAGCTATCAGGTTTCAGTTATTAGAACTAATTACACTTTTCATTACCAAACTAGATTTTAGTATTTTTGCAATGAGAATGTGATTTTTATTCATAAACACTAGATTGAAATGATAACGACACAAATGGCGAACAGCCAAATAATACTTAATAACTACTGGACTGGATGTTGCATCTTCACTTTATTTTATATAACAAAAATGTATATTTTCCAAACTGTATGTTATCACGCGTCCAAAGATCAACTGGATCAACTACAATACACCGTTGAGCACATACAGAAGGTTTAGGGTTAGGCTAGTAGGTCATATTTTACTTATTTTTACTCTTCATATTTTTAGATTGAATGATCTTGATGTGTGTTTAGGCTCAGTTAACAGTTCTTTCTGAATGTAAACTGTTTCTGGGACTTGTTGTGCTTTTTGTGCCACTACTCAGTAAAAATTGACTCAAATTAACTTTTTGTAGTGTTTAAAAAATTGTCATCTTTTCTCTTATTGTTTCTCTCTACAGTGGTTCTGTGACAATGCTGCTCTTGATACAGAAGATGCTTTAGAGAAGCAGAAAGTTTATAAGTTCAGAGGTGACTTGGCCATGAGACAGGGGAACTATCAGGTAAATTTTTTTTGTTTTGCTGACACACTTTCTGGAAAAGTTCTGCAAAAGTAATAATTACTTACAGAATTTTTAAGAATTTTGAGTTGCTTTTCCACTGACTTTTCTGTAAATCTGTTCTCATAACAATAGTGCAACTGTAAAGTATTTACCCCCTTTCTACACCAACACAGCACTTTTTATTCACATTTTATTTAAAAATTATTTTTATTAAATTACAAAAAAAGATTTTTTTATGTTAAAATGAAAAACGGATTTCTACAAAGTAATCTAAATATTAAAATTTAAAACAGAAATAAGTGATAATTTCCACAAAAGACTCACTTTTATTTTACTAGTACTTCTTTTTCTTGCCACCTGCATAATATATTTATTATAATTGTGTTCACAAAGACATTTTCTGAAAGCATAGAACATATATATTATACTGAAACTCCAGATTAAAATATCAAAATAATAAATATAGTTCCCACCTGTTGAACATCTTTTGCATCTGTTTTATTCCTGCCAATCTTTATTGTCTTTGATGAATACATTGTTCGCTGTTCCATTATGTGCTCGTTATAGAAAGCCTTGGAAGCGTACAGCAGCTGTCTGGAGTGGATTGCCGACAATAACTTGACCATCAGGCGAGATGTGTTGGAGGGAATGGCCCGATGCTGCACCAAACTGGGACAGAGAGACAAGGCTCTGGATGCGGCCAACTTACTGGTAATTCCTCTGTGAGATTTTCCTCAAAGGTTTTCCTGGCAGAACTGTAACAGTCTGCTGTCATTGTGAAATCCTTTATGTATTGCGTTCTGTTTGAAAACATTTTTTTGTTCAAATAAAATAAAATAATATTTGCAACCTACAATCATTGTGCATGTTATGAACATATTATTTGAATCTGATTTTGATTCAAAATCAAAGATTTGATCAGATTCAGAAAAATTCATTATTTCAGATTTGTCTTATTATGTCTAATGTAGTAACATGCTATAAATATAGGATAAGTTTGAAAGTCCTGACTGTTGTATAAAGTTCCCAATAGCTGTTAGGAAGAGTTCACATTTGCTTATTTTTAGTCTCAATATTTAGGCAAGTTGTTTGACGAATTGTGGACTTTATTTCCCACCATGACATGATAACCCTATATTAACTCATACATCATCTTTCTCCAGAGTAAAGAAGCCTCCAACACCTGTCACCTGACTAGCCTGCTGCTGCTAAAGGTCAGCATTAGCCACAACACAGACATAAACAAAACATTTTTCATGTTCATTCATCAATATTTTTTGGAACATCAATATTGCACATATTGACATATATGTCTTTACTAAAGGTCAGCATCTACCACCATTTTGGAGCCATAGGATCAAAGATGACGTCTTTGCAACAGCTGTGTAGCCTGCTGCCTTTTAACCCTTGGCACTGGTTCAACCTGGCCAGATGTGCCTGCAGCTGCTGGAAAGCAAAAGAACCACAGGTCGGCCACTGGTCTCGCACAACATCCATATTATTTTTTTAATAAGACTCAGGAACCCAGGTGACGTATTGGTTGTCATTTGACCTTGTGATCTGAAGTGTTTTACTGTATTTTCTTATTATAGGATCCTGTTTCTCCAAGAGATGCGAATCAGCCAGGGAGCAGAATGGTGGAGAGGCTGAGGAGCAGCAGGAGGAGGCGGCAGATCTTGATGAGGACACAATCTGGCTGAAAGCTTGCACCAGTTTCATCAGGACTAGGTTCACCATGTGATTTTTATCACAGTGTATATGTGTGTGTATGTACATCTGTCTGAAAGTCTGTACAAAAAGTTTAATTGCCTTAATGTATCCCTCAGACTCCTCTTAAGAATCCTCCGGCAGCAGCAGTCTTCATTTGTGCTACAACGCAGTGAAAGCATCCTACAGACAACAGATGAGGCATTACAGCAGCTCAGTCCCAAAGAAGAAACACTGCAGGCTCTCACAGAAGTGAGGACACACACCTGCTTTTGCATATACATACAGTGTCAAGTTCTTAATTTTGAAGCAGTTATGGGTTAGCCAGGGTGAGGGACTGAGTCACAGCCAGTGGACCATTTTTGCCCATTTTAATTTTATTTGCATCTCGTAGGTTATGTCGGAGGACCTGATCCCGGAGAAGATGAGGGAGGACTACCAGGATGGGGAAAGTCTGGCCAGTGTATGTGTACAGAGCTTCAGAGAGCGCTGGTGGAACAAGATCGTGCTGAATAGAGATTTAGAGACTGATAGACACGAGAAAGAGATGGACATAAAGTCCTAATGTTGTTTACAGAGAAGATGATACTCAAACTGATAATGCTTCTATTGCAGCAAAGGTCATGTCAAAAAGCAAATAACAAATTGAATGTCAGATGCAGCTACTAAAACAGAGGTGCAAATTATGTATTCTGCTCTAATATCACACAGAGCACCTATTTATCATAACTAGTGATTAAAGGTTACATTTTAATGCTTTTAAAAAAGAAAATATTAACTGAAAGAAATTAATTATAAATAACAGGTTCATGTCTTTATGCAAGTCAAGAACACGGTTTGTGTTTGACATTAAGACAAGAAACAGTGAAATGATGAATGAAGAATTCAGGTTTTCCTAAAATATTAGATACACCTTAGCATATTCAGTAAATATTAAAATGTTGTATTTATAATTGTACTTTTGTTGTCTTTGCGGTTGAAATATTGTCAGTGTAAAGAAACACTGACCCTGTTTACACTTGGTTCTAAAACACATCTCGGGCGATCAGTTCACAAATGGACAGTTTTTACCTGCCTTCATACACGCATCTCCAAGGTCCAACAGATCACACACACACAGGTTACAGTCTGTCTGTGTATTACATACATTTGGGTCTAAAGGTTTGTATCTTCTTATTTTAAAATGTCAAGAGTCAAAAATGTTTTTTCTATCAATATAATATTTAATGTATAGTGCTTTGAATATGACATTGCTGAGTACAGATGTTCCTTAATCAGAAATCAATTGACATAAAAGTGGTATTAATTTATTAAGAAGGATGCAAACTTTTGCACTATGTAATGTTCATATATTATTATGGTTAACTTTGAATCCCCTTACACAGTGACGTTCACCTAGTAAAAACTCTCTTTAATCATCAGAAGTAACCAAATTGTTCAAAAAGTATAAAAATAGTTATAGTAAAATAAATTACATTCATGCAAAAGTTTGCAAAATAAAAAAAAATCTGCTGAAAGAACAATTTTACTAGTTGAATATGCATTAAATATTATGTTGAGAGAAAAAAACACAGTTTTACTCATCCCTTTATTTTGAAATAAAGTGTGATTACAGCTCTTCTCTTAGGACAGTTTTACCCTATTCACATTTTTATTACAACATATCTCGCTACTTGAGCTGAAATCTATTAACTGAAAACAAAAATCGGTTTACTTTAAAAGATACATTACTTTTAGATTATTTGTAATTTAAGATCATGTACAAACATCACAATCCCATTCCCAAATAATTTAAAAATAATACACTGTAAATGTATTACCCAAAACACCAGTGGGTCAGTGCTGGTGATGGGTAGATGAGGCGTCATGAAGCGTTTCAACACGTTGTCAAACTGTCTTGATAGTGTGTCACTGAATACTGACACCTGCTGGACCTTAAACACACCTACAGGCAACCTAGTTGACAGACTCAACTGACACTGATTTGATGACCTAGTATTTTCAATAATGTAATTTAAGTCATTGTGTTTTATATTGTGTCATTTCCTATTTTCATTTGAATTAAACATTTCTTTGATATACTTAGATACAGTCAATAAATAATGTCAACATGCATCATAATGTGAAAGTCTAACTGAATGTGTTATGAATGAGGACACTTGTGAACTGGGATTCACAATAAAATTTTATTAAAAAAATACGTTTTTTCCAGCGTTTTGAAATTTAGTCTGTTACGGTCACGTGACTTTCTTGAACTGACACAGGGTTTGGCTCTAAGAGCTGGACGCATGCGCCGACGCATCGGTGTTTCCGGGCCCATCACTAGTCAGTGCCCTTCAGTAGCTCTGGTGTCTTAATTTTTTACATTCACAGATATAAAATAAATAGCTACTAATCACTGCATGTATGTGGGTGAACGAAATGTGTCCAAGGAGTCTCCCAGTCAGGGCATGTTTGTCAGATTGTAGTTATGTTTGGATTAAGTCCAGTTGTGCATCTCTCAGTCAGGCTCTTGCTCCTTTCTAGTAATGTCATGTTACTGTGTAACGGCCTCCAGCCAAGCTGTCCACCCATATTCATCCCCATCCTGTAGGTGGTGTCAAAGGAGCTGGTGCGAGTCAAGGGTCTGGGTCTGGCAGCTGAGTCTGGGGCATCCAGTTTAACTTTGGACAGGGTTTCACTTGTTGGGAGGTGTGGGGCTGTAGATGCAGATTGGCTCTTGCACCTGGTAGGAACAGCTTAGACTCCGTCTGGAGCTGTGGCCTAAAATGAGGTCCGGTAAGGGTCGACTTAAAACCTGGAGCATCTGTGGTTTGGTGCAGCTGGGGGGGTGGCTGGCCATGCCTCTTGGTTCCCAGAGACAACACTAAACCAGAAGCATATCTGCTGCTAACATTTGAGTGCAGGCCCATGTTTGCTTGTGTTTGCTGTAATAAAGGAGGAGACAGCAGTTTGGAATTATCGAAAGGAAGTTCCATATTTGCTTTTAAGTTCAGTGAGTAGTTCCGTTGTCCGCTTGGTGTGTTTGGGTTTTTACCGTTCCCTGAAGGCATCCTGAGTGGCCCGTTTGTGGGGTTTTTGACGTGCAGGGGGTTTGACTTTTGAAGCCCTGGATTCATTTCAGCTTTGGTGCTTATGGTCAAGCTGTCAAGCTGAGACTGAACATTTGAGATGTGGGTCTGACCACGAGGGTTTGAATAACTCTGGATGCGGCTTGGATTCTTTTCCAGGGATTCCACGTATCTTTGTGCATCATGCAGGGAGGAGGCACTATCAGCTGCATGCTTTGGCTTTTCCGTGGGTACATTAGGTTGTGTTCCTGGTGAAGCCGTAGGCTTTGGGTACAGTTGTGGAGGTTTAGTATGTTTCTGTGAGGCTGTCCCTGCTCCGTGCTGGTCATCACCTTTGTTGTGCTCCAGGTCCGGGCCTTGTTGACTTGAGACTAGTGGCATTTTTGCATTTGTATGAGGGTTTTGAGCATCTTCAGCCCAAGTCCCATGGCACATTGTTTTAGTCTGGCCTGAATTTGGCTTAAAGATATCAGAGTTATTGTTTTGGGTTGTATGTGATGTGGGGTTAAGTGGCAGAAAGTGAGGCACAGTGATAAAAGTGACAAAACCAGGGACTGGTTTGGAGCTGAAGTAGAGTCTGTGGAATTCCTGATGGAAAGGCGTGATGGCGCTGCCTTTGATAAGAATGGCAAGACTCCGATGGACCTGCCACGACAGCCAGGAGAAACTGCAGAGACAAAAAACACACAAATGCTGGTCCTACCGTTGTTGTGAGGACTGTAGAGTAAAACACGTGCATATACGGCAGATTAACACAAGCACTCAGCAAATAAATACAATATAAAAATTTGAATGTGTGCTCTTGTGGCTAAATTTAGTACATGTAGGCTTGTGTGAGTGTACCTGTATGAGCCAGTAAAAACCTCAGTCCAGTCAGCGATGATAAAACTCTCAGCAATCTGACCTGTCAACTTCCTGCCCGTCTTGGCACAGTAGGTCTGTCCATGAACACTGCGTACCAACAGTTTCTGTACACAAACACGGACACACGAGGGTTAATTGTATAATCAAATGTGGTCAGGAAGTTTTTCAAAATACTGTGTGACCGCAGCAGAAAATGAAAGACTCAAAACTGAAGGTCAACTTGTGAAAAACAAAGCAAAAAAAAACATGCACAGTGGCCAAGGTAGTTTCCATGTGAGAAAGCTTGTAGTGTTTTCACGCAGCAAGCAGAAATCTGTGCCGTGGGCTGCTGCAGCAGGGAAACTAGATATTTAACAGTGTGGTTTACAGTGACGTGACCAGAACACTGAGTTAAACTATATCACATCCACTTTGAACAAATAAACCTTTGTTTTTCTACTTCTGCACCTTTGTGTAACTTCACTGTAATAAGAATAGAGACACGGAACCCTGTAGATAGAACGGAATATTAACAAACTCACAGGAAAGTTTTTGCTGTTTAGTTTGAGCTCCTGCCACATTCTGCTGAACAGGTTCAGGTTGACATGATCCAGCAGCAAATAAACAGACACATTCCTCTTCCTGCTCGCCTCTAGAAGATCACACAGCAGCTCTACATCACTGAAGCTGTCCATCACTATGGCCAGAGCCTACACACAAACACAAAGCCTGCGTGTCACTTTCCACATTAACACACATGTACAGGCGGGCACGAAAGTCACTCTGCTCCCTCACACACTCCTTCTTACCATTTTAGCCTTTCTGATGAACTCTCTGACCAGGTCTTTCATTCCGACTGCCCTGCTTTTACACTGGAAATAAATCTCCACGCCGGGCCGATCTAGGACAGAATCAGTCCACTTAATATCTAATAGAGACAAAAATATGAAAGATTTGCTAACATGACTTTGAATGGTCCTAGAATTTTTTACAAAAGTTTGTACTTCAGTAAAATTGTTTTTCACAACAATTATTTGCTTTACTAAATGTTTTATAATCTGGTTCTTAACCTGCCACAGAAGAATCACCATCTGTGGAGACGGCAGGACTTGCACCAGACCAGGAACCAGCAGACAAGGTCTCAAAGTCTTTGTCACCCTCAACCGATGCACCAGTAACATCTGTAAAATGCACCACAATCATTATATTCTGATTTTTTATTATATAAAAAATAACTTAATAATCAACTTTTTTTAAAAAATCCAATGTATTAGTGTTAATGTTGTCAAACAAAAAGGTCAAAAATTGGACAAGTATCCAAAAAATTATTGAAAATCTTTACAACCTGTGTTGCCATCTCCTCCATTTTTCAGGATGTAATTCTTTTCCAGCTCTGACAGAAAATCCACTTCTCCCTCCGTGTTCAGCACCTCTCGATATCCCTCCAAGCCCCTGCTGAGCAAGCAGTCGACTGCCAGCCGAGCACTCTCATTGTGGCTTAGATCCAATGCAGATAAAAAGTCATTGTAATAGGAGGACGGGATACGGAGGTCTTGAACCCGTCGCCTCACTTTTCCCAGAGGTTTGGACCTCCTGTACCACAGCACAGACACGCTACTGGCATCCATGGAAGTAACTGGGTTTAAAAATAGAGTAACTGGACCCAGTTGATCACCGCTAATAAGCTGATGTTCTGCTGAGCATGGCCCTCAAAGAAATCTACTAAGAATTATTGGTTGAGACAGATGTAAAGATAGAGAAAAATTAAGACACACCCCCGCTCAGGGCAAAACAGATGGGGGAGTGAGTACAGCTGGCAGGTGATTACCGAGAGAAAATGTCATGCTGTTAGAAGCTGACGTGACCTTTCAGAATCTAATCAAGGACGTAAAGACAGAATACAAAGAGATTTATGTCCATGTAAAATGTAGCAAATACACACACAGAAGTGCATCGTGTGTGAGGCCACACTCCTTGTATTTCTGGTGCTGTGTGTGTGAAAATTCATGACTCTTTTTGGAGGTTTCCTAACCAGGTCCTGAGAGAGAGAGAGTTGTTTGTGAGCACAGATAAAAGGTTAGAAGAAAAAAGTGAATGAGTGACAGGAATGAAGATGGATGTCACTTCAGTTCACATCAAATAGCACCTGTATGCTAAAATGACTAAAGCAAGGACAAATAGTTGGAGGCACACCCAGACAGGGCAGCAACGAGCACAAGTACACGGGTCCTCATCTGGTCTGCAGTAATTACAGCAGAATTCAATCTGATCTGCATCTGCCTTCTGCCTCTTCAATCTTCATAAATCAACTTGTCTACACAAGCAGAAACAGATAATAATTACAACTAATTCCCAAATGTCCACAAAAGAAGAGGCGGTGCATTTCAATTTTCATGCATTACAGAGGAATTACTCCCACAATCCATATACCAAGAATAAAAAATAAAAACAAAAGATAAGAGACGCATTGTTTCAGAGACTGAAAGTGGATTTATTCTTTTAAAAAATGTTTTATAAAAAAAAAAGTTTTAAATAGGACAATTAAAATAAAATTCACTAAAATAAAAACTGTGTGTATATTATACACACATGCAGATGATAATAAATACAGAAGTATATTCGTTTTGATAGAATAGGCTGGTTTTGATTGATAAGTTGTTGCAGTGGTGTGAGGGATGAGGATATGTTTTCTGACACTAGAGCAGTTTGTGGTCACTGGAGACAGAGGACACTTCGTGGAAAGACTGTGAGGACGCAGAGGAGCCCTCTATGGCCCTGGCTGCCAGCTTCTGTCTCAGTTCCCTGATTTCCTTGAGCAGTTCTCTCTCGCTGCTGTCCAGCTGAGCTCGTCCTCTGTCCAGAGAGACTGACACAAGGAGAAAAAAGAAAAGGACAAGCAGGAACATTATTGACAGAAAATACTAAAAATAATAGTGTCCTCATCTTCTCTTTTCCACATATAGAAACATTCTGGCACAGCCTTAAAAACATCAACTTACAGTTTGTCGCGGTGCTCTCAGGGGGAGAAGTGCTGTTCAGACACACCATGTTGGGTTCTGTCTGCCTCAGGGGGGCGGCAGCAGTTGGATCGACTGCTGAGTCAGCACTGTCGGTTCTGACATAAGCAGACGTGGCAGCGGGTCCGTAAGGAAGTCCTCCGATACAATCTGGTGACGTCATCCTTATCAGTCTCTGGACAGCTGATACAAAGCAAAAACAATTAACACGTCCAAGTCTGGATAATAGACAGGAGAGCTCAAAGTCACAAGCAAAATTTGTGTATTTGTAGAATAATACCTGTGTCTGCTGAAGACAAGGGCTGTTGCTGCACTCTGGCACTCATTACCTCTTCCCACTGAAGATGAAATAATTATTGAATCATCTGTCTGTCCTTCCAAACCAAGGAGTCAGTATATAAAGACCTCGAGACTAATTTGATTTGTAAGACCTATTTTGTTGTAGTGGTTTTAAAATGTAAATGATGTCATGGTAATTGCGTATGTAACAGCCAAGCTAGCACGTCATGTAAACTAACGTGATGACAAATACACTCCTGTTCTCACCTTCCATCCTGCCACATCTCTCTGGGTGTCAGCCAGTCTCTCCTGCTTTGCCAGGGTTTGCCTGTGAAGCTTTGCCAGTCTCTCCCTTTTCCTCTCACGCTCGGCATCAACCTGCTGCAGGCGCTGTGCCACCTCTCCTTGCCAGTCTGACTCCAAACCCAGCTGGCACGCCTCCGCCAGGGACTTCTCCAGGGCCTGTGTGTGGAGAAAGTTAGCGGATACAAGAGGAGAAGATCACACGTACCTGTGCCAGAATTAGAGCTTGGATTAACGTGCGGCTTTTGGATAGTTACTTGTAAAGCCAGAAGGATAAACAAGTGCATCAAGATCAAGTGCTGGCATATGTTAAAGTTATTAGCTTGGGTCCATTCTGGCACGTTTCACTTACGTGCAAGTTTGTCTCTGTGCTGTGCAGCAATTCGCCACTCTCCTCATTCTCTGCCTTCCTCATCCTCATCTCCACCTCCGCTTCAATCTTTCGTCCCGTGCGTTCCTGCTCCTGTAACAGATGCTGAAGGAAGGAAAGGTGTCATAGTCGGATTATTACCAAAATCAATAAAGCCTTCAAAGCCTTCACATAGTGGAGTCAGGGCAGGAATCAAACTAATCATCAAGGTAACTGGGTTTTCACTTATCCTGTCGGAGTCTCCACATCTACTCTGCACATCGATTTTTCACAAGTTTGACACGGGATGACCTTCCTAATACAACCCTACCAAGTTTACCAAGCTTGACACACTGACTTGTACGACTTCAACGGCGGGAGTTTGGGACAGCTTAGGTGTTCAGTGGCTTGTCAAGGGACACTCCAGCATATTGGCAGGGGAAGTTGGGCTGTGAACCACTAACCATGCAGACCACTATGCACCTAGCCACTGTCAAACCCACTTCCATTTTAATTCGTTTGCACATCTGCTTTCTTCACATGCAGTTGTAAAGGGCTCCAGCATTTGTAGCCATCACTCTACTATTATTATTGCTGTAAAAGATAGGCAGTGCCAACACTTGAAGGTTTATTATTTTACAGTTGCAAATGGTTCCTCACCTGTTCAAGTCGTCTCCTCTGAGCCTCCAGCTCCATTTGTCTGACTTCAAAAACCTGCACTGCTGCAGCCGTTTCTCGCTCCCGAAGATCCATCTATGGCAGAACATCGAAGTTATCACATGTACTGTGTATTTTGTAGGAAACTGCAGGTACTTTAGAATAAACAAACAGACTCAAGTCCAAGGACTTATTGAATTATTCACTTCTACTTTACCAAGAGAAGTCAAGTTTAAGTGTGTCTGCCACTTAGTGTAATCATAAATGTGTGTTTTTAATTTTAAAACAGCTGGAGACAAAAATGTTGCTTGCTGTTATATATTAACAAATGATTTGTGTCTGGGGGCTGGAAGTGTCTTCCAAGAGCCATGGCTCACTGTCTAATTTAACCTCTTTATATCCAGTATTCCCATCTTTATAACTTACATTTTCTTCAAATTAGTTTTTTTTTTTAAAATAAAACACCTAAGAGGACAAATGAATAAATTCAAAAGAGGCATTTTGTGTTTTGAATTAGACACTGTCATTACCTTCCTACTGATCTCCTGGTCCAATCTTTGTATCTGTTTGGCTCTCATGTCTTGCTGGTGCTTCAGAAAGCGTCGTCTAGTTGCATCCAGCAGCTGTAACTCCTTCACTTTAAGCTCTCTCTTCATTGCTACCAACCTGCAGAGCACCAATAAGCATCAGCAAACAATTTTCTTTGCCTTCATAACTGAATTTTAAGTCATGTGTGTTTTGTGCATTTACTTTGCTCGCTGCTCTGTTAGTTTTTCTTCTTCTTGTGCCAGGATATTTCTACGTTGCTCCTCTGCCTTCTGCAGCAGCTCCTGTGTTTGAATCAAAGTACAACTGTTCACAAAATTGCCATTTAATAGTTGCTTTTTTATATAAACCAAACATTTACATTATGATTAAATCTTTTTAAAATAATTTTGAAAAAAAAGAATTCACCTGCTGAGTGTAATAGGCCTCCTCTTCAGCTTGGCGACGCACAAAATCTGCACGAAGTGACGATACCTCCTGCCTGTTTACACAACACATACACACTTACATTTAGTGCATGTTTTTTTCATGACTCACTTTAAATTTACTGTGAACATTAATTTTAGCCAGATATGTAGGAATTGCTGACCCCTATTTGGGATCTACAATGTCACCTCTCACGGAGATACTCCATTTCCTGCATTCGTATCTTCTCTCTCTCCCGGCTTTGATATTCCACTATGAATTCTGGGTAGTGGTTGAACACTGGGTACTGGCCCTTGGTCAGTGGTGTAAAGTCTGACAGCATAGTCTTTGGATGGATGTCAGATGGTGTGCTACTCATCAACCGGTAGGCCTCCTTTATCATGGCTCCCATGTCCAAGTTATTACGATGGTGAAAAAAATACTGAACAAGAAGGAAACAGGAGAGATGACTTTAATGACTGACTATGGGACTTTAATTAGTTTATAAGAAGACAGAGAAGAAAATATGTGGTAGTTACCTCAAAGTCCTGTTTTTGGGAGCAAAGCAGCAGAGGCTCACGGCAGCAAGTGATGTAGGCCACACAGGCCATGATCAGGAATGACGGATGGTTGGAAAAAATGTTGTCAAAAAGTCTGAGCCATTCATCACGAGTCAAAACCTCAGAGAATAAGGTCTCCAAAAGGGGCCACACATAAAGCTAAGAGAGACAGAGGTCCACAATAATCTGGGTAAACTTTAAATAGGGCAGAGACAAATGCTCACATGGATGTTCACCTAGCCTCTCATCCTCATACTGTTCTAGTGTGTGGAGGCAGGGAACTCCCACCTGTGAAGTGATGCCACAGTCCACCAGGTGCTGCAGCAGCTCCTTGTCATGATGAGCCAGAACATTCTCCACCATGTTCAGGATGTTGAGGGGAGGGTTGGGGAAATACTCAAACCAATGCTGGCACCAGTTCACTGCAAAACAGCATGCAAGTCAAAAAAAGTCAGAAATGCTTATTAAGCTCATGCAAGTTTTTCCTTGAAACTTTGACAGACTGTAAAAACGGTTTGTCGGTGAAGACTTCAAATGTGCTAAAAAATGTTTAAAAAAGTGATTAAATTTTGATGAGCAACACTGAGAACTTAGCATGTACCTATGACAGTGGCCACCACCTCAAAGCAGACCATCGGATTGTTCTGGAAGAGCTTGACAAAAGGGAAGGCCACAAGGGGCAAGTACTCAACCTCTCCAAAGATGGCTGACCAGTGAGCTAAAGCAGACAAAACCCTTTGGGTGGAAGAAAAGACAACACGACTAACAGGTTATACTTCAAATAGTGAAAACCCTCAAACTCTCCGACCATTTGGACTGTAAACTCCATGTTTCCATGTAGATACCTCTGCAGTCCCCTTTGCAGCTTGTGGTTTTTGATAGGGTATTTGTCATGCAAAGTGATGTAGGCCGTGTGCAGGCCTTTATCAGTTAGGCTGCTGTATGCTGCATAGTTCTCTGGGAGACACAACAAAGACCGCCACACAAACATCCTGCAAAACAAAAACAAAGATTTTTTGTATATTTTAAAACAAATTAGAATGCATTTTACATGCGTGAATTTCTTTCCAGTGCAAGTGTTTTTTTTTTACCTGTACTTAGTAGGATATTCTCCAAATGCTTTGAGCAGAGCTACCAGTCTCTTCTTGTTTAAACCAGCTGGTAGTTCATTCTACTCAGACAGACACAAAACCTAAACGTTCATTTATGTCGTCATGCAAATGCAAATGCCTGTGCCATATTTGTGACTGAACATAACAAAATACGTTTACGCTGCTCAACAAAATATTCAAATGCAGCGAAAAAAAAACAACAATGAGTTGGGAGACTGTTGCTTGTAGTTCCTACCTCTTTCTCATCAGCTACAGACCCAGGAGGAGGTCTAAGTATTTTCACTGCCGGCGTGCCTGAACATTTGGATTCTCTCTGAAGAACCTCAGACCTGACCTTGACCTTTAGCTTTGACAAGTCCTGATCACTCTTACCACCTGTGACTACTGCCACTTGGGAGAGAGGAGGCTGTGTGAGGGCGGGAAAGAGAGAGAGAGGGAGAAAAGTGAACACAAAGATCCATACAAAGCAATTTCTTTATTCCTGTCAGATCAAATGGCTTTTGCCACCTAGTGGATTGTTCCAGGTTTGAGGTCTTTAAGTGGCTTTTACCTTGTTTAATTCTTGTGTGAGATTTTGGACACTGTAAACACTGATGCTGCCATTATCCATGATGGCCACAACATGTCTGCCATTAGGACTGACTGCCACAGTGGTGACAGCATTGTCATGGGAACCCATGTGGAAAAGCAGCTTGCAAGTGTGAATGTTGATGAATCGCATGATGCCATCCTGACTCAATACGCCAAGTGTCTACAAAAAGACAAAGACATAGTTACTGGGTTAATGTAATGGTCCAAATGCTGGAAGCTTAAAAAACGAAATAACAATTTTTCCTTGTTACAGTTTTTGTAGACATCATCCACCCCTAACACTAATAAAAACTGAAACATGACAGAGCCAACAACAAATTCCTTAAAAGACTCCAGACTCTGTACCTGGCTGGCCCCTCCATCGAAGCTGTCTGGCAGGAATTCCAGCTGCCTGACAGTTCGGACCTGAGTGGGCATCTGGATCACCCTGATCAGCTGTTTGCTGTCCAGACACCACAGGTGCAGCAGGTTGGAGCGCCCGCCTGCTACAAGGCTCTTACTATCGCTGTCAACACAAATAAAGCATTTCAATACACGTAACATTCTGATCCATATTTTGTTTACCTTTAATTTATTCATTTACCTTTTATTATCATCACAAAGTGTAGTGTGGGGTAGTCATGAAGTAATATGTAAATGTAGAGCTTCATAATCTCTAAACTAGTTAGGGGCTGTAAATTAATTGGTCTACCGTGTGACAGCAAAGGCCTTGTAGGAGATTTTGGGTCCGCAGTCAGGGACAGGGAGCTGGTACTTGCAGAATAGTGTGTCGCTCTCCCAAGCAAAGATGGAGTCATCACTGAAACAGCTGAGGATGGTGTTACTGAGAGGCAGAAAAAAAACCTGCAACACAAACAATAGTTTGCCATAACAACAATGAGGGGAAAAAACACAATTAGTGTGGACACAATTACATGTTTAAAAAGATCTAAACACTTTTTGAGAAAACAGCCCTTTGATTAGATGGAAAGCTATTTTCATAAAGGGTGAAACCACTATTTGTAAAAGTTATTTTCTGGATGTTTACCTTCTGTATGCCAACAGATTGTCTGATGTTCAGCTTCCTCTTCCTCTGAAAAGTATCTAGGTCCCAGAGCTGAGCTGTGTCTGAGGATGTGGTGATAGCATAGCGGCCTGAGCTGTGAACAGAGATGGACGAAACTGCTCCATCGTGACCTCGCATCCAACTGACCAGCTGCTTTGTGTCTATATAAATAAATACAATGCAAAAAAGTAAAGATCAAATTTATTTATGTTACAATGTAATGGTCAGTGAAGGATAGAATGAGATTGATACACTTCCTCTTGGGGTGGAAGTTCCACCATGACATAAATATAATTTTTGGCATAATGAGAATAAAACAACAGAGTGTCAGTGATTAAATAATATTAATATCAGCTTGCATTCTGCTGTATTGAAAACTAAATAATTATAAATGTTTAAGAAAATCTTTATGTGGATTTAACCATCCTACCTTTGTCAAAGCACTTGATGGTGTAGTCAGAAAGGGCAACGAGGAACTCTGTAGTTCTACGGAGGCTAAAAGCAAGAGCCGTGCAGGCCTGTCCTGTCTTCTGTACTAGACGGAATCTGTCTCAAAAGACAGTAAAACATACAATCAAACAAACGAGCTATCTAACTTTTAGGTAGCAAGGCATCTCACCCTACTATGTACAACCACTTACATATCCTAATAAAAAAGAACTGATAGCTTTTTTAAAATTGTTGAATATTGTTCTGTTATAAATAGACCAGGATTAAGGGAGAGAAGAGACTAACCATCTCTAACTAACTTTAACCTGAAATACGAACGTAATATTAGTAAACAGATCATAAAATTTTACTAAATTAGCCAACATAACAAGCACATAAACTTACTTGGCTAATTTGAACTACTATAAAATTAATGTTGTCACCTGTTTCTGCTGATTTCAAAAACATAAATGTTGCCATGTTGATCTCCAGCCAGGAAGGAATCTCCTGTGGTGTCGAAGGCCACGTGGAGAAAGCGCACGGTCTTGGCGTGCTGAGCAGTGCGGATCACTGTCACTAACACACTGAGGAAAACAAACACACACACTACAGGGTAAAACGCACAGCCCAACAGCAAAGACACAAATCCACACATTTCTGTGAATACTGAATAATTCTGCCATGATTAGAAACTGCTCGGTGATTCAAAGGTCATTCGCAGTCAACTAATTACTTTACTTACTGTCACAACTGTGATTACAAACCCATTCAGAAATGCAATATTACAAATAATTGTGTAATATTAAGTTACACGTCACCTGAAACCTTATTTAAGTTTTATGTTGCCATTATACAGTAAAGTAATTAAATATTCTGGACTTTAGTATTGTATTTTAGCTTGAAAAAAGGTTTGCTTTAAAGTGATTTTCAAGTAATGGCTGGGATATAATCAGAGATTTGATTTTTCACTGAGCAGGACACTGCTTCCCAAAAGCATCATCCATATACAAAGGTTATGGATGCTTTTGACTGGCCAAGCTTTACGCAAACTTCAGAGGTGGTTTTCATTGTGGGTCATCGTATATCTTTATTTCTACATTTTAATCGCTTCTCCCTTCTTAAAGTCAGCAAACCTTGTTCCCTGTAGCATTTTAAAAATCACAAGCTGTGACAACGTATGACGTTAACTTAGTTTACTATTTTAACACTATGAATATTGTATAAGTTCCCATTCAAGTATAAACTAGTGATTAATGTGCAACAAGTTGTTGAACTAAACCTCACACTATTAAGCGTCTTAGAGAACATTTAAAGGAATCGATGAGGGTTACATGTAATATAATAGATTTATGGCAGAAAAATAAAACATGTTTTGCTCACACCAAGAGTAACTAACGTTAGTCGAGCTGGTTATTTCGAACATACCCCTTGTCTGTTGTGGGTTTTCGATGCCAGATCTTCCCCTCTTCTTTGCTTCTGATGTCTGTCACTTCCATGTTACCGTCGTAGCCTAAAACCTACAGGCTTCATTTATGGGGAACGATCATAACACTGCTTGTTATTGTCCCGTTGCTGCCCCGGTTTACTGTTAGCTAGCCGCGGCTAATCTCCTCAAAGGCGGCGCTAACAGCGCGAAATTTGAAAGCGAACACTTATGGACATGCGTCCAGAATGTGACCGACTTACTATATTAGCCGACCTATCTCTGATTTATGAGTGTGTCCATATATTCACGACATATTGCCACAAAACATCCTCAGTCAAAGTGAAAAACAGTCGAGTGCACGACATTTAACGTTAGATTCCTCTCTGCTAACAATCCCACAATGCAATGCTCCTTTTTGGCCAGTGGGAGATGCGCTGATTTTGATATTGGACATCAAATATTCTTCTCATTCAGAGTTACAGAGTTTTAAAGTTTTATTATAATTCAGAATTTATTGAACAAAATGACAACACTGGCAGCATAAAACATGCATTCTGTTTAATCGCTTATTACAGCCATTTGTATGTAATGTCATAGATTTGGCCCGCAGATGTCGCCATTTTAACTGGTCGATTGCTTGATGACGCTTCAGCATTTTTAACACTGCTGCTTCATATTAATTTGGTGCTTCGGAAAGCTTCGGTTATTAAAAAGTTTACGTTATTGATACGTTATCGCAGATCTACTAAGAAAACACAGAGAAACAGACTGCAGTATGGCGCCTACAAGTGAATCAGAGAAGACACAACTGTATTTTATGATTTATTTCAGGGAAGACATTACGTACCCGCTCCTTAGAATGCAAAACTGTATTGAAAAATTTCAAAACCTTGACAACAATAAGCAACAAGAAGATTGGCACAGGAAAACTATAATATATTATATATATATATGTATTTAAAAAATCAGAAACCTTACAGCCACCGTTCAGGTTTTTGCATCGGACACGCCCCTTTTATTTGCTGGCCGCCTCTGGATGGGCAAGTGTGAGCTTTCACAAATTTCACAGGAAGTGCTACAGAAATGCAAAGCAAAAGCAAAAGTTGATAGTGTTAAGTAATATAAATACATCCGGTTGTAGCATTCTTTCAAACTAGAAGCATTTTTCAGACAAATATAGAATATACACCTAGCCCACAATTATATACTTTATAAAAAGGAGATGGTCACATTAGTGCGTATTGTCATCATCCCTAATAGTGTGAACAACCCAGTGACCACTGTTATGTGTAATAATTTCCTATAAGAATAAGATTTAAAATTCAAATACATTCTTTATCCCGAAATTCAATTAAATTCAAGTGTATTTATATAGCGCCAATTTACAACAAAGTAATCTTAAGGCACTTTACATAATAAAGTCAAGACTATACAGACATTTAAACAAAATCCAATAAATCCCCCTTGAGCAGCTATAGGCAACAGTGGAGAGGAAAAAGGAATTTGCTTTACTTTGTAAGCCCAGGGATAATTATATATTTTTTCATTATGGATACTACCTTTTGTTTCATTGTTTAACATTTAAGCCATAATAGATATTGGCTTTAATAAATTTTGCAATACTTGAGCAGAAATGTTTGTAATGTATACACATAAAAAAGTTATCTAACAATTTTAAATAAACAAGAAAGAATAAACTTGTGTATTCTCTTAAAAAGAGTAGTAGGCCTAGTATCTCTAAGTATTTTCCTTTTAAATATAAAACTTCAAATTTTGATTTAAACTTTGATTTGGTTTTGATTTCTTCTGTTATTACGGCTGTTTGATATAAGTGTAAAAAAAGTTTAAAATACTGTCCATTTTACTCGTTTTGTTGTCTAATTTCTAATTTAGATTTTTGTCTATTCTTTAAATTTAGACTTAATTTACATTAAATAGTTTGTGGATTTCATGATTTGGTTGTTTTCGTGCCGGCTGACTGTTGGTGTTATGTGGATGAAACAGTTTGCCGTTTTTTACTTTGAAAAGCTGAACCGGATGTGACTGTTCAGGTCCCGGTAACTGTGTCATATGTAAAGCTAGCTCGCTCTGCGATTAGCCACGTCATGTAAACTTAGGACTTGAGGAGTTTTGATATTGAGACAGCGAGGGGTCTCGAGTTTTTGGCAGGAAGCTTGTTCATTTTTCAGAGAGGAGCTCTTGTTTCGGGGATAGAACTGGGCCTAAATCCTATGGAAAGATGTCGGATATCGGGGACTGGTTCAGAAGCATCCCTTTCATCACCCGGACCTGGTTTGCTGCCTCGATTGCGGTGCCCTTTATTGGGAAACTAGGATTGGTTGATATCACGCACCTCATATTAATTCCGGAGTTCGTCTTTAGCAGATTTCACGTGAGTTTCTTTTGGCTTTCTTCACCTGCGAGTGTTAAGGTAACTGAAAAGATACGTAAGGTAGTGGCGTTTTGGACGAGGACGATAAGTTAGCAGAGGCTAGCAGGGCTCAGTGAGCAGGCCTTAGCTTCGTGACAGCCAATGAGAGGCCGAGACGCAGATGGTCGGGACTTCCGGAAGCTGTCAAAATGCGACTTAAATTAGCAACACTGTCATAAGGTGTAAATATAACATCAGCCTAAAATAGTGTTTTCACAGTCAGGGGGTGTAACAGAGATTGTGTATTAATTTATGCGGTATTTTAGTTGTTGAAGATTAAGAATTTTCGACTAATTTACAAACCAACTTAACAGTGGATATACACCTGCCAGAAGGCGGGATGTCTGTGCAGTGAACGACTAAAACTCAAGGGAAAATGGAGCCACTAACTGTCCTTGATCTCAGAGAATTTACAACTATGTGAAAGTTTGAGGTACTTAAATGCATTTCAGTAAATCAAACATCAGTAGTTAATATAATTTAAAAAGTTGTTATAATTCGTGGAAAACGTTTCTTCCACATAATAAGAAAAATCAGTATAATCACATAGGTCACTCGTGAGAATAGAAGCACTATAAATACCTGTAGTTTAACAGTACAATTTTCTTAAAACTTCTGTAGCGTTTACAAAAATTAGGTTGTATGGCATTATTAAAGGGCTTGACAGCTACTTGATTCACCACTGGTTACCTGAGCAATTATTCACTGTATGATAATAACAATAGGTTACTGATATTTCAGTGAAAACAGGTGGTGTGAAGCTGAATTGTTTGTTAGAGCATTACTCTATATACCTTTTGTGGACTAGTTTGGTTGCTTGACAACGTAAAATATCTGAATCTTAACCTTTTGACTTAGTGTGGGCTATTAATCCTAAGGCAATATTGACTGAAATGATTCATTTCATGAATACCAGGCTGTATACACCCACCAGCTAACTGGTGGTGCTATTGTTGTTGTAACAGGGATCAGCATGGCCACACAGCCCCGCATTTAGCAGGCAGCAATGTACTGTGTGTTCTGACACCTGTCAATCATGGCCAGCACAAAAACGTGCCCCCTATAGTCAACCACAACAGTAAATTTGGATCCTAGTCCCCTTTTACTAATGTAAAACACATAATAGCATCATAGCATCAAAATGGAGAGGTTAGACCCCCAGGGGGTTTGGTTTGTTTGGCTTCATTAAATATTTGAAACAGTCAAGCAGTTACAGAAATAGCTGCATAGTAATTTTGTTTATTTTTATTAATTAATGAACTCTCACTGTAGTTGCACTGTATAGTTTTAATTTATTCCAATTTAACAGTGCATATTGTATATTTTTCTTGATTAATAATGAGTTTAGATGCTTTATTCTTTCATCACCTCTCAAATGTTGTTTTGCTGACTTGTGTTACCATCAGACACACTCTTTGAATCTAATTGGAGGTCAACGGACCGTGCAGAGGATTTCCAGCTGTCTGTTGCCACTTTAAGACTTAATAAATGTTAGAAACTCAAGCCTTTTAGGTTTGGATTTGCACATGCACATTAGCTAAGATGATGTGTTTGCTATTAGTGAATGTGTCTCCTGCTTGTTTCAGATCTGGAGACCAGTGACTGCAACCTTATATTTTCCAATAACTCCTAATACTGGGTTTCTCTACCTGGTCAACCTGTATTTCCTCTACCACTACTCGACACGGCTAGAGACAGGTGAGTCTACTGACTTCAGCAGTTTACGCACAGTTATGTTAAATACTCTTCTTGTCATGCTGTTCTTCTTCTCCTCTGTGTTGTTTCCCAGGAGCGTTTGATAGCAGACCAGCAGACTATATCTTCATGCTCCTCTTTAACTGGATCTGCATTGTTGTATCCTTTGACTCGCATCACAAAACACCCATCACCAATGTCCCTGCAGTTAAATAATTACTTTAGCATCCCTTTTAGCAAATTTTTTACTTTAGCATTAATTAAAATACACTGCTCTTTCCTTTTCGCTCTATATTTCTCATTCATTGATTATTTTTATAACACACATACTATCTTAGCAGGTCCATGCCACACCAAGGTGACTCTATACTAGTGGCCCAGTGTTAACTGCAGAGCAGAGAAACCTAATATACGTGACATGCAGCACCAACAATAGAGCCCAGCCAACATCTCAACACTGTCGTTTTGTCTGTAGTTTGTCAGGTGTTTTCACAGACGAAGATGGGTTAAATCCTGGCCTCCTAAAACATTAATTTCAATCAAGAGTTTAATTGGTGGGGAGAAAAATGAAAAATGTGCCCAACTTCAGATGCCTTGCTCAGGGGAGATGGGCAGAAGTGGGTTGTTGAGCGTCAGCTGGTGTGGTGTTCTGACCTGGCAACCCTCCAGCCACCAGCTGCTGTAATCTTAAGGCTCCTGCCGTGGTTGTTTTGAGCCACAAGGTTGTTTCCTTGACTCTGTAGCTTTAGATAACTGGGCTACTGATGAACATGCGGGTAAGAACCTTCCTCTGTTTAAACTGCAATGAGAAATAAAAACATGTTTTGTAAAATATATGAATTTGAAGACAATTGTTTGCAGGTACAACCTTTGTGATCCAATGGTTTGTGGTAATAAACTTATCAAAAATGAAGACCAGGATATTGTACTGTAAGCAGGTTCAGTTGAAGTCTCTGTCAGTGTGTAAGGTCAATTTTTGTATTTTCCATTGTGACATTTTGTCTTTGGGGTTAAAAAAAACCCTTCATAATAAGGTTAATCTTACACTTAAAGACTAAAGGTAAATTAAGGCTGCAGTCTATAGTTCACTCTACATTCACAGTAAACCTGCATGTTCACAGGAATTAAATGAACTATGATAAACAATGATCTAAGTTATACAAGTCCTGTTTAAATGCAGTGTTGACACATACAGTAGTTGTTTAAAAATGCTTTTTATGCATTTAATCATGCAGTCTTATTTTTTGATTTGATGTGAATTGATTAGTCAGTAGTGGAAACATTGTGCATCAAAAGTGAAATAGCTGTGATAGACGGACACAAAAATACTGTAGCTGGCTACCCTGGGAATTTTCCAATAAAAGGATTTGTAAACACTGAACATAACTTTCTTCTTGAAGCTTTTTGGCTTTAGCTGGACTCATGTTGTTGCTTGTGTTTGTGTGCAGCTGCTGATGATCCCACTGATAATGTCCGTGCTGTACGTCTGGGCTCAGTTTAACAAAGACACAGTTGTGTCTTTCTGGTTTGGAACACGATTTAAGGTACTGCTTGTTTTATCAAAAACACATACATCCAAACTGGTACATACAGTATCTGTCCCCCAAAAAAGTTTCACAGTAATATCTGGAAATGTTTTTTGCAGTGGTATGGAGTGTCATCATGTGGTCATAACTTTAACTCCTTGGATTTTTGTTTATCATGCCAATATTGACATTAAGTCTAATTAGATTAATCTGTTGCTCTGTCTCAGGCACATTATCTACCTTGGGTTATCCTGGCCTTCAACTTCATCATCGGAGGCTCGTAAGTAACAATTTATTTTACATATTTTTACACATTGTATTATAAATGCTTATGCGAGTTTTTAATAAACTACAAATGTGAAGAATAAGTGCAGATTACACCAGGACTGTATGTTTGAGATTAATTACTTTCTCTTTTTGGTTACTGTGCAGTTTTGTGAACGAACTGACAGGGAACCTTGTGGGTCATCTTTACTTCTTCCTTATGTTCAAATACCCCATTGACCTAGGAGGACGCTCCTTCCTCACTACACCAGAATTCTTGTAAGTTAATTTCTCCCAATATGTTGAGTTTTGCCCTCAATGCCTGTTTAAGTACAACAAAATTTCTCACCAGCTTCATCTCTGAGATTTGGAAATGTTAAGTATGTGCCATGCTCTTAAAAAAGAAAATTGTACAATATTTGTAAATTCCCTCTCTCCCCAGATATCGGCTCTTCCCTAACAGGAGGGGAGGAGTGTCAGGCTTTGGAGTCCCTCCCAGCAGAAGACCAGCTGCCCAGGAGCCAGCGGGTGGAGGTGGGGGAGGACGTCACAACTGGGGACAAGGCTTCCGTCTAGGGGGTGAATGAGCGGACACGAGAGGGGACAGCTGAAATCCCCTCATTAGCTCCCAATAACAAATGGATGTGGAGTGATTGAGGTTAAAATTCTTGCTTCTTCACATTCTTCTGTTTGAAGGAATGAAAGCCCTAACTCTTATAGACTATACACATTTAGTTTTAATGCATAGAACAGGAAGAAATGTGACAAAGCTTGTATTTTAACTAAAAAACATCACATAACAGGACTCAGACTCTGGCTATAGGCTCAGTTCAGGTTTAGCCAGCTCCATAACTACTACTACTGCGGATGTGCCCATGTGAAGCAGAAAGAAGACAATATGAATAAATATATTATTTTTAAGTGATGATTCTTGAGCTGCCCTCCCCATTTTCTTCTTCCTTTATCCTTTCCTCTCCCCCACTTCTGCCTTTTCTCCTCACCCTGCCATTGAACTGTCAAGACATTTGCAGCTGCACAACAGCACGCTGTTGATTTTGATTCTGCCGTTCCTGTCCTCTTGTTCTCTGATGCCATATCAAATTACATTGTAATTACCAACGCACCGAGTGTGTTTTCAGCCATCTCTCCAAAGAACATGGGTTTCCAGGTCTGAATTTACATGGGTGTAAAATGTCTTTTCTTTAAGCCTCTGTGGCACAGACTTGATTTTTTTTTGGCTGTTGTAAGATCAGATCTTAACCAAAATGAGGTGAAGATAGGATTTTACTCTATTTTTTTGTAAATATAACAATTGTTTATTAAAATGACAAGTGAGTCTTGAGTGTGTGATAATCCTCACTGTGTCCTCATATCCTTACTGCAACACCTTTGGTGAATTTTCTTTATAACATTATGCACAAAAAGCTGAATTCATCTCTGAATTTACATCTAAATGTCTCTGAACCTACACAGAAAGGTGGAGACAATTTTGGAGGAGCCAAGAGTGACACCTTCAAAATTTCATTTAAGCACTGTACAAAAATTTACAAGTATTAAAGGCAGCCTGGTGAAACATAATTTCAGTCCAAAGAGGCAGAACGGGCATAAAATCTGAGGTAAGCCACTGGAAATTATCACTCAGGCTTAAATGGATAATATTCCTCACGAGGCTGGAAAAGGATCTGCCAGTTAAAATAAAGTTGTATATGGTTCAGTAGGTTAGTGTAGTGCAGTATATGCAACCACGTAATATTTAAATTTTACTTACAAAATCAGCAGATTGATGGGAGTAATTTGTTTTTAAGTCACATTTTATTCCACTGTTTCATCTTGAAAGTGGCATTTCCTCTTCAAACAGCAGCAGACTAAATGGTTTACAGTGACCTTAAACATCACCTGTTCACCTAGTTGCTGGCTCATTTGTACAAAATCATGGTCGACAAGTGTCTTGATCAGTCTGAGCTTTCGCCATTTCCAGGTTTCTGAATTTGATGCATATAGTTTAATGTAGAAGACTGGGAGGGCATGTACAGTAAGTTGTGTGTTTTTATTGAGTTACAGCAGACTTAAAAGTAGAAATAAAAAAATGCAAGCGGTACTTTGTATTACCCAACCAAATGTACAGTATCCCAGATACTTGAACATGAAACAACAACAGCAGTGGCGTCAGACGTTCAGCCAGCAAACAGCCAAACAAGTGCCGTTCAAACCAGACTTCTAATCCATTCAAAATGACAGCTGAACTTAACTGTCTCACTTGCACAAATGCTGCAAGGAGTTGTGGTCTGACCCAGAAATCCCTTTATTTCTGAAAACAAGTTGTTAAAAATTAAACTGTAGAAGCACATGCAATAAATGCCAACATTCCAAATGGTTGTGCTGGTTTTAGTAAAAGCAGTTGTATGATAATTTCTCTTGTGATTCAGTCATTTTAAACTTGCTGTTCAGAAATCAAATGAACTGGATTCTGCTTTGAATAGAAGCATCTAGCTGAAGCCAGAAAGCTGAGAGAAAAGAGGTGACGTGTTCACAGATCACAGCTGAGCAACGTGGATATCTGAAATGGTTCAAATAAATGGAAATTTTGACATTTTATCATGCGTAAAACACTTTCACCAAAATGTCCATTTCAAGATCGCTCAAGAATATTTCAAGTTTTTCATACAAGGATCTGATGAGTTGAAATCACCATCACCAGTCTGACTCTGCCCAGTCAGGAGAAGTCAAGAGATAAAGAGCTGAAAAGGCAGCATGGTGCGATCACACAGACACTCCACTCTGTGCTCTAAGCGAATACCCATTTTCAGACAAAATCAAACATTCTGTACTGTTTCTTGAACATGCCTCAGGTACTGATGCAAGAACCAGATGACTAGAAAAGATACAAGCTGGGATGCACAGTGCATTCATTCATTCACCCTAATGCTCTTAGTCTTGGTCTGCCCATGTGTCTGTCTGTATTCATTTCATGGCCCTCAGCAGTGAGTCTGTGGCTGTTCCAAAACACTATCATTCTTTCTAACTAGCATTCAAGCACTTCTGAGCATTTGCATCCTCATTAGTGTAATTCTATGCGGGTGAATCAAGGTGATGCTGCAGGAGGAAAAGAAAGAAGTTACAGTTTGAGTTGAAGTGGTCTAGTATGAGAATATCACTACAGCGGGGGTATACTGAAGTGCCATCAAAGACTGCCCATAAAGAGCAGTGTGCAAATATGTTTTTCAAAAAAATAGGACTTATTTTCAGCAATAACAGACTATCATACACTTTGATCTTTAAACAACAACAACAACTAAAAAAAAAAAAAAACATTCCAGCTTTTAGGGCATCGACAGACTTTAAAAAAAAAAAAAGTGTAACAAAACTTACCCTCCAGTAAAACTGTACAAACATTTTTTGTAATACAGAAAAATATTTACAAGAGTGCTTCTTAAAAAAGTGTAGCAATAGTAGTAAGAACAATGCATCAAGTCCAGCTTTGGCACTCCTCTTAAAGTCAGCATCTGCACTTTGCACGAGTGCGTTAGCAGTGGAACTCCAAAGTCCCTGTCGCTTTGTGATGACATCACTGTTACATCACACTCGGCCGTCTTGAGTCATCTACGGGTTGGTGACTCATAAACCAACGATTCAGTCCAGCTGGGAGAGAGACAGAAACATGGACTGAAGTTAACATTTTGGCGCAACTGGACAAAGGCTTCTTTACAGAGTTTACTGGCAAAATCACTGCTCTCCTGTCCATATTCACAGGAAATACATTTATTTATATTACTGGAATGATCACACACTGATAGTGTTGCGCATAAAAACTTATTACTTAAAATTATTACACTTAATCACATCTCTTATCACTTAGTGTTTTTGAAGTGGAGGATGGGGTCAGCATGGGAAACATTTAATGCTGGACATGGTAAAAGGCTGCGAGAACACACAGTCCACTGGAGCTTGCTGTGTAAAGTTCTGCGTAGCCACAGACCAGTGAGGGCTCATGCTGACCCCCAACCATTACTAAAAATGAAAAGACACATGGCTGGTATTAATGTTGTGGTTGATTGGAACTGCACTCTTCACTCTGCCCTTCTGTCTTAGTAGCGATGTGTGTGCGCTACGACATGTACAATGCTAATGACTGTGTGGTCCAAATATCATCCTGCCGTCCCAGCATGCTATCTTTTTGAAGGACCAATCAGAGGTAATTACATGCTAATAACTTCCTGGGTTGCTAAAGGCTGCAGCTGTGGCATCTTAAAATAACAGTTCACCATTTATTTAAGCCAAGAAACACAGTGAAGCTGTAAAAATCTCCAAAAAATCTCTAACTCTATCCTCTGGTCATCATGCACTCATGACGCTTATCTGCTTATCTGGTCGTCTTGATTAACCATCACTTAATCCTCAAAATGTTTTTTCTCGGCTTGAAATATGGATCATTCGAAATTAAATTTGATTTTTTGGCCATTTGACCAGCCAGTCATACTTAATGGGGGACAATTTAACATACCATCAACCCGTGACCTGTGAAGTCAAAACGTCAGAGTCTGGTGCTAGCTTCTGTCTTTCTGCTGCTTCTTCCTTCTCCTCTCCCACTGCCACAGTCACCTTTACCCACCTGATCGGAAAACAAGAAGATTAACCTCAAACAAATTCCTTCTAGAAACTGGGTAAAAAATATTGAAAGGTGCTATTTTTGCCATCTCTAAAAATGATCCTATAAAGATGCTCTAAACCATGCAAGAAATTCGTTTTGATGCAACAAATATCAGGTGTGACCTGGCTTGTACATATGGTGCCGTATTTTTAGACAATTTTCTCTATCCCTCTCTTTCTCTCTCTCTCACACACACACACACACACACACAAATCTTAAAATAACTGCTCAGATATTCTTTTTTAAAAGTAATATTGGCAGTGAGCTGGTCTCTTTTTATTGTGTGCATAACATGAGAGAAATGTGAGTTTCTGTGTCTTCTCCTACCTACCCTTTGTCTGCAGCACTAGAGCTGGTCTTGTCCGGTCTGGTCCGGCTTGGGTCCGTCACACTGTGAGCTAATCTGTCATTCAACCACTGGACTTTGTCTTGATCGGACTGCTTGGAGTGCTCTGTAGCTGCTGTGTTCTCACCGGCCTGCTCCACTGCAGGTGAGACATGCACAAAAGCAGAGATAGCACAAAGTCAAACAAGCCATACTCTGCAAGGTGATAAAGAGGAACGGGGGGGCGGGAGGTAGGGGACTCACTTTTCACAGCTGTGACTTCCAAGGAAACACTCTGGTTTTTCTCTGCTGTTTGGATGTTCTTTTCCTGGCCTGCTTTCTGCTGCTCTACAATGTTTTGGTTTTGGAATCCTTCCATCCAGTCCAGGGTTTCACCATTTTTAAGTGCAGAGCGGTGGTCCTTGAACCAGCGGACAATGTCTGTGCGCCCAAGGTTAGTTTGGCCCTCGAGCTGGCTGTACTCCTCAGGAGATGGCCATTGGGTCCGACAGAACATCTGTCAAGGCAGATTAATATAAACAAACACAAAATAAAAGAATTTACAGCACAAAAAAAAAACTAAACAAAGACTAAATGCTGCATAATCAACAAAAGAGTGGTTTCTGATTATTTGGGGTCACACACTTGTGAAACTATTTACCACAGATCAGGGTTAATAGATACCTTGATACATTGCTAAATAAAAATACAAAATAATACATACTGGCTTAATATATGGCTGACGGTCTTTTTTTTTTTTTTACAACAATTTAAAATTACGGTATATGTAAATTTACACTGATCTGTGAGAACAATAAAATCATCTTCTGGATTTTCACGGTGGACAGGAGTCAGTATGGCAAGCATTTAATGCGGCCTTCGAAGACACGAAAGTGCATCGTAGCTTATTGCATACGGGGATGTTTAGCCATGAGTAGTCAGAGTGCCTACGTTGGCCCCTGTCCGCCACAACAGTCGAACCACAAGGTGGTTTTAATATTGTAGGTGTTATGTTATGCTATGTTCCATTTAAATATTATCTTGTCCTATAGGACTGTGCTGTGTTCTATACACAAAATTTATCTTATCAATCTCACTTTGTAGTCACCTAGCCCCTTCTTTTTATGATAATACCAATCCCACTACTTTTCCTCGAGTACAATACCTTTTAGAGAAGCTGCATTTAAATTTTATACACCTCACTTTAGAATGCTCAGATTCATTCAGAGGTGACATCAGATCAACTAATCTCTTTCAAGTCACATCTTTTTAAATGCAGACAGGCTGCTGGATAAAAAGTATTTATGTTTATATCATCTGCATTTGAGTTTTAATGTGTAGCATATTTCTTTACCTTGTCAAATAATTAAGTTAAAATTGGCATGTTTTCATAACATTTTCCGTACCTCTCTGAGCAGTATGAGAGAGCGGCTTGTGATGGGAACTGGGCTGGTGGATGCTGAAAGCATGGGAGGATGGGGAGAAGAGGATAACGAAGAAGTGAGGATGGGAGGAGATGCCGATGAGGACAGGGCTGGTGGGTGAGGAGAGGAGGCTGCAAGCACGGGAGGGGAGGACGAGGAGGAAGAAGAGGAGAGGACGGGTGCATGAGGAGAAGAGCGTGGAGCTTTCCCATCCTGCTCTCGATGAGACGCCCCGTTTAACAGCGCTCTGGGCTGCTCCAGTCTGTCTTCTGTGTTCTTTGAGGCCATGGAGAGTAAAGCTTTTTCCATGTTGTCCCTCAGTGCCCTGCGCTCGGAAAACCAGCAGTCCACCTCTGTCTTGGACAGCCTGGTCTCCTGGGCCAGCTGGTCTGCAGCAGAACAGATTTCAGTGGATCAGAGGAGCTGTATTAGGTTTTCTGGAAACCTGGGAATTCAGTCTCTCGCCAGGGGATTTGAAAATTGCCTCATTAAAAAATGGCTGCTATTCCTGTTATGCAGACACCCACTAGAGATGGGCAAGCAGCTCCTTTAGGTTGAAAGAAAAGTAAGTCACATGCTGTGAACTTGTACAAATAGAAGAAAACACTACTGAGTTATTTCAACATCAAAGTTACAAAGTGTGGATACTGGACTTGGCAAGAACACAACCCCCAGCTAATTTGACCAACTGAATTTCACCCAATTTATCCTACTTCAGAAAGGATAAAGTTTTTAATAAGTAGCTCAAAAGTTCTGTAATCGTTTTTTCAGGAACTCCATAACATAAACCAATTCTAAAAAGATATCTTCAAGCAGATTTTTACCTCATTAGCACTGATCTTCAGGAGTTTGGGTCTGAGTTTGTCTGAGCTAAAGGAAATATAACGTCCTCACTTCAACCGTCTGAATTTAGGAAAAACAACTTTTGTTTGAAGGCACAGAGAAGCAGTCAGCATGTGAGCCTCCAAAGACGCAGCTGCTTAGCTAATGTCTGATTAAACGAATGCATGCAGTTCTTACCCAATCTCTAGTAAAAAAAAAAAGCCACTGTAATATTTTAATATTCATCTTCTTACGTGGATTTGCCAAGATACCATCTTCCTAAAGCTACAGTTTGCAACATGTTTCCAGTATTTCTTTACTAGAAATATGTGCCAGTTATCTCAATGTAGAGAGGCCCTGTCAAATCCTGTGACACAGGCTCATTGAAGATCAATGGCAGCAGTGCAGAGATATTCACTTTTAAATGTTCGCCCCTTTTGACCAATGAGGAGAGCAACAATTTGTCTGATTTGACCATTTTTCATATTGCTGGAGTAAGGACTGGTCAGAGAAGAAAGGACTGATTCCAAGGCTCAAGCACTACTAGCTTAAGACACCGTATCAAACACTTTAAACCAAAAAACACAGGTTTCCATCTCAAGACCAAAGCGTCGTGATGAAGCTCATTAGTATGTCAAACATTTGACCGGGGGCTGTACCTAGCTTTGCCTCCGTGGGCGAGCTGCTCCTCTGGAAACTCTCCTCCAGTGCCTTCAACTGCTCTGATGACTTTCCCTTCACCCTCTCCAGCAGAGGGAACTGATTGGGAACTGCTTTCTTCACAGGACAGTCTTTAGGTGCTGGCGTCACCTCTGCTTTCACAAGCATTGGAGGTGGCGGGACACCTTCAGATACAGACAGAGGGAAGGGCAAGAGTGGACCAAATATGCTAGTGAATTTTCATGACAAGACAGATATTTATAAATTACTTCATCGTTATAATAAGTTTAAAGTGGTCAATGAAAAACTTCTCTGTCTGCACAAATGTGATCAGATTTCCTTGCAGGTCCAAAACCTATATAAGTGGACTCAATAAGACACAAAAAACCCCCAAAACAACACACTTTTCCTACAGAGAATGACCAATCTTTAATATTAAATAGTATAGTGTAAAAAAGTATGTGAAATTCAGACTAGAGGCCTCACTTACAGTTGTTAATCACGGGTGCACTATGAGGAAAGCATTTAACAACACAGTTGCAAAGGAATCCACTAATCTTAAAACAGCACTTTGCTGTAGGTTTCCAGTTTGCTCAGGGCCATGTGGGAAAGGCAGACTGCGATTGGATGAATGTTCTGTGGATGGATGAAGGTAGGAATTTGGGCTTGAATTAGAAGTGTTATACTTTGTGATGGCTAATGAGTTCATTCATTCATTCATTCATTCATTCAAGCATAAAAACCATATAACTTGTGTAACATTGTGGTAGCAGTGTCAGAATTTAGACCTGCTATGCTGCCACTGGACCTCAATGGCTTTCTATTTTAATGGAGCTGTGAATTCTGAGTTGTACAAGCACATTCTTTAGGTAAAATGTCCACATATCCATCTGTAAAACGGAGGCAGCAAGACAATGACCCTTGACAAACAAAAGTTATTCTACCACAAAGAATGGTTAAATTAGAATAAAGTTAATATTTTGGAATATCCAAATCAAGGTCCTGGTGGTAATCCTATAGAAATGATGTGAAACAGGCAGTTCATGCAAGATACAAACTATCGTCCCTGAGTTGAAGCTGTTCTTTAAGGAGAAATGGACTAAAATCCCTCAAAGCTGACGTGTAAGACTATGTTACTGGAAACACTTATTGCTGCAAACGGGTTTACAGAATTTGCTGAATGCATGAGGTCCCATACTTTTGTCCAACAAATATTTAAGACTGGATAACCACTGGAAAATTACTATAAATCAAAGTGTATCTTTCATGTCTCACTGGGTTCCCTTTATCTAGATTTAGGACTTGTGGGGAATCTTTGATCGGATTTATGCAGAAAAAAAAAACTAAATTGAGTATTGCTTCTCAGTATACTTTCATATTTGTAGTTTAGCTGAAAAATGCAAAAGGATCAATCACAGAGAGGGTATTTTTATCCCCCTAGATGTGTGGCACAGATCACATCACAGACCTTTGAGATTAAGGAGCCTCTGTTCACTGAACCACTTCTTTATCTCTCCTCTGGACAGCCCAGTGGTCTCTATCAGCCTGTAAGTCTATCATATGGAAAAATGAAATATAAACAATAACACCAGGTGGTTATCAGCAACAGTCCAGCAGCCATCTCGACCTCTGATGTCGCTCTGACGTTTATAGTCAGGTCCATTAGTAATTCAATAAAGAGACAGACTATCAAAATTCTGGCTCTGTAAGCCCTAACAGACTTGAAAAGAATAATTCAAGAGGTGTGAATATAGACTGCTAACATTAATTTAACAGGTTTGTCAAAAAGTAGTGCACATACTGTTTTTATACATTTGCTGCCACAAAAAAAAAAAAAAAAAAAAATATAAAAAAAGAAAATCACTCACTTCTTCTTCCTCAGGGAAAGGAGATTGTGTGTAGCTAGACCTTAGTACTGATAGCTGCTCTGCTGTTTTATTGGGGTCAACTGTGAAACTCAGTACTTTAGGTGACACCAGCTTGGATGTGGCCACTGGGGCGGAGACAGTTTGAATGATGGAGGGTCGTTTACTCTCTGTGGCAATCACAGGAGAGGCGAGTGGCCGCTTCAGTGACTGAGCAACCTGCAGAATTTATGTTAGGAAAAAGCAAGTGATTTTAACTATTTGTGTTACTGTGTCTAACTGAGTTTCTGGTTCTTCCTATGATTTTCTTTTACCTGGTTCGCCACTGTGAGTGCCAGAGGTGCACAGGTGACAGTAGAGCCATTGGCAACAGGAGTCAGCACCAGACTGGTCTGTCCAAGTAGCTGACAAGGGAGAGACTGGAGGACAGAGGCTGCTGGTTGCAGGGCTTTGGAAGCTGCAGAGGCAGCAGATGAGTTGTTGGATGATTGAGAGTTGAGTTGAGGTGCAACCACAGTGAAGGTTTGAGGTACAGAAGAGATTGTCCCATTGAACATTTTCTTCCTGGCCTCTTCTACCTGTTACAGATGGCAGTTACTTGTTATATTGAGCTTCTCCCCCACACGAAAAAAATAAAAAAAAAAAACTGGAAAAAAATTATACTTAACTACACTCAAGCCTAAAATATTGTTATTACTATAATTCCTACCTCCTCAGGTGACCAGCTAATGCCCTGTTTGAGCCTCTGTGTGGTGAACCAGACTTTGATTTGCTCCTCGGGGTGTTTTGAAGCTGCGGTGAGCCAGGAGAGCTCAGCCTGTGTTGGGTAGGGGAACTTATTAAATGAAGAGATGAGTGTCAGGTTGTCATCTAGCGAAGGGTTGTATTTGGTTGTGTTGAGGGGCACAGCGATCTTCGGCACCTAAAATAACAGCAATGGAAAATGAATTGTACCTTTTTCCGATTGTGGTTTCAAGAAGCCGTGTTTTGAGTCACAGTGTTTAGAAGAGACAATTTAGCATGGTGCTAATTTGGTTATTTTAAGAATTACCCAGAGTGCATCCAGGATAGGACACTAGTCTATCTCACAGCAAACACAGAGACAAAACACGTTCACGCTCACATTCACACCTAACAATTACACTGGACTGGCAAGTACCCAGAAAAAAAACACACACAAGCAGAGAGACGGCGTGCAAGTACACACCCTCTGCAGCCAGGACGTGGATTTGAGCCTTTTGCTTAGCTAGCACATATGGTTCAAAATTTCACAAAAATATCACAAGTTAATTGTAATATTCAGGGATGTTAAGGATATTGTTTGTTACTTTGGACACAACCTGACTAGCTGTCTCAGGCTAAGCAAACGTCATGCTTTCGTAGCTTTAACCTTAGCATTCAAACGTGCTTTTAATTTTCTCATCCAACCTTTTGCAAGAAAGCAAACAGGCGTAAGTGTAAAAATGTCAAACGACTGCTCGATCCACAGTGGAACAGCACACAGAAGTAAGCTCCCTCCTTGTGTGTCCTACCTGCGTATAGTTTAGAGGCCGCTGCAAGGAAGGCATGATGTGAGAAAGGCCGTCTGCTTTGAGCAGAGTTGACTCGGGGAAGATGACTGTCCCGTTCACATTGACTGCTGTGATTGGTTTCTTGACCAGGTCAGGTGTCAGTTTACCCAACTGAGAGTCTGTCCGCTTAATATCTGATGAAATTATTTTTGGTTTACCAATTTTAACTGTGGTGGGTTTGCTGAGAGGCAAAGAGCCTAATTCATCTCCTTTGACAGAAATGGCACCGGAAGTGTTGTAAATGACTGCATTGTTACTGCAGCCCTCTATTGTCTGTTCTAAGATTGTCTGGTTGTTCATTTTAATGCGTTTGAATTTGAAGTTGCTCTCCCCTGGGTGACACCTCTCATTGTGTTCGGTCAGGGTATCAAACTTCTTTGTGTTGAAGTTGCAGACAGCACATAGGTACAGGGGATTGAGGATGACGTTAGGGTGGTTGGCATCAACGTGTTCTTTGAAAGTATTGAGGTTCTGTGTGGAGAAGGGACAATATTTGCACTCATAGCCACCCTGCTGCCTCCGCTGAGGCTTGGAAAGGTCTGGTGGCTCAGTCGGTGCTTTGTCTGGAGCTGTGGGAGGGGTCAAGGCCTTGCCTATTTGATCCAAGTCCATGGATGACTCTGCTTCTGTTGAGAGATCTGTCTCCACAGGTCCCTCCTCTGTATGGTTCTCTGTTATTGTCTGATGGAGAAACAAAGCAGCTTACAGATAAGAATGACCATGTTGAATCATTGTCTCATATTCAGAAATGGAATCCTGATATTTTAGACCATTAAGTGAATTCCACAGAAAATAAAAAACACATAAAAACACAAATTTCATTCCTTGTCATTAATCATTCCCAGTCTTTAATAAGCACACATATTCTAATTAAAACAAAGCAAAGCATGATATATTATTTACCCGTAAAAGAAAAAGGTGTAAATTTACCTCCATGTCCTGTGATTCCTCTGCCTCATCATCAAGCTCCACCATGGTCTGCTCTGGTCGGATCATACAGGGAGTGGAAGCCTTCCGTCGACTGGACATGATTATGATGAATCCTGGATGTGTCCTGGTGGACAGATGCCCTCACTTGGCGCCTGTGATTAGCCAGGGATGATGTAAAGGAGCCTACGACTAAGGTGCCCAGGATGCAGGACTACAGTCAAATGTGCAAAAGAATGTCCAGGAGGACTGGCCCGTAGCAAAACACAGGTACAGGCCTTCACTATCTTTTATTAAGAGATGTAACAAATATAAGACAGTTTGTGGGACTGGACTTGAAAGGCAAGTAGTCTGAAGACCAATGGTCCCCTCGGGTTAGACTACTAGCTGCTGAAGGTCTTGTAGAGATGGGGCTGATGTGCTGTTGTGTAGAATGGGGTCAAAACATTGTCAGCTCCAGTACTGGCTGACCTCCTGGAACTGCATGACTGGACGCTACCTGGATGGGAGACAGATTTAAAAAAATTCACAAAACAGTTCTATCCCCTTTTCTACTTTGCCTCTTTTTTGACTCAAATCCATTAAGAGGTGTCAGATCGCAGACATACATTTGTGTAACGTAAGCAATAACGAAAATGCATGAAACATTTATCTTTAATTATTTCCAGTAATTTGTTAATATGTGCTGGAGAATTTTAAAAAAGTGAAACATGAAGAAGAAAAACACAGCAGCCCTTTCAAGCGGTATTATGGAAGGCACCAAGCAGGCAGCTTTGGCCGTTTTAAGTAATGCAACATGCTGGGTTATTTAAGCTCAGCAGCACGCCACCACCTAAAAGAGGTAGAGCCAACAGCCAGCCAGATGTCAAAAAAGGGGCACAAGATAAAAAGGTCAGTGAAGGCTGACAAACAAACAGTGGAGCTGCTAAAAAGCAAGTAATTGCAGCAGGCCAATAATGAAATTACTGAACAGTGGAGAACTGAAAAGGCACTGCCGGTCCTAATGGATATTTGTTTTATGCGGCTAGAAGGAATGAATGATGTATGGAAATAAAAAGTAGGTGTTTATATGTTGATCGTTAGTGGTGTGATCTCGGTGTGTATAACCAGTTGAAATTAATTAGGAGTTAAAAGCAGATATAAGATGGATGAAAACAAAAGTTGATGACATTATCTAATTTTGCATGTATTCATGTTTATGACAACTGCCAATATGGTGAAATGTCTTAGATTTCCACCTTGAATATGTATTTTAATAAAAAAAAATGAACAAAAACACTGCACGCTGATCTAAAATAAGTATTAGTTACAGTTACACAAATGACCAGATGAATTACAATCTTTAAAACCAGATGGTCCACTTCAAAACAAACACCTGATACAGGTACAGCTTGTAAACTTTGGCAATGATTTCAGATGGCAGTTGCAATTTACAGCCTAACTATGACTTAATATTTCTACAACACTCTTGATCATGACAGTTTGATACCAGTGGTTTGACAACGTAGCTGGAATACAAATACAGTTCACAGGCCTGCAGCTGCCCATGAAGACGAAGTTGTCCTGAGAAATACTGGGTAATAATAAATTAGATTGGAAGAGGAACACAAGATAAAGAGGGTTGAGATGCTCGAAATACCAAGAGCATCTTTATTTGGATTGTGTGGAAATGACACTACCATCAAGAAACAAGCAGTTACAAAACACTTAGGGAGAAGAATTTTTCCCAGGGTAATATTGAAATGGGATGAGAGCAGGAGCAGCTTATCTGACTGAAGAAGTCTATTGATATTCTGGAGGCCTCACACTGAAGCTCCATATTCATATTCACGAGTAAAATCAAATGAGTCGATGCAGCAATGGTGCACTTTTATCAGGGCATAATGAGGTTCCATAAAACCAAGTCAGTAGAGAGGATGGGGGAAAGTCCTCTTTTAAATTATACTTCTTCCTGTTTACAACACTACTCAAACATGCTTATGAGTAAATATTGACAGAAGAAATTAGTTTAATGATCCCATTTAGATGCAGTGATACTAGCTAAGCCTGTACATGCAGAGTATTTCCACAGCAAAAAACGGTGGAACAACAGTATAAATGTAAAAAGTAAATCCTTATTTGATAAGCTTAGCTGGTTAGGCCTATTCCCTGTAATCATGTCATCAGATGTCACATACTTAAGTTGGACGTCTCCAACAGCCACACATTAACACTGCACCCTTCAAGGCTTGAAGGCTGTCATTCGCTGTTCGACTCATTGTCCCGAGATATTTCAACTCCTCAAACAACCCACTGAGGCATCATTAGAATGCAGACTCATTACCATGGTGTCGCTATGGCAACCATGGACGTAGAGCCGTAGTCAAGTAGCTCCTACATCGGTGTCACTGACAGAGACTGTATTTACAGGGATGACCCGCCTGCATGTGGTACTGTATTGGTGTTTCTAGTGATAGCAAAAAAAATGAAATCCTGTGGGGAATCTCAGAGGAAAAAAAGAAAACAAAAACACACAGGGGTGTGCGCCTTTAAAGCACGAGGGGGAGAAAAAAAAACCCTTTTCCAGCAGAATGCAGAGTGGTATGTTGATTCGTGACGTTTCAGCTTCATTTAAAGTCGATGGGGAAGGTCAAAGAAGAGGCTTCAATTTCCAGAATAATCAAAGCCAGTCATGAACACCACACTCAAAAAAAAAAACTTTTTTAGGCAGCAGAAAAGCTTACGTGCTTCCGGATTACACAATCAGTCCTGTTGTGGGTGCTGTATAGACAATAATATCCAGCACTGTAGCCAAGATTCAGTGAGAAGAAACTGGAGACACATCTGTCAGCTGCATCTGAAGTGCCACTTTCTATGACCTGCTGAATTTCTACTGCTTTACTGCTGACGCAGGCTGAACACTTTTTGGATGTGCTGATGGGCGATAGTTGCAGAACAAAATGGAAGAGAGAAAGCACCAAGCTATGGCTGGGTGTTTACCTCCTACTGGTGTGTTGAACCCACACAAGTAGAGAGAGAGAGGATGAGCAATGCCATTATGCAGCATCCATACTAGTAGATTAGATTTTGTGGCTCATAAGACCTGCCATCAATTCTTCAGAAAATGATAAGTCCCTACATGACTTCAGATATTAGTTTGCATATTAACGAGCTGCCTATTGAGTCATTGACAGGGAAAAAAAAAAAAGCGTTCGCTATAATACAGATTTCGAGCAGAGGCTGAGTCAGAAAAGGGAACATTATCTTACACAATGTAAACACAAACAGCTCTGCTGGTTGAGTTGTAGCAGTCTGGTAAAACTCGTGTGCACCGACTGTCTCAAACAGAGAGAAAAGTCTATGTAAAGAGTGCTGATCACACACTGGCACCAACAGCCTCTTCGTCTCTGGTCTATCATTTCCAGTAGATAAGGGAGGGGCCGCTCTCCCGCTGCCTTGGCTGAATACTTGGAGCACTGAACGCCATAGTGGAAATGATAACTGATGCAGTGTGATTAATAAGCCTCTCGGTGTATAACTATATCCAACCGACAGTCACTCAGTTTTTATTAAAATTCCTTTTATAACGTTGTTACTAATAGGTTTCAGTCTCACATAATCATTTGGTGTCCTTGAGAAGAGAGTGATTTTCAGCTCGGCTGTCTGTCTGTCTGGCTGTAAACATGGCACAAAAAGAGCTCAGAACAATGTTCCAGACTGCTGTCTGAGTTTTCCTCATTATCACTTTCACTTTGTTTTGAATACAGAAAATGTTAATTATTGGAGACTGTGCACTCAAACTTTGCTGGCTGTGTAAACCCAGGTCAAGCAGTTACTCTCCCACCTGTTTGTTAGTGTATCTAACCTAGTAAGCCTGTTAGCTTGTGTGTGCAAAGTGAGCTCAGTGCTGGAGCCACAAACTCCCTACTGTCTGGATGCTCATTAAACTTGTATGAATACTGAGCCTGGCAGCCCCTTGCCTGCTCGTCTGTCTGTACTTGCCTCTTGTCTGGCTGTCTGTCTGATTGGTGCATTATATTAGTGGAGCCATCTTTCTGAAAGAGTTACCTTTAATGCTGCCAGGCAGCAAATACATTTATCAACCCAGGCAGTAATCAGTTTAGGCTACACACTGGCATGCATACTGTAGAGAGCACAGGGGAAAATCAATTCAAACCCTCAGTACCACTGATCCCGTGTAATGTACAGACATATATTTAAGATATAATACAACAGAATACAGCTCGGTGGCATTTTAGGACACATCTCTATCCAAACAGCAGTGCGGAGACAATGACAGCGAGCAGATGAGTCACAACAGCACCCTCCACTCAGATCCTATTTCTGGGTATCATTAACGTAATCAAAGTAGTAGGGAGAAAAATACTGTACGACTCTTGTCATACAGTACTGGAGTTGAAATTTTTGACATTTTTCTTCTGTTGTAGGATCCTCTTGCAAAAAAATTATGTGAAACATTTCAACCTCGTGCCAATTTGTCAATAATATTTAAAATCATGTGATTACTGGGAACCAGCTTTGATTACTTCGACAGCAGTTACCATTCGCCAAGGCAGCTGTAAGAAAAAGAAAAGGTAGCAGCCCTATTAAAGTGAGAAGCCGAAGAAGGCCGAGGAAGAAGGAAGAAGCCGAGCTTTTCAGGTGTACTTAAGTCCATTCCAAGAATATGCCTAGTTTGAAACAATACACCCTGTGCCACAGCTCTCTTCTGCACGGCCTGAAAAGCTGGCAGATTGTGATGCCGTTCATTGTTGTTGCTGAACAAGGCTGGAGAAATGAATGTACTGTGCAAAGAGCCAACAGAGTGTCAAGTGAGAGTTTTCTGGTGTGCAGTCATCACAAACACAAGCCGTAAGAATGGCTCACGCACTTGAAGCCTTGCATGAAGTTCAAACCAGCCTGTTACACCAGGGTTCTTAACCAACAAGCAAAGCAAGACAAGAATACAGCATGGAAACCACAACTGCAGGGATACTTTAACTTTGCAGCTCCGTCGCACATTTTATATCACAAGGAACATACAGCGCAGAGGGAGTGTACAGACAGCTTTGTTGGTATTGCTATAAGGGGTGTATTTCTCTCTCTCTCTCCCCGTCTGCTTTGAATGTGTTTTCCCACCTGAATACTTGTTCCACAAGTCAGCCACTGCAGTGAGGAGGACAATGTGTGTGTCTGAACTGTGTGGGTGAGGAGAGGCACACCACCATTAATACGTGTCCCAGCAGGGGTGGAAGAGGCAAAATTTTGGACCGTCACAGAATTAATTTAAATCTCATCACATGGCTCCTCTAGAGCAAAGTGCTGCACTATGTCTGAGAGCTCGGTGTGGTCTGCATAGCAACAGAGAAGTGCTACTTCTTCTGCGCTGGGATTATGACTAAATGTTAACTGAAATTACTTCCGTCACTGTAGCTCAACCTTTGTTTATCAAACATATAGACATAATTATGTTAAATAAGAATCCATTAAATTAAGTGTATAAAGGGGAAATATAATTATTTGCCTTTTGGTTCTCTGAGGGTTGTAGAAGATTGACAGGTGGCTTACATAAAGGGTGAACTGATTGGCCTGGTTCTGTCTACAAGTCACAAGCTGCTGTAAATTGTGTGTATAGCACCTTTTTTTTTAAAAAAAAATACAGCTTTTAACTCTGTCCACTTATGTATGGCAATATAATAACTGTAATCTATAAAAAAAAACACATTGAAATATCAATGACCAAAGTATTCAGAGTACTTTCTTGATGTACCTTTGGCAGCAATTGAAGCTGCGAGTCTTACTTTTTGGTAGGATGTGACAAGCACACCTTTCTTTGCAAATTCAAAGTGGGTTTTCATGTATTTGCACCAAAGAGAGGCTTCTGTTAAACCACTCTGCCATAAAGCCCAGATCAGTGGAATGCTGCAGTAATGGTCTGGAACTCCTTTCTCCACACAGGATGTCTGGTGCTCAGTCACCATTAGGTTCTTGGTCACCTTCTTACGGAGTCCCTTCTGCCCCTATTGCTCACTTTGGCTGGGTGACCAGCTCCTGGACGACTCACGGTTGTGCCAAACTTTTTCCATTTGAGCAGTGTGGTAATTATGTTTGCTTGGCCAAATCTGTGCTTGGCCAATGATTCTGTTCCTGAGCTCTGCAGGTAGTTCCTTTGATCTCATGACTTTTGTTTTGGTGCAGTATGCATCATCATCTGTGAGGTTTTCTATGCAGAGGTGTGTGCCTTTCCAAATTATGTCCAATTAATTTACTACCACAGGTCTTGGAGACAATCGGGAGAAATGGGAGCTACTTGAGCTAAATTTCAAATGTTGTTGCAAAGGGTCTGAATACTTATTTAAATACATAGTGTTTTCTTTTTAATACATTTACAGACAAAATTCAGTTTTCACTTTGTCATAATGGGATAATGAGGGTAGATTAATGATTATTTTAATTAAATTAATTTAAAAAGTTAACACAACAAAATCTGAATACTTTCTGCACTGCACAACATCAATAAACACACAATAAATATTCTGCATTTGATCAAAAACCTGTCTTCTGTTTTATCTGGTTTACACTGACCACACACACACAGGAAAGGGCAAACTATAAAAATATCCAAGTGTCACCACTTCACAGCTGATGGTTGTGTTACCATGGTTACAATGTACCCAACAGTGGCGCGTGCACTTGCATCCAGCGGCTGAAACACAGCACAGGTCAATCAGTGTCACGACAGCAGTGACATTTAAAATGCTGATCAACTTTACTTTTTCTATGTTAATGAGCTGTACACTACACACCTAATTCTGCACATTGACAAACGGTTTACTTTGCAATCATGTCAGAGGTGAGAAACCCTGTGTCTAAAAATATCATTTCTTCTCTTATTTGTGTCATAAATTGACGAGCTCTGCCTTTATTTATAAGTCACACATTACTTTCAGTGTTACTTGAAACAGCATTTTCTTCCCAACTCCTTTACGAATACGTCCAAAACATTATAGAGTCAGCACTACGATGGCAACGAGTTTTCCACTGTGTGCTAAACATCAGCTCATACTCAATAGCAACAAACTTTTAAACTCTGCACCCCACAACGTTAACTTTCTAGAGTTTAAACCAGTGTTAAGATGTAAATTAGGTCAGCACTGACCAGACAAGTGGGAAACATTGTGATCAGTGCAAATAAGCTCAAATTATACATTTTATTATGGGAATATTAAATATTAGAAGAAATGTTTATATTGTTACACATAGTATGTCCTTTGGGTGTGGGTGTTTCTGTGTGGATCAGGAAAGAAGGATCTAGGTCTTTGCTGTCTTGTTAAGTCAAAAATGAGAAAGCCTTGTGACTTTGGAGTTCTTTAATTTGTGTTTGTTTGAGTCTCAGCGAGCATTCAATGCTCCTGTGCGACCACATTTCCCACCTGTCAATCACAGCCTTCCCTGCAGTGGGCGTGGATTGTGAACTGTCTCCAGCCTGTCCTCATTGGCTGAGGCTGGCAGGAGGGGTGTGTCTGAGCTCTGCCAGTGGCTGACGTGGTGCAGTGCAGAAGGCCTTTTTAGTAGGCCTGTATTTTCCCCCCTTTCCCCCAAAATTAAAATTTGCAGGGCACACAAGAATGGGAAAAGGGGAGCAGGCGACTCCACACACCTACAAGCATGAGTGACCTACATGAAGTACACACACCGACTGTGGTGGAAGCTTTGCACTCATACACAGAATTTTACCGGAGCACTGAATTAGTTGCCTGCAGAAGCAGTTTCAAGTTCTAAAAGACTGCAGTGGGCCAAAGAAATCATCACCATCTAAATGGTACTACATGCACAACTCACTGTAAAACAAATGCCACAGATTTAACTAATAATTACAGTAATACACAGTTCATCCAATGCAGTATGCCATTCTTTCTCGCACACTTACTATGCAGTTTCTCACTACTTGGCCATCTCTTGTTTCTCTACATACCACTGGACATTCTGACTCTTGTCAATCTCTGTGACACCTTTACCTCTTATCAAGCACACGGCAGACAGGGACTACCTAAGTACACACATAAAACCTTTATATGCAAGAATTCTGTGACCTTGTGTGGTTTACCCAAAAACAGACTCAGACAAACTCAGGCTTGCTTTAAAACTCTACTGAATTTCACATTAAATTACCAGTATGAAAAAATTATTTTTTGAGGGTCAATTGTCTTTTCCTGTGTATCCCTCTGTCTGCCTCAGACCCCACATGTACACCTCCATACAGTGTGGATTTCATGCACCCTCTTCGACTGTCCCCATGTAACTCCTCTGCTCTGCCTCTCCGATTGTTTCCCTCCATCCATCATGCTTTCCCTCAGCCCCACCTACAGGTGATGAGCTCATCTATGTGGTTGCCTTAGTCACCTAACAACACGTCTCACAAGCAGACGGAGGCACAGCAGAGGACCTGAACCTAAAACACTGGAACAAAGCATGGCGTAGACGTTGGTGATGTCATCACCGAGCCAAGCTGAGCACGACAGGCTGTGATGACAACAACCTCCGTCCTCCAACTGTGATGACTCATTCCAGTGTTTCACCAAAAGAATGGACAGTCATTATACAGCTCTCAACTGGATGTGGAAGTGTGATGTGCAGTCAGGAAATGCTGGACAGTCCTGATGAATTTGAAAAAGCATGTTGATACCCGCTGTCGGTCAGACAGAATAGCTCTAAATACAACATGTATAATGGAACCAAGTTTGAGCTCCAAACAAACATTCAAAAACAAATTATAAGAAATTGATGCTTGTGTCTTACATACAGCCCAAACCAATAGTGAAAACAAAAACGGCAATCTGGGTTTCTAGTCGACTGTAATATTTTCCTATACAATTACCACGTGGAAACACAGCACCGTTGTGACAGTTAGGATTTGGAAAAATAAACTTAAAACCACACTGCATTATTTTTGCAGTCATAATATAAGTGACGACATGAAAACATTAAAATGTATCAATAAAAGCCGAAAGAGTAGTAGTAGTAGTAGATCTTTTTGACCACAAGTCACATCAGCAGACATGAACACAATGCCATAATGTCAATTTTACAATGACCAAACTATAATTCCTTATGAAGGAAACAAATTATGATGTCAAACACCCATATGACAACGGATTAACAACCTAAAACATCTCCATAGAACCTCCCTATACACAACTTTCACATAATTACAAATATAGGATTAATGTTAGGGTTCTATAAGCTGTTTCAACATTAATGTTAGCTAACCTACAGAATGAGCTCCTCGGTCAGCTGGCACCTCTGGGCCTGTATATATGTACTTATTTTCTGCTGAATATCCAGTGAGTGAACCATCTGCTGATTAAAATAATAACAATAACAATAACAATAACAATAACAATAATAATAATAATTTCTACAGAACCCAGACTATGCACATCGATTTCCAGCTAGGTAGTTAATTAGTTATGGACTTCCAACAGATAAATAATTACGAAAACTTCTACATCACATTAATAATAATAAAAGAAAACACCTTATTCAGACTCTACTGAGCCTGTAATGCCAATGTAAGTTCAGCTAAGAGGGGACAAAGCTAACAGGATTTATTTAAATATCTGAGAGATTTCTTAGACCTTAAATACATTTAAATGCTCATATTGGTGATTTTAGGCACTCCAGAAATGTATTAATAATTTAATGTGAACCACAACATCTTGAGTGATTTTGTACACTCAAATCAACTTAGAAGTAAAATGCTGAATATTTGTCAACGGCAAACCCCCAGTGACAATGTCCAATACACTTGTCAAATAGTTTTTGGTATATTCTTGTTGTGCCTCTCACTGGGTGTACGTCCTTCACATTACTATAAAGCAGTATGTCCCTCAGACATACCAATTAATAAAACATACTAATTTGACCTCCCACTGAATAGCTATAACATGAGCAGCCCACACACCACGTACAACCTACCTGCCAAATGCCTGCTTATGAATACCAAAACAAACATGGTTGGTTTCATTTATTTCAGCAATTACTGTCACTCTTTTTATTCACGTTGGTTCCAGTTAGCAGTGAGAAACTGAGTCAGATAACTTCAGTACCTCTTACTACCATGAACATGTGCAGGGATGATGACACAGATCTCTCTTCTGCCAGGCCATATAATACAAAAAAAACTGACTTTCATAAAACAAAATTCATTATTTAAATCTGCATTTGATACAGCCAATGTACAAGCTGTCAGAATATAGCTAAATAGAAAGGATATTTTTTTTTGCTTTTTTAAATAAATTCTGCAGTTGATGCACTATGATTTTCTATTGAAATAAATGTGACAGACTGAGTCTTATCCATTTTCCACCATCTGACTACAGTAAACGAATAAACGCCTCTAGGAACAAATAGAGCAGATCACTTCACAGCTGGATGTTTTGGCTGTGACATTCTAAGAGGCCACAGTACACTGAAACATTGCATGGTTAGACAAGTCTGGAAAAAATTTAATGAGAAAAGATGTGCTACACTATAGATAAAGCAAATGATTTTCAGCCTTAAACAAAACCTGTTTTTAATACAATGCTCTGTTCTAATGACGTTATGGCCAACATTGCAGGGCAGGGACATCTGTGCATTTCTCTAATCCTTTAAGCAATACATGAATAACAAATCCCTTCCAAAATATATTTTAACAGACTTAATCTGACATCCAAACTGTAAAAACAATTCAGTAGTATTCATATAGAAACTAGAATTTAAATCTTAATTCAAACTGCAACACCGACATGGCAAAAATTTATTTGGTTAAGCTAAAATCATAAAAATTCAAAACAAGGTCTTGCTTCATTAGGTGGGTTAATTAATCTTAGGACAGCAAATTGCATGTGTTTTATTAGTGAGTTCATGCCAAAGCGTTGAACTATGCTAGCTCAGGAAAAGGGCCAGAATCAAGGAGAAACCTAGCATTGCCTCCTTCTGTCCAACATAAAAACCCTTTCGGCCCCTCTAAAGCCGACAGTTTCAGGAGTTGCATCCTAGATTTTACAACGTAGTTTAACTTAAGCATTTAAAATGGCACCTGGTTTGAATCTACTTGCCGGCTGTGGCCTTTCCTGTTCTTGCGTTGGTTCTCTCCACGCACACCGGTTCCCTCCCACTGTCCAAAGACATGTATGTGAGGTTAATGGGTGACTCTAAATTGACTGTAGGTGTGAATGGTTGTCTGTGTATGTCTTTCTGTGTTGGCCCTGAGACGAACTGATGACCTGTCCAAGGTGTACCCCACCTCTCACCCAATGACAGCTGAGATATGCTCTAGCACCCCTTGAACCTGAAAAGTATAAGTGGCTAAGATCATACCTGGATGGATTATTAACTGATTTTTATCTGTATACCCTACACTACTCAGCAAAAATTCCAGCTACACAAAACAGTAAGCAACCGCGTGTGATTTGAAACGTGACAGTTTGCTTTTATCATAAGAAACCCTTTGATTGTTCAGCCACCAATAAAAATGAGCTGGTTGTCATCCCAAATTATATAGTATTATCTCTGATTTGGCAGATCACAAGCGGAAACCATGTGAAGAACATGAGCCAAATTTCTCTTCACATGGAAAGAGCAAGAGTGCATAGCTTAGTGAGCAAAGCCATGTTTATACCCAGAGGAAATGCTGGTAACGTGTATGACAGGAGGGTTAAATGCACTGTGATCAAAATCTCTTGCATCCTTTAAAGAGATGGTGGTGGGGGGGGACCTCTGATCAGCGAATGTTTAGAAACACAACATAGCAGGTCATCCAGTGTTGAGGGAACACCGTTTAATGAAGACGTTTCATCACACACACACGGTAAGCAAGTGAACACACACAAAGACTGGCTGTATATCCATAACCTGCTCTAAATGCCTTTCAATTAACTGGTCCACCTGCAGGGACTGAGCGTATAGACCTGTCAGAGGTCTGACACTGTACACAGTGAACATTAATAAAGGATAATATTTTACAGTAAATTTGTGTCAGGGGCTGTTTTATCACAACCAACACTACACTGTGTTAAGATATAAAAGACTACGTTAACTTCAACCTCCACATTGACAGAGTCAATATTTAACGGTGACTGGCACTGGGAGCAAGCTGATGCTGCTACTCCTGAGCGTCTCCATTCTTGGAAATGTCAAAGTCGAGAGTTAAAGAGAGGTTCAGGCTCACTGTGGAGGTTGTCGCAAAGCCGCACACAGACCGGGCGCGTTTGCTGTTGACAGACTTAAAACCAAAAAGGGAAAAAATCATCAAAAACAAGACAAAATTATAAACAAATGTATTAATTTGCAGGGATGCACTAAGGCCACATTTACTCTCCCATTACCTCAATTTCAGGTGCCTGGTCGAATAAAGTGCCTATCTGACCCCATTTGTTTCTCTCTCTCGTTTTTTTTAACAAATGCACAATTTGCACTACTTGCCTCGTGTGCCACAGGCAGCCTAAACAAATGAAATTTTTATTCAGTGCTGATCTGAATCCATTTAACTAAAAATAATCTTTAATAACTGTATTTAATCCAGATTGGCCCAAATATTTGTCCAGGGTATTGCACAATTGTGTCTGGAGATGCTTTAGTTCTATGAAGGCATGCGTGTCCGGCCCAAATGTTGTCAGATCCCCAGAGAGCAACAAGGCAAATATTATAAGGAACACACCACAATGTCCTGGGGTCAGATGGAGACAAGATGCTTTTCTGTTACCATAAAATGTCACAGTAACTTTGGAGAAACTTTAAGCCACTTCTTAATAAAACGTTCAACATAATACAGTAAACATTACAGAATGATAGGAGATGACTGGGCTGTATTTGAGGGCAAGCAGCATTTCCTGCCGTGTTTAATGCTCACAAATATGATCGTATGCAGCAGGGCAAACACTCTCAGGATTCCACAACCGCTTTCCCGGTTAAAGCTGAGAGTGTGTCCGCACACACGCTGCCTGCAGTCCGGGACACTGGCTCCATAAACAAAGTTGATATTCCGAACAATATGAAACTGACTTTCCGGCACAGTTGCGGGCCTACAGCAGAGAGTGGAGGCTGGCTGCCTCGCTACAGAGCTCGGCCCGCATGCAGCAAGAGCCGCGGTGTCGGAGGGGAGGAGGCATCACCAGGGGTAACGTTACGCCTACATCACAGAGTCGCGAAAAATCCAAGTCATAAACAACGCCGGACTCCAAAAGTTGCTCCCCAGCCTCAGTCCCACGGAGCAAGAGCGGCTACGCCGGCGGCGGCGGCGGTGCGGACTTCCGCCGCTCGTTTCCACCGGCCAACCCGAGATGTGACAAGAGGGGCGCAGGAAAAAAACACACACACTCTCCCCAAATGTGCCCCTCTCGCCATCGACGTAACAACATGTCGGCAAAGGACGGCCATGTTTTGCTGGTTATGTCGACACGGGGAGGAGGAAAAGTAGACACGGTGTTTCTCCGCTCTGCCTGTTCCCAGCGCGGCCGCGGCGTATCAAAGTCAAAAACAACTTAAACGCGGGGGGCGAAAACGTCCAATTAGCAACTTGGCGGCCACATTGTCTCCGCGCGCAGGTGTCGACGACAGGGGGCAGGCAAAGTTCCCGCGGCGAGATAAGTTAAAATATCAGTGCCGAGCGGCGTGTGGGCGTCGGGGCGGCGGAGCAGCGGCGGAGCAGCGGCGCAAACAAACAACTACATGCAGTTTTAACTTGAGAAGGGGTGTGGGGAGATGGGGGGGGAGGTGGTTGGAGGAGGAGGTCGCGGCGAGCCCCGTGAAAAACAAGAGGAAGAGTTTGTCCGTTTCTTACCTGCCCACCGTTTTGGCGCGATGCTCACGTAGAGTGCGTTACGATCCCGGATCCGCCGCTGAACGAGCAAACGGGCCAATTGTGCCGTGAACGCTCCCGCGGCGCTCCAATAACCGAGCAGACAACAGGCGACAGGAAAGAAAAAAATTGGCGATCACAAGGAGGACCTACGCCAAAAGCCACATGATCACCGACGTCAGAGTACGTATTTGCATGCCGTACCGGAGCGCCGGTGTCCGTCCACAGCGGCTCCATGGCGTTCGCGCCGCGAAAAGTTCAGGAGGGAGCCGGCGAAAGTGAAAGAGCTGCGCGGCCAGACGTCGGGAGGAGTGCGGGAGGCTCCATGAAGCGTGGCCGCCGCTCCAGAAATGAATGAGCCGCGTCTTGTTGCCAGTCAAGTTGCCCCTGCGCCGGTGCCTGCCTGCCGCTCGCATGGGAGCTCATTGCATATGTAAGCATCGGAGGGGCGTTCGTTATCCCGCCCACCCCCCTCTGCCCACTCTCTCCCCCTGTCCCTCCGAATGCATGTGCATGGGAGGTGAGGTGTGGAGCTGCTGCAGTGCTTTCCATGGCGGAAGATGGTCCCGCTTTGTGCCGGGGGGGGGGTCGACCAGCATACATCTCAGCCCTTCATCACACACACACAAACACACACACACACACACACAACAAGCTCGCGTGCGATTCTGCAAAGGTGAGTGTGAGGTCAGCTGTCCTGAGAATCTGTCCTGAAATGACACGTCTCAGTGAGCTCACACACAACAGTGACCTCCACTGGATCCACTTTAGAACTGATCATGACCTTGGCCCAATCATGTACCCACAGTATCACACCCTTGGTTTAACTGTCATTTCTGCAGTCTGCCAAAGTGTTAGACTGCAGCTATGGTGTGTGCAAAGCTCATGTCATCCATGGTTAGAAATCATCTAGGTGATGTTTAATCAAAGCCCGTTTTCACCTGCAGTCCTGCAGAGGTGCCGGTGATGATGACCTACAGCTTTCCCTGTTTTGTCCAGGGGAGATCTCAGCAGAATACTAGTTTGGCCTGAACCTCGGTGTCAGTCTCTGACAATGTCTTTAGCCCCAGGGAATCAACAAATACCTCAACAGGACTATTAGAATGTTTTTAAAAAGACAGAAGCTAAATTCCATTCGTTTCTGAAACAGAAGATGAGAGATTTGAAGGAGTTTCACAAACTTAGTGAACCTATTTCAAAAATGGTTGATGTCCAATGTGCAGAAGCTAAGATATCATGACCTTTGCTACCTAAACATCGGAAACTATGATTTCTATAATGTAAATCAGTTTTTTGTCTTGTTAGAGCCTCACAGTCTGTTAAATGCCAGCGTCACCTCCCACCATCCTGAGTTGGTCTCTTATCCCTATTTTGCTTAAGATTTAACAAAAGCAACAGATGATAAGTTGTAAGCAAATGCAATAAATTATATTGTATTTAAATTCCCTCACCAAAACAAAAGTGTTCTCAGTAGGGTCGACGGATGTCTCTGTGACCGTGACATAGTATTACACAAAAAGATAAATGTCTGTGTGTCATTGTGTTTCTTTATGCAAGCAGAAAATCAATGCTGTGTTGCTGATGCCCGTTACTCAAACAACATGGCTGCTGCTGCCAGTAAAAATGGACCTTTTCCTAAGTGATTTCCTCGAGACTTAATGACAGGATACAGACGTGGTCAGATCAAAGAGGAACGTCGGGGCTTAAGATAAAAGAGAGAACTGGGTCAAAATTCAAACAAAAGTCCATGCAGATCACCCTGATGAATGTCTCGCATAAGAAATGTACTTTTGCTCGTCACAGGCTGATTTAGTGAGGTTTCAGACTGGGAGGTTTGGAGACACTTGAAATGAGGTGGTTAATGGTTTGTTAGCTGTTGCCAAATTTAGCCACAAACCAGTTTAAATATGAAGGCCTCGGGGTCAGGAAATGGTTTCTTAGATTGTGATGGCTGAGCAAACTATCATAAAAAGTTTATCGCGATTAAGCAGGAGTGAAATTGTGGTTTGTCCAAGCACACGGTGTCTTTAATCTAATTTGTGTCCATTATGTGGGTATAAAGTGGCTAAGGTCAAAAGAAAAGCTCAGGTCTTCTGTTTGAGTAGTTTAATGCTTGCACATAACCAAATTTCCTGGTCTGGATAAAAACAAATACAAAAAGTACAGCTCATGCATTACATGTCACCAACCATTTTGTGAATGCAAATAGCATTTTTAAAATATAAAAAGCTACTTTTTTCCCCTGCAGAATGCCTTAATAACCTACTCACATTATTCTCTTTCCCTCCCAACATAGAAATGTTAATATCTAGGCATCAGCTGAGACCATAACATCCATCATGTGATATTTTAGACACTTCTAATTGCCCACTGTCTGTAAGCTAAAGCCCTCCTCCCAGCAGCAAATGTGTAGCTGCTAGACACAGCAGCTCGGGTGACGTTGAATTTCTCACCACGCCAAAGAAGGCTAAGAGGGAAAACAAAGAGTTGTTGTCTGTGTCTCCCATAAAATTCCATAATAAGTTATGGGGATGACTTTTTGTTTATTAATCACTATGCTATTCTAAACCCTCAGGAACCAAACATCAAATTTTAAAGGGAGGCGTTTTCTTGCCAGCCTGGGCTTTTCTGCGAGCTTGCTCTGTTGAGCTTATGTCAGACATAACAGCACAGCTCCCGACTTGTCCTTCATCTAATCCAGGACAAAACTAACCAGCTTGTAGCTGAAGGTCAGATTCCAGCTCTGAAGATCAGTAGGAGCCACATGTGTTTGTCAGAATATGTCACATTACATTTACATGATTTGAAAATGTAAATCCTTTTTATATAATCACTCTTAGAGAAACGACACTGATGAGGAAGGAAGATGATGAGTCTCTGATGAAGGCATTTACAGGACCCGATGCTACACAAATCTGAAATATTATAAGGACTTAGGACTTAGATGTATATTCCTCTTTTCAAAATGTGAAAAATAAAAACGTATTTCACACACTTTATTACAGTGCAATTCAGGATCATAAAGCATGACCTTATCTCAGGTCAAATTGTGGCGAACATAAAAGGTCACTAGATGGTGCCAGATGGCTGTGAAATAACCTGAATAGAGTTTCTAAACCGCCCAAATGGGACAAACCTGAACTGGTTGTATTACATGTGCATACAGCATGTCCGTTAATGTTTTCTTAATGGATGGAGAGTTCAAAAGAAAAAATCAATAAGCACTGTGCAAATGACAAAAGATGGGAAGGAAAACATGGGAAGATTTAATCTAAAAACTAGACACAATTATATAGGACACTGTTGTCAAAATTCAGGTTGTCTGACTTGGATAACCTCTTTTTAAAACTTATATCCCCAAGGTGACAACAGTTGAAAGCCGCTGTTTAATTTTTCATTTGTTCAACACGAGTTTTAGAGACACTTGTCAGTTGAGTAAAAAAATCCGCTCTATGCAGATCTGTGATATGTTTTGCAGAAGGGTGAGTTCTGCCAGAGTAAATTTATATGTTCAATTACACAGATTTTTTAATTTCACTGTATAGCTGCATGTTGTTGCCAACTTCGAGAATTTTTTTTCCAATCTCTTCTAAATAAAACATATTTTCATGTTATTATAAGTGTTTTTATGTAATACCGACAGACCTCTTATTCTATCATGAGACACTGTGATAGTGGCATATCACTATATCACAAGCACGACAGTCGTGAGTGAGACAGTGTAGCCTAGAGCAGTGACAGCCCTTAAGCATGAGGTGGCAGTGTGAGGGTATCGTCATTGCACTAAACTGTAAGGAGTCAGAGCCTGGGAATTAACTCTCACTGATAGCAAGTACACACAAATACACACACAATATTTCCCCAGAAATGTCCCGAAAAATTGTGTTATGCTTATCATAAATTGATACGTTTTTAAAATGAGTTTCCAAAAGTTTCTCATCAGAATAATTTGATGCTTCGCAATACTGAAAAACTACTGTAAGTCGTGAAAACAAGAAAAGTTTGGCATAAGTACTTTAATTCTTTCAGTTGTAAAAACCTTGAAATCTTGTTGTAAAGATGACATACAGTAAGTTTTAATAACAAATAAAAACGTCTTGTTACCACATGAAAGGATCTCATAAAAATGACAAAAGTATCTGTATCTATGTCACTTCAGCCCAGGCCTTGGATTAAGGCTTGTCAACCTTCAGTGTCCTGAATCAAGACCAGTCTTCTGGTCCAGCTCCACCCACCGACCCTGTCAGTTCATACAGGCCAGTCACTCACCGCTTTGCCACATTGTTCACTGTGTTTTCTCTCTCTCTCTCTCTCTCTCTCAGAGATCCGACACCTTTTCTGCCTTTTATTGACCCCTGTGTGGTGTGTTTCTTGGATTCCTGACCCAACTGTGCCTTTCTGGATGGTTTGCTGTCTGTCTGTCTGTCTGCCTTGACCTATATCAGGGGTCTTACTAAGATTTTGCCTATCTCTGCCTTTACCACTGTACTACAATCCATCAACAATAAAAGTGTTAAAATGTATATTAGCACTTGCTGTGCTGCGGACCTCCATTGCTTTTCTTATAATGAATGGGTGAGAGTTAACATACAGCTGCCGAAGGCAGAGTGGCTGAGCACCGACCATGGGGTCGAAGGTTTGTGCCCCGATCCTCTGAACACTGAAAGCCTAACAGCCCAACCCAAGCTGCACAGTGCTGCACCCAAGCCCCTTAAAAATTGGCGAGGGTTGTGTTAGGAAGGGCGTCCGGAAACCTGCTGTTGTCTTTTACCTTCAGAAATCTTCAAAAGTCACTATGAAATTCAGATAAATCTGCCAGTTTTAGTAAACTTTGCATTTGGCACAATGTGTTGAGCGAGAAAACAAAGCAACAGTAATGAAGGGGGTTGGGGATAAACAGTCAATTGACAAACTGCTTAATCTATAGTTACAATAATCTATCACTCAAAAAAGAAAGTGAAAAGTGAAAAAATTTCAAAAAATTTATTTACCCATATAAAATTATTTATGTTCAGTGTATTACTAAAACATATTCCAAAGAAATTCAGTTTACTTGATTTGAGCAGATGTAGAATGGATGCATTGTCGTATTTTTTGAGAGTATGGTTGAATATTTAGTCTTGTCTTGTATTACAGTTAAGACTGCGTAATGAAACGAATTCTCAGTAATTTAGACAAGTTGATGCGTTCGTCAATGCATAAATTTTCTCTTGTATGTGTATCTGCAGGTTGTAATTCCCCAGAAGGCGGTTACTCAGACGCTAGACGGCACTTGGATCGTAATCAAGAGATTGCTCGGATGCATCACACACAAGTCATCCAGTGGGGGTGTTTAAATTCTGCTATCACAACTGAAACCTCAAACCGACTTCCCCTTCCCACTTTCAGGTTCAGCCATGACACAGCTGGCGATTACAAACGGTGACAGAGCAAATGCAGAGGAGGAAAGACGGGCAGTGGGGAAACAGTTGGGTGATAATAAGAGGAAACTACAAAGCAAGCGAAAAGAGAAACGATGAGAGAGCAGAGGATTAACATCACGATCAACGGAGAGAGCATCCTGTTGCAGCTGTGCTCCCATGGTGCACTGCCAAAGCAGCTCACTTCAGAGCACAGCAACTGAAGGCTGTGCCGTGTGCTGAATTAAAGCTACAATATGCAACTCAAGCCAGTGCTGCATTAGACCTGAAACCGACCCACCTCTGCTCCGCCCTGCCCTTCCTCTGCTCTGCTATCCTCCATCATGCCCTTCACAGCCCTTTAGGTATTTGTCTTTATCAAAGTACAATAAATCAGGAGGCTGTACGGCTCACTAAGCAAAAAATGATTGACATTCTCTGATTGATTAAAAGAAAAAGCTTCACTCAGATCCTCATATCAATGCTGCTAGTTCTGTTTTACTGAGTCTTACTTCGGGGCAACACCTCGCCACAATAAGATACGCTTGAGAGCATATTTCTGCAAAATAAATAAATAAATAAATCACAGCACATTTTCATTTAAACAACACTGAACGTCTTGTTGGTTCAGCTGAGGAACAGGGTTGCAACTCTGAACTCTGGGTAATTTCTCCGCTGTGCACTGTTTAAAAGAAGCAATGGTTCCCGCATAATTTCCTTGGATTGTAAAATATTTTCATATAATGATATAGTGATACGTGTTTGAAGCATACAGTCTCCTTTCATAAACCCGATGAAGAAAAATCCATTGTCTGACAGCCAGAAATTCTACAAGTTACTGTATTAAGATATAAACCAGATCACTGTTCTTCCTCTTCTCCCAGTCCTTCAGTTCCTACCTCTTTTCCCTCTTTGCCTCAGCTTTCTTTGATTTCAAATCGACGTAATTCTTTTGTTTTGCAAGACAAAAACAACATTCTTTCTAATTGAGCAAGGCAGCAGTACAATGCACAAAGCTTGGCAGTATCGTGTTTTCCCAAGGCACATGAAAAGAGGAAGAAGGCCATTTACCGAGCGATTCATCAGCCCATTTCCACTTCTGTGAACCACTTATCCTTGTGGTTAACGGTACTGTCGCTCACAAAACCAAGATATGAAAATATTTACCACAATGGCATAAATTGGGATCAATTCTTTTAAATTGCTTCCTTTTTGTCTAAAATGTGTGTCTCTTATCAGTTCACATCGTTGGTAACGCAAGTAAGTACAGGATGCATGTGAACAGGTGAACTGTATGCTGCCTCAATGTGTTATTGTAATGTTTCCCAGAGCCTGAAAGAACTATCACTATAATCACCAAAAACACACATGATTAAAATTAGACCATATGGTTTTCAGTAACAGAAGTAGAGGCAGAGAGAGCTAGTGGAGTCGAAACGAAAAGGGTGAAGCTAGAAAGAGAGAGGGGCACTGTAATAGGGGAGAAAGATGAAGATGTAATGATAGAAATGAAGACACTGGAGTCCAGAGGGAAAGATATCATTGAAAAGTCAAAGGACAAGCAGGGAAAAAATGAGACGGATGAGGAAAGTTGAACAGAAAATAGAGCAAAAGAGTGGTTGCAGGCAATGCCGTGTTACACCTTTATGTTTGTCTGTCTGTCCCATTCTTATGCATGCAATATTTCAGAGTGCCTTGAGAGAATGTCTGCACACTTGGACTTAAGGATGGACAGATCACAACATGAGCGTGGACAGACATGTAAACATAAGCTCCATTTACAGAATATATATTTTTGTGGCACTGTGATCGCTGATTGGAGGATAATGCTGCCACATCACCGGGGAAGCATCTGTTCAAACCAGACTGGAACATGTTGTAACCAGGCAGTATCTGAAGAAATGACTGTATATTATTGTTATAGTTTTATGCACGTGGCTCAGATTTCAAATAAACCCTCAATGCTGTTCACACTGATTAGAGTCAGAGTTGCCAAAATAAATGTGAACAGTCCACAAACAAAGATGAAGCTGACGTAAAAAGAAAAAAAAAACTGGCTTGAGAATATAATGAACTTAATGTTCATCTTGTTGGACCTTTGACTTTTTAGGTTTCTCTGTTGTAGCATTAATGGTTAAAATAAAGCTGCGTTAACTAAAAAAGGGAATAGTGTGACTGCCCTGAGCTCTTGTGAATCTCCTACTTTTTTCTAATTAGAGTCTTATTGTCATTGGATAATACAACATATTTCGAATGCTCCCCAACAGGTTTCTTTAAAAACACACAATCATTTTCCAACAAAAAACAGGAGTGTATATAAATACTATTTAGAAAGTGTTGACCCATGTTCAGATTGGCCACAGTTTGATGGTGATGTGCTGTCATAGGACAGGTGGGAGACACAATGTAGTTTAATACCAGGATAAAATCACTAACGTTCATGGAGTTGGACTCAGCAATCACCAGTGTTAAGAATAAAAAAGTGAGATATAAAAAAGTTCAAACCTAACATATTTCCCCACTTCTTAGCTGAGCAGTCCTTGCATAAAGTGGACACACTTGTTTGCATGTTGAGTTTGGCATTAGTCTGACATAAGAAAAGTGCCAGTGGTCCAGGTTTCAGATGCCGTGCAGCTGTCCAACCAGCACACCGATCTGAGAAGTGAACACTTTAGCGTATTGTTGTGATGATAAGGAGCGAGCTGACTGTAAGCCAAACAAAAGATCTCATCCACTTACTTTTGTCGAGTAAATGAACCAGTTTATAAGTTGATTCGAGGCAGAAAATGAATCAAATATGTGTAAATAGATTTTGGTATATAATTCAAATTGTATTACGAAACTGGCCTGCTGCAATGTTATTTTAATTAACAGAAAATATGCCTAATTATGACATGAAATAGTTTAAGCCTATGAAATTGTTGGAATTTGTTAGATTTGCGCAGCCCTACAGTACGTGGATGCGAATGGTCAAAACGTGTCAGTGATCGACAGATCAGTTCTAATTTGGGGAGTTGGATGTGATTAGGATTAGATGCACAAAAGTAAAGTAATCTGAGTGTTCTCTACTTAAGAAGGTTTAAGTTTACCTCATTCAGCAGAAGGAAAACAACCTGCATTCAGCAACAATGGCGTCTTTCAGCACAGCAGCATGGACATGCCAGACAGTGGTTCAAGCTTTGTGTTAGATCAGATCATAATAGGGCCATTATTCTGTTGTGAAATTCACTTTGTCACCGACATGTTGCTTCCTGTGCCCAGTCATGACATTTGTCATGTATCCCACCTCTTTGGTTTTGGTGTGTATTTGCCTAGTTTACAGAAGCATGATGCACTTGAGATGTTGGTCTGTAATCAAAGTATACGAGACCTGTGTCGTGTAATCTTTTTGCAATGTGCTGACTATTTACAGGGTTTCCCCTCTAATTTCTGTGTATATAGCGCTTCAAAGAGCCTCTTCTTGCTCGTCTGGCAGGAATTTTACCTTGCATCCAACAGTAGGATTAAGACAAAGCTGTAGTAAATAGTTTAGATTAAGCTTTTATTGTAGGGTTTGGGAGTAGGGCTGTAATCTCCTAAAAATACTACATCTGCACAGTGTTCCTCTAGCTTGCTCTTTTGCCTGTTTTTGCATATATTTGTCATTGAGTCATTAAAATATTTCCCTTTTCTCTGTCTTCCTCTCTCCTCTGTTATTTAGAACCCACAATAGTTTTTTTTCGTAATTTACCTGTTTGTCTCTGTTATTATTTTGGTCCCTGATTACAGATGTCTCAGCTGCATTTTGCTGTTTCAACTTTCACATCCTATTTCAGTGTTGTTGGTATTGAATGAACAAAGCCGGTGTACCATTTCCTCACTTCAGAACTGCACGGCTGCTGAGAAAGCCTTCAGTAAGACTGGAAATATTCCAAATTACAGTGGATCGAGTGGAAAATACCTATGTTTGGTTTGACGGCTTCACTTCCTTTCCTCCTCCACTCCCACTCCTCCCTGATTCATTCGTACTTTTCAGTCTCGCCTCGTCTGACCTTTCCCCTTCTCACTTTCTTCTCATTTCTATATCCTTCCTTACATTCCGTACGTCTTTCTCATCTGCACCACAGTACTAACTGTGGGAACCTCTATACCAAAAAAATGAGTCAGTCTTTAATTATTATGCCAACGCCAGACAATAATAGACTTTGTCCTAAATGCAAAATGAAAAGATGTAAATGTAAAAACATTCAAAGAAAATCTCTGCACATCTTGATCTGCTTACTCTCTTCTTTGCTTTTCTCATTCTCTGCAAAAATCCAAACATGAGCCTTCCAGCTGGGCGTGTTGCGTGTAAAGGAAAGTTAATTGGCTTTGAGTGGCTTAACGACTCTACTGGCTAATGGTGTCCGTTTACAGCCAAGTGAACCAAATCCCGTAAACGAGTGAATTGAGGTACTGCTGCGACCGCACCCTGAGCCGGTCAACTTGAATTGGACTCACCTGAGAGGCTGGATTTATTCCGGCTTGATTCACTCAGATTTACTGGTTTGACCAAATGACTGACTCATCATCACGAACACGGGTTAAACAGCTTCCTTTAATAATGGACTGCACCACAAGTGAATTGATGTGTGGTCACTGAAGGGGAAAATTGTTTGAACCCTGAGAACGCTGTTTGATGTCCAGTATGGGATCTGGAGTGCTACCTGATTTCATGCTGTTTCCTGTTTTGTAACAGGTTCCTTTGGCTGGTTATTTAGGACATCACCACTATGACCAGGCTCTTTGTGCTGTATTGGAGCAGTGCTGTGGGTATCACACATTGTTTCCCGTGGACTCTAGTGCAACATAGAACAGACATGAGCTTGCAAAAAAAGTGAAAAATATTAAATAAGTGCAAAAAATAAAACGATTGTAGGCCAAAGCCTCCACAGTCTTTAATTCAAATGTAAGTAAATTAGTGGATGAAATCATAGGCCAGTGTGTTTTTTCTTGAAGTCGCTGGAGACGATCATGTCTGGAGAAATGTGTTGGGTTGTGCCATTTCTGATCATCGACGCTCTGTCACATTAGCACTTGGGAGCAGGGGGGCTGCTATAATAACAACAGCAGTGATCCCCCTTTGGCAGATCGAATAGCCGACTCCATGTGCAGAGAGGAGCATTCGGAGGCAAGCAGACACTTCACGAGCCGTTTCTTGTTGACACAAACAGTCCACCGCCATGTGTGTTTCTGGACAGCTGCGACTCCTTGTCGGCTCTGCAGAAGTTTAGCCCATTCAGAAAGTCTCAGAAAATAAATAAAGAAAAACAGGCCGCAGCTTTTCATCTCATGCAGTGTGGTCTGTAAAGTCAAACTTTTCGTCAAGTAAACATTCGTTTGCCAGCGTTATTTACGAGAGAGCAGGTCTCTGTGGGTTAGCCTTCAGCCTGGCCTGGATGCCTCCATGAGCGCCGTGTCTCTGGGTATGCTGTCAATGCCCCGGCGTGACCTGAAATAAATGTGGAGGACTGTGTATGTTCGGTGGCAGAATGTGCTGCCGCGTTTTCTTCGGCCAATGGCATGGGTGCAGCCGTAAATCTTTACTCCCCTGAAAACCCAAACCCCAAATGTTTCAGGGTCCCTGTCTAGTTCTGGGCCTCTTGATTTATTCAGAGTATTTGCACATTAAAGGTTATTCACCAACCCCGAACTGAAACATAATTCCTCATAAATCTGCCAGATGAACTGAGACTGTAGGCTGCTGCTGAGTAGAGTTCTTGTAAATATGACCACAGTAAGTCACCTCCTCATCCTTTTTAGTGGCATGTATGTGAGCCTCTGTATGCGTGTGTGGTGGCCAGAGGAAGCTGAGTGGCACACTGGTTTCCTTCCCCCGCCTCTATATAAGCGAGGAGACCATTTGTTAACTGTCGGTTGGTTAGCCTCTGTCCCCACTCTAACCCCAAATAACATCTGTAGATCTGTGGCAGCGCTGAGAAGGTAAACCACAATGCTGCACCTTCACCATCTGCAGGCTCGAATATTTTACGCCATTTGGTGGTTTCTTTGATTCAGAGTGCTTTCTCAACATTGAGTTAACTTTGTCCGCAGGCATGCCCACAGTTTGTGGATGTGGAAACTGCGATGAAGCATCACGGCGAACAGTGATGAACATCCGTTTTTGGTGAAAAGCCTTCCTAGTCAGACTGTGGATGTCTTTCAGGCTTTGTGCTCCTTATCAAACGCATGGACAGTGAAAATGACAATGTAGCAAAATGAATGTAATGTGTTCCTGTTTTGGGTAACGGTTTATAGTATTTTGTGTACACCATATAAAAGTGATAATGCACTTCACCACATCTGTAACAGATATTTTAATTTATTAATTTTTTTCCTCAGAGGGTAAAGCCAATTTTGGTAAAGTTTGAAAAAACATTCTTGTCTGTTTAAATTAAATATTGGATGTGGAGGAGGAATGATGTGCAGCAGGAGTCAGAGGTCGTGGGTTAGTCATTGGGTGGTCTGACAGGACATGGACTGAATGACTCAATAAGAGCTCATCCTTGGGGAAACCTCAACCAATCAGTGTAAGTTCAAACACATGCAACTCAGAAAACACGAATTAATAACTTGCCATGCATGTGTATATGTTCAGAGCGATTTCATCTTGATATGAAACGTAAAGCAGTTAAAACAACTGACATGTAAATTTACGGAGTCGCGATCTGTATAATGCACACATTCCCCTACAATTCTGTGGAGGAAGGTTTTTGATCATTTAAATGAGAATATCACAATAAATATGAGCATGTTCACTCATATGTAATGTTCAACCATTCAAAAGCCTGGCAAATTCAATGTTTTCTCTTGTTAAAATGCATCAGCATAGATCCACTTTTTGATCTAGCATGCTGAAATCCCCATAAGTGCTCATTATACCCATGTGGCTGGGGAATATGTAACCATTTACAAACCCTAACCCCTGTGGACTGACTAACTGTGGGGGCTTTGTTCAGTCCGAGTGTGTGCGCTTATAACTTAAAACAGACGAGGGGTGGCGGGGGTTGGGGGCTCTGCCTTTGGGGGTGACCTACTATGGGGAAAGGCAGCAGCAGGGGGCTAGATACACACACACACACACACACACACACACACACACACACACACACAGTTTTGAATGGACACACGTGCAGCCGGGCACGTCCTTTTTTTTCTCTCTTACGCACATAGGCAGCGAGATCAGAAAGGCTACTGGAGGTAAGTGTGTCAGAGATGCCTAGTGTGGGAAGCAGAGCAATGGGGGGGAAGGGGGGGGGCATTGAAGGAAGGGGGCAGAGAAGAGGAAGCTGGAGCTAGAGGGGGTTGCATGTTAATTGGACACAAATGGACAGGAGATGAACTGAAGTGGTTTGCTATGTGTGTTGCTATGAACACACTCATTTTCCCACACACACGTTCCTTCGGATGGTACTTTTCAGTGTTTTTCTATATAATTCGTTGTAATCAGTTTTTGCATTATATCTATTTTCCCTCTGTCTATTAGAGAAATCAGGGACATATTGTTGCCTGTTGATATGAAGATTGTACTATATTACTAAACAGATTTGCAGGTAGAGTATCATTTGCAGTTTTTTGTCCACCTCAGCAGTTACTCCTAGAAAACTATCTCACTCTTTAGCCACTAAATGCTCTTTTCTGCAGTCAGCTACTCACTGAAGGCTCGACACATTCCATGATGTGGTTGGACATGGACACCTGCACACATGCATGTGGACGTTGGTCATGCACGTGATTCTATAAGGTGGAAATAGCTGTGCCGTAATTTTCATTATAATTTACTGTTACAAACTCAGACATATTTAAAACATCTATATTTTAAATAACCCAGTTCAATAATTAAATTCATCTTTATTTTAACCTTGCACTGAGGATAAAATTTTAAATAGTTCTCTGACACTTTATGAAAAATGGTTTTAAATCAAACCCTTCATTTATTCCTCTAGGGCCTAAAATGCCCAATTTATAAATCCCAAATGCCTCCCTTTTCTAAAATTTCCAAATCTTCCCTCTCTTTGAAAACATTCTTTCTCAATTCCCACATATTTTAGGGAAGGCACTGGATGATTCATTTCCCCAAAATGTGCTGCAACAAGATGAATGTCCTTTTTATAATTACAGATGATTTAAATATGTCTGAGGTTGTCAGAGTAAATGATATTGAAAATTAACTTAATGCTGCTTCCAGAAATTAAGAAATGAGATTGTCTTACTTTGGAATTTGCAAGTTTGTGATTGTTTGTAGACAAAATATGTACTGAGATTCTTGCTTTAGCATGATTTGTACATTGATAAAAATATATATTTAACATATGGCACACTTTTTAGAGAGGACATATACTACTGTACATATAAACATACTCCTGTATATACTGTATATACTACACATATAAGGAACGTGGAAGAAGCTGGAATTAACTTTTTTAAATTAATTACTATACATGTTTTGCCATAATTAACACAATCATGATCAGTTAAAATACACTGTGTCATTGGTCCTGTACTTTTACTATTGTACTTCCACCACCTCTGTAGACAGTGTATCATAATTTGCTGCGTATGGGGCACAGGCTGCTCAGAGTGGCCATGCTGACCCTTGTCCCCGTGACATTGTTAGGACCACCAGTGTTATTGTTGCTAATGTGTGTAGGAGACATAAAGCATAAATGAGAAAGACAGCCAAGATTTCTGCACATGTTTTCCATAAATACAACAATTAGTATTGTTTAAAATACCCTGTATTGTTGGTGAAGTACTTTTACATGTTACTTTAAGTAAAACGTGTGGCTTTTTTTAATCTAATACTTTTATTTGAGGAGCCTAATACACTTTTTATATTTCTACCACCTGCACACAGTGTATCACATTTTGACATCTTGGTTTTCCAGTTATGAAACTGGAACCAAAACAGGATTTCCTAATAAGTTCTGGCTGTCAACAAAGCACTTAGCTGATTCTTCAGCACATTATACCTCATTCAGCATATATATACAGTATCTTATCATTAACCACAAATATCAACGGTCTGAAGTAACACATGAAGTAAAACATGCAAAATGGTAAGAATGTGCGTAATTGTGTTGATCTAATTAGCTGCTGGCCTGCTGTGTCAGAGCCAATCAGGACACAGAGCACCATGGGGTCATTAGAGACAAACCAAAGGCCAAATACTAATTAGCCTGCTAACTTTAGCAGGCTCTGTGTGATGAGGAAGAACAGGTAGCAATACAAAACAACAGACACACTTCCTCCTGAACCGACACAGACACAGTAAGGGTGCACACGCAGTATAATCCATCGGTTCACGCTTGATTGAAACAAACCTAATCAAACAGAACATCTCCACAAAATCTCCCACTATTGTTGGGTGAAAAATGTCAAAATTGCAGAGACGAAACAGATCTGCGGAAGCAGTTATTGTAATATTTACCAGGAAACTGAAATCACAACTCGTGCCAAGTTATTCAGTTTCGTGTATCAGCTGATATCCATGAGAAGTATTTAGGGCGGCAAGGTGGAACGCTGGTTAGGATTCTGGCCTCACAGCAAGCAGGTCCTGAGTGTGAACCCACTGGCTGTCTGGGCTCTTTCTGTGTGGAGTTTGGATATTTATTGCAGTCGATTTTCTCAAGTAAGTTTAAACCTGGTTTCCGTTATCGGGTAGGGGATTTGGAAAACATGATTTCCTAGACAGATTTCTCCTGGGGAATGCAGAGTTCTCCACCATGCAGATGCATTCCTAATCAGTTTTTACAAAAACACATGCTCATGTCTGTCTCTCTTCTTTGTACTATTAGTCTGCTCCTGCGCACATGCACATACGCCGATTATCCACAACATTACACCCGGTGGTGTTAATGTCATGAAAGATGAGGGTCAGCACGGCCAATCTGAGCAGCCTCCTCCACAACAACATGTGACACACTGTCTGCACAGGTGGCAGAAGTGCACAAACTCAGTACCAAAGTGCAAAGATCTTGTAAATATCTTGCAAGTTGTACTAACATCACAATCAGTATTTCTTAGTCCATGGTATGTTTTATAAAAAACATATCTATCCGTTCATAATTTCAACTGTAATCTCACCTGCTTATACTGTGTAGGGCTGTGACGTGAGGTGAGGTTGACGGCTGGTGAGGCACATACTTCATCACAATCAGTTTTACAAACATATATTTTTCACCATTTGATTGGCAGCAGTCCAGAGGAGTGGTAAGAAGAATCTTTGGGATCACGAGGGCCCCCCATCCTGAGGCAGAAGAGCTGCTTCACTTAGTGCCTCTTTGCAGTCGTTTTGTGATTACTCAGCAAGAGAAACACATTACATGCAGACACAGTTGTTGATAAAAAAACACTGTGTATTATGTACATCAGATAAACTATGTAAATGTAATTCATATAGCAAAAGTGAACATTTTATTAACAACATATAGAGGGACAGCAATACAAACTCACTGCATAGCATGTTAGCTGAGTCATTGTGCAATCCATGGTGATGCTCATCTGGCCGGCTGCTTATTTGAACAATAAATATGAAAATTCTGCGATTTTGAATAAATCAAAAAAATCTAAAACTTGTGAAGTTAGATAAAAAAAACTTTACACTGCAAATCACTGGATAGATAAATATAACCATTTAATTAATATTTTCATTTTAAATTTTTTCTTTCCATAATGACAGGTGAAGCCTCTCCTGCCTCCCCTGACCGCTCGTCAGTGGTGTGAGGACACAGGGGCGGGAGCTGATGCCAACTATTGCTGGACAAGAAGCGACGTACACGCTGGAAAAGGCTACAAGTTACAGAGCCAATACAGGCCGACATCATTCACACTCATAATTCATTATGATGGTGTTGGTGTGATTAGCGATGCCGCCTCTCAGCTGGAAGGTTGCGGGTTCTCGAGTTTGCATGTTCTCCCATGCTTGTGCAGTTTCCCTTTGGGTACTCTGGTTTTACAGGTTGGTTATATGCATTTACAGATAATGGATGGATAGAAATGATCCTAACATGCATGTCTACGGACTGTGGGAGGACTTTGTATCCGGAGAAAAGCCGTGCAAGAACAGAGAGAACATGCAAATGCTACATAGAGAGATAACAGCTGGGACATGGCAGCGCTAACCGCTCCACCACTGTGCTGCAAAAACTATTTTACATTTTGATCCTAAAATCACCTTGTTATATTAATGTTGCGTAGATCAAATAACAAACAGTAAATAATAAAGGTCAAGTCGTCTGGGTTTCTTAAGTGCATGTAAACCTTTACCTGATTACACGTGTTTCCTCATTTTTCTGACTAATCTGGTTACTTGAGGTCGTGTAAACACAATTAATCAATACATTATGTTAAAATCACTCATGGTAATTTTGCAGTTTTGTGCATGTTTAACCATTTAGCCTGATGCCTCCTGCTGCCCAGTAGCCTGTCTCTCCATAGCAGAGATTGCAGTTGTATATTTTAAGCTTTGCTTCGTAGTTACTGCAAATTCTAAAAGGCATTTTTAATTTTCACAACTAGGGCCAGGTAATCCATAAAGTAAACAACTCAAAATTTCAGGTTTCTCTTCTCTCTATTTTGATGCGTGATCCGTGTACTGACCACACACAGGGTGACATTGTTCCCAGTGGATTCCATTCCTTACCTAAGATCTGACATAAGTTATGAAATTATTGTAAAGGTGATAACAGCTGTGGTCACCATGGTTCATTGCCATCTTAGCTCTTGTCCTGTGTGCAAAATTAAATCAAACCTTAAAGAATCTTTGGGTCTCTATTGTTTTCCAGCTGCTAACCACCTGAATGCTGAGGTCATACAAGTATCTGGCACATAAATCAGAAACAAAATGTATAATCAGTTAGATAGGGAGGCCAAATAAGATTTTGAGTAACTCTTGAAAGAAGAACCTCTTGTGGGAAAATGTCCTGAAAGCTTAAAGTGCATTATTAGTGATTCATCACTATTGAAAACAAAACACATGCACATTTGTATGCCTAAGTGTGTGTGTGTCTGTGTCTGTGTGTGAGGGTTGATGTTGCAATACTTCGGACTTATAATGAGCTAATAAATTCGTCCAGTGAATGGACACACAGACATTTACAGTAAAAGCACCAGTCAAGGTTTTGTACTGGCTGCAACTGCAGGAACCCCAGAGAGCAAAAGTTGATAATTCAATGCAGAGATGGTCAGAAGAGTTAGAAATGATCCAGAGTATTTAATGTTTTTATCTGTGAGAAAACATTTTTGACCTTGGCATTATTGTAAGCATAAATATTGTACTGGACTGTTCTCAGCATCCCTTAGTGCTGGATGTAACATCTCTCTGAGTTCAGTGAGGCGATTATTAGTGACAGTGCCATTCTTTTTCACTTTCAGCATTTTGTGAAACAAAATATATCACTTGGTACTGTTGCTTTGGTGGTCAAAAATACATAGCAGTGGGTGTTGGATTAATGAAATCCTTCTGCAACACAAGTAGCAAAATAAAATTCCCCCTGTCTCTTATTCCTGGATCTTTTTTTGCTGTGAATTCAGAAAACCAAGTGAGAAAATTGTATTTTTTGTGTTACTGACCCTGTCACTCTCATCACTGTTTTCATCAGCCCCAGTCCTCACACGCAACGTCAGTGATGACTGGACACCACCAAGACCATTTTACCACTTATAAATAATTGGCTGCTCTACCTCTGTGTCTCATTTTTTAATCTTTCCTTCATTGTGTCCTTTGATGTGTAAGGATCCGTGCCTGGCTCCTTTCCCCGGTTTCTTTAAGAAAACAGCCGGGACACTTAAGCCAATTACACGCTTCTTAACTTTGAAACAGAGATGCTGTACATGGCGGAAATGTAATAAATCAAGGTAAATCCTCAACATTCTTAACCTCTGCCTACAAATCAGGACATCAGACATTAGCATTTATCTGAATATTGATAATCTGCTATGATAGAACCTGACTCTAATCTTTCAGAACCTGCAAGCCTGCTCACTATAACGACTGACCAACCCTGGGCAAGCAAACAGCAAAACGTACAGTCTGCAACCAGTTTGCATTTAGAACTGTGATCTTATCCGTATATCTGCACGTATTACAGTTCTGTTAAAAACCAAGAAGAACATTGTCAGACAGCAAAGTACAAGGTTTTGACTCTCTGCACTGGAGATATTCTGATCAGTCTATTTACAGCTGAGTGCATATCTTTGCATACCCTTACTTTAAAATGGGAAAAATGTTCAAACAAAAAGAAAACAAAACAATTTTATCAACATATGATTTAATACACATTCACCTAATGGACATAACCAGAAATTTTAAAAGAAAGTCATAGTACAATAAATTATATATATACATCAGTGCAAATATTCGCATCCCCCTTTATGAAACGTTCTTTAATACTGTGTATGTTCTGCCTTTGCTTTGCTTTTGTAACGTCCATTAAGATAATATAGGTGAGAAATATGTTGTTGGTACAGTAAAAGAAAAAACATTCCATTCAAAAATCCTCATAGGTAACTAGAGAACCACCCTTAATTGAATAACTGATCAACTAAAGAATGTTGTTTTGGAACCAGTATTCAAGAAAGATTAATTTATGTTTATACAAAATGTCTTTATTGTTCCATATAACATATATGTATGGGGTGAAACAGCTAGAAGAGTTACAGCTTACTGATTTAAAGCTACTACACACACACGTGTAATATTAGCCCACCTTTCATTGGCATAATTCTTCCAAATGGCTTGTCGTATTCTGTATAAATATATCATTAACCCACTCGGGGGTATCCAGAAAATGGGGCAGTAGGTGGTGGAGTAGTTTGTCCCCACAGCTAGTAACGTCCCGGCATGAAGTCATGTGTGTGTAAATGTGAGTGTGAATGGTTGTGTGTCTGTCTCTCTGTGTGGGTCCTGAGTTGGCCTCCAGGGTGTCCCTCGCCCCATTGACATTGGGATGGCCTCTGTGTCCCCACAACCCTAAACAGCACAAGCGGTCACATTGATTTTGTTGCTCTCAGTAAACTTGAATGTGTCCTTGGAGATCTACCCTCCAAGGACGTGGACATCTGCAAAGTGCAATCCCAGTTTAACACACCTGGTGACACTCATTAAGCTTTAACTGTTCGCTGTCGTTTTTTGAAGATCAGAGACCAGATTTGACACTTATAATAACAGAACATTTGTACTAACTGAACACACGTTGGATATACACCTTTGTCACAAAAACTGGAGGTACTTAGCAAACGCGTGGCCCTGGTTCTGCTTAACACTGTACAAGGAGGTGACACAGTAACAATTGATTGCGGGACTGTTTTCCACTTCTCTGATGATGATTAATGTGTATTTGTATAAATATAAGGATAAATGTTCCTAAAGAAGGACATTTAGTCAGGTGCTGTATTTTAAGAACATGTCTGAATATTTTCATGTGACATGCTTGATAAACACAATTACGGCCAATTTAATGACTCCATGCAGGGATTACGACCACTTTAATTGCATCTCTCTCTCTCTCCTGCACACAGATTGAATCTCAAACAAGAATGTTTAGCTTTACATTAGAGCCAACAAAACAGATGAAACAAATGTACATTATTTATTATGACCCATTTTTATTATATTACAGCTAAAGTTTCACTTCATTTCTGATAATCTTTCTTACCTGGGGTGAAAACCGCTTCCATTGCAGAAAAATCTCTCCTCTTTGTCCGGTGTAAGTGTGGAAGCTGATGCTTCTCAGCAGAACCACGATTATGTGTCCCACCCACAGCAGGTTTATTCTTGTAACTAGACAAATACAGTGATTTTATTCGTCATCAGAAAAGTTGAAAACAGTCCTACAATCCGTTGCTACCATGTTACTGGAACATACAGCGTTAGGCCGAAACACCATTACCCATTTGCTAAATACTTCAGTTTTTTGTGCAAATGGTCTATTACAGTGAGAGAAAATTATGCTTTGTTTGTCTTATTGCCTTGTAAAATTAAAGGAATGCAAGCATTTTGACTCAGCTGTCACCCCAGGAGGCCCGTAAACCAAGCACATGAATCAGTTTGCCGTATTTACCTGGAGCGATAAAAATGTTCAACATCTAACTGAATCTAAATGAAACTGGAACACTGCACACATGGACAAAGTACAATTGCATATTGTGGTAAGATCTCAGTCAATATAGAAAAGGAAAGCCATATGAATGTGGGTTGTTCTTTTTTTTAATTTTTTTTTATTTCCAACTTTCCACTCAAAAACATTTTAGTTTCATCACAATCCTTTTTCTCAACTATCTTTCAACAGCTCATAGACAACACTGATATCTTGTCCAAAAAAAAAAAAAAAAAAGAAAAAAAGAAAAAAACACAATTTAGTTGAAGTGCAACATATCAGAGAGCTTAGTGGGTGTAGACATGTGCTTAAATGTGCTGACTTTGGTAGTTGCCCAGTACATCTGACATCTTCCCATGAAGGGTGATGAGAGATGTTGTGGATGTATGTTAATGAGCGCAGGCACCAAATCCAGTGCAGTGGTGAGACAGTGATGCACAATCTAAGACAGATGCTATTGTGTTAGAGGCTCTTGGAAATTTCACCAGTGCCACTGACAGAATGTTTAGTGAACTCAGAGCATCAGAAAAACCTTTGAGGAATGAGAAATGCAAGGTATTTGAGCAATAATGCGTTTTTTTGCACACTTTAACTGCAGTTGTAAGATTTCATGCATGATGACTTGTTTGAAAAAAGAACTGTGGTCACATGTAGTTTTCCGCGTGGTCTAGTGTTCCTTAAAGTTATCATATTTAATATGTGCGCTCTGCCCAGCTGTCCCTCTCCCTGCTCTCTCCTCGTACTCAGCCACACTCTGCACAGACCCGTACAGTATGGAGCCACTGTTACAAGAAGAAACAGACTGACTTATCAAGCAGAAATTGATTATTCCCAAATTTGCTGCTGAGCTGAATAGCGTATTGTTAAAGGGCACGCCGCCTGTGTTTACATCATGATCACAGATTGATTTTCTTCTGTTCGGATTGACACCGTCATTCCCTGCAGGGAGATTTGAGTAGTTGGTCAAGGATCCTTGATTTCACACATTAACAGACAACTGTTACCACAGCCAGCGTGTGTGTGTGTGTGTGTGTGTGGGGGGGGTAGCTAAAGCAAATACTGTGCAAAACACCAGCCATGCAGCCCCTCCTGCCACCGTCAAACTGCGAAAGCATTATGTTACAATCTGCCAAGTGATTGCAGCTACTTTCTAGCAAATAATATTAAAACTAGATATTAATGAAAAACTGAACGTAAACTGAAACTACCAACCCCATCATCACCTAAACTGAAGAGTAATGATGTGACGTATACATAACACTGATTACTGAAGATTTGCTGAAGTTGCTGAATATTGTGTTTATGACAATAACAGAGAAGAATTCTTTATAAAAATATCACTGGAGATGGAATGTTAAAGTGACATTGACCTGCAAACATTGTTTGCTACCTCTCTGATCTCATACATTGTCCCCCTGTCATGGTCTCTGGTCCAGGTTACAGGAAAGTGCTGATACTGGTTCTTTCTCGGCATGTCAGGGTCAAGGTCAGTGTTGGAGGTAGCAGCTGCTCATCCCAGCACCTCTGTCACCATCATCTCTTTACACTCCGCTCTTGAGGCGCAAACTGACATTTCCTCAGTGTCACCGTCAGAGACGACGTTGGCTGCTTTATCCTTTTTTTTTGATCCCCCTCCTACACGCTGGCACAAGACTAGGAGGCTGGTTGACTTAAGCCAACTGGAGTCTTAGCAGCAGGGTCTTCAGCTTTATTTTTGTTGTCGAGATTTTCATGAACAACAGCATTGTTGTAATCTTAATCACCACTGTGCTCCTGTTCTTCATTACAAAGGCACCTCAACAAAGTGAAGCCTTCATCCTGCAGTCTATTAATTCTAATGAAAGGAAGCCAGACGCCCGTTCCCGTGCCAAGTCGGTCATATTGAGCAATAGAGTGAATGGTTTTAATATGTTTTCAGTTATAGCTCCTTTATTTGTTAAACCGTAATCTAGAGATGTTGATCAATCATAAAAATAACATAATCACGCCTAAAATAACAATAACAATAGTACATGCATTCGTATTTTTAACACATACATATAGTTATTATTAGTATTTTAGTACTGATTGCTGAATGAGGAAACAACCGGTTTATAACGATCTTTAAAAAACTGTAAATACATTAAACAGGGCACCTAAAAATGTACTAGCATGCAGTGGGTATGGCTAGTCCATATATATATAATAACTGTTCTTAATTTAATTAATTTCCTGCAACGAATTGTTTGTAGTGTCCCTCTATAGAGAATGTCAAAGTTACACCATGCTGTGGGGGCCATCTTGTGAGGTATGCCATTTTTAGTTGTCTGCATGAAAATGGCCCCATTAAATACGACAAACAAAGACAAGCAAAAATGTAAAAAAAATGTTCACAAACATATTGTAATTCCCAGTTTCCAAGTAGACATGAGACAAAGACGTATCAGAGATGAATCAGATGCTTCCCATGATAATCTGCCCAAACATGATTTCCTGTCTTATTTATGTAGAAAAATGTGTGTTCAAGTCCTCTGAGGATTCGTGAGTCCAAAAACATGTTGTCTATGGGAATAATTATGACTCCTCCTCTCATCCATCCATTTTCTTAACGGTGTTTCCTGTTCAGGGTCACAGGGGGCTGCAGTGAGTACACCAAGGACAGGTCTGCAGTCTATCTCAGGGCAAACTAAGAGAGACACACAAAGGCAGACAACCCTTCATACTCCCATTCACAGCTACGAGCAATTTACAGTCACCAGTTAACACGGGACCCACGTGAGGAGAACATGCAAACTCTGCACAGAAAGGCCAGTGGATTTGAAGCAGGGACCTTCTAACTGTGAGGGAGCAGTGCTAACCACCGTGCCAGCCATTTATTCAAATACATAAAGCATCATACTGATCTGTGTGAAAGTTGGCAGAGCTTAAAGAAACATTCAACTAATTGATTTGATCTATGACTCTAATTCACCCTTTATTTATTAAAATTCTAATAGTGTGACTAGCGAGCAAGTGCTGGACATGCAAATGATGGTTCTGACAACGTTGCTTTTGCGTTTACTGTATAATGGATATTCTGTAATTATATCCATTTCTGTGTTTTATATAGGTGAGCAGTATTCTAAATGTATTCATTTTAAAAGATGGAACCATCTTGCATTCCGTTGCAAATGAAATACACAAACTCATGTGTCAACCAAAAAAAAATGTTAAAATGTAAAAAATAGTGTTAGTACAAGATCTGCATGTAACTGTGATTTACATGTAAAAACATATAACAAGCAATTGGCAAATTGCATAAAAGCTCTTTTTTTGTGCTCTTTGTGTATGTTTGCGTGTTTTGGACCATTAACTAGATGGATCTTGGTAGTAGCCTAGACCACTGCATGCAGCCATGAGTGAAAGGAAGCCAAGGCAGAAATGATGGGAGGCATAATGTGAGGGATTAGAGACAAAGTACTGGGAAAGTGAGGTAACATTTGGCGTCTTAGCATTTAGAGTTACAGCTCAATTTGTTTTATATTTCAAATGATGAAAAAAAAAATGTAATTACTATTATTGTTCAGGAAAAAAAATGACCAACCTTGGTCAAGCAGATGAGGCATGCAAACGAAAAGATGTTTTCTCAATTTAACTCTGTCTCTGCATTTCAAGCTAGTGATTTCCAGCCCATAATTGATGTTATAGTGTATTAAAGTCAGCTACTGTCTAACCACACTGCAGTCAGAGGGGACTGTGATTTAAAAGATTTGTTTGTCTTAGCTGTTGACTCATCTACACGGGTTTATATCAAAATATGACTAATGCAAATATTGTAGAATTCCTGTGGCTCTTTGTATTTTACACCAAGAGAGCACATTCAGCTCAATGTGCTTTTCAAATCAAAGAAATGTTGACATTTCACATATTTCTCTCAGCTTTTATGGCACTCAAAAGGTGCTGGAGCTCTGCTGTGGATTACTCTTACTATTTCCGTTCGCCAAATATTTCCTCACTACATGGATTTGAGACAAACGGTGTCACTTGTGGGCATTTTATTCCCAAACCAATAGTGAGCTTTTTTTTTATTTTTTGCTTAATGCAATATTAAATTTGCATTAAGAGCCACAACTTTGGAGAGGTCAACACTCATGTACACAAATGTCTTATTGTGTCATCTGCACACACCCACACAGAATGGATCTGGCTCCATGAAATCCTGTAAACCAATTACAAAATTCAGACTTACCAGTCACACAAACACACACAGGCATTATATTCCTGAGGACGTGACATTATCTAATTTGAATTCAATCCCAATCCAAACGCTATTAATGAAATTATTATCTTAAGCTTATACAGGATGTTTAATTTTACCACATGCGTCGATTAAAACATTTTCACATGTGAAGTTACTCCTGGCAGCTCCTCTAAATGTGTATTTAAGCCACGCTGGACTGCTCTGTCACGATTGCCTAATGGTGATGAACTTGTGCAATCGCACACAAGATCTGCGCAGGACTTCAACAATACAAGGACTTATACTATAATTATACTTTAAATCTGGTTCCATACAGTGTAATGGGCTGAGGAAACTGCGACCGCACTGTGTACACAATCCACTCAGAGAGGCTCTGGGGGGGGTTGTGAACATTGGACGAGTGTGAGGCAAACGTGAGTGAGTAGGAAGTGAGGAGGCGGTGGGGGAAATGTGTGTGTGTGTGTGTGTATTAAAGAGACTTTAATGGCTAGAATAACAGAGTTACAGACGGTGATGCCTTGTCACTCAGCCAAACGAGGCCAAGACGACTTCACGTGGTGAACTAAAGTGGTCACGGAGTTAGTTAAAGTATCTGCAAACATATTCATAAAATTTGTAAAACCTCACGATAGAGACTGAAATGTGTAGATATGCCAGTTACTTTAAGTACAGCTAATACATTATTCAAATTCATAAGCGTGTAGCCTCATCTTAAGATTTAGGAGACTTAGAATGACTTAAGTTAAAGCTGCAGTACATTAGCTAATAGGTTTGTTTTGGCCATGTGAGGGCAGCAGATCAGTACAAAAACACGCCAGCTGACAATATTTTTCAAAATTGCTATAAATGATAATTGTGTGTAACTTGATCACTGGAAGTATCGCAGTAAAAAAACATTATATATTTATTTAGCCCTAATTAAGTGTTCTCAGAGAAAAAGTCCCACGAGGGCTTTTCAGTTTGGACGACACAGGTTGGCCTCTAGTAAAAGTGGCAGCAAAGCCAAGCTTAAATCTTGGTGCTGCTGCTGATGACACGCCCTTCGTAGCGACAACTGGAACCTCCACACTGTCAGCCAGGGTGAACGTTTATAACAGAAGTGCAACTTCACTTCTCCTTCCTCGCCTTCCTCTCTCGCCGCTCCTCCCTGGTAATTCAGTCAGAGGATAGAGTGGTTGCAACATCAGCTCTGGATTTGGACGGATTTCCCTTTATCGCTATGGAGATGGTTGCTTTCTAAACAAAGAAAGAGAAAGTTGGCGGGCATCTAAAATGTCACACGAGACCACAGCCACCTAATCTGCTGAAACTGGAAGAGGGAGATGACTTTTGCAACACTAATAACTGTGTATATGTTTTGAAGAAATTGAAACTGTATGTGTTATGCAATCCACAGTGCTGTCTTCGTCAAATGAAGTCTCCGTCTGAGCCACTAATGTCTAACTGTTGTGATTTGTACAGTTTCTGAACATTTCTGCTTCACAAACATTGACATGATACAATATGAGGGTAAGTTCAGTCATATTAGAGACTATATATTTGACAGACAAAGGGACTGGGTCCAGTCTAGACTTGGTGCTTCAGATCATCTGAGCAGGAAAAGTTGTGTTTCATTTTTTTTATTAGCTAAAATTCAAAAAGCTGGGATGTTCCCCAACCCACAGCATTGGTCGATTGTTTAAAAGTGCAGAACAATCTGCTTTATCTTTTCTAAGTGACCTCTTCAGGATGTGTAAATACTGTCTGTCTTCTCTCTGTCGCAGGCTTGCCTATATTTGCATAAGATCTCAAAGAGGAAGTTGGAGCAGTTTGTAAAAAAAGGTTTTATGCAAGTATTGCAATTTTTAATGTAGTTTCATTTAGAACTGAGAAGCAGTTAACTGTGATAGAGAGCTGCCACAGCAGCTCCAACACAGGAAACGCTTTTCAATTTAAATTGTTTTTCTTTGAACGCAACTCAACTGGTTTGTGTCTAAAGCTGACAAAACCTTTACTGTGGCATCGTTACTCCATAAAAGAGCGAGATATGTAATGTTCAGCGGTGATATATCAGAGGACTGTTTGCAAATGTGCCGCATGCCTCTCTGCTGAAAGTTCTCGCAGGCCGTAAAAGAGATTAATTTTGTTCTGCAAATGACTTGTGACTCTTGTCATGTTGGCCTCCACAATTTTTGGAGGGTCTTGACCCTTAATTACAGAAACCAGAAGCAAACTAAAGTAAATGGTGTTTGTGGACATTCCTTCAGGAAGTTCACCTTAAATCAACTTCATGTGGCCTGTTTTCTGACGAAGTTAAGGGCACTTTCTTATTTATTCCCTGCTCCACGTGTTACAACCTCCATCTCCTTAGATGCGCAAAAAATAAAACCAAAACACAATGTACACACCCACAACAATGTAGAGGAGGTCCACATGATGAATGTGCAACAAGTGTTGTGTGTAGCAGTAGGCTGCCGGCCAGCCTCACACGCAGCTTTGTATACAGTGACAGTTTTCTGGAACAGTCGATCTTCGGGTCGCACAGGATCAACTCGTGATTTATAGTAAACTACACTGTACAAAGTTATGTTAACTTCATTTGTCACAGAGATTTCATGTTAAACTGTAATCACACAACATTTACTCCCGCATGCTTTATCCCACAGATGGCGTAGAATATAATGTGTACTGTGTGTTTCGGGGCGGCGGTAGACGGCTGTGCACGTGTGTCAGGTCCAAAACAGGACAGAACTCCTGTCAGTGCTTCTCTGCTGTGGAACGTGGTGTGAAACTCTCAAAATGCCGAATGATTTTTGCCAAATGTACACCTCCTTATTGTTAACTCCCTGATTGGTAGGACTCAAACACTCCTTTAAACAACAAATGTGTTTCTGAAGACCAAAAACAACTTTTTTTTTTTTTACCAGGTTCAGCTGTTAGTAAGTGATATGTAAAGTCCCAGCGTGTACACCACACCGGCAAAGACTAATCACACTAAAGCTCCAATATGAAGGTTAAGGTAGATCCAGTCCGTTCTCTTGAGTCCAGCCCTGCCTCTCTCTGCTTTGCTTCGCTCTACCGTGAAAATCCCCAGTTCATATCCACCTGCTGGCTGTGGCCTCACTGCGTGGAGTTTGCATGTTCTCCCTGTACTTGCATGAGTTTCCTCCAGATACTCCAGTTTCTTCCAACCGTGCAAAGACATGTTAGGTGAACTGGTGACTCTAAATTGCACGTGTTTGTAAAGGTGAGTGTGAATGGTTGTCTGTTTGTGTTGGCCCTGCGATAAACTGTTGACCTGGGCTTGCTGTGATTGTTTGGAATATGACCCTAAAATATGACCCTAAAAAAGAGATGTTTGAGGGTCAAAACTGGGTTTTAGGGTTAGGCCTTCAGTTGTGATGATTAGGGTGAGGGGCTAGGGATTGCATTACATCAATGAGTGTCCTCACTAGGATAGAGGCATAAACGTGTGTGTGTGTGTGTGCACGTGTGTGAATTAGCTTGACGTGCGTGTTTAGACTGAGGGGTATTTATCTTGTTAGTCTCAGTTAAAGTTTTATCTCTACCTGTGTTACACGGTGGTATATAATTGTGAAGGAGGATTTGGGTTTCATCCAGATTTGATTCCTAAGTTCAGTTTAGGCATGCCAGAGTGTGGGTTGGTGTCAGTCTGTTGGCATCGACTGCACATGCCTTTACTTTAGTGTTTTCTGCAAACATGAATACATTCAGGAAGTACATTATTCTAGACGGCTTTGAGCTGATGTGACAAGTACAATTATATTATGAACATAGTTGGTGGTTCACATATGAGTAATGTGAGAACAAGGTTCTTAGTCGACCCGTTGGAATTTAGGACTCTTAATATTCACCACAAAAATTCAGCCCGACTCTTTGGTCTCTTGCAGTCTGTAATCCTCACCAGCATCAGCATCACTCACTGTCACTGTATTCGTCTGCTTATGGGAATGCTCTTTGAAGCTTGACGAGTTTTACTGTAACTACATCGCAGGAAGTAACGTGAAAGAGCTGCTTGTGGTTGGAAAGTAACTTCTCAGGAATGATTCACCTTTGACCCTCCAGTGGGATGAAAACCAAACTTGGGCACAAATGCTTTCTTTTCGCTTTGTCCTTTCTCACGTTTGCTCAGTTGTCTGCTGACATTGAGCCAGTTGAAGCCATAGTTCCTGTCAAATAGCTAATCATACTTTTTGTGTCTCTGTCTTTCTCCCACACATCATACTGGGCCGTGGAAACTAGGGCAATGGAAAGCCCCTGTTTCTCCCTTTTTTTTTGTGGATCTGTGTCATTCAGTTGACTAAAGCAGCGCTGCACAGGTTTGCTGTTGGAGGATCCACAGCCAGATTAAAAATCCTGTTCCTGCTGAGCTTCACCTTCAGCACATGTTGGCAGTGCGGTGGACGCTCTCCAGCATCCATCGCTGATACGAGGACCACTGCTGCCTGCCTCTAATGCGCTTCCAGCTGAGACTTGAGCACAATTTCGTTTTCGAAAGAATTCCTCTGTGAGGCTGAAGGAGTTCAACATAGGCAATAAAAAAAGACATAAAGTGGTTACATCTGTATAATGTCGTTTGCGAGTAAAACAAAATGCCCAGGGGCGGCTTCTTTCTTCTGCACAACAGTGAAAAATCCCGAGCCACTGAACCGTAAGCACACATGGCTGCTTAGCAGGTCGTTTTTTTATAACTGTTCAGTTTGTGCCTGGCTCACTGCCAACTCGAATCTTTCTCGTTGGAGCTAATCAGGTATTAAACGTACACATCACCAGTAAAAAAGAGCAGCGTGTATTTGTCCTCTTTTATCTCCTCTCAGTTTGCTTTTGAATCGTCCCATATGCTGAACACTGAACAAGCGTTTTTTGGCGTCGGGTTTTGTGGTCAGTGTTGTTCCTTTGAACAGATGTTGAGCAACATAAACACACAGAAAGAGAGAGAGAGAGAGAGAGAGAGCGCAGGGCGCTCGGTGCTTCCAAACCAGCTTCGGGCTTCTCTCTGATAGAGACCAGAGTGACAAAACAAAGTCTGCCAACAGTTACAACAAAAAACCCACAATACACCGTCCAAGTTTGAACGGCCCTGCTTCTCAGGGCTGTGCTGCTTTGAATTTAGCCCCTTTCCAACGTCTCACATCAATTCTCATCACATTTTACACATTTTTTTAAGCAGTTCTGGTGTTTAGTTAACAGCATTTCTAAACTGCAGTTTTTCACAGATGCAATTTTCCTGTGATTCTTATAATGTAATTAAAGTGTATATGATATGATATTGAACATAAATTTGTTTTTTGTTCACTGGTGCCAAAGAAATGAAAGATATAAGTTAGGAATGTTTGTTGGCTGCTAAATTTTATTCAACATGCTGTTCAGTTAAACTTTGTACAATCAAAGACATTGTTAAAATATTTTAACCACAAATACGCATCAATTTTACTTCCCTCTATACACGCATTTCTTTCTCATTCGAAACAGTTATTTAAAAATTAAAGCATTAAAATTAAACTACTTTCTGTAACATGGATGTGACTTTTACAGTCTGTCCAGACGTTGTAGTTAGTCAGCAGGTCTGACTTGTGTCTCTAACAAGCTTGTTTTACTTTTATGACTGGATGATTCAATCCAGAGCGTGTTATTATTATTACTTATAAAAAATAAAATAAATAATCAAAGACTATGCAAATTAGTATTATAAACTTACTATGTAAAGTGCCTTGAGATGACTTTGTTGTAAATTGGCGCTATATAAATAAAGTTGAATGGAATTGGATTGAAAATGATGTGACCCGACTCTTGTACTAGCCGCTAGGACTCATCTCTGACAAATCTTGCAGATGTTCACTACCCTCATGCAAGTACTTGCTGAGTATTTACTTCAAGTGCAAATGTACAGCTATTTTACTAAAAACATTGATTTATGTGTGAATTATTAAAACTGAGTTACTGTCAGAAACAAATTATATTTGATACTTTATTGAAACTGATGCTGGTGATGACATAAACGTGCAACCGTAGTCCAGATTTGATTAACAGGAAAACAGAACATATGTTAGCAATAACTATGGTTATTAACACTGAATGAAAATTCACACTCAAAGTACAACAAGGTCCAAATTGTATTTGAGTAAATGTACAGACAGATGTCCAGATAGGGTCTGGATCAGTGGGATGTTCAAACTTGGATAAAAATGCTTATTGGGTTATTTCCTGTGAATCAATGTGAATCATTAGGCAGCAAATGTTTGTAATGACACATTTAAAAAATAAAAATAAAAATTGTAGATCATGCTTAAAACTGCAGTCCTCTTGAAAAGGTTTCCAGGAACTTCAGATACTTTTTACCCAAGTACCAAATTATTTCTGATCACTCTGATACTGTAGTTTTAAATAAATTTTATATAAAAACAATCTCTATATTTTGTATTTATTATACTCATTATATTGTATATAATGAGCAATTGTTCAAACCTCATGGATGACAATAGAAAAACATTTCCGTTTTTAGAAATCTCCCACTAAGGCCACCAATCTGTGATGTAACTCCAAGTGTTTTTGTGATGAATTGTAAAATCAAGTAAAGCCCAGAGGAGCCGAAAACCCCAAGTATGTTTGAAGATGTCTGATGGTGGAGCACCTGTTGAGTTTAGAGGTAAGATGGTGGAGTCCTGGCCCAGGACAGCCAAGCTGTTTCTGCTTCCAAAGAAAGAGACACACAACTCACAGGAAAAGTGAGAGGAAAACAAAACCTAAGATGTAAGAAGCAGGGTGACCTGAAGCTAACCCGGAATTCGGGGACAAACCATCAGAGCTTTTCCAGCTAACTGGAAACACCCGTATCTTGAGGTTAAATTGGGTGTGGTCGAAAGTCAGTGATTCTGCCTTCTGTGTGATAGATGTGAGTTATCTTTGTGCGACATGCAAAAACAAAACTTAACAGCATGCATTTATCTGTAAAACAGGACACATATTTCTGCAGTAGCTCCATGCAATTCCTGTCACTTCCGAGTTACTGTTTAGTCACCACCATAGCTGTGGGAACCCTAAATCAGGCAAAATGTCCCTCCGCTGTAAATCAAACCAATGTGATCGTTCATGTAAACAGGCCAGTTTTCCATGTTCTCTGTTTATGCTGTCAGTCCACAGCACAGTGGAGACTAAACGACACAAAGACAAATTGATCGTCATTCTTTTGGCAGCCGTTCACTATCATACAGCATGAAGCCTGCAACCTGCCATACATTTGGCTTCTTGACACAATGGGTTTTATAATAGTGCAGCACTTAGGGGGAATCTGTTGTTGAATCTGCCTCTGGAAAAAAAATGAAGGGGCCTTTTTTTTTTTTTTACAACTGCGCATTCATATTTCCATGTTCAGTATTAAAACGTGGCCACATAGATCACCATTGTAGTTTGAACGTCTGTATTGATTAGTGTTTCCGACGCATTAGAGAAACTCAAATGGGCCTGTTCCATATCCCAAAGAACGTATGGTGGATGCTGCAGTCACACAAAGGTGAACTGAGCTGTCCTAAATGAAATAGTCTGAGGTAACAAAAGTCAGTTTGTGTGAAACCAAATGTCCATAATTAGCATCAAGCCTGATAATTGTTCCAAAACTATTACTATGTGCCACAATCTTTTAGATTTCTGTTATTCTGGGTCACTGGAGGTGCATGTTTGATTCATTTTGTCAGGGTCAGAAAAACAATTCAAAGACATGCTGTGCATTTTTGAGAAGACTCAACTTTGCTGCACTGGAGGAGAACATTAACATTTAGTAGAAACAACACCGTTTTGTTAAATCTAAGCAGACACAAAGCCAAAGTTGGAGAAACGCTGGCCAAAGATGTCAAAGGGCAGGAGCAGATTAAAACAGAACAACCGTCATCACAATAGTAACCCACTGTACTGTATTATTTTCTGGGGTTTTCCATTACCGCAGGGTTCCTAAATCATACACATGTTGCAGAGTTAAAATTAATCAAGATGTTTTTTATTTTGGTTAATTTTGTCCTCTCAGTCTCCATAAAGGGCCACACAGCCAGATGGTGACTGACCTGAACACTTCTGAACTGTGCTGTACAATTTATATGAATGTAAATAAAGTCTATATCATCACTTGAATCAGCAGATGTGTTTTATTAAAAATATTCTTCAAAATTTATATACCTTGAGCAAATATAGTCTAGTTCATTATAATGAAAGAGAAAATACAGATGTGGCCCAGATGTTGCCAAACTGCATTTGAGCCACACGTGAATTGCCTTTAGTGGCCCACGTAAGAAAACAATGGTCCAGATGTTGCCAAAAAACGTGCAAGCCACATGTGGATTGCCCACATACGGAAACACAGATGTGACCCAGAGGTTGCTAAATAGCATGTGGACCGTGTGTGTATTGCCTGAAGATTACATGGATGTGGCCCAAATGTTGCCTAAATGCATGTAAGCTGCATGTGGACGGCCTAAAGCAGGCCAAAACAAAGGAGACACACGTGTGACCCAGTTGTTGCCAAAATACATATGGACAACATGTGCATTGCTGCCACTGGCCCACGTAAGGAAACGCCAGTGTGGCCCAGATGTTGCCAAATTACATGTGGATACAACAAGTATGTGGCCCAGAATTTACCAAAAGACGTGGCCATGTCATGAATTCCCACACCGGCCCACATAAGAAAATGCAGATGTAGTCAAGATGTTGCCAGAAGGGATTTTGGCCACATGTGGATTGCCCAAAGGGCCTGAAGTATTTCCCAGATGTTGCCAAAACACATGTGGGCCACCTCTGGAATTCTCTAGGTTGCCCGCACAAGGAAACACGGATGTTGCCAAAATCTTGCCAAAATGTGAAGGCATGAGTGGCCCACATCAAAGAATGAGAATGTGAAGGAATGTTGCCAAAATGCATGTGGCCCACATGTGGATTTCCTAAAGCGGTTTATATAATAAAACACACATGTCGGCCAGATTTTGCCAAAATTCAGGTGGGTCCCATCTAGATTGCCTAATGTGGCCCACATAAAAAGAGCGAAGGTGGACCAGATATTGGATTACACATGTGGGTCACGTGTGAATTTACTACGATGACTCAGATAAAGAATCACAGATGTGGCCCATATTTAGCCAGAATTCAGGTGGGTCCCCTCTGGATCACCTAAAATAGCAGTAAAGAAATTCCGAAACATTGGGAAAGTATGCAAAGGTTCGTTATGATGTCCTTTTAATGTGTCATTTGTTCCCTGATGATGAATATGAAAATAAAGATTTTCACAAGTTTTTATAACAGTTCTTCTTTTGGCTGTATTGCTCTCTGTCCCTACTTACATAAACAGGAGCGATCCTTCATGACTAAGTACAGCAGGAACTTTTTATGTATGCAGGCCACAGAAAAACTAAATTTTTTTTTGTTTGGTTATTGAAGCATGTGAAACCAGGAATGACATTAAGTGTTTTATTCCACTCTCCAGTATTATGTGAATCCTGTAATGTACAGTCCATGGCACTTTAAACTGTCCAAGCAGGACTTCTTCAGAACTCAGACTGATAAAAACATATGCATATCTGGACGACCACACTTGAAATACAATAGATTAACTGTTGGTCTTTTCTCATCTTTTATCCTCTATACATGAATTTTAGGTCATGGCCCAAATATGTCATAAAATTACAAAGTTGGTTGCTTTAGTAAAAGGTTGCTTTTACTAAACTCAGATGGTGCAGGATGTTGCAGCTTGACCTAAGATGATGATACGTTATATGCAGTTTGGTGGCTGCAGCACTGAGTGAAAGGGGCAAAAACACAGGTGATTAGCTGTGTGGGCCACAACATGTAGTTTTTAAATGATTGTAAACTCATTGTAAACATGCATATAATTCAAAATATATATTTGCATGAATTTCAAATTGTGTGTTGTCATTTTAAGCATTAAAAATTATCTTATTAAAAATCTTGATTATTAAAATTGCATGTTGACAAAATAAAAATGAAGATCAACTCACTGGCTTTTTCTGTAGCTTTCAACTGCCCCCTATGGTTCTCCTCAGGATAGTGTTTGTAGTTTTCTGCCATAGGTGGAAGTTTACTTACATATGCTTTGGGTTCATGGTCACCGACTCTAAATAAAGTAAATATGGTTTTACTGGTACACCACACCTTTTTCACATGGATTCAATAATTATTGTTATTTAACAAACTGTTCATAAATATAATAGTGAGCGAAAACATGGCTGGAGCCAGTAAAATTAACAGAATACATATGAATACTATGAAAGCGGGTTTTAGGCATAGAGCCTCATGTACTGAAGCAGGTATTAATAATAAAGCAACGTGAACAATGTACAACATGGACTAGTACTAGCTTTTTACTGACTCAGTTTAGTAGTACCACATTCAAAAAGTTGAGGAACTTGGCCAAATTAATATCTGCTTGGTGAAATTGTGATATACTGGCATGCATCATGCATTAACATCTTTACTGTGCCACTTTCAAAGTGATCGAATGACCCAGTTCGGGCTGTTACTCATGTTAAACTGAAAGGCCGCAGTGCCAGTAAATCAGGACTGATTAACGCTAATAGTTTGCTCTCTGCTGACCCTGTTTTCTCAGAGTGAAAAAAAATTACATATAATAAAATTCTAAATCGCTTAATCACTTCCAGGCACTGCACACATTGTTTTCCTGGCTCCTCTTGCTTTACCTGGGATATTAATGTTAAGTCAGTGTGTCCTTTGACTTCACAGAGGCAAAGCCTGGGACTGACAGTGCACTGCTGTAATTATTGTTGCTCATACTGTTTCCACTGCTCTCAGTCTCTGCCCCCTGCAGATGCACGTTGGTGCTGATGAGAACCACATTGGAAACACACCAGGTTAAACAAGAACTTCAAAGACACTTTAACTCTTTACCTCTGTGTCAACTGCAATTACCTACACACACAAACCTAAATTTAAACCGTGGATGCCGAGCAGTACATTGGCTGTGGAAACAGTGCTTGGCATATATTAAGACATTAAGCAACTGTAATGGGGTCAAGGGCAGGAAACTACCTGACTTTTGAAAGTTTGGGAAAGGTTGCGGTTCAACAATTCACAAAAGGGCTCGTGTTAATTGCAGTTCTATAAACCAGATTCTCCTGAATAAACAAGTCACATACACTACACACATATTCTTCCGCTCAACCTCCGCAACCTTATTTTGGACCCAGAGCATCCAATAAACATCCAAGGTGCAGAATAGTTCACTCTGGACATCATTTCCAGAGTCCTGGTATGGTTGTGTAGGTTCTTAACGCGGATCTAGTAATGTGAGTGTTAAAAACCAAAACCAAGCCACAGTTACTTTTTGGCCATCCAAGGCCATCCAGGAGCTTCTTCATTCTGGCTTCTTCTTTGTGGATGGCTGCTTTTAGGCCCAACTTGTTAAAAAGTTGTGGAAAAATACTGAAACTGCACAGCAAAACTTTAGCATAGTTTAATCAGAAGGATACATCTGTCTTTACATGTTGGTCACAGCTTGAAACTGTCCTGAAACTTTCACTATTTACCCATGACCTTTTTTTAAGTGTGAACTGTTCACATTTTTGTTGAAATTCTGTATCATATTTTCTTCTACACAATTTAAAACTGTGTTCATATTGTGCTTATTTACTACGATGTGCAACATGTGCTGCTTGTATTTTTTTTGCACAAATGCAAATACTGTGTTAGTACAAGATATCAGTAATTACCAAACACATATGAAAAACATATGCAGACCTGGAGTGCACAATAGCCTTCGTAGCAGGATGAGTTTTTCCAGGGTCAGGGTGCTGTCTTTCTCATGCTTATTCATCCACAGGGCTTAGTCTCCACAAAGAGGAGAAATCATTTCACTGTGTAGGGAAACCAAACACTGTAAAATCCACCAGAGAGTGGAATCAAACCATTATGTCATCTTTGCATATGTTCTGTCCCTCCTCTCTTTCTCTCTTTTTTATCTTTATCTGTGCATAATCCATGTGTCATAACTCACACGTCACCTCTGCATGTAAATGTTTTCTTTCTGTCGCCTTTTTGTTTCCAAACCATGCATCATAAATACACACAGCCATACGTTCCCTGGCAGCCACACCGGTTAAACGCTGTGTCCAATTTTGTCATGGCTGTATATACACACACCCCACCACTCCTGAGGTTTCTGAGTTGCCTTGACTGCCTACAAGACAGGAAGTTTGGACGTAAACCAAAGGGGGAATATGGGCCACATCTTAGAATGAGGTCAAACCATGGTTTAACTCACGTTGGCTGTCATTAGGGTGCGGAACGGACGACGTATGCGACACTGCAGGTAAACATTGGGTTTTGTGATCAAAGCATCTACGGCATGTGGAGCCTGAAAGTAAAAACCCACATGGAAGCTCGTGAATGTTTGCACAGTGTATGAATGTTCTATATGTTTAATATGTTTGTGAGAAATCACCTTTTTTCCAAAAAATACATGATCTTACTGTAAAACGCATGTTTTAGTTTCAACCAAAAAAGCTCAACATAATATAGGTCACAATTACAGTTATGTGAAATCCTAATTTACAAAAAGAATAACTGTACAGGCAAGGTTATCACTGTGGGCTACTTGAAGAAATCTTCAGCAGTAATAAACAGAAGTTACACAGACCTTGAAGAAGACAGCTGGGAGTGACACAGTGTTGCTAGAACTGAATTCAGTACGGCTTTAGGTAGATGACGCGTGGATGAAATGAGACGAAGTCCATTCAGTCGTAAAGGCCTTGGATTTGCCACATGGACATTGTATGTTAACATAATGCAGGAAATTCGGTCAGAGCACCACAGGATGTACTGCATGTTCTGTTATCTCAAAAACTACTTCATGCACTGCATACCCGGTGTGGATTTCATGGACTTGAATTCCATGATTCTCACTATTTTCTAATAGACATCTTTTTCATAGTAGGGGCTCAAATTTGCTGCACAGTTCTTTCCCTACTGTCTTCAATAATTAACAATCATTTCTTATACACTTAAAAAAAACACAACTATCAAAAAAGGTTAAAATGGAAAGATTTACTGCCTGCACGTAGAAGCACCTCTGGGACTCTGCATATGCCCATTTAGCAATGTTGTTCTGGTCTCAGTGTTGAAGTTGCCAGAAACTGACGGTGGTACCATGAGAATACTGCATCATACTACGGCCCATTAACTGCGCGTGTGTTAAATGGTTTTTCATACCCATGCACTGAAACACACAGTCAGTTGTAAAACACTGTCATCACTGTATATACCCTTGACCATGGACTTCACATGGAGGTCTGTGAGTATTTGAGCAAAAACACCAAAGGTAAAAAGGTTTATTTGGCCATGTCAGCATGAACAAACTATAGCAGTTGGCCTTCATCAGGACGTGGGAAAGGCGTGCGTGGACTAACAGACTCTTTGGGTTTAGCATCACAGTCCCAAGGTTTTTTGTTTTGGGACAAACTGAACTCTAAACTCTGACGTGTGCTAAAGGTAAGATGGCAGCCGTACAGCGTGTTTGAGCTGTTCTGTGTACAGTAAGAGTGCTCTCCAAGTTCAGCTCAGCTGGAAATCTACGGGTCGGCACCTGACCACCAGGCGCTTGCCTCTCCACCTCCCCCCTCCAAGCCCAGATAGGCTTTAAAAAGATTAGTGCAGATCCTGAAATGTTTACATGCAAATATTTCGGATTGCACAGATTCATTCTGGAAAAATGTGATGTCATATTTTGGATGCCATTGTTTTAGCTTTGCTACTTTTATTTATGCCTCTTAGCCTCATAGAGAAAGTAAGTGGACCTTTTTTGGTGTTATATCATGCAAATGTCCATGACTGAATATTCTATGAGTAATCGTCTTCCTGCGTTTTTTTTTTTACTTGACTGTAATTTGAGCAGACTGTTTGACCCAGTCACGTCTTCCCACACCTCAGATTAAACATTTTAATGAGCCTCTCATGACTCATCCTTTGTATTTTTTTCATCTGGCCAGGATGAACCTTTGACTTTCAAAATAAATCCGCTATAATGGATAGTAAAGAAAAAAAATGCTATTTTGTTACAAAGATAAAATATAAAAAGAAAACATATTACATGTGGATTGAAGAACTCAGTGAATACACGGGAATCCAATTACATCGGGGTTCACTGACACACCACCAGTCCAGCAGAGATGCAGCCTGAGTATCAAGAAATGAAGCAGTGCTCATTATCTTCCATCTGTACCACTGCTACTACTTCTCTTTCAGCTTTTCCCATCAGGGGTCGCCACAGCGAATCATCCTTTTTGAACATTCGCATGGTTGTACTTGGCAAGTCTTCCTGATGCAACCCTCTCTATTTATCCGGGCTTGGGACCGGCACAGAGGTCACTGGCTTGCAACCCCTGTGGCTAGATTATTATCTTCTATCTGTACTGTTACTTTCAATAAATAATTTATCAACAAAAAACACCTTATCACGGATAAGCAAGGTACAGTCTCCTATCCTCCGAATCCTCCCCCTGAATAAATGTTGCATGAAACAGAAAGCATGAGCCAGAATGACAGAGTGAGAAAGAGTCAGAGGTGGGCAGCCAGTCTGCCAAGCAGCCAGCCATGCAATCATCCATCCAGACGGCCAGACAGACAACAAGCCTCGTTACTGTTCACCCTCCTGGTGAAAGGGGTCAGTGGATTACTCCTGTTTCTCAAAGCAACAGGCTGTGAAAGTGAAGAACCTGAAGCAAAGGACTTTTAAAAAGGTTTTTACGTGTTCTAGCAGCAGCAGGAGCCACAGCTCGCACTTCATTTTGGCAGATGTTGATTGCTGTAAGCTACTGAAAAGCACAGCGAAGAACCTGTACGCTCTGAGGAAAGCGTATCCTGACAGGCCTCATAGTTCGGAGGAGTGTTGGCTCCTGACTCTAACGTCGACAGTATGTGTCTTCTCAAGGGAAACACCTGCACGATGCCTACGAGGGCCTCAGGGGGCCACAGAAAGCCTTTGAGGCAGTGGAAACTCACACACCGCCACAGACAGAAACATATACAGACCCTAACTTGGCCCTAATTCCACCATTAACCCTCAAAACAGTTTATTACCCCGTGGTGACTGAATGAAGTCCTCAAAAGTACTGTTGTTATTGTATGACCGAGAACCTCCAGACCTCACAAGTAGAGTTCAAACAGACAAAGCAACACGACCATGTGCATACAGGACACGTACTTTATACACAGGCTTTTGAAAACGCATCTCCGGTGGTTTATAGGCTTACAGTTTATAGGAAATGTTCAAGGAAAAGTTTTACATTTTGGGAATGTTTCTTTCCCTGCCAAAGGTTACATGACACATAAACATCACATAAAATGATCGGGCACAACATTAAAACCACCTGCTGATTTTAGTGTTATCCGTGTTGTAGCTGAACACCTCTGTTGTCTGTTAGCTTTCCAAAGGTGGCAAAATCCAAGTTTAAAAAACTGGAATCACTGCTACTGCTAACAGACATGATACCTCAGGAGAAACACCGTAATGACTCAGAGTAGAAATGCATGACCGTGGGTCAGAGGTTAAATTTACAAAGGCAGTTTGGTTTATTCTGACAATGGAGAAAGAAGAACTCAGGGCCAAGAATAAACGTACTGATCATGTAATGCAGATAATCAGAGTCGAGGCAAACGATTAGTCCAAGGCTAAGGTCTGGAGATCAGTGGGAGCAGCCAAAGCCTAAACAGACAAGATCTCAGCAGTCCTGTGTGCCTGATGAGCTGGTGAGAAGCAGGTAAGGAGTTCACGGTTTGTCAGGTAATCAGGTGATCAGTGACTACTGAAATAAATATGACAAACATATGACAAACATGTGAAAAGTTTGCTGTTGATTACTGTATTATAACTGTAAGTACTGTTGCACTTTGATGCTGTAGGCTATGACCGTTCTTTTTGTGGCCACATTGCATTACTTAGTAAAATCAAATCAAGCTCTTTTAAACAGCTCAACGTCACACATTCAAGTCCCCTCCTAAAACTCTCTTCCCGGTCTCTTCTGATATACTCTCTTCTGGGTCACCGGGTCATGGTCTAAAAACGTTGCTGAGCAGTAAATGCTCAAACCTTCAATTTGTCTTCAGAAATACCAAAACATACTTCGAAGTTCTGATGATAAATGACAAGAAACCTGTAAACACTGAGGGTAAGTAACATGACACTTGCTCATACAGTAAATCTGCAGAGAACCTAATAAATAGTTTTCTTTGCCCTTATAAAGAAAAGGCAAAGAGTAAACAAGAAACCCAATACTAGCAATAGATAAAATGAAAATGTAATACATATAATCATTTTGTGCAAAACAACGACCTTTTGCTGAGTCACATCAACAACGTAGACTGTACCGGCATTTCTGGAAAATTAACTGGCTGCTTGTATATAAATTCCTCTTCTAATAATCATTTGGCTACTGCTGCCCCTGAAAGCGTTTTAGTAATTTGCTATCATCCTGTGATTCAGCCATGAAAAGGAAGCAAGAAAACCTTCAGAGTCTTTGTTAAAGATCAGGGTTTTCCATGAGCTCACCAGCTTTGCAGGCTATACTCTGAATCCAACCCATTACAGTCCATCCAAAACCTTACAGCGTGTCATGTCAACCTTCACTTAATGCCACACACGGTTCGTTTCCACCGTCCTCCTTGCAATTGTTATTCTAAGCTGTCATTTTAAAGTTTGGATTAGGAAAGTTTATTAAACTCATTTAACAAGTGGCTCTAATTTAGTTTGTGTTTTGTGTTCATGGAGTATCACTGAAACCAGAGTGTCGGCTTTGATGAGACTGGAACAGCTCATTGTGTTGCCTCTGATGTTGAAATAGGTTCATAATTCAAACTGTTCCACAACTGCTTAAAGTGAAATCTTTATTTAAGCCTCAATGGAAACACAGCATCAGCTGAGTGTGTTAAACGCCGTATCACATTTTATCGGTTTGACCAGAGAGGAGATGTGGGGTGCACAGTGTTTGCTTTAACTTACATCATCAGCAAAGGCTCAGGGGAGGTTGCATGTGCACATGTCTCTAAGCGGCCTCGTGGAGATATGCATGAAGTGTGTGTGGGTGTGTGTGTGTGTGTGGGTGTGTGTGTTGGTGTGTGTAGCTGTGTGCATGTATATGAGAGGGGGTTCTCAAGGATGGGGAGTTTGGAGGAGAAGCCCATGGGAAAACAATGGTGGGGCTCACATATTTTCTCAGCCACCCCCATTTTTACATCACCTTCAGCTGCTTCTAAGGTTTATTATGATACGTACTTAAGTAAATGCTGTTAATTAGAAAAGCTATCCACCTCTCCTGTCTTGGTTCCATACCAACCTTAAGACGTATTGACAGAAAGCAAAACAATATTTCACACTGAATTATTTCATTTGTGGAGATTTGACTGATGGACCAAATTTGTTGTGCTATTTGCCCAAATCCTCCTAAGTGTGCATTACATATAATCTTGCTGGCCAGGTGTCTGAGGGAGCCCAGATGATCTCAGACATTTTCCTGCAGTCTCTCACCTTTACCTGACATTACTGCATGTTTACAAATCAGTTTCATAAAGCCCTGAGATCATGTCAAGCTTGAAATTCTCTGACTAGACTTCACCTCAGTTTTTCTTGCTAGTCGTTTTTTTGGGAAGTTGTTACACCTTCAAAATATTCTCTCATTCAGCGGGATGTGATGAGGGTTAAAACGTACAAATGGTGCTGGATTAAATCAACCACTCACACTTGCCTATAATCTGTGAACCATAATTGTAAAGATATTTAATTAAACCACAAATTTGGACCTGATGACACTGCAAAGTAAAACTTCATGGGATCACTAACATCAGTAGGATTCATCCTCTGAGGACCATGGATGCAAATATCTATACCATCACTCTTTCGTTGAAGGTATTTTAGAATTGACCAAAGTGAAAAATCAAGCAAATTTAAAGGTTTTTAAAACTGTTGACTAAATCTTGTATTCCTCACACTTCTGCTGTTTGCATACGTGACGTTGTATGAAACATGGAACCATGATGGCTGTTTACCACGACACATACAACAAAAAGTAAGCCTGAAATATCAGCCCTTTCATAAACACTAACACGTGTGCAGGCGCTCGAGGCTTGAGACGTTAACCTTCACGGAACAAAAACAATGAGCTAAAGTGCTGCTACATAATGCTGTAATCAGTAGGAGGAATGTGACACAAGGTTATGTAAACTACTCAAAACCCAGCAGACAGTAATACCCAACAGCATGTGAGGAGGCTTTCTTCTAATGACCAAATTAGGTTTAAACAGAGGCCGACACTTCATGCAAGTGATGTGACAGTGAGAATGAAGGGCCACATCATTTCCACTTGTTCCAGCTTTTGCTGTCATAGTGAAAAATTCATCTTTTGGAAGTCAGAGAGGGATGAAACGTGACACTTCTAGTCAATTAATTGTCGGTTTACTTAATATTTCTGTGAATTTGTTGGAAAAATACATTGAAAAGAAAAAAACTGTCACTTTGAAACTGAAATTCCAAAGCAGAAGCATCTGTTTTAATTTTTCATTTTAATAGGCTCATCATAGCCTGATTAACAACAACATAAAAATAACCTGGGGACTATATTGTTGTGGTGGACAGCATGGGAAAAATGTGCTGCTTTCTATAACACACAGGACATTGCTGTTTGCCACATATGGTCTTGTAGCCACAGATGAGTCAGAGTGATAAAGCTGGCCCCTGTCCACAACAACATTAAAACCATGTATGAAGAGGCATGTAAAGAGGATGTGGCATCTACAGATAGTTTGAACTGAAAAACACCAAGACAACATCAAACCAATTAATAGATCAGTGCTCAGCCAGAACAAGGAGTCTGAACCTTTGTGGCTCAATTATAAGACTAATTAAATTGATTTGTGTAAGTCTACCAGAAGAAATGAATGCGGCAGTACGAACAATTCCTACTACAACCCTCAGTCAGTGCGTTTACCTGCACTTAAATACCCAGTTTATAGTCAGGGAAAGCAGATTTTTGATCTGCCACATAAATGCAAAAGCAGGTTTCTGAAATAGCGGGAAGATGATTAGGGAAAGTCGATTTCCCCAGGTTGATATCTCCCAGAGAAAATCTATGTCTCTTATGTATATGCATAATGAGTATCAGATTTTTCCAACAGTGCATGTGTGTAACAATATATATATAAGTCTAAATACACATATGTCCCTTTCCCCTGGATTTAAATTCAGAAAAAGTGTTGATCAGCTTCATCTGGCCCCTCTCTTTTACGTTATCTCCCCCACTGCCTTCACTTTTCAGCAGCATGAGCACAGGGGTTTTCTTTCCCCATACAGTTAAAATCTATGAGTCATAATTGCATAATATGTATAAGGTGCAGAAGAAATCAGATTACTTCCTAATTACCAGAGGAAGCTGTTTTGTATGACTAACCTGGCTACTTGAGTGCATGTAAACACAGTCACTGAGACCAACAAGCTGATAAAGACCACTACCAACAGTGATCCTTGACATTGTTGGCCATAATTTCAAAATAAGCCATACGGAACAGTACAGTATTCTCTATAGGGAAGGAGGTTGGAGGCCAAGATCAACATGTGCTTAGACACTTTACTCTTTTAAAAATATTTAAAAACCAGTAGTTTTCATGTTTTCATTTTAGCATATGATAATAATCCTGGCGCCTATCTTCATAGGCTGGCCTGGACCTGAATGCAGAGGTAGTGTTAGAGTTCAACAAAGTTTTTCAATTCAATTTCATTTCAACTTTATTTATATGGTGCAAGTTCACAAGAACGTCATCCCAAGGCACTTTACATTATAAAGTCTAGTCTATAAAAATATGCAGAAAGGCAGAAAACCCAACAAGTCCCCTCTAAGCAAGCCATAGTCTACAACAGTGGAGAGGAAAAACTCCCTTTAACAGATGAAACCTCCAGCAGAACCAGGCTCAGGGTGGGCGGCCATTTGCTTTGACCGGTTGGGGTGAGTGGAAAGTGGAGAGAGAAAGGAAAAGAGCAACAACACAACATTGTGCAGGTTGGTACGACCAGTAGCTGTGCACTGGAAGACACACTGCTCCAAAGGCAGGGACACCTGAAGACAGGGACAGAGAGAGGGAGACAGAGAGGGAGACAGAGAGGGAGAGAGACGACCACGGGACAAAGAAGATACAGAGTTAATGTCATTAAGTATATAAAGTGGCATATAAATGTGGACTGAGAGGAGGAACGTGTCTCAGTGCATCAGGGGTTGGTCCCCCAGCAGTCTAAACCTGTAGCAGAATGACTAAAACTAACTATAAGCTTTATGAAAGAGGACGGTTTTGAGACACAGGAGAGGAGCTTGATAACTAAAGGCTCTGTCTCCAATTCTTCTTTTGGAAATTCTGGGAACTATGGTCTGTCAGGATGATCTGGTACAAGGCTATTAGGTATGATGGAACTTTAGAGCTTTATAGGTATTCTGAGACCAAGTCAGTAATCTTGTGGTTTTGGATTAATTGAAAGCTGTCAGGATAAGTGGACCAGTTTTTCGGCATCTCATTGGACAAAGTGTTTGTTTTATATGGGAAGTAAATGACAAATCCTGGTCAAAAATGACTCTGATTCCTTGCAGTAATATTGGGGGCCAATCATAGAGTAACAATATGATTGAACAACATGTTTCTGAGATTTTAACACTTCAGTGTTATCTGTGTTTAGAAGAAGTAAAATTATAGGACATCCAGGATCAAGACAAGATTTTTTTAGGTAGGGGTTTGATTACAGCTACCTTATGGGTCTTTGGTACATATCCTGTTTGTAAAGATAGATTAATGATATCTAATACAAACGTGTCTAATAAGGGTAGAACTATGGCTCTTGGTCAGCCTGGCTACAGTGCTGAAAAGACTCTCAAATGAGTTATAACTATGTTTAGGTCTCGGGTTTATTGGTAGGTTTGAGTGATAGATGCTGCTACTCCTCCGCCTCAGCCTGAGCCTCTAGAAACGATAAGTAATATGACTTTGGGGGGGTTAAAGCGTTTAAACTGAAATATTCTTTCTGCTGCCACCAAGTTTCAGTAAGACAACATAAATCGAATTCCTTAATGCTTATAAGACATTTACTAACAAAAAGAGAGATCTGATATTTAATAATCGACATTTAATTGTTTTAGATTTAGTTTGTTGGGGAACAGACACAGTCTCTACAGGTATGTGGGAGTTGAATGGGGGGTGATGGCAGTAAGAACACTACAGAGGGGCGTTTAGGACTGGATCTCTGCATCCTAGGCTCACCTCTGGATTGTCAAACTTTTGGTTGTGTTATAAAACCAAATAAGGCCATATTTCCGGATGAGCAAATGGCACCTTCCAAAGTAGGAAGCCTAATCAGCCGAGGTTTTCCCTAAAAACGTTTCCCAATATCAAGTTTGCTGAATCAAAACTCACAGCCAAAGCAAATCTTGAAGAAACAGAGACTCAACAAATAAACAGGTTTTGGAGCTAATCAACAGGATCCACAGAGTCAGGTAAGAAACTACAAGAGATAAGAGAGTTAGGGGGCAGGCAAGTAACTTATCTTGACAGACAAGTGGTGGAATGACGTGCAGGCGAGAAGAAAGTCTTTAACGACACACTGCAGTGTGTGTCATTACACACAGCAGAACCAAGGTGGGCGAGAAGTGGAGGGAGAGAGCAGCTTAAAAATAAAGGGACTGACCGAACGAAATGAGCTCCAGGTGAGAGCTGCTGGAGCTGAAAGGGAAAACCAAATCAAGGAACTGTAGGCAAAGAGTGTGTGTGTGTGCAGACTGAGGGCTGTGTATATGTGTGCAAACCACATCAGTGGGCAGAGGAAACCAAAGAACAAAACAAAGTCCAGGACAAGGATCCTGACAATGGCACTGCATGCCGTTCAGACTTGTGCTGTGATGAAACTGACATGGTCCAACACAGTAAAAACGCTGCCACAGCTTCTACATAAAAGTGACCAGGGTGGTCTGTCAGCCACGGAGCCAGCACCTTTAGTTGCTGTCAGATTCATGGCAAGAGGCTTGTGATTCATAGCTCCCCAGTCACGTTTCACATTTTGATCAGACTTAAAACAGCTGCACACGACAATGGATCAAACTTCAAATACAAATAGAACATTTCTCAACACATTAACCAAAAGTCAACCAACAGCGGATATACAGTGTCTTCTGCTTGTGATTATCTCCATTCTGTTCCCAGCTAGGAGAAATGTTTCTGTGTCTGCTTATTTACTGAGGAAGAGCAGGAAGGCGACAGGGTCCATCAGTGATATTTATCCACGTAGAAATATGGACCTCTGTGTAATGTGGAGCAACCTGGGTTTGATCATTACACAGGACATTGTTTCTCACCATTATAAGCTTTGTTCTTTAAACCATTTCAAGAGGTGGACAACCCCTGTGCAAAAGGCCCAAAGAAAGAAGGTGTGAAAAGATCTGACGACATTTTATTGTCAGACCACGGTTTCCGTCTGGCTCCTCCAGGTTCAGTCAGTAAAGTTGTCATGCATGTGTTCACTACGTTATTTAGTCTTAAATTCTGTTTTGTTTGGACGTGCATAAAAGCAGCCGAAGAAATTGGTCAGTTTGTTGGTAAAATCACCAACAGTTAAACTGCATGTTGTGGCAGTCCCAGCGAGTCTTCCTGTTTCCCGTGTGGCCATGATCAGGACTCCATACACAACATCTCAAAGTCTAAAGGACTTTCCAAATCTACAAAGAAAATCTCACAACAGTATAACTATTCTTGCTTTCGAAGCAATGTTTATTATCGCACACATATCACATCATATGTTCCTTATCTTTTTATCAACATAAAATAAAAATCCTGGTGTTCATCATTGGGTGAGGTTTAATATCCTTGTAGAAATCAGTCACTATCACGGTCTCATGTGGTTCACGGTGCAGCTGGTAGAGAGAGGGGGGCGGGTTTAGCGTGGAGGCCGCTAACAGATTCCACCTGAACATGCTGAGTTATTCATTTATGTGACAAATCAGGCTAAACAAAGTTTTCATGGCGAATAGTGATTAGGCAAACGCACTTTGGTTTCACACGTGTATGCAATCCCTGTGGGCAGAACTGACATGTTTTGCATTTATGCTTATGCGTTTCAGTAACCACTTTTATTGTCTTTTTACTCCCCAAGTTGTATTTTGCATGTAGTGCTGTTGTCCACATGTGTCTCGTCTCCATGTTACTGTGGCATTGCGTGTTGTCTTAGTCTGGCAGCACGGTGGTGGAGTGGTTAGCACTGCGAAATCCCAGCTAGTAGGTCCCTAGTTTGAATCCGCTGGCTAGCTGTGACCTCCCTGTGCCTGTGTGGCTTTTCTCCCACAGTCCAAAGACAAGCGTGTTACACATTGACACCTAAATGCCTGTAAGCCACAGTGTGGAAATCTGTGTTAATTGATTCTTGATTTCCCCGGACACACACACAAACCATATGGATTCCTTCACAAACCTACAGCTAAAGTTACACACTGCATGTAGTTAAAGATACTTCAGCCTTGGTCAGTACGTGCAACGGGGCAGAAAGCAGGTAAAGGCATCTTAGATGGTCATACACCAGACAGCCTGGCATAACAGAAACAAACAAATAAAAAAACAATATGGTTTCTGCTCATGTTAAAAAGCCCTTTGGGATATTTGACTGATGATTAATATAACGATGCCATAATGTTTGTATTTAAAGAACACACATATGATTGTACATATTCATGCACTGATTTTAACTGCAGCTACAAAGCCCCTGACCGAGCAAGCTGCGATGCACTGTGTGTCCCGTTGAAATTATATTATATTTGTCCTATACTGACCCCTGTCCACCACATTATCAAAAACACCAGGCGGGTTTAATGTAGCGGCTGATTAGTGCAAAGCATTGAGCAACACTAACAGCTCAGGGATTTTAAGAGGTCCTCTTTCTTAGAAGTGATGTGCTACAGTGAATTGTGTTTTCCTACGACTTTCAGAAACACATCCATGGCAACAGTCTATTTGTTATGGCAGTGTTGAGTTCAAAACAGCAGAGAAACACCGAAAGACTCACAGTGAGAGACAAGAGATAGAGGGGTGGTAAGATTTAGAGACAATGGCTGGGTGGAGGAGAGTCCCTTCACTGTCAGATATCCAAGCAGCTGCTCAGATGAGTTGTGGTGGTGCTAGATAATACCTGCATGTGATCTCTCATATACTGTAAAAAAAATTGACAAACATAAATTTCAACAGGAAAAGAAAATTCCAAAGATCTTAGTCTTAAGGGTTTAGTCCAATATAAAGACACGCTTCCATAGGTAGTTGGAATTAGCATGAACGAGAGTCACTCTACTGTAAATAACACTGTCGACTTCTCCTATGTGGGGTCATAACACGCCTCTGTAGAAAGGGCGAAAATATCAGAAAAACTAAATAAATATATACATTAGAAATTCTGAATTGGACAGACAGATTAAGTCACGTCCTTCTAATTCATGTCAACTTGCCAGGACTTCGTGGAGCTTTTTGAATGTGGCAGCCTAAAATGCTGGATTTTGCAACAGCTTTTCCAAAATGTGTTATTGTATGATGTGCTAGGTTTTAAAGACATTTCAAATTGCACGTTTTAACGCTTTAACTTATTGTTACAATGGCAACATTGCAAATTCTCAGAAGGATGATTGTCAAAAAAGTTCTTGAAGAGGGCGCTGCACACTGTGTTTAAGAAAGATCTCCCTTTTTTTTGCAGTTTCAGTTCGGGGGGTAATTTCTCTAGTGCACTCGTGAGAGAATCATTTCGCCTTGTCTTTGTTGTTGGGAGTGTGCTCTTACTCAATAATCTGCAGCAGAGGTGTGGGGCTGGACTTGAATCAGAAATCTGTTGGCTTTTGACTTACCTAAATCAAAACAGACTTGTGGCTCGAAATAACTTTATCTAAGACCAAAGATTAGAAACAACTATTTATGTATGTTTTTCCATTATTCCTGACAGTAGCCATGACGCAGGGACAATAATTAATGTGTTTGTGTTTGTGTTCACGTGTGTGTGAGAGAGATTGTCCTTCGGTGTGTTTGCAGAAATGTTTTGGTTGGAAAAGATTGGATGTACGTATGCATAGATAAAATATGTGCACACTTTTATTGCTACGTGCATTCGGCTGTACACTGCGCTGTGTGTGCATTGAGTGTGAATGTGCATTTGTTTATGTGTGTGCACACAGAGGTCCCGCTGAAGTCCAGATGTGAGGGTTTTCTTGTTGGTGACACCCACCATAAATCAAAAACCTTTAACTAATGAACAAATAGAGGCAACAGAGGGAGAGAGAGTCTAATACATGAAATGTGGTAAAGACAGGAAAACAGATGTGGGTAACCTCTTAATTTACAGGCCTAGACTTACAGTGTAAATATCCCAAATTTATGGCGTACTGCTTTGTAGTTGGTGTGCCTGTTCTCTGTGTACCAGTAAATATTTGTACGCACGAAGGAACAATGTACAAAGTTTGTGGAATAACCCAGGGAACGACCTGGGAACTTGAAATATATCATCACTGTAGGTATTATCCAAGCACGGGCTACATATTTTGATGTTCTGTGATCGTAAGCTACTAAATCTTTTTTTTTTGGGAGGAGCTTTATATGGTAGGTAGCCAGTTTTTAACTATGTGGTGCCGACACTATAATTACAGGATACAAGATAAACAAAACTGAGCTAATAACTTTCTGCAATGATTTTCTGTCAATTACAGTAACACTTAAGTGCTTTGTGTTGGATTGGTCCTTATCATAAACATGATGCATTCTTATAGATATTTACAAAATACTAAAGATGAATGACATTTGTCTTTTCATCTGTGCTCATCGCAGCATGTTTCTTCATGTTGTTGTTTCATGGCTTTTTGGAGCGTGTTTCTCAGTTTGGTTGTGTTGTAGCTTTTTATCGAACTTTTCTTGATGCTGTTCCTTCGTTGTCAGAGAAGCAGATGATAAATTCAGGATACTTACACTGTAAGTCATGGCCTGTATATAAAGGGTTACCCAGATCTGTTTTAGGGCAGGGAAACAAAAAATAGAGAAACATCACAAAATTATCTTGTCACATATCTGGTCTTGACTACTGCCATGCTCCACTAACAAGGCTACCAGCATGCACAACTCAAACCTATTCAGGTGAAGAGATATAATTTTTAATCAACCAAAACTGTGGTTTAGCACCATTGCTAATTTCTATAAACTGGGATGAGGTGACTGCCAAGATTATATTCGAAATCTCAACACCCATATCGAATCTACAATCCCTCTGTCAACAAACTGTATCTGGCAGTCCCTACACCACACAGGAAAACACATAAAAAACTGCTGAAATCACAACTTAATAATCATTAAAAAACCTCTTCTCTCCTCTCTGGTCTCACAAAACTGAAAAAAATTGTTGCTTTAAATGTCTTTCCACTGACTTTGCTCTTATAAGATAAGAGCATCTGACAAATAACTACATGTATATGTAAATGTAAATGGTGGAAGTAAAGCTGACAATGATTGATGATCCACAGTATGAAGGCAAAGTGGAGCCGACCCATCAATGTCCAGACTGGACAGTGGTACTGGATCAATAGACACAAATATATATTCTGTAGAAGTCAGAATTGCAATTGAGAATACACCCATGGGCCACAACATTAAATCCCCTGATGGTTAAATGTTGAAACAGGCATGAGAAAAAATATGATGCCACGTGTCAGAGCACAACGTGCATCGTCTGGCTGATCAGTGTAAAGTTCAGTTTACTGTTCTGCAGTTGCCCTGTCATATTATAGAAACCTTTAGTGTCTTCTGTTTCTTCAAAGGGACTTGAGAAATCTGAGAACATAATACAAAAATGTCCATAAAGCTGTCTTCTTACATTATGGGAAATTTTGGCTTTGTGTAACTTGACTTATATTAGTGAATAAATGTCAGTTTATGATGACTTTGATGATTTTTACCTGGCCCACCTTTGGCCAGATCAGAGTAAAGTAAAGAGACTTTACATATAGGAACTGCCTGACTCCCACTGTCTGTGACATGGTCACGGTCTGCAAGTAAACAGGTCATAAAACCTTTGAAAACGTTGCAATATTGTGCATGTTGATATCTTTGAGATGAAAACTGAATTGAATATGTGTGATTTCCTCCATGTACATGATAAATATTCATGCTTTTCATGAAACACATTAACACTGTATAAAAACGTTGACCTATATACTCGCATTCCACTACATTATTATTAGTTCTATGAGCATCAGGGGAGTAGAGAAATATACATTTGCTGACATTTGAACACCTTCCTAAAATTCTCAAGTTGGACATTTTAAAGTAGAACTTTCTTTCTTTCTTCTGTTTTGAAATCCTAAAACACTCACATAGAATGATTTCCTGCTTAGTAATAACTCTTGAGGTTGCCAGACATAAAGGTATTACCATAAATTTAGTCTAACTTTAACAACTAAAAACAGGAAGTGTGTGCGTGTTGTACAGCTGAAGACCATTGCACATCCTGGCTGATGTCAGAACAAGTGGAGGTGACTTGGACTATGAAGCTCAGACAAATTGAGTGTAATGGAGCAATTACATCCCATTACAAAAATGTTCAACTTTTGATTAGTTAAACATCTTTAAAGGACCTTCATGTCATCAATGAGAATTACTCCATCGAGACTGTAGTTCTCTTTAGTCCATCTTTCAGTTCAAGCTGTGGTCAGCAGTGATGGCTCAGAACCACTGTAACAGACCACACAATAATCAAGGAGGCACAAGCAAAGCTCATTTTTTCAACTCTTGACCAAAAACAAACCAATATTATGTTGATCTCAGGCTGGATTTATTTATGTTGTTCTAAACAGAACCCAGAGCGCAGTTCTGTTGAGACTTGAAAGTTGACTTCACTGATTTTAAACTTGTTCCCAGTGGTTCTAGTTAGAATATCCCCTCCTCTTCCTCTTTGTTAGGTACATCTTCATAGCACTGGATTGGACACCCTTTGCCTTCATAACTGCCTTAATTCTTTGTAGCAGATATTCAACAAGGTGATAGAATCATGCCCTAGAGATTTTAGTTGACTTTGACATGATAGCATCGCGCAGGTGCTGCAGATTTGACAGCTGCATGAAGGTCCCGTTCCACTAAAAGGTGCTCAATTGGATTGAGATCTGGTGATTGTGGAGGCCATTTGAATATAGTGATTTCATTGTTCACGAAACTAGTTTGAGATGATTTTAGCTTTGTGACAAGGCATGTTAGATTTTATTGCTTGTTTGTTCCTCACTTGTAAGTCGCTTTGGATAAAAGCATCTGTCAAATGCCTTATTTAAAAAATGTTATGATCAGCAAAGATATTCAGATAGGCTGTGGCATTTAAACAGGGCCAAACTGTTATTAAGGGGCCCAAATCATGCCAAGAAAATATGCCCAAACCATGATACTACCACCACTAGCCTATATACCATGAAGGATGGACTCATAGTTTCATGTTGTTTACCACAAATTCAGATCCTGCCATCCAAATCTGACCAGGTAATGCAGTTCCAGTGTTTTGTTGTCCAATTCTGGAGAGCCCTTGTGAACTGTAGCCTCAGTTCCTTGCTCTTTGCTAAGAGGAGGGACACCCGATATCGTCTTCTGTTGCTGAAGTCCATCTTCTTCAAGGTTCAACATGTCAACATATGCACTTTGAGATGCTCTTCTCCATACATCTGTTGTAAATAGTATTTATTTGAGTTTACTGTTATCTTTCTATCAGCTGTAAATCAGTAGATCAGATTAGTTTCTAAAAAAATCGGACCAGCCAGTCTGACATCAACAACCACGCCCTGTGTAAAATCACTTAAATCACCTTTCTTTCCCATTCTGAGGCTCATTTTGAACTTCAGCAGATAAACCTGACCCTGTCTACATGCCTAAATGCATTGAGTTGCCGCCATGTGATTGGCTGATTAGAGATTTCCTTTACCTGTACCTAATAAAGTGGCTCTTGAGTACATGTGCAGCACATTGACAGCATTTAAATTCCTACTACTTTCTTGATCTGAAAATATCTTTCAGTGAAGTCTACAGAGAATGAGAAATTGACGTCATGCTGTATTAGCTGATGGGGACACGTGTTCTCACTTTGTGTCACGATTCTGAAAAACGATTGTAGGTCAGTAGAATAGTAGTGTCTTACTTGTGCACGTTCGACTGTTGACTGTGAACCGCTAGAAAACGTTTAATGTACTTATGTTTTTTTGTTTTTCCAAACATTTTCTCTTTGTCTTCCAATAAAAAATTTTCCAGAAAACGTGCATTTGTTTCTTTTTAATCTTTCCCCAAATGTGAATGATTTGAACAACATTTTAGTCAAACAGAAGAAATGCACGTAACCCATTCTAACCACTGTGCAGCAACAGGCCCAGAGAAATAGGCTGCGTACCTCACACGATGGTGAACGCTGAACTTTATTTAAAACTGGTGGGCACGAATTAAAATGAGTAACTTATATACAGATCAAAGAATTTTTTGGGCTATTTTACATCCTAGCGTGAAAAGTGAAATATTTTAAAACGATCCCTCAAGGGAACAGGGAAACTAGATTATCATTATCTTCCAAGGGAAAAAGGGAAAAAAGCCAGACACTGCACAATACCTATTCTATAATTCCTGCAAATTATTGTTTGAACATTTGATATGCCTTTTGGCACAGAATCCACAAATTATTTTGAAATTGTCGGCCTGTTGGAGGAAAACATTGCTCTACAGTGCACACGGCCCTGTCATGGAGCCTAACCTACATTTCTGCTAAGAATTACCAGCCAGCACAGTATTTTGTCATGCTTGTGAGACCGACAGGATGTTGAGGGTTTTTACTAACTAATGAATTCAGATTTTCTTTCAGATGGTCCATACTCTTTCTACTGTAGACTACCATGTGCTGTGGCCTACCACATGTTTCTGATGTATTGATTTTCATGCCCTGGGCAGATCAAAGTCAAAATTATTTAGGGATGCAGCATTATCAAATGGAGGATGCTCAATGCAACCTGTCATCTTTGTGTCCTGAGGCATGAAGCGGCACAGGGATCATTCAGAGCCACGTATCCTGCACCGCATCAGGAATTCTGTGGAGATGCGAGATGAAGAACTGTCAAGCTGGTTTTAACTCACAGTAAGATGAGAACATACTAAAGTAGTGCACATGGGCAACTTTAACTTTTAAAAAATTAAATGCAGCAGTTTGAAAGGGGTCAAGCAGCTGGTCTCACTTTCAAGGACCCACGTTCTGAAAACTATTTCCACATTCTGACAAATGAGCCATTTCTTTCTTTGCTTCAAGAACTGATGTTACATTACATTACAATCATTTGTTACAAGTGACTTACAGTAAGTCCATTCAAACCAAGTAAGAGCAAGAACATGTCTGGCAGCATCAAAGCTGCCTCGTAATTTCCCCCTTTTTCCAAATCATCACCATCCGATTGCTCAACAGTTAACTCACCAAACGTGAAATGTAGAAGAAATTTAGTTACCGAGCAGGTAACATCTAATGCATCCCTTTACCTAATGTTCCATTTCTATATAAAAGGTTTCCACAATTCTGCAGGCCCCAATTCTTCACCATTGTATGTTACATCAAGTGTAACCAAACCAATGCTTGTTCCCAGAAAAAGAAATCTGTGAAACGCTAAATTTATTCTCCTGTCACGGATGTGTAATCTATTAAGATTTGCTGATGGTGCTGATGGAGTGATATGGTAATGATGAGAAAGAAGTCCAAGCCGGTAAAACTTGCTTCTAGGTATGATGCTGTGATAACATGCATAATAGCATCAAAGCCAAAAACAATACAGCTTGTTTTGTACCTGCATTACATCCAAAGGAAATGTCCTCCAATTGCTGTGTGGTGTCAGCTCAGACAACAACGCTGTGGTTCTAATGTTTTGTAAGTGAGGGGTCAGCATGGGAGCAATTTGAAGATGGCTGTGATTGACAGGCGTCAGAACACTGTGCATTCAGCTGCAGAACGTACCCACGTTGACCCCTGTCCACCAACACATAAATCTACCTGGCGCTATTACTGATGCAGCTGACTGCTGTATACGGATGTGTCTTATTAAGGAAGATTGCTCTAAAACAACTGCATAATACAATAACAGAGGTATATTGAATATTTAGGCAATTTGACATTTTCCCATTTGTGTAGAAGAACTTGGTTTGTGAGGTTCACCGAACAGAGTTGGACTGTGGTTTTCCCCAAAGTCTGTTTCAGGAAACCAAAAGCCAATACTGTTTTGTTTATTCGATTGTTGCTTTTGCATTAAGCAGACGTGCTGCTTTGTCTGGACAATTTATGCTTCCTGTTTAAAGGGTTTGTGTGTGGGATGAAGCACGGACACACATGATCGAATTCTTCATGTGCAGCTGATGCCTCTTATTTCAAAAATGCACATGGATAAAAATGGATAGCTGGTGATTTAGATGGTTGTTATGGTTTGAATGAATGAATTGTGTGGCAAGAGTGGATACCAAAGTACTGACAGTATTGAAACAGCGACAATGTAATGAAATATGTAACAGACAATTCCTTTCACATTTCTAATTGAAGATGGTGAACAGATGGATTGTGGATTAGGTCCACAATAAAACTTTTGCTTTTTAACTGCCATGTCTAAAACAAAGTGGAGCGACATAAAACATTTCTATTGTGTGACTAATTTGTATCATTACTGTTGGACTTTAATGGTCTGAACTCAAATATTATATACTACAGTAGTACTGTTCCATTCAGTTACATGCATATATAGTAGCCTGCTAGTCCCTCTCATATAACAACAATAACAATCAGTTCCATAATATAACCTGCAGCCCTGCACCAAATAATTTAACAAATCCTTTATTCTTTATGCACATATAGGCTGTTTATCCCGACCTTCCCATATACAGGGCCTTTTGCTGTAGAAGAGTGCCCCCATATGTGGTGGCAGCCATCTGTTGAAATGATATCCTTATGGCACAAGAAACAAGCAACTATAATAGTTTGGTCTGGTCTTCAGAAAGTGCAAAGACAGATTTAGGTTATGATACTATATTGACATGATTATGGTTAGTCAAAAAACTGCTTCCATTTAATGTCACATGTGTTACAACATGTTAACTGGTTACAGTAGCAACCGCACAATGGACACAAACTCCCATCTGCATCATAAAATCCTCCCTGCAAAGTTTTGTCAGTCTAAATACTAGGTAACTGTATGGAGAGCTGCTAGATGATGTATCTTTCTTTCATTATAGCCTGCTGCTATTATCAGACTATATATTTGCATTTTCCTTGACAGTCTCGAAAACTTTTGTTACTTTACACGAGGGCTGTGACATTAATATGGTGTCTCCAAGTAGGAAGAAAACCTACTGTAAGGCACTAAAATGCTCCAAACCAGCGGCGTGCCTGCAAAGGCTGTTAAACTCAACAATACAATTTGCAAGATATAAGACCAAATCAAGTCAGCTGAACATAGAATCTAGGGCAAGTAAATCACCAAGCAATACTGATAATCAACATTTAGACAGAATCCAGCTGAAAACACACAACCACAAAACCATGGCAATACATGTTATTCATAAGAACAAATTACCTTTGTACAAAGGGGTCAGAGGAAAAAGAAAAAAGAGAGTTAGCAAAATACAGAGAACAACAGAATAAAGAGAACCTTCTTCTCCAATTGCCCCCCTGAAGATCATATTGCAAAAGTGTTTGGGCAAACCCTGAATCCCCCACTAACTCACACAAGCACCCTCACACAGGCACACACTGATCCAGACTCCCACAGCTCCCCTGTATCTGCTGCATGGGTGTTCCCGGTCGCTCTGACTCATGAGGTGACACAGTCACTCTGGGCTGATGACGACTGCTGACGTCTGCGCATTTGTGTGTGTCTGTGGGAGGCTGTGGCAAAGGCTCAACTCTCACAGACCTAATAATTATTAATGCTGATGACGGACATGTAGCAAGCAGAAGAGCGCCTTCTCAGCTTTATATAGGGAAATGTTTGGTGAGAGTGTTGTTAGTAACTGATCTAGTCTATGTCTTTGGAAATTGAACGTAAGCTTATTGAATCTTGCACCACAATCACCCTCCTATTTGCACAAACGCAGAGATAATAAATCAATCTCTAATGTGCAGATTGCCACAAAAGCAACGAAGCCCTTTCACTATAACACTGTAACATCCATTTGCTAAACACTATATTTATTACTTGTGACATCAAGTGGGCATCGACTGTATGGATGATATTATACAAAACTGACAGGTTGGCAAACCATTAATTATCTGTGACATCACTATGGAACTGAAGGTGTGTGCACAAATACTATTAATATTTGTCTCCGTCGTTACGGCTTTTTATTTAATAAAAACCAGCCTAACAAAGCTTTGCATGCTTCACGCCACACATTTACTGTCACACAGTTCACTCACTTTAAATACATTTATACCAGTGAGGCTATATGACTCTAATCTATCTTATATCCACGAAGCTTTGTCTGTCCCAGCTCATTTAGTCATGTTTCACTCCGCTGAACAGATTTCAGCCAAACACGTGTGCAGTCCTTCTTGCTGTTGCCCAATGCATGTCTCTTTGGCATCCGATGCCTGCACACAGCATTAAGAGCTTTGGTACCATGGGTGAAGGAAAGCCTTTCCTTTATAGAACTGAGTGGAGCCATGTGAAATGTAAATCTGCGCATACAGTATGACAAACCCAATCCATGACAACATGCAGCGTAAAACCCGAATCTACACAGAAGAAATAACAAAACTTAACATTTACTTGGCCTTGGACAGCATGGTCTAATGGTGTGTGTGTGTGTGTGTGTGTGTTGCAGCTGAATGCATTGTGCCATGGATAATAGTGGTGGTGTGGATATGTTTTTTTACTTTCCAGTGTGTACAATACTGGTTTATTGAGGATAATAAACTGTCAGACAGCGAATTGCGTTGACCTCAGTCCAATAACAGTTGCTCGCACTACATCAGCTTATTTGTCAGCACATTTTCACAACGATGATTACTCATTTATGATTGACCCTTGTCTTGGATGGGACCTGAGCCCCGGTTGGCAGCGAAACTTCAGGCAGGCTCCAACCCCGTGGTGAAGTCATGCTGGTTTGCAAACTTGTTGTTTAGTTTATCTCTCTTTTGCCTTTGTGATGGAATCTGCACAAGCAGGAGCTTGTGTACTGGGAGGCATATTTACATGCACATGTAGACAAAAATGCACACATCTAAAAATGGTCAGAACTTTTATACAGAAGAATTTTATATTATTTTGACATGTGTGACCAATGGGTGTCTTTAGGCTGTGAATTCGACACTTGAAAGATGTTGTGCAGGAGGAAATGTAGAGTCATCTATTGACAAGGCCGTCCTCAGAGTGGATGGATGCTCCACCAGGGAGCAGTGATGTCTGTGTCCATTCCACAGCTGGTGATCCGTCAGCCCCCACCCCTGTCCGGCGGTCTCGGCCTGCACATCACATCTCACCCATTTATTCCAAGTCCCACATGATTTAGCGGGACACAAAACACAGTTTTGTGGGAGTCTTTTTTGGATTTAACACAAAGGTTCTTTAGTTTAGCAAAAGGATTAAAAATGTATTATATTGGTGAAAACAAGAGTAAAATTGTCACTTTGTGTAACTCTTTGAAATTGTCATTTTTTACATTTCTGCTTGTGCTGCTTCTTATGTTTGTGTCTTTCCACCTGGAAACACACTATAGTGCGTTTCACTAATTACATACACTTGTTGTTGAAAGCTGGAATTAGGTCATAGTCTCACGATGAACATACTGTTTGCTGAAAGAATTTCAGTGGCCACCTTGTGACCCTCCCTTTACCATCACAATTATCTTATTTTATTCAAAGAGCTGGGAAATATTGCAGCGCGTTGCAGCCAAAGGACATTTAATTCGCATTGTGGAGGGTGGAGAAATGAACTCTGTTCCAGTCCAAGTGGTCAGCTGGATCTCAGTGAGAAGTGAGCGTGCAGCCAGATAAGACTACATGGTCTTCTCCAGCAAAACAGAAGTGATTACAAAGGACCACACTTGGGGGCCACTAAAAGGCTGGGGATAAGAAGCCTAGACAGACCAGCAAACATGCACCAGCTATAATGGTCTAAACCGGCATATATGCCTGTTTATCCAGATCATCAACGCTCCCAATTTACTTTATTATATGAATAAACATGTTGAATGGTAGAATAAAAATAGATTTGTTGTCAAAATGTACCAAGACTTAAAATGAGTGTTACATATGGACAGCATCTAAGAAATGAAGTGTGCTTGCGTGTGTGTTTGTGTGTTTGCATTAGTGTGTGTGTAGGTGAGTGAGTGAGGGAAACCATCATGGCTCCTTCTAAAATTACATTACAGACAGTGGATAACACCAGGAACACACAGATACAGATAGGCAATCACTTTGACTCGGTTCCAGCTGGTGATTAGCAGAGGCGGAAACTCACAAGATGTTGGAGTGTCTTGACGAACACACTCAGTCCGTCTCGTGAGCTAATTTTCCGGTGGAAACACTTCCTCAGTGTGTCTTTGATCCCTCACGGGCCCAGATCAGAGGGAAAATTGAGGGTGGGCTGTTAGATCGGAAATAATGTACTGTACGTGTATGTACATGTGAATGCACGTGACTGGAAGAGGTGACCTTGCTAACAGACAGGCTTTACCGTTTCTGCCACATCAGAAATATGTTGTCAGAGGTGTAACTGAACACAATCATGTTGATATATGATGAATTGCAATGTAACATAGATTTCGAACAAGAATCAATTCAACAAAAACATGCCTAGGTGATACAGTTTTTAGCAAGTCTGGCATGAATAATCCTGAGGAGGAAATCTCTGCCACACACACACACACACACACACACACACACACACACACACACACACACACACACACACAGACTATCTCCTTGTTCCCACTGCTTTATTGAGCATCTGGGCTCAATTTCACAGTTCAAAAACATTGAGAACAGCACAACCAGTGTTGGACAGCACAGTGTGTGTACGGTTTGTGCATTGGACAGCCGTGGTCCCATTGGTGAGAGATTTAACTGTTGATATTCTCCGGCTTGTTCACGATACAGGCACCACCAGCTGAGATGCCAGGGACAAGAGCTGGCACTAGTATACAGAGCAGCCGCTTTGCAGGGGGTGGCCTTGGATGTGTGTGTGCAGAAATATGTGTGTGTCCGAGCTGGAGGGTGTGGAGGTGACGGCTGGCTGTCAGAGCGGCCACCCACCACCATCTATGGCCTGCTATACAAATGAACACACACGCATACACACAAAGTGATATTAAAACTGTAATACAAAGACAGTTCAACTTCATGTTACAGTAATAGCAATTTTATAAAAATACATTTTAACAAAAACGCTTTTTGGCATTTCTCACCAAGCAGTTTAGGTAATAGGATTTACTGATGGACTGACTTAGATTTAGCTCGATGCACCTAAACAAACTGCAACTGAGATAAAAGGAATGGATCCCATAGACTAGCTATAAATAACAAAGAAGATATAAAATAAGTCCCTGTCACTGACTGATGTGATGTACTGCTGAGCAGGTCCTGCTGGCCTTAAGTTCATTTTAAAATTAGCGTCTGTTCTGTTTATTCTGTGTTTGCTGATTTGAAGAGCAGAGCGAAGGGACACAGCTCATCATTAACCCCATAACTTTATTTTAATATTTGCCTCACTTACTCACTGCTCTCACTCACTTCTTCAAGTGCTAATAAAATGCTGACAATCAGTCTCACATGTGGATTCTTGCACTTTCAGGCCCTTCCAATGTATTAGTTTTAAATGCCAAGGAATTTTTCAGCGCTCAATAGAATGAAAGCAATTCTGTCAATGATGTAAAAGTATCGAGGTTTGACTCTCAGCCCTAGTCACAAGCTTATTTACTTTTGGATGGACCATTGCCGGAGTTCCTCTTTAATCAGCTTATGATCCTCATCATTATGGGATCTTCCTTCATTGTTAGATGCTGTTAATGTTAAGCTCCATCTTCTCAACCACTGCCACCATGATTGTTATTCTAAAATCATCCTTTCGTACTCTATCAATGTCAGTTTCATCACTTGCCGCTTTTCTTTTTCCCCAATTACCCTTTATAGTTTGAAGTCATCATGCAATCAGCTGTGTGGCAGAGAAAGGAAATCTTCTTACAATTGCTACAGGAACTAATAATCTCACTCACAAAAATGGCCAAGGCAAGTTTAAAGGAACAATCCAACCTTTTGAGAAATGTGGGGATTTTTTTCTTCCAAGAGAACAAAGCTTTTTCACAACAAAAGGAAATAAAAAAACACAATAAGCCCTTATGGCTTCATGTTCAGTTTATGTATAATACTCAGCTGCTCTCATTTAGAATGTCTCCATTTTTTTTGCTCAAATATGGATACATATTGAGCACTTGGCTTAGCCCAACTCATCACATCTGGACTTAGAACCTACTGTTTAATCAGAAAATATGGGCCAAGACCTCACAATTTTTGCAGATGTGCCAGATGAAACTGACTATGTCAAGCTAGTCAAAAAATCAGATTGTGCTCCAATGTCTGCTGCAACGGCTCCTATTATAAACTACTGTACAGCCACATAATAGATGTGTTTTCAGAAAATTCAGTACTGAATGATGTATCCATTGTGAGCCAACCTAAAGTAAGCACAAAAATAGTCATTTTACTTAAGCCATAAATTACAATCCTGTCGCCATCGTAAAACTTTCAATGACTGCAAACCAGTGCAGGGGAGGACAAACAATACCCCTAATTTCTAGTCTTCAAAATGACATTTTAAATCATTCTCTAGAAAACTCTAGAGAGGCAGAAGAGTCATCTAGCATGAACTTTACCTGGAAGTCTCTCCTTCCCATTAGTGAGCAACGGCCCACAAATAAATCAGAAACCAATAAATTCAAACACACATTCCCTGTTTTAGTTGCACTGACTCAAAACTACAAACTTTAAACGCAAATTCTTGAAAGACACTTGACCCAGTATGAGCTGCAGGGTCTGATGCCATGGAGCGAGAGAGACGGTGCTCAGAGCTGTGGTCGTGAGAACCACCTGTTGCCTGCGTGAACACACCCATGTCCACATACCAGGTCTCTCTGGGGATGAGATGACATTTTAGCGTATGAAAACCATTTTCTTTGGAGGAGTGGAAGCAATCACACTGAAAATTGCATCCATGACTGTTGAAGGAGAGATCTGTAGAATCAGGCTGTAGTCATTATTTTGTAGGAAACAGGATGTGAGCTGTGGCTTGAGACACGTTTTCACAATTTTACCTGACTAACGTCAAATTAATTTGCAAGGCACTGCACTAAATTCTGGGAATGTGGCCTTTAGGGATTATGTTTAGTCTTGGGAAATGCAATTGATTTAGATGGTAATGCTTACTTACAACACTTTCTTAGTCACTGAACGTAATAATAGCAACAGGAAAAATTAGTAACAAGCCACTTGTCTAACATAACGTAGAATCTAGCGTGTAATTAAAAAAATGTTCCTAGTCAAATTCACAATGTCTGTAAACATTTTAAAATCATTGTACATAATAATACATTTTCTGCTTGTTTTAAAAATGGACTATTTGGTTACAATTGACCTAGATGCTGCATGGACAGAACAGTGCAACGTAGAAGATTAATAAACAGTTTTACAGACAATGAGAATGACAAAGGGTATGTGAAAAAAAGATCCAGGGGAGCATTAAGCAGCTCCCAGGTGCTTCCAAAATGATCTGAGTCACACAAAGAACCGCAAGGAGCACAGACTACACAAACACACAAGAGCGAGAACCCAATAACATCGTTCACACATCTGGAGAAGAAAACAAATACACAGAAGAAGAGACAGAGAGAGATAGAAAAGGAAAAGGCTCGGACTCCTGGAGGATGACATCCTGATCCAAAACATCTGGAATGAAGCCCCCGACAGTCGGGAGAGAGAAATCCCAGGACAGTCGAGGGTCCAGCACGGGGAGCTCGGGTGAAAAGAAAGAGGGGGAGGAGAGAGCCGGGGCAGAGAGAGGCAGAGTTGGCCACACAGTGTGGATTCTAATGCTTGCTTGGGTGGTTTTCACATTTTGATGTTACCAACATTTTTTACTTTGTTTACAGTCATATGGTAAATTCTCCCTCCGTTGCACCGAGAGTTGTATTTCCTGACTGTTGAAAACCTCTGTCGCTGTTGTTGATATGGTAATTTTGATGCTTATTTGGCTCTTTTAATCACTTTTGGGACCCAGACTTACAACTGGGTGGCACTGGTTTTGTCAATCACAGATTTGTTATACTGTGTCATGCTATATGATACATACAACTACAAAAACCCAAACAAAAATCTCCATTATAGTCATTGTTAGTCGTAGAAATTAAAAAAGAAAAACAACTTCACAGTAACAACATACATTTGTATTTTATTTTATTCAGGCATGCTCTAATTTCGTTTGGGCACTGACAAAATTTCATGTTTTGTCAGAGTATTCTCATTAACATGATGAATTCAAATTTTTGGTGATTTGAAGGCACTTAAGCATTTAGTCATTTAGTCCCAGCTTTAAATAGAAGAGTCACATTGATTCATGATTGATGAAGTTACCGAAAGATCATTGAGATGATTACGGTTAGGATTAAGACCATGTCTGACTAGAATGAAAATACAAATGGATATAAAATAAAAACTGTCTTTCCTTTGACTCGTCATTCAATCTCAGTTGTTGTTATTGTGCTTGTAGTGCGCATGTGTGTGTGTGTGTGTGTGTGTGTGTGTCACCAGCCTCTGTGGCCAGCCAAGTGGAAAAGTGACTGCTCCGTATCTCACGTCTCAGTGAAGATAGTGTGGAGCTTCTGTGTGTGTGTGCCTGTGTTTTACTCCCAGGGTGGTTATCAGCTACAGGACGTGGCGGGAACAGCTGCGAGGACTGGACTGCAAAAGGGACAGAATTGGACCTTGTGTTTTGTCTGTTAGTGATTGTGCAAGTTGAAGCTAAAATCTCTTGTGCTTCTGGAAACCTTCAGTGGTTGGACGATTTTATTTTTACAGGCTTCACACAAATGTCTCTCAGAGGACTGTGTAGGCTGCTCGGTAAAGATTTGTGGCTTTGTTACTTACATTAAAACAATGTAAATCTGTGGTCGACAACGATCGACAGATGTCAGAACACACACCATGTTAAATAACACAGATTGGTAAACTGATTTTGAAGATCTGTGTATAATCATAATGCAGCTATTGCACATACTGTATATTCTTTTCACTTTCCATAATAGAGGCAGGTGGTCACTGTATGGCAGAGGGTGACTGACATCCAAGCGTCCATATATATATTTCATACTGTGATCTGTGATCTGAGTGTATTTGCTTTTTTTGCATAAGCAGGCAGAGCATTTCAGTTAGCAATTGTAGTTCATTACCACACCTCAGTGCCAACTTGGACGCAAGAATTTGCGCACATGTCCTTGATATATGATGTTTATGGCAGTGAAATGTTTAAAACTTTATTAACCCTAAAGGCATCTGATTGAAGGGGCAACGCCAAACGGGCCTGTTGAAGCCTAAAAGCAGAGAAAGGGTTTACATCATAAAGGTTTTCAATTTTATTCAATTTTAACCCCTGGGGTTTCTTCAAGTCCCACAAAGTCAGTAAATGGAGATTTGGCTTTGGCACATCCAATTCACAGGAACCAGTGACATGTTTCTGTGTAGTAGTGTTGGGAAACAGCTTTTCTGAGATGGTCCAGTTCCATTAAATGATCCAAATCCGTTTTTACTGGTAATCTCCAACATGGGAGCAGGACGGACTCAAACACAGATTTTCACAGAAATGAAACTTGGTCTGCTTAGTGCATTTTGTGACTGAGAGGTTGTGATTCCCAGAATTTGAAAGCTTGAACTCTGTACACACAAACATAAACACACATGCCCCGTTATTAGCACTATTCTAGCAGAAAAATAATCATATGTTGATTATATTTCGACAAACGGTGGGAGGTTAATCTAGTGGGAAACTTTGTAGCATTTGGGGATAATGAGGAGAAGCCACATGTACAGGGGCTGTGTGACTCAAAGCCAAACTAATAAGTCCACACAGTTTATGGCAGGTTGTGGTTTCCCTTTCCATAAATAGGACAACACTGTAAAACCCAACTGTGAAGCGCTGCCATCGTTCTGGGTGGCTCTCAACACGTAGAATTAATATCGTGTAGATCTTTTTTCATAATCATACTGATTGGCTGAAGACTTTACTGTAGAAACAGTGTATTCATATGCACTCAGTCATCATCATGTGTGACTTGTAAACAAATGTGAAATGTAAACCACAATTGGAGACAGTTGGCAATTGCAGCACCGTGAACATGAATCTCCTGAACAGCCTAATTCTTCAATGCAATTATTTAACACAAATATTTAGTGTGTCATTTTCTGGTTCGCAAACAAATATATATGGATGGCCGTGAGTTCGGTGATGATGGGGTGTTTAGAGCTGAGATCTCTGTTGCCTTCCTCCTTGGAAATGTTTCTGTAAATATGAACACAGATTGGCCGCTTTGACGACAGATCAAGCCTTTGTGCAGAAAGAGAAGGATTCGGTTACTGAAAATCTGGTCAGATATGCTTGTATGTAAATTTAAGGGAATAAGGTCAAAGCATTTTCTTGATCACAGCGGTTAAGGTATCAGTGTTTCCTCTCAGAAAGCCGAGGCAGGTAATCCCATGTCTGAGAGCGGTCAAGCTGTGTCGGGACGTGAGAAGAACGAGACCTTAACGAGAAATCTTTCCGCTCTATTCCACACTGTTTACTGTTGGCTGTCTGGCGACGGAAGGGAGGCTGCTAACACATTCTGGGCTGAATTCTGTTCAGTTTTTGTGGATGAATTTGGACCTTGTTAAATCTTGATTAGTGCTGAGATGGAGATTGTATAATTTCAGGTCACGAACAGGAGATGAAGGGTTCAGACTAAGTTAAAAGAAAAGGGCTGGGAAACACCACAATTTGAAAGAGTCTAAACAAAAGAACACGTAACCGACGGGAGAGTGGAAGAGTAGGATAGCTGCTATTCACTGTAAATGGGAAGTAGGGTTGGAGGCTGATGACGCTGAATGAGCCAGAGATATTTGTAAGATACTACAGTGAATAACCGACTAAACATCACGCAGATGTGCCAGATGAGCCAGCCGAACCTCTTTTAAAGGCAGAAACAGAACAAACATGTCGGTAAGTGCACAGTAAATTGATCAATGCCTATTCAAACACTTAAAGAGTTGATTTTAACACTGAGTCAGTGAAAACATGGTTCCACTCCACAAACACTAAAATAAGGGTTTCCACAGTTCACACCATGAGACGTGTTACTCAACTTTTACACTAGGAGGAAACTGACACTAAGCAAGTCATTTATTTTTGACACTATAGAATATCAAGGTTAATCAAACTTATTTCCACTGGTTTTTACTCTGAATGCGAATGTTGTCGTTTTTTAATAAACCTTTTTCACAAAAACTGGACGTACGCAGGAGTGTTTTTTAAGCTCCTCTGACGTGGAATAAAATTACTTTATTTGTATAGTTATTTGTACATGCTTGATAAACATTATTACAGCCTATTGAATGACTCTGTGTACAGATTATAACCACTTTCTTACTCTCTCTCTGGATGGTGAACGTTGCGTTATGTCCTACCTAAACGCGTCATTACTGTGATGAGCAATAGTTTAAAGTATGTGAAGCTTGTCAGCTTTAGCCTACGGGCTAAGTGTGTTAGCTTTACATTAGAGCCAACAAAACACGCGGAAAATTAAATTCAGCCATAACAGACATTTATATTATATTACAGCTAACATTTTACATCAATTTTTTAAATTCTTCGTACCTGCCTCGATGGGTGGGAAACATAATCATGATCCTGTTGAGAAGCCTCAGGGGCAGTGGGACACGGCTGCCTGCATCAGTGGGATCCTCCACATTGAAGTGTCGACTACAATCATACGCCTCTTTGCACCTTAAAACTTGGTTCGTTTGTCTCACCACACACTTTTTTAGGTTTTGGATCTTTTGGAAAAAAAGTGTTTTTGAACATGAACATATGCAACAAAAGCTACAGTTCTGCAATTACAACAGAAGTAAATCTGCCCATTTTCAGCCATTTTACTGTGGGTTTAAAATCTAGATTTTTTTACTTTGTTCAATTTTAACATTTGGGCAAAAATACAACAACGATATATTCATGTATTGATAAATTAACCTAAAATAAACCATAAGTAAATAAGGTATAAAAGTTTGCCAAGGGCCACAATAGACTGTAGGGTTGCCATTGAAGACTGCATTTGTGATAATATCTACTAAAGAACTTTAAAAAATGATATTTTATTGATTTCCTTATCAGTCTATTAATTAGTGACATGTCGTTCGTGACCGTGAATGTGAACTAATCTTTTACATGACTTGGGAGTAATGAGTCCTCTCAGTGAGCGATTCGTTCATTTTCGTGCAGAACCTTCTTTCGCCACATGGCAGCAGCTGCATAAGCTCAGTCGGAATGTTGGAATAACTCTGGAAGAATCAATATATTTTCTCATTTGATATTTTACACTGGCAAATATGCTGTGTGAGAACTTTGACTTTTTAATTTAACAATTAATGCACACAAAACAAAAGATGAAAAAAATCAGCACAATCATGGATGTAAAGATGAGGACAACGCAGACTATAGTCCATCAAGAGGGAAATAAAAATAAAATAACTGTAAAATTCATGTAAAGCCTCAGTTGTGATGTCATCAGTTGACCAGGACCAACTAGGTCCCAGCAGTCGTCACATCCATATCACAAATTCATAATTGACTGTACAGTCATTAAGTGTGTGCCCGCCTTTGAGAGGTAATAACCTCATACTGCTTCCACTTTTTGGGACACCTGTTGTTGACAGACCACATTGTCTCACAGACCTCTGAAATATTTTCTTCTCTTTGTATTTGTGCGTTGATCAAATAGGAATCATGTGGAGGGAGAGGGATATGACATGAAATCCCTGCCTGTTTGAACTCCACTGCAGTATACATCACAGTCACCATAAATGCCTAGATTCTTTGATCCCTATAGATCTATAGATGCACATTATATACATGCACTACCCTTCCCCCAGTATTCATTTCAATAGCTGTCATCTTTTCTATTGCCCAACTACTCAGTTACTCCTGGTAAACTTCATCCCCCTATTTGTCTTTCCTTTTATCCCCATCTTTGTTCCACACCACACCCCCACGTCTGTCCTTGGGCCTCTCCTGATCTGCTGCTTCCAATTTTTCCTTCCCACTTTAAGGGCTTTTTTTTTTTCTGCAGGCACGATGCCAGCATTAGTCCGGCAACCACAACTCTTGAGCTCACCCAAATGCTGCACTAATTTCTTCCCTGCTTTTCAATCTCACACAATCTCATAACGCTCAGTCCTCAAATGCAGCTTTCATTTAATTCTCTTCCCCACAAGTTTTGCACCTTTAAAAACACAGAGGCAGCTCCAAAAATGTGCAGCTCTACTTTTGCGTCAATTAATTAATTGATTAATATATACATTAAAACAAACTGTTAAACAGCTGTTTACCATTAAAGCTCATTTACCAACAACACAATCTTTACCAGTATAATTCTGTAAATTGAACGTCTCACAAAAACGTAGGAGTCAAACAATAGATCTTTTGGATTACTCCTGTACTTGTTTTACTCCTAGCTGGTTCAGTGCTTCATCACACAGCAGCAGTAGTAATATTGTATATTTTATGTTCATTATGGAACAGGCCATATTTTATAGTTTGGCAGTTATGGCTGGGGAATTAAGGGCGGTTGTTCAATAATCAGAAAGCTGGAGCTGCTGCAGTCCACATGTCAACATATGCTTTAGCAACACACTGAACCCCAAGTTCAAGTTTGCATGTTCATTAGCGTGTTGCTTTGGATAAAAGCATCTGCCAAATAACTAACATGTAATGTGAATGTGCGATGACCTCAGTCCCTCTTTCTACATTGCTGCTTGCAAAGGATAAAAGAGGAACTAATTTGACTGGCACTATTAAAGCCTGGCCCAGCTCCACCTGCTTACAATGCCTTATTCCCATTGATAGTGTTTTACGCCTGTCGTCCACAATGCCCTGGGTTGTGCTTTGTAGACACCAAAACCCCAAAAGATTGTCAGACATGCTGATAATGTCTTCACCTGGGGGGTTTAGACGTTGTTTCGGGAAAGGAGCTCTATCAGTCCCTTTCTCTTGACTCCTTCTGACCCACCATTTCCCTCCATCCATCGTTACCTCTCTTTTTCCACCGTTTACGGGGTATGTAGGCCAGGGTTGACAGTGTGTGGTAATACAGAAGGCAGCTTAGCTCCCCCCAAACACACCCGCCCGTCAATCTTGCTAACTAAATACAGACAGCTCCTCAGATCGACTGCGCGATATGACATGAAAAAGTAGGTCATATTTGGGAGTGCAGCAGAGTTATTATGGAACCAATATGCACTAATATTGTTATTGTTCAGGTAGATCAAGGCAGATCTGCATGGAGAAAGTAGGATCTGTCAGTTTATATGAAAAAGGAGAGAATGCTCAAAGCAACGTACAGTTTCCTTCCCCCGTGATATACAGCGGTGCCTGACTTTGTAGGGTACATTACACGAGGTCACCAGGGGTCCACTGGCCCTTAGTGAACCCGTGTTACCCGTGGAGTCATTCAGAAGTAACAGTGGTCCTCACTGGAGAACAATAATGTTATGGCCAAACACAAAGTAAAACTTAAATTCCTTCTTTTTGTTCAATTTAATTCTGACTAAACAACCACAAAAGTTAACATCAATACTGATTTCTTACTAAAAATAACTATTTTTTTTAATCTTCACACTAATAAAAGATATCCAGTATTTCTTTTGTTTCCCATTGGTATTTAGTCTTCTCTCTGGCAAAGCTTATGATTAATTTCACTTGTATAACCATGGGATTCATTACAAGGCTGCTCTCTCAAAATACTCCTGCACTGTTGTGTCTTGGCTTCTTAGTGATCCCCGTCTACTGCACACTCACCACCATTGTCCCCTGGTCACATAATTTAATTTGGCCTGCTTCTTCGTGTTTCTCTGTCACCTCTTGACTCCCTCTCACATAAATACGATTAATTCTGTGATGGAGGTCGAGTCAGACAGTGTGACTTTGATTCTGTAAACATTGTCTGTGTTAGAGATGTTGACGATAATCGATTTGACCGTGAAAAGGTACAAGGTAACTTGCCTCAAATGTCATCGTGCTGATTCAGGTTACAGTTGTTTCTGGTTATTTTTGGTTCTGTTTTTGTCATCGGATAAGCAGGACTGTCCCACTCTTTTTGGCTCATGCAACCTTTTGGTTACAATGTCAGAATATGTTTTACATGCACATACTGTGTTTATTATTGTGGAGAAGAGGTGGCTCTAATGTTTTGGGCACAGTATCTCAAATGAACAAGTTGGCCAAAACATTACGACTACCCACTTCGACTTCAGCATTAAATACAGTATCCCCTTTCAGACAGTTACAACCTAAAAACGGAGAAATTATAACCTTGTAAAAGAAGAAATCATGGAAGAGCCGTGGTCATGTTTAGACTAACATACAAAACAAAACATGTACATACATTAAAATGTATATATTACAAACAAACTATATGAGGTATCTCGAGGTTAATCTTTAGCTGGAGATTTTCAATAAAAATCTTATCACACGCCTTCACAGTACGGTAATGTATTTTATTTCGACTGAGCCCACTTGAATTTACTTCACTTATTCTGAGGTCTGAATTAACAAGGGTGAAAAATCCTGAAATCCTGTTAATATAGTTTGTCTGATTGGGCACTTTTCCATCTTGTTAAAAAGTCCTTTAATGTTGATCCAAACGTGAAATCTGGACCCTGTGAAACTTTGTTAGCAATCTGTCAAACCCCCTAAATGTCTGTAACTTACAGCTTGAACAAACAGTCCAATCAGCTATATGGATCTTGTGTTTTATGACGCGAGCCAAATGGATCATGTCAAACATATCAAGACTATGGTCACGAGGGGGTCTGGAGTTATACGTGTTGTAAGGATGAAGCCTTAGGAGAGTTCCGGGGATCAGCTGTGTCATGGTGTTGTATTCACAAACTAATAGCTAAGTTATAATTGCATAATGTGCTGCTGATTGATGTTGCTTTCAAGAGAAAGTGTTTTCACATTCCTTTGATTAATATTTTTTTGTTTACAATAAATTATCACATATTAGTTCCTTACTAGTAATATGGTGATCTCTTGTAAAGTGCAGCACAGGCTGAACACAGATTAACATTGGTGGTCTCAGTTCTGTCCCGGAGGACAAGAGTCAGAATGATCACGTTCTGAAGCAGCCTGCAGCTACACAGCGAAACGTGATACACTGTGTGCAGAGGTGGTACAAGTTCACTAACTTAATAACTGTCCTGAACAAATCCCACTAGAATTAACACTCCAAATCTTTTAGTCAAGCTAAAGTAGGATGCACACACCTCCTGACCAGAGTTCTTCAATTCATCTTGTACATTGTCGCTTTATGCATGAAATGTTGAAGCATCTCGGTTTCCACTGAACTACACTGAAAGCTCTGAGCGCTGATCACGGACAATGTTTGTGAGGCCTTGGGAATGAGAATGGGCTGACATAATGCAAAGCAATAAAGTTCTGATTAGATAAAACACAACTTATTACAAAAAACAAGGCTGAAAAACAAACCAATGGCACTGGTTGTTCTGGGTTTGTCGTACTGATACAGAAATTAGAAATCACACAACCGGTAACAAATTACACAAAGGAAACGTCATGGATCAAGACAGATCCTGGTAAAATATGTATTTGTTCATTTGTGTAATACTCATGTACCGTATCACACCCACCCAGGGTAAATGCCCAGATCAGATCTCCACCCTTTTGTAGATCATCACATCGCTGTAAAACTCTATTGTAACCTAATTTCAACTGATGGCAATTCATGGGACCTGCCCTGGAACCACAATCAACTTGGTATCCAAAGGGCCAAATTACAGCAACCACAAATGTAGAGCTCATCCAAATGCTGCACCACTTCGTTCACTTTTAAATCTCACACAGCCTTCTAATCCTCAGTCCAGACTGTTATTGTGGGCTGGTTGCCAGGCAGATTGAACTATTGCTGGTTTCCCACAAGAGGTAGGTGGGATATTAATCTGAGCCTTCCTTTTCTACTGTTACTGCAACTTTCTGAAGAGCAGCATCCTTTTCTTTGTTTAGTCCTTGAGCACTGTAGTGATTAAAGAGGTGGTTCACTGTGCTCCTGTCTGTAGAGATGGCAGAAATTATTAACCCAATGATGATGATCATTAACCTCGCACACACCCGCACACACACAGGTTGTATTGTAGTCAGAGCACTTATCAAGCTCGCTAAAGTGGCTCTGTGAGTGTCTGCAGATTCTTGGATCGAGTGTGTGATTGTCACCCTGCTCCACATCAGTCCTTTTGTCATAGTCTCTCATTCCCACATCATTTATCTTCCTGGCTCTCTTCACCTAACCCTGTTTTAGCAGCCCCCCCCCGTCTGAGCCAGGCCAGACACGTGTCATCCCTGACACAGAAGCTTAGACTCGACACGAACGGGCGGGTAAAATTGTCACAGCTCTTTGCCTATGTTAGGCAGGGTTGGCAACTGGCGAGCCGTCAGAGACGGTAAAGAGGAGCGCAGGCCGAGGTCAGAGTCAGGGTGGCAAAAACAGGCAAACAGGAAATCAGCTGGTTTGAGTGACAAGGAAGAGCAGGGCTGGAAACAGAGTGTAAGTGTAGGGTGAATGGGAGTGTGGGCAGATACTGCTGACCGGCGAGGACGCGGGTTAGACCTCTTTATCTTCTGCCGCTCTCCTTACCATGAAAACAAATCCAAAAGCAAATACGAATGGGCTGCTTTACACTGATGCTGCGTTTGGTGTTGGTTTGGTGTGTAACAGTCAGTCAGACTCACACTTCCACCACTGCCGTCACATTCTGGGCAAACGGACAAGCATCAAGTTCTCTGGCTTTCAATCACAATCAAAACAGAGGTGATATCGACAAGTTATAAAGGGCCGCGGAAAGCTGTTCCAGACGACAGCTTTCTTTCTGTCAGGGAAAAACAGACACACCCTCCCTGTTTTCAACCCCTACGTGACCTCTCCAAGTCGCTTTCCGTTGTCTGCTGTTGTCATCCTAACCTACATCTGCTGTTCTACTATCCTCATCGTGCACACACAAAACGCGCACCTTACCCAGCACACGCACTGCAAATGAATGTTTGTTCACAAGATCCCACATTCTGGCTTCAAAAAATAAAACTGGATGACTACTTTGCTTGGGTAGTCTGTTGCCTGTGTCATCCTTCTTGTAAATCTAAAAATAAAAATTTGAGAAGAAATGAAAGAAAATAAAAAATACATTTGTGAGGAAAAACCTACACAGAAACTAATTCTGGTAAATTCATTGAGAAACTGATTGTCTTGCAGGGCGTGGTACTACTGCTTCCAGATCCTGGACTGTGTGTGTGTGTGTGCGCATGTGTGTGTAGCTGTCTGGCCAACATATGTAGAGGTCTGGCAGAGCGATACTCACAAGGGTGTTCCTTGTGGATAACTGTGAGAAAATCTAAAAAGCTGCAGAGAGACAGTGTTTTTCACACTGTGGGTCAGTTCAGGACCTGCACGCTCTGACAGCTTCCACTGCTGTCCAGGGTTTGATTTACACAGGACTGTGCTCAAGGACACTTCAGCAGGGCGGACCTTCAGGCCTGCTGAAGAACAAGCCTTGGACCGAACGATCAGTTGCATAATACATCTTTTTAACTAATCCACATGATTTGTGAGACTTTTAGTTGGTGGCTAGACATGATAATCTCTCGGATAGGCGGAGGCGTGGTGAAAAAAACTTTTCCAAGAAAACAAATCCTTTGATAGTATATATTTTATGGAATATTTAAGGCAAAGTTGTTTCCAAGGAAGAAACTTTTTTGTTTAAAACAAAACAGAGCAAACAAAATCCTCACGGTCGCCTCCAGTACAAAACGTCAAGTCGGTAATGGATTCGGGGTAAAAATTGTAACTTTTAGATGAAACAGCAAATACTGTATGATACTACATTGTGTATTAGATGTTTACAAAGACACTATGGTCAAACTCCAGACCTCGACGGCCGCAGACCTGCTTGTTTTCCAACTAGCCCTGCTCAACCCTCTGCTGATTACCTGGATCAGGTGTGTTCAGTCAATCAGAAGCTGGAAGACGGGTTTGCGGCCCTGGAGGCCTGGAGTTCGACACCCCTGAGAACGTTGCAACTTGTGATGTTCAGGCTCTCGTTACCTGTAGAATAAGTTTGCATTTTGTTTGTTTAGCTTGAAAGTTTTTACATTTGTTCAAATTTGATTGAGATTGAAAGAGATGAAAAGAGAGAAAACCTACCCTGGACCTGCCTGGAGAAAATAAATTGCGAAAGCGAGCAACTGTAGTTGGAAAAACTGATAAAAATAATAAATAACTGGACAATTTTCCAGTTGCTCCGTGCAAGATCTGATATTTCAAGTACATTTGAATGCAAAAAGCAAGGCAGAACTGACTGACATGAGAGAAAGTCAGAACACAACTTTTTAAAAACATGGCAGCCCCCAACGACCTTCTCTAAGGAAACTGCCCTCTTATTTGAATTCAAGCAGAACATTCAACATTTTAAAAATCATTCAAATGAATGAATCTTGCTGAGAAATCACATGACATGTTTGATGTTTTTACAGAGGCTAGTTAATGTTAGAGGTCTGGTAGCTTATCTTAAGATAAAGACTTTAACGATTTTACAATAATCATCCTATCAATGCTACTGAAGCTCAGTAACATGTGTTCTATAATTTGAACTGTTGTTCTACATTGTTGTGGTTTAACCTGCAGTAGGTTGTGTGTTGACCTATTGCATTGGTGGGTTCAGTGGCTTTGTGGAGAGGCCAGCATCTGCCTTCATATCACTTGTCATGACAAAGCTTAAGATAAGTTAAGCGTTTTTCTTCTTTATTCTTAAAGTGTCTAATTCTAAAATTAGCACATTTTTCAAAATGTTCATTGATTTCTGTATCCCAAGATCCTAAGATCTGAAGTAAAACTCTTCATTTTAGAATGCTTAAATGAATAAAAGTCTTATCGGTCCTATTTTGCCCATTAAAAGGAAACACTTATTCTCATTTCACTTTATTTTAATGTTTTTCTGCTTGACTTGAACTTTTTGCTTTCCTTGTACGTCAATTGTAAGTAACTTTGGATAAAAGCGTCTGCTAAATGACTAAATGTAAATGTCAAACTAATGTGGGTGATGACTTTTTAAAACCACTTTTGCATGATCTGACTGATGAAAATGCAAAGATCAAACTTGTTGGACATGACCTGTGTTCACACAAAGGTTACACAAACCGTCATGGTGTGGATAGCTGTAAAATATCAGGATAAAGTCACATGTGTGACCCTTCAATAATTTGTATTGTTCCAAGTGTTTCTGACAACTGAAACCATCAGAGCTGCACTGTATGTTGGCTCTGATGGATGAGGCTGTGCTGCGTAAACCAGAAAGTAGGTCAGCAGCAAACATAAGAACGAAGGCAGCGGTCATGAGAAAATAAGTAAAGTCGGGACCATACAGGAACATTTCTGCTGTAAGAGAAAAAAGAGCAACTGACTCCAATAGCAACTGGCATGAGTTTGATGCCTTTTGCTGAAACTACATTAATGATCAGATCAGAAATGTTGTGTATGTCATTTAAAAATCTATTAATCCTCAAGAAATCATTTATGTACATTAACAGTAGAGCAATAAACGGCTGTTCTCATAAATGTGTTATCAGTCGTTTAAAAGCCATTACAAGTCATTACGAGTGCTTGTGAATGATTAATAAATAATTGGATATTTTACTGTTTAAACATTAACAAATGATTTACAGATATTTACTGGCTTTTGCTTTGCCAGTGTTCATGCATAATTTCCTCCAGTCTCACATTCTCATTAGATCAGGTTACCTTTAAATTGGCACTTCTGTTTCTCCTTCATAAACACCAAATCATCACTTACTGACTGCAAGCTGATCATTTGTGTGTGTTACAACAGAAAGGAGTGAAAAGTCATGCACACTTTTTGAGATTAAATCTGGTAATTTTCCAACTAAATCCTTTGATATTTACATTTCTGCCTTGTAGAAATCATTCATTCTTTAAAATATACTTTTTATTACCTATCATCCAGGCACTGGGACCCTAGTGCCCTACTGTAAGTTCCACGATTCCGATAAGACTCTGACTTTGTTAAGTGCATTATAAAATAACAAAATTAGTGCAAAGATTAATACCCGTGAGTTCGATCACCAACCTTCCTCTGCTGCTCAGTACCTGAGTCCTTTGCATGAGTCAGAACAGCATCTGTTCACCAACTTCACCATTACACCAAACAAAACCGAGATCTGGAAACACTGACGTGTTACTGAATGATGCAAACTGCATTATTCAAATTCATTAGAACCACCACAAACACACACACACACACACACAGTGAAGCAAGAAAATCTAACAAACAAAAAACAGACGCCCACCTTCACATGCAACATGCACTGCAAAAGGAACATTCCCTTATTAAACGCACAAACACACATTAAACATTGCACATGAAACTGTTTGTGGCCAAACCTGCAGGGAAGAAGGGTGCAAAGAACGTCTTAGCACCCAGACAACTGAGGCTGTACCAGCAGACCTTTTCTTTTCTTGTTGCTCTGCACCACAAACAGAGGTGTGCAACTTTTGATGTAGACAACACGAACGTTTTCTGTCGGTGTTCAGTGTTGGCAATCGTGCATGTTCTTAAACGATCCTGTTTGTTGATCTCAATGCAGGTTGGGATCTGAATTAGCAATAATACTGTTTAGTCAGCGTGAATTTTAAAAGCAACGTGTCGACTGCAGCGTTAAGTGGAACCATGCTGTGAAACACAAGTCTCCATCCCTCCCCCACAATCTTCAGAAATGTTACAGTCAGGCTAAGCCTCTCCATAAATCTCATACTGTGGCAATTACTACATTACAATATCCAGCCAGCAGAGAGGAAGGAGAGAATTACTGTACGAAAGAACAAAAACGAGGTGATTCCTCAGCATTAGTTGTGTTTCATATCAGTGGGGGGGTTGAGAGGCTGCCATCTTTATAAAAGTGTAAACACACATATGATCCTGTGCGTGATTGGATTTGCACACATGCACGAATGCACATTTTGCTTTTCCACAATCATGCTCCGCTACTTCTCTATGCGTTTCTCTCACACACACACACACACACACACACACACACACACACAGTCGGTGTGTATCTTGGCTGACTCAGTATCTTACACTGAGACAAGGCTTGGGAGCCTAAATGGCTGCTGTAAGTTCATGGAAAACTGAAACTTCAACTAAACTTCCACAGCTGTGGATCTGTGCACATGCACACGTGTTTGTATGTGCATCCATGTGTGCAGATGTGAAGTAATTTGCTTGTCAGTATACTGTAAGCATACAATAGATGTATCCAAGCTTGTGTGTCATTGTGTATTTCTGAGTGTTTCTTGGCAGAAATGTCACAGCTCCCATGAACTTTTGCCAGTCACAGGAAACACAAAAACACAAACACATACATACTTATGTAATCTATCTCTCACAATGTGTCTCTTGTTCAGTGCCAATACATTAGATGATTTAAATAAATAAATTTAGGATGAGCTATGGAGAGAAAAATGGACACATTCTTAGGTAGTAATCACATCATTAGTTTGATGCTTTTCTTGCAGGATCCGGGGTTTTATGGTAAGGCCCTGAAGTTCGGAGCCTTGGGAGATGATTTATTGGATGACTAACAAATCTTATCAAGCCCAGTACACTAGTTTCCGCTTTTGCTTCGGAGATGGCAGCAGCTTTGATGTGACTCATCCTTTTTCCACAAGTTTTATGATGTCAGGCTATTTAGGCCTAATACACTCGATGTGACTCACATTGTAGTTTGGGATGTGCTTCCGTCAAACCTTCAAAGTCTTAATGTGCTGTGGTGCTGTCTAAGCACTATTGGTGGTGCAGAGATATTAGTTTCTGCACATTTTTGAACAAGGATCGTCCTTATAAACATTTAGAAAAGTATAATTATTACTTATTGCCAACTACCTGAAGTTATGTGCAGAGCGTGAAGAAGTTTAACTGATCATATCATAAAGAGCTGAAGATCTTGTATATTATATTGTATTTTATTCTATATATATTGTTTGTATCTTGAGTAAGTTTCGGCTGGCTGAAGACTGTGAAGTTAGAAAGAATCTACATAGTTTACCAGACCTCCGTATCCTGCTCCTCAGCTCTGCCTGAGGCTACGGCAGGATAACGCAACATGATTCATTGTTGTTAATGAGGACACTGTGTTTGGAAAAAACCTACACATTTGCATATTTGGTTCCTTTTTGCTGGTTGCCCAAACTCTTTGGTGCAGCTTCTGCCACACAGACTCGATGGGGTTCAGACCCGGTGATTGTTCTGGCCAAGGCATCACTGAGAGTCTTCCAGCAGATACTTTCAACTACAAATCCCTTTTACACAACTGGGAAGACTGCTTGGGGATAATGTCTTGCTGAAAAATTAAGTTTTTCCTAATCAGTCATTGCCTGGGGGGATGATATGCCTTTCCAGGATGAAGTTGTATCCATGCTGATTGAAGTTGCCTTGCACACAAGACAAATCACCTACTGTTCCATTGCCAAGATCATCATGTCTCCACCTCTGTGCTCCACCGATGGTGTTGGGCAGGCATCATCTTTTCATTTCTGGTCCTGACACATGTTTTTTGCCTGGAGCCAAAAATCTCGAAGGTTGACTCATCAGTCCAAGCACAAGTCTACGTTCCAGTCATCGAGTGTTTTGTGCATCTCGGCCCACTGAAACCTTTTCTTCTGATTTGCCAACCTTAGTATGCTTTTTTCTTGGCAACTCTGCCCATGAGATCAGCTGACCTGATTCTACTCAGAGAAGCTGCACACTGGTTTTATTTGTTTTATTTAATGATGCAGCCAATTCAGAAGCAGTAAGCCGTCTGATTATCAACAAGGACACGGATAGTAAGTATTTGTCTTCTTGGGCAGATGTGCAGTTGGGCGTTGCTCTGCGTCTTCAATTGGTTCCAGTTGCGGCGAGTCTCTGGAGACACCTTTTATGGAAATCCTTAATTTCTAGGCTATATCTCCTAAGGTGTAATATTCCTTTCTACTGACGAACATTCAAATATAAACTTATATTATTTGTTTAGATATGAAGATAGATATGATTGTATTATCATTTCGGATATGAAGGTATTTTAAGACAATTTAACAACCAAAATGGTGTCCATTAAGGAGAATCCAGACTTGATCTGAATAATCAGTAGTAACAGTAAAGTTTAAAATGTGGTTAATATGCTTATATTCGTTTTTCTGTGTTTTGTGATAAGTTTACAACCAAGTAAATTACATGTAGGTGTTTCCAAACCTTCCTTCCCACTGTATATCTTTATAAAACTATTCAACAATCTTATCTGTGTACAATATTATTCTTTCATTTACTACCACATTCTACAACTAATGAACATCTCTGCTAGAGGAAAGACCTCATGCGGTGCATCACAGAAAGATGACCGATAAGCTACTTTTTATGGGGAACTAGAGATCATAATATAGTGAAAATAGTGCGTTCATCCGGCCTGGTAGCTCAATGGGTAGAGTCGCTGGAGGGCAAAACGGACAATGCGACATGAAATCCCGGTGTGGGAAATCCCAGCCTACCTGTAATCCCCAGCCTCCCGACCAGGTGTGTCCCTCCCCGGGCGCCAAACCATGTCAGCCCTCTGCTCCCTTGAGAGGGATGGGTTAAACATGCAGGAGTAAATTTCACTGTAACATGTATGTGCAAATGTATATGTGATCAATGTGACTAAAACAAAGGTTCTTCTTTCAAAGGGCTAAATAAAGCAGTCGCATTCTACAGTGTACATAGTAAGACTTTAAATTAAAAAAAAACAAATTTCCTGTTCTATTAATTAAATTTTCAAAGTAGATACATACGCCGGCTGTTGCATATACAGTATGATGCAGCTCTGCTAGTATTTAGAGGTTTTCTAACAATAAAAGACTGTGTATTCTAGTAAAGAAGGAAGTGTGGTCCTCATCTTTTATACCATCTGAACCTAATAAACAGTTTGGCATAGGTATAGTATGATTACAATACAAAGAAGCTATACAATAAACACACACGCACACACACACACACTCGAGTCTCTCCATACTTGTTAGAACGCTCACTGACATAATGCAATCCCTGGCCGCTAACCCTAAACCTAATTCTAACCCTGACCGTAAAACCCAGTCAGAAAGCCCTTTGAAGTTGTGTGGACCAGCCAAAATGTCCTCACAACTACGACACTGACACAAAATTTGTCCACACAAGGCAATAAAGACGTGTAGACACATACACACACACAAACACACACACACACACACACACACTGGCTAGTGGTAAGCACTGACAGATGGATGACATTTGTACTATTGTGCAACTCTGTGAGTGTTCAAAGTTTGCACAGCTTTAGCTTATTTATGGTGATAAAAACCAAAAATCTGATCTTTAATTTGTGTCAATTTACAGCTTTTGTGCAGAAGAAACGTGATGATCTCTTTCTTTTTTCTAATACTGGGAATCTGCACTGATGTACAAATGATGTTCTCACTGTAAGTATTATAAGTGATCTGTGAGTTGCGCTCACCTTTTAGTTTTACTTCTATGTTTAATACAGAATCAGCCGGAACCTGACGGGGACAAAGTGCCTGTTGCCACCAGACAATAAAATCAGTCATGTTTTAGACATTTTAGATGTAAGTGTGTAATCATCCAACCCAGAGCGCACATTTTTTGATGCCTGTTTAAAAATCCCAAACAACAGCATGTTTTTCTATTCAATACTCAATTAATTTATGTGTACAATAGTGCTCAATCACAACAAGATAAAATATTGTTCACTGATCAGTGTCTTATGCGGTGCAGTATTCACACACAAATTTATTTTATTAGTTACAGGCGTAGAGCAAGTGTTTCAGTGACAGGGAACTGTTTCAATCTGCACAGAGTGGCGGTGTTAAGAAGACAATATAGCCTATAAATTTTATTCCGAGCTTAGGATAAACACATGTTATGTCATTTTTAAATCTAGGTGCAGACATCGCTGTCTCTGTCCCTACACTGATGACTCACTGATCCTCAAAAGCTAGAGGCCTTGGATAAGAAACTGATATCCAAAGTGGATTTGGAGTTTCTCCTAACTTAGACGACGGAATTCCATGTGGGTATGACGGAGAGAAACGGTGAAAAACCCTGGGATTCCTGAAGAAAACATGCTTGTGAGCAGCTCCACACAAGTTAAAGTTACTGTCAAGGAATCAGAAGACGCACTGTGGGTGAAGAAGGTGGTTTCGTCCGCTCCCCTCACAAACATACATGTTTAATCCATACACGCAGATGATCCTGGGTATTGTCCCAGCGTGACCTCCTGTAGTTTGGCTGGTCAGTCAACAGCGTGATGTGATCAAATCGTAATCTACACGGCTCTATTTGACAGAGTGCGTCTGTTCCAGCAGCAATCCCACCCACATGAGCTGAGTGTGTGCGGCGCACCTTGTCTCTGCGTGTTTGCGTGCGCACATGTGAGGGGAATCGCCGTGTGCTATCGCGTTTCACATTTTCTGCCAATCCACCATTCATTGTGGTGATTGTCAAATGACCACATGCAGACTTTCAAGTCTTTTTTGTTTCGCTGTTGATGTTGTAGTATTCATAATTATAGCGTCTGTAAACAAACCGTTCAGATGTGTGTTTGTGTGTGATACAGAGTAGAGAAGAAGGGCAGTATTTCGCTTCATGTGGAAGATAACAGCACTGACAACACACACACACACACACACACACTTCATACATACATTCACAGCTTCCACTCATACAAACTCTGCTTTTATTCTCTCATGTACACAAAGACCTTTACTCACACACATGCTCACCACAACACACAAACTGAATATGATATCATTGCCCCATGCACAGAAAATCTTTACAGAGCAGGAAATGATCCACAAAAATCAATTAACACTCAATTTGTTGTATGACCCTTTGTCATTTTAGACAATTAGACTGTTGGCCGGTATTTATTTCTACAGGCTCAAACACACACACACACACACACACACACACACACACATGTCGATGCACACATCTCTGTTACTCTGAATTCTTGGGCAGCTGTTTTCTATCCTATTGTGATTGTTTTCAGAGACCATGACAAACAAGCTCTGCGCCCACCAGGCTGTGTTCACACAGGAAGAGAAAATGTAAGTTTGACCTTTACTTCAAAATGAATTTGTGTCTAAATTTTAGGCTATGATGGTTTTAAAAGTGGTAGTCTCATCCAGCTCCAGTCAGTCATCTCAATCAGCGTGACCATTATGAAACCTGAATATGTGGTGAATGTGCAGCGGGTATAGAAAAGTCTCCCTCACATTCTTGGAAGCTTTCACTTTTTATTTCTTTCTGCTACACTGAATCGTGGCAGATATTTTTTGACAAATGTTTGACATAAGTTTGCAAAAGGAGAGTTTTATTTCAAAGTGGAAACAGATCTCTACAGAGTAATCTAAATTAATCAAAAATATACAAATGAAAATAAGCAACTTCATACAATATATACTCACCCCCTTTTAAAGTAAGTCACCTGAATCAACAGTTGTGCATCCAGTTGGTTTCCAAAGTCACACAGTTGGTTAAATGGAGATCACCAATGAATGCATTTAAAAGACCGTAGTCCTCTGATGAGTCCCACGAGGAAGTGACAATGTTAAGATCACAGCAATTAACGATAAATTTAACTGCAAATTCTCTTTAACCACCATCACAATTTGTTTAGAAAATGTTAAGCACATCAGCTTTAAAAAGAGTTCCACTACTTCCTGAAGGAACTGATAAATACACCTGTTTCTGGGACTCCAGGTGATGGTGAATCGGTATCCTGACTAAACTCCACACCATGAAAACAGGACATGGATACAAGAACAGTTCCTGGTCATTAAATAAATATCTCTTGAAATAAGTTTAATTCATAATTAAGAATTAAAGTAACAGCTAATTCACTGACAGGGCAACAGCAGTTTAACATATCAGATTGGCCAAAAAGCCGTCACCCTAGTGCTGATGATGCATGACACACCACAAAGACTAGGCCAACGAATTCTCCCTGGCAGTGGGCTTGGCGTGTCCCAGCCCGTGACAAGCTCAGAAAGAAACTGTAAGAAGGCACCACATTGTTCAGGTTCGTTGGTAGCTGAAGAAAAAATGTCAAATTAAATCTCAGAGTTTGTCAATTGGAATGTGGGAGAGTGTAAAGGCAAGTTTCTAAGGTCTCATGTGACTGGTGGATACCATGACTGGTAGATAACCTGAGCTGCAGTGTGCAGACTCTCCCATCTCAGCTGCTTATCCAGTATCTCATTCAGGGGACTCATGTGTCTTAGTGGCCCCACTAGTCTCAATCCACACGTTCGCCGGTAACTGGACCTTCCAGATGCAGGTGTATGTAACACAGGTAATCTTCATTCGAAGTGTGTGACTTGATGGATGAAGGATGAGTCTCTGCAGTCACTTATTTTCAACAGTTTTTAAATATTTAAGATCAGTTTGTAGATATGTTTTTCTACTTTGACATGATTGTTGTTTTTATTATTTTTTGTAAATGTCTGTCTAAAAAAGGCAACCTAAATCGAACATGATTCAATGTCAGAGAGAGTGTGAATTCTAAAACTAATTTGTTTCTGCACGATAAGTTTGAGCTTGGTGGAGCATCTCTTCAAAGACTCTAAGTTGGCGTGATGCTGAGACAAGTAGAGACCCGCATGGTTTCCATTATGGCGCTGGCCACTATTCACGCACATATTGCTAATTGTTAAGGTTAGTGCTGGATAACGGTCTGTAGGAAGGAAACTTACCAGGTAAAGTTATGAGTCAGAGTCATTGTGTGTTAGTGACACATGGGCAAGATCGCATGGGGCTGCACCTTTCAGATGTTAATGTTAATGTGTGTCTTCTGCACAAGGGTGTAAATGTTACACATGACCGCTGATGTTCTGCTGTGGAAAGTCCGTGCGGGTGATCACTCAATAAAAGTTATATTTTACTATGGAAAGGTTTGCTTAATAGGAATTTTAAAAAAAAGCAAAACTGTCACAGAAACACTAAGTGACTTGGTTATTAAGAGAAATTTAGGGGTTAAATGTTTTGTCCAAGGGGCTTTGACATGTGGACAGTGGCAGCTGGGAATTGAACCAGTAGCTCTACAATTAATTAAGCACTCTACCCACTGGGTTCCAGCTGTTTTCAGAAAGAAAATTAAGCGTAAAAGTCTATACTATTTTAAACTATATCATATACATATTTATACTATTTAAAAAAAGAAAACTGTCCGCCCCCAAAATACTCGTCCGTTTTGTGCCAACGGGTTTTGATGACAAACAGTAACATATTTCTAGCAGTCGTAGTAATGATGACACCTGCAAAGGAGAAAGTTAGGTCATGGAGTTATAAAGTGAGAAAGTCCTGGTTAGATGTGATCAAATGTGCCTTAACTTTGGCCACTTAACCACATTGACCCTGTCCTGTATGGTTAAGGAAGTTCTTATTGGAATTAATCTCCAAACCAAATCATAATGGCACCATAATCATAACTAGCTGTTTATTATTGTTTCCTTTATGAGGAGGTTCTCATGTGCCAGTTGCCATTGTGGTTCCGTTTGGAAACTCATGGGGTAGGAACAAAGAACTGCTGTATGTCTAGTTATTTATAACCATAATGTAGCTGAAAGTGCAAGTTAAAGTTTCCTCATTTTTCTTTACATGAAATACATTTATGTAAGTGATAGTGTCCATGCATAGACATCCCCTGTCTTCACTTACTGTATACACATTTCTTACACATCATGCTCTGTGGCGAAACAGCCACAGCAGAGAGCACAGAAATATAGTCGTCCTACCAGTGGGAATTATTGTTCAGCTTTCAACAGGAGGGTTGAGCAAACCTGGGCAGACAGGATTTCTCCTTGAGTGACTCCACAATGAAACAGCCATTGAGAAATGCTCCTACCTCCAAACTGTCCGGTGGGACGAGACTGTGGTTTCCCTGGGAAGCTCCCATATGTGAGTCCATCTAACTGTAAATGCTCTGTGGTCCACTGCAGTGTTGTAACATGGGATCCACGTATAAAGTTTAAACAAAATTGCCCTAAATGAACAAAAGACGCAGTATATTGCAAGTGCAAGTTATTAAAATATATAAAAATGTTTGGAACTGAGCAAATTGGCTTGTTTATTAGTTTGACCACAGCACATTTGAGCTTGCTTTGCAGGTTTTAAATAGATTTTGTAAAACCAATGATTTTAGCAATCCTGAAGGTCCATTTAAAAAAAACTATAAAAAATAATTTTTGCAAACAAAAAAATGATTTGTTGTATAAATTTCTATCTTATACATACAAATAAAATAGAAATCTTGTTACAGATACAACAGGGTAACAATATTATTGAAGAAGCAACAGAAATGGGAAGAGAAATGTTTGTCACCCAGCAGTGTAATAATGAATGTTTTACAGACGAATGTTCTGTGAAATGATTTTTCACAGAACATGCTCGCCAGGACTTTTCTATTGGCTCCATTTCTGTGTTGTGGTTTCTGTCCTTAGTCTCTCTGCTTTTGCCTTTGTATGGACATAAGATGCAGTTGTGGGAAGTTAAAAGACCCTGCATGGTCACTTAGTGAAAGATGGATGAGATAATGAGCGAGAAACATGCGACTGAAAGATGATCCAAATATTTATACATATATACAATTTATATATATTTAAATATATATATACAATTTATATATATATACAATTTATATTTAATATTTATACAAATCTTGAACTCATCCTCTTAAGCTGAAAAATTGCAGACATATTAGGTTTTGTATGATACAGTGTAGTGCTTCCATCAGTCTTGTGGAACCATATATACAATGTAGATTACTATAGATTTGCAAGACATACTATATTTGTATATGTCTCTCTCGGTGTTGCTTTCAATAAAAAAATGTCCATACCTCCAAACGACTGTCTTTGGTGACTTTATTGAGGTGTCCACATGAAAAGAGAGAAGAAGTACTAATGCATTACCAAAAGAATATAAAATATGACTTAAAAAGTATTCCTCTTCAAAAGAAACAACAAAATGTAAGTGACTCTGTTTTACAGCAGTGAAATATAACTCTACATTCCATATTGAACAAAACATAAGCGGAGCAGAGGAAACATGGACCTTCACCAAGGAGTCCACATGAAAAGAAGAAGTGCCGCTTACAAACTTCAAAACAAAATGAACGGTACTTCCTGTGAAGACTTCTCTCCCTCTATAACTCCGTGCACTGATTCTTTATATCCACATTACTGAAATCTCAAAAGAAGATTAAGAGAGTGCGCGACAAGTTTCACAATCTGCCCGTCAAAACAAAAGTCTGTCTGCATGAGTGTACAATAATATGATGAGTCCTGTACATAATATAGCGCAATAACAACACTCGACTACACACACACACACACACACATTTATTCCACTTTGGTGTCAGCGAACCTGGTGGCATCAGTGCAGGTTTTTGTTGAATTGAAAGTTGATTTGATGCACCAACACCAACATTTATTGCCTAATCAGCCTGTAGGGGTGTGGACGCATCAGGCCTCCCCGACATCCACGTCACTCTCTTGTTAGTGTTATTGCACCTGTTGAGGTCTGACCACTTAGGCCCTCCACATTCCTATTACATCACAGCGTCTGGTAATGTCACGTAATTCCCATTGTGGCCCCACCCATCACTGACCTGATCTGCCACGGGAACTCAAAACACCTACGTGGGAGCATTAACTCCTGTCTGTTCGCTGCTACTCGAGGTAAGTACGTAACAGTGCACAGTAATGGAAAAAGTGATCACAGTCACCATTAAATTGAAAAATTAGCTGTGTGATTAGGTCATGTAAGGAAAAACAGCACTGCATGTGCTGTTCACTGTGACGTATAACACGACTCAAGCAGCTGTTCTGTTTAACTGCAAGCAGCTTTTAGTGGATTTTATTTAAAACAATGGGAGTCTGTGACTTTGGGGAGTCATGGCAAACCGGTCTTTTTTTCCCCGAAGCCATGTGAGAAACTGCAGAGGTTTGTCACCGAATGCTGAATGCCTTTGTTGGTTCAGACTTTTGATAGAGTTAAATAATAGATGTAGATGAAAGCGGTTAATATGAGATTTTTCCAGTGGCAGAACTAAAGACAAGGAGTTTTTGAACTCTTGTTGTGCGGTCAACATGCAAAGGGGGGAAACCAAAACTGTCAGTCCCTTGAAATTAAAACTTTTTTTTTTTGTAAACTGCAACCTAAGCACAGAAGCAGATGTAGCACATTGTCTTTTAGTAATACAAGTAGTGTAGGACCAAGGTCTCGTCATGTTGTCACTCCGTGTTAGAACTTGTTCAGTATCGTATATATACTGTGTGAATGTAGTTATTCCAGGAGCAGAGAGGACATGAGCTATTGTGGTCAGCTGGTTCTAGCTGAGGAAAGCCAACCCACAGCCTTTAAACCCTGTCTACAGCTGGAGGACTTACTGGACACCATGGCTATCACGAGCCGCTGTCAAGCCAGAGCAGAGAACCTGGGAATAGGTCAAGATTCTGACAGCTGTATTTAGGACCAGGTTCAGCTTGCCCATAATCAGCTGTCACTAAAACCTGCCAGTGGTTTGAGTGTGACCCAGTGTTTAAAACATGTCAGTTCTGAAATTTTTAGCAAAAATGACATGATTTAATTCAGTGTAAAACACAAGAACCCAAGAGTTGTGAACATCTGCAAGAGCTCGCAAGCAAAGTGGCGAGTGTTATGGAGTTAATCACCAATTATCACTGCGTCATAATTTACCTTCAGCCCTCCCTGAAGAGCAGATGTGTGCTGGCACATCTCCCCAAACGATTACTGCCGTACAATTGGCAAAGAGCCTTCGGGCTTTTATTTTAGCACCAAGTGCTGCAAGCTGTTTGTCTAGATCTTTGCATATTCATTGGTGGTCAAAAACCTTTGGTGCCTTTGAAAAACTCCATTAAATATGATGTAAATGAGATGCTACTATACTTTTATACCATACTGTGCTGTGCCTTTTTTACCAATAGTAAAACTAAACGTGTCACATTCACATGATGCATTTAAATGTGAACATTGTGTTCGGACGGAAAACTACTGGCTCATTACTCATATTCAAAACCACTGTCTGTTTTCCATATCTTATTTTGTACCACATGGGAAGGATGCTGGGCTGATTGTAAGAGAAGACCTGAATGGCTTCCTTGTCTTCCTTCTGATCTCTCCCGTGTTTCGCAACTGTTAATGTTATTGGTGCCATATGTTTGGCTCCTGTTGCTGCAGTTTACCATGATGTATGCAATCCAGACTGGAGGAAGGCAGTAAACAGCCGAATAGCTTGGAAAGCAGAGCTGAACTACAAACTGAACCTATGGCTAACGCGCTGTAAACCGGAACAAGTTCAACATTGCTGCTGTGTTTACTGTAGAGAGCTCATCCATAAATCACATTACACTTCTTATTATAATATATTCAATGGGGACATTCATTAGAACCCATTTATACTGTATAAAAAATATGATTTCAATGATAATAATGCATTTATGTTTCTTTAAAAACACTACAGTAAAACACACACAAAGTATTCAAAAGGCAGAACTAGAAACTTGGAATCCATAGCTTTGCCCAGTTCCCAGTGGTAAGTAAAATAATGGACACATATCAATTTTCAGCTGGAGATGAATGACTGCAGACTAAAATACTGTTGACGTGTTATTTTTTTTGAAAACAAAATTCTAAAAGTGATTTAAACTTGAAAACAGAACAACTCCCTATGTTTTTTTTAAAGATTTCCAAGAAAAGATCCGGGGAAATGTCCTAATTGTTTATTTTTCATAACTGGTTTAGAATAACGTACGTCCTTGAATAGAATAAATAAAATCTTCACAACTCACACCCCAGAGTGTGTGTGTGAGTGTGTTTGCGTGTGCAGAACTTTGTTAAACTGTCACCATCTAGAGTACATTGGAGATAAATAGTGTGTATTACCTCCAAGAAGTAATATTCTGAACAATTCCTCCACTGTTCAATGACACCTAAAAATGTATCCTAATGTGTAGAGATGCTCACGCAACATCACATGAAACCTAAATCTTTTTCAACCAATCTGAAAAATTCAATATTATTTTCTTGATTTACAGTACATTTTGGAATATTCTGTTATTGTAATTTGATAAGAAAGACTACCTGGAACACTGACAGAGCAGAGCATGTGGAAGCATACTGTAGCAGAGTGTAGTAGAGCACAGATCACGGAGAAGAGAGGTTGGGCGGAGCAGAGTAAATTAACTATGCCAGTATTAGCACAAGTAACTTTGTGTTCACATTCTCTAGTGAAACATGTGTTTGTTGTAATAATGTTAAAACACATTTGGTCGCCTAAATTGGGTGACAAAAAGAACCCAATTAAATCATCATGTTCCCACATCCATTCTGGGTAAAGTTCAGCTTTCATATGTGGAGACAGGAGTTAACAGAAACCTCACGAAATCCAACAAATCACCAGCACTCGGGTGATGAGTTATTTGCTAGAGGTCAGTGGTTTGGTCCTTGCAACAGACAACAAGCTCATCCTGTGATACGCCATGTGAGGCAGCAGCGAAATCTGCCGCGTTCTCTCGCAGTGAGTCACCCTGGAAACGATCTCGAGCCTAAACAGGCCACTGCAATGCAACGACACTTCCAGGTCCTGTGGTTTTACCCAATAACACACACGCTGGAGGAAACTGCAGAGCTCCGCAGGTACATTGACTGCGCTCGATTGTTTGAAGGGAGAAAACATCTGTGCGGTAGATGTGAGACTTCAAGGGAAGCGCCGCTGGTTGTCTGACAACAAGGTGTGAGTGAGTTAGTGGCCATTTGGCTCATGTGTGCGTCTTCCCGAGTCTCCGTCTGCAAAGACGTGACTGTGTGTGTCCAGGTGTCATGGGAGGAGAAGACAGTGACAGGAAATTCTTCCTGATAGCAGGAGCCAAAAGGTGTTGACTGACTGACTAGTTGAACCACAGATTTGTGACTTGCTCTCTGGGTGGCTGACCAGCCGAACAACTGACCTGCTGATTGGCTAACTGAGGAAATGATCAGCGACTGGGCAGCCACCTGATTGGATGGCTTGGACAGTTACTGCCTGTTTGACTGATGATGTTTGCAGACTGTCAATCAGCTTGGTCACAGGGAGTTTGGCTGCGGTGGGGGTCGTGCGTCCATGTGTGTTGTTAAGAAGGCTGAAAAAACACGATCACCCACTTAGTTTCCTCTGTGGATCTATTTATAGCAATGCCCTGCCTCCCCCTGCAGAAGAGCTTTATCTAAAAGACAATCCCGGTAAAGACCCAGCCGTGCTGAGATGAGTTAAAACCAACAAAACGTTTCTTGAACACATAAGTCAATTAAAAGTTTAATTAGAAGGAAATGTTAGGCTGGCCTGTGTTTGCCGCCGTCTACTAGGAAGTTTTCCGTTTTTCACCAAACTTTTCAGTTCCCTTTAAAGTACATTTTCTCCACTTGTTTCTGAAATGCAAAATAATTCTTTGTCAAGACAAACAAACGTCACGCTGGTTGTAATCCGAGCATAACAAGCTGCACACAACGTTCCAAAGCACTCAGCCGAAGTAACAGTACAAGAGCATTTTTGACAAAACCAAATAAGAGCTTATCATTGCTGTGATCGATTATCAGCCGCAGGCAATTCTCAAGTCTGTGGAAGTCGTTTTTCTACTTTGCAAGAACAAGTTGCGACAAATGGCTTCTCCGGGCAAATAAACAAGCCTTGATGTCTCTGTTGACTCTACAATCTCTACAATCAGGATTAACGAAGGCAATTTAATCTTTGCAAAAACCTGCAGTGACGGTCCAGTTGTAGTGCAGCAACTGTAACTCAGCACAGCAGAACCTTCTCGCTCAAGTGGTGCTCATGGTGCTGTAGTACCACCAATAGTCCAAATCACCAGAGCAGAGCTTCTTCCACTGCACCATTTGAACAGGGACAACAATTGGATGGAGACTGAAGACATCAAAAAACAGTTTAAAAATCAGATATTTCACTGTCAGCACTGTAAGATGCAAGTGTGCCACACAAGAACAGATGGTCCTTAAACGCTTCATAGCAGCTTACATTTATTATCACTCCATAATAAACAAATCTGCTCCGGTTATGAGCTCAAAATGTGACCACAATCATCAGCAAAATGACAACCCACAAACAAAAACATTGTTTTTAACAGTTTAACAGTCCTAACAGGTTGGTAGTTGATTTGGCAAAACCTCTTTCCTCCTGAACTGCAGGGCTTTTTCCTGGGAGACACACGGAATGAACAGTTCTGAAGTTTCCCACTGCTTTGTTTGAGTAATAACAGATCTCATTTTTCATTCTGGATAGGCTCACAGTGAGCTGACAAAATGAAAATCGCTGCCATTTTTTTGCATCTTTACTTCTCAGAGTGGCCAGTGGCCAGTCATAACACACCACTTGATAAAACAGAGCCAAGTGCCTGTGTCAATACGGCAGACAGTATGGAGTTTGGTATTAGCTGGCTGCACAGATGCACCATGGTTGGAATGCAACGCTTGTCACTCCAATCAGCTTGCAGTAGAATCCGAGAGTGATTGGACTGATAAAATAATTCCTTCTCAATTTTCTATAACCTTCGTGTTTTATCAAACTTGTTGAGAAGAGCAATGAAAAAAATGCCTCTTGTGATTCTGGTAATTTGTCCAGTGTCTTTTGTACACCTGTGGTCACTTTTTTGTATGTTACCAGGAAACAGCATCAGTATTAATTAACATTCAAGTACAATATATATCGCAGGATATGCACACTGTCTTTCCGTTGGGGTTCTGAAAGACTAAACTGTCTCTGAAGTGCACAGACTTCTTCTTTGGTGATAAAAGCAGGTGTGATGCGAGTCTGAGCAGAGCTGTGACTAGACGTTGTACTTATTTAGATGAATTGGTCTGGTCTCCGCTGATAAGATTCTGCAGCAGCGCACTGTTAATGTGGCACGTTCACTGCTCTGAGTGCTGTAGGTGTGTCTGCGTGGTGTGTGTGTCCATGTGTGTTATCAGATGCCAACAATTGAAAGCTGTTCTGGCCTTCTTCATTCTAAGTATAAAGTAGTGGGACAACATTGGGGGGGGCTTTGGACTTTTGACAGCTGAATGCATTTAGTGATGAAAGTGTGTGTGTGTGCGTGTGTGTGTGTGTTGTGATTGTGATGAGCCAAACAGGAGGGAACAGGCCTCACTGGTGTAGTTGGGGGCCCTGTGCCGGTCTGTGCTGGTCTTTGTGTTTGAAGACATAATGGTCAATTTCACAACACAAAGAATTACTGTATGACCACAGATGCTTTGTGTCTCTTTCAGGGACACTTAAAGGAGGGGTGGAGGACGTTACCTGACTGTGGTTTGGGATCCACTCTGTCATAATCAGTCCAGTAATATGTCATAGTACCCCATGCGGAGTTTGGCCCAATATGCTAAAGTATTCAGCAAAAAAAAACAAAAAAAAACATACATATAAAGCAGTCAGCGGGATCTACAGTGCGCGCTGTACATCACGGGGCCTCACACATGATATTTATACCACAGATTTGCAAGTCCGCAGAGGGATCAACCAGTGAAGAAACGGTATACCGGTGCCTGGCAGGATCTCAGGAAACATCGCACACACCAACACGAACAGAACGACAACCACACATCATTTTCTGGTGGATTCCAAGATGACAGAAATCTCCTTTTGGAGCCTGGCTATAAACACCTGCTACAAAGATCACTCACACTCACACTGAATTTCTCTGGTCAACACCACTCGACTTTCTGCAACTCACAAAAAACTCCATCTGTAATTATTTTTTTGACATTGCCTAATTTATAATGTTGTTGCTTCGCAGCTGCACGTTTTTTCAATTATGGATCAAGCTAACAGTACGGCATTCAAACATACCGAGAATGCTTAATGGTCAAAACCCCCTCTGCAGGATAAAACCTACATTTTGTGTCCCTTCTGAGACATGGATCTCTGGGAATTCACGACTTGCCATGTCTCAACATACTAAGGCCCTGATACATTTGCTTTAAAACAAAATGATCCATTAGAAGCAGCTTTTATGTAGCTTTGGCTTGGATGCAGACGAACAGCAGATGCTTTCTGTGTCATTATCATCAGCACAGCTGTAGCCGTTCTTAAAATCTTCGCAAACTTGGCCATGAGAGGAACCGTCCTCACGTCCAAAGAATATAAAAGCAAGACTGGAGTGAAATGTGGATCTATGACTGTGGTTACACACTATTGGTCATAAAACATGTAGAAAGAGTTACAGATTGTGTTGATTTATACTGTAATTTCACCAAATCTGCCGGATCTGTGGGAAAGCCAAGTGGGTGGCTAAGAGCTGAAATTATCTACTGAAACTGTGGAATGTGCTTGTTAGGATTAAGTTCGGCCAGACGTTGTCATTAAAGTTTTAGTGTCTTATTGTGTTAGTCTTTCGTTATTATTTCCCCAGTTATTGCCATAGAGTTAAAACAAACATTTGCTCCTAAAACACGTTGATCAAGTGGTGCAGTCAGGTAAATAACCGCACCGCATGCTCCTATTAAAGCGCTTGATAGTGAGTCAAACATCATCACCTCTTTCTTCTCCAATTTACACATGAGAGAAAAGGGGGGGGGGAGGCTGCAACTTGCTGTTTCTCAAACTTTCCCAATCACTGATGTGACATTTACACCCACGTTACACAGCTGTAGGTGATTTTTTTTACGCAACAGTTTGTGTGTTTCACCATGAAATGTGTGCATTGTTATCCTTATATTTGAATGAATGCTGTGCTTGTCCATTAACAACGGAAATACGTTGATGCTGTGTCAAGAAACATTAAATACTCGATGTCAAGATTTTGTTTTGGTCAATTCATTTTTATACGCTCCAGAATTCAATTTTTCTGTCGAGCAAACACAGTTTTTCTCTTTTGCATGTGTACTGAACATTTCATTTTAGGAAGAAAGGTGCAGTGTCCGGTGTACTTGCAAAGTGCAGTGATTTACATTCACAGCCCGTGTGGCTTGTTTCTCCACAGTCATCAAATGACAGATGTCTGACTGTATCAGGGGAACCACTGAGACGCTCGTATTCACCGCAGTGAAACACTGAGCTTTAGCACCTCCAAAGATTTGTCAGTGAGACGGTTCATTTGTTAATCACCTGGCAGTCAAAACACAATTCACTTTCCCAGAAGTCGAGACAACAGGATGCGTGATCATAAAAGCATCGAGTGTTAAGAGACTCAGGAAGGATTTAATACGCTGCCCAGACAGTGCGTCTGTTATTACTAGTGTCAGTTCCTTTCAACATCAAAAGATCTTACTCAGTCCAAGGTTGCCATTCAGTAGCTTCAATAAACAGCAAAAATCTGGATCCTACATCACTGTCAAGAACGTAGTTTGTTGTACTGTTTTGACTTTCTACAAACCTTAGTTGTCTCAACTGGGGGAATACCATTACATCATTCTAGTCAAATGCTTGAACCTTCCCTCAAGACGACTTAACAAGTGTCTGTGTCTAAAGCAACACACTGCTGTGTTTCTTGGCACCGACAAATCTCAATGTAATTCCCTGACTCAAGTTTGGCTGCGGTCCCGGAAACATACGCAACATATGGTAGACGTGACGATGGAGCAGAGGGAAGGGGAGGCGAAGAAGACGCAGGGATGGGATGGAGGAGAAGAAGGGGTCAAAGAGGAGCGAAAAAAAAAGAAAACACATTTTTAATCTACAAAGAGCAGCTTTTATGAGATCTGACTCCAAAAAAGAAGATGGAATTCTTTACAACGAATCCGCAGGGATTAGAGACACAAATAAAGGCATGCAGGTAGATGAGCAGTTTGCTCAAGCTTTATGAATGTTGTCCTGCAGAGCATGAGTCAACCCCTGTTGTTCTCCTGCAGTAAATGCAGATTTTCACAGTAAGACAGCTATTGTCCAACGTCGTAGACATTTATGTCTGCTCTTAAAATGGAGCCTGACCTCAGTGAGAGACGTTTTTCAAATACACTTAAAAATGCTTCGTTTGGAACAAAGTTAGGCCAAAGCTGACACCTGTCGCATGTGTTAACTGTCCTGTCCAGTATCTCTGCATGTCTGGATGCTGGTGACCCTGATCCACCAACTCCATCTGCTTTGCAAAACCTTTAAAAAAATTCTGTTGCTTATTGTTATGTCTGTCAACACACCTGTATCAGGTGTTGCAGACTATAACTTTTGTTTTTCTAAAGTATCATTCAGGGAATCAGTTCAATATTTTATTTATTTCACTCATTCTATTTTATTTTGTCAAACCCTGTGTCTTGTTTAAAATCTCCAGGTTGGGAATTGTCCTTTGGTTTTTCTTTTATTTTATTTAGCAACGCCTGCAGGTCCTATTCGTTTGTAGTTTGTTTAATTCCCATGTGCAGCGACTGATCCATAAAAGCAATAAATAATAACTTATTTCTACCAATTCCATCTGGTATTATGTTTCTTCCCTTTTCTCTGGCTGAGCTGGTTTGAAACAATAGCTAATCCAAGGCAAGCACAAAAACGCCCAGATGTTATTGGCTCGGCAGCAAAGTGTGGTTAACTTAAACACTAAATAGACATGAAGGACAAAAACAACAGCCCAATTAAAACTTAGTTGTAGAAAAGTGATGACGCACATTTATCTTGTCTGAATAATGTAAATATTTGTGATTCTGGGTTTCATACAGTACAGAATATTCAGATAGTATTCCATGCATAATCCTGTCTCCAAACAGAATATTTTCTCTGCATCAAAACTGCAGCCATGATTTTTAAAATGTTTATTTTTCATAGGCTTTATAATGAGTGGGTTTATCATATTCTGATGCAACATATTTTTTAAATGAATGACTTACCACTCCAGAGTCCTGTTTCAGTTTAAGCAGCTCATTGTTAAGTTTATCTATCAATAAGGCAGACCGACATTTTTATTTTTAACTATGATATGGGAGACACTGTTTGCTGCGATGGAGCCAAAACGGTGCCAGTTTTGCACTTGCATTTTGCTTTAAGCTCTCAAACATGTGGCATTTAAAATGTGCACACGCAGCATTTTGATTAAGATTAAACATCGGATGGAGGTTATAGGGTTGGACACTCAATAAAGATGTTAGGGTTGGAACAATAACAGTTGTCTCACGCCGGACTTGAACCTCACCTTGTCTGAAAGTCCTGTGGTTCTTGACAAGCTTTGGAGGGTATAAATAATATGTCATGGTCTAACATCGGCTAAAACTGGTGGATGAAAGAATAAGGCAAATGTTTTCATTGTTTGTTTGCTCCCTGTAGACACTGATACTTCCTCATTATGACAAACAAATTGGTTATTAATCTATTACTTTATCTATTCAGAAAAACAACTTTATACAATTTCAGTGGCCTTGTGTTCTTCTCAAAACATATTTGCTTTTGAAAATTAATTGTATAAAAATGTGATTTCTAGGGGACAGGGCTGGTATTGTCCCACCATCAATTCAAAGTTTCTGTGGGGGAAGTCTTCAAAGGAGGTTGTCAATAAATCATGAGACACTCAGCTATGAAAATCATCAAAAATGGAGGCACTGGAGCTAATAATGACAACAATGGGAAAGGGCATTTCTTTGAGCATTCGGCTGAGCTTGTCAGTGGGCATTTCAACATAAAACAGCTAGTGCAAATAATGGGTCACGTGTTCATTTACTAAAGATAAGAGGCTGAGATTGAGAAGACAGAACAGGAACAAAATGAAGAGCTGTTCTTTACAAAGAATTTCAATTTGTAGGCTTCCACAATAGTCAATAGAGTCCCGCGCACACGAGACAAGCGGACACCAATTAGAGGTTGGCTGAAAGACTGTGCATGTGCAAAGGTGAGGAATCTTTTATAATATCAGCTTTTTGAAATTCATGGGGCCTGTTCCCGCACAAAACTGAAAGAAGAGTTAAAGACGGAGGTGGGGGTTCAGAACAGAATAGAAAGAAATGGGAGGAGAGGAAACTGGGGACAAATGGGGACATGCAGGATTGTGGCCATGAGAATGTGAGAGGGTTAACACAATTTAAGACAAGCAGAGACAGTGGGGGTACCACAGCCACAGACGGAGGGAGCCAATGTGTCTGTTTGTGTGTGTGACTCACTGGTAGTAGGCAACAGATGTCAATGCAGGGGGTAAAGCTTCCTCCAAATTGACCCCCCCCCCCCGAGAACATTAGTTACTAACAGCCCTGGAGAAGAGGCGGCAGGGGGTGAAAAGGGGGTGGAGAGGCAAGGAAAGTAGAAGAGCGGGCAGAAGACAAAAGGAGAAGAATGAAAAGCAGAAGAAAGTGCAGAGAGGAGGAGTGCAAATGTAGAAGTAGAGAGGAGGAGAAATTAGGAGAGAGCACGAGGCTGCAGGGAACCAAGGGAGAGTCTTCAAGTGAGGAGATGAAAGAACCGAGATCCGAAAGTGACAATAGAACAGGAGATCAGAGGAGGGGACGTGGCCTCCAACGAGGGGCAGGAGTCACAGTGTAAAAACACAGGTCACCCTCTTTCATTGGGCGAAAATTATATCACATCCTTTTTTGAAGATGTTCTCATCAGTTGGATGTAATTTTCCCACGCTTTAGGTCAAAGTATAACAAATGTATTTGTGCTATTTCTGTTTTGACCATGACAGCATTACATATTGTGCTTAGGTGTCACACAACTACATATGTGATTGTGTAGCATCTAGGAATTAGGGATTTAAAGTCTTTCCTAAACATTTTTCCTTAAGCTAATACTGTTCATTGACTGTCTACATCAAACGTGTGTCTTTGTGTCCAAACCCAAATTAAAGTTTTACTCCAGCAATTTAAAGTGTCTCTGGATAAAAAATAACGTTGTGCTATTTGCTATTTAATGGCTGGTGGCAAATGGCCGCAAATTCATCAGGGCCACTGGGGTCAGCAGACGACAGCAGGAGAGGGTCGAGACTAACAACATATGGGTTTTCAGGCTGACGGGTGAAATTTCCTCTAGGGGCAAAAATAGGACAGACAAGAGGTCACACAGTGACCCTGACCTTTAACATGTGGAAACCTAAATCGTATCTAATTCATCCACGAGTGCCAAATAAAAAAATTTAAAAAACTGCTTCAACTGAGATATCACGCTCATGAAAATCTGACTTATGGACGAATTTGAAAATGATACCTCCGACCACTTCTGTCGCGCCTGTGGAGGCATAAGATGGATCAGACATTATCACAGATATCACCTGATATTTTTGAGCAGTGTTAATGAGCCTGGTCCAGAGGAAGTATGATTATTATTTTTCTCCATTTTTTGAATGCACTTTCTTTCTGAACTTGACTGGGACAGATGACTAAACAATTTCTGGAAACTGTTTTAACCATGGTTGACAGTTCCTTTAAGAGAAAATGGGATCAAATCTGTGCTGAAAAATGTGTCTGTTTGTCATAAACACATTCCAGTGCTGACCAATATATTGACCATGATCTCTGCAAAAACTTCCTGTTGGCAAGCAACAAAAGTGAAACCACTTCGTCCCAATTGGGAATTCCAAGAAAAAGAATAATAAAATGTTATAGGAATCCATCATTTTTTAGATGATTCACATTATTTTCACATCGCTCTGACAACGATGGACTGCGACTGTCCTGAGTTCTGTCTTTTTAATCCTAAACGTGAACTTTTCAGAATAAAACTCTTATTCAGCAGCATACACTGAACAAGTGGAATCTACTGAATTTCGTTCAGTCAACTTAGCATTATGTCCACTTTTTCTCTCTGCAGTTTTCTGCCAAAGCAAAAAACCCAAACTATACTGATCATTACGAGTGGTGAAGAACTGCAATAGTAGTCAGCCACAATACCACTAATACTGGGAAATCAGTTGTTGTTGGTATTATGTGGTAAGTAGCACTGCGACTTATATAACCTCAGTTTCGAATCTTTTTGACTGCCTCCTACAACAGCACAAATTCTCAAACACAAATTCATAAAAAAGGAATCAATGCAAGCAATGGCAATCGCAATTAAATCAAGAAATTTGCTAATGTGAGTAAATGAGGCTTTTGCAGAGAATAACTGCAAAAACAATGCCAATAAATCCATTTCAAACAGTCTTGACTCAGTTTACGACGGTGATATAAATTTCTGGAGTGATCTGCTTAAAACGTTCCTTCTCCTGGCTGCGGGTGACCCGTTCACCTCACCGAGGTCATGCTGTAGGTTGTGATGACATAAATGCCGTTCAGACTATATGCACAACACAGTTCATTTGCTCAGTACAAGTAGTGGTCTGAATATACGTGTACTTGTATATTTTCATGGCTCTATAAATAATCAGTACGTGCACACATTCCCATAAGGTTGGGAAACTCAAAAGCTTCAATAACAGAAAACTAAACTTAGGAGAATATAAAGGCAGTAGGGGCGCAAATAACAAAATGTGTAGCTCTTCCGCCCTGCAATACTGGAAACGACCTGTGAGCACCAATCAAAGCTCTCCACATCGTAGTCGTAGAATCTGTTGGCCTCACGTGACTCACATCTAATTTTCTCAAACAAGTGAACAAACCAAATCAGATTTTTTCCAGATCAAATGTGGACCATTTCTGTATGTGATCTCTGACAATGTGTCTTATTTTTTTGCACATGCACATTTGTCTAGTGCTGGCAACTCATATTGTTGTAAAAATAAACACTGATGAGCTCAGCGGTGAATGGAGAGATGTGGAACTTTCAGATATTTTAAACATCTATAGAAAAGCTGCTATTCAAAGCAACCTGAAAGAAGCACATGGTAACCAAGCAGTTTTTGAGGAAATTGTGCAATTTGACTGTCACACAAATGATAATTGTTGTTATTGGAAGCACATGGTTTGGATTTCAGTTGAATGTGCCTGCGAGTGTTAAGTTAAGGACTGCAACTGCGTTTGCGCTGGAGTTGTATACAGTACATGTCGCTTGCTAATACAAATGTAAACCATCAACATAAAAAGTCTGGAGAGCTGAAATTGAGCATTAAGGCCTGTAATGTGAGTGTAGACTCCGTCAAGTCAGTGGAGGCTCACTAATCACTGATGCCCGGCCCGAACTGAAACGGCTGACAAGTTGTTTTGTTGCGCATCATGTTGAGTGAGTGAAAAAGGATCCACAGAGATGATCAGATGTGACAAGCTAAATCACAGATGATTGATCACTGATGACAGAAGAAAGCAATACTATAGTTTCCATAGTTACTAACAACCTTCCATATCAATCAATCATCAAACCCAAGCTTGTGTTCTGCCAATTAAAAATATTTTACAGGACATGGGACGAAAAAGTGACAAATCTGAAATGCTTCAAACATTCATTAAGCATCAAATCAGCCTCTGCAGTAAAATGTCTGGGTTTAATAACACTTCAGAATTACACAGCATATTACCATAACTGTAATAAGGCAATCAGGTGAAATCCCGGAGGGACAGCCCAGGTTTTAAATCCTTGTACCGTTGCCTCACAGCCAAAAGGTTCTGGGTTTAAAGTCAGCTGGGGCTGATAATAATTAGTCATTTACCAGATGGTTTTATCCAAAGTAGGATCACACACACACACACACTTGTGGTTCAAAGTCTTTCCCAAGATCAATCCTAAATGTATTCAGGAGGAACCAGGAGTTGAACCTCTAATCCTGTGGTTTATCGATGACGGCTCTACCACCTGAGTCACAGCCGCCCCTCTTAGGTTAACGGGTGACTCTGTGGGTGTGGACGTGAGCATGAACGATGTCTGTCTGTGCAGGTCTTTGTGTGTCAGCGCTGGGATAGAATGGCAAGAGTATAAGGTGAGCAGATAAGCAGAATACCTTCACGTCACAGCGGACTGCAGTCATCCGCACCTACAGTTTTTGTAACACGTCCCATCGAGGTTTCTGCTCTGAAAAAGACCTTGTATTTTTTTTTTTTACAGGGTAATAGAAACTCTGAAGACAGACACCACAGTGTGTCATCACTGCAGTTTATCAAAACCATCATTAACATTTGGAAAATGCTATACACCAATTTATGTGATTGTCACTGGCACTACTGCACCTATTAGTTTTTTTAGGGAAGTGGATACTGTTAAGTGCAGTATCCATTTCACACCTAATACGCAATTAAATAAAATGACACTATAAAGCAGGTAGCAATTTCAGATCCCATCATATCAACTCTTCCAGTTCTTGGAAACTATTAGTAATCAGACAAATGAATGAAGGTGTGTCTGATTACTTGCCCACAGCATGATTAGGCAATACCCGTGTGCTTCCATGGAGAACGTCATGTGAATGCATGCCCTGGTAACCAGTTTACACTTAACTTTCTCAGGAAAACTATATTTCTTATCTGTCATGAAAACAGGAAAGCTAATTTTTGAAACTGAGCCAAAGGATTTGAATGACCTGAATTCCACCGGTGGATTTCTTTCAGAGAACACAGATGGGAAATCGAGCAAATATTAAAATGTTGCTTTAAAATTAATGTTTTTTGACCAAAACTATTGAACATACTCAACAACTTGAAAAATTACATGCTAGGACAGCGCATTTGGCATGATTTTTCAGAAATGTAAATTCAATCGCGTATGAATTGTAAATTCAAAGCCTCTTTCCCTGTAACCGGTTGAAGCCATCCCTAAAACGCAGAGTCTGACTTCCGGGCCGGGGCGACAAAGCTGCTGTGCCTGGTTGTTTTTTTCTTACCAATTTTCTTTCAGTACTTTTTTCCTCTTTTAAGTCCAAACTCATGTTCACTTATCTTTTAAGTGCGGCTGCACAAACCCACAGACGTGAACTGAGCGCTGCTAATGTGACTGGCAGTGAGGAGGAGCCAGACAGGTATGAGCTGATCAGCTATGACCAGGTATCGGTTTCTGGTGAAGTGTAGGTGTTCACGTAAATCAAAATGACGTTTTTTACCGGGTGCATGAAAGTCTAAAGTCTGCTCAAGAATGACAGAATATTTAAACACAAAGTGTCACATATATGTTTAAATAACCTTAATTTCTCTGCAGATCCTTTTTTTTCAGATTGTGATATATTTTTTTATATTTGTCGCTGTCTTCACATTATTTTACTGTGTGAGATCTTTTCTCTGTGTGGTCTGTCTTTGTTTGACCTCGTTTTTATCCTGTTTGAAGTTAAAATCAGGTAAGAATCTGTATTTTCCTTTGCTTTGTTTTGGAAGGTGAGCTCAATTAATTTGTAGCTTGCTCCGTTTGTTGTTTTGCTGGACCCACCCTGAAAGCTAATGATCCCTTGTTAAAACAATTAATATCCTAAGGGTTAAAACCTGTTCCTGCTGGTGGTTCTGAGGTGTTGGGAAACGAGACGTTTGATTTCATGTTGCCTCAGGGTTTCCTCTAGGCCTGGGTGTTACAAAGATTTACAACATTTGTGTTACTGTATCTCAAATTTGGTTTTTAACTTCAGCATTAGATGAGTAGTTGGGAAAATTCCACCTAATAAGAAAGTACAGTATAAACTTAATTGTCTTTGACGCTTTTCTTGGGAATAAGTGCTGCACGCAAGATAAAGGCAACACATTATGATCCAATATTTATGCACAGTTCCAGTTTGTACATAACACAGACAAACACGCAGACGTGGTCATACGCCATGTGCAGTATTATTATTAGTTTTAATTTCAGTACGCTAAGCTTAAATGGACAAATACATTTTCTTCTGCGCTGCTTCATTTCTGATCTCCCACCCCACCCCCACCCCCGCTCTCTGTCTGTCTTCTCTGCATCTTTCACCAGCTTCTCTCAAACTCACTCACACATGCCCACCACTACCCACCCCCATAAGAATTCTGACGAAAACCTTTTAGCCGTGGTGGGAGCAGCTGAGGTACGAGAGACGTACCACCGTACCACAAAGTTCATCTAATCCTTTAAAAAGCCTGCTCCAGAGCGTGCAGAGAGCCTGCTGGAAAATGTCTATCTCAACACGATGGCCTGCCAACTGTCGCGCCATGCCCTCCTCAGAGCCATGATTAGTATTGTAAAATGAGTGAGATTAATGATGTGATATAACGTGATGTCAAGAGTTTCAGCCTCAGATTCATTCTGCACCTCAGGTCCCGTGTTTCTTACCCAGGTTAGGAAGGTGCCTGCATGGTTGCTGGTTTGACTCCAGTGGAGAAAAAAGAACCGGGATTGGATGCCAATAAAATTGCTCGCTCCTTCCCCAACAAGTGCTGTCTGTACTGAAGTCAGAGCCCACGATAAATCAAATCAAATAAATGAATTTGCTGGTTCTTTCTTTCCCTTCATAATTACATCCAACAACCTCAGAGCCAAACCCAAACTTAACAATCCAGAACTACCCATATTTTCTCTAAGTGCTCAAAGCCCGAATCCCAAACCTACAATGCCACAAAATAAGGTCTGGTTACGTTCTCGAAGTCACAGCTCCAGGTTTCTTTTCCCCGATCATCCCATCAGCGGTATTCGTTTCAGCCCAGCCCGATTCATAGTGCAGCCAAATCCAAACAAGCTCCTGGCCAGTGTAAAACAGGGTGCACTTCATAAAAAGGTGATGTCAGCTGGCAGCGGAGACAGACGAGACTCTGTGCTCGGAGATTCGGTGCACTCACACTTGGATGTGTGAATGTTATGTGCGTGTGCCACTCTGACCTGGTCTCCGTCGGCGGAGGGTTTCGGCGGGCTCTGAAGCCGACTTTGAAGCCGCGTCGTGGGAGCCGTTAGCCGAAGCTGCAGCCCTGCTACAAGCAGAGTGGCATCATGGAAAAGAGTGACAGCATTCAACGAGTGCGTTTCTGGGCGACAGAAAGAATTACTGGACGCTTACTAACTGTTTGAAGCAGGAAAGCTCTTTACACCTTATACGTATGTTAAAAATGCTCCAGGTAGCTCATCGACTTTAATAATATACATAAAGGAAATAGACAATCCAGTAAAATAATTGAAATTTTTGACTGTTGTGATTCCGATTAGGCAGCAGTCTTGGCCTGTCCAGGTCTGTCTGTCCCATTCTTGTGAACGTTTGCTTGACTTAGGGGAATCATTTAATTCCTTCTCATGTTTGACACAAACCTCCACGTGGACAGACGGTCAGGTTTGACAGACGTCAAAGTCATTGTGTTTTTTCTGTTTCTTCCTTTTTCTAGTCTTTATTTTAGTCTTTAATTTTTTAGATGTATTCAGATATTCTAAAATGTTGCTGTTAAAAAAAGAAATGCTTTGGGGCGAGGAAACCCACGGAGTCTCGTAGAGTATGAATGATACTGTCGATCTGTGCATTTGAAGGCTCATTAGGCGCCAAAGTTGTTTGAACTATGAGACAGGGTTTTACTACTCAGTCATCCTGGGAACCATTAATTTCCCACTAGTGTCTTGATGATTACCTGGTAAAAACTATAATTACCTCGTTAATGCCCAGATTTGCCTTGGCATGCATTTGATTGCCAGTGCCTTGGCTGGCTGGTGTTGCATTACACTGTGGCAAAAACTAATTTCTCAAACTATTTAAGCATCTACGTTTGATCCTGTGTTGACATGTTTTACAACATCGTTGCTAATTTGACCTGCCTCAAATCTTCATTCTAATTATCCCAATTTCCATTTGCTTAGAACCATTTTTTGGTGTTACATTTTTTTATGCGTGTCCATTCTAAAAACACAACAACTCAGCATTCTAGGCTTTTGACGGTGTTTTTGTTTACAATAGCTCCATTTTTCCCATTTATTCAGCACTTTTTAAAGGGAATTAAACAGTAACTCAGTCAATTGCTCAATCAGCCAGTTAACCAGTGAAGCCACATCATAATGAACATGTTTCACCCTGTCGTGCCTCAGTCTGCTTCTTCCTTTTGTTCTTTTCTGTGACTCTGCTTTCCCAATCCCCTCATCAAAGTGCTCCTCTTCCTCTTTATTTTGCTCCCAATTTTGTATCCGTCTTGTGATCTTCCTCCTCTCTTTTCTCTCTCATCCTCCTCATCAAACCCACTGGGACACACAGACTGAGACTAACACCCACACAAAGACACACAATTTCTCTCCCTTTCACACACACACCCACAGACAGACACACACACACACACATTATATGAAGTTGCAGATAAATTCACACAGTGATTGAGGCACCACACCCTGGCGGAGTCACGCCTTGATGCATTATGAAGTTACACCCCTATTTGCTCTGGCTCACATTCCAATTGGACAAAGTGGGCAAAAACCCTTTTTCCCATAGGGTGATATCAATGAGGGCTATTTGGCATATCTACAAGCGCACACGCACATAGAAACATGCTCATATGCACAGACACAAAAACCCACACTGTGAGGATTTACTGACAGCTGAATCATCAATTATGCCAAGTTGTTCACAAAATCATTAACTGTTCTCCTCTTTGTTCCTGTTTGTGCGTCTTGTAATTGGCTCGGTATTTTCACCGCTTTCCAATATTTTTTTTCTTTTCATCTCTGCAAAATAAATCTTCATTTGTACCATGTAAGGGAAGTTAGATGTATTAAAAGAGGCTGCCTGTTGTCTAATATGTGACAGCTGCAAAACTGGATGAAGAGGATAACATTTTTTTTCAAATGTTACTCATTCCTTTATAACAATGAGAGAGATGCTTTTACGCTGCACGAGTGACACGATGCACAGTAAATGCTTGAGGCAGGCGTGCATTGCTTTAACTCCACTGGAACGAGAAAAAAGTTGGCGCAGTTATCTGCTTCTTTCCAAGAAGTGGGACACAGCTGCTCACAGCTGCTGAGCTGTGCACAAACTGCATGCATGTGTGTGTATGTTAATATGAACACGTGACACACACAAATTCATACTTGGAGCCTTAAAGTATGAAGCCTATTGTTGTGAATTTTCAGCACAATCAGCACACTGTCTAATTCATTCATTTGTGCTTCAGAGTGTCCAACATCTGTTCGTGCATCTATATGTTTGAGAACACGCACAAGCGAATGGGTCTTCGAGTTGCCACCCAATCACACAGCGTTTCCTAGAAGGCGAGCTGATGTGAAGCGTGGTGGTCTGACTGTTTGGGCTGAGAGCAGGGGATTTTCCTCTGCAGCCTAATTAGACCCAGTGATGATGTCATAAGCCAACTATGGGTCACTGTTGTCATGGCGATAAGTACTGTGTAAACCCTGAATCATGAAGGGAGATTTTAGTTAAGCAAGTGCAATTTGCAGCAGTTCTGCTATAAAGTTGGGTTCATGGTGCTTGCAGTAATGTAGAAGTATTAACTTTGAAAGCGCACAGTAGACTAGCTGTCTGACTCTAAATTCCCATGCATGCATACACACACACTGGCTTCACACACACACACACACACAGGCTGCAGGATGTTTGTGTGTGTTACTCTAATTGCCTTGAAACAATACTGTCTTTCTCTCCGCTAAAGGGGCTATAAAGGATGCATAGCCAGATGTTGCCAGGGTGGTTGTCTACCAGTTTTAACACACACACACACACACACACACACACACACACACACACACACACACACTCACAATTTTCTTCAATGTGTTCTTCATTTGATCAGGCAAAGTGACACACCACAGACTTACTATCTCCATTTAAAGGCAAACAGTTGAATAACCTCTCTGTCCAGATTTCTTGGAAGCATTTACACACACACACACACACACACACACACACACACACACACACACACACACACACACACACACACACACACACACACACACACACACACACACATCCTAGCCACGTTTTACATGAAGCACTCGCATGCTCATATGCATTGTATTTAACATGCTGTCAGCACAGGGTTGACAGTCCAACCATCCTTTTTGTATTTGAGTCGAGGTCAGTGTCCTTAAAAGAATAGGAGCCATTCACAGCGCACAGCACACACTCGACGAGCAACATCTATGGCATATTCCGCCCGTTCCCACTACTGTCTTTTGGGAAACAATGTAAGCTGTCAGAGATGGCAATTTGTAAGCCATACATTCACTGAGGGGAACAGGGAAAAATACAAGAAACGCAAAGGACAAAGCCACATCCAATCCTTAAAAAACTCAAATACTAAAAGAAGCGAGTGTGTAAGTTTCCTAGAAACCTTGAAAGTGGGTAAAAAGTGATTAATGGTTCATTCAGTAAGTAACAACCATCTCAAAGTACATAGGATTCTGGGAAGAGAGACGAAGGGGGAGACAGTGGTGTTTATCACCCAAACACAGATCCGTCCAACAAACTGGAAACAACCTGGTAGTGATTTTACAAGACAAAAGGTAGTCTGTCTTCTCCTTACATAATTTGGACTCTACTGTTGAACAGTGTGCTACGCTGCTTGTACATGATGCTGCTGCTGCTGCTGCTGCTGATGATGATGAAGATGATATAATGGTGCAGTTGGAGAACAGAACGGAGCTGGCAGCATGCGAGAGGAGTGGGAGATGAAGAGGGACGGAGAAACAGATTATAAATGCTCCCAGGGAGAAAGACCAGAATAAATGGGAGTTGATGGGAGATAAACATGGAAATAAGAGAACCTGAAACCCGGTCGACGGGTGAGACAGAGAGAGAGAGAGAGAGAAAGAGGTGGGAGGATGATGAGCAACAACAAAAGAATGGAGAAGGAAAAGGTGCTCAAGGGAGTAAGATATATAGTGTGAGAGAATTCGCAAATAAAACTTTGAAAAGCTGATGCCGCGAAGAAAATTGCTGGCAACATGTTTCGTGACTATTGAGCTGCCAACCTTTCGCAGTCGATGGCAGAGATATTGTACGTCTGTCAACCTGTAATCAGCCTGCATGAATGATGTTAGTACACAATATATGCTGACGTGTTGACAGAGCATGTGAGGTAAGCCACGTTGAACGGGTAAACACAAGAGTTACCAAAAAAAGATGTTGGCTGCACTTACGTGAACGAAAAAAAAATAAGGTGACCGCTGAACGATGCAATTCAAGCCAGAACAACAATACATCATACCATTGAGAAACTTTGACCTCCGCGGGGAGATCCACTATGCTGGAAGGTGGCGCTAACATGCAGTCCGGTTCCAGCCTATGTTTCGATTTTGTTCCGCATCATTAATTCTGCCTGACAGTGTGTTCATGATACCTGGTTTTGTTGTTGGGGAAAGTTGTTTTGTTGTGCTCGAACAAATCAGTATGCGTCTTGTTGAGGGCATTTTCCTGAGGTGTGAAAGCTGTGGTGTGGTCTGGCTTGTAGCAGTTACCTCAATTATTTGTAGAATTGTTTTTAGAAATTAAAGCCCTTTGACAATCCTGAGAATATCGCATCACTGAATAATTATCATTAACGAGCCCATATGGATGAGTAGGTAAGTTATCATGCATAACTTTGACAACCAGAAGACCTGGGGACACAGTTTGAATACCAACAGGTTGCATGAGGTTTGGGGTGGGTAGATTGAAATCAAAAAACAGGACTTTGAAACAGGAAACTATAGTTTTGTTGCTGTTGTGATGTCATAATTTCCGGCTGACGTGTTAATTTTTGGACATAGATCGAGGTCTGTGCCACAGACGAACAAGCTACAGTGACTGAGGCTGGTGGCTGACAGGTGACCAAACATCTGTAGAGAGGGCTGAATTTAGGTTTTAGCATCGTTTAGTTAAATATTTAATAAAATGATATCCTTTATCCTATAATTTCCTCCTCTTTTTAAATGTCAGTTATTTTTGTATCCCCCCATGTTCATACAACTGCTATTGGTTTCCACAGAATTCTGAAACATGTTTTATTCTTTTTTAATGAAAAGCACATGTAGAAAACTAATATTAGTGCAGTCAGGAGCAGTTTCATTGATTTCTAATTCTCGCTTCCACTGGAGTGTTGGATTGCAAATATTGCAAATATGGATTGCATGTCATTGTTCCTCTTTTTAATCCCTTACTGTGAACTCTGTAAACAGGAAACCTCGTCCCATCATTTTATTCAGCAATCATGCAAATACTTTGGTTGTAGTCATCAATTATGCTCAGACAGAAAACATTTGGAGAGTGTAACCACAGCAACTGTTGCGCAGTTTTCCAAGCCAAAATGAGTAAGTTCAGTGCGTCCTGGGACTAATGGGTCATTAACACTTTTCCAAACCTCCTTGCATTTTTGGAAGTAACACACCCATTCGCAAACTTATCATTATTCTCCCGCTGCGTTTCCCACCCACGGGCCTTCGGTTCGCTCACATCCCCGTGTATGCTGCATTTCCTGGCATCTGTAACATGTCACCTTTTCAGGAATAGAGGAAAAAGCTGCTCAATTTCACGGCCAAGCTCAACAGTTTTTGACATGTGACAGTGCTTCCTCGCTGCATATGCAGCCATTTAAGACAACAGTTCTTTATTTGGGAAATCACGTTTCGTTTGAGTTTAATTGATGGTAATCACTCATTTGGGATTTTTGAGTTGAGTGTCTCATTTGCTGACGTGCAATTAGCTTCTCTGAGTATTTGCATGTCGCAAATTAGCAGCATGAGGTACCAGATTAGGTTGTTCTAACAAGGAAATTAAGCAGGTTAAGGTTGAATTGGCTCAAAGGAACCTCTGTGGTGGTCAGGTCTTCCTATGTAAAATAAATATTGAGCGAGCAGTTTATTTTCTCTGTGGCTAAATTGGGGGGACTGGGGGAGAGAGACAAAAAGAGAAAGAAAAAGGAGAAAGTGGTTTATTTTCACTGTGGCTAAATGGGTTGGTTTTAACTCCGCTCTGTTTGGAGTTGGAGTTATTCCCTGTGTGAGCCTGGCACAAAGTCAGAAAGAGAAGGAAAAGGAAGGTGGACAGAGCGACAGGAAGGTGTAACACAAGAAGGTAAACATGAAACTCAAAGAAACGCTGGGGAAGACAGGAAGAAAAAAAAAAGGGGGAGACTAAAACGCTCATGCCTAGAGTTGGGAAATCAGTGGATGAAACAAGAGATCCCAAGAGTACTACTGCTGTGCCACAGCCAAGTCTCTCTAAAACTGAGTCCCTCTGTTAGTCCGTCTCACACCATCACAACACACACAAACCGTTTCTCTGGTGTGAAGGAGTATTACCAACGGCAACTCGCATGTTGACGCATTCACAGCGTTGTGACATCACTGGTCTAATTGATTCCTGCATCTGTGTATAGAATAAAGAAATAAACTTTGTGCTTGGAAACAGACGGTCTCTGTGATTTACTGAATCCTGGTTCTGATTATTGGGCTATTGTGACACTTATTACATAACTTCCAAACAACATTTAGCCTTGAATTTGGGATCAAGGCAGCCAAAATCAATGCCATTAGGAATGAGAGTGTAAACACACTGTTGTGGTCAACATGTGGTCGTGAGCGGGCAAGCAACTCGGAGTCGAGCCCATTACTCCGTGACCGGAACATGACGCACAGTGGGAAAAGAAACTGTCACTTCCAGGTACAAATTGTGTTAATGCAAGTGTAAGTGGAGTCATATTGAGAGATGTAAAAGTATCAGGTGGGTCATCTTAGGCATGATTGATCTTTGTTTTTTTTTATAATTACTGCAGAGGTCATAATTACTGAATCAGTACTGTGTAAAATACACTGTTTTATTAGGGGAGTACTTTTACTTTTGTCCTTAAACTAAAACTGAAAATAATCTGTGTAGTACTTTTACTTAAGTATCAGATTTGGTTGTGGTGGTGGTCCAGGTATTGAATTCTTTGCAGGTCAATACTTTATATTAGGTATTTTGAGAACTGATGTGAAACCCCTACTGCAAGAAGATTGTCAAAGATATCATTTCAGAAATGGTTCTAATTATAAAGAACCATGTTAAAGGGCAGCATTGGGTAATACAAATGCGTTGGTTTTGAAGATCCAGGGCTAAGAATAAATGCTGGAATCCTGTCCAGGTAACTGCTGAAACATTGCTTAACTACCTCTGTCCTGTCTATCTTCTCTTTTCCACAAGAGTCTGATTTGGAAAACAACTGCAAAGATAATCTGTGTGCTGGACCAGAAGGTCGCTATTGAAAAAGGACATCTAAATATTTATAAAGTAAAAAAAAGTTGAGGTAAGGCTAACAGAATGGATTTTGGAGAGCTGTCCAAGTCCAGTTGCAGACCAAATTCTGATTCTCAAGCACCATGTCCCCACAAGATCTTCAAACTGAGACCTTTTCGAACATTTAGGCTGGATCCTAACCAGTTTGTATGGACTAGGGAGTGACAGTAACCAGGATACTTGTCAGGAGACATTACTTAATCTGCTGTCACACAGAAATGATGGCTCCCTAATGCAGGAATTAGTGAAATGACCCATGATTTCTGAGCAGATACAGCTAAGGGCTCAAGATCATAAATCTTAAACAGGTGTTGACCTGATGACAATTAGGTCATAATGGATCTCCTCAGGACATGAAACACACAGGCTGTTGTGCTCAATCACTGTCACATAGTCTGATAAATACCCGCGTCAACAGAAACGTGGATCAGAACCATTCTTGTAGTTTATTGCGAGTAGAGCACACATCGCTTCATTCAATAAAACATTTTTTGATTGGAGATTACATGCCACTGTTTTTCCCTTTAATTAATAACAGTCAGTGCAAATTACGTTGGAAAGTATTCCTGGCGTAGCCTACATGTCAGCTGAACGGGCCTTTTGGCGCTAAGCGTTGGACTTGAAGTGCACAGGCCTGCGTCGTAGCTGAGCTGCATATTGTTAGCACCAAGCACGTTAGCCACACCCTTTCAAAATTTGTCTTGGCCGGGTTCTTGGCAAGTTGTGGCTAAATGTCCAGCCTGTTTTTTATCAATCAGTACAAAATTACACTTTACTATCCAGAAAGTGTGTGTTAAACCTCAATTGGACCACAACTCCTGAAACCAAATCCGACTGGAGAGCAATCATCTGTAGCATCCCATCAATGTTTCCACCCCAGACGGGCCGATTTCTTTCCCCCATTTTTATAGTGTGAATTGCATATGTTCTGCACTTATTCTTTGATCAGAGAAGGGCCACTTATCTCGTTCCACTACCTTCAGGCCATTAGGAGGAAACATCCAAACTATGACATGTTGTCTTGTGTCCAGACGAGTTTTAAGTTGTAATGAGTAGATTCTCCACCCTCACTAAAAGGCGTAATCGAAAGGCAAAGGCTGTTATGTTGTGGTGGACAGCAGTTATGCAGACCCCAAACACGGGAAGCTGCGCTGCACGGCATGTCCTGAAACTCGTCCGTCATGACCAGCATTACATTTTTCCCATGCTGACCTCTGATCAGTTCCACAATGAGGCACATCACCTTCTATACGCAAGAACGAAAGCCACTGGGAAAGTGTTGGTGAATTTAGTGAGAATAAACACGGTCCAGCTCACATACTATAAAAGATTTGTATTGTCCCTCTCTAATGACCCATACTATGAGTGACACAAACTTAAGGTGGGTTTGCCCAAATAATTAAAAGGTAATAATTTTCTTCAAAGACACAATAAACGTTTCTAGATGAAACTTTCATCTAGTCATTGAACTTACCACATAATAAAAGACCCATCAGCTCAGTGAGACCTTAGATCATTGGTTTACACAACATCAGAGAGTTTTAGATCAAGAACCAGAGAGCTAAGGAGCCTTATCCTGCCATCATAGCAGGACTTAAACTAATTCCACCAGAAGTACTTGTCCAATGGAGCTGTGTTCCATTTACTTTGTTGTTAAGTGTCTTTTATTCATCAGTAATAATTACAAAACTTTTCTGCACATAAAGCTTTAATGTGTGAACGGGAGTCCTGTCTCAGTCACATAGAAATCAGTCTATAATCCTCATCTAGGTTGCCCAGCTGTTCCAATACGCAAAACTGCAACTGCAAACTTGATCTTATTTCATCTTTGTCTCTGCATAAGGCAGCGTCCCATTGGACAAAGCGTGGAACCCAGTGTGAAAAGCACAACTTCACTGTGGTTGGGCAGAAACGTGTGATCATTTCAGAATGTAAATGATGATTGTGACTGTAAATAAGAAGGTCAGAGAGCCACAAACTAGGAGATCAATGGATCAGTGAGTGGAGTTTGGGGAGTGGGTGGGAAATGGTGGTTGGAACCTCTGGATTATTGATTACCAGCATCACTGCTCCATCTCTCCCAGAAAAACACTGTCACTGCCTATTTGTCTGTCACTCTGCCCATATATATAAATAATAAAGGACAGGACATTATGTGCCTGGGTTTATTACCACTTCACGATTTCAGTTTTTTTGGCTCTATTGGCTTCTAGATTCCAAAGTACAACCAATCGGTAAACAGGGTCAGCTACTGTACAGTAGGCATTTCCACACCCTTTAATTTTAAACAAACTGCCATAACCACAGTCACAGTTAGAAATGCACCACATGAAAAACACATACATCATTCTACTAATTATACGATTTCCCTAATGAAAACCATTTACACAACACAGTTTGATATATGGAAAGCAGGGAGTGGATGAAACATGTCAAGCTTATGATCATCAAGCACCCAGTGTGGACCCTGCGGACCCCTGTGTGCTGCTGAGCTAAGGCTGGCAAGGGGGAAGTGTGTGCTGTCTTTTTTTCATGAATATATCATTTCCTGTATTTGAGTAAAGCAAGAACATACATACAACTGCAAATAATCAGTTGTTTTCATTGCTGATTGATCTGATATTGTTAGTTCATGATATATTACAAATTAGTGAAATAATACCATGGCCACAGTTTTCAGAGCTCAAAGTGACATCTTGAAAAAGCGTTTTGTGTTCACACAGCTGTTTACAGTTCAAGTATACTTCATTTAATTGTCATAAAATGGGAAATTTATATCAAAGCAACTAGCTGTAAATTTGCTAATTAGTTGTTTGTTTTAGCTCCACAATTAAAAGTACACAAGGTTTCCAACTGAGCAAAAGATGTTTTGCCGCAGCTATGCCATCTATAATCCCTTACTGTGTGTTTCTAAGGGGACTGACACCAAATCTGACATTTACTAATAATATTCTAAATAGAACATTTTCATTTAGCTGTGGCTCTCTAGTAAAGAGCATGTAAGATTGAAGGATGTGTTTATTTGAAACAAAAAGGACCAAAATAGTCTCCAGCAGAAATGCCAAGTGACTGTCAAACAACATTTCTGGGTTGTATTGTGTAATGTAACATCAACATGGTTTTACTGATTTTGTGATTACGTAACATAACTCAGGATAAATAAGGGCAAAAATTATTCCACAATAAGTGGTGCACAAAGTTAAAAGTAAGTGACCATACGAATGTATTCACAAGTTCACGTGGGAGACCATAAAAACTGCAATTTAATTGAACATGTGGTATGATTATGAAAGTTATTCCAATGACCCTCGTTGTATCACCACGTCAGGTTCTCTGGCTTTTATGTGTGACGACACACCGTCACACTCTAATGTCCCTCTTTGCTTGTAGATCCACAACATGCAGTGCAGGGACCTGACACATCCCTCCATTCTCTCTGCACGGACCCCCCCACAGACCCCTGCTAATCTGATTGCACTTTGGTTGCGAAAACACTTAAACACTTTTACATGTGTGTGTTGACTATATGAGATAATTAGTGTTTTCCACCCCCCGGACCACGTTTAAGTGATAACACATGAAAGGCTGTGTGGTCATTTCATCATTTTATAGACTCATAATGTAGTTCTTTGGAACTTCATACTTGGTGTCATTTATTACAGGAAGCAGCGAGTCTGCTTTCCCTTTAATTTCTGCTTTCGCTCTCATTAACACTGATGTTAAATGTTTGTCATGCTCATTTACCAGACAAATGCTGGTTTTCCTCTGCAGTGGCTGAAGGCGTTTTCTAACAATCTTGCGCTCAAGCTGCCGTCCTGATGTCAAGGCCTGTTCACAGGTGAGGAATGTGTTTTAGAGATCACAAACTTTGGTTAAGTCCTGTAAGTGTGTCATCAAGACCGAACAGTAAACCAAACAGATTACAAGATGAACACATCTCAAACATCTGGAAATGGAGATGAAAGCAGGAACAAAAGATGAAGGATATTTGCAGCAACGAATAATCGAGAATTACTTAAATCTACATCATTATTTAAAGTTATTGAATAACTAAAGAAATCAGTGGTTCTAAAACATTATTGATAATAAACTGTGGGTCTATAATTTACCACAAATCAATACCATGAGCTTTCCAGGCACAGTGAAAACATAAAGCAAACCTTATTCCAGTATGTACAGCTGACATTGAAAGTCTTTGCCTTAGAGAACAGATGATATGCACAAAGAATGAGCCGGAACATGGTCTATTAACCCGAGCTAATTATTATTGAGAAGACAAGCGATGAAACTACTAATGTAACGTAACGGTTGCTCTCATCACTTTGAGCTGTGTGTTCATTTATAGCCATCTATACAAGCCATGAAACATCTTTGGCTGCGTTAAAAGCTCCTGATACCAGATCACCAGGCCTCACCATTGCACCTTGTGTGTAATGAGATTAGATTAGACTGATTAAAGATAATGATCAATGATCTTGAGCAACAAAATCTCTTGATTATACAAAGCTAGACTAACAAACAACTGAACATGTAATATATCATTTGCACTGCAGTAGATCAATCTATGATGCATTTGTGTATGATTTTAGTTCAAGAGTTCAATTTTTTGGCATCAAATTGTAAAGCTGTTAAAAAGATGGATGTTTCTCAGAGGACTGGAGTGTTGGGAGCTGTGATTACATTTTTCATCTGGAATGATATATGGCTACATCAATCAATCGGTAACTTTGGTCCCAAGTTTTCTTGAAATCTCTGAAAATTATTAGTCATGTCATCATCTTGGTCTGATGTATGCATTTTGAATTACTCTTCTAAAAACTACTTTAAAGTTGTCAAATCATTAGAGCAGTAGTTATTGTTCAGTGCACAGTGTTTGTGTCACACTGTTATACATCATAAACCATGACTCTAATAGCTCTAGTCTTTTTTTAAATGCAATAAGGAAAAAACAAAACCTGTGATCATAAAGTCCAAAGGGTCCCCCAGAACTACTCCCTAAAAGAAATAGGTCGTACTTTTGGTAATCATTGGATAAATAATGAAGAAATAAAACTAGGAACTGAATCTGCTTTCCGTAGTATTTGTACGATGTGCACATATCAGAAATCATTACAGGAGAATGTGACCTGTGATATGTGATCTTGGTGAGGCATTTTACAAAAATGATAAAAACGCAACACTGCTGTGTCACAAGCTCACCACAGCATCATCTGCCTTCAGGAAACAACACATAAATCAAGGTGCTACGTGAACATTAATCATCATCATTTGTGCGCTAGAATACATTTAAGATCGATTTAATGTGATTATACAAATAAACTAACTTAACCCCGATGTTGTTTTTTGGTATTCCAAGGCCAGCAATGATATGTTTTATAGTTTTATTTTTCAGTTGTATTTCATTACATTTCAAACATCACAGACCAACATTGTATGTTGAGTGAACGGAACAGGCAAAAACAAGCTTTTGCTTCAGCCCAGTGCTCGTTTGCTTGAATATTAAATGTATTAGCACATACATACAGTACTATATACCATAATTGGCAAATGGGTTACGTTCAAAACACATATATAACACAATAGAAAATGTAAAAGCTGCCTGGCTTTCATGTTATTTAACCCTAACTGATGTAATGAGTAGCTGACATCTAAATATCATTACAAAGTCATTATTCAAGATGACAATTTCATCAGGCTCATATGTAAAACTGTTGTTCATGGAACATGGGACGACATTTTCAAACGCAGATTGTCCACCGCAACCCTACTGAGAATCTTTGGGATGAGCTGGAGAAGATTTTACGCATCCTCAGTACAAGATCTTGGTAAAAATTATTGCAACTCTGGACGGAAATAAATATTACGACATCGCATAAACTAACTGAAACTTTGTCACTGTGAACATCTGAGTATAATTATCCAAAATGAACTGGAATAAAACTAAATTTATAGTATAGCTATTATAACAGTACAGTCGCAGTACTGTAGTAGTTAACTGGGCACGTTTACTACAAATGATCTGGTTTAGTGTCTTAAACGGCATCTTGTTTAATAAAAGTGAAGGCAATCAAACAAGCCATTGTCATGTCTGAGTAGGCATCAGAGCCATATTTAGAAAAATACCATCACTGCAATATATTTTGCTCATAGTGCATTGTTACATTAATGTAGGCCAATATTAGATATTAGGTATATGAAATGAGCTTTAATTACAATGTTAATTACTAATAATTTGTAGATAGAAATTTGTAGAACCTCTGCCAGTCGCAAACTGTACATATGCTGTATATATACTGTGATATACTGCTCATACATATTTGGCACATATACGCTGTGAGTACTTTTTGTCTCGTACTGTAATACTATAATCCCTATGTGTTGCCATGTTGCAAACATATGGCTGTGTTGGTAAATGCTGCTCATTGTCCTGTGAGGGGGGATGATGATTGAATACATGTCAGCTGTAATTCTCGCAGGTTGTGGCCCACAGGTCTGCGTGGCCTCAAATAACACCCAGCAGAGGCCGAGACGTCAGCCAGAGGAGGACGGGGGCCACCGTAGCGCTACGGGAGAGGAGAGGGTGTGGGGGTGGGGAGATATGGAACAGTGTAGAGGAAGAAAGATAGGAAGACGGAAAAACAGGGGTGGAGGCGAAGACAGAGGAGGAAGGGGAGAGGAGACAGGCAGAGGGAATGTATGGAGAATTACCCTTTAAATCTTTCAAATTAGCCTGCTAATTCTGGTTTGGTGGTCTGGAAATCACTATGTTAACAACACCCAAATAAGATGGGTGGGGTTCCCAAGACCCTCTTTCCCCACGCACATGCAGTGTCTTCAGGTCTTGCTACGATGCCAAACCCACAAGTCCCTAATGAGTATACACACTCATCAACACATTTACACAAGCACCATCCTGATTGCTGCCGCACTTTTCAATTTCGCTCTTGCTAAATCTCTTTCATTCAGTGAAAATATACTGTTGGTTTTACTGTTGCTGTGTGTGTGTCTTGCTGTAGCTTCCGTCATCCGGCGACAGTCGCTCGGCAGGACATCGTGGCACCAGTGGAAAGTCTGAGCTAGCACCCAAAGTACGAAGGGAGGACGAGAAAAGGAAGGAAGACGCTTTCCTCTTGGGGATCAAAGGTTACGTCCATCCATTACCGGTCATGCCCGACCTGAGCTGACTGCCCGAGTGGAAAAAAGATTATAGTGTGGATGTGCATGTGTGAGCATCCCTGTCTGATGAAAACCACTGAAGGTTGCACACGGAGTTGAGTGGCAGGGGAGCTGACAGCTCAGCTAAGGTTTGAAGAAGGCCGACACACTCCATCCACAGCATAACCTACAACCTGCAAACTGTTTGTACATGCCGACAGCAAAACGTGCGTGTTTAAACATTCATCCCTCTGCAACCCTCAACAGGACAAGCAGCAGAGATAAGGATGGATGGGTTTTTCTTGCTTCCTCTTTGAGACCTGAATTAACCAACCAGACTGTCTGACATTCAGTTTCATGTGATACACTGTTGGCTTTTGTTAGGTGTGTGTGTGTGTCAGCTGCTGCGTAAACCTCTGTAATGTAAGTTGTGTTTATATGCCCGGGATGAACATGTGTAGTCACGTTGTCGCGGAGGTGAACTTCATGCATGCTTACGTTCAAAGGTTTTGGAGTTACACTGTAAAACATTACAGCCTCATTTTATACCTCGGGTTTTGTTTTTTTAAACCTTTGTTGTATAACCTTTACAAATTAATGAATGGTTTCCTCTGGCCCCAATCACCATAATGGCTCTTAAAGTTTTAGTTCACATGTAAGTAATGGCTCCAATGTGGTGAGATGAGGTTAGATGTTGCATTTATGACCCCAGTGTCATCAATTATAGTTCTAAATTTCACCATGTCCCGAGGGGGAAAACTGTTGGATCAACTTTTAAATAATGTCAATTCCAGCTGCCATTTGAATACGGCTTTGATAGACAGTTTGTGCAATGATTAACCTTTTCTCCGCGGTCTTAACTGCAGCCTCGTAAAAGCACTAATATTTCAATACTTCTGCAGCACTTTCAGCTGTACGCGGTTTCCTGTGTGTGATGTATCTCTTGAAGAGGAAGATTAACAAGCACATTTACTGCCTTACAATGAGATAAAGCTCCTGCTTGACTTCTGTCTTCCCTAAATATTATTTCTTCCTGGTGACTGATTGTGTTTTTGGGTTGGGGGCAAAGAATATTTCCCCCTTGTCCTAAATTGTGGAAAATCAGGGTTCAACATCACGGCTCTCCAGAGAGACATGAGGAAGTCGTAGACTGGAGGTTTCTACGTGTTTAAGAGCAGAGACACATGGTACCAATTGTGCAACACTCTTTATGTCAGGGAGGAGAGAGGAAGGCACCTCAACATCGTAGTCCTGCTGTGTGTGTGTGTGTGTAATGAATGATTATATATGACTGTGTCACACCCAACATGTCTGTGTTGAGACTCTTTTTGCTTTTAGTGGATTTTTTGATTGAGCCATCAACAAATTTCTCCCGCTGAAAATCAAACCTTGAGACGCCACTGATATGTGATAGTGGTAAAACTACGTTGAGCTCTGACACTCAATCAAACTCTCAGCTTCTTTATGTTCTCAGACTTGGAGTCTTTTAAAAAAACCTCGACCAGTTTAAACCCAAGCCAGTTCAGTGTTCTTTAAAAACAAAAAGCCACAATTTCTGAATACACAAGTTGATATATGGCTCCTATGATAAATCCAGTTATGTAATATGTGAGACTCATACAACAAACACCCTGTGAAACTGTGTAAAAGCAACAAATCAAATCAAATCGGGTGTATAAAAACGATGGAGAATGAACTGTTCTATTTACACTGCAATTTTATCTTTTTGCTATTCTACAAAAACAGGAAACGTTGGCAACCTGTCAGATAAATGAAGTTACACCGTTGGAGACTTTCCAGTCGTAATCTTCGACCTTACACGTACAAAGATAAACGGACAAGATAAGAGGTGGGAATTGTTGAACGGTAATTCCCATTCAGGGGCAGACGTTGCACAACCCTGTTTTTTGAAAACAGTTAGGACGCTGGGTAACACGTAATTCAAAACAGACATCGACTTGCTGTTGCTAATATTGCAAAGACAACATTTCCAGTTTTGAAAATTGAATTATTGGAAAATATATGGTCAAGCTTAATTTCATGATACAATAGTTTTTTTTAAAAAGTTGTGACAAGGTCAACAAAAGACTGGACAAATTGTGTTCAAACTTCAGACTGTAATGGTATGAAGTAATATTACTGCACACAGAATTGGTTAATGTTCACATCTGTAAAGAAAAACGAGGAAAACCTCTTTCTGCGTGTATAACAGCACGGCTCAGCAGGTGGCAAACTGATGAAACAGACAAAGAAATAAATAAATTTGGCAAGGCACGAATGAACTAAAAGGTTGAGCCGCTGACATTATGGAAGAATAATAAGAACAATAAAATAAACCAAAAATAACGAATTCAGTGGTAAATATAATTGGATAAAAATGTGAAATGATCAGTGGAGAAATGGTTGAAATGGTTGGTTAAATAATGGATATCAGTTGCATAATTACCTAAAAGGGGTTGAAACAGTTAAAAGTAATGGACAAAGGGTAATAATAGACTATAATGTATGTTTGCCGATCCAAACACTGCGGCACCAAAGCAGTGATGAGAGATGTTAACTTATGAAGAAAGTACTTCACAGAGGTCACTGTAAGATGAGTACACACACACACACACACACACACACACACACACACACAGCAGCAGCGGTTTCAACACCTTTACCCACCTGCAGCCCTCACACTGCCAAAGAAAGCAGAAGTGATCGAGATTCACCTGAAATATTTAAATGTGTTTTTACGTCTATGTCTCATCTCTTTGCCTGTGCAGTAACGTCATCGGCGATCCTGTTTCTGCAGTGTTCTGGAGTTGGTGTGTGATCTCTGTTTCAACATGAAAAATGATGGCAAACTTCAACATCAGCGGAAGAGCACTGTCCAATGTGCCAGGAGACAAGACATGATAAAGTAGAACCTGAATTTCCTTTAACCCTGCTCTTGAAGGATACATGCTTTGTTGAACAATCCCTGACAGCAGTTCGCCTGGACATCACTCACTCACTTCTAGCTGCTTTGGCATTTTTCTGAGCTAAGCCGGGGATTTAAATCAGCGACATCGTGGTGTTCCCATCATTGTTAAACAAAATTTTTGATTGAGGGGAAGTAGTTTTGGTGTGAGTGTTTATGTGTGTGTGTGTGGGGGGTGTGTTCAATCTCAGCTTGCTATACTAGACAAGGCTAAAGCCAAACAAATCTCAGATTGACAGTGAGTGTGACATGTTCTGTGAACGCCGGACCACAGCTAACTATACCTCCCAGGATAATTGCTCAACATATTCCCCAACACTCTGCTGCTGTTTCCTGCCTGCACAGTCTCACAGTAGTGGACACATAATACAGAATGTTTGGATTTCCATATGGACTCGTTGATTTTCATGTAAAATGAATGGACACACAATACTACCTGCTTATCCCACAATGTGTGATGGATCCTGAAAGTAACATGGAATCCACAGCATGTTTTCTTCAATTTACCCCCTGTTCTACTCTCACTCAAATTTCCTGTTGATATTCAAACAAGCAAATGTCTCAAATTATCTGACATAGTAAAAATACTACTGTTACTGGCACAGAGAGCCAACAAAAAGCTGCGGCGGCAACTGCACGTAATACAGTGCAATTACTATTGTAAGCATCATTAAGCAGCCTCTATATTATAAATCAATCTTCTAAGTACTTCACGGTGGTAAAGGGAGGCCCTCGTTTTCAGTTTTTAGTTTCCCATGATGCCACTGGCACCTCTGCATTAACTCTACACCCTCTTCCAGGAAGCCTTTAGGCCTGCAAGTGATTGTGCATTTACTTGTTTAAATAAATACTTGAGCAAAGGAGCTTGTACAAATGGAAAAACGAAGGACCCATTCTGGCCCAAACAATATCTGGCCCATGTGACAATAATGTCACTCGCTGGCTGATACGGAGAAGGAAGTGAGGCACAGACCCACAGGAGCTTGGAAACTGTGTTAGTACTTCACCATGCGTAAACAGTGCAGGTCTACTGGGGGGTTCCTACCATAGCCCCCTTACAGTTCACCTCCCGTTTCAACTTTGGGCCTGCCACGTGGTCGTGGCGTTCCACGTGTGCCCTGCCTGCTGGCCTGTTGCACCCCACTGTTCTGTGCTGGATTGTGCAGATCGTGCCTCCGTGATTTCTTTCAGTCCAGCTTTGTCCAGCCACTGGTAGGACACTCTTTCTAACTGCCAGTGGGACATACCAGGCAGGGGTTTGTTTCTCCGTATGCCCACTAGTCCTCATTCTCCTTTCTTCTACTTAGTGCACACTGTCCAGCGCTCTACAGACTCAGGAAACTGAAATTAGGGTGAAACGCTTCCTGATTTTAAGGAAACTTTTTAAAGTAGAATTAGCTGCCTTGGATTGTATTAGATTGTGCAGGGGTACCTAATGAAATGGCCTGCGAGTGTATGTTTGACATGTGAGCTGTTTTTGTGAGCTGTTATGTTAAAAAATTCTGAATACTTGATAGGCCAGGTTTAGCCTCCAAATATACACACATACGTCTCCTCAGAACCTTTGGCCAACAAAAAGCTCCGCAAAACCATCCTGTGACGTCTATATTCAGCGGCACGTTGTGGAGTTTCCTCCCTGACACGCTCTCAGTTAACTGCTCTCTCTAAATGACCAGTAGGTGTTAATGGGAGTGTTAGAGCTTGTCAGTCTGTGTCTGTCACCCCTGTGTTAGAAACCTGGTCAGGATGGACCCACCCACCCAGAGAGAGAGGGATGATTGGATGGAGAAAGCGCCTCCTGTGCGTGGCCGTCACATCCCTCACGTCTGTCCCCCCTCTGACGCTGAACACCCCCTTACCGGGTATATATTTGGGTTTTAATCACATTTCAACACTGGCTGCTAAAAGTAGAATAAACATATGATCAGGATTTGAAGAACATATGTCTCGTGATGCTGAATGTAATTTGTACTCAGGGTTTCTCTGTAAATACTCTTTTCCCATTAAAACTTTTTATAGTTGATTCAGAAATGAATCAACTATGCAAACCTTCTGCTTTTCTCACTTTCCCAGTTTCCAGGTGTTCTGTGATGATGATGATGATGATGACGTTGGTAAATCCTCGGATGCTCCTTTCAGCGGAGCTCCTGTTCACTCCGGACCCCTGACGCAGGTTCTGATTACACAGCACTTCCTGCTGGTCAAAGTGAGGAACTGCAGTCACTCAATGAAATGAATGAAAATCATGACATCCAAACTGCAGCTTCCGCACATGATGCATATGCATATATTCCTCATTATTCCATTCATTTTTCTCCTTACAAATATCCTCTAAGTGTCTCAAAGCTTGATTTTTCTGACCAATCGCATCACTTCCAATGTCAGGCAGCAAACACGGGCTGAATTGAGGCTGACAACTGATCTGTGATCTGTGTCCGTTTTCACACTCAGTGGGCTAATAAAATGTGGAGCTTCAGCTGCTTTTCAAGAACATGCCACAGTCCTGCTCCCAGGTGTGAAGGGGGGCACGGGCAGCCAGAGTGAAGGTCTCTCTCCCTCTCTCTCTCTCTCTCTCTGAGTTTTTTTGGATGAATCTCTCTCTCTCTCTCTCTCTTTCTCTCTCTCTCTCTGAGTGGCTTTGGATGAATGTCTCTCTCTCTCTCTCTCTCTCTCTGAGTGGCTTTGGATGAGTGACTCTCTCTCTCTCTCTCTCTGAGTGGCTTTGGATGAGTGACTCTCTCTCTCTCTCTCTCCTTCTCTCCTCTCCTTTCTTCGCTCCTCCTCATACCCCCCAAACCTTCCCCTCTTATTAAAACAAGACGCCAATCTGTTGAAGCCCGGTAAAAGGGGTTTGGGAGCCACAGCAGCCATAAAGGAGGCTCCACACACACACAGCCATCTGGAAGGAATTAGACAGCTGAAACAGCGGCACAGAGACATTTGGCCACTTCTCTGTGTAACCTGGATGCTTTGGGAAACTTACCTACATGCCCCTTAAGAGCAAAAAAAAAAAAAAAAAAAGAAAAGAAAAATACAACATAGCTGATCTGATTATTAGAGTAATTGCTGGAAATATTTTTTTCCTCTGAATATGATTGCCAAAGCTGACTTCTTTTTTCTTACCTTTTTGAAACTTTTTTTAAAATGAATGAAATTGTCAGAAGTTAATGGATAAGAGTATTTATCATTTTGACGCAGTCTACATCTTATTTATACTTTTTTACATGAATGATGCCAAAGTTGACTGACATGATGCTTGTGTGCCTCACGTACATGTGCCGCTTGGCTGATGAGCGCAGACAGACTAGAAACTAGAGCAGACGAGCAGTTCACCTCCAGCTGAACGACCGAATCTTTTATTAATGAGGCTCCATTTGAGCGGATTCATGCGACTCCCTGCTCCACAAGTGTCCGTCCAAACTTTTTCAAGACTTTTTCTGCCCGTGGAGCGACGGTCCCAGAGCCACAGGAGTTGACCGCATCCCTCTCCAGGTCCAACCCGAGGACAAACAGCTGCTTCAAGGTAGGTGACTGAGCCACAGCGTAATGTCCTGCTCACACAGAAGTGGTATTGAGCTTAAATATTGTCAGTCAAATATTAATATGGAGCACGCCATCACTCCCAAAAATTATCTTAAAACGTGTAATTTACAGTGTTTCTTTCTTATTTTGCTTCACATAAATGAGTTTAGCTTTGTATTTCTTTTATCTTTTTTATTATGAGATGAAGTTTATTGTTGGGATTGTAAAGTGAAGCTGAATCTGAGGGGGATGCCAACTGTGACTTCAGTTTTTTTCTTCTTCTTCTGTGTTTAAAATGTAATTACATTAAAACCAAGACAAACTGTGACTCAGAAGTCAAATTTGCCCCAACTGGCGCGGGCATCTGCACTTGTCCGCGTCCAGCTGTGCCAGGGCGCGTGCCATTCAGTGGGGAGCGTGAGCCAATAGGAAGGCTGGGTTTGGACACGTCTACTGTGCCTAGGCATAAAATGGGCATCCAGCAAATCTGGCTGGGTAATATCCGGCTTCAGTGCGCCTGTAGTTCTATTTTGTTATGACTCGGGAGTCGCAAGAAATTGAATCCGGATGATTGGCCAAATGGTTTGTCTTTAATCTGATGTCAGTCCAATCACACGCACTCTGCCCCGCCCCCTTTGCCTCTCTCGAGCTAAAACCCACAGACAGACAGACAGACGGAACAGAGCGGTGGAGGAGCAGGGAACCGTCAGAGCAAACTGAGCTGCAAAATATGATTATGCTTATGCAATGCCACCATCGAAACTGGAAGATTCACTTCATATTTGTGTGCAAGTCTTCGAGAGACATCGAAACGAGTCAAAGAAAAAGCAGCAAATTCTCAGATTAGAGAAGCTGGAACCAGATGGTTGTAATAGGAAAAAACACTTCAAACATGATCAGAGTTGCCATGAGTTTAGCCAAAAGTCCAAAGCTGATTTTTAATTCCAGCCGTGTGTGTGTGCCTCGTGGCTGGAGCGCGTAATTTGAAGCCTATTGTGAAAGATTCAGTTTTGCGCACATGTGAATACTGGCAGCCTTCATGTTTCAAACAATAACGGAGTCATTGTTGTTATAGTAGGATGGTCTCAGTGTGTAAGTAGTGGTGACATTAACCAATTGTTTGTGAGTTCATCCACCGCTGAAGCTTATGACAGGTGCCACATAGACACGCTGCATCTATGGTTGGTATTATAACCTCCCTGCAGAGCCACCACACACATTATACACATATACAAATGCAAATGAACATCTGTCACACTGTGTCATACCCTCTTCCTCCATCTGCCTAATCTAACCTCTCAGTTTGCAGATAGCGCTGCTGGTGGCTGTATAATCCACAGAAGGAATGCCCATCTGTGAATTAGGTTTATACGCATTCCTGACATTTATCCATCACGTGCAGTTGAGTTTCCATCCCACGCATGAAATTTACATCCTACTGTTAAAGTTCCGTTCATGCTTGTCTTAGAACCACAATGGCATCCACCTGTAAGCTGGATGAGGCATCCAGTCCACCGTCAGTGATAACACAGAGGCACACAGAGTGGATCCTGATTCACATCAAAACGTGTGCAATAGCTACCACACAGATTGGAATTTTCAGGTTTTCCTTTCCTGTCGACACATGTCCACATTTCACTTGATGTGAGTCAGTATATTATTTGCATAATCATGACATGTGTGGACATCCTGTCTACTCACACATAAATTCTGTGCTTAATTTCAGCCAATTGAGAGTTCCTCTGCTGAGTGTGGGCTCAGCTGTTTGACTGTAATTCATCTCTGGTGCATTCCAGTGGAATTCGGAGCACTGAGACAAAGCCTTAATTCTTACAGTGTGTTCAGCAGGATGGGATGTGGGTAGTCCATGAAAGTGACAGTATTCTCGCATAGAGGCTCACTGGGTCACACAGAAGTTCTGTACACTGCAGACTCTGCAGGATGCTCTTCCGTAGAGAGAACGGAGCAGTTTACTATTTAACAGGACGTGACACCATGGCAACAAGACCCACGTGCTATTACTGTGCACAGCTGGGGGGCTTTGGGTATAGGGCCTTGCAGCTGGCAGAATATAAATGCTGAAGTTAAATGAATGTGTACAGTATGCACAACGCCTCACAGATACAAAAAACTTCCACGTACCTCATTTATCCTTCATTAATGCCACTGATTATTTTCCAGGCTCCTTTGGTAAAGCAGCAATGAAGCTGCTCTGCAGCCAGCCAGTAAAATTGAAAATTTGGATGTCAGTGGGGTTTGAGTTAGATTTTCACTACCTCATACTGAGTCACACAGAGTCTGACAAGGACGTGTGATGCCAGTGCTAATGCACAGGTCCAGCAGTTACAGTGTAACATAAACCAACCCATGAGCTGCATAAAGTAAGCTGTGTCTGAATAGCTTGCTATTTAATTAGTTCCCTGATTTCTCCTTAAGTTTGATTTTCATGATATTACTAATGCTATATCTTGCTTTAATACTCCAAGCCTTCTTTTTATTTATGCTTTCAGGATGATTGTCACAGAGTCTTTGTCACTGGTATCCGTTTGCCATAATTAGCCATGGCTTTACAGAGTGCCATGAATGGAGGGATGCTGCTGATAAAAGTCCTTTTGTCAAGATTGGGAAAGTGTCAGATCAGTGGATGGCAGGAGATGGACAGGCTCAAATTCTAAAAATGGAATCACTCCTTTTAATTTAGCTTCTTTCTCACAGTAAAACACACAATCTTTCACATGTCACAACCACATAATACAAAAGCAACATACCTATAGTGAAATTTCATACAGTACCTTTAAAACATTTTTGTAGCAGGGATCTCAAAGTGCAGCAAAGGCAAGAGAAACTGACAAAGACTTTGGCAGTGGCTGCATGAGGAGGCAAGCTCGACTGAGCAGCATCTGTAATTTGGCTGAAAATGTTGGAGCCTGCCACAGTGGCTCAGCTGGCAGTAAACTGTGCCAAGTCCACCAGCGTGCATCCCGTCTCTCCCCGCGTCCTTCTGCTGGTGTCTGCCATCCCTCTCACTCGCTTTCTCTCACAAACTAGCCACTTTCTCTCTTTTGCATTGTTCTTCACCCCAAGTTTTTCTGTCTTCTTCTTTTCCAATACACTTCTCATTGCTTCCTTCCACTTCTTCCTTATATTCATTCACAACATAAAATCAAATTCAGGGTTAAATCAAAGGGAGATTTTTTTTTTTTTTGCAGCAACACTGTCCTCTTTCACTTTTAAACCAAGTAAATCCAATAAAAAAAATCAAGTAATGCAAACCGCTGTGTAGATGTCTGCTCTGTAACCTTTGCTACCTTACCAGTTATAGACTTTTCACACACCTGATTCTAATAGCGTGCAGGAGGTGAGAAAACAAAGAGCCAGCTGAAGGGCCGAGATGAATGGGAACGTAAAAGACAACTCCCTTGTCGTGTTGCAACTTTGTCAGCTGCGGCCGTGTCCACCTGATTTCAATCATGTACAGAGAAGCCAAGTGTGGAGCAGTGTGTGCTGTTTCTGTTTAGTTCTGGTTCTTATAATGACAACGCTCCCACTACATCAGCACAGTGTGCCCACATGAGAGGGAGAGGAAGGAGGAAGAGGAGGAGTGAGGAGAGGCAGACACTTCCTGGCAGTGCCTCTGAAAGATCACTTGACAGTTCAGTTCATTCAGACTAAACAATTTATATGTAAGAAATATAACGTAAAAGTCCAAAATGAGCAAAAGCAACGGCAGTCGTGAAAATCTGGAGCCGTGTGTGAAATGTGTCTCTTCTATTCTATTTAGATTTCAGTCATTCAGAAGAATAAACCTATATCCAGCAATATCGATTTTACACTAGAAAGTAGCAGGACAGGAATCAGAAAGTGATGGGCCAGTGTTGAACATGTCCAATTTGTCTAGACAGCAGCCAACTCCGATTTTCCCGGCCGCTCCCTCTCCGCTGGCTCGTCTTTTGCTTAGAAACATGTCAAATCGTGATACGTCCTGGTACAACAGTTGGACCACCTCTACGGTGAATGCTTTTTAAATGTCTCCCTGGCCTTGTCCAACCCGCCCATCTCACACACATAAACAAACACACACACGCATAAAATCATGAACAGACAAGTTCACAATGTGAATTTCTTCTTTTCGTGTATCTCTGTCAATATTTCCACAAATATTGTTTCCTCCAATATTTGTGCAATGGATCAAGTGGCCTTTGGTGAACCCTTAATATCATCGAAAACACATGATCTTACATAATTTTTTTACTGAAACTTAAATTCTATTCTTTCTTCTGCCCGCACCGTAGCACTATGACCTTTTTGAATACCCTCATTTGTGAATGTGACTCTTTCAGCGAGTGACTGAGTGAGAAGGATATGCAGAGATGAGCAAGCTGTCGTTTCTGACACCGCTGCAGATTTACAGAACACTGCCTGTGCACACAACAGCGTGATCACATAAAAGTCCCATGTACAGTAGTGCTCACTGTATAAACACACTCACACGCAGTTTCTTTCAGTTTATGTTCTGTTCCCTGACAGGCTTTGGATTTGGGATCCTGCTGACAGGGCTTCCACTGCTCTCTTTAGAGTTGACAGGAGATCAGTGGAGAGCAGAGACTGTAATTCTAGTTGAGTCAGAACCAGATGCAGTTTTCGTCCTTAAAAGACATTTGTGTTAAATGAGACAACGTTTTCATTAATCAAATCATCTATGCTGAGACAGCAGGTCTTGCATGGCAACCGTGTCTCCTAAAAGTCCTGTTTCTTAGCACGTGAACTGCAAACGCGATACATTTGTGTAGGGAACTTCATTGCACTCACATCATGTTTTCTATTAACATGATCAGGACGGGTTTGTTATTAATGTAATTGACAGGCCACAAATCTGCTGATACATGCCAATAAAACATTTGGTGTTGTGTGTTTGTCAGGCTACAGCCTTATTAAACTTTTATGTGGTTGTGTTTAGGCGCTCACACACACTCACACACACTTAGTTAAGGTTAGAGAAAGATTATGATGTGGCTTATCAAATATCACTTCACAGTCTATAAGAAAACATGATAATTTTTAATCTTAACCAGTGTGCTTCTTTTACCTATACCCAACCATTTCTAGGAGTCTGGAGTTGGACTCTGGTCTCTAGGAGAACAGTTTTGTGGCTTGTGTGCCCAGCACCCTTCCTGTCCACCACTTCAGGTTTCGCTTTAAATCGACAAATGTAATAATTCATTCATTTAAAAATACATTTCATCAGAGCACTATCCAACCAGTGATCACATTACCAACCAAAAATATCTACTTGTTTCTGATTTATGCATATGACTGTGATCTTTATGGTTTGTGCATGTTTATTTTATGCAATGTTGAATGCAAGTCAACATTATTGTATTAATAATCCTGAGGTAAAGCCAGTGGGAGTTTTACTCAAGAGATTGTTAATGACATCAGAGTGGGACGAAGCATCCAACCCAAGTTCAACATTAGGTTGGACACACACACAAACACACACACACACGCAGATGTGACGGAATTCTATCACTTACATTTGCCAGGACACAAAGGCAAACAAAAAGCTGGACAGAAATCATTCACATATGCCGTTGGCGTCTTCTGCTTATACTGATACACCTCATACCTCGGCACATGCAGATACATGTACACACTGCTCAATAATGACATCATCCACACAGGCTGATGACACCTCCGCTGTCATAGATACTCCTTTGATTAAAGGTTTTATCTCTAACGGGGTGGGACCGTGTTTGGAAGAACATCATGCCCTCTAGGCTGTAGATAATCCTTCTGCAGTCTGAGATAATTGTTAGTGAGACCTTTTTGCTCGATCACACGCCTAAAAATGACTTATACACAATGAAGAGCAAAGCGCTCTGTTAGGTGTCAATGTCTGTCTTTTGCACTGAATCACAAAACAAGCTGTATCTGTAATGAGACAGCAGCAGACGGTTTACGTCTGAATGAAATTTCACAGTGTGGTTTAGTTCGCTAACTTTTTACACAAGTGAACATCTCATTTAAGCAAAGAAAAAATGATTTCATAAATAAACCAGCTAAAAACCAACAAAAAAACTTCATTAGGTTTGTTTGTTTACCCTGTGTCTGCAGTTCCTTTCTTCTGGTTTGTTGGCGCTACATAAATGGTAAATTGGAAACAGGAAATTCCCAGTAGTTCTGAATTCGGCAGAATGTGTTAGTTTAATTATAACGAGAAGACACAATATCATTATTTTCCTTTCCTAATACTAAGGACATACTACACTATATAACAAAACATTAGGTTACATGTCTGTATGTAGTTTACTCGTTTACAGTAAAACAATTTTCCCCCTAATCTGTGGCTCAGATCGTTCATATTTGATGCAGGAAGACAGGACAAGTTTTTTATGCACTGTTTCATACAGTTGTGCAACATTATCCCACCATCCAAACCCATGTGTGCACAAACTGAAGGAGGTCTGAACTAAACGCACTCTCAGCCTAACACCAATAAAAATGTGCATTTTTTAAGAGACACACACACTGTCTCTTTGCATTGGTATAATACGTTTTTATATGTGCATTTGTGTGTGTAGTGTGTGTGTCAGGGGTCTTGTAAATGAGCGTCTGACGTTAAGAGCTTTGCCACGTGCCAGAGGAGGCCTGCTACCATGGTTGTGGCCTTCTCAGCCAGTGATCAAATGAACAAGGCATTATGTCGGAGCCAAGGGGTGTGTGTGTGTGTGTGTGTGTGTGTGTGTGTGTGTGTGTGTGTGTGTGTTCCTCTCCTCTCTGCTTCTTCACTGGGGCTCATTCACTGACTCTCTCACTTTCTTTTTCTTCTATCTGTATCCATTTCCCCCCTTTTTCTCCCCACTGTGCTCCTGATTTTGCCTTTACACATTCTTTCTCCTTTCCATATGTTTTGTGTCTCTGCACACTACACTCTCCTTTCCACTTTGTGTTGTGTGTTTAGGTATGCGGTGAAAAACTGTGAAGCTGTATCACAGATAATTCTTGGCTGTGTGTACTTTTCTGTGATTACTTTATTGCTTGTCCTGAAATTCACATGTTAATGATTTAGATGTGAGGTGCATTAAATTAAGTGTTTTTGTTTTTAGTCTCAATATATTTTCACCAATGTTGTTGCCCCAAAAGTTGTTGAAAGAGTTAAAAGTCTTAAGCACAAAGCGATATCCCACCAGAGGGCGCTTCATTGACTCAGTAACATAAAAAGCAGACTTTGACCTCCTTAATGTCAAGGTTTAATCCATATTTCCTATATGCTGTGCACCATTTTCAAAGCAAAACGCCATATCACTGTGCATTTAGTCTCCATAGTTCTTTCTTGTCACTCTGTCTTGGGAAGTTGCAGAAGAGAAGAAGTACACGTGCAGCATTAGGAGAAAAAAAAACATCTTTTTCTTCCCACGGAGATATAAACAGATGACATCACAGGGTGGTCCGCTCTGCGTTGAGCTGAGCTGAGCCACGCTGAGTGGGTCTCCACTGGTCTGCCAAACAGATGGCGGTAGCAATATAATGAGGGCTGGAAACAAACTTATAAGATTTTAAGCAGAAGATCTTGCGCTACAGGGTCCATGCTCATAAAGGACTGTCATTTAGAGTTTAGACTCAATAGCAGGGGACGTGCTTTAGTGGTCTGCACCGAAACACACACTTTTATGATGTAAAGGGGATTTGCCTGAAAATGCTGTGCACTTATAATACAAAAACGGAGCAGCTCATTTTTTGCTTAATTAGGTCAAGAAATCTTGAAATGTTGCCCACCCACACCACAGCAGATCTAACAATTGGCTACTCACAACTGTCTGACATTTAGACAGGGATTTTGGGGAAAGGTAGGGGAAGGAAAAAGGATCGAGCGACTAAAACAGGAGTTACTTTGTATACCCGAGTTTTCTGCAGTAAAATAAAATTATTATGGCTTAAAATTAAATGCTGTCATCAGGAAACCAATGGCTAAATGTAATTTTTATTTCTGTCCCTAGATGAAGTGTCAAAGAGTTCTCACCTACCTGCGGATATTTGGGACCACCATGTTTGGCGTGTCTCTCCTGGTTGGCATCTCCACGGCCTACATCATGGGCTACCAGTTCTTCACCACAGCTGGCAATCACCTATCGTTTGGCCTGTATGGGGCCATCTTGGTAGTCCATCTTATTATCCAGAGCCTCTTTGCACTCCTAGAACACAGAAACATGCGGCGCTCTTTAGAGACTCCTATCAAACTGAACAAATCCCTGGCGTTGTGCATCGCAGCCTACCAAGAGGACGAGAACTACCTGAGGAAATGCCTGGTGTCGGTGAAAAGGCTGACGTACCCAGGCATCAAAGTGATCATGGTGATCGATGGAAACTCAGAAGATGACTTTTACATGATGAACATTTTTAAAGAGGTGATGGGGTGGGACAAATCGGCCACCTATGTGTGGCGGAGTAACTATCACAACAGAGGGCCCGAAGAGACAGACGAGAGCTATGCTGAGAGCCTTCAGCAGGTTTCCAGGCTGGTGCTGAACAACAAGTGTGTGTGCATCATGCAGAAGTGGGGCGGCAAGAGAGAGGTCATGTACACAGCCTTCAAAGCACTAGGGAGGAGCGTGGATTATGTGCAGGTGAGGATGAATTCATTAGAAATGGATATTGGTGCAAGGGTTTAATGGTGAGGCATAAAAGAATGGTGAAACACAGTAAGGAAGATTAGATACTCTTATATAACAGAATCTATAACACACACACACACAGGCGAGACAGGGATAGTTGACATCAGTGTGAATTAAACATAGAGGGACAGGAAAGAGATGCCAGAGATAGAGAAATAGATGGCTGAAGAGGGGAAAGGGGGCTCTGCCAAGCCAAACAGGGGTCCACAAAGAGCCTCTTGTGTTTCCTCTAGATGGATGGTGGCCATGTGCGTCGTGTTGTGAAGTGTAGCATGAAGAGGGGCAGCAGTAGCAGAGCGTAATAACAGATCTGTTTCGCAGAGATGTTTCATCATCTACATGGGTGTTATTCAGGAATTACTACTTTTTTCACTCTCTGTGAAGCTGAATAAGACGGAACCAGATTTCTTTTTGTCTAAATCTCTGTGAGACTTCATTGTGTATATGGTTAGACCATAGCAGCCTTAGTGTACGCTAATGACACTTTAATTACATATTTGGAAAAGCCAGTTCCAGTGTGTGAACTAACACACACAGTGGAGCTGAAAACACGAAAATCAGTGTGACAAGCAGATGTGATTTCATTCTGCAGGTACATTTTTAATGGAATAACCTGGCTGCTGTGAAAACTGGCAGTGTGGCCATAAACCAAGAGCATAATTATAACAAAGCAATTTAGCTTATTAAATAAAAAAACAACACAGTTAACAAATGTTCCACTAATAATCAGTGACCAGCAGAATAAAAATGCTGGCCCGACCGGTATGAATTTTCATTCTGAACCGGAGAGATGATGTAAATCTTTGATTTGAACAGGGAAATTTGAGCTTTGTAAACACTTGATCTTGGACCTTGTTTTAGTAATTAAAGTATTTTGTTAAACTACTCAGAATCATGACTATGCATAAACAGCAACAAGAAATAAAAGATTATTTTTATTGCAAGGAGTTTATTATAGGGCCGTTTGGCTGAGATTGGCCCAATAAATTAGCAAGTCCTTGTAAAAGTGACATAATCCTCCTTTGGTGAAAACCTGAACCATGTTTCTCCTATTTACACCTTCATAATTAGGTGACTGTGCTCCATGCTGCTTTTGTTTGTCGATGTCACTGATAGGTTCACAATATTATTTATCTGGTGCAAAGTGCAAACAAACTGGCCAAAGCAAAAGCTCCTGTGCATAATTGTATTTAAGAATCCGGGTTAATGTAAACGTCTATCAAATCAAACCTTTGATAAATGATAGATATAATAGAGTTATGCATTTCCATCACTGCTTTGAATGTATTTATCAGGGGAAAATACTGTAAGCATTAAACAATGAAACCTAAGAGACAACTTTCTCAATCAGCCCATTGGTCAAAACCAGTGTTATCACGCCATGTTTGTACTATTACATTCAGCTGCTGGTTGTTACAATAGAGATCTTGAGCAATGACTAAAACTGAACAGAAACCCCATTACTGTAACAGGGGTAACTACTTTGCATTGTAAATAAAGGGGAATTTGAGGATAAAAACTCTTTGATCCGATGTTGTCGAACACCTGCTGCAGGGTACAGCCTGCCAGAAACATCTTGTTTAACAGATTTCAAAAGAACTCTGCATCACTTCCAGTATTCATGCCAGTACCCTTCAACATTTTGGGCAAGGAGCGACAGTGTTGCATGCCTTTTTACAGTCATCAGCCTGTAACAGATGTGTTTTGTTAGAAGGGATTGGGCCTGACGATTGTTTTTATCCACTGATTTTGTTGGGGAGGAAAATGACCATTTATAGAAGAAAATGGAAAGAGCTAAAATGGAAAGATAGAGGGCAATTTGGAGAAGGTTTACTTTGCACAAACCCCTCACAGGAATCGTGCCCTGGCCATAGTTTTCTAGACCAATGAAAATTTAAGTTGGACCACCAAATACAGCCCAAAAAAAGTTAGACAGACATTCCATCGTGTCTACGCTGTTAATAGGGAATCAGCTGACAAGGACTGTGACTGAAATTCCAGTCTGCCAGTTGAAGTCGTCTGTTCCCAGGCCAGTGTCTTTTCACACGACCATTAAGGACAATAACTAGTTTCCACTTACCTTATGGAAATTGGAAATGCGAAAGTAAAAAAATGCACTACAAAATGCGAGACTGAGCTCCATTTAGCTGAACAACTAAATGCACAGAAATTTTAAAAAGACATACAAACAGGGCAACAAATCAGCATGATGCTGATTGTTGGCCTGCATGCTGACACACAAAAGCGAAATGCTTGAATTGGCCTCAGTAAATGACCTTTGGTTCTAACTCGCTGTGTGATATTTTGTGGGTTTGATCCAGGTGTGTGACTCTGACACCATGCTGGATCCAGCATCATCAGTGGAGATGGTCAAGGTTTTAGAAGAAGATCCCATGGTGGGAGGTGTCGGAGGAGATGTCCAGGTAGAGTTCGTTAACTAAGAATCATTTTTTGTATTTGCGAGTAACTCATTCATGAAACATAACATCTACCTTTTGTTTTTCTTCATCAAATGCTTCCTAGATCCTGAACAAATATGAGTCGTGGATCTCCTTCCTGAGCAGTGTACGGTACTGGATGGCCTTCAACATTGAGCGAGCTTGCCAGTCCTACTTTGGCTGTGTGCAGTGCATCAGTGGGCCTTTGGGAATGTACCGAAACTCCCTCTTGCATGAGTTCATTGAGGACTGGTACAACCAGACATTCATGGGATCTCATTGCAGTTTCGGAGATGACCGCCATCTCACGAACAGAGTTCTCAGCCTCGGCTATGCAACCAAATACACGGCGCGGTCAAAGTGCCTTACCGAGACGCCGATTACATACCTGCGGTGGCTCAATCAGCAGACTCGATGGAGTAAGTCTTATTTCAGAGAATGGCTCTATAACTCTATGTGGTTTCACAAGCACCATCTGTGGATGACTTATGAAGCTGTGATCACGGGCTTCTTCCCATTTTTCCTCATCGCCACTGCAATTCAGCTCTTCTACCAAGGAAGACTCTGGAATATTCTGTTGTTTCTACTCATTGTACAGGCGGTGGCACTGATCAAGTCATCATTTGCCAGCTGCCTCAGAGGTAACATTGTCATGGTGTTTATGTCTTTCTATTCTGTACTGTACATGTCGAGCCTGTTGCCTGCCAAAATGTTTGCAATAGCAACAATCAACAAGTCCGGATGGGGAACCTCGGGGAGAAAAACAATAGTTGTGAACTTCATTGGTTTGATTCCCATTTCAGTTTGGTTCACCATCCTCTTCATTGGGATTATCTACACAGTAATCCTGCAGACTAAAAAACCTTTTCCCGAATCGGAAAAGATTGTTCTGATTATAGGGGCAGTTGTTTATGCCAGTTACTGGGTGATACTGTTAACGTTGTATACAGTACTCATTAATAAGTGTGGGAAGAGGAAGAAGGAAACACACTACGATATGGTGCTGGATGTATGACCGGCAGACTGCAGTCATCATTTATCACTGAATTATCCGTTGTTTCCATCAAACAATGTTGTTGTCATGCAAAGGTTTTTCAGATGCAGGGCAGCTCTGGAGGCAAAACTGGCAGAGTTCAACCTAAATGGGTGAAGAACCACAGTTCTGCCAGGACAAGAACACTTGAAGGGCACAAATATCCAGTGATGGCTTATTTTGTTGGCTCATGAGGACCATAGACCTCACGGCCGTGGAACATCAGCCCGGTAGCTAATTAGTTTACGTAAATTCCATACACCTGATATTTGTAGCTGAAGATCAATTGGTGTGAGCTAACTAGCTGACCTAGATAACTCAGAATGGCAAGATTAGATAGTTGGCAGCAAGGATGCTTGTAGCTGGCAAGGATAGGCTTCGTATCATTAGCTACCTCTTCACCTTGTCATTTCCACTGGGCTTCAGTCTTATATTAGCAGTGTGGCCCAAAAAAACTGTATTTGTGGCTCCACCCATTGGGGTTTCACTTGACCAGTAAGAATATTTGACCTCCAGAGCATCACTGAGTCTACAAGACATGATTGAACACCCTGACTAGACACCGGTTTTTTACGATGGCCCTGTCAAAGGGAAGCCAACAGACTTCTACTGCACAACATTGAGGATAAAGTTTGAACTTCAAAAAGGCTCTGCTATTACTTTCTAATTAATATTATTGTAATTCACAAGTATTTGGAAGGTCTGTGTGGATCTGATTAATAGTTGAGGTTAGTTCTTCCTTTAAAAACATCCACACACTAGAAGTTATACTCTATCTGTTTAATAATTTAACGCTGCATGGCCCTATGGCCTTATGGGAGCAGTAAATCGGTATATCTTTCCAGTGTCTTTCCAAGAGCGGAATGGCGCACAAGGCGCCAAGATACAGTATAAGGAGCTGCTCTCTTTTTTTCTGTTGCACTCACGACATATGGGAAAAATATGAAACTTCATTTGAAATGTATTTATATTCTGTGTACAACAAAAAACATATCTTGGTATTACTTAAGTCAGTACATAATCACATCACTTAAATTTCCCTGTCAGTGCAGAGTAATTGTTGTTACAGGTTGTGTGTGTGGGTGACATTACAGTGTTTGATTTGCCAAATAAAATTAATCGAAATGCATCGCTCGCTGTGGTGCACGTATCTTGAATGTGAAAAAGTTGCAAGATCTTTTCAAAAGGCTAAAAACTCATTGTGCTTGAATGTGTGGGTACTTCCAAGTGTTGTCCTTGGACAATCAGTTGTTATTCCCATATGATCTGAATGCAGTATTTCTCTCAACGTTTACAAAGTGAAGAATCTCAAACTGATCACCGAACAGTAGATATGATCTTTATCAAATTTGGTGTCCAGGGGAAGATGTGACCAGAAGAGAGACGGTGTATCATTGCTGCTGTCACTAACTTTTACAGAACAATGACTTTTGTCTTATCCTTTTTTTAATATAAGTGATGGGTGTATTTTGCTAAAATGGGTTTAACTATTATTGTTAATGTATTTCTTTCTACCAAGTTGAAGATAACCACCAAGCAGACACGGTGGACATGTTCCAATCCAAAGATTCTGAGACTTTTGCGATCCACATGCATTTGTTCTCTACCTTCCTCCATATATTGAAAGTAATGTGGCTACATCTCTTGCTTTGTTCTGAACGACCCGCAAGGAAGGAAATAAATGTGAGAAAACAACATGAGCAACATGCAACTATGGGAAAACTTCTCCCTGCTTGATGGAAGAGAACAGAATTTTGGAATGAAACAAGTCCAGTGTTTGCTACATAGACCTGGAGCAGACATGAGTTTAATTCTTATGCACTTTTATGTCCCTCCTGGTGCCCGGTGTGATGCTTGACATAATCAAGTTTAAATACCTCAGTGGTCTCTTTGCATTGCATTAAGGCATCAGGATGCCGACCAAAGACTGATGCATTTTTGAGGTCTCACGTAATTTATGGTGTTTGTGATGTAAACGTGTCCTTTTTATATATGTTTCCTTATAAGTCAAAGCTGGATTTCTCTGCCTTGTCAGCCCTTTGCTGTAGCTGTTTACTTATTGTTACTTGGTATTTCAATGCCTTTTATATATATATAGACATTTTAATTCTATTTTTGCTTAGCTACCAAAGATTCTTTATTTTCATTCATGTTTTTATAAGAAAAATGGAAAATGTATTTGTTGTGCTTTCAACTGTTCTGACAGTGACTTGTATATCTGACCAAACAATGTGAAATTATGAGCTGTGGGAGGGTTGTCTGCAATAACAACAATAAAAATGCAATTTTTAGCGATACTTGTTGTAGAATTTACTGAACTGCGTATGAGAAATTGCTGAAATTCTGCTTAACTGGCTTTTGTAATAACTTACAAGGGTGGTTGTAACCTTCAGTGCCAGACAGTAAACTGTTCACACTGGAACTTTTTAATTGACCTTGTGCTCATTACAGTTTGGTACAAGAGACCTGAGGAGTCAGGAGTAGTTAAGCAGATTCTATGATATTTCTTCAGTTAGATTCTGTTTCCTGGGACCAGAATTAATACATTTATTTAGGTAAACAGAGATTGAACAGAGAGTGTGTGTGTTTTTATTCATCAGCTTTGTGTCATGTTGTTGGCAGGATCCTTTAGGCCAGAGTAAGTACAAGGCATTTTCTTCTTTATTTTATCTAGTGTGTCCTTTGAGAAAAACACATTATTTCAGTAATTTGTCATATGGTAAATCTTCAAGAGATCCTTGAAGACTGTATCGGGTGCGTTACTTCTAGTAACTATTGAAAGTCTCCACTTCCACTGAATTTGTCGTTTGTAGCATCCTGGGAGAACATCCATTGCATTTATTTCATGTATTATTTTTCAGCTGTCAGCTAGTAGCACAGATCTTCCATTAGATCTGATCGGACCAGTTACATACAGCATTTCAGTGCAATAACAACCCTGTTTTCTGCGAAACTCAACAGCAGCTATGGCTGAGTTTACAAAATTAAAAATGTCCTGAGAAACCCATCTATTGTCTTTGCTGATGATGCAAAATGGTCAAACTTTGGATAAATTATTCCAGCCTTGGGAGTTTTCTGTTCAACAACTCTGCTATAATGAACACACACAAACTTTTGTTGGTTTAAATCCATTTTAGATTTTTTGACAGTGCTGCTAAATACAGACCCACACATGTAGGAGAAACCTCACATTTCACAGAGGCACTCTGGTATTAACAGAGGAATCCAAGGTTGACAATATATGTGCCAACTGACAGAACAGCTGGAGAGCTACATTACATTTGAATTCAGTGCAAAATGTTTGATTAATGAAGAACATTCTGGTCGCACTTGTCTTAAATGAATTTATGTATTCGAGGTCCAGGAAACAGCATCATGCCTCGATGCTCATTCTTTTACCAAACTGTAATGAACACAAGCTGAGTTATCTCTTTCTGAATTACAGTTTCCAGTTTACAATACGTGTATCTCAGACACTAATACAGTAATTTTTGAGCTGGTTTGGTTCAGCATTTCGGCAATTCACATACAGACGTGGATAAAATTGTTGGTGCCCTTCAGCTAAAAAAAAAAACCTGCAATGGTCACTAAAATAACTTGAAACTGACAAAAGGAATAGTTATAAAAATGTACAAAAAAATCTACTAATGAAAATTAGAAAAACTTTGCTTTTGAAAAGTGGTTTGACAGAATAATAATAATGATAATAAAAACAATGAAACGGCCTGGACAGGAACGTTGGTACCCTTAACTTAATATTTTGTTGCAAAACCTTTTGACGCAATGAATACAATCAAGAGATTTCTGCAACTCTCAGTGAGACGTCTGCACCTGTCAACAGGTATTTTGGCTCATTCCTTGTGAGCAAACTGCTCCAGCTGTCTCAGCTTTGAAGGGGGCCTTCTGCAGACTGCATGTTTCAGCTCTTTCCACCGATCTTCAGTAGCATTTAGATCAGGGCAGTTCAGAATAGTCCAGTGTTTGGTCCTTGAAGGACCCATGACCTGTGACTGAGACCAAGCTTTTGTGACCTTGGGCTGCACATTTCGTTGCAGAATGCCTTGGGAGTCTTGAGATTTAATTCTACCCTGCACAGATTTAAGAAACCCTGTGCCAGATGCAGCAAAGCATGTTTCACAGTAGCTACAGTGTTAATTTCTTTGTACACTTCATTTTTGCGTCTTTGAACATAGATCTGATGTGAAGTTCCAGTTTTGTCTCATTTGTCCAAAGGACATTCTCCCAGAAGCTCTGTAACTTGTCAATGTCGATTTTGGAAATTTCCAGTCTTGCTTTTTTATAATTTGCTTTTAACTCAGTACTCAGTTGTTTTCCAGAAAGTCCACTTTGGCTCAAACAGTGCATGAATTTTCAAATCAGTGTGATCTGACACTGATGTACCTTGACCTTCGAGTTCACCTCTAATATCTTTGGTTACTTCGTATTATCAGTTTCTTCAATTTGCCATCAGTGTTCCTCTTATGGCCACGTCCAGGGAAGTTGGCTACAATTCTATTACAGCCTTTACCTTTAACATGTTTTCTTTTTCTTTAATGGAAGGGTACCAACAACTTTATCCACATCTGTAGACATCTAAGTAAATTCTCATACAATAAGATTGCTTTTGCCTTACATGATCAACCTGTGTTTTTGCAGTCTCTACTTGGAAATAAGACCAGCATATTTATGTAAGTTTATTCTGTGGTTTGTAGGATTCTGTCCTTCTCATAAGGTTGCAGTTATATATGTACAAACAATTAAGCTGAAGACTTTTTTTCCGGACTATATGGGGTTTTGCCTTTTATGTTTAGTTCTTAAAACAACAAACAATAGAGCAAAAAGCAAAAATTTGCATCCAAAACCATTTCGAGGTTTTAATTAATGAGATCAAGTCAACCATCACGTTATGTTCATGCCACGCAAACCAAGAAGTGTTATCATAAAGCACGTCTGTGTTGTGCCAAATAAAAACAAGGATTGTTTTAATTTGCTGTTTTCTATTCTCTCTTGAAAATGTCTTTCTAAGCTATAACTACAGCACGTGAGGTCATTTTATGTCAGTATCAGCATATCTCCATATCAAAGAAAGTTTTCTGCACACTTTTTCCCTATCGCATTTCCATCTGTAATAAACCATTTGGACTGGAATAAAGCCATGATCAACCTCACACTGACGTGCATCTTCTCTAAAGTGCAACTCAAAACACTGTGTTGTCTATTTTCAGGTTTATTATAATCATCTTTTGCCAAGTTTGTTGGAACGAATGAAGAGGAATACATAAATACATCTGTCACCTCACATTCTGTGCAAAAGAAAGAGAAACCCTCAATTTTGGAGACACCAGTCTCCTTCCAAAAGCATGTCTTTGTGTGGGCGGTACAGAATTGGCCTGAAAAAGTGTATATTGAAAGAAAAGTGTTGAATTTTAATGATTTGATTCAACTAATTTATGTCGTTCAAAATTACTCTTGCACAAATCATCCATGGGGGTTCTTGAAAGCCTCGCTGGCTACAGCTACAAAACTAGCCGCTGACAGAACTTCAATGGCCTTGTCTCAGCAGGTGGGTAATCAATGAAAACGTTCTATGCTGCTTGATTACTGATCCTCTCTCATCCCTGCACATCCTTGCCAAGTCACCTGCTCAGCAAGCCAAAAAACACACACACACACACAATGCAATATTCAATTCATAATTCAGATGAGAATGCTACTTTAAATGTCTGGTGTTGCATTTTTCAGTGTCGTCATGTTAAATTATTTTGTAAGCTTTGTCTTGGTGAAAACACATTATGCTTTTTGATTAGATTTTAGTAGATGGCTGCTTTTAACAAGCAGCAGGAGTCATTTATTTTAAAAAAAAGTGATTTCTGCGTATCTGAGGATTTTCCCTGAAATGCTGTAAAGAGACTGTTGGGAATATAGTAAAGACGGAGGTATTATTGGGTTACATAAAGAGAGAAGTGTCCAAACGTTTTTGGGAACATGTTTTTGGGGAAAAAAAAGATCTGTAATGAGCTGCTATATAAGAGAGACAGAATTAAAGTTTGAATTTTAAAGCAACATGCTTCCATTAGTAAACAAGCAAGTTAAGATAAAAAGTGGAGCCCAATGGTGAGTCAGTCCACGTGAATTTAAAAATAATTCCCAGAAGGCCAATCCCAGCACGGACACGGATCTGTAGCCCTTAAGGGGAAACATGTTGTGTTTATGTGTGCTACAATAGGTGTGTGCAACCAAAACAGGGGATGGGATTATAGAAATATCATTTACAGATAAGAAAACAAAATTGCCGCCCAACACGTGCAAACCCACATAATTTTGGACACAGCGATCACATTGATTTGGCTGATGACCTATTGTGGCCATTTAGCAGGAGAGCTGGCGGTGGTGCCAAAACAATTTGTGTAGTGTGTGTGTGTGTGTGTGTGTGTGTGTGTGTGTGTGTGTGTGTGAGTGTCCCTGTGTGCTAGTTCTTTGTTCAATCAGACAAATACAAAGAAGGAGAACAGCGGTTGCTTAAATGCTCTACACAGCTCAGCAGCCTGGCTGAAGTATTTCCATGAGAACATGTTACTGCACTTGTTTAGTATCACCCTCAGTGATTGTGCTTAAGTGCATCAATTGCAGTATTAATGCAGTATGAGCTGTGCAGTACCTCATGCACAATGACTGTTGTATGAGTTTAGTAATAGGCTATAGAAAGCTTGTGTAAATCAAGATTTGTGTAAATCATTTCAAACTGTTTGATTTTAAAAGCCCCGAAATAAATGTAGTTGATCATCTCAGTCTCACTGGATGATGGGGTTCGATTAAACACTATCCTGCCACAGTTTAAATTTTTTCCACTTGTAAGATTTCCCCCTATTTTTAAACTGGAATGGTTGAAGATACATGATGCCATGTATTTGTGCACATCTTTCTGATCATAAAACTGCATATATCAGTGATAAACTAATGTCCACTATTGTTGGTATTCCACTAAATCCTAAACTACTGGTCCTTTAATTTGAAAAGCAAAAAAGCAAAAAAAAAAAAAAAAAAAAAAAACTGCTCATACACACACCTACACACTCATAGTATCAAGGATGTGATATTAGTGCACGAGGATCTGAGCTAATTTTTCTGAACCACTGTCCAAGTCTGCATTAAATCACTGATAGTGATGACAATTACCCTGGGAGAAAAATGTGTCAGTCTTCATTTATTGTCAGACATCCACTGTTGGCTTTCTCTGCTGGCACCAAAAACGGAAACTCTACACGACCAGGAGGCAACGGCTTGTCGTTAGTGAAAAAGGATCCAAACAGTTTTTTTTTTTTTTCCATTGATGTTATCGAGTGTTCACTGCAATGCCACTGCTATTTATATGAGGTGAAATTATCCATCAACAGCATATAAGGAGAAGTCTGGCATCATACCACTCAAAAAGATGTAATCCAAGAATAAAGCCGTCGAACAAGGAGTTGTCTTTGCATCCAGAGCCTGATATTGTTTATTCATTTGTGCCATAGCTGCCAATAAACATTTGAAAACACACAATTCAGTTGTTTTTTATTTTTATTAACACACATTATAGTTTGAGTCAATACCACATGCAGATTATTTTTTGACAATAACAAAATAGAAGATATACCAGCCATTTGCTTTAATGACACTAAACATTAGACTAAACATTAGAACCAAATGTATTTCAAAAACTCTGTTCCAGAGACCAACATGTTTTTTTAATGTGATCTTGGCATCAAACTCTAGATTTGCTTTTTTTTTCCAAAATATGAATAAATTCAGTAATTGTCCACATGGAGAAATTGTAATCAACATATCACTGATTTCAGTTTTATTGTATTTTACAAAAAATTATGGATTCTGGAAATGGGGTCATTTCACGTACTTAGAGCCCTTGTAGAATCCCTTGGGCAACTGGTCTCAAAGGTTCATTTTCGAGAATAGTTGTCATATTTAGAAAAAAAAAAAACAGCTGGAAATAAATCAAATATAGTTTCCTTTTCTTTTTGCTTTACGTGCCTGTTTCACAAGCCCTCTCTGTCTCCTCTGTTGTCTTTTGGTGAAGTCATCCTCATGCAGAGGGGAACAGCACGTGTGAGCAGGTCGAAAGCGCAGGAGAAGCAGTCGTGCCTGTTTCTCAGTGCGTCAGCAGTCGACGCCACCGCTGCACCGACTCTGCCAAAGACATTACAGCACTGCTCAGTGCCGCTGCTAGCAGGCTAACAGCTCCCATTTGGCGAAGCGTCTCCAGCAGCTGGATGAATCATACCCCGATTGTTCCTCCCAGCTTGTCGCTACTTTTCTTGAGGTTTCGCAGCTGAACTGCGTACTGCTGCACCTTCCACTGATCCTGCCCTTCTCCCTAAAGCCCACACTTTAACCCCTTGATGCTCTGTTAAATCCACTAAACTTCACGGGAAGAGACTGCAGCACTGAGACACAAACTTTGTACAACTTGGCAGACACAAAGTTCGCTTAACTTCCCGGCTCCCCAGCTGTGCTTTTTGTTAGAGTCGGACCATGTGGTTTTACACAGTTATGTAAAGCAGCTGCAATTTACAAATAAGTCATTAAATGAATGCACTGACACATTGCCGCTGTCACCTTTATATTTTGGGGCTTAGTTATGTTAATTGGACGATGTTGCGAATGATTGAGCATGAAAACTTCTGTTACCCAACATTCCCTTTTTTAGCTCCTGTCCAAACTTTCTGTAAAAGCGTTTCCGCCACCATGTTCTATGTGAGCACGCTGAACATTTCAAACATGCAGCATTTGAACCATTTGACGTGTTGTCTTTGAGCTATTTACATTCAATTTGGGTTTTAAATGATTTGCAAATCATTGGATTTTATTCAATTTAATCGTACACAAAATCCCAACAGGGTTGTAACACGATCATCTGCAATGTCACATCTACTCAAATCTTGCCAGTAGCGGTGCTGTATTATGCAGGTGTGTCAAAATAAATAAGTGGAGCGTGAATGTTTCGAAGGAATGTTGTTTCATATGTAAATAGGTGAATTTAAAATTTGGAACTACATGCCCAAATTTGCATTGTGTGCAGTGTATTGTGACAAATCTAATTCAGAACAGTCGACATGTGTGAATGGATACTTGTAAATTATAGAGAACCTACAGAATACGGGATGGAAAATTTTAGGCTACAGAGACCTCTCACTCAAATTTGATTAGGGGTGATGCGTGGAAAAAGAAGCTGCAGCAGCCGTCTGCTTTGTGCCACAGAGGTTTAACTAAACAAGAGGCCGTGAAATTAAAAGGCAAACTAACCACAAACTTGGCTGCAGACATTACAGTATGTCTGAGTTTACACCTTGATTAAGCAACTTCCCTATTGAGTTAGTTAATTCCTTAATTCCTGTAGTGTTGAATGCAAATTTTCATGTCTTTAAATTATGTTCATTGTGTTATTTCATTTGTCATCTGTGAATTAATTGAAAAAAAGGACAAAACAGGAGTGCGGATGTGTCAATAAGCTGAATCGCGCCAATTTTTTCGGGGAAATTTAATGGTTTAAATTGGCTAAAGTGGCATTGAGAGATTCCTGATAATATTTTCTCATGGTAAATGTGTACGACCGTCCTTCATGAGTGGACAGCACAGCTTGAATTAACATCAGTTTCTTCTCCAGAGTCTATGTCGGGTTCTCAGGGGGATGATGGGACCACATTGCTGCCAGGATCCGATCCCGTCAAAGACTGTGTCCTGGTTTCTTGTTTTCTTTACTGATAAACATTTGGTCATAGTTCTCGGTTGTCCGAGCTCTATACTGTTTAGCTTCTTTATAAACAGGAATGTCTCAGTGGATTCGAGAGGTCTAGGGGTCTTGGCTAATTGACATGTCAGGGCGGGTGTTTTTCACTGCTTGATGCATCCCATACACCCCCTGCCCCGTGGAGTTTTCCATCAGGCTGGTGGGGGGGTGGGGCGTCCCCACCTTCCTCCAACACCTCCAGTCGCAACCACAACTGCAACTTCTCTGCCACGACGTCACTTCATTTGCTTGGTTTTAATCCCTCTTCTAACCCCTGCCCATGTCTTTTTCTTATTATTCCCACATCTTCTTCCCTTCTCTCCTCCTGATCTCTCCATTCTGTTCCTTCTTAACTTTCTCTTCCTTTTCCTTTCCTCTGAACCCCCTAACAACATAATGAGGCTCTTTCAGCCAGGCTAATTGTTTTAAAAACTCCCATGTGTTCTCATGCCTCCCATAGAATTAAATCAGTCATTTATGATACTAAAAACCCTTTTTTTTTGTTCAGGGCATGCACCAAATCCCCTAAGCATAACTACCACAGCATTTGGCACAAAGGACTACATTAAAGCATAAAAAATAACATATGATGAGAAGATTATGTGCACAACATTTGATTGTGTCCTGTCTGTCTTTGCTTAGTGGGGCTTTAATGTTTGACATTGGGAGGGTTGTGACGTCTGTTGCCCCGTGGCCAAAGGACTGGCCACCCACAGTTTAGCAATTTCTTGATTTTTCCCACACAATCGGACACTGTTAAGCATGCTCCTTCTGTCCCCAGGGACTTGATTCTATCAGGTTTTATACGATTTTGCTTTCTAAATTTATAGCTTCATTCATTTACTATACGGTTTACTCGCAGAGTAGAATGTACACATTTCTGTGTTTTTAATGATGCTGGGACTGTAGAAACACCAACCTCTGTCTGTTAACAAACTTTTGGTGAAGATTATCCCAAAACAAATAAGAGTCAATTGGGTCATGTGGGACACAGGATAAGAGAGACAGTTGATTTTTTTTTTTATTGGGAGGAAGTTAGATAAATTCGTAATGCCTGTAGAGGAGCTCACAGCTGGATCGTTGGAGCAAACAATGTACGTGTGTGTGTGGTACGATAAGGGTGGGAGTGACTCTTGGGAGGTAAGTGAGTAAGAATAGTGCAGTCAAGTCAAGTCCACTTTATTTCCAAAGGGAATAGGTCTTAAGAGTAAGTAACTGAGGGACCATCTGCCTATGGGAAGAGTAGTGAGTAACATTAATAGAAGTGGATCAGAGTGAAAGTTCAGAAAACAAAACTTTCATAATGACTTTATTCCAGTGTAAACCCTCTCTATTGAGCATGGGAACGTAAACTTCTTTGCTTTTAATGTCTTTTCCTGTAAGTGAAACTTAAAATGACATTAGATTATCAAGCACCTTAAAGCAGTAGTCAGATAATCGAACACAGACATTTTGATTCCCCTGTTTGTTATATTTGATTTCTATAAGAATTTGTTTTTGTTGGCTCAGTTATTGAATGTTTAATAAGCGATGCATAAGTATCTAAAAACACAAGCTTAGAAAGTGATTATGTTTAAGGACAATTCTCTGTATTGTGGATATGTTATTCATGTATCACAAGACAAGACCAAGCACTGTATCTTGCTTTTACTGTAACCCCAGTCTCATCTCAACTGATTGTCAAGTTCCTCGCTGGGTCACCAGTGAGCAGTGAGTCGGAGGGTGGTCACCATACTCATCATAATCATCCACATGCAGCTTGTGCTGGTGTGTCAAATGATTCCATGTGTCTTTTTGCTTCTAACATCGCTCATACCACCCCAGACCCACAGCCCACATTGAGCACGCTCGAAGTTAATAAGGTCGATTGAATGTGACCTCTCCCAGAGGAAACTAAAGAACCACAGTCTCTTGCAAGGGCGGGTCCCACTTCTGGTTCAGGATATGGTGATAAAGATGAGCAAATGTAGGAAGCAATTTTGACTCTTAGTATGTTTATGAATCCTTAACTGTTAAAACAGAAAATGTCTTTTATTTATTATGAGTTGATCCTGGGGCAATTCAACCATTTTTTCCTCTACAACTGTAGACTGTGTTCATGAATGGTTTTTACATCCACAATAAAACCATAAACCAATGCAGCCTTTCTCCATTGTTGTCAATGGTAATTAGGAATAATGAGGGTGGGGTAGATTTATGCGTTTGATCAACAAAATCCCCACTGGGATAAACAGTGAAAACATTATTAAAGCAGAAAACAATGTAGAGTTTTGGAAAAGCCCTAAGATGAAGGGAGGATGGGGGTATGCACATCTTGACAACAGACAGTCCAGACCAGAACTCAGAAAAAAAGACTGTGCTTTGTTTTATGTAAGTTGGGAAGCCCCACCACAACTTTGACTTAGCTGATCTTCACAAAGCCCATCAAGCCTCCAGTGAGTCAAACAACAACTCAACGGGACCAACAAACAGTACATGGCATTCACTGGAGGTTGCTTTCTTCACAAACGATCATTTGAAGAAACACAAAAACTCTAAGTCAAGGTTGGTTCACTTTATCTATAGCTTTCACCGACATGGTTAAACAGATTTACTTCTCATTCTGTGAGAACTAAAGGCAGATGGAACTCTAAAGAAATGCCAAGGCATTTGCATGAATACATTACACATTTTGTCTTGAGACAGTGAGGCTCATAAACCCTGTTTGATGTATTCTTTTCTCTCTCTATGTTTCTATGTGAACATCTCTTTCCAGCTTGAGGTCAGATGACAAATAATCTCACTAACTGAATTCAGCCTTTCTTTTTTTTTTGGTGTGGTTCCTCGCTAGTTTTACACAAATAGAAGTCACAAGGATCATCTAACAGAAAGTCATGCCACAGTGAAGCTGTGGACTCTGAAGCAGGGCAGCTTAGACTTGAGTTGATTATCACACGGGCATAAAAAATGTAAAAGAAAAGTTCAGGTTAAAGTTTATGAAGCTGGTCTTGTCAAAATGTTGACTTCCTAATATATATACATGATATGACTCACTACTGTCCGTCTGTCCATGTAGATTTTGTGCAAGAATAGCCTCCAAAGTTCGGCTCATACTTATATGAAACAACATTTCATCTTTTAATGTTACGCTTTGAGGGACGGCTGTAACTTTTCTGTGAACTTTGTCCCCATGCTTGCATGTCCAGCATTGCAATGATCAGGATAAGCGGTTAAAGACAATGGATGGGTGGATGGCAAACCAGAATGCATTACTCCATACAAAACCGAAATGGAGAAAGTGTGACTGGGGGTTTTATGAAGGATTATCTTCCCTAGAATTCAATGGCGTCATGGGTCCAAGCTAAGAATGAATCCAGTAGGTAATCAGCACATTGTCAGGTTGACACTTTGGTTTGTGTAGATCGAACATATCAAATACATCTAAATTATTGAAGATTTAGAGCCAGTAGGCAGATGTTTGATCAAAGCCAGGTTAGCTTTACCCCTGTTTCCAGCATTTACGCTGGGCTAACTTTGCCAACTGCTGGCAGTAGCAGCTTCATACTTAGCACTCGTGTAAGTGATCCTGATCTTCTCATCATGACTTTCAGCAAGACAGCAAAAAAGAACCCTTCCCAAAACTTTTCCTCCAAGTCATAATTCAAACTTTTAAGATGAACTCTAAATCATGTAATGCCCTTACATGGGAAAATCGAATAAGATGTGACATTAATTTTGTGCCAGATTGGCAAATAACAACTCAACCATGACCGCATCTATGTTATTGCAATAGTTGGGAATTTTCGTATGCATCATGATGATAAATGATCATTAAGTTGCATTTGCCCGCCAAGGAATACTTTGTGAGAATAATGTGCCGATTTGGCCCCAGGTTTTGAGAGGAAAGCATGCTGTAACTGCTGTAACCATGCCACAACCAAATCTATGAACTGAAATCATTCCCAACCTTTCATTCCTGTTCAGTCTTAGGATAAGCCAAAAGGTAACTTCAGGTTCCAAAGTCAAAAGAACCAAAAACCTTGGTTTTGTTAATTAGCTATCATATATCATGAGGCAAGATAGAAGATAACGTTGAGTATAAAAAAACATATCAAAAAATTTGATTTACATCTCAAGACAATTTTAAATGAGCCCAGACCACATTTGTAAACATGCTCTCATTCAAATGCCCACATGCAAATGGCCAAACAGGACAAAAACACACAAATGTGTCTTTGTTCTCATCCTAGAGATTCTCGGTTTGATTTCACAGAGATGTAAAGAGCTCTTAGATGAGGTCAGATGAAACAATGAGTCACATGGCAACAATATATTGATGACATTACAGTTTCATATGTGGCTGATGGTTTGAATTCCAATAATGACCATTGGTCTGAGATGCCTCTCTGGTGTGGTTCATGTTATTTTGACTTTACTTTGGAAAGGAAATGAGTCAGGAAAACAAGACTGAGCAGATGAAGGACAAGGGGTCAATGACACTCCAATTATTGTGTTTATAAGCTTTTTTTTAAACTTTCCTGTTACTTAAAATGCTTTGGAATTGTGACTAACCTGTGAACTATTGAAATTGTGAAGTAAAAGTAAATAAAGGATTTCACTCTTAATGCTTCACTTTGAGAGAGTCAAGAGAAGCGTGAAGAGATAAAACTGTAATTTAAAGGAAGTTAAAGGGGTTTGGCCAGGGTTAGACTCTACTGCCAAGGTCAGTCATGCTTCAAATAACCTGCCACTACACACAGGAGATTCATGGAAACTTACAGTTTTCCTTAAAATGGAGTTTGGAAATCATTTGACTGAAAGTTAATTATAATCTGGTGGTTGGCTTTAACAATGAAAGCTTAAACTTCATTGGAAAAGACATGTAAAAATATTCTAAATGCATGAGTCCGAATGTGCGGTTTGACGACGAGCATTCCCAGGGTGGACATTAAACATGCTGTGTTAACAGTGTCGGTTGGTTTGTTTCATAATCTTACTTTTCCCAGTAACGAGTAGTAATAACAATATAGTTACTCTATCTTGTTGCATCATTGTAACATGTAAACAAACATGTAAAGTTAGGGATAAGATTCTTTCCATTGTGAGAAAAACAACCTCAAACCTCTTCAAACACTTATTAAGAAAGACCAACAACCTAAAGTTCATGAAGATGGACCCCAACAAAGACTCGCCTGACTGCAGATATGGAGGATGGCTGTAACCCTTCACTGGCTAAATAACTAAAACTTATTATGATTATAATCACTGAAAAGCATCAAAGAACTAATAAAGATGCATATTTGATGGATAAAATGTTTCACTTTTGACTCTGTCTGCTTTCCAGACCCTAAACCTTTGGAAAAGTAATATAACGAGAAATCCAACTTTAGTTCTTACTTTTGAAATGGAGTAATGATTAAAGTAATAATATTTATTTTGAACAGAGGCATAGGTAACATTAAAAAATGTTGTTTATAAATTCAAATCTTATCCTGTCCAAGGTCTATAAAGATTAGAATGGTTTTGGAGTGCAGCATTTTGTAAAGCTACACACACACACACACACACACACACACACACAGAGACACAACTGAGCACAGATAAATTGCACACATGCAGAAAGTGACGCGATGTAACGTCTTTGTGTCTTGCTCGGCCTTTCCCTCTCTGTCTCTCTCACACACACAGACTTAGGGCAGGCCACTGGCTGGCTGTTGATTTAGTGTTGCCAGGAGAACCTGGGATTCAGAGATTCTGTGCTCCAGATGTTTCATGAACAACAAGGGGACTTCCTGGTTCCTGAAGGACCAAAAGTGTACATCAGCATTTGCGTGTGTGTGTTTATTAGTGTGCATGTGTTTTTGTGTTTCTATGCTCTGTAGTCAGCTGTAACTCCCCTAGCATGTGTGTGACATCAGAAAAGACCATTTTCAAACCCATCCCCTCCCAATAGGACAGAGCATTTTCTTCTTTCACCACAAAAGCAAAAGAGAATAAATTGTAACACACCCACCCACAACATTTACAGAAAAAAGAGAAAGTGTGTTTAAAAAAAAAAAGAACCAAAAACTAAGCACAATAATCAGAGACAGAGGAGAGAGGGAGCGGTGTGTGTCTCAGTGAGGAGGGACGTGCTCTCCACAAGGCTACTGAAATGATCCTGTCACACACAAACCCGCACACACCACACACACACACACACACACACACACACGACAGAGCGAGAAAGAGAGAACAAGCTCCTGCTGTGCAGTTTGTGTTGTACATACAAAACTGACTATAAACTATAAACTATAAACTATAAACTAGTACAGCAGCTCTTGGATTCTGTTTTAATGTACTTAGAGTATGTACTCGAAACTCTATGCAAATTTATTTTCCACTAAAATACAGATAAACTATAAAACAAACATTGAAGCAAGTGTCGTCAAAGACTTTTTGAAGACTATTTTTTTAGCTAATGGTTTTGGTTTGTGGCCCGTGGATGATTTTTTCCAGTGTGTGCATTTAACTTTTGTTGGTATCATGTCAACCTGCACCATGCCTTGCATGTGTTAGCTTACGTGTGGACTCTGCTGTTCTGTGAACTGTTTATGCTCGTTTCCGATATCTCTGTAATTTGTGAACAATATTAGCATTATTTTCTTTCAGCATATTGTGATACTAGTGTACCATCCATAGAGCCAACTATGTTAATCCATAACTCTCTGCTTGAGAAACAAAAAATCCAAAATGAGGCCTGGTCTAACAAGAGCTGATTATTACATTTGTTTAAGATTAAAACTGTTTAACTGATCTAAACTAATATTTATTTCTTCTTTCACTGACAAAGAGTTCGAACAACAGTAAATAATGATTTCTTTTTAATATCCAATCCTCTGCCACAGCACCAGACTTAAAGATTTGTCGGTCCAAGGGGATGAGAGGTTACCCTCTTGGACAAGCAGTGATGGTGTTCTAGGGACAATGTGTTCTCTATAAAAACATAACGTCAGAAACAGATGTTATCATTCTCCTGCAAGGATATATGCCTTTTGAGTCTCTTTTTTACTTAAACTGGCTGCTGATGTGTTGAAAAGCTTTAACCCCTTTGCTCAAAGGTTTTTATATAGATGAAAAGTTATTAAAAAATATATAAAGTATAAAGAAACAGCAGGATACAGCCAATCCACCCCTCCCTCCTTCAAATGAACGACAGTTAAGCAAGCGAGTGCCCAAGATTACTGTGACCCAGTGCTGGAAATCAGAGCGCTGACTACAGATAGAAAAGCTTTTTAATCAGTTCACTGCCATTTGAAATGTCACTGCATCTGAGCTAACCTATAAGCTTTTCATTCAACCCTGTATTACAGCAACTTTTAATGTGTGTCATATGACATCATGTCAACTATCCCTGAATAGGACATATTTTGAGACTTAATTGTTATCATAGGTAATATCTAATACATAGATATAGGTGCAAAAATCATTTTTTTTTTGTCTTTAACATAGAGTGAAGTCCCATTCATTCAAAAGTGAGGGTGCCCAAGTAGGTGACTTTCCCAAAAGCTCAGTAACATTAGTCCTGCATCCGCTGAACAATAGACTGAAAGAGATCAAGGCACTAAATCTGTTTGGGAAAATCACCCCTGCTCTCTCTCACCCTACCAGACTCTAAATGGTGTTACCTTGGTACTTAGCAACGCGGTTCAGTTTGCTTCTTTTGGGCCTTTATGATCATTTAATGGCTCCCCGAGACATGAAAAAAATTATGAGAAACTAACAGCAGATGGCCCATGTTAATAAGCACTTGGACGAATTTAACTACTTGAGCACAAAGTATTGTTTTCAGACCCCCATCCACGGTCCTGTAACAGTAGTACGCATGTACTGTGCCATTAGGTTTTTGGAAGGGGCTTATATCCAAATTTGAGAGAAACCAACGTGCTTTGAAGTGATCAGGCAGTCTGCTTTTCAAGTTTGCAGTCAGAAACATGAACGCATGTGGGATACAAGTTGCAAGCTTTCTTCCTTTCTTCCTTTCTTTCTGGGTAAACTTTAGAAGTAATGGATACTGCAGGAAGTGCCATTATGTGGCCATATTTTTGCAATACACAAGTTCTCTGTGTAGACGTGCAGGGGCACAGCAGGCCCTCTAGGCTGCGACACACTTAATCTTTAGGACTGCTGGGCAGCTTCGGTGTTATTCTAGACTAAACACTTAGTAGACCACAGTGTAAAAACTGTTTCACCGCCAGGACAACACTATGTTGTGTGTGTCTAAGAAAAGAGAGAGAAGTAGAGAATGAGATTGAGGATAAACTCAAGCTTACACCTCTGTCAGCGAGGGTGACTCATTGTATATTTCAAATCCTCCGAATATAATTAAACATCACTGCTAAACCTAATCAGTAAATTGTCATTTTTGACACGTAAATTAACTCGTTTCCTAAACATTTTTCATGGGTTCTGAGCTTGTTTTCTTCGTGAATCATGCAGTTTGATATCACCCTCACCTATCTACATATAGCACAGATCAGAGATATTCAAGTAGCTGTATTTTGTCTATGTGGGAGATATAAAGTAGTAGTCCTCAATCTTGGTCCTCAAGGACCCCTGCTCTGCTTATTTCCATCTAATCCTGCCTAACCCACTGCTGATCGCCTGAATCAGGTGTGCTAGTCAATCAAAAGCTGGAAGATACTGTAAATCTTTCCATACTCAGCGGAGGTGATATCATCAGGAAACTAGGAGCAGAGCAGGGTTACCTGAGGAGCAGGAATGAATTGTGCATCAACGAGATAAAGAAAAAGTGAAATATCCTGGAGCACATTTGCTGCCTAAAAAGATGATAATTGCACATTTTTTTCAGAGTCATTTTGTGCAACATGAGGAGGATTATGAGAATGAGAAGAAGTACCTCGGTGGGAGGATTTTTAGATATAATCTATCAGAAGTAAATTTTGTGAAGTTCCAACGACTATATTTAGTTTTTGACTTGATAGCTCATGATAACAAACCACGAGTTTTTGCTACTATAATTACATATTAGCACCTAGGAAAGGTATTGTACAGCAATTTATGATGCGCTTTACCTTTTGAGATTTTGAGATTTTATTATTCTGAAATATAAACACACTCACACACCTACATTTGACTTTCAGTTTGATGCAGCTGCTATCCACAGGACCACACGTCAAACATCAGTTGCTGAGTGTCTGCACTCCCTATAAACACACTCAGCCATTTTTAAGAACCATTTACTGCTAACCACGTGTGTGTGGGTGTGTGTGAACACGCTTGAAAATGTGTGTGAGTCCTTTTCAATGTGTGTTTTAGTTAGAGAAGCAGGTAAGTGTGTGCGTCTTTGCAAAGGGCTGTTGAGGGGGTTGTTGTGTCTAAATGGCTTCTCGGGTTCAGCCCTAACACCAGCAGACGTCATGACACCATAATCACCCTCTCGTGCACGTGTGCACACACCCCTCAATGGTATGACATGAACCTGCAAAAGAAAATAAAAAACATTCAAAGCTAGTGGACACGTCACATCTGGGAATGGAGTCAAGTTTTAGATCTGCAGTCCAGAACAGCTTCTCATTCTTACTGTATTATAAATCGCAAATGTTTGGGGGTCTAATAAGCCCTCAAACCTATGATCTAATGATGGAACCTTAATCAAACCATGTTTCACTCTCTCACTGGTAAATGTTCCAACACTGCGCCAGAAAGCAGCTCAATGCATCTTAGTGGAGCTAAGATCAAGTACAACGTTATAAGTCCTGAGGCAAACAGGCAAACATTTCCTAGACATATTCACACCTCCATGCAGCTTATTCTAACCCCAAAGGCCCCAGCTTGTTAGTGGCTATAACCCAGGACATTGTTGTTTTTGTATCAGGCCACCATTACGTGTAAGGAGTTCAAAAAGAGAGTAAGAAAACAGCTGTGGAGGTACTGTGCATGGAGGGAGTCATCTGGGCCAGCAGGTACAGACAGTGTGTGAAGCCATGACTGGATCACAGGACAAAGAAGAAAGTCTAAGGCAGTGACAGAGTGACAGTAATAGTCAAGGTAAGGCTATGGTAAGAAATGGAAATAAACACATCGAGCGAGATGATGGGAGAAACCGCTCTCAGTCTAATCTCTCCTGACTCTTTGGGTGGGCCTCTGGAGGCACTGCGACTTAAATCACGGCTGTTTGACTGATGTTATACACAGCCACTTTCATAAGCCTAAGCTTCGAGGATGTTTACATGAGTTATGCTCTCTGTATTTTATGGTTTTGTTAAAAGCAACCTCTCCTTCAAGAACAAGTAACTCCTCTTTTTGCGTAGCCTTTCGTTTAAGTTACTATCCACCAAATCACAGTAATTTATGTGTACCTAAGGATACACCCTCTACTTTTTCCTTTACTGTAACAGTATTCATGCTCTTAGGAATATTCACTAAATTTCATCATATTATATAAAGTTGTGGGTGTAATGAAATGCCTCTTAGGTGCAATTGTGCTGATGCTGAGTGGTTTCTTTTCTGTTTATAGCTGTGAGTTGAACAGTTGGGTGCTGGTGTCAGATGGTGCAGAATATGGGGATTATTTAAATGACCATAAATACCTGTTTACTCTAACTTTTTGTGGTGTGTCTTGTGCTTTAGTCTTGTTGCAAGTTTTCTGTGTAAAATAATTCAATCGCAATCAATGTTTGAACGATACCCACTGAGTACTACAACAAGGCATGACTGATCTTGTCCTGCAAGTGATTTGTCCCTGATTACACATTTTTTTGTGGCTTTGCAATTGTGGCTGAAATGGAGAAAAAAGGGATTAAGTCCACTGTGCTCCACCCAGTGCAGTCTAAATGGTGCATTCAGACAGGAATCTGTCTCAGAAACAGTTTCTTTTCGCCTAACTTTTCAATCTCACTCAAACACACAGTGAAACATAGATACAGGGTTCCAGTGCACACACACACACACACACACACACACATTCCCCAGGTGATACCTCCGGCTCGGCCTAATGTGGTGTGACGTAATGCTTCTAGGAAAGGATGGAGAGGTTGGAAAGGGAGGGGCAGGGGTGTCTGGGGGAGTGAGAGAGACCCCAGAGAAAGAGTGTCCCGCAGCTGTGTGGCTCTGCATGTGTTGTTGTATTTGGTGCCAGAAAACCAAGGAGCTCCCCATGTGAATTCATAATCAGACTATTTCAACTGAGACACTCCCAGTGAACACAGGACAGTAAGCAAGACTTTGATATTTGGTTGTACTGCTAGTCTTAATATGTAATACCGTCCATGTTTTCATGGTGATTTTACTCTATGAGAAGAGTCCAAGCAAAAGAAGCCCTCAGAGTCTCAGACAGACTCATAGTATTCCTTGAATGACCTACCATACTCACTTCTCCTCTGTCCATTTTTTTCTCTAATCCCATTCACTTGTTGAACCTAGAATCTTAAGATAAGAGAAGCAGCTTCATTTAGATCCAACAAAAACCTGATCTGTGTGTCAGGCCCAATTTGGCCCAGATTTGTATAGAGGTAAATGTCAGAACTTGAGTGACAGAGAGGGATTAAGAAGCTAGTCTGAAGGAATGCTACTGCACATGCCATCCATTTGGTAAGCAGGTTGTGTCTGTATTTACTCCAGATACATAAAGACACAGTAGAGTGGAAGAAAAAGGAGTAAGCATTAGTTAGGTTACAGGCAAGCATAGACGACTAGCAGAGGAGAATTTGGGGTGGGGAGGTTCATCACTGAATAAACCCTTTACTTAAATGTTCACTTTGGGACTAAATGAGGGGGAAAAAATTCCACAAAATGTGTTAAAGCCCTCACACTAAAACCCACTATCATTTTACTCAATTCTGCCACTCACCTTGTAACACAAAGGTGTGTTTACATAGTGAGGTGATGCATTTTGTGGCTGCTGTGACCTCAGGGTGGACAGCTGCTGTTGAATAATGGAGGGGAAACCTTCACACTCATACGTTCAAACATTACATGGAGAGGAAAAATACTTTTCTTGGGGGATAAGAAATATACTTGTCATCAATTACAAAGTATATTGGGAGGGTCAAAAGGCTGCGTGTGCAACTTTGTTCTCTTTGGGCCTGTACTATTGGTAAGACTCGCAACGTTTCAAGTTGCAGGGGGCAGAGCGAGGTTGGATTTCCTCTCCAAGCCTCGATTCATTCTTACAGTTCAGCTGCCATTAAAAAAAAAAACATTGTTTAAACCCAGCTTCACCTGCAAGTTGTAAAAGGTAACTGACAACTTTGCTGAAAGAGGCACACTGAAATCTACATCTAACCCCAGCCAAAAGGTGGACGGTATTGCACACATTGGGTAATCACCACTGGGAACAGAAGAAAAGAAGACAGATTATTATTGTACATGCAGTGTAGATATACATTCTATGAATTTAAAATCAGCATGAAACAGATGCATATATTATGCTCACTTGTAAAGACAAAGGCCAACGATTTATAACAAACGTGCTGGCAACAGAAAATAAGAATAAGAACGGTGCCCCATGCCTGCATGTAAACAGCATGAAAGGGACGGCATAGAAAAAGGTACAAATGAGTGTAGTGTGGACTCACACACAGGTCATTACTGAGTGAGGAGAGGGTTTAAAAGGCTCCTTCTTGCAAGATAGAAGAAACTGATTATCCACCACTCAAGTATGTGATGTCATTAGCTGTTAATGTACCACCCATGGTAGGGTTTTACAGTTATTGATTGTGTGCTGTGAAACTGACTATTGACATAGCAGGCAGGCTACTTATTTCATCCTCTGCATGTGTTGCCATGGTTACCACCATGATTACATTCATTATGGTGAAGAAAAAATACATGCTGTTTGGGGTTTAATGTAATGTTTAGGACAGCAACATCACAACTTGGAGTAGCAGGTACAAGCACTGACTGTACAATTAATAGGAAAATTAAACAATAAACCAACAGAATGTTGATCTTGTAAATGCTGATTTGATTCTGTAAGGACACCTTTATTTAAAGTCTAAACCTTGGTGATTCTGTCAATTCAGACATAAAGAACCTTACTTGGTATTATTGTGCTTTGTACAGTTGTTTTAGAGTACATTAATGTAATGTTTTAGTTCTTTTTTTTTTACTTTATTTCTTCTCCCTGAAATATTTTCATCAGTGTCCGGAAAGGAGTCATGTCTCTCTTTGAGATGTGTGTTAGGTGGTTGCCATGGAATCAACTCCCCCCTCCACACAAACACACACACACACAGAGTACAGCTGTAGCTCAGAAGTGTGTGTAAATAGTGTGCAGATTGCTCCCTCTGGTGGAGTGAAGTCAGTCTGCCGTGAATTCATCTTGGAAAGCTGAAGAACTCAATTCTATATTTCAGGTAATGTGCACATGAAAAATTATAAAACATGAAATGTAGCAATGTGAAACCAAGTTTTTCATTAGTCTAGGGATCCTATTGAGGGTCTGTCTGTGGAACTAGGGGACCACCACCAAATATCCCAAAATGTTTCTGAGGCATTTGGAATACACACTTTGCAACTGCAATCAATGCATTTCTGGATGGCTATGAATAAGTAGAAATTACGTTATGCTGTATAATGGATATAGACACGTTTTAATGTTTAACTGAAAACATATGTTGGGTCATATGCCACAGTTCGAAATTTAGTCAAGCAATTATTTGTAGAAGCACTCATTAATAACAGCGCATAATGACTTACATTAAGTGGTTATTAAAGGCCCTGCAGACCTACAGCTGTTTTTAGTTATTATGTTTGATTAGATCTGCTCAATTTGGCATTAATGAGGAAACCAATTTTTCTAATAAGAATGCTTTAGGCATAATTTTATCCTAGCCAAAGGTGTATAATAAAACTAAAGTCAGGAATATTTCTTTTAATTTAGTTTACTTACTTTTTGTTTTCCTTTTGACATGGCACTGCAGTAAAAACACAGGTGCATATAATAAAATGAAAGCTGAATTCCATTAGCTGATGCTGTATTCTGGTCCTGGTATTATTCCTTGTTGTTGACATGGGCTGTGTCTGAAATCCCCTCCTATTCACTCCTTACCAACTCCTTACTTAACGCACACAAAATAACTTCTAAAGTAGTGAGCGGTCAGTTGAGATTTTGGACTAACCGCTGTCATCACTAGTAGCGGCTTACTTCAGGAAACAGTGCCATTTTTAATATCAATGCCAACACCTGCTCCTTTTATGACAGGTCACAGTTTCTCTTGTACAAAAGGACCACCAAACATGATTTGCACAGAGCCAAGGTCCTGAGAAAACCTAATTAGGCAACAAATTGAGAAAATTTCTGTGTGTCTGGACAATGTGAGCAGGTTCTTAAAAATAATAGTAATGCCAAAAGTTGTATTTGTCTCTTTCTATTTATTTTATATAAGATCATTTGGAAAAAAATATAATTACAGCTATCTACTTGTGTTTGTAGATCAATGTCCTAACTGTAACTTGGTTACATCACAACAAATTTGTGACACAAAGATTTCTGACATTTATTCCTTGTCTCCTTGTCAGAAATACTGTGGCACTATTATGATAATAAAGTAAACTATTGTTCTCTGTAAACAACATGTAAACTGCCTGTAATAAATGTGTCAGAGCTATAAGACAAGCCATTTAATGATTTTCTTGTGGGACGTTAGGTGCAGGGTGTTATTAAATCTTACAAATCATAGTATTTAGATATGCACTAATATGGATTGGTTTACTGATTTAAAAACTTTATGAAGGACAGTCTGTTGATTCCATAGCAATATGTAAAAAAAGAGGGGGGCTGTGGGTGGAGAATGCAGTCAGGCAGTATCTTTTAAAGTGGCGTCTCGTCTTTTAATAGACAGCTAATGGAGAGAAATGAATGACGATTCCAAATGAAAAATGGGCGCTGGGGGATGGCAGTGGGGGTTCTGTGTTTTAAACCATCCATGTCATATAATTCTGACTATGATGAATTCATGAAAATTATTGCAAAAGTAAACTGGGTATTCATTGCCATAGGTATCATTTATCACCTCCTGACCTGCCAGACTACTTAATCAATTATTACCCATGCATTAATCCATCTTCAGTCTTAAGGTGAACACATGATGTCAAATTGAAGTGGTAATTTATCACAGGCAGACCATTTCAGATTAAAAATAAATAAATAAACACTGTATTCATTTAGGCCACATGATAAATCAACCCTAAATTAATAACTTAATCTTAACCATAAACGAAATGGCTATAAAGGAGTTATGATACTGGTAAGTTTTCTTCTACGTTTAATTTCCATAACCTAAATGAACACTTTCTTTTCTTGACTGAGGCATGTCCAGGATCTGTTTCTGCAGCTATTATTCAATTTAAAAATCCAAAATCTGTTTTTTTAAATATGGGTGATGCACTGCCTGGTTGGTCATTTAACAGCTTATTTACTGCTCTGTAAAACCTGACCTTAAACGCATCACTTACTGACCGGAAGCACTAGATCATGCCATAAGGATTAAAAAAACAAACCCAACTGCAGCAAAGAGCCCTTTAACATTACAGGCACAGCAGATTCTGCAGCGATTCCTTAAATGGCGCAAATTTCAACGCTGTCATAACTTGTGTGTAGGTAGCTGTTAATTCTACTTCCCTACGGAACGAGAATGCATCACGTGACTACAGCAGCTGAGGGTGAAAAAAAAACGCGAAGCCGCGGGCGGGAAGAAGCACTTCTCGCGTGACGCATGGTTCGTGCTACGGTACGCCATTTGTGTCTAGCAGCAAAAAGCGCGGACAGTGGAAGGAGCCGCATAACAAGGGGTAAGTTTAATTAATAATTCACGGTATTATCTAATTATTGCTCGAGTTTCTTTGACTGATATGACAGACGCCTCCCCACAGTGTTTGGACGCGGTGTTACGACACTACTTACCTCAGATTCAGGGGTCGACGTTAGCCTCCTTTTTGGGCCTCTGTGCTGCCGTCGTTTTCCAAACGTTGGGTTGTTGTGGGCCCGCCTTAGCCTCGCTCTTATTGGACAACACAGCTAAACTGGCGATTCAATTGGACGCACCGTCCGTATCCCTAAGTATAGTTACCAGACATGTTACCGTGCTAGCTCGCTGTGGGAAGCAGCGACAACTTAGCCTAAATTGCTTCATAAAGTGATGAATTTATGGACGCAAAGCCTGTGCACGTTGTTTATATGTTGGGTGTTTTGCTTTTGGTTTGCCAGCGTGCAGTGTAAAAGCTGGTCGGCTAAGTTTCAATTAGCATTACGTATGGACTCCAGTCGGAGAACTAATAATGCCGGTGTCACCAAGTTCTGATCGAAGTAATGTTGACGTGATGAATCGGGAACAGACGCAGTTGTGAGTCTGTGACTGTGATCGCAGCCTCAGTCATCAGGCCACATACCGTGACTGTCCCTTATGGAGGGAATATGAAGCCGCCTTGAACTCCCAGCCAAACAATGGGGCTGGTTATAAGTCACTGTGGCGCGCGTTCAGCCCAACTTTCATAGACAAATAAGTGGGTGTCCGGAGTATCTTTTAATAATCCTTCAGCATTATTGTCTCTGTGAAAAAGTTTGTCTTTGATTGATTGAAATAAGATGAACGCGAATCACACATCCCGGAAAAAAATGTCCTGATACATAATTTATATTTGCAGGTACGCACATGTTGAATCTTTACAGAAATAAAGCGTGATCAACTACACACGAGTCTTAGTAGGGGACATAGTTAAATTTACAAACTCAAACTATGTGTTAAGTGGATAAACTTGGATTATGGATTATGGATAATGCGATGAGTAATAAGATGTCCCTGTTTATAAAAACATAAATGAAGCTCGATTTATAAGTAAACATTACAACTTCAGAGCAACACTAGAACACCAGAAAAAAAAAACTTTGACATATACCCCTTCTAGAAATAACAATAAAGTTGCATACGTTAAACGAAATCATATTAAGGAAAGATTAACCCGTTTGTCACGAAATAAACCTTTAAAAACAGAAAATAGAAATACATATATAGTACTGCTGATGTTACCTTCATTTGATTTTTCTCAAGAACTATGAAATTACATTGTTTTTATGCTACCAAAAATAAACAGTATCACTGAAGCACTGGGAAATGAAAATTCATAGTTTAATAATAAGTTTTTTCTAATCATGATCTAAATCCACTGTAGCTGTTTTGAACCATGCTTTCGGGTATTTAGTAATGCGGCTTAAACCTGCAGTTTATATATGTGTGACTTGAGTTCATATGTTATTTGCTAATTAAAAAAGAAGCAGTCGCCACTTCTCATGCCGTTTTTGTAACTAGCAATTTCCGGCTGGAAGCACTAGATGGCGACATTTACTTGTGTTTGGTCAGTGCTTTTAAATGATTATTCACTTTTCAGAAACATGTAGTAATTTTTTAACTTGAGGTTCACACATTTAACTTTTTTATTTTATATTCATTTCACATCACTGTATTTCAGATTGTTGAATATGCCAAACATCAGTTGTCCTTTTTTTTCCCAGGAGTTTTCAGCTTTTGATGGCAGCAACAAATTTGGCTGTTCTGTACTCTTAGTAGACCTTGCTATGGATAAAACATTGATATCAGAAAAGAAGGCTGCTGAGGGCAAAGTGCCTGAAGGTGACAGCAGTTTGAAGGTGCAACTGGATGATGTGGAAATGGAGGAAACTACAAGAGACTCATCTAGTAGGACTCCTGAGCCTAATGAAGCAGATGAAGAGCTTGCTAAGGGGCAACTACCAGACTCTGTGCTGGAAAGTGGGAAGACACTCTGCACAGCTTGTGGCTTCTCAGCTAAATGCTCACGATCATTGAAGATTCACTATGCAAAAATGCATAAAAAGAATATGAAGAACGCAGTTAAAACCTTGAGACCGGCTGAAAAAAGTGAGGATGCTTTTGATGTGAGTTTGATTGAAATGCAGGAGGAAGACAATAGCATAACCGCAAAAGGTTTAATTAAAAAACAGAGTGTATTAAAGAAACAGCAGGGAGATCCAGAGGAGACAGCCAATACTCAAGAGAGAAGGGTAAGCAAGCGAACTCCAAAACCTAAGATGATTTATTCTTGCAACTACTGTGGGCAGGAATTTAGGGACAAGTCTCCTTTAGATGCTCATGTCCAGAGATACCACACCAAAGACACCCCATACACATGTGAGTATATGCTATTTTCAGGTCCAGTAAAAGTTAAAATCTAGCCTCAGTTTTATTACATGCTAAACCTAAGATCTTTCATTAGTTTCGTTCATATTTAAAAACGTCATGTTAAGTAGAAAGATAGATTTATTTTTTTTTAAAGTCGTGTTACATGTAATTTCAATTGTGTTTAAAATGAGATTTTTCTGTAAAGTTTAACTTAATATTAATAATAGGTGTTATCTGTATTTATTGTCTAAAGTTGTGATCATATTTTCTCTCTAACTGATTTATATGGTGGAATGGTTAAAAAGTGAGCTAAAAGGTGTTTTATTTAATTATCTTTCAGTTGATGCTGATGAGAACATGGATGAGGAAGAGGAAGCGGAGGATTCTGTCAGCCCTGTGAAGGCTACTCCAACACAAGTGGCACCAAGACGCTTGCTCAGCCGATTCCAGTTGAAGTGTGCACACTGTGATTTTAGGGTTAGCACCCCTGCTCTGCTGGAGAGCCACACTCAAACCCAACACCCGGACCACGAGTGGTACCGCTGCAAATTGTGTAACTTTATTTCGGCCACATCTGAGTGGATGCATACTCACCTGTCCTCAGACGGCCACAAGGAGAAGCAGAAAAGGAAAGAGAGTGCAGAATTGTCCTCATTTGACGCCTATGTTGAGAATGTAAGCCGTGACAATGCTCAAGATGCAAATACAAATGATAGGGCTCCTGCTAGTGAAGAAGGGGGAGGTGGTTTATCAGAAAGAGAACAGGCGACTGTAGAGACAACGGAGTCTTTTGAAGCTGTCCTGGGTGAGGAGGAAGATTTAGATCTTGAACCTCCCAGAAAGAAAAGAGGAAGACCAAAGCAGGGCTCCACAACCACTTGCGGATACTGTGGCCTTGTAGTGTCCAATGCTACCAACCTCAGTGTTCATGTCCGCCGCAAACACAGCAAGGAGTACGGATACAGCTGCACTCTCTGCAACTATAGCTGTGTCACCAAAGGAGACATGGACCGTCATTGTATCACGAAAAAGCATGTTAGACGTGCACAAGAGTGTGCAACTAAGAACACAGTCAGCAATCACACAAGTTTATCACCGCAGGAAACTGAAGATACAGAAGCCCAGGAACCAAATGGAGTGTCACAGACCACAGAAAAAGATCTGGAGTCGAACAATACTGCCTCTAAAGAACACATCGAAGAAGAGCAAACTCAGTCAGGCACTAGTCAAAAAACAATTAAATTTGACACAATCAATGCTTGCAGCCACTGCGATTTTGTAGCTCAGTCAGTCCCTTCCCTTCATCTTCACATCAAGCGAAAGCACACCAAAGACTTTGAGTATGTCTGTCTTGCATGTAGCTACTATGCTGTAACAAGCAGGGAAATGTCTCGCCATGCCAGCACAGAAAAACACAAACAGAAAAGTCAGAAATACCTGGAACAAGTGGGGAGTGAGGGACAAAGAGCTCTGCCCCTCCCTTTGAAACCAAAAGAGGACATTGAGGTTGTCGGGGCAAACGAAAATACTGGAGATGTAGATTATAGCCCCCCAGAGGAGTCTGAACTTTGTTCTGATAATACTCAGATTGCGGAAAATCAGAATACAGCTGTGTCCCCTGTCACCACAGAACCTGATGATGTTGGTGTTTCGGTTCCTATGCCTGGCAATGCGGAAGAAAAACAGGCAGAAGGAATTGCTTCCGCTTGTGGTCCCCCTGATGCAACCAACCAGACTGTTGGACTTACAGCACCATCTGAACCGCAGCAGGTTCTGTCACATCTTGAGCCGGCAGCTAATCAGATCGCTCAGCAAGAGAACCAGGAGGAAGGTGCTAAACAAGAAGAGGACGAACACGTTAATGCAGATGTGATGATTGTTGATGCAAAAAGTGACAGCTCTCCCTCAGATATGCACATGTCTAAAGCTGTTCCATTTGATGCCTGCATCATATCTGTTAAGGCCCTTGCTGAACAGGAGCAGGAGCTGCAGGAAGGCCTGGCTCTTGAAGGGGAAGCTGCGGTGATATGTTTGACTGGAGGCTCGCCTGTGCCCATTGACCTCCTGCCCTCTAGTTCAGCTTATGTAAAGAAGCTCAAATCCAAAGAAACAAAGGCGAGAGAAGAAGCAAAAGGAAACCGCTCTCGCATACGCTGCGAGGACTGCGGCTTCATGGCTGATGGCATCAGTGGTCTCAATGTCCACATCTCAATGAAGCACCCCTCCAAAGAGAAGCCCTTCCACTGCTGGGTGTGCGGCAAGTCCTTTTACTCTGAGAGCAACTTGCACCAGCACCTGAACAGCGCTGCCCACCACCGCAATGAGCAGAACAGCGTGGAGGAGCTTCCCGAAGGGGGTGCAAGCTTCAAGTGTGTGAAATGCACCGACCGCTTTGACTCAGAGCAGGATCTGTTTGTTCACATTAAAGAGAAACACGAGGAGCTCCTGAGGGAGGTCAACAAGTATGTGGTGGAGGACACAGAGCAAATCAACCGAGAGCGTGAGGAGAACCAGGGCAGTGTGTGTAAATACTGCGGCAAGGTGTGCAAGAGCAGCAACTCCATGGCTTTCCTGGCACACATTCGTACACACACTGGTATGTATCATGTACCTATTTACTCACACGCTGTTCTTTTCTTTCTCACACATATACTGCACAGAATGTACCGTACACGCCAGTGCAAGCGCAGGTTAAAGCTGACAGATTTCATATACAGTACTAAATGAAGACTAAACACTAAGTGTTAACACAGTATTATGGTGTTCATAATACTTTGCACACAGCTTATCTCCTGTCAAATCTATGAATTTGTAACATATTTTGAGTTGAATTGAAAGAACACATTAACTTAAAAGTGAAATCACAACTTTCCCTTGTCCCTCCTGTCTCTGATACAGATTTTCTCTTAATTTTACAATGCTTGGAAATATTTGTACTAAAAAAAAAAAAGCCAAACAATCTCTTTCTGTGGCTGCTCAGCTTTGTTTTTAGGCTCAGCAGTTCTGAGAAGGGAGATACAGCGTCTTCTTTGGCAGCTCAGGCTAATGTTAAGGCTGGTATCTTTTGCAGCCAGGTAATAGCTGTTGCAGTAGTGGTATAGGTAAAGACTGATTAAGCTTCAGACCAGCAGGAGAGACGCTAATGGACCCCAGATTGGGATTCCCTGAGCAACGCTTGGTCAGAGACATGTGCGACTCATAATTGATGTGTCCATTACCAAGACTCAGTTGTAATTATAGTCAATAAGTCTCTGTAAATGTGTTAAAGCTTAGGCTAAAAGCATTGGAGATCCAAAGAGAGGTGGGCTAATAATTTAAAATAATCAATGCAGACGTATTCAAAGCCTTTAATTTCCCTTGTGTCTGTACGTCCATGTTTGTGTATATGTGTGTGAGCGCTCGTATGCCTAGTGAATCTGTGTATATGTCAGGCTTCATGGCTAGCTGATTATCCTCAATCCATTAAGATTTATCTTGTCATTTATAATGCAAAGCAGGGCTGCGTTGGTCAGGGCTTTGGCTGTGAAATGTCCAGCAGGTTAAGAACAGAGGGCGCTCCATTACTTTTCCCTGACTATGTGTATTAATTGCTTTTAAAATCAACTTAATGCAGGAATGAGATTTGAGGGTGCCATCAATAAACACCCTTGTCTGCCTTCTGTGGTCTATCCCTATTTTAGCCCAAACTTTAATAGGACTTTAATTGAAGTCCATGCTCTTTGTTGACCACATGTAAAACCCAGAGCTAAAATTCCATACATGTCCTCACTGAGAATTGGTGGTATACTCACTAACAGTGTGCTGATTCAACTTCATTACGTCATCATATAAAGGAAACGGGCCTAAACTGTGCTGCTATAAAATATACTTTCTGTAGTACAAAAGGGATAGCCAGTATGTTTTAATAGGGAGAGGAAACTTGAATATTTCTGTCCTTTTTAATAGTATGTATGCCAGTCACCTTGTGAGCCAAAGTCAGATTGCCTACTGCTCAAATCAGATTGCTTCAAGCTATAAGAATTAGAGTTTAAAATCCTAATGATTAATGTTTAGCCCCCACTTTCCTCTTAACGGTAAGCCTGTATGTATTCATATTTTTTTCCTATGTCATAATTCTTGAGTTTTGAGGTCATTTACTTAGCGTTACTTAAGAAAATGAAAGCTGTGCCACTGAGGTCCCAACAAATGGCTTCAAGTCAAGGGCATATCATGAGGTTTCAAATGATGAATACTTTGGTTTTAAGTTTACCTCTTATTCAATTGAGTTATGTTCTTGTTTATGAGATTACATCTCCACTTTTGTTTATGCTGTTTTTATTTGTGGAAAGCACCTATTTCTCTTCATTTTGACAACATATGCCAGTTGGTATTATTGCTAAGTTTCCTCATTACAGTGAATTATATACCTTTTATGTGGTGGTCATTTATTCTGGAGTTTGTTTGTGGGGCTGTGGACCAGCACGGTGGGGGTCTGCCAGTTTCTGAGCTGGGAGCACGTCCAGATCCTTTTAATTAAGACCTAGTTTTTATTCACTTGATTAATCAGTGAAATCAAGAGACAGTAGTAGGAGGCTGCACACAGATTTGTCAATTTGTCCCTTAAAGGAAACATGTACACATGCTTGATTTTTGCCAATGAGGCTACAGCTGGAATTTGCATTTTGAGGTAAATTGGTCACTTTTTCACTGGAGTGAGCTGCCTGACCTCAGACAGAGCTATAAAGTAATTGGCACACATGCTATGTATGCACATTCACACAAGGGAGGCAATGTGTGTTTTTAGAAAAGTGTTTCACTGCCTTGCCTTGTGTGGCTTTTTTTAAAATTTCAGTTCCATATTTTAATGTTATCATTATATTAAAGTCGGTTTTGCAACCGAAACAGGATCCCCCCAAAAGGGCCAAAATATGTACACATTTCAAATACAATATTAACTGGGTTTTAGAGACATAGTTATTGATGCAAGCTCTATACTAACCATAACTAACTATTCAACTAATCAATGCATGGAATTTTTGACGCGTAAAAAAGTGCAGAGTGACCAGGTGGGGAGATGCATGTATTTGAAAAAATTAAAATACAAACCAGGCTGAGAGATTTGCACTTCTAGATTTAATTGCTGTTTTTCCATGCCAGCGCCTCCTGCTGCAGCGGTCACCATGCAGGCAGTGGAGGAACTGGTGAAACAGTGTGTACAGAGGGAAGTGTCCGCACTTCAGAAGTGTTTGGATGAGCTTGCGCGGGACCACAAGAAAGCTCTGGAATACAACTCCTCTCTCAGGAGAACTGTTGGCAAAATGGAGCGCGAGCTGGCAAAGCGTCGAAAGGATAATAGTTCCTTCCGACAGACTCTCCAGAGGATGGCGAAGACGGTAAAAATCCCCAGGCACATTGATGGTGATCAGAACTATGAACAACAACTTTTGCAAGAACAGGTTCTCCTCTTGCACCTTTCACCATCACCCAGCCCCCCACAGACACTGACCTGCAGCGCCTCCTCAAGTGGCACAAAGACACGATTTTCACTTCACTTGTTATCATCTCCACATAGGGCTACTACTAATAACTCTACACTGGCTGTATGAACACCATCAACCCCTAATGTTAACGGATGTCATTCTGCAACCCGTCGACCCAAAAGTACAAGAAAAAATGTTTAGCATTACAAAGTACAAATATGGCCCGCGGCGTCCGGATGATTATGCAGCAAAGATGTTTATGATGATTGTGGATTTCCCCACGTATCTGTCTTGGACCCAGAAAGTGAATTGGAATGGGTCAGAAGGCAAACAGGGCCTTCCCAGAAATGTTATAAAGTTAAAAGAACTTCTTCGGCACCGGTTTTAGGACATTTCAAATAGAGAATGGAAAGACATTAGAGACCGTGTTAATGAAAGACTGAGAAATCCCAGGAAAGTGGATCCCTGGAGAGAAAGGTGTTTTTGTTGAAAGGGTCTTACCGTTCATGTCGTCTTTTCTTTAGGATAGTGACATAATGTAGCTGCACAGTAAATTATACTGGGGTGTTTACCAGTTGTAAACAATCTATGTAGAAATTTCAAGTTTTCTTTGGTTTATTCTCTAGTTGGTATGTAATTGAGAACGGCGGCTTGATAAATTTGTCCCTCCAAGATTTAACAGACCTTTCTGTGAATGTTGTGGGTTAAAATGTTTGATTTCGTGGTGAATAATGGTGATGCACGCTGCAGCGTTTTTATGATGTTTTAAATTGCAAGGTTGCGACAAATTCACGGGGGATTGGTTAAACTAATTGTTGCAATTCTAACATCGCAGATTCCTGGAGGGACTCATAAATAACTAACCTTATAATTAACCGCAAACACCCACCTATTTTAGGTATCATGGTCAGAGAAATAATTCTATTCTTATTATGGCAAATCCAAACTATTTGGCCATTGACCCACTTTTATGACCACGGTTCGAAGCCTTTTTGACTCTGCTGCTTTAATATTTTTGTTTTTTAAGGTACTCTAATACATGAATGTGTCGAACCAGATTTTTAGTAACTGATGGAAACAAGAAATGCTGTTCTCTTCTTCTGGCATGTTGTTGCTGTGTGTTTTCACACATTAGTGCCAATGTACGGCTGCGGTTTTCCTATATAAGCTCATGTTTAACAAATCTGGCTTTTGGCACTCCATTAACCATTTTCTAATCCACTCACTTTTATATAAAACCACCGCAATAACTGAAAACAAAAGCAAAGTTGATAGTGCTTTCTTCGCAAACAATGCTGTACAGCTGCAGCCAGCAACTGCTGAATTTGGGACAGTTTATTTTTGAATTTGTATTAGCTGGTTATAAAAAGAAACAATAAATCCAATATATACTTGTACACAATACTTAGGTTCTTTCTTTTTCAAAGCTAAAGGTGAAAGCAGAGCCTCTGACAGTAGTATGTGCCATGCGGAAGCTTTAAGACATCATCGTGTGTGTGTGCGTGTGTGCGTGCACGAGCATGAGGTTATTCTCTCCTCTCAGGAAATAAATTAGTCATTCCCTGTCTCTTCTGGGATGTGAGGGAGCCACATCGCCCCTATGTGGATGGCAATATTAATTTAACATGACACTGCATTGATGGTCAATTTCAGTTTCATGGAGGCTGTTTAAGTGGAGTGGTGGAGTATTAATGTGATAAGATGTGAGAACTGAGGGACGTTACATCTCTCTTCTTCCTGCCATGTCTCATACTCAGGCAGCCATCTGGACAAATCAGCTCCCTACACACCTCTCTCTCAACTTTAGGTTGCGTGTGTGTTTGACTGAGAATGAGAGAAAATTATTTTCCCTCTGTCACTTTTTTTTCTATGGGTGATTATGTCTTTTAGATTTGATGTGTACGTCTGTTTACACATGCATAGGTGTGAGGTGGCGTTTTGAATCCAAACGTGTGCTTCTGTAGGTGCAGTGCAATTGTGCTTCTTGTATGGCTGCTTAGGGGTGTTTTGATTTTGTTGTAATATTTTCTGTGTGTGTGTGTCTGTGTGCACATTAGGCTGGAAGCTATGTAGAGTGATTTTAGTTCTTAAATGTATTTATAATTAATTTATCTTTTTATCTGATTGTATTTGTTTCTGTGTGCATGTGCTGTTGAATATCTATGTGACTGTGTAGTGATTTGTGTGTGTTTGTGTGTATTATACGGTAGGGATATGTGAAATGAAGGGGCTGGCTTTGCGGTTGCCTGTGCATGGACCCCCCCTCAACCCCCCGTGTTTATGGGCCTTGTTAGCACGGCCTTGCCTTTCAATCTTCGTTACTGGCTTAAAATTCGATGTGTCGTACTTCCAGCTCACAGCAAGTGATCCGTGTATGAACGAATTACTAATCTACACAAAGTGCTTAATCAAATCAGCGACTGCCCCTGGAATAAATATTGTAGAATGTCTTGGGATATTCAGTGGGAGAGGCTGAGGGTTTGCTCACAGATGCGTATGTGGATATCATACCAGGCTGCTATTTAGATTGGAGTGTCGCACATTGTGTTGCTTTCCTAAAACTGGCTCCCACTGCCAAACAAAATATCCATGATAATTTAACAAATGCTGTCTGTTGAGTTTTGGTGGCTTTGTGAAAAGGTATAAGCTTGTTGTTGGGTAGAAAAATATTTGAATTCATTAGCTGAGTGTTTTTTTTTCTTTTAAAAAGTCATACAGTTTTTTGTTTTATTTTTTGAATGACCCAGTTTTCTCTTTTAACTTTAGGTAGCAGATGTTAGTTGTGCGTCACACAGACAACTCCGTGATCAGCCCTCGCAGTTCTGCTCTTAAATGACGAATGGCATGCAAAGGCTTTACCACTCTCTCAAACGCTACCCCGCCCTCTGGACTTATTAATGACAATAATTAGGGAGAAACCTCCCTGCGAAGCCCGCCAGAGTGATTAGCGCTTTAATGATGGAATGGGTGGTAGTGAGCGCACACAGAATTGATTTACGCATTCGCCCTGACCTTTGGAATCCAATTTACACATCCAGAGGCAAAGGAAGAGTAGGTAGGAGATGAAGGAGAGTGACAAGGATAGAGAGTGGAAGAAGAAATGCATGGCACTTGGAGTGTGACTGTAGTTTTTAAGTGAACTAGAGTAAGGGCATCTGTTTCTGTAACACCAAAGCCATTTTGCCACTGTGTGGTAGGTTGAGGTCTGAACAGAGAACTAATTGGCCTTTATTCGTGGCACTGGTAAATTATGTGTAATGTAAAATCAAATTTGCACTCAGCTGTTACGCAGTCGTGTTTTATTAAAAGTTCTCCTTTGGTCTTTCTAACGTAGTGTTCTTTTTGCGTATGACCTCTGCCACACTTTGTTTTGCAGGATCTAAGCCCTTCACGTGTAAGATCTGCAACTTTGCAACTGCTCAGCTGGGAGACGCCAGAAACCACGTGAAGAGACATCTCGGCATGAGGGAATACAAATGCGACATCTGTGGGTGAGTTACAAACATTCAAAGGAAATATTCTTTCCATTCTGTTGTGATGAGTGTAATGCTTTTCGGTTCGTTTTTGTGTTAGCGCTACATTGGATAAAAAGCCACTTGAGAATTCAGCCAGTTCAGGTGGGCTCTATATGTATCTCATATATAATGAAAGAAATATGAGAATAGTTTAGAATGAATCATATATGTTCCATAATTTTTATCTTTAAATTAGAAGGTGTACAGCAGTGCGAGCCATTACAAGATAAATAAGTAGATTGGGTTTCCTATTAATGCCACTAAAACAGATTCCCTTTTTAAATTGGAAGATTCCATTCTGTAGGGAAAATTGCAAAAAACACGCCCCGAATGATAAATTAAACTTCTGGCCTTTACCTAAAAATGAAAAAGTTTGTTTTATTGACATCATAATTTTGTTTCTTAGATTATGATCTAGACGACACATGTGGTCAGTGAAGAGCATGAAAGGTTCTACCACCTAATATTTTGGTTAATACAATGTTTAAGCAGAGCTTTTATTTATTGAACAAAAAGTAAAAGAAGACAATATACACAAAAACCTGTCCCCAGTGAGAAGCAATAAAAAAACACACCTTTTTCTCAAAAGACAAATGTGTTTCTCCTTTAAGTCAAATTTCTTCATGAATTAAAGGTAAAGTGAAAAAGAGTTTCCATTCTTTATGGGTTCAGCTGTACAAATAATCCTAATTGGAAGTTTATGTAGGTAACCACATGCCTATAAATACCCAGCAGTACAAAAGTACAGTTATTATCCCACTACCTTGTACCCCCTACGTGTGGACCATATGTTGTGTTCTGCTTCCTTCATTCCCATGGTAGACCTCCTCACTGCCTTGCCATGTTCAAATGGACGTGTTAAGCTGTTTAACATGCAGTCAGGGAATAGAGTAAATTGTGGGATTTCCAGCTTTGTGCCATTGAGCTTCTGCGGCTACACACTCGCTAAGATGAAGACATATGTAGAGTTATTAGTTTCTCCTTCTGTGTAATCCTGTGTAGACTGTTCCATTTAGTTCAGTCACTGGCCGATTTTGTTCTTCTAAAGCCGAGCAGAGCCAGTGTGTTTATTTGCTCCCGCTGATGTTCGCAAACATATTACAGCAGGAGCAAACAAGCGTTGGTTTAAACACAGCTTCTCCTTTAATGAGAGGAAGGGCTTATGTTTCACAAGCCCTCCAGCTGAAAACCCTCTTCTCCCAAGTGCCGCGAATGCATTGGGCTTCGACCAAGCGTCTAGTTTTACATACACACAAACACGCGCGCACAGCACAGCACATATACATACAAAACAGTTCTCCAATATGCCTTTAAATGGGACTACTAAATACAGCGCCTGGTTTCACAAATCATGTGGATGGAGGAGCCGTGTGCTGCCAGTGCCAGCCACTGGTGATAAATGGGTCCTGTGTGTGCTTGCAGTACTGACTGATCACCGGGCCATCCCTTCTCTTGACTAAAGAGCAACAAAACACAAAGAAACCCCCAGAAACACCTTCATTAAAGCCAGAGCCATACATACACATAACCTGCTCCCCTCCCCAAACTTTTCATGTTAGATGAGGTGTCCTTAATCTGAACCTAAAGCACATTACTAATGGATGGCCATGTTTCAGGTATAATGTGTAATGTGATTACCCATTTTGTTTTGGGTGACCTAGAAAAGTGAGATTATAGCGCGATTAAGCTCGCCATTCTCCTGTGGATACTAATGATGGGGCAACTTTTCACTTAACTAAGAAAAGTTTTTTTTTTTTTTTTATCATATTTTTATTTTTTATGAGTTATCTCCATTTATCATTTCAATTAGCACACAACTATATTTGGGCTTTTTACAATATAGATTTTGGGTTTCATTAATTTATTTCATGCTTACAGACTTCTAGGCTTCCATGGCCCAGGGAGTTTTGTGCTTGCCTTTTATTGTCATGTTGCCAGTGTTTGTGTGTTGTTCTTTTTCTCTCCTTAAAAAATCCCTCCTTTCACTGCCCATCGATTGCTGTGTTTTCCTTGTTAAACTTTGAAACTAGAAGATTACCTCTGCGCTGACGCTGAGTGAATGCATGTGCCTTGTCTTAGCTGTCCACCTCACTTTAGCGTCAGCCGGCCACAGCCGGTCTTCTCTCACAAGTAGGGGAAGTTGTTGATAGTTAGTGATCATATTGTTGTGGCGTTTCATTAACAAATGCAAATGTAAGGCCTGGGCAGATTGGAACCCTTGACCGTGCTGCCATTCAAACCTAAGATGTCCGGTCGGTGCCTTGCTCATCATCGCTGACACCTTATAGGCTTTCTGTCTTTGCCCCACTATTTTTCCCACTATCTCCACATGTCTGTTTGTCTGTGTTTCTACCTGTCCGCCTGCCTATCTGTGTGTTTCGATCTGTCTTAATTTGCCTATAAAGAACTCTTAAGGTGCAAAACCAGCAGAAAACACAAATTGGATGTTAGCATGCAAGATAAGATTTCTCATATTTAATTGGCTAAAAAATCCTCCAGCATGTGAGACGGCAGGTTCTTGTGTTTCCTCCTGGCGTGTTTTGTCCACAGTGGGGCCCGGTCACTTAATGAGCCTCCTCCTCCTCTCCTCCATCATCTACCAGAAAGGCTCTGGACTCAGCATTTCTACCCTCCCGTTCTCTTGTCTTCCCCAAAGATGCAATGGACATCCAGTGCTGTTGTAGGTATTAAATTATGCATAAACAGTCTAAATGCTTTGAGGCATTGGTTTAATATCTCAGACTGGGCCTTAGAAGTATTAACACTATCATGGACACGAATTGTCCTCTTGTGGACTGCCGTTTTATGATTATGGGTCATAAGCTGCCTGTTTCATAGCATCACTTCAGGAATTTAAACTAAACTTAAAAACCGTGGCTATCTTGCAGCAGAGAAAGTTTGCGACATGCTAAAGTTAGTCTTCTCTGTAGAGGAAGCTGCATTGTGTTTTTCCCTCCCTCCCGTCTCCCGTCTCAGTTTTCTTGACTTAGTGTTAGAGAGTGTGTATATATATATATATAGTCATGATTTCATGTTGGGTGTTGTGTGTGTGTGATTTGACTGTTAACAGGATGGGGCTGGCTCTTGTCAGGGTTTTTATGTCCCCCCTGTCTTGTGAGATTGTCTGGTCTGCTCCTAGAATAGCCCATCAGTTCCGCCCTGCGTGGCTCATCCGCTGTAATGTGCCTTAATGCCCGGGCCTGTATGAGTAGTGTGAGGCCTCGCAGTGACAGTGGAGGAGCATCTTAGCTTGCTGCTTATCCAGAGAAAGCCGTCACTTAACTCAGCCCCTCTATTGTCTATCCACACCCCTCTCCTTCTCCCCTGACGTGATTCTCTATAATCCTCAAACAGAATCTGGTTAGAACTCCCTGAGAACTATTTTTATGTTTTTTTTTCCTCCCTTCCTCCCATTTAAACATTAATGGTTGTTGCAGATGAAGAGAGGGATCCCTATGAAGATGATTATAATGTCACTCTACTGATCTCCCGCCGCCCCGAAATAATTGTACATCATCGCTTCATAACGTGTCAGAGGGACACGTTGGTGGCGTGCAATTAAAACTGCAGAATATAATACACCAAATTACTGCCTGTCAGGCCCATGAACAACACACTCAGTATTTGAGTTACACTTAATCATCACGTACATTAGCGATTTTGCTAAGATCCTCCACCCCCACCCTCTACGCTCATACAGCAAAGGCATGAAACACAGTGCTCTTTTACAGGCTGAGGGATTGTGTCTGTGATACAACAGATCTAGGGTAACTTTATGTTAGAGTTAGATATTTTAAAAACTCATACTATCCCAAATCCTTTAGTTTGTGTGACAGTGAGTGTGTACCATGAACGGGTAACAACTGGAACTAGAAAGTCTGAATTAATTGCCCGCAGCATTTGTAAACCCTAAATATTTTCTCAGACAATTCAAACTCTGAAAGCCCTTTTAATGTTTTAAACAGCCTTTAGATTTCTGCATACGATTGCGCCATATGCATGTGAAAACACCCCAAGACCGACTGTTAGTGCAGTGATCTGACGTCCGTTTAACACTGTTTATAATGGTTTGCATTTAAATTGGTCTCGTAAATACTTTTGTTAGGGTGAAAAGGTGTTAAAGGTGATTCAGGGTTCATGCCTTTTATTACATGTTTGAACTTGTGGATATGTATTGGCTACCATATGTTCACACACATTTCCGTCTTCACTTTATTCACCTGTATATAGCCCTTCTCTCCCTTTTTTGCGTACTTGTCTGGATCAACCAGATTTATTTGTGCTCATTAAACTCAGGACTTGGTTTCAATATCATCAGGAGGATGTATTCGTGTTTACTACTGTGGACACCTGAGAGCCCGTGTCTGGGAACACGGGTCCTTGTCAGTCAGTGCAGTCCCCTTCACCAAAATAAACACATTTTGCTCCGATGCATTTAACTAAATTTAGTGTGCCATTATTGGAAATGAAATAAGTAACGCTAAAGGTCATTTGGAAAATAATGCAGAAAGGCTGTTCTGGAAAGGTTAAGTATGTGAAAGAGCTGTTCTGATGATAACAAGGGCTGCGTATGGCTTAGAGAGCTCAGCGTTCTGGTTTGACTCGGCACTCTGCGATCGCTCTTTATGACCGAGACAGCTTTACAGCCCGTTACCCCCCATAACACGATAAAGCACAGCATAATGGATTGGTTGTGTTTAGTAGCCTTGGGCTGATGTTTGTAAAATTAATGTTTTTTGCAATAGAAACACACTCATGCACAGGCACACGTGTACACACTGAAAAAGGCAAGAGAAGAGAAGGAGAAATCAATTCTAGGCTGCATGAATGTATCAATATAAATTGAGCAGTGTACTGTCTTACACTTTTTATATTTGTTTTTGGGCTGAATTGTCAGACTTTATTTCCTAATGAGTGACATGTCCTTGCAGATTCTCCCCAGCTGAAGAAGCGACAGCAGGCATACAGTATATGTCTTTCTTAGTTTTTTTTTGGATTATAGTCCTAAGAATGCAGTGAATTCCAATAAATCGATGTTTCGAGTTCCTCAGTCAGTCTCGTGCGGGATACTCCTGAAGAGTTTGAGTGGGGACCCTACTCATCATCTGTGAGAATGAAAGACAAAGAGACAAGTCTCTGTCAGCAGATCAGTCCTATTAGGTTTTAATAACAATCTTCTTTAGTGGGTCCAGAGCAGGGGCCTCAGGGCTTCATAATGAAAGCATTTCCGTTTAATCAAAGACAAAGAAAAAAAAACACTAGGCCCAGGTGCTAAATGACAAAATCAGTAGTTAAGCGAGGGAGCCAACGCAGCATATAGGCTTATGATAGTAAGTTATAATACTCTTGAGGACCGTCTAAGTAAAGAGGCTATTGTTTCTATGTATGATATCAGCGGCTTCTTTTCTAAAGCAAATAAACTTCTTGTGGCCTCAGCCCTTTTCAGTTTTTCTAATAAAATCTCAAGTCACAGGGTTTGCGAGACAGAAAATGAAAAGAATTAGCAAAATTTGCCTTACAGGAGCCTTTCTTAGTAGCATTTACACTCTTTGAATTTAAAAAAGTAAAGATTAGTATCAGCTAACAAAGCGGGATCAGAACAAACCAGGTCCTCACAAAAGAAGTCCAAACTTTTCTCTTTAAAGTAGTTGAATTATTATAAAAATGTTGCTGAACAATCCATTCTATGAAGATAATCATGTCGTAGGTATATTGTAGGGGAAAAAATAGAGAGGAAGTTAATGAGTGATTAACAACAGCAATTAAAAGATGAAGAGGAAGGCAGATGAAAAAGGGGGTGTAATTAAAATATCAGTCCTCTCATTGTCAGAAGTGCGAGTGTCATCCATTGTGCACTTATTAAAAAGCTGGGTGGAGGGGAAGAAGCGTACAGCGCTTCATTCCACCAGCCCAAAGTGTCTGGTAATCTGCCCATGGATGGAGCTGGAAAAGGCTGTAACTCATGTTTAAGTGTTGGGGCCGTGTCATCGCAGGTTCACAGTCATGCATTTCTGTGTTGACACCCATCGTGGGCAGAGGATATTTGGCAGTCAGGAGTAATTTAACTTAATTAATGGGATGCATATTTGATGGAGGAATAAAATATCCCAGCTCAGCAAAGTGGAAAAGGGGAAAGATTTAGTAGGAGTTAAAGGTGGAGGGGAGAGTAATTTGTGCATTCAGTTACTGTCTGTTTGAGAGACAGAGAGGGAGAGAGCAAAGGAGAGGAGGAGGAGGAGATGGAGAGAGTGGGCTGAAGCTGATAAAGATGGCATACGGGAGAGAGGAGCAAGCGGAGGGGAAGATGAGAGATGGATGGTTGACACAAAGCTGAGCTGATGTGTAGAGGGGAATGGGCTGTCCCTCCATTGAGAGGGCCATCAGACTGACAACGCTTGATTTAATTGATATCCGGACTGAGCCCTTTCGCAGCGCAAACAGACACATTACGCTGGTTTGCAAACTTGTGGCAGAGCTGCCGTCTGCCAAGGGCCTTTTAATATTCATGAAGGGGCTTTTAAGGGTGTTCGGCAACAGTCTCTTCCCCCTCCACCCCCACCGCCTCCCATTTTCCAACATGTCTTTCCTACCAATATACACTTTACCTCACACTCACTCACACAGCAGACACGCAACATGCTGGTTCTCCCAGACGAACCCGCAACCTGACGAAAAGCTGTCACACTGCTCTTAATCTCCCCTGGCACTTTTTAATTGACTTCCTGTAGGTATAGATTATTTTCATGGTGAGTCTGCCACAGAGATGTTTGATACCGTCCCAGCGACTTGCATGTGGGATGCTTGTAGCTCACCGGAGATGACGCTGCTATCTCATTCTCTGTCTGTGTCTCTTTCTCTCTCTTTCTCGTTCTCTTCTTCTCTCTCTCTCTCTCTCTCTCTCTCTCCGTCTGCGTGATGGCCAGAGTTATTGGGGGAACAGGAGAGAGGTAAAATGCAATCAGTCATTGCCATCATCATAATTGAGCTGATGTACCTGCTGGGAGTGCTGGAGAAATGTTGGCTTGGGTGGAAGGGAGGCTCTTTGTGTCTGACTGAAGCTGTTAGTAGCATTAGACCAATATACAGGGCAGGTATTGGCCTTCTGTTAAAAATTGGACGTAAGCCAGTCTGTGCTGTCCAATTGATATCAACGATATGATGCAGTTTCTTTGATTTTGTATCGTACTTATTGTAAAATTAATCAACACCGTGCTGCTTGTCCGAGGTTTAGTCCTTATTTCAAATTAAACTATTTGTTCAGATTCCAAACAATTATCCTGGGATTATTCTAGTAAGTCCGACTAAGTACTTTTAGAAAACCTCCTTAGATGGCTAACATGGCAACACGACGCACTATATGTCAGACAAACCATTATGAAAGTGGTTTGGGTTTACTAACAGTGAGAATAATATTTCTCCATACCAATTTTTATTGTCCCTGTTTTGTGTCGAAGGCTTATTCCGTCCTCGCTCGTATGAAATTCTCCGAGAAACAGAGTCGTTGTAAGTTTTCAGATATTTTGGCCCCGAGAACGGTGACATTTAAAGTTATGAAATACTGGCACAAACTGTCAGCTGTCAGTGGCTTGACTCCAAAAAACACTGTTGGTGATACAAGCCTTCTTATCCATTAGTTCGCCAAATACTGCTCTCACTTTGTGTATCACATGTGGTCTGGCCCACACATGCTCACACCAGGCACACAAGCAGACAGGGCCTCCGCCTACACAAACCCATCTATTTACACACTTTTGTACAGAGCCACACACACTGTCCTCTATGATGAAACACTCCACATGCTAGATTGTGGTTTCAACATGCAGGATACTGTATCTCTAAGATGATGTTAGTGGCTCTCTAAGTAGGGACCGGAGACCAGAATGAACCTATGGGGGCATATTTTTTCCGTTAACACGTGAATGTTGATTAAAAGACAGAATAACAATATCTGAAGATACAAGCGTTCACTGATTTTTGGATTACATAAAGTGTCTTTACCCCTCTTTCATAATCTGTCACGTTAGATCTGCTGCATGCAGGTGAGTATGTTTACTTTAAAATTTTTGTCCACGATTTCGTAGCATCCTTTAAACTTAATATTACAAAATCCCTATGATTTTCAGATTTATGAAGTGATATTGACCATTGTCCATGCAAAACAGATAATAAGCCTTGATAAATGGATGACATTAGTGATGAAATTACATCAGACTTAACAGGCTATTGTATTAACACACCTAGCCGATCCCACTCCTCCCCACTGCCCATTTAATTGATTAATTGCTGACATGGATGGATGAGGGGTTGCGGGTCCTGAATCGGTGGCTGATTGCTAGTCAACCATAAACAGGAGCAGCCACAGTGGGCCCTCAAGGGCAATATTCACGCTCCCCGACCTTATGGTGATTCCTTATCTGGCTCTGACAAGAGGAAAAATATTCGGCCATAAAAACACTGGTATCACTGGGCTGACATATAAAGCCCTCTGTCACTCCCTATCTCTCTTGCTCTCTTTTCTTCTCTTCCGTTTTCTTTAGCTCTCAGTTGCTCAGCACACCCGTCGGACTCTGAAATCACCCATCCTCCTCTGCATGTGTAGCTACAGTCCCTCAGGTAGCCCCTGTGCCTCTCCAGCTTTAAATATGAGCAAATAATGGTGAAGTGAATGATGCTGCCCATGTCCTTGACTGGGATCCTCTGTGTGCTATAGCCACATCTCACTGTCTCTAAGCCCGGTGGGACACATAAAATACCCCCATAGAAAAACTTCCAAGGCTTGTTGGTGGCATCGGCTGGATGGATGCTGGGATGCAGAAAGGCCTTTGTGTGTGTTTATGCAAGTGTGAAGGGGGTAGATAATATTTGCACTGCTGTGTATTTAATGAGAGGAGCACTATGTCCACTTTAATGTGTTTGCATTTCAGATGTGGTGCAACAAAGTCATTAAAACGTTATACAGCATATCGCATCTCTTTTATGTCTCATTGTTTGTTTGCCTGTATTTTCTGTGGCCCTGGTAGATGATGTTGGGTTTAGTGGTGGAAGAGGTTAGGATCAGGCTTTGTGGCTGCCACTGAAATCTCCTCATTAGCACAGTTGCCACCAAATTGTGCCGAAGCTCCTGACAGGGGCAGATAGGGGCACATTTTTGAGTAGGATAAAGTATAAGGAGGAGGGAAACGGGGGGAGGAAAGCTGCCCGCCTTCCAGTCCAGCATCCACAAGTGTCAGGCCTACAGGAAAGGGGAGTGGACATGTGACCAGAAAGGCAGGGGACCCCAATGCCTGCCACAATGCCTTGTCGTTGCTCTCCCTCAACCTTGCACCATGTTAACCCCCCATGCCACCGAGCCCTACCAGACAAAGGCAGAAGTCTGAATCCTTGCAGCCAGCCATGAAAATGCTGACACATTGATTATCGCGCAGGAAAAAAAATGTAGAACGTGATGAGGAAGAGTGCGCCTTGTGAAGAAGAGGCATTTATTTATTTATTCAGTTTATTCAGCAAAACTAACAGAGGTCAGGATTATGCTGCAACACTGATAGCCCTGTGTCAAATACAGTTAAATTTCAAATTAAGGGGGTTCGCTCTGCCTACTTTTGTGGTCATTTAAAATCATGGTTGCTGCCTTCCAAGCCCCCAGCAAAATCTGGTTCTTTAAACTTCTATAGCCTACATACGCTTCAAGTAGAGGCAAAAACAAATTTGTTTGTAAGTTCTGTTTGGAGCTCAAAGAAGCAGGCGCTGCTATTCCAGGACTTGTGGTATTTCCTTTTAACATTAGATGGCGCCATTCAACTTGCTAGAAACCCAAAGTCACAGATATCATTTGCAGGATGTGACTCGTGTTGGGTATATGTGGATTTCTTGCATGAATGAAGTGCAATTAAGTTTGTTTGGTCTGTTGAAAGATCTGTTAAAATCTGACTTTCACCCCCCCTTCCTGTGTCCACTCATCTCAATTGATTTTTGTCATTTTAAAGTGATATTCAACTAGATCAAGCACTGAATATACAGTTTATGGATGTTAGTGGGGGATTAAGGAGTGGTAGAACACATAATGAGTTGAAACTTTGTTATAAACAGAACTGATTTATTTTGGATTGCAAGCAAATTCAACACTAGAAACAAACAGAGCTATCAACATGCAAGACTTTCCATAAACCAATTTTCCACAAGAAGTCGTACTTTCAAAAGTAGAAATGTCTCCACAGAATATTTTCTTTTTGGTGGGAACTCTACAGTGGGTGTTATTGCAGTGGTAAATGAGTTGGAGGCTGGGCTTGTGGCAGGGGAGACATGGTGCTCAGAGGGGTGTCCCTGCCGGTGCTGCTTTAACTAGGACAAGTCTCTCCATACCGGTGAACCTCAGGGGCCGATCAGCAGGTCTCAGGAGAGGCTCCCTGCACTGCCGCCTCACCAGGCCTGTCACAGGGGGGCTGATGCTGGGCTGGCTGGGTGTGGGGCTGCCGCGATGATGATGATGATGGTGGTGGTGGTGGGTGGGTGGGGGCTGACATGCCGAGAGGGCAATTACAGCAAGGACAAAGACAACACAGTGATAAGTCCCTACAGCACCCTAATGAAGAGAGCAGGTTAGCCTGTTAAGAGGACCGGGGAAACGAGCATGGCCCCAGTGCGTGTTTGTTTGTGTGTGAATGTGTTTAACCTACCCGAGGAGGATACGTTCTCCGAGGTCATGTTGCTACCATGTGCGCTAACCCCACTGACTGATGCCTTCCCAAAGCCCGTGTTTCCCCACCTCACAAAGCAAATACAAACAACTAGTTGAAACTGGAAAACTAGCGCGTCTTTATAGAATCGTGCTCCTTGGCTGCGCAGAGTGAGAAAGAAAGTCCTGATGCAAGCTATTAATGAAATGAAATCTTTAAAATATCATGCCTTCTGTGGGTAATTGTTGCACATTAGCGGATCTACAATTTGTTTTTATCACACCTCTTAATGATTTTTTTAATAATACCCCACTTAAAAATTCAGTACATTATATCCCACATTTTATATGTGAAATAAATTGATGAGTCTGTAGGTCAGCAGTTGTAGGAAATATATTCTGGATATAAAAAAGAAACATAAAAGAGAAAATGAAAAAGGAAAATGGAAAAAAGGGAATCACTTCCAGAGAAGGATTAACTGTTTTCCTCTTTTGGTCACTTTTGCATATGAAGCCTGGATAAGATTATAGCCAGATTGCGTTATCGGGCAACAGATCCCAGATGCACCAACGTTCTCGTTTCCTTTTTTTTTTCTATCTTTTACTTTGTATTCCTCTAACCTTTTTTTTTTTTTTCTTTTTTTTTTTTTTTTTACGGGGTTTGAGGGTGGAGGGGCAGGAGAGAAAGAAATGGTGTGTACCTGATACTGCTGTGTTGGCACACCCGTCTGGGATCTGATAAGAGAGCCTCTGGAGCGGTGCTTATTCAAATCAGTGCATGTTCACAGTGAATAGGAGCAGGTAAAGGCAATAAGATACAACGTGATAACCTTTCTGGAGAGGGAGAGAGAATAGTTTTACACTAGTTCACAGCTCTGCTACACCACACGGGAGATTTTTAACAGTACCTAATTGATTAGCTTTATTCAGATTTTTACAATAAAAAAAAATACTACTAATAAAAACATTTCTTTCACTAGTGCAACTCAGAACAGACTTTATTCAGTTTAGTTGTACACTGAAGGGATTTTATTGTCTGGCTTTTTTACTTGCTTTGTCAATTGATCAGCTCTCAAACTCCTCATTGACCGCTTTCGGCTGCAGTGTTGTGTTGGCAAAATGGTCTCTGTATCTGTGTGTGTGTGTGTGTGTGTTAATGTGAAAGTGCACTTCCATATTTATATTAAATACATATTCAAATATCACAAAATCAATTTAGTTTTTAACATTTACCCACGGTAATCTTTTTTAGACCGGCTTAAAGATAAAAGCCGAAACATAAACTGGTGTGTGGGCCCTACATGAAAGTGAATTTGGTCCGTGTGCGTCTGTGTATATGTCACAAACATAAACATCACATTAAATCAATTTAATTTAATAACACTGATCCTTAGTGATCAGTTTTAGAGCCAGAGTGCAGAAATCTGAAGTGAGGCTTAAAGCTTAATTGCAGAGTAGAGGGTGGTGTGCCATGGAGTCTCAGGGGGTTGGGGGTTGTAACATATGTTGTGTGCGCTCAGTGCAAGACTCAGCAGTGATAGTTAAACATTGGGGTGAAATGCATCCTCCAAGGGCCCCTGTGTTAATGTGTTTGGCTTCTACTGAACTCAGCCTCTCTGCATCCCTGCATTTAAAACTATGACGCTGTAAAACCCCTCGCCCACGCTGAATGTATTTTGATGATACAAATTATAAAGAAAATTGAAAAATGATTACTGTAAAAACCACAATTACCGCGACTAATAATTACGACGCCGCCGTAATGTAATCAATTCATTAATTTATTTATTAGTAGAATTTTGTTTTTTCTCTTTTAATATGTTAATTCTTACTGTTGTAACTGGCAATTTATTTTAATAGTGTAAACATTTCACGTCCTTTTGTGGTTTTTTTTTTCTTTCTTTTTCCGTGTGTGAAAGAGAGGGAGCAAAAGAGAAAAAAGAGTGAGAAAACTCACATGCTGTGGTAACATGTAATCATAAAAACATGCACAAGAAAAATTATATCGTTCCGTTTCCCATATGTTTAGTATAAGTATTTTAATAGATGTCGAGCCTTTTGCGTTATTACATGTTTTAGATTCTGCAGATAGTGGTTATGCGTGATTCTGACATGTGGCGTGATTATACAATAATTTGCAACGTAGTAGGCTATTGTTGAGCTCATTACGGTCAGGGGTCTAATGTGCAGGCTTTCTTGCTAAATGAATCTCTTTTCCCTTTTCGTATCGACTCTCACAGTATGCAGCCTACCGAGTGAACAAGATAATGAAACACCCACTTTTCCCCTTTACAACCAAACACCACTAATCTAATATACTGTATTAGTCACCCATGCTCGTGTATGGGTGAGCAATTATTCTAAAAAGTTTCCACGCCGCGCTGAGGTGACAAAGGGAATACGGGCAAGGAGGACTGCAGACACATTTGACGGCTGCTCGGTGATGCTGATAGGCCAAATGGTGGTGGGAACCTGCCACTTTTAATCATGTGGAAGGTGACGGCTTTCATAAGAGCATGCGGTGACTCTGACAACTCTAATAAGGAGAGGTGACAGAGAAACTTTGTGTGTTAGCGGCAAAACAGAGGGGGAGGGTCTCCTTGTTTTTTTTTTTTATGCGTCTGTTTTTTTTGTTTTTTGTTTTTTTTTGTTGACTATAAGAGATGAATTCCACAATCTGAGACTGGATCTGTGGTGAAAGAATGTCAGCATTAATAAAGGGCTTCGGGGACAAGGTCACATAGGTCCCTGTACAGCAGAGCACCCTGAGTCTGTTTGTGGCTTTGGAGATGGGAAAAGCATGGTTAGACCCTTCCCTGTGCATAAGGTAACCGACTGGAGCTTTGCCCATCAATGTCTCATCTCACAGTCTAATTTATGATTCTTCAGCCTTTTTTATTCTAAGACAATCTCAGCTCTGTTGAAAAAAGGAGTGAAAAGGAATGATGCTTTGAGGATATAATTAAAGATATCGTTCAAAGAACAACTTTTTGCATATTTGAATTATTACTGTCATTAAAAACCACACAAAATATGGAAATATGATCGCCGGAAGCACATAAATCAATGATCAGCAAGGCCTCAGAGCCCAATAAATATGGGGAGTTAAATACTTTAAAATGCAAATCACATCTTATAATTTGCATATGGGTGAATTTAAAGGAAGTGTGCTTCCTTAAGACCCTCTGAGGTAGAAATGCGTAGAGCTGGAGGGAGTTTGGGAGGAGGGGGTGGCTGCCAAAGTCTTTTTTTTTTTTTTTTTTCGTCCCCTCGTTGTCATTGGTCAAGTTGTTGGATCGTTCTAAATGATAGCAGCTGAAGTGGGCTGACAGACATGACTGCATCTTTTTTGTGGATCCAGAAAGTGCCTTAAGTGATCTGAATAATTAGGAGTTAATTATTCTTCATCCATCTAAATCAGAAAAGGACAGATATGGGAATGGAATTTATAATTTTAGCCCAACGTCCTGTCTTGTTCTAATGTGGTAAACTAAAGTGACGGTGAATAATACCTACTGACCTTTGAGTAATTATGCCTACCCTGGTAATTTGCTTGCTGTTGCTAATTGAGGGTATTGATTCAGTGAGATTCATATTAAAAATACATATGTTTTATGGCTGTTTTTTTCTTCTGGTTGTCTTTAATGTATTATTAATCTTTATTATTTTATTTTATTTTTCAACAATAATTAGCAGACAGGATGTACTACACCAGAGGGTTGGAACACTTTCTTTGTCCTCCCGACTGTTGCAGGTATTGTATATTTTGCCAAACTTTTTCCTGAATCTGAACACTGCTGTACATCCAACATCATCCAAACTAAAAGTCCTACAATCCAATATATTACAGTTGTGTAAACATTTTTAAATGCCGATGATCACAGCATTAGCAAAAACTGATAAATGCATCGTCACCTGTAAATTATTTGCAAGGTTTCCACATGACGGCCGTGATCCCACCAGTTTAGCATACACGTGTTGTTTTACCCCCCTCAGACATTTAAAGACAGTCTGGCGGCACCACTGGATCAATGGACATGATGTCTCTTTGTGCATTAACACTCAGGTTAGAGTGTTAGGTTAAAAACCTGCCCAGCACCTCCCTGAGAAAAAAGACGAGAGAGAGAAAAATCAATTTTCCCTGTGGAGTCACAAGGCCAATCTGTTGGTTCTGAAGGCATCCCTTTACCAAAGTCTGTGTGTGTGTGTGTGTGTGTGTGTGTGTGTGTGTGTGCGTGTTTGTGTGTGCGAGAGCAATGTGGGGGTGGCTGGTACTGTCACATATGAGTGTTTGCATGTGTGAATGCCCTTCCTGTGGTGCCTGCAGGTATTGACCAGTGGAGAGGACGAGGTGGCTTGCTTCAGACACGTCTCTCCTTGCTCCCTCTCTCTTTAGCCCATAATATTTTAAGCCTTTTCGACCAGTGGAGCTCCAGTGGCAGCTCACAGTCTCGTAATAACCCAGATAGGGATCGATGGCGCTGGATTTAGGCACTTACCCCTGCTAAAACTGGTAAACTCATTTGTCTTTCCCAAGCAGTGTTCTGTTCGTTGTTTAAGGAGACACTTAAAAGAATCCCCTGAATTAAGATAATGTGACTGTTGGTGTGTGATCAGGCAGCCTCAGCTGAAAGGACAAGCAGCTTTAGCTCTTTTATTAGCTCTCTGTTTAAGGGGCCATACATGTTTTGACGGAGTCCAACTCTCTTTATTTTATTTCTGTCATGGCGATTAGTGTGCCCGGGAACACCCGCTCTGCTCCCACACCCCCCCTTCCTGTGTCCTGTGTGTGTGTGTGTGTGTGTGTGTGTGTGTGTGTGTGTGCGTGCGTGTGTGTGCGCACACATATAAGACAGTGAGAGAGGAGAGAAAGAGAAAGAAAGAGAGGGAGAGAGAGAATTAAGCATGCCAGCTCTAAATGAGATGGACCAAAGTGTGATGGCCCTGCTGCTCCTTCTGTTTAAGCCTACATGAATGCCTCAACACAAATTCTTGGTGAAGGACTCAATGGATGCCATGAAATCGTATTTGCTGTACAGCTAATGGTATGAGACTGGCTAGAATGTTCCTCAGAGCAAGAAAACACGTCATTTGCTTATGAGGCGCACTGACCATTTAGACTTTACCATGAGCAGACCACACACTTTATGGATGTTGACCTGTAATTCATGTACACTAAACAGCAGAGGCAATGCTTCGGGAAATCTGGACCTAAACATTTGGTAGAAGTATTATAAATTTATTAGGAATGCAATTTTTTCACCAAACGTTGGATTACTATGTCAAACATGCAATTCATGTAAAAATACAAAAATCAGCAAATCAAGGAATGCAAACAATAAATCACCCACAGCAGCACATGAGCCAGCTGACTCTTTAGAAGTGCTGGTAAAGGTGCCTTATCTGGGGAAAGTAGGACAAAGTGTCACATTCAGTCGAGGCGAGAGGGAAAAAAAATTACACACGAAGGAAAAAAGAAAATGAAGAGGCATTTTGATGACTCAGAAAAGTCACTCATATGAAAAGAAAAAAAATGGCTAAAAGTTCCAAACTTCAAACAGACCTCACATTCTTTTTAGCCCACCTCCTAACATGAACACAAACCATTCAGCCTGCTGGCGTCACACGGACATCTCTCTCTCGCCTCCTATTCTTCCTTCTGCGTGTGAAACTACAAAGGGCCATCCGTCCGAAGGAGCCGCCGTGCCGCGAGGGCCGTCGGGTGCTGCTGCTGGTGGTAATTAGGCGTCACAACACTTAGGTCGGGTGTCTCGCACGGCACTGAATTCCTCCTGACGTGACGGAGGGATGGAAGAGTTATTCAACTCTGCAGTTTCTTCTGCTCTGCTGGTCATCTGTCCTCTTCAGGGCCCATCAGCCTAAACAGCCCACCAACACATGCACACACACACATGCACACAACTCCTCCTAAGCACCCGAAGGCAAAAGAGTGTGTGTTGGTGAGAGAGATATCAAAGCCCCTCAGGGGTCATGAGAGGGCTGGGGGGGTGGGGGTAGTTGTGGGGAGGGTGTGTGTGCATGTGCGGTTGGGCGTTTGGTGGTGATGGTGGTGGAGTGTCGGTCAATACTCAGACCTCTGCATCACTAACTGTACAGACAATGTAGATCGATATGAGGTGAAGGCACATATATTTTACTAATTACTGCAATAATTAAAAGAGTCTGTTGTGATTAAAATAAAATCAGTATGCGGTCAATTTTTAGCTAAATGGATTCAGACACAGTGGACTAATCCTGTTTCAGCCTTGTTGCTTCTTTGTCATAAAATCATTTGAGAAAAAAAACATTAGCGAGGTGATTTTTTTTTTTTTTTTTTTTTAAGATGAGGACTAACTTTCTCAGTTCATTGTTACTGCCCCAGATCTCAGCGTTGGTAAAACACATCTGATCTGTTTTTGGTCAATTTTATCTACAATTACTACTACAAAACAATACCCACACGATTTTAATCGGCACCGGTTAATGTTTTTTTATGTACTTTGGATTTGCATATAGTTGTGATCCTTTATTAATAAGGCATACGTTAATCCCCTCAACAAAAGGTTTGATTGAATAATGAAAAAGCAGGATGGGAGGTGTGCAGGGTTAGGAGAAATGTGCTGTGGCAGTAAATTCAGAGTTTATGTGGCATGCCGGGGTTTAGGAGGGAGAGACATGCTGCTTTCATGTCCCTAAGCCATGTTCACGTCCACTGAAGACTTCTGTTTTTACACAGGTAGGCAGTTTGAAGACTATCTTAGTGAGGAAGAAGGGGGGTAAAAAACACTTGAGAGGAATCAAAGGATGTTCCCCCTTTTAATAATGTAACAAATATTCTAATTTCTAAAAATAAAATCTCCTCTCCATCCTTCCTGCTAATCTGAGCAGTAATTTATTCCAACCCAAGGCCATATTAGTATGCTTGCCAAGGGCAAAATGGTTACGACAAGACCAAGTTCCCTCAAAAAACTTAATAACATGTATTAAAAAGAGAATGAAAAGATCAAGCTGCAACTTGTAGACTCCACCCAAAAGTGGGGTTGGGTCGTGGCTAATTGACTACAGTGGACTGTAATTTCAATAGCACATAGAACGTAACATTTTTCTAAACAAAAGCTTCTGTCATTTTTTAATTGTTCTTTGGTATATCAACCCCAGTACGTCCATATTTATCTTTTTTTGGTCAAATTGATAAACACAAAAATTACAATGTTTGCCCTTTCTTAAAGAAAAAGCAAAAAAAAAAAAAAAAGAAAAGGCTTAGGTATAGTTTTAGAGCTAAAAGATATGTAGCAAGAGAGAGTGCTCCGCTCCGCATATGCAAGCATTTTTTGAAATATTTCTGATTAATGGCATCTGAAGTGTGAGTTTCAGTGTTTCTGTGTATGTGTCCACGTGGATATATTGATGCCTTTTTATGAAAAGCAACTGAGCAATGGGACTTTGTACAACCATCAAACAGACACTTCATTATGGGAGCAGTGATAACAAATACATTGTGTAGGATAATGATAGCGGCGGTTCATATTGTTCATTATACATCTGGGTGTCACATGGCACTTGGAATTTATGTGTACGCTTGTGCGCATGTGTGTTCCTTTGTTTTTGTCGTTTTACAACATCAAGTTTCAACAAATTAACATCTGAACCATTGGGAAGAAAAATATACCATCATTTGCCATCAGTGACAAACAATATATTTTGGATAATGATTGCATCTATTGGCGTCTGCATTTGTAAATGTGAGGTAATGAATTTCCTGTGTGAGCAATGAAAGCAGAGATATTATGCCACTTTGCTTGAATAGGGCTACCGGATGCATAATCGACTGTCTTTGAATGATAAACTGTATCTGCGAGAAAATAAAAATAGTAGGAATATGCTAAGTAACTGCTTCGTGTGAAATATATACATTTTCTTATAGATTCTAATGCTGTTCAGAGGCAGTGGCGATGCCCGTGCAGAAAGCGGGAGGTGTGCGATGTGGAGTCTGACTGGTGGAGGCCTCTGGCGTGTTGGCTGTCTTTGAGCTGTGGGCCTGTCAAAGGTTTTGGGGCATTGGACTGCGTCGATGCCTGCCACACACATGTCATTTCTTCCCTCCGTGATAAGCCCTGCAGATGCACAATCAACAGAATTATTGCTTGGCAATGTATATATTTAATTTGGGAAACAATGACAGTTTCGCTTGATTTATGGTGCAAGGCAATGTTTAATTAATTGAAAAATGCATATTACCCTGTGACTTAATTATTAGCTAATTAATCACCGGGTACTTGTTCAGCGTTCCCCCACTTTTTCCACTTTTTTCAGGCATATTTCTGTGTGTGTCTGACACTTGAATTCCCTCCTGGGGTCATTTTTATGTGAGGTCATGCTTTTTCTTCCTGAGTGGCTGTTGAGATGGAGAACATGCACCGTAGAAAGCCTTTGGTGCAGCCAGACCAGTGAAAACAACGATGACGTGTGAGAATGTGACTTTTTAAAGTCTTGACATAACTTATCGGGAGTGCGAATGCAGCATTCAGGGCAAAACTTACCATGATTTCAAGAGTTTGGAGAATATTAGCACAGCTAAGGCCAAAAGAGTGACAGTTTGTAACCTTCTTTATATACCCTATATGGAAGTACAAATATGTGTGTGTGTTGATAAAGGGAATCTGGTTACTTGAATGAGTGTGAGGCTAACTTGTATTTGTGTAACGTCCGATTTGCCCCACCAAGTGGGGTTCCTTCTTAATCTAAATATAAGATTACTGCCCACATAGTACACACACCTCTGCTGGACTCGCCCGGTGCTGAAACGTCGAGTATTTACACACAAGGGTGGGAAAACAGGCATGTGACCCGTTTCTCTGCCAACGCCTTACCCAATCAGCCAGATGACGGAGCCTTACCCCTAGAGGCCTGACTGTGGCTTCTAAATGTGGCAAAATGGCAAAACACGCACATATCACAGTTATAAAAGTGCACACATAATACCAACTTATTCAATCAAACGTGAATTCATAAATTATAGCGTACACTTCAAACTCTGTGAAAAGCACAACTGCTGACTTGTTGCACACATAGAAAGTATTTATATTTCCTGTGGTAGCCTTGGGAAGCATAATTTGCCAAATGTGTAAGCTGATCCTCAAGGTCATGGTCAAAATAGGTGAATAAATGTCTCACTGTTACAGCTGTCAGTGGTTTACCTCACACTGGTGGAGTGTCTGAATCGTAGTATTTATGTCTGTTTTTTTCCACTAAAGCCCACTAAAATGAAGGGCAGGTTGATCTGAAGATCAAAGATTTCGCTTCATGAGAGCTTCTCCAGATAGCTGCTGTTAAAAAAAAAAAAAAAGATGGCGAAAAGATATATTGGATGCAACCATGTAAGAAAGCGGAGGAGGTGTGGCCACCGACACCTACTCCCTCCCCACCCAGCGAGGCCTCCGTGTGTATGCGCCTAGTAATCGCAAACGTTTTAAACTATTAGAGGTGCTGTGAAAAAGGCCCTTTTGAGTGCCGAGCTGTCAGTCTGCTATGAGGCAACTGGGGGTGGGGGGCTGTCATGGCTGTCACTCAATAGGAGGATGAGAACTGTTTGGCCCTAATGGATTCCTCCAGGCGGACGGCTTACACGGCGGCTAGAAGTAAAATCGATGCGTTGTCATGAGCAAGTGAGGCATCATCAAATGGCCAGGTGGACGGGGAGGCTTGCCCGGTACTTACATCTGTATCTGAGCCTGTATCTGTATGTGTGTGTACGGTTTGGAAAAAGGAGAGAAGAGACAGACAGATGCTCGGCTCAGCTTTACATGCCCAGTGGGGCCTTTGCTATGATTGTAAGCATGAAACAGGGCTCTGACCTCCATCATCTCTGTTGCTTTTATTTTCCGGTTCTCTTAGAATTGGACACAGATACACGCCGACGTACCCACACACATGCACATAGATAAAGGCGAAGCTGTACAGACAGGGGTATATTGACCTGACAAAAGTCAAACATCATCTTGTAGGCAAAATCACTTTTCATAGAACAGATCTCTCTTCAGTAACTTACCGTTTCGACTAGAACCTGCAGAGAAAGAGACAACCAGAAGCCAAACAATCTAACTGCTGGTGACAGAATTTCATCTTTTACGCATCTTTTCACAAACTGAAAAATATTTAATGCAGCAAGAGGAACAGACTGGAAAATCCTGACAGTAGATGAACCTGGCCAGCCAGGCCAGGAGGAGAACGTAATGATGAAAGAGGAAGCCACAGGTGGAAAACGATGACAAAACAAAGAATTTCCTAAAGAACGTCACAACCTAATTTAACAAAAGATATGAGCCACTGTATTTATGAAACCCAAGAATAACTAAAATACATTTTTCTGTCGTCAGAAAACAATGTCTTGGAGTTTCTCTGAAGCCAAAATGTTTGATTAGAAAAATATTTGCTTCTCACTCTTCCTTTCAAACTTGAATGGACAGTCAACCATTAACTGTTTCAGCTTATTTTACCTCTGCTAACTGTTGAGTGCATGGCCCTCCAGGGAGATGGAGGGGCTTACCCTCTAGTCCCCGACTTTGCCCGGGGGAATAGTCAAAGGCCCACTGATTGGCAGGTAGAGTTGTAGGAGATTGCTCCAAGCTGGCTGTAGGCAGGATGCTGATGCTGAGCAGGGATGCTGGTGTTGAACTTCCTTGCTCGGCCCCTTAGTCTGAGTTCACTCAGACTCCAGCAGGTCCCGACTGCCTTTCTAACTTTGAATGTAATGGATGTCTGCTGCTATTAACCTCAGCAATGACTTTTAACAACCTTTGTTTTAGTGGAAACCTGATAAATCTCCTTCCTCATTGCCACACAGCTCCACGGTCATCTAAAAGTATTAAAACACAATTCCCTGCATCACACTGAAATTTTTAGTTATCGTATATTCTGGTATACTGTCTGTCTAACACTAACTGGAGCAACTAATCCACAGTTATAAGTAGTTCCCAGCAAATTCAGTTTTTTTTTTCCTGCTTGAGTAATATTTGTCTATAACAACACTATACTGTTATTTATGTATTTAACCATTACAGTTTAATGACGCCTTCTACTTTGTTTACTTCTTCAGTAATACCATAACCTTGATCCTAGAGCTATAGACTATTGGCAAAACAGTCTGTGGAGATTCTCAGTCACCCAGGTCATCGTTACGCCGAACGTCATTCTAAAGGTTAATCGCCACAATACTGAACGATTATAACCTGAATATTTGAGAATCTCCACAAGTTTTGGAACACAGATTAATGTACTATAATTTTTTTTTTTTAAGTCCACAATACAATGTGATGGCAGCCTGTTGTTTACTACTACTGTTGTATTGGTCTTTTAATAAATGCTCACCTGCTTTTCTAATATGTGTGGACATTTAATAATGTACAATTCCAAGTGTCCTGTTCTTTTCTCGTACAGATTGAAAAGACAAAAAATACATTTGATCTTGTTGTTTTTAAATGGATTTTTATTTTCCATGTTCGTACGGCGCTTGAGAAATCGTCGGTGTAGAAGCCGTGTTAAGATACTCTCAATAATCTTCTTGTTAGCCTTTAGAAACCGAAGCCTTTTCTCTTTATTGCTGAACACATGAAAGAGTGGGTGTTGATTAAGGAGGCCTTTTAAGCTGTGAAAGTCCTAAATGTGCTGTGTCCTTAGTAAGATGAAAAGGACTAAAGTTAGCCGGAGTTGTTTCTTACCTTAGCTCTTCAGTGGGAGAACCTCTGGGAGGATGCTTAAGAGAGAGACAAACTTGAAGCTCTTATTCTCTATGCTAATTTCTCCACATTTTACTTGTAATTATGCCCCAGCATCCTCCTCTCTCTTTTTCTTTCTCTTTCCCGCTTTTTCCTTTAAGTGCGGCTTCCCAACTTGTCTCTTCTTGCTGATGAAACATTTTTTTTTTTGCTTCCTCCATCTTCATCATTTTCAAACACATTTTTAGACCATTTTTCTTCGCTTCACCAAAGAGTATTTGATTATTTCCACCCTTATAGAAATAGTTCATCTTAGATGAAACATAATACACTTTTGTTGCTTACTTCATCTCTATATAGTGAGTGAATTGAAACAACATGGCCCTTTATCAATAATATGGATGTCTGTTCGAGCCAAAGTGTTTTTGTGGTGAGGTACGTCCCCTTTCTCCTTTTAACATATCTCAACGCTGTCATTGCCCGTATTTATTTTATCTTGCTAATGTGGGTCACCCCTGTATGGCGGCCATCAGTGAGGCACAGTCAAATAGCTGTGTCTGAAGCCTACCTTTGGCATGATTTATGGGCCGGTGTGACGCTCAGCTCTCAGAAGGACCGCCATTGTCCTGCTACAGCTCTCAACTCTCGACGTAGGGGCGCTTTGTCTGTGCTGAGGCAAACCAGACTCCCGTCTTTAAAAAGAATCAAATTATTTCATCATGTTGGAAATGAAAAGGCTGTAATTACTCCTAATTAGACCCTGACTTTTTTCTTTTCTTCTTTCTTTCCCTTCTTCTCCTCCTCTCGCCTCCTCTCTTTTCCCACTATGAGTTTTGAAGGTGAATTCTTTTTCCAGGGGTTTCGAGATTGCTCTAAATCAGAGCCGTTAGGGTGGAGAGTAGGAAACAATTTTCTGTTCAGTTTGAAATTGATTAATCTGGGATTTGACAGCTCGTCTGGCTTTGATATTCTCTGAGTGGGGAGGGGTGAAGTGGTGTGATGACACTGTAATGTTTGTTTTAAAGCCCTACCTTAATAGGGCTGGCTCCACAATGTCATGGTCTTTCACAAGCCAGAGGAAAAATGGGAAGCAAGACATGCCATTTGTGGAGTGTTAAGGCGTGTGTTTGAGTGTGTCTACATGTGTAAAACCTTGGTGGACCATCTACCTCATGGCACTAGTTAGAAAGTGTGCATGTGAGCTTTGAAGGGTTTCCCTTGCAATAACACCCCTCAGTGCTGGAGAGCACCAGCCTAATGACAGGCTACAATGGAAAATCATTTTCTGCCCCTCAACTATTTACATGTATCTTTACCACACAAGTCTTGTCATTTTAAGCCACACAACAATTTGCTAAGCAAATCCACTCGCCATTTATCCATCAAGGGGGAGGCTGTTGGGGTGTGTGTGTGTGTGTGTGTGTGTGTGTGTGTGTGTGTGTGTGTGTGGAGAATACTGGAGCGGAGGTGGGGGGGTGGCGGCTGGCGGTGGAAGAGGAGGAGAGTTGAGGAGGGTCTTTCTGGGGAGGTATGGGAGAACTGAGGGAAGCAAATATTTTCTCTGGCTTGCGACTGCACAGTGAAAACACACTCCCCGATGCTGATGTGTATTAGAAGTGAGCCGGGCAAATATTAGCACTGCCTTACAGTGGCAGTGTGTGGGGTGTGGGTATGTTGGTGTGTGTATGGGATGGGAGGAGTTTGCCGGTGCATTTCACAAAAACTGGCTGCCTCAAAATGAGTATTCTTACTTTGGAAATAATTTGTAACATGTAACAGAGCAGGAAGTATAAACTATTTAACTTAAAAGGAATTAACGCAGATTAAAGCATAAAAGGCTACGGGCTGCACTCTAGCAGTCCATTTCTTCCATCCATTAATTGTTTAGTCTATTAAAATAATCAGAATATATATACAATATTAGAAATGGAGAAAACTGCGAAATTGTCTTTTAGTTTTGCTTTAAAGTGCACTTAAAAGATTTCTCTGACTATCAAAGTATTTGCAAATTATTTAATCTTTCATGTAATTAATTAATCTACTGACCCTTTCATCCCTGAAAGACTGTAAAAAACCTAAAATGTTGATCTAGGCCTAGGAGTTTGACCATTGAGGAATACTGAGACTTACTTAATATATAATCACTAATCGGCACGTCTCAATTCATGCCCTGTTTACACACACACACACACACACACACACACACACACAGCTACCCACCAGCCCACCCAGTTCTCCCAAACAAATCCTAGCATTTGCTCAGCCGGACATTAACTTGTTCAGGTTGGCATTTGTGCTCAAGGACACAACAGCAACAACAGTAGCAGTGAACTCCACCCACATTTCCTGCATAAATCAAACACTTGTTTCAGAGGGATGAAGGGAAAAGTGTGCGAAGGGGGTGGTCAAACGGAACGGTGATGCATCTTGTTTGTCAGCCACAGAGTGCAAGGAAATGTGACAGAGCGCTGGAGGAGGTTTCCAAATCCATTTCCTGCTCTTGTCCGTCCACATCAGCCACTGACGACAGATCTGGTGGTTCTTATTGTGTTCCATTACGGAGGGGTAGTGGATGTGGAGGGAGAGGGTCTGTGTGTGTTTGCTGCTGTCTGTGTGTGTTGTGCAAGGGGGGTAAACTGGTGCACACATGCCCAAAAATGATGCGTCTCCTTTGATCTGTTCCAGTGTGAGCCACATGAACAGCTCCACCGCCAGGCACACACACACACACGCCACACACACAGCCCTGCAGTTTGGCCCCTTGCACTTTTTTTTTTAGCTCTGCTCAGTCTGTCTTTGTGTGTGTGTGTGTGTTCGTGTGTGTTCGTGTGGTTTTGACTTACTCTGGCATCTTGTTTTTTCCATTCACATGATTTTTTTCCAGATACATTTGTAGACTCACTGTAATAGGAGCCAGTGTTTGAGGTACAGTACTTATTAGTTTCTTATCTCAGCTAATTAGCCATTAAATAACCACATGCACACACGCCCCTATTACTGGATAATTAGAAACCAACCCATTATGAATATGCATTTCCCACTGCTTAATGCACAGAAATATGAATATATCCATTTTAATTTCCCTTAAAACACTTGTCAGAGTTCATGATACTGAGTTAAGGCTATCGTGGGTTACTTCACCAGAAACCAGGGATCAGAGTCAGCTAAGCAGACAGCTATGTTATGGGATGGGCAGATTTTCTTCACTGTGGGAATTGTGGACAGTTTCAGTATTTATATCCGCAGTGCTGTGTTGCATGCACAGTCAGTTTGATACTTCATTAGCAACAATTGATGGCAGTGGCCTGCAGGCGACCTCGGTAGTTGGTCCAGCAGCTGCAGCTGTGATATCTAATTCAGTCTTTACTGGATGGAGCTCAAATGATACTTTTGAAATGAAGGTGGTGATTTCCAGTTTTGGATATTCAAAATCCAATTAATAAACTTGATTTGCAGTTGCATGCATCGCTGTGGGACTAGACAGTCTGTTCCCGTTTCTCTTTGTGTTTGCTGTGCTGCACGTTTTGTTTTTTTGTTACTCCGTATCCTCTCTGGCCTCTTGTGCAGAGAGAACGCTCGGAGCGCTGTGTGTCACATCAGGTGCGTCAGGATGCCCATTGGCTAATGGCCGCCGACTGGAGCCATCCTGGCCAATCAGCTGTCGGCGAGCTGACCTTTTTGCTCGCATCCTGACCCTGATGGGAGGTGAAGTGTATGGCTGGTAGCAGTCAGTACTGGCACAGCAGGACGAGGTGGAGGAAAAGGACCAGGCCGGAGGCCCAGAGATTTTCTTGGCCACTCACTCCTGTTCCTGTCCTCCTTTCTCCTCTCAACTCTTCTTTGGTTGGAGTCATGACAGCTTCTCTTGGCTAGTCTACACTGTGTTTCACATGCAAAGACTCTCTCGTCTCTTGTTACAAAGCCAGAAGTGGAAGAGTGTAACCACATGAGCTACATCCAGGCCTGTCAGTTTTAGTGCGTATGTTCTTTTATGACTTCATGTGTGTTATTTGAAAGAGTGAATTGTCACATTTGCCACTGGCCTCTCCTGTTGCCTCAGAGGTGCTTAGCAACAATCTGTCTTCTCGAACCAAAAAACAAAAATCTGAGGATGCTTGAAAATGCTCTGAAATGCAGTAATGAATATTTTAGACATAAAGGACCACTCTCCCAGCCTCCATTTGCCTGGCTCAGTCCTCCAAACAGCCCTTTTAAAGTCAAGTGATGGGGGTTAAGTTAATTATGCACATTAGGGCCAGCCTCCCTCCCTTGCTTTCTCAGTCGCCATATATGTGTGTGTGTGTGTGTGTGTGTGTGTAGGCTGTGGTGGTGGCTTGGGATGCTGAAACTCTGCCTTTAATTAAACACAGATGCATGGAAGGAGAGACTGTCTGTCACACACACTTTTAACAGCAGCTGCATGCATGCAAACACGCGTGGGCACATACACACAATTGAAGGAGATGAAAGAGTGTAACAGACTCCGTGTGTGTGTGTATGAGAGAAAACAACCTCTTTCCATCTTCACTCTGCAAAAGAATAAATAACTTAATCTAACGTAAGCTTGGAAATGTATGGCTTTGAAAGGTCAGAAATGTTGGAAATTTAAACATGTTTTTCGTCTGACTGGTTTTTTTAGTAGTTTATTCGTTTTCATGTCTTCCCTATTAATGTTCTAGGTATCCTATGCTTTATTTTCTTAGTGTTTGTCGTGCCACTTTTTCTGCAACATTTGTACATCATCCAAATTCTTCTTCCTTTGTCTGTTGGATAATTGCATTGAGCTGAACATAGTTATGTGTTTTATGGCTCTGACAGTATTTGATCCTCCATGGCTGCTGATTGATGGAATCCATTTGCAGGAAGCAGGAAAAAAAACATTTTAATTAATGGGATGACACACATGGAAAAAAATGAACTTTAAAATCACAAATAATCAGACATCTTGAACTTACAGAACTACTCGTAGGTTCGGGAAGTCGTGATCAGCTGGAGACCACTCACAGGTCCCAATTCACTTTAACTTGTAACAGCACCTTTACAAAACTACAGTTTTTTTAAACCAAAAGGCCTGAATGTTTTCCACTATTTCAGTGTTGGGAAAACAATCTTCCTCTTCACTGCTTTCTGAGTGTGACACATACAGTACACTTTCGAAACACCTACAATGAAATTTGAATACGTTTTAAATTAAAATTATGAAAACATTTCCAAACCAAGTCTCATATATTTTTTCTCTAAAAACAGCAAATATTTGCTTTCATTTTGAATGTCACTTCCGTGTTTAATTTAGGCTAATTGCAGATAGTCACCGGGCTGATTTGTAGGATTTGTATGTAGGATAGAGGCATTCGCTTTAAATTTAAAACCTTTTTTCTTTCCTCTTTGTCTCTCGGTCTAGTCTGTGCTGCAGCAACGGCCTCATTTTTCATTAGAGGATTGCCCCATTATTTCATTTCTTGTGATAAACTGACAAAAGATTACTCATGAGAAATACTAAATACAGAGCTGGACCGATGGGATCTCCCCTCATATGTATCGCTGCCGCGCTACGGCTGAAGGCTTCATATTTCCTATTTCTCTCTCTATTATATATATCTGAGAGAGTTGTAGATACTGTGCGTGTGTGTGTGTGTGTTTTTGTGTGTAGTCTATTACATTCTGGGTGTCCCAATCTGATCAGACACCACTAGCTGGTCAGCAGGCCTTGTGTTTTTTTATAAGAAACCTTATTTTAAAGAAAAAAACGGAGAAAAATTTGTTGTACTGTTGACAGCAATGTCAGCAAGTTTGGAGAAGAATAAGTTATTTCCCGCACAGCGGGATGAGGATGGTGAACACAGCCAATGCAAGGCAACGACGGCTAACTGGGAATTAAAAAAATAAACCAAAATAAATAAATAATAACCAGACCGTATCTTTATCTACCATGATTCATATTTTATTTCAAAACAGTGCCTCCATTGGTCACATTTTTCAGTGGTGGATAATAGAAAATGTAAAGATACGGGCGGTGAAATATGAGTCAGTTTGGGGAGGTAAGAATGAGAAAAGATTAGTTTGAGATTAGAATAAGAGAGATGGAGGAGGGAGGAAGAGGAGGGCAAAGAGTCTCGCACACCAACACTGCAGCGTCTTTCGGAGAGCACCGTTGGTGTGTCTGTCAGCACGCGCGTGCAACAGAAGAAGGATGACTGTATATACTCCCACACCACTTTGTTTTCCACCTAGCTCCACACCAGAGGAGACCGGACATCCTTGACCGACCTACTCAGTTACGCTCACACCTGCCTGCACGTAGCCCTTATTGTTTCTGACCTATCGTACATTACTTTCACAACAATCTTCCTGTTTTATCAAAACATTCGCAAAAAAATACTAGTCTGCTCATTTCCATGTTTCTCAAAGTAATGAGCATGTTTGTTTAGTAATATTGGCGCCATTGTATTTGCATATTCATTTGCCTGTTTGTATCAGATAACTCACCTCGAGCCAGGATTTCCTGCTGGTGTGTATTCAGTGAATTTGTTTTTCGTGCCTTTACTGCTGCAGTCCTCCAGTAGTTCAGAGGCTGGTTAAGCAATTCCTGAGTCGACCAATGTCTTTAATTTACCAAGATACCCACGAAGGAAACTTGTTTTGGCTGCTCCCCTCCATCATGAGAGTCATTTAGATCCAGGCAGGCATTTTAGCATAAATGGGCAGAGCGACAGAAGGGGCCCTGGGTCAGAGAGAAATTCTAGATCAAATGCTTCCAGTTGCCCCCCCAGGCTCTGGTCAACACCAACAGCAACCGGCAGCCCTGGGGACGTGTTACCAGGCTAAAACTTAAACTACCAGCCTGCCCACACACACACACACACACACACACTGCATACATAAATGCAGGGCATTTCTCCCCTTTCTCTGTTAACCCCTTTCTACCTTTTGGAAAAGGTAAAAAAAAAGTACAATTTGATAGCAACTCAGACACTATTATGCCTGCTACAGAAGTTAGATTTTAGTGCCCTTTATTATAACAATTATTTAATATTTTCTATATGTGGTGGAGATCTGCTGTTCCGCTTGCTAATATTTCTTTAAGAAAACTTCAGATTTTTATTCCGAAATCCAACCAACGTAATAGCCATGACACATTACTTATCATGATTCCCTTTTTTACCAAAGTAAGGTTTTTTTCTTTTTTCTTTTTCTTATGGCAAACATATTCTCCTTTTAACATATTTTGTTTTGAGTTGCAGCACAAATATGCCTGCAGCCATGATTCTTAACGAAGTGTTCTTTAGTAAAACACAACTATTATCGAAACAATAACTGACTAACTCGAAATGTCATTTGCACAAACACAACTGATGTGTATTAACCACTTTTAAATTCAATAACACAAGAAGGGTTGATAAACCATGACCTTGGTCACTTGTCATCATAAGTCATCAATATCCAGCAGAGGAAAGCATAATATGTGTTTTTCCTGATGTTCATATTAAAAAAAATATTATAAACAACCCAAAGGAGGGTTAACTCAATATACAGTCCCGTAACATGGCGTTTTATGTAGAAAGGTCATTTCAGTCTCACAGCATCTGTCAGTATGTAATCCAACAGACTACAATTTGGATCACTCATCCTAAAAAATAAGCCTAAGCATACTTTTCTGTTCATATAAAAATCTCTGTTGTTTGTATCATCATGGTGTCCCTTTAACAGTGCCTGCTTTGATGGCATCTGCTTTGCTTTAGAGGAGAGCTGAGCGATTCGCAGCGACGGACGCGGTCGACTCATCACGCAGGTCTAATTTACTTTAAGTTGTGCTGCATTTGTGTTACTTCAGATCTGTCACGGGATCACGCTGGTGTTGCTATAGCATGCTCTTGTTTTGTTTTGGGGACTAAGAAAGCCAAACGCTCGGATGAAACGTGACGAATAATAGTCTCTGACAGACGGGGCCTGTTGTTGGTGGTGGACAGAGCTGGCAGAGGCTATGACTCCTCTCTCTCACTCTGTGTGTCTGTGTGTGTGTGTGTGTGTGTGTGTGTGTGTAAGAGGCTGTAAGTTACAATTACTAGAAGCACAAATGGAAGGTTTTCCATGGGTTTTCCTAAACACTTTTGCTTTTTGATTATTTTCAGCCACTCTCATGAAGCTGTTTAGAAGAGGCATAAACCAACTGTTGAATGTGCTTAAAATGTGTGAGAGCTCCTCAGCAGCTATTTGGATTTACATGGATTATATTGTTTTGTGTAAATAAGATTACTCTTACCTTGCATTCACATTTCTAGTAACTGGGTTAATGTGTTTGGGTGAATATGTTTAAAAACGTTTAAAAACCCAAAAAACTAATACAGGTGTTTCGTCTGTGCAATTTGCATTTCTTAGGCTTGGATTGAGCAGGTTTCATCAACTTATAACGACAAGCTGTCCTATTCCAGAGGCAGCAAACAGGCCCCAATATTGATATTACCACCGCCATGTTTCACACAGGGGATTGGGTTATCATTAGGCATGACAATTTTTAACTCTTTCATTTTTAACTTGGTTGACAGCGATTAAAAAGTGGTTAAACGTTACCATTTTTCAAGTTCAGCGGTGGGAGCCATCCACTCAACGGAGACCACTGGGCCAGGAAAGCACAAATACTGTTGTGATTCAGCAGTTAAAGCCACTGATAAAATGCCTCTGCGTACTGTCTATGCAGCTTATCACTTTTGTGTGGGTGAACTTTAAGTATGTGAAATTAAAGTACAGCTGCGGCAGCTCGGCCACACATGCCTTAGTTGTTAAATGTTCTCGTGAAGGTCAAATCATGGACACTGATGTCAACCTACAGACATCAAGGCTTTTCATTTTCTAAATGTTGGAAATTTGTTCACCTCACATTTTTGCACAAAGGGAACATTCAACAGCCTTCACAAACTTTAAAGTGTTCTTGAATGTTTCAGTTGCAGTACTGATCTAAAGATCACTTTTAATCTTTTGTCACAGGATGGCTGAATATCTAATCCAGTGATTGTGAATTGAATAGCATTCATTAATTTACTTTAAACATTTATTAGACATTCAACAGTTTAGCCCAGGTGTGCCCAGATGCAGTTAAAGCATGTAAATGTTTGATCCATTTCAACCTCCGACTTCCTCAACCTTCCAAAAGTGATCATGTCACGTAGGAGATAAAAGGATGTTCAGTGACATTTTGCTCATTTTTGCATTAAAATTTTCTCAAAAACTATGTCAATTAATTTTAACCATTTACCCATGTTACTGTTAGGGTTTATTCATAATAATCAGTGAAGAATCTCAAAAAAAAAAGCTGCGTCCAACTGCTGTGCTCTTATTTGACCAAAGAAAATAAGAAATCCTTCCACTCTTTAAAATAACTCCTGTGAACCAACTAGGTGTAAAAAGGGAAAAAAAAGTAGTTAACATACCACCCTTGCAGCTAAGCAAAACGTGTTATAAAGCCGCCGCCGTGTTTTGTTTTGTGAGGAAAACTGTAGCTTCCTACGACGCTCTTTGCAGATGTTGAAGAATTGTTTATCTAGTTAACACATGTCAGTCGACGCTCAAAAAAAAAAAGCCTTCTGTCTAATTAGAGATGGGAGTCATTGTCATCTGTCTCATAATGAGGAATTATGAAGGCTTCTTATTTCTCTCTAGTGCCATTTGATATTTCAGTGTGTTGACAAATGAACAGGGGACAAGTTTCCATATTTTAAGGCAGTGCTGTAAACAGCCTTGCTTGTGTTTAGTTTTTCTTTTTTTACGTGTACTGTCAATTACTCAGTGGCAGTAGCCTCGCAGATACAGCACAGCACTGCGCTGGTTGGCTGACTGGGTGACTGGCTGGGTGGCTGACTTGGTGGCTGACTGGCTTGTCTCTTGGAAACCTGTGAAATATGATTTACATTGAGAGCATGTTGTAGCAAACCCTAGCCCACGGTATGCATATTCCCCCATTGTTTGTGACAGTTGGTTATACCTGCGCCGGGGGGAAGAGCGCCAAGTAGGCATTCGACTTTGCATTTCAGTGGCTGAGCTCAGGGTCAGGAGCACATCTGGTTGACTGGGAGGTTTGTGTGTGGTGTGTCATTTCTGTGTTTCAGTTTCCATAACTTACACACACACACACACACACACACACACACACACAGGCACACACTTTTTACAAGCTCACTTGTTGCTGTGCAGCCAGAGCGTGTGTGCATAAAGCAGCAGTCGCGGCACACAAACAGCAAACCCGGCACACCGGTGCACTCCTACACAAACAAACAAACACACCTGCTGCTCTTGGCAAGTCGCTCTGACAATCAGCCGAAGGAGGGAAGGCAAACAAAACAAACAGTTTAATTTACATGACAGTAGCCTGCTTTACATTAGCATGCCGTGGCAATGATAGAGTGAAGCTCTGCTGGAAACAGCAGGTAATGAAAAGTGATGGTCCTATTTGCGGTATACTGTAAGTACAGGAATGGGAAGCTCGAGCAGTCAGAACTAATAGCATGCACTGTGCCGCATGTCTCCCAGACAGTCTTTTGGTGTGTCGGTTTAAAAAAAGAAACCGCTCTCCGCTCCTCTTCGAAAAATAACTAATTTTTCAGCATTGCACAATAAATATAAGCAATTTGTTATGGTGAAAGATTCAAGTAGTGTACATGTGTTAAATGAAGAGAAGAGTGTGTTTTTGGCTTTTCCTTTCCCCTTAAACTTTCCTCCTTTAGACAGAACATGAAATGTTTATGCAGATTTGCAGAAACAATCCATGTGCATTTTTAACAAGCAATTAACTTCATCAATAAATAAGTAAACAAGAGTTTGGGGTTTTGGCTGGTTTTTAGTCGCATGGAATGGCATGTGCGTCTGGAGACCGCTGTATTTTTACATGGTAAGTTTTATTTCGGCCGACATTAATGCCATATGCGTTAAGTGTGTGCGTGGGTGGGTCGGGTCTGTGATTGTGCAAACGCATCACTCGCGTTTGTGTTTTTGTGGATGATACCATACATCCCTTGTGTCGTGTGTTTGTAGTAATACTGTTTGTACGTGGTTTTGTGTGTGTCTGTGTGTGCGTGTCTGTGTGTATACTGGCTCCAGTGGTCTGCTCCTCATGTAAAGAGATAGCATCTTCCCACAACAGATCAATAAGGAAGTATTTCTAGAATCTGTGCTTCTGTCTCCTATTTAGCAAAACCATGCGAGACTCCCAAGTGTGTTTGTGTGTGTGCGTGTGTTTCTGCGTGCACACGTGGGTGCACATCAGTGTGAGGAATACTCAGACTGACAACCTCACTTGTGTCCTGGTGGTTTGGTTGAACTTAGCTGCCATTATTGGCATATTATCAGACACAGAAGAGCATATTCTGTAGAGCCTATTTAGTTTCATATCTGCTCACCAAGGAGACTCACACTGGTTAGTTTTGTGCCCTCTGTTTGTTTGTGACCTCTTCATCAGTCACTCCAAAAATATTCCTGATGTCACCTTAGTATCTGTAGAACATGTGATTAACCACTTTCTGGCTGCATGCCTTCATTTGTACTGCTGATATGAAATATAGACACACGCGATTTTCCACATACATTGCACCTAGTTCATGTTTACTTGCTGTCAATTGTACTTAAAGGACACAGCCGCAGATGAGTTATGGTGCCAAAAATGATCACAGCCCATTTATGGAACTGGGATCTAGTAGTATTAGTGACTGAATAAACATTAAAATATATGTTCACGTTCCTTCCTGTGCCTGTCATGGCGGCAGCACCTTGGCAACAGAGGACAACCTGCTGCGAGTGACTGTGAAAATATTTATCTTAAGAATGTATAATATGTCTGCCGAAGGTCGACAAGTGTCAGAGTATGAAATGGAATTCTGCGAAATTAAAGCCTGACTGACGGTGTGACAGGCTGTCCTTTATGTGATCGTTATCAGCAGTTTCTATCATAAAGTTTAAAAGAGTTAAAGTTTCCTTCTACACCTAATTATTAAACTTTATTTAATGGAATGGAAGCAGTTGACGTCACAGCATTGTTTTTAATATGGGTTTAGATTAATGGTAGCTTACTATTTTTTATTATTTAAAAATGTGCTTGAAAAAATGAGCTGAACACTCTGTTTTAGCGAATAATTTCCTACTAGACTCTTACGAAGGTTCAACTCTTTGGACAAAAAGAAAACGGTGGAGACACACGTGTGTAGTATAGAAGTCAAGCATTTTATTTGTTTTATCCCTAGCTAAGTTCTATCTTTGATCTGTTTATGCTTTGCTCATGAGCTTATTCAGAACTCCTGGTATGTTTTCCACACACCCTTTATGTCTTGCAGAGGTTGAATACATAGAGTTCAAGGTTAGTCTCCAATTTAGCTCAGTCCTGCTCACAGATAATTGTCAATAAAATTGATCTTTCCATTTTTTTAAAACTGCACGTATTTTTCCATCTTCCTCCACTCCCCCAGACACTTCATTTCACTCCCTCACTTCTCTCTCCTTTGCCTCTGTCCTTCTCTTTTCATCTTAAGCCAGATGAGTCTGCCTTGACTGCCAAGAGCACCGAGTATCACTGCTTGCCTTTTTTTTTTTTTTTCCCTCCTCTTATGTTCGTCTCACAGTGCACTGAAGCCATGTCGCAATTTCTCAGGGAGTTTTGATGCCTGGATGTCTCCTGTCTGGGTCCATCTCGTCTGAGCTGCAGCGCTGGCCCTATACGATCTGAACTGCGCTGCCTCGCTGCAGGTCAGCCTTCACGGCCGATTAGTGTCGAAGCGCCACTTTGGTCACAAGTTGTCGGGAGCGCTTATCGTGAAGATCAACAGCGATCAGTCTCGCCGCTGCACTCTCTCCTCTACATCCCCTCCCTCTTTCTCTCTCTTTTCTGTTTTTTGCCCTCTCCCCTTTTGGCATTACCCCTCTCCGCTCCATTTTTCCCCTGAAATCACCATATTTCCATCTATATCTTATCATTCTCATCCTTCTCTCTCACCTTTTCCCATGCTGTGCGTCTTGCTGGATTCTATCAGGTTAAAATGTTTTCATTCCTCCTCTCTAGTAAGTAAGTGAAGGGCTAAAGCTGTGATGAGAACATTTGTCTTAATTTTACAGAGGCTTTTTAATCATGTAACATGAGATGTAACTCACGTGGTGTGTATTGTTATGTTGTTTTTAAAATAGCTTATCCTATTATAGTGCTTGCTATGGAGGTTACAGTAAAAGGAAACACTATTTGTTAAGAGTGACAGCGCGGTGTGTCCGTTACTATGGCTGCTAAGTAGTTGTTTCCAGGGATAGTAACCGGGTTTAAAATCTGCATAATGCAGAAAGTCCAGATGATCACACCTTTCATATTTCTGCATTTTCTCATTCAACTTCTATTTATATATTGCTCATTTCTTTTAAAGCTGATAGAAACTCCCCAGGAACAAAGGGCAAGGCTACAAGTTTACCTACTTTTTCATTTTTCAAAAACAATTTTTTTTGGCCAGACATTTTTTTTAAATAAATATGACCTTTTAAGGTGTAACTGTTGATTAAAAAAGGTGGCTTCTAAAGTTTTACCTCTATCCAATCCGAACAGGCCAAAATAATGTCAACCAGTCACCTCACAAGGCCACTGTAGTCACTGGTTAGAATCTTCCGTCTTTCTGTTGTCTCACTACCTGTGACTGACATTTCTTTTGACCCACACATTTCCGCGGTCTGTTTGTCCACTTCAGCAGACACAGATTCAGTTTGTATTTATTTGCTTTTTCCACACCCCCCCGTTTTCGTCTCTCCATCTCGTGGCGTCTCTGTGCGCCGTCAGGCCTCGTCTCTGGCGAGAGCGGAGACGAGTCATGTTTGGCCTGTCAGTATGGCTGCTAGTGTCAGTATCTGGAGCTGCTGGTTCCTTTGACAGCGCTGGAGGGGCTGCTGGTCCTAGCAGAGTGCAGCCGTCACCCTGTGACACGCTCAGTGTCACCGATCCCCTCCGTCTGGTGACATGGCATCCCCTCCTCCTCCCTGTCCTCGTCTTTGCCCACCACTCCGCCACTCCCCCTCCAGCCAGTGGCCTTTTCACTGCTACTCTGCAGTCAGTCACTCAGTCAGTCACTTACTGCCTCACTGAGGAGTCGTTAGTATGAACTGACCTACATGTGTTTGTGAAATCTGATACCAGTAGTTTTGGATTGTTTACATAAATGCTTCACTGGTAATATTCATCTTTACCTTTTGTCATTTAGTGAAGAAATGTGCTTTCAAGGTTTTGTTTATTTGTGGCCTATTTCTGCCATGTAGTGGTAAAAAAAAAATTGGTGAACACTGTGCACCTTGGAATATAAGATAGATAGATGGATAGATGGATAGATAAAGAGCCACTGTGCACAGCAAGACTAAATATGTGTGTGATTTAATCTGGCCTTGGCGAGTGTGCAGCAGTGACAAATGGATGCTCACTATGAAACCCCCTCATCCAAGAGACAGTATTAGTTTTTGCTTTAATTACCAGCAGCAGTAATGTTTCCTATCCATAACTGTCGTCCTGCTAGAATGCATCCTGGCAGAGGGGTGAGGGCCTTGTCTCTTCTCTCAGTGGGCCTCCTGTCTCTTCTCCCCCCCAATCAGTCCATCCCCCCTTCTCTCCTTTTCCCTCCCCTTCCTCCCCCACCACCTCCTTCCCATCCCCTCTGCACCCGCCGCATCTTTCATTTCAATATTTCAATATTTATGCCTCATCTGAGAAAGTTCAAAGTCACAGTAAGGAGGCATAACTTTCTCCTGCCTCCCCGCCGACAGCACAGGACCCTGCCTGGTGGACATGAGAGTGGAGGCTGGTGACGTCTGGTCGCCCCCGTCTCCTCCCACCGGTCACTGGTGACAGAAAGACACACGGACAGGCGGCTACAACTGAAGTCTAACTGATATGGGATTTTATAGTCCGCAGTGACATTGACAGAACTTGGATTGACTATTTGTAGTATTTTGTCCTGGGACTCAATACACTGTTTTTAAAAATGCGTGTCAAAGTGGAAAATACTTGCACCCTCAGCCAGTATAAGGTTTCACAGCATGTAGCACCTCAAAAGTCCAGGGACAGGGCTAAGGTCCCATGGGGGCTGGTGTTATCCATGTCTGAGCCCATGTCACCGTGTGGCTACATGCATCTTTGAGTTTAACTGACCAACCCTTTAGAAGCCCCAGAGCCAGTTTTAATAAATAAACTGTCTGACAAGTCTGTCCTTTGCCATAAAGATCTCTGACAGCCGCCGTCTGGTAATAGATTAGCCTAATTACAACGTCCCTGAGTTTAGATCACAGCATCACGTTCTCAGCCTGTCGCTCTAATAGCCATTACAGCCACTACTTTTCACTCCCCTCTTCTTAATGTAAAGTTGTTAAAAAGAGAGAGAGAGGGAGAGAGAGAGAAAAGAAAAGCCAAAAGGAAAAGGTCGTCCTCATTTGCATGCAAGCCATTAGAATATGCGAATATGCTAAGGACTGGAGCTGGTGCTTTACATGTGCAGGTGATGAATGGCCAGTGCATTGCAGAGTAGGCCAAGATGGAATCTTCGTCACCCTCATCTGCATAGCATACTATATTTACTTATTTTTTTATTTATTCATTTACTGTTGAGTGCTTGCTCTCTGTGATACATCTCACGTCTGTAGACGGTGACTAACCTTTGCACCTTTGGACCTTTGTAACCCCCCCCCTCCCCACGTACTTCAGTGAGAACTTGTTTTCACAAGGCTTTCTTTGGAAAAAACGAACGCTTGGATGACTCGTACGGTAAATCGTTTGCGTTTGTTTACCAGTTTACTTGTTCCAGCAGGAACTTATACAAAGCTCCGGGTTAGAAAAAGGATGGTACTGGCTGTTTATTGAGCAGCGATTTCAACCTGTAGAGCATCAGAGAGCGTCATCGGTGGGAGGGAGGCCGGCGCTTGTTTGAGCTAAACCTTGCGGATTGTTTTTCGTTGAGGGGCGGGGGGCTGTGGGGTAGAGTAGGGTTTGCAAGGTGGAGGGTGAGTTTCCACTGAGAAACTCTTCTCTTCACTCTTCTCTGTTGCCGGGGCGGCAGATGGTGGGTGTCAAGACAATGGCAGCGATAGCCAAACAAAGACATCCTTTGTGTGTGTGTGTGTGCATGTGTGTGTGTGCATACTTTCTGAGAGGTGTAGAAGTGTGCTAGCTTTGAGTAGGAGGCAACAGCATCTATAATAACACTTGAACGGTGTGTTGTGTGAATTCCTAAACTGTACTCTCTCTCAATCTCCAAAGTCCATTGTTTTATGTGATTTCAGACGGCTGACACCACACTGAACCTCTGAGGAAATACTCATAAACTTACTCCTGGGTGAGAAAAAGTAGCTTTCGTTTATGTCGACCAGAGAAGATGACAGATGTCACATTTTGCACTTCAACTTTCTCTACCCGCAGAGTGTGAACTTTTTACAATCTTTCCTCTCTGTCAATAGCTATGGTTCTTTTTCTCTAATAAGTCATTCTTTGATAGGATCGCTGAATATTAGATTAGTACCATAGCGGTTTTATTTTGCTCCTCTGGAGTGTGACCTTAGCTGCCCTTCACAAAGGCGCGAGGATAATGAGAGTGGTAGCTGGCCGACAGGCAGGCCTGACATCCCAGCTACGCCCTTCACTCAGCTGGCTGAAGAAAAGCGTCAATACGGAGGCCTTATGTTTTATGGATTATCTGCTTTAGCAAAACTATAGTGAGAGAAATACAACTCTCGCTTGTCATGTTGCTTCAGTTCTTTCTAATGTGCGAGACCACTCACCAAAACAACAACAGTTGAAATTAGAGGCTGTCTTCTTTGTTTGCTTCTTTTCAATTTTCAGTCTTCACCTCTCTCTACCCATTCTTCTTCCAGTCACTCAGCTCTGAACGCGGTAACCTGGGGTTCTTTGAGTTACAAAGATGTACTTCTGCTGTACTTCATTGAGCCATAGTGTAATAATTTTGACCTGTGTTCGATTTTGAATTGCCGTTTTTGAAATCGGCGCATCTTTACCGACACAATGCAGTGTGTTTGTCATACAGACTGTTGTTTTAGACCCTCTGCCTTTGAATTTTTATTTTTAATTTGGGGAATCAATTATTTATTTAGATATCTCTTTCTCTTCCCTCTTACTCAGTCATTTTTTCTTCACTCTCATTTTAATACATTTAATTTGTTCTCAGAGGACAGGCAGATAGAGTGTACAATAAACAGACTGAATAAATCATGGTTTGTCTTTTTTTTTTCTTTCTTTTCTTTTTTTTTTTTTGTTTGTGTGGGTGGGGATATAGGAGATACTGTTGGTTTTTATCCCCAGGAGGCACAGGGAAGGCTTGCTGTTGTAAATGGACCCAAGTGCAGCCCTGTTATCCACTGTTTAATCTGCCCACTGGGGGCCAGATAGAGGTCGAAGCAGAGGCTCGTCACTGCTCCTGGTCCCTGAAGGAGTACAGAGAGCGCAGAGGTGGCGATGGGGGTGAGGGGGGGGTAGTTGGGGCCTGTTCCCTCAATTAGACTCTTTAACAGGAGATAAGGCCTGTCTGCTGCGTCTTGCTGTTATAATGAAGCTCGCTGTAATGGCGCTGATCAGCTGACTGGCTGATTATAAAAAGTAAAGCAAACATCTGCTGTATCGTCCACCGCTGTAATAACGTAGGAACCCCTCTGACCACAGAGAGACAGTTTTACTCTTGTTTTTGTTTCAAATAAATCATTCAGGGAGCTTCACATATAAATTATGTTAATGGTCTTTCGCTGCATCCTCTGGTGATCCAAGTGCTGTTTCAAAATTGTTTCCACCCTGCCAAGAGTACTGCTCTTGCACAGATTTTTAGACCATAAATGTCATATCCAAACATACATTCTCAATACTGGCTTATACTTGTTATCAGTCAAACCCTGCTGTCTGAGCAACATTATCCAACTCACCAGCAAAAATACATTAAATTAATGAAGCAATTTAGCTTAGTGCTAGATTTAGTGGCAAAACACACTTAATAATATTGGAAGTATTAAGAACACAAATAGGCACTTTTTTATTTTTCACTCCCCACCCTTCACCTTTTCTCTCAGCACGCACCACACACACCTGAAGAGACCTTATAAACATAAGGAAACCTGCATTACAAATTACTGCACATCATAGAAATTGTGCAGCAAGCTTTTTAAAATACCAGCGCTGCCAGTGAGGCGCTTTGTAATTTATCCCTTCACGGCTGTTAGCTGCGCAGTGCAACAGTGATTTATTTGGTTTAAGAGAAGTTTTGTTTAGAGAGATAATGAGCAGGACTTCTCTTTAATGATTTAACACGGCACAGTGGAAAGGAGAGAGGGGAAAAAAAGCACATATATTTTTCATATCTTTAACTGCACTGCAGAGAGGTAGGGGAAGGAAGGAAGGAGTGCGAGAAATGCATTAGCAAGAGAAGCTAACTGCCTTTAACAACCAGTATTTTTGATTCATTTTGTTTTGTTGTATAAAATGAGACTGTTTCACCTCCTCATAACAGAGCAGTATTTTAGTTGTTATGTATTTCATTTAAAATGTTTCTCAGGACATTTTCTGTCTGCACAGCAAAACTGCTTCCTCCACTCCCTTTTATTATTTTTTTTGATCCATAAAAATGTAGCCTAATTGTTCTGATTCCACACAATCTGACACTTCTTACAAGACTATATTGTAAAGTGCTACAGCCACTCGAGTAACTCTGTACCTTGCTCTAGAAAAACCTCTCCTTTCATCTTGACACCAAATGCAGCATTATTATTTTTTTTTTTGTTCAGCATTTTCAAGTTTCTGCCCTCACTTAGGATTTAATTCCCAAATTAAAGCAGTTAATTAGAAAATATAATGAAGCTGGCTACCATAATATGCAAACAGTGCTATGACGCTGAGGGCTGGGGGCTTCGTTACACTGAAACCGCCATCGGCGCATAACGATGATGATATCAATAATAGATTACTTCATCAATCGCTGTTCTCTTGAAGATGGAAATGCGCTGTTGGGAAGGGACTGAATTTTTATTTTTCATTATTATAATTTTTTTTCGGTCCTCCCTCCTCTCTCGTAGCTCGAAAATGTCTGTTTCATCTCACATTAGGGTGTGCTCTGCATAAGTGCAGGTGGAACTTGCTCTCCCTCTAAATGATCCTTTAATGGAACAGTGTGCACTGGAGCTGGGAACTCTATGGGGCGCTGCCACTGTCGATGAGAACTTTGCCTCAATCAATCCGTCAAGGCCCATCACCTGCCTCAGCAGATGATCCAAAAACCCCTTTGGAGAGGCAAAGTGAGCTTTTTATGTACCTCCTCTAAGACTAGAGGACATACACTCGTGCGCATACAGGCGCACATGCACAAGCAGCGGCATTGTAAGTGAAAGGTGTCTGTTTCGTTGAGAGGCTTGACGTTGATCAGTCGTCAGAGAAACGCTTTGGCTCACTTTTATTTTTATCAAGATCATCTTAGAATAGATCAAGTGCTTGCTTTGCTCTGGCACGGGGCATAAAAACAAAATCAATTCCGATGTTTTATTTATTTATTTTCCCACCCAATATCTGTTACATTATGGGATGTTTCCATAAGCGGATCTCTTAGAAGCCCAAGCAATATTGATGCAAAGTCACATCTCGCTTGTGTTAAAGAAAACGACAGCACTATAAAGTGCATATGTCACTGCTTCTCTCCCCAGTTTGGATTCACCTCTGCTTATGCATACGCTCCGTTGTGATTATTCCTTAAATTCCCGTCTTTTCCTCCTGTGGCTTTTCTTTCTCCATCATTCCATCACCATCTATCTCCACATCTGCAAAATTGACATCACATTTAGTTCACCCCCCAACTCCTGCTGTGGGCCCGTTGTAAAGCATCTATTAAGCTCAGTTTAATGTAAACTCAGCAGAATCCCTCCTTCCTCAGTCCTTATTCCTGATGTGTGGCTGTCTGTCTCGCTGTCAGGGTAGCAGTCACTCCGTCTGTCAATAAATGTCTTATCTTCTGACTTCTTGTTCCTGTCTGTTTATCCGTCTGTCTGACATGTCGGCAGCTGTCTCAGCGCTCCAGGGTTGCTGTCAGCCAAGTGTTGGTTTCTGTTCTTCTGTCAGTTCACCTGCCTGTCAAAGCTTTCCAGATTAGACATGTCAACTTACCTCCAGGTTTCCGCTTCTCCGGGATGGGTTTATTAAAGATAAACAAAGAAGAAACATTAAGTTTACAAAGAAGACTGAATTAGTTGTGACATTTTGAACAGTTCTTTTTCATGCTATGGATCTGCCTTTTCAGTTGAAAATGCAGTATGTCTGTTCACCCTCCTTAGACATTTACTGTACTAATGTATTTGTAGGCAAACATATTTCCACTGTCCAATTAATGAATTGGATGCTTAATGGTGGTTAACTGCCAAAAATAGTTGTGTTGCCTTGTTTTTCAGTCAACTTGCAATAATATATATTGCTATATAATATGGCACAAAGGGGCTAAAAAAAGAGATATCTACAAGAGATGCACAGAGATATGGAATTGTTGAGATGAGTAGTAGGAGCAGCTGAAGATGAAAGTGAAGGGAGATGAAGGAAGCTGAGGAGGCAGAGGGCGTGGAGGGAGGGGTGTGCATAGGGGAGCTACCTGCTGCTGATGGCAGTCAGAGTCAGTGAGGGATGGAGGGCGATCCAGCTGTGACATTAAAGCAGCAGGTGGAGGCCATCATTAGGACTGGCACAGGAGGTTGGATGAGCCCGCACGCACTCATTTCTTTGGGCCCAGCGGACCACTGCAGAGCGTGTGTGAATATATGTGTGTCTCTACGAAAAGAGCTGAAGCATAGGCCCATAACTTTAGAGCTCATCCTCACCTCCTCTTTCATCTTTCCCCCGTGGAACCCTTTTTCTTCCCCGGGTTTCGCCCGTCAAGGGTTGAGTGCTTCCTGCATCTGGTAACTCTCTTGTAATGGCTTTTCAGTTACCTTTTAACCAATTACAATACAGAAGTTTTTTTTCGTCTTCAGCTTCATTTTTCACCTCATAGCCTTTCTTGTGTTGTGTTCAAGTTGTGGTGGCACCCAGCTGGCAGTAAACTGGATGTTCAATCGTTTTCAAAGGACAAGTGATAAGACACTGTGCCAACTGGTCCTTAACTTTAGTTTTTACAAACACATTTAGGACAGCAAAGCTGAAACTTTTATCTTTGTCCGCCTGCTTTTTGTCTGATTTTGTCTTCTAGCTGTTCATTGTACAAGTTGTTTCTGAGGAAAAACGCCAGGTCCATTACTCCTGCTGTAAATGCTCCCTATTGCGCAGGTTCACAATGCTGCAAAAGCTTATTCTGTGCAATTGTGGTTCTCGTGGCATTTGGTATCACATTTTGTTCAATAGTAGAAGTGCAGAGATGTCACAATCAAGACTACAGAAATGCTACAGCGCATTTGCACTTTTGCAGCTTTCAAGGTTGACTGTCAGAATCTGGTAGTGGAAAAAAAAAAAGTTGGTAAAGTGCGTCATGTCTGACCCAGCTCCATCCCAGCATGCCTCCTAGACAGTTCTCAGGGGAGTGCATGATATGGGGGGTGGTGGGCTACAGTAAGGCGAGTGTTAATCCAGGCCTTTTCTTAGATCTCCCATGCCTTCAGGACCTGTAGATGTGCCTATCCAGGAACACCATTAGGCAAATGAAGTTGTTTGTATCAAATATTGACATGTTATCTCTTCATCGTCAGACGGCGGGAGGGAGGAAAGAGAGAAAGATTGTAACTGTGGGTAATTGAGCCGTGTCTCCCCTGCTTATCGGTAAAGCTCCGGCACGTCACGGACCTAACGAGCTGTGGCGCGCCGATTAGTCTGAAGGGAAAGTCGAACGTGAAACACCAGAGCCTCTGTCTTTCTTTTTCTTCTGCTGTTTTCATATCTGCAATGGATATTATGAGCCTCCCTGGAGGGCAGAGGCACAGCCTTATTAGTTCAATTCATAGGGGGGGAAGAGAATTGATATGGATGAATGGCATGTTAGAGTATCCTTTTGTTACAATAACCATCAAGGCTGATGGTTCGGGCTGATGATGCAGCCCAAGGCAGCAGGGCGACAAGCTGAGGCCTTGACCTGGATGGCAGAAGATGCACACACATCAAGGGCAGGGGGCTGATTGCACACTGTTTTAAACAAATGGATTTGCACCTTTAACATTTAGATTTGGGAACTTTCTCCGTGTTGCACACACTAACACACAACAGTGTGAGGGAAAGGGTAGTTTCAGATGTCTCCATCTATGAGTACGAATTCTCATTCACCTGAATTTGGGTGTATGTTGGTGCATATGCCTGCATTTTATCTCAACATTGTCAGGACTACTGGTAGGTTTTGTGTATTAGATAATCACATGTTGAATAGTTAATGTTGGATTTGTTAGCATCGTTTTATGTGAGCATAGTGTCTGTTCTTCCGTTTGTGAATGGTTATTTGAAGTTGTGCTTCTGAATATTAACACACATTTATGTGTGTGTATGCACGCTGCCTGTGCCAGGTGTCTCCACAGGGCATTAGCCATCTTCCACTCATGCCACTTTGAGAATAATCCAGTAAAAAATGGGCGAGATGAGAATCTCACAACATGCCAGTTTGATTTGTACCCCTTACTATCAAAGAATGCTAATTAAAATCATATTTTGCATATGTCTTGTCTTTCATACGCATATGCAAATTGCCCCTGTTGCCTTTCAGCACTCTGTAATTAGGTTTATGAAGGACAGCTGTAATACATAATTAACAGAAATGTTTGCAAGCTCTTTTTTCTTCACGTCTAAACACGATGGCTTAAACAAGCATGCGTGAAGTGTTCCAAGGCTGTGCTTTTCTCTCACTTATATTGATTAATTCTTTTAACCCCCACACACACACACACACACACACACACACACACACGCACACAGACACAACCGCCATCTCCAAAATATCTTAATTATGCTGTTTGTTTATTTATAGATGGTGCCGTCACTCAGAGGCACTTGCAGTGGGCCAGAGACGCTCAGCATTTTGATCTTACCATTCTCCCTGATTGGAGTATACAAGATTTAGTCATACGCTTGCTTGCAGTTTAACTTCAAGGCAGCATTCTGGATGGGTGGATGGATTGAGTTAGAGAGGATTGAGAAAATGTAGAGTGACGATAACGAGGTGAAACAGTGGAACATGTTTGAATATTTATACGGTGGTGTTAGTTAGCGCCGGCCTCAGGGGCCTCGATGATGGACGGGAATCTGGGGCCGGGATGAGATGGAGGACACAGCGGAGTGTGCGTTTGTGTGTGTGTCTACGGACGTTAAAGGGGGAATTGGGGTAGACGGGGCAATAGCTGACAAACCGACATAAATAGTGAAATAATTATGCTTTCTCTTTATGATAGACTGATTCTTAAAGTTAGTAATAAAGAATCAGAAAGGCGTAGATGGGCTTTGCTGGGGAGAAAATACAATAATGATCTACATTAAAGAAGAAAAAACTTCCCCAAAACGGAAAAAAAAAAGAGGGAGCGACACAGACGAGGACTGTGTGCAGCTACAGTGCCAACCACATGACTGTCGGTTCAACTCCCTCGGCCTCTTTCATGTAGCTCCATCTTGGGCTCTCAGATGTGGTCATTGTCTCTCAGTTGCACAATAATAGGAAGTGATGGGTGCTAAATGAAAAGGCCAGGGGATGAAAACACTAGTGAAGCAACTTGGATGTCACAGTAGTTAGTCCTGTCATCCGTTCATTATGTTATCATATGCTGTTTAGCAGACACGCTAAACTCTGGGCTCTCGACAAAGTCAGGACATTGTGGTAACGGTTGGGCAAAGACACCTCTGCGTGTTTGCTTGTGTGTGCGAGCAGCTGCATGGGCATATGTGAACTTGCACTTGTTTACATATGTTTGACATATTGATGTACAACATGTGGCACTTTTTGTCTTCATTCTCACAAAAAGGTGCTAGATAAACAAACTTTTTTTTTTTTTTTAAGACGGATTGTGTCTGTTCTGCTGGCCTGTCACTGATTAACAGAACAATAGTTATTCCACCCAAAAACATGTTTATGACAGCTTATACTTGATTTTTTTGAAAACTTTGTGTCAGATGGGTTTTTCCCTGGGAAAAGTCTACACAGGAATGCGAGAGACGGATGGTTTCATGTTCTCATGCAATTGTTGGAAAGTGTCTAACAGTGGGAGAAAACAGGACAAGCAACAGACAGTCCCTCACATTAAAGTGAAACATATCTTTCAGGAAAAAAAAATCTGAGGAATAACCAAAACAAAAATGCCACATCTTTTCTATTTTATAGCTCAGGGTTAGAAACAAGGGCATGGAAAAATGTGTTCTTATCCAGCTTAACTTTTAATTTAGTGTGCATGATTACAGAGGCTGTACCGGCACAGTTCCTGTTGTTTCGAAAAGTTCTCTGGCTGTTATGTGTTGCAGAGATGTAATTATTAATGTGAATTTTTGTTTATTTCCTATCATAACATTTGTTTAGCATAGCAAACCTAGTAACCAGTGTCTTTTGTTTTGTTTTGTAGCTGGGCCTTTGTGATGAAGAAACATCTCAGCACCCACCTACTAGGAAAACACGGAGTTGGACAACGTAAAGAGAGGTACGTTTAACCCATTCACCTGAAGAAGTGACAAAGCATTGTCTGTCATAGCAGTAACATGGTATGTGATTTTGGAGTATGAGTGTCTTTAAAAGAGGAAAGAAAAAACACTTAAATATTATTCAGAGGCAAAAACAGGTTCAGTTTTGTTGCCCTGTACAGGATCCTGACTGTCAAGTATCTTAGCCTGCTTTCTGGACTTTAAGTGAGAAATACAGCAAGCAATTAATTGTAAATTTTAGAGGATGACTCCTACAACCCCTATGGAGGCCTGCAAGCTTTTGAAGTCCCCACTTGTTAAATTTGAAGTTAAACTTGAGATCCTCCCGTTACCGACGTTAATGAGTTAAATGGCTTTCACTCATTCTGTCTGTTTTGGTCTCTTGCTTACATTGCTTTTTTCTGTCAAACTTTATCTGGCTCCCTCCCTCATCTTACTTTCTGCTCTCCCTCTTGAATTAAGGATGAATGATGTTTCTTTTACCAGTTGTCTCTGTGTATGCGAGTGTGTGTTTCCGTGTATGTGTAATGCCTCCCGCTTGGCCCTGTCTATCAGCAGCAGAGCCCTGCTGTCAGTGTGTATGTGTGTGTATGTGTGTGAAAAGGAAAGATGAGGAGATGAAGTTGCGATGCCCCCCTCCCCACCCTGACAAGCTAAAATGAGACGTTAAACACCTCTCAATCTGTCAAGCGAGCCTCTAAAATAGAAACAGACCCGCTTTTTCATTACTCCCGCAACCAAATTGATACTTTTGATAACGTGTGGTATTAAATATGACAAGTAGCTTCTGATATGGAAGTAAGCAGCCCCACCAGATGCCTCTCCATCTCTGACATTATCAACTAAATTCCTACTGTCAGCTGTTCATCTGGATTAGATGGAAACAAATCCTCATATAATTTTCTGTTTGAAGTCCGTGTTTCATTCACATTTTTGTTATTGTAACTTTTTTTTAATCCATGGGGAGCAAACATATCCCACCATACAACTCATAAGCAACAACACTGTTATTTTATACAGTTACATACACAGTTATTCACCTGTGACCCGCCCAGTGAAGCCAGTTTTCTGCTAGACCACCATTAGTACATGCTCAATCATAAAAGAAAAGGGCCAAAGGCGTTGAGATTGAGTTGAGATATTATTAAAATAAAACTACAAAGTGAACATTAATTATAAAAAAACAACAGTTATTACAGAATAAGAGAAATGGCCCTTGTGATAAATTAAAAATGACTGGTAAGAAGTCATAATCTCTACAGGCTGCTGTGGTGGCACTGTCTTGTATGTAAAATACATGAATTTACTGTTTAACTGCATTTTCAAATCCATGAGAGGAAATCCTCCATGTTGAAAATATAGTTGTTGAATACCATTAATCTAAAACACAGAAAAATGTCTTTATATACTGCTTTACTGTATGGAATACAGGCTAGTTTGGACACACAGCTCATCTCAGAAGTGATATTTAGCCAGTTTTACTTTAACCGGTGTAGAAATTGCATTTAATTGACCAGTCATTTTTTTTTTTAAAACTACAGGATACGTTTACTCCCAAAGACCTTTGGTGCTCCAGGCTTTTTTAATGAAAAGGGGCAGCACAGCCAAGGTCATAAACGACACACACGTTCACATGAAAAAACACTGGACATGAATGGGTCGGTGTGTTACCTGTTAGTGTTAAGCTCAGTGTGTGTTTTTTGTCAAAACAACCTCAAACTCTGCTTAGCCGTTCAGCATCATGCCACACAACATCATTACTCTTTCACTCACTCTCACACACTCACACACACGTTCATTCACGCTTAAAATAATCATCAAAACATAGTTTTTTTTTCATTCATTGTTCTGTCTCATTCCTGCAAATTGAAACATGTGCTTACACACAAAGACAGACACACACTTTGCATGTGCACTTAAAGGGAGGACAGCCACAAGGTTTGTTCTATTTAAACCTGTAAAACACAGTGTCATCATTTTTATGACAGTCCTGCAGACAGAATTTATCTCATCATTAATTAACCATCATATTTCCAACACAGTGCAGCTTAATTAGCACAAGGTCATTGGGGAGGGCTTATTAAGTGGAACAAATTTGGGTAAGTGTAAGAGATGAGGCAGAGGACGGAGGACGGAGGAGGAAAAAGGAGGAAAAAGAAGGAGAGGGTGAGAGAGAAATGGGGATGACAAAGGAATGAGCAGAGGAGTGTGTGTGTGTGTGTGTGTATTTGGGGGGTAAAAGGAGGAAAGAGTGTGTGTCTGTGTCTATGAGTGGTTTGGTCCGACATGACAGTGCTGGCTCAGTGATTGATAACTGTACTGGCTTTGAAAGCCCAGACCTGGAGACTAGGATGGTAGCTGAGGGAGAAGGAGAGACAGAAAAAGGGGAAGGATGGGGAAACTGTGTGTGTGTGTGTGTGTGTTTTGAGGGGGTGGGGGGGAACTGAACCGGCAACTGGGGACCAGTGCGGGGGTGGTGGTTTGAGAAGCAATGGGGATGTGGGGAGCCAATTGCAAACATATGCTGGCTGGCAGGCGGTGGAGAGATGGATTGCAGTGGGACAGTGTCAGAGAGGCAGTTTCATCACCATCATACGGCCTTGTTCACCTGGTATTTTTAGAACACTGGGGAGATCTGTTAGTCAAAGAAGGAGAGGTGTAGGAGCAGGAGGAGGACCGAGCTTTAAGTAACGCCAGGATGCGCTTAGCCAAATCTGTTAATGTCCCAAAAAGAGAGTTTACGTTTTCAAAGTCAGTGCGCTACTGATGTTCAGAGTTTTCTACTGGTATCACTGTTTGATTTTAGATGTTTGTCCTAAATCTAGGAAAATCATCAAGTCCTAAAGAGTTAAGGATGGGCGGCAGTTTGATAGAATGCCCAACACCTTAAGCAAACGCAGGACTATTGGTCATTTCTTTAGATACAAAAAGCAACATAATAAAAAATTGCCATACACAATACACTAATCTCTGAAACAAACCCAGCTGATACACAGCAGCAGTTGAAACCTAATGCAGCACTTACCTTTCGTCACAAACCTGCAGATATCCGTGTCTACTTTCCGCCTAACGTGCATATTTTAGTGTGGCAGAAAGGCCACGTTATATACACAATATTTATTTAAACATGAAAAATATGTTTTATACCTTTGTGCAGTCCCATCACAGTGTCTTAGGACAATGGGTTCCCACTAATGAGTGTAGTGGACAGTGATAGCAAACATTGGTTAGATTTGACTTGGAAAAAAAAGGCTAATATTAGCTTCATATATTGTTCTAACCCCAGTGGAACAGAGGAGAAAGAGCGGTGGAAGAGGAGGATGGGTGAGATGACAGACTCCAACTATCTGACAGGTTCTGGGTGAGAGAGAGGGAGAGGTGAACTGTTATAAAGTGACACAACTGGGTCTTCGTCTCAGTCACACCACCACTCCTCACTGCAGGCACTGAGCGGAGACGAGGGCTTTTTGTCCTTTTGTCTGCTCGCATGCGAATGCTTTGTCACAGATGTATACTTATGGGGACCACATGTCCTCATGGTTGTACACAACCGTGGTTTCACTGTGTCTGGGTGTAATGTCTTTCAGTGATCCGAAAATTGTCATTACATTTGGCAATCCTGCTCAGATTTATAATATAATAATAGAAGTTCTTCTGTTATCACCCACTTGCAATAATGCTAAATTATTCCTATAACCTCAGTGCATTTTCATCTGAATATGTAATCTCCCTTATTGAAATAATAGATGCACAGTCTCAGGCAGCCTATTTTTTGGGGGGGGTGCCTATAAAGTCTGTAGAATCTGTGAAAGTATTCCCACAAGTTACATTTTATTGATTTTGATTTAGTGTTGTACAACTAAACTTCTCGTTCACTGGAAAATAATAGGGTTGTGTTGATTCTAAAACAAAAAGAGGATACATACATTTGAATTAGTATCAGTTGCATTATCCAGGGCAAAAAGGAGTTAGTGCGCTTAATACCACGTCTTTCGATTCATTATTGTGTGTGAGTGATTGTTTGCATATGTGTGGGTGTCAGGGTTACTGTAAAATGTATTTTCTCCCCACGCTAACATCTACAGATGTTTCACACAGTTTTCCAAATACTTTGATTTTGATGAAATACCTAAATCTTTTTTTTTTTTTGGTCTTACTTTTATGTGTGTGTCTGTGTGTTCTTTGTTCCCTGCCGTTGAGCGTCTGCTGACACCTTAACCAGAATTTTAGTACCGAGTAACTGGCCTAAGAACATAACTGACAGCAGCGACCTTGGCTCAATTGCTCGTAATTAGTTCTTTAAAAACAGGGCGCCAAAAGACAACTGACCTGTCTCGGGTACCTGTTTTCATAGGTAATTGTTAAAACGCCTGCTATTTTCACGCTTGTAATAATAAATTCAGTGAACTAATACACTCATCACTCTTGAAACAGGAGTGCTGACAAGAAGAAAGATATATTTGTTTAAGTAGTGTGGAGAAAACCATGATACACGCAGCCAGACAGAATGTGTTTTGGAGATGTGTAATTACTAAAATGTGCTCACAGTTTTGCTAAAGTGCAGCAGCTTTGTTTTTTGTTTTTTGTTTTTCATTTAGAAAAAAATTGTTTTGTTTTTTTCATCTACATTACTGTATGTCGGAGCCAAGTAGGAAACTGCTAAATCCCTCAGAAGAAAACTGAAAAAAACAGGTGAAAAGGCATGAACACATATCCAGAAATAGTTAGCATGATGCATGTAGTGCAGGTGTGATGACTCATAAAATGAAGACAGGGATATTCAGAGCATCTGTAGTGAGAAGAGTCTAGAGGACGGGTGGTTTTTGAAAGAAGATACTAATTCTGGACTGAAAATGCCACTAGTCAATACATATACTTTGTGTAAATGTTTTTTAACCTTTGTCTTTTTCTTGGTAGAAATATTCAGCTGTGTGCATGTATGTGCAGAAGAAATGAACAACAAGGGCATTATATTATACACTGACCAAAAAAAATCAGCAAACCAATATCCTCGTCAAAACTATGCTTATGTAATCCACCGTTTATTTCTATATGTTCACATGACAGAATTGATACACGTGCACTTGCTCGTAATGCTGTGCCAGGGGCCAAGCTCAGCTGAGTGGTCATCTGGCTCTGCGGTGCCTGACTCTGGGCTTGCAGCCGCGTCCCAGCATGCCGTGCAGTGCGGCCATATTGCCCCGGCACCGAGGCTGTTGCCGTACAGGCTGGACGGGGGGAACGGGGGCGGAAGAGCCCTGCCTAGAGCCAGCATGGTGGCAATATGGACCACACAGAGCAGGCAGGGGTCAAATCACACGAAAAGCATGAGCCAGTGTGTGTGCTGGTCGTGTGTGTGTGTGTGTGTGTGTGTGAAGCAAAAAAAAAAAAAAAAAGAGTTAGCACTGTGATAGGAGATAAAGAGTAGATAAAGACAACCCCTAATTCATTAGAATAAATCCTTTCCCTTAATTATTGATAATGAATGTGCTCTTTAATCTTTCTCTTTCTTCCTTCCCTTATCTGCCTGTGTCAGCACTTTGTCTCTCTGGATTGGTGCTGGGTGGTAAGGCCTAGTTTTTAACCACCCAAGGGCAGCAGTCAATAACATCCCGTGCTGCTGGTACTGTAAGCAGGAATGTGATTAGCAGCACAGAAAAGTATAGAAAAAGCAACAGAGAGATATTAACTTGTGACCAGAAGACCAGAATATTTAAAATCCCTAAATACAAAAACAAACAAACACAAAAAATCCCCTTTTACTTGTATGTTGTTTACCAAAGTCTCACATAAAGTCAAAGTGAACCTACTGCAAAAGCAGTAAGAGACTTGAGACTTTTACTGTAGCGGGATCACATTATAACCAACACACACACACACACACACCTGTGATCGGTTCTGCGTTGTAGTGTTGTATTCCTAGTGCAACATCAGCACACTCATTTTTGTGCGCTTGCACTTACAAAGCTACATTTCCCCAAGGTCTGTGCAGCTAACATTGTCCCGGTGTGGTACTGGCAAGGCCTCAGCGACCCCCAGCTCACCTTTGTGTTTGCTGGCTGCGTGTTTGAACATGAGCCAGCGGACAGCGCCTCGCTGTTTACCCTACTCAATATTTCATGGAGAATGAACACTTGCAGAATGAGGGATTGCGTTAATATTGCTGTTAAAATTAAGTGATAATTAAAATTTGTTAGTTTAAAAGCCATCGCAGTCTATAAAAGTTTGATTACTGGAAAATTAGGTGCATTAAGTTTTTATGGGTTGGCTTGTGCTATCGCTTGGGAATGATTTTTATGCACTTGTCATGGACATATGGTGCAGAATTGTGGGAGTGTGTGTTTGTTGGTAGGGGGAGTATGAGAGAAGCCCGCTGGTTCTCTAAAAAGCTGACATACTCTAATGCTAAAATCTCCACCCCTGTGGTCTTGCGAATCATTAGTTAAAGCCCAGTGTCGCCACAGCCTGGTAACAGCAGTTGTGACAAAATGCCAATTATAAATCTAGACCCGTATGCTAGAGTTGAGAGTTCAGAGGTCACGCTCATCTGAGCTGCTTCATGGTGATGTTACATCAGCACTCCTGCGATGTGTTGGTCACTCTTAACATCAAGCTCTGTGTTGCAGGGTGCAGCAGGGGTCCAATTGGCTCCTATTACTAATAATAATGTTAGTTAGTAGTTGACAGCTCATCCCAGAGTTGGAAGCCACTTGTCATGTCACAGCAACGTGACCTTGACTCGTGGAATAAATCTGCGGCAGTAGTTCGTCTTCTTGTAACAGTGTCTACCTCATCTTGGTAGTGCAGCTCCTGCAGTCCCTCCAGCTTTTGAAGTTTTTCTTTCCTTAAGAATGATGTCACCCAGCGCTGAAGCCCAAGTGACATTACTCAACCAGACAAGAACGGAGAATGTGCACAGTTCACCTTCATATTCATTTCACATCCTGTGGCACAAAACCAGGCAGTTATACAGTGACACAATTGCGCGGCCAACTGTTGACAGTGGTTGGACATTATGCACAGTGGGACTGTGGAAAAACTGGGCTGTTGCCAGCCTGTTTTTCTTCTCTATTGAAACATCAGACTGTCATGGCTGAAATGAATGTTGCCAGGCATCACTAATGAACCAATTAATCAATGAATTAGCTGAGCAGCGATTAAATTAATGCAAGCTGGACAGGCAAACGGCAGTCGTGGATATATCCTGGGGAAGGTGATTAACACACGCACGGAACAGGCAGCAATCAACAAGACCACTATTAAGTTGGACAACTTCCTGAACTTTTCGCTTTTCAGCTAAATATAGCGACGCTTAATTCAGTTTATTTTTATGTGGACTGGAGAAATGTTTTCAAATTTCCCCGTGCGGCTTCACTGCAACACAGGGGAACCGCTCTATGCTTTCAAAGGACAGTGTTATGTACATTTTATTGTTACAGTTTTTTATCAGTTTCCTGCTGCAAAGTTTTATTCCATAAATAAATAATAAATTATAAAACATAAAACTCACCCAAGGCCATATAAATGGTTAAGGTAGTGTAGCCCAAAGAAGCTTCGCTGAAATGAATTACCAGACAGTTTGAATAATTATTGAGAAAGCTTGTCTAAACATTTATCTAAATTCCAATATTGTGCTGATTTTTATTGACATTAAACAAGGTGTGATTCAAAGGCATTAAAGAGAAAAAGGAGACAAAACAATTGATAGTTGTCTAGTTAAAAAGTAAAGGTAAGATTTATATCATAAAAACCTTAAAATGTAATACATATTATGTCATTTCTGTATGTGAGAAATATGGAGAAATTGTTTGCACTCTTACAGTTAGTTTTTCAGATTTGTGATGGTTAAACTATTTGTTTTAGCATCTTTGAGCAGACTTTGGGAGCCCTGCATGGGCCTCAACTGCGCAATAGTTGTAAAAGAATAATAATTTTAATTCTGGCTTTCACCGTCACCGCTATCACTTTCTCGTGTACAGTGTTGATAGTTCTGCAGTTCATCACTAAATCAACAATAACCGTGTTCCCTTATGAGCCCATGGGACTTAATTTTGCAAACTGGAGGTCTGTGAAACCTACTGTCATGTCGGCCTAATTTCCGGAGGACTTTATGTGGATGTGTGTATTTAGTACCCAACAACGCAGAATTCATCATAATCAGCTGTGTGTGCTGTGGGTCCAGCACTGTAGCACATCATTCCCTGACATCCAAAGCCCCCTCCAGCCCCCCACACTCCACTTGAGCTGAGATCTTATAGGACGGGGTGGGTGAGCAGGGGTAGGAGGGCTCCCTTGATTATGTGACATCCTCCGGAAGACTGCTGGAGTTGTTTCCTCCATTACTTAGAGAGGGAAAAAAGAGGCCTTTTCACAATTGAGACTGTCACTCTCAATTTAGGCTAACAGTAAGCATGCACAAGGCCTCCTGGATATCTCCCCCACCCCACCTGCTCTCACCCCACTCCCTTTCACTCCCCACACCCAAGCCCACGCCCCCCCAACCTTTCCTCCCCCCACAGCGGATCGCCGTGGTGACAGTTTGATTAGATCATCAATCGTGGCCGTTAACAGCGGTTTTCCTGAGCACCTGGACCAGCAGGTCACAGCTGGCTCTGAGCTACCGCTGTCCCCCTGACCCAGAGGTAGGTGGGTGGATGTGGGGGTGCGTGTGTGTTTGGGAGACACACAATTGTACATGCACTACAATTGTTTTTGTGCGTAACGCCAGCTCGTTGTGTGGTATTTGTGAACATTCGAGTACATAAGTATGTATTTGTGTGTTGGTTTGTCCCATGTGCCAGACAGAGAACGTGGCGGTCGTGGTACTGTGTGAGTGTCGGTTGGCTCAGTCCATGTCTGTGTGTGTGTGTGTGGGATTTTTTAAGGGACCCCCAATGTAGTGCAAGGCTTGATTTAGATATCCACTGCTGTTACAATTCAGGACACATAAGAAATTAATTTGCTCCAGAGTCTTTAGAAACATCTTGTTGTTTGTTTTTTTTGTTTTCGGATGTCTCCTGTCTGACATGCAATCTTGAAGCACCAACGAATGTTTTAATTTCTAACACTGATAATGAGAGGACACGTTTTTAGAAAGAGAGCACTGGCAGGTGACAAAATAAATGTTTGCAAGTTCTCGAAGAAAACAGTTAGATGAAGAAAGTCTCGAAAGACACAGGAAACGTCTGTATTTGTGCATTCTCTACAACATACTTTCCAGAGTGTATTATTCTCTGCGTCTTCTGATACACAGATACCAGAATGGAGCAGTTATGGCTATTCATCTGTTACCCCACACCCACTCTTTACTGTAGCCGCGACGCTGTGTACAGACATACATAAATTCACCTGCTTTCCTGCGTTGTCTTCGGCGGCTGTATCAGGTTCCTCGTCGTTCTGGTAAAGCTGTTAAATTGATGGGCTAACAATAATGGGACAAAGTGTGTGTCTCATTGCAAATCCTCAGGTATTCCATGATTAAATAAATGTCTCCGGTCTTTTCATAAAGCTTGTTTATGGCAGTGTAACACCATATGCTGCTGCTAACACCCCACCCACCCATCTCTTTCCTTTTCTCTCTCTCTTGTTTAATTCTCTTTCTCTTTGTCTCTCTTTCTGTTTGTCTCTATGCTTCATACGCTGCTCTACACTGCCTCTACCAGATGCAGGCTAGCCATTATTCTGTGGCGTAGTCGTGGTGGAAAAACTAAAGTTTGAAATTTACATGTAAAAGTCATTATGGAGTGATGATGATATCCATCTGCGGCGCTCGTAGGTGCTACTTACTAAATTGTCCATGCTGTACTTGCACAGAAGTAACAATACGATCGTATGTAATCAGCTCTGCAGTCGGTTCGGTTAAGTTAAGTAGATGCTCACACGTGACTATTTGCTGGTTTGTCTTTCGTTTGCCCCACCTCTCCCCTGTATCAGAGTCATGGGAATTTATTGAAATCACCCGGTCTTTAACATGTTTCTTTAACAAAGATTCTCTTATTTTAAATAACAATATATATATATTTTTTTTCTATTAATATTAATATAATGCTTATTTTTGTTTCCATCAGAAAAGTCTGTGACACTGTGGCTTAATCATTTTTGACTATGCAAATGCAGGCAAAGCAGAAAAAGTTGGTTCTAGTAATCAATTCTCAAAAGCAGTGTACAGCTGTGTGTGTGTGTGTGTGTGTGTGTGTGTGTGTATGTGTCAGAGGATAAAGAAAAAAAAAGTCTTTCTACAAAGCAAAGTCAGACAAGCAATTAACTTCTCTAGCCAGGACATGGCGGTAAACATGTGGGATTGTTCACTATATTGTCTTGTTTTGTTCCATCGCGGTAAAAAGGCTCGACACAGACAGACAGAGTTTGTGTTCTCCACACTTTTGTTGTTATTATTAATGGCCGTTTCACGTTAACCTCGCTGTGCTAATATACTTGACAATGGCCCAAATCACCTGAGCGATGAGGACGATGGAGGCTGCCCTTTCCCCCCCTGTCCAGCCAACGCTCAGGCAGCAACCGTACTATCCCCCCCTACCCAATGACCAAGATTAATGAAACCTCTGCCGTTTTTAATTAGCACGGCCACAGTCATCAATTACGACTGCCCCACCCCAAATACAAATATTGTTATATTTGGGGGGAAAAAATTCTTGATTTATTTCACTGTGGTGGCCGAAGGAGTGAGATGAATGGCCTCCCATCATGGTCATTTGCAGGAATGAGGAGAAGGAGAAGAGAAGGCAGAGCGGATGGGGTGTGATGGGGTGGGGGGTAATAAGATCACTGGGGGGGGGGCAGTCGTGTCACATATACAGTAAAGTGGAGGACATGAACAAGCCAGCCAGGGAACACCAAGTCTACAGGGAAAGACCAGTCTGGGTCTCAGTGTCCCTGTGCAGGAACTTAATTAGACTTTCCTTGAGCTACATGATGCCTGTTTTTCTAACGCTGATATAAGGAGAAGATAGTTGTAGATTGCTCAAGTACCAATCAAATGTATTCATGCTCTCACATTATTGGCCTTTTTCAAAACATTTAGAAGAATCAATGCATTGGTCACCCTCATGCACTTTTCAGTATTTCTTTGTTAAAAAGAACATTTTACATACTTGAAGATCGAAATGTTTTTTGTTTCATAGTGCTCATCTTATAAAGTGGCTTCTTCATAGTATCTATTTATAAATGACACTACATTTAGATAAATAGTGTGGTGTAGACTGGGTTGTGTCATTTAGTGCTTGAGGTGTCACAATATTGAGTAAATGTTAATACTGTATCAATAAATTAAATTATTTCCTTTAGATTTTAATTAACTAAACTGTACTAATAAGCATGTATCTAATATGGCTTAATCTGTCAGACACTCCTCTTAATTATGTGTTGATTTCCAACTTGTATAGCTTAAGCACTACTTTGTGTAGTACAAAAGAAGTGAAATAGAATGTAATATTTAACTACAATTTGTCAGTTTAGCAAAGTATGTTTTGATTATTGTGGATCCTTTTTTTCTGTCTGCAGCACTAATTTCTCTCACTTGTGATTGTAAAATCCACATGATTTTTTTTGCCAGCACCGGATTAAGTTTCTGAGGTGTTTTGTCAAGTTTGTTTGTGCTATAGATTTTAACATTGATTTCTCCCCTCCAAACATTCCTATACTACACTTTATATTTTGCCAGTTGCTTTTTTTTTTCCCCACTAGCTGCTGTCCTGTGCTGATGTTGCCCTGAACATTAGTCAATAGTTTTTATTGGATTGTTTATTTATTGCAACTTCCATTTTATTTTGTTATGTCTTATCCAGTGTTTTTTGGCCAGTATCATACTGAGTTTTGAATGTTAGTAGTTGACCTGGATCAGTACAACTCCCCGAGGTGCATCTCCTGATTGTTACTTTAACCTGAACAAACAGGATGACAGTTTTGGTGTTCTGTTCTGCAGCAGCATCGGAGGCAGTTTGAGGATGCTGGCTCACTCGTTGCCAAAGATGCATCTCTCATTACAGCTCATGCCCTAACCAAAGATGCTTAAAACATGTGGATGTACGTGCTGAAAAAAGTATAATTAAATTTTTTTAGTGTAAATGTTATTTTTAATAGTATATATATTTTTACCCTAACTCCAGAGCACTCTCATTTTGTCTTGTGAATGTGCTCCGTCCAGTATATTTCGGTTCTACTGAATGCTGACTGGACGTGTAGTTAAACCTTGACTGGTCCAGTGTGTTCGGAAATAACGCAGTTATATTACAGACACAGTATTTGTAGTGAACTTGCTGCTTTTTTCCCCACATCTTTTTTTTTTCTTTTTCTATGAAACAAGTTTCATATCTCTGCTGGCTGTTGCTCAAACCATGTCTAGACTTTTCTTATATTAGCATTCTGGTATAAATTGTGTTCTGGAGAAAAATAAACTCTCCTCCGAATCAGTTATTCAAAAGAAAGAAAAAAGAGCTATAGTAGACTCGTTCATAAATGATTAGGCCTGTGCAGCCCCTTTCTGCAGTTCTTCACATTTGCTAATATATGACTATGATGTGTCGTAATAATTGTGCGAGTATACACCGCTTTATGAGTTGAAGATGTGCAAGGCTCTTTTCTGTGGTCTGGGAGTTTTGGGTGTTTGTGCTGCGGTGAGCCACCAGCCATTTCACTTGTGCTGACCACACACATACACACATAGATTTTATACCCTTACTGCCATGGCCATCGCCTGCCCACTGACTCCAGAGAGAAGGGTGGGAAACATCTTGAATATTTTATGAAGCTCGGGAACCCCACCTCTGTCTTCCCCACCCTACAAACCACCGCTGATATGTCCAGCAGTGCACACACTCGCACACGTACACACCAGCAGAAAACAGAAATAATGTTTTAAATGCAATCATTGTCAGGCCCAAACAATGTCATTTATCAAGGGAGCATTTGGGACTGTATAATAAGTTTCACATTATTAATACAATTTTTCATCCTCTGTCAAGCCTATCTGATTTATGGCACGCATGTGATCTAAGGTGATCATTGAATTACAATTCCAGTAATAAGAGAGAGAATGGACCTGGTCTTTTACTTCTGCCCAGTGGAGCACACCCCCTCCTCCACACACAGACACACACACACACACACACACACAAAACCCTGGATAAATAGCCTCCAGTTGCAACATAAAGCAATTACACACAACATACAACAATAGTCACAACCACCCCATCTGTGTTATAACTTTTACTGGTCATTCCGCAGAGCAAATTTGCTTAGCATTTGTGAGTTAAACCAATATGCCAGCTTCCTAGTCCCTAATTTTAGTGAGAGAAAGTGGAGAGAGAAAACAAATGAACCTAGGCTTCTGTTAATTAGATCAGGGACAAAGCTCATTATTCTAAAATGATATTGGGGTCCAGAGAGTAAATATGAGTGGCCTGTTAAGGGCTCAGTAATGGGACAGGGATGCACATTGTTACAGGGCCAAATGATTTACAGCTAGATGCTCTTTGATGTATAGACTCCACCGTTTATTAAGTGGCTGTCGTTACGGTCACTGGCTCAGTCATTTCCTTTTGTGTCTTATCAAAAACCAGACACGCTGCCATCCAGATCGCGGCCGCTCCAAATGCTCCGAACGGAAAAGAAAATCGAACGGGAATGTCAGCGTCCTCGTGCCACGTTCCATTTCTCCACCGCACCCTTGCTTCAGCTCGTGCTACCAGAGATGCTTATGAGACACATAATATAATCTAACAAACAACAGCAACAAATAAACAAATGGAAATGTGAAATTCTTTTGAGGTAATTAAATAACAAAGACAGACTCGTATCATAACATTTGGATCCAGTTTGAACAAGTATTTGCACTATTAGCAGTCTTGCTTTTTTCACTTTATCAGATTAGCTTGTTGTTGAGGGCCCGCTGATCGGTGTCATACATCATCCTGTTTGATTTCTGTTTAGAGCAAATTTGGGGAAGCTACTAATTGGATTGTGGGAGTCTAGCCCCGGTTAAAGATGGTAAACAGCGGAGCAGACTTGTCCCCCAGCTCTCAGCCCCACAGGCTTCTGAAATGCCAGCTCTCCTCAGGATTGCCACAATTTATGACACATTCTCTGTATTCTTAAAAGATAATTAGGTTTATCGCCCTTTTTTTTTCTCTCTCGGCCCCCCTTCCTTCCTTATTGTGTACCTGAGAGCACACAATCGCAGCATAAAAACATAAATATTTCTGCAGCACAGCAGCGCTGGCAGGTGAGCCTAATGAAATTCTAGGAGTGTAATTTGATTTACGAGGTGCTAATGCGGCCTGATATTAGAGAGAAAAAGCTCTGATATGGCTGCCTTGTGCTGTATTTAAGGCCTATCAGAAGCCTGATAAAGAGCATCCTGTCCTCAGCACTGCGGCTGAGTTATTGTTGCAGATATTCATATTGATAGTAATTCTTCCCGACGCAATTTAGTGCCAGCAATATATAAATATGGAGATAATATTTAATTTTGGTAGCTGCTCAGATTGCGATGCTTTAAATTCAAGACTTACAAAAAAAAAAAAACAGACTTTGAGCTGCGAAGCATCTGGACACATTTTAAAGTGCCAGTAAAAGGGAGAGTGGGGAGGGGGCTGGAAGGAGGCCTTTGACCAAACCATGTCACACAAATCAGACTTCCTGGGCTTTTCAGTAGATGCTTATTTCAGCAAGAAGCTTCTTGAAATTCTTTTTCTTTTCTTTTTTTTGAAACATGTTGATTTATAGTCTTTATCTTTAAAACCTGTTAAGGTTTTGAATAACTGAGTGTGGAAAGACGTCACAGCAATGTGCACATGCACGTAGAGAACGAGAGCATTTCTGGGTGTTTTGTTGAGAATCAAGTTTTATTTTCTTGCATGAAAAAAGACTTTGTAATTTAAGGTGATGCGTGTGTGCGGTGTGCTTTGGGCTGGTGTGTGCGTGTTTACTTCCTACTCTCTTTTGGTCCGTGTGTTTCAAAGTGTGTTTGGGACTATTGAGATATGGCTCATAATAAAAAGAGGCAATAACAGGACCACCACAGAGGGACCTGGCCTTTGTACCCCCCTCTCCCTCTCCCATGCCACCTCCTTCTCCTCATGGCCTCTCCCCACCCCCTAAGTTATGGGCTGAATAACAGCCTCAACAATATTAAGATAACATTTCCTGATTGTTTGTCAGGCAGGAGGCTCCTTCACCCCGCTTTCATCACGTCCACCGTGTTCATTAAATTGACAATTTGTATTTGCCCTACAGCGGGATAAACAGCAGCTTATCTGATGGGCCTGGTCTTTTATTATTTATTTCATTATCTTTTTTTCCACCTCTCCTCCTCCTCCCCCCCTTTCTCCCGGGATTGAAGGTAAACATAAATCAGCAGCAGCATCTCTGTTGTGTACCGTTGTTTATATTGCAGTCATATGCAGCAGCAGCCCTCTCGGAGGAGGTTCATCTACAATACTCTGCAGACACATGTGGCCTCTTCATGGAGGTTTTAGTTGTTGTTTTGTGTGACGTGCTGGCTCTACACTCCTGCGGGTCCCAGTACGATACAGCCCCACTGATATGTCACCGTAAAACGCTCTTGTGTTGGGATCATTTGTCGATTTGTTCCCAAGAAATCCTGCTCTTTTTCTCTTTAACAGAGTTTGCACTGCAGGCCACAGATCATTGTCTTTGCTCATTTGAATGTTAAACTAGCACCATCCAGGAAACTGATTTGAGTACCCGCAGACCACATTGACTACAGCACTTTGTAAAGCATTTCTCCTAAGCACTGTGAGCGATGATGTTGCCCGGTTCAATATCGGAGCCCAGGAACAAGCCTGTCATCGGTCGACATTGTGCACGCAAACGAAAAATAACGAAGCCAATTGCCCTTACTTAGGAAACAGTTGTCCAAGAAATTTAATCTTTTCCCCATTTTTTACCCAACACCCCCCTCTAATCAGGTTTCAATTGACTGCCATTGAAGGAAGAGCCTCTCCTTAGACACATATATAGGTCCGAACCCAGTCAGACACCATTTAAGGCTTACTCAGTCTTCCTCCCAATATCTTGGAGAGCTCAGGGCCAAATGATTTAATCTTCATTCAGCTAATTTAGTCTGGATTTAAGCTGCTGGGTTGTCGAAGTGCAGAGTGATGAAGTCTGAAAACAGGATGAGAAGGAAAGGCAGAGGAGGGCAAAACGGAAAGAAGGAGGGAGGGAAACGGAGAAAGATAAAGATAGAGCGACGGAGGGAGAGAGATGAGGGAGGAGGGGGGCTGAAGATGATGATCCATCCTGACCCTAGTGAATGCTGTCATGTTCCTCCCTCTAGGTAATCTCTCTCACTCACTCGCTATTTTGCATGTGAGAATGCTCTCCTGACAGTTGCATATCAGATAAATTTTCTCTCTCTTTTTTCCCTATCTCCCCCCCTTTCCCTTCGCCAAATAAACAACAGTCTTCACTTTGAAGTTGTCTGTTTGTGTCAGTTTGGCTTGAGGCGAGAGTCGGCCTCTCTCCCTCTTTCTGTCTTTGTGTTGCAGTGTGAGGGCATCGGCGGATTATTTCCTCTCACACCAACCGGCCAACACAACATGAACAACCAGGATTTCTTAACTGTCAGAAAAAGGCCGACGCAATTAAATCAGTCAATTAAAAAAAAACGCAACGTGTTTACATGGCAGTTGATTAAGGCAATGTTCTGGAGGAGAAAGGGTGTTGATTCAACTTTAAGCAGGGAAAGTTTCTTTTTTTTGCCACGTATTTTCATCCCTTGTTCACCTTCTTAGCACTTTATCAAACAATAACCTGTTTCTAACACAATATTTCCACATTTTTATTTAGTACATATCATTACATTTTGCAGTAAAACATACACTGCAAGACCCTCCTCATCACACCACCTTACCACTTGGGGGTGATAGCGAGTGTGTGGTAGTGAATCAAGAATGTCTTCCCGACCCCTGTTAAAGCTACGATAAATCCTGCGGGATTTCTATCACAATTAAGGCCAGTGTGGCCTGTGATGTTCTGACAGTAGCCCTACATGATGACGGGATCAGACCACAGCATAGAAATGGTAATGAGTGTCAGTATAGACGTGGTAGTATTGAGGCCTACCTGGGTCTTCGACTAAATCTGCACGAGGTGTCAATCACGTCCCTTTGGTTAATGATCAGAAGGAATGGGAGGAGTGCAGAGAGGGAAGGGGTGAACAGATGCAGGAAGGAAGACAGGGAAAGAGCCTGTGTGCTCGGCTGATCAGAGTTTCAAAATATAAATAAGTATAATTCTGTTACTTCCCTTTTTGTATGTATTTTTTAAACCTTAGTGTATATATTTAATCTGAGGTTTTAAAACAGGCTTCAGTGATGCTCGTAATCAGCACATAAAAACATGAAGTACAGTATCTGCACACTGAGGCCTTAAGCTTCTTGTTTTCTCGTCTTAAAAAAAACAGGTATCACAGTGAAATCGCTCTAAAAATAGAGATGCTTTGTCATCGCTGTCCTCCTACACCCACAGATTGATGTTTATGCGGTTTTAGAATAATGATACACATCTGTACATGTGGAGGTGAGTTTATTTCGAATGTGATTTCAACATTTTTTGGGAGACTTTTTCTATCTCTCTTACTTCTGTCTCTCCGTTTCTCCCTTCCCTCCTTTACAACCATGCATACACAAACACGTTCACTCAACCCCTTTCTCACGTTCCCTCTATCTCTCTTCCCTCTACCTCCTACCTTTGGTGTGTTTTGCATGGTGCCTGGCTGTTTAGAGGCAGTATGCATATGTATGGGCGAGACGGTGGATCGTGACGGGATCTGACATGCGGGGACAAGATCAAAGCGCTCCATCTGATCCCATAAAAACAGACGCAAACCCTCCTCTCATCCTTACAAAACCCCCACTGATAGTCAACTCTGCCAGCCCTGACTCCTCCATCTTCTCTCCTCTCCTCCTGCCTTCCCTCTCCCGGCTCGTTTTTCCTCCATCCCAGCACGCCGCATGCCCACGTCAAGGCCTGCCTGCCTGACTTTGTGATTATGCCCCGTGATAAACAATGGCCCGTTTAGCTCATAAAGCAGGAGTGTTGTGCATAATGCTTACAATAAAAGATAGCATCTCTTCACTCATCTTATTTACCTCTCCCACAGTGGCATGGAAGGCGAGCCGTTCTATAAATACCGCAGGGAAAAAGGGAAGAGAAGGAGGTGCACATGTACATCTGTTGGTCAAATAGAGCTTCTGCCAAGTTAGTTGATGAGAATGGGAGGAAGAGATGGATGTTTAAATATGCATTTGAGCTTAGAACCAGGTGATAAACGCGCCATTTTAAAGCTCCTCCATTCTTCCTGGTAAGTGAGCTTAAAATGTCCTCTCAACTAGCACAGGATGACATCCATATCAGATTTAGATTAATCTTTATGGAACATATAGATTGATATGGAAGCCAGGACACATTTCTCTCTCCCTCTCCCCATCTTTAATTCCCCCCCCCTTCCAGTAAGGAAGATGTATGAGTTTGAATTATTGATTCAGACACATAGTACATGCTGCATGGAGTCATTATTTGTTCAGGTGAGTGTCATGCTGCTCGCTATGAAACAGATACCACGGGGATTAAGCGACACAATCAGGGCTTAAAGACAGCCGCCCTCCCTAAAATAACATGGTCCTCGCTGCAAGACGAATGCTCCCCAAAACCCGACTTCATTTGTTTATGACTCGCACATTAGTCATTCTACGCCTAAATTATAGAGCAGGGTAAAGATTAATTCAAGCACAGGCTTTTTCTATTGTTTTTACTTCTGTGTGTCTCTTGAAGCCTAATAACACAGCAGATGAATATAGGTGCAAACATCCTACACACTGATAAAAAAGAAAAACACACACACACACACAAACACAGCTTTTGTTGGATCGTAGGCGTCAGTATGAAGAATAGACAGATGTCCACGTAAAGAAAGAGCAGCATGCATATTCACATTTTTTGCTCTGATTCTCAAATGAGGCTTTTTGGCACCGTACAACAAAATGACACACAGCGCATGTAATAAATCATGCTTTTGTACTTATTGGATTGATTCTTACTATCCAAAGCAGAGCAAGCACTGATGTTGATGATGTGGCCCGAAATAGGCAGGATGTGCTTGTAAAGAAGTTAATGGAGAGAAGCTCCGACACAGGAGCCTTAAGAGGGAAGCGGGAGGTAAAATGTTGCTAACTGTTCATTTAGCCCCGGCTAAGTGGTCAGGGACGCTGGACAGGTGAACTCTATTCTCTCCACTGGCCCTGCGGATTGTCTGTCTGTGTGTGTGTGTGTGTGTGTGTGTGCGTGTGTGTGTGGACGTGCGTGTGTGTGTGTGCGTGCGTGGACTGTAACAGAATTTCTCTAGTCCTCTGGGCCCTGGTGCAAAGCAGAGAATAAATGGTGGAGGTGGCAGGCCAGGACAGAAAAATCAATGCCTGCTTATACAGACATGACACACCAGCAGCCAACTGCACTTGGTGTGTGTGTGTGTGTTTGTGTGTGGGCGTAGATGTACAGCACACAATCATATGGCCCTGTGCTCTGTGAGCGCAAGTACCCAGCAACCTCCATTTCCTTTTTCACAGGGTAGATTTTCTAGCATTTCACGTCAGCTTTGGGATCAGTAAATAACTCTTCGTTTTTTTTTTCCACCCTCCTCCTCATTCCCCTCTGCCTCTCTCTTTTTTTTTTTCTTGCAGGAAGTTCGAATGTAAGTTGTGTGAACGTTCCTTCAGTGAAAAATGGGCCCTGAACAACCACATGAAACTGCACAGTGGGGAAAAACCATATAAGTGTGCCTGGCCATCTTGCCACTACGCCTTCCTCAACCTGTCAGCCATGAAGGACCACTACAGGACACACACTGGTGAGACACTGAGAACTAGCAACCTCCACTGCGAACCATTACTGCAGCACGCCTACATAAACACATTGACTGACACTCTAAACTGTAAAATTCATGAGATTTGCTTTTTACAGGCAATCAGTGTTTTGGGGACAAAGGGTTATTTATCAAGAAACGCTATACTTGGATCACACAAAATGTACTTTTTCATTCCTCTATAGCTGTAGACTTTTCCACAAAATACAGTTTTTGTGTTAGCTGTGAAAATCTCACATTAATTATGAATCTTCACAGCTTTGTTTGGAAAAAAAAAATATACACACGTTTTTGGCCGATAATAGCCATGACTTGTCCATCTGTACTGATTTTCAACATCCAGAGAAAGTCGAGAACTACTTTTTGGCTTTCTTGCAAGCACTCTTCTTAAATGATTAAACCCTTATGTCCTGATCCCAAAAGGACCTTCACTTTTATATGATGTTACATCAGCCAATTATATTTGAATAAAGACAATGACTAGCCAAAGGGAGAAGAAAAACAGGGTAAAAAGATGTTTGAATTTCATGTTTGTTTTTGTTTCCTGCCATCCTCCAGACTTGGAGGATTGCTTAGTGTTGGAATTAAGGTAATGTGTATTCCCTAAATCCAACTGCTTGTCGTGTGTGTCTCCCCTAAATCCATCTGGTCACCAAGCGTGCGTGTTTGTGTGTGTGTGTGTGTTTCCCAAACCCAGCTGGTCAACAAGAGTGTGTTCATCAAATCCATCTGATCCTCAAGACTGTTTTTAAATCATATTATAGCCTTTCAGACTGTGTTCTTCTGTTATGAAACATGGGAACCGTTATCACATGAATCAGCTAATACATATATAGGTGATACATTTGTATTATAATGTATATAGCAGTTAAATTTCACATGCTGATGGTGAGTTAGTTTGTCACAACCAATTACATCTAAATAAAAAAAACACTGTGGGAATTTGTAAAAAAAAAAAAAATGCAGTTATGTATATATCTCCAGTTGTTTCAGTATCTTTCTTTATTGCATCTGTACTGGCTCCCAGAACTAGCTAAATGAAATAGAAACCATGAAGATTAATTAAAATCAGTGGCTATTTTAATAATCTATTTTCTTTTTATATACAGTGCATTTTACTTCCAGTTCCGTGCTCCCATTTCATTTATATACATACAGTACAGTACACTGTGCTCAGTCGTATTTTGTACTTTCTAAAAACTTTGGATAGACAGATGGTGCGGTGGGCGGTGGGAGGATACTGTCTTGAATAATAGCCCCTCAATAGGAGCCTAAGTCAGCCTCTTTGAAAGTGTCTTTATGCTGCAGCCCAGCAGTTTCCCCTCGGCCTCAGTAATGTCCCACACACGGTTCCTTGATGCCCTTTTAAGTCAATGACAGAAACAGCAGCAGCCAGTGGCCTGACAGCCTGACTGAGCGCTTGCAGGAGAGCCCTCCATCCGTCACGGGTGCCTGCTGTGTGTGTGCCTGCGTAAGTGTAAGACTTGCTGGATGTTATTTTAAATGTGTTTTAACAGTGATGTAACGTCAAGGCGCCTCTGACATAATTAGACGTTTTATTTTCATTTGTTTCCAGCCCTCATCATTCCACATCAGGCATCTGGCATCACGCTGTCACCTAGCTGTCACCTGGAAAGGTGTGGGGGGTGTGTGTGTGTGTGTGTGTGTTTGAGAGAGAGAGGGAGCGGGGGAGAGAGAGAGAGAGAGTTTGGCAGGAGGTAACACGGACTTGAAGAGAGGAAGTGAAGTGATTGAGATGGAAACAGGAAAGTGATTGAATAAGAACGCTTGATAGATCAAGGGTTACAGAGTACATATAAAAAATGGGAGAATTAAGAATGAACCTAAAACAACCTCATTTTAGTGAGCAACAAGACCTAACTTGATTAGCGAGGCCCAAAAAAGCTAACACAATTTGCTCTTGTGTGACCTCCGACACTCCTTTTACAGCTGTAATTGGTGCAGGGTTGGACTGTTAGCTCCAGCTATACAATCACCGCAATTACATTCCAGCAGCCGACCTGAAACACTGAAATATTATCTGCACGTGTGTGATCTGTTTAAAGGTTACAAATCGCGCTAAGACGCAACACTAACAAAATAAGTAGGAGATTTAAAAGTTGAACTAGTCTGTAGTCAGTAATGGAGGGGACGTTACAGTGCATGTGGGTGGGTGATGTTATACACATGTGGCTTTTAAGATGCATCAGGGAAACTATCCAAGAACGTAATCGGAGTGGCAATTTTGACTGACTTGTTTTTAGTATTGTTTTGTCAAGTGTATAGATAGTACAGTTTGTGAGGGGTTGAAGTCACAATCCCATGTTAAATCATCATGAGACAGATGAGCAGGTTGAACACACACAGACACAACACACAGAGAATTGAAGTCACCACTAACTACTATTTAAAGTTTTAATATTGTTTTTCTTCCCTGTCTCTGTGATTGCCATATTTGCTGTCCATCCATGTACTGGGTTGTGGGATGTTGACACTTTGTACAGGCCATTTCTCACAGTGATACAATTTGCCACCGTGCTAGCGACAGTTTTTTTATTAAATAAACGGATGGTTGCTAGTAAAGTCTTACTGTTTCAGATTTTATGAAAGATTTAACGTGGTATGTCTCTGATCTAGTAAACTGCCGTGGGTCATGTGAGAAATCTTGATAGGCATAGCAACAGAAACTTAGAGGGCCTGGTTTGAGCAAATAGTTAGTTTAATAGAATATAGAAGGACAAAGTCAAAATACACATTTCGCATTGCACCTATCGCTACTTTTTGAATGAAAATGAAGATATCTAATTTTGTCCAGTCATGGATAGACTCGCAGGTTGTGACACGCAGAGAGAAAAAAGTGAACACCTCAAGCTTTCCTTCTCCTGCCTCTGACGATATTCATTGTTCTTCCCTGATTTGTGTGTTCTTTATGTTAATCACTCCCTCCTTACACACCAGTCGTGTCTGAGGGAGTGGGAGGAGGGCGAGGGTGGAGGATTCAGTGGTCGTCAGCCACCAGGGTCATTTGTAACGCCTGATGAATGAGCGACTCAAATAAATAAATAAGTGCACTGCATCTGACCCACCCAGCGTTTCCCAGGCTCTTGGGCGTTGTGGGGAGTTGGGTGGTGTGTTGGGGGGGGTTGAACACAGCGACAGGGCCACAATTGATTTCCTCATTGCTTCAGTTTGTCGCTTAATCTGGCAATATGCTGATAAATCTTCGCACTTTGTCAATTAATTTTGCTGAAAAATGAGACCCAAAATGGCGTGCACATCAATACAGCAGCAGATTCCATGTCAAAAATTAAGCGGTAAAATTAATTGCCCTCCCATCCGCTCCTGCTAAAACATAACTAATGAGGGAGGCAATTATAGCTGCATGCAGACTCCTCCGGGGTTATTTAAAACACACACACACACACACACACACACACATATACACATACATACATTTATATATATATATATATATGTGTGTGTGTGTGTGTGTGTGTGTATACACACACACACACACGCAAGAGAGATTGTATATTTTGACTTTAAAGTTCTTTTATTGTCTCACAATGAGGCATATTTAATGGTTGGAGGGTTGAGGTGTATCAGAGGAACAAAAAAAAGTGCTAGGCCAATATTCAAATAACAAAAAAAAACTTAAATGGTTTGGCAAGAAATCTTTCGAGATTTTGTAACTGATACTAGTTAGCCTGGGTTAAATATGTTTCACATGTCCACTGTATTTGTGACCTGTGGATTGATCTGTGTTTGTTTGCTGCAGGCCTTCACCGCTGTGAAGGGGACAGCTAACAGTCATGCTGGAGTTCATGGTTCGAGTCCAGGTTAGGGTGAACCTAAAGGTGTGGATAAAAAGAATGTAAAACAAAAAGGTTAAGTTCTTTTAAAGTGAAGTCGTCTTCATGTATTTATAAAAGGTAGAGGTCACAGCCAATGCAAGTGTGTGTGTTAGGTTGGGGGTGGGGGGTGGGGTCCATGCTGCTGTAGCCAACTAGATCCCCCTGTGTTGACAGCAGCACGTCTTGTACTGCCCCACCTCGCTGTCCCCACTCAGGTCCTCGTAGGCTCCCCGCCACAGAGCAGCAGATGAAAAGCACACATGTAATTTATCGCCAATGTTTCCTCCTCAAGAATAATTGTGGCGACCGTGGCTGGGCGCAGGGATCGATGGCTATGGATTTTTCTGTGGTGGGGTCTTGTAGCGTTGGGCATAATGAGAGATGGAAAGGAGGGAGGAGAGGAGGGGAGGTCTAGGGGCGGCACTGGCAGTGTTTTTCTAATAGGGAAAAAAGCTCTGACCACATGCTTAGTAACTTATCTGGAGTTTAGAAACCCCGAGATGCGGGAGTTGTTTGTTTATTTTAATTAATGGCCCTAAAATTTGTTTCCTCTGTATGAGCAATGGCTCCTGCATGGACAAAACTTTCTGCCAGTGTTCTACGAATTTTGGTATTTCTCATTAGTAAATGGGCCTCAGATGTTGTGGTTTCAATGTTGTGGCGGACGGGAGTTTGCAGGGGAAGAATTTACCGCTGCTCTCGATCGACAGGTGTCAGAACACACGGTGCTTGCAAATTGTTCTGCATGGGGCTGACCTCTGTCCACTGCAAAATCAAACTCATCAGGTGGTATTAATCTTGTAGCTGAAGGCGTGTATGAAAACATCGTTCATTTAATGCCGTCCACGCTGAGACTGAAAAGGGACCTCGGCTAACAAATGCACCTTTTTTAAGGCTGTTTTTCTCTCCTCTAAGTGGCACTGCATTAAAACTCTTCTCACAGTCGAGTGGCTTTAAATGGGTGTAATAGAGGAAACTTGAGGCTGCTTTGTCTCTGCGGATTCAGTGAAAGCTGCTATCTGTGCAGAAGAGGAGCAGAGCATAGCTGAGGCCCAGCTGGAAGAGTCACCCGAATGTGTCATCAGTGTGTGGTGAGAGCTGAGAGTTCAGCATCAGCATTTAGATGAATATTTAAGCGTTGGGGATCTTGGCTGCACATAATGTACGGACATGTTAGAATGTACGGCACCCGCAGCGTTTCCATACATGTTCTGGTATAAAGCATCTACACAAAAACACACTGCATGCAGTTTGATTTGTGGTCCGTATGTGTGAATTATAGTATCCTGGTATGTGTGTGTATGTGTGCGCGGGTCTACATGCACATCTGGGACCATTCTATAAATGTGTTTGTGTGTACACGTGCGTGTGTTTCCCAGAGTGAGACATAACACAAATTTGCTGTGTGTGTGTGTGTGTGTGTGCGCAGGAGTGTGAGGCTGTCTGTGTACATTGACAGAGAGAGAGATAGGTAGAAACAAAGTAAGAGAGAGAGGGGAGTGGGGGGGGGCATCATGCTGTTAATGACAGAGCCAGATGCAGGGAAGAGAGGGGGAGTGTAAAAAAGCTCTCCACGCTCCCCATCTGGAAGGCATCGCCCCCAAATGAAGTTGTACAAAACCATCCCATTGATAATAAAGCTAATTTTTATGGCTCTGACAAGTATGTAATTATGTTCAGCGGTGCTTTTCAGATTTTATCACAGTCAATAAACCACACTGGCAATTTCCCGTCCCCCATTTGACATATTTACACGGATCCATCTGATCGGAGGAATTAGTTAGCTGTGAGAGCTCTGATGGATATACACTAGTGATCTGTGACTTCTGCTTGGCTCATCTGTTAGCCAACTAGACTCGCTGCTCATCTGTTCAGTCTGTCTTTTCTTTTCTCGGTTTCTGCCTTTCACCTCCTTTACACATTTCTCCCAAACGTTAGCTCAGCATATCCATCTTCTTTGTCTTTTATTTGACTGCTCAGATTCAGTTCAACGTCTTTCTGACTGAAATATATTATCCTTATTTTATTAATGCCGTTGGTACATTAAAATTTTAAAAATATCAGTGACAGATTAATTAAGTCGTGCTAAATTTAGTCGCAGCAGAAAGAAAACAACTGAAACAAGATAAATGCATGAATTATGTAGCTTCACATACTACTGTGGATAAAAGCAGAAACAGTAGCGGTTGATTTTATTATTAAGGACCTCACTTCATTCATCAACATTAACATGTTGTCTTTTGCTTAATTGAGTTTATTGGACATAATTAAACCAAATACCCCTAAAACTAAAGGTTTGATACACTTTCAACAAACAGGAATATACTGTATTATGCTGGGAAGTCATTTGAATGCAAAGATTAGATTTTTTTGGTCCTTTGAAGTGGTTCTGGATTTGACGGTAACTATGTTTGAACTGTGTTTCAAAATCCAAATGATAATTTCCCTTTTTAGAGCCTTCTTGCCTTTCCCCCATTCTGTTTCTTTTTTCTTTTCAGTAAAGCACTGCCCTTAATTTTTTGTCTTCTTTCTGTCTCTACAGGGGAGAAGTCTTACCTGTGTGATCTGTGTGGTTTTGCAGGGGGCACAAGACATGCCCTCACCAAACACAGACGCCAACATACAGGTAAGCAACAGCACGCACATCCTAAACTCATGCCACAAGGCGCACACACACACACACGTTAGCTGTTGCTACGCACAGACCTTTCGTAATCTGGGGTTGTCATTGACACGTTAATACCTGAACAGCCACAGTATTTTCATTTTGTAGTTTTAGGAAATGTTTGCTGTCTCTCTCACACACACACACACACACACACACACACACACACACATCAGTGTGACATGCTGCCACCAGTGATAGGCATGTGTACCAGTATGGCTGACTGAATCTGAGATTTTTAATTTCAGTTATCATTTCACCATGTCATTCTGTCGCTTAGGGAAATTGCATTTTTCAGATAGGCTGTCAATAACGAGAGCTTTTTTGGAAATTGGGATAGTGAAACAAATACTGTTCTTAACCGTTGTCTGGCAGGTGCCCAAGGATCAAGAATCCTGCTATAAATATTCATTTAGGTTTTCATAATTCATTTTGTTTACTCCTTAGTTTCTCCTCCATTTCCCCCCAAAACCTCCAATTTCTCTCGTCCTCTCCTCTGTTGGCATGTGTCAATTCCACCAATTGCTGCATATTCAAATCACATGTCATGCATCTGCATATGAAGGGACCACCCTGTGTGACAGTGCGTTCTTGTAAGAGTTGGACTGATGCATATTTTCTAAAGCCACTTATAAAGTTAATGTCTTTTTGTGATTAAAGTTGTTTCACTATCCAAACATTGTGTTGACATTTAGTATTTTAAAATATTCTCAGTTTTTAGGGATTAAAATCAGTTGCTGATGTTATTCTTGCCAGCATGGAAATGTCAGTGAAGCGATGATTAAACACCAGATACAACTAGATTCCACTGAATGCCATGTCAAAAAACGTCTGGGATGCGCAGTGGGTTAGTAGCTCCTAAAGCTTTGTGAGGGGCTTTATAGATATTGTGAAGTTAACGTAATGCAGTGTTTACTTTGGGGGGATACAGGTGCCATGTTGTGAGATGTTAAGGCTGGTTTTTGCTTCTCCATCAATACACGTAAACAGCGATGCTGACTGATGCTCAGATACCTTCCTACGTGTTCCTTTCATAGTTGCCCGGCAGACGTAAGTGTCCACGAGAGAGCAGTATCATGTTTAACAAACTGCAGGTCGCTGAAAATGAAGAAGAAATCTGGAAACAGAAAGTAAATTAGCGTGTTCCGCAATTCACAACACGTCGCTAAAAGCACAAGTAGATTTCAATGATAAAATGGACCTGATGAACGTTTTCCAGACCTCTGCCGGAAGCTGATATGATGTATTTGATAGACATAAAGAATTACAATGTCCTGTCCCATGTTGGTGTTAAATAAATCTATGAATATTTTCAGAGATGGCAGGAGTGATCATTTCAAAGACCAAATGGTAAATTCCAAAACTATTGTAATTATCATTGACTTGTGTCCCATGTAATGTATAGTATGCTATTAAACCCAGACTTTTCTTATTTTCCTTTTTTAATTTTCGTTTTTGGAAACAAAAACTCATATGTTGGCATCCACCCGACTTCAGTCATTAACCAACCAGGTTGGGCGAAGCACATCGTTGCACGGCGTGTTGTTGACATCTGGGAGGTGTGCGCGTCGAGCCTCTGTGACCCTCTGTGGCCTACCATTACCCATAATTCCCTACTCTGCGTAGGTCCGTGTTGCCATATACGTGTATCGACGTAGACGTCTAAACCAGCCTTTAGTCGTTTTGGAAGGTGTGCTCTGAGTTTCTTCCCTGCTATTGTTGTGAATTTCGAATGATTGAAACTTTCTAGCTAAACACAAGATATGCAGATAACCCATTTCCAACCACTGAAACAGGCACCGGTCACAGGATGGTGCCCACATCCCCCAACAATTAACTTTTCAACTTTCTCTATAGAAGGTTTAAAACATTTACATCCCTGACTCTTTTTAGCGTTTTAAAAAGACTCTTTAAATACTTCATTTTTGGTCTCCTATTTAAAATTACATTTTTTGAGAAAAAATATGTTTATCCAGCGTGACAGTTAAGTCAAACTAATTTGATTCTAGCTTTAGTTATTTCCGTGACTCTGTAAGCATATCCTTATAGTTTAGAATCAACTCTATATCTCTATTAGAGTAATGATGAGATCCCTCGTCCATGTTTCCACAGAAACTGTCTGCAGTGAGAACACAACACTTAACAGCATTTACACGCAAGCTGTTCAGTGTTTACATACAAACCGATAACTCAAAATATTCACATGCATTCAGCAAGAATCCACATTCAACATATTCACATTTTTAGACATTTATAGTTTCAAAATATTCAGACTGTAGGAGCCCACATTTTGTTTGGAAAAGTTTGCTGTTCTAGTCAAGTCTCAACTTTTAAAGGTTTTAGTTAAATGTTTTAAAACCTAGATTTGGTTTTATAAAGCTCCTTCTATCTAGGCTTGTCTTTCCGTTTGTCATTGAAAACACAATCATCTTGATCTCATTGCTTTTTTATGTTTTATAATCCAAAACCCTCCAACCCACAGGAGAGAGGCCCTTCAAATGCAAGCTCTGCAACTTCGCCTCCACCACGCAGTCCCACCTATCGCGGCACAAACGTGTTCACACCGGGGAGAAACCGTACCGTTGCCCCTGGTGCGACTACAGGTACTGGCTCATTGACCCTCCCCTCGGTTGGTGGATCTGATGGCTGCCACCATGGCACTGATGATCAGGGGGTTTATAGGTGGGGGAGAGAGGGGCATTGTGGGGTGTCTATGAGTGTGCATGTTTGTGTGTCAGATATCGAGATAGCAGGTGGCAGTGCAGGGTAGTTTGGGGGCTGGCTGGGTGGCATTAGTGTTAAAGGCTGTGTGTGTGTGTGTGTGTGTGTGTGTGTGTGTGTGTGTGTGTGTGTGTGTGTGTGTGTGTGTGTGTGTGTGTGTGTGTGTGTGTGTGTGTGTGTGTGTGTGTGTGTGTGTGTGTGTGTGTGTGTGTGTGTGTGTGTGTGTGTGTGTGAAGGTGGTTGCAAACGGTGGAAGGCAGACAGTTCTAATCTCCACTGCACAGCTCCATCTCATCACTCTGCCATCATCAACAGGCCCAGCCAGATCCCCCCACCACACACACATCCACACACTCTCTCTCTCTCACACACACACACGCACAGTGTCACTGTCACTGGCAGGTCCCTGTCATTAAAACACCATCATACCACATCAGTAATTACACAGGAAATTGTCGGTGAAATTGAAAAAGTTTTGGCTGGCGTTGCACATCTCCATCGCTCTCTCTCTTGCTCTTCCTCCTCTTGTTTCTCTCTGTGTCTTTCTCTCATCCCGTGCTTCCTCATCAGGTTGTGGCAGAAGAGTGTGAAAGGGAATGATCTCAAACCCATCATTGGTTTTAGATGTACTCTTCATTCGTTTTTCCCCCTCTGTGACAAAATCATTTCGGCAGCTTGCTACACCTGCTCTGCTGCAGTGAAGCGCTGAACTCATCTCAACTGTCTTTTGTATGCAGTGGAAAACTGGAATGCTGAGAAATAATAATTATACTCGGGCTATTATTTTGCAATTATCAAAGGACACTCTCACCTTGTGCTCAAAGTTATTATTAAGAATTGACTAGTTTAGGAGTTTCATATGATGCAAATTAATATTTGCGTATACCGTAGCGTCAAAGGTTTTTATGTCTTAAATAATTAGCGGTTACATTTATCTTTGTAAAACAGCTGTATGACGTGTTCAAATATGTGCTCTATGAAGTTCATTTACAACATTTGTATGGTTGCCATTTGTTTAAATTGCTACTATTGTTCTCTGTTCACCTTCTTCGTCCAGTGTTTAGGTAGATTTCCATATCATTTGGTAGATGTTCACAGTGCCCAGACGCTGAACTGTATTAACTTCGATGATCTTATACCATTTTCTACTATCGACAGCAAATCAGCCTTTCTCACTTACATTTAACTTTTGTATGACGTTTTCAGGTAATTGACAATGCTCAATTAATTTTACTCTAAGGTATTTAATTGATTTTCATGGAATTTAAGACATACATACATGAAAAACTTTACACAAACATTTATGAAAAACTCTAAAATGCCTTTCTACCAGTGCCATTATCAAATCAAAATGAAATATTTATTTATTTGATTAAAGGTCAATTAAACGTATGACCAGTCTGTCCAAGCTGTAGCTGTGGTTTATCACACCTTACCTCTAAATTGCTCTAGATTCTTCATCTTTTTTTTTTTTTACATTCACACTATCCATAGTGCATTGTTTTGAAAACTACAATAATTGGTTGTTTTTCCCAGATTAACATTTTTGCTTTGAGAGACAATGTAGTTCTTCTGCAACACTAAACCATAGAACCATGGAAATAAATGCAAGAATGGTGGTGAGTACTGCATCCTATGTTTGCTGGGTCCACTCTACGTGTCTCGGTAAACTGTCTTGGCGGATCACAGGGTTTATGCTTTGAAAATGTACTGCAATCAGTTGAATTGTTATAAGAAAAGATGAATATAGTTAAAGCCAAATGTTTCCGGCCCTATTGTCCCGGCGCTAATGCTTGATGATCATTACAGATAGTGGCAAATGAAACAGTAAATTAGAATCTCAATTAACATGTTGGTGGCCCCAGGGGTTGTGAGGGGTCCAGAGGGGTGGCGAGGTGGGAGATATGTGGGAGGAGGCATGCTGGGGAAACGCCCCGCTGGCTTACTAATGTAAGGATAAGGAATTAAACGTGGGGGCCTGAGACAGCTGTGGGGATTCTTTGCTTTGGCCTTGCTTTTACACTCTGAATTCATGTTTAAAATCTCTGTGTGACCTGACCATGATATAGAAGTCCTCTATGAGTTAGCATGGTTGACCTTTTAATATAAGCAGGGCGCACAAATAAATATAACACAGCTGTAGAGAAATATGTAGGAGACAAATGATGTGGCTGGGTTGTGTGATTGACAGTTCTTGGTTATACAAATGCTTATGTCTGTTTTAAGGGGGTATATCTGATATGCGCTATTAAAATATCAGTATTAAATGTTATGGGTGACATCTCTAGTTTCCACTTGATATGGTGTTATCTCCATCAAGGCTGCTTCTCAAATGTATGTTAATGAACAGGGAGTGAATGATCTATCAAATGCCACTCATCTCCTATTCAGACAGAGATAGATAATAGAGGGGGATAATTATAGTTGGGGAATAGTGGTAAAAATATTCTAATGATATTGCACTGGGAGTCCTGGACTGTCAATTAATGCCGTCTATTTGACTGTTCTCGTGCTATTTATGCAAGCTGCAAAACTTCTTTATTTCAGTGTTCAAGGAATCACTTCTATTGTTCACAATGAGCAGTTTTTTTCCTCATTAAAGTCACAGTGGCGTCTTAAATGGTCTAATTGATATGTAGCCTCTGGCTCCTGCCACGTTACTATGCTTTTTGGGTCTATTATTGTTTATTGAATGCTGCGGCATTCATGTTTCAATCTACCTGTTAAAATACGGTTTGAGTTCGAGGCGACGGCGGCTTTGAGCCTGACACTCTTACTGTCAGTGCCAGGGAGGTGTGCGACCTTGTAAAGGGAAGAGGGAGATGAGGGAAGAGGGAGAAGCATTAATGACGGTGACTGGGCCTTCTTGGCAGAATAAGATTCAAATAGCACAGATGATCCAAATGCAGCCCCCCTCTCAACTTTAACACACACAAAGAAACACATTTAAATCTCCTCTAACGAAGCGCCTCTCAATTACACCTCTCCCATTACCATACACTTGTTGGGAGGAGGAATATGGAAATGGCTAAAATAAAGGGGAGACAGAGGGAGAGGCAGAACGAGGCAGAGAAGGGGTGATGTATCCGCTGAGCATCAGTATGGCTGATTTCCAGGGTGAGTGCATTCGATGGGGGAGGAAGTTGAAACGGTGTTGGACTAATTAATACAGTGTATAGTAGGAGGGCTGGTGTGGGCTTTCACTAACTGTGACACCTGCTGACTCCTAAACGAACGTTGTGTTGTTTTAATATGACAATTACACCATTACCATATCTGAGAGATAGCATGGCCCCCTAGGAATCCACCCGAACGCTCACTTTGGAACCTTTTAGCTCAGCTCCAAATTTTATCTATTTATGCTCCTGCTTTCGAATAAGAAATCAGTTCACTTTCAGTATTTAATGCATTTTTAGAGGTATGATTTGCCTTAATTCGTGAGCATGTGACAGTTAAATTTTTTGTCTCACACTTTTTCATTATGCAGAATAGTCAACAGATGTGGCCGTGATTTGTCTTTGAACCTGTTATTGTTTTGCTAGTGATGGCTGATAACAACATAATCTCAACAATGTGTGCCTGTTTGCTGGAAAATTGACTGACAACTCTGGCCAAACGTTAAAGGTTATGCACATTCTACATGTCTGCTCCCTGTCAGTCTGATGCGTTTAGATATGCATTCAGAAAAATCATACTTTGGACGTTAATCAAATGACAAGATTTGAATTTATGGGTATGAAGTCAGGCCATAGTAAAGCTTTATAATATTTACTTTAATATTGAGTCAGTGCGACAGCATTTGTTTACTTGCTAATTTGGTCACTGTCAGTACTTAGGATCGATACTTTAATAATTTTCTTCTAATGTCAGTTAATTTCATCAGTGATCCAGTTGCATTTCTGTAATGGAAAATCCTGTGGATTACTACTTTTATAAAGTGCTACTTATTCTTTTGACGAGGCCGTGACATTGTAGTTTACTGTTCGGCTTTGTGAAGAAGACCCCTCATTATTTACCTCAGGCTTGTGCTTATGTATTTCATACAGCATGAAGAGAACCCAGCAAGGGCCCGCACTGTTTTTTTAGGCCCAAGTGGAGGCGGGCCGGACTGTGGCCCTATGATGAAGAGAGGTGTCTCTGCAAAAGTGAAAACAAATTCTCTCCTTGGCTGGCGTGAGCTATGGCACTGTGAGGCTTTATTGTCCCGGCCAAGGTGATAAGGGAGAGTAATTGCGTATTATGCTGTCCGAGAATGTCAGGTCCAAACTGAGCACGAGTGCCCCATCCATCAACTCGTGATGGTGTGTGTTTATGTGTGTGTATGAAACTGTGGTCGATGCTGCACATGCTTGCTTGCATGATGCATTACGTGTATGTTTTTGTGCACATGTGAGTGTGTGTTTCTATTGCATTCGTGTCTGTGTATTTGCACACGTTTTCATATCAGAGACTTATATATTTTTGTTATTATTTTTGAGTTATGTCACAAGCTTAGGTTTTTTCATGTCTATGTATGTATGAGCATGTTTGCTCTGCCCCATTTAGGGCATTTGTGTGTCCATGGGCAGGTTTAGATAGAGCCTGGGAGCAGGTCAGGCAGCGCCATTAATCAGCGGAGTGTTGTGTTTGACTCCCTGAGCTGACATCATTACATCCTACACACACTGCACTGGCTCAGTCCAAAGACCCACAAACACACATACAACAATACACCTCTATTGTATTCCTTTCATACAGTTGCGAAAGATAGATACTGCATAACTTCAGACATATCTCTAATGCATTCAGTAGTAGTAGTTGTAGTAGGAGCAGCCGCCTCTGGATGCATTTGCAGCCGCACCGAAGACATTAGCCACTGCTCCCAGCAGCACATGCTAAACTGAACAACTGTAAGAAAAGAGAATGCCTAACAGACATGTAAGACCATGCTAGACTATCAAATAATTTGCGGCATCATTTTGCTCATCGTGGACATGGTTTAAAACTCAAAGATGCCTGTTTCCCTCAGAGCTAAAGCCGGGCTTGAGTTTTCTTCTTGTGTCTGTGTGCATAGGTGTGTGTCATCATTGCAACGAAATAAAATGTTAGTACAGCAATCCTTTCTAGGGAATATTGCCAAGCCTGTGTTTTTTCTCCAGAAACGTTCAAATTTTATCTTTGCTTTTTATCTGTTTAAAAAAAGGAATGAGGCATTATATCTCATTTTGTCTCTCTTAGATCCAACTGTGCTGAGAACATCCGAAAGCACATTCTCCATACAGGAAAACACGAGGGCGTGAAGATGTACAACTGTCCCAAATGTCCCCATGCCACTAACTCTCCCATGGATTTCCGCAACCACTTGAAGGAAAATCACCCTGATATTGAGAACCCCGACCTTGCCTACCTACATGCAGGTAATGTGCTCCTGGCTAAGCTCTGTATGAAAAAAACTGTGCCCTATGACAGCTGCCCTGGCATCATGTTTGATGACTGTCTGACCTGATCGGTCCTGCTCGGTGCCGGTCTGGCTCAGTCCGCACTGAGAAACCTAGAAAATTGTTCAGTGTGTGCTGTGTAAAGATTCTAATGTTTAATCTCAAAGACTCAGTCTCTGTCTGAAGTTCTCACAAAGATTTTTAATGTTCACAACCTTTAGGATATGGCGGACTGATTGTGTCACAATAAAGGGAGACCTTCAGTAATTAGAGCTTTACCTGAACGTTTTATAAAGTTATTATTCCTTCATTTTCCACTGTGGGCTAAATAGTCAGCATTGTCCTTGTGGACATGATTTAACTGCTTTTCAGTCCTTTGCCGCCATATTTGTTTTGGCACAAGAGCACACAAGAATTTCCTGCTCTCGCTGGATTCGGGCTGTGTGTCTATCTCCAGAACGTCCAGGCATTCCCAACCATTCTTTAAGTGTTTACTCAGCTGTCAGGGTCAAGCGACTTCTAGACTGTCAGAGAGTAAAAATCTGCGATTGATGGTGGAAACAGTCTTTATGTGTGAAATGTCCAGTCTTTGCTATTCTTCAGGTGTGTGCCCGGCTTTAGAGTATGACTATCTTTGAAATTAACGGTGGCCTGGAGACTTTCCGAACATTTCTGACGTCCTTGCTTGTTTTCACAACTTCTTGCGAGACTGCCACTGTTCTGTTGTACTTATAGGTGCACAGCTTCAATGGCTCATCCGAGAGTTAAGGGGCGCACCAACAATTGTACGCAATATATTGATTTACCTAGTCTTGTCAAGTAATCACCTTATAAAAGTAGTTTTTTAATTTAATATCTTTTCTTTCTCTGGAAGAATCTTTCTATTCTGACAAAATGACCCTAAACATGTCAACATGATAATATTAGGATACACTCAAAGCAGGTTAATGTTTATAAGAAAAGAGCATGGCATTTGGCAAACATAGAGTAAAAAAGACAGGGAACGTCTAACAAAAGATATTTCTTTATGGTAAATGTAGTATAGTTTTTTGTGGATCATTACCAATAATAGGAGCTCTAGGTCGGCCTGTGTTGCCGTAGTTTTGCGGCTTGCAAAAAAAGATACACTTACATCCAGTGAATACCAGCAGACAAATAAACACCTGAAATCATTCCACTGAATTAAACCATCTAGCTGCCCTTAAAACCCCGTCCAGGCTTTATTATTCTGCCAGGTCAGATCTTCCAAAATCTTCGGGTGTCTTTTTGTCAAAGGATCGACTCTTGCTTTTCAATGTTGATGGAGGGCACCCAGCAACAAAGAGGCAGCACTCAAAAGACTGCTGCTCTGGCAATCCCTGCCAATCACTCAGGCCACTGTGACAGATGAAATCTTGTTCCTCCTCTACTGCTTCTTTTGTGTCCCGGCGTTGTTCCTTTGTCCTTGAAGGCCACCAAATCCAATCGGCAGAGTGCTTGTCCTTCAGAGGAGCAGAGAGGACAGCCTTTATCCTGTTATCCCTCTGACCTTACATAAAAGCAATAGAGTTGGTAAGGAGCACCATGGGAAAGAGGCCAGGCAGGACCGTTACTAAAACATGGCCGCATCCTGGCAGCCCTGTACTTTATTCCCTATTGAACCTGAACCTGGACTTGAGTTGTGTCTTTGTGCTGACTCTGAAAAGTTAATTTCTTTGAATTTTCAAACAGACTTACTCTTGGTTCAGTATAATTTCTATTCTTCAAATTCAGGGACAAACTTCTGTCTTTAATCCTATTTGTTTCCACCTCTTAACCTTCATGTACAAACCTTTACCGTCTGTTTCTTGTAAAAACAACATCCTCCTCCATATTCTCCATACCCTCTCACCTTTAACCAAAGCACACCTTTATGCCTCTTCTTACCCTTTAACCCCAGAATCTCCCTCACCTCTGTTTGTCCTTATGCATGGCTGACCTTTGGTGTAGAAGATTCAGTTTAACTTTATTTCCCACAAGTTTGATCTGTAAGGCCATATGAGAACACTACAGTTAAACCAGGTCATGAGGGAAACTTCTCTTTATGTATCCAAGTCAGTTCTGTGGCATGGCAACATATACTGTAGGTTTCAGATTTCAGTGTTATGAGCGAAGGTCAGGCCTTGTCTGGAATCTGTGTCATCTTTCAGTCATCTGGAGGAAACATGTCCTCCTCTTTCAGACAAGTTAAGCAGCATTTCTTCACGATGTCATCTTGATGCTCTAGTTCGCATTCTACTCACACCACACCACACACAGTTATGAACCGAAAGAATGACAGTAAAAGAAATGATCCAAAAATGCAGCTGGTAGAGTTTCTTGGCCTACAAGAAAACTCTCCACTGAACCAATTTCCAGGAAGAAACAATTTTTTCCACTTTGCACTACAGTCTGCTTAAAATCTCACCTAGTGATAGCGACGCTTCGGATAATCAACTATTCTTTACCCATTTAACACCTATGCAATCAAAATACAGGTGATTGGAAAAGGCATTGAAAGTACACTTGTGATCTCACCTTATTTCAAAAGAGGGAAAAGAGAGATGGGGGTGTTAGAGGAAGGAGCAGTGTTTCATCTAAGTAGACAGAACAAGACCAAAAGAGAGAGACAGGGGAAAAAAGATTAAGAAGGTAGATGTTGAATTAACCTGCTTGTGATTGCTCTCTGTCAGAGTGGCACCAGGGCCAGCAGCGAGAGGCAAATCGTTTGTGATGGCCCTTCCCACTGTTCCCCCTTTGAAAGACACAGATCAAACGCACCCTAGTCACGGGCCCTCGCAGCCCCTTGCGCCAGATTGATTGACACCCAGACGTCTCCACTGCTGCTGCGTCCTTTTTCATATCGCTCTCTCTCTCTCCCACTATCTCTTCCCTTCTTTATTCAGCATCGCACTTCGAATTAAAGCCCTTCTCAAGGATGAAAGCAGAGGTCCTTTGCAAACGAAGGAAGAGAGGGAATTAGACCCTGCAAGTGATGGAGGGGAATGATGATTAGAATTTCAGGGGGGAAAAGTACGAAAAAGAATGTAGGTTAGATATGCGAGGGGGACATATTGCTGATAGGACACATTTTAATAAAATGGTAATGACAATTGTCTTCCTTGTGCGATGTGCATAGAGATATGCCAGATAGAAGTGGCAGCGCCTGTGTGATCTCAGCATAGATAGCACTGCAGCACAACTACAGCTACAGGTACCTTATAGTGCAGTTACTTTGCTAAATTACCCCTCAACTAAAACTTTCTTTCCAGCCAAACTCCTGAAAGTACGCTGTGACTGGTGCAGCTTCAGGAAATCGTGTACTGTATTTCCTCCTTCCAGCAAGGTCAGCTGTTGTTACAGGGCAGTGGCTTTGTTAATCAGCCCCTTGTCCTGTTCAGTAACAAAAGCCATGATACACACACACACACACACACACACACACACACTCGTATAAATACAGGTGAGATGTCGCCATTAGCTTTGTCAGAGCGTCTTCATTCCACTATTTTAAATTGTGAAATATTTCCCTAATTTTCAACCAAGGTTATAATTGCACATCCTGGGGGCACACAGATCAAATGCTTTGTAATTAGCTAACAGCAACTGAGTATTTGGATCTGCTGCTTAGTGCCTAAAAAGATAAAACAAATAAATAAATAAACTTCTTCAAGGCATTGTTGCGGCTTTATGCAGATTCTATTTTCCTTAATAATGTATGATCGATGGCTACAGTAGAGGGCTAGAGGAGACCTGGCCTTGTAAGTGATGATCTTAATACACAGTTACAACCACAGGCAAATTCATTTGTTTGCATATATTTTTCTTTATTAAACAAATCTGTAAACAAATTTGGGTTTCGATGGCTTTTACTTAAGTTATGCATCTGTGTTTGTCCCCGGCTCCCCTTCCTCGTTTTCACCTTCTGTTCATCAGGTAATGAAACATTACTCTCCTGAGTTTTGCTTGCGTATTGTGTTACTGTGGCGTGTTGGATTGTAGAGGACAGGTGTGTATGTCATGCAAATATGTCCTGGTATCCCAGCGCATATGACACTGTGTCGACATTGTGAGAGAAGCCACAGACATCAGCGATAAAATCAACATCTGTTTCTAATAACAATGTGTTATATGTGACATGTTTCTGTGTGGGAAAATATGCGAAAAACAATGCATCACAGTTCTTAAAAAAAACACCTATAGGACATCACGTCGCCAGCGTTAGTGATGAACGTGGTCTTTGTGTCATCTTCCTTATGTTGCATTTCTATGATAGGCATTAATGAAAAAGACGTTTTTTTTTTCTGTACAGTGTAACATCAGATGACTACCATCACTGACAAGAGCAAATTATGATAAACCACAGCTCAGCTGTATTAGTTTTAGTTAAACTATTAGAACAATCCTTCACAAAAACTTATGTGTGTGTTTCAAATAAACTTGAATCACATGATGCCAGTGTTGGGCTGTTAACTCAATAATTTCCTCATATATAAATCATGGCTCACTTCGAGAACTCAAGTTAACCGATTTAAACCAACAAGTCTGTATTCCTCCTTTACCCCTTCAGTTTTATACCTATTACTTTACATCCACACACTCTACATGTAGTCTTATCTGAGATATTACAGTTGAGAAGCAGCTGTTCAGTGCCAGTGTGCCACAGGAGACATGAAACAAGGAGTGTGTGTGTGTGTGTGTGTGTCAGAGGTTGTATTAGAGTTTTCCGCTGTTTGCCATTTTGACAGACCCGATCATACAAATTCCACTATAATAAAATATTTCATTTTTAATGTTTACAAAACATATTGTATTTAATCGCATTTAGTTTGGAATCTATCGTTTTCGTGTATTAATAATTAATATACAGAGCAAGCATATAGATAAAAAAGAGTGACCCACTTTGTTGTCACCGATCCCGAATATTGTTTCTGCCCTAGGTTAGTTTTATGTCAGTTTTAATGTACATGGGTGAATAGATTGATGAATTTGCCGTATTGTCCCAACTGCAAATATAGAAACTTGCCACAATAATTAACTTCAAATGCCATAAACAACAGTGTGATTTGCCAAAGAATTTTCAAAGTCGATTTGACTTTGCTGGAACGTACATGGCGCTGTAATGCCTGCGAGTGTGTCCCTTTGCCCTTCAGCCTGTGACTTCTGAAAACGCTGTTAGCACCTTGGTAGCAAGATGTAGGTGTCAGTGATTGTATCTATATGCACCAAAGGGAACTTTCCCCCCAGAAATTATGTCAAAATTAGGAAATCTACACCTGTGCCTGTGTATGATGCCGTGAAACTTACCATGTTAAATTACAACTTACCGTGGCTAAAGCCAACTAGACGACCGGTCGTACAGGTCACCTCAAAGACACGACTAGATAAAGGTCCTTAATAGACGAGCTCCTTAGAGGTTTGAATCACTTAAACCTACAGTCCGTTGACTTCAGTTCTCTAATCTGCCACAATGAAGGACGGCCTTCAGGTTTTTCCCGTCACTGTTAAAAAATATCAGTGACGCCAAATATGTAGCTAACGTGACTTCTGGTGTGTGTTTGTGTGTGAGTGTGTGCATGTATTTGTGTGTCTGCATATGTGTAGGGGGGTTAGCTAGGCCAGGGAACAACACGTGTCTCCGTAAATCAATACAGGGCTGGTCTGGGCCGAGCAAGCAGCAATTCCTGCATAATGACCTGCTCCAATGAGCATGAAAACTCCCCCAACTGGATGCATTTATCACACATCAGCCACAACAAACAGGCTTTTGTTTCAGACTCTTCTTCCATTGCTTTCTTTCTGGCACCAATCCAAGACTCCTCTCAACCGTTTACTGGCCATTCAGAGCCTTGACTGACAAGTTCCGTCCAATCAACACGGACACATAGAAGCCGCTCAAGCTGCTCCAAAAGCAAAGTGATGTCTTCATTATGTGTTTTACCACCTTTAGGCATCACGCTGTTTAAATTATGACTGGAAGTGTAGTGGTTTTGTCACACAGGCTCAGCCTCTGGAAAGGTTCTGTCAGGTTCAGAAATTTCAGGCAGATTGATGGTACTTGATAGTGCTCCCTGGTGGTGCAGCAGGACAATTATATTATTAAGTCCACGCACAGCAGAATTTTGATCCAATGCTGCATTCTGTGGTGTTTGGAATATAGATGATTGGATGTTCTTCCTCAAAAACAAGAACAGTGGTAAACTGTTTAGCAGCCAATTTTGCAGATGAAATTCAGCTATAAAAAGTGTACTTGCCGATTTGCTTTAAGCGGTAATAAAAACTGAAACAACTTTTCCTGGAAGTCTATGGCGCCAGTTTTTTGTTGTTTGGATCCACGACACAAATTCCCAGGTGTGAATCTAGGAATCAAATCTTTGAAGTACTGCATTCTATTGTCTGCGTACTTGAAATGCGCTACTGCTTTTATGTCAGTCTAAAGATTTAGGGACAAATTCTTGCTTGATTTTTGCAAGAATATGTAATGCTTGTGCTTTTAGATAAACACGGAGAGCATTGGCAGACAGTTGGGTAAATAAGTATATGAATGTTGACATGAGTTTCTTTTTCTTTACACCACAGAATATGCATATCAAGATGTGTTTCAAGTGAAGACTATTACATTAAATTAATTGTTTAAGAGAAGTATTGCACAGACCCTTCATGTATTACTTTTGTAATCCTTATTCATACACTCCGGTTTTCGGGGCTTCAGAAGTTTTTGTACAAAATAAGATAATCAAAAATCAAATTGTCAGTTGTAATAGTTGTTTCCCAAGCCTTCGAAGTCAAAGGCTTCCTGAGGTTTAGATCCCGTATAGACCAGCAAACGCTGGTTTTTTTCCCATGTGGTTCTCTGCCAGGTCTCATCTCAGCTGCCTTCATCAGAGGTTGTACTGTACTTTCAAGCAAGTTAAATGTTTGCTCAGATGGTTTTACGTTAGGCAAATGACTTGTTTAAGCACTTTAGATCATGTGGTTTTGCACAGAGCCAAATTTAAAAAAAAACTGCAAATGAAGACACCCAAATGCCTCCTATGAGTGAGACGCGCTAGGGATGCTTGCAGGCAGGGCTGCTTCTCCTGTGTAGGACAGTAAATATGGGACCAGACAGGCCATCAGCTCCTATAAAGCTTCATCCATAATTCAGTCCAGCTCCCCTGGCGGTTCAGACACACCATACACACCCTGCTGCAACTAACAGCTAACCTGCCTGTGACATGAATAAAATGACAGAAGGAAAGAGAAAAGTAGGTATTTGAGTAAAAACGTAAAAAACCAAAGGAAAAGAGAAACAGAAATTGTAATGGAGACCAGGATGTCACACAAGGCTAGACTTGCAGAATTTCACTTTCAGCCCTGCTTGCCCCATCTTGACCTTTACTAAGTCAACACAGCTTCTTGTACCAACATGTTTTCCCTGATCTGCACCCTCATTGGCTGAAGTGCACTTCTGGGATCTCCAGCACAACCTTTGCCCCTTTTACTGTGCCGAGGACCCTTGCCTTCCTCCTTTGCCTCTCTAGGCTCTGTGTGTGTCGTCTGTTTGGTGGCTCTCCAAACGTCTCAGCATCTCTAATTACCAACAGGCTCAACTTTCCCAACTAAACAACCAATTACCAGCGCTTTAACCCAGCCCAGTCCCATGTTTCCTGATACAGTGGCCTATTAGGGCCCCTTATTTCTCCCCCAGCATAATTGAATCCCCTGGCTGCTCATCAGTGGGCTAATTTAAGCCAATGTGCAGAGTTGGTAATCAGAGGGGCTTCCTATTAGACTATCAGACCCCAATTAAGTGCCCTCTTATTTCCAACATAACAAGCCACTATCACTAGTGCTGTTATTGTATTTCCCTCTTTAGTGCCTAGTTTTGTTTGGCTAAATGTTTCAGCGTGGAGAAGAAAGGAGGAGGAGGGAGATTTAATGTAAACTTTACCAGTTTGTACCACACACAGTTTTAGGTGGACGACGCTAATTAGGATGACAATGCAAAGAGACAATTGAGAGAGATGTTTTAAATGTTATGATTTATTTATGTTCAGGGGTTGTATACTACTGGCCAAAACAGTTGTCCAGCTTTTCTAAGGATACTCATCTGGCGTACTTGATAGATCATCAAAAAGTTTAGGAATAAGAAGTGTTGCAGAATTTTATGGACCACATTGGGGTTTGAGTTTAATGTATAAACACTGTCAAAATCGCGTCGTGATAAAACCGATGAGTGAAAATCAAGCATCTCATTAGCATGAGAGGATTCTCCGCCTAATCTCTTGCAAACATTTTTTCACTAGATTATTTGAGTCCAGTGCACATGTCACCAAAATTATGTTAGAAGATTTATGGGCAGCAAAGTCTTTAAACTTTAAAAAATTCAAACATCTATCTCCTGCTGCCACTTGGGTCTGCCAAAACCTGATGTGGCTTAATGCGACTTTAACTTGACAAATAGATTTGAAATGGAAAAGTTCAGAGATGAATGCCTTCACTACCAGCACCTCTTTCTGTCCTTTTACAAGTACACAATATCTCACTTTTTTTCCACTTTCCTTGCTCTCCCTTTTTTTTTTTCCCTCTGTCCTGTCTTGGTGACTGGTGATGTTGAGGAGAGCCAGAGTGTGAAAGAGGCCCACAGAGGGCTGATGAGGACTGTCTTCGCAATGCGCGTCTCAAGTCTAGGACTGTGTTTCTGCTGCAGCATTTATGTGTGTTTGTCTGCGTGTGTGTGTGTGTGTGTGGCAAGAAGAAATATCCTGTGTGCATGTCTTGAAACCTAAGTGTTGAAACCAACGCTTAGTTGGTGTCGATTCCCCATAGCCTAATTAAAGGGCGAGGAAAGCCACTCACAGAGATTAAACCTAAAAGAGTAAATTAACACTCAAAAGGGGTGTGGCAAATTCACACATATGCACAGGCCATGAAATTTCCTTTGACACCTGTAAAAAAAAAAAGGAAAAAAGAAAATAAGGGGTCTGGAAAGAGGGGAAATCTTTTGTGTTTTTTGTGCAGAGGTCTGTGCTATATGTTTGTTGAAATAAGGATCTAAAAGGGGCATATTTAAAAAAAAATTGACATTAGAGTGACTCGGTCCTTAATGCATGGAAGGTGTGTACAAGGGCCACTGCCTGGGAAAAAGGCAAAACAGAATCAGTTATTTTTTTCTTTTATCAAAACTTGTTCTCTAAAGGAGCCACAAGATATTGATCAATGTCTGCCACTGTCTGCTCGCGCTGCCATTTGACACTCAACATAGATTGTTTATCAATGACATCAAGTGCGTGTATCGCCAGTATACACTAAAACTCTGCTGCCCACATGAGCATGCATCATTACTAAAAATGAAGAGACGGGCTCATAAATCGATATCTGAATTTTTCAAAAGCACACAGACTCAAGGTGATGAACATGCCACTCCAAACGTCTGCCTATACCTCCACTGTGGTGTCTGCTGAGAAACCCAAGCTTCAATCTCCAACTTTTAGCCCACCAGCCCTGCTACGTCAAGCTGTGGCTGCCGTCCCTCCTCCCCCTGCAAGCTGCAACACCAAGTCTGAGATCCACTGTTCAAGTGGGTGCTGCAGGTCTTAGATCTGTCTCTCTGTTTAGGCTTTATAATAATCTCCTGGGTGCTACCTCTTGATAATAATAATGATGGAGATGTAAATGTTGTAATATGTGTTTTGGTTGTAGACAAATGTGGATATTTGTTTGGGCAGTTGTGAGTTAATCATTTAAAAAATAAAGATTAAACAGTTGCATCTTATATTTCCCAAATGAAACCAAGAAGCATCTTAAATAAACTGACTTTATTTATGTGAAACCATTCAAGAGCAGAACAACATTGTTAAGTTTATAAATAGATAGATTAGCATGAATAAATACAGACTTCATAGGAAAAAAATGAATAGACAAAAACTCAGATATCTAACTAAACAGGAAGGTCTTGTGCTGCTTTTGAAATTGTCTCTAAGTCTTAAAGGAAAAGTGTATACTTTTATTATAGTGTCCTTCTAGATGAAATATGTTGCTAAATTAATCATATGGTGGAGAGGTTCTGATGAGGCACATCTTTCTAACCAATCAGAGATTTTTAACCATGGCTGCCTAATTATTAGTTTTAGCAACCTTTTAATTGTGTTTTGATAGTGACTAATGACTGGCAGAGCTGAGCAGATGGTAGAAGAGCGTAGCAGAGCAGGTACAGTGAGGACCAGAGCAGAGCGGAATAGATAGACTTTGAGTCTGACTTTTAGTCTGATGGGAGACACTTCCACAATTTAGGAGCCATCCTGCTCATCACCGCCATCCCCCTGTGTGTTTAAAAGTCTCATACCCCAGTTTACAAAGAAGGCGAATTCTGTCGGGTATGAATTTGTAGTCATTGGGAAGATAATAACGAAATCATCCGGGTTTCCTTTCTCAGACTTTGAAACCTCCAGTGGCATTTTGCAATTGTTTTCACATGCTGTAGTTGTAGTTATCACGATGACTAAACTGAAATATGTGGCGTGCCCCTTTACAAGCTAGGAAATCTGTCCCCACTGTAAAACAAAAGTTTTACATTGCATTACATTACATACATTTGCAAAAACGTGAAAAAGTCCACCTTCATCTCTGAAATTAGTCTTTTATCACCTAAGAATTTTAGCAATAATATCCACTGCCCATTGTGACATACAGTATTTAGGTTTAAAGGAATACGGGGGGCATTTTTCATTTTAAAACATCACTCACACACATCTCGTATGGATGAGCATCACATCATTGGTCACCTTATTTCAAATAAATACCCCACGGTTCGGTTTGTGTTAACGCCCCAGGCTATACTGATATCTCTTTATAACTGTTAGCCCATTTTTTACCCCCCCTTACCCGCCACTCTCTTCCTGCCTGTCTCGGCGGGGTGTCATGTGTGTTTGTGTGTTGTGATGTCTTACTATTTCAGTGACGTGCTTGTGTGTGTGTGTGTGTGTGAGTGAATGATGTGACACTGGGCCAGCAGCGAAGCTCTGCCATGCTATCTGTCTTTCTATCTGTTTGCCAGTCTGCCTGTTGTCTGTTCTGTGTTGTCTTCTACTGTGTTTGACTGCTATCAGACAAGTGTGTTGTTTGAGAAAATGTGTGTGTACGTGTCATCTGTCAGTGTCTTTCTCCAGAATCAGACATCTAACAGAGAATCTCCGTTTGGCGAACACACACACACACACACACACACATCCAGGTCCACACAGAACGTCGTTTCCAATTTTATAGTCCTTTGCCCTAAGGACTAAGTGTGTATGTTTGCACATATAAGAGATTTCCTGTGTATGTGTATCTATGTGCATACACACCCCTGCATGTCTTTCTGTTAGTGGGTGTAAGAAAATAGATCTTGGTTCTGTCACGGCTGGGCCTGCAGGCATTAGAGGCCTTAACGGATGTCTCTCTTAGTGAAACACACACACAAACACACAGACACACAAATACACACACAGGTCTCAGACCCCTCTCTCTCCTGGACTCGCAGTGAGGAATACAGATTCAGGTTCCTCACTAGATAGTGATCAGCCTCGCCGTGGCTTCAGAAATGCTATCTTCACCGGGCAGCTGAATTGATAATACTCCCCCCTACGCATTTTATTACAAAGGCCCAGTTTGTAAAAAGGTAATCATTTACTGTTGCTACTATCTCCCCTGAGCCATACATCTTCTGTCTTCACAGGACAAAGTTCTCTCACTGTTACTAACACAGTTTTTTTTTCCCGTTTGTTTGTTTGTTTTTTCACTTTACCAGCGGTTTTCTAGATTCCTACTTTCCGGTTTAACACTTCCTTCTGTCAGCCCACCTGGTAGAATTAGATCCTTTTTTTTATATTTTATTTGTCTGCATGTTTCGGTGCTCAGTGTATACATATGTGTATGTTTGTGTGTGTGTGTGTGTGGCTAAATGTAGGGGACAGAAAAAGCTGAAAATGACAGTGAATGAAGAACTAATCCCTTTGGGCACCGCAGAATCCAATACCAAGTACCAAAATCTCATCATTTCAATTATCATATTTATCATATTTATTCATTTTCTCCCAGCCAGGCTTAATGCTGTCTCTCTTTTCTCCTCCCTCTCGCTTTTCCTCGCCCTGCTCCTTCTTCTGTACATTAATCTATTTTTTCCCTTCATTGCTCTCACCACTGGCGACATGTGAGCATGCCATTCACGTTGATTGACAGCACTCAAGTGGCCTACGGAAAAGCACTTTTTTTTTTTTTCTTTTTTGGTCAGACGTTGCGCTGGTGATGCTGAGGCCTTATCAGGAAACCCAATTTATTGCCGTTTTCTCTGGGCGAAAGGGGTTGCCACTCATGCTGACTGACAGCTCTCAGATTTACAGGCTGCAGTGGAGGGATTTCCTTTAAGTTGTTATGTTTTCCTTTTTTTTTTTTCTATTGGAGTGTCAGAGATTACTCTACCTCACACTGACGTACACACACACTTTACAACCACAAAAAAAAAGACAGAGCAGACAGATCAGCTGTGTTCCCTTGTCTCCAGAAACTTTTGTTTTCGTCTGACCCTGGTGGTGATTTGGGACATGTGAACAAAACGGTTTTATTCTTGGGGGGATGAACTAAAGTAAAAAAAAAAAAAACTCACCCATTTCATGTAGGGCTATGAGCGCACCTGTGGGTTTATGTTCTCATCTCTGCGGTATGTTTTTCTATGTGTATGAGTGAGTCTCTGTACATATGTGCTTGTACACAAAAATGTTTCCTTTCACTTAAAATGCATTTGAAAAAGCATCTAAGTATGTCATCACGTACGTTTTTTGCATCTGCCTGTGTATATAAATGTGATTCCTGTGTGTGTGTGTGTGTGTGTGTGTGTGTGTGTGTGTGTGTGTGTGTTTTGACTATGACCTCCGAATCCTGAGGCTTATCGTGGCGGTGTTCCACATTATTGATAGCAAGTGGAGATATCGACAGGCCAAGCGCCAGCAGCTTCCAGCAGCGCCGGCAAGCGGGATGGGACTTTGATATGACATATTGTGCGTCTCAGCACAAGCCATAAATAATTCTGACACGTTTTTGTATGCATGGGAAAGTCCTTGATTCAGCCTCCCATAAAAATAAACTTCTATTATGGAAGGTATTTGTCAAGTGGGTGCGTGATGGATGGCCCGGCGTTTACCCTATGGCAGGACGATGGGTTATGGATGCCCGCCGCCCCTTGCCGGGGGAGGAGTCGCACCCAGCAACACTGACACCAGAGTAATTACTGCCCTCCTCGCCACAGCAATGGAAGAAGGGGACGGGAGGGGGGATGAGGGCAAAGTGGTAGGGGGCTGTTATATACACACACCTTCAGCCCCCTCCACGCTGCCCTGTAATGCCAGGTACCTGACGGAATGAGTAAAACAATTAGTAAATAGATGTGTATTTTGAATTTAGTTAACTGATTGCTTTATTGATTGGTTTACTGGTGAGCAGCCGTTGTCAGTCCCTGTGAGGTAACATATCATTTACTTAAAAAAATTTTGAGAGTATCAACTTTATATGAAATAGTAATTTGTTAATACTTGATTGCAGACATTTTGCTGTCAATCACTGAATCTGAAACACCAGATGCTGTGTTTCTTTCCCGGTGTCTCTCTGTTAGGAGAGACATGCATTCATTAGAATTAGGTCAGGTGACTGACTTGGCTGGAGAATTGAAGAACGGTCCATTTAAAGCCTTGGTCACACTCTTCAGGTCAATGTACAGCTGCACTCTGAAATGTTCTCCAGTGAGTTTTAGGACATTCAAAGCCTGACTCTGAGTAGATTATATAACTCTAAACACTTCAGAATTCATCCTGCGGCTTTTGTTATTTCAATAAAAAAATACAAAGACGTTGCACGCCTTCATGCCCACATCATAACCCTACCTCTATTAGGCTCACAGACGATGTGTCTATTAGCTTTTTGCCAAACTCTAATCCGGCCTTCCTGTTTTGACTTTAATACAAATATACCCACCTTTTGGAGGGTGTTCTTCAGCTGTAAATAAATTCTAGTTAACCTCCACAGTTGTTTTCCGTGACCTTGTTGGCCTTTTTGGCATCCCTGACCTTACCAGTGCATTCTTTCACATTAAGAAGTGGAATATTTTGCAATGGCCACGCCACTTACTTGACCTTTATTTAATTGAGCACGGATGAAAGCAAAACTGACGGAGGTAACGGAAGATAGCTGCAGTTATGTCCTGGCAAGGCATCACCAGGGAAGAAAGCCTCTGATGATGTTCACTGGTTACAGACTTTAGGCAGTAAATGACATTTTTTAAAATCTAATTGATCATTTATAATATTACAATATTGTAATATTATATGATTTATCATTATATCTCATGTAATATATGAGATCTGGATAAAATGAAAATTGTATTTTTTAAAGAACTAAAAAACATATATTCACCCAATGTAATGGTTACCAAAAATGCACATTTCTGTTCGATATCAGTGTAAATTCCTATTAATTTTGGACAGTTTATTTGACATAAGTTATTTTAGGATGTCACTTTGACACTTTTAGTGCCCTGCTGCAAAACAAACTATCAAACCAAATCTAAAGAGAATTCAATTCACTGTGATGATTCTGAATTCTGTAAAAATAACAGTGGCTAAAAGATATGTATTCCCTCCACTTCTTCTGCTCTGCAAATCTCTTTCTGGTGAAAGTCAGTCTCAGTCACTTGTATATATTCAATCCTTTTTTTGGGTCCTGGTTATCAAAAACACGTTAGTTCTTTCCCATGAAACTATGCGTCTCTCGGCTGTGGTCATTGAGAGGTGATCTTACACCGACCAAACCTGTCCTCCTGCGTCAGGCTGGCACTGACATGGGGGTCTGTAAAGTGTTCCTCTGTTTTTTTCCAGTCTGGTACCACAGACCTACAGACAGGAGAGTTAGAACATAAAATGTATGTGATGACAACATGGCTATTTCAGATAAATCACATACACCCACTGGCCACTTTATTAGGGACACCTGTACAATCTAATGGCATCCAATTCAGCAGCTCTGCCATGAATTCTACTTTTACAGTGTTATTCTTTCTCGGTTTTTAAGTTGAAACTGTAAGAAAGGTGATAATTTGTTTGTTTTTTTGTTTGTTTTTTTTTAATTAGAATTTCAAATTTTTGTTAAACGTGAATGTAACATTTCTTAAGTGTCATGTAAACGGGAAAGCTGGTTTCCGAAACCGGGGTAGGAGATTTCTGTCAAAGAACGGCAGATATTAGCTGGCATGTATACGCATAACCAGGTTTCTAATCCGCTTTCTCCAACTGTTCACATGCGTAAAAACACACTACAGACAGTGAGCTGCACACAACTGAGTAAAAGAATAAATGATAGAAGAGATCGTTAATGGGTTAAAGGGGCAATGCCATCTTAAATATGAAGTCTGCCTAAGGGGCGACGGAAATTATATTTTACACTGTCTCATAGAAGTCTAAGCAAGTCACGCTCCACAGTGGATAACATATTATAACATTGAGACTGCGAATTAGCTGCATGTGTTTTTTCCTATATTCTCCCCTTTCGCTGTCACTCTGCAGTGAGAGAAAACTCAGAAAGCAGCATTTTTCGCCACTATTCAGTTAAAATCTGTGCGCTTCTATAATAAGTCGGAGGTGGAGGAGAACCCAGTTTCCTTTTGTGCTGCATGTACACGCCGAACCAGGTTTCTTTAGTGCATGTAAACGCAGCCTATGAAGTCACAGGTTCAAAATTAATTTAAAATGTTCGCTAACTACAGCTGTCTCTAAACTCTACACAAAGTGTTAATGCTACCTCAGTTGGATGGGGTGTCTTGGACAAGGGTTTACAACATTTAGATAAGGCTCAGTGCATCCTGAATAATGACATTTTCTTACTGAAGAACAGATGCTACCCTTTGGAAAAGATGTTCTAGGTCTTGCAGTGTTGGAACTTTACGCTTTACCTATTGTCTACCACCTCCAGCTAATGTTTGCTAATTTGCAGGCCAAAACTGGAGAAACTCCGAGTGGAGCTTGTCCTCCATTACAAGCCTGCTGCTAAATCCCTGCAGCTGAATATTATTTTTTCTTCCAGTAAACACCTTGTCAAAAATGTTTTTGTAAGAATTGTTGTGCAGCAAAAGTCACACACCCATAGTGGGTGGGACAGCGACAGAGCACATAACTGTCCAATCACAGGAGGTCAAAAACATTAAAACCATGTCCGTTATCTCTGGATGCTAATCTCTTTGTTGCTGCAGAAAAACCTAAAGTAGCCAATGAAAGCATAGCCTCAGGTCATATTACTAGCGGCCGCTAAAACGGAAGTAGACGAAATCCTTTAAAATCAACTAAATGTAAGTCACTTTGGATAAAAGTATCTGCCAATTGTCTAAACGCAATGAACATTAACATTATATTATCAAAACATGTCTTTCTTTTTTCATTCAATTGTAGTTTCTACAGAAGGATGTACAGCTTCACCTGAGAGTTCGCTCTAACAAAACAGTCTAGCAGAGCAGATTTGTTCGTGTTTGTCTTGGCTGCATACATTCACAGTTGTTAATATGGACAGGCGTTTATGTGTTCCAATGAGTGCATGTGTGCATATTTGTATGTCAATCTGTGGGCCCAGCATCCACATTGAGCCGAGGCTTGGCTGCCATCTGAGGAAGAGGAGTAAGGTAGGCGGTGGGGTTAGACACAGATGAGGGATGGGTGCTCTCCTAACTGCTACTAACCCTACTGGCTTGTGTAGGTGTTTGAGGTGAGACGGGTGGTTAGGGTGGGGGCCACAGTGGCAGCTCGTCAGTGGGAGTGACACCTGTTCACCGCTGCCCACCCCTTCATCCTTACAGCTGCTTCACTTCTCCTGCCTCAGCCTTTACCCTCCTCCCCTTCCATCTTCATTGTGTTCGTACCCCTCCTCCTCCATAGCAGGCAGCACGGAGGAGAAGCTCGTCACAGCAGGCCGGGGGGCAGTGAGTAGGACCGGCCCAGATGTTGTAACATGCTGGGGAGGAGGAGGGTTTTGTTAGGACACAAACACAAACTCAGACAATTACTGTAACATCAGCAGATTGGCTCATTGCCATTAAGGCTGCTGTTAAGTGAGATTATTGGTACAAGATGATGTGTGTTAGTTGGCAGAAGCCACAGACATACACACACTGTTTTAAAAACACAAGTGAACATGGAACCAGAATGTCTTCAATTTTGTTTGTCTCATTTGAGAAGTAATAATATCCAACATTTTTCTAAAGTTGTAAATTAGTTCCAGAGTTCTTCAAAAAAGTTTCAGTTTTAAAGAGTGGATGAAGTTGTATACTTGTGTTGACAGTGCAGCTGCGGAGTAATTTGTCAAGGTCAAGGATTTAGCCCATCAAACACACAAGCGCACTGTACAAATTTGAGCAAACTTTAACAATGGGAAAACTGTGTCATAAATTGATGGAGCGGTTGTGACTAAGGACGTAGAGCAGTCATCCAAGTCATCAAATATGATAAAAGACATTTTAAAAAGTGATCTCTGACCTTCACAATGTAAGTTCTTCTGAATCATGTATAGTGCAACCTTAGCTTTTTGTCTGTCTAAATAGCCAGTAACATACCAACACATTGCCTTGCACACAGATGCAGGCTGTGGCAGGCGATATGAAAAAAAATGCTTGTTTGCATGGATCAGTTCTTGTTTAACCTGGTAACCCTCTCCCAAATCCATATAGGTCAACTGAAGCTGCTGTCGGCTGCTACAGATAGGGGGGGGGTCAGAGAGAGGAACAGGCCTCGGTCAATAGTCTTAGAAGACCATCAGGGACTATTGATTGTGGCAGATAGTGAGGCCAGCTCTGCACTAATTGTTTCTTTACTAGCCTGTGGCAAAGACAACAGTCACGGGCAGGGACTCATGAATCTTACATCTGTTTTGTTGCTAAAGTACCAGGAGTTAATAGCCTTTGATTAAGGAGGTGTGTGTGTGTGTGTGTGTGTGTGTGTGTGTGTGTGTGTGTGTGTGTGTGTGTGTGTGTGTGTGTGTGTGTGTGTGTGTGTGTGTGTGCAAATGGAGGCCCATGTTCCTATTTATGTGCAATGTGTATACATAAGATTGTACAAACTAATGATGAGATACAATAAGATTTACAATATAAGTATCGGTTTAAATAAATGAATGGCAGCATGGTAAATGCAGCATTTTAGAAGTCACTCTATATGCAGTTATATTTTTTTGCAATGCCGTGATATAGTTTATGTGAGAAAAAAAGAGATCGATGATAGAATAATTGGTATTTATCCTGTTTTGACAACTATCAATCAAGATCTTTTGTCTTGCTGTTGCTGATGTGTGTTAGGGCTTCATTTCCCAAAACCCTTTTGTTCCCTAAATTCTTTGAATACAATTAATATGTATATTTTACTTTTTGTGCTAATGTAGCAGTAGAACCTGATGAACCACAATGCAAAGTGGAGCAGAGAGGTTCCTTTGTTTGTAGTAAAAGTTAAAGTGGTAGGTGTTAAATTACAACGTTGTATGAGTAGGTGCGTTTCCTGAAATCCCCCTTCTACACATCAGTCTTAGCCACTAACATTAAATACCATTACACCATTTTCTACACTAAACTGTAGTTATGTGCATTGTACTTACAAATAGCACTTGTACACCTCCTCTCCTTGATTTCTGCCATGCCAATATCAGTTTTACAGGTGTTCTGCATCTTGTTGGGCTTTCAGGGGGCAGTGTCCTGTACAGGAGTCAAATCTGCTATTCTAACCCTGCCGCAGTGGCCAGCCTGAATTCAGCTGCGTGCGGTTTGTTTATTGCGTACAGCAGCAGAGTTTGTTTGTGGCCGGCTGTCAGAGCAGCCAGCCCGTTGTGATGAAAGACACTTGGACCTTCCCATCCATTTCACATTTGCTCCAATCAATTATTCAACAGGACAGCCAATTAAAAATGAGGGAGAGCGGTCAGGGCCTCGCCCCCCGAAGGCCGCCACTAGACAACTCTCTCCGTGAATAATTGGTGCAATTAATTTAGCATTGAGCAATAAAGGAGTTCTCACTCTCCTCTCTCCCTCTGTCTCCTTCTCTCCCTATGTACTGCAGAAGCTTTCAACACACCAGTCATTACAGACACACATCACAACAAAACACACACACACACACACACACTGCAGCAGTCAGTAATAATAGTAGAACATCCAAGAACTAGTGCAGGTAAGGCCAGACTCTCCAAATGCAATTTGCCCTAACAGCAACTATGTATGTATACACATAGATTTCAATGTATTAATTTTCAGTGAGTATTTGTGTCAAATCAAGAACCTTATACCAAAATATAAAATAAAATAAAATGTTATATTCATGGCTTTCTAATGATCGCCAACTGGAGGTAACACTTTAATGAGCTTGTTATTTCCCAGCTATATACCTAGAAATGTAGTCACACACTAACAAAACCACACGTGTCCTCCAGGATACACATTGAAACACACACACACACACACACACACACTTTTTGAGACACAGCAGGAAACAATCTAAGCTAGGTTTCAGCAACCTTGCTCAGACTGTAAATTATTGCCATACAAAGGAATTATTCCATTTACTTGATTCTATACATTCTCACTCTTATTGTCCCTTATCTGCAATTATGGTTAATTTGCTGCTGCCCTCGCAAGATGGTGCCTGTACTAGTAATGGCACCCACGCCAAGCGAGCACACATGCACACGGAAATAAGAACACTCAGGAGGAGGGTAATAGTGACAGTTAAATTCCACAACAGCTTAGCTTTGATTTATTCAACCATAATGTTGGTATGATGGACCAAACACTCTGCCTTCTTCCTGGCCCTTCCCCCCTTCTATCGTCCTCTTGGTATTGATCAATCTGTAACTCCTAGTAAAAGTCCCCCCACCCATCCCCCCCCATCCACCTCTTTTGATAGCTAGATTGACAGTTGAGTAATTTCACTGTCAGCGGTGACTGACACATGGTAATGGGATGACTTTTCTGAGCAGCATTACAACACAAAATAATTTCCAATTTACCGCTCATCAAAAGCTCTCTCACATAAAAAAAAAGAGCAAGTGAGGGATGGATAGAGAGACAGAGAGAGGGGGGGGAGGTAGTGAGGGGAAACACAACAGTGGATTTATGGCTTCAATTACTGATATTTCACATTTAGTTTAAAGCGACATGTTTTTGTAATGTGACAGGCTTCACTGGATTTGAAAACCTCTTCAGACCTCTCCACTCTCCTCTTCTGTCCCCCCCATCCCACCAATTTCTCTCCCTTCTTGCCATGGAGATAATGAAAGGACAAATCAAGACAGGGGAGGTGGAGGGAGTTGAAGAGAGAGGTTGAGGAAAGGAGTGATAGCTGTGACTCCTGAGCCTCTTTAGAGAGCCAAGGAGGGAGGAAGATGAGGCCTGGAGCTTTGATGTAGATGGATTTGACTGCAGCTCTCCCTATCATTCACTTTGTGAGCCTCAATCACCGGCCCACCTGTCACTGCTGGGACTTACAACCGTAGCTCACTCATCATTTATGGACTTAAACTACCCCATGATGGTCATTGGTGGGTTTCATTTGTTTTTCCCCCTCTTGTGCTGCCAGTTTGCTGGCACTGTGTCTGTGTCTAGTGAGGGCGAGGGTTCTATATTCGTGCAAACACATGCCTCGTATTTACATTTACGTTTACCTGAAGTGTTGTTATTTTTGGAGATTTTGGTTGTTTTCCTCTTTCCTTTTATGAACATGTTTCTGGAGTAACAGTAGCAAACTGCACTTATTCAGTGCAGCTTGATTTATTTTTGGACAAATAATTTTCAGAGCCAACTGCAACAGGCCCTTCTAAAAAATATCAGAATATTTTTTATGGTAATAGTTGTGATGCCAAGCAGACAAAATAATCAGCATGATTATTAGCATCTCTCTTCCCCGGTGCCTACGGAAGACGTGTGTTGTCTACGTGGAGTTGTACACACCACAGCCAGAGGTTACTTTGTTTAGGTCTTGGCTGAATCTGGATTTATTTTCCATTGTGTGCTTCACACTTTTTACTTATACTGTGTCTCCAGCCATTTTGAATGTTTATCCATTGCATAATATTTACCTGTTATAGGTATAATTACATCAGTATCAGTAGGCCACAAGGAGCATATCATCAATGTTTGAGTGTGATTTAGAATGAGGCAACGTCAGGCAGTCAGTACGGATCCATCTCTAAACTTTATCAAATGTGGTTTTCTGTGTGTTTTTTAATATAACCATCATACTAACTGAGCCACCTTGAAAGTGGAGTAGGGCCCTTCTTACCCATATCTATAGTCCTAATAAAAACATTGATAACATTGGAAACTGACGAAAACTACATTTTGCTTGTCTGAAAACTAATTCATGTTCTCGTGTGTTATATGAAATGTACCATAGTTTTGTAAAAACTATTTAAACTTCTCTCTTCAATAGGACTATTCAAATCTATCTGTATTCTGATCCAGTAACACCAGATATATGCCTCCAAGCATCTTCTGAAACATAAACCTTTTGTAATTGCAGTGAAGGTTGACCATGTGCTGCCACTGATAACATGATGTCATACAACTCCATGCTAAATATTTAGAAAATGTGTTTTCGGGGGGAAATCCAGAATTTTCGCAAATCTTATTAGTAGGGTCACTTAGTAAACTTTTAGTACATTATGATGGAGGTGTTCTGATTTCAAAGGACATGATAGCTGTAGCCATCTGTCGCACTGGAATTCACATTCCAAGTCTGACATTGTATAAAAATAATTCATTGAAGTTTAACAAGACTATTATCTGGAAATGAAAGTAACAGGGAAACATTAATGTTTGGCACATATGAAGACCAAAAAAAATATATCAAGAGGCACTAGGAAACTTGCTTGACGGCAACATGATTACAAAAAACAAACGGAAAGGGTCCTGACAAAATCCTTAGGGGCAACTGGAATAGAAGTCCAAATCTCCAAAATAAACTGTAATATATTTGTTTAGATGAATATAAACCAACATAAGCATTGACCAACATCCAGTTAAAGCCACAATATGCAACTTCAGCTGGTGCTAGCATGAGATTTGAAATCACTTTACTCTTCCCTGCACAATGACCCTTCACCGTGCTCTGCTATGCTCTTCTAATTATGGCTATAGTAATGTCTCCCATGCTATGCACAGCCCTCCAGATGTCGTTTTGTCAAATGTCAAATTACAATACAAAGGGAGAATTTAGCTGATATTCTCTGATGGGTTAAAAAAACGAGCCCCCTCAGAAACATTTCGAAGCGAATAGCTCTGCACCGCTTACATGAGGCGTCAACAGCATCTCTGCTCTTGAACTTCATTGAAAGAAGAAGCATGTAAATACAACGCATATACCCCCAAAAAACATTAAATCATGTTGCAGTTTCTTAGATCTTTAAATCTGAATCCCATGTGCTTGTATATGTATAAGAATATTAGTAGTTTCGTACTAAGAATATTGTAGTTTAATACTAGTCTGCCTCATCCCCAGGGGATGTCTAAATTACAGGTGTGGGACTGAGGTCAATTTGTTAGTCTGGCAATTAAGCTCAAACACGGCTCAGTTTGCACATTGCTAGCAGTCACACACTAAGTGCTGTGTGGTCCGGTAAGATGGCGTGCGTATGTCCTAGTGGAGCTACCGTTTTTTCGGCTGTAATCCTGGCCTTTGGAGAACGTTTCTACCTCAGCCCTCTGCCGCCACCACCGCACATAAAAACATGGCTGCTTGTCACTCTTCACGTTTCACATTGCCAAAAGCTGTTATTGTTTATAAATGTGCATATGAGTCTATAAGTATAGGTGTCTGTGTTATACAGAACGTCTCTTTCCCTAGATACACGTTCGTATCAGTTTCAGAAAGCAAAGCCAAAAAACTAGCAGTCACATACTGTACTCTGCAGTCAGCACACATGCCATTTACACAAGCACTCAGTAACTGAGAAAAACAAGATACCTACCAATGAGCAATATGGCTTTTCAAAAAAAAAAAAAGAAAGCAGAAAGGTTTTTATGCATGCATGTGTAATCCCATGTGGTTTTTCTAGTTCTGGACCGTGACACTTTATCCGTCCTCTATTAGAATCCCTGAATCCAAACTTGTGGTATTCAATCATTTTGATTAAAAGCCACGGTCTCTAACAGAAGTGTTGGGAGTGGAGCTGCACGGCGGCCTGCCACGTTTGAGAATTCATATATTTTCATAAACTTTTAACAATGTCAATGAGACACGTCTTCAATCTTTGGCCGCGCGACAGCGGGGCATTCAATCTTTCTTTAGCTTTTCGACAGAAAATTTGAATACGAGTGCAGTGTTATTAATGTGACAGTTCATATGGAGGGCTTCATGTTTTTTTTTTATTAGTTTTGGAGACACTTAAAGCAGAGAAGGAAAGAAGGGGAAGAAACAGCCTCTGTTAGGTCAGATACAGCTGGAGGGGCCTTCTCTTCATTCTTAGCTAGCAGTGAAGTTAACATTTTAATTTTGCACGCCCAATTAACAACGCTAACTAACCAGAGACATTAATTTCAGCTGCAGTGTAAATTCATTTTTGTCCTGTTGAGAATCTTTTATGCATCATTTTATTTTGTACCCCCACTTTTCTATTTTTTTTTTTTTATTGAATTGCAGTCAAATAAATATCACTCTAATGCTGATTTATTCTGTGGCATACCTATCTCTACTTTGACTCAGTTTTAAATGGTAGATTCGGGGATGTAGTAGTAAACTGTGCCATCAGCAAAACACATTTTAACACTTAAGTAGGTTCATTTACCCTAAATCAACTTTAATCTAAATGTTAATGAATACAGAAAACATCTCTTTTTTTTCTGTTGGCGTAAATTTGGATGTTCAGCTTTATTTGAAAGTGACCCTCAATTAATTAATTGAAGCAGAATCTCTCTGAGTGTATCACGTTTGGATTGATAAGAGGTTAAATTTAGAATGATGCAGTGCAGTGCATCTGATTGCCCTTGATGCTGCCAAGAGCAAAGCCCTGGCTAATATGAAATGGTTTGTCAATGCCAGATCAATGTGTACATCTTAAATTAACGTACGCTAGCTACACAATCTATAACAATAGGTAAGGTAGAGCAGCGCAGCACTGTATTGAGTGTCTGTTGTCTTTGACACATCTTTGGTGTCATGGGTGGTGCCACAGAGGCGCCTGTGGAACAGGCCGGTCCCCATTCATATAGCTTTTATTACCATTCTCTGGTTACATGCCGTAATAACGCGGGGCATTTTATCAGCAATAACTTTACTGGTGTGATATCCATCTACCAGTAGGTGCCTGTTGCCCATGCCTATGTTGAGGTGATGCCCATGTGATTTTTGTTGTTGTGTTATGTGTCTCTGTCCCTGCTAGTGTGTATATACATGTCCCATTTTCCCCTATATTCAATATCTTGAAAAAAGCTCTTGTCTTATTGAACACAACACATAGAGATGACAGTCTGGTTCCCCAAATCATAAAACATGTTTTCTGATGTTATAAAATGATTGTGCTTTGCAGATTTGTGAGACACAAGTTAGCGGTATACATTTTTGAATAAACTTTGTAATAAGCTATTCCATTAGCAAATAGTTGGCAAGATTTTTTTCTTTTTGAATAAAACTTTTTAATCACTTGCACAAAATGAAAGTGGCCATTAAGTTAGCTGACTAACACTTGGATGTTTCAGACCAGCTAGTCTTTATTGGTTAGCTTGCCTTAATTAACCAGCGACCCTTTCAAATAATTACTGGATCAGCAAGCTCCTAAAACCATATATTGCCAAAGTATTTTCCCAAGACTCACAAAGATGTTTCACAACTTGCACAAATTAAACAAAAGGTATCTCTATGATAATCACTTGAATTAGGTGAGGAATGTGTGTCTTAATAATGTTCGCTGCACAGGTTATGTAAAGGCTTTCCAAAGATGCATGTACGTTATGTACTTTAACATCTGATCCAAGTCGCAACATAACGTGTTTTTGGGCCCTGTCCTTCATTACATTCCCTTTTTAAATAAAATTAAACATTATACTGAACATTAAAGTCCAGATTCAGCTTTAATTATGCCAATATAGAAAGATATGTTAGAGACGTAGCCCCTTTGACATCAATGCTCTCAGAGACTGTGCACATCTCAAGCACCTCTTTTCATGATTTTGATTCCGGTGGATTTTTTTGTGTTTTGTATCAGTCCTAAACCAGCCAGTTCCTTTTGTATGTTTGTCATGAACTGCAATGTGGCCTTTCTGTTTTAGAGACTTTCCAGAAGTTTACTTTACGCCTTGTGGTGAATCGTCAGAGGTTATGGTCAAGTGTTTTTGACAAGAGAAAAACACTTGACACCTACATATCAGAGAGCATTCTTAGCTTGTTGCATAATCATACAAATAATTGTCCCATTTTTGTCAAAACTCTGAATCAACCTCTAATGTATCCATCTAACCTGTGTTTATTTTTGCCCGGATCTTTTTAAAACTGTGTTGTTTGCATGTTCCAGTTAGTTGTGCGCTGTCTTGCACACAGCCTATTTTTTTCTTCTTTTTTTCCTTTGAGTTGACTTCCAGACCCTCCTCTGCTCTTAGCTGAGTTTGTCTCATCCTCTGCATCATATCGCCGGCCTGTTTTCAGGAAAATGGATGGAGTCCGTCCCCCCCGGTGAAAACCTGGCCAGACACCGAGCGCTAACCCACTGGATAACAGATAGACACAGACACCCCACATCCCTTTTGGGGATTTGAAAGGGGGGTTCAGAGTCTGTCTGTGTGTGTGTGTGTGTGTGTGTGCTGTGTGCAAGTGTGTGTGCTGTGTGCATGTGTGTGTGTTCCAAGTGCAATCCCGTGGTCGTTTGTAACCCTGGCACTCTCATAGCACCTGCTGCCCAATCCAGGCAGCCTTGTAATGATGCAGACTGATGATGTTAATAAGAAGAGGTGCCCCCCTCGGCTACAGAGCTCAGACAGGACACGCATGCCCACGTATCCACACACACACATACAAACATACAAGCAAAAATATGCATACATGGGCAAACAAGTGAAAACAAGCAAATATACATTTAAGCATTTTGTAACACCCCTTTAGCATAAACGGTACATTACGTCCATTGTTCACCATGAAGCTCCCGGTTTAGTTAGTTCGAGGTGGGAGGCAACTGAGCTGAAAAACACTGTCTCACTGTCTTTATAGAGATAGAGAAATAATGAAAATAAAAATGTGTTAGTGCGTGCGGTGAAAATCTTTTTGCTGGAAGGAAGGAAAGGGAATTATCGCATACAGTATAGTGATGTCTTCATGCATGTAGCAATGCTTTGTCTCTTTTTATTTAAAAGATAAACATCAGTAATTGGCGGTTGATGTATGGTTTGCAGGCAGCATTCGCTACAGGTACATGTATACAGCCGTACCCTTTTAATCTGTGTATGCGCCGTGGTTTCACAGGATTCAAATTTTGTTTGTGGGTTTAAAAGCTTAATATTTTCTGAGCCTCGATGCTACTTTGTGGGACGAGCTGGCTGGAACCTGACTAGTACTGGTTGGTAGTTACTTTATGTTTCCCTCAGCGGCGTCTTCTTTTTTATTTTGCCTCACAATCCGGAAGAATTGATGGAGTTGCTGTGCTTATTCCGGCTATGTCAGCACAGCACACCGTACACACACACACACACACACACACACACACACTATCTCTCTTTCTCTTCCTCTGTCTCTCTCCCGTTCCCTCTCACGAGGTAAACATATTTTGCAGAAAAGCTGACGGAGAGCTTGTTTTAACAACCTCAAGGTCAGCAAGTCAAAGCCTGCAGTCGTCACGCCAGCCTTACTGTGTGTCAGTGGCCTCCGCGTATGTGAGTGAAAGTGTGTGTGTTACAACAGTATAGCATCTCCGTGGCAGATTTATACCTCAGCGTGCACCTTCAATAATTCAATAACAATGCTCGTGTCTCCTCCCAGCTCTCAGTGTCATTATAGAACAGTGCTAAATGCCACCAGGCCTAGTCCATCTCACTGTCAGTGCGTCTTCACTGCAGAGCCACAGTGCGCACACACACACCATTCCCCCTCAGATGCAACAGCACACTCTGGTTTGCTCCTCTGCTGCCCCACTTTCAGTCAAGCTCCCGCAGCTTAGCAGGCTGTCTCTTGTTGCAAGCATTGCTAAAAGCCGGCTGTATTTGTCATATTAGGAAACCTTCTCATTTTCTAGCACAACCCGGCCGTTTTGATTAAATTTATTTCCTGTTTCCCTTCTACACCAGCAATACTTTGTGGTGGTGACCACAATTGCATTCGACCATGACTGGCATCAGAATCAGTCAGTTCCACTGTTCCCTTGCTTCTTTCATGGCCTGTCGATGCCTCCTCCCTGTGGTGCGAGGCTGTTTTAACCCTCCTGACCTTTCTTCTAGCCCTGCTTAGCTGTATTCTGGACATCCGTGACTTCTCTGGTATTACAGAGCTCCTTCAATCTCTCTCATCGATCCAGTTCTCCCTCTGTTGCTATGTGCTTCAACCTCTCTCTGACCCATCCTCTACCGCCTCATAGTCCTGTCTAGTAATGTGTCCCATGCAATGCCCTCCTCGTGCATGCTTGTACGTTTGTGTATTTGCACGCACGTGTGTGTTCACCGCTGACCTGAGTGATGAGTGGTGACCCTCTGGCTGGCGCCTGGCGTCCTCCTCACTCCTATTGATTAGATCTGGGGTTTCATACAGTAGCCGACTCACGTGACTCTGTCATTTACTGTCTCTCCACTGTCTCTGACCTGTCTTGCACACACACACAGACACACACACACACACACTCTTGCACGTTGCACACTCAGTCCGTTAGTTATGAAAAATGCTTGTAAGTGAGGAGCTTGTTTTAGTTCGCTTTAATGAAGGCAAAAAGGGTTAAAGGGCCAGATTCCATATTGCATGTATGAACACAAGGAGGCATCCAGGAAAATTAGTTTAATTAGCAGACAACAGATGCAGCATGCTAACTGCTTGTATCATTTAGCTTATAGCTACAGAATGAGTCAGCAGCGGAGTGAAGTGTGAGCGAGGGATCAGAGAGAAAACAAGGATACAGCTGTCGATGTTAATACACATCTTAGGGTTTGATTTGATTTGATGGAGTGCGATTTGCGAGTCTTTCATTTCTCGGCACGCCAGGTCTTCTCCTGCCCTCGCAGCCTTTGGTAAACAGCCTTAGAAAAACTAGACCTTTATGTGTGTGTGTGTGTGTGTGTGTGTGCGTGTGTGTGTGAGTGTGAGTGTAAGTGTAAGTGTATAGTTGCCTCTTCCACTCAGTCATTGCCACAGTAATGTTCAGGTTAAGTGTAGTTGCAGGCTATTATACATCATTAGAGTAAGTAAGGCTCAGGCAGCGCAGCAAGAGAAATGGACTCTTTCAGACGCTTCGTTCCTCACTGGCCACGGCTGAAATAGGACCTGACGTCACATACGTGCACACATATACACGCATACTTCTTGTACACAAGCATAAACTGCTACACAGAGAAAGCAGCTAGCCACTTACACACTCAGTCAGTCACAAATCACCCTGTCAATCAGGTGGTTTATGGAGGCTAAAGCCTTCTGATTGCTGTTAGTCAGTCAGTCCTGCCTGTCACTTGCCTGCCACCGCATAAATTAAAGTGTCCTTAATGGAAAGATGTGTGTTTTATTGTGTTTTCACATTTTATTATACATGTTAACACGAGCCTCGGTGGATTTAGAGTGTGGTAATTTCTTCTAAGCATATCAATTACAGTCACGCTGCTAGATGGGCTAGATATTGGCCTTTCATTAAAATTATAGATAAGACATCTAGTATGATAGATAGGATGTAATTCATTTATGGGTTATTGTAGCAATGATTTATAACACATTTATTCTGATAGTGCAGGCCAATTGTTTCATTATTTTTCATACTATTTAGGAGTTTTAATACAATGTTTTACTTGGTTTTTTGCAAAAAAAAGAAGATGGGGGTACCATCAGCTCTAAGTTATTCTATGTTCATTTTTCAAGAACATAAAATCCCACAAACCTTGTTTAGGGATTGTTGTTCAAAAATATCAGATCATTTTGACGCTCTCAGTGTTTAGTTTGAGTCTCAAATCTCAGGGCACAGTGGTGTCCTCTACCTAGAGCACGAACCCCCAGCTGGGTTTCAGAACGTAGGCCGGCAGTGTGGCGGAGTCACAGGAACGTGGAGGTGATAGATGAAGGAGGGCAGGAAAAAGACTAATTGTTCTCATTACAGAACAAATAAAAATCAATACCTCTCAAAGCGAGGGGAGTTGGTGGTCGTCTTGAAGGGCACTGTAGTTATTGCATAGGAGTGGATTTTGTTGGAATTACAAGCAGTAGTGAAAGCACAGTGGAACCAATCACATTTGAATGCTAATTCCGATAAAGGACAGTTAGATTAATAGATGTGGTTGTCCAGCATTGGTACTTCCCCCAATGAAAGTGTGTACGTGTGTGTGTGTGTGTGTGTGTGTGTGGGGGTGAGATTGAAGTTTTAAATGCAATTCAATGAGAAAACACAGGGCAAAAGGGAGATATTTTCCCAATTTTTTCAAATTAAAGCAGGAAATTGTATTACTAGGGGAGCATATTTTACACAGCCAATTACAAGGTTAATACATCTTCAACACCCCCCCTTAAAGTTTTCATATATTTGTTCAGGGATTTTGTTCTTGTATTTTAGTTTAATTGGCTATGCAGAGGCTATGCAGAAGGTCTGTGTTCTACACACACATACCAGTACAGTCACACATACGCACACACTTGAATGCAGTAGATTTTTTTATATTAATAATTCCCTTATCATTTAGGAGGCATTACCAAAACCACAGCCACAACATGATCTAACCAGTAATATAACCTAACCGAACTATTCTTATCCAAATATGCAAAATCTCCTCACAAAAGTAGTGATTCAGTAACCAAACCAAACACATTCTTCATTGAGAGTTCCAGCAGCATATTGGTGGCAGAATGTGTTTGTGTGTGTTACTGAAAGGCTCTGGTCTGGTTTCTCTCTGACACAGATGACAGCAATGTGTGCATGTGTTGCTGAGAGTTTGAGTCGCACTCTCTGTCTCTGTTCGTGTGTGTGTGTGTGTGTGTGTGTGTGTTGTAATCTGATATTAACTTTGACCTTTGCATGGGAGCAATGTTTATGTGCACACTTATCATGTAGACGTAGTCACTTTTCATATTGTGTAAAATTTTTACACAAAAAAAGCCACAAAGACCATTGAAGTGCCTAAAAGGAAGCTAAAAAGGAAATATCAATTATATAACAATTTACAAAGCAGCAAAGAATCAAAGACATTATTCAGAATGTGGTTTTATAAAAAAAGAAGTCTTTTATTAAGAGTTTCAAAACACAAAACTGGTGTGCACTGTAACATGTCGATGCCAATCTACTCAGAGTTTCCTTCCTGTCAGGTTGTTTTCCTCTGATTTAGCCAGTCTTACAACTGTAGAGACTCCACACTGTATGATAGAAATTCAACAGTGAAGCAAATTGGCAGAGCCACAGAGGGCGGATCGACAGTGAGAAGACAAGCTGGGATGGAGGCGGAGAGCAGAGGAGGCAGTGTGAAAGACAGAGAGAAAGAGCGAGATGGAGATGATGACGGAGGGAGAGAGAGAGAGAGAGAGAGAGAGAGGCTGTGGTGGTTTATATAACATCCCCAGGATGGTCTTTGGCATGCGTCAGGGGGCTGAGCCATCAATCACTCCATCTGTGTAAAATCACGAGCTGACTCCAATATTGCTAAATATTTATACTGTCACATACACACAGGCGTGCAGATGAAAAGAGCCATTCATTAGGGCCTTCTCAGGCCTGTCAGCCTGGAGATGGAGATTAGAGAAGCAACCTCCCACCGCACCTGCCTCTCCTCTCACCGAGCTCCTCAGCCCTATATATAGAAGCATCAGGACGATAAATATCTCCAGCATGCCTCTGTTAGGTAAATACCCAGTAAATATGGCACGGAGGATCGGAGTCTAAGCCAAACAGACCTGTGTGTGCGAGTGTGTGTGTTGTGTGCGAGTGTGAGTCACTCTACAAGGAACAATAGGAACTTGTCCTACTATATTCTATATGGATATGCTGTTTATATGAGCAGACTTTTCAGTTAGTTGGCGTCATAAATGTTGTGGCAAATTAAAGGGTGTCTGAACTGTTAAGATGATGATCACAAGGTAACAACAAGAACAATGAATCTCTTATTCTGTCTATGTTCAGTCCATGCTGCACACACTATGATCATAAGGTCGTTCCAGATATTGTTACAGGATCCAGTTGTTTTGAACTTGCCCTGGTTTGACCTCTGCCCCTTAATGGAAGTCTGACAAAGTAATGTTGACTATATTCTATCTGCTGCTCTGAGTTATTTTCTAAGAAATTGCTAAACGCACTTCCCCAGAGCACAAGGTTAAGATGGGGATACGCTAGAAACAAATAGCATGAAATTATGTCTCACCTCATCGCAAGACAAAAGTGTTTATAGCCCATGACCCCTCTCAAAGGCAGAGTGAAATTTTGGCCATTATAGAAATAAATTATGTTGTTTCAGTATGGAGAATGTGTAAACTATCAGATACTCAAGCTGAACCCCTAAAGGGTCAGAAACCCAGAAGAGAAAAGCCGCAAATCCTCCCAATTTGGAAGCTCTGACTAAAAAACATTGTTGTTTTGAGTAATTGAGTGTTTTTCCCCCCGATGCTGATTCTGCCAGTCAACCAATCCATTATTCCACTATTTCAGCTGTTTTAGAAGCTCAACAATGTGTTTCAATTAATACTCATTTAATCACCAGCCAGACAACCTGTAGTGGTTTCTCATTTTTTTCAGTGCAGCACAAAAGAATAAATGCTGTTACAATTGAAACATTTTTAATTTTAATCTTTTTAGTAATTAAAAAAAGTTTTTCTTTTCATTTAAGTCATTCTTTAGTCAAAGTGCCACACATTTAGTAGTTCTAGCTTGTCGACTTTTTTTTTGTCCTTCTTTGTAACCATAAAAAAACTATAATTTTGACAATTGGAAGAAAAAAAAAACAATTTAAAGACATTTCTGAAAATGTCATCAACATTTTTCACTCTTTAGACCAAACTATCCATCAGTTAAACACAGAAGCAACGACCAGATTAATCTGTTAAGGTAGTGGTTCCCAAACCTGGTCCTCATGACCCCCTTCTCTACTTCAGTCCTTGCTATTCCCACACTACCCGCTGCTGATTACCTGGATAAGGTGTTTTTAGTCAGTTAAAACCTGGACGATTGCAATTAGCTTTGTCTGCCAACACTCCACCTTCGACTAAGATGGTAACTTTTAGCTTCTGAGTGAATGAACATGCCTGATCCAGATGATCGGTAGTGGTTAGTGCAGGGATAGTCGGATAACACGCAGGACTGGCGGCCTTGAGGACTAGTGCCGGGAATCCCTGACTGAAGGTATTTAAACTTTAGTTATAGTTCTAAACGCTCTGAGGACTTTATAGTCTCTGGGTTTCAGCACTAGCTTTGGATAAAGAAAACATCCCATCTATGATTGGTGGCTAAAACCAAGCTGGAAGTTTTAGGCCGTTTTTTGTTTCTCTTTCTTCCCTCTGTACTGTCATCTTTTATGTTATTCTGCTTCTCTCTCTTTGTCTGTGTTCTTTGTTTATTCTCTTTCTCCCCAATCTCGTCCACTGTGTCTTCATTTCTCCACCCAGTTTTTTAGAAATTTTGAAGCAAGCCATTATGTTGCCATTATTCATTTCATCCGCCTTGACGGACCTCAGATCACTGCGCGGGCCAGGCCTTGGCAACAAAAAGACATCAGCAACATCATCTTCACACTGTAATTACGAGAATGGGGGGAAATTTCATTTTGATTAGCGAAAAAGCTTTTATTCTCAAACTCACATCCATAATTAATCATTAAATCATGGGAGAGTGAGTGAGAGGGATAGATGGAGGGGGTGAGGGGGGACACAGTGAAAGGAGGATGGAGGGATGGATGGAGGGAGGGTAGGATGTAGCAATAGAGAGAAAGGGAAACGGCATGTAATTATCTGTAGAAGTTCGACATCCCCAGTAAATCCACGGAGCCGTCTGACATGGCTAATTAAAGAAGCAATCAAAGGTCCACCTCCAGAGATTTTGAGAGAAAGACGAACGAGAGAGAAGAAGGAAACAGGCCAGAGAGATAGAGAGGAGGCCTAATAGGGAGAATGAGAGGAGAGAGAGAAGGAGGGGGAATGGGAAAGAAGACGGGAAGAGTGTTGTGATCTTTGTTATTGTTTCACGTGTCAACCAGCCTTCTCCGAGTCTTGGATTAGGCTCTCACACGCCTCCTCCCTCGATTCTGTCTCTTTTCTTCTGCTTGCATCTGGCCATCACACAGTGATCATTTCTGACCTTCATCTGCAGAGTGCAAATAGCTGTGATTTACAGCATCAGGGAAATAAGCGGTGCTCCAACGAAAAGTAATACATTAGTCATATCTGGTTAGTCATTTTTAAAGTTGAAATGATGCATCTTCTGATGCTTTTCTGGGCCACATAATCAGTGATGTAACCTGCAGTCGTCAGGTGTTTCAGGCCTTTCGGCGTCAGACGCGCTCTTACCGGCCGCCCTGCTGAGGTTGATTAAGCCTCACTTTGTGTTGCTTCAGTTCCTACTTGTTTGCCGTTTTCATCCGTTGCGACAACAGAGAAATTCCTAGCAATCTGTGTGTTGTGGTAGATGACACATTGATCTTGCAGAATGACTTTCCAATAAAGCGCCTGCTTCCCGTAGTTTATGCACGCGTGGAAGTGCATGTGAAAGCCTGCTACCTCTGGTCTCACAGGTAGTGCTCTGCTCGGACATGGGAATATGTAAATACAGCTGTGACTATAATGTTATAATGTTATAATGTTAAGTAATAATGTTATATTAATACATTACAGTGTTGGCATTAAACCTTCACATCTGTAACGGAACCTTCTCTTTACCTTCTCCTGACTGTGTGACCCCTTTTTTTCTCTTTTTGAAAATCATTGGAGTTTGTTTTGTGTGTAAATTATCAAAACATGAATACTTATAGCTGAAATACAAAACTCAAGCTAGTGCTAAGAGCTTTTTAAACGGTGGCCTGCTCTTTACCATGGTTTGTCCAAGCTGACATCAGTAAGCAAAAAAAAAGACCTTAAAGCTGGAAGAATAAAATGTGAAGGGTATAGATATTGTTTACTTTTCCTCTTCACCTTTCACCTCTCTTCCCCTCTTCCTCTCTGGGGGTTCAGACCTGGGGGCATGAGGCAGATAGAGTTAGTGAGGACCAGATTATACTCACACTCACATCCTCTGTCAGCAAAAAAAAGGCTGAGAGCACGACACTGACCTGCGTTCCCTCTGACCACTGGTATTCTGTGCACCTCGCAATCTACACAGCACCATATGTAACTGTCCATAGTTTGATTGTTAGTGACCATTGTCTTTTGATATATTAAGCTCCTGTTCAGTTTTTAGTGAACGTTCGTATTCAGTGTCAAACGTAGAAATCCTGCAGTGTTTATAAATGTATATAAATAAAATGACATTGGATATTCCAAACAACGTCATTCCTTATATTAGCTTCCATTGCCCTCAGTAGACAATGAAGGAACATGCAGGAGAATATGGACGACTGTTCGTGAGACATAACGCCTTCCTACCAGACTCTTCTCTCAATAGTTTGAGATTCTAAAGAAAGAGACGCTGTACAACCAAAAAAACTAAACATTTTTCACCATTTAACACATAAGTACCAAAACATAAAACACACATCATATCTGCTCGAAACCCGACGGCAGAGTCTTCATGAATATGCCATAGTAAATACTATCTTACATTAATTGATATGAATTAGGTAAAACCCAACATAAAGCAAATGTGATGGTGTAGCAGAGTGTGTACAAAAGTCACTGATGGATTAATATTAGCCTTCAGAACCACTACATCAGAGCCCATAAGGCCCTCTGTCAGTCTGTGCCCTCATTCTCTTCTGTTTATTCGTCCTTGGGTTGTGTTCAGCGAGTCTCCATCTCTCTCTCTGCCCTGTCCACCCAGTGTCAATCTGGCTGCTGTATAATTGGTTGTTTTTTGGTCGGCCAGCCTGTCCTCCCTGGCGTTGATTCATGGCGTTTGTAAAGGTGACAGTAGCGGCTGTCCCAACCAGACAAAGTAGAGCCATCACCAGCCGGACCTCAGCTGACCCGCTAGTTTCTGCACACACACTTGCACAGAGGCAGACACACACATACGCGCGTAGGAAACACACAGCTTTGCCCGAGGCCTCACAGGGAAGGAGAGAGAGGCAGATAAGGTCATCATGTATATTGCTCGAGCAGAGAAGATACAAACACACATAAAGGAAACGCTTACACATTTCCTTTAAAAGTTTCAGCCTATGGTGCAAAGGTATATTTGCTAGTAAACATCTACATATGAATTTTACTAAACGCTTGCAGTATGTCAAGAAAATTGTAAAGTAGATCAATTGATAATTTCAAAACCTTTGAATAAAAATGTGACATGGAAGATAACGACAATCATAAACTTTGTTCTATAAAGAAAAATTAAAAAACGACATTTACAAGATTCGAATATGTTACATAATTGAAATACATTACATATCCTCAGAATTTAAATACATAAAAAAGACACACATCCACTCCTGCATACACAGTATAGTACAGTATTGCGCGTGCACACACACACACACACACACACACACATGCAGGCCTTTCCTGGTGACCTGGATCCACCCAGAACTGACACTTTATCTACTTAGCAGTGTCACCTTCAAACGCCTGCGAAAGTGACATACACACACGTATATCACCTCATCTTTAAAAAAATCCACCCACAAATAACAGCCATATGTGTGTCAGGTTTAGGGGTCTCCATCATGCTGTTTTTAAGGCACTGGCTTCATATCTATAATTGAAGGTAATCGGCTGGTAAAGGGATTGTAAAGGGTTTTGTGCTTTGGTGGCGCTGGCTTTTTCATGGTCCCGTCATTGACCTTGTAATCGATTCGGTGAGCGGGTTTTGTTCTCCTCTCTTGTCTTATGGTTTGATACAGTATAATTGACTTTGCTTCCTGCAATGTTTATTCTTTGCCTTTCAGAGTGTGTCTACTTTTTCAGTACTTGCGTCCTTATGAACCAATTAGGGTTTATTACGGTGGGCGTTAAGGAAACTGCGAGTGCTGTGCATTAACGAATGAAGACAACAAGCAGGAATGGCCTCACAACTAGTGAGTGTGTGTGTGTCTAGTGTGTGTGCGCTGGCCTGATTACATGTACATGTGCATGTGAGTGTATATTTGCATCGAGCTGACCTGTGTCACGCCAAGTGTAATTGATTGTGTGTGTGCCGGTGTCTCTGTGTTAAGGTTAATTTCTCTAACTGCTGGTAAGTGCTGTCTGACCGCTCCCCAGGCGGCCGCTCCGAGCCGAAGTAATGCCACTTAGGGGCCCCGGGCCCCCACCATTGTCCAGCCCATTGATCCGCTCATCAATAATTGCATCTGCACCGTACGCTGAGCAGGCAGGCCTTCGGCGCTGACCTGGCGCTAATAGAAGGCACGGAGTCAGGCCACGCAAAACGGTTAGCAAACTGCGGTCCAGGGATCACCTAAGGGTCCTTAAAGGGGTTCCAGAGGAGTTCCCAGGAAAATTAGGTTCAAATAATTTCAGCAGTATTTCATTCATTAGGAGGTTCTCCCGTTTTGAGAAGTGATTCGCTTTTATCACAGTTATCTTCTCATTCTACAGTTTAAAAGACGATAACCGTAAAAAAGAGTTTCAAAAAAGGAAGCACTTGGGGATTATATGTCACAGTTTCAATGCCAGGATTCTCTCTTAGCAGTACACAGCAGAAATAATCACGCACTCGCCGTTTTGTTTGTTTGTTTGTTTGTTTGTACCACTGCTACAATTTTCAGAAATTCTCAACAATCCTGCTTTATAATGAAAATTAATCGTGGAAGCAAATGGGGACACTTCCCAATAAGAGAAGCTTTTGTACAACAAAGTTTGACTTTTGATTTATTTGAAAGTGCAGAATCCAAACCACACGATTTAGCAGCTAATTTGGTGTTTTTTGCATTTACCTCCGTGGTCGTACCGCTGGTCTCGTTCTGCCTTTTTCTGTCTCTGTGTCTGTGGCATCGTCCCTACAAACTCTTACATAAACAGTCATCCAGATAGCCAAATAAACTAATACACCAACCTGGGCAGGATTTTCCATCTGTTGTGCCGAAAATTAGTATTCAGCAAGTTCATAGAGAAAGTCAAATTTCCCCACATTTAATGCCAGCTCTGTAGAAGTTTATTATTAGTCACTGATTCCATTTAACACTAACACTTTCCTTAAGACATTTCTGTCATCTGGGAATCAAAATGACATTGCCGCCCTACTCTGCATTGTTTTTTTTTCATCGTGGTATTTTATTCCTCTCAGGGAGGCTCCATCTTGTTTCAGAACACAGCCAATAAAACCGCCTGCCTCTCTCCCTTTCTCAGGCTCATCTTCATTCCTACTTCCTGTTAAAGGAATCAGTCAGTCAGAACACTCAAAACACATATTAAACAGGCATCAGCCTCTTGCCGGGGCCAAATCACGCTGTTCAAATGTTGTTCTTCCACCGGGAGCACAGGACAACTGAAGAGATGGGATCTGCAACATTAACTTGATTCACGGCCGCGGCGACTGAGTGACACTCCATAAACCTCAGCAGGCCGCCGCCGGGCCCCGCCGACAGCACCCCACGGCTAATGTGACACACTCTAGCAACGCATAGCCTTACAACAAACAAAGCCCTATACACAATGTGACAGACACACACAAGCAAGCACGTGCAAGGACTCGCATACATATGCGCACACAGCGGTGTGCAAGTGTGTGCGCATATTGTGTGTACACACACTTACTACACACACAAAGAAATGCCTGACCTCCATATTCCACCCACATGTTGACACACAAAATAGTACATACAACATTTGAGTCCAAAGAACATGTTAACACGTTTGGCACAAAATGGCAAAGCCGAACTTTGCCAAGCTGGACATTCACACACTGGACCTAACACCTTAATATAACCTCTCCGTCTTAAACGCACACAAACACACAAAAACACACACACACACGTACATTTATAAAGAGTTTTATGGTAATGCAGCAGAAACTGCACAGCCATTGAGTTATTGTCCTCTCCAGCCGACCTCTCAGCTCACAGCGTTTTGGCGTAGGCAGTTAGCATGGGCCCCGTAGCTCTGTGTAAATAGGTAACCTCTGCTGCTCAAAATGCCAACTTCCTCTGGCTGTCTTTGACAGTGCTGACTCCCTCCACACACTAACTACTGTGCTTGTCACTTGAGATACAAATAGTAGACTCTGAATTGATATTTACTACACTAGCTTGTTGCCTGTGTACTACAGCAGCACAGTGATATACACATATTCAGTGTTAGACTGTCTTGAAACAAATGTGCATTGTTATCTTCTACTGCGTGTTTAACGGCAGATTGAAACGTGCTTAGATAAATAGAGATTAATGTCGGAGTGAGGCAGAAAGACAAATGCAGCCGGCGGACCTAATGTCTTTCTCCATTGGTCACAATAAGGGAGCACTTCCCATCAAGTTTCCAAAATATTCTTGACGCACGCCGAAATATAGCGCTGATATAATTCCAAACAAGGGTGGAGAGCAAAGAGAAAATGCTCCTCAGATCAAGGCTGTGGTCTGATTGCTGTGTTTTCCTTTACACTAAGAGAGAGTGCTTCCAGAATTTGTAGTTACCGCTTGTATGAACCAGGTACAAAAACACACTAAGAGAAAAATCTTTTGAGTGGAAGAATGAAAACCGCTTCGTCCTCAGAAAATCACCCTGTCCACATCCACTGAAAGGACTGCACTCTCCCAATATCAGCTTTTTGTTCTGTGACATGTAGATTTGTAAATTCTCTGTCATTTGTTAACTCCATTAAGACTCAACGGCAGAAAACACTGGCTAACCTTTCCGCTGTTCGGCATAAATCACACCAGTCTTTGTTGAAGAAGAACTTGAAATGGCTGTCTTTTGTCCAGCGTTCTTTCCTTTTTATCCACTCCCTAAAATAAACCTGGCAGGTGTAGACAGGTGTGGGTGTATGTGTGCGTAGATGTCATTAAATATCCCACTATCCAGACTCAGAACTGCAACAAGTTTTCATCTTCTCACTTTTAAGATAATGTCAGTTTTTTGATGATTTATCAAACTGTATGCCAGAGTGTGAACGCGAGCACAGAGCAGATTTAAATATTTGAGTCACAGACAAGTAATCCTCCGCTGCTCTTCACATCGGTCAGCCAATTAAACAAATAGCATAGTGCTGTAAAATGTGAGAAGACACTGTGTTTTGGTGGTTTATTTTTATCTGTCCGGGTCTGTTTCCTCTGCCACTTGAGGCTTAGGCTTAAATAAAATGTACCAATAGTTCATTTTGAGTGTATCTTTGGATTAACAGTGTGGCTTTTATCATTGAGCCAGTGATCGCTGCCCACTTGTCCAGTGAGAGTTAAAGCTACAGTACGAATCCGTGGGCCTGTTTACACTAGACGAGGACAGGGCACGGCTGGGTCACAGAGTGTTTGCGGCACAACTCGGACTTTCTGATCACACTGTCAACCTTGTGAGTCGGGGACATTAAATGTCAGAGGGAGATAGGAATATCAATGATTGATGAGTTTGTTCCTGTGTGTACTTTGAGATGGGTGTGATCTTTTAGCTACCCTTGGAGGGGGAACCTTGTACCTCCAAAATGTTAACTTTCCAGAAATCGGGCAAAAACAACGACCGAAAAAATGGGTGTATTGTCGTTTCCTGAAAAGTCGAGGTTTCAGAGGCAAAGTTTTTTGGAAGTCTTTGATGAGCCCAAAGTGTTGTGGAATCTGCAAACTTTGAAGTGCAAACCTTCAGGTGAAACTGAAACATTGCAAATGAGGGTCAACAATTAGGCTCTTCCCTTGACAATAGTACTGTATGTGTAATCTGTGCCTGGAAGCTTAGGTGTGAACAGAGTCCCCTCTTCACCGACTCAAATTCCCATTTTTCTGCATAGATTAGCCTACAAGTGTCTGAGCCAGGCGCTGTTTAAACAATGGCATTTCTAACACTGTTCCTATCACCTTGGAAACGCCATGGCAACCCGTGATCTGAGAGGGCACAGTGTGGCTCAATTAGCACCAGTCGAATCTCTCTGCACTCTTCCGCCAGCCTAATATCTCCATATTCTGTCTCCTTTCATGCATTAAGTGACACAAATATGTGAAGTGCTACATCACCTTTTATATCAACTTAGCTTTCCTTATAGCCTTTTCCTTTTTTTTTTCTCGCAGTGATGGATGCATGAAAGTTGAGAATAAGAGAGTATGAAGATGAACGGCAGTGTGTTGTACTGTGTGTGCAGTAATTGCCATGACTATTTTAGTACGTTTGGATGTGATCCCGACCATCTTGCCACTAAATTATTTCCCTCTGTGTTTGGACTGTCCAGCTCTCGTTTTAGCTTCTGTCGTCTTTTGTCTGTACACTTAGCTGTTATAATACATGCTGTGACCACAGGAACTTTTCAGATGCTTTACTTTATGTTTTAGCTGTATGAGCTAAATGTCAAAAATGTGAAAGATAATGTCAGATGTTTCTGCTCCGCAGGTATTGTGTCCAAGTCTTTCGAGTGTCGTCTAAAGGGCCAGGGGGCTGCATTTGTGGAAGCAGAGTCAGCGAGTTCTCCTGTCCACAGGAAGGGCTCAGAAGGTTCTGAGGACCAAGTCCAGCAGGTCATCATCATCCAGGGCTACGGCGATGGAGAGGTGGCCATCGACCAGGCCCTGGAGGAGTCTGCTGCCGCCACCCTGCAGACGCTGGCCATGGCCGGCCAGGTGGCCGAGGTGCTGCACATCACCGAAGACGGACAGGTCATTGCCTCAGGCAGGGAAGTGGCATCCGCTGGGGCTCACCTGGCCCCAGGCAGCACCCAGTATGTGGTGTTAGAGTCAGGGGAGGCCAGGGAGGAGCTGCGGGCTGTGACGAGGCGGAGTAGCAGTCACAGCCACAGGACAAAGTCACATTGTCTCGGAATCATCCACAGCTCTGGACGCCCTGCTCAGCGCCGTCAGTGAAATGGGCCATCAGGAGGAAATGCAGGGAGAGACGGCCGTCGTCCACGAGGTCTTGGCCCCCGAGACGGCGGAGGCTTTGCAGAGTGGAATGAATGCAGAGGTGAAACAGGAGCGGGAGGAGGTGCAGGAGGTGCTGCAGCTCGCCGCTTCCCAGATGATGAAGGAAGGTTTGACCCAGGTCATCGTCAATGACGAGGGCACCCACTACATCGTAACAGAGCTCGACAACTGCACCTTGCAGGTAGAGGGAGGCGTGTACGAAGGAGCAGCAGATGGGGAGGTGCAGCAGGCGGAGCAACAAGCAGGAGAGGAGATGGTGGTCTATCTGGACGGAGCTCCTCACAATATTGTCCTGGAAGGCTAGAGATATGGAGTAGATTAATGTGTGTCATTTTTGTCAACGTCATGTTGATTCTTCTTCAAAATGTTTGACGTTTGCCCATTTAATTTCATCCCGTTTCCTTTTTTTTCACATTTCCTTTCGTTCTGTCCTTTCTTGGGCTTTGCTAAACTCAGGTTGAACATCATTTAGGGAAAGACGAGTTTGGTGCTAAGTGAGCTTGCAATCCTCACAACCACCAAGACTATATTAACAACTTTATGAATGCCACGCAACTTAAGGAAATGAACTTATCTCATCCTGCAATATTTTATAATAATGCATCTTACATGCTGAAAATAAGATTGGTCAATGTAATGGAAACTTACATTTCTGTATTTTCACCTTAGGTTTGGTTTTGCAATCATGTGTCAAATGATTTTCTCATTTCTGTTCCTTTTGTTGTTCTGTCCGTTAGTATAATAATCAGTTATGAACCAGTAATTTGATTGATTTTGGAACATTCTAATCTTATAGGTCTCATAGATTTTTTTCAGTCTTTGGAAAACCTAAAAACAATAAAGCAACTTCATTTGTGACAATTAGGATGGAGCCTGATTTTTAACAATTGATGTCTAGATTCTTTTAATGGTTGTCTGTTTTCTTCTAATTGTCTGGTAATTGTCACATTCCAGTGATTATACAACGATCAGCCACGACATTATCAAATCAGCTGCTAAATATGCTGCAGTGAAGCAGAGACTCAACAAGACCTCTGAAGATGTACTCAAGCATCTGGCACCAAGATTTTAGCAGCGTGTCTTTTAAGTCGTCTATTGTACGAGGTTTAAATCAGTTTAAAGCAGTTTGTGCCGCAGTAACTTGTGGGATGAGATCACACTCGTCTAGCTTTTGCTGCCCACGTGCGTCACCCGTCATCCTGCCGCTGGTTATCCTTCCTTGTAGACCTTTTGGTAGATGCTGACCACTGCGCTCCGATGAGACCCCAGCTGATTTAGAAATGCTCTGACCATCTCAGATCCTATCACTTGCCCATTTTTCCTGCTTCCAACACATCTCCTGAAGAACGTGCTGTCTTGTATATCCCTCCCCGTGACAGGTGCCATTGTACCCAAATAAACATTGTGAGTCACTTCACCTGTCAGCGGTTTCAGGGCGGATTGGTGCACGCACAGCTCAGTGCCATGCGGGCAACACATTCATGCATCAACTGATGGTTGCCATCATGCTTTCTGATCACTAACACAGTCATTATCATCACCATCATCCTAATCGTCATCCTCTCTTCTCTTCCCCCATCAGGCCCATTCTGTTCATTGCGTACAACACACTCATCCTTTTTTTTTTTTCTCCCCAGCAGTATTCAGCACTGGAGGGAGAATCAATATTCATTTAGGCCCCTACACAGGCCTGGTTTCTGATGGAGTGAGTGGGAGAGCAGTATGACGGCTGCAAACACAATGGCCAACCGCTGAAAGTAGGGAGAGAAAGCACTCATACACACTGAGGGCATCAAAAGATCATCACTTTAACACACATACACACATACGCGGTGCACACATAGCGAGAAGGTGGGCTGAGAGAGAAAGTGATGGAGGAGTGGGCAGGAAAAATGAGAGGATTACAGATGGATGTTGAGAGAGGTGAGGCCAGAGAGAAGTGAAAGAGCAGTGAAATTCGCAACCACATAGAGAGAAGGGAGCCTGTAATTTCACATAACACCTGTCTGCCTTTCAGCCTGTCTTTGTCTCCTGCTCCCAGCCTCATGTTGCATTTATAAACTTACACAGTCTTTTCATGCCTTTTTTTTTTTTTTTTTTTTTTTTTTTTCCCCGTTCGGCCAAGATAGGCACATTAAACAGAGGTCACGTTCTCCGTGTGAGCATCTGTACGTGACTGCAGGGACAGGCGGCAACCAAAGTTTGCTAACACCCACAGAGTGGAAAAGAAATGCGTTTTTTTTTTTTTTTTTGCAGTTGCCAAATAACCATATGTTATTTAGGACTCATAAAAATACGGACTCTGTGTGTGTGTGCGTGTGTGTGGGTATATGTAAGGCGCAGTGGGGGGTTACATATTTAAGATACTATATGTGTGCTGAATTTATTTGCATGTTCTAATAAACAACAAAACAAAGCATTCTTTTGTAGGAGACCTCAAGACCTTGTTTGACTTCTGAGTGCCATAAAACTAGCAATCTACTTAGCATGAATTACTTTAAGTTTGATTAAGTTATGACTACTTCAACCCAAGTGTGGTTATATTGAGAAAAGTTTATAGGGCTGAAAATGCTAAAAACAAATGGAAGTAAGATTGGATAAACACATGTATTTTTGTTTGGGTATGCGTGTTATTTGATTTCTTTAACAAACTAGTAAACATAAGTTGAGGGCAAAAAAATCACATGTATCATATTTGTGTGTATGTGTGTGTGTTGTTTATATATCCTACACAAAAACCTTTCACTGAAATCTAAATTGTACATTTGAGAATGTTGAGTATCGTGATGTTACAGTAGAAAACTGATTTCAGTTAAGCTGCATTCACGTCTTCATTAATATCCCCACAATATTCGCTGTGTGCCGGCATTTTTTTGTTCTCGCTAGGAATGTCTGCTTGTACATTTTTCTACACGTCTGGCTGAGTGATTGTGTACTGTATTGTGAGCATCTCCGCCCTCCCCGTGTGTCCTCCTAATCAGAGCTGGATGGCTCATTATTAACTGCAGCAGGCCACTCGTGTGACATGGAAGAGGGAGAAATTAGCAGCTGTCACCCAGTGATGAGTTCATTTCCTGACAGGCCTCTGCTCCAAGAGTCCTGCTGCAGACGACCAGACAGCTGATGGAAACCTGCCGCTGAAACTTAATTGGAGAGCCGGAAAAGGGCAGGGGTGGAAGAGGGGAGAGGAATGCAGGGAGAGACGAGGGTGAAGACGTGGGCGTAAGAGTAGGAGATAAAAGTGTCAAGTGTTGTTCACAATGCAGCGTGTTGAAAAAATGACTGATGAAATTAGTGTGCTGCTTATGGTTCAGCTTGTAACTGCGGAGGAAATCAAGGAATACTTTTGATTTACTTTAATATTGGGCTTTAGTCACTGGTGCTTTCAAATTATTGCATTAAATGTATATAGTTCACGTGAGACAAAGTTAGCTGCTCTCTGGTAAAGCAGTAGTTGGTGGAGACCAAACACAGAGCTAAAGACGAGTCTATAATGGACGTGTTTCATGACGTGGCCTGATTCCAAATGAATGCTAATAATATTCCATATACTGGATCTAAACAGCAAAGTTTTCAAAGGGTCAGCGCGACATGCCAGCCACCCTTTGCCCCCAGATGAAGTTGTCCAACTTTAAAAACTTAATACCACTGAACGCAAATATATTTCTGCGTTTGTATTGTGACTTTAAAGATCCAAATGACGCCGGAAAAGCTAAACGAACAAACACAAAACTAACCCACCATGAGCTGGACATGTGGGGAGCGCACACACATAAATGCTCATACATAGAAACATTAACTCGCACCCTCTCCCGGGGGCAACACTCATCACTCTCCCGGGGACAACAGAGAGGGACAGGACAGGGGTCTCCTTTTGCTCTGCGTTTCCCTGAGTATGATAAATATGGCAATTCTGTTTAGTCGCCATCTATAGAAAACATATCAGCCCGAGGATCATTTTCTTAATGTCTCCACTATTAGTTTTGGTTTCCCTTTGGCGGTATTAGCATGCCGGCTGATACGCTCCGCTCGTGTGTGTGCGTTTCCTCGGGGCTCCAGGTACAATTCTATTAAAACCCGACTTGTTTGTTTATTTGCCGTCTGTCTGCCTCTACATGTGCCCTGCTTGCCAGAACCTCGAGTCCCGGCGTGTTCGTACATCCACGGGCCAAGTGTAGCGGCGTGTACAGTGAGAATTCGGTGTTTGTTTTTGTCATTTTTGTCGCTGTAAATCGATAGTTGTTTGAGGCAGAGGTGGAGTGCAGGGGGAAGCCACGGTTCAGTCACGGTTCATCTCTTCCATGGGAGTTATTATGGAAGAAGGGGCAGGAGAGAGGAGGAAAGGGAGGGTATGTGGGAAGCCCTGCATGGCTCTTCTCCCTTTCTCTTACTTTTCCTATGTGGCTCTGCATTTGTGTCTTTGATCATGTTAATCCCTGCCTAGCGCCCACCCCACCCACCCCCGGCCTCCCTGCCATAGACTCACTGCCACACACACCTCAGCTCCTGACAGAAATTGACAGCCCACTCTATCCCACCCTTAGACACCCCCTCCAAAATGGCAAGCATTCTCAGTTCCTCCATAGAGCAGCTTAGCCCGACCCCCAGAAACGGTGAAACGAAACCCCCAGGCAGGCAGCTCCATTGACAGTGTGCAGCACTTTATTAGGGAAAAGCAGTGATTGAAAAGGGATCTGATTAGCTCACTACGATGATGAGATAGCAACGTTTCAACCTTGAACCAGAAACCACTGTAAGTGCTTTTTAATTAGGCTCGCAACGCCGAGGAATAGCACTTCAAAACATAAAAAAGCAGAGCGAGAGAGAACAGAAGGGAAAGTAAATGATGGGGCCAAGAGTGGATCAGTGGGAGGCCTATTCCCTCTGCCCTTACAGAGCATCACTTTTTCAACAACGTGCACACCATGGAAGAGAAAGTTGAAATTGAATTGAGCCGAAATGCTCTCAAAACAGTTCCCGTTTAGTTTCCCTCCCATTTAGATTCACAATATTTAAAATTAAATACACCCCTAGAGGGTAAGTAAATGTTATGTCTTAAATCTGTCCTCTTGAATTAAACAATTTGACATCCTCAATTTCAAAGCAGTGGCCTTCACAGAGTCTGATTCACGTGTATAGACTCGGAGAAGTCGGCACACTAGCCCGCGCCAACACGCCACTCTGTTTAAATAGCAGATCTTCACTGTCAGCCTGCGATAACACCTTTCCACATAGCTGCTGCAGCCATCTGCTTCATGTCAGCACTGCCATATAGGGGTTAATTCTGTTGGTATATTCATTTTAACAAAACAAACAGCTTGACAGACGAATAGAGAAATTTTGGTATGATAGGTTTCTTGGTTTAGAAAATGTTTCATGAAAAGGTGAAATTTGAATGTTGCACTTGGCAAAAACAGTGTGTCACTCCAGCAGTAAACACTAAAAATAGCTGGAAAAAATGGCCCACGAATCAAGCAGAGAGATGCAGTTGAGTTAGCAGTCAAGTAAAATTTTAATTTTTTTTTTTTACTGATGTCAAGTCATGAATATTTATCGTAACATAACTCTTCGGTGTTTTGTTAAGTTTCCCACTTTGTTTTACTTTCACTTGGTTGATTGGTATAATTTTATGCAAGTGCAAGATAACAAGAATAGTAATGCAGAGTCGTCCTTTGCGTAACGGAAGTAAAAGAGCTGGGCTCGGGCGCAGCAGTGTTTTGAGCTGAATGCAAATGTGTGCATGCTAACAAACTCGCTGACTGCTGACATGCGGATTTTTTAACAATTCTCAATTCCTAATTCAGCATATTGACATTACGTGATGTAAAGTTTAGCAGGTGTTTGACTCTATACAACTTTTTTACATTTTAAAGTACGTCAATCTCAGAGGATCGTGAATGTAGTAAGTTCCATGATAATCCATTCGTTAGCAGTTGAGACATTTCGCTCAGGAAACACAAACGTCGTCCTTATTGTCTAGTATTCACCTCCGTGAGCCATAAACAGTGTGTGTGTTAAGATATTTCTCTGTGAAATGTGGTGAACCGATTGACGCTGTCATCCCTGGAGTCAGGCTGTTCCTCTCTCCTGTATCTTTCAAACTATTTCTCCTGCAGATTAGTGCCACGTATCCAAAAAGTATAACTGACCAATAATAATCTGTTCCAGAAAGACCCATTTTTCAGGCTCTCAAAAATCTGATTGATTGACCACATCTCAGATAGTAGAAACAATTCAAATGTTTATCATTTTGCAGTATTTTAATAAGGTTGAAGGAGCTGTTGGTTTCTTTTACTGATTTAACACAGTGAGGCCCCGTATTGAAACTGCTGAAAACTTTGAGCTGCGTCTTTTCTTCGCTTTTCCCACTGTCTGACAAAGATTCTCTGAAAAAGACTCACGGACGGACACACTGGGGCAGACGTGTCAGATAAAACAAATATCCCACAGACTGCTATTTAAACACAGCTATTTTCATTTATTACACTTGCATTTCGGTCCAGTTGGACTGTTGTCATTGTGTGAAGTGGTTATAAATGGGCCCCTGTGTGTTTGCATCCTAACTATTAAAATGATGTGACTAAAATGAAAATGTCAGATATCTTTTTATGAGGATTTTCTCATAGACGTCCTGTGTCACTACTACTACTTCCCCCCTCTTTTTTTTTGGCTTCTTTCTCCTAATGTACAACGAGGAAGTGAGGCCTCAACTCTCGGGCTGATCTCATTTGCTGAATTGAGTTTTAGTGTCACTGATATTGGATTAGATGTGATACCACTCGTGACTGTGCCACTGGAGAAGTGCAGTCCCAAATTTATGGTGCTGCCAATGGGTGGTGTCTGTGTCATTCAACAGGACTCATATTATTGGCTAATTCCCTCATCCCTATGGATCTGGTTGGCATTTCAGCCCTCTAAAAAAACCCTACATGGGAGTTAGCCTTTGAGTATAATGTTCTCGGGGAAGAGGGATACGTCATTTGTGAGGATTTATTCCCAAATTGATCTTAAACATATCTGAGCTTGTTATAATTTCTCTGGTTCTCTCGGAGCGGGGTATTTCAAAGCAGGACATAATTGCGGCGTGCTTCCTTCCCAGCCACCCTGACCATCTGCCTTTTAACCATCTTGCATGGTGAATTGAGCCTCGCATTTGTGAAGTGTAGCCCTGGGAGTCCCCTAGTGGCCCCTGCCTTGCTGTAACAAGCGTAGGGGGCCCCTGTGGTAAGTGCTCTCTGGGGACCCTGGCTCTGATCTGGCCGTCCCTGGGGCCCTGTTAATTCCTGCTCTGCTCAGAAAGCCTTCGCCACTCTCCACTGCTCTCCTACTTTTCTTCATACTGCTCTCCTCCTCTTCTTTAATTCTCGGTCCTTTCTCTCTCTCTCTCTCTCTCTTTCTGTTCGTTATGTAGAAGGTGCGCTGTCAACAGGAAACTCGGTCGGTCTCATTAAAAAGCTGGTGGAGGTTGTGAAGTTGTGACGGTGACAGAGATGCGCAGATTACTGGCAGGGTGGTGTCGTGGTTGGAGAAACAGTCCATTAACTAAACTCTGCTGATACTGGATGTGGCTAATATATGATGTGGGATCAGCCCGGTTTCCAGGAACTGCATCAGTGCTGGACAATTCTCTGCCTCACGCTTCATGTCAAGTAACGCGCACATATGGGAAGTGACTGTGTGGCAGTCGAGACAAGCACACACATCCCAACTTTTAAATAGCAAACAGGAGTTTTCTTTATACCGATGCCCACAGTCTTTTCCTGACCGAAGCCACCGGCTCACTCTGACCGGAACGTTCCCTGACCGTACCCATGCACTTCCTACCTCAAACAGAACAACGGGTGTAAACAAAACAAGGAAACTGAACATTTTCTGGGTTTTTATTTCCCAATATAGACTTTCGTGTTGAGGAAAACGTTGTGTTGCATGTTATGGAGCCTTCCCGTGTGCTAAAGTGCGCCTAAATAAAACACTGCAGCTCACTTGATAAGGTCATCGTCCGAATGAGGCTTCGAAAAGGCTCTCCCGATGCTCCGACCATTATCTGTGTTTCTCTGCAAGCTTTTCTCTCTGCCCTCTAACCCTTCCTTCCCCTCCCTTTCTCCCGCTAGTCCTTCCACCCCTGCCCTGTGGCAGGGCTAAGAGGGGGCTGGAGCATTCGGGGCTCAGGAGGTGGCGGGTCGAGGAGAGGCCCGAGCAGGCGGGGAGGAGGCGTGTACATGTGTGGAGGAGGAAGGAGGAGGTGCCCGGATCACACCGGGCGACTCCACGGGAGTGATAAGAGCGAATAAGCTGTCAGCGTGGGCGTCGGATGGGCCTTATTGTTCATATTTAGATGGAGGAACAATGGCGGGGTGTCAGACTCTATAGTTCATAATCTGCTGATGCTGACCAAGTGTCAGTGTGATCCATGAGCACAGAGGCTCCTGAATCCTTAAGCAATCCCCTGTAGGAATGTCATGGGGTAGAGTACAAATGGGACAGCATCTGCTGGACTATAGATAGATAGGTATAGCAGAAGGGGAGGCAGGGGAGGGAATAGAAGGAGGGCGAGGAAGAAAGAAAGGATGGAAAAAAGTAGCAGACCAAAGGAGGGGGAGACAAATCCAAAGAGGACGAAGCAGAAGGCACGGAAAAGGAATTCACTAAAAGAACGACAATTTCCCCCCCAAAACTGAAGGCAGATAATTGTGAACGAGTCTGGAGGAAATGGAGGAAAGCACCTGCGAGAAGAGAGCGATAGATGGATGGCAGAGGGATTAAAACGAAGAGGCGGGAGGCAGAAAGAGCAGAGGAGGGGGGAGAATGAGGGCGCAGATCGTGAGGAGGCCTTTAGTTGTGCGAGCTCCCACCTGCAGGTGAGACGGAGAGGAGAATGGGCGTCAGATTAGGAGGAGGCCCTGAGAGCTCCTTCCGCCTCAATAAAGGCCTGATTCTGGGCAGAGCGATGCCCCCAAGACGCCAGGCGCTCCCCGGAGCCGTCACAGCACATCAGCCGCTTTTCTATACTCATCTTGATTGAAATGCAACCGCGATGCCCTCGCGCCACTTTGGCTGCGGCACATGGCAATTAATGGCGACGGAGATTTTGAACAGGCCGCATCAAGCGTCCTTGTGTGTTTGCGTTTCGCGGAAGCACTTTGAAGAATCGTTAAGAATGCGCTAGACTCGGGTCTGGCGTTTTTTAAATATGTCAAAATGTAAAATGCCCCCCAAGACACTTTTCATTTACTGTCAAACCAGTGGGCACACACGGGGATAAAAATAAGAGATGCTATCACTAAGGCATGTGTTACAGTAATTAGCCTCCTGATGCAGCCGTGTGTACGTGTTTGCATGTGTACGTGTGAGAAAAATGTGTTATTGCACCGCAAACAAACAAATCCCAGTATGTTCCCGCAGTACATCTGCTGAGGACTCGCGTCAACAAGAGCTGTGTAAAACGGAATCACCGTTTTTAGGGCTGAGTTGCAGATTGTTTAAATTATATATATATATATATATATCTCCGATGACTCATATTCAGAGGACAAGCTAATGCCTCCATTAGTTTATGAGCTGACATGGGATGTAATGGGAACCCTGTCATGCCGACTCCTGCCGACGCCCCAGATCTTCACCTTCTCTGCCGGCTTGTTCCCTCGCCCACCACCTCAGCGTCTCCCCCTCTCCTCTGCTGAGCTGGCGAGTGTGTGTGTGTAACCTGGCTCGTGGAAACGAGACGTTAAGTTTAGCTATTAGTTACTGTCATTAGTAGCTTGTTATCATGGGAACCACAAGCGATGTTCTTGTTGTACATGCTCTGCTGGAAATAAATGAACGTCATAATATGGTGAAACATTCAAAATAAGCCATACAAATCTTTCTGAAATATCCTAAAACTTATTTTTAATGAACTTTTATTATTATAAAAGCTGTCACTTACAACACTAAAAACTCTTCTGCGTCTGACGCTTCCCATGAAGTCAGACTCACACATCAGCCCCGTAGGTGGCACAGATTTACATCTCACAGTTTTACGGTGAGGATCCTCCTTCTAACAGTCCAAACATTTTAACAGTTTCTGCGTAAATAGTGACTGTTTCATCATTATTGTGCGGCGTCGTTTGATAATCACTAATATTAACAGGCTGTGCAGAGTGTGGTGGAGTGTAGCAGAGGATAGAGGAGCAGGGAGAGGTAGTGCTGCCTCTCATGCTACCGCTGGCCTTAAAACGCTTTAACTACCGAGCAGCTCAAAACACTTCCTGCAGAGGTTTCACATTAAAGGCCTCACAGTCACGGTGCCCTTTGACTCTCTAGGAGGAAGTGATTAGTTTCCCGAACAGCAGCTTTACACCACGCTGGGGAAAAAGTGCATTGCGTTGCTTTTGACATATTAATAGAAGGTTTTTTTACTACTGGACCAAAAAAATAAAGTGAAAGCGGTGTTAAAATTAAATGAAAAACGGGGTCACGCATTTATAAAAAGTGGCAAGTTGCCGCGTTCCTCCCATCGGTCTCACCGGATCTCGTTACCCAGCATGCCCCACGCTCTTCCGCCTGTTCCCATTCCACTTTTCTGGCCTGCGTCTGGCGTCTGCTTTGCATCAAGCATCGTGTCTTGACATCCAACACAAACACGCAGCAGTTAGAGTTTGGCTCATTGAGCGACACTGCAGAGGCTTTCTACCCCAACGTTAAACGGCACTGACATCACGGAGAGCTTAGCCAGTCCTTCATCGGGCTCCCAAAGGCTGAGACCCGCCCTCAGTAATCAGCGCGTAGATCCAGTAACACACACACATGCCCGCACACATACTTGCACTGAAGACTGAACTGAAAGTCATTCATTTGTTGGGGCGGGACAACGCAGAGTGACAGGAGACATACTGTATTTTATACGTCTGATCGCACACAAAACTAGACTAAACTTTTATGACAGCAGGGTTCATGCTGATGGCATCAGTGAACCCGGTAGATTTACTCATGGAGGTGAAAAACTCTGATGAACTTTGTCGTGCAAATTTCGAGTTCTGACGACAAAAACAATCCTAAACCTTGGAGGAAATGGGAGAAGCAACAAGTCTTTTATACCAGTCGTGTCTTCACAGCGGATTTCAATGTGCCACACGTTCACCTGTAGAGAAAGTCTGTAAAGAAAAACAATTTAGAGCCTGCAGCGGCACATAAAATACAATTATACAGATACAGACACACCTGCACACGCTCATTTTTATACTGTAACTCGCCACCTACACACCCCCTACATAACTGGCATAAAGGTCAAGTCCGACTATGCGTGAGCCTCTGTGCTCAGCATGAGCTAATGTTTTGATCCCGGCGCTGTGAGACCTCGGAAGCCTGCGACGGCTTTCGCGGCCTCTTTGAAAGTCAACAAATCCATCTCCCATATCTTTCCAGCACATTTTATAGACCTTTTATAGGCAACACTTGTGTGCAGACACGCATAGAGCTGATGTACAGCTGATCTCAGTGTAATGTCACTTAAACCCTCCTGCATTTATCCTGAAAGGATGAATAAAACAAGAACACCTCCTCTAATGTGCACTAAAGTGGTCAATGTATTCTCAGGATTCAATACTGTGCCCCAAGTTAGAATAGAAAACAAGAGGCGATGGCTCATCCCTGACACCTAATACCATCTTGCGTTGCATGATCAAATGAGTTTGTCCTATAGACGCGCGCAGACAAAAGCGCGTCTACTGATGTACCATAACACTGGTTACGGCCACTGAAACGACTTTCATTTAATGCGGCTGATAAACTTTAACGCACCAGTGTAAAAAATAACGGGATTATTAGTGAAATGTGTGTTTCTCCGTGAGATCTGTACTGACTGCATTGCTCCCAACCTGTGCGCACGCGGGCTCCCGTGGGTGTCGAACGGCAACACGCCTGAAATGTTGCCCCGGTTCACGGAGGAGACTCTTGCCTCAGCAGAGGTGTGGCAGCTGCCAGTACAGGTGGCCTCAGACATCACTGCAGGCGAGCGCGGGGAGGCTCTGGAGAGCACCCAGTGGAAAAACAGCGAGCGCAGTAGCTACATTAGCACAGCAGTGCGACTACAGCACATGAACTGTATTGTACATGGCAGACTGGGAGTTTGCTAACTGCCTCGGGGTCGACTTAAGGGCTCTGACTGCAGGCCGGCTCAACGTTTGCATCACACTACATTTCTTGTCTCGCAGTCAGGTCACAACTGGCCAGGAGTACCAGTTGTCGTTTGGGGACTGAGCAATATTTGCATCAGACCACAAATCCCTGGTTCCAACACATCTCTGTTCTCTTCTCTCGGTGGTGCAGCAGAAGCAGGTATCACAGTTTGCTGATACTCAGGAGGAGGCACATTACAACAAGTAGCTGAGAAAATAAATAGTGAGAGGACATTTTCATTACTATAGTATAAAGTCCCTTGTTACACAGTTTTCATGGTTTTGTTTTTCATTTCGACTGCTGTAGGCTCCAGCTCAGAAGAAGTTTATTAAATGTACAGGATTTCCTATATGTGCCTAAGATGAAATTTGTAAACAAAAATTGACTTTTGACAGTTTGTCCTGTATTTTTTAAAAGATCATTTACGATGGCAGCTGTTTTTCAATGTTTTTCAAGAGTAAAATGGACATTTATTACGATGAAAATGAGACTGAACGTGTCACCTATGGAGGATCGTCTTTCACTCCAACTCCTAGGATGTAAACTTGAACACATTCTGAGTAAATGATGCTCCTCTCCTCCTCTCGCTGCTCTCTTGTCAATTTAAAGGGTGAGCAGCGTGCGTCAATTATGGATGTGCACTATTGAAATGTTTGTGCGATAGAGGGTAATAGTAGAGAACATGTTTTATTACTTAATTGAGTGGAGTTCCAACAGGCCTTGTAAATGAGGAGTGACAGTAGGTGTTATCGCAGAGCGCCCTGGGTAATTATGTTCGGCTAAGTCTGGCTCGGAGGAGGTGAGACTCTCGCAGTGGTTATAAACAGCAGAGTGAGGCGAACGCGCGCGAAGCCGTTTCATTTCCAAGGCAAAGAGCTCGGCGTGCGTGCCGGGAGAAGAATGCCATTTATTGCACCGAATGTTCATCAATTTCGAGTTCCATCTCAGGGCCGACGCTCGCTCAAACAGGTTTACATGCTACAATTAGCACATGCAACGACTTTGCAATCAAATACAAAAACAAGCGTGTTTGAAGCACTCGGTCCTGGTGAGAGGTGTAATCATGTTCAGGGCAATTAGACAGGTTTGTTGTTCTCTACAGCCATGTTATGTACCTGTGGGATGCTGATTGACTCAACAATCTAATTAGGTTTCGTTATGTAGGCTCCACAACATGTTACTATTGGCAGGGAGGCCTGCGCGGCACACGGGGCAACAGGGTCGTGTTCTTCGAGGTGCCCTCAGCGTCTAACTCTGAAGCTTTCTGTGAGCTTACGAAACTAAATCACACCTTTTCCCAAGCGAAAACACCGTTTACTTGGGGTTGGCTCACGTTTAGACGATGCTGGGGCTGCGTCACTCTTACACTTTATTGTTTTCATTTCCACACGGCAAACTTACACACACTAGGAACTGTCTTTTTCCAGAGACAGTTCGCATGAGAGATTTAACCTTAAGGAGAACAAGAAAAACATTATAAAATTATAATAGGACCACAACTGTCAAGCCTTTTCTTTATCACAAATTCTTTTTTTGATTATTGTTTTGCTGTTTTTTTTTGTCCTGTAAAATGTTGGAAAATATTGAATATTGCCTGCTAAATATGCAATAAAGGTGAAACATTTAAGTTGCTGGCTGCAATAAATCCAAGATGCAGAAATATTTAATTCAGCAGCACATATGAGGAAAATCGCAATTACTGCCTGTTAATTGTCTAGTGTTTGACAAATAAATTAATCAGTTAAATGTTTTTATTGTTAAAAATCATCCAAGATGCTTTTTAGAATTCAGTGACAACAGAACGGCCCACGCTGACTGACAAATGATCTCTGGGAGGTGTAGTGCAAAAACAAACCGCAAACACCACAGCTGTGACTGCTTGCTTGAAGAAGAAGAAAAAAAGATTTTGCAGATTATCACCTTAATAATCACTTAAAATCCCAGTCAAAAAAAAAAAAAAAAAAAAAAATTATCACACTAAAGTTTCACATTGTCTTCATGTCTGTGTGGGAAATTGCCCGTCCGTGATGTAATAGATTTGACGAAAAAGAAAGATAAAGACCTGGAAGATGAACACGGGATGATGGAGAATCACAGATGTTATGGGGAGCGGAAGGCTCCGGCCGTGTGACACGTTATCTATGAAAATGGATAAAGCGAGAAGAACAGAGGATCAACACAGTGAGGGCAAAGTCTCCATAGACTAATTATTCCTCTGACAAAGTAGAAACTGTGCCACCATTGTCCCCGCTCCACCCAATCACACATCCAGCGCTAAACTGTTAAAGGAACTCTCTTCTTTTACTCCTCTGAAACGCATACATTTTTTTTTCCTATATAACTCTAGGTGAGAGCAAAGGAGAGGCTCTGATTAAGGCGGCGGACGGCGTCGAGAATCCACAGTGTCGCCCACCTTTGGGGCCCTCCTTAAGTGGCCTTAAATAAGATAATAAGAGCGACGAGCAGAAAAGAAAGGACTTTGTCTGCTGGCATTAGTGCGATGGTCATGTTAGCGGTGATATCTTTGAGGGGGGATAGTGTGCCAGTAATGAGACAGGGTTGCCTTCCCTTGCCGGCCTAATTAATCCTACATTTTCATAGCGTATAATGGCTGCCCACGGAGCAGCCTTCTACTGGCCAGAGCAGAGACACGTCAGAGTCTCTATCTGTTGCCACATCTTTCCCTCGTCCCCTCCCATCCCTCTGTAATTTATTACACTGGTATCCAGAGTGAAGTGAAACCTCCCAGTATGGACCTATCTGTCATCTCTACATTATCAGGACAACACACAGCCACACCACATTGTGCGACGAGAGGCTCCGGCAAATGACTATTTTTATGGGACATGATAAAGAAAATGCTGCCTTATGTTCAGATGTTTTACTGTCTTAGAGGAAATGGGAAGGAATTGAGTGTTTTAGATAGCGTACGGCGGCGTATGTTTAGATCTGTGTGTGTGTGTGTGTGTGTGTGTGTGGCGGCCAGAGCTCTTACAACTGCAACGATGGGGTTGGAGTCTCGTAAAGCTCGGCCGCTCAAGGGTTAAAATGCAGTAAAGCCAGTCTGTTTCGGAAGATGAAAACAAGTTTTTATTAATATGTTCAGTTCAATTCTATAAATTTGGACGCTGTCTCCAGAATTGTTATAATTTTAAATTCAATTATCCACGTGTTTACTGCTGTATGTACAGTGAATATAGCTGCTGATGGGGCTCAGACCACAGTGAAGTTCACTAAGACACGTAGAGCAGCTGATATTTGCATATAGCGCTCATCACAGACTGCAATATGCCTCAGTGATTGTTTTTATTTCTGTAACAGCCCCCGGACTGAAAACGCGCAGAGGACCGGAGTGTCTCGCTGTTCTGTGGTATTGAAGCCGCGTTGCAGAACGATCCCTGAGACGATAAAGAGAGGAAAGTGAAAAGTCACATCCTGTCACATCTCATGATCTCTGGGCTGAAATGTGAGGCCTGCAGGGCCTTGAGGGCGACATCTTCCATATACCAAACACAACCGCCACGCGGTGAATGAAGGAGGCGGAGGAAGGAGAGCGAGAGGACGGGAGAGAGGGGTGGAGCATGTGGAGGCAAACAGACCGGATGATTTAACGGTAAATAAGCTTGTGCAGAAGCAACCGATCCTGTTCCTCCCCATCTCTGTGAAATCCTACTTTCCTCTCTCTCGCTATCTCTCTCTCTCAATCGCTGTCGGTGTGAGACAGATACCCCAACCTCAAAGTGACAGGCCCTCAAACGACTTGGCGAGGAAACCAAGCATTAATTAAGTCATTGCCGGACTGTAATTTCCTTGAGAAGTGAAAAAATGCACGAGAAAAGGTTACTGAGACCTTTTCTGTGTCAAAATTACCATTCGTCATGAATATTAATGCACCTAATGAAGACAACCTTTGCTTCATCAAGAATGTTCTGGAGCAGGGTGCCACGCTGATAGACTCTCCCTGGCTGTTTTTCTCCTTCAGTCAGGAGGGGAAACTGGCACACACACACACACACACACACACACACACACACACACACACACAAACGGAGGTTTACCCATCTGAGTCACCCTCATGCATCTTTTTCTTTATTTGGAGCAACATTTCCTTTCCAATGCAATGTGCTACCAAACCCGCTGTTTAGGAACAGCATTAAAAATACTGTTCGTCAAGGATTAATGTGAAATGCAGTTTTTCATTTAGTGCTTCTCTGCGGCGACATGCGTGTTGACACCCTAAAAGATGATGATCATATGATGTATGTTTTAGTAATGTGTAATAATGTTTCATTTCACTGTATTATTATAACAATTAATAGATATTTCAGTTTCCTGGTTTGTGCTTTTGTTCAACAAAAATTATAAGTGTGGGAAAAACAAAACAAATATTGAAGATGCTCCTCAGCTGCATAATGCCAACTTTTTTTAGCTTGACTAAAAGACCTGAATCTGTCTCGTGTGAGTTATGGAAGTGCAATCCGAAATTGCTGGAGTGTCCCTTTAAGGTTGTAAACCTTAGTTTGATGGTATTTATAGACAAATCAACTGCACGTCCCCAGAGATAAACTGGTGATGTTCCATCTTTTGGTTTGTATGTTTTTAACCCTGGCAGCAGCGAGGATGGCCGGACCAACGGGCAGCACGTCAACTCATTTTAAATCGGCTAAACTTTTACTTGCACAGTTTTAGTTTCTTTCTTCAAGTTTATCATGAAACTCACTGCAAAACCAGAACCACTTCTACGAGCCTCACGTTGTGCTGCGTGCTTAGTGCTAATGAGCAAATGCATTAACCTGCTAATATGTTTAAACTCAGATGAGCTACTAAAAATCAGCGTCGTGAACACGCATTCAACTCAATGCACAGACTTTAGCTGCGAGCTCCAACGAACAAAGGAGCTCTTCATCTGGGTGTTTCTAGCTGTCAGATCATTTTTTACAAATACGTTCACGCAGTGATGGTACGAAGAGAAGTGAGTCCATGTCCTCAGTGTGTGTGTGTGTGTGTGTGTGTGTGTGTGTGTGTGCATGCATCCGAGGGCAAGCACAATCCAACGTAAATGACATAATTTCCTGTTTGTCCCAGACAACATCTACAGGACACTGACTTTCATGAGAGCAAATGTGAAACCTTCCAGGGACAGATATTTTAATATGAAACTGTCACGGACGTTAAACACGTGTCCAATCTTTACCTGAAATAACCGAGTTGGAAAGTGTCCCGGCGAAATGATCCTCTTAAGTTCCACCTCCATGCAGCACACACACACGCTGAAGTCGCCACTACTCAGCCGCCATCTTTGCCCTCCTTACTCCTCAACCTCTCATTAATTCAGAGCTGTCACAGTGACACGCGGACTTACACACACATACACTCGCGGTATCTCAGCGGAGGGTGACAGCTCGGTGTTGAGTGACAGCAGCTCTGTCTGTCTGCTACAGGAAGATCTTCTGCTGCCAACAGTTTTGTAAAGTAACCCTCGACTGTCACCGCGAGAGAGGGAAGGGTCATCTATTCATACGTCTGCCTCCTCAAACCGTAAATAGCTTTCAGAGATGTATTCCCTCATCCATTATTAACAGCTTTTGAATTAATGACAGACTTTTATTTTGTACATGGAACTGCTGCGGTTGTTTGGCATTGACTCATCCGTCCAGCGATCCCCCTTCCAAGCCTGTGATGAAGTGCTGAAAATTGATGTTTAAGGGAAAATGCCTGGGCTCTCTTATACTAAAAATACATCATACTTTTGGGAATTTCAGTCTTTCAAATGTAACTTTGTCTCTGCTTTCCCTGCAAGCGTTTCTACAAAAGCAAAGAAAAGGTGTGAACTTGTTGCAGTCGCTTTATTGATGGGATATCAAACGAAGTGAAGGAACGGGGAAAAACCTTGATGTCTAAACTCGGAAATGTCCGGCACAAAAAAGAAAAATATGTCTTGTATTCCACAAACTGAACACCTTAGCAAACTTTCTTAAATATGATTTTAGCCCAGTAGTTTTGCTGTCTTATGGTGCACGCACACACCGGATCAAACGTGACACAACATTATGTTATATTCACCCAAATGCATTTCATTTGTGCTACACATGAGTAAATATGAACCAAAGATATATATTTTTTAGCTCTTTTTCTTTGGGGCTTCTTTTGTTAAACACTCCTCAAATTGCCACCAAACATTTCTACAAAAATTATCCAATTTAACACAACAGAAACAAATAGTAACTTCTGTTAAATCAGTTCTAGTATTGAACAGAACCTGCAGGATTTCTAGCTGATTTCATACCCATTGGCAACATTATTGCTTTTGCATTTGAAACTGTAGTTTTGTCTGATCCTCCACATCCCCGTCTGTGCTCTTTGTCAACAAGTGAGTAAAAACGTGCTGATTACAGACTCAAACAGTCAAAGCCTTCGTGTCTTTACTCTACGCACCCATAAAGTCTGGGTTCGTCTGTAAGTGGGAAAAATAAACGAGACTTAATGCGTTTAATGACAATAACAAGCCCTTCCAGTAGCTATGGGATCGGACCCGTATAATGTTCCACAGGAAATCTGCAGCATCCGTCGTCATGGAGCTGCTTCAGCTCAGAAACAGTCTCAGGATGTCTGCTGTGAACAACTCTAGGCTCATTCCATAGCGGTGCTACTGGACTGAGGTCTTGAGTCTGACTGAATCGCTCCGGAAGGTGGATTTGCTTTTGTCGGAACCATTCTGGAGCAGATTTACTGCAAAGTTTAGGTTAATTGTCTCGCTGTATCGCCCAGCGTCTGCTGCACTTCAGCTGCCGAGCGGCCGTCCATTCTCCTGTAGGATACTTTGAAATGTTGGAGAATTCATTCCCCTCAACGATAAAGAGCCGACAACAGCAAATTTCATCAGTCCGCAGAAGATTTTCCCCAGCACTTTTGTGGAGTGTCCTGCCGCTCTTTGGCAGATTTCACGGGCTCAGTGATGTGTTTTTTTTGGAGGGCAGGAGCTTCCTCTGTGGTGTCCTCCTGTGGACGGCGTGCTCCACAAACCCTGATTGGAGTTTGGCAAAGTCATGAACAGAGATGTTAACCAGCTCCAATGATTCAAACCTTCAAACCTTCAGCTGTTACCCGGGGATTCTTTTTTATCTCACTGAGCATTCTGGGTAGCGTCTCAGGACACACCACATCACAGCAGTGACAACTGTCATAATTTAGAGACAATTTGTCTAAGTGGGGACTGAACAATATGTGAACTGTCTGTAATAACTTTGTAACTCTTTCCTTGCATCTCTTTGTTAGTAGTCTTGGTTAACATCAGCAGATTCTATTTATGAGCAAAAAGTTCAATAATTGTGTTAAATGGCTTGTTTTTTAAGTCAATATAGGTCTAATCTACACCTTCAGTCTTGTTTCAATTATTGGACTCTTGACTCCAATTAGTTTTTGTCGATGTCCTTCATGTAATTGTTAATATACTTTTATCAACCCACGCTGTGAATTTATGATTTGTTCACCGCAAAAGAGATCAAGTAATTAATTGATTGTTTGCTTATAATTCTAATAACAAGTTCTATATCAGTCCAACATGTGACCCTGAGACAGAAAACAAAGACTTTAAAAAGCTCCACGTGTAAATGAAATATTAAACCATGGTGTCACACACGTGGAAAACCACTGGCCAAAGATCATTAAAAAGAGAAAAAAAAACCACCACCAGGTACACTGCCATTATTATCATCGCACAATTATGTTCAGATATTTCTGGGTAGATTTGTTCTTTATTTTGTGACCTGTGTGTTCAAGATGTGGATTTGGACTGAGTTCAAATTTCACTACTAGGGCTACAGAGGCTCTCTGGCATCCCTTAGGTGAGAAGAATAAAACTTTTGGAAATGTGATTTGTAGTCAGATGTTCTGCCAAGGAAGCACATAGCTTAAGGGTTTAGAGACTCACCAGACAGACGAGAACATACAGCAAACCGATCCACTAAATGTCAGAAACTCAGTGTTTTTTCACGATTTGATCTGTTCTGCATCAGTCTGAGAGGAAAAAAAAAATAATTGGCCATTTAGAGGCACAAAAAGAAAGTTTTCCTTTGTTATGAATCTGCATACGAGTCACCACCATACATTATCATGAATAATACATCCATATCTTTTCTCTAGCCACGGGTGGTAGGGATTAGATAAAGCACCATAAATAAGCTTCAAAGGCCACTGTATGCCGTTTTGTTACACCTCGCCGTAGAGGCCTTTTCCTTTAATCACAAACTTAGCTTTCGCTGGTGGGGCCCCTTCTTGTTACGATCGTGCCGGTGTCGCTATTAGCGCAGGGCGGCCCCGTCTATACACACATATTCATTTACCTAATTAACACGGAACTCACACTGGGAGTCAAATAGAAGCTACCGTAGGGGAGTCACGGAGAACAAAGCCTGACGAGAAAGCCCAGCGTCCCACTGTTATCCGCCACTGGAATCACTGGGAACACAAAGCAAAGACACCCGGACTGTCATAATCTGGGCTTCATTTTGTTTTCAGCCCTTTTCTTCCTGCGTTGGACCTCGTGTTTTTACAAGCTCCCGATCTGCTCTGAATTACCTGCCAGTCACATTTGGCTGTTTTTGCTCACCTGATTGAAGACCTGCCACACATTAACTCACCTTCTCCTGCCTTGTGGCTCTCTTGATCTTCCTTCCTGTCCCTGAATCCCACCTACTCTTTCCTGGAATTTATTTTTTCATACTGTTCTTTTACTATTTAAGTTGCTGTCACCCGTCACTCCTTCATTGTTTGTCCTGTCTCCACCGAGACTGAGTGTGAAGTAACTTGATTTCACGTTACCTGCTGAAGTTGCTGAAGATTCTGTGTTGTCTGTTGAACTTCTCCACCCAATCCTCTTTATGATTGTTTCAGCTTTGTCAAGTTTTCCCAGCTTTATGCTGTGAGTTTCACGCAATGAATATTGTTGACTTTGACTCTATTGACTTTGCCTCTGAATTTAGGTTTTGCCTCGAAAATGTGAAAGGACACTGTTTATGCCAGACATAAATAATAAACAGACACAATTCTATTTATTGTCTTTGTGTATGTTAATAGCTGCTTACTGTAATTATCTTATACACACTAACATTACAAAATATGTAACCAAAGGTTCTCCACACACTGAGTTGGAAATTAGTATTGAGCAAATATATCAGAGTTTTGGTGATAATGGTTGTATTTTTACACATATCCAGTGTCTGGAATGTGCCATTACATTTTCTTATATATTCAAATAAATGTCTTTCAGAGGCTCCACTGAAATGGTTAAAAGGTCACCAACCTGCTTTAACAATTGTGACAAAAATTCTGTTTCATAATTTTTTCCCATCACTGACTGACTTGACCGGATATCCCTGGAAACCTAATTAGTAAATCATCACACAATATTCGGAGCAGCTTTTCCACAGACAACATGATCAACATCAGCTGCAGAAAAAGGATAATAATAATCTGCCCAGTGTGCTCATCAATTCTGAAGATATGCTGTCGTCTATGTGTTTTTGTGTGTGTACAGTAACTTTATCTCAGCAGAGATCCACATAATTAACATTTTATTTTTGGTGACATTTCAAAAGTGTGTTTAAAATTTCCTTGACAGCTGGATGGAAACTGCTTCTGTTTCCATCTGTGTTTACATCGCTCCGCTCTCTCCCTCTGAGGTGCAGGACTCACCATCTTGTGTTAATTTAAAGAGTTGAATGTCTTTAAGGACTGATTATCTTTAATTAACACGGTAAGATAGATGCTCACTCTAGCTGCCTCTTATCTCCTGCTTGTATGCTGTCAGGTTATTTTCGCACCTTATCACCAACCGCAGTGTAATAACATGAAGTAGATGATGTGTATTATGTGAAAAGTTATACTGTAATATTGTTTTCCAAAATGTGCTGTAATTAACTTTGCTGGATAATACAGGTTTCCACAATGATCCCATACACCGCCTCTAAATTGAGAACAAAGATTTAACGCTATCTTTCTAGAATGCTGTCAACACGTGCGTAGATATGTGACAGCCAGACTTTTTTCAGCGCGTGTTATTCGACACAGGGGATGAAATTTAAACCGGTTATTTTCCATGTTGGTTAGATGTACAGAAAATGTTTTTTTTTTAAATACTGTAAAATTATAAGTCTGATGCAAATTATTACTTTACGTCGAAGGACTTCCCTTTGACCACTAGTTCCCGACCTGGGGCTTCGTATGGCTTGTATGACAAGAGTGTGTTCTAATCTTTGCTTGTTGTATTTATTTATTTATTTTCATGTACTCATTAAAAATTGTTTTCGGGGCAGCAGTGGATAAGTTGGCAGAGTGGCCGCATATTGAGCCCAAGCCGCATGTTGAAGGCACTGAACCCCCAAACCGCCCATCCCCAGCTGTGCCGCAAATCTGGCTCCCAAGCCCAGTAAAGTTGTTGAGGGTTGAATGGGATCTGCATTAGGTGTAAAAATGCCTGAACTTATCTTCAGAAATAATAAAAAAATAACAAACATCTGGTTTGACTGGCTAAAAGTGGTAGAACCAAGTAAGAACATATAACTGTTTAGGTGCCACGAACAAATGCAGTTGAAACAAGTGGCACTTCCATCACAAACAGACTAGCATGTTACAGATTTTTAGCAATGATTCACTTCAAGGGCTATGAAACGCTCCACTTTGCATTGTGGTATTTCCTGTAGCGAGTTCATTATTTTCCAACTTCACACATCATCAAACTGCATCACTGCACCAGGTGACCTTTCAAACATCTTTAGACGTAAGAGTTTTTCTGTAATATATTGACAATACCAACACGGATTTCACCAAACTAATATTGTTACCCCCACACACACAGACACACACACACAAACCAACTGAAGATCGAAGAAAATTTGAGTGTGAAGGTCAGTTTATGCGTTTCAGCCATAAATGTAACATGCACATAGGAGGTCTCACCCCCATCAATGCTAACGGAGCATTCTTTTATTTTGTAAACACGCTGACATCATGCAGAAAAAGCTAAACATGTGTTTGTAATGCACACAACACACACACGCGCACACACACACACACACAAAAATGGAGATTAATTACGAGGAGTTGGATGTTGCATCAGCAGCCAATTATCACCTGAGGAGAGTCAGTTGGCCTCAGTTGGTTGGCAGCCACCATTCTTTCTTCTCACGCCTCCCCTGAAATCAGTCGCCCGTCAGCCGCCAGCAAATTGGATGAGGAGCCAGGAAACATATTACCACCCAAATACACAGTGACAACAAATCTGAGATCGCGGTAATAAACTCTAATCTATCAAGAAGAATGAGGGATGAAAGATGCAGCCTGGTCAGAGAGCTGCGGCACAAAGAGAGGAAGAGTGGAGGGACATGAGAGAAATGAGTGATGTGTTTAAACGTCATCCATGCAGGGAAAGTCAACAGCGTGTTACTGGCGACTGCTGCTAGTTTCATGGGAGCGACTGGGAGTTCAGTGCCTCTGTTCAAAGGCTCCATGAAAGGGATTCCCAGCCGGTGCGGGAAACTGAACCTGACCGCACAGAAGGAGGAAATGATTGTAAAGGTAAAAGAAGCGACGTCGCCTGCGGAAGAGGAGAAAGAGCAACGTGAAGAGCGACGGGGATGGAAAGACGCCGGACAGACAGACATAGAGTGAAGGGTGAAGGGCATTTCATGTAATGTTGATTTCAGTGAACCCGGATTCACCTCTCACCAGCGACATGACCTCCTCTGACTTGGATGGTCTGTGTTGCCATGGAGACTGGCAAAACAAGTGTGACACTCCTCTGCTTCCCCCCCACCGTATCTGCGCGATGAAAATGAATGTGGCCCCGGGATCAACACGCAGCCATATTGGCAAAAAATCAATACTTTCTCCCTGTGTCTTGCACCGGTTCAGTAAGCTGTAACATATCAATCCATATGTGCGCACGCTCTACACTAATCCTTCCTGTTGGTGTAAGTTTTGTGTGTGTGTGTGTGTGTGTGTGTGTGTGTGTGCATGCGAAGGAGAGAAAAATGTTGCATTGAACAAAAGCTGCCCACTGTGTTTGAACTGCTCCATTAAAACAATCTTTGTTTTTGATACAGAGGAGAAAAAGAGCAAGCTGACTGAACACAGACTGAATGTCAGTATAAGATAGAGGGGTTTTTGTTGTTCTGTTTTTCTTTTCTTTAAATTCTGTTTCTCATTACTGTGCCGAGCCTCAAGCAGTGAAGGGAAAAAAAACCAAACCAGAGCAACTGTGCCTGAGCCCAGGGGCCCCCAGGAGCCACGGGGGGTCCCTACTTTGATGGAGGTCTGAGCATCATTAGAACGGATAGCATGATGGGGTCAGAAATACACTGCTACCACTGCACCGCTCCTGCAAACTCCTAGCAGCACTCTCGCTGACAAACACAGACACAAGAATGTATTTCCATCCAGCAATTTCTCTGACTCATGATGTGTCAAATTAAGAGACATATACCAAAATATTTACAAAGTTTTAAAACTCAGAAACAGATCATATGTGCACTTTTGGAGATAGATTGATAGATAGATGGATAGATAGATAGATGGATAGATGGATAGATGGATGGATAGATAGATAGATAGATGGATAGATAGATAGATAGATAGATAGATAGATAGATAGATAGATAGATAGATGGATAGATAGATAGATAGATAGATAGATAGATAGATAGATAGATAGATAGATAGATAGATAGATAGATAGATAGATAGATAGATAGATAGATAGATAGATAGATGGATAGGTTCAAACAAAGACCAAAAGAGCAGGACTTGGAATATATGGTGATGGGTTAACAGAAAGCTGAAATTATTACCCATAATAACCCATTGTGGTTCACTCTGAAAGTTCACTGTTCATGAAAAAAATAATGTGAGCTAGCACTTCCTTTATGGGCATAATAAAAGTTATACTGTTGTACTTAAATTTTTTAATAAAGTGGCTGAGAGCATTTAAGGAGACTGGCATATGTTAATAAGACTGAGAGGACCAAGCTGTCCAAACAGCATTGTGAGGAACAGTCCTATTCTAAAGCATCCCTGGTATTCAAAGGTCAACCATATTTTCATAATAGCAGCCCTATGGCCAACTCTAAATCTGCCCTCAGAACACGGAGGCTGACCAATGAGAAGCTGTGGGGGGTAAAGTCCAGTACCTGTGCGAGGCGTCGTTACCACACACTCTTTGTAGAAAGATGGGACTTGTGTACACTTGATATTTCATAGGCAGGCTTTATGGTAAATCCCTGTCATGCGGGGAGGGGCAGAAGCAGTAGTTTGCGTCAGCCTCAGTCCGGCTGATTTGGAAACCTCGCATTAAAGTGAGGCTACGGAACACAGACATTTGCAGCTACAAAGAACAGTAATGGGATGATGTTAAACGGTGAACTACTGCAGCTCGTTTCGCTTCCAAAAGAGTCAAAAGTCACTTTTTCATGTGCATTTGAATATTTATGAATTCAACTTTTAATTTGTGAGAAAGCTGATAGTCATTTGCTAAAAATGCTTTTTGACCAGCTCAGTAAAGTCCGCACAAGTGAGGTTACAATCATGTACAGACGTATCCGTGTGATTTCACCACACGTCTTAGGTTTATGATAACATGAATATAACGCTTGACCTGACATCACTCCTAAAATAAGACTTGTGATACTTTGATTTGAAATTCTTTCCTCATAAAGTTGTCGTTACTAAACACATTTATTTTGACCCACGTTACAAACTGATAATGTGTGAACTGAAACACATGGACACATTGAGGATTAGCTATATTCGCAACTAATAATGATTGTAAAAGCAGGCGGGAACTTTAAGATCACTCCGGGGAATCAGATTTCGTCGTGTGCTGTTCAAAAACAGGTGACAGTCACTAAAGCCAATGGATGAATGAGCTCATTCATAACATGTCCATGTCTTCATATTTACTCGTGTCTTTTTGTAAAAAGCCAGTACAAACAAGAACCGAATGATTGGTTTTTTGGTTTGCACCATGTGAACTGGGTTCAACGTGTCATATTTTCCACAAAGAAAGTGGCGAGTGCAAAGTTAGCGTGACCTTACGGGCCATCGCAGCCATATTTATGGGAAGTGTGCCCGGTTGAAATGAAATGGAATTGTCCTTTAATAAATATAATTCCTGTGTGTTTCTGCACATCAGCACAATTACTTTGCCACTTTTGTCAATCCTCAGTAAATCTAGCCTCTAATCACTCAGAGTGCATTCTGTGCATCGGCCTGCTCCACTTATTACGTCCCCGTGTATGTGTGCGTGTGCATGTGTGTGTTTTTTACGTGAACGTGTATGTTAGGTGCTGATGTCCGAGCCGCGATCTGTGAAGGCTTGTCTGTGTGTGTCTGTGATATTGTGTGCGTGTATGAGACCTCGTCTCTGACATGATGCTGCTCTGTTAAGGTCAAGCCCTACAGAATGTCAGGGATGATGACACGCACTGAAAGGTTTCATCTAATCCCTCCATTTCCCCTCTTCCCCTCCGTCCCTCCAATCTGTCTCCCCTTCCGCCGCCTCCATCTCCGGCCCCCTCCGCTCACAAGACAAGACAGACATATACCGGCCTTCACCTACAGTCTGCATCACAACTCTTTGCGGGTGTGTATAAATAGCGTCAAGCCGTGGCATCCTACTAGTAAAGCCAAAGCAGAAATGCCTGAGGCCAGTGTCTCTGTGTCTGCTTGGTTGGCCTGGTCTGTACAAGCCACTGTCACTGCCAAACATCTCTGCTTTAGTCTATGGCTGCACAATTACTCATTCGTCATAGCTTTAATGTAGTAAGAATAATGCGACTGAATGAGCAGAAAAGTGTTGTATATGTGCAAGGAGACGCAGTTTAACTATTAATTGCACCGTTGTTAAAGTTACAAAAGCTTTGGAAACACTTTTTAAATTGGGCCTGGAATGGGTTTAAATCCTGATTTGAATCTTAGTTTAAATAAGCCTATTTATGACAATATACTTCCTGTACATGTTGGTATTTTAAGCATTTAGCTGATGTTTCCACAACAGAAGGAGCTGACTGCACAGCAACTCGCAAAGCAAAAGCAGTTGTTGCGCAAAATGCAGGAGTAGGAGCTTTGCAGAAAGGCACGTGGGATCGTGCGCGTTTCCGCTTATTTCCATATCTGATCCCCTCAGATCTGTTTGGAGTCACTCAGTTTAATTCCTCTTCGGCACACCTTTACAACAAACACCTCTTGTCAGTCCTCGGTCGCAAGCAAATCTAATGCTGTTATTTCTAAAAAGCGTCAAACGAATTCAATTAAGTTGCCATGAAAAAGAATGTTATTTACACCTTATGAGATTACCTGGACTTAATTTCCTGGGGTTTTAAATAATTGACAAACAGCATGTGCGTACTTAACTAAGCCTCATATTATGCGCACAGTTGAACATGTCATCAGTTAGTCTTAATGCTTTTTACTCCTACATTTTCCCTCATTTTTCCCTCTTTCCCTCGCTTGACTGCTCCATAGTTAACACTTATTAAATTAGCAGTCATCCAGTGATCAAACAACAACCCTTTTCCATTGAGCCTTGAATGACGGCAGAGGTCTCCTCAGCATCTGGTGAGATGCCTTGTTTGCTACAGATAAGCACAGAAGACTTGCTAATTATGATATTACAATTCCGGAATCACATTTTGTGAAAGCCGCACAGTTTGGATTTCGATTTTAAGCCTGGTAAGCAAAGAAACAATGCTGGTATCAAGATGCTCGGCTTCCCCTGCACCTTCTCAAACTGTCATTTATCCTCTCACCTCTGTGGATTGGGTCTTGAGCAGTGGAGGGATGCTGGATATGGAGAGAGCTGAGGGAAGGGGGGAGAATGAAGGATTATATAAAGAAGAATCAGCACTTGATGGTAACTGGTTGAGATTAGCGCCTTAGGGGTACAGCAGTGGCTGTGATTTTGATACTGCGCCCCTAGCTAAACGCTGAAGGCCGCCTTGCCTAGAGGAGTCTGCCTTCACCCACAGGCAGTCAAAGATTGTTTTCTTACCAGCATCTCCTCCTCCTCCTCCTCCTCCTCCTCCACCCCACAGACACCTGTCATCTCCAATGTCAAAACTCCGCACTGAAAGGAAAAGACAACGCAAAGAATAAACAAAAGAAACATGCTTTTTTAAAGGTGCACTCTGCATACAGATATGCGAGGGTGAGGCCTGGGCTTCACCTGCAGCAGCCTGAGCCAAGCATATTCAAAGTCATGACAAACAGCCTTTGCTGCCTATTGAGGATGAAGTCTGATAATTTCATGACTATATTATTCTTGTTCCGTTACAAGTGGAGTTTATCAATCAATTCAGCCCCCAAAATAACATTACTTTACATCAGGGTCTCCATCCTAAAGTTACTGTATTAATTTCCTCCATGTTATGTTGCGGATTAAACACAACAGTCATTGGCAGCGAAGAAAAAGTAGAGGTGCAAAATATGAGAATTCTCATTGAGTCTATCCTTTCAAATCTTAATCCATGACATTGTTTGAGAAAACTGCCACACTGCATGACACAATTCTAAGATGAAAGACCAATTCTAAGACGTGTAAAAGCAAATTTGGGGAAATATGAGTCCAGTGCAAAAATTCAATAAGAAACCCGACTGGTAAAGATTCCTTGTCCTGATAAAGCTGTAGCCGCTAAAACTGGGTATCATCAACTGGGTGTCATTTTTTCATATTTCCCGACTTGGATGGATTAAAAATTATTTCCCCAAAACAGTCCAATGTGCTCATATCATCGAAACATTTGTGGACAAATTGAGGTAATGAGCAGCGGCTGATAATGCATTATTATTTAGTCTGTGTGATAAATTAAGAAAAAGGTCACCAGACATCATCACTTTAGCAAGAACACTAGAGATGCTCCAATTAGCATCAGACTGAATTGCCATTATGTGAAAAAAAATCAGAGATGTGGCAGTGAGTCAGAGGTCTGGAACAAGTCTGTTGTCACATCCAAATACTTTCCGTGGGGAAAGTTCTGCGCCTTTTCCCCTCCACGAGGATGATAAAACCCACAAGAACTTAACTCACACTCACTTTGAAAACAAGCGGTGAGAATCAGCGGAGCGCTCCTTGTCGTCCAAGCAGGTGAGCCGAAGTTTGAGATGACGTGACACTGGCAGCCCTGCGAGGTGCTGTTGTTGCAGCCAATGGGGGGCAGAGGACACGCCGGAGAGTAATGGCTGCTACATGCCATCGGCCTCACGGCCATAAAAACACGCCGGCACGTTTCATCTGCTCTGTTTTTCTCTATTTTAATTCCTTCTGTTTGTTTGTTTGTTTGTTGACCTTGCCATGTCATCTGACCTTCCTCCATCCAGGACCCTGAAGAGAAGGGGAAGTGAGGGAGGAAAAAAAAGCACCAATGAGCAGGACACTGACATTTGTGTACAGAGAAGGAACAAACAGCACATACAAAACGCAACCCCCCCCCACACACACACACACCCCAACTCCCCCTCAGACAAATTTACTCAAAAATATGTGTGTGTCTCGAATGTCCGAGGCTGTCCGGCTCACGGCCACCATTGCCAAGGAAGTGTCATGGCGTTGTGACAACTTCAGCGACTGCGATGCTATGGGTGACCCTTGCGTGGTGGGAAGGGGGGCGCTGAATCCCCCACCCACCCCGGATCCTGACAGATGTCATATACCTCCTCCATGGGCACCTTCTGTTTCCTGTTCACCTTTCTCCATCCTGCAGCGTTAGGGCTCCCGTCTCCCCTCATCAAAGCACACGCACATTCTGCATACTGTACACACTCACACACACACACACACACACACACACACACACAGAGATGGACAGAGAAGCAGAGACGTTAACTTACAACGAGTTTTTCAACACCAGTACTTTTGGACTGAGTGCTGATAGAACATCTTTATTAATTATGACAAAAACCATCATTGTGCCACAGAGAAATCCAGCTGCATTTAGCCTGTTTTTTAAAATAGGATCTCAACATTAATCTGATACATGACTTTAATTCTCACCTTCTGTTTGCACAGACTCTATTTATTTATTTGTTTAAATATTTTCTGCTTTACTTGAAAGACAAATGTGCATCCTGCGCTCTCCGTGGCATTCATATCGCCTTCTCAGAGGATGTTTCCTGTTATTTACCAAAGGCTTTTCTCCGAGAACAGTTGGTATTTTAGTCTTAGCACACCCCACTCAAAACCTGTTTGCACAGATTTTCCCCATCATCCTTCAGACTATAGTTTGACAGAAACACTTCAACAAAATGAGATTCTGCCTCGTTACATTGTCTTATACTGTTACATCAAAAGTGCCACCAGCCCACTCCATGAATAACAAGTCTAACAAACCAAAAAGCCTTATAATATTAGATTTCCATAAACCTTCTGCTGGCTGCCTCCTCGTAGGGATTGTGTATCATCCACTCAAAACGCTCTCCTGTAGTTGGAAATGTGCAGACTAAATCTGATCACGGTGCTAGATAATGTTCACTTCTCACTCGTGAAACACAGGCTTGGTAGGAAACGGAGGGGATCCTGTGACTAACCCATCAATCATGCTGACGCTGGGCTCCAGTGATGGATATTCTAATTTCCCTTTTATATACAGGTGCACAGGATGGATGGGTGACGATTAATGGACGGACGAGGCTGCTTCCGCAAAACAAAGAGAGACACAGCGCGGCCTGGGGCGTCACCGTGGCGGGCGGGGAGCCGCGTTTGCCCGTGTTTTCAACACGATGCCTCACGTTTGGGACTTGATTTCGCTGTAAACACGCAGAGACAAAGTTTACATCTTGAAGGGAACGAAGGTGTTGCTAACACAACAATTGTCTTCCCCTGCGGGCACCTACAACGGGTTGTGCAGTCACTCCGGTGACAGCCATCGCCCCTCGACACCCTCACCTCACCTCATTTTCACACAACCTGTTTCTCACATTCTGTCATTGCTCTCACCTCAATAATTATTCCTTAACTTTCACCCCACCTCAGTCTGCTTAGACCGTAATTTATTTAAAAACATCATCCTCCTCAGGCCAACTCTTCCAGCGCGCCGCGCTTATCTGTCAAACTCTTCAAAGTCGGAGTTGTGCCAAAACATCCTTTTGATGAAATCTTCTGACATATCGGAGCTGCAGGCTTCTATCTCTCATGAAGCCTCCTCAACAATTTCTCATCCTTTCTTTTCAACCACAACTTTTCCCTCTCCCTCTCTGTTAGTTTTGAGCAAACACCTCTTTCATATTGCAGCTCCTGTTTAACCGTTTTCTCACACGGCACACGGGATGCTGGAGGTTAAACGCTTTAACTGCACTAATTGGCCGAAGCCACTGCTGACATTCAGGTAAACAAACACAAAGAAGTGGGAAAATCACAAAAATGTGAAATTGTCAACTTACGCACGTGTGTAAAAAAGGACGCTGTTTGAAATGAAACCCTGAGGAGTCCAGTGTCTTTCGAGCGGACAGGTAGTCAATCAGGAGTTTTTGCGTGGCATGTGAATCACTGCTCCTGGCATCAGTCACCGACGATTTCCCCGGTGGTTACCGGTTGTTTTGCTTCACAGCTGACATTGAACATGAGCATTCATAAACCATCCTGTGCTTGAGACTTTTCCTACAACTTAACAATCCAGCCTCTCTGCCCTTCTCCTTTTCTCTCTGTCTCACTTTATCCCTCGCTCTCCATCCCTCCCTCGCTGTCTGAAGCTGTCCTCCCAGCCATCTGTCATGTGATGTTTATGGGTCTTTTTGCTTTTGTGTCCTGATGACCACTGTCACAGAGAGCTACCCATTACCGATGCGGCCTGATGAACGATGTTGCCCAGACGCATTGCTGACACCCCTGTGTCCTTGGCCGCAGAGACGCTGCCTTGCTAGCCAGCTCAGGCCAGTAAAGAATGAGGACAGGGGGGACCTGAGGGAGCTGGACTTAGAACCTGTCTATCATCCCTCCGACAGGACGCTCATATTTCCCCCACTGCCACCACTATCGTCATTCTCCTCTTTAGTCAGCCAATGGAAATATGGGGCTGGTCAGCATGGCGATGGCCATGATGTTGTCATTAATCCTGCCGCGGTGAATAGTGTCCTTGCCTTTTCACCTGAGTATATATCTACATCTGAAAAGCCACAGTACGGGACCCTCACTCCCCTCCAGAGGCCGCAGACGCTGCCCTCAAGGGTTAATGTAGGTAGAAGGAGATGATGAATGCTGAGTGTGATTTGATCTGCTAAACAGAAACATTATTGCTTGTTAAAATGTGGCCACCTCCACGTGGAAATGATCATCTGTCAAATATTAGAAAGATATCAGAGTTTGATTTAAATGCATGTTACTTTCGAGTGGACAAAATGACACGTTTGTTTTGTCAGTATGAATGAAACCAAACCTCACAGTCCTCACACCATTTCCTGTCTTTCTGGTTTAATATTACAATTATCTTCTGGGACATTTTGCAGATATACAGTAACATCACTGTTTCAGCTCAACTTCTCAGACACAAGCAATCTGCGATGAAATTACACGTAACAACTCAGAGGAAACTCCAACACTTTACGCAGATCGACATTTTTTTTAATTCTCTTGGTTCGGACTGCGATTGATTATATAATGTGGCAACAGTGACCGAAGAAAACAACAGAAGAGATGGTCCTACAACAGCGAGACATAATGTGAACAATCTGCTGGACAAAATAAAAATCCCATTTAATCAGCGAGGCCTTCTCTCCTCTTGTGTCACCCTCTCTCCCTCCCTGTCTCTCTGTGAACGTCTTTACTGGCCGGTGAAGCCACTGATGAATTCTTAAGCAGATCACACTGATAATTGTATTTCATAACTGTCAGTTGTGCGAAGGCTGCCAGTGTGCCCAGGAGCTATTTGTGTCTCAGTATGTCCTCCACACACCCTCCCTCCGTCATACCCCCCCTAACTCTGTCCAGCCCCCCAATCACCAGGGACGTGCTTACTGTCTCTGGCCCCGAATTACTCAATCAGGAGGACACATTCACGGATGACACCTTTATTACAATTAATCAGGGGAACTTGATTAAGAAAGTTATTCCTCCCATTCATTGAGACTTACACAAGTGGTGCTGCTGCATATTGTAATTTATGTCCCACTGAGCTCTCGCGCCGCTGATAGACAGAAATGCCGACAGATTGCCAGCCATACAGAGACACATGTGGACGTTTGGGTGCGCGTTTGAGGGTGGGTACGCGTGTGCGTGAAACCCCTACGCACGTCAACATGTCCAGAAACACATGCACAGCCGCAAACAAACACATCCTCCTATCATTCTGTCATGCACAACTCAGGTTTCGCAAAGAGTTTAATAAATGACTTTAATTGGCTGTAGAGATGTGCTCGCTAAAGAAAGCTTGAATATTCTATTTCCCTTTCTTGTCTCGTTCTTTCACTCTCCGTCTCTTTAACACACACACACACACACGCACACACACATTTCTGAATGAAGCCATCTCTCTACCTTTACTCACAGTTCCTGGGTCTGCTGTGGCTAATTAGTTGAGTGGGGTTTTAGGTTTGGTAATTAGGCGGAGGTAGAAGTGACGGGGGCTCAGGGAGCTTGGGGAGTTGAGGGGGTCTGACTGACTTGCAGAGAAAGAAACTGGACTGTCTAGATTCTGGCAGCACCAAGCAGCCAGCAAGTGTCCCTTAGGTGCCTGGAGGTAGACTACCATCCCACACTATGAGGGTGATGTCTTTGTTATGTGCCACATGTTCCAGCAAGGGGGAGACTGTGCAAAAACAGGGTTTAGAGGAGAAAAAAAAGAGAGACAGAGAGAGACCTTTGAGAATTTCACTACCCTGAATGTCAACGGGCAACACTGGAAACCAGCAATGCGCTCCTGCCTTGAACTGAAATTTGAAATGGACATAAAAACTACAGAAACTTTAACCAGAAATATAAAGGGGTGAGGGGGAGGCGTGGGGTGTTTTCACTTTAAAGTGCGTGTAAAATTCAGGGAACACTGGGGCCACAGGTGACAATCACAGCTTAATGGCAAATGGTAAAACCTAGTGAAACACTAACGCAAATTGATGAGACAGCAACATGATCATATATAAGGCTTAATGTGTGAAAGCCTTGAGCGCGTCAAAAGTAACAAGAGTAAGTTCAACATTTTATTTGGAAGAGGAAAAATCCTTCCCTTAAATGCAACATACTCCTCACAGTGTGCTGCCACCAACCTCGGCAAAAAAAAAAACCCTCACCTCTTTTTCCACCGAAGCAGCCTGTTCCGTGCAGCTTCGTACGTGTTATCTACGCTCCGCGTTCAAGCCGTCTACATTTACAACAGGTGAAAAGGGAGAGCCTTAGCTTACCCTCCATTACTTCCGTGTCCATAAGTATTTAAATTTAACTGGTGTTTTAATGACCCTATCTGAGGAGCAACACTACAGTAACTCTTGACTAAAATGAGGGAGATACTTGGCATAATTTTTCGAACGAAGAACCGTTTCCACGGTATCACCATCACACGAGAGTCAGCGAAAGCTCCTCTGGAAGACCTCCTCCTCTATCTTTAATGTCTTGTTTACTCTCCACAGCTCGAGGTTGCTTCAATACGTTGCCAGTTAGCAGCCTCCGACTGCAACACAATCCAATTAAATAAAGAGTGTTGTCTCTCCAGGTTCCTGTGTTCTCTAATTGGGGCTGTGACTGCTCACTAATCAGCGGAGGTACAGGTAGGCCCTGGAGGACGCCGAGACGACGCCTCTCCTGTTAATTGAAGAGATGCTAAAACCGGCTTCCTGCTCGCCTTGCAACTCGGACGCGCACAGTACTCAAGCATGCTAAATTCATCTGAACATCCATATGCATCGTCACCTTTCGCACCTTTTGTGTAGATGGCGTGTAAGAGCTTGCTTTTTTGCATCATAACGCCTGAGCAAACACTGGTGTTACAGAGCTGATTGCAATATTTTAATGATCCCGGGTTTGGTCTGCTGGCCAGATTAGCTCACACTGGTCCCAGTTCACCTTTAATTACAGTCTTAAGGAAAAGTTGCCACAAATTTAAATAGATTTTTCTCTTGAAAAGAATTGGAAATCTCAAAATATAACCTGACGTGAGAAGCGGGGGGAGATGATTAAAAATATAAATAAAAAATCAATCCTTACATAACCGTGAGCCCAGAAATTTACATTTACACTATAACATTGTTTGACATGTTGTGAGTGGCAGAGAGACACTAAAATGCACGAACAGCTGGGAACAATACAAAGAACTAAATATTTAAGATGGTTGTGTTTTTTAAAAAGACATTACAGGCCTGAAAAAAAAAAGAAGAGCTACATTTAAAATTGGCTGCCCTGCAGTGTGATCTGAAGACTTTGATTGCTGTCCTGACTTCCTCCACTATGAATCTGAAACAGTACTTGGCCTGGTGTGTTTCTGATTTCCTGCACCGTCTGGTGAAGGTAGCAGCTTTGCATGCTGGGGTCACACCTGTAACGTATTTCACACTGGGTTATATTTTGAGTGGCCACCTGGATGAGGAAATAACATGTTCACAGTGCATGAACACTACAGCCCTCCCTGCCAGGTAGGAATTTGTTTTAGATGACATACAGCGCAATAATACAACATGGATATAGCTTATGTTGATTGAAGTTACTTTAAGCTGCTTAGTTTAGAATTCGGTGAGATTCTGGGAGATCTTAGAAATGTTGTGAGGCGCTGAGGCTTTGCAACGACGACGATCTTTGGGATTTATGTAGAATTTTCTGCCATGTGACTAAACTTCCTAAAGTATGTTGCACTCCTTTTTTCTTGTTTCCAAAAGTAATACTAAAAAAATGGAAATGAAAAAAACATGTCAAAGGGCATTCCACAATGCATTCACTATGAGTGATTTTTTCACTCATGGTGGAGAAAAGTAATGGCATTTTCTAGTCCAACTCCTGGTTAGCTGGACTAATTTTTTTTTATTATGTGCAGCTTCGGGCCATGTGAATGAAAAGATTGATTGTGTGAATGCTGTTTCTGTCAGCCACAAACAGGCAATGAAATACCAAGCACACCTGGAGCAGCACTCACTTTTGACAAGCACATACCAATGTAAGCCCCTATTAGAAAAACAATGAAGTCTATCATAAAACATTTATGGTAGATAAAGTACCCGAGAGCACTAAAAGCAAGCACATTATGGCAGCAGGTCTAAAGTTATTTCAGAGGTGGACTTGTACCAGACGGTGAGCACACTAGATTAGGAAACACTGTAAAATATTTTCCAGGAAAAAAAAAAACATTAGAGGCTAGTGTTTAATTCTAGTTTGAATATTTATGCAATATTATCATGAATAAACAGTTACTAGTCATTTTTGTTTTAGGCATTTTTAAATTATAGTCACTCTTACAAATTAGAGGGGAACAGGCATCACTTTTTATTTCACGTTAGGGTTAGTATGATCATAGTAAAACAAATGTGTAAATTATTTGTTACACAGTACTATACGTATCTTTACACTACATCAATAATTACGAAAAATAGAACCCTAATTCTGTTCAAAATTATTATTAAGCCCTATTCTGTTCAAAATAATTACTTCAGGTTTAAGTGTGACTTCTTTAGTGCATCATCTATCAGTTAAATCACAGTTTACTATTACTAACAGAGGGTGGTGCTACCTCCACCACAACCTTGCCCAGGTTTTTCCCAGCATACATGTAGTCCACGGCCCGGACGACTGACTCCAAGCCTACAAACCTCCCCTCCTGAGCCAGATCCCCACAGTCCACCTCGCACACTAGCTTCCCCTCGGTAAACATTTGCATCATGCTACCCAGAGCCTCCTTGTAGTCACTAAGGAAGTGGGGCAGAAAGAAACCCCGAATGCTGGCCGACTTCTGGATCAGCTTGGCTGGTAGTGTTCCTCCTCTGATGGGCGGGATCCCCGATGCGGTCTGGTACCCCGAGATGAAGCCAATCACTATCAGCCGGCCCTTGGTGGCCAAGCTGTTCACCGCGAGTTCAAAGACGCTGCCTCCAACTGACTCATACACCACGTCGATGCCCTGTGGGTACTCTTTCCTTAGCGTCTTGGCCAGGTCTTCTGTGGTGTAGTTGATCGGTCTGTCACAGCCGAGGGACTTAAGGAAGCCGGCCTTCTCGTTGGATGAACAGGTCCCAACCACGTGGCAGCCGGCCTGTTTGGCAAACTGCACTGCAAACTGTCCAGTCCCGCCTGCAGCTGCAGTGACCAGGACCGTCTCACCTTTGGCCAGGTCGGCCAGACGTTTCAAAGCAACGTAGGCGGTGGCACCGCTGACCAGCAGGGTGAGGTACTCTGGTCTCACTGCGGGGACTGGCACGCTCTCCTTGGCTGGCACCACAGTGTACTCTGCGAACGCCCCACTCCCGAAGTAGGCCACCGTGTCCCCGACGGTGTAATGGGAGCTGGCGCTAAGGCCGAGGCCGACAACCTCGCCGATACCTTCGAAGCCGGCATCAAAGGGAGGCTTCACTGAAGCGTCGTAACGGCCTGCTGAGTAATTAATGTCAGAGGCGTTGATTCCAACATAACTGAAATGCAGAGAAAAGAACAATAACCGTGGATCAAAGGTGAGAAAGTAAAACTGTTAAATTATTAAGCCGTGAACAAAACACACATATATGATTCACAATGGCTTTAATGTGGTTAATTAGTGTAAGCGCTTGTTTCCTGAATTCCTGTCTGAAGGTCAAGACTTCAGCTTCCTTCTCTAGACACGTCTGTACGCGGCGCAGACACACTGGTTTGTTTTGGCAATGATTCCCTCTTCTCTAGAAGAGAACAGTCCTGCACTGACAGGGAAAGGCTTGTATCACAAAAAACATTGCATGATGTCATGATTCATTGTCTTCAGAGACACCCACAACAAACTGCACTTTTAAAAATCATAGATAGTTGCCTCTTGCCTCAACACGAAGACGGCTGTTTTCATCTTACTTTGGTAACATATTGGAAACAAATACGTGAGAAAAGAATGTATAAATAAATCATTTACTGTCTTTTAGAGCGGCACGCATGCTGTGCCTCATTACTGTGCATGTCACGCGTGTACTTTGAGCTTGGAGATAATGCTTCTGTGGTTTATAGACGGGTCACAGTAACATTACAAAATACCTGGCTTCGACTCCTTCACATCTATAGGATCGGCTTCCTCAGAGAAATAAGTTGTTGTCATCGGTGGATCAACTATTACAATGTACACAGCTAAAAATACTGAAGTACAAGTATAAACAAATCACAATAAGGTGATAATTGTGACAATAAAGCGCAAATGGAAATCATTAAAAACCTCCAAGATGTACAACACGCTTCAAAACCCAACTATACTACAATATAAAAAGCTTGACGTGCCTTTTTTATATGTGTGTGTGGGGAAATGCTACACTTGGAGAAATACACTAAAGGATCTGTTCAGATCTCAAGGCCTTTGTTTTTGATTTATAGGAAATCAGATTTATGTCTATGTTAATTTTTGGACTTTTGGTGCGTTCCTATTAAAACTTTAATTAAAGTGAATGTTGGATTTTGGAGCAAGCACTCACAGTGGCCCATTAAGAAAAAAACCATCACAGAAAAGACATCACACAATTTGCTGCCACCTCTGTCTCTAAGATGCAAGTCAGGTATTTGAATGCCGTTATGTGACTACGTGCAAGATGTATAGAGAAGTAGATTAAATGTAATGGTTGGCACCTTGACATTTAAGGATTTACTGTATGTCAAAAAAAAAAGATCTACTTCATTGATGTCATCGGTAAATCGTCTTAAAATAAAAGGAAAGAGGTTGCATTCCTTTCTTATGAATTAAGCTGCCTCTTTCATTGCAATTATCAATTTCTCGCTCTGAGATTTCTCATTTAACACTTTCACATTATAAAATTTCATTAAGATCACACTAATGCTGTGCAAAACAGGACTAAGTGGTTCTCAGTTTGCACCACAATTCCACAAACAGAAATATTTATTTTCTCTGTTAGTTAAAACACATTCCCAGCTCCCACGACTGTGACGCCTCACTAATACAGGGCACCGAACAGCCAAAGGTCCTAGTTCACCAGCGACCGATCACTGTCTTGCAAGGCAATAAGACACTAATGCAATATGTTTTACACCCGGTTTGATGGAAAAGTTTTACTGGCAGTAAATACCACAATAAACCCCGAGGTGCATTTGTGTAAGGCTAATTTAACATTTAAGATGGGATCAGGCATATAAAGAGTCAGTAATGTAGTAGTAAATCGAAATTAGGCTAAGTTATTACCTCCAGCTGGAATCACAAACACAACCGGGGATCCTATTTTCACAGAGATAACACACGCCATCTCCAATTCATACGAACAACTGTTCAGATTAGGTCGACATCTATCAAATAACGCCCCAATCAGTGAGACTGGTGCAAGGAGACAAGCAGGTGCTTTCACGGACTTGAGGTGGCTCTGCTTCGGCTCTGCCCTGTCTGCTGCTGGGACCGAGAGAAACGATGCTGCTGCATCTCCTCCATCATCTCCATCTCTTGATGCCAGTCGAGCCCCCCCACCCCATGACTTTCTGTTTGCAGGTTGGTGACGTAGAGAGACAGGAGGACAGAGAGAGAGAGAGAGAGAGGAGGGAGTGAGAGAGAGAGAGAGAGATGCTGAGATGGATTGATAGACAAATGCAGAGAGGGCGGAACTTGGAATTACAGTACGGCGCTTATTCCTCGCGTGTTTTGCCATCTTGTAATGATGGTGATGATCGCAGATGCTGGACATGGGTAGATGGAGGTAAGCGGAGAACCTTTTTACAACTTCTCAACAGTCATGAGCCACACAGATTGACTCCCTTACACGTTCCGGACCACAGCTCGGTCACGTAGAGACATGGCCACAATTCCAAAACAACAACTTACCGATTTCTCACGAGCAAGTCCGCGTCTCCGGGAGTCGGGACCGCAGCGGTTTGCACGGAAACGGCCTCTCTGAAATTAGGACTAAGCTTAGTTACGACCAGCTTTTTCATACTGCTCGGTATGGAGGATCCTTTGAAATCCATGAAGTGCGCTGAGTAGGACATGTCTACGATGAAGCGTCGGCCAACCGGATGAACTCCCGTAAGTGCTTCGGTGACTCTGCGCCCGCCGCCGATTACCGTAATCGCTCTCCGGCCGTTTCTTAGCAGCGGCAAACCGGACATGGCTCCAAAAATGTGACAAAGTTCACGGGCAACTCGACGTGGCCGTAGTGGCCGCAATGAGCTCGGCTGCCGTTAGCCTGCGCTAGAGGCTTCCCCCCCACCACCACCTCCGCACACGCAAAGCATTGAGCAGGCCGAGCCGTGCGCGGCCGTGCCAAACAAGAATAAAAGCTGCGGTGTTTTTGTAGCACGACTCTCGGTCGATATTTCGGCTTAAATCGGCGCACTGGTGCAGCCTCGTAGGTAGCACGGCAGCACCCCAGACTTGACGTCGGAGTCCCTCCCCTTCCCGGACACAGCGCTCACTTCCTAGTAAGGTGAAACAAATCAATCCTCGTCTCCTAACGAATCCTCAAGCCCCCTTTTCCCTCCGCTACCACAACACAGGAGCACAGACACACAATCACGGAAGGTTTTTGCGCAGAAATACAATGTGTGTGTGTGTGTGTGTGTGTGAGATTCGCTGTTTTATTCGAGGAACACTGTTGGCCGAACACGTTGGAGCCAGCACGTAGCCTACACCTGTAACCGAGGCGCGTGTCAGCCATGTGTGAAAGTGCGTGGCTTGTGTTGCGAGGCATCATCCATTGTCATTGACCGTCGTTGTCTGGACGCGTCCGGGCTCTTCGAGGTTGACACACTATTACTACTACTACTACTACATGTTGGACCACCGAGCCCATGTCCCACCCCCCCCACACCCACCACAGCGGGAACCGAACACCCCCGTCCCCCCCACAGATACCGTCTAAGTTGGAACAAGCCGCGCACTTCACGGCTACTTGTTGTGGTTCGCGAAACGTGTTGATGTAAGTTTGCTTTTGGGTTTGTCATCCGTTTAGTTCCCCCCCCCAAAAAAACCGGATCCTTTTCCCTTTTTGTCGGATTTTTAAAAGCAAAGAGAGAAAGAGAGAAAGAGAGGGGGGAAAACAAGACAATTAAAAAGATTGACAGGTAGGCTCCTCTGTCAGGGGTGACGCTCGCGGAGAGGGGAGGAGTAAAAATGTAGCAGGAAAAGCCACTCGATGCGTCTGTCTATCAGTTGAGACTGTCTGAAACAGCTTCTGGATCCACCGCGTTTCCATTTTTTTCTTTTTTGGGAGATCTCGGATCAGTCCCCTTGGAGTTTCCCCCCCTCTCTCTTTTGCTTTTTTTGTTTCATTTTAAAAGAGAGAAATATTTTAGTCCACGCTGATCTGATCCGTTGTTGGCGAAGCTTGGATGCGCCTGCGTCTTGTTTGTTTCCCCCCTCTCTCTCAAGTGATATCCTCTCCACCGCATCAACCACCCCTCCAAAAAAAAAATCCGACTCTTTCCAAGATACGATGAGATGAGCGGTGGAAATCATTTCCACGAGTCTTAAAACGTAAGTACGAGAAGGGGGAGAGAGACTGTTCGTTCCATTTATTTCTGCTTTCCAATGGGAGAGAAAGAGGGAAGCGAGGCAGGGAGGAAAAAGTCTCCGCCGGACTGGTGAGGCTAGATCCGGGCTGAGGTGGCGTGGTGGTGACGGGACTGACATTAACCCATCTAATGCCTGTCTGTCTTTTCTCTCCTCTCCCCCTTTCTCTCCCTCAGGTCTTTGGCAAGAGAAGAGACGGAAACACGAGGATACGTTACTTATCAGAGCTGCGCCGTGCGCTCACACGGGACTTATTTGTTTGGTTGCCGCCCGACTGTATTTATTTTATAGTTTTGTGCGTAAAAAGGCGCAGCAAAGTGTCGGTCCCCCCTCCAAACAGCGCTGGAGATCAGGGGGATTTTTCCAGTGGGAGTGAACTGAAAACTTGGGCTTCAAGGTGCTTTGCTTTCGCCTGCTCCTGCTTATTTTGGTTTCACGCTGCCACGACCGAGATGAAGGAAGATGATCTTTGATGGACATGGAGGTGTCAGGAGCTGGCCGAATCCCTTCGTAGAATTTGAGCCCGTTCTCGCTGAAGCCGATCCAGCCATTGAGCCCAGAAGAGAGCAGCCAGTTTGAGAAGAAGACTGACATTTTTTTTTCAGCTCCGAGATCAAACCCCCCCTCTGCCCCGAAAACCGGGATGATTTTTCCAAACTGACAGACATTTATTTCTTTGTAATTCCTGCATGAGAAGCACCGTGGAACGTGACGGTCACTATGCCGAGGAGAAAGCAGCAAGAGCCGCGGCGATCAGCAGGTATAACCCGCCCCTCCATTACAACCATTTTCACTCCAGTACCAAACTAGTTTTTATTTACATGTGCCAGCTGAAAATATCTCCTCACACACACCGCATTCTTCAGTTGTGCTGCAATTACATTTACAACTCTGGTCAAATTAAAATAACAACACAGCGCGGAACTCACCTCGTCACCCACAGTTGTGTTTTAAAATGTGTCCAATTGCGCAAATGACGCACAGATCTGCGCAGTAGCACTTGGAGATTTTTTTTTTAAAAATATCCCCATTTGCCAGGAAAGTTCTCTCAAGAATGGTGAGATAAACTAAATGGCATGTTATGGGGGATAAAAGAGAGCTTTTGAGGTTCAAGAGTGAGTAATGATGAATAATTGACTGGGAAAGAAGGGGGAGAAAACTGGTGAGAGACGTTTTTTCCCTTTCTTTCTGTTTTATTAGAGGATTGCCATTCTTGATTTGATGCGTGATTGATCGCCTGTCAGGTGGCAGTCTTTGATCTATTCATCCCTGATAAACATCAATAAATCCCTCCATGAAGACAGGCATGCCTATGGTAGATTTAGCCACTCAGGCACAAGCCTCCTGTTGTTTTAAACAGGAAAGGAAAAAGGCAAAAAAAAAAAAAAAGTTGTGATTCATATTGGAAAATCACCTTATTTTATTTTAAGTGATTGTACTATCTGAAGGGAAATGACGACGTGTATGCTGGAATAGCTCATAGCAAGGATCACAAGAATTAGTTCAAACACTTTTTTTAAAAATCCCATCTTTGAGTCCCCTCTTACGCCTTTTTCTTAAGGTTTTGCACTTTCCTATCCGAATTCACCCCACATTCACTGTAAGAATCAGTCCTGTAATGAAATCAATATCCACTGCTGGAGGGGAGTAGAATATTTGCTATGTGACCAACTGATATAACCAGGTGTTGGCAGAGGACCGACAAGGTTGACTTCTAGTGGTTTGGATTTGGACTCCCCCCTTTTTTCCTCTTGTCTCCCTGCAGCCTTTAAACAAATGTAAATGAGTGACAGGGGTTTCTACCTCTGTGCTAATGAGGCCGAGCCTTTGAAGTTAGGCATTAACAACTGGAGTGAACAAAAGACAGTTACAGAATTTTAAAGAGATTTTGAAATATGAGGTGCAAAAGCGGGTCGAACAGGAGGGCCAGCCGACGAAGACTTTGAACTCAGCAGGTTTTATCATTTTAAGCAGGGGGCTGGTGATGATGATGATGATGGTGGTGGTGCTGGTGATAAGGAGGATGAGGAGGAGGATGAGACAGAGTGTAGGATGGAGAACATTCAACCGGTGCCCGCTGTCGACTTCTTTCTGTCTTCCTTTGCCTTTCCAGCTAAGCGGTGCTCACATGATTTGCGGCCCACAGTGCTAGGCAAGGATTCACACTTATTGACTCTCCACATACTTTTCTGAGTGTGTTTGTGTGTGTTTGTATAAGTGAGAGTGTTGGCTCTTGTTTTGGAGAAATTTGCCTCTGTAAGAGGCCGAGCACGGTGGGAGCAAAGTGACACCCCTTACATTTCTGCGTGCAGATGGAAGCATGAAAACATGACATCACCGTGACCCCATCCCTCCTTTCTCTCACCACACACACACACACACACACACACACACACACACATTGATCCATTACGCTGTCCACTGAGTGCCATGCGCATCATGGGTTGTGATGGTCAATCACAGCTTGGCAGTCGGGATGTTTTCCATTCTTCCATGAACATGATGGTCGGTCAGAGATAATGCCCTCCACTCCAAACTCCCAGTAGCAACAAATAACTAACACGCACACACTCACACACACTCACACACACACACAGACACACACAGCACTAGCCTGATGCTCCACTGGGAGCTGGTACTGACCTGTGGCTTCCTCTCTGTGCTGCTGCTCAGAGAGGAAATAGCTCATGGTGGGAATAAGCATGGAAATCAGAAGTCAGACAATTAAAACAACAATAGCAGGCTTGTCTGGGCGGGTTTCTGCTTCATTCTCACCTTGTATCCGTTGGAGAATGTTATTTGTTTTGTTAAGTTTAATTTTAGTCTCTCAAGGCCAAATCCAGAATGATAAAACTCTACAACATCAGAAATAGCGAAAGTTTCAATTGTGGATTTATTATAGTTCAACAATAATTTGCACAGATTTTACATTCTATCCGCTCATAATTTAAACTCTTCTTGGGCATCTTTTTGAGCAACAGCAGAATTTTTGCATTGCTTAGCTTATTCAAATTTCATATTTTCTTTAACTTGGTTAGTGCTAAATATTTTTTTGCAGTTACTATTGCAGTTTCATGATTTAAATCACATTTAATTTTTAAAGTATATATCATGATTTTCTCAATATTATTTTGAACAGAAATTATAAGTGTGTGTGTGTGTGTGTGTGTGTGTGTGTGTGTGTGTGCTTGTTTAAAACGGCTAACATATGAGATACAAATTCCTGCATATAAAACAAATACATAAAAATCTAAACAGGAACACCAAAATGGAGAGAGAAACTTTAAAAAGCCGCATTAGCAAGTTTGTGAATCTAAAGTATGTACGTCCTCGTGCACTGATGCACGCTCTGGTGTGTGTTCTTACACTTGTAGCCTCACCTTGCCATGGGATGACTCGCTGTAAAGGTGAGGACAGCAGGGACATTTAAAAAAGCAGAATAGAGTGATGCCGTCATTCATCACATGTAGGCTGATATAGTTTCACTGGAGGAAGATGATGAGGAAGAGCAGATAAAATAGTCGCTCTTATTTCTGTGGAGTACGATGGTTAATTATAAGAAAGAGTGTGTGTGTGTGTGTGTGTGTACAGAGAGGGTGGGAGTAAGGTTGCTTCCCGTTGGCTTCATTAGAGAGAGCCCTAATTATCTGTGGAGCTGATGGATTTGTGACAGGTCCTAACGATTAATGCTGACAAATTCAGTAAGGTGTCAAGTCCGCAGCTGCCTTGATGTAATCAAGTTGATATTATACAGTCCCAATAGCCCCTAGTGCAGCACCAACTCAATTTGCCTGTGCAGGTGACAAATGGACTTTGCTACCTGACTAATCACGTCAGGAGACAATGCCAGTTAATGACCTCTGTAAGCCCCCTCCACCCCCACAACCACTACCACCACATTTATGACCTTGTAATAAGCAAGCTCGAGAGCAGCCGCAGCACATCGCAACCTTTCCTTCTCTTTTTATTCCCTACCATCTAATTCCCATGTTTTCTTTTGAATCCTTCCAATTGTCGCACTTAATTATTGTGTCGAAGCAGCAGTATGTTTTCGTGAAGTTCCCCCTTGTGTTCAGCTGGAATGTGTTGTTGGAAATTTTTTATCTGTTGCAAAAAAAAAAAAGAGATTTATTTATTTTTTTATTAATGGCATGGCTCAGGCCTGCTCTAACCGCTTGATATATCAGCACTCCAAAGTAACTCCAGGAATCATTTTTAACATCTAGACATTCTGTTGAAGTTTTTACACTTTTGCATGTGTTACAGCCCCGCTAGTAAATCACCACCACATCATAACACAGTCTCCACGTACTTTGGCTGAACGTCCTCCCAACTCAGTGCTGCAGCCGCCTCGCTGAAGGCCTCCAGTTTATTCCGAGCTGGAGAATCACAGTGCCCAGGGATTAATGATTTTGCATGCCCGGGGTAGCTAAGATTACACAGCGACCTTTGTGCTCTTACTTGCCGATGCTGTTATGTGATATTCTCCCCTCGAAATAATCAGCATGCTGAGATTTACGTGCCCCCCCTCCACCTCTCTGTCTACACCAGCGTCCTGAGGAGTACAGCTCTGTGTAGCCTCTAGGTGTGTGTGTGTGTGTGTGTGTGTGTGTGTTTTACTTTTTATGTTGCAGGATTTGAATAACACCCCCCTTCCTGAGAATTAGAGCAGTCTTGTTTTGATGAAAAGTTGATTTTTCTTTCTTTCTTTTTCTTTTTTTTTTTTTTTTTTAGCAAAGGAACTCGTGTCTTTGGCCTGAAAGTTGGAGCGGCTTATAACTTCCGATGCCCTAAAGGCTCAACAGCTTCTGAGAAACGAGAAGTTTATGTTAAAATTTCACCAAAAAAGTGTGTGTATATTTGTGTGCGAGTAATAAGCAGAGGGGGTAGAAGACAGGGGTGAAAAGAGCGTATGGGTTTTTGTAGCTTAGCACTGACCGGTGTTAGTTTTCTTGGAATGAATAACTTGAACGAGTGTAACGTCATGTTAGTCATCCTCTTTAGCAAAGCCTCCCTTCAGATTCCCTATCCATTCCCCCACAGCACGAAAACAACCTCTAACAACAGCTCCACATATTTCTCACTACTGACTGTCATATCCGCTCACTATTCCCAATCAAAAGGAGGAATATCAGCCAGGGCAGGAACACATATTGATCCACCACAGCTGGTTTTACCCCCAACCCCCCACGCTTCAGTCGTGTTGTGTGTTTCCTTCAAGTGTGTGTGTGTGTGTTTAGCAGTCAGAGCTCGGCTAGAGGTTACGCTAATTGGAGCGGCGGTGTCATTAGCAGGTGGCATCGATCGACCTCATCGATGACCACTTTTGCTCTTGTGCCACCCTCCGAAACTTAAAGTTGAATTTACATGTGGGATTTGAGCCAGTCAAAGGTCAAACACGCTCAGCTCGCTCTTCTTAAACCTTGAGTTATTACAACTGCCTCTGATGTTTGTGTGTGTGTGTGTGCGTGATATTATAATGTTAGTTACATGCATTAGTTACGTTTAATTTCCTTGTAAAATGCAATTCTTTTGCCGAAAGATTGTGCACAAGAGCATAACTTTCCGTCTCATTTGCAAAACAAGATTAACATAAATGTTTCTTTATAGTAGTGATCATCCGTAAATACCTGAAATAATCAAATAAGTGGCAATAGCGAGGTCTAAGCTGCACGTGTGAAGCTTTTGCTGTTCACTTCGATAAGGATGTATTTCAAACCAAAGCATTTATGCCTGTCCTTGTCTTTGGCGCTTTCTTTCTTTCTGATTATTTCTGGGGCATTCTCAACAAAGGTTGCCCTCGGGGCACACTGGTACCATCACCAGCGGTGTGTTGTTCTCGCTGCACTTTAAACACACACACACACACACACACACACACACCGTCAACCATAAACACAGACAGTCAGACTGACAGACAGACAGACACACACACACCTACACCTAATGCTTAAGTGCAGCCAGCATGTCTCTGTGGGAGGTCATAATGGAGGTGGCTTAGTATGATGGGAAATCATATCATTAAAGCAGCCAGATGTGCTTTGTTGCCTGCCTTACAGCACATAAAAACAGCAGCAAGTCATGGGATCCAAAAAGAGAGAGGGAGAAAAAAAATCGAGTCTGAGAAAATCAAGTCTGAAACAGATAGAAAGCAGCCCTCTGGGACTGGGCTGACAAGCAGTCTTACTCCTGACTGCCATAGAAAAACAATTTCCCCACAAATAAAGAATTTTTGTTCTCATTTTTCAATGTTGCAGGAGCATAACAAACTCCTTTTTTTTTATTTTTTATTTTTTTTACTTTCATGAAATTCCGATTGGACTTAAAGCCTTGATAAACGGTGCGCTGCTGCTGTTGTCAACCCTTTGTTTAGTGTGTTTAATTACTATGTAATATTTGTGTTGTGCTGAGTAATTACATTTTGTTAAGGTTGCACAGTGGAGTTGTAAGGTTTAAAAGCTCATTAAAGAAAATTTGTTGATATATTTTCTCCGGTACATAATTTCAGACGTGAGGAAGATAAGAGGGGAAGCTTTCAAGAGAAGTAGTCATGCAACATTTAAGGCGCAAAAATTGACATCTCAAATTTTTTTAAGTAAAGTATTTGCACAGGGTAAATTTGCTCACTTGATCAGTGCCGTGCCTCCTCGAGAGGCTACGCGAAAGGCTGCGAGAGCCAAATTTAACATGTTACTAGTATCAATAAAAGATGAGCAATTACAGAATATTTTGTCTAATAAGTATTTGAATTCCTCGGTGCAGGAGGAAAAAAAAAACATGTAGCTTACCCACTCATTACATCAGTTAGCAGGGGGAGTGAGAAGCAGCTCTTTGATGGCAACAAACAAACAAGACAAACAAGATGGGCCCACTACAGAAGAGCAAGAGCCCCACCGAGGGACACCCAACCCCTGCGCACTCCTCCCTCTCCTCCGTCTCTTCTTCGTCTTTGCCTCTCTTCCCATCTCACTATCTTTCCATCTTATTCACATACCTCTCATCTCCCCTCTCATTTCTCAGCCCTGCCTCTCCCTTTATTTCTTGCTCTTTTCCCCTCTCCAGCATGTTTCTCATCTCACGTCCCCCCCCATACCCCCCCACCCTTTGTGGATAAATAGTCGTTTTTTTTGCCACTCAGAAAGCAAAGAGAAAAGAGAGAGAAGTGCTGGTGGTGTAGGGAAGAGCGGAGATGATGGGGTAAATGAAAAGGGAGAGGAAACATGTTTTCTCTTCTGCTCCCCCTCCTCCCCTTTTTTTTTTTTTTTTGTTGTACCTCACCCGATAAAGTTAGGTGGAGACCGTCTGGGAAATGAAAAGCTGAAAGGGAAACAAATGAGCGAAGGAGTGAAAGAGTTTAACTGTGCATTTTTGTTGGGTTTTTTTGGAGCTGTGTGTTTTTTGTTTTTTTTCCAAATGCTGAATCCTCTCAACACGGTTTGAATATAGACAGCAGTAGAACGAAATGGTCGCGTTTTAGTGTTGCTTCTACTGTCAGTGCTGAGAGAAAAGCAAAGAAAGGATGTTTGATGACCGCAGTGAACACCAATGTTTAGTCCAACAGCAGCATCAAAGAAGGGTGGTGTTAGTGGGTGGCACGGGGAGTGGTGGTGGGAAGGCGTTGGAGGGTGGGGGGCGGCAGCTTTTAGGATGGGTATTAGAGCTGACAGATGAACGAGACGGTAGACAAATTCTCCTGCAACAGCTGTGACTGGCGCCATTATCCTGACAGGTGTCAATTAAGAATTACTGCCCGGCCGGCCGAACGCCCCTCCCAACATGCACACACATCGCTCCGTCCCTACAACAGCCCCCGCTCTCTGAGCCCCCACCACCACCACAGTCAACACCACCGCCACCCTTGTCCAGCTGTCGGCGTGCGAGAGAAATAACGCGTTACCCTTGTCACAGGCCCTTCAGCCCTGGTTTCCTGCCTGTCTTTGAAAGCCACCAACAGATGATCAGCGATCAATAGCTCGCCGTATTGGCGACTGCGGCAGTGCGTCTGTCGATGGACGGTTGGGGGAAGGAGTTGTCCAGTGTTGTCCACTTACTGCTGTACCAACTGGGATTTGCTGTTGCTCTTCTCTCCAGCAGCTGAACATTAGCAGGAAGATGTGATGAAAACATTGATTTAACCTCCGTCAGATTGTTACTTAAATCACCGTGTTCCGAAGATTTAGATCCGGCTGCAATGACGTGTGCATGTCGTGCATTTCCACACAATGTGTGGTGTGTTTTGCAAAGCGGCTGCTGCAGACTAACCTAGTTGCTGGTTCCCTTGATCTTCTGTCACTCACCCAGTTGGCTAATACAGGGCCGCTTTTATTCCACATTGCAAAGTGGGGAGTTGAGGTCAATGAGTGAGAAAATGAACAGTTGCCATTGCCCATCTTGAAGGCTCTCTTCCAGTAAACCCGCTGGCTGACAAACACGTTTTGGGGTCGGCAGTGAGACTTCAAGCTTTAGAGTGAAGAAAAAGGAAATTCAAGCGATGTGTGTGTGTGTGTGTGTGTGTGTGTGTTCTCCATTTGCCATATTTTCTTAATTTTTAGGGGTTTGTATCAGTGCTGTGGCATGCAGTTAAAGGTCCCTTTAATTGTTCAATAGAAAGAGAAAGCATGACATGGATAAGAGAAGGATTCACTTGGCCAAAGTGGTGACTGAATATGTGTGTAATAAAAAGGAAGACATAAAGTTTGGTGATACATACTTCTGTTATATGCTGCTATTTCTAATTATAGCTCTATAATTTGTCCTCACGTGCAAATATGCTCTATTCATTTTAAAGTTATTATATGTTCACTGTTGACACTGTGTAGTTGTGTCTTGGCTGCGGTAATAAATGCTGTTTTCAGTGCCGCTGTAGAATAAACATGAGAAGCTTCAGTCGGTAGAAGGAGGAAGCAAAAACAGCAACGCGAAAAAGCAACATGAGAGTGAGCGCAGAAGGCTCCCCAGGAATACACAGATGGATTTGCATGTTCACTTGGGAGTTACAGTTTTGGATTTCCTCCCTAGAAATCATTTGCCACTGAAAATAACCGGGGAAGATAATATCAGTGTTATTCCGCTACTTCTGCTTTATTTGCATATCTCTTGTTTTAAATAAGGCAACGCCTCGGAGTGAAATTTGGTTTGGTTTTCGGAGCTTCGTTCCGTATCACCTCTTTTTTTTCCCCCCTCTACCTCACAACCCTAACCTCTCTTTCTCTCTTTTTATTTCGTTCTTCAGGCCTGCCTCCTCTCCTCTGTCTCACACTGGCATTGTAGCTACTGCTACGAGCGATTATCAAACCAGAGAATATTTTCCATCCCCATGCAAATCACCCACCATGCTCTCTTATCATTCCTGCTTTGCCCCATCCACCCCAAACGGTTGTGTGTAATCAAAGTAAACGGCAGCTAAAGCTAAAAGGAAAACGCTCTTTGTGGAGATGGATGGAGGGATTAAATATTAACCGGATACAGCTGACTTAAGGCAAGTGTTTTACATAGCTGCCTCTGCCACGGATGCCGTGCATTGATCCCCTCGCCCTGGCGCCTTTACTTGTTTGGCTGCCTGCCGTTAATTTTTCACCATCATCTCACTGGTCAGGGCTTTAGAATGGAGGAGGAGAGGGAGCCCATTGAATGCTTCTCCCATCCACCACTAGCTCCTCCACCCTCCCCCATTTTCCATGCTTTTAACAGGGGCAGGTGAGATGGATGATAGCAATTTGAAATTTTGTTTGTGCGTGTGATCATGGAGATTGTTTTTGGTATTACCATGGTGTAACAATTCCCGTGATTAATTGAGGTGAATGCTTTTCTAGGATCGGAGGAATCAGGGGGGAAATGGGAGGTTGCAGGTTGTCCACCTTCCTCCACTCTTGACTTGTGAATGTCGTGTTTATCAGCTGACCTTGGAATCCAACCCCGCTGCCTTCTTACACACACACACACACACACACACACACACACGCGGCAGCAGCAGCACACTCCCAGGCCTCTGCCTCCACACACTGCCCCTCTTGTCATATCACTTCCCTCATTTCCTCATGCCTCTTTCTTCTTGTCCTCCAGCTGTGATTAAAAGAGAAAATCCAACCGCTCAAACCAAACTTTGGCCAGAAAGGAGACTAAACAAAAACAAAATGGCTACAGTGGCTTCACTATTCATATAGATGGGCATCAGCAGCAGGAATGCTCTTCTAGTGGCAGCGGTGCTGTGTGTTTTCAATGTGTTTGTTGTCCACATGTGTATAGAAATATCCAGTGGGTCACAGAGGCAACTTGTTAACTGGGGGGCACATACCAGTGGTGATTCAGCCCCCCCCTCCTCTAACCACACGCATATACACACAGTTGTTGCGCTGGTGCTGCCGATGGCATTGTGAAGGCCTTCTGGCATTTATAAATGCAGTGTCAGTCCTGCAGCACAGCTCTACCCCGCAGTCTTCAGACGTGGCCACCGCTCATCGCTCAGTCCTAATGATGCCTTGTTTTCCAACCCCCCTCGCTCGCACACATCGCAACCCCCCCCCGACCCCACACCACCCCACCCACCCTGGCCAGAGTGCACATCTGACGGGGTCGTAGGCAGGTCATGACCCCCAGGTGGCCACAGTCCGGGGCGATCCGCTGCACTCTTGTTTTTGTTTGTTCCCTCTCACTCCGGCTCAGTTCCTCTCTCTTCCTCAGCTGACTTCATATTCCGTTTAGGTTCGAACAAATATAGCCTTGTACAGCGAATATCAATGCTTTGGTGCTGGAAGGTGCAGATAGCTGATATTTATAGTGCTGCGTGGCATTAATTTAACAATTTTCATGGCACCAAAAATTCCAAATGTGCTGTGTTTCAACCAGAATTACGTGATATTAAAATGCTCTAAGCCAATAAGCTAATAATAATAGCAATGATAATAATACTAAAAATATTGTTGCCTTGTCATTTAATCCAATCAAATGCTGCATTACTATTAAATGTGGTTTAAAGAGCTGCCCGTATAGACAACAGTGGAGTGCTACTGCGATATCTGTCGCGTCAGACCTGTGGTATAGCTCAACTGTTAATCAGATTTGGTAACCAAATGTAGCAACAACTATATCTGACCCTACTCTTTCTTTGTGTCCCTTGGACATATGCCAACTTTTCCTTCTTTTTCACGCTGTTTTTCCTCTTTTCGCTCCTGTGTCTTTCTGTGTCTCTTTTTTTTTTTTTGCTCTCCTTTAGTCAAAGTAGCCCTGGTCCCCATAGCAACACATAGTGAACTCTTACTCATTAGTGTGCATGCACCCTACTGAATGGCCTGAATCCTGTTCTTCACTCCTCTGATTTCATACCAGTGATGGCAGTGATGATATTTGTTCATTTGCTTGACTCCGAATCAGTGTGTTTGTCTTGTATTGGTGGGTAAACTCTGTTTCTGTGTGAGATCACACGACGATAGAGAGGCGACAGTGGCGAACGTCCTTCCGTCACGCCTGACTCGCGTTCTCCTTTTTTTTTTTTTTTTCCTTTGGGGCCGTTAAATCTCCAGAGCGCTGATAACAGGTCAGCCGTTGAGAGAGCGAGTGAGGGAGGGGGTAGAGTGACGAAGAGAAAGAAGCAGGATATGATTAGAGAGAGAGAGAGACGGAGTACGAAAGTGTGCATGCAAGAGGGAAAAAAGAAGAGAGAGAGGCTGGTCTTCGTTGTACTGGCTCACCCATTGCGTGGGCGGTGCATGGAGTGGAGGGGTCAATGGGATGCCGTGATAGGCTAATCTGCCAGGAAGGGAGGGTTAGGGCAGGCCTCATGGGAGCAGCTCATTGGTTAGACTCATTTACCCTGTGAAACAAAATATCATCACATCTTTGTTTTCTTTTTTTCACCTTTTGAAGATTGATAGTACGGGCATTTGCTCTGAAATTTTGTGCGAGTGTGAATATTTATCTGCCTGCATGTATACTGTATGCGCATGCGTAAGTGTGTGTGGCATACTTTTCTTAGTTCATCCCAGTTCCTGTGGGAGTGTGTGTGTGTGAGTGTGTGTACGCAATGTTTCCAGAGCTGTGTGTGCTCGTCCTCCAGTCAGACACATGGATGACAGATGACCCAGTGGGAGACACCAGCCATCCTGCCCAACCGGAATCTTGCCTCCCTCTCCACCTGCCCCCCCCCCCCCACCGTTGCCTACTAAAAAGTGCATACTTTGTTTACTTCCTCGGCTCTTGCCCATAAATCCTGGATCCACCTCCGATGTGGCGTTGCCCCCTTTTCCTCGGGTTACAGCTTTGTACGCGATCATAATCGCTGCGTCACCACAAGTGTGTGTGCGCAGGGGAACAAACCAGCCACAACCTGGCTGCATGCATGCCTGTCTATTGCTGTCTTTGAGGGGGGGGGTTGGTAGGGTGGGAGGGGGGACTTACTGGACCAGAGGAAACCTAAATCCTCATATAAAAAGGCCATGCACTCAGCCTGGGCTGAGGAAAGGAGGGAGGGAGAAAGAAAGGAAGAGAGAGGGAGACAGAAACGGGAGGAGAGAGAGAGAGAGAAGGGGAAAAAAGTTGATTTCCTTTTTCAGCAGAGCCATACATCACAGGGCCTCCCAGCTGCAGTGTCACAAGCTGACAGAATGACATGTGTCATTTATCAAAGAGGCCAGGCGGGGGCCTTGGGAAACGTGCACCACAAAGCCTGAGAGAGTTCATTCCAACGCTCAACCCTCCCTCCTTCCCTCCCTTCCTCCCTCCTTCCCTCATCTCTGCTCCTTCAGCCCGCCCCCGCCGTTCACTCTCCTCCTCGTTTTCTCTCCTCTGTGCACCCCCCCACCCCCACCTCCACCCTCTCTATACTCACTTTGCTTGGTGCCAAAAAAAAAGGGCCCTGTAATGTTTTCTGTCTTCCCTGTACTCCCACACAGCCGCTGTGTGTCTTTGTGTGCAGGGTTGCCCCAGTGAGCACTTGCTTTACCTTTACCGTGCAGCCAAAGTCAGTGCAACTTTGAAAGAAATCTGAAATAATAAGTCACATTAAAGGAACATTCAAAACCCGAGTTCCTTTGTTGCTAACATGAAATTATCACCCAGTGTGGATATATTAACCCTTTATTTTGCCATTTCCATTTGTAAATTGACATTTCTGTGTGTGCTGTACAGTATTCCTCCAGGCCTGCTACGCTGCAATCGCTCATCTGGTTAAGGACAGCCTTTATATTTCATTTATTTGATTGTTAATATTGAGGCAAAGCTGCGAGCTCTCCCTCCATAATACTCTTTACATACTTTCCTGTCATTTTTATTCATTTTATCTCTTTGCAGTCTGGAAACATTTATACACACACACACACACACACACAACACAAACACGCACACATACCTGCCGCTGAAGAGCTGTTTGACAGAGAGATTACAGCTTTCCTCACTGGTCGGGCCCCAGTCGGAGGTCCGTGGGGTCACGCACTGACTGCTCTGGGCCCATTTAAGAACGCATTACATTGCAGAGCAGCTTGTACATAGGAACGCCCGTTGTAACCCATGTGTCAGTTACAATCGCAAGCTGTGTCAGTCCAGTCATGGCATGCCTACATACAACTTTTTTCGTGTAAATGCCTCACCTCGCTGCATGGACTCCATTTTCAGCTTCCTCTCATCCATCTTCGGCTCACCTTTCATCCCAACCCCTGATCCACCCCCATCACGGGCTTCATGTTAGCTCTGTCCCAGCCACATCCAGAATCAATAAACCACCTGAGTCATATTAGACATTAGGAGAGGCCAGAGTTTTGGCCTCTGAACATGTGTTTAGTTGGAGTTAAGCTGACATTGTTGCCAAGTTTGCGGAACATCTCATTTTGTAGAAGTTGTTATAGTTGCCAAAGTGTGTCCAATTTATAATTAAGTAGGGCTGAATGTTGCTAACTATCTCCTAATTCAATTCGATTTTTAAAGATATTGCAAAAATACGAGACACCAGATTTTATGTTGTAACTTAATTTTATTTCCATTCTCCTAACATCCAACACTTCTCTCTTTAACAGAAAATAGTTTATAGTATAATTACTGCAGTAAGCTAACTGTAAACACATTTCCCAGACATGAGATAACCTCATTGCATTTAATGAAAATCTAAATCCTGGCACAGTTTCACAGCTCGATCTTATGATTTTAAGAGTGTATATTAAATTGTTAATTAATTACAATTAATTGGAAAATAAACTCAATCTAAAGAAATTCGTTTTGAAGCAATGTTTGCATTGGCTCTATGTTATATATTTTTATATTTTCATATAATAAATCACAGTTTTATATCTTTTAACACGAATTTCCATAAAAGTTAAGAGATGCTTCTCATCAGGCTTTGTAGTGATGGCAAACTTGGCATGTTGCAAGCTGTGTCCACTCGTGTAGTTTGGCTTTCTGAAACAGAGTTTAGGTTGTTTGGTCCAAAATCCGTCCAGGTTCTTGCAGAACACACAGCCCGAAGAGAAGGTGGAAAACTGTGTGAAATTCTCTGCTTAATAATTAAAAATCCAACTCGGGGCAGCATGAGGTGGTGAGCAGACGAGTGGGAGAGAGTGAGTGAGGTGGGGAAAAGAAAGGAAAGGATGAGGGGGAGCCCTCCCGACAGTATAATGTTTCCTTGCTTTGTCTGCAGGGGTTAAAAGACATGGTACATCATTAAGAATATTCAGTGGCGGTGTCATGAGGGGTGACCCTTCTAACAGGTCATAGATAGTTCACTCTTCAACTCCCCCCAGCCCACTAAATTCTCCCCACCACCCTCATAGGTATGTGTTCAGTCACACTGTGGCCATTTTAATATCTTTGTTTTCCTTTTCTCTTGCTTAGACGAGCGTCATGAGCAGCAGATCTTTTAATTGAACAGTTGCAGCCAACTTTTGCTACACCACCATAAAACACGTTAAAACAACCCTGCTACAGCCCCAAATATTATTACGACCGCTCATTCATGTTGACTACATTGACGTATATTCGGCATCAGTGTTTAAATGGAGATCCAGAAAGAGAAACAGATCTTTGAGACGAAGAAATACTAAGCAGATGATTACATTACGGAGTGTCCTCTATCTCCTCTATTCCTGTCTCTTCTTTGTTTGTCATCTCTGCTCTGCATTTTGGTCCTCTGTGTGTGTGTGTGTGTGTGTGTGTGTGTGTGTGTGTGTGTCAGGGAGGTGGTGGACTAGGAAGACAGGCCCATTTCATTCGTCTTCATAAGCCTCATTTATTTCTGCAACCAGATGTGAACTGACAGACATCAGTCAGTGGCCTCCCCGACTCCCCTTCTTCCTTCAGTCAGCACCCTTGAGTCTCCCCACTGCATCCCACCCCACCCTCTCTCCCTTCCACTGGGAGGTCAGGCGAGCACCCCGCCACCACCACCACCTCCACCACCAGCATCACCACCACCATCAGCATTACAGAAGATGGATGTGTCTTTAAAGCAGAGATTGATTGTGGATATCAGAGTTATGGTGTCATTCATCACGGCTGATATTATTCAGACGAGCAGGATTGAACAAGGAGGTGGGACTCCTGAGCCTGTGGGTGGGTTTAGGAGGGGGGTGGTGAGGTGGGAAGCATGGAGGAAGTTTAATAGATCGTAGATGAGTGTGTGTGTGTGTGTGTGTGTGTGTGAGACTTTGTGGGTGTGTGAACGAATGCGTGAGCCTATCCTCCTGTACTTGCTTGTACCTTCATAAGACGGCGTCACTTGGGAATTCTGGCATGTGCTTGCGTCTGGCTGTTTCTCGTCTTTATTCTCATCTGTGTGTGTGTGTGTGTGTGTGTGACTGTCTGCATTGATCTCCAGTGATGTGATCCTCCTTCAGAGTCTGTTCTCATCAGACTGATTTACGGCTTCATTAGGATCCTTGCGCTGCCTCCCCTTCTTTTTGTCTCCCTCCTCTCGCCAGGTCACTCTTGGAGACGCACACACACACACACACACACACACACACACACACACACACACAAGCACACAGACAGACAACACACACTCTGTGGAGAGAAAGCTACAACTAAAGGACTTTTCATCCCCACACTTTGTATAGTTTGTTTCTGTTCTGTTTGTCATCTTTATAAATAATCTCTTATTATTCATCAAGGCTTAGCACCTCATTGTGCCCTGAAAGTTGAAGTGCTGCGGTGGTTTTGGAGGTGCTTCCCTACCCCCAGGCAGCCCCACTTGGCTGAAAAGAGCCCTCATTGTGTGTGTCGTCTTTTATGGCACTGTCTGAAAGAGAGGGATGCACTCCAGTCGGCATTCAAATGCGCGTGGTAAAGCAGCCAGCAGAGCAGGACAAACACCACAGGTTGTAAACGCTTTGAAAGGGACTGTGCGTATGTGAGTGTGTTAAGGCGCGCATGAGGATGTGTAAATGTGAACGGGAGTGCGCGAGTGTGTGCATGCTCTTAACTGAAAGGTTTTCACTCTCTTTACCTCCATTTTTTCTCTCTCTCGATACAGTTCACCACTTACTTTGCTCCTTTTTTTTTTCCTGTCCACCTGTCTTCTGTCGTTGCCTGAAATGACTTTTCTTCTTCCTCCACTAAGAAAAGAACCTCAAAGTTTTTGCTTCTCGTGTTTCTAAAATCCCCCCCCCACCCAGCCACCATCACCGCCACCATTATCAGGAGTCAAGTCATGCAGAAATGTAAAAAATAAGAAGGTAATCACACTTTGTGCTGGTGCTTTTGTCGTCAGTCCGTGATGGAAATGGGTCTAAATATGAGATTAGAACCTGCCGGTGACTGATGCTATTAGGCAGATATGCCATAGACTTTACTATCTCCCATGAAGGATTAGCGCAAATTATACTGGGAGACAGGCTTGATTTCTCCTCTGCCTGGCTGGATGTGGGCATTTGAGGCACTCTAAGTTGACAGCGTCTGTCTGTGCTTAGTTCTCCGAGACAGGTTGTGTGACAGCTGATGCCAGGCGAGGGCTTAAAAAGTGTGTATGTGTGGGTGTCTGTTTGTGTGTTGGATGACGTTTGGTCTGCGTGTGTGTGTTTGTGTGTGTGTGTGTGTGTGTGTGTGTGTGTGAGAATAGGAGAGTTATAAACTGACAGGCGAGTGTGTTTGAATGTGATTGCACGTCAATGACGTTTTTTTTCCCTTAAAAAACAGGTTCTCTTTGAGTAAGGTGACAATTGGGAAAGGCTAATTTTAAGCCTGGTAGCATCCTTTTTAATTCTACACACTCTTATCTAGTGTTATTTTAAATAATTAAACTGTCTGTAAGACTGTCCAGGTGAAGCTGTTTTTGTAGCTATGAATAAGTAAGAAACCTGGTCAGACATAGGGCCAGGTGCTGGATTTCAATGTTTAAATTCATTTGTGGGAACGCTGACGGGAAGGTTTGGATTCGCATGTCCAAACCTTCACTCTTCTCCTGAGATGTCCGTCATCACAGTAAGGCGACGGCATCTGTCCCGTAGTGTGTAATCTGAATATGTTAGAACGATGATGTTGACATAAGCAGAGGAAGGTGGTCAAGGGGTGTGTTCACCTCTCAGGAATGTTTCAGGAAACATGCAAATGCTCCTGGTTTTAGCCCTGCTGTCTCCTCTCGGCACGCTGATTTAAAAGGGTGACATGCGCTTTAATGTTGGGTAGTAAACCAAAAGGGTGGATTTATAGGCTCAGGCCGTGTTTTTCCCCCACTGTCTGTTCCCTGGCTCCTATTACCACAATACAAGGAGCACTGCATTGAAGGTACACAAACCTACGGCAGAGCCATTTGTTTCTACCTTGAGCCGCATACCACAAAGAAACTGGAAACAAGAGGAAACTTTCAGTTTCCCAGTTCCTGGAAATTTGTTGGATTTGATCCAATCAAGCCCCAGCACAAAGACCTTTCCTGCATCAAATTCCTGACCAACAAAGCAAACAGACTTTCCCTGTGGCTTTTATTTTTGGATTTCTATATTTTATTTAAATTTGTACATTTTTTGCTGCACATTTCTATGAAATGTAACTAGCAGCGTCTCTGCAGCCTGTCCCATTGGGCAGGAGCTGGAGTAAACTGGAGAAAACTTATATATTCTTATTATCCAAAAACAGCTAATCACACTGGAGTCACCAGCTCAATCAATTCAGAGACCGTCAGGTTTGAGCCTTGAACGGTCTTGCAGGTAGAAGAAATGTTAAACATTGTGCAATATTGTGCTGCCTTAATATTGTTTCAAAAAAAACAAACAATAATTTAGCATAAATTGGAACCAGAGAATGGATGCTCACCGGACATACAAAAAAAACCCTTATCCCCCGGCAGCCCGTGTTTTGATTCAGCTTGTCCTTACCTCTCCTCATCGTCAGATTTCTGCTTGGTCTTCCCACTCATCATCCTTCTCTCCGCTCCTTCCTCCTCCCGAGTTGGTGAGGTATGATGCACAGCCGCGCTTCGCTATGTCAGCAGGATTGTATCGGGTCAAAGTGTATGGTGACTCAGAAAGGTGTACTGTAGCGTTAAACAGATATACTGTATGGTTCTTGATATTGGCTTCTTTCTGGATTTTAGCCAGACAGGGCTGTCCACCTCTGATATGATGCAGGTAGAATTTCTGTCTGACTACAGCAGGTGAATATAAGTATTTTATTTCAGGTGGCTGACCATAAAATGCCCCTCAGTGAGGTGGGGGAGGTTATTCACCAATTTAAGTAACTAAATCTTGCAGGTAAACTTGTGTTCTCTGTTTTGTAGAGCTGCTAAATCCTTGAGGCTTTTAGAGCCACATGATGGTTGATCTGCTGTATTCGAGGCTTGTGTAACTTGACAAATAATAATATTGAAATCGTTTCAGCACGATAAAAGTCGCCAGTATCAGCCGCTTACAAGCCATATCAGTTTCCCTTAAACACAATGCTCCAAATCAGTCGTATCCTCTCCTCTGCACAGTTTGACTGATCAGTCCGAGGCCTAGTTTGCTGCTGCTAGCGTGGGACTTGATGGTTCATTTCTCTATTTATTTCCACGGCCCATGCATTTTTCCCCATATAAAGACAGTCTATGTCTCACCGTGTCACTGCGTGATGGATTGCACAGTCCTCCTCTCTCAGGAAGCAAAACGGGGAAATGGTGGAAAGAAGGAAGGAAAGAAGGAGGGAGGGAATGAGTGAGTGAGTGAGTGAGAGAAAGAGGGAGAGAGCGAGAAAGCGGGGTGGTGTGGTGCAGCAGTGAAGGACATGGCAGCTTAGTGCTGGCCAAAAAGACTGTGCTGAACACCTGCTCCTGTCTCCAACGCCCCTTCAACCTCCTCATTACCTGTCAATCTATCACAAGGCAGCCAGATCAAATGTCTGCAGAAGCCAGGACTTGCACAGGGAGGGAGTTAGGGTGGAGGGAGGGGGGAGCAAGGAAAGAAAGAAGGGAGAAAGAGAGGGACAGATTGCATGTCTGGGAGAGCAGAAAATGAAGGGGAAGTGAGCGGAGCAGCTGCATGTGCATATCGAAGATCTGTTGATAATTTGGAGTAAACTTTGTTCAGTGCGCAATTATTTAAAACTTATGGAGGTAGTTTGTCATGTTGCTAATTTTGGAATACAGACCACATGCCAGTCGGGAATTGCTTTATGTAAATGGCTTTTATAGAGAGCAAAAAGATTTTGGAAAAGTCATTAGACATACATTTTAAGTAAAACTAATATGCTCACACTATGGAAACGTTAATGCACAGATACTTATTTACAATTTAAAATTCCACGTTTCACACAATGATTGGAAATCAATAATATTAGACAAAAGTTGATTCTTTTTTTCTGTTGGCCTATACCGTAGCTTTTCCAGCCACCCTGCAGCACCAGCTGGCCTTTGGTTGGTGTATTAGAGGTGAATCTGTGATGGACAAGCGCCTCTTACAGAGGCGCGGCCCGTAGTTTTAAATTACAGCGACACTGCTTCCAATACGCGAGTGTTCATGCATACATACAGATTGATTGTGTGTGCCGTAGTGGACGAATCACGCATATATATAAGTGTGTGTTCATACGTGGCAGGGCGAGTTTGTGGACTAAAGACTAAATGTGTGATTGTGTGTTTGTGTGTGTGCTTTAAAAGGCAGATGAATTTAAGCTCATCAAGGTGCATTAGTGCACACACGACCAGTTCCAGCCCTCTCTTTCTGATCCCTTTCAGTCCCTGCTCTCTCTCTCTCCCTCTCCTGCCCTCCCTCCCTTTTTTTTTCTCTCTTTCTCAAGCTATCTCGCCCCTCTCTCCTTTAGTGTGTGGTGGTGATTTACGGTAATTATCCATCGTTGGGTCATCTATCAGACTGGCCGTTGCTAGGATATGGAAGCAGCTGCTGCTGGCTGTTGTCTTGTCAGGGACAGTGTATTTGTACATACTTGTGTACTTTTGTGTGTATTGCCTCGGATTTGGGGAAGGGCGCATGCATGGGTTTTATGCATATTTGCTTTCATGTGTATTTACTGGCAATGCGTGCATGTGTGTTCAGGTGAAGTGGTCCATCCTGATGTGGGGATTTAAATGCGCAGGTGGCACAGAAGAAAGAAGGAAGCACACGAGTCAGTGAATGGAGGAAAGGAGGGAGGGAGACTTAGTGGGGGTGGGGTCAGAGGTCGAAAGAGGCCAGGTGGAATTTGAGTGAGCATGTGTGTTTGAAGGTGTGTGGACAGCTTAAAAGGCACAGGTGTGTGTGTGATAGACATGGGAGCTGTATGATAAATTTATCCAGGCAGATGGAACTTGGTTGGAAGAAGTTGGGCCTTAGGGAGTAATTTTAGTGGCTGTGAAAGTTGTGACGTTTTGTGTGTGTGTGTGTGTGTGGGGGCGTGTGGGTGTCTATTATCTATTGGCAGGTGATTTTCCCACAGATGGTTGCTGGTTCAAATCCCTGCTGAGGGGCCTATTTTTCTTCATTTTTCTGCAGTAATCCGTTGCAACTCATTGTGTTGACGCAGTTTCAGGTTTCATGATCTATGCCCACCACTCATTTTCCAGCAGACATAAATGCATCTAAACCCTAACCCCCAAAGAAAAATAGTCAAACAAAAATTCACAGTAAATTAGAAATATTTAATAATATATAGTGGACAAAATAAACATCTTTAGTTTTTAGATCATCAAGAGGCATGAATGCTAATGATGAATCTTTTTTCATCTCAGCAGTTCCACTGAAGTTGTATTTGTTTAACCTATTGGCACATCTGTAAGAGGCAGCTGGATGTGAGCCACACATCCATATGAGCCATGGTAACTATAAATACACTTTTGACTCTCCATACTGGCCTAATTAGTGCAGTTAGCATTTGTCATTACGTTTAGGGGTGAAGATTAGGAACACCTCTCAATTAATCTGCAATCAGCCTGTTTGTTAATTAGCTAACCTGTTCTAAGTGGCCTTCAGGGCTCTTGTGTAATTAGCTAAGCTGCTGGAAAGCAAGTCTGTGTGTTGACATTGACCTAAAGCACACACACACACACACACACACAGACGCACACATACTGTATTATATAAGACACATGGCGTTGTAGACATCTCCAGTCACGGACAAGAGGGACAGGAACCCCTGGCTCCCACTCCCATTACATATGAACACAAACACACTTATTGTTCAGGAAAATCAAATGCCTAAACGTACAAGCAAATGCATGCACACACACGCGTGCACTTCCTAACATTAATAGTATACAGGCCATCCTCATCCAAATATTCATATTTGCACATCGTCATGCTCACAGCAATGCGCTGATTATTCCTCCCTTCACTCTACAGAAAAAAACCTGCATCTCTCAATAGCGTTCTTAGAAAAGGCAGGAGGGGAAAGAAAATACATACTGTACTCCCCATGCACGTACCGTCTTTTGAACATTTCATCCTTTTCAAGTGCAACAATCCCCACCAAAATGAACAGCTTCTCCATTGCTGTGTCGAAGCACTTTTTTTCTTGCTCACTTCAAAGCCATTTGTTTACTCTGCTGCCTCCTGACATTGTCTGTGGTAATTAAAGGAGCACACTGAAATTTATGGTTTAATTATACAGGCCTTGTTATGCAGAGAAGACCAGGATGGGCTGATATGCTCAATAAAAATAAATAAATTCCATACGGGTTTATTGAACCCGCTTTTGCACGGTGGGTGCAATCGTTTGAGCCATTCAGGTGTGTGTGTATGTGTTTGTTTTCATGTGTATGCATATATGTGTGCTTATTTATGTATTGCCTCGCAGGACAGCAGCAGCAGCAGCAGCAGCAGCTCGGTGCGCAGTATGAGTGGGTGAGAATGAAATTTAAAAAACAAAGCCAGATGAATTGCAATCGATTGGTGCTGGTTCACTGTATTGATCTCCCAGCATGTTAAAGCCTGCTGTACTCCATGAAGAACACTCAGTCAGTAAGTGTGCCCCCCCCCCCTCGTCTCCCCTCCCTTCTACTCCTTTACCAACTAACACACAGTTGGATATACTGTAAATGTCTTATTGTGCTGTTACTGCATGCATGTGTAAAAAGCAGAGTCGACAGTGCTTGCAGACCTATCCGGTGTGCGTGTGTGCGCGCGTGTGCGCGCGTGTGTGTGTATGGGTTTTGGTTTTGTGCATGCACAGTAATGGAGAGCGATCTTGGCTGTGGCCCACGAGCTGCTTCTCTGAACTGATCTTTGAGTTGGGTATAAATAGCGCTTGCTCTATAAATAAAACAGCAGCACCTTTCGCACTCACTCTCTCTCACTTACACACACACACACACAAACCTGCCCACATCTTTTGGATCTCACGCCTGCACATACACAATCATATGCACAAATACACCCACACACTGCAGGCCTCGCTTCACTCTCTAAGTGTCTTTGGGACACGACACATTTATCTGAGAGTGTGACCTGTATTCCAGCTTAGCACTGACTACCTGTCTGACCCCTGACCCCACTTTCTTTCTGAACGCTAACAGTGACATGCTTCATGTCAATCTATAGCACAAACATTTAGTTTAATTAGCTGACAATTTCTGCAAAGTGGCTGACTCATACCCAAAACATTGTTCCCAGTAATAATCAGCATATGGAACAAAGTTTTAGAGGGAATTATGCTGCAGGCCGGACAAAACACGCTGGTAGACTGTCCTCCCAATGACCGTTTCCTCACATACCACTGACCCACTGTAAATATACATGATTTGAAGTGTCCACCAGCACAGATGATCCATGGGACTGAGGTAGTTGACTCGTGAATGTAACAATAATACAGAATTTCCACACTAATCCTGTTTGCACAGCAGTTATTCACATTCACACTACTTTCTGCGTCACTCCATTATGTGTATGAAGAACAACATGTCCCATCCGCCGCTGTCTACTGAGCTCAACTCAAGCTAGAAATGTTTTGAAATGGGGTGGAGAGAGGGGGTGAGAGATAAATTGGTACAGCGAGCTGGAATGCTGCAGCAGTTATTTAAGGCCCTGTAGGTGCTGCTTAGGCCATATGCTCCCATTATTCCGCTTGGGAGGGGCCCATGTGGGCGTGTGAGCAAGGCTGGAAAGAGGAGGAGGAGGAGGAGGGTGGGAGAAAAAGACAGAGAGGGGATGGCGGAGGGAAGCGAAAGGAGAAAGGTACCTGAGGAATTATTTTAAGGAGAGCTCCCCTATCAAGCGTAGGAGGAATTTTGAGAACGGGATGCCGGGAGAATCCTGAGATGAGATGAGAACGAATTAGCTTCTAAAGCAAATGATCGCCTTCACCTTCAATATCCGGCTCTTTTACCATCGTCTTTGCATAATTCATCTAATCAAACACTGAGGTGTGACAGAGTATAATTCATGAACTCCTGACCTTTTAGGTTGATGGCTTCTCAATCATAACCATATCGTGGAGCTGCACTTGCTAAGGTTCCACGGGCCAATCTCCTCATGGACGTTGTTTTTCCTAGTTTTCACAACGTTTGTATTTCATAAATACATGATAGTGTACAGTGAGAGTATTGTTACATTTATAAAAATAATCAACTAAATTATGAGAATCAAATTCAGATCCTTCAATCCCAAGATGCCAAACTTTAGTTTGGCAGCTGCAGTGTGTTTTCAAACCAAGCTTTCCTGCTGCAGATAGCTTAATATTTATCTGTTAGGAAAACAAGGTCCACATCCAGCTTTGTTGTTAGCTTTATCTGTCTCCCCCTTTCTTCTTTCTCCCCCTCTCTTCTTCTCCCTATCTCTACGGTCTCTTGTCAGACCGAGGCCTGTGTTCCTGATCATGGCATTGCTTTCATGTTAGCCGCTTCACGGGAAGTACATCCCAGCATTCCCTCTGACACGCCGGCAGCAGCATTACCATAATTGGCTTTTCTACATGACGGGACAGAGGAAATAATAATGTCATTTTATTTACAGCCCTCTTGTCCCGGTCCGAGAGCTATCACCCCCTCCCTCCCTCCCGCCCCCTTCCATCATCCCTCCATCCTCTCTCTTCTCGCCACCGCACTCTTTCTCCTTTCAACACATGCACAGACATGCACCCCCCCTCCTTTTCTATCTCATCTCCCTCTCTCCCCTTCTCCCTGTGCAGGGCGCGGGTCTCGTTCTGCCACGGCGTGTAGGTCAAGCGATGGCTTTTTGATCAGCTCCTGTCCAAAGCCATCAGGGTTGAGAGGCACGTAATGGAGAGCGGGGTGACAAACAGAATCTGGGGAAGGAATAAGACTGCCAGTTTCCTATTAGGGGCCGCCCTAAACGGCCTCTGCACCCACCGCCTATCCCCCCCCGACCGTCCTCTGCCGCAAACCCTTTCCTGCACTGCCTAAATCACATGAGTGAAGGGGCCCGTGATTGGACATTAGTGCCGCAAATGACTGCCGTGATTGCCCCCTCTTCCCAAACTCACATCAAATAAATAAAGAAATGCGTGTAAATAAATAGAAGGAGGGGTGTGCTGCAGAAATGGAGCTGGTGGTGGAGGTGGTGGGTCTTGAGAGGAGGCTGACTGGTTCCATGCCCTTCTCTCCCCCCCCCCCCTCGCTCTCATTTCATCGCCTTTCTGCCTTTCTTATCTGGTTTGTTTGGCTTTGACAGCGGCCAAATGGTGAAGCTCCACAAGCCTGACAGAGAGTTTTATTGATTTAACAACCAGCAGACTCTCAGCAAAGAAAAGGGAGAAGGCAAAAAAATGGGTAAGGCAGAGAAAGATAGCAAAGTTTTGAAAAGTACTGATATGTTTCTGCTTTCGTCGCCAAAATGCTGACGTGTTCACTCGTTGTATTTCATTTGGTATCATTTACAAAAATCAAGTCATAGTCAGAGACAAGCTGTGTGTGAAGGAGGATGTTTTACAGATGATCTGTACTTAGGTCAATCATGTTGTCCCACTGTGAGGCCCAGTGTTATTCTGCGGCAGGATACAGGGCGTTCACCAGAATTTTCATCAGAAAAACATCTTATCAAACTGTCTGTTCTGCACAGACTCAGCTCTGGTCTGGTCTCTGATATATGCACAAAAACTGCAGATCACACATCGCACTGTAACTAGAATGACGCATAACATTCTTTGATCTATATATGAGGTACTAATCAGAATCAAGGGTGCTCCGTGGGTACTTTATTTTGGGTAGTTCTCCAGGAACTCTCTTATTTAAATAAGAATAATATTAGATAAGAACAAAACTTTTAAAGCTCTTCTATTTAATCAAATAGGCGCCTGTGTTTGGTAGCCCGGGACACGAAGACCTTTGACATCTGCTGTGCACCATAGATGTGTATGTCTATCCATTTATACATTATGCATTTTTAAACAGCCTCTTCATAACAAATCCAAAGCCTTTTTAGTACTCGACCCGTTTTATACTCCTTGCTATTAACTGTATGTGTAGGTATCGGGACATCAGGGAAACACTGGGATGCTAATTCGTGCTTCGTCTGTGTGTGTTGTTGGTGATCTGGCGTGGCTGGTGGTGGGCTTGATCGCTGCTGCTTCTGACAGTAAGTCTGCAGTACTATCCTGGCCACGCTGCCGCCTGTCTCCTTGATGGCGGCACGTCCCCGAGCAAAAGTGACAGGCGCTTTGACGCCCGTGCAGATGGCCCTGCTCACAGCCATCACCCACTCTGCAAACCAAACCGCCAGGGACGGCACGCCAGCCCTTCCCCTTTCCAAACCCGCCCCTTGCTGCTGATGCTGCTCCGCATATGTGCGTCCAGGACGAGGGAAGCAGCTTCATTTGGTCACCAGTCACAATCCCACATCTTCAAGTAGCGGCGATTGAACAGATAGAGTTGATATGTAGATCTTAATTTATTTTTTTTCTTTCCTCGTGCTTCAGATTTTAGCATCCTGTCAGAACAAATGCATCTCAAAACACATAGAGAGATCATTTATTTCAGTTTCAGCGTTTCATCAGTGATATTGTACATTTATGGTTTGCGAAACCGTCCACTTGCTGCCTGTGATTTTTACAGATGTCTGTCTCTGCCAGTCTTTTGTCTGTGTGCTTTTGATATCTCCCTCTTTGTTGTTTCCATGACAACATGGCAGGACAGGCATTGATTGACAGGGATCGTCAAAGGGTTCCCTGGCGACCTGCTCATCGTTCAAAGCCCCTCCCTGCTGCAGTCTGTGTTTTGTCACTCACCCAGGGATATTTCTGATCTGCTGCTTCTCATTCCTGCTGTCTGTGTGTGTGTGTATGTGTGTGACTGTGTATGTATTAAGCACTGCCAACTATTGGGGTTTATCTGTTTTTTGGCTGGAGCTGACGTGAGTGACTCACATAGGTAATTCCTACTGTATGTTTGCACTGTTTGTGTGGGCTTGCGAAGAATGGATCGCCATTCTGCAGAATGCTTTTGTATATTAAATGGTTGATATGTATTGATAGCCTCCTGTTCTGGAAGTGGCTTCGCGAAGGGAAAGGCACTGTAAGAGAAGACACTCTGCAGATGTGTTGTAGAGAGTACTGCACATAATGCTAATCTGCTGTGTTAGGGATTTTCAGGAGTTTTAGAAACTGTCTCGGTCTGTCTGTCAGTGGGATTGAAGCGCAGCCAGGTTCTCCTGTAGTGCTCTCATTTCACTGAAATCCTGTCAGGCGTTAGGGGAGTATGTTGCTCATTTAGAGAAGGGTGTATCAGTAGCACACAGCGAAGTCAGACTTATAGGCAATCCTATGGTCTGTAGGCTGGGCTTCGCACTTTGAGAGCAAACACGCATGTGCTCCAGAGTGCACAAAGTGCGCACAGGCACGTGAAGGTGAGCGTGTGGGCAAACACCCGTTCACAAACGGGCACTTACCAATGCACTCACACACACGCGCGCATCATCACACAGTCACAGTTGATGGTGCAGCTGCTCACCTCCCCCACCTCCTCCACCCATCTCCTCTCAGGCAGCAGTAAATGGTGCCAGTGTATATATATCAGGTATTATGTCCACTTAGATTATGATATGACAGGTTAGCGTGCCGTTTGAAGCTGACAGCACATCTGTTTCATCGGGAGAGACTGATACTGGCATCTAGGACACACATCTCACCATGCAGGAAGGAGATAAAGGAAGAAGCTAGGGGGCCGTCTTTCCTGTCTCCCTCCCTTCTTTACCCTCTCCCTCACCGTCTCTTTTCTTTCTCCCCCTCACTTGCTCTCCCTCTAACCACCTCCTGTCTCTCCTACTCACTGATGCTCACTGAGTCTTCCATAGCATGCACTCACACACACACACACACACACACACACACACACACGGCCTAACCTTCTATATCTTATCTTGCTTCAGATATTTTACCGGTAAACCTGTTACATCTCAGCATTGTGTAGTTTCTTTTCCCAGTGCTTCCATCTTTGATCGTGTATTTCCTCTTTCACTTTGAGGCTTTGTTTGGCATTGTCCATTAAAACTACATGCCCCAGACTCATTCCTTCAACAGCCATTGCGGCACTCTCATCATACCATGGTTTCGCCACTTTCTGCTTATGGTCTCAAATGAAAGCGACCTTCAACTCTTCAGGGTGGTTTAGGTAAAGCTGCGATATCTCCATATAAGCATTTTGTTTATTGCCCTCTGTTGCATAACCTGATCATGTGAGGAACTGATCTTCACGGACAGAAAGAGAATGGGGGAGTTGAACATGCAAGCATGCAGCTGGCTAACAAGGCCAAACAGCCAGTCATTTCCTGGGGAACATGAGGCATGTGTGGAGGAATAGGGAGTTGGGAAAGGAAAAGGACAACTGTCAAAAGCTCAGTGATTTATTTTTCCCTTGGAGGCTTTTTTCACCACTGGCTTTCAGAGCCAGATGTGTGTTAAAAACACACAAACTCATGCATGCATACACATACATACACACACTCACATTGGATAGGAATAAAAGCCTACATTTCCCATCATTGAGTATTCATTCCATGTTATTTTGACAGGGGTCCTGTTAGTGTGCTGTAAATGTTTAATTTCACTGAGTTGACCTCTTTTCTCCTCTCTTCTTTTCTCCACTTTTTTTGTCTTTGCTCTCTTCCTCTCTGTCTGTGCTCCAGCGTACATGCCCGAGGATGAGCTTAAGGCGGACACTCACGATGAGGAAGAGCACCTGCAAGATGACGGCCTCTCATTAGACGGCCAGGACAATGAGTTCCTGTGCAACGAGGAAGAGGAGGACTTGGATGGAGGCCAGCCATCAAGCTACCGAGACTCTCCACTTAGCAATGGCACTAACCCGGATGCTGGATACGGGTCTCCACTCAGTGATGCCAGCGACCGACTTGCGGACTTCAAGAGCACCTCTTCTAGGGATGGTCAGGAGAGGGAAGGCACCACTTTGCCTTTCCGCCCTAGCAACGGCCTTTCTTTCCAGGATAGCCTGGCACAGATGAAGGCCGTCTATGCAAACCTCATCTCAGATGCCTCTTGGTCCAGCATCACTATGGACATCATGAAAGCTAAGCCTGCGGCAGCAGGAAGTGTTAACAGTGCCCTCAGCACTGCAGTGCCTGCCCCTGCTGCCTCTGTCTCAACGACTACAGCCACGATGAAGAGCAGCGGGGTCACCATGGCTAGCAGTCACCATAATGGCAGGAGTTCAAGCACCACTGTCAACCACACAGGCAATGCCAGTGGTAATACTAATGGCACAGCAGCTAGCTCTGCAAGCAGCCACAGTGCAACCAGCAGCAGTGGGAGCAGCAGTGGTGCGGCTAGTAATGGTAGTGGCGTAGCCTATGACTGGCACCAGGCAGCACTTGCCAAAACTCTTCAGCAGACCCCTTACCACCTTTTACCAGAGCCCAGCCTCTTCAGCACAGTGCAGCTCTACCGGCAAAACAACAAGCTGTACGGCTCGGTTTTTACTGGCGCAAGCAAATTTCGATGCAAAGATTGCAGCGCTGCCTATGACACTCTGGTGGGTTTGACAGTCCACATGAATGAGACGGGCCACTATCGAGACGACAACAAGGACAAAGAGGAGGATCAGGGAAAGCGCTGGTCCAAGCCACGCAAGCGCTCCCTGATGGAGATGGAGGGGAAAGAGGATGCACAGAAAGTGCTGAAGTGCATGTACTGTGGCCACTCATTTGAGTCTCTGCAAGATCTCAGTGTTCATATGATTAAGACCAAGCATTACCAGAAAGTGCCTCTCAAAGAACCAGTGCCAGCCTTGGCCACTAAACTGGTGCCCACTTCAGCTAAAAAACGAGCTCTCCAAGATGCTATAGTCTCCCCGTGCTCCCCAGACTCTGTCCATGCTGGTAGTGGTGGTGGAAGTGTATCTCTTGGGGATGTTGGCAAAGATGCAAAAGCTGCAGCTAACCCCTATGTTACGCCAAACAACCGCTACGGGTACCAGAATGGTGCCAGCTACACATGGCAGTTTGAAGCTCGCAAAGCCCAGATCCTCAAATGCATGGAGTGTGGGAGCTCGCATGACACACTGCAACAGCTGACTGCCCATATGATGGTTACAGGCCACTTTTTGAAGGTCACAAATTCAGCCTCCAAAAAGGGCAAACAGCTGGTCTTTGATCCAGTGGTAGAAGAGAAGATTCAGTCTATCCCACTGCCACCGACCACCACCAGACTCCCCGTTCCCAGTAGTGTTAAATCCCAGCCAGTGTCTCCTGCCCTCTCCTCTGGCTCAGAGGAAAAGAGGGAAGGAGTTGAGGATGATAAAATGGATGGTGGTGAGACGTTGGAGAAAAAAATCAAGGAGGAGAGAGATGACTCAGGTGAAAAATCTGAGACTGACGCCACATCATACAAATACCTTAGAGAAGAAGATCTGGAGGAGACACCTAAAGAAGGTTTAGATATTCTCAAGTCTCTTGAGAACACGGTTTCCAGTGCAATCAGCAAGGCTCAAACGGGCACACCCACGTGGGGGGGCTACCCTAGCATTCATGCTGCCTACCAGCTGCAGGGTGCCATGAAAAGTTCTTCTACTGTTCTGCCCCCAACTGTCCAGAGTGTCCAGATGCAGCCAATGTTTAACAGTGGGCTACGAGGCCTGGTGAGTGACCCTAACTCAGTCATCCACTCGCCTCGGAGCCCTTCCTCCCCTACCCCTCTCAGGAGCAATGTCACTGCCATGGAAGAGCTTGTGGAGAAAGTGACAGGAAAAGTTGCCACTGTGAAAAAAGAAAAGGAGGAGAAGATGGTGAGCCTGGAACGATTCCGGCCCACGTCATTAGTAAAATCCCCCTCTCCTGCACTGAGAGAGCAGAGAGAGCAGTTAGCATCTCCAAATGACCTTTCTATAGGTAAACCGGCTGGTATGAGAATTAGCAGCCCGGGCAGCATAGATACAGAGCTCATCTGCAAGAAGGAGCCTAAAGAGAGCCTAGTAGATGGTCACAGCAACCACACTAAGAATGGCTCAGAGACCTGCCAGTCACCGGTAACTAACGGCAACAGTCTTGGCATCATCACAGATCACTCACCTGAAAGTCCTTTCATCAATCCTCTCAGTGCACTCCAGTCAATCATGAATACACACCTGGGTAAAGCCTCCAAACCAGTAAGTCCAGCATCAGACCCACTATCTATGCTTTACAAAATCAGCAACAGCATGATGGATAAGCCAGCTTTCAACCCCAGTCCTCAGGGCAAGCCAGCTGAGCCCATCAATCACTTTCAGTTATCTGAAAGCAGTGATCAACCCATAGACCTGAGTATACACAAGTCCACCACTAACAGCAACAATAACAACAATAACGGCGGCTCTGCACTCTTGACCAATAGTAGTGTAAATGGTAATAAACCCCTCATTTCGGTCCCTGACACAGTCTCCTCCCCTCTGAGAGAGAATGCCCTGATGGACATTTCTGATATGGTGAAAAACCTCACTGGAAGACTGACGCCCAAATCTTCGACTCCCTCCTCTATCTCAGAGAAGTCAGATGCTGACGGCAGCGCATTCGAGGACGCCCTGGAGGACCTCTCCCCAGTGCAGAAGAGGAAAGGGAGGCAATCCAACTGGAATCCCCAGCACCTCCTCATTCTCCAGGCACAGTTTGCCTCCAGCCTGAGGGAGACCCCAGAGGGCCGCTATGCCATGACCGACCTGGGCCCGCAGGAAAGGGTCCATATCTGTAAGTTCACAGGCCTCTCTATGACTACCATATCCCACTGGCTGGCTAATGTCAAGTATCAGTTGAGACGGACTGGGGGAACCAAGTTTCTCAAGAACATGGACTCATGCCAACCTGTGTTCCTTTGTGGCGACTGTGCCTCCCAGTTCAGGACTCCCTCCTCCTACATCAGCCACCTGGAGTCTCACCTGGGTTTCAGCTTGAAGGACCTGTCCAAACTGTCAGCTGAACACCTACGGGAGCAGCAGGCTGCCTCAAAGGTGATCTCAGACAAAATGACATTCGGCAGCCCCCTGTCAGCATTGACCACGCCGGAGGACGACACAGGCTCTGTGTACCAGTGCAGACTTTGCAATCGGACATTCGTCAGCAAACACGCAGTCAAACTGCACCTCAGCAAGACCCACGGCAAGTCTCCAGAGGACCACCTGGTGTTTGTCACTGCTTTGGAGAAACTGGAGAAGCTAGACAAGATGGAGAAGGTGTAAGCGAGGTCTCGAGCTGAGGGTAGAGACTGACAGCTGTGGAACTGACTATAATTTCATTGCACTAAAATGACATTATTCACAGTTACTGCACTGGGCCGAACTGAGCCGCCAGAAAAAAAAATCAGTCTTATTATTTTTTTTGTTGTGATAACTGCCTGACTGGACCATGTCTTTTCATGTTGATTTGTTTTTGTTTTGCCAACCTTTTTTACACTTATTTTGTAATATATTTATATGCTCTTTGTCTGATCTGTGCATGTATTTTAGTGAATCAAGGTTAAACACAAGATTTTAATCTCTTCATGGCAAAAATACAACTACTGCTTCAATGGTAAAGGTGGAGAGTGAAAGGAAATAGTGGAAGACAAAATCTGTATAATACTTGATATGATAAAGGTGAAAATTAAATGTATACACCAAAAGAATGAAAACATACCCTGAAAGACTGAAGTAGCACCTTAGACAGTTGAATTTGTAAAGAGAACATGTTTTGAAATATCTTGCATTTGTCAAAAATTAGACTGATTTTTAAAAAATCAAGGATTATCATGCCCCCCCCTCCCATCTCCTTTTTTTGGGTTTTTTGGGTCAATGCAATGTTTTTGATGAATGGCCTGCTCATAAATCTGTGTATTTGACAAAAGATCACATGAAGATTTGGAAAAACTGAAATGCTGCTTCTGGTTACGAGTCAATCGGTGAAAATGAATGGCCGTCAGTATGCAAGTTTGCTAAAAAAAAGAAAAAAAACTTTTCCTTGTTGTGAAGTATCACCTTATAGCAATTTTCCAGTTGTATGGTTTGTTACAACTTTCTCTTTCTAAATTGTGTCGCTTTATTCAACTGTAAAGAGAACAGCCCGTTATATGTAAATGATTAGCAGTGAAATGTCAGTACTCCATAAGACATATCTTACCATTTGAAACGGCTCAACATTCTTTGTATCTTAAGGTGTGTGCATTCTCTAACTTTTATATTGTCATTTTATATACAAAAATGATAAAAAATAAAAACAGATGGTGTATATAGATATATGCTGTAGAGCTACAAAATGTCCTTTTTTAAAGAAAATACAAATTTAGCTTCTTTGGCTTGGTTTACAGAAATGATTTTAATTATACTTGCATCCAATTTGATGCATGAAATGGTGTGGAAAAATAAATAAGCGATGCACAATGACTATACATTTCAATGTTTTATTGACAATATTGTAAAAAAAACAAAAAACTTTTTAGCACCGATTAGTTTGTTTCATTTCTTTCTCAATTGTAAAATAAACCCCAAAGCAGTTGTTAACAGTCGTACATTTGTGGTTGTGTGTTCATTTGTCATGGTGGTGCACCGAGCTCAACATGTATAAAACTTAACCCAAATTAAAGCGGCCATGCCCATATCAAATCTTAATCCAGTGTAATAGGATTTTAAAAATATATATATATATTTATGAATTGTAGAGGTGAGACACAAAAGGTCCTCGTATCATTGTTAGGACATATTCTGTAACAGGCCTACTTTTATGCTTACAAAAAGCCACTGGTGTCATACGTATAACTAATGACTGAGCCACATCATGCCGCTGATGATTATTATAATGATGAAGATGACGGAGATGATAAGCCTGTAAGGGTTCCTATTGTACTGAAAGCAACCCATGCTAGGCTTGTGACTGGCCTTCGGAGGGCCCGTTCTGAAAGAATCAGTGTTGTATTAATGACGGCAGTGTACTTTTGCCTGTCTTCTTGGAACAAAATCAGATGGGTGTCTGTTCTGCTTGATATAGCCTCCTGACTGGCCACACTGAAGCAACCAATAATTAACACAACTATTCAGATGATGTACAAGCAGAAAATGTCTTTTTCGTGCTGAACTGCAATACTGGTAACAAGCAAACACGCTTTGTCTTTAAAAAAGGAAAAGAGACGTGACGGGGGACAATGCAGCGCGAGTTTGATGTTGTGGGAGTGCTCGTCACTTGGTGGCATTAGAGTCGACAACCCAAAAAAATGTGTACAGTAAACATTGCTAAGATAATATCTTTGCAGAAATAATCGCCACTTCAGCATCCATAGTGTTTACAAGTTTAATTTTCACAGCCAATGTGATTGTGATTGCGTAGGATTGTCTAAAATATTGTACGTAAGAGCAGGAATCCGAAACACATCCTTTCCATGTCATTCACTTTGTTTCCATCTCTTTTAAATGAATGTTTGCATAGTTGCTGTCAGAGCATGACAGAAGACGTCTGCACCTTATCAAACAGCTTTTTAATCATCAGCTGCTTTTGTTGAACTTTTTCTCACAACTTTTACTTTTCGGCGTGGTTTGCTGTATTTCGTTACGTCTTAATTGAATGTGTACCTTCCTCTTAACACTCAGCTAAAAATGAGACCTGGAAACGAATCGATATCGTGTAAAATGACCTTTAGATGACCCCTGGCCGAAGGTAAGTGGCAAGTTGTGTTTGTGTGTGTGTGTGTGTGTGTGTGTGTGTGTGTGTGCTTTTTTCCTTTCCAGGCAACCCTGCAGGTAAAGCGTTTGCATCAGGAATTTGATCTTTCATCTTGCCCTCATGTCTCAAGTTACTGACTAAGTACTTACAGTACCAGCCTTTGTATGGATGAAACTGTGCTGCAGTGTTATGACTCCTATTCCTCACACTCACAACATGTCTCATGTCAGCTGAGTCAGTCACACACACTCACTCTCCCAACTATATTAGCATGAGTGTCTTTGTGCAATTACACACCTCCTCGATCTGGCTGCACCTCGCTGTGTTGATACACGGATTCGGTGACAAAGGAAACACAGGCAGAGGGCAGATTAGCTCGGCTGAAGATGCAGCTTCCTCGGAAAAACGGGGGGCTGCTGGAGTTGGGCTATAAAACAAACAAGGCAGATAAACAAGCAACATTTGGAGCAGATAGTGTTCCCTGCACACCAGAAATAAAAAAACACCTTGTAGGTTTAATACCCCACAGCTAAACCTGTAATTTTGCTGTGCCGTCAGATAGCTGCTGAGCCGATAGAGACTCCTTCCTGCTTTGTTAGAGATCAGTGCGCTGTTTCCTGTGCGTATTCTATGTAAATTACATGCGATAATCGCCACGCACGGCACAATGCTGGTTTCCCGTGGTGCAAACGGAAACCGAGGGTAGATAAACGCAGGCTGGGCAGATTTGCATAGCCTTTGTGTTTTGGGCGCTGCTGAACGTGAGCCCTGAGGATTGGTAGGGATTTCCTCAAGGTTTTGTATAAGTAAATGCCTGCTTCCTCTCAGGACTGGGACCATTATGTACGGCAGACAGGGGTGGGTGTAGACACGGGGCACAAATGGAATAACAAAATTACCTGGGCTGGTGGGAACACGATGAGGGAGTGTTAACCTCCGCAACGTGCGTCTGCGTCTGCCTCCGCGTAGCTAGAGCAGGGAAATGCTGGCGCTTGCATGGAGATGTGTGCGGCGCGTTTAAGCTCGGATTCTGTACATTACACCGAGGACACTGGTGTCAGCTTACGTGTCATCTCTCAGAGACACGAGGGCGTCACTCTGCGTTCGCACACTGTAGAGGCGAGGTTAAGTAAGCGAGGGCACGTTTAGTGCGTCTAACGTTTGATCTTTTCTGAGAGGTTCCCATTTAAAGTTCAAGGTGTGTGTGTGCTCGGCAGAAAAACACACCTGTGATTTCTTTTGTTGGGCTTCACATGTTCGTGGCCGTATATGATAGCGGCACAAAGATCATCGTCAACTACGAAACAAAGACAAAGCTTCTGCTGAGGATGGTGGCATGTGCTTGCCGTCTATAAAACCTTTCAACTTTGCACACGGTTCCAACGTATGGTTTAATACCCTTCCGAAATACCTCAAACCCAAACAAACAATGTCTGACAGTGAACCGACAAACAAAGCAACGACGACTGAGAGCCTTTGTGCTGGATCAGAAAATAAAGTCGGAGGAATCTGTGGATCCAGATAAAGCACCTCATTGTGAAAATTGCATTCAGGAAGAAGTTATCAGTATTCCCGTTTTGCAGAAGATTCCCACCTCGGTCTATTTTTATGTAAGTTGTGGACCTGATTCAGTTATATTGCTCACACTGTAAAAATGTGCAGGATTTGTGGTAATTCTACATTCCTACTTAGTAGTAGCCAGGAGGGTTCTGTATAGTACCAGAACAGGTTCTGTTTGTGCCACAGGACCCTCTTCAAAAACTTTCATTGAACCAACTGCACAATAGTCAGTGTAATCCAACTGAATCTGAAAGGGCCCGTACACACAATGCAGCATTTTGTTTAGTTTCATTACGCTAAATCAAGTTTAATAACAAAACGTTCTGAAAGAGTTTGTTTTGTTACAAGAAAGACATTTCTGTGTCATATTTTATATTGCGTTAATATTAATGTGTGTGGGTCCACTAGAAAATGTCTCCAGCAAAACCTGGTGTTAAAAAACCTTTAGGAAGTGTCTGAATAACACATACACGGTGCAGCAAAAATTTTGACCCCCGATCAACAACTTACACACTCACATAATATAGTACTTTTATACATCTTTGAGCAGCCCTCCTGCTGGTATGCATAGCATTAGCTATGCAGGTACCATTACTGTCAGCACACATTTTAAATATCAGTTTTCTTTCTGACAACATGAGGTTTTTATTGATTCGGCTATATTGAGCAAGCTAAAAGGTTGCACAAGATGTATATTTTTTTATTCTTATTGGAGTTATACCATATAATTTCAGGCCACTACGGTGTGATTCATGCCAGTGTAACAGAGTGCAGCACTCCAGCTGGTGTCTACAGCAGTGTATTTGTATTTCTTTGATGGACAAGCGGCAGTCTTTCATCAAGGTGGGTTTATTTTGCGGTGGGAGGATTGGTGTGACAGAGTTGTCTTTGGAGAATGATGGTGTTTGACAGCAGCGGGCTAACGGATGTAGGAGATCATCTCAGTCTGCCAAGCCTTTAGTTATAATGCCGTAGTGTATGAGAACTGCAGGTGTGTGTTGCCAGGCCCTTCATCCATCACAAGCCCGGACAAAACACAAAGCGTAGAGGGGATGAAATGTTTCCTCCATCTTGGTGGATGAGGGATCCATTCTGTTCTCGCTCTGTAATTTTTCTTTTTTTCTCCTTTTGTTTTTGCGGTGAGGGCAGCTGTGTCTGTTTGCTTTGTTGTTCGTCTTTGCTTCTTAGTATTGTTACTTCTATTAAGATATGCTTCGAGTCGTGAACCTTTCCATTCAGTGTGTACTTTAGTTGAATTCCTAATCTCTGAAATCTAAACATGCACAGAATCTGTTGCTTTTTTTTAGGGTGCACACCTTCTCTGCGTAGCAGCTAATCTATTTCTATCTCCCTGTTCACCTGGGGACTTGTCCATAGCTGCAATAACAGTCCATACATAAAAGATTAATGATATATTTCCTATTATCCTGTGTGTATATGTACGATTTAGTCACTGACCTCTCAGGGGCTTTCTTTTTTTTTAATATGAGAACTACCATGTCCCTGTCATTTCCTATTTCAAATCAGAAAGGTCAACATAGAAAATGTCTCAAAACCAATTTGTGTTTCAAAAAGACCCTTGAGAGATAGCTTGTGTTGTGTTTGATATGCACAAAGACACTTATCCCTTATCTATCTTTTCAGGGAGAAATAGAGAGAGATAGAGGGTGAAGTGCTCCAGGAATCAGTGCTGCCTCTGTGAGATATGATGCTGCTTGATTTTGATCATTGACATTTGCTTTTTCATGCATCCTGAAAAACAAGGCCTCCCTTCCATTAAGGAATTATTCAAATGACCTTCAACAGTGCATGTTTTCCTACAGTTTGTTGTGGGAATATGAGAACACATACTGACATCTCAATTACTTATGCAAGGCTCAGAGTAGGCCCAGTGGATGCAATCACCGTGTGTGCAATCCTCAGTCACTCCGAATCACAGAGGCTCCTGGACAGACACACATAATTCAGACAAGTCAGACAGGATTTGCATACAAAGACTAAAAACAAAAAAAAAGGAGGGCATAAATAAAAAATGCACCATCTTAAGCGGGTTGAGAAGGTAGAGATCTGTGGGAGAAGGGGGAGTGAAGATCGGTAAATTGTTTTAAAAAGGTCTTACGTGTCATGTTGCGTATGTGGAAGGGTTGGAACCACGTATAGAACTGAAACTGGCCTTTGGCATTTTATTTCACATTTTTACCTATGAAAAAAAATATTGATTAGGATGTTACTTCACAAACTTGATTATTCTTAATAATAATTATTAGGTAATTATAAAAGAAACAAAAAAAATCTAAACAAAATCCAGTCAAAAAGTAGCTCCTAATGTATTATGTTTTCCGGTGTGCAAAGGCACGGATATTAAAGATATTAACTGTGACTTAATAGTTTTACTGGCCTTCAAAATTCCACGTTTGCCTGAATTCTCCAGTCCAAAGGCCCTCCGCCATCACACCTTTGTACTGGACCAGACACTGTTGTCCATCTTTATCCCCTTAAAACCTGAGGTTTTTCCCCCTTGCTCCCCTTCTGGAGGTGACACGCTGTCTCATTGTCGTGTGATGGGTGGGGGGCGGCAGAGGAGTAGGTGAAGGGGTAGAAGGGCTAGGGTGGTTGAGGGCAGGCGGAGAGATAGGGTGGGGTGCATTGGAGGCTAACCCTGCATCACGTCATTAGCGTTGCATGGCGGAGATGCAGGGGCACCCTGACACATGTCACGGACAGCCAGCCAAGAGCCCACGTATGAAGCTGACATGCTGCGCATAATTTATCCCGTGACACGATCTGCATGCCGAGTTGTTGATCTGTTGTGTTTGGTTTGGACATGGGCGCTCTGGCAGGGAAGACAGAGGGGGGTGGAGGGGCGGGGTGGATTTGGGGTTATTATGCAGGTGGGGGTGGGTGGGGGGCAGCAAGAGGAGAGCGAGGGCGAAGAGGTGGCAGGGTGTGCATGTGTGTGCTTTCAAGGGGCGGTGGAAGGCGGCATTCTGGTGTAGCACACACTGAAGGGGCAACACATTTGTCATGTCCACTGAGAAGCAACATATACATAAACAAGCGCATTCAAATTCACTAATGCAGACACCCGGACTCCCACTCACATTCACGCTTTGCTGATATGCGTGTTGAGTCACAGTGAAATCACAGCCATAATCTTGTCCCCTAAGACATCTGTTCATGAGTGAAAATGACTAATATTGTTGTAATGCCCCTCTGTCATTCCATTGGATCTGATTGTTTTCCAAGCTTCAGCTGCAGCGTGGTGTTAAGGCATCACTGACACCACATCTCATCAGCCGAGCATAATATTTGCTTCAGTGACTCAGTTAAACATTTCACAACGGATATATATGTATGTATTTATGTGTTTCTGTGTATGCATGGGCTTATTCCGGTAAATCAGTAAATACTTGAAAGACACAAGAGCAACATTAAATTCTTGTTGTTGTAAAGTCTACAGTACAGAATAGTAAGATGTGTTGTGGATTATGGCAAGGATAACTTAAACCTTATGTTAACGTGCGTATGTTTTACAAATCGTTACATGTGTACATTAATATTGTATTAGATATCAGATTCAGGTTCTGGTTACCTTTCAGTCATATTCATGACTGTTTGTATGTGTCTTCCAGAAGTGCTCATCAGCCATCAGCAAACCGCTCCTGCCCCTCTTTTTGCCTGGCTCGTTTACATGAATTATGCATTTGACTAGTCTCATTAGAGGAGCCCCTCCCTCATCACACTTTTAATCCCTGCAGTTGCCACGGTAACCAGATTAGACATGACTGTGAGGTACAGTGTGGGCCCTCGGGGCCTTCTTCTGGACAGGCCCCATCCAAGGCAGACGTGGGTGGTGATCTGGAGGTCCTCTAGGCCTGTAGGTCACCTGTCCACTGATATTACTGCACTGATGACGGTGGTTGATGGGAAATATTAATTTCAGTTCAGCTCAGTCTGTTGCCATGAACCCAAAGGGCAAGCTAGGAATAATGGCAATGAAAAAGTATGAAAAAAAGTTGCATTGTAAGAATTACACTGTGTTGTGAAGCTTCTTGTACTGCTAGGAGGTTAGTTCTTCCAGACGTAGCCCTCCAAAAACAAATACACATTTTTTTTTTTACTTTGCCAGGTAAAAAGGTCCAATATTTCAATAGGAACATGGGGACAGTTTAAAATAGAAAATATGTTAAGTTGTGGTTTTAAGGACTTTGTTGATATAAATCAACAAATTCACTCACAGACATGTTATTACAACCTCAGTTGAACCTGAGTCAGCTGCAGGTTGTGATTACATTTAATTACAGGCCGTCAATGACCTTCTGTCCAACCGACAAAACATGGTCAATCACAGCTCGTGGGAGGAGCATGTCTTATGAAGAGCGGTTTCAACCACAATATCGAACCCTTAAGAAACAGAGGTTTTAATTGTCGTGCTCTGTGCACCTTCCCCCAACCAACTGCCGTTATCGTTTCCCAATGTGAAGTGCCAGCTCAGAAAAAGGGGCCATTTTTTTTTTGATTTAGTGAGGTGGATATAAAAGGTTTGGAGACAAAACTTTTTTTGTGGGTTATCACAACTCAACCTATGAGCAATTTCCCAAATTCTTGCATGCAATTTTGGTCAATCAAGCAAGCTGTTGCTTTTCATTCAAACTGAATCCAGCTGGTGTCAAATAGAGACACTATGAAAAATCCTTCAAAAACGTCATCACCACACTGCGTGTCTGTGCTGAGTCTTTGTCACGCGAGGCATCAACAGCACCTCCCCACATTAAGATAAGTTATGGAGCATTTGTTCACTAAAACTATTCAAAAAACTTTTATACTGTAACGTAACTGTAAAAATACATTGTCTTGCCAAAACTTTACTACACCTTAGTCATAATTTATTTGCCATATCTGAACTTTAAAAGCATTTGACTGGAAAATGAACTCATGCTTACACATTCAGTCCAACTTCCTCCATACAAACATTTTCTCTCTGTTAAATATTTAGTCCTGCTTTTGTCATAGTTTATTTCTGAAAATAAACCTACTTAGCCTGCTAAGGCAGCAGGTCACCTACTGAACTATAATATTGGACTGATTAAATGTTGTGATAATGATCTTGTTAGCTGGAACTGTTTTTCCTGTACAGAAAGAGTCAGAATTGCACAATATCAAGATCCTTTCCAAAGATAGTTATGTAAAGGTTTAGGAACAATTTTGGGAAGTTTCAGATTGCAGATTACTTTGGTAAAATGATTTAGAAAAGCAAATTGTTTTCTGTAGACAACATGTTCAGACATTTGGCAAAAACACCTGCAGTTCACATTTGCAAATGTGACCAAGTTTTAATTATTTCTGATAGAAGAGAGCACCAGCTAACAGTCTGGATGGCAATGAGTTTATACCATGGAAAAAGCAACAGTTCTGACAAACAAAAATCCCTTTTTGAATTGTTTATTAGAAAATCTAATATTTTCATTTGCCTTCTGAAAATGTCTAAAATGCAAGGCTAATACTGAATTATAGGAAGTGAAATTCACTATGTAGGTTAGTTGTTGTTACTGTAATTTGGGCTGGTTTTAATATGGTATCAGAGATACATTTTTGCTTGTGTTGATGTAAATGTAACACAATATCTGTTTATGTAAGGCCCTTATTACAAAAGGCAGTTATGAAGCTTTAAACAGTACTGCACTGATGTTGTTTTTTTTTTACCATAAAACAATAAATCATTTTTGTTTTTGTCGTCAGTGTTTTAAGATTAGATGTGTGGACACAGAATTGATTCCATTGTGTTGTGAGGGAGTTTTCAAAAGTCTGAAAAACATACAATGAAAGCAAATTTCTACGGAATTTTATAGAGATTTTTAGTATCCCGTAAATGTTATTTCCAAGACTTATATAAAATGATCATTTCCCAGCGGATTTGGACCTCTGGGCCGTGCATTCTCCATTCATTCCCTTTCTTCAGAGAGCCGCAATGTGCTTGTTCAGTAGCTGTTTCAGTGCATTACCCACGCCCAGCTCAGTCACTGGTCCCTTGTGACCCCTCATTCACATTATTGGTTTAAAACTTTTTGTAGACAGAGGTTTTTTTGGACTGCAAAGAAGAAAGAGGCCTTTTTGTTTCTGTGATAAATAACTGCTCCGCAAGAATTCTGCAACTGCCATGTCTCAGTCCATGTGTTAACCAGCAATAAATATTAATCTGTGGGATAAACTTTATAATTCAAAATGGATATAAGTGAACATGACGCTTTTTTATTTTTACATTTGCTACTGTAGGTGTGTGGGAATAAAATGAAACAAATTATTATAGGCATTTCTATTTTCTCAAAATGTATGACCTTGTCTTGCTGCGTACCGCTGGGTTGTTCCCAGACGTAACTCTCCAAACCCCTTATACCGTTCATATCAATTTTAAGAAACAAAAGTAAAACTAAGGGAAAAACGAAGCAGACTGGCATTGTAGGCAGCTTGCATGCAATCGTCCTGTTGTTATTTCGAGCCTGTTAATTTCACAGCGCCAGTTGGAGTTGTCCATCTGTTTATTAAAGGTTAACTGCCTCCACACTTATGAAGCGTACGTTTCTCACGATTCTCAGAATTTACAGCATGCAGTGGCTTGTCTCTGATGCATCTCAAAAGTTTGTCTTCTGCTGTGATAAAAGAGTAAATGACAGGTTTTGTCACAGTATGTCTGGTATAAATAACTGAGAAGAAAAACGTAAACTCAACCTGAACTTGAAAGGAAATTAAATGAAATTAAGGATGAAAATACTAATACAGAAGCATATATTGCACGTGTATATTTTTATTAGAATCATGCCTATTATTAAGTGTTGCTGGCCAGGGTTTGCAGATGAATGAAAGTTCTGTTGAACGCAGAGAGTAAAGATAAACGGTTAATAGCCTGTACCGTGGACCCGCAGTTCCTGGGTGTAGATTTAATGGACAAGCTGTCACTTTGTTGTCACTTCACCGAGATCATTTTACTTCACTCATTGTGTGTGAGTGTCCTGTACAGACTGTGTATATTCAAAAGTCATAATGGGCATTTTTAATATGCTTGCTACAGCTACCTTTACTGGGCATTTGCACAGACGTCGGTTTAGAAAAATTCTCCTTTTTTTTTTTTTTTTTTTTTTTTTTTGGTTTGTTCCTCCAAATATAAACAGAGTATTAACGAGAAGAAATAAGCTTTTCCAAATCAGCCCCGCAGAGTTTTGTTCAGACAGAGAATCATGTGATCTGGCTGCACACACACTATGAATAATGGCTTAAGGCAAGTTTTTACAAAGGTCCTTCCAACTTCCTGACTGGAGAAAGTAACATCTGCTCCCCTATGGCACTTGTTGATAACGTTGGATTTGCTCGGTATTTTTGCCGTATGAAACACAGCTGAACAAGTGTAAAACGCATCGGAGGTCTTGGTGGACCTGATTTGGTTTTTAGATCCTGGTGTGCCTCGATCAAACCCGAAGCAATGCGTGCTACAGTCGGCACCTTAGAAGTGACTGATAGTTAAACATCAGTAAGCTGCACATTTACTAAAGCAATGTGCAAACATACAAAGAGACGACTTTTAAAAGAAGCCGGTTGCCATGGTGACTTTTTTGCCCCACAGAGTCTGTGAATTCTGCTTCCTCTTCCTGAACCGGGGATGGAAGTGACACCATATGACTGCGCTACCAACACATTTTCTCCACGGCTAGCCCCACCCAACCTCCAGCATCCGCCACCCAGTACACCCCCTCCCCCCACACCCACCCACCTCACCACCCTGCTTCTCCTTTGTTAAGCCAAGCTCGGAGTGCCATAGACACAGATGAAGGCGTGGAGAAAACACATGCCAAAAAGGCCCCCCTGCCACTCTCACTCTTGCACAGCGACAATGATAGGCTGTCATCACACAGCGATCAGCACTGTCACCCACAACATTGCCGTGCACAAACACACACACGTATGCAAGCGCACGCATGCACACAGATGCACACACACGACACAAACACGCGTATACACAAGCGTACGCACACACACATACACAGGACCCACGGCTGTGAAAATCCGCACCAGCCTCGACAACACTGACAACCAAGTCACTGCTGTCACTTCAGTTATTTTTACACTGGGGCCTGACAACACATCAAAAATCCCTCTCGCTATGGGAACAACATGAGACCACTGCATCAAGCCCATTAGACGCCACGTGTCACATCAAATATCTAATTATCTGCTATTCAATATTCCCAATTAAGTTAGAGATGTTCACTATGCACATTCACGCGATAATTTTACCACAGTTGTGTATGCAAACTGAGATGATAGGACTGGCCTAGCTGTAAAAAAAAAAAAACACGAAGAAAAACACAGCTGCATTGCTGGTCTGGTGACAGTGAGATGGCTGAGGTGGATCCTGGAGATAGTGATCGCTTGCTGTGGTTCAGTCCTGTTTACTGCAAACAAAATCTGACCAGAAACAAAGAGAAGCAACACACAGAAAGAGACAGTTATCCCAGTGTTCTTTGTCCAGACTGGTGCGGGAAGAGTTAACTTTTTTGGCCCTGGCTGCTGTCAGCAAGCAGAAGGCAGCTATGTGACGAGTCTGATTGGCGGCCGATGGCGCCGAGATCAGTGGCAGGGCTGTGCGATGGATGCCATCTTGGCCAGCTTGTGATGTGCAGTTTGTCGCCCGGGTTTCACTAGGAAGGAAAGCCTTGAAAATACTGCTGGCTGTCACTCAAAGAAAAATGTGGTGTAGTCGGAAAAAGAGAGAGAGAAAGAGAAACCCTTCACCAAATACCTTTTTTGTCTCGTACTACTGCTTCTCACAGTCACCAGGACACTGTGAAAACACACAGTAGTAAATACCCATGATCGAGCGGAATTTACTACGCCAACTATAGCGTCGGAATATTATTGTTTGTTGAGTTGCCTTTGCAAAATACTTTTCACTTCTTCTTCCTCCGTTTAGTTTCCATTCAAGAAAAACGTTTTAACACTTTGGTCCCTAAATGACAAAATGGATGATTTGTCTTTTCAATCAGTTCATACAAATACCTCCAAAAGCAACTCATGATCCATGATCCGGGTTGGATTAAGGTGAGTTTGGCAAACAAAAGCAATTTGGTTAAAGCTTCAAAATAGTTGAACTTTGGACAGGATGAACTTTAGGAAGTGAAAGTGGAATTCCTAGTGTTGTCACATACTTATGTAAAACCAACCATCCACTCTTTACTGCTGAAAGAAGACTGTCTTTATCCTCAACTGAAAAAAGGCCACGTGTTACAAACATTAGGAAAACGTTGGTCGTTCTGAGATGTGGTGCTGTTTTTGTAAGTTTTCTAGGAAATATTGGACAAATAAATAAATAACTGATAATAGTTGATTTGCATGTTATGAAACCGTTGAGTTATGGTCCTTAAATCATACTCATTCAATTACAAATTAAAATGTGCTTGTTCACGCTTTAAGTGGATGCTGACTTGGCAGTGCAAAGGCTGCAAATATCCCTGTAAAACCACCAGTCAACTGGCTCCACACACTTCACCCCCCCCGCCTGCCTCCGCCCTCAACTCCCTCACCCAAATTTTTCCCCATTAGCCCCTTGTTTGCCATGACAGAGTCGGATTAAATACAGTGTAAAATGTTACACTTCTGAGCGGCTCCCTTTTTAAATTTAGTAACAAAACAGGCAAATTAAGCCTTTGCCCCATGCAGCCTTGCTCTCCCTCCCCCCGCGCTCTCTCCTTCACCCCCCTCTTGTATATTTGTAGCCTGAAGCGAGGATCGCCGGCGCATCGCACACAGTCGGAGGAGGAGGACGGCGAGGTCAGCTTTGCCTGCAGGCGCGGGGCCCCCTCGGAGCCGCAGCGGCCGCCCATTGCAACCCTCGGCCAGCGTGTACAAGAACAGAGGCCCTGGCTGCGTCTGCTGACCAGGAAGTAACACAATAACATCAGCAAACCAAAGCAGATGAATGAGGACAGAATCAACGGCTGGAAAAATCAAAGGGGTTACTTTACCATTAACCCAGGATGGTATGTGAATGGAAATGTGTGACATATTGGATAACACTTGAAGAGGTGCTCATTTAAGCAGGATGAAGAGCAGCGCTACACTACATGTTGCTTCGGTCCAAATGCTGCGACCGACCCCCGAGAACACATCTTCTGATGTCACTAACTGTGACATTTCTAAAACTTTTACTGCATCATTAGTTTTGAAACAATCAGTATGAGCTTATTTAATGTGATAGATAATTTTGTCTCTCTACAAAAAAAGCTTTTTTTTCAGACTGAATTGTCGTATTGTTTTGGTCCATTTAGACCACACTGTTGATTTAGATTAGATTCGATTCAACTTTATTGTCATTACACATGTACAAGTACAAGGCAACGAAATGCAGTTTATGTCTAACCAGAAGTGCAATAAGCAGCAAGTGCAGGATATAGGTTATAAGTTACCTCTAGAAAATATGTACAGGAGAAGATATGGATCATATTTACAGGTGCTATGAACATACTATACAGGTTGGGGTTATTCTCTTCTACCAACAGCAATTTCAGTTGGTGCAGAAGTCATGGTTATTAGGAGCAGTCCAGCTGATGTCTGTTCATAACAGGCAACGTTGTCACTGACTTTGGAACTAAAATGTCATAATTAATGCAAAACTTTTGGACTACATCTGCAGAAACAAAGCAGCTTGGTTGGGTTTAGGTTTAGAGACCTCAGGGTTAGGTTTAGGTGATTGAATAAAGATGCTATGAAATAAAGATGGTTCCTCCTGGCCAATTTATGTGAATCCAAATACTAGCCAACTATTATGTACACTACAGTCATTAGAAGAAATGGTATCAAGAACAAAGAAACAGTAGTAGTAATACAAAAAACATGATTTTATGCGACTGAATATACTTATAATATACTATAAAACTGTGAGAGAGAGACAATCATGATTCCAGGGTTTAGAACTATAAGACGTTGCCATAAAGTGATCTTTGCCATTTGTACTATTGCTAAAGGTTGCTAGAAACAAACGCAAAGGCTTTTAATGAGCCACGTGAGGCAAATTATAAGACCATTGTTAGATTTCTGTAACGTAGATGGAAGGATAAAAGAAATATGCATCCTTTAGCTCTGGGTGTTTATTGTTGAGCAATACAGTCATGGAGTAAATATCCACCCAGGAATTACAAATGTATATATTCCTCTTGCAAAACTTCAGTTTTTAATGTTTAATTATAGTTTTTTTTTCTGGTGGCTACAGAAACCAGACGAAGGGCATATCTATATGACTTTGGTCCTTAATGAGGCCTGTTCTAGCTTTAAAAAAAAAAAAAAAACTGAGACAAGGTCCTTATCAGATGCTTGCTCCCTGGGGATTGTCACCCTTTGCAGAGTACGTTTCCACGTAAGAGATTTCCTTGACACAAAGGCATCTCTCGTCTATCTGCAAAGCTTCTTGAAGTGTTTATCCACCAGAACTGACAGAGAGCTGACTTTAATTAGCACCATCTCCTTTTTACCCTCCCCTCCACCACCCACCGCTCTCCACCCCCAACCCCAACCCTTATCAAATTGCATAACTTCAAAGTGAACTGTATATTAGGTTTTATTCACTGATGTTTTTGAAGGACCAGTTCATAGAGGAAGAGAGGGAGAGCGAGCCGGCTGCTCTCCTCATTTATGGCACATAATTAAAATTAAATGACAATTCCACTCTGCTATTTAATTAACCACTTTAGATAAAGCAAACACGCATACAGTACGGTACAGAAACCCACACGCACGCCACACACACACTCACACGCGTGTGTGCACGCACGCAGAGCAACCGCATCCCGAGGCGCACACACAGAAGCCGTCGCACAGAAGCAGGTCACACCCCCCAAGTCTTATTAAACCCCATAATATTTCAATCTGGGGCTTTGCTGACTTTGATAATATTCAAAAGGGAAGGCTGCCCCTCCCTGGGTGCTTTTTTTCGGGGGGATGTCAGTCAACTTGACACCCTGTAAATACTCTTTCAAACTCCTGTTTCAGCTATTCCCCCCTCTGTCCAATCATTTGAGAGTTTTCTCAGTGTTAATGATGAAGGGTTTAATTCATCATAACAGTATTCGCACAACCTCTAATTAGCAGCAACACTCGTACAACAATGCCAGCGTTATCTCCTCATGCAAATGAGCTCTCAGTCTGTTGCGTTTGCTAATTTTATGAAATGGCAGGGCGATAACTACGCAGCCTGTACTAATCTTCCCTGCGTTTAACCCTGGTTTTCTTTTTAATCCGCCATCCATAACAAACAAACAACAAACAATAATCCTATTATCGGCTTGATGATTCTTCTTCTTTTGGCATTTTTTTTGCTCTAATTTAATCTCAATTATGAGCAGAGAAAACATTGACAGACGTGTACTTTCTCTATACTTTTAGATTTTTACTCCAGTGGAGATCCGTAAGCTCATCAGTTCAACTCCCCTGATGGAGGCCCGTTGATAACAATGAGGAAAACAAATGGTTAATTATTTTTCGTGTTGTACCTTATACCGCTGTGAAGTCTGAAGCAAAATTGATAAACTCAAATTAGCAACCATCTGAGGTGTCATTAAGGCCTATACACATTTGTTCATATATTGTCTTATATTATGAAATTACATCCATAGTGTATATGATTAAAGATAGAATGCATGCAAGCCGAGGCAGTGTGTGTGTGTATTATGTGAGTGTGTGTGTGTGTATGTATGTGTGAGTGTGTGTGTCGATGGTGGGGGTCTGGCTTGTTATGGCCCTGGGTTCACTAACCTTGTCCATATTGACAGCTCCTGCTATTAGGGGCCACAACTGTGAGGGATCCCTGTGGTTAGATTAGTGAGAGATGAATGCTGTATGCCCATGTGTGTGTGTGTGTGTGTGTGTGTGTGTGTCGCTTTCACTGTTGCTGATTACCCACTCTACCTGTTGTCACCGCGGGAAAACATATCAGATATTGTCTCATTTCCTTCAACGACACAACAATAACGCTATCAATACCCATGGTAGTTTATAGTCTAATTTGGACATTCAAACAGACGTAGTTTCACAGTACGATAGCTTTAGTTGTCACACTGCGGGCAAGCAAGTGTGTGTCGAAGCATCGGGTCCTACCTCGGGTTATGCGGACACACTGGTGTGACAGTTCATTTTTTGTGGCCTCAAGTAAAAGACCACCAGTCTTCAATTCACGAAGCTATAAATGGCCAGTGAGAACACACACTTCTTCTCTCCTTATGATAAAAATAGAATTATCACTTTTCTGACAGTGTCACCTTAAAAATTGACAAATTATTACATTGTGAAAGCAGAATTCATGGTAGAGCTTCTATATTGGATTGCATTAGACTGCACAGGTGGACAGGTGTGCCTAATAAAGTGGCCGGTGAGTACACATATGCGCATGCATACAATGAATAAAATGTGGGTTAGGAGACTGGAGTGTTTTCCATGTAATAATTTGTTCGCGCCAAACTGCCAATTACATGCTTGCCTTCATTAGTAACAGTTTTCATCGTTACCTGTTGAGGCGAGGCTTTAAGATAATATGTCACAGCGTTGTGCGTGTTCGCATAACTGGGTCAGACTAGACAATTACAGGGCTTTAGGGTGCTGGTGTCAAGGGTGAGATGTTAAAGATGGAAGGGGGTGGGTGGGGGCTGTGGAGGCATGAAGCAGGGCGTCTAATGGATTGAGCTTGTGTTGACATGGGTTCTGCTGACATCCTCCATCCTCTTTCTGAGCCCACCAGCCATTCCCTTAAAGATGTAATGACATCTCATAATTAGCATAATGTCCCAACTTGTCTGCTGCTTTTAGCTGTCACACTGTATTTGTCTGATCCTGGACAATTACAGCAGAGATGCAGGCTTTGGGGGGGTGGAGTGGGGGGGGGGGGTGCAAATAAAGGCGCACATGATTGGCCACATTCCACTGATTGTCACTCACAATAGGAGTGTAATGCACTGTTGATAACAGAAAACGTGACAATGGACTGTGAATCAGCTGAGGCTGAGAGGACGCCGCTTATGCGTGCACAGATGTTCAGTGGAATCTGGAGTTAAACTGGCACGTAACATCACTCATGTTAGCTTGGCGTTAAAATAATTTATTCATGGTTAATGTGTAATCAACTTTCATTTGAAAGATGTTCACATTTTTGATTACATATTCACGTTATGGCTGAACAGCAATAGTGGATAGGCTGTGGACGTATGTATGCGTACTGTAGATCATACTGTATGATCCAAATTCTTTTTGAGGCCTAAATGGCTGCTTGCTTTGCATTCACATGGAAAATGTTGATACTTTCAAAAAACTTTGGAAACGTACTATTGTCACTTTCAGTCCTAAAAAATAACAGAGTCAGAAACTGTCCTGAGAAACACATATCAAAGACAGCATAGTTATCTTATATCCCCGCACCAAAACATTGTGTTCCGGAATTGACTGCAGTCTCAGCTTAATAAAACTGCAATTTAATAATGTCTAATAAATTGGATTACTGTGATATATCCCATACTGTCATGTTTATACAGCGATACAACCAGTTTGTCAAGAAGCTAAATAAACCTGCATCCAAAGTGTCACACGCTGAAGCTGCTCTATTCATCAGACTTGTTTTAATCCATCTCCATATGATTCCTGCCCTCTTCACCATACATCCAAGTCTCAGCAGCCTTATATATAATGTATCTGAACAGAAAAGAAATGGAAGTGACACAGTCAGTAGTTACTATGATCAAATATCATAGCTGGAGGCTAACTGGGCATCAGGGCCCACTGACAGACACAATCCACAGGGAATGAAGGGAGGGAGAGAGAGCGAGAGGGAGAGAGAGCACGTCTGTAGCAGAGGGTAAAAGATGGCTGTGTGTCGGTATAAATCACCATTGCAGAGGCTAATCTCTCAGGGTCTCTGGCAGGATAAATACTTTGCTTATAGATCCAACACGCCTCAGTCTCCGCCACTCATCGGGCACGCTCAGTAGGCACAAGGCCTCCTTGGGCACGGTGCTGGCTTTCCCCCTTAAATCATCCCTCATTCTCATCTTTCTTAACTCCCTCCTATCAACAGTGAGAGGCTGAGAGGCTGGCTGGCTGACTGGAAGAGGGATGGGGGACATATCAGTCTCATTTCTCTTTATTTCCTCACACTTCCTCCCAGTATAAAAAAAAAAAAAAAGCTCTTTACTCTCCGTGATTCTGTTAGTCTCAGATCTGATCTTAAAGCCTAATTTTTTTTCAAATGAGATAGTAAATGTGGACAGCGGGGGGATGAAATAATTCCTTATGCAGTTGCACCTGTCACAAGTCTTTTTGTTATAAATATGCCACGATATCTTGAAGCAGTCCACAAAACGTGCAGATTTCGCCAGTAGAATCTAAAAAAGTAAAACAAGAGAAATTCTCTATCTTGTCAGATGACAGATTTGTTTCACCTGTTTTACAAAAAAGAGACGCTTCACTGAAAAGACAGAGATACCTTTGTGTTTTGCAGTGTACCGATCATTCTGCTTTCTTAACTTTTCCGGCATACAAATGGCAAAACTGAAATAAATTAACCTCACTCCATTGTTTCTGTACTGACAGGGAGTGTTTTCTCATTTTTAGTTCAGTTCCCTCTATTGTTCGAAACCTTACTGTACCTTTACAACTGCCTCGCTCTCCATTTTGCACATTTTGTACTTGCATGTCCCCTGCTTCACCCCTTTCATCTCGGTGATGGTAAGGTAAAGACATCCTCCTCCTGCCGCCTCCCTTCCCCTCCCTTCGCCTTCTTCCTCCTCTCCTCCCCTCTTCATCCCTCCCGTGCTCCCTCTCTCGGTAATCTGGCCCTGTCTGTAACAGTGGAGGTGCCGCCTGATTGAAACAAACGGCTGCTGATTGCTGATCAGCCAGCTGTAAAGCCTGGCAAGGATATGAGTTAATGAAAAAATGGACCTGATTTGAGAGGCACCAAGCGTCGCTCACCCTGCTAGCCCTGCTGTCCCCTGCTGTTACCCTCTATCCCTCCATTCCTCCCTCGTCTTCCTCCCATCACCCCCTCCACCTCACCCCGTCTGCCTGTCATTGTCAGCTACCCTTACTGGGGGAGAGAGGGAAACAGGGAGGGATGTAAAGGATGTGCCGTGGCTGGTTGTTTAACAGAGGTAAAGGGGAATTACCAGACAAACAAGGGTCTTCTTAAGGTTCTGGTCATGTGCATGTGTTGCGATACCAACATTTTACGATGGACAAAGACATTGAAATGTGCCAAACTCCCACAGAAGTAAATGAAAGACAAACACACCATTTACCAATTAGCTATATCACACTAATACTGAAGGAGGGGGAGAAATACATTAAACCAATCTGATATGATTCATATTCTTGCCTTAACATCCAACAAGTGATTTTTTTTTGTAATAAAAGTACAAAGGCTACTATAATAGCATACAAAGGGAGATTTGTGCACATAATGGACCACTTAGGCCACAATGAACATCTTGTGTTTGTTTTTGCACATTTTGATAATTTCCCCTTCCCATTTTGATGCATACAAAGGCACAAAGTAGCACACTCTGACCCACTCATCTTGTAGGGTCAGCGCTAAAGTGGGCAATAATTGCCAGTGGCAACTCATTAGAATTGGTGATTTGGTGAAAGTACTGTAAAGTGGAAAAATAAGAGAAAACACACAAATAAATGCAAGCACATACACATGCTGTGCATGCCGACGCACACACACACACACACACACATCTACAATGCCAAGGCGATAAATTAAAATCTTCATGATCCTGTGTACACAAAATTAGCCACAGGGCCAACAGACCTGCATTAGAGCAGTGCATAGCAACAGAGAAGAACTTTAATTGGGGGTCATTATTTAAACTGAGAGAGGGAAAAGGCTGAAGACTCTCATTTTCACTCTTCTTTCCCCCTTCTTTTTTATTTGACAGGCGCAGTAAATTAAGAAAGTGGTGATATTTAATACCTTTTAACCTCCCCAAGACAGTTTTCTGATCAATTACTGGAGCAGGCTGTAATTGTTAGCCTGGATAATGATTCCACATGTGAGAGAGCAGTGCTAAGATGAAGCCCTGAGTGCAATTACCTTAAACCCCTCAAGTGTACTGATGTCTGGAGAGCACGTTATAGAAAGAGAGGGTTAGTAAGACAGGCGGCGGGAACGAGCAGAAGGGGAGGCTGCCAGATGAACATAACAGAGAAGATTTGTTAGATCAGCTGACAGAGACGGGGTAACCCTAAAACATAATGCCTTTTGTGAAATTGTTCTTAAATATGACTCTTCTTTAAAGTTTCACTGCTTTTATTCATTTCAACCATAGCATTAACAAATGGCAGTAAAACAAATTAGCTGGTGAGTTGTGCACATTAAAGCATTTAGCAGCCTAGCACAGTGCATTGACGTAAAGCAACAACATCCAACGTTTGGCAACCAAGCTGAAAATAGTGTCAAAGCCTGTAGTATGTCATATAATAACATTTGTGATATATATTCGGACCAGTTTGTTCTCTGATTGGTTAGACGTGCGAGCGTCGATTGAATCTATGAGCACAGATCTTCACGTTGTGGTCAGGGAGCTTGGTGAATTTTCAAAAAAGTGACGTACTGTAGCTTTAAAAGGTAAGTTACAGGTAGTTTCACCTGCCCCCACCTACAGCTGCCTCATTATAGTATTTCTAGTTCCATATGGTTTATACATGACCTTAAATGAGTTAACATTTCCAATTGTTGGTTAAATCAAAACACATGAATGTCATGAATACACTAAAGACTGAATAAAGCAGGGTCATTATATATTATATTATATACATTGTTATATAAAATCAGACACAAATGAACGGGTTCTATTTTTCGGTTCTTTTTTCCGGTTTTATTCTCGTTTCGACCCCAGCTCCTGTCAGTGTCCAGCCAGCTTGGTCGACACGCCTCTCCGAACAATGCGTTGTTGAGATTTGGAAGATGTGCACGTCGGGGCCTCTTCAAACCTCTGTGCCCCCCCTGCTACACACACTTCTCCTCCCTGCGTAGGTCTGCCTTGACGTTTACGTGTATCGACACTGAAGTGTACACTGGCCTTAAGAGAGACACCGTGGAGCCAGACGGCGCTGTAAAGCATCGTGCAGATCTTCCCAGAGCGATGGGGCTCTGAAGTTTCGTTCTGCAGTTTTTTGTGGATCTGGTGTCACTGTTGTAGTGGTAGAGAAACTTTTCAACTTATTGCTAGTCAGTCAGTATTGAAAGCAATTATTATTGTTATGCCTACATTGGAGAACATTCAGAAATTCAGAACAGCTTTATGTTCCTCATGAAGGCAGGAGGAGCCGGGGATCAAGGTGAACCTGGGAAACAGCATCATGGCCAAAGCAATACCTCCACATGGCTACAGGGCCATTGCATTATAATGTAAATATTACATTTTGGAGCATAAATATGTATGTTTCTATCTTTGTTAGACATACAATACATTGACATCCTGCTACTAGAAAATCTGTAAAGAGTGTATGTAGCCAAACAATTGAAGATCAAATTAGACCCTGTGAGATCTTGTGCTTGGCCTGTCAGGCCCCCGACTCCCGTTTTAAACATTATACACAAAACACCCACAACCGTCAGTCGCTCTGCTGTACGTTCTTTCACTGGTGGCCCAGGACGAGCTGGTAACGTTCACACAAGCCAGAGTTCACTCTGTCTGTGGCGCCGTTTATTTCCTCACCGATCTGCATGTTTAGTGTCTCAGTCTTGGAATACATAACAGTTTTGAATATTCATGATAAACAGCAACTGGGAAGTGCCAAAATGTCCCACTCGAGTGGAAGCACCGTTAACTGAAATCCTCATACTGCTGCAAAGTCCAGGGGCACATTTAAAATGCACTTTAATTAAAAGTTAGGCTTGATTCAAATGATTTTTTTTAAACAAAATGTTTGTTGCAGATGATGGTAGAGAAACTGTAGATAATTTCTATATGAATGAAGAGAACTGAAAGTTTGAGATTTGGGTTAGGAACAACTCACTCGTATTATTCATATCTATTCCATGTATATTCCACAGTGGATGGCTTTTGCAATGTAACAAAGTTCACAAGTCAAAATATACATTTATCTTTTGTGCAATCATACAAAAGAGCTGCTGCTTTACAGCTCCCAAAGCCTTAATTTGTTACTTTCCACCCTTGAACTGCTTCCACTGTTTTGCATAAAGTGCAAGATTTATCAGGGGAGGTGGAAAGAATGTGAACAAATAGTGAAATTTTCAAACAAACACAATGCTTGATTTCTTCAAATATTGAACAGTTGGTGGTGTTATCTGGCTCGGTGACCCAGCGCTCACAGCAGGCAGAGCGGAGTGGCATGCCCTGACCTCCTGTCTGCAGCGAGGCTGGCTGGAGGCTGAGGAGAGCTGAGAGAGAGGGAGAAGGGGAGAAGAGACAGGCAGAAAAGGACGAGGGCAAATAAAATACCAGACGCCTGCACAAGAAACACACACAAACCTAAACTAGCATGAACCCGCTGCCACCCTCCCCTCCCTCCAACATCAAATATGTTAAGGCCATCTGCTTTTTTACACAAGTAAACAACAATGCACTGTCAATACCAACAGGGCTGGTTGAGTACACTTGTTTAATATTGAGTGAAAATAACTTATTGTAGTCGTGGAAGTTAAAGGTCTGAATGTTTTTTGGTATTTTTAAATGAGGTGAACGGTCTACCCTCTTAGCCACGGGAGCGGCGTGCTAGTGCCAGCACTTTCCAATTTAAAATGTGCTATTTCTAAGGGCCACGTTCTCGTTCTCCTTCTGTTCCTTCAGACGCACCCGTGATTTGTTGGAGTTGCAGGTGAAACATATGCTGCGTAAAGCTATGCCAGCTCTGTCTTCGTGTTTTGTGCTGCGAAGTCGCGGTGGGGGCTCGTGCAGTGCGGATCTACCTGTGTTGTCAGCATCCAGAGATGGAAGATGGGTGACCACAGAGAAGGGAAGGACGATGGACGGTTGCACATGTTAAATGACTCATGCAGCAAGAGCAGCTTCTGCATTTCAAACTTCAAAACACGATGGCGCCAGTGTGGATAGGTTAATAATGATTAATAAAGAGCGGCTCTGCTGGATTTGACTGAAATACATAAAAAAACGGTGTAACTGCTTCGCAGAAACTGTATCCAGAAAACCAGCAAGAAATGGACATGTACTGTTGGCACGTGTGCAGCTGGTGCTCTCTCTTTGCTGACATGCATTTTTGGGCTCCACATGGACGAGTCTGCATAAAGTATGGATTGGCCTTTAGTCGTCTCTCACTGTGTTCACAAAAAGCAATCAACCCTCATCTGGCAGTGTCCAGTGCCCAGGACGCAGTAAGTGTAGTACTCGGTATGAATAAAACGCATACAAAAGCAAAAGAAATACTTTTGTCATGTAAAGTGCAGGAAAGATTCAAGTTGCAATGCAGTGTGTAAAGAAAGCTTCTAAAATTATGAACTTTTTGGTGGTTGACTAAGAAACATAGCTACTGTACATATTAAATCATGTTATGCAATATAGTGACAATAGCATTTACATATTTGTTGTGTATTAATACTGTGTGTAGTATGGAGCAGGTTTTGTTGTAAAACACGGCGTCCATTTTTTTATATAATGCAAACACAGGCATGGCTCAAATCTTACCATGTGGTTGATGCTATTCTGTTAATTGACAGTTGTGGCAGTGATGAGTGAACAAGTTTTACAAAAAACTGCAAGGAAGTCATAAATACATATATGTGCAAAGTTAAATATTGGTTAAAAAAGAGCATTGCAGATGGTTTATGAATAATAGAATGCACGTGTTGAAATACTAGAAGCCATTCAACACATTTGTGGCAAAACGCTAAATGCATCCTATCGGGGGGTCTAATGCTACTTTCACATCATGGCAGCGTGGTAATAGTTCCCATAGTAACAGCATGGGGGCTTTCACACAATAGTTTAAGATGCTAGTCGTCCGCTATGTTGTAGTGTCTGCTGAAATAGTTTAATGGGGCGGCTGTAGCTCAGTGGGTAAGGCCGTCCACAGGCTCGATCCCCGGTCCCTCCCCACCGCGTGTCGAAGGGTCCTTGGGCAGGACACTGACCCGCATGTTGCTCCCGGTGGGCCAGATGAGGACCCTGCATGGCAGCCATTGGCATCGTGTGTGTGTGTGTGTGTGTGCACCAAATTACTCTGTAAGTCGCTTTGGATAAAAGCATCTGCCAAATGACTAAGTGTAAATGTAATGTAGCTAAGTTAGCTAAGACTTTATTGATTCACAAGGGGGAAATTCACTTATTACAAGCAGCACAGTGAAACTGAATGAGCTCAGTTAGGCTATTATTACTTTATATAAATAAGATTGATTGTGTAGGGTTTGTGAATGTGTAAGATTTATAAATAAATCTAGGTGTAAACACAGAATATATTAAATTCTATCATATTGATCCTGATAGTGTTAAGTGTGACATTTCAGGAATCAGACTAGGGATGGCAAGTGGGAGGTTGACGTAAAGGCTCCTAAAAAACTGTTTTAACCAACGTGATTTCAACATGACATAAGGACAGAGGGTGTTGTATGATATATGAATTATAAAACCACTTGGAATTACATCAAATGAATCCCTTTCTGTCTTACATATATTAATTCAATTTAACTTATGCTCAGTAACAGTTTCATATTGTCAGCCTACTTTTTAAAATTTCCGAGCATTTATTAAATGCCCTTGTTGTTATTGGCGTTATTATTAGCAGCATCATTTTCTTTTCATATTTTTTGGGTGAATTTGTTCACATTACTTTTGCCAAGTGAATGTTGTTTTCAAATGTTTAACAAATAAAATAGAACATTTAAATTGAAGTATAATGTCATATCATCCACCCTGAAAGCCTTTTTTGACATAATTACAAACATCGGAAAAAGCCCATTAAAAATAACGTCAAACGCCTCATAAAACATTAAAACGAGGACAGTTGTGCAACATTGTGGTCATTATGTCATACTCTAGGTTTTGCCTTGCTCTTGTCATGTGCTACTAATATCTTATGAGCAGCACTTTAAAAGCGGTCAAAAACCTCAAAGACACGGGAAGAGTTCACAGCTTGGGTGGCGGAAAAGTCCAGTGACACGGTGGAACAAGTCGGTGAAGTGATGCTTCGCATTCAGTGGAGTTGAATTCCCTTGACTCTTCTGCCTTTATAATAGAAGCAGACAAGGATGATTTACCTTCACAGCCACCGAGATGATCCACACAGCAGATGTTTTACACTTTCTGACCATTTATTTGTGGAGCGGGGAAAGGAGGAGGGGGTGGGGGGGGGACTTGGGGAGGGGTATAATTAGGATTTATGGAGTGAATCTGCAGAGTTGCAAAGGCGACTGATGATCCCTCCTGTAAGAAGTGTCTTTGTCTGCTATGTGAGGGATAACGGACGGCGCCATGTTGACAAGGGCAAGGACAAGAAGCTGGATGTTTTTATGTTGCTCACCCCGTCTCTCATCAGCTTAGTACAGATGAACACATGGCCTGGGTATAACCACACGTACACACACACACACACACACACACATATGCTCAAATGGAGTATGGGTGAATGCAAACTGATATATGCAATAAACAAACAAAGGTAAATGCAACTGCATGTGTTCTAAACAAGCATCTTTGAATATGCAGTGAATGGGTGAATGTGCACACACACACACACACACACACACACACACACTGTACATACTGATGTTTGCATCAATGTTTCCAGCATATACGCCAATTCTCACACGTATCCACAAATTATGCCTCCACACCACGCGCTCTTCAGTATATTGTTTGATGTGCTCTCGCCCAGATCGTCTCTCTTGAAGTTGTGGCAGCACCAGATCGCTCACAGTCCAGCTCAAACACTCAACATTTGACTAAAGACAAAGTGCTTCTTATGTAATGTGCTACTTTTGCCGGGGCATTTTATTTCATAGCCAAGTTTCATGGCATCACATGAGCAACGACTCCAAAGTACCTCTGCTAAACTCGTCTAATGGGGAGTCAACCAGATGACTCACATTTGTATTTCTGTTTCTCTCTCTGTGCCTCTGGCCTTTTGCCTGAAGCTTGCCAGCGGTCATTAAATTGGATATTTACAGTAAACAGCGCTATAATCCTGTCACAACCTCTCTCTTGTCCTTCCACAAAGCCTTAGCCAATGTGCGGTGGCAAGAAGAGCGAGTGTTAAATGGATATTGAAGTGACGTTATCTGGATTTCTTTCGCTCTCTCTTTTTTTTTTTTTTCCGATGGATGTGGAGCAGGGTTTGTTTGTCTAAATGTTAGCACTTTGGAAGAGCTCCACAGCTGTGGGCCCCTCGATCACATTGGAGGTTTCACTGCACACACACACACACACACACACACACACACACACACACATACTGCTCACTCACACTCTGACAGGCAGCCATGTTGGGCTGGCAGCTCAACAACACAAAGCTTTTATCTGTCAGTGGTCAAGCCTGACTGAACCCTCGCTACATTATAGGCACTCACACACACACACAGACGCACACACGCGCACACACTTTGAAAAAGTGCCATTTCTATTTTTTTTTCTCTTTAAAACCTGGCTCAAATCAGCTCTTTTCCGGAAATTAGCCATCTGTGCTGCCCGTGAGTGACAGAATGTTCATATCAATCCTTCCAGGAGATGATGAGCACCCCGTCTGCACAGACAACACCCACACACACACACCCACAACCACATACACACACGGCCACATTTCCAGGAGCAAGTCATTTGCGAATTTGTTTCTACTACGGATAATGTTATGAAGTGAACCTTCCCTTTGAAACAGATTCATTTGGTACTGATCCCATGGCCACTCATACAAATACAGTACATTCACACACAATGTGAGCACATGCCACAGAAAACAGAGAAACACACTTCCAAGATTCCTGCAGGACAAAGATGGCTCGTAGTTAATGAATCTTAGTTAAAACCATTAGATTGAAGGATGAGTGCTGTCCGAATGTGCCTTCCTGTGTATGTGTTTTTTTCCTCCTATCTCTTTCTTCTTCCTCTCTGGCTCTATTTTTTACGCTTGAATTTCGACGAATGGCTTTCATCAGCAAAGCGCATCTCATTAGTGGCGATGATGCGCCGTATGTTGATCATCATCATCTGTGAGTGGACTGATGAGCGATGAATGTCAACCGTAATGGAGGCGACGACGCTGCGTCCCGTAAACCCACCGCGACACACTCACACTAATTACTCCATATAGCGCCGTTACCGGCAGCAAAACGGCTGCAGCGGCACCAGTAGGAGCAGAAGTGGAAATGACAATCATAATGAACCATATCAGGTGCATCAGTTCACTAAATGCAAGCTGCGCCTGATTAAAAAAAATCACCAGGACGGAATTTTCTGGGGACAAAGTGGAGAAACAGTTTCACTGATGATGGAGAAGAAGTTGTTATTTGGTCAGTAACTAATGTACTAAGTCTTTTGGGAAAACACTGATTCTAAATAGTCTTTATTTGAGCTGGAGCTAAATAGACTTACACAGGAATGGTGCTTATACTAATGTTTGTGTATTATGCCCTTTATATGTAAGTGATTACATTTCAGAGTAAAATAATGAATTTTTCATCCACCACATATAATAAACAGGTACAGATACTGGTTAATTAAATTAATTAAAGGGAGATTTCACCAATTTTAAAATTAGTTTCTATGGCTTTAGTTTAGTTGTAAATGTGACTTCCCCATAATAAAAGATTTCTCTGCTTGTAGCTGAAAAAACTCCTCCAGATGACATCACCGGGAGGCTTTTTTTTCCATCATTACATGTTTGGATAATATCCTCTGGGGGAGCTCTGACAAGGCGTGTTGACTAGTATTACAAACTCCACAGTATTAGCAACACAATGACATAATCTGAATTAAAGGTTCCTCCGGGTGATGTCATCTGGAGGCATTTGTCTGCTAGAAGTGGGAAGATATTTTAATGTATGTCTCTGATATTTTTAATCTTTTACACAGTGCAGTATTTTTATATCATTTATGCTAAATTTGAAGATTTGTGTTTGTTAGGTATAAGAGACACAAGGTCAAATCTGCACCTATGATATTGCTGAGCTTTTCCCATGAAAGCAGACGGTGTATGGACAATGTCAAAGAGAAGGTCAAAAATTTCAACGTGAACTCAAACAAGTGCAAAACCTTTCTGCTGTAGCCAAAATTGCATTTAGGAAGCAGATGTCATAACTCATCATGTCCTTGTCTCAGCTTGTCTGACGCCTATTGACTGCAAGCTCCTGTCGCAGCAGCCCATGTAGACCTAAACTTCTGTCCCATCGTGCAGGTGCTTCTTTTCACAGGTGACAGAAGGATGCCGAGATGGCAATATTTTTTTTTTTTTTTTTTTCTTTGAGGGCGTTTGTTTGTGATATCGCACCTCATGCTAACTTGCAAATTATTGAGAGCCAGGGTAACAATAGCAGACGACTCTTTTGTCCTCTCACCACTCCGGTTGTGGCTGCTGATGCTGTGATTCTCCCGAAATCCATTTTGGCTGCGACACAAATGAGACAGAGAGAGAAAACACCGTCTGGAAAACACCCTCAAGGCTCCGGCCCTTGAAGCAGTGGTCAGTCTGGAAGCTGTGGGAGATTTTGGCCAAAACAACTGTTATTGTTGAGTGAGTTCAAAGTGTGTTCAAATGCGAGCTCAAATTCCATTTCTTCACTCTCAAGAGTATCTGAGCATGTTGTGATAGAAGAACCTCCGGACCTCTTATGATTTATAAATTTGACCATAACACTCTGAAGGAAAAAAGGAACTAGAAATGTTCATTTTTCTCACTAATTTCGAGCAAACAATCAAAACCAGCTTTTCGCAAAATCGACCCCGTCTTTCCGTTACTCTCACGTGTGCACTCACAAGTCAGCTGACCTCGCCACTGCTGTTTTGTCTAATCGGAGGTCTCCAACTTCTATGAGAGAGCATTGGAAAGAAAGAAAGAAAGAAAGAAAGAAAGAAAGAAAGAAAGAAAGAAAGAAAGAAAGAAAGAAAGAAAGAAAGAAAGAAAGAGGCTGTACCTCTGCTCCAGTTTGGAAAGATTTATGGGTGGACCAAGCCAAAGAGTGTAAGAATGTATACTCAGAGAGAGTTTGGGAGGAGAGATTTACGATCCACCGTTTGGGTCATAATTCAAAGTTCACGCTCACATATATCACATTTTGAATCACATAGATTATGAGAGAGAACAGATTTATCATACACACAGGTAGTGCATGTGCAGGCTCCAAAAAGGCAGAGAAAAGCAAAAACAAAACACACTCACAAACTAACACACCAGATGTTTTTTTTTTTCATAATGTGATCCTTACACACAATAAACCTGGTAGTATTATGACTGAAAATTGCCGTAATCTATAACATGCAGTGGGTTTGTATGCAAAAAAGAAAAAAAATATGCATCACCAACGCATGTTTTGTTTTTCTTTTTTTTTTTACAGCAGCTGTAATATTGTATAATCCCAAAGCAGGCTATCAGTCACCCCTTCGTGACACACACTATACACTGAGGTAAAAATCCAGTTGGTTAGTAATATTGAAAAAAGTAACCGCAACATCCATATCTCATCCAGTCCAGTGGAAGCTCTTTTACAAGTCTATCTTGATGTAAACTTTACTTTTCTATTTCTTATGATTTACTGTTTGGAGTGTGTTAAATGTTTCATGCGCTACAGAGGCCACTCTGCTGAAACCTATTCAGCTCTGAACACACAAGCCCATCTATTTCTGTTCCTGTTTGTTAAATATTAACCACACATTCTTGCTGTCTCATCCGCTGGGTATAGGTGTGTGTATATGTGTGTGTGTGTGTGTGTGTATCTGGGAAACAGAGAGATCCAGTACATATATGTGACCTTTATATCTGTGTTCATGTGTGCATCAAGTGTTTGTGGATGTGGGGATCTGCTTTATAATAATCCCACTTTGGGACTTTTTGGACTGACTACTTATATTTCTGTAACTACACTATCAAAATCTAAAGTGTATACACTGTTTATGTTGGACTCACACTTCTGTATTATTTCTAATGAGATTCATGCTCTAGGAATGGAGTTAGAAAACCCACTGACGTATTGATTTACACAAAAAATGTCAGGCAACATGATTTATAAATGACAATAGATAATTCAAAATCATAAACATTATTTTTTTTCCTTATTAAAGTCCCACCTCTTAAGTTTGTTTAAATTAGTTTGCACAGATTCTTGACTTTATTTCATTAAACGTTTGTTACAAATATTACACAAATCAACTGAGAATGTATTAATACATTTAATGTTGAAAATTACAGAAGAGATATCCCGTGTTTTGCTTTCCACCATGTGTTAAGCTCCAAAATATGCTGGGTGCTACATTTTTCATAATGCAACATCTTCCATTAGACCCCCCCGTTTCAATGCCCCCTTCTCATAAACTTTACCCTTCCAGTTTTTCAAGCACATGTTACGCTATAATTTTAACTTTAACTTGAAATGTGTAAAATCTGTGGAACAGTAGCATTTTAAAGTCCTGCAACTTAGTTATGAAAAACCACGAGAGTTTACATCAGGACAAGACTAAGAATGTGCTGCAAGAATGTTTGGGCTGTATTATTTAATAACACTATTAAACATTATTATATTATATTCCATTACCTTTTGTCACGTGTAACTCAGCAAAATTATGATGATAAGGTCCTCACACACAGGACAAAAGTTCTGAATTGTTTTTATTCTAATCGCTAAGTTTCCGTTTCGGTTTGCTTTACAGTGCTCAGGTGGAAAATAGCGAGAATCCCCAATTTCATGATGCAATGTTACTTTTTGTCTGAACCCTCTCACTGGCCTGTGTGAGACAATTAATGAGAGTGTTTTGTTTTCTGGAGGCTCAGTTCTTGTAAAAGTCAGTGTGATGAAGCTCTTGTTTTTTATCTTGACCTTGTTGGAGCCTCCATCACCCTTCCAAATTAATATTCAAAAGCCCTTAATTAAAAAACCCACCACCCCATCCTCCTCTGGAGCAGGATAAACAAATCTGGGGCTGTGTTTGTTCCCTTCTGGCCCATCCTATACTCTATTTTAATGATTTCACTTCAACCTCAGAAAAAAAAAAGCAAGATGGCACGATGCAGCAGAATGTGACATAAAAAGATGAAGACAAGACATAGCTGGGGGTGACTGAGGAGAGAAGTGGTGGTGGCAATGGGGGTGTACTGTATCTTAGAGTCGTGGTTAATTACAAAAAGCATTAATGTTTTATTAACCCCTTATCAGTAATTAATCACGGGTCTTTGATGTAAAGTTCAGCTTACAAAAGCACCAGGAAAAAACGTCTCATCCATATTAGCCCATTAAGCCGACTGGTACGGACCAGTCTTGCTAACTGCAGAGTGCAGGACAGCCTCCGCAGGCATTAAAGCATTTGTTTTGACAGCGCTGTTTGTTTTCTACTCCCAGAAGCCATTGCAGTGCACCTCCAACTCCCACTAGTCTCTCACCAAAAGAGCCAGTTTGCATTTCAAATATGATGGAGCTATTGCATATTGTGCACAAAATTCTAGCCTTTCTCCAATGTTTCCCTGCGCTGCTGTATGTAACGTGTTCTACCTGCCTGCAAGACAAAATTAGATTTTTTTTTCTAATACAATGCTGAATTATTATTATGACTCACCCCTGTGTCAGTGTTATCTGAAGCGCAACGCTGCTAATCGATGTCACGGAGGAACTAGAATGTAAAGTTATAGAAAATATAGATAGATCGTCACTATACATCGTGTTGCTTGTTTGATTCACAAAGGTAAGTGCAGTATGAAGCATAAACAAAGTAATTTCCAAAAGACACTAATGAATCAATCATGACTTCATATTCTCAATGGAAGTCTGAATATAACTGAGGCTTTTCTTTCTTAAAAACAAGCTATATAGAGGCCATTTGTCGACCCTGTCCACCAGAAATGACATTTTTCTGCAATTGCAGTCTTTTAATCATAAAACCATAATCATTAAAGTGATGATATTTCAATTTATTTCAACAGCACTATATTTATTAACAGAAACATAGTTACACAGGGGAGATCAGGGCTGATGTATTGGAAATTGCAAACCTCAGACCAAAGTTCAGTTCCAGAGTCAAAGGTCTGATGCATCTACTGCCAGAAAGGAACTGTTACAAACGGGCAGGGACAAATGACTCATAACTTTAATTAGTTCATAGTTTTCTGCCTGCCTTTTTATTTTGTAAAGTATTGGGGCATGTTTAGGTTAAACTTTATATGCTCCGATTGCCATAATAAACAATAAATAATAAGCCTGATCATTTTCTACTATGTGTTTGTTACTGAGGTCACAGTGAGCGCTGGAGTCGTACTGAAGTGCATGATAATAAGAGTGGGTACTTTTGCTTTGGCCGCCATATTTATAATTAATGTGAGGTCCGAAACCTCAGAACCACCTCTTTAAAAAATGCACTGCAGTATGACCCCACCACTCACTGTACCCTCAACAACAAACACGGAGTAAACCTTTCCGACACACTCTGTAAAACTCAAACCCAGGGCAGAGCTGGATTGCATTAGATTGTTCAGGTGCACCAGTGAATGCACATTTACCAATTCAGTTTAACATTCAATTAATGCTGCTCATCTGAGCTGGCCCGATTCGGGAAAATGGATTTTGTTGAAACCTACTGAGAGGACGAGGAAGATGACTGTCGTCTTTCACCTATCACCTTCTGTCTCTCAGGGTGCTGTCTGGGGTATCCAGGGGTCAGGGGGTGAAAGCGAGGCCAGCTGGACTATGAGAGGGTGATCATGAGGTCAGTAGACCCTGTAAAGCCTGGTGTGTGTGTGTGTGTGTGTGCACATGTGTGGGAGTGTAGGGGTGTTGGAATGATATGGAGGGTGAGAGTCAGGTCAGGCTGCCTATGTACGCCAAGGCTGGGCGGTGCTGTCGGGGTCAAGCAATGGTCACGGCGGCTTCCTTTCAGGAACATCTTTGCCGCACAGTTTGTGTGTCACCAGTGCTAATCATCCCTCAGTGTAAACACGTGCTCTTATAAACACAGGAACCACACAGTGCGCTCTTCACCCGTGTTTATCGGCCGTCCGTTGATGGATTAACAGACGCACTATTTACACATGCAGGCTGAACTAGATGTCATCTCCTCTGTAGTTTCCTTCCCCCCCCCCGTCCTCCCCTTCACAGAAACTCAAACGCAAAAGCGCACTCGCACGACTTTTCCCCACATCCAGGCATGTTCTCTGCTTTGCAAAAGTACGACAAGACACTGGAGGCCATGTTACCCATGTTATATTGTTCCTGCCTGTGTTGATTAAATTAGGAAATCCTTTAAGTCGGCAGAAAAGAGGGGAGCGTTGTTTTATTATTAAAGAGGAAAGAGACACCCCGGCAAACGTTGTGCCGGTTAATGAGAAGTACAGCAGAGTGCTTCAGGACTTGGAGATTTCAATAACATGGCAGAGCACTCCCCCTCACCGCAGCCCCCCCCCCGTGAGGAGGATAATACAACAGCCCCCCCTCCGTCTGGTTGCTCCTTCCTTGTTTTCCTAGGTGGCAGAGCAGAGACTGTAGGTGCTGTCTCAGAGACAAATGTATTTCAACTGCCTTTAGGTTTTCTTGTTGTTTTCTCCTTGTTTTCTTTTTCCTACAGGTTTCACACAGAATATACGGAGCAGAGGCTGAACTACAAAGAACAGATGCTAATATTGAAATCTGCTAATTTTAATCTTCAGTTATGTTCGCACAGGTGTGTGTTTGTCAGTGTACCCACGGAAACACAGGTGAAATGTTAAAATATGTTCACGTCTGAGAAAATATCATCTCACGTTCAGCTAATGCAAATCAATTTATGCCCCCCCCCACCAAAAACATTAATCAAGATAACTACTGTACACTGCAGCTTTTACCTCAGTGCAGAAAAAACGACTTTCCATAAGCATAAGTTCAAACCACGAAACGGTAAAAAATAGAAGAAAAACGAATCCTTATTCTGAACTGATGAAACTGATCAGCTCATGAAAGGTACGTTTAACTTTTTCAACATTTTTGACCTGATCTACTGTCTGTATTTAGTATAACCATATGCAGCATAAATTCAATTCGAGTCCAGCTCCAGTCACTTAACGATGAAGTAAAATATCACTGCCAGGAAGATGTCCGACAAGAAATATCTCTTCCCCCCACTGTCACACAGATTTCAGCGAACGTTGGTGCCATTACCAGGGCAAGGTCACACACAGTGCATGTATTTCATGCATTTGTGAATATATAGGAGTTTTTGTTTGTTTGTTTGCTTTTTGTTTTTGCTTCTGCGTGTTCGCCTGAGTATGTATGACTGCATCTGCTGTTTGTTGAGAGGACTGTGTCAGACTGTGGCTTCACCAGACATACTGCAACTGCATTCCCTCCCACACGACTGCTGTTTTCCCATACAGGCTGCGTGAGTGAAAGACGGCACATAATGTTTACATGCACACACTCGGAGTCTTTGACCAGACAGGGCAGCGCACAGACAGCAATCACGGAATCATGCTGCCGATTCTTCATTGTGTTTAATCAGTGGAAGTCTGAAAACTAAAGTGAACCCTTTGTCATCATGGCTGTTTGTTAGAGGTGGCGTTACTTTCATTCATGAAGCCTTTTAATATTAACACTCCAAGTTCCACTGACTGTCAGATGCCAGAAGTATAATTTTATGGCTTTATGAGAACACAGAACTACACACGCTGCTAAAAGAAAGGCTTGGTTTGGTTACATGACGAGGGTAACTGCGGCTCAGTGGGTAGGGCTAGTCCTGCCCCAGTTGCAGGGTCGGTAGTTCGATTCTCGCTAGATACTCAGATTAACCCTTGGATGCATGAACAACTGGACCCTACCCTCCTCCATGAGTAGATCAAAGATAGAATCATTATGTTTTTATGCCACATTTGTCATTTTTGTTAAAAATGATCAACTATATTATATATTGTATTATATTTGGTAAAGTGCCCTGTATACATCCCTTTTTATTTAATGCACCTTACAATGTTGCTTCTCCTTCACCCATTCACACACACACATACACACACTAATGGCGCTGATCCTCACCTGACCCACCAACTGAGCTACAGTGATGTCATTTGTTGTCAATGAAATGATAACAACTTTTCATTACAAAAGATATTGCAAGAACGTGATCTCACCATCTTTAACCCACTTATGCATCTCAGGTTTAACAAAGATGCATCTAAGTTTAAAGACATTTTCAATTAATCATTGCTCAAAGATTAGCATTTTGGGAAATTATTACATTTAGCCCCTTTCAGACACGCACTGGACTGACATTCTTCTGACTTTTCTAGAGGGATGTAGGTGAAAACACAAATGTCCAAATGAGACACTTCTAACTTTATCCAGTCGAGCCCTCAAGTGCAGTGACTGTATGTGCATGAGGATTTAAAGTGAGCAAATGGGCGTGTTGGCCAGGAAATAGATGTACACTGCTGTAGAAGATTACTCTTACCTAATGCTGTGCTTGTATTTCAAGAGTGAAACCCCAAAAATCTGTGGCTTAGAGCTAGTGCTAAAAATACCCCAAACCGGGAGCTAATGTTTCCCTTTTTGCTTTCTCTTAACACCATGTTTCCTCATTCCTTAACAGCGTTATCACTGAGACACAGAGCCAGAGGTCAGACAGGAGTCCTCTCTGTGACCCCCGACCCCTCTGTGACCCCCTGACCTTAGATTCATCAGGGCAGGGTTACTGCTGAGTTCACAGGGTCATCTACTGTTCACAAACACAGAGAGCATCTATCCGCCATGTTCAGCATCAGATCATTATTCCTGGGAAGGGATGTTGTGAGGAAGAAGCAAATACAGCAAAGACGCAAAAGAAAAAATGCAAACGTTCAGTGTCCAGTGACATGTGAAATTTTATTTTTGTGCTTTGTTTGTATGTTCAATGAACGACCACATATGCAATTTACATAAACCATATAAATGTCAGACACACTGACAGAGATACAAATATTTGTCGCTTCCCTGGTGTTTCAGGTTGACAAATCTAAAGAGACCACCCCCTGACCTTTTGACCGTGCCCAGCCTTATGGGTAATGATGATAGTGATGGCCTGACAGCCAACTTACCCAGTGGCCATCTGGAGTAGCTGTCATGGTCGCTGATTGAGAAGGACATCCACCACCAGCCACGCATTGATTTTTTTTTCTCTTTTTATGGGAGCCCACCCCTGCTCTCAGGCTGCCTGTAGTCAGATCCTTTAGCGTCATGCTCACCCTGAACTTTGACCCCAGAGAGTGGAGCTGGAGGTCACTGTCAATGCCTTTCTCACTGAGCTCCACCGCCGCTAAAAGACACAAACACTTGCATTCCACTTAAACATCAGTTTGGTCGCTGGAGATCATGGACTGCAATAAATTCAATCACTAATATATAATGTCTTTATCAGTGGTTAAGTAGGAAATATGAAACTATGAGAATTATTATTATTTTTAGTTTGACTTTATATGAAGCGAATGATGAACACTATATTAACAGCCGACAGTGATGAAATCTTTAAACTTTACCATTTTTCAAATGGATGTTTGACTTTTCAGTTACTTTTTCCAGAAATTTTAATGTTTGATATACAAATCAATTAATTTGAACTTATAACATATAATTTGGCATTTTGCTTTAACCAACAGACACAAAATAGTCTTAATAGTATCAAACATTAATTAAATAAAAATGAAGTTGACCACAGTGTGATGTTACTTTCAGTAAACCGTACTAATCCAGCTCTATATAATTACTGTGCAGTTCTTATAGGTACAATTCTTAATGTATGATTTACACTTGTAAATATTTGTTTTTACAGTTTTATTTAACAAGATTTTGAATTCAAATTAATTTAAACAACTGGCTGTAGCACAAATAACAATATTCATTTGCAAAGTGTGTTATTTGTTTGATGCAGTAAGACTATTCTGAAAATCTGTGCTAATACTTAGGGGAAGAGAGGCCGAATGTATAATTTAACTACAATTTCTGCAGGCCAGAAATAAAGTTTTACTTAATGTTATAGTTCTCTTCGCCTATGACCCAGAAGACACACATATGGACAACCAGTCTTCCCTCTTGTCCTTAGGTTTCGGCTCTTGGCTGGCCCTGCCGGTTCAGCGATTGCATGTTATGTATTGTAAACAGAATGATAGTGATCTTCTGCTTTGACTGAGTGTATGGAGGAGCAGAGTAGGTTGTAACCGTGTCCAGTTCTTTCCCCAACACCCGCCCCCAACACCTCTTAAACAGACACCTACATATACCACCGCTGCCGCATAGTGATCCGTATAATCCGCCAGGCCCGGGGAGTGACTGATAGCTATTGTTGTGTTGGAAAGCTTTTGTCACCTGACAAAGAGCTGTGGCTTTGGCCCTCATCCCTCTGCATCATCCTGTTCCTCATCCTCTCTCTCACGGGGATATGAAGGGGCCTCAGCACCCCATCATGATGACTGATGGAGTCTCCGGAATGGGTGAGGAGGAGGAGGAGGAGGAGGAGGAGGAGGAAGGTTGGGGTGCCAATACAATCAATAGCTATCCCCGTTACAGACGGACGTAAAGTAGCTGCACGTGAAACGGTACAAATGCGTTAAACACAGTAAGTTCGCTATCAAACGCGGAGGAAACAAAGCTCCCCATTGAGAATTAGCAGCTCCTCTTATTAACACACTGGAAAAGGTATCGACATCATAGAGGAGGCTCCAAGCAGCCACTGGCGCATTTCTGCTGCTCTGACACTTTTATTTTTGCTCATTTCGCTTGTTTATTGTCATGATAATGAAGTCACAGTGTTGGTGTCATCAGGAGAAATCTAGCATTTTGGCCTGGTTCCACTGCTAATGTATGCAAGAGCTACTTTTCCTTTCTCATCACTGTCAGCGAGCTGCTCGCCACCAAAATGGCTCCTAATTGAGCGAACTGGAAACAGTAAGCCAAGAACTGAGCTGTTAATATATGAGATTCAGTATACATGCTGTGAAGTTTTAAATTTAGCTGTGAAATATGCTCCTCAATATGTTTCTGTGATCACCAAATCACTGCACGTGATAAAATGGTTTTTGGTTTTTCTGTGACAGTGAGGATTTCAATGTAATGAGTGGGAGTGACTGAGCAGTACTGACAAGCTTAAAGCATTATAAATGTTGGGACAATGCAAACTGGCAGACTGAATGCTTCAGATTTCTGGGGGTTTTTCAGGCAAAGACACATTTTTCCTCCTTTCTTTTCTTCTTCTCGCTCCTTCTCTTGTATTCATGCCATTTATCTCAATGGCCTCTCAGTGCTCTGTGGGAATTGCAGCAGCACTTGCGCCATGTGTGAGACAAAGAGAAAGGTCTGTTTCAACACCATCAATCCCACAATCCCACACAGTGATGAGCGAGAGATAGTCACCATCTGTGGATGTGTTTCTCATCACTTTGCCTAAAAGTAAAACTGTACCCACTAAAAGTTAAGTGTGAACGTCTCAGTGTGGTGTTTGTCTAGGTGTTTTGGAGATACCTCCCACTATATTCGGCAGTATATGGCCTTATTTTTAAACAGCGTGGCATTTGCAGTAGCTGTCCACATGCAACGTCGTGTTTAATATTTTTGCACGTTGCAGACGCGACGACATTTTCTTTGTGCGCCCGTGTCACGCTGCCTCCGCCGTTGCTGTCTGTTTTTTGCCCTCTTTCCCTCCGTTTCTCTCTTCCCTCACTCCCTGTCCCTGGCTGCAGCGCAGCAGCCATTAGCTTTACAAATCCAGCCTTTGATCTCTGATTTGGGCGGGTGCCTGGGAGAGGAGGGATACTGGCTGCATGTGTGTGTGTGTGTGTGTGTGTGTGTGTGCGCGCGCACACTCGTGTGGGTCTCCGTGTAGGCCATCTGAGGGCTAGCTGGCACTGCAGAGGAGGAGGGTTCACGACCGGTCCACTTCTGCCGAGGTATTACAGAGGGAGTCGATTTCCAGGGAAGAGGCCGCGATGATAATGCTGCTTCATTTGCATTCGTACTGAGTGAATAAGCCGCCTAATGGTTTAAATATAACTCACTTACGGCTCACTCCAAACTCCAGTTCTCTTCCCTGTGCCGCCTCTGTTTCTCCGTCACACCATCTCCCGTGCTCCCACCTTTCCTCCACCCGCCCTTCCTTTATCCCGCCCTTCGGAGCCTCCTGTCTTATTCGGGCCTCGTCTCTTCTGACAATATCTCCTTTCCACGTCCATGTGCCCAGAAATCACTTTTAGCTCATTGGCAACGGTCAGGGGCTTCAAATGGGTCGTAGACCGCAGTTATCGTACACTGGAAGTGTATTTATGTCTTTCAATGCTGAAACAGGGTCTTCACATTTGAACTGATGACTTGACTATTTCTTGACTTTCTCGACCAATAGAAAAGTGTGACACATTTTTGAATGGTTTCACAGATTTGTAGTTTGTGTAATGTTTTATTCTCGTCACATGTGCAACTTTCCACCAAACGTGCTTTAATCACATACTCTAGAGAAAATCTATAAACATGATATATCCATCAAATTAGAGATGCAGAACCGTGACTGATAGTTGATAAAAAGGCAACACGGAGTAAAAATACATTTGCTTACATGTGACTTCAGGGTTTAGAATCAAAGATTATCGGTCTGCGCTGTGGAAACCGGGATACATCTGTGTGTGTTGCTCTCATCTCTCTTCATCTATTTGGCCGCCTGTCCATGCGTCTGTCCCTCTACCTGGCCTTTCCTTCTCCTGTTCCCCCTCTGCTCTCCACTGAGAGGTAATGAATGACTTCCCTCACTGCAGCGAATTCACCTGTTTCTGCTTTGGCCTTCCTCCGCTGCATTAAGTGGGGATTTATGGAGGAGGCTTCCCATTGAACAAAACCATTTGTCTTCCAGTTTGGTTTAACAGCACTCTTTATTCCCTGCAGATTTAAGCATAGGAGGCTGGGACTGGATGAGGGGGGCAACACCATTAAGGGCTACGGCCCTCCCAATTTCTCTCACACTTAACGTTGAGAAGGCAAACAGCCCTGAGCGGTTTCTTCTTAAAGAGACCTCTGTGAATAGATAGATGCCTGATGGATCAAGTGGAGTGCTAACACATGCAGGAGGACTGTCCCATATCGGGCTCTTTTACATGGCAGCGGCTGCTGGCTTTCAAATGGAACTTAAAGTCGGAGCAGATTTAGTCCACACTTCAGAATAGAAACGTACAAACGAATGCGCTGATACACAGGGGGTGTGGAAGCTGTAGCAGCAGGCCGTATCCACGTTTGTCCTTGATTGTCACTATTACGGGATCCTTTAATGAAATTGACTCAAGACTATAATATTGCGACCTGTAAAACTGTGATATTTTATCATTTTTCAATGGCAGCGTATTTGGGTGAATGGTTTGACTGTCAATGACTGTGTCGCATGTAGCTGCATTAGTGTCTCATTACTTTGGCGATAGGGAGAAGATTCCTTAATGCCTCTCGACAGGCCATGATGTAATTACACAGTGTTTGTTGCAAGTCAACATGATAATTTGTGTTTCCAAGGGATCTGTCATATGCCCGGGACGCCAGGCGCATAAATGATTCAACCCCTCATAAATGTCCTGATTGAAAACAAGCTGTTGCCCAAACCAACTTAACTATCTTGTCATAGTTGCACCTCGTGGCCTCAACGTACCCACCAAAAACCAAAAAAGTAAAAAAAAAAAAAAAACCAACAAACAACAAACCAAAAAAAAAAAAAAAAAAAAAAACCTCTAGCCTGTGAAAATTCATCACAATGTTTGGCGCTGTGAGGCAGAATTATGCATGAAACCATAAGAAAAGCTTACCTTTCACTTCTTCCCTTCCCTCTGTGTGTGTGTGTGTTTGTGTACGAGAGATCAAGATAGGGAGAGGATGATGCAGAGTGTGTTTAGTGTATGTGTGCGACTACTCTGCGATTCCCCAGAGCCTGCCATTGTCGAGTTTACCCATTCCCACCCTCTGAGCTCGACCTAACAAGACTACATAACATCTGCATGGGGGCCGAGGAGTTTATGTACACGGTGGAGGGTGTGTGTGTGTGCGTGTGTGTTTGGGGGCGTTGATTTTTGCTTTTGACTATCTGTTTTGAAATCTGCGCGGTGGGCAGGGTATATTAAAGGCAGAGCGAGGTGTTCCTGCGTAGCCGGCGGCTCTGCTGCACCTCTCTAGCATTCTGACTGTGACCTCAGCCTTCGGGTGTGTGTGTGTTTTCATTCTCTTTGTACACACTCTCTAAGATGTTCTCACTCTCCTCCTCTTTACTCTTCTCTTTTTCCTCTCCTCCTCTCCTCCCTCGTCTGCTCCCTCCTCCCTGTGTTTCTTGCAGAACAGAGCCCAGAAACTGAAGATATTGCCCCTGGTTTATTTGGCCTGGTCTGTCTCTCTTTTTCTCTCTTTCTCTTGCCATATATAGTATCTCCCGATTCTTCTCTCTCTCATCTCCTTTCTTTTTCCCTTTTATTTATCTGCTGCAAGTCCTCTCACTTTGCGATCAATACTGTTTTCACATGAAGCCTCGCGGCCAATATGAGAGGAGCTATGGGATTTTTGAAGTTGGAATGCTAAACATGTTAAACAGCAAAGATGTTTTGAAAATTTGGGCTCTTCGGAGGGATGTTAAACGTCTGAATTTGTTTTTCCCAGTTCCCAGCTGTATACCGTATGTGCATCAGACGTTATAGCTTTTTATCAGCTATCTTTGATCTTTCTGTAGCTTTTTATATAAAATTTCTGATTCTTGCATTTGAATCCATTAGCAGATCACTAAATCAGGGATGTAGCACTTACCATTAGAAAATGAACATGCGAAAAGCATATTTATATATTTATTTAAATTTACTTTGAAAATGCGTTGGCTGCATTTGAAACCGACATCGCCAGAACTTCCTACTGCATGAGAGTCTTTCCGTGATACAAACTTCCTAGTTAGAATATTTCAAATTGAAAGTTCTGCTAATAAAAAAGGGCTTCAATTAGTAGCAATACAAGCTCCCACCCATACCATCGTTGGTTTCTTTCACTAAGGCACAAATCTGTTCAGTTATGCCATTTTCAAGTCTTTGTGTTGTGACGGCTCTCCTGACAGTGTCTTGCTGTGTATTTTTATTGTGGACAAGGAATGAGTGTCCCTTTTTTAATATGCTCCAAAACAATATGTCAAAGACTTTTGTGACCTAAAGTCATTGAACAACATTGGCACCAGTGCTTCTAAAACTAAAAAATGAGACTCGCTCTACTGACCAATCACATTGCTTTACTGATTTCAGTAAGTTTTTTTATGGATTGCAGTTGCAAAGAGTAGCAGAGCCCAGCAGAGCATAGCAGAGCAGGGAGAAACAGCACAGAGCTGGGTGGACTAACTACTGTGCAAAACTATTTCAATAAGCTTGCATTCCAGTTAGGAAATATTTTATATGAAAGCCCTTCATTTCATTTCATATAATTTCTATTTCTATTGTGTGTAATTTTCATTTTGCTCGTGCACATTCATGCCCTCGATGAAACCAACTCAAACCCATGTAATCATCAGTGGATAAACTGTACGTGAGCTGTTTAGCTGCTGCTTTTATCCATGTGGGCAAGATGTCGTTCAGCTCAAGTCAAGTCAAGAGATCTCAGCGGGTGCTGGATGGATTGGATTGTGTAACTATGTCAGGTCTAAATGCATTTTGCCAAAACTTTGATTAATAACATATTATCTGTAAAACTAATGACAATCCTATCAGCTTCAGGTACCCTCTGTTCTTAGTCCAATAGTAATTAGGAAAGTTGAGTATGTTACAGCAAAAAAAACGGTTGGACCGTACAATACTTAAAGATGGTAAGTACCTAACAAGGTCATATCGATCTTATTTTATTGTTGTGTAGCAATTGTTAATCCACTTTGGCCACAAAGAGTTTAAAGTTTAAAGTTTAGAGGACTAGATGCGTGTTTAAATCAACAAAAAATGTGACGCGATGCCAGGTGTAAAGCATCTTTTATCCAACCTTCCTCTCTCCCGCTTTCTCTTCACTCACACCATCCTCTTTGTTCTCCATTTTCTGCACCTGCTCCCATTGGATGGACGGGTGGAAGGCTGCTCCATCCCTGATGACTGTCATCATCATCTTCTGTCTGTCCGACCGGCGTTGATGAGCCAGGAGGGCAGCGAGCCAGGTAGCCAGAGAGCGGGGCTGTGGCATCAAATGCAAACTGCCCTGTGCCCCTTGTTTGCATCCAACAATTTCCAATGTCCAATCTTTGGAACTCACAAAGCAAAAAAAAATAAATAAATAAATAATAATATGAATTGTGTTTTCATCACTTGGGTGGCAAGTAAATAAATCATCTTCGTGAATGAACACACACAACTGACCTCTCAAATATGACTTGTAACTTGTTCCGGCTCTTTGTGAAGAGAATGTTTGTCACATTTCATGTCTTTAAAGAAACATGCTTGTGCAGATTGTAGAGTTTCCATGTGTGTGTCTGTGGCTCCACACGTGTACTTCCCGTCTATTTATATGCACGGTTTCGCAGATGGACCACATGGGACAAGAGACAGAGAGGTAAACATCAAACCTCTTCTCTGGTGGTCGTCGGGATAACGCTCCTTCAGCGATCGTAGAGATTATTAAACATTTTGTTTCAAAGTGTCACCGTGAGTGATATAGTGAGGAACAAAGAGGGAAGAGTGAAGGAATGGGGATGGGAGGGGGGGCGAGAGCGGCAGATGTGACTGAAGAGTGACGGGCAAGAGAGGGAGAGAGGAGAGAGAGAGAGATATTCAGGCATCAGTGCTTTTCCTCCAGGTGTCTTTGGCCTGCATGATTTCATCTGCGAGGCCATAATAAACTTCCTTAATGAAATAAGTAATTAACATATTATAATTGTGCGGCGGATGATTTTGACAGAGATCATTTTCCATATCTAATGCTATGCTAATTTAATCTGTTCCCCTCCTCTGCCCGACACGACCCTTTCTGTGATTAAGTTTCATGGCATCTCACTTTCGCTTTTCCTCACCTCTCCTTCTTCATGCACCCCCGTTCACCCCCCCCCCACACCCATCCTCTCTCTCCTTTCACTTCCTTTCTCTGTCTCGCTCCCTCTTTTTCCAGTGATGGATTGACTCCTCGGCGGAGGTTCAGGGCCTTGTTGTTGTGGAGTTGCAGGCAGAGGGATGTGCACAGATGGCGGGGGAACTGGAGGCTGGGGGTGGAGGGTAGAGGCCTGGATCTGTATGTGTGGTCTGATCTCTCTCCTTCCTCCGCCTCCTCTGCATGGAAAAAAAAAAAGAAAGCGCGGAGCAGGAAGTGTAGGCGGTGGGGGTAACAGTGCTGATTGAAAAATAGCCATGGGCTGGTGGTCATGCTAATCTATATTTACAGTTTAGAAGAAGGGAAGTGATATAAGATAAAGGTCATGCTTGTCTTTGATATAACATCTTCAGGAAGTCTTAAAGAAGAGGAGGACTTACACTGGTGAAAGTGAGTACATCGAAATGCAAACTTTATATTTCTGAAAAATGAAGGCATGCAACTAATCTATTTATGGATTGTGGGCGACTGTTTGGGATAATCAGTGGTTATTTTTTTACATTTTGATCACAATTCTTGCCAGAAGATGATATGGTAAATTGTTTTATTTCTCATGCACAGTCATTAAAACTTCTATAAATAACTCACATGACTATTTGAAAAAAAGAAAAAAAACTACCATCACACTTTTTGTTAGTGAGAGTTTAGACAGACTGACCTCTCCTTTCATTCAGCTGTGTCTCGCCTTTTTTTACGCACATGCCCAGTTGGAGAAAGGAAAAATCCTAAACACTGGATGCAGTGAATGAATCTTCCAAAGGCGCTTTTGATATACTTATTGAAAACTGTGGGAAAGTTCTGGGTGTAGCTGGACAATCCGACTATTCTGACCACGTCCTGTTGAGGTGTTTAGGATTTATATATGTGTACAGTATGTACGTCATTGCTTAAGGTTCCAAATATTGAAGCACTGTGCATCTATTACTACAGGGGATCCCTGTAGCACCAACATGTGACGCCAAAGTACTTCACAAAGCTTTTTGCTGCCTTGGAAAAGAACAGACGCTGATATAGAAACATGTTTCTTCCTAAATCCTACTTTGTACTACTACCCTTCTTTTACTTTGTTGCTGTATTCAGTCTAACACTGACATTTTAGTAAAACTTCCATTAACAGCTGGACTGTATAAGCATCTGATGATATTGAACATACAGGTAACATTATTACTATACTGTTTATACAAATATGTCTAGACGTCTAAAGTCTGTTGTACTTCTCACATTTTTTTATTTTTCCTTTGTTTTTTAGACCATTTCCATGTGTGATCAGGCCACTGGTGCTGCTCAACAATTGGCTTTTGGCAGTGCAAGTGGACTACTGAGAGACCACACAAACATAGACCCCCACCATGTGTTTAATCTGAGATACCGTATTTTGAAACGTGTAGCTTATGATGGCCAGCGTTGGATTAGTTGATGCACTTCAGTTGTGGGACTATCAAAGATAAATCACTAGCTTTTCCGTCTCTTGACACAGGTCTCATTGTATTTCTCCTCCATGTCCGTTGCCACTGTTACGTTGCAATGAATGAGCAACTTGTCTCCTTGGGTCAGAACCTTAGAAGTTCCCATCCTTCTGTGAGTTGAATGAAAAAATTGTTATGGTGCTCATGAGCTTGCTCTGCAAGATTTACAACGATCATGAGACTGGGTTTGGTCAGAGAGGAGAATGTAGGTTCCACAATACAGTTCCATGTAATGTAACCACTGGATAATGACCTTTGTCCTTCTGACTAGATTCTCTGATGGATCAGAGATCTTCATTTTTAATTTATATTTCTAAAATAGTATTTGTTTTACACATAACTCAATAATAAAATATGAAGAACATGTAAAATAGTACAGTAGTATAGTGTATCGTGGTAAATACTGTAGTATACTAATGAAATAACAATAACTGTCTATGTCATTTTTAGTCACAATTCTTGACAAACCGGAGACATTTTAAGTAAATTAAGCTTTTCAAAATGAGGCAGTAGTAAGAAGAACGTACTGGTCAGCTGCACACTGGGCAGGTCTGTTTTTCTGTAAATTTATTGAGCTGGGTTTCATTGATGGTAATTAGTAAAACAGTAAATTCATAATTTTTAGGCATAACTAAAACTTTGCCAATAAAATTATTTTACTGAATACTACACAACAGATTTAACATTTTTTTGACTGGGACAACACCGCCGAACACTGTTGCAATCAAGCGACCAATGCTGTGTATATAGAGCATATTGCAAAAATCTAATTTGAAGCCCTTGACCCTTATTAGGCTATTAGATGAGGAAAAAGAAGGGAAAGTGAAAACAAAAATCTACATTAATTTTCAGATATTTCTGTGCACACAACCTTGGCAACACCATCAGCTTCACGCGGCAACACAACTCTGTGCATATGCAACTCCACACACAGATATATATACAGGTATACGTACGAGTGTACGTACCTGTAAGTTAGAAGTGGGGCTCTCATGCCATGCAAGTCCAGGTTTCTGACACCAACCCTAAGCATTTTATTGGAAACCATGTTGCCTGCCAACATGGTAAATTAACAAAATGAACATGGTTAGAGAATTTATAGAGTTTCTTCAGAGTTTATATCGTCACTGAGTTCGTGTAAGCGTGCTGGTGTTGGCATATGACTCATAGTTACTCCCAGTAATCCTGTTGTTCACGCAGACACTGGACTGTGCTGTTCAGTCGGCTCATTCAGCGGCTGACCGAGCACTTCAACAGAAGCCATGAGTTCGACAGAAAAGCTTTTTTACTTTAGAAATAAACTGATTCATTTCACTTCGCTAACAACGGTTTCCATTAGAACCAACTGGTTGGTATTAAAATGTTGTTGGAGGCCAAAAAAATCAATCCATAAAAGTCTGCGATGGACACAGTAGACAGTCAACAGGCTGAATGCAGAAAACACTGTCTTCTGTTCCACAAGCAGTCTGAGAAAGGACAGAAAAAGGAGGTTCAAGAGGACAAAGGGGGATGGATGAGAAGAGTGGGAGGCAAAGGACGAATGAAATCAGCCAGCTGTGGTTTGATCTGATCCATGTGAAGTCAGGACCCCCTCTCTCTCAATCTGTCTCTCGCTCTCCGTCTCTCTTTTACTCCCTCAGTCCCTAAAGTCCCTCTCCCTTGGCTTCTGTGAGCAGAAAGAGGCACCCACCGGGGGCTCTCCATTTTCTGTCACCCATGAAATGATGAGTATAACACACCCACCCCCACCTTCCCTTTCCCCTAAATCCACAGTTCCAGTGTAAAAAGGGCCCGATTTCCCACCACACCCCCTAAACACACACTGTGTGTACTCACAGCTCCTCCCCTGTCTGGACTGGGCCACAGAGGAGCTTTTATTACCTAAGTCAAGGTGATCTGTTACAATTTGAATGTGTTTAGAGCTTTGTCGATGCATTTTAGGTTCTAATATGTTCTTGAAAGTTTTGGTTTTTCAGATAAATTGTGAAATGGACCTCCCCCTAATTGAGAAAATGCTGTGGCCTATGAACGCACAGCAGAAACCCACTAAAATCCTGTTACATCAAATCAGAAATCATCCGATCTGATTTCTTAATTTGTTAAAACTGTTCATACAGTGTTCCAGGACATTTTACTGGATTTCTTCGTGCTTATGAAAAATGGTGCTACAGTGGAATGGTGAGTAGAACAAACAAAGGGGAAGAAGGGTAAATAATGTATAAGCAGTATTTTGTAAAGCAATTTCCTCTATTCTAAGTTGAGGACACAAGAACAACTGAGACATATAAATATTGTAGTACGCAGAGGTTTTGTCTGCATGAATATTCGGCTGCACTGTATGTTTGTATGTGTGTGTGAGAGAGAGAGAGAGAGAGAGAGAGAGGTCATGTGGGGCCAAGAGAGGATGAGTAATGTGAAAGCACTCCGATATGAACGTGGCCAGCAACAATGGATGAGTGACAGGACACATGCCACTGGGTAATGAGAGGTTCACACCTGCATGTTACCCTTTCTTTTCTGATACCGAGGGACCACCTCATGTGCACAAACGCACACATACACTCAAGCAGGGCCGCCCCCCCACCCTGTCTGACCTACCACTGCCTTTAGCCAATGGGTGAGCAGAGGACACATCCTCAACGACAGCTCCTCCGCGGCACGGACTACGATTCAACAGTAAACATGTAGTCGAGCGCCAGTAATCCAGTCATCCTTTAGGCCAATCAACTTTCTTTACATATGTGAAAATGTCAAAGTTTCAAGCGTGTTGTAACATGTTCCAGCTAGAAATACAAGATGCAAATTGGATTTTCTTTTTAACAGATGGTGTCCTAAACTTTACGTCTTGAATAAAAACATCCTTTGGGTCAAACCATGCAGTGGAATGAAATGTATGTGAAATTCAAGGAGGTGGACTAGTTAAATAAAAAATAGCTGAACGTGTGCACCGCAGCACATGTTAGTGAACCTTGCAGTGTTTCGATCTGTGAGAAAAGTTTTATTTGATTTTCATGTGACAAGAGATGCTGTTCATACAAGAACAAACAAATGATATTCCTCCTTCCACCCACTCTGGAGAGATGGTGTAGCTGTCATCACTACAACATTGCCGCAGCATTGAGAGAAAAGATATTGGTGAGGTGATGCACTACGGCACCTTTTCAAAAGTAGAATGTTAACAGGATTTGAGTACAGTACGTACTTAAAACATCCACAGATACACTTGAAAAACAACAAAAAAAAAAGTTGCTCTCCACCTCATCAAAAGATTTCAAGTGACTCCGAGCAGTATGAGAGCACTCACAATAAAGCGTACAAAAATAGAAATGGCCCTTCTCAAGACGAGGGACTCTTTCTCTGCGAACGTGTCAAGCTGAGCGCGCGGTCTACTCGGACGACCTTTACAAACAACCGGCGCTCAAAAAAAAAAACGAACATAGGTAAAAACTCGAAATCGATCGGGTCCGCTTCTACATCTTCCTTTCTGCCACTTCGTTCTCTTCCCTCCATCTCCGAGACAGTGGCATCACTGGGACCAAACGGTAATCGAGGGCTGTCACCTCAGTCTAAAGAAAACATTACCCAGTATGTCACTCTGTGCACCTCAAGGACAAAAGAAGAGAAAGTGTGTAAGAGGGAAAAAAATGGACCGCGCTCGGCTCTCGGTGGAAATGAACTTAGTTTAGTGAGGTGTTGTGTGCATGAGAGGCTACCAACAGCGTGCCAGTACATGTCAAAACATACATTATACAGCAGGTAACTTGGAAGATGATCTTAAGTCAAGCATTTTTTTAGGTAAACATAAGGTATAAGCCATTAGCACGTTGTACAGGTTTTTAACGGCTGTTATAACTTTTGATATAATAAAAATGTTAATGTGGCATCTGGATGTTTGCCACATTAATGATAAGACATTAAAGTGACAATTTACTTTAAAAGCAATGACCATGCTGTGTATTGCAACAAGGTTTGGAGTCCATTAAAAACGCAGATAAAGTTTTCTTACATTGTAATCATCAAACAACAGAATATTACTTTCAAGGCAATGTCATTAACTTTAAAACTGCCCAGTAATATTTCCCTTGATATTACGCACAGTGCATTTAACAGAACTCCAAATGTTGGCACACAAAAATTGAGGAAAAACATATAATTTCTGACTGCACATGAAACCTAAATTTGATTTTATCTTTCCTATTTCTCCCCCCGCCTCCACCCAGTCACGCCACAACCAAAAGCATCTTCTCGGTGTGTCTCTCCTCTTTATGTCTGTCTCACTCTTTCTCTCTGGCTCAGCTCTGATGTTCACAGGGAGATCTCAACGTCCCTAAATCATCATCAGAATGAGAAAGGAGTCCCAGGGCTAATGCAATGCAGATATGTTGTCTTTTGTGTCGGAATATGAGAAAAGGAATTTATGTGAGGCGCTCGGCAAGTCAGAATTCATTTCTTGCTCGAGCTTTTGCCCTGCAGTCAAACGTAAACCGACTGCAGACTCAGCTGGCTGATTGAGTGAGGACACACACAGACACACAAACACACACACACACCGAGTCCCACACACACACACACACACACAAAGGAGCGTAAACTCAACTCACTCAATATACATGCACGCACTCCCTCAACACTAAGCACATCCATACACTTACAATCAGCCCTGCATAGTGTGTCTGTGTGCTCCGCGTGCCCTCTCCGTCTTTGAGTGACAGGTGTACATGGGCAGCACAATGACCGCCAATAATGTCCGGCGACCATGGTAACAATGACCGGTCTCCGGGGAAATGTGGAGCCTCGCATTCGCTGCCTGTCAGACATGAAAAGAGAATATTTCAGGTGGTGGTTGAAGAAAAAAAAAAAAAAAAACATTTTGGGGGTTTGTGCTAATCAACATCGCCAGCGGCAATGGCTTTGATAAGGAAAATGGATTCTGATCCTTGATTATAATATGGGGCACACTCTGAAAGCGCTCAAACACACGTAGAGCCTGAATGAGCGAGCTGAAAACCAAGAAAACCGTCTCTCCTTGACCATTAGATGCATCATTGTGATCATTTTTTAAACATCTTGAGGAATAAACACGAGCACCGTACATCCTCACTTTACGCAGATGAAACGTTTTGTCGAATCCGCGCGGGACGCGCAGAGAGCAAAGTGAACATCACGGGGTGAATATTAACAATGAGCAGGCCTTGCTTTCAAACATTGCGATGCTGGCTCATGATCGGGCGGAAACGTAGCCCCGATGAACTTCGCTGATGCTAAAAAGGGAGCAGCTAACAATCTGTGTGTGTTTGAGCGTCATGTGTGCGAGAGAGGCAGGCAGCGAGTGAAGGAGGGAAGCAGACAGAGAGTGATGTACTCTTATCAGTCTTCCCAGTCCTCAGCAGCGGCAGATAAACAGAAGTGTGAAGGGCAGTTGCGCTGCAGGGGGCTGATTGACATGGCTGGCGCCCAAAGAATTACACACACACGCGCAAACACACCCCCACACACACATTTGCCTTTTGCTCTCACTTGTGCAAATATCCACAAATGCACCGTTTAGTGACTGTAACACATTCAGTCTTACTGTCATTTGAAATGAAAATACAGAACTGATTTTGTAACTTACATCCTTTTTGTTTCATTCAAAGCAATTTAGCGCTAATCCTGTGTGTAATGGGCGAACTGATGTCACATTTCCTCTCATGGAATGATTGTTTGGTGTTATCGCAATGTGAATTGTTATTAGGTTTTGTCAAGTAAAAAGCCAAAATCTGGCACTAGCAAGTCAGAAAATAAATATTCAAAGCTAACTTTGAGCAACTGTTAACTGTAAAGTGTCTTTTAAAGGAACTTTTATGAGGATCACATCTCCACAGTTGGAAGTGCAGTTGACTCTTGCTTACCTCAGTCTGTTGAACAAAGTTATGGAAATTCAGAGCATTTGGGATCATATATACGTACATATAGTGCATTCAGAAAGTTTTCAGATCTCCTTCACTTTCTTTAATTTTGCTCTCTTGCGGCTGGATTCTTTTTTTCCTTCTTGAGTCAACACTCGGTTCCCTATAATGAAATATCACATTGGCCTAAGTATAGAGACCCTTTGCTTTGTTGCACCACTTTGGCAGCAATTACAGCCTTGAGTTTTTTGTGGGTATGATGCAACAAGCTCTGCAGACTTGCATTGGCTGAGTTTATGTCATTCTTCTTGCCAAAACTTTCAAGCTTTGTCAGGTTGAATGGGGACCGTCAGTGGAGAGACATTTTTACGTCTGCCCAGAGATGTTCTGCAGGTTCAAGTAAGTGGCTGGGCAACTCCAGGACACTCACAGACTTGTCCCTAAGCCACTCCTGCGTTATCTTGGCGCTGTGCTCGGTATCCTCGTCATGTTGGAAAGTGAACCTTTCTGCCAGAAACCAGCACAGCATGATATGCTGCCACCACCATGCATCACTGTAGGGATGGTACTGGCCAAGTGGTGAGTAGAGCCTTGTTTGCTCCAGACATAACATTTAGAATTGAACAGCTAAATCTTGGTTTCATCAGACCAGAGAATCTTATTCCTCACAGTGTGAAAATCCTTCTGGTGCTTTTTTGCAAACTTCAAAAACACCCAAATGCTCCTATTTCTATACAAATATATATCACCACTCCTTGAAATTAACTTTGTGTCTTCTCTCTCCTGTAGTTTTGCTTCTCCCTCTCTCTGTCCATGTCTTCATGTGTCCCCGGCTTTGGAGCTGTGTGTCTTCCAACAGGTCTACCACTGATCCTACCATCCTGCCCAATGTTTTGCTGTTGCTTTTGTTGTTCTGTTGTTGTTGACATCACCAGTTATTTGAAGCAATTCATCCATAGTTAAATGTCTGCATGGAGACTCTTGAAAACAGGATTCATTTAGAAAGTGACCATAATGGCCTTGTGACCCATTTGTCTTGGCATCCAGTTGAAAACCTAGTTCCAACATTGGGAAACAAAGATCTAGACAGTTCAAGAACACATCAACATTTTCCGTTGATTACACTGAATAATTATTTTTTTAAATTTGTCTTTAAAGGGGGGCAGACTCTTCCTGTTAAGTGCTATAAACATATCTCCATATGTGTCTTAAAGCAGCAATTTCCAGCTAAATCCACTGGGCTGCAGACAATGTAAAACGCATCATACAGAGGCCATGTAATGCCACCGTCATCTTGTTTTTGTAGTCGTCGTACAGGAATGTTGCAGAACCACCATGTTTTATTCAAGTGTGACACAAACCTGACTTCTACTCTCATTCTTTTCTGATGTGTTGCAAAATGAAATCAATCAATTTAAGCTATGTGTGTATGAGTGAAGATAAATACCACCTCACTACCAGCAGCCGAAAATAAATAGGGGATTAAAGCAGAAGAGAAAAAAAAAAGGACTAGCCCATGTCTCAGAGAGGACAAGGGAGACAGGAAATAACTGGGAGTCTTGATGGACAGCCAGAGTGCACCTTGTGTGTGTGTTTTGTTTTGTGTGCAGAATGCACGCACACGCACAGCTTTGCAACGTTACCTCAGGATGCTTATGCATATTAAGTGTGCATAGTTAGTTTAGTGTGTGTATAGTGTGGACAAGTGTGTATGTGTGTGTGTGTGTTAGAAGATTATTGAGCAGGCATGCCCCATGGCTCCATGCTGTTCCACACCAAACAGTGAAACCAATACCTTTTTGTCGCTGATAAAAATGGATGGGCAGAGATAGGCATGCATATTATCACAGACTCACACACACAAACACACGCACAAACACACAGACATGTCCTTTGCTCAGTAACAGCTATTGTATGTATGTGTGTGTACATGCACTGAGCTTACAGAGGTTTGCTTTGTGTGTGCGATCTATGCGTGTGCGTGAGTAATACACTTCTACAAAGACACTGTACACGCTCCCTCCTGCTCTTCGCACTTCCCCGGAGACAAAGTCCCAATTTCTCCATTGCCTGTAGTGAGAGTAAAAGACAAGGGGAGGAGGAAAAGAGAGGGAGAGTGAGGACAGGAGGTAGTGGAAAGAAAACCCAGATGCTATCAGCCCTCAGAGAGTCACCAGGGTCATTGTCATGTGTCAGTCAGTGTAACACAACTCTCCCCGATAAGCCGGCCGATTGTGGCGATTGCCTGCGATGGGCGACAGTGCGATACCGTTCTGTGCCGGCGCTCCTGACGAGACACGAAATTAACCCCCAGCGCTTTGCCGATAAACATCTAAAATGGTTTGGGGACCCCAGGGGCTAATGGGAAGAGACGGGAAGCTATCAAAATATCAAATGTGCGTGACAAGCGGCACAAGGACCAGGTCTGTCAAACACTCGCCTCTTCGAGTGTGATTTAACTTCACGTCTTCTCGCAAAGCCTGGCAGCACAGCACTGAGAAATGAGCCACTCGCTGCCTTTGTCTGTACATGGTGAGGTGATATTTTAATAGACATATTTATTTAAGCAAACTGACATGGAGTTCCAGGTTTTAATTAGGTAAACAGCTCATTGGGAGGAATCAATGGTGATCTCTTAATGAAGGTCAGCCCAGGCTAATAGCTGAGGCCATTTCTGTGTCACAGCGACGGCGGCGGCAGAGAAATTCTCATGGAGAGGAGTGAATGCAGTCATCTTTTTCTGTCGAGCACTGGCTAGGTAACAGATAGAGCTATCTGTAACAGGAAGTGTACGGTTGGTACTTATACTATATGTGTGTGTGTGTGTGTGTGTGTGTTGGAGCAATGTCCTTGGCAGGCTGTTGAAAGGACAGGAGAGCAAGTGGTAGAGGACGGAGTCGCCTGTGTGTGTCCGTGTGTGTCATGTGTCTCAGCTGGGTGACATGTGAAGGTGATGGGTGTCACCGGTGTCCCTGTCATCTGAGGGCATGTCTTCGCCTGCTGGCTCTGACACAAGCCTGACTGACTTATGATCAGGATTTATCATCTTGATTTATGATGAGCCTGGTTTGTCCCTCTCACAGCCAGGAAGATGTGGCAGAATAAGGCTGCGTGAGTGTGTGTGTGTGTGTGTGTGTGTGTGTGAGACAAAGAGAGAGGAAGATAGCAAGAGCATGCAGTCTTGTCTGTGACTCCATTGCAAAAATGTGCATTTAAACAACTCATTAATATCACATTCACCAAGTTCACTTGTTTCTGAAATCCAGACATGAAACGTTGCCACTGTAGTGCAACACTCTTCTCCCTCAGCAACTAGGCGGCACTGTTTTTTGTTGGAGTGGCATTCAGTGTGAAAATCTATCACAGGGAATGTGAAACAAGGTGTTGCAGGAAGTGAAAATGATGCTCCAGTGTTTCCCCAGATATATAAAGATTAGAAAACATATTATTTCAAGACTGAGTGCTAATTGAAATGACTTATTAAAATGTTTGAAAACACCAGACCCAAGTAGCACGCGCAGTCTATGCGGCTTTGCTTCATTTTCCCTTTATGTTTTCCTGTAACGAACAGGCAAAGTCTTGACTACTAAATGCCAGGCACAGGGACATGGGGGCTATTTAGTAAACAGCTTTCAATTCCATGCCAGTCGGCCGGCCGAGAAGCCAGGCAGCCTCTTAGCTGCTCCCCTCTATGTTGGGATGCAGGGAAACAGGCCGTCCGTGGACCCAGGGGGATAGTGGGATGAGAGGGGAAAGAATAGAAGGCAGAGGAGGGGGGGGAAAGAGACAGGAAAAGAGAGAAACAGGGCACTGGAACACATCCACAGATTAACCCTCACGGAGGAGATGGAAAATAGAGCGGAACAGAACATACGTGTGTGTGTGTGTGTGTGTGTGTGTGTGTGTGTGTGTGTGCTCACAAAGACAGAATGAACAGCAACACTGAGAAGCGCCTGGGTACAACAACACATGGGTGCCCGTTATATGTGCGTGCCATGCAGTGGACATCAACCCAAAAATACCAAATCCAAATACACATCTTTTATTCTACGGTGACACCCTCCACCCCTTTATCTCCTTCTTCCTACACCCCTACCCCTAATAAAGCGGCAGAGAAGGTAGGACATGGCAGGAATGAGGGCTCCAAATCCATCATGCAAAGACGTTGACATTGTATTTATACATTTTAACATGATGGAAAAGTGTTGTTTGAATACCATAAACATGTGTCCTAGTGTGATATTTCTCACTTCACAGGAACAAAATTATGTTTATGAATGTGTGTGGACCTGTAGACTTGCCTCTTATCATAGGTCAACAAAGTTGTCCCCATAAAGTCAACATTTCATTGTAGGAACTCGAAACTACCAAATGCAACTTCCTGATTCTTCCTTCTCTTCTTATCTCTTCTACCATCTGCAGCTCTACAACCTTTTACGCAGGGCTTTAAGTAGTACAATAATTATCATTATCTGTCCATCCAAAAGTTATAATCTGTCCATCCCTCCATCCATCCATCCATCCATCCATCATTATCTTCTAGTTATTGAAATTCATGTAATGGTGGCAGCAGATTTCGAAACGTCCCTCTGTACAGCAACAATTTTCATTTCCGGCAGAATTCCAAGGCGTTCTTAGGCCAGTTGAGATCTATAATCTCTCCAGTATGTTCTAGGTCAACCTTGGGGTCTGCCACCAGCTGGACGTGCCTGGGAGACCCCCATGAGAAAACGCCCAGGAGGCATTCTTAACAGAAGCCTGAACCACGTCTACTTGGTCCCTTTTGACTAAGGAGCAGCTTCTGCCTCAAGGTGTCCAAAATCTGTACTCTGTCTCTAAGGACTATGACATATGAAGCTGTCATAGTCTAGTTGAGCGTACCTTTTCACTGTTGGTCCCGTCGGTGAGAGAGACCACTCTGATCATCTGTTCCACATAGCAATGGTTCTGTGCAGGCAAACATACCAATGTATTACTAACAAATTACTACAATTTTACCAGATGAATTTTGAACAGAAATAGATGTCAAATGTCTGGAATGAGCAAGAGGGGTGTACAAATTGTTTGCACATACTGCTTTATTCACAGTATTCACAGTTTGTGTTTCCAAAACCACGTTTTTCAACCTTCTCTCCCTCTGAAGCAGGTGCAAAGGTAAATGCTACTTTGCCATTGGCTGAGGTTTCTGTAGTCTGATGTTCAAGTGTCACTTTTTAGGCCAGAAGACGCCAACGCAACAGTTGGTTTTCGTCGCCCCTAGTCCTTTGATGTCGGCTCTGTGTGTCATGGTCCTTGGAGTCCAGCCACCCTATATGAAGGAAAACTATTTCAGACATTTGCAAATGTATTCTTTTGGTCAGTACCTAAAGCGTATGACCACAGTTTGAGTACAGACTGACTGATAAAATAAAACGATTTTCTTCCAAGGTTTAGTGAAGGTATGGTAAAACTAAAAATATTAATCAAGCTCCACACAACAATTTCGAAAATGGAGTAACTGTTGGAAACAACAGTGATTGTTCTATGTGCTGATACATAAATTGCTAAGTTCATCAAACAGCTGACATTTCTCTCCACGTTGAATTGTGGACGGCAGTTGGAGTGGACTATCATTTCCCTTTATGAAGTGGATTTACGTTTAGACAACAACACAGACTCAGTCAGGAGCTGACACTTTACTCAAGATGTGTTCAGTTCAGAATGTAGGTCATCAGTGCTGTAGAAACACTAAATTATGTTTTTTAATAAAAAAACCTTTATCCAAATACCAAAACTGAAAACCATAGCCTGCCTAAAGACTGAAAATGGGGGGCAGTGGTGGTCTAGTAGTAGTCTGGCAGGATGTGCCCCATCACCACCAGCAACCCTACAGTTAGTACAATATGCCTTGTTTTGCCATTTTGTGTGCAGACTATTACACAAGTCAACAACAAGTGAACAAAACATGTGAACACTAGAGCTCAAGTGTGAACATTTGCTCATGAGGGCTACTGTGTGTCACTTTTCCATCCATGATTTGTGAGATCAGATTTGCCTTGTTATTCCATAAGGGGCATCAGCTGCTTTGATTATAGCTCTTGTTGATCCATATGACAAGAGTGTTTTTTCATTAGATCTAATTTTATACAAGGAGTCTGTGTACAATATAAACGGCAAGCATTTCTATATTATTTGATGATGTTGCGTAAGACATGTTTTAGTATATTATATCACTACTCTTACAACTGAGAGTATGACTGTTGTTTCAAGGTAATACATAAAAAGCCAAAATGAAATGATGTTGCTATATTTTCAAATTAGGACATTCAGTTGCATAAGGGTTTATTCATCCTTGTCCAAGCATAATGAATGTTTATTTGCCTTTGATATAATGCTTTTGCTTGTATTGTACATCACATGTTCCCCCGCTGTGGTGAAGGCTGCCGTGTGTGTGTGTGTGTGTGTGTGTGTGTACGCTTCCTGTATCTGCAGTTGTGGAAACAGAGAGGGCTGTAAAGATCCAGATACACAGTCAGATACACAGGGGAATAGCTGTGAGTGAGTACTGTTGGTTTGTTTGACAGGGACCTCTTACCTCTGTCTCTCACACCTCAGATAGAGAGAGACAAATACACCGGGATGGCAGATAGAAGAAGATAGCAGACGAGCGAAAGGGAGAGAGCGGAGAGAGGAGAAAAAAGAAGCACAAAGATAGACCACGAGGTGTTGAAGACGGGCCTGTGGAATAGAAGGTGTAGCATAAAGGAGCAAAAGCGAAGCGCCAAAGGAGGGGCGACAATAAAAAGGGCTGGGGAGAGAAGGAGAGAATTAAGGGAGGAGAGGGGTTCGGGAGAAAGGGAGGGGAAAGTGAGAGATAAGGAGGGAGAGAAAGCTTGGCACTGCACCGGGTAGTGGAGGGTTTATTATTCTCTGTAGCACTCAATCAAACGCCGGCCCTCTGAACAGAGAGCAATGCTGGCGAATCATCCTGGGGGCTTTCTCTCTCTCTCTCTCTCTCTTTTTCTTTCTCTCTCTCTCGGCGTGCCTCTCTCCATCCCTCCCCTTCCCCCGCTCTCTCGGTGTCTTTTTTTTTTCCTGCGGTGTATGAGTGCTATCCATCTGTCAGCTGTCAGTGCCAGTGAGAGATATACAGAGCTGTCACTTCGCGTCAGCCCGGGTTTGGGAGGCCCGTTTTTTTGCAGCTGCCGCTCTACACACACTTTCCCTATGGCAGCGCAGGAGCGCTATTAAAGCACAAATACGGCAACACATGCAAACAACACTGATGTTAGACAGATTTATCTTTAATTATGAATGAGATGTGAAACAATCATTCCCATGATTACTACTTCACTTCTTGTTGTCTGCAGTCTTATTGTTCTCACTGTAGGTAAATAAATACATAAATTGCCATTTGTTCACTATTAGGATTTCTTAAAAAAAACAATTTCCCGTGAGCCCTGTTTTGGGTTAAATGCCATGGTGCAAGAGGAGTGATGAGTTGTGGGGACACAGCGGGCTCATACATGCTGAGCCCTTTCAAATGTTATCACCCCATTAAATGGGCATTACCAGTTGTTATCGCACCCATAATTATGTTTCAGTAGGAGCCCACCACACCATCAGTGACGCTGTACTAAGAGTAACACAGTCCGGATGGATGGGTGGGCAGGAAAAGTTTTTGGCAGCAAACAAATGGTGGGCAGAAAAGGCTTTGAAACAAGAGACAGCTGTTTGTTTCAACTTTCAAATAGAGAGTCAGTGTGATTACGCTGGTAAATCGGGAGCAATTGCGGCCACAGAAAACCCAACCAGGCTGTTGTTTGTGCATACAACCTAATACTCTCCACATTTATTATTTTATTACAGCAAAAAAGGTTTGGCGCGTGAAAAAGTACCACTGAGCCAACTAAACGATGGAGTAGGGCCCTCCTAAAACTAAAGCACAGTTCTTTTGTTGCATTGGAACTGCGCTAACACATGACGTAGGTTCTCAATCATTGGGAAAATACTGAAACTTTGAAAAAAACTCAAACCGTCGTCAATCTCAGCTCAACTACTCAAATGAGAGGAGGGACCAATTTATTATATCAAAAGTTACGTGAGGTTTTATAATTTACCTATTTACTTACAAACGATGTTGCCCCGTAGAGCAGAAAAACCTGCCAACTCTGTCTATAATAATCTCTGGGACTTTGCCTCTCTGCTGGCAGCATATACAATATGGAAAATCTGAAAAGTATTGTTTAACACTTATCAGTCCAAGTGCAATGCACACACAGGCACATAAATCAGAGTCCTTCATCTTGCTGAAACTGGACCAAAAGGCAGTTTTGGTATCAATAGTTTCTTCTTTTTTTAATTAGGTGAACAAGTCAGATTTTCTTTCATTCTAATTGTTTCTTAAGCCTTTCGGGTTTTTCTAAACTCAGTCAATGGCTAATAAAACTGAAAACAAAGCAGAAACAATAAAACAGGTTTTTTTGTGTGTTACACTGAGGCATCCCATCTCATTTTTGAGAGAAAGCTGTCGCGTTTGCGTTTGTACATTGCGTGTCTTTGACTAGCGGGAGTGGGATTAAAACAGGACAACTACAGTGCCAAACCAAACTGGGAGGCTGAAAGGGTGGGATGAAGGGGTAGGTGGTGTCGGGATGGATGTGTTTGTATGTGTGTGTGTGTGTGTGTGCGTGTGTGTGTATGTGTGTGTATGAGGGAGGCAATTACACAAATTAATTGCAGGCCTCTGCTGACACTACTCAGGAAGAAGACGTGGAGGGTACGCATGTGTGCTCTATGACAACAAGAGAAAAGGGGACGTGTGTAGCTTCCTTCCATGCCTTCTATTTGTATATGTTGACAAGATTGCCGGGTTTTTTTGTGCCTATTGTGCCATTCCTGCCATTCCATTGCCAATTGTGTTGGGTTTTGGGGGCTCGTTATTAGAGGGTGACAGTTTCTGGGCGGTAACAAACAAGACTCTGGCGATTAACACCATGTCACCGTGTCAGCTCATACTGTAATCCTGATATTCTGTCTATCGCACATGTGTGCAGAGAAAGGGAGGGGTGCGGGGGGGCGGTTGGTGGGTTTGAGACGAAAAGGACAGTGAGAATATCATAGAAATAGAGAGGGAAGAGAGAAGGAAGCGTGGCCCAGATCCCAGGAGAGACCGATAAAGCTGTGTCGTTCATTGAGGGCATTGCGTACATGGCGGCGTACCGTAATGCAATGTTAACATTCCTCCCAGTCGCGGGCTCTCCACAGGATGAGAGCAAGGCCTGCTGGGGGATCTGTTTAGTTGATCAGATGTGCCACTGCTCTCGCCAGGCAAGGGAATAGACTAGTGCCGGATACAATAGAAGAGCAGGGCAGACAGGCTAGGATGAGATAAAGGATGCTGCTGAGTGGAAATGCATTGTGAGGCTAAGCATGAATGCCACAGCAGGCAAAGGAGGAGATAGTGTAGTACGGTAGGTCTTTGTGTGGTGATGGTGGAGGAGTGCGAAGGCCTACGGTTAATCACTGAGTCTCAGCAGTTGGTGTGGAGAGGTTTGTATTAGCTTCGGGCCCATCGGGAGCCTACCTTCAAGGATCGTCCTTCTTGAACTCCACTGCTGCTGCCAGTACTCGAGAGATTCGTCCAGTCGCTGAAGATACTGTGGAGGTAGCGTGTGAAAATCAGATTATTCTAGGACATAGGTTGGCGGATTGTTGAACTGCATCAGCTAATTCAGATTGTAAACAGATGGCATGAGATTCGGGATGTTCAAATACATTTGCTGATAGCTATGCTAAATGACAATTGGCATGAAAAATTGACCTAACTTAGTAACAATTAGTAAAGTAAAGCAAATGTTTTATCTAGTGACTCGTGCCAGTGTAACTATGATATTGTAGCTGCAATACTTATATGTATAAGATAAAATACCTTAGTTACAGGTAAATTATTAGTCGATGCAAGGCAATGGAGTAGAAATTAGAGTTGTCAAAGTACCACATAAATAAGTATTCATGAACTAAAGAGCTTTAATGTGTTTTCAAACCCACCTAATTTAGTCCATGTCAAACTGGACTCTGGTTGATTTTTGCCCTTTAGTGTGGTTAATTTGACCAGGTCTGAACACAGCAATCACATCCAAAACAACTGTACTGAGACCACTTGGTGTATTGCCCACACAATTACCATGGTTATGAGCAAGTGCTAATGGTACAGTTGATCCGTGATGAGCTGCAATATTTCTCTGATCAGAATATTTACCAGTACAAAACAGAATCTTAACCCTGAGATTAATTTGGTGTCTGCATCCCAGATCCATTTAACCAATGAGTGGACTTGACTGTGCTCACTTGACTTGTTGGGATGTATTTTTGTTTGCTCGGTTTCCTCTGGATATGACAAACAAAACCAAACTATGAGTAAAAAAGACCAAATTTGCAAACTGGTCCACTTATAGTTCCAGGGTTAACTCACTGTATTCAAAATGCCTATAGTCACTGTACATAAAAAAATCTAACATAACATTTAGTGATCAGACAGTGGGTGTCATAGAATTAATTTGACAGGTATGAATAATGACATACTTTACATGTATAGTACAAGACAAATACAGGTACATTTTAACTCATTTGTCTTCTGGCTGTGATTGTTGTGTGATACGACAACAGTGCCCCACGATAGGGTGAGGTAAAAAAGGAGGTGAAAATGTCGCTGCGTTGGGCACGGTGGCTTCGGAAAGAAAGGTGAATGTAGGCCACTTTATCTATGGGCATTTTTCTATCAGATTGTAACTCAGCGGTGCTCCGACTGCAACTCCGACGCCTCTGCAGGCAGATTGGCTTCACCTTCACACTGCCAATCAGCTTTTCTATCATAGAGGTGTCACATTAACATACATGCATGCACACATGCCATACAAAATAGATGGCAACTTGCAGATGGGCATGTTTGTGTACCAGTCAACACACATACACCCACGCACATGCACACACACATGCTCTCTACCCCATCCTCCAGCACCTCTCAAACCCATTATTGGCAGCAGTTCAGTGACGGCTGTGTGACTGCCAGTACTGCGGATCTGCTCCTGGAGCGAGCTCTCCCCATCAGCGCTGGCTTGATTACCCTGATGTATGCACACCCAGACACTTGACAATCTCTCAGCATTTACATATGCAGCCTCAGCACTCCACACTACTTCTGATCTGAGGTGTATATGTGTGTGTATGTGTGAGGGCGCGTTTGCAAGGATTTGCAGGGTGTGTGTGTGTGCGCGAGCGTGCGAGCGCGAGCGAGGCAAGTGGGAGAAGATGAGGAGGAAGGAGGAGAGAAATGGCAGCTCTCGCTCGCTAAACGTAAAACAAACAAACTTTAATCCGACGCCGAGCCCCTGCTCTTCAAAGCCGAGACGGAAGTAAGAAAAAGAGAGAGAGAGCGCCTCACCTAAGGGCGTGCAACACTGTAAACACACAAACAGAGCGTTTACCAGCCGGCCCGTTATTCATTCTCATGTCAAACACATAGCACTCAGAACTAACTAACACTTACACTACCGGGGATAGAGCTGTGTTAAAACCATCACAAAAGCCTGCACTTGACTGATGTTTTTCTTTCTTTCAAATGAAAAATCATCATACAAACAACCCCCCTCACCTCTAAACCTGATTCAAAAGGGCCTGCCTCTTGTTCTTTCTTTCTTTCCATCTCTGTCAGCGTGAGGGAGGTGTCGATGAAAGGCAGAAACAGAAAGGCAGGGAGCGAGAGAGAGAGAGAGAGAGGAGGTCTGGGGAGTTGCACTGTGTCGATCCTTTTTGGCTGGCGCTTCACAGGGAAACCGGGCTCGGCTGATCATCATTAAAACGCACACAACTTGACATGTTTATTTAATGGCTGCTCCCGGCAAAGACGGCAAGCTGCTGCTATCTCTCACCGTCACATGTTGATCTACCACCGTGCCATGTGTGCGTGAGAGAGAGAGTGTGTGTTGGCATCAATCTTCACATATGTGCCTTTAACTTCCTGTGTGCTCTATATAAAGAGTCGTGCATTACTGCGTGCGCAAGGTGCCTCCGCTTCTCCGTCCTGTGCAAAGAAAGTCGGGTCAGGCCATTTTGTGTTTGGATTAAGTGGACTGAAGTGATTGTTGCTCGGTGCAATATTTACACTACTTTCCACGGTGACTGAACATCCAATACGGATTCACGTCTCTATAAAATCTAAACAATCATTTAGTTAACATGCCAAAGCAGTGCCACCCTGCACGTCTCCGGATTTCTGGAGGCTACTGACAGTTTCCATAAATACCTCTGATAGCTTCAGATCACACTGGCCAACAATTCAAAAATGTCGCACAATGCATGAGTAAAGTGCACTTTCATCAGAGAAGAAGGGTTTGTTTAGGATCTGTCATTAATGCAGGACCGGGGTCAAAGGCTGTTCAAATTAGCATCTGTTCATGTGTAGTGTGTCATATCATTTGATGTAAAGAGAAAAATTTCAGCAAGACATCCCCAAATCACACCTTGGGCTTAAATATGAGACTTTATTAAAGTTACAGTATGTAACTTTAAAAAATTTATTTACCTGAAATAAACCTAAAAACATATCTTAAAGTGAAGAGGTGCTGCCAAAAACTTCCAAACTTCATTCAATGAACCTGTGTCTCTTTAGCTATTTTTACATTTGAAGTCTGGACAATAACCGGAGAATCAGGTCTAGACTTTGCCCAGAGCTGTCGATTCACACAGCAAGACACAGTGCGACACTGTTTGAGTCAGAAGCTTTTTCACGTGAGAAGAAACTCTGCGTGATTTCAGGGAGGGGTGGCGCCTGGCCAGAGTATGCAGGAAGCACCACTGGACAGAAAAAGTACGCTGCAGGAAACATAGTGTTTTGTTTACCGCACACCGAAGCTGTGACAGTCACAAGAAAAGTAAAACCAAAACCCTGATGGAAATGTCAACATGCCCGTTCGCCCATCCTTAATCCTCCTGACAATTCAGGATCGAGCAGCGGGCTCTATGCATCCAAAGACACACACATTACCCAGACAGTGTGTTATCGGGCTCCCAGGATAAAGCCCAGGTAATGTCAGGGCGGTCTCACACGGACACTTGTGTCCTCACATGTGAAGTCGGGAGACGTTCAGGGAGGCTGTGCATGAGTAAAAAGCAGCTTTTGAGAGGTTTTTGAGGGAGGGTCACCTTAACTAATCAGTTCTCAGTCATTGTGATTTTTTAACAGGTAATCTATGATATTCCAGAGATATAGCAGAGCACAGTGAAGTAGAGCTGGACGGAACAGAGATTTCAAGTCTCTTCCTGTTACTAGCTTGATTTTTGATTATAACTTTAATTTTAAACCAATAGAGCTCAATCAAAAATACATGTATTTGAAGCATATGAGTCCTACAAAGCCACACTAAACGTAATAAATCACTTATCTTATAAATAACAGTAATCAAGCATCTAAACACGGTCTGATTTGCTACAGCGGAGAGAGAGCAACACTGTTGGTCTTATGGGTGAAACAGTAAAGAGAAAAAAGGCGTGAGCGAAAAGGGATCAGAAGTATAGAACAGAGCAGATGTGTGTGTGAGTGAGTGAGAGACTGCAGGGCGGATTAAGGCAACACACATCCTTTTTTGTTTGTTTGCGAGTGTAAACGCAGTTTTGATGAAATATTAATGGTGCCTTCCAAAATGCCTTGTAAAAGATCCTCTGTCTTTGACTCCTCCATCTGTAGCACCTCAGGTAGGCATTTAGTATGCCGCTCTCTCTGTCAGGAGGGAACCGGCAACCCTCTGTGTGTCGAGCTGTCAGAACACAAATCCACAACCCCCCCCCCACACACACACACTCACACACCCACCCCCCCAACCCCAGTGACACACCTGAAGTCCCTGTGTCTGGGATCCTGCTGCCCCACCCATCCACCTACAAAATCTCCAGCCAACACAATAAAACTTTAAACAACGCGTTTCTCCTTGTGCTTTTATGCTGACAGGAACGCATCAAATAAAAGATAGAACAGAAGAGCTGTGTGAATGATTGATATGTTCTGACGTTTAGTTCATATTTCCTGATGTAGAGCTTCTTTTTCTCTCGCCAAATAATCGGAGACATGCTTTCTTGTGAGGTGGATCGGGTTGATGAGGAGCCCACTGATATTGATTGCACTTCAGAGAGTCGGCTGATTGGCAGCTGTCAAGGATCTGTGGATTCCCATCCCACCCGTGCACCCACCCGGCATCATCCCAGAGCCACCAGAGAGGAATGCGATACACCGACAGTCCCTCATCTCCCTCTGCCCCTGCTAATTCTGCCTGACTGGGGAGGGGTAAACGATAGCGCTTGTCGACAAACAAGAATCTTGCTTGCGGTTTGCCGACGAAGGCCTCAAGTTGGGAGAAGGAATCTGATTTCCAAGGCAAAGACTCTGGCTTTGTGAGCGTTGAGATGGTGCCGGGTGTTTTGCCTTGACTGTCAATCAGTCACCCTTGTGTAATTACAAAGGTGAAGCGTCCCACAGTGTCATCATGAGTGGTCAGCCTGACACCCACAAGGCTTCCTGTCACACGGAATGGCTAATTATAGTTCTCACAATACATACTCAAGGGGGGCGGGGTGTTTGGGCATGCCGGGCTTCACAATAGGCTTCATTTATAACATTTCAATCTTGTGACTTCAAGCTGCTGCGTTTCTATATCTTTTTTACATTTGAGCATGAACTCTTGTTCTTGTATTTTATGTGCTTTCAACAAATATGGTTGAAGTATTTCCCTGCCCCCCCAAGCCTCATACAAAGAAAGCATTAAAAATATATATACAAAGAGGGGGAAAAAAAAGATGGCGACTGTTGCCTGAGGAGGTTTGGTTGTCATAAAAAAGCTGGGTTGGGATTTGTTGGTGTCACTCAATAAATCAGTGGGAGTTTAATTACCAGCCTGGTGTGGAGGAGCCTTGACAAGTAAAGTGTGTGTGTGTGTGTGTGTGTGTTTGTGTGTGTGTGTGTGTGTGTGCAGGTTGAGAGCAGAGAAGCCGTGACAGGCACTAGCTCTGTGAGTTAGCATTCCTCCTGGGCCGGACCCTACCAAAAGCCTGACAGAGCAAAGCTGCAAACTCTCTCTCTCTCTCTCTCTCTCTCCCACACACACACACACACACACACACACACGTACGCAGACAGGACTGTACCATTGTTCACGGATGGGGTGGGATAGGCAGAGGGGTCCGCTCACAGACTTGCAGCTAAGTCTCTCTCCCACTAATCCTCCCCATCCTCTACCTCCACCCCACACACACCTCCTCCTCCTCCTCCTCCTCCTCCTCCTTTTATAAACTGTGCTGGGCAGGAACTTTGGTGGCTAATCTCTGCCTCATAGTCCAGCGCACACCGACTCTGACCCTCAGCCCTATAATCCTGTAACCGGAGAAAAGAGCGAGAGACACAAGGAGAGTCAGGGAAAACAAAACAGAGCGAGACGGGGAGAGGGAGGCAGCAGGAGGTGAAGCATGAGAGAGGGGACATGAAGCAAAAAGAGATGTAATGTTACATAAATACAGAATGCAGGAAGAGAAAGACACACACGCATCGTTGTCGGGCCCTCACTGACAACTGAATGTTTCTTCTGTGTTATTATAGCTACTATTAATGCATGACTTCAAGTTAAATTATTAATAATTTCATTGTGATATCAGTGTATAAACATGCCCGTCTGTGTGAGAAAAGTGGCATTTTGCTTTGGCAATATTGTACCCAGATTCCAATAAAGCCTTGAATTGAACAAGAGGGTGCAACCATTCAGGAAAAAAGAGAGCGAAAGAGAGAAAATAATCAGAAGAAAGCAGGTAGAATAAAAGGCTGGCAGAGAAGCAAACCCAGGTTTGACAGAGGTAGGAGAGGTGACGATAAGCAGTAGGTAATGTTTTTCTTCTCCAATTGCCTTTGAGCTAACATCCAACAATTTGAAGGTTCAATGGGCAAGATTACAGTTCTGCTGGAGATGAGTTAAAAATACAGGGTAAGTTGTAACACTTTCTGCAGTGAGTGAATGACACACACACACACACACACACACAGACACACACAGAGACACAGAGGCCATCAGCGTGCTGCATTGCTGCGCTCTGTGCTCGCTGTTATTGGCTGATTTCAGCTGTAGCACAGATGAAAAGAGTCAGCCTTACAGCTGTCAATTCAGATGGAGATCAGGTGGTGGGAATGAACAAGGAGAAAGAAGATAGTGGCTGTGGTTTTGTCTACACGCACACACGCGCACGCACACACTCGCACACATAGAAGATATCAACGTGTGCATGAATGCATGCATGCAAAAGGAATCTGCAGATGCTAACCCTTAAAAATAAATCCTAATCTCTCTTTCAGCCAAAGGATTCTACTGTCACTCACTGATATTTACTGATTGCTGCTCTTCTCCTCACTCGTTCACACTGAAAAACAATGGCAGCTGCAGGAAGAGATTTTTCCATGTGTCCCATCATTCAGCACTTAAAGTCGACTGAATTTTACAGTTTTCACAGTTCGAATATGTGCCAAACATTCACGCGCACACACACACACAAACACACACACACATGTTTTATGTTTTGCAATTGATAGGATTCAAAGTGGTTAACATACAGCCAACCCAAAAAAGCAAAATTTCCCAAAGAGAGTAATTAATTTCCTGGCACCTCCGTTGTACGGCAAATTAAACAATAAGTGTATAAAACGACACTCTGATGTGCAGTAGATTTCGGTGCTAACAGACAGATGCCAATCTCTCGCTCTTTCTCCCCCTCTCTCCCTTCCAGACATGTGTGCTAGTTGGCTGAGAGACATTAGCATTTGTTTTACCCCTCATCCCATGTGCTACAGCCTCAGGCACAACAGTCAAAGAGACACCACCACCTCCCAATATCTCATCTCATCTCTCAGTGTGTGTGAGTGTGGATGCGAGACAGACTGCGCGCTCAGATATGTGCTCGGTGATCTGCAGAACCCTCTATAGCTTTACTAGATATCATTGATTTAGCCATTTCGCCGAACAACATATTTTGCTCTCAGCATTGTGTGGGCACTACTGTTCTAAACAATATCCATAAGCACCTCAGACGTGTGTGTGTGTGTGTGTGTGTGTGTGTGTGGCCACAGTGTGGCGTGCGTGTGCTAGTGCGCCCCCTAGCTCTCAGCAGAGGCCCATCCTCATCCTCTTCCCCTCCTCCTGCTGTTCCTATCTTTGCCCTACATATCAGTCCCGGAGAGAATAGACCCATCTAATACCAGGCTTCAGAGAGACGCTGTTTTGTCATGTTTTATATCATTCTACTAATGGCAAAAAAGCAGGTCCTCAGACTAAAGACTGCGGTATCCCTAAAGATCTCTTGTAACAAATGCTCTGCAAAAAAAAAAAAAAAAAAAAAAAAAAAAAACAGAAAACATGACGACTTGCCTTAACTGAGCTCTCCGTTTCAACCAGCGAAAAGCTCTTGTTTTGTAAACAGTCTGAGACCGGCTGCGTTTTTTTGATCCGTATTGGTAAGAGAGGGGAAGGAAAAAACCGACAGACGAGCGAGAAGAGAGGGAAAAGGGATGGAAGGAAGGCAGAGAAAGATATAGAGAGCGAGGGATCCAACAGATGGTAGATTTGGCGAGGCCTCTGCCACGCAGTTTATGTAAAAGCCTGTCTGGAAAGAGCACAGACCCCAAAGCATCTCTCACATATTGAGGAGTCACAATCACGGCCAGCCTGCAAAGTGACACGGCCCTAATGTCGGTCATTACTGAAAGAGGACCGCCTTTCTTTATTTCACCACCTTTTTAATCAAATTTGACTTTAATGTTTCGTATACTATGTGCTGGACAACAATTGCCATCAGACACCTCAGAACCATTAATGATCCATAACTGTGTGAAGCAGTAGACTTTGTTGTTTGTTGTTGTTGAAAAGCTCGGCAGCTGCCAACTGTTCAGAAGATGTGTAGAATTCATAATTATTTGCTCACAGAACATGCAACTTCTAAACTTCTACACTACTGCAATTTTAATAAAAATCTGTTTCAATTTAAAAAAGAAAATGAATGTAAACTGATTGGCATAAGATTTTATTGACGTTGTTGTCAATGAGTTGAAAGCATCCTAAAATTTTGGCTGCAACAATTATTTTCTTTTTAAATAAATAGATGGTTAATAAAACGCCACAAAATGAGTGAAAAAAGGACCATTTCACCTTTCATTCAGTCTACTGTCTTCAAATATTGTGTTTGATTTGACATAGTGGAACATTGATTATTTTCCCCACAATTTATTGCTTGAAAATGTTAAATTTTAAACAATGAATCACGTAAAAACGCTTCTGAGCTGCTGTTATTCAAAGCTACTTGTTTTAGTTTTATTCAGATTGTATGAAAGAAGAATCCGTTTGTGAGCATATTGTTGTTTTCTCAGTGATTCAAATCGACTTTATTTCAATATTTTGGATGACAGTGCTGCTGACAAAATGACAAAATGGTTTGCACGGAGTGAGTGGACACACTTCCACCCACGCACACAGCCCCAAAATGACCTATTTGTGAGCATGTGTGACCCGCGTCTGTCGATCAGCGCAAATTTGTGAAGCAATGAAGCGTGCAGCAGAGTCCCGTCAGAGCAGAGGCTAGACATCATCCCCATCCCCTCATCCCGAGGAAGTGTGTTTGTGTGTGTGTGTGTGTGTGTGTGTGTGTGTGTGTGTGTGTGTGGGTGGGGAGATTTGGGTGGAAAGGCACCGTGAATGTAAAGAAGCGAGGGGAAGTGAGGTAGAGGAGCCTGTAGAACTCTGCCACAGCGAGTGAAGCTCATCAAACAGTGTGATTTAATGTCATCCGCTGGCTTGCTAAAGCATCTCCCTCTATCCATGAAATGTTGAAAAAAGGACTTCTATTCAAGCTGGCATATTTTTATTCCTCCTCTTCTCTCTCATTTCACATGGGCTGCAGATGCCTTAATTGTGCTCGCTCTTCAAGGCAGCCTTTTCACTTGCTCTTGATAAGTCTTTGATATTCTGTGCTTCACTAATTGTAGTCGCTGCAGTACATCTATCTTTTTTCAATTTCCTGATAATTAGCCTCTAACTCTTTCATCTGTCTTTTCAAGTGCACTAAATCTCCTTCTCTAATGAAAGTTACACTGAGCCCAACAAGGTTGACGGCTGGTAAAGAAAAAGGAAAAAAAAAAAAAAAAAAAAAAAACACTGACTGTCTCCCTCCCCTCTCTCTCTCTCCCGCCGTGGGCAGACCCTGTCCTTGGGTTTCTAACGTGAAAATATTCAACCAAAAGAACACAGGAGCTGTTTAATAAGAACATGCTTTAAAATGACTCCAGTTTAATGGATGGGAGAAGTGAGGTGAGTGGAAGAGCTAACCTAGAGCGATCTGCTAAAAAGATCAAAAAACTCTGAAATCACTCAAAGACGCTGCTACACTCCCAAAAGAATTAGGGGTGTGGGGGTGGGGGGGTGCTAAGTTATGTATATGATAACATATTAGCACAACATCATTTGAGTGTGACAGTCTAGTTTGTACTCCAGAGCCCGCGCTCAACTTCTGCTTCGGCAGAATTGATTCTTCCTGCATATTCAAAAACCAAAAATCAGAGCGGCACAGATGAAACAGCAGAGCAGCAGACAGAGATAAAGACTATTTGAAGTACAAGGAGTGTTGCTCCATTATAGTTTTAGGTCTTTTGATTCAGTGTTTCCACGGTGGAAGCATTACTAAGAGAAATGCAAACACTGACGACACGAGAGGAGAGCAGAGAGGAGAGAGAGAGGGAAAAAAAGGCATCAAAATTGATTTTTCAATCATGCTTGCTGTTTCAAGAGGGCGTCACATGTTCTAATGACCTCATCCCTCTTGTAGTGATGTGAGTTATTTCACACCGGGCCGTTTTAAACTAAGAGGAGTAAGGTGGTGGGCAGGAGGGTGGGTGTGCTGCCGCTAAGTAGGGCTCAAAGCGGTGGGGGGGGTAGTAAAGAGGAGAGGTGGGGTGGGCTAAGGGAATGGTTAACAGGGTCATTTAGATTGGATGGGAGATCGATACTGAGAGGTAGAGAGGAGGTGCATCTCTGTCACTGTGATGTGTGGCTTCAGTGTGATTGTTCTGCGGACAAGGGAGGGGAAAAAGAAAAGGGAAGTGCTGTCTGTAAGTGTGTGTGTGTGTGTGTGTGTGTGTGTGTGTGTGTGTGCAAGCTGTGAACAATCATGTCACCATCCTCCAGTGATTTAAAACACATTTCATGTTGGGTTTTTTTGTTGGTGTGTTTGTTTGATATTCCTTCCCTGCAGAGGAGGAAATGAAATGTAATGTGCAGCGAATGTTAAGCTCATTAGATTTTCTTTTTTAAAGGGTTGGAGGTTAGGTCTGGGGAGCACTGAGGTTAGTGACACTGAGATTGTTAGAAAGATTTATTTATCCGTAGACGTACGATCGTAAGTTCCGAATATTGTCAGTCAGTGCACAACAGGGATTCATGGGTTCAAAGGCAGAACTGACCAAATGTGCAAGTTCTGTGGATGTGCCACTGAGCAAAACTCTTCAATACCTGCACTTAAATAAGCTAAGGGAAACTCTAAGGGACAACATAAGTGGATCTTTGAGTTTAAGAGGCGGCAGAGATCAGTGAGTGCTGACAAGGGCTCATAACTGTCAGCTTTTTATGGATTTGAGCAAGTGATTCTACTCTGTTTCTGTAACTTGTCACCTAGACTAATGGCTTTTCTTAACCCAAACCACTCAACCTTACCACCAAACCCTGACCACGTTCACCTCATTGTCGATCTTCTGCTGAACTTCCGGCTAATTCTTTCTTCCTGCCAAACTCCTGAGTTGGCAGCCTCAACAAATACAGCTCCAATTGCTTATTAACGTATAGACCAAGCGCTGTAAGAGTTATGTGCATTCTTCAGCCATTTCTATAGTAAGAAGAAAGTGTCTGGGAAAACAAACGTGCCATCATGTGGTGCCCCACGGGGACATTGTGCGTTCAGAGGTCAGAGGTCAGGGTCAGCAGCAGAAGAGCTTGTAGGGAGTCAGTGTGTTGATCAAAGACCCCTCTGCAGGCTGGACGCTTGCTGACACAGCTGCTTAGATCCAGTTTGAAGGACTTTCTCTGTAAACACAAGAGAAGAAGAAAAAACTGGACTCACTCACTGAAACAAACATCTCTGAAGTTGTTCTCACTACTTTGAGAGGAACAGGAGGAAAGCAGTCGGCAGTAGTTCTCATTGGTATGTTCGAAGCGCTAAATTAGGTAACTGATTTTGTAGGTGCAGTGTTTCCATTATCCAGCAGAACCAGCTGAATTCAGCTGGTCAGTCACTGTCTTTACCTCTGTTTCAAGTAGAGTGACTGAAAATCATCATCATTTCAATCACTTTTGAAATATGCGTTGCTGCATCGGATCATAGCCAATCTTCTCCATTGTGGATTAATCACTTGGTAGACTTGTTACCCCCCCATCTCTCTGCTGAAGTGGCTAAGCTCTCTCTCAGTGTTTTGAGAACTAGGATGTGACATATCTGGTGTTTTTTTTTTTTTTTTTGCATTGTATTGCTTTCTCACTGTCCTTCTGCCTGTGCTGGGATGTGGGAGGCGGATCAGATATCACCGTGCTGGGTGTCCGCCAGTGCCGCTCGTTCATCACGCTGCCCTCCCTCCCTCCGGGGTTTCTGGGAAACGATGGACGGACGCAGGCATCATGGACAGCCAGGAATGACAGGTGTTCCGCTTTCAAAAAAAAACAACTACACCAATCAGGTGCTCACATCTCCGGCCCCGTCACGATCTGGCCTCCTGTAATTCGATACGGGTTCCTGCAGCTCATTAGCAAATCTGGATCAGAATGCCGTGTTATGGTCCCCTTTGTTATTTCACAATGAAAGTGTGTTTCCACAGCAGGGATAAGTTCTGGCATTAGTTGACCATTTATTTTCATGCTATTGCACAGTATTTGTGGTTTGTGCAGCTAGATACTGAGTGCACAAACCTCACCCTGTCTGCTGCTAATGAGGCTTTTTTGGGAACTAAACTTTAAGGAACTCTGCAGGGACTCTGGCAAAGTCTCTACATCTGATATCATTTGCAGCCAAAACTTTGTGACCTGCACATATCGATAACATTTCTGGGGAGTGAAGATATCTGCTCAGTATGATGAAATCCCGTCAAGTCATTATCAATTGAAAGGGACCAGTGGTCCTACAGTAAAAGATCAAAGTTAAAAATGGTGTGTTGCTGCAAGTTAAAAGTGACTCTAATTATTTGATATTATCATTTTATATCAAGGTAACTGTCAATCAGTCGTAGACACACGAGAAAGACGTGATATAAACAACCTGGAACAAATCAAATAAGTTCTGTGTGAAAGCTGTGATTGACAGTTTTCAACAGACACCCCCTCCCAAGTGGAGAGAAACCGGACACGTGTGTTTGATGCTCCTTTGAGCGTTTATACTGAGACGACTGCAGGCTTCTTCAGAACATCTGTAAAAGTCATTTTAGATTGTGATGAGCTCATTTCATGTTTGACATGAGGTCAAACTGTTTTAAGTGCACAAAACTGAGAACAGGTTGGTTACAAGATGTGCGTTCCTAAACTGACGTTCCCACTGAGCGCGCGGCGTGCTGACAGTGAGTGACGTGTGTTCTCGAGCCTATGAGAGACGCCTCTGAAAGTCACTCATTTCCGAGGTCTGTTTTTAGACACAGAAATCACATCAGAAAAGCCTCAGGTAATTGCACTGTAATTAATTTACGGTCCGAGTGGTTTCTTCAAAAGTGTGTTGTGAAAAGTACAATGTGAAGTGCTGTGATGGCTGTCACAACAGCTCACAGCGATGCGAACGCGGAGCAGCTGCCGGGAAATTGAGAAAAACGTAAAACAGTCGTGTACACTGATCAGCCGCAACATTAAAACCAACGTTACGGCCTGCTGGACGGTCGTATCCATTTCTCTCTGAGCTCGGACTTTCTCTTGTCTTTAGGTGGAACATACCAGATTTCAGACTACCTAGAACAACTTAGGTGTCAAGCTGAACTTTTAAGTACAAATAGCTGCATTTACTAGATGCCATTTCTTCCCTCCCAGTTTTATTAGAGCTAATTTAATTTCTTTCTCAAGGGTGGGAAAACTAGCTGCCTCTTCAAACTTTCAGAGTATGTAATTTGGTGTAAAACAGTAGCACTTTAGGCGTTCTCCACCAGTGAAATTAAATGGGACCCTGCGGGGTTGTGTTGTAGGGTATTAAGTAATGTTTATTGATGTTTATTCTCCGAGGGAGCAGCATGAAAAAAAATCACTCTTCAGCTTTGATTAATTTCCCCCCTTGCTCCACGTAAACGATGAAGCTGAAGCGAAATCGCTCTTTAGCCATGACTAAGAGAGACTACAAGTGGCGCATCTCTCTTTAAAAACCCCTCATGCTGTTTTATGTAAAAAATGGACTGTGACCGTGAGGACTTTTTTTTTTTTTCTTCCTTTTTTAAAATGATGGCTACAAGCCCGCAGCACAATTCATCACCTATGAGTTTGAACAGCTGGTATGTCTTCTTTTTACTCTTTGTGAATGGAGATCACATTTAACAAGACAGCGGCTTCAGTCGGAGCAAATTCAATCTTGTTTTTGTCATTTTTATGGAGGGCAAAGATCAAGCAAACATTCCCAGAAATATTTAAATGCCATCAAAACATAGAAATTTGAACATGTTTTCCCGATTTTGTTGTTGGTGCTGCAAGCAAATGATACCATTGTGTGTCTAGTAATTTAGAGCCAACACAAATATAGAAGCAAATTGTATTGTTTTAGTGAATCCGCAAACCTTTTTTATGCCTTTGTTCACTTCCTTTAGCTCTCAGGAAATTCTGAAGTGGAGCTTCTGTTTGTTTCCTCTTTGAATCACCTTTTCCTAAGTGTTCCTGTGTGTTTCTGCTTGGCTGGCTGCAGGACTGACACCTCTCCCCAGATCCGAGCATGTTCAGTCGCCGTCCTGCTTGCCCCCTGTGCCAGCCTGTCATCTTGCCTAACCCATCACTCTCTCACAGCACAACAAGTCCCCACCCGTCTCACACACACACACACACACACACACACTCACACACAGAGAAAGAAACTCTTTTCACTAGATTATAAAATAAAATGAAAGGCATAAAGAAACAATGACAGTGTTGCTATGACAACTTCAGAGTAAAACAATACACTTTTTTTCTATGTCCCTGCTCTTTAACACAAACACGTGTTCGCATACACCTTGCAAGTTGTTGATAACAAAGAAGGATTACACAATTTGAGGGCCTCTTGTGGGAGAAATATACTGTAACCTTGCTGCCTTTTATATACATAGCGCTCTATATTGGCCATCGCTCGCTATTTGTGGTGAAAAGTCCTATTTGTTGTGAGGTGTAAGTGATGAGAGGCAGCGGATTTAGAGCGGCTAAGAGGTGCTATTAAGCATGATGTGAAGAAAAGCTAAAACCTCTAAACTATTCTAAAATCACTGTGGAGCACTGCATCGAGTGGCTCATTGCTTTTACCAAATGACATTATTATAATGTTATTCTTCAGTGGAAAGTACATGACAGATATAACCTGATTCATTATGATAACTAAATTCGACTCTTGGACTGATGTAATGCGGACTGATGACATGTTTATTGTAGCTCAATTCAGCCACTTGAGTAAAGGATTCAAATAGGGTTTATAATAATAATAACTATTATTATTACTTAAATATGTTTTAAACACACACAATATTTTTAAAACATTTCAAATTGTCGAGTTTGTTATGCGAAAGAAAATACATATTCACTGTTCTTTTCATCAAATAAGTTTATTTTAATATTTAGTCAAATATCCTGTTTCAAATAAATCTTTTAAACATTTTGGTTGCTCTGTTTTTACTTTGGTTGTTTGGTTGCTCTGTTGCTTTCCACTCCTCAGCTTTCACGCACTGAATTGTGGATCTTTTGTTGCTTCCTGTTGCTTTGCATGTTTTGTGCACATTTGTCTTAAGTGTCTCTTGTTGTCACTTCACTGGTCTAACGACTAGGAAGGACATACACGAAGTATGTCCGTCCTTGTCGTTAGATGCTCAAGTAAAAATTTCAAGTACTTGCCTGAAAACAAAATCCATTACAAGCAGAAATAGCACTTCACAATCTTTAAGCTGAATTACTAAGCACACGTTCAAGAATTGAAATTACAAAAGTTCTCAGTTGAGAAAAAAAGTGTTTATTTGATGTGGACATAACATAAATGTTCATGTCTAGACCAGATTTGTTCAACAAGCTTTCAAAGTTATAAGTTATTGCAAAGGAAAAAGACAGACGTTATTTATTTCCTTAAAATAAAGCTTGAAGTTTCTATAGCAACTTGCTGTTAGTTAGTTAATCAGTTGTTGCTAAAGATTGAACTTATTTTAACCCCTTTATGTACTGACAGTTTTAATTAATCTTTAGAATACATCATTTATTAACTAAAGCTGTCAAAGGAATGTAGTGGGTTAAATGGAATCAAAAAGTTTCATTTAAACCCTCTGAACTAGAGTACAAGAAAAAGCAAGAAAAATGTAGGTATGTGTCTTAAAATAGCATTAAGTGGAACTTTTTTCAGAGATGTACAGTCATATTTACTTGGGAGCCTTAAACCACCCAGCTTATAGAAATCTGTTTACTTTACTTGAATATCAGCAACACTGTATGTATTTCTGACGCTAACTCAAAACAATCAAGTAAGACCCTGGCGCACTGTGGATTCAGAAACAGTCTTTTCTCATTCTTAAGGTGTCAAAAAAGCCCCAGTTTGTGCAGTACACGACGTGACGCTAAAAGTACGGTGCTGCCAGTGAAATGGAATGGATCCCCAACGAGTCAACGCCAGAAGTTATGACGTAGAATAAAAAGTGAAAAGTCCTTATTGGAAGGTGGTTGGGTGGTTGAAAGCAACAACATTGTGTTTCACAGTGTTACACATGGTTATTATAGTGAGGGATAGCAATTTAATTTTGTCATTGTCTCTACATAGTTATATAACAAGATTTTATGTGTTTTACCTAGTAACTTTACCCTTGTGTTGTTGGGCCTAATCCTAACCCAAGTCCACCAGACTGCAGCAGAGCGGGACGTTGGACTTGTAGGCACGTTTGTTCCTGTGGCATCCGAACAGAAAATTACTGAACTTTTATTTTGTTGAACTTTTTATTTTTTGTTGTTATAAGCAATTTTTTAATCTTCCACCCAGAGACCACCTGTGAGAACCTATGTTAAAACTGCTCCCACTGTAATGTCACATGAACCTTGAGGTAAAAAGTAAAGAATTCAAATATTACGTTAATTGCTTCAGAAAAGAAGGAGGTCTGGGTTTTTGTAACGATCAATTTTGAGAAACCAGAACAACATTAGCTGACTAAAATTACATAAATATGTTTAAAACACACACAATATTAAAAGTAAATTATGCAAAGAAAAAATTATTCACTGTTCTGTTTTGTGTTTATTGAAGAATTTTATTGAAATAACTTTATTTTAATATTTAGTAAAATATCTTACTGTCATTCAAGCCATGACAATGTAAAATATTCCTTAAAACATATGACAATATACAAAAGGTGACATTATTGCCATTTGTTTCACTAGAAGAAACTTTTCTTGCATAGCGAGTGTCAGGTCGGCTACTACATCACGCAATCAAGCGAACAACGAGAAGAGTGGAGGAGTAACTGCCGCGCCAGTCCAACACCAAACACAAAACCCACAGCACCACATGATATTAAGGGAGAATTCCAGTGACAAACTTTATTCATTTTGCACAGGAAGAGCAGAGTTCTGGTGAATGCATTATTTCTAGCAGGGGGGAGTTGCATCAGTCCTTTCAGCTCTGACTGAAGTCAATAAGAGCCATGTTGCCTCATACTGTCCCTTCCCCCTCGCACTCACACTGCATTGTGGGATATCCTGTTGGTTCATCCCGCTCTGCTGCTTGTCTATTAGTTGTCTGAGCGTCAGCCTTGTCCGTGTTATGTTCTGTTCTTTCTCTCAGCGCCCTAAAAAGAATGACAGGGCTGTGAAAGGCCCGGCTGTCACGATCCTTCAATAGCAGCCGGCTAATTGCTGACCCTAACAGGCCCAATTAGCACTTACAAGCTCGGCGCGGGGGCCCATGGGAGCCGTCTGCGCAGACGTGGGGACGAGACGCGGCCACCGCCGCAGCGTCTAAAGCACAAAGAGCCGCGCCGCAGCAGTGCAGCCGCTCTCCTCTCTATCCGCCTTCCTCGGCATTATTATCCCCGCCGCCTCTCTCTCCATCTCTCTCTATCTCTTTCCATCTTTCACCCATCCTTTAGTCTCTTTCTGCCCAGCCGGGCTCTTTGCTGAGGCCCCCAGAGCCCTCCTCAGAGAGATCTCTTGAAGTGCAGGGAATCAGAGGCAGAAGAGCGCTCTGGGAAAGCTGGCTGAGCGAGAAAAAGGGGCTCCAGCGCTGAAGCTGGTATCACGACAGCAACAAGCGTGTAATCAGCCCTCTTTTAAAGTGGCTTCTCAAAGAGCACAAGGGCTAATGTGCACAACTTAAACTGATATTTTCGATAAAGCCCCACATTTAGTAACTGGCAAATATATCAGGCTGCCTGTTCCCGTTTGAGTGTGAAATGTGATAAAGACATACATCTCCTCGCTGATAAAGGAAATGCGGGTAAGAGCTGGGATGGCTGGCACACTAAAGAGGTCTGTCAAGACACTAGGAGTTTGGTGATTTTACAAGCCATAATTCTCCCAGTGAAACACACACACAAAAAAAAAGCGGAAAAACTGCAGAGAGGAAGATGATTAACGTGGGCCGGACTGCTCGTCCCTCATCTATTCTGTTATCTTCATTATTTGGAAGGCATTAAAAGAGGCCAGGGATGGCAGCTTGGGGAGAGGGGCTCAGGAGGTGGGGGAAGTTCTATGTGCTGGGATACTAATTACAGTGTCCACTAATAGCGCCTCAAGTAAACCAGGCCAATGCATCTTGCTTGATGAGAACATGCATCAACCAGCTTAATTGAGAGTAAAATGAGGCAGGCGTGCCACAGGACCTATTAATCAACATTGATGAATGAAAGTGTAATTAGATGTGGAAATACAAAAAAAGGGGGAAAGGAAAAGCAATCGGTTAACTTAAAGTTAAGGCTACAGTTGTTAACTAACACGTTGCAATATTGTGCACATTAGGCTTTATCTTTCAGACGCCCAACTTTTTTTTTTTCTTTCACGGAAAAATGTATGGGTAAGCGTGTGTTTGCTGAGGCATCATTTTGATTACGTAGATATTGTCCTCCCCGCGCATTAATAGGGAGTATTGCTGCACCTGCAATACAGACTGCACCTGCTGCAGAATACACACTGTAGCCTAATTAATTTATTCAAAGTACCTCCATCAGCTACAGTAGCTGATGCATTCATCTCTGCTCCCCTCTAGGCCACGATGATCATTGCAAATATGGTCCACTCCCGGATGCACTACCGCCGCTACTTCCAGGACCGGATTAAGCAGGTGTGACACCTGAATTTGCCGAACTATCCATATGAATAACGTGTTGTCTGTGGCAGTGCACTCGAGGCAAACAACCATCGTCGTTTTTAACATGATCATGTCAACACTTTCAAGGGTTACTTAATGTCATGAGACTCGGGATCTGTGTATGATGTAGCGTGACATATTCAGCCTTAATCTGTGTTTATTGTTCATCATATTTATCTTGTGTTGCAGCATTTTCTCTCCCTGACATTGACATTCATTGCTGGTCCTGCGCAGCCCCATGAGCTATGTGAATAAACACAGCAAACACAACACCCTTGAAACGCCATAATCCCTTTTGTTTTGGTGGAGGCTCTTTTCGCTGTGTATGCAAGTGGGAAAGCCTCTCTGTCTTTTGCACACACACACACACACACACACACACACGTGCAGACACATAGAGACATACAAACAAAACCACACACACGCACATACATTTACACACACACACTTTTCTCTCTCTGCTCACTTTCCCTTTCAAAAGCTCTTATCTATTTATAGACTTTGATATGTAAACCTATGAAATCTTACCTCAGGCGAGACAATCAGGCCTGTTCTTCTTCAATCCGCTGGAATCAAAAGACAGAAAGGGGAACAAAAAAACAGATGAGAAAAGCGAAACACAAAAGAGACACAATGTAAGAAGAGAGAAGCAGAGGCCTGGTTATAGTATAGGGTTGATAATTACAGCCAAAGACAAGGCAGATTAGGACGACGTTTTCACCAAACGCTTCCTGAAGAGGAGACTGACTGAGGAGGCAATATGTTTTATTTTTGAACCGAACGCTCGCGTTGCCTCCCTTCGTTTTGCATTAAAAGAGGAGGACGGGCATTGCTGTGCTCGCGGAGGAGGAAAGGATGCTGGCGCTCTGTCACGGGACGGTGCATATCCAAGACGCGCTGTAATGAAGTGGACATTGGGGGACATAAACGCAGCAGATTTACCAAATTTGGTGAGCGGCAAGTCTAACGCAGCATAGCAGCACAGGGCATGAGAGGTCAGCTCCATTTTCTCCTGCGCCCGCTGACATCATCTGAAATGGCCTGGCTGAAATTAGCCTAACCCCCGGAATGACATATCTCTCTGCCTAAACCGTGTGGACGCGACGAGCGGCTGAACATGAAATCCAAATCAACACATTGTTTTTGCAGTGTCAGAAGCAGCCAGGGAATGACCATCACTCTCTGGCTCGGGGATATTTGTTGTCAAAACGGGAGCTCTGCAAACTGTTTGAAACAGTCTAATCCAGCGAATCTTGACTCGTTAGGGTCATTATGCAGGCTTGACCTCGTTCTGTAGGGATAGATCTCAGCACAGCAAAGGGGAAGCGCAGGCGGACGGGGCTGTCTGCAGAAACACGTGAAACTTCCTCCGTCAATAAGTGTGACGCATGTTGGCTTCAGAGACGGGTGGCTGCCTGGTGGAAGTAGCACGACACCCGTTGACTTTAGAGCCCTTTACGCCCCCGGCACAAAACAAGACAACACAGATAGAATCTATTTTGAAAAAGGGAACACACACACATTGGAGGGCTTAAGTGCAATGAACTACTGTTCCATGCAAAGAGGAGCTTTGTGTTATTGCACAGACAAGTCTTTGTTAAGCAATTACAGATAACGCCAGGCATTAACATATAGATTCACCATATTCTTTAGCGTTCAAATACATAAAGTCATCTTCACATATGCTTCCGTGCCACTGGTATCCCCACGAGCCTATTTTGCAGTACTTTTCAGAATGCGACATAGACAAGATCATGATCATTGTACGTTGAAAAGTGCACTGGTGGTACCCAAGTGGGGCAACAAAGTACCAATCTGAGTACAAATTAAACAATTTTTTTAATAACTACTAGTAGTTATTTTACAGCTTTAATTACTATGCAGATCTGAATTTTAGATGCAAAGTAAGTACTGTGCATAAGTATAAACCATAAGTTAATGCTATATTAAATGTTAATGGACATCTGCTGCACTGGGGGTTGATATTTGATACATGATTATGTTTCTTTATACTACATTTTAAATTTTTAGTGTTAGTATTCCGTATACGCTAGGAGGAGGACCTGTGTACTTAGTCTAAACACTTGCACCTGCAGATAATAAACATTTTACACTGTTGGTAAAGTTTTTATGCTGTCATAATTAAGCTATCTAACATTTAATGCATATAGCCTAGTATTACATTATCAATTGTGATACTTCATAATGATTCCTGCATGAACAAGCAAAAAATTGATACTTTTTAATTTGTATGAATACATACTACAAAATGTAACCACAAGATGTAAATAGTGTTTAATCCTCGAATGAAGAAGTGACCACACTCAGATGCAGGGAGGCCTCCCTTCTGCCGCAGACGGCCGATAAACTGTTGATTTCACTGTCATCTCCATCACTGAACCCCTACATGGCCAGAGGAAGAGCCAATCCTCTTTGCTGTCTCCTTGTGTCTCAGAAATAATAAATACACTTTTTTTAAATGGCTGACTTTATGTTGCTTTTGCAGCAGAGCTGTCGCTCGGGTAGTAACACTAAAGATGCAATCACGGCGGTCGGCGGGTGGAAGATGGACGAGTGAGCGGGACAGGTGGACAGGTGAGATAAGAAGGTTTTGTGAGAGGCAGTCAGGTCTGGATTTATGTGGCTGTCCACTGCCGGACGCTTAATAGCTGATGGCAAGCTGTGATTGTGATGAACATTTTAAATCTCTGGTCCAGTTTACCTTGACCTTTTTCCTTCTTCTTTTCTGTTGTATCACGTCGCCGGTACCGGCATCTGTTGTGGAATATTAGTGTCTTAGTTTAACTGTCATTTGCCCCTTAAGTGTGAGATTTATGTAATAGCTGGGCTATTTTACAGAAATAAAAAGTATGATATGTCATACAGTCTGTCTGGCCGGCTAGGCCTTTTCCAAGAAATCCTGTCACAGTCAGAAATTTGATCTTAAAGGGTCAGTTTACCGGAATTACAGAAAAGACACGTTTCTTGTAGTCCTGTATTACATGTAGACCGTATTCATTGTTTAAGAAAAAACATACGTTCCATTCACAAACTAAAGACATGCAGGTCAGCTTTCTGTTAGTGTAATTCCAACATTTTTGTGATGTACTTTTGATATTTGTGCATTTTGCACTAAAACCGTTGTCTGAGTTTAGCCTGAGAAGACAGACTTGAACTGCAGATGATATTTCTCTAGCTGACATCTAGAGATAGATTTAGGTTGCGCTCACACATACACACACGGATCTTTTTATTTATTTGCATAAGACAGTGAGGGGGCGCCGCACGAGCTTCCTAAACAGCAACGAGAAAGTGTTTGACTTCTGCTGTACGTTGTCAGCAGGTGTCTATTAACGTCAGTGCAAACTGCGCTGGGCATTTGTGAATGGAGCTGCATGTTCCACACGTGCTGGCGCCGGCCACCCAGAAACCTGTGCTGCCAACCACCTTCTATTTCTCGGTCTGTAAGTGAGCACCATCTTGAAGGCAGTTTACATACTGGGAGCACATGTGCACTGGCACACGAAGCAACGTTGGTAAATGTTAAGCGCCGTTTGCCATGCCGTTTATAAAACTCCTGCTGGCGATGGAAAACTAGATTCAAATTTTAAAGTTACAGCGACAGGGAAAGGAGATGGATCGTGGCCACTTTGGCATTCCATACGTCGGCGTAGTTATTGTAAACAAGGCACTGCCAGTGTCAAGTGAACCTGTGTCTGGTGTGGAACTCATGTCTACACCTTCTTTGCAGACTTTGTGTAAAGCTTAACAATAGCTACGCTGAGGTCACAGCTTCCGGTAATGTTACTTCACCGAACCTTTTTATACATGTCAGTTTACTGTTTGTAGTTGTATTGTAAATGAGTCTATAAATATATGTTTCTTTTGAGAACCACTAATGCTTGACAACAGAAAAGACATGAATGCAAGATGCTTACGTGAAGAAGTAAAACTTTCAGGAAGAGTAATGTTTCTTAATCGGTAGCAGTGTGTTGGCCATTTTAACCATAGCTTAAAATGGTTTTATTCAAATGCTACTTTATGTAAATAAAGAAATGTAATGTGGAGCAGCAAAATCATAATAATTAATCCTAAGACCATTTAGATTCATCTAAGTTTGGGATCCCCAAACAGAACCTAACAATTGGCGTCGATACTATTTAATGTCAAATTCGTGAAAGCTGTAACATTTTCCATGATGAATGCCTGCTGTCACTTAAGAATTCCCTTGGAAAAATTCTCCAGTGCAAAGGGGGTGTTCTGTTTTACATTTATGGCAATATCAACAGCGGTTTGTTACCGAAGACTATAGAATAGAAACAGAAGACGAGCTGGACAGTAAGCAGCAACAGCAGCTGTGGCTGATCACATAATGAAAAGGGCTCCACCTACAAAAACACAACCATTATCCACAAAAATGTCCCAGAAAGAAGACATCACAGCGCTGGACACAGGCCAGTACTCTTTGATTGAAGTGATCTCTTTGAAGTGCAGCGTGATGTATCTTATAAATGATGAATAGAGACAAACAACCACCCCACCCCACCCCCTCACCCCCCCACCCCCAAAATAACACAAATCTCCGAGGATTACATAATGACAAAATGTTACGACTAATATAAACCAACTGCCACAAGTGGTGCAAATAAGTGGTTTAAGTCAATCTAAAATGCATACGATGCTGCGTACATTTCCATCCCGTAGCACGCCGTCTCTCGCTGTTTAGCCTTTCTGAGAGTGATCGATGCTCCCTGGCCCACTCTCTGATGAAAGAGTCATCCTTTTGTTTTCTATCGCTGGCGGATTTGAGCGAAGTTTGATGGATGTGGGTGGACTTGTCACACGTGGGTGTGTTATCTCTTTGTTGTGTGAAATGGAGACAAAAGAAGAGGAGTGGATGAGAAGACTGTGATTTTTATCTCTGAAGTGCAAAAATGTTTCTCAGCGCAACACGGGAGGGAGTGGGAGAGAGATTAGAGCTGTTGAGGAACAAAAATAGATTGATCAGATAGCATGATAAGAATAACGGAGGGCTTTGTTTGTTAATTCTCATTGGTTTTTTTCTTCTTGTGTTCTGTTTAACATTTCCCTGATCCTCCCCTTTTGTTTTACCTTAGCATCCTGTTATTTCATGAGTGGTAAATATGGAAACGTCTGTATTTACACCTTGTAGTAATTAGGCTCCTTGCCTCCATAGATTAAAAAATAACCTAATTAGGAATATTTTTGTTTTGCTTGGCTCCACAACTGTGCTACAGCGTATGCGTGTGTGTGTGTGTGTGTGTGTGTGTGTGTATACGTCTGAGTGTGTACGAGTGGCTACTGTGTTTGAGTCCGGCCTCCAGGGTGGATTTCTGCCTGCTCGGTGTGCGCTCCCTGCTCTAGGGCTTTCGTGACTCACTAAGGGGAGTCAGACGTGGCCTCCCAGGCTGTTGAGACCGGCAGGGAACACACCCCAGATTTACCTACGCTTAATCCCCATAGAGAGGTCAGGTCTCTGTTCCTGCACAATCTCCTGCCTCGTGTGGAAGAAAACACCTGCGATCCATTTACTTCTGAGAACCAATGTTCTTAAAGAGGCCCCGCGGGAGCCCACGAACATGTGTGGAGGGGTCTGTTTGTTTGTGTTTGTGTATTTATAATAAAAGGCCTGAGCCATATGCGTGTGCACATGCATATTGTGAGAAGGCATGGCCGTACGGGGAAAGAAAGCAAGACTTGATGTATCGCAGCAGACAGTTCAAATTACTTTTATGACTTTACTCTATCATCCTGAATTTGCCAGCACGAGACTTCTTCTTCTCCTCTAACCGTGTAACCTTTTACTCAAATCTGACAGATGTGGAAGTAATGATGCCTTCTACAAGCGAGGCTCCGTAGTCTACAGACCCACGTCTCCAAAGGCGGCAACACTACCTGAGGGCCCTGATAGAGATTATTTCAGTTCTCCTCAGCCGTTTAATGATGGATGAACCTGCAGCTGCAGGAACATTTGACAAGCCGCTGTCAGCTGTGACAGCCAGGACTGAGTGAATGAAGGAGGGAAGGTAGGAAGGAGCAGATACACACATGGCGACGTGCAGACAGTCCACAGATGATGGCAGATGGAGTGAAGGGGGGGATTGTAAAAAAGATCGCCGTTCAATCTGTGGCATTGACAATATGGTGTCAGCCCCTCGCTGGGGAGACGTGACAGGCTGGCAGGTGGGCTGCTGCTGTCTGTGTCACTGACTAGGAGATCAGGGCCGACATGCAGAGAATCCGGCAAACCCAGACTCCAGGTTCTGAAGCTTCTGATTGCAGCCGAGGCCACGGTGACACATGATCTCACGGTGGCACACGCAGGCGTGCGCGCACGCGCGGTCGCGCACACACACACAAGGCGGGTGTAAAGTTACATCGCCTATCGCTAATTATCGTCACAGTGCCAGCATTCAGAGCCGGGGCTCCAAATTACACGGCTCAACCACAACAAGGGCGATGTGCCCAGCAGTCATTTGTCAGACTAATTATTTGTCTTGGGCTTGTAATTGCAGTGAGAACAGGTACTCAGGTAATTGTGTGGTAAGCTGCAATGTTAAGTGATGCTTTCCCTCCATTTTCAGGCGAGATGAAAGGAGTAAAGACTGCAGTGCTGAAATACGTGATTCAATCTGGCCTCCCAGTCAGACGTTGAGTCTAAAAATATATGGCACGGACGGGTCTCGGTTTTTGAGAGCAAGAGAAGAGCACCTTGATGTTAAGATCATCAGCACGGGTAATGGCTCTCTCCATTAGACTGGCTACTTTCTGAATGTACGTAAATAATCAGGTCCCTGGTGTATGCCGAATAATAAGTTCATTAATCACAATCCACAGCCAATGAAGGCAAAATACCACGGATGTACAAAACAGAACGGTTAAAATCAGTCGAAGTCTCATATCTGTGAGCAATAGTGCTGGTAATTCAAAGGAGCACATTTCCACTTTGTGCAGTATTATGCTGCTGCGTACAGATATAAACACACAGGCCGCTGTCATTTGCAATGATGTTTGGCTCGCTAGCACTGTCACCTATCATCATAATTATGACTCCACTCTCCGTTATTCTTATTTTTAAATGTGTATCCCATGATTCCTCACAGAGGTTACATTGGACCAACTGGACATGATGTCAGGTTGAATATTATAATGAGCAAAAAAATAAATAACTCATTGAGAAGTATAAACAGAGGAATTTTTGTATTTGCCCCGAATCCAATAGTGGCCCTCCCGCTGTCTGTGAGACTTGTCTGATCTGGACAATGGTCACTGGATTCCTGCGCGTCGCTTCCTGACGAGCAAATCCGTCTCACCACGCGATCGTCTCCGGCCATCTTGCAACGCTTCTCCTGTGCACAATATTGCCCGAGGCCCCCCTCGTTCTTTTGTGTCAGGGAACACGCAAGCTCCTGAAAAGGATCCATAACTATCAGTGACAGCCGGGGCGAAGCGTGGCCCGGCCTCATGCGGAAAAGGCCACTTCTGCATGAAAAGGTAGAGACAAAACAGAGTCCTCTACCTTCCCTTACCTTGCTTTAATACGGTGCGTTGGCCTGGTCATGTCTTTTTTCATATGCGCCGGGGCAAGAAACGTGGGCTCTATCATTAATATCAACAGGCGCGCTTGACAGTCCCTTCTGATAAACAAAATGTTCCCTCTCGTGAACAGAATGTGTTTGGGTGTCCGTCAGTATTCACCACCTTTAGCTTCCACTCCAGGATTAAGTGTTTTGCAGCTCAACACACTCACCGTCTGTGTAATGAGCATGATCAGTGTGTCTGTGGAGGATGAGAATAAGGAGTAGGCGTGTGGGTTTTTTTTTTTTTCCTCTATCTTTCTCCTTTTCTTTCTCTCTTTCTCTCTTTCTTTCTCTCCTCACGGTGGAGACACCACGGTGCCATCTGCTTTGCATTTGTTTAACAAAGATTTATTGTGCAGCGAGACACTAATCCAAAACACACACGCACGCAGACACTCACATACAAACACATGCACACACATCTCGCCTTCTTCTCGTCACAGGCCGCGAAGAAAAAAAAGTGAGGGATGTGGGATTGGAAACGCTTGGCGTTGTCTTTGTCAACTCTCACTCTGACGAGAGGAGAGAGAGCCGGCTGGCACACAGAGGTAGGAACGCCAATTATGGCCTCCTCTGCCTCCATGTGGCACACACCAACACGCCGATTTGGAGCTACAATTATAAACTTGTCATACACGTGTTTATGGTGAGGTGGAAGCATAAAAGTGCACGACTTTCAGCGAAAAAAAATATAAAAGATGGAATCAAAGCAGGGAGAAATTGCTCATCTGTAGCTCGGCAATGACAGGATTCATTTGTAATGTGGCGCAGAAGGTGTTACACACTTCAGCATCAAACGTGTTTCGCTAGGCAAGGATTATCTGCTTCTCGTGAAGGGAAAACAGGTCAAAGTGGCTCTGAGGAACAGCTCTTCTCGTGTCAGCTCGGAAAGCAAGGCAGTGTAGCTCGGCTTGTTACTCCTCTCTGTCCTGTCCAGGTGAACCCACGTATCCGCTGACTCCTCCTGCCCTCTTTGTCACCCGCATGCCAGGTAGAGAAGCAGGGTCCCGGGGGGCAGGGACTGTGCACCCCTTCGACTGGAAAAGGCCACCGCGAAGGGTTGGTAGGGACCCTCGGAGACGACAGAGAGGTTAGAAGGCCCCTAAGATGCGGCGGTGTAGAGCCTGTCGAGCCTCTTCTCAAACACTCGTCTGCGTTTACCCCCACTCTGAGAAAGGGCCAGGGGTCCCCATCTGCCAACTGGTACTAGCAGGGTGTTCATCATTTAGGGGCTAAACACCGAAAGGCACAACCATACACACAGAGGAGGCACATATGAGCATGTGTTCTTATGTATATGCCCTTGTACAAGCAAACAACACAGAGCCACTTTCAAAAGCACACACACACACACACACACACACACACACACACGCTCAGTCAGTATGTATCCCAGAACCCCTATCCAGTGCTAGTGTTCAGTGCTGAGCCCTCCAACCTCAGGGTGAAGCCCCTGCCAGTTCACCTGCCAGGGCTGGACAAGCAGAGCACTTAGCGCCCCAGAAAGGCCACCGTCACCCCCACCCATCCACACCCACTGTGTTACTCCGGGTCAAGGAGGCTTCACCCGCACTCCCGTTCCCTCTCTGCCAAGCATCGCCCTGTGTCACCTATGCGCAAGGCTCATTCTTTGAGCCACTCACAGTGTAAATGCTACATTTGTACGAAGTTGCTCCGTTGCAGCTTTTCAACTCATCCGCAGTGGGATGGCAAGTCAAAGGAAGTACAATAAAAACGTGTGACATTCCCAACGTACTCGTGACACTCACGTTGACACTGATGTACAGCGGCACAGCGTTTTTCATCTACATGCATGTTCAGTTGCTACAAATGTTCCTTAATGAGAAATTGAGAAATTAAACACACATTGTAATTAATTCATCAAGAGGGAAGCAAAATTTTGCACCCAACTGTATGCACACTACAGTAACTAACTGTAATGGTTGGTATTAGTTAGTATTAGTTTTTGGGTATTCTATTGTAGCAATTGCAGCAACATTTTATGTTGTTGGGAGTTAATGAATAAAGTTATATTAATTATATTAATTATAGTGGTAGTAGTTTGATAAAATGTTCCTTCATTATTATTATTTTAGCTTCAGAGTTTACATTGAAGGAGATACAAACTCCCTATTTTACAACTTGAGTCACCTGAGTTAAGGAATCAGAAAAACGTGGCCATTCCTGCAAAATACAGAAAACTGTTACATATGCAATCACACCCGTGGAAATGTAAACACATAAAAACATACTTGTTAGCTCATTTTCCAGTCAACTTCACAAGCCCAGTGGAGCCACCAACAACATGTCTGTCACTTTTAAATGCCCTCCTGGAATCAACCGATGTCTTCAGTGATTCAGATTCTTGAGATATAAGATTAATAAGCCTTAACAGGTGTCTTTGCCCTCACCTGAGGGCGTCTCCACCCACGTTTTTGTGTGTTTTTTAGTTCTTTTTGGTTGGTTTTAGCAGCCTAAGCAAAGATTTAAATATGTTGGCCTTTCCCTGCAAATGTGAAGGGACCACAATTAAAGGTATTTTTAATTCCGTTGCAGAAAGTGAATTGTGTCAATAAGTTATTGTTATAGTTATTACATAAATAAATATTTGAAATGACTGGAGGACATATGTGCATGTACAGGCTGATTTTGAAGGCTGGGCCAGGACAAGTTGGTGCATTTGAAAGAATTAAATAGGATGTGTGAGGGGACACTAACTCAACTTGGACATCAATAGTTTTGTCATGATTACAGAAAAAGAAAAAAAATGAAAGCACAATGAAGATTTTTTTATCCTCATGTGTTTACATATTTTAAAGTGACTTACAGTTCTGATGGTGCTACATCAGAAAACCAAAAAAGTGATAAAAACATTAAATTGTCTAAAGCCTTATGTTTTGACAAAACTGCTGGCTATTTGTGTTTTACAATATCAATAAGACAGGAATACAGTAATCAAGACTATACAGTTTTGCAACAAAAAAATATTTATTGCTGCCAAATAAAAACCTCTCCACTTCTCCCATTGCTAAATTAGCTTGTTGTTGCTGGAAGCTGCATGCTGGGCAAAGCTGCACTGACAAGAAGGACTGTGACTGAAAAGAACATGCATGAATGTGGAAGAGGACTGAGATGAAAAGAGACATCCACCCTGGGAATGCAAGCAATCAAGAGGATGTGGCCAGTTTTTCTCATGACCCCCTTTGTTAAAAATAAAAGAAAGAAACACTCTTGCTTTCAAGTCTGGGTAATAACCAGAGCTTTGTACATTTCGTCTCCCATCAAAATTTCAATCAATCACTCTGAGAAAACAGGATGGTTTCATAAAGAATTTGACCTGGTTAATTGGAACTGTGCATTACAAGACAGCTTCACAACAGCAACACCGAGGTGCGTTATAGTAAAGCGCCATCATATAGTATGTTGGGCTAAAATATAAATGAACCGTAAATAGTAAATTCCTTGAAAGTCCGACAGCTGACACTCTTGAATGGAACATGTAATAATTGCTATTTCTTTTTTCTATTCAGCTTCTTAAAATCTTGCCGATATATTTTATGAGAATAAAATCTTTTCATTTAAAATTTGTACCTAGGTCAGGTAAGAATTTGCTTTTCTCCCTCAACTTTTTGTGTCTCTGCAATTTGACATTTGTGGCTTTTAAACAGACGTAAAATAAATGAAATGGTAATTTGACGTTAAATGTTTTATTTTTATGGATTTCTTAAAACATTATTTCAGTATTTATGAAATTCGATAGTTTGCCAAGATTTAGACAGGAGGAACGATACCGCTCTCATGTCGGTAAGGTAAATGTGGACTTGCTGCTTTGCAGTGAGGCTGGTGCTAAATAAAACGAGACACCATAGCCAATAAAAATGCTGGATTGACATTGCATATTTCATTCATGCGCCATGTTCTGAGATCTGTGATTAGAAGCCTGTGTTTGGACTCTTTGCCATTATTTTAAAAGCAACACCACAGTATATCAGTGCGGCTGCCATAGTCTGTGAATAGAGGAGTGCTGCCTTAACTTTGCCCATCTCTATCAAATTTGAACAACTTTTCATCAAAGAAAACAAAAAGTATGTAGGTAACCTATGACAACTATTGTAGGGGTCTGAGCATTTACCTCACAAGATGGCAGCCGTTTTACTGTACATCACACTGGCACGGTGAGACCCTCTGAATGCTTTCCATGTCTGCTCCATGTATGTGCGATATTTATTTCTCTCTTACGTTATATTTTGTATTATTTGCTAGGTATTTATTTTGTGAGGATTTTATTAAACTCTTTGTAAATGTTAGTGTTGTATTATCTTGTCTTTAAATTGTGTGTGTGTGTGTGTGTTGGGGGGGTTACAAGTGATTTCTGTTGGGATGAAACTCTTGTTGTGGCAGGTGCGGCTGCACTGATGAATCAGAACAGCCGTCCAGAGGCCAAGATGTCAAATTGGTGCCTTTCTGCAGGAAGGGCCAGCAGCCATCTTCTCCTTGCCCTTTTCTTTGCTCTGCTATCCTACAGGTCTTTAATCGAGGGCGGCCGGCAACACATTACTCTCCCAGCTCTTCAAATGACATCCTGCAGCGCTGAGAAAAGGCAGAGGGATTACGGTTGATGCTGCTAGACCACATTCAGTAGTGACATGTTGACATGTTAGCCCAAGTAGACGTAGGAGGAACATCTGGTGCTGGGCCTTGTTAAATGCATTGGAAATGTTTGCATCTTATTTAATGGTGTTGCAGATGGTGGTCCCCCTTGGAACTTGGTTGGATCCACGGTGTTCGCAATAGAGCTGTTTGGCCCGATGGGTTCTTGTGGATGTCAGTCCTCACCTCCCCCATCTAGTGTTCAGCTAAAGATCAGCGGATGCACAACATCACAACATCCTTTTGTGTTCAGACCTACTAATATAAAGTCGATATGAAACGTGAATGAGGGTCAGTCATTGTCCGTGTGCAGGACTGTGTTTTAAATTTAAAGGTATTTTCATTGACCTTGTATTCAGTTAGTACCTCTTACTTTGCTGTAATGGCAGTGAGAGGCTGGCCAGTCACAAGCTGTGATGTATCTTGCATTCTGACACCTGTTGATCATGGCCAGCATTTAAAAAACGCCTATTGCTTGCACCTCTTCTGTATTAAATTGTCTGCTGGATTACACAACATTCTAAGAAAAAGGACATAGTTAAAAGGCTTTTAAATGTTTTTTTGTGTCCCTCAGACAGCGGAAACCAGTTGGCTCATCACACTTCCTTTGCAGATTACGTTTTGCTCATTGTCTCCAACAGTCTACTCTGCATAATCTGAACTATGTTAAGAGTTTCAAGAATATTTAGGCCTTTTACTTTATTGCTGTGTTGTAGTGTTTTCCAGGGTTTCCAAATTTTAGAGATTTTTGATTCAGATCATGTTGCCCTGACTAGAGAGAATAAACAGCGAACTTATAGGCCTTTTCTACACATTAAGCCTAAATGAATATGAATGTTAAATTAATGCTGAATTAAGAATGACTCAGTGAAAAGGGGCAGTTAAAGAGCTGAAGTCTTCGTCTTCAGTATTTTTCTCTAATGCACAAGTTACAGGAAAAACAATAAATTTTTGTTCTGTGTCACAAAATCAAATACTAAATAAAACACAATCCACAATAACCAACTAGTGGCATATAATCCGGACTGTAACCGCTATTCTCTTATATCTACAGCCACAACAGACGTGATGCTAAACTCCTGTGAATATGCCTGCAAAAATATTATCCCTGCGTCTTTCTTTTCAATGCAGTTTTTTCTAACACAATCCAAGCCCAGGGGACAACTTAAACTGCACAAAGCTCATTTACACGCCGCGTATTGGTAAATCCTAAAAACTGTGTGCGTATGTGTGCGTGGTGTGTTTGTGTTTTGGGGGGGGGCATATTTTATTCTTTCAGGAGGCAATTTCTCTCCTCTCGGTGAGGTAACTCTGTTCTTAACACTTGGAGGACATAAAGCAGTTTGTGGTGAATGAAAATAGTGTCAAGTCTCCTGTTTTTCAAGCCATCAAGATAGCAGGAAACAGGCCTGTCTAAGTGCTAATGTTGGGTGTTAGAGACACACAGGGGAACTCTCATTACTTCTCTCTCCTCATCCATTTCACCTGGAAAAAAAAAAAAAATACTTTCACAAAGGCACACATAGTCATATCCAGTACGTACACGCACAAAGACTCCACACCTAATTAAACCAACTGCAATATGGTATATAGGGGAGACGGGGGTCCAAAGGGAGAAGTCCTGCAAAACATGCAGCTTCATCCATGTTGTTGTTTATCATATTCACATCCATTGTTCCCCCAGCACTCCTTCCTCTCGTTGTCTGCGCACTCTGCTTCTCCGTCTTCGGTCTGAGATTAACTTTCCAATCCTTTCCGTCTCTCCCTTTGGCTCCCCCCCCTCCTCTAATTTACCCTCCAACCTGCTGCTTTTGCCATGTACAATTACAAAGGGGAGTGCTAGTTAATGCGCACTAATAATGTTCAAGCTGAGAAGGTTTGCCTGTAATAATTAGTGCCCGCAGAATGAGTTATAGTAGTCACGAGATGTGTATAAATACCTACTGTTGTTCTGCCTAATTTTCATTTTCCAGTGCATTGTTCTTGTCTCGTGGAGCTAGGTAAGTCATTTTGTTTTATGTGGGAAATTTGTCACAGGTGACAAAGGAGAGAGAGGAAAAACAGAAATGTCACCGCTGAGATGTGTCATCCTACATTTGAAATAGTCACTTAATTCACTGTGATAGCAAAGATTTCTGTTTCACTTTTTGGTAAAAATTTTTTTATGTAAGAGCAATTAGATTTGTTGACCCTCATCACAGGTACACAACAAAAAATACCCTTAAAAAACTGATGAGACGGGAGTGTGTGATGGGCCATCGCTTCAAAGTGGATCAAATTCCAATCTTAGATTGCTTTCTTGGATAATGTGGAAATATTAGAGAAGCCTTGATCTAAAATGGAGCATGGAAATGAAGTGGCAGAGGGAGCCCTGAGGACAGGCAGCAGACACAGCGCTGGGCCAGCCATACATACCTCTGGGAGGCTGCAAGCACAGCCTGCCTCTCCTATGTAAATGTCCCATTCCACACATTAGTCATACTGCCTTCACCGTACACTAAAGCGTGCCTCGCCCATCAAACCCTGCCTGCCTCCACGAAGATCCCTCCAATGTTCCGCAGATAAACCCCAGAGGCCCTTCCTACCCCCTCTACCCACCCCCACCTCCACGACCACAGAGCGGCTGATTGGTTAGATACCCCAGGTAAATGGGGAGGAATTCTAATGGGAGACTTAAATGCTGATGTCAGGAATTTTCTGATATGGGGACATTGATAACGTCTGTAAAAGCACCTGAAAAAAAGATCTATTGTTTCTTTCTCTTTTATCATAATCTTAAATACTATGAAATCATAATAAACAGTGCTATGTAAAGATGGAGGGGTGGATTAAAGAATCAGACATCAACATTTGCAATTTGGTCACCAGAACTGTTGACTTTTACGTTAGTGCGGGTTTGTTTCTGATTGTGAGTCAGTGTCGGCCACAGCGCATTACACTACACGTTATGAACCAACTGAGCCGGGAGCACGACACCGGGCCCATTACCCCCCGAAGCCTTATGAGCTCCACCTTATGGCCCAGCCTCCGTGTACAGCCCGACTCTACCCCACACCAATAGTTTCCAATTCTACCTGCTCTCCTGCTATTGTTGAGCGGTGAGGTCCCGGCCAAAACGGCTAATTTATTCCACGATTAATTGCTCTCGAGCTGGATGGGTGATTAAAACCTGTAATCGCTTACAGGGTGGAAAAAGAGACAGGGGGCTGGGGCACTGCTGCTAACCAAATGACTCTATTAGATGTCTCTGGCCAGCTTTACACTCTGTGACATAATACTTGCAGTGTTTATTGTTTCATCTGTTGAGAAATTTCGAGTTTGGTAATGTTGTTGCGATTCCATTATTTACACAGTTTAATCATCAGTGTAATTTGGAATTACGTTTGCAGCTTTTTGTGATAGCCTATTTTGCTTTATTAATGAAAACAATGCATGTTATGCAAAAGTTCCATCTGATACATATAAACAATTTTTTTTTTAAGCTGGACTTATCAATATTTTATACTAACAATAACCCATTAAGAAAGCCAAAGAGAACAACTCTGCACTTGAGACTGCTTTAGCATGTTCCTTAGCATCTTATTTTGGCTTTTCAGTCCACAGCCCTGTGTGTGTGTGTGTGTGTGTGTGTGTGTGTGTGTGTGTGTGTGTGTGTGTGTGTGTGTGTGTCTGTGCACGCGAAACAACAACATACATAAGCTGATAATATGCCATTTATTGTTTGCAGTGTTTATTCAACTCCAAAGTGGACAGCTTTAAGTTTGTAATTTTCGTATTAATGTGCGTCTTTATGTGTCTATAAAAGTAATAACAAATGACTTCAGTCAGATCGGCCTCTGACTCCAGTTTGATCTCTTTCTGTGCACAGACAAAGAAGAAAAGTCAAGAGTCAGATATCACAGAGATGAATCTGTTTGCAGCCTGAGAAGATTTAATGTCATTTTTTAACTGGCCCCCTTTAATTATGCTTTGCTGATCAATACAGCAGCCATTCAAAATTCAAACCTCAGCAGGATCTGATTGGTCTGTCTCTGCAGGGACTGGCGTGTCTGTGGGTCACTGACAGCTGTTTGTGTACTTCCAACGTTCCAGCATTTTCGTGGCGCTGACTGAAAAAGGTAAGACCATCGAGCCCGACTGTTATTCTAATGCGACTCAGTCTGTGCCGGACTCTTGGCTGCAAACCTCCAGACCAGTTAATGTCATTAAATAAATAATGAAGATATGTATTATCTATCACTCCATCTAACACGGGATCATCTATGTATTATGCATTATCTCCTCTAATTTATTCATTAAGACAAAACAAGAGTCTTGTTAGCCTCATTTCTTAGACATGAGCCCAAGCTACGTTTTATACGCAGCCACACAAAACCACTGGGCTGTTTGCAGGAAGTAACAAGTCCACCTGTGATTAACATTTACATGACAAAAAAATAAATAAAAAGCAAAAGCTAATTTCTTGTTTTTGCAGGTGCAAAGTGTGAGGCATAAAATTGATCCTTTGTCTATCATTCATTTTAGCATATAAACATTTTTAAATATATATAATTTCTTTTTGTGTCTTTACCGGTATATTATGTTATGTTGTTGTGTTTCTACATTTTTTAAATACACATATATTGTTTTGTTTAATATTAGTATACGGCTAAAAAGTTACACTTCGAGAGGAAGTGTGGGGTTAAAGACTATATTTTCGTATGACGACATTTCATTGCTTATGTAGTTTTACTGAAGTAAAATCATAAATGCAGCAGTTTTACTCTTAACAAGGTGTTTTAATATTCCTCTACGTTTAATTAAGCAAGTAAAGTTTCTTTTTAACAACATATTTTTTCACATACTGCAAGTAGCGAAAGTGTTCGTCATGGTTCCTGTGCGTCGTACACGTCTTTCTACTTGTGTTTTTCCTTTACAAAAGAGAGAGGCTTTTTCTGTACACTTCACTGTATTTACGTGACAGCTCCCTCTCCCCACACCCGCTCTTCCACAGCCTGCAAATGTCAATAAAATCCATAGCAGGTTAATCTCCCACCAATGGAAAAATGAACATTTTATCCAAAGCTGCATATGTTTCACACCCAGGGTCGATTTACGGTGTGTCAGGGGCGATATTAGCATTCATATTAGCCGCCCTGCCCATGTATGATATTCGTCACTGCCAGGCCTTTAGCACACCAACACAGTTCAGGGATGCTTATCTCATGAGTCATAAATTAGGGGATGAATTCCCTCCAAAACATCGAAGGCGAAGGATGGAGGATGGAGTCATTGTGCTTGTGTGGTGTTTTGACACTGTAATGACACATGTTTTACAATCACCCCCTTCCCCTTTTCATTCGGAGGAGTGGACCTGTCCGCTCCTGCTGGAGAGAAATGGGCCTCTCGGACATTACCACCTCCTCCCCGGGGAGACATAAATGGGCGAGAGGCAACAGGGGGAGACTACACTAAGAAGAAGGTAGAACTGGAGGGTGTCCAAACGCTGAAGGAGGAGAGGAGGAGTGTGTGTGTGTGTGTGTGTGTGTGAGCGGAGTGTATGTTTGGGGGGGGTAGAAAGGGAAAAGAGAGAAAGAGAAGGAGTGTTTGTTTTTAATTGCAAGTGGGTCTGCTGCACAAGCACAAAGGTGCATCATTACTTACCTGACAGAGTGCCACAATCACAGGCCCCCCCTAATAAATACTCGTTACTAAAAACTCGAATATAAATAAAGTGAAGGTCACATCTGAGGGAGGCGTGATTTAGTCCAAAGGTAGGTGTCTTACCCGTCAACTCAACCTCCTGTTCCCTCTTTCTAGCTCTGTCTCTCTTTCTTGCTCTTTCTCTCTCACGCTCATTACAGGAGAAGCCATGCAGCGCTGCTTAGGAGAACGTGTGATGAGCCTTGGGAGATATATCCACTGGGAGGGAGAGAGGTAGAGAGAGACTGAAGGGGACGGGGAATAGATAAAAAAAATGCTGACTTGTCTTCAAAGGAGGCAAAAATAATTGAAATGGTGTGTGTGTGTGTGTGTGTGTGTGTGTGTGTGTGTGTGAGCAGGAGGGGTGGGCTGAGGTGGCGGAGGGAGATTGAGTAGCTTCATGTTCGAGTTGGTCATTAATTGAGGAGGAATGTGAAACACTGTGTGGTCCTCTGCCGACACCCTCGCTGACACGCGAGGGGAGATTGATAGAGGAAACGGCTGTGATAAAGATATGAAAGGAGGAAAGAGAGAGCGAGCGGGAGGAAGTGAGCAGCGAAAAACATAATAAAGCGGAGCGAACATTGTTGGAGTGGCTGAAACATGGAGGAGGGAGAAAAGAGAGCGAGAGAGAGAGAGAGAGTTCAAAGTGTGCTGAGACTGAGTCCTGTCCTCGCTGTGTCCTTCCTCGAGCCCCAAGTCACGCATCGCTCATCTTGTCACATTGAACTCCAGATGCTCCTACCCTGGAGAACGCTTCGGCCGCGGCCATTTTTCTTCATTCTCGCTAACAATTTGGTAATGAAATATTGATTTTTAGTTAGATTCATATTGATGCCATTAGCTTTGCATTGATAAATCACGTTTGGCTGCTTGTCTAGCGTGGCAGAGCAAGAGCCAGGGCGGAGAGATTACAATCAAAGCCACTGATGTGTTAATTTGATGGATATTCCCCTCCACCACCCCAAACACACACCCCTCCGTCTTTCTTTATGTTTCACTGCGTTTCATAACATTGTGTTTTTTTTTTCTCTCTTTTTATTACAAAGCACCCTGTGAGGATATTTATGTCCATGTCCATTTCTCCTGAAATAGCCTTTCAGCCGGCCTGCCTGTGGCAACGCTGCCCAGTCTTAAAGTCATTTCGTCTCTTATAGACAAGACAAGGATATGAAGGACTGTCTCGCACCCGTTGAGTCAAATGAGGAGACCAGGCGAGGGCATGGCTATTTCCACGCACTGACACCGACACACACACAAACACACACACACACACACACAAACACACAAAAAGTTGCAATAGAGACTCTGATTTTATAAGAGGCCTTTTCGCATGTGATAACCATAATCTACAAACGGGAAGGGGTGTGGATTTTATTTGCTTTTTTTCCCCAATATTTATTGTCAAAAATATTGGCAATATATGTGAAAGCAGCAAACGCCGCTCTCAGGGTACATTTTTTAAGCAGAGACTCGTTTAAATGCCTCAAACCGTTACAGCTTTCTTAAGCGTTTCACATGCTAGGTTGGGGAGGATATAACATTTGAGAAACATTAGAATCATTTTCCAGATTAGGGCGGTTTTTTAAATGAGTCTCCTGCCGCAGCTTCGCCTTCCAACTGCAATATGTGTCTGCACACAGTCATCTTAATGAAAGGAAATGATGGCGTTCACTTTAATGACGTGGAGTTCAAGGACTGCTTATTGTTCCAGAGAAAAGCCATCTTTTTCCACGGTAATATGAGTCTTTCTTTTCTCTTTTTTCACCGTGCAATTTCATTTTGAGAAACAGACACCGAAGGTTAAATGTGCTATATAGGTTGTCAAAATATGACAGAGAATCCAGGATGTGAAACAGATATATTGATAACGTCCTCCCGTGCAGTTATCATTGTTTTGATAATGCTTCATCTCAACTTTTTTTTTTTTTTTAATCTTTCTGGGCGATTATGCAAAACAGAATATACTCCTAATTATCACAGACACATGAGCCACTCTGTTTCGCTCTAGTTATAAAGCAATCTCACCGCAAATGATCAACACAACTTCTCCCTTTAACATCCAGCGCACATTTCTCTGCAGCTTTTTAAAGAAATGAACCAATGACAATCCAATTTACAGCATGTTTACTGTGTATGTCATAAAACAGCCCCCTGTTTACATTTGTTCTCTAATTTAGGGCGCTGCGTGGAGTGAATCTCCCCCGTGCTACTTCTCCAAATATTTTGGTCCAAATGCGATTTTGTTTGATAGAATGACAATAACTGGCATTAAAGGGAGGCAGATGATTCCCAGACGTCTGGGGTGCTCTGACATTTACTCGAAACACAATTAAACCCCAGAGTTATGGCTTCTTTAGGGTTTGACGCGTTCCCTTTGATCCCGTAGTGCTCCTCCGGTTCTTGTCATGGATTATATGGCCACATTGAGTAGTTAGGTAAAGGCCAGCCAGGTCCAAATGCGACTGGTGGAAGAACAGAGGCTCCGCTGGCCTCGGGGAAAGCTTCCATACGACCGCAACAAATCTGACTGTTGAACTGGCTGCCCTCCAGGTTTGGCTCCAACCTGGTTGATGCTCAGTGTCGTTCTTCGAAATAATGTTGAAAATAACACGATGAGCCTGTGGCAGCAGATCTAATGATGACCTACGAGGAGACATTTCAGTTTCGGAACTCCAGCTAAAGTTGCGTTTTCGGCTTTGGACAAGTGTCATCCTCTCCGTTATCACAGGTGCCATAATTCAGCATCGGCCCGATTTTCCATCACTCCAAACTTCCATCAAGTCCAAGATGCTTTCTGTGCTTCTCATTGATTTGGCCTAGAGTCCCCACCTCTCTGGAGAAATACCCCCAGCTCAAGAGGATTTACTATTGATCTGCACTTCCTGCCGGGTGATATACCTTCATCCACACACACATATCCAGTCTCGATTTCACCGACAAGGTGTGCGGCGCAGATATACTGGGAAAATTATGACAGAACAGATATACTGCGAGAGGAAAGTTTTTCTCTGAGAGGCTACTCTGGGAGAGCTGACCCCTTGTTCAACTAAGAGTGAAACACCTCAATTTAGATTCCGTGTTCGCTGATCGATGAGTCTTTATGTTGCACTGCCCTTTACAGTATTGTACTACCAATCTCTTTATTACTTTAATGTCTTTCTAGTGATGTCATCCTGAGGTCATGCTCAGAAACAGGGGCTGTCGTTGGCGTTTTGATTGGCAGAGGCACCGTTGAGGTCCGGCCAATGGCGGGCTGGTGTGGCAGCTGGTTGTCATGAGAATGGGCAGGCAGGGGAGGGGCTTTGTTAGCGCCTCGGTCATGCAATGGAATCGATATCTACCCCCCCCCCAAGGCACTGTTCTCCCGGCCAGCCAGCGGAGAGAGGGAGACGGCAATGCTCACACACTCGCTCCACAGCTCCAATACCACAGCTCACAGGCGCTAAATGAGAAAGGGAGAGGTGGGAGAAGAGATGGGAAGGGTTGCTGAGGTGGAGGGGGTCTGAGGAGAGAAGACAGAGCAGTCAAACATTTCAGGGCCCGCCATTCCAGAGTAATGAAGCATAGCAAGAGAATATACCTCTGCAACATTTGATAAAGATGGGCTGACACACCAGTCCAAATAGGTTCCTCTGTACGCCAGCACATGTCTATCCATCACCACTCCACATTACAGACAGGAAGAAAGGAAGGGAAGGGGAGGACGGTAAAGGGGAGGGGGCCAAATAGACAGCAAAAAGAGAGTAAAAATTGACTGACAGCGAGAGAACAGGTGGGGAGGCAAGGGTGAATAGAGAGAGAAAGGCGAGAGGAGGGGGGAGTCGGTGTATCCTTGGCAGCTGGTAGATCCTATCAAGGCCGATTGGTTGGTGAATGAGGCTCGGGAGGCCCGTGTCCTTGTACCCACCGGTTTGTTTTCCGCTCACTCCCTCTCGCCGCTCCTGCAGCGAAAGACAATAAAAAAAGCGAATGAGTAAACGTTGCACATTTTACGTCCTCATCATCCCTGCACTCTGTCTCTCCATCTGTTACTCCCTCAGCAGCGCAATAAAAAAAAAAAAAGAAAAAAGAAAAAGAAGAGAAAGACAGTGGTTATGTTGTGAGCCCGGAGTCATATTTTGGTTAAAGTTTTAGTCAGGTTAAGCTGTTAACATAAACCCGGCTACTGCTAAGAGAGGAAAACATCGAGCGTGTGCGAGCTATACAGCAGGATCTAATCAGGTCCAACAAGATACCGGAGCACTTTCTAAAAGTGTTTTTATTTTAACGCCTCAACATTTGCAAGTCTAACCTTGTTCAAATTATAAAAAAACAATGCCACACATCTGGCAGATCAGACATTTAAAAATTTGTAACCTGATCTGCCTAGAAACAATGTGTTATATATCAGAAGTCTGTATGATTCTTCTTAACTAGTAACAATTAAGTTGCTGCTTAGATTTGTACTCGTCGTTTCTAGTCACTGGGTTGCCTTCGTTTGGTTTTTGACAGTGTGTTCAGACAGAGCATTATAAAGACAGCGCAACTGCAGTTGCGGGCAATGGAAAGATGTAATAAGACACAAATTCATACGCTCTAGTGCAAAATGATGCAAAGCCATGTCTGCACAAGTTGAAAATCTTTCAGTTTGTGTGTATCCCGGGGCTTTATGAATGTGCTGCGGATGTCCAGAGACAAGAAGAAAAAGAAGAATGGAGAGAGAGAGACAACAGGAACAGTTGTTTCTGCTGAGCTCTGACTTCAGTCAGTCTGACTCGAACACACACAAGGACACTCCCATACACAAAATCAAAGCATTTGTTGCTTTCTTCCTCAAAATTGGCTATGTGGGTCAAATAAACACACAATGCACCAATTTTTACTTTCTAAATACACCTGTGCACAAGAAGATTTATTTAAATCCATGATGAGTTCACTTGGTGTGTAGCATAATTGTTCATATATTACAAGAAATTTTCAATAGTTGAACCAAGAAATAGTAAAGATGTGAGGTGCAGACAAAGAGCTCTGTGCCACAGAATGGCACCCACAGCAGAGTAAAAATATATATTTCTGATGGTTTTTGAGTGAGGCTCACCTCGCTAACCAATCAGAGAAGGCCAAAGCCTGCGCACATTTAAAAGCGTTCCTTAGACCTGGAGACGAGATGACATGGCTTTGACACAGTATTACTTTTTAAAGTCCTGGGTGAATTCATTTCGAGTCTCAAGCTAGAGTTGACCTGATTCCCAAAAGTCACATATTGTAGCTTTAAGTTAAGTGTGTTTGCTATATCACACTATTGCCTCTACACGATGATCGTGGTCATTTGCCAGTTAGCATTACAGATTGCATGGTCATGAAATTGTTAATTGGAAGAATTTTCAAATTTTCATCTGCTGATGGAACTAAAAAAAAAACCCAGAGGATCGTCAAAGAGTTTATGTTCCTGTTCGGATATGAATGACTGTACTACATTTAAATGCAATTAATCAGATCGATGTTCGAAAGTTTGGAATTAGTGACGTAGCTGTAACTAATTACCCCACAGGCCGACAGCCATCCAATCACAGGAGAGCACAAGAACCAACACCAGACATGCTCGTTTTCTGAGAGTCAGATCATTTACAAGTCAGTGAGATTATTAACAGCACTGTAGGTAATTCAGGGAGGGGGATGCAGCACATGACTTGCCAGATTTCAGTTTAGATCATCTCCTCACAGTGGCCTGTTATCGACCCGAACAATAACCCTTTATGTTCACAGACTATTAGGCGCTCTGAGCAAAAATCCAACCAATTCAAATATTTAATTTTTTCAAGCCATTATAGAATAGAGTTAAAACGGAACTGTGCTGAAGCTCAGCCTGTCACTCTTTCATGGTTGCACACTTGTAAATGTAAACCTTTCAAAGAACGAGGAACCTCAACATGCAGCCAAATAACTGTTGAGTCAGCTGATATTGATCAATGACCCTAACAAATCCCTGCTGACATTTCATAGTTATTTCATGCTCTTGGACAGTCAAAACTTTCCTTTATGCTCCTTTCAGCGAATTCGTTCCTTCGGAGAAGCCATGTTACTTGAAAGCATAAAAACAACAAGGAAGAAAGAAAGAGGCGAGTCAAACACAACAAATAAGCCTTGCCATCGCATAACACAACATGGCTGCGCGTCGTCCCCAGGAGGTTGTGTGCGGAGGCCCGCTGCCTGCTGGCCGGCCAGGTACGCCGCTTCGCTCTCAAGTCTTGGGGTGATTAATGAAATCTTAACGGCAGGCCAGACACAAATATTCATCACCTGGCTGCTCCTATTGTAATGCATGTGGAGAAGCCTGAGCGTGACAGAGGAGAGGGGAGACGGGAGCCGGCCCAGAGACAAAACACAACATGGGGCACGGGGATTATTACCAGGTCCACGGAAACAACGCTTTTTGTTCTCCTCAACAAAATGGAGGCATGTGATTTATGGACAGCCAGCATCTGTTTGGAGCAAAGGGAGACACAGATTCATGTCTGCTATTATGGGCTGTCCATGTTACCAGGGTGAGGATTTGGGGGGATGGGGTGGGTCGGTAGGGACGGGGGCGGCTGTGGCCATTAAGAGCAAGACCTTCTGGGAAAGTACACCGTGTCAATTCCTTGTCATACTGTGAATCTGTGACATTGTAGCATGTGGGTGAGGTGTTGTATTACACTGTATATCACAAACAGATGTAGGCCGACGAGCCACCCGGGGGCGTTTTTTGGAAAGAGTGAAGTGTCTGGTGGGTGGGACCGAGAGCAAGACGCACACATACACAAAGAAAAGTTTGATACGCCAACTGATAATGTGTTACCGCACAGAGCACAAGGGAGGATGAAATCTATTGTATTATCATTCCTTGCAATAAATATGGCTTTGTGCGCAAGACTGATATGATCATTTTGATTTATGACATGCATGTGAGACTTCCAGGAATCCGTGAGACCGTGTGTGTGTGTGTGTGTGTGAGGATTTTAGTGTCTTTGAGAGGAGCAGAGGGACAAAGAGACATACATAAATACAGAGAAGGAATGAAATAGCCAAGCAGCGGAAGTGAGACAGAGTGCAGTAGACAGAGGGAGAGATTGTGTGTCGGTGTGTGCAGTGTAGCATTGACTCCTGCATGCTCCCAGTGATAGAAAGTGTCAAGTTAGGCTGCTCAGTGGCAGGTCTCACACTGTCAATGCTATGGCTGTGGGGAGAGCAGGGGCCTGAAATGTTTTAACACCCATCGCTGATCCCTGTCAACATACACACTAACACACAAGACATCAGGCGGCGCCGGCTGATACACGCTGTGTATATGTGCACCTGAGTGTGTGTTTTCATGTGTACACGAGCCCCGCATGCTTGTGTGCGAGTGTGTGTAACGGCGCACACTTCACATTCCTCTGTGCATAGCATCATCTTGTCTCCTCCCAAAAAAAGGGGGGAAAAAAAACTTAACATCTCGGAATCACAGCCTTAGAAAACAATTATACCAGCCCAGTTTTTTTTTTTTTTTTTTTTTTTATAAGGATCTTTTTTTTTTTTTTTCCTCCAGGCAGCAACAGAGAGAAAAAAGGCCCTCATTGTTCCATTGTTCACGTTGTGTCATTCTTTGCCTTGGAACAGCGATTGTTTGCTGCACAGTTAGAAACACAATGGTGTTCACATAAAAATGAGCCACTTAGCTCTCACACTAAATTAGCACTGCAGAGGAGAGTCAGGCTTTCCAAATTCGCTTATTCACATTTTCCGCTACTTACCAACCCTATAAAACCAGCCGCTTCTGCTGAGGTGGACAGAATCGGTGACAGCCGGAGCGTATACTGTATCTGTATCCTGTTTTGATAGAGTAAGAAAAGAGATATTCTGTTATATGTGGAGAATTGTATTATCATTTGCCATAATCGCTTGGAATCAAAATCAATAGCGTGTTGCAAATAATACCTAACAACAAACTATAGGGATTAACACGTGCGCCCCGGTAAGGGAAGTCTTAGGTGGGAGTGTGTTCTGTTTGACATGTATGGCTCCGGTGGGAAATCTTTTCTGTTTCCGTGAGAGTCCCATGCTCACCTTTACTGTAAATCTAGCATTGCAAAGTGCACGTCCCCCCACCCCCGCTTGTATAGCAAAAGATGGCATGTTGCACCACTGCAGCTTTAAATCTGAAAAGTGGCCGTGAGGTGCTCCTGGTGACGAGTGACTGGAAAGTATTGTGTCATCTGTAAAGAAGAAAAAAATGGTGCACAGGAGTGGGTGATTTTTCCAGGCGCTGTTAAAAAATAGTTTTGCATGGGTGCCTTTGCTCTCCTGTTAGTAAAACACGTCTCGGAGCCCTCCTGCTGCCGTGACCAAGAATGAAGTACTCTCATGGGCCAGACAAAATCAATTCCTCACTCGGGCAAATTTCCTCCTTCCTTGCTTTTTTTTTTTTTTTTTCTGTCCAGCTATTTGTTTTTAATGCTGGCATAGACTTATGGATTGGGGAAGGCAGTTATGCCAAACAGTATAAACTACACCTCCTGACAAACATTCGGAACGTCATTGAACTTTCATTCATTTTTGGAGGGTGCCAGGCTCAACTTTCCAAGGCTTTGTTATGAAGAAGTAGCGTTGTGAATTCCACCCTTCCTCAAACCTGGCACACGGCTCTTTTAAAAAAAACCCACATCTATCTGTGTCTCTCCAAAGTGTGTATTCATCATTGTGATCTGTTTATTTGAATGATCCCCCGGATGAATTATCTCTGCTGGTACATGCACAGCATTTACAATAGATGGAAGTATTTTTCCTGTGGGAATTCAGAGTCGGTGCCTAATATTCCCATTAAATCAACAGTAACTCTGCGTCTACCACCTAACACTCATCACTAAGTACAACGCTTGTGTCGGTAATTGATGCAGTTCACTCAATCACGTCTGTAAAAACAATTGTTGTTTTTTTTTTAATTACCTGAAAAATGAGGACAATGAATTTCAAACGTAAACAGTCCGTGTACAGTACGTGTCGCCGTGGCGCTGTAGATTGGTTCAATGACCACATGATTAGGAAATAATTTATGTCATTTCATCAAGTTGTGTGCAAGGCTTTTCTAGTCAAAATGATTTAAATTGCCAATTTATAAGCGATAGATGTGAAATATGGTGAAACGCTGGCACAAAAGGGAAGTCATTGTACTAAGCACAATCCTCTTTCTGCTAACATAAAAATCCCCTTGTGAGCAATCATCTTTGTGTATTTGGCCAGAGTCGGTTTCACACGCTTTCCAGCTCCTCCTCTTCTCTGTCTGCGTCAGGCCAGGATGATTTCCATGAGAATCAACGTGGCGATTAATCACAATGTTCCTCCACTCCCAGATGTCATTCAGGGCCTTTTAAAGACATCAGCGCTCTGTGATGTTTATAGGAGAAGGGAGATATAAGCTTGGCAGCCTCAGCCCAAAGACCCTTGTGCAATCTCCCTCTGGGACACTCATACAGTCACTCAGCTACTACTGTCCTGGATCGTCCCAGAGGCAGCCGAGCTTCCTTCCTCCTCCAGATATGGAAACAATCAAAACCAGACTTGACCGACAGCTGTAATCAATTTCTGATTGATGCCGTTTATGTAAAGTTTCCGAGACTAATCCCAAACACGCATATTCTGATGTTTATTCCCTGACTTTATTGATAATATCGACACTTTACGTCCTTTGAACTGGTGCTCATACATACACATTTAAACCTCATTTAAATCTTTTGATTTAAATGAAGAGCAAATACAAGTTAATATTATAATTAATAATAGATTCAATACAGCAAACACTTTGCTTTGACAGTGTATTTAAATGTGACACCTCACAAAATGTACTTAGCATTACTTCTGTTTGTCAAACAAAATAAATTAAATTTATATTTAGATTTAAGTTTAACAGATTTTATTCTCCCTGTGTAATTGATGTTGAGTGCTAATGCCGTTAATGCAGCAACTCTAATTAACACAAAACACTAAATAATCATTGATTACATGCCATACATTTATTTCTTTTCCAACGAGTTTTTGTCAAACAAAAAGAATATGCTGTATATTTATTCATGCACAGCGATGAGATATTTCCTTATTTGGTGCAATAACAATGATGAATAGTCATTTCTGAATTTTCTCTCCTTCGTGAAATGCACAAGTTAAGAGTCACCACTTCAATATTTCTCCACAAACCTACAAGTAAACAAATATTTTTATATAAGTAAACATTGAGCTAATTGTTTATTTCCTATTATTAAGCAAGCCTAAATGATAAAGTAAGACGTCAAAACACTGATTTAATCACTGAGCATTAAATGAATGTTCATAGTGTAAAAAGAGTTTTTCTTTGCTTTACGATCTGCTGATGGACGCCAGAAATCTAAGAAGCACAACCATTACCGGCCTATTGCCATTGCCTCGTTCTTTAATGATCTAAAAATATAGCTGCCTCCAAATGAGGCCAACAAAACCCAGTGACGGGGAAATTCCCCCACATGAACTGAGCTGCAAGGTCGAGAATCCTGAGCTCTAACAGGTCCCTGATAATGAAAGGGAGCGCGCTGGCTTCGAGTGACGTCTGAGTGAAGGTGGTGGGTGGAGGGGTGAGCTCGGCTTAAAGAGTCTAGTGAAGTCAAAGACGTGTTAATAAACAGTTATGGAGCGCCCCGGCGGTGGGGGGTGCTCGGGGGTCGTGAAGATGGGAGGAAGCAAGAAGCACGCAGGGGGCTGGGGAGGGCAAAGGGGGATCGAGGGGTGGTGGATGGAGTGGGGTGGTGGGTCAGGATCATGGTAGTCAAACCGCTGTTTCCTCCTGGGGAGAAGAAAGGAGTTAATGACACCCTAGAGCTTCCCACCCCCACCCGCCGCTCCTCCCTCTCCTTTATGGAGGGTGAGCGACACACACAGCCCTTTTGGAGGTGAGGAGGCCAGGGAGACAGCCATGCCGTCCCACCACCCCGCTAGCGGGAGGCTCTAACAAAAAGGAAGGAGGAGGAGGAGGAGGCGCGATAACTGTGATTATTATTACTAAATATAATATAAAACAGTCAGTGTGGGGGCACCGGGAAAGGGATCCACCCATCCGCCCACACGCTCACTATTGAAAACTCTGCTGAAGATGCGAGGACAGGTTTAAAGACAGCGCCTTTTCAATGCCAGGGGAAAAGGGAGGGGTTAATGAGGGGCTTGGAGAGGGAGCTTATGGCAGGGTGAGGGGAGAGGGGTAGTCGGGAAGGGTGTCTGGCTGCCGTGGTGTCAGCGGAGGAGATGGTAGAAACAGACCTGGAGACAAAGCTGCGACAAGACAGCAGTAAGCGCGTCTCCTCCACCACAAATGAGGGACAATCAGCAACAAATATGTCACCGCGTTTTTGAGCTGTAATTGTAGCTTCCTCCTTTGGCCGTGAAGTGTAATTTTTGAAAAGGTGAGCCGCATCATTTCTCTGGCTTTCGTCAAAACGGGAGGCAGGGGTGTCTGAAAAGTCACACGTGATGGAGAGAGTAACAAAGTAGCTTCCCCAGCCGTGCCATTTTGAAAATACCAGGATGCACTTGATGTGAGATGATGATTTCACTGTTTTCGTGTCTGCGGTTCACCGTGAACAGATGCATCATTTTCACGAAAAGTGGAACAGCGGTGACAAACCAGTAAACAAACAGATAAACTCGCACAAAGCCTTCCTTTGATACACGAATGAAAGAAGGAGTTAACCTGATTTCCCAGCCTCCTCGGGATGAAATGACAGCGACAGCGGAGCGGCGTTGTTGACCAGCAGAAAGTCATGTCGAGACAACACCGGTGCGAGTCAAGGTCACGGGAAATGAAGGGAAAGACAGCAGTTAAGTGCTGATGTGCAGCCCTAAGCAAAGGGGCACTAAGTACGGGACAGTCCAGGCTGGAGTCCCAGGGCTATAAATCCCTCCTCTCCCTGTCCAAAATTCATTAATGGCCACACAAAGTGGCCAGTGAAACCAGATGGAGGGAGAAATGAGGGAAGGGGGTGCAGGTATGTGCGTGGTCGGCGGGTGGGGGAATTAGCGTCTATTTGTGGGACACAGCGGGCCCGAGCAACGGGGACTAACTGGTTCTACTCCAGTGTAGTGTGAAATTATAAAGCGTTACCTGCTTTAATTTTCCAAATACAAATTAAATCCTCAGTAAGCTGACTTTAAATCAATAGTTTCATTTAAGGGGCCACGTGATTTAAAAAAAATGAAAACTAACTGGTCTGGTCAATGGAGCCGGGTCATAAATCACAGAGCTTTGGGAGGCAAAAAGCCGATTTGACTTGTATATGGAGCGGCCGGTGGCCAGGGGGGAGCGCAGTGGGGAAGTAAACTCACGCTTTATTAGGGCTCATATTGACCCGCCTCTCCTCTAGCAGCACCACCTCCCCTCTCTGGCATCACAGCGTCATGCTGTATACACCCTCTATTAAAAACCAGGAGGTGCTCGATTGGAAAACATTTATTCCTCAAGTCATATGCAACCCTGAGTGAATTTTCTGTTTTTGCTCCTCCAGTCTGGCGACTTTCTGGTTCAAGAGGGAAAAAAAAAACACACACACATAAAACAATTCAAACTTTTAAAAAGGGGGAAAAGGTAAAACTTGAATCAAATCTGCAAACAACAAAAACAACAAATGTATTGTCAAAATGCAAGAAGAAGAAAAAAAAAAAAAACGTGTCTCACCGGTGAGGTTTTTATTTGTACATCAGTTGTGCATGCCAACATCAAACATTTAATGTCAGCATTCTTCAGAGACACAGACGAAAGGAAGAGAGATGCAAGGCTCACATTGTCATCAAACAATCAAACAGTCATCCGCTTCTCCAAACAGCTTGCAGCTCAGCTCAGCTGGCACCAGACACTCACATTACAATAAACATCTCTCCTAATGTTGTGCTTACACCACGCCATGCTTACACAGACACCGTGCACACACACATAAAAAAAAAAAAAAAAAAAAAATGAATACTCGGTTTAATAGGGTCGGTCTGACAGCTGGAAAACCAAAGTCAGAACAAAAAAACGCGGTGACGTGCACACGTGGAGGATCGGCGCCGGTTGAAGCCTTACTTTGCCAGAAGATTGTTGGTGGAAGAGGAGGGCCAACATCGAGCGTGAATGTGGATGAATGGTTCGGAGCGCCACAATAAATCCATTATCAAGTTGTTATGTCATACTTAAATCCCCCCCAAAGTGTTCCCATATATCTTGTCAGTGGTTCATTAGCCGTTTGGACAGGTAAAGCTTTCTGAATTCGGCCCACAGCTGACCCCACATTCTGCCTCTGTGTTCCACTTAAAAATAATGGACATCCACTGTCCTGCATCCATCAATCACACAGCGAGAATCCCCCCAGAAAATAGTTTCGAGGGTTGGGAATGACAGTTACGGCGGCTTTCTGACTGGGGATAGATTAGCCAGGCATTAGCAGTGTTTCATTAACCTTGCGTTAAGTGACATCCTCACATGATTAATGGACATTATTAACAAAAGGGAGATTGTATTTCCGAAAATGAACCTTTTGTGAAATGTCTGCTGCATTGTTAATAGGTTTGTTTATTAATCATTCATAGGAGACGGACATTCATTTCTGGGTTAGTGATACGTAGAATGTCTACGAGTGAGACTGACGGCGGCTTTGAGTGAGGTTCGTGCCGAATTCAAGCATCTGCCTGCAAACGGACACGGTTTGCACTGGAAGGATATTATGCAGTCTAATGCAAGTAAATTATGTGCAATAATGGAAAGTGAATGCTGCAAATACACTTACCAAAAACTCGACTTAAGTCCAGTCTCAAAAATATTTGTACTTTGTTTGCAGTTGTTCAGTTTTATACTTCCACTCACTACAAACGGGGATTACACATTTATCAATCAAAGCAAGTCATTCCTAACATTTTTGGGAGTGTGACCTTTAACAAAAATCCTTTTTTTCCTTCCACACGTGTCCGACTGTATCATTCATATACCAATGAAAGGCCCGTTAAGTAAAAGTAAAAATACTTTTTTAAAGAAAAGCAAAGAGAAAGTAACACAGAAAATATGACTCATCTCAAACCAATTGTAATATAAACACCGGTAATTGCTAATATATCGTGCAAAAATACTTTATGTTAATATTACAAATAATATCACTGTGCTTTTACCCAGGATTGTGAGTGTGCGACGTGCGTCCTTGTGATGGAGCTGCATGTTTTAGATGTGGATCTGAACATATAGTTTGTCCATTATACACTTGTCAGTGCCTCATATACCTCAGTAGTGAATCAAATTTGAACTATTCTAAAGACTTTGACATTTTCTGCTCATCAAACCAAGTGTGCAGCACACAGGTGGTGACATTTTCAATTAAATAAATACAGGGAAATGTATGAGTGTTTATAATTCATGTGGCTGTGCAGAACAAATAAAGGAGCTCCATCTTTAGAAAGGGAGGACTCACAAAAACACATGCATTTTGAGGATTACCACTTTAACAGTGTTTCCTTTTGCTGTTGCTTTATGTCACAGCGAGCCGGCTGTCCGTGACATTGGCCAGAGAGAGTGTGGGAGTCCACACCAGAGACAGCCTGTCCATCACCTCTCATCCTGCCGGGCTCTTCTGAGGGTTCCTGTCCTGCAAGGTGAGAGGCAGTGGGTGAGGCTGGAGGTGAGGCCTGGGAGGGGGTGGGAGTCGGCGAGACGAGGCGAGGTGCGTGAGGTGCTGCTGTCCTGCTGTCTGGAAACTCTCCAGGCCACATGGGAGCCCACGGGTCTGTCTATGCTGTCGGACGACCTGACAAACCGGGCTGCCGTCACATCCTCTGTGTGTGTGTGGGAAGTACGAAGTGCAGGTTGGTTTGAGTTTGCACCTGTGTTTGTTTCGCATGTGTGTCCCTGATTGTCACGAGGGCTCGTAGCAGGCGTTTATCTGCGCCCCTTCTGGGCTGACATGCACCGCACTCTCCTGCAGCTTAGGCTAAAAAAATATGTATAAAGCAGCATAAAATGAAATAGAAATGCGGTGTAGCTGTCAGGTCTGACAGGATATGCAGCTCAATCATCAACTCGCCAGCTGTCAAATCCTCAAGCCAAACACAAGCACGTTCAAACACACACACACAGGCATAATGCCGGAGGTTAGTGAGCTAGTGGGGAGGGTCGGTGCAAATCTTTGGACCAGCTGACAAAACAGCAATGGTGACTCTTTGAATGTGATGCACAGCGAAAGGAAAAGTGAGCGTATTTCTGTCTCAGCCGAAATGGGAGAAATTTAAAAATCAAACGGGTGAAGCACGACATGTTTCCATGTGAAATCACAGATTCTTGTCTTCCTTGTAAAAGCAATTATAAATCCCCTTCCTCGCCCCTTCCAAATCAGCCTGTGGTGGAGGTCTATCTCTCCCCGAACCCTCACGCTCCCCCACCCCCCTCCTCCTCCTCTTCTCTGTCCCACAGCCTGCTGCTGGGCTGGAGGATGACTGACGCTGTCATAACGTCTGGCAGTCAAACACACCCGGTCCTGACGGGTGGCGGTAAACGCAATGTGACACAGCCAGCAGTATCTGGTTTCTCCTGCACCGACTACTTTTCATATGGCTCAGAGGGGCTTAGAGCGGCCACGAGGAGGACCTCTCTCTGTGTGTGTGTGTGTGTGTGTGTGTGTGTGTGGCTGTAGGAGGTAATCGAGCAGATGTCAGGAGAGAGTCTGAGAGGGGATGTGTACACTGAGGGACAACTGAAACCTGTCACATTGATTTTCACTGGCCTCGTAGCAGGGGTGTGTGTTTGTGCGTGCCCTCGCGGAGGGTCCGCGTTCAAAGAGTGAATGTTACGTGTTTATGTGCGACTTCAGGAACAGACTTTTACATTAAAAGGAAGATAATAACCTTAAAACAAAACTTAAATATTTAAAAACATCTGTATCAGCCCGTTCACTTAACCTGTGAATAAAAATTCTGTTATTGGCACTACTTGAATTATAATCCTTTCTTCGAGATCAAACTTTTATATGTTGTATTTTTGTGACCATGACAACATAATGAGTCCCAATTAACCGACCGCAAAAAAAAAAGAGGGACACTCCAATCATTCATGTCTGGCAAAAAAAAAATGAAATAGTTGAGCACAGATACAAAACTGCTTCAGTGGCATAAACGTTAGCAAGGAATGATTAAATGAAATCAGCAACACCCATAAAAAGACAATTTTGGCAGGATTAACGAGGATGCTTCATAACAAATTTATTTTAAAAAAGATGTATGAAATTATCTTTTTCATCTCACTCTCATATTTTTTTAGAAACCCCAAATATTAACTCATACAATACGTCCTACCTGGTTAGTTAGTGCATTTATTTTCTGTATGAGATGTTAAAAACACAAATCATCAGAATGTCTATTATTTTTAGCTGTGGTCTCAGATTGCACTGTAATTCCACATGTTCTGCAGACAAGATGAACCAGAGGGAGGAAGGGGGCGTCACACTCAGATAAAATGTCACAGCTATATATCCTCGGGCTCATTTTAGTCCAAAAGCAGCCACAGTACGGCTTGTTGAGCAACATGAGCACAAGCATGACATCCGTTCACCTACCTAGCTCCTTCTTCTCCCTCCCTCCTTCCTCCTCCTCTATGAATCCTGGAAGCAGAAGATTCCCAGCACAGGAAACACACAGACGCTCTCCAGGTTCTAGGTTAAATACAGACACCACCACCCGCCACAACGCTCGTCGCTACCCTCCTCCCTCCATACATAGTGTGCCATCTTTTGGCAGCTCACAGAACTGCTTTCTCTGCATCTTTTTTCCCCTTTTACTTTGCAGGCAAAGATCATAAAATCAGTGAAATAAAGTGAAATGGTTGTCTGGGGATGGATATGTCCCTAGCAACGTGAAGTGGAACTTGAGGAAATCGACGAATCTCCAGCAGTTTTGCAGAGGAGTGTTGCTGCAGGGTTTTTTTCCCCCCCCCCAAAACCCCTACAATTTATGCAGGCTCTCCAGCCGTAAAAAACACACACCTTTCTGCTTTGTGATGTCTCGCGCGCTCGTTCCAGATGAGAAGACTGAGGAGAACGAATGAGCCGAGAGCCAAAAGTAATTATGGTGGTTAAAAACAATTAGACGCAAATATTACAACTTTGCGTGCATTCAAGGGGACGAGCGCGGACGCCTGCGCCCGCGTGAGTGGCACGCAAGCGTGCGTACGCTTGCACGCAGCCGAACACTGAGGGAGATAGAGATATTCACCTTCCGAGGGTCACACTCGTCTTCCTGGCTCATTAAAAACAGCCCCATTAGCAGCGTTCCTTCAGAGCCTGACTGCCGACTGATATGTTGAATGTGTGCACGCGTGTCTGTGTGTGCAGAGTGGATGGCAAAGACACGCAGCGTTTCGGAGGCCTCTGGGCTGCCCAAGAATACATTAAACAGCAAAGAGCCCCTCTCCTCTTTCTGACTGACTCCTGCTGGGACTACTTAGCATTTCTGGGGTGAAAACTTCTCCAGCAAGGTTGTCAAACACTACATACAAATTGCAGTGAAGTGAAATTGCTCCTGTATATAGTTATTTAACTTTTGCGTGTGTGTTTTGGAGCGCGTGTTTGTCTTGGCCTGATGAAGGCTGTATTCCCTCGGTACACTATGGGCAATGTCGCCGGAAGGGAGAGAGCGGAGTGAGAGGGAGATTTGTAAAAAAAAATTGTTAAAGAGACGTTCAAAGCTACAAATCCCACAAGAGTCCAAAACAACTTCACAATCGTTAGCTCATGAAAATTCTAGCAGTTTTAATGTGTTTTTAGGTCACAGATGGTAAGAGAAAGTAAAGATGTCTCATTTTATTTTAGCACTCATTGTATCATAATCCAGGGAGAATGCTGTGAAAAATTAAATTAAATGCTAATCACAATCACACCACATGCAAGTTTGTCCTTGTTGCCCTATAAAGCTAATGAGTGAGGTTTGATTGGCAAATGCTTGATCTCAGGAAATGTCTCCAAACTCTCCGTCTCTTGTCGTTTCTCCTTCATTAAATGTGTCCTGGCGGTGTAATGAGGGGTGTTACGATGTGTGGCAGGAAAGTTAGAAGGTGTATTTATGTGCATGTCTGTGTGTGTGTGTGTGTGTGTGTGTGTGTGTTGCACTTGTGAATTACGTGACTGTCGAGACGCCAGTGGTACAAGGTGTACTGAAAACCATTACGTGAGCAAAATGTAGGCTTAAACTAGTTATTACTCAGGAAAATGGCCCCTGGTGGATTCTCATATGACATTGGATTGTTAATACTATTATGCAGCGATATCAGGGCCTGTTGTTCACTTCAGGCCTCGAATAGCAGCAAATCATTTAAATCAAACTATGTGAGACACTGTAAGCGGGAAGTATTTACCCTGATTCTACAATTTTCTTTCTTTCTTTCACTCTGTAAAAAGGTCACATTTGTCAAATTTGTTGCACAATTTTGGTTGCACATTAAAACTATATTAGTTGATGATTGAAATGTTCAGCTATTCTTCTAAACACACAGCAACATGGGCTATAGGTTGAAGCTCATGGGGAATGAGCGGCTACGAGTGTGCCAATGTGCGTGTGTGTGCAGGTGGACGTGTCTTGTAAGAGTGATAACAAATCGCCCGACTGCTCACCACCACCAGACATCCATTAAAAGTGAACCAGGATTCAAATACTCGACCCATCAGAGGTGCCAATAACGAGGAGCGCCATAGAAAATTACAGGGGAGTTTAAGTCTGCTGGCTAATGGCATTGGCACCGACACTTTGCCAATACGCATTTAGCAGTGTGCTGGTGCGGCTGGCCCGGGGTGCCTGCGGAGACTGACACATCTCTCTTGAGTCTGTCCAGGCGGGAGATTGGCCTGTCTGTCAACGACCAGGCTCCTGCCATTACCAATGATCACCCCCAGCTCTTCTAACCCTTTTAAACGCCCCACCCAGCAGCACCACCGCCCCCCACCCCTGCTGAAAATGCCCTCTCTTCTCCCTTTGTCCACAACAATCGTCTGTTTTCCTTTTCCGCTGCCACCTCTGTCCCCCATCTGCGTATTAACGCGTTGTCGTCCTTCAAGTCGATGGTCGTAATGAGACGAAACAACCAACTTCGTGGAAATCATTTAAACCTGCAGGAAAGCAATAATTATTGGGCATTTTGCATTTTAATGGCTGTTCTTGATAACCCTTAAATACCTATGACATGCTTTGCTTTGTCTTAAATCTAACATTTAAATTACCTAATTCAGTTTTTTTATGCTTTAATAGCAAGTTTTGGAGCATTCTCGTTTATGGTAATTTCATGCTAAAGGTTGATCTGAAGCGCTGGCGTATCGTGAGCTGGTGGAAGTTCACAAGTTCACAAGTTTTTTCGCATACGGTGGCTCCTGTTATAATGGTTCAACTTGATTGCTGAAGGATTAGAGGACCTGCTTATAGAAATGTAAGACAAAAGCTCTTGAGCAAGGTTGGGGACCAGCAGATAGGAGGCTGGAGGACTGATCGAGGGAAACATAACGTTCACTCTTCACACAATATTCTCCATTTAGAGATCTGAGCAAGAAATGATGAAAAAAAAAACGCATTTGTGTTATCCTCTGTGATTTGGCTTTGTTGGGCGAACACTACAGCTGAATCAAATGCAAGCCACCAAAGAAGAAGAAGAAGAGACGAAGGGTATCTGTATGAAGCATTGGTTTCAGTAAGAAGGGCTGAGGGTGACAGAACAGGCACTGAGCCAGAAACGAGATGACCCCCTTTTTTTTTTTTAATCTGCTGCTATTCTCTTGTCACTCGGTAAAGAGGGTGTAACTGATAGAATAGATTCCCCACTTAACGGCTTTAGAGCACGGCCCCTCCCCGACTTTAATTCTCTTTCCTTGTTGTCTTCTTTTAAAGGAGCGTTGGAAAGTAAAGTGTAAAAAAGGGCGAATGAAAGATTTCTGCCAAAAGTGCAACGTGGAAATTAAGCTGCAGCAAGCAGCCACCAGCATTAGCTGGTTAAGTATCACCACCAGAGAAGGGCTAATGAATGTAGAAGGGGAGACATATGAAATGTCATTAATGTTAATTCTAATCACTTTTTGGCTATTAAGCACAAATTAGTGAAGGCGATGTTAAATGTCATGGTCTGTCCTGGGATTCATATAAGAGAGGTTGGGGGCCACAGAATAGGTTCTCATTTACATACTTAAGATCCAACTTAATTCTCACAAGGAGTGATGGAAAACGAAGCCGAGCCGTAAACCGATGACGATGACACGCCGGCTGTGGAAAAACACAAACGCTTTCTGGCGGCTGATTCTTCATTGTTCGCGCTCAAGGTTATTTTCTTGAGCTTCGTCGTCGAACGTCATTCCTTTGAATAATTCCGCTCAGGCGTTTCCTCCCTCTGGCTTTAATGTTTGCGCTATTTAGGACCAATCATGTCAATGTGGAAAAGAATTAATCCTGCTTAAAAATATATTACATGACTAGAATTTATGTTAACAGGCCCCCTGATTCTGTCTCTGGATATAGACTTTAGTTTGCCGGAGCAGGAGATAGTTGAAGTAAATAATCGCGCGGGCTAGATATCAAGAAGAGTTCATTGTCAAGTTCACTTATATACTTACAGGGGCTTGTTTTCATGTAGGTGCTCTGTATCTGTCAGGCGCTCAAATCCTGGAAGAAAATCAAGGCAGTGAACAATGCACCATTCTACAGGCAAGTTGAGCTAAAGCCCCCCAAAAAAACGATGTCATGTAATTCATTGCGATAGATAGATTAACCTCAGTGCACCGCAGAGGCCTCTGCATTCTTGTCCACATTGTTCTAATGGCAGCCCTCGGTCTATGGGAATATCCTGATTTTTTTTTTTTTTTTTTTGCTCCTCTCTCTTTCTATCCTCTGTGGCTACACTTGACTGTGGGAGAGTAAATAACATTTGATATGCATAAACAGCCCCTTCCTATTCATTACTGTCAGAGCGTTGGAGTGCAGGAGGCGGAGGTCAGCATGTGAAGGTCCTCCTCAGGCAGGAGAGATGCCTGTGGTAGCTGTCACTCCTCTACTACCCCCCCCCACCCCCCCACCCCACCCCACCATCACCACCACCCCTGAGCCCTCCCTCCACCACCTCCTCCATCCTCCCCGTCCTCCCCCTCCCTCACTCCCCTATTAGCACAGGCTCCAGGTCATAACCTTTCCATGGCATTTTGAGATTCCACAACCCTTTGATTAGTGCAATATTTACATATTTCACAGTGGAGAGGGCGTTCTTGTGTCGCAGACACTTGAAGTGTTGTAAATGCGTTTGGCCTTTTGCCTGGGAAATGCGGAGGAGTCCGACTCTCTGGTGGTAACTGTAGTCAAGGCTGCCGTGCTGATATACGCTGTAGTGTGTTTTAAGTATATGTGCCCCTCCACCGCCCACGCCGCTGCAGCCATTGTAAATATACAAGTGCCATTTGGTCTCTGATGTGGTCCTTGTTCTCCTGAGGAAGTCGGCAGCCGCGCGGGAGGGATAGTGCTCCCTGCTGGTAGATGTAGACCTGCACAGCACAGCAGAGGAAGGAAGGAAGCTGCTGCAGAAAGGACGGCTACTGTTCAATCCAATGGGCAGCAAGGGATACCGGCGGGGAACGGACGAAGTTGATGAGAACCACGGTCAAACTCACTCTGGACGGTTTTACATGTGGAATCTTTATGTTATGTGGTGACGTGGTGCACACATCTGTCTCCCAATGTGTCACAGATCCCACAACAGATGGCACCAGTATAAGAAACATGCCAGTAAGAATCGAATACTTCATAAACCCCCAAAACATCTAGTAAAACATGTGAAAAACGGGCTAAAATAAATACACCTTACCTTGCTTTCTTGGCTATAACTCTCATAGACTGCAGTAAATATGAGCTTCCAGTTAACAGGCAAAATAGCTTAGTTTAGCAAAAAAAAAAAGGTTTCAGAAAGTCACTGCTCCATGCCAAGAAATAGTCTGCTTCATAACTCTAGTAACTCTCTAAAACTTGAGTTTTTACAGCATTTTTGTATGAATCATCTACACAAGGATTAGAATTATTGAATTTTGAGGTGCTGATGTGGCCAAGCTCACCACCAGGTGACTGTATCTTCTCTGTGTGTGCAGGTCACATCATGATGACAACGCTTGGATCAGGCTCGCAACAAAGTCGTTTGTAAAAATCCTCTAATAAAATTTAATGATAGTCTTCAGTCCTGCAAGGACTGGACTTGGATTTGTGAAATCATGAAAATACTGAAGATTAAACTATGGGAAACACCTTTACAAAGATCCTTTCACCGGTCCAGACCAGTTTCAATTATTCTGAAAATTCAAACAACTGCATCTGTTGAAACCAGGTTGCAACCTTCCATGAATAAACAATAAAAGTGTAAAAGAGACTAGATGTTTTATGCACAGTGGGAATAAAAGTATTCTATACATAGCCCTGTGGTTATACCTCTGTAACAGCAACAACTTCCACAGAGATCAACAACAGCTTCTTACAGCACATAAAGATGTGAAATGAAACAGCAGCCTATGCTGCGTTCTCCAACACACCTGTCCATCAAACCTAAGTCGTCCTGACGTGCTGCGTATTTTTCGCCTCAGTCAGTCATTCAGCCAGTCAGTCAGTCAGTCAGTTTCTCTCTGCTGTGTGACAGAAAGAAGAGATGTCAGTGAACAGGTTTTTCGGGAGAGCTCACGGCCGTCACGTCTGGCTTCGCAGTGACTGATGAGTTTGGGAAGAGCGCAGTCTTTTCTCAGCCCGCGGGCCCTGCCTGGCATTACCGTTATGTGCCATGTTCTCAGAGGGAACCTGTCATTCAGCCGTCACTCAAACCGACAGACAGATGGTGCACATAGACACCGAACATGAAAGAGACTGGCAAAGCAGCAACGAATCCCTAGGTGGTCCCTCGCGGTTGAAGGGTGAGGGTTTCTCATCACCGTTGCTTGGCAGCTCAACTTCAACCACATGGCCACACATGGACATCAAGGTGCCAACGGGCCCAGATGAACATCAAAGTCTCTATCCATCAAATGTGTCACATGCTATGAAAGGGAACAGCTTGCAGTATGGCTTGGGTCTGATGTGTTTTCACCTCGTCTCTGTGAATCACGGTCACTTTGGCTTTCTTCTTTAGGTAATGGAGATTGTGTTTGGAGCACAGTCAGAGCCAGAAGGCACCATTAGAGTCATTAGACTGTTTCCAAGAAGCAGGGTAGTTTTACCAACTAAGTGAATGCGTGGAACAATTATCAGCTGGTTTTTCTGGGAACAGACAATGACTTGAATTCAGATACATGATGCTTCTGGGTGAAGTTGCTAAATTTTCTATGTTTATGGCACATAACATAGCAAGATGTACGTTAGGGGTGAACAACGCAAAGGGGTGAGACCCTGAGACGCACGCTGTGGCCTTACATTCATATAAAAGGTGTGAAATACCCCAGGCAGCTATGTCACCTGCATGTGAGGTGTCAGGTTAAAATATCCACCCAAAACACAAAAACATGAACTGAAACTCTTCTAAGTGCACATAAAGGACAACTCTTAATATGATGTACGAGGAGATGAGGAAATACCCACTTTGCGTTGCACTTAAAACAAGAGTTATTGGCTTTAAGTGGACGCGTGACTGTTAAGTCATATAACACCGTTGTACGTCCGTGGCACAGTGGCTCTTTCGGATTAGACGTGGAATAGGTGGCCGGGGCCTGTCACATAAAAACAGAAATGTTTGAACACCGGCTGAAGATCAGTTCGTACAGAGATGCGATCTTCATCTGGAGTTTAAGTGGGAAAATAAACAGCTAGTCACCACATCGGTATTTCAGGGTTGGTATTGTGTTTAAATGTAAGCAGTATGAATAAAAGAGGCATCTAAAAGGCTCCATCTATGGGAGTTAGAGGAGCTGAAAGCTTTATGTAAATTACTTGCTTCCGAGAAAAATTTTCAACCTTTTGTACAAGTTATTTACTGCCTGTTGTACTTTTTTTTCCTGCTGGTTGTCAGTGTATTTTCACAACTCTGTTGTATATTTTGCCTGGATTCTGCCCCATGAAAACTCACTTTCTTAGATCGTGTCTGGACTTTGAGAGCTTCCAGAATATGTGACCTGCATATTTTCAGACTATGAGAGGAAATCCGAGCAGTCAGGGGGAAAATCAGTCAAACGTGCTCCTGTTCAACTGCTCGTTGACCGATAAACAAATGTCTAATCAGCCAATCACATCGCATGTAGTCATGGTCAAGAGGATCTCTAAAGTTTGAACCGGGGAAAGAAATTTTGTTTAGTTTAATGTGACATGGTTGTTGGTACCAGACTGGCCGGTCTGAGTTTTCAAAAGGTGACAATAGTGGATTGGAAAATGTTGCCTGGCCAGATGAGACTTGATTTATAGGGTGGGGATGTTTTTTTGGCATGTTCCGAGCCCCTTAATACCAGTTGAGCATAATTTAAATTTGAGTATTGTTGCTGATCACGTCCAGGTTTTGTCACTTTTTGGCCACAGTGACTGATCTTCTGATGGCTACTTACTGCAGGATAATGTGCCATATTACAAAGTTAAAATCATCTCAAACTGTTTTCTTAAAGAATAAGTTCACTGTACCCAAATGACCTCCAGTCACCACATCTGTGATTAATAAAGCATTTTTTTTTGTAGTGGAAACCAGAGATTCACATCATGGAAGTGCAGCTGACAAATCTGCGATGTGATGCCATCATGTCGACATGGACCAAAATCTCTAAGGAAAGTTCCCATCGCTTTGTTTGATCTATTTTACGAAGAACTGAAGCAGTTCTGAATGCAGACTGGTTGCATCAAGGTTTATCCAAAAAAACGGGGCCTGTGGGGGTCAAAATTTCACCAAACCTGCACATTTTATTTGGAACTCATAAGTCTTTGGTTGTAAGGTAACAACTTTAATATGGCAACATTACAAGACGACATTTAATGAAAATGTTTCGTTCCAATGTCTAAGTCAACGTTTGACTTTTTGTTGGTTTTTCATATTCTGCAGCTGTGCACCCAGTATCCAGGACTCAGTGGAAGGCCATGACTACCTACACTGGCCTGTTGTTATATAAAATTATCTGTGTCTTTTATGGATGGATAGTTGGTGCTCACATCAAAATTTACAGCAAGTGACCTTTGCAACAAGATGTTCCCAGAGAGAGGTAAAAGGATGCATATCATCCATGCATTGATTTTAATCTTTTCAGATTTTACAAACACTTTGTCTACGGGACTCTTTGTAAATTCAGCAGTATGACAACAGAGCAAATAAAGCCACAAAATTCAGACTGTGTGAAGCTTTTTTTCATCTAAACTTGAACATGTTCAGTCGCGGCGGCGGAGGCAAAATTTAAAACAAACAAGGAAAACCAGATGAAACGGCGCAAACAGGTGCCATTTTGTGTGTCTTTATTGTGGACATGACATTACATCTTTTTGAAATGATGTACAAAAGTGTAACAGAACTGAGAATGGCTCAGACGAGGTAGAGCTTTCACATCGGCTTGCTGGCTTGAAAACGACACAGTATAAAAACAAAAACAACCCAGAAAAAAATCAAATTACAACAAACGCTGCTGTCTGCCTCTGTCCTCTTATCCTTTTTGAAGTGATAATAAATACAGATATCAACCAAATACATTTGGAATAATAAGGTAAATTAATCATGAAGTTCATAACAACAACAACAACAACAACAACCACAACAACAAAAAAGCAATACGGACACAAATAATACAACTGAAGAAGGATGATAAAAAAGAAAAAAACCCAAACCAAAGAGAAAAGAACAACACCTGCCAGCCCCTCCGGGAGGGCAGCCACGACTAGCTACTGAACAATTCCTACAGTTTAGCAAATAGAAAGACTAAAAACACACTCTTACATCTTTATGAAAAACATAGGCAACGCTGCACCAACATCGTCCAAACTTTCCATGAGGAAATGCAGCAAAAAAAGAAAAAAAAAAAGCTGTGCCACACAGCCGTCACGCAACCGACGATTAGTCATTAAAATCTGTGAAATCATCCTAACAAAAAGTCTCTAAGCCAGAAGTGACACTGATGTATGTTAGCCGGCACCATTAAAAACACATTCTCAAAAGAAACCTTCGCTAAACGAGAACCGTTAAAGCAGTAACCTAGTCTAAGTGCACTAGTAATGCCATTTGGTTTCTACCGCTGTATATAAAGGGTTTGGTAATAGTGGATTACAGATATACAGTTTATATTACACACACACACTCACTCCTGCTTCATAGTTGTTCTAAGTCACACTTCGGAGTACAAATTCATAACTGAGGAGTTAATCTTAAAGGGAATTCTGTACAACATTGGTATTAGTACTACAACTACCTCAAAGGCTAGAGCGTCCATTTCAAGTATTTTCACTACCCACACCTTCAATATACACATCTGTGTATTATTAGGCATATTCAAGCACACATTATTGTATGCATATCTAAACAAACCACTGGTATAGTCACCGTGTAAAAACTACTGAGGTTTCAAAATAGACAGGAAGTACAGTACTCTAAGCTTTGTAATCTGGAACTGATGTGGATCTTGATTTTACACATAGAAAAAAAAAAAAAACACATCTGAAAATTGCTCTGTCATTCTCCTTCTTTTCAAGGCATGGCTTTTTCATCACGGGGTTGGAAATGAGTAAAGGAATCAAAGCACAGGACACCAGAAAACATTTCATCCTATAGCAAAATAATATTAATATTAACAATCCATTTTAAGCTTCATACCAGCCAACACAGTTAAATAAAGCTTGCCGTCACTGCAGAGGAGGTAGGCCGGTGTTCAGGGTGTGTAGAGGGAGGCTGGAGAGCTGAAGTTCGTCAGTGTATATTATGGACAGACTTCAAAACAGCACACGCAGAAATGCACGCTCACACTTGTGGTAAGGCTGCGACGGCTCTACTACTCAACATTTCCACCCTGTGGTTTTATCCCTGAACACTCTGGAAGCTTGACCGCCTGACCTCTGACCTCTGACTTCCTCACAGTGTCCACCTAATGTCACTGGTAAATCACACTGGGTATCAGGGCGTTTTAGAATCTGGCTTGTCGTCCCTTTTTTCCAATTTGTCGGAAAACCTGGAGAATCAGCTAGGCTGGTTTATTACTGAGTGACATGATTTTACAACAAAGAGAATAGAAGTTTTGAGTCGAGTTGTATGCTATGCAGAGTTTCTTGCGATCCCTCGTATTTCTACTGTGACCTCACTGAGATCCTGACCCCTCAGGTTGGAAACCATCGGGCAAAGGCGTAACGTGAGCTGCTGACAGGCTCTTTATAAGACAGCCTGGGATGATTTTGGTACCAAAGCCTCCATCTTATATTGGGTATAATATAACAAGCCAGCAAGATTACGATACACGTCTGCTGGCTGACAGTACCGAATTCTCCTTTGTTCAAAATCGACAGCAGAGCTCACGTTCTTCCTGCTGCTCCATTGTTTTAGAGCGAGTGTCTGTGTGGGAAACACACACTAATATGAAGGAAAACTGCTTCCACTCAGTCCCTACCTCTTAAATGGGGAATAAGTGAATGACCATAAAAATGGTACACTCATTTACATTGGCTATTAAAAAACACATTCTTTCTAATGAGCACTAAAGCATGCACAGCCATTAGCACTCTCTCACACTGTCTCTCTCACACTGTCTCTCTCTCTCTCTTTCTCCCTCCTCTCTCTCTCTCTCTCTCTCTCTTTTTAATCCCATGTTTCTCTTCTTCTAATCATCGGCTACACAGGCTCAGAGCGGGCGCCGCTAACTCTTCACATTACACTGGAGTGTAAGTGGAGTGCAGTGGAGAAAGTGAGTTTACTCACACACACACACACACACACACACACAGACAGAACAACGCGGAAACGAACTTGAGACATATCAGGTGACAGCTGATGGATTTCCGAGCATCTTGTCCTCTCTCGTGTAGTCTCTCAGATGGTTGGCGTCCTGAGGAATGCACAAATTCATAGAATAAAGCTAGAAAATAATGCAAGACGGGGGCAACTACAGCAGCCATGTGGCACAGTCCTCGATTCAACCGATCCGCTTTGAAGTTCAGTTCTTCCTCCTGTTTTTATAAAAGCATTTATGTAAAGCCGCTCTGGGCAACTTTGCTTGTTGGTAACTGCAAACTGGAAATTCAGAGGGCTTTCATGTATAGATCACAACTTGCTCTTTTTTGCCAGCCTTCATAGCAACGAGTCTTGACATCTGAAAGGCTCAGCCACCCTGACACCAGAATCTCAAACTTCTGAACTCTGCGGCTGCATTTTGTAATTTCATATTTGCCTAATTGCCTAAAGTTACCTACAAACCCTCCACCCCCAATAAAATGTTAAGAACCTTCATTCATGGTAGAAAAGGTCGTTAGTTAGTCATTAGTCTCGAGTCTTCTTCCATCCTCTGATTTTAAAAATGCCTACGGTGTATTTGTGTGATTTCCTGACTAATCTGGTCCTAGATCCGGAGCCTTGTTTAGCAGAAGGTCTACTGTTGTTGTGGTGTTGGTGGGTGTTTGGCAGCCAGTGCTCCTCGTGCCTCCTGGCTCAATAATGAGCTCCTTGTGTCCAGGTACTGGCTGTTGTCAAAAGGCATATGGTGGACACTCTGGACGTGTGTCTTTAGGTTCCCTTTCTGAGAGGCTCGGTATGGGCAGAGTTTGCAGCAGAATGGCCTCTCCCCTGCAGAACACGAAACACACACACAGTTAAAAAGTCAGGTACAGGCACCTGTTATAAACAATGTTTGGAAAGGACAAGACTGGAGAGGACAATCTTCAGTATCAAGAATTTAACGAGAAACAGCAACATAGACCATAAATGAGACTAAATAAAAATAGGGGGGGAGTGGCAGGCAGACACAGACAAACATAAAGCAAGACACATGGTGACATTCAACTGAAAGTATGGAGGCATTATGCACGTCACGAGCAGCATTCATACAGCATTTTCTGCACTTAATTTCACTTTAAAAGTTAACGTCGCTTCTCCTTTTCTGGCCCAGATGGATTTACTCTTCCTTTCTCGTTCCTGCCATCTGGAGAAGAGCGCCTCACATCTGCTGTCTGAACAGTCCTACTTTTCTCTCCATGCATTTCTCTCAATCACCCAGGTCACCCCCACACCCCCACACACACACCAACACACTCCCCGTGCACCCCACAGTTTCCCTCTCTTCTAATTAGACTGACCTACAATGGCACAGACACCTCGGCAAAAAGTAAATAAATAAATAAATAAATAAAAATAGGGAAACACACACCTGAACAAAACAAATGAGATTGCCATTTAATTGCACCTAATTATCATTTTGATAAATGGAAGAATATCAAAGCGGGAAAACAAATGACTCCCTGTGCCCCTCCCGCACCCTTCTCCCTGAAGAAGGAACTGGGAAATATTGCTGTTATCATACATCATCAGAAACACAACAGAGAGAGAAGGAAAGAAGGGTGGGGGTGTGAGAAAGAAATAGAGGGAGATAAAACAAAAAAAAAAAAGGTATAATTAATCACACAAAAATCTGAAGAAAAAAAATAAAGAAGGCTGGAAAGACGGCGAGGATGAGACGTGAGAGGAAAGCGAGAATCTCCGTGACATCGTCCTGCGAGGAAACATCGCTGACGAAACCGGTGCTCTACGTTGAGCTAAAGGTTATCGTCACCGTAAAGCAGCGTCAACACTACATCTAATTGGACCCCTCTGCCGCGCCTGCTCCCATCATTCATAGCGTGCAGTAACTCGGAGTCCGTGCGGGTGCTTGTGATTAATTAAGATGGAGGCACGGTGTGTAGAACCCGGGTCTCTCCGCACGTCAAAGCGGAACACATTTACTTCTCCGCTCGTCCCCAGTACCGACTCTAAAAGTAAAGGGACAAGTTCTGCAACATGTTTGTTAATTGTGTGCGCCGAGGCTCATTTACATTTAAACCTCAACCTCTTTACTGCAGTTGACCAAGGTGTCTTCGATGGAGCTCTTTCATGTGTTAGCCAAGCATCTTAACCTTGAATATACGTCAAAGTGAAACATGCTTTGCACTAGTGAAGTTGCTTCACCTGTGTTTCATACAGCAAACACTGAGAAAAATGTAACAGACGCGGTATTGACGATATAAACTCAAATTATCGTCAATCTGATAATGTTGGATAGAACAAAAACTTAAAAAAATAAAAATAAAAACTACAGTATTTGCTTGCTTGTCAGGTTGTATTTGTGTTAATTAACAACAATATGCTCATCTTAAAATGTCATTAAAATGTGAAATTCACAAGCAGAAACTGGGCTTTTCAGTGCTGCAGATGTGATATGTAAACTGGATCCACGTGCTGATGCTCAGGTGTGAACCAGCAAAAACAAAAACTCAGGTGTTAATGCCAGGTGCAGAGCGTGCCACATGTGACTGTTACACATGGAGAGAAGAAATTAAAATGCTCACAACAAGACAGGGAGGCGGGGGCGCACGATTGACACTGACGCACACACACAGACACACACGCATGCAGAGGTGAGACAGTAATTATAAGAAACATGCAGAAGCGATGGGGGAGCCCAGTGATTAGCCATCGTGCCACATACTTGTTTGGGAGCTTCAGAAGCGGTGGTGTGAGCGTCAGTACCTCTGTGGAGTCCGTTAAAATCAAACCCAACTGTGGGGGAGAAGGAGGGCGGGGCAGAGGGAGGAGGAGGAGGAGGAGGAGGAGGAGGAGGGGGAGGAGGGCAATTGGTTAAAAGCTCTACCAGATCCACACAAGCATCATTTCTTTTTTTCCACTCTTCCACCACCAGCACACACTCGCGTTTGCCACCAGCACCCTCGCTAATAAAGGAAAACTGGCTTTGATGATGATGATAATGGTGGTGATGGTGGTGATGATGGTGATGGAACCTGGTGGAGGCAAGTCAGTGATTTAATATGGCACATGTTAATGGAGGCCTCGGGGTGGCTGGCCTTTTCTGCCTGTGCACGTCCATGCTGAAGACAACCACTGGTGACAACATTAATTACAGCATTGGCGACCGGCTGTTTATAGAGCTTATGCATGGGTGTGCGTATTTATATGTGTGTGTGTGTGTGTGTGTGTGGATGCATGTTTGTGTTTACAATAGGGCTTGGGGGATGTTGCGCACTGCATCACTTACCATTTGGCCTCTGTCACTTACAATCACTGGCTGCGCCACATATCATTCACACTCTCTATAAAGAAGCTACTTAACTCACTGTCTACTGCGATCACTGCCAGCCTGACTGATGGACATGACAGGACAGGAGAGGGGAGAGAGAAAGGAGGAAAGAAGCAGCAGCCTAGAACCGGGGAGGAGAGGGCAGCAGTAAGAACAATATGGAGTCGATGGAAAAGAGGAAACGAGGTAAGATGAGTAGGAATTAGAAGAGTCGAGATAAGATGACGAGAGGGAATTAATAAGAAGTTGGCATGACAGGAAAAAGGAAAAGATGAGGAGAGGATGGAAGATTAGAGGAAACAACAGGAAAGGAAGAAGGCCGAGGAGGTGAGAGGACAGGAAATAAAAAGGGAAGCAAAAATAAAGAAGAAAACGTTGATAATAGACGAGACGGGAGAAAAGATTAGACGGAGGAAACAGGAAATGGCAAAAGGCCTGAGGAGGAAAAAAAAGGGACAGAGGAAGAAGAGACTGAGAGGAAAAAAGTGAAATGAGAGGAAGAGGAAGAATATAAGTAAAGAGGTGAGAGGAGGGGAAAGAGGAAGTGGGAGAGGAAAGGTAGAGGAAGGCAAGGGGAAAGGAAAAAGCCTGGTGGGAAAGTATAACACGTCTAAGGAGAAGACAAGACAGGAAGTGGGAATCAAGCTCCTCGGTGGATGGCACTGGGACACATGCAAATGGATTCATAAGGCTGGCGTGGACAAATGCTGTTCTGCTTCATTAGAATGCACAATTCCATCTCTCTAATTGACATGTGATTAATAATGTATACAATTTGTCACAGGTCAGTATCCGGAGCAAATCATGTTTCAGTTTAAAAAATAGAGACAGCTGCCCAGCCCAGGGCGAGGAAGGACTCACAGACTGGCTGTCACACTCAGCTGAACAAAAAGATCTGTTCTGATTTATTTTGGAGAATACCGGGACGGGGCAGACGCATGAGAGTCAGATGATGAAATACTGTCGACAATCCCTGCGCATATATTCTCCACATCCCACGTGAGCGTTTCTGGGTGGATAAATAACTGCGAGGATGATTGTGTGCGCGCACAGGTGGCGCGGGAATGAGTCGGCGCCGAGACTAGATGTGGCCAAAAAAAAAAAAATATGGGAACATGTAGTAATACATGAACATGTAGGGAGTAAAGATGTGCTACAGCTGAAAGAGAGACGCTGGATTCTTCTTACATAGAAAAAATAGTTACGCTCATTCATTTTTCCAACATTTTCCTACTTTTCTTCTACTTAAAATCATTTTGCAGCCATTAAAAAAACCGGTCCCTGGACACGGACAGGGGAAGAACCCCCCCCTCACCCACTGTTTTTAGTCATTTTATGTGTAACTTTGTAGATTTTATTTATGGTGATTTTTGATGATTCTTTCTGTCTCATTTATGTTAGTTTCTATCTCTGTTTTGTGTCTTTTAATTTTGTTAGTTTTATTATTTAAATGCTGTGTCTGTATTATTTTGGACAGTTTTTCAATGTCTTATCTGTTATTTTGTGTCTCTTTTGAACAGTTTCAGGTCATTGTTGCTCATGTTTTCCTTGTTTTGTATCTGTCTGACCTTTTTACGGTTTATGTCAGTTCTCTTTGTGGTTAATGTGCGGCTCCTGCAGAGATGAAGCCCTCTTTAATATCTCAAATGGACTATTTGTTTTTTTACTTAGAACTGCTCCTAAACCCGATTTTGAACATATATAACATAGGAACATAGGACATTTTTTTTGTGTCTCAACGGGTTGTGAGAGGATCAGTCGATACTGATTATTATAATGTTTTGATGAGGTTTAAAAGAAAAACTATTATTGAAAATGTTATTTCTCTCTTTAGTATATTATTAAAACAGATTAAACAAATGATTAAGCGGTTTTGTGCAGCCACTAGGTGTGATCCGTGTTAACGTGAGGGTGTTTAATGGTGATATTAGCTGTGTTTACCTGTGTGGGACCTCATGTGAGTGCGCAGGTGGCTGGGCTGACTGAAAGTCTTCCCGCACTCGCGACAGAAATACTGTCCATGTCGCATGAAGGACCTCAGCATCCCTGATCACAAACAGACAAAAGGGAGAGGAAGACACAATTAAACACAAATCTCCACCCCAAAAAAATGACAACTTGAGGTCACATTCTACGGTGTTAGAGGTAATTATGGAATGTATTCAGTTTAAATCAACAAGTGTCTTTTTAAATGGTGGCCCGGACATTACAGTAATATCGAGTGTAAATTGTATGCAAATGCACTAGTCTCTGCTAGCATCCCACTTAAGTTTGGCATATGATAACATCAAAAGACAATTTAATATTTTTTGTGAATTTCAATGAATGACTTAATAAACAAAAGCAAATGTATCTCTAAATTCCTTTCATTTTCAAATTAAAGCCGTAATTTGAGTTTTGTTTTGCGAAGAGCCGAGAGAGAGAGCGGACTCAGTGGACTCGCCTTCACTTCATCCCAAAGCAGAAGACATTTTCATGGAGCAGTGTTTGCAGAGATTGAATGAAGACGTAAAGGTCAGTTATGGGCAAAAAGCGAGTGGGTGTACACAAGCACGGAGCCCGTTTGGAGCGATGGAGGTGGGTAGTGTCAGTAGTGGACTCGCGCGAGCACCATTAGTATGTCTAATGTGTCATTATGAGCGGCTAGCTCCAGGGGCTGGACTGCAGCTGTCACACAGCATCATCTCAGAGGCTGACAGCCAGACACACACAGCACACACACACACTGCATAAATTACAGGCAATTAAAACGCCCCGGCTGTGATGTGCCCGCTCCACTGCCCGTGTGTCACATGTCAGGTGTGTGTGTCCGCATGCGTACGTGTTACAAGAGTCGTATATATGTGTGTGTTTGGTCCAAGGGAGGAAAGTGAGGCATGGGCCATGCCTCACGTTGGCTCCATTTACACAAAGGCACACACAGCGATGCATCACCGCTAACCTTACCTGCACAAGTCATATTTATACGGTAATGGCCTTCTCTCATTAGACGCTGTGACAGCGCTTTGCTATTGACGACCGGTTCAGTGTAATTACCCACCACGACAACCGAGTCTGGACAAACAGGACGGACCTAGTGCCTAAGAACCACTGGATAAATGATAAACAAGAGACTCACATACTTTTGAATCTTGACACTGACAACACGCCTTATACGTCTTATTGCAGTGCTTTTATACATGTCTGGTAAAACACAACTGCGTTAGTTGCACAATTAACAAAAGGAAATGTAAAAGTTTTTAAAGATGTTCTAGTTCTTCTGTTACAGCAGGACAAGGAGAACGGGGGGGTGGGGTTGGGGCCTGACAGAGAGTGTCTCTGGCAGCCCGACTGCTGGCCTCTGGATACTCTACTTCCACTCTGGGCCGCCAGCCCTTCTCACTGATGCACTAATGAAAGACAAGACAGAGCTGGACGGAAAACACAAGCAGACACACACACCCACACACACACACACACACAGACACACACATTACAGAGGGAAAAGACTCAGTTGCTCAAAAAAGGTCACTTTATAGCATGTGACTCAAAGGGCTAAGGCGGATCGTGACGATATGCGCCTGGACGGGTGACAGCGATGTCATGCGTCTGCTCTGGGGCTGTTGTCTTTGACCCCTGGCTCCATACAGCCCCACTTGACCTTAGAGACACAACTGAAAATGGGCAAATAATATGAATGTTCGGTAATGACCATTTCCAAAGCAGCTGGTGGGGTAATTATTCTGTCTCATCTCTCTCTTTGCCTCTTATGTTCCCTCTCTCTCTCTCGGTTTTGCCTCCCTCTATTCGCATCTGTGCGAGTCTCTCATCAGCCAGAGCCATGACCTAAACAGTTTGTGACAGCTTTCTGGGAAAGTGGAGCTGGAGACTAGGCACGCCTTGCAGACCTGAGACTAGTAAAGGTTTTCTCCTGTCTTTCACAGGGAAACAGAAATTACACACATGCACACTCCTTTTGCATCCAAAAACCCACGTACATATGGACGCACGTGCACAGAAACGCATACCGCACTGGATACAGCTCATGTTAAGAGCTCCGCTTTTCATTATTCATTAATCACTTTTTGCCATATAGTTCGTTAGTGAGACACAAAGAGTGTCAAATGTGTGTTAAAAAGGTTAAATATGTTGACTGATTAAATATTGTTCATATATTGAATTTGGATCTATAACTATGGGTTTTTTAATGATTCAGCTTGTCAAGTTTACTCAGTTTTATACACAGCAGCTCAAAAACAAAGATGCTCAACCACTGGAAAATGTTTCTCTTCAACTCTTGACATTTGACATTTTCTCCAAAGCAGAGATCCTCTGGGCATTTTGTGTGTGAGCTGATGATGGGGGACTTCACTGGACTTTTTCCAAAACAGCCTTTCGAATTTACGGATTTAAATCAACAAATAATATTATTTGGAACTTTGCAACTACTCATTTTTACAAATAAATATGTAAATCAGCCAAGCAAAAAACTGATCAACATTTGCGCCATACCATGGGTATCCATCAGGGCATTTGTCGCACCCCAGCGGTGGTAGAGGGCAGCCAGTTCATGGGGGCTGTAGTTTTTGAGGAAGCTGAAGATGTCAGCTGGCATCTCCTGCGCCTCCGTTATTGGCTCCTCCTTCACATCCCCATGGGATTCAGAAGGCAATGAAGAAGAGGAGGAAGAGGAGGAATTCTGTAGAGTGCCTCTGTGTGCCTGGGAGGGTCCGTAGCTGTGTCCCGGTGTAGAGCTATGAGTGATGGTGCTGGGCCTCGTAGTGTTAGTCCGGCTCTGGTTGCGGGAGTTGAGAAGTGGTTGGTGAGCGGAGCCCCTGCCCTGGTTGTACTCCGCTAGGCCGTGCTTGCTGGACAACATGAAGCCCAGGCCCTCTTGAGGCAACAGGTAGCGGTCGGCCATCCTGGAAGCTGTAGCAGAGCTGGGGCTCCGGGCCGTGGAACGTGAGAGGGCGCCGCTGCTCTTCTCCAGGGAGCTGGGAGATGGCAACGAGCTTCCCCGGGGGTAAATATCCACTTTGGGCTTGAAGCGAGACTGATGACTCTGGTCCTCTGTGTGTTTGATGCTGCTGCTGGTTGTGGTGACGCTGCCGCCTGACCGTGCAGGGGCTCTGCCAGCTTGGGTGCCCGCGGTGGACGAGGAGCCCCGGGAGAATGATGAAGAGGGGGTAGAAGTTGATGATGATGGTGTGGCTGAATTACTGGCTGGCTTGCTTTTCTTTAAAACATCACTAGAGTAGGTCGGAGGCTCAGTACGCTGGGTGCGCATCACTGGAGGCAATGGTGGGCACTCCTTGCCTTCCAGGACCGGTGGGGGACCCGTTCGTCTCCTAAAGGATAATGATTTGTCCTTGGAGCCCTTCAAGTTGCTTTTCAAGGCCCATTTAGGAGCCAGATTGGAGCTACTGCTATTGATGCGATGAGCCACAGTCTGGTGCATCCAGAGCACCTCGGGGTAGCGGGTGGAGTGAGAGCAGAAGGAGCACTTGTGGCTAGGGAGGCTCTTCCTGTCCAGGGTTAAGGAGGTTACGCCCCTGCAACCCTCAGCCCTTACACATAGATCCACAGGGGTCATGCTGGGGTCAAGAGGGGAGGATCGAGCTGAAGGATAAGCAGAAGAGGATGCAGAGTTATTCAATCCCTGAAGAAGAGCTTTCTTCAGCTTAGGATATCCACTAGTGGTGCCTCTGTCTGAGCTGGAGCTGGGGTTGGGTCCAACTTCAGGGGCAGCTGGGTGTTGGACGCGAACGTGGGTCAGAAAAGCCTGAGACTCTGTGGTTACGAATTTACACAGGCTGCAGACATAAGGCTTCTCATCTGTCGGAGAGAGACAACATAAAGGTTAGTACCTGCCCAGGAAATCATAACGTTTTATGTTTCATTTGTGAAGCAAATATTTCATAAAACGGAGATGAAATATTCTGAGATGTAGGCTTTGCTGTCTTCTATTACCAGCTGTGAGTCAAAAGGTATTACTTCAGTTCACCTAGTCAGATTCCTATTTTTTCACCAGTTGTAGCCACCAGGCTGCAGTGTTGGTGCAGTTTTACATTTTAAATCTGCCAACAATAGTTATCAGTGAATAACAGTGTTAGCCATGTCAAAAATGTTAAAATGATAATCATTTGGTTGAGAAATTATTAAAATTGTCTCACAGCAGCGATGATTCATCTGTTGTTGCTATGGTGTGTTATCATCCATTTGGTGTGCACAACAACTGCAAAATAAAATCTAATATTTACACAGAATTTAGTAAACTGCTTTTTGACATGTCCAACTTAAAGTATAATGTTGGTTAATCTTCTGTGTTGAATTGAATTGCACAGATGTTTACTTGGTGGATTCCTGATATGCACCTTTATAAATCTCCCACTAGGTGGCAGAATGGTTCTGCCTCTTATAACCAAGTAAATTTTACTCTGGTTATTAGAAAAAGTTGATAACTCCCACAACGTTGCTTCTGAGGAAATGTGATCCTTAGAGTGCATCAAGTATATTCAATATTGAATATGTAAATTGCAGAAGCAATTTTAGTCAGTGCTGTTGGAATGAAATTAAACAGGGTGACACATGAAAATCCTGAAATAGGAGGTTTTGATATAAAACACCATACAGGTCATAAAATCGGTCATCTTACTAAATACAATTACATTATTGTGCTCTTCGCTACCCCTGCTCATTTTTACAGCTCCTGTAACCTGCCATCTGTTTTTCATTGAGCTTCCTGTTGGCAGCACTCACCAACACTCACAGCTCAGTCTCTGCCAAGGTGAAACCCTCGGGCTGGGCAGTTTAGCAAGCAGAGTTGAAAGACTGGTGTGTCCTGTTTATCACGCAGATACTGACTGAATAAATGATCACTAATAAATTAATATCAATGCAGCAACTGAGTTTCAGTCAAAAATATTCATATTGTCTTTTCAAAACATCAGTGCAATCCTGATTTAGTCTCAGACACACAAACATAAAAAGACACACTAACACAAACACTGCCCAGCATAAATGAAGGACTAATTTCTGTGATAACCACAAATGAATCTATAATCAATTTAACAGGTTTGTGTGTATATCAGTATATCCATGCGCACGTGTCCACTTGTCATTTGCATTGTCATAAAGTAGCTAAATAGCTCTAAGGGACATCAAAGTATTCGGGACTAGAGTGTCCTCTGAGTGCCTTTTATCCCCCCAGCCCTGCATCCTTCTCCATCAGGAGGCGACTATAAATAACCAATCCCTCAGACATCAGGCGGCCTGGGCTGACTCAATGGTAAGAAGAGTGGCTGAGTGACAGTGGAAGTGTCACAGGGGTATAACCTTAGAGACTCGGAAAGACTCAGAGGGGATGGGGACGAAAGGTACAAAAGAAAAGGGTACACTCGTGCTGTTGTCGGCAAATGCTGAAATGTTCTTCACGCAAGTTGTCACTGCAATGAATTTCAACAAATCAATATATTATTTGACATTTTACCGTGTGTAGTTGTTATATTGAACTAAAAAGAGGATGTACCTCAAATGCAATTCCTGGAACTAAACACGAAGAGAGAGAGTGAGAGAGAGCTGACAAAATCTTCAACTGCTCAAGCACAGGATGGAAATAATGTTTCTACTCATGCTTATAATTGGTTGACACACACTAAGTAATGCCACTGAAGAGTAAAATAAACCCAGGTCACATTTCCATGCCAAAAACAGATGAGCAAAACACCAAATTCACACAGATAGAGGGGTGGGGGGGGGAGGGGGGAGTTTCCTGAGACAGGAAGACCTGAAATAGCACACTGCTCGATCAGGCCCAAAGAAATGCTGCAACTATTTTAGAATGTCTGTGCTAACAGGGACAAATGGAAACAATAACTAGAATTCTTCGTTATTCCCCACCACACCACATCCAAACGGTGTTTTCACTCACTTTGACAGATAAAAAGACCAGAGAGCTCTCAAGTGCAGCATACACATGAATTCTTTAGTCTACGTCAGCTGGGATTATGGGTGTTTTGAACTTTTTTTGGGCTCTACAGTGTTTATTGGATGTGGAGGTGAAAAAAATGATTGGCATTCAAAAAATGTCCTCTGCTCTACTGACATACCAACGAGAGGCACGAGAGTTTCACTCAACCACGAATTAACGTAATTTGGAGTGAATTAGCCGTTTGCTCTGCAACATAATATAGCCGCAGTTGTAAACTGGATTTTTAATGCCAGATAAAGTTTATTGGCCATATTTAATAGTATTGATGATGTGCTATTAAACAGCTGAGGTCAGATGTAACATTGAGCTTTTGCCACACGGTGGCTCTGGTTCCCACTGTAAAGAGGCCGATGAGGAGCTGCACCTACACAAAGCCCGTTTCATCAGCAGATGATTAGTCCAGAGTGACAGAGTCGGAGGCCCCGAGTGGGAGACTCCACAAGGGTTACAGCCATTTCTGCTGCCTAAAGATTGTGCAGTTCATCTTACAATTTAGTTATGAAGTTTAGTCGCAGTTATAGATTTATCCATTGTTTTGGTCTAGAAAATAATAGTTTGTGTAAATTGTGAGATCACACACTGACACTGCAACAAAACATCTAAATTCTGATATTTAAAAGGATCGTCGGTGCATTTTTACCTGAATCAGCACTATAAGCCATAACACGTTTCACGCTACGTTGTTTCTTTGATGATCATTTCAAACCCAGTCTCAATAAATGAAATGGCCAAATGCAGGAAACGTAATCGTTTGGTGACAAACCTGAAAGCTCCCCAGAGTTTGCAGTTCCCATCTCTGAGGCCTGGATTCCCAGAGTGGAGGCTGGTGGAGAGTCTCCGTAGCCCGGGGTGCTGGGCCGGCTGGGCGATCCTGACTCCGGGTCACTGGTGGAGCCCCATCGGTCGCCCCTTGTAGTTCTTTCCTTGTCCGCTGCTGATGATCTGCCTCCGTCCTTCCTGTGGACCCTCTGGTGGACGATCATCTGATGGCGGCTGCGGAACACCTTTCCACACTCGAAGCACTCGTTGGATTTCGACGACGCTTGCGACTGGGAATGTCGTCGCCGTTCTTGGCGTGACGAAGGCCGGTATTCGGAGTCACTGAGGCTCTCTGGTGTCCGGTCCCCTGAGGAGGCATGGCTTCCCAATCCAGAGCTGCTGCGTCTGCCTGAGCTGCGTTTCTCTCGACTCTGCAGAACGTAACGACTGCTCTCCTTCTCAAAAACCACCGCTGCTTCTGCAAGGGCCTCTTCCCCGATGCCCCCTCCCCCGTAGGAGGCCTTGCAACTTTGCTCCAGTGGCTCCACAACCCTTCCTTTAGTTGCCAATTGCCAGGCTTGGTAGCTGCAAACTGGATCGAGCTCCTGGATTCTTTGACCCAGGATCTCCTTCTCAATCTCTACCTCCACATGCAGGGTCTTTTTGTCCGCTGGCTGGAGGTTTAAGTAGTCAAGCAAACGTCTCTTAGCAGCTGGTGAGTCCTCATCTTGGCTGGCATTGCAATGGCTTTGGGTTTTTTTGCCACAGATGAAATTGTGGACTTTTTCATGAGCTCTTAAGCTCTCTTTGCTGTGGAACAGGTTCCCACATTTGGAGCACATCTGATAGAGAGATGTTACTGAGCCCGTAACAATATCGGGATCCTGGGCTACATCATTGATGGTGGCTGGAAGCTCAGCTGAATCTGCTTTAGAACGTGACCTGGATTTGGTGTTGTGTGTTTTCATGTGAGATTTAAGGAACCAGGCTTCGCGGAACCGCCGCCCACAAATACGGCAGCAGTGGTCCAGGATTCCAGCATGTTTCTTCATGTGCGACTTCAAGAACCAGGCTTGGGTAAAGACCTGGCCACAGGTCTCACAGGGGAAGTTCCCATCACTCTGGGGTTGGATGGCGTCAGGCTCAATCACAGCCTCCTCCTTCACAGTGTTCTCCTCTTCCGTGTCTGCGGTGATGTGAACCTTTTCGATGTGGCTGAGGAGCTGGTCTTCCCGCTGAGCCTCATACCCACAAAGACGGCAACAGAAAGGCCGCTGGTCGGTAACATGCTTCTCTCTTTTCAAGCTCCGTGCAGGCACTTTTCTCCGGCTCTCTTCGCCGCCGTCTCCATTTATCATCCGATTACAGGCCGAGCTGCTCTTAGTCGGACTCGTCCCTCCGTCGAGACCCTCCGAAACGCTCATCTCCTCCTCTTCCCCCCCACCATCTTCATCTTCGTTGGGGTGATGGCTGGAGAGCGTGCCGAGTTTGTGGCTGCGGATGTGGACTTTGAGGTTGCCCTTCTGAGAGGCTCTGTGGTCACAGTAGGGGCATTTGTAGGGACGCGCACCCGTGTGGCGTCTCATGTGTTGCGACAACGAGCTGAGGAACGGGAAGCTGCGTCCGCAGACGCTGCAATCGTACGCCCCGGGGATTTTGTTATCCTCACCCTCAATCTCATTTCCAGGGCAGCCCTTGTCTGCAACCAGCTTCTCGCTCTGACCTCCTGCCTGGGTCTCCATCACCTCCATTCTGTCTCTAGTATTCATAGTACAAACTAATCAATCCCTCCTCCAGGCCTTTGCAAACTCAATAAAACTTCAAACTACTGCTATCTGCAGCTGTACATCTAGGGATGTCTAGCTCGCCTTTGTTGGTCAGTTAAAATGCTATCTGCTTTCTATCATCCAGAGATGTGGCTGCTTACACAGCAGCTCACTTAGCACTCTCCAGTTACTGGATGTAACACCATCTATCCATCTTCATCTAGCGCTGTCAGTGAATCAGTGACTCAATCTCTACGTGCAACTGGCGACACAAAAAGCCACGTTTGTAGCTTTAACATTTGCCTAGAAATTTGAGGCTAAAAACAGCTTCGTACGTAACGTAAAACTTGAGATTTCTGCCTCAGTCTAATGTTCCTTTAATTTAAGGTCATCCTCGTGTTGGCGATGGGGAGTTTTCGGTGTCAGCGTAGCTAATCCACAAAACTCCTGCTCTTCACATCACAAGCGTCTCTTCTTCATCCTCACTTTTTATGTGCGTGAACAGCTGTCAAGTCCTATAACCGTGAGCTCTACAGCACGGCGTGCGTGTACCGCGGATCTTCCACCTGCGAATGAAAGAGACAAGGAGTTTGAGGGAGACAGAGAGTGGGGGAAAGGGTGAGAAGAGAGACAGGGAACACGTTAGTGAAGCGAAAAACACTTTCAGTTTTCAGCCACATTCACTTGCCATGTGCACACACACACACAAGGTAGCAACCGTATGTAGGAGGACTGTGTGTCAGAGTAGACTTGTATGTGCAGCTGTGGTAATGTAGTGAATCAAAAGGGACGTGAACCAAAACCTCAAGTCATTATGAAATAAAATCAATGACAAATATATTTAGAAGGCACTTTCAAACTTACACACGTCGACATACTCATCACTTTTCTTTTATATTGTCAAAATCCATTTAAAGGAGTTAAAATTACCCCAAGCACAAAGAGACTGTTACAGTATACGTGTGTGTCCACTACATGTGCCGTGCATGTGCACATGTGTGTGCGCGGTGGGATCGTGCGCGAGTCGTGCAGAGCTCGGGGGCTCCGACTCCGCACCGGCTGAGTCGACACTTTACACAATCAGGGTGGCGGTGAGTCGCGTTAGCATCAGCAAGATCAGCAATGCCACCATATTCCCTCCCCATACTGGCCTCACGCACCCGCCTCAACTGACAGTATCACATGACAGGGATCTTAAGTACACAACAGGAAGTGGCTCTTCAGACAGTTTGCTTTGCTCTGTTTCTCAGACAGGAGTTGAATGGGGTCGGAGAGGGAGTCAAACAGAAAGAGAAACAGAGAGCGCGATGAGAAGAGACAAAGACTTTTTCACCATGTTGACCAAGTTCACGTTGCTTTAAATGTTCTTGTATAATCGAAATTTTTCTTCACTCCTGTTGTTTGAAAAATGTGTAAAACATGTAATATTACAAATTCAATAAATTGTATTGTTCCACATGTTGACATACTGAGATGCTTTCATCACATTTCTTTATTATGAACTATTATTATTGCTTTTGACTAAGTCCCAATCACCTCACAACCACTACCTATTTATCACACCTTTATTCTCCTCTGCCATTATGATGTAAAACGTGACGAAATCAGACGGCTTTGTTTTCTTTGAATTAATTGACAAATTGTATTTTATTATCCACATCTAAAATCCAAATCACACAAAGATCAAAACTCTGAAACCTGAATAGAAATTTCCAAGACAAACGAGAGTATTAATTTCAGCAGATACTAGAGCCTGAAAGTGTGAACTATATGAAATGTGACTGACAGCATTATTACAGGCTATTATATAGAGTGCCAGAGCCCATAAGCTGAGTTACTGCCAGGCTCTAATTATAAGTGGATAATTGATCATAATCATAAGAGGATAAGGTGGTGGAGGAGGGAACTTAGCACAAGAACAATCATATGTCTTAAACTCTCGCACTGAAAATGACTACCCTGCACCAGAGCCACCTATCTATCTGGAGTGATTTATGCTATTGAAATCAGGGCGGCCTGAGCAGTTCACTAGGCTTCCTTGTGGAGGGATTAGTAAGCTGAGGTTTCTAGAGAACGAGGGCACTTCCAGCCACGGTGCAGCTACAGCACTTTAAAATCAATGCTGTTGATATTAAAAAAAGGATAGGGGCTCACTTTTTCTGCTTCAATTTGGAAACTCTTAGTCTTTTACATTTTTAAAACAGTATTTTAACGACCCATTTTTGGTGTGTGCCCACTACATACACACATGAGCCTAAATCCTGATGGAGTTGAGATCTTTGTTTTTCATGTCATTTCCTCACTTCTCTTTTAGTTTAAAAGGGTTACATCACAACACAGATGATAGTGATAATAATAATAATTATGAATATGTTTTCACTTTTCATGCAGAGATCATCAAATGTCAGATGTTTCCATAACTTGGTTAATGAGTAAATATTTGCATTAACATCAGGCACACCTGCACTTCGTGTTTCGTTCTAATCAGCTAATATGTAACAGCTATACAGAAAATGGACACAGGATGTGACATTGTAAAATAAGTTAAAAATTAACAACCGTAGCCAAATTATTTCTATGTGCAAACCCTGCCTACAAGGTGGATTCTGAACTTTACAAGTTTTGCATGCAGTCTTAATGAGGCTTATAGGACAGTTGGAATCACTGTCCCCTGTGTCCCCTGTTGAATCATATAAAGAATAGTTTTTCCCCCCCCAATGTGACACAATTCATAATACATATTCAAATATGACCAAGTAAATCCCCAAAAAGAGTCCATTTCAGTTTAATTTCCCACCTCTTCATACAAGGAACAAAGAAGCTTGAGTGAATAATATCCAACCTACGCGATGACAGATATTCAAGAGATGATAGAAAAAACAGCAAAATAATGGAAACAAAAAAAAGTGGCATCTCCCCGTCATATTATTACTCATTAACACACAGTTTCAAGCAGTTCTAAAAACTGAGGATGATGATTTTACTTCCTATTAAATGGTATTGCTGATTGGCGGTCAGCAGGGCTGGGAGGGGGTGGTTGGTTGAGACTCCTCAACAGTAGGTCTGTCATCCACCAGACAGTCACATGTGCAAATTAAAATGTAATAAGATTAGCTGGCAGAAGGGAAACAATGCAGGAACCTTGCCACACAGCCCAAAGGGGGGACAAATTGTCTCTAGGAGGGAGAAATTGTCCAGGAGAGATGGAAAAGATTACCAATCATCGAAGTCATCAGAAAGAGACAAGGCATCAAAAGCTCTTTAAAAGCCAACATGGTATGATTAATGGATAAAAAAAAAAATCTCCCTGAAGCTCGAAAGAACAGACCAATTTGTAAACCTCGACTGTCATTGACTTCCCCCAGCTAATTAATTTCACACACACAGGTTGAAAAGAGTGGAGAAGTTTGTGTTTTACTGCTGGGTTTAGTGTGTTTAAATGCTGCCGTCTAATGGATTTTTTTTTTTCCCCTTTTAAATGCTAAGACCAGTCCAACCCTATTCGGGAATGTCACTGTTCTGATATCAGACTTGCCATTAATGGACACTTAAGCTGCCCTGCCATGAGTCACCGAGTGAGTGGAGGCCGACGCTCAGCTGATAATTACTGCTGTGTGAAACCAAAAGCAAAGCTGTCCGTTTTCTTTCCTCCCTCTTCTTGTAAATGCTCAACCTCTGCTGTTCCGCTATCTAAACATTGAACCGTAAGCAGCTGAGGTCCAGCAAAGGGAGGACGAATCCGTTCTTATTTTCCCATCGACTCGCAACCTCTTCAGGGCAGCGTAGCTATTTCTGTTTTAGAGACTCCTTAGGTTCACATCTGGAGTGAATCTTTTTAAAAAAAAAAAAAAAAAAAAAAAAAAAGTTGTGTCAAACTGCGCATGCAGGCCAGCCAAGGACCTGTGCACAGATGTCAGGTTTTTGTTTCCCCGTTCGTTTTCACTCATTGGTTTTGACAAAAAGCCCCAATTCTGACCCTAAAACTAAGTGTAATATAGAAAAAACTACTACAAATGTAATATTATTCAAGTAGTAAACAGACATTTGTCAAATAGTAAAAGACTAGGCCAACCTTGAATAATTGTTGTATTGTTTATTAAGTACCTGCCTTTGCTCTCTGGAGGTTAATAACTCTTTACGGCACTTTTCACCGCCTATGCCATTCAACTGCATACTCTAGGGCCCCAGAATAAGCCTGCAGACGTTATTTGGTGTAATAATGTGGAAAATGCTCAGATTTGGTTACGAAATAGAAGTACTGCAGTCTTGCATGTAAAGAATATTGTATTTTGACAAAGAACTGCACAAAAGAAGCTGCTCCAGCTCCCTGTTTTGCTCTTGCGTGATGGAAAACACTGTCATCCAGCCAGAACGTACCTTCATCACAGCAATCATCTCAGAGGCAGCCATGACACAAATCTCCTGCACCCAAGGGTGCGGAGATTGGCTTTCATAACACACTGACTCACTCACACTGTCACCTTATCACTGATAATGACTGTAGGTCGTTCTCGTGTGGGGCATCCTTCAGCCACGATGGGATCCGTTTCCCTCCCACACAGCAGCACAGAGACGAGCATATGAGGTTAAGGGGGAAAAAATGCACAGCGGGGAAAAATAAAGAGTGGACCTTCTGTTTAAATGAACACAAACACACACACACACACACACACACACACACAGAAGGAAACCGAGGAATCGAGATGTAAAACAGAGGAGGCATTTAATGTCCACACACATCTTTTGAAAGTATATATGAGCACACTGTGGGCCTTTAACACTGTTTCATACAGGCAGCATTGAAAGCTGAGCAGCCCATACAGAGAGCTGCTCAAACACACACACACACACACACACACACACACACACACACACAGAGCGCGTCACGAAGCATAACTTACAGGGAGTACTTTACAAAAAACCTTGCTATCCTCTGTACAGTTGCTCACAAAGTGAAGACATTCAGTGCTCAGAGCGGGACAGAGGGGATGGTATAGAGTCACTCTCTCGCTCTCTCTCTCTCACACACACACACACACACACACACACACACACACGGTGCAGATCCCAGTGTATTCTCAGACCAATCAATAATCCATTATGAACAAACTGCCCTTCACCTCCCACCCCACTCCAAACCGACAGACAAAGAGGTTTGCTGTGAGCTCTTCACAATGAGGAGAGGGGTAAAGCACAGCTGGATACACACACACACACACACACACACACACACACACACCTACAGCCTGTTAGCATAACAGAAGTGAGACATTTTAGGGTGAAATGTGTCAGCTGTAGCACAAAACAAAACACAAAAAAAGCATTTTGCAAACTTTGTGGTTGACAGGCCGTGTTCTAGTTCAACTGCTGTTCAGGACTGTCGATTCAGTTTCAACCCAGACAGGATATCATAAACGCTAAAGTATATACGAGTATATACATATGCAATCAATCAGCAACACTGCAAAAAGGAAACTCATTTTTCTTGATGGTATGTGTACAGCACAATGTGTACAGTAAAATTTCAAATAATTTTACTGTACACATTGTTCCCACATTTTTACTATGTTCATTGTCTAAAGGCATGTATGGCCACGTTAGTTCCTCATACATAATCACATCCGTCTACATTTGTGTGTGCAAGCTACATGGCAGGCTTCTCAAGTGTCTCCCTGCAGATGGTTGTGTTCCAGTATTGTGTTTTAAGTCCGTTTTTTTTTTTTTTTTTTGCAGTTCCTTCCTGATCGAACTCTAGTCTCTGTCTATGAATTGTGTTTAAATGTGACATCAGTGATACCACTTTGTTTTTGGTATAACTTGTTTGGGAACCAGCTTTGTTCATTTGTGCATTTTGTTGCATGACTCAACTTACACACACACACACACAAAAAAAAAAAAAATGAAGTGTGTATACAGTCAACACCTCAACATACCACTGTCATACAGGAAACACCCACCAGTGCCCGTTTCACTTGTTAATACCTTCTTATTTAACACTTGGAATGGAAGGTATTTAAATCACCGCGACGCTCTAACTAGTTTCGCAGGTTGGCTCTAGTCGAGCAAATCTGATTCCATTCAAACTCTCTTATGGCTCGAGTCAACCTGGGAGCAGTTTGAGACTGGTTTGGGCTGAGCAACGCGATAGTTTTCCCCTCTTCTTGGGGTGTGTCAGAGCAGGTCATGCTCATAAGCAGGAAGAGCAGTAGGGGGGTTCTGTGGCATTGTTGGGGTCTCCGATTCCCATCCTATTGCTAGTTCCATCCCTACCCCCTCATCCCTTAAACCCACCCAGGACAATAGAGGAGGTCCACACTGCATGTCTGCTTCTTCTCAACCACCACCCCAACCCTCTACCCCCCTCTGATAAATAGGCCGAGAGGGGATCTTGCCTCCTCTCTACTTGCGTGAGAAGGGTTTTTGGATAGAAAAACATTTGTGTGTGTGTGTCTGTGTGTGTGTACTCGTGCACCCATAGGATGTGGCAGGTGTTTTGGTCAGTACTGTCATGTCACGTTTTGATGGTCAAGGGGACATTTCTCAGTCCTTCAGAGTGCACTACTACTCCCCTGTAATAAACATTTTACATTTTTAGATTGTTCTCAGTAGGACTAGTACTTGGTAACTTGTTCTCTGAATTTTAGTCTGTTATTTATCAGAGTTCTCAAAAGAAAGAAAAAGGGAAAAAACATGCCAGTTGCAGAATAAAATTACTATTGTATTATTGTATAGTTTATTCTTAATGGCATCTTATGGCATTAAAATTATAAACACACTGTAATACGTGTTGCTATAATTAAACTCTGTGCAAAGCTGACAAAGAGATGTCAGCTCTCGTGGGCCCAACCATCTTCAGCTTCCTTTGGGATTCAGTGTGTTTGCACGTATGTGTCCATGTCTCTCTCTCTCTCTCACTCTGTGTGTGTGTGTCCATGTGTCTCTCGCCCCTCCTTCTCAAACTCTGCCTGTTTTTCTCACACTGCTCGTTAACCCTTGGGTGCTCCTGCCCATGGAGCCCCCCGTCTCCCCTGCCTAACCACAGCAGCATTCCTCCTGCACACTTGCAAATACACACACACACACAGATATGCTGTCAGTGTAGAGCAGAATATACCATCATTACACGATTTAAACAAAAATATATAAACTCCCCCCAAAAGCTCTTGTGCTAATACTTGTAATCTTTAACTTTTTGTCGCAACTGTGTTGTAATTTGTAATTTTTATCTGAGAATAAAAATAAATGCGAATTTTAATTTTAAGACATTCCAAGATGTTTTTATATAATTTATGATAAGATGTTTCACATGTGCATGGCTGCTAAACTAGCCCACTGCTATTCTTTCTCCTGAAGCCTCATTAAAAGAGGCAGAACAGAGGGAGAATGGACCGGGGCGGAAACTCAAAATGGAGGAGTGACACAACTCTAAATTGTTGGTGTAAGAGCTGCAAAGGCAGAAAACAGTTGCGATAACAGTGTTCAATTTAGAACTAAATTGAAACTCTGTCTTTTCTCACCATCCTCTCTTCTCACAACTCTTCCTCTGTGCTCCCCTCCATCCGTCTACAGCCCCGCACAACCTCTGCAAGTGAACCCAAATCAGTCTCTCTGAAGTGTAATTAGACCGGTGACCTCAAACCAGGCCACCAGTCTTTCACACTGTCACACGTTCTGACATAACCGGTTTATTTTGCTGCTTGGTGTGGCAAGATGGGCAAGTGGTTAGTGAGTTTATGCACATATCACCCACTCACACACACTCACACACACACACACACACACACACACACACACACACACACACATCATGAGATTAAACCAGTGTTGGAGCATTAGGTGCCAACACTGTCTTTAAGCAGATGGATGATCAATTTCAAACTAATCACACTGTTCTGAATGAATGTGAACTTTCGGTCTAGCAAAGTAAAACAGCCGAAAGTTTCGATCGCTAATCTGGCTGACTCAAATTAATTTTAACAAAGCTTGAACTGATAAAATCCAGCGCAGACAGTGGTGTTTTCACACAGCAGGACTGACGCGAGAAGCCTGCATTTACGCCCAGCACCAGCTGGCCACCAGAAAGAAGGAAAAAAAAAAAAAAAAAAAAAAAAAGAGGTTTTCAACGCTTATTAAAGGGCATCAGTTTGCAGGGAACTGACTTGTCAGTGATTCCAAGAGTGGCCAAACTAAAATGAAGCACAGAGCAAGCCACTTGCTATTCAACGCAGTATTGAAAAAGTGGGTTAGGATGGAGAAGCGACGCATAAAGGAACCAAAGTCCATCCTGAGGTGCTGCATTGACTCCCTTTCTGTGTGCATGTCTACAGTTTGTCTGTTGGAGTTTTCTTTGCCTGCTCATTTACTCGGTTACTTGTTTTTGTTACTTGCTGTGTGTCTCCTTTTTAAACCTGTGTCTCCTCGAGGCAAAATCTGAAGAGCACATCCTGCAAGAGATGTCAAGAGGAGATATGAGAACATAACAGGGCAACAGATATGCTTTTGACTCTTTCTCGCCACCTGCACACACACACACACACACACACACACACACACACACACAGGGAAGCAGGATGGGAGGGTTTCCACAGAAATCTCCTGATGGCTCCACTACAGAAAGAGTGTGTGGGCTTAAACAGGCAGCTGTTGTTGTTGTTGTTGCGAGGTGGTTCACACACTGCTCCAAAGTCCAAAAAAAAAAAAAAAAAAAAAGAAAGAAAGAAAAATACAATATACAAGTACAACTCTAAACAAAGTAACCTGTGGGTAAAATCCAATTTCATCCCCTCCAAAAGTGTACAGTATCATCTGTGTGTGTGTGTGTGTGTGTGTGTGTGTGACTACCACAGAAATAAAATAGAACCATAGCTTATAGATAAGATCACTTTACACAGCGCAAATCCCTATGGCATTACCACAGAAACATAGCAAAAATGGTAAGATGAAACCATAAACACGCACTCCGAGTTCCTCAGAAAAGACACCTTAGCAGCAGCTGGCGACTTCGCAGCCAACGGCGCTTTTGTTGAATCAGCATGAATGTCACTCCGTGGAAATAGCACTGGAAATAGCTTCAAGTATCACAGACACTTGTTTCTTTAGTACATTCAGTCACAGCAATTGGCCTGTTAGTCGGAAACAGACACTGGAACCAGAGGGAACGAGCTGGCTGGGCCAGCGACTCTTCCTGTTTGTTCCAGCTTTATTAAAAAAAAACAACAAAGTCTAAAAATCGACAGCAGTTGACTTTGCCCTGCTGGAAAAAAAATAGTCGTGCGCATCTGCTGTGAAATAAAATTAATTGTTCAATTACCTTCGGACAGAACCAGGCTGATTGTTTTCAAACTTCAGCTAAAAGACTGCTGGTGTTAAGCTGTTATTAATAATTTAACAGGCACAATGTGTTTCCTAGTCTAACTTGTGGTAACAAATTATTAAAAGGAATTATTTTAAAGCCAAGAAAAAAGCTTTACAGTCCACTAATAAGGTGCTCATGATTGCAATGGACATAAGTTCGCCAATGTCAAGCATAAGCTCATTACTGACCGTCATAAGTCCCTAAAGGAGTATTCTTACAAGTGTTTTATTTATATATGTGTGTGTGTGTGTGTGTGTGTGTGTGTGAGAGAGAGAGACAGCGATCACTAAACGTTCTGCTGCTGATCTCGTAGCCAAAAATAATAGAAAAGAAGCACCACACAGGAACTGATTCTGCCTGATGAGAATAACAAACGTCGTTAGTGTTTAGTGTGGAACAGAGTCTTTTTTTTTTTTTTTTTACAGCATGCGGCGAAGCTGCATGACACATTTCTTACATACACAGGCTGACAGGCACTACAGTAAGAGGGAGCGTATGTGGCTCCGTGGTCGTGATGGATGGCTGTATAAAAAGAGCTGGAGATCCCATCTGGGTCACGTCTTATCGGGCTGACTGATTCGCATTGATGAAATCATGCTGGCTTGTTAACCTGCCCAGTGGAAAAACTCTAAACTAATACTGAGGGAAACAAGGCCGCTGAATGTGAACGGAGAGAGGGAGAGAGGGACGCACGTCGAAGAGAGCAGAGAAGGCAGAGCGAATAATGAGAGGGAGGGGAGCTGAGGGAAGATAAGTGGTAAATAGTGATGTAAAGTCGTGGCAGGAGATGGATTGGGATAATAAGGGCTGACGGAGAGGCAGACAGGACGGGAGATGTGAGAGACAGGCAGAGGGCAAGAGGGAAAAATGCAGGCTGCAGAAAATGTCCATCACGCGAGAGAATTCTGACTTGTCAGGGGTTAGGTCTGTGCATCACCGCTGTCTGATGAGAAAATTGGTATGAAAATCAAATGAGCCCTGTGGTTATTAGCAGAGTCTGGTGTTTACTCACTCCACTTTCTTTAAGGAGGCATCAGTGCTAGACTGGAAAGCCTGTTATGACAGATATTCTTTGCAATATGACCACAGCACCAGAAACTAGCCAGGATCCACTCTCACAGCATCTATTCAGTAGTGCTCCAAAGACCATCTACCAGTTAAGTTACACTCTAACCCCCTCACACTCCAATCAAGCTGCACGGCACCGTGCAAATGTAGGTGTGTGTGTGTGTGTATTCACCAGGGTTGAGTGTAGGTGTGTTTTTTCGAGAGGGTGGGTGGCTGTGTGTGGGAAACGGTGAGTTCTCAAGAAAATTTCACTTACTTTTTCCTCTGTTTTGACAGATGTTTCAGTTTAAAAACATCTTTTTTTTTCCCCAAAAATAAACTGAATCTCCCACCGACTTGTTACCAGTTCCAATCGTTGTGCCTAGGTAGCCTGTAAAAACAACACCAGTCTATTTAATGGTGGAAAACATCTGTCTCCAGAGGTCTGATTGGAAAAGAAAATGCCATGAAAGCAGCTACTAAAAATAATCCACTGCTATGTGACAAGTGTCTTGGCAAAATGTGATAAACACAAATTAACCTACATGACTTACATGAGATCCACATAGTAAAAAAAAAAAATAAATGCTGAAACTCCTCATGTGCTTAATACAAAATGGGGAAAACTATTATATGTAGCCCAATCCGCCGCCGATCCAGTTCGTTCTCCCCTCTGATGCAGGTGGCCTCGAGAGAACCAGATCACAGCATCCTGTCGGTAAACATGCAGCATTCCTCAAGCCGCCTGTTTGCAATAAAGCTCCCTGGCACAGCTTGATCTGCACCAGTTTCTGTGTTCAGACAGTGGTGGGTTTACCAGATCAACATCTGGAAGCTTGCAGTATCTACAGTGGCATGAATGTCAGGCTGACAGCCTGTGTGGTAATGGGCTACATAATATCAGTGGGATATTAATGATAGCAAATTGCTGTCAACTGAAAACTGTGTGAGTCCACTATCTTAAGTTTTGGGATTTTGGAAGAAGGAAAACATCCTCTCCGTGCTTGGTCAGAGTGTAGCATGTATTTCTGGAGGATCTCTCTTATATTAAAAGTGGTACTTCAGTAGCAAAATCAAGATTATAACACGTAAACATTATTATTGGTACTGGATTGTTAGCAATAACTAAAAATAATATTTTACCCAATTATAGTTTCACACAGGCCCTGGTTAAAAGTTTGTAGACTTTCATTCTCATTTCATTTATAGATCTGAAACTGTGTTCAGGGAGTTACTGTATATTGTGCTCATATATAAAACATTTGTGAAGTTTAAGCGTTAGATAAAGCCAGGGCAGTTATATTATGTTCTTATTATAAGCTATGTTTTTTTAATTCTGTGTTTGATAGTGTTAAACGACAAGTCTGGGACTGAAGCTGATATAAAAAGGACAAGCCGAGCTTTACTAGCAGTTTGTGTGGCAGGAGATACAGAATGCACCAGAATTTGAATGTACTTTGTATATACTGTGTGACACAGCAATACCGTCATTTGGACCTTTGGACCTGGCAAAGAACACACTCCACGTATAGGAAATTATTTTTTAGTATTTGTCAACACAGAATAACGGCAGCGATTTTAGAAAACTGATACAATGGTTCATTTTGCCAATGATGCAAAAGCAGCCCAATAAATAAATAAATAAATTACGTCGCCCCCCCCCCCCGCACTGATGAACAATTAATTCAGAAAAGCGACCAAGGGCAATACGGGAGAAAGCAAATTTTGCATCATGTTTGCACAGCTTTCCCTGGAGAGATCAGATGCTTTCCAATGGGAGTTACCTGCATCAGCCATGCAGCAAAACAGCCATTAAGCCAGTCAACCAGCCAGTTGGCCACCGCTAAAAACCCACAGGCCTGTTACACAAGAAATAAGCGACAGAGGATTACTCGCACTCCGTCATTCTCTCCACATCGCACCAGTGGACAGCTTTACACACAACTCGAAGGACTGCAGGATGGCTTACTAAAAATACAGACGCTGACTTCTGAAGAGACAGACGAACGCATAAAGAGAGGGAACCTGCATGCTTACAAATGGCTCGCAAAGAATGAACGGAGTCATGCTTTGGGGTGTACACAGAATCAGAAGGGAGTTCCCCTGTACAGATGATCATGGCATTTTACTGCCGTGTGTGAAAGTAGTGATACATCGCATCGCTTATCCTACATATTTATTGTAGAATTAGTCAATACCACAATTCATTCTTAATAGGGTGGTGAAATGAGACATGCACGGCTTTCTGCTATCTGGCTTTTACAATAGTATGAAAGATGACAAGTGAAGCACACAAACCTCCAGCTCAGATCTATCTGGGACAATGACGCCCGTGGAGCCTGCTGCCCAGGTATTCAAACCTAAGTATATCAACTGCTTGTGGGATTGCTGGCTCAACCCTGGCTGTGAGATCAATATGCACTTATGAGTCATATCTGAGTGTGTACAGATGCCAGCTACAACCTTAAATAAGCACATTAGGAAACGGTGGACGCGTAGCACGTTTAATTGCGGGTTAATTTCTCACTTTCTAATTCGATTAAGTGCTATATATTATGTCTACTGCCACAGAAATGCACATTTGATGCTTTTTGATGCAAGTTTGCACCGTCAGCTCTTCTAAATGAGGAGTTATGGCCATGGTTAGGCTGAATACCAGCTGCCTCTCTGTGGGAGACTAAGTATGAGATTAGGGCTTCATAAATGGGTCAGATTTTTCTCTGTGACTTATTGGGGTGTGTTTTTTAGGAAAGATGGGGTTTTATGGTGGTTCTTAAGACTATTAATTGAGTGATTTTGAGGAGTTGGTCAGGTATAATCTGATGAGATTAACGGCTATGCTCTTTAAATAGAGTTCTGCGGCCAGGGATTAGATGATCACAGCCAGCCGCCCTCAAGAGCTACAGATTTCCATCTCTATGGTTTTAATTTAAAGGAGAGATGAAGAAGCAGTCACTAGGACAGTAGTGTAGGCCACAATATTGCAGTGGACATTTTGTGCCCGTGTGATCCCTCAGTGTGCGATAAAGTGAGATATGTACGCAGCAGGTGTCACTCATTTGTTTTTCAGTTCTCATGTGACGGTGGAGGAAAAGCTCCGGTCCGAGGGGGTGTTCAGATGTCTGGGGATGGAGAAGCACTCGTGGCCCCTACCTTTTTCCTCTCAACTATCCTCCTTACATCTGGATACAATGTGGGAATGGGGCATTGAGGCCAGAGGGATAGCTGAAGGGAGGGTGGGAGTGTGCTGGGGGATTCTTTACAAAACATCAAGAGCCAATGGAAAAAAAAAAAAAAAAAGAAAAAGTTGTGGGTGCTGCTACTGCTGCTGCTGCTGCTCGATGTGAGGTGGGGGGTTGTGTGTGTTGTGGTGGTGGGAAGGTGGGGTGGAGGAGGGCTGTAAAGCTCCCTGTCTTTGGTCTCTTCTTCCCTGTGTAGTTGACTACAAGGCCCCCGAGCCACAGACAGGCAGCTGGGAACTGAGTTAAGTAGCAAACAGCAGCACAGGAAACAATGAGGGAGCAACAATCCAGACAAGGTGAAGAAAAAAGAGTCAGGTAATTCGGCTCCTAACAGTGCAATTTCCACGAATTTAACATCACAATCACACCAGATTGTTTTATATACTTTTCCATACTGAGTGACATATCCAGCATCAAACCACCAGCATTGTTCAGCAGAGCTGTAAAGCAAATTTTTTTTCCATCACCTCATCTGCAGACTTTTACTCAAGACAAATTTAACATTTTCAAAACTGGATTTAAATCCAAACAACTCATGATAGCATGATCTTGATCACTTGAGTCAATTCATCATACAGCATATGGAGCCAAAAATGATTTTAAACAACTTGTTTTCCACACAGAGTGGGATTCCACAAGACAGAAAACAGTCTTCAATGTGTAAAATCAATTTTAAAAGTCAATTTTTTGTTGAAAATCATATATAGACTGTATCATACATAAAGCCATTCAAGTGACAAGTGAAAATAATATCTACACTTGGATTTGCTGAGATGAACAAATCGCAGGCCACAAGATTCTCGCTTGAAATTGCCGAACGTAACATCAATCACTCACAGTAAAAATAACGAGTGAAAGGATGAGGGTTTGTAAAATTCTGTCTGATTGGGGGGATCTTCATCAGAAAGACAGGAAACAAGGGAAGAATATGAAGGGTATGTTCTTAGGATCATATGCCCTTCAGCATACACGCGCTTATATTTTTCCATATGAAATAAGACGAGGAGCCTTCAGAACACTTGATGGATGCGCGTGGCCTGTAACCTTGCATACAACCTCAGACTTTACCTCCATCTCTGATCCACATGTGGACTTTAGGGTGAGCTCATCAGCCCCTGGGTGACCCTCCTCCGCCTCACCTCTGTCCTCGGTGACCCTCCTAACCACGTCTATGCAGATGGCATTTCAGCGGCGACCCAATTTTTACGCTTCAAGTCTATTGAGCTCTGAGCGCTTCCCAAAACACGGGGTGACCTACAACTGAAAACTGTGCCTGAGACGCGGACGGAGAGCACTGGAGCTGTCGCTGCTGCTGCTGCTCACTCAGTGCCGTCTGTGTGTCCAGCCCGTTTTACTGTGCCAGACCTGCTGCAATTACCATGACCATCACCTTTAACTTGCTAAACCCCGTCTGTGCACTGGTGCCTCTTCATTTCCTTCACTACAACAGTAACGAAGGAAGTAGGACTGTGTTAGTGGTGGTTTCCCAAGCAGGGTTAAATTTCAGCGTGCTGTAACTCACCAGGGTCTAATACCACTGGGTACTTCCTTAATTTGGATTTCCCAAATTTGATTTAGCCAATAATAAAGCTTTTACACTGCACAAATATGGTCACCTCATTGTTGTCACTCATTTTGACACAACCAGCAGCATCTCGTGGGAAAGATGAGATCAAACTGTTCGGTATATTTCCACACGAGTGGGCTGACCTACCACAGTGGGGTTTCTTTTCTTTTAGTGAAAGAAATCCGACGTAACGATAGTGACACGTCACTAGCAGCACAGTACAAAAAAAAAAAAGACATCACTAATAGATGTATTTTTAGAACTTATAATCCCATAATTGAAAAGTGCATCATTTCCTCTATAATGATAAGAGAGGGTAACATTTTTTTGACAGGCCGATCTTCCATCCGTTTGTACCCCCCTCTCCCTTAGATGCACGCACACACACGCTCACTCAAAAGGCATCGCGGCAAGGTTAGGTTGACATCAGCGGCTAACGATCAGTTCCTCTGTGGGCTGAATGATTAGCTGCACTAGCCTGGAGACATTTCCAGCTTGTTTCCCTAAGTTAGTCAGACATGCAACATCACTGGCTTTCAATCTGCAATAACTACGTCCACTCACTTCCATTGTCCATGAGTCTGTGCAAAAAAAAAAAAAAAAAAAAAAAAAAAAAAAAAAAAAAAAAAAAAAAGGACTTTTTAATGGACTAACTAATGGTGCTTACATGTGGAGCAGTTTAAATAGAACAAGCAGCATAAAAATTTGTTGGATCTGATTTTTTCATAGTCAGATGGAGTAACAATGGTAGTTCCTTGAGGCACATAAGACAACACTGTGTGTGTGTGTGTGTGTGTGTGTGTGTGTGTGTGTGTGTAAAGGGGCAGAGTAGGCGGCAGTTACATATTTGCATCAAAGTGAAACTGAAGTGAGAAAGTTTTTTTTTTGCTCTACAATTCCTATAAATCTGTGATAATCAAAGCATGAAATAATCTGTTTATGAAAACTGAGTGGAGGGACTCTCATACTTTGTCTGCACTGCCACAAAGTGGCTAAAACCTACTTTAACTATCCCTTGTCTTTTTTCTAATACAGCTGAAAAACACACTCAACCAAAAGAACTTAAAATTTGTAAAATTTTGAGTTTCTGTAATATTTGCTGCCTTTCTCATTCCCATCGGGAGCGTGTTTATTAACTGGAACAGAGTGGTGGTGAATGGTAAAAAGGAGCCTCGCTGCTTAGGAAATCGTTCACCCAACCCCCACCCCACCCTTAATGCCCTCTGGGCTGCTGTGAGTTTGGATTAAGTTTGGGTGCCGTGTCCCCTCCCTACCGAGCCCTGCCGTTGCCCCTCCAAAACACACGCGCACAGACACTTGCATGCGATGTTTGTGTTTCATGCTGCTCTATCAAATGTGAGAAAGGTCCATTAAGAAGGGCACAGAGTCTCAGAGAGACAAACAGACCAGGCACATGAGGTTTCCAAGAATTTAGAGGCAAGAAAAGCCGATTTTGCAAGTGGTTAAGTAGATACATCAAGTATAATTTAAAAGATGGGGATATGTGGTCCTATATTACATGTTTCCCATCAGTTAGGCTGCTTTCTATACTTGGGCAATAAATTATGAAAATGTGTTTATATGACAGAGTGGAGAGTATCCTTTCTTTAATCCACATGTTAAATCAGTCCAATGAAGATATGAGTGTGTGTGTAAAATAGTGGATCAATAATGGTAGTCTACTACAGTGACATCTGGGCTGGACAAAGAGTGCTGTTCCTTCCCCCGGCAGACATCCTCTTCTCTCTATCGCCCTCTCTCAATCCCCGATCACAGCCACGTGGTTCTCTGGGCTTTTTCTCCCAGCTAAGCTTATTTCTGTTCTTTAATCCCACTGCAATCACAGCAACAATGCCAAGCATCGGTTCATAGGCGCAGGCAGAAATCTATTAACTATGATCACTATGTCAGCTCAAACATGATAAGCACTGCTAATGAATCCAGCGCATTCAGCTCAGCCGTGGGTGCTCCCGATTGTTACTGCGGTGGATTATCAATAATGTGGAAAATGGAAAATCAACAGGAATGACAGCGATAGAGAATGATTATAATGTAATAAATGTGCTTCAATTTGGAGTCAGACTCTAGTTTCTGTAAAACACCAGCAGTTCAACTATTCAGGAACTGACAAGGAGATCTAATGTTGCTTCATAACTGAAGCCCCAGGCGGGATCAGTCCATCTCCAGAACAAACAGGGTTGCACCAATAGTGTTGATAACCGACTGTTTATTGTGATAACCAACCTTTATTTATCAATGCACAGCTGCTGAACTTATGATTTCTTAGTACAACTAGCAGCAGTTTGATCAGGTATATTCTCAGTGGGGGAAGGTATTGCAGACAATAGCAATATGTGTGGGAAGAAAGTGACTGAGGAGAACTTTTTCAAAAACATATGGAACACACATCATTGTTACAGCATTTTAACAGCAATACATAGGCATTTATATAAAGGGTTTTTTATAGGACTGAAAAAAAAAACAAAGGAATATGTTTTGTGAAATTCCTTGCACTTAACACTCCTCACAATCGTTTTCTTACAGCTGCATATTTTAGCACCTTCCTTTATTGGAAAAATATTTAGAAACTGTACTCCTCACTGGGATGGATGTTAACATTAAGTAACTTTAAATGATTTCCACAACCACTGTATCAACTTATGTAGCCCAACAGAACATCTATTGTATAAATTTTGTGCAATATTGTACACAGTGTAATTGCTTTGCGCTCTGCGAGAACTACTGTGGATGTTTAAATCTGAGGTGATTTGTGTAGTACCCTTTTGTAGCGTATGAAAAAAAAAACATGGAAGCATGCCAGCTGTAATTAGTGTGGGTTGTTTCTACACCCACACTGACAAAGCTATATTAAAAAATTACAGTAAACAAAAAATGTGTAAGCAGTGGCCTTAATGAGCAATCAGACACCTTTGGTATGATTTGATTTGCTAGATTAAAGTCTAATTTATGCTCCGTATGGAGTGATCACAAACTGTGAGATATTACATATTTTTTTACTTTGTTAAAATCTATAGTTTGCACTTTGATGGCTTGCTGTTCCAGAGGGGTTTTTCCACCACAGCAACAATTCCTGAGCAAAGAGCTGAATCCTTATAACAGTAAAAAGGTTGTTGATAACAATTCTTGCGCAATTTTGCTCTTTGGAGTGTAGTTGCTACCCTATTTTATTCAAACCATTTCCTGCTTTCATGAAGAAAAAAAAAATTCTATATTAGTATGCGCAACAGTTGAACCCTACCAGCACCACTACCACATTCCTCTGTCCCCTCCCTGCTACCACGGGTGAGGGCTAAAATGGCCCTTTGCCTAAATCCCCGAGCCAGCAGCTCCCCTACCCCCCAGCAATTCTAACCCCTCTCCTATCTTAATCCTCCGATTACTACATCATGGTCTTCGGGCCTAATTTGGACAGCCATCGGGCTTCAGTTCACTACCTGGTCAGTGCTGCTTGGCTAGGCATGGCCTTTATTGATCCGTATGGGAGGGAGGGGGGGTGCAGGGGTGACGCAAAAAAACTGGATTAACTATCCACCTGTTAGTAAATCTTGTCATAACTGGCATATAACAGGGTTTTTGTTGTAAAAATGCACATATGCACATTGTGAAAATTGTGTAGGGTGACCAGAAATCTAAATTCCTTGTGATTATCCTAGGTGGTAAACAATACGTTTCCCGTGGAAGGCTCATTTATAATTTAATCCAGGAGCTTGGTGTTTCTAGGCTAACACAGAGAGATTGCCCTTTCAGAATGGAAACCCCCACAATGCAGCCGGGAATCAATGCCATCACCACAGAATAGACAGACTGGATCTTCTATTAAAATGATGCGACTGTCTGGACCACCAGCAAAGAAACATGCACTTCTTTTTTTCCCCCCCCCGCCTCACTCAGCATTTAATGGAAAGATCCAAGACGCATACGATTTCAGCCTTACTGACTCGGTAGGAAAACATATCTGTCTCGTGATGTGATGTCTTCACTTTTTCTTTTTTAATATCCTTTCTAGTTCAAAGCCACGCGACATTAACACGAGCAGTTTGGACAGAGATGAAGAAGCAGAGTCAAAGCAGGGTAGCAATTACACTCTAAAAAGATCTGAAGGGATTCAATTTATGACACACTGTAAGTATGCACATGTAGGTTGCTGGAAACCACTCAGACACATTGGCCCTTGCTAATACTTGTCAGTACTACATTAAAAAAAAAATAATTTCATAAAATGTTCACTGTCATAAAAAGGTCTCTAGAGCTAGACACTCCAGAACAGCAGAGGGGCACAAACAATGAGGTGCACCTGAAAATATGTAGAAATAGAAACATCACAGAAACTTTGAAGCAAGGCAAGCTGACCATGAATTTGTATTAACAGACTTTTTGGACTCTTGCAAGCAACAGACATGGCTACTGTGGTATCACCAGAATACCAAAACAATCAGCTTAAAGTCACTATAAACCCCACAAAAGCTGAAGGAAACTGCTGTAAAAACAAGCAATATTCATCTGTGGGTTCATCACTACATGCAACATCACATCATTTGATCCACTGGTCTTTTCTGTATTACAGCAGCTGTAATATATAACCATAACCAGCGATTAACTAATCAATTAGTAAAAAGGAAAGAAAGATTTGCACCACAAGCAACTCCGTCATATTACTCTATATGACAGGCTTTGTAGTTTTTAACCCCCCGCCCCCCCATTAGCGAAGGTAAATGACTATGTCCGTGGTGAAAAGGCACAAGGCAGTAATGAGTAATGAAAACAGCAGAGTTAGTGCTGCCATTCAGTAAAGGGCCTGCTGCTGTGGAATGTGAGGCGCTATTCATTCACATGGGTTAAAAATGCATTTCTGCCACCACAAAGCCCTGCCTTGTCCTCATTGTTTCTCGCCACACCAATAAAACACTTCCACATTCTGAGGGGAGAAGACAAAAAAAAAAAAAAAAAAAAAAATGAAATGGCTAAATTTACTCCCACAGATACAGGAAAAGAGTGCAAGGGGAGGCGGATGAACTTCGGTAAGAAGTCAAGTCTTTGGACGAGATCAAGAGCCAATGGTGGAGTTGAAAGTTTGATCACGATAAGCACAGTGATGGAAAGGTAAGCACACAAGCTGCTTACAAAAAAGTCAAACAGTCCTGTTGACAAAAGCAAAAAGGTATGCAGCATTTATTCAGTGGGAAATGACACAGAAAAGGTAGAAGGCAAATACAATAAGCTTTACTCATGTCACACGTGAGCTGTCAAGGTATCACTTTGTGGATATGAGGCATGTGTGACACTTGAATATCTCGATTTTCTGAACAAGGCTCATTTGGCAACAGTGGTAAGAGCCTTAATCAACATGAATCACATCGGTGTTAGTCAAACGACGGCCACAAGAAATCACATTTAAACATAGGTCATGTTCCTCTTTTGTCTCCGCCTTGGATGTGAAGTGTTTGGACACGTGTGACATAAAAAAAAAAAAATACTCCCCACTTTAAACCTTCAGGTAGAGCTAAGCCAGCTTGTGGCTTTCCCTTAAATAGTCATGTCAAAAACAAGTATGACCTGCCAGTGCTGCCACTACACGGACCGGTTAAATAGCCACAAAATCATGTACCTACACAGTCCTTAAAGCTTTGCCAAACGTTTTTTACCCTCAGAAACTATCCTGGTCCGATTCATGGGTTTTGTGAACAGGTGGCGCTCTTAAGGGCTATTTATCATCTAGCAGTCAATTTGGGGAAGTTAGATCATTTTTTTTGCTGTTCAGTATTTTCAGTATTGGAGGGTGTTGTGTTCACTTGTATAACCACAGAGTGGGAGCTGCAGGCCGTAGAAGAAATGTTTAACATAACGTCTGAAATCTGACATGGGGGAGACAATGTAATCCTGTCTGCAAAACAACGCTCTGTCTCTCTTCCTCCCCCCCTCCCTCGCTTCTGTGTCTCTCTTTCTCTCTGTTTCTGTGTGTGTGTGTGTGTGTGTGTGTGTGTGTGTGTGTGACTTTACACAATAGAAAAGGGAGTATCTTTTAACTAGTAGAGAGAAAAACAGTAGACCAAAGCAAGTCAATATCAAAGTAGAGGATGAAAGAAAAAAATGCCACGAACCCCTGAAAAATAAGTTTTGGGGACACACTGTGAGAGAATTACTGTAATGGTGAAGAAATACTCAAAACAATGACACACCACCTAACAAGAGACATGCAAAATGGGGTTTGAAAGTTTGTGAAGCCTTTGCAATTTCCTCTACGTCTGCATAATTACTATAGCCCTCAAGCTAGATAATACACATTACACATATTCCTCTACAGATTTACTTTGGTATGACATCCAAATGATCAATTCATTTCAAGTTAAAATTATAGACTCGGGGTGTTTTAATCATCAGGTAAAATCTGGGGCTTCCCCAAAAAGCTTTGTTGGCTACAAAGAGTCACAGAACTGTTTCTTCTTAAGAGTCTGGACTCCACTAGTGGAGTGTCAGCCAGAACGTGTAGGAAAGAAGAACATGTAAATAACATTCTAACCCTCGCTAGGAGCGGTCAGCCAACAAAGAGCACACAATGAGCAAGGTGTGTAACAGGCCGGGAGACTAAGGGCCTGCAGTCGCTATTATCAACGTTCCCGAGTCCATTGAACATGGCATAGTTAACAGGGGGAAGGCACGAGTCTCTAGAGAGAACGTTTCTGCCCGTCTACTATTTGCTCAAGGCCAAAGTGGGTAAGACAGAAGGCTACTGGAAGACAGATGAGGGTAATGAAGAAGTTTCGGGCTTTGTGTTTTGTGACAGCCAAACTTTGTATTTCAGCCTAGGATCCTCACACCATCTATAAAACATGGTGGCAGCAGCTCCGTGAATTCTACATAAAAATGTCCAGGTGTCCAATCTGTGAACTGTAGCTCAACTGAAAGTGCAGAGAGGCAGACTTTGACTGTTTGAGATTTAATCATTTTCCAAAAGAAATAAATCAATAACTGCAATGTTCACTAGGCTTGTGTGAAAAGCGGATCACCTTTTAGATCATATTTACACAAAAAAACAAAACATTGTAATATGGTCCACAATCTTTCTGTGTATATAGGTTGAAAAACCCCATACAGGAAAACAACATGTATATTATAGTAACTTGTGTGTGCGACCACAATCATGTTTTGATATGCTGTCTCTCTCTCCCTAGTTAAACTATGCTTTTACATAACTATCTCTTGTGATAAGTGCACACCAGCCTGCCCTTGAGTGAGGATATAAAAGCCCTAAAATATTCCTCTCGCATACCTACAGCATGTGTCTTTACTTTCATTACTTTCTACAGAAAACTTCACCTTGCAGTTTTGGTTCTTTTATCACTTATGATTTGGAGAAGAAGATTACAACACCTTTATGCTGCCCACAATTACAACAAGAAAAGCCCCTTATGAAGTGAGATTTGCCTCCCATTTGTCGAAAATCAGCCCTGACTGTGGCTCTTTTCACATGCTCTCAGTCTCTTTATCAGTCAAACATTCCTGAAATGACCCTTATCTTCACTGCAGCACATGTACTTTTGCTGGCCCGTTCTTAATCAGTCCTCCTGGCTGCTCTCTTAAGGGAAATGACTAGGTTAAAGCCAAAGTGTCAGTAATAGTCACATATTGTAGTAGCAGCGGCAGCCCCGACGAACACACCCTCACAATAACACACACACACACACACACACTAATAATTATATACAGTCACTTCCTTACCAGTTCAAAAACACGGCTGAGCGCAGAGCAGGACCGGTGCAGCTCTCCAAAAACATACACACACACACACACACAACAACAAAAAACAAAAAAAAAAAAATTGAAAAACAAATGAGAGAGAGAAAATGTCCAGATCCAGCAGAGACACAGAAGAGATCCGCCGTGTCTGTCAGTGCCGCGGCTGGACGCAGCGACCCGCAGCTCAACTTCGCCAAAATCGTGTAAATTATTATTATCTCTGGCGAATTCCTGCCTCCCTTTGAACAACATTACAGGTTCCTCTCTCTCTCTCTCTCTCTCTCTCTCTGAGTGTGTGTGTGTGTGTGTGTGTGTCCTCGCTCTCTATTTCTCGTCTCTCGTCGTTTCACTGGTGCTGCCTTCATGTGGTGTCGGAAATTCGAACGGCAAACGTAAGAAATCCGTGAAGGTGTAAATAATTCACCGCTATCCAGAGGACATTCTCACATAAAGGATATGGATTATATGGGGAGTTTTTTATGTTAACACACTCGGAATGATGAATCAATTAGTTTACTCAAAGGAAAGGAAAATGGAAATAGTTTGGTGACAGATTCATTAAACGTCTGTTAATAATACATTTTCTTTTATTCAGATTTTGTTTTGGACCGCTAAGACGCCACTTTGGACCCTGAACATATGAAATTATTCATTATTCTTCCTGACATGAGTGATACACTCAACAGACAAAATCCAACAGCTACATGGAGTGGGAAATTGTTTTGTTCAAAATCAGTAGTAGCAGATAAGTTTTCAGTGATTGAATATGACTATTTTTAAATAACCTAGGGCCCGTCCGCTTTCCAAGAAAATGTCTTGTGTGAAAAACTTGATGAGCCAACATCCCCTATTTGTAACGTTCAACAAAAATGCCCCCCTTATTTCTGATCCAAACTTCTAGCATGACCATGTCGGAGCTTATTGACGTTTATGAACGCACCATAGATGGAAAGAAGCTCCGGTTGTGTGTCTGAGAGAGAGAGAGAGAGAGAGAGAGAGAGAGAGAGAGAGAGAGAGAGAGAATTGAAAGCGAAAAAAAAAAGGCAGAAGCATAAAAAGTTTGTCCCTGTGGTGAAGTCCTCGTCACTGCACCTTATCAGTCCGCACCGAGCACGCACATTTTACCCTGTCTGCCGTTTCATCTATGTCTCCGTCGATCCCATCAAGGGGATCAGCTGTTCTGTTCGTGTGTATGTGTGTGTGTGTGTGTGTGTGTGGTCGAAAGTGTCCAGAGTGGACAACTGTCCCCAGCTCGCTCAGCAGTCTCACGGCCATACATGCGCAATGGGCTTCGTGCGTAAAAAGACACGTTGGTGCCAGGTTGCAGACAGACAGACGTTATCTGTGATCAGGCTACACACACACACACACACACACACACGTCGGTACAGTCACCTGCATGTGCACGTCAGTGAACAGAGTTAAATTCGAAAACGTCATTAATTCGGACCGTCCTACACACACACACACACACACACACACACACACACCACCTCGTAACCCCTATGCAGTCCCATTGTGTCCGCGTCTGCCATAACAGCAGGCTCACATCCTGTAGGTGCATCATCATTTAGATAAAAATAAGTTACTCGCACGACCCCCACCACCTTCACCCCCACCCCCGAAACGCCCGATCGACTCCTTACTCCTCCCTCGCCACATGTTTCCGCACCTCCTACCCCATCCCACCCCCAACACACACACACACACACACACACACCGTATGCAGATGAGTTGTGAGCGCTAGAGCTGGCGCAGAGATTGAAAGAAGAAGAAATGCGACACAGCAGAGAGCTTCCAGCGGTTTCACATCCTCATATTAATGACGAGAGCGATCCACCGTTCCGGCTGCCGGCACCTGTGCCTTGCTCAGTGGCAGTTGTGCCATGTTTGTTATGTAGGACACCACTTCCTAATATGGATGTACCCCCCCCACCCCCTTGTACTGTCTCTATTAAACAATCTTCCTCCTGTTGGATATTGTCTGCATTGTCACTCTTCTCTTCATTTTGCTTACATCTCTGTAAACGCCACAAAACCTGTGTGAGTGTGTGTGTGTGTGTGATGCTGCTGTGAAAGAGTGTGTTGTCCTAAGAATTACACAAGGAAGAGATGAGTGTATAGCTATGGTGAGCTGGTGGAAAGTTTGCTCAGCCTCAAGGATGTCGGTGGAGGCTACAACACCGGCCATGCTGACATTATTCCTACATTTTGTGATTTGAATAACTCATTTTAGGGAGTTTTGTTTTTTCTGATCCTCACATTAACTATGATGACTCACACACACACACACACCGTCAAACAGGTACAAGTTAGACAGCTTCTGTCTAAAAGTGAAATTAATAATTAAATAATAATTCCACGCACTTCTGGTGCTGTTGCCATGAGATGAAAACCGACAGTAGATAAAACAAGATCTATTTTTTTCCACATTAACCACTACAGCTATGCCTGTATGTAACCTATTTAAAAAAATCAAAATCAGACAATCGCTTTTCCACCCAGAGCCCCTTCAAAGCGCACGGAGTGCTCCACCACACTGTGTAAGTGTATGAGACGAGGAAATGGGAGATGTGCGTACCTGATTCACCCAGAAGAATGAGGCAGCCTGATTTGAAGAAGCGCAGACAATCCTAAAGGTGAAAGCATGTTCTCTGCAGCGTATGCTGAAGTGCATGATTGAGGAGGACCGCTCCATTCCCCTCCCGTGCGGAGGGGTCGACGCGCGTTCCTCTCTGCGCTTAGTTCGCGCCACGCGTTCACGCGTCGCTTGTGAACCGAACCTGTTCACGTAGACACCGCGTTTTAACGTCGGCGGCAACTGTCACAAAAAAGACTTTTAGTTTTAGTGGCAACGCGCGTGTTTTCACAGTTTCCTGACACCCCTTCCCCGTGGAGGAATGGTTTCTCCAGCATTAAATGGAACTATCTGCTATTGTCTCATCAGCGAAAAGTTGTTGATACTGCTAAGGACTTACAAAGTGTGCGAAGACAGGGGCAGTGAACATCTTCAAGAGTGATTCAGACTCAGATTCTATTTTTGACAAATACACACAAGCGTGGATTGTGATGTCTCCCTTGATTTTACAGTTGGGTGGGATTATATTGATAGTTGATCCACCCATGCAACAGTCAGGCAGCTGCTTCTAAAGAACTTTCTGTGGAAATGAAGCTGAACTTTGTCTTACAGCAATGTCTTTATTTCAAAAACTAAAAAAAAAAAAGCGATAGACAAAAAACTTTATCATCAGTTGAGGTTGGAAAAAACCTACTTCCTCTTTTTTCACAAAGATGTTTCATACATTGATTCATTGTTACATTTTACCACCAGCACATATTTTTTTATAAACAGAATAAATAAAACTTCTTCTTACCTTTACTGACCCATATTAAGTACAAAATAAAAATCCTCAGAAGTCTACTGCAGAACTTCCATAACTTTATAACTTGAAACACACATGGTAATTTTGCTGCTAATTATAGTCCTAATATTACTTCATTCGTACTCTATTTTTGAAAAATTAAGCTTCATACTATTAAAATGGGTTTATTAATCTGGTGTTTTTGACAAAACTACATGACAAAAAAAGGGTTAACAGTGCCTCGCTTGTAGGACTGGAAAGTCTAGAAAAGCATGGAAAATTACAGTGATTAAACAAAGGTATGGAAAAGTCTGGACAAAAACGGTTACTCACTTCTCACACATAGAATTAAACTGCTGATCAGTGTCTTTTATGATATTATTTCTATCAACACATATCACACTTACTGCCACCAACATGTATACATTTTTCACGTTAGGATTCCAACACCGTACAGATCTGCCAATGTTGTTAAAGTGAAGTCATGTGAAATAAGTGTCACTCCACGGTGTTGTTGTGGGTGTTGTTCAGAGGTCAGCCTTGTCTGCTCAGCATGTTGTGCACTAAGAAGGGGTCATGTTGTTGACTGCCGATGTACCAGTGACTTAAGACACACAGACATCTTATCAGCAATGAGCCCTTGAATTGTAATGGCAGGCACAGGGCTTTGTGTACGCAGCCCCCCCCCCCACGGAGAGGCTCCCAGTGCAGATGCATATACGTATACTGTAAAAACCAGCTCGCTGCCTTGTATCAAAAAGGCCAACAAAAAATACTTACGCATACATCATTCTTCCTCAAAGATAAGATATAACGATGTCCAAAACATCACATCATCCTCTTTTATTATACATACAAGCAACTCAGCTGTAGAGAAGCACAGTGATAGCCCCTCCAGCACACAAACTACAATGCAGGGAAAATTCATGAAATACGATCTACATTGACGCACAATACACACCTACACTCAGATAAATGTATTTCCTTACACACACACACACACACGCACACACACAGACATATATTTAACACACAACTAAACCTGACAAGTGAAATCCACAATTTTAAGCTAAAAGAATGGATCTACCCCCACTAGCTCATTGCTATCTGCACGGAGACAAATAGAGTGTCTCACACCCGTGGATATAATAACGCATAGAAACATTAATGATACATAGCTACAAGCCAGTGAACAGAGCGTCCCAATTCTCTCTTTCCCTGTGTGTGAGTCACTATTCAGAAACTTCCTGTTATAGGAGACCCATCCTTAAAACAGCCTCTCTCTCTCTCCACATCCCTGCTTTCCAACTCAAAGGGAATGTCAGGCCAAACACACACCAAGGTGTCCTATCCCTCCCTCTCTCTTTCTCTCGCCCTCTTTCTCTCTCCCTCTCTCTCTCTCTCTTGCTCGTTTTCTCCCTGAAACAGTCAGCAGAGAAGCTTTTCTCATCATTTGTCGGAACGCCCTCCCACTTGCAGTTCACTCGCTCTGCATTTTTAAACGGTGAACTTTCACCTTTCAAAAAAAAAAAAAACATGGGTGAGTGAAAAGGGGGGAGTGAAAATCTTCCGCTGCCTACTGTTCTAGTGCTGCATGCATGGAGACAACAGTGCAGAGGCTTTTGCACACCACTGCATGCATAGCTGTGCATGCGTGGCAGATACGAACACACACCTCAGGGCAGCTCTTATAATAGTAACCCATGGTATCCAGCAAAATAATAATGCACTGTTCTTGGCAGCACTGATTTACATTAGCGTGTGTGCTTGTGTTACCTGACTACAGCGGGAATTGAACTCAGCGAAGGAGGAAAAATAAATAAGTTGTTAAGTTAACTTGAGCACAAAATAAGTCTATGAAGCATAAAGCTTTTATTATCCATATTTGTTTCTCTTACTCTCTACTCAATATGCAATCAATACCTGCCTTGTGTGTGTCTAGTTGTGTGAGTGTGTGTGTGTTGGGGGTTACCTATTTACCTATGTTCGTGCTGCGACCCACTTTTCAAAAACAGTTTTGCTCAAGTTGATCATCACTTGTCTTAACAGCAGCATTCAGCCATAGCAAACGCCACTGTCGCACGCTTTCTTCAGTGACTGACACCTTCAGCCCCTTGTGCTCAATTTGCTTGTAGTGCATTAGAGATTGCATGCTAATTGTCAGCTGGCAAAGGAGTGCAAGGAGAACCCTGAAGGAGATACCTCAGGGAGTGTTTGGGGGCTGGTGGTGGTGGTGGTGGTGGGGAGTGGTGTGCTTTGTTGCCTAATCAGCCCATGAGCACATACTGTATCTCAGAGCAGCAGGAGGAAGCCCACATCTTGCCATACAACTTGAAATATTTATAGGATATCATATTACCTCTTTTGAATAAGGCAAATAACACCCTTTTTTTTTGGAGTCCTGAGCCACGCCTCACTCAGTCTATTTAAACGGAAGAGAATCCAGCTCAAGTGAAATGTGCTTTGTGGGTATGAAACAAAAAAAAAACCTTATTGGTACAGAAATCATGTTTTCCCCATCACCGACTGTGTGAAACAATGGTGGCTTTCTTGCACACGTAGTGACACATTTGTCTTTCTTTCTGCTCAGGCGACGTTTCAGTAGGGACAGAGGCTTTTCACACTGACTATAGGTGGTTTTGAAATCAGAAGGACAATTTTTCTTTCTTTCTTACTTCCTTTCTTTTTGAAAATTCTTTGTTACAGGAGGAAGTGCTGCTCCCTCACGCTCTCGCTTTGTTTCTCTATCTTGTTGACTTGATCTGAAAACGCTTTTGGATCTCATCTATTTCCTGGTTACACTCCTCCCCTCCTCTCCTTTTTTGAAACAAAAAAATTCACATTTCTCTTAACCCCCCCTCAACCTACCTTCTGCTCTCCCCCCTGCTCTACTATGAAGGGAAGGTGACTGATTGCGAAGTCCCAGGTTGTTTTCTGTTGCTAATATAGTTATGTGGTGTAATTGTGCAATAATAACATCATAATCCCATCTGGAATGAGAAACTGTGGACTGTGTGCCACAGTGATTGAGGCCATTTCCTGTGTGTACGTGTGTGTGTGTGTGTGTGTGTGCGGCTGTGCTTTTTAAGCAGCGGTGACTGCAGGAGGCAGCCTGATGGATACAGGATCATACTGCAGCGCTGACATTGTCTTCAGTCCTCCTCCTCTTCTTCCTCCTCCTTCTTCACCCTCCCCTGCTGTCTGCTTGCCTCTCAGCAGAATTATCACTCCAGAAACACACACACACACACACACACACACACTAGCCCTGAACACGTACAGATGCATGAGGAAGCACAGACACACATTTACCGCATGAAGACATGTGAAAAACAAAAGACACACTATGAAAGAGCACAGGCTGATTGCAGGATGGCCCAAAAGTACAAACATGCAAACAAGGTAGCTGCATATTCCCTGAAGCCAAACTACTGTCCATACCTCCCCCTCCCCTCCCTTCCTCACAATACATATACACACACAAACACACTCCCATTCAACGGCAGCCATGCATGTTCAGAAACAAGGTGCCACAAGAGCAAACAATAAGAGAAAAACAGCCACCAGGGATACGCTGAGAATATCACAGCATGGGATTTCATCATCAGATCTTGTGCCATTCTGTGTGTGTATTGCAGAGCTCACATAAAGATCCCATGTCTGACTTGCACAAGGCAGACAGGAAGTCAGGCAGGGAGCTGCTCTTGTACCTTGACACACATGTGCACGCATGGTTTGTTTTACTGCCGACAGACACCCGTGCGTTCAGTGCAGCTTGTGACAGAGGAAGGGAAGTGTCCACTCTTGTCGTAGCCCTTTAATTCAAACACAGAGGCGGCTCTGTGTGTGCTCAGGTTCGAAAGGCACAAGTAGGAGGGAGACGGTGTGTGCTAGTGTGTGAAAGGGGCTGGTGGAGGGGCAGGAGAAGGTGCTCACAGCTTGTGTGTGTTGTGTACACAATGGCGTGTTACACTAACCTCTATACATCAGCACACACATTGTACTGTACATTGTCTTATAAATCGCTACTGTTAAAAAAAAAAGTGCAACATCCTTTTTTTTGACTTCTCTCAGTATTGCTTCCTACTTTCTCAACAGGTAAACGTGGCCACGTTACATTGACATTTACATCTAGTCATTCGGCAGACGCGTTTTATCCAAAGCGACTTACAAGTTATTATTTCTGTAAAAACTATACATACGCACATCTAGTACATCTGCCTGTGCATTGCCAAATAATATATAAAATTGATCAAAGTCCTCTGTCAACGTCGCAAGAGCCATATTGCATTTAAAAGCACGCAGGATGAGAGCTGTCATATAGAGCACCATGTTTATTCCCGTAATGATGTTGTAATTAACACGTTGCCCTGGACATGTTGCCTGTTTGACATTGTGTCTGACATTGAATCTGGCGGTAGACAAGCGCTCAGAGGCATGTGATGAGTATGCCGGCGAGAGGCTGGTCTAGACTCCAGGCGACACACCATATGATATTGATTATCTTTTGTTTGGCTATCTCTGCAGCTCCTTGCCCTGAAGGACTTAACTCACATTATTGGCTGGCATGAGGCTCTATTACTCCAATTTAGCGAGCTCTCCCCTACCAGCGGTGGATGCACTGCTGTTGAAATGTGTCTGTGAGATCCCATAACAAGGCATCTAAACATTTCAGTCCATTTGCTCACAGATTTTAGTTACACAAACTTTTTTTGAGGAGTAAAAATCCTCATTGGTTGAGCAAGATTTCAATATGTGAAAGGGCCTCAGCTCCAACTAATTCAAACAGTCAAGAAAAACATAAAGAAAGTAGCAAAGATGTAAAAAATAATTTTACGATAAAAACGTTAACCGTGAGTTTAGGGTGTTAGAGGCTTAGCTGGAAATGTAAGGACAGGTTGAAAGTACATTTATTTATCTCTATGCCCTTTGCTCCTGTTCTGCTTCAGTTAATATATATTATGTATTTTCTTCCTCCCAGATATGCACAGTTTAGTTTGGCACCTGTTATAAAGTGCGACATGTCAGGGCGGCGGTTGTCTACGTCTTACCTCACGTCATGGAATGCAAACATTCAACTCTACAAATGAGTGACATTTCCAGAGTATTCTTGTTACTGAGTGTGTGTTATTGTGTGGGTTAGAGGTGATGAGAGCAGGGCAAAAGCATTACTTTACATTTCATAATGCAAGAATATTCCAGGTAATGGGGCCTGGGTGCTTTTTCTCTACACGTTATGGCACTGATCAGGTCTTTAATCTCCAAAACAACATGAAAAGTCAATCATCTGTTTTATTAAAGAGTGCAATAATTCCTAATATTCATAAAACTCAATGGAGTCACGTCAACAAGTTATGAAAGTAGCTCTAGTTACAGAAAAGCTACAAGTTATGAAGAGTCCCACTGCTCAACCACTGACCAAATCCAGTATTGACAATATACTGGAATGTACATAAATATTGCACCGTAATATTTTATTGCTGTTCCACTAGGTTTTATATTTGTTAGTACTGTGCAGTAAAGCCTTGTTACAACCTGCCTAATTATGCTGTTTTCAATAAAGGTGCAGCATGAAGTGCGGCAATTTATTGTGTTCAAGTTCTTTTCTTTTCTTTTTTTTTTTGGTTTTCAAAGTCATATATTAGGTCATTCCCAGTCTCACTTGCCATGTCCTCTGACGACACATAAAACACGATTTGAGCTGGAGGAGCTGCGGAGTTCAGGCTCCGTATTACCTGCATTGCAGACACTTACAAAATCTGGTACTGTGTCTAAAACTGCTTACACAGCCACTCACCTAACCCTCCCCTCAAACTCTTTTACTCACTCACATCCCACCCACTCCCACACATCCTCTTTCCCCTGTCCGTACAGAGGAGTTGAATTTAGTAATACAATTACTGCTTTACCACGGCTGAGACAGACAGTAGAGGTAATTAAAGTGCAGTCAACAGAGTTTGGGCCGGCACCGTAATATACATTAGAAAAAAGACTGACCTGTATTTTTTGCCTGCAAAGCAACGTCGTCAAACTCATACACATTTAACCGATGTATAGTCCTGTAGCTAATAGTTACATTTTTAATTTAACTTTTTAAACTTTGTATAATTTGACTAATATAATGATTAGCAAGTGTAACTAAGGATACACTTTAAGAAATGATAAGACGCCAGCCAAAATGTTCCACAACCAAGAATAATTATTCAGTTCGTTATTAAACGCAGATAAAGGTGCAATGCACATTTTAAATAAACTTAAAAAACTTAAGACAAAGATTCGCATCTCTTTGTCACAGGAAGTCTTTGTTGTTGAAAATGTCTTTCTGTTTGATTCTAACATTTGGATAGTACCTTCTAAATAAAGATATGTGTCATTAACCACGGGTGAGTAATATACATGTAATGTCTGATGCAAATATGAAGTATTTCTAAAGTTCATGAATAATGTCGCGCCAATCAGTGACTACAGCATGTAATTTCAAATAAAAACTGGTGGGACCCCTTGTCACATTTGAGGTGTCTTTAAGTGGTTGACACCTAAGAGACATTTCACCTTTGTTTAAGTATTTGAGACATCAAAATAGCTGGGTTATGGTTTATCAAAATTACGAATTGAAGTTGAGCGAAGGATTAAAAGCTTCACATGGACAATACTATGTTCTCTCTAAATACACCGAACTGATACATTTACTTTTTTGGACAGTAATAGTCGAGGTTAGACTTATAAAAAATTATTATTTTTTGTTGCCAAATTGATACTTTTACTTAAATAAAGGATTTAAGTACTTCCACCACTGTTCATAAAGCATGTAGTTTAATAGATTTTGATTTACCAGGTTCACTTTTTAACACACCAAAAACTTTTATCGACCATTGTGAAGCCTTAAAAATATGTGTTTTGCAGTACACAAAAGACAGTGACGTTTTACAGTATGTTGCCCTTCCACTTCTCTTAATCTTACTAATTATATTCAAGGTGTGTGTGTGTGTGTGTGTGTTTGTTTGCCTTTCCTACTTATGCCACCGACAGCTGTTGTTTGTATTACCCCGAGTGCTCAAACTGACTTTGTAATTAGTCTGATTTGAGTTTTACTTTGCCGAACTGATGAGTGTGTTTGTGTGTGTGTGTGAGGGGGGGGGGGGAGTCCTTGCCACCTCAAAACCAACAGCATCATTCCAATTCACAGCACCCTACCCACCCCCAATCTCTTGTGCAAATGGGTGCCTGATTTACACACACACACACACACACACACACACACACACACACACACACACACACACACACACACACACACACACACAGCTTCAGCCAACAAAGGACAGTTGACACAAAATTGAGATACTTTTAATGAACTCATTCCAAAAAAAAAGAGGAAATTCTGAGTGCGTATTTTGCCTGGGATAATACTGAAACTTTTATCCAAACGCCTACTAGTAAATCAAACCTCCACGTACACACAGAAACCTGTTGCATCATCAAAACATGTATTAATAATCAGTACCACTAATGAAAAAAAAATCCAAAAAACCACGATAGGGTTGAGTGTATTTACAGTATCTTGGAGATTCAAATGAAAAGTAAAAGTTGAACAACACACAGCCTTAATAGGAAGGTAAGGGAGGAAATCATGGCAGGGCATACTTTTTGTTTTTTTTTAACCAAGATGGGGGGAGGGGTGGCTTTTAAGATTGTCCCTCCTCCCTCTTCCTCTGTCTTTTTTTCTCTTCCCTCTCATCTTTGTTCAAGGGCTGCCTGGCTAAAACAAGCCGCCCCCTCGAACACTGAACCAAAGTCTTAATATGTGAGTCAAAAGTCGGAAAGGCATTGTTACTGGGACTTGGTGTGTTTACTTCAGATATATTATTATAGCTATATTATTATTGTATTGTGGTGGTGGTGGTGCTGTGTGTGTGTGTGTGTGTGTGTGTGTGTGTGTGTGTGTGTGTGTGTGTATACTAGAGAATGAATGACTCTGTGTGCATGGGAATGAGTGGGTGGGGTGTCAGGAGAGTAAAGTGGACATAAAAGAATGAATAAACACATGCATACCACATATTTGGAGAATTCATACATTTACACAAATATCGAAAGCAAAACTTTTACTGCTTTAGACCGACACTTCATCCTTTTTACTGTTTGTACTTTGTTCTAATAACTAACATTTACAAACAACTTTTATTGGTCCTGTCATCGCCACGATCTACCTTTTTTCTACTCTCCCCTTCGCCACACTTCAGGTGGCTCTGGTGTATCTCTCGGGTTAATGATAACTGATGACGCACACCAACACAATTTCCAGCTCCATCTATATGCTGTGGGTAGGCAGTGACACACAAAGCTCTGCACTGAAAACCTCTCTGTCTTGCTCTCTCGCTCTCTTTCTGTCTCACTCACAAAGCCTGCATGCCTCTCATTTGTAAATCACTTAAAAGCATGACAAATGTGCATTGGAAGTTTCAGAGCGTCCCCATTGAATGCATTTGCAAGTCTCTCATTCAGGCTCCTTTCTCCAACACACAACTGTATTGTGGTGACTAGACATATAGCTTGGTGTTAGACGCACACTTATTTTTGTGCAATTGAGCCTTAAGCAGAAATATTTTTTGTCTTTGTTTTTCAAAGAAAATAATGAGCTATGTTTAAAGTTAAGAGAGATTTGGCTCATTACTAGCACATTCAGTCTTAGTGGCTGAAAGTGAAATGAGTTTTGTAGTTTTTGTGGAGAGAAAGGTAAACTGAAATCCGAAATAAAGGAGTCTTGTCCCACAACACTAATCCCACAGGAACGTTTTTGCCATACTGGGAATTATTGTGTATTTCGATCATGTGATGGGCCATCAAGCACAAGGGTCAAAGCCTTTTTTTTGTTTGGGACTGAATGTAGTCTAACCTGACGGGATATATCACCACATAAACACTTAACAATGTACTCTCTGATCAAAAATATTGTATTTTGGCTGATTTTGGTCTTTAAGTGTTTTAACTTTATCACTTAATTTTAACATTTCAAGTGTATTTGCAGGCTTGTTTTATCTTTAAACGTTTGGGTCATGACCTACGACAGCATGGATATGCAAAATAAGTTGCAAAGGGGTGAGCGATTTTAAGATGCACCCCTGTGGTATGTTCAACACAATAAGTAAATATTGATGTGCCGTGAAAATTCTGGAAATTAAGTTATGCTAATATGCATAGAGATCATGTTTCACTTTATATTTTGGTGTAATTTAAACTGTGCCATAGAATATATGCTAAGAGGAGACATTAATGAACAAGTTTAGCCTTTAAATCATGTGTATTTAGTAGAGCAAATTTTCTCTTACTAGTATCTATGTCAACATTTTATCCTGGCCTGCTGGTTAATGTGCATATAACAATAACCACTATGTCTATGGTTTGATTTCTGACTAGGGACCTTTGTTGCATGCCACACCCTTCTTTCTCTGCCCTTATTTCCTGTCTGTCTCTAGACTCACAAATAAAGGCAAAATGCCAAACAAAACCTCCAAAAAAGATTCCAAATTAGATCCTTCAAGTACATGGGAGTGAAATTATTTTGCCTCATCTCACAAAACAAAAAGTACAGAATATTCTACAGGGAAAGAATAAATGATTAAATATATAATCATAATAATAAATATATTATATATATAAAAATATATGTGAAGTGTGTGTAATACATTCAACATTTAGCAACAGCAACATTGCAAAAACTCAAAATGATTGTGATCAATTGCTAAGCTAAAAATGTGAGCATTGACAATCTAATATCACTTACCAGTCTTAGTTTTCTGCAGAACTATAACTTCTTACTGTGAGAGTCTAAGTGTGTCTGGCTGCGTCGTCCACCGCTGCCCTAAGCTCACCAATTAGATTGCGATAAATGTCATGAAAGAATCTAAGGCATCTTGCACTGACAGCGCCTTTGTCAACATTTTCAACACTTTTACCACTCGGGCTGGTGGAGAAGCCTGGTAAATGTAATTACATGAGTAAAAATATGTAACCATGCACTCTGAACAATGCTAGCTGTCAACAATATCTGGATGTATGATTGTATTCCAACAGACCAGAGAGCTATTACAGACACACAGTAGAGAATTCGGTGCCAGTTCTTGCATCACATACAATATGTTGGTATGTAATAAGTACTACTTCCTGGTTTTAGACAATATATGTTTTATAAGTGGGACTGCATTCAAACCTGCAATGTCTTTCTATACCAACAGAACTCTTTAAAGTCATCTCTCACAGGAAGTTATGGTCTGCTGTGAAAATTCATGATGTAAATCTGTCATACTGAAATAGGTCTTATAAATGTTGTTTTTTTTTTTTGGACACTGCCAAGAAGGAAGGCTTTTTAAATTAGGCACACATTATAATTAAATTGTTTTTGCTATTCTAAATGTTCTCAGTCTGTTCACACTTCACTTCAAGTAAGATAACACTCTTTGCTTTGCCGTTTGAACATCTCTTCATTATCTTAACTGTCTAGGACCATATTGACACAGAGAATACGGCTCTTAGTTTGCTTCAAGCCAAAGTGAAATAATAACAGAAAATACGGATTACCTAACAAACTGGCTGCCAGGCAATTGTTGCCAGCCTCACATAGAAACGCTGTCTAACGTGTCACCCAGAGAGGAATCGTGTTGTACAGCCTTTTACTACTTTATGGAACTCCCCAAGCACATGCTTATGAAGTGTGGCTTTTTATTCCCATGAGCAAGAACATGCAGTAGGGAAGTGTCTGTTGTTGCTTTCACTTCAGCTTTTTAGTGTCATCTGTGTCTTAATGAGATGTTACAGCACCTAAGGTTAATGGTTTTTATCCCTTCCTCCTTCTCCTTGAGATCAGCTTGCAAACTGTCAAGGAAATAAGAGACTGAGTGATAATTCAGTCAGACCCATGCACTGTTTGAAGAGGAGCAGTAGCTCTTGCACCTGACAATTTAAACTATTACAGCTATCACATCTTCATGACTCACCTAGAAATATGCTGTAATGAAAAATTAATGAGGTATACTTTGTCAAAGGATAAATTATTTATATGTGCACAAGGTTTCAACACCTCCATTAAGCATCTGGTCAGACTGACTGTTTTCTGTTCCACTTCACCGCAGCACACATAGCGAAAATGATTTCGCAACACATCAAAGTTTTCAGCTCTTGTTTTTAGCTTGCTTTATTTCTGCACTTTGGTGTCTTTGTCCCAGCAAACGTGCTCACATAATACACATATGAACACCTCCGCTCCCGCAACCACACCACACCAGCCTTGTGTCTTTGTGTGAGACCCCTGTCTCGTCCCCATTGTCATGTTAATTACCTGTTTGCTCTATTTTACGGGAGCCCACCATCCATCAAAGCATCTCCCAGCTTTTCATCTCACACAGCACATCTCTACCTGTAATTAGGTTTGGGCGAGTGAGAAGATGGATTTTGTTAGCACCATGCAGAGGGAAAAAAGACATTAGGAAGTCTCTGTGGCTGTTCTGGGACCAGCCCTTAATGGTGTCTAATTGATCTGAGCTGTCACGGGGCCAATAGCTTCGTGGGGTAGGAAGCTGATTATCCTTACATGTTATTCTCGGTGCATGAGCATTAGCTCAACTCTCTGGCTTTTACAGTGGGACGAGTTGAGTGCATGCGTATGTGTACAGGTGTGCGCCTGTGTGCGCGCCTATGATTATCTGTATAGGTAAATACAACCAGTCATTTTCTGCTTTCTGCATCTGTGTGACTAAAAGGTGGGGGATGGGACCGCTGGTGTCTATATATGTGCACTGCTTACACACAGTCACAGATGACTGTGCCCTGAACTGCTGTGTGTACAGAAACTGTGGTGGGAGCATATTTTTACAAGTGTGTATGCATGTTTGTATTTATAGTGGCTGAGAGGAGTGGAGACTGGGCTGCAGTCAGAATAATTTAACGTCCAGATGTGCAGAAGCCGGGGGGAAATCGATACAGGCTATGGCTCCCAAGCAGGTGATGAGCACAGGGGCATAATGCAGAGAGAATGGAGAGGGATTAATATTTAACAGTAATCTGGACCGAACAGATGGGTGTTGATGAAAACGTTGAGTAGGATGACTGTATATCAAGGCCATGAAACCACAGACAATGACAATATAGTAATCAGACTCAGTTAAAATGATAATGAGGGGGCAGTGATAAAATATTTTGGTACCACTGTAGATTGCTGTTACTGTGTAAGGATTTAGATTATACGGGGTTTTACTAAAATACATATTGAATACTTACTGATTAGGAGGAAGAAGATTGGGAGTGAGGGCAATAATTTTGTGAACTAAAAAGACACACAAAGTATTTATTATACGGGGTAACAAAGCGGGAACAATGGAGCAATAGCATTAATATTGAAATAAAATTAAGACTTGCTTTATGATAATTTTTTTCAAATTATAGCCAAAAATACTTTAATACGAATTATTGTGATGGTTTAAATGTTTTCAGTAATACAAAATAGTTTTACAAATGATGTTGCTAAAATGATAAAGAAATACTAGTGTGTTAAATAATCACACTACTGCCAATAGCTGTTATATGACATAACATGCAACTTTTGGAATCCAGCTAGGTGATAGTCATTAGCAAATGACGATAAGTAAGAAGCAACAAGACTTAAAAAGGGAAGGGAACATTTCTGTGCTGCTCTGCATGGTTGGAAACTTGAACCTGGTTCAGAAACCTTCAAAACTGAATATCTCTAAAGGTTATGTCAGACTGTACTAGCAGACAGTCTGTTCTCTGATTCCAGTTCACACAAGCCTTTGATGGCATCCACATGAATCTTCACGGCCTGGACTCTATTCCTTACACACTATAACTTTAGGTACCATGTTTGTTTTAAGTTCTTTAGTTATACTTCATGAAATAACTGTTGAAATGGCATTTTATTATTTAATACATAGAGGTGAATGTTATGTATTGACAGTGTAATTTAGGCACCATGCTTGTTACACACCAGTGTTCATGTGACTACAGGTTTAACCTGTGTGTACAAACTATTCACACTGTAGCGTGGATTGTAATATGCTACGCATCTCTTCATCTCAAACCTGTAACTGAAAAGATTGGATTACATAAGTGATCAGATTACATGACCGGCTTGGAGTAACTCTAATTACATTCCAATCAGAAAGCTCTCATCTATTCAAAGTGTCCCTTCATGACAACATAGAAACGGAAATCTATGAATTGAAGGAGTAAAAATAATAATAATAAAAAAAAAGCTTTTCTGCTTTTATGTGTTTACTTTCTCATGTTATGTACTGCAGGGAAATCCATGCTGCTCTGCTGACCTTCAGCATGAAATGAAAAGTGTCTGATGCCTCTGGTGTGTTTGGAGGGGCTTTCTCTTTTCCGAAGATGGACAGCCATGCATTATTGATTAAAAAACACTCCTGCAATGCCATTTCATCTTTCAAGCACAGCTGACTGCGAATGGGGCTTTATTTTAGAACAGCTCGGGTTGAGTTTATTTTAATGCATGCTCATTTGTTTGATTGGCTGCATAGTTTTGTTTGTGTAATGCTCCCCCCCCCCCTCCCTTGTTCTTCCCTCAACTCTCCCTCTCTCCCCTCCTTTCCCTCGAACACCCAGTGGGAGGCTAAATGGTAGATATGCAGAAACAGCTCCTTTATTTCCACATCCCTCTGCACAGTGTGCTGTCAGAGAAATGCACAAGACAAAAGACAAAGGTAGGCAGAGACAGACCAATGAGGAACAATAGGAGGGTGAAATATAATCTAATGGTTATCGCGCCAACTGTGTCACATCAAACAGTAAAAAAACTGTAGCTCCTGCAGCACATCTTACCATACTGAGAAACTTTATGTAAATATGAAGTGTATGTGCGAAGCCTCTTTTTTTTTTTTTACCACCAGCATTTCACACGCCGGCGTTCTGTCATACCTTGCTCACTGTTGACTGATTTTTATAACACTCTGCTCCTCTAGTGTTATTCTGCACAAGCTGCGTGTTGATAGCAACATCTCATTGTAATTCTTATTAATTCTAGCATTTGAACACACTCACTGTGAGATGCTACATATTCATTTTACTGTGTTCTATCTTAGGTGCACCTTCTTGTGTATTGTACGGAATTCTCACAGTAAAATGAAGACTCTTTGCTAAACCAATGAGCCAGTAGTCCCGAGAGTGCTGTAGAACACGGCCTCACCTCCTCGGTCCCCTGTTGGGCACGGTCACAGGGGAGAACGCCCATGGCGACCACGGCTGTCAGATGTTGTTTCCATGATGCCAAAGAATGATTGGCTTCATAAATCCAGACGGCGCTCTCTGACAGTGCAGTGGGAGAGTCTGCCACACCTGGGAGAAGAAACACTGGCAGGATGTGAAATGCTATTGAACAAGGTCATTGCAACGGTCATCCTAAGATCTGTCACCCACCCCCAAATCATTGAGGAATTTACTGCCTGTTCTCATGCTACATATGAAGAATATGAAGCCCGAGTTCACCCTTTGTTTGAGGTGGGAATGTGGCTTAGTCTTTGTCTGCCCCTGTGCGAGGTGGTGGTGAATCCTGCAGACAACAATGCCCTGCTCTGAAAACAGAAACTCAAAAACAGTAAGTGCACCACTTCTCAGTGGACATTTCTGTTCAAAGTGTGACAAAAATCCTGATTTGATTAAAATTAAAATGAAGTTTCTGACTGCTAAGAAATCAAGAAATAAGTATTTAATTGCACTGGAGGGGTTTTTTTTTTTTTGTTTGTTTACCAGACACCTCATCTGCAAAGTGCTGCAAACAAGCATCACATTTTCAAGTCTGACTCATGTCTAGCCTAGTGTGTGGAAAAGAGCAGCCAGTATCATTGATGTCAGTGTTGTTGGTGAGGCTTGTTAGCATGAATGACAAGGCTAGAGATGGGATTCAACAACCGCAGCTCCCTCACTCTCCTTCCCCTCTCAGCGTGTTTTTCACAACATGACGTTAGCATGTCTCCCAGAGAGGTGGGCTTCCTGACAATCTCACTCCCAGAGCCCATGACAATTTTAATGATTGATCACTTTCCTCTTGACTGCAGTGAGAGGGAAAAGAGTAGACCACAGTGCAAAAAAAAAAAGGAAAAAGAAAAGAAGATGAGAAGGATGGGGAGGAAAGAGGGGCGTGGACAATCCCACAAGGTCAGAGTGATGTCCAGTCTTTTGTTTTCAGTGGTGAGATCAGTGGCCTGTGCAGCTGCAAGGGGACAGGCAGAGTAACTGGCGGCCTGGCAGGAACAGATGTTCTTACACAATGAACATGCACTTGATTGGTTGCTTGCTCGCGGAGAAGTTAAGAAGCTGACTTCCCCTTTTTCGGAAACAAAGAAACATGCAATAAAGAGTCACGGCTTTCCACCTGTAGCTCTGTCTAAGGAAAAAAATGATGCTGAGGCAATCAAGATCATACACATCTACGCATCTATTTCATGGGCACAATTTCTGATAAAGTCGCACATAATCACTGTGCATGTCCGAAAATTTTTTGAGATGTTTGGGAGACCCAGCAACCTCTTTCTTTGTTCAGATAAGCTCACTGTTTTTTCTAGTTTGTTTGTATTATATGATGCAACCTTTGTGTGTTTATAACGAGACGTTTGCTATATGTCCTGCATATTGATTCAGATTTTGGGTGAAATTATTTTAAAGTTAGCTCAACATTGTGGAAATTAAAAAGTGATAATGGAACACAGTTTGTAACTATGACATTGTTTTGGTTGTGCCACGACTGAATGCTGTTTCATAACTTCTAGAAAAAAAGCTTTTCTATATCATCCTGCTTTCTGTTTTTAATATATTTTGAAGAAAAAAATGAACACTGTTTCTAAGATGTACATCCTAATGTCATAATATTCCAAAGGAACATTAACCCACATGCTCTAATGTGGGTTTTATTGTTATGGGGCATCGTGATAATGAAATCTATTTGCCTAGCTACACAAATGAATACACACAGAGTCTTTTTTATAATATTTTTTAATACACTGCTTTGCTCCCTATTCTATCCCACCAGGAGTCCACACCTGCATCACCTAAAAACAGGAATCGTTTCGACATAAAAGAAATGTCATCGATAGCAACACCAAATTATGAACAGACAAGGACAAGCATTTAAAATGACAAATATGTGCATATATTTTGCAGCAATATGTGCACCACCCAAACATATGGAAATTTACTGTGGGAGTTGGAGATTTAATTGTTAGCCGGGCATTCACCATTATGAATATATCAACCTCCAGGGAATAATTCGATCTAGAGGAGATATGTGTGCCAAACATACACACGCATAAACAGTGTTAGTCAGTCCTAAACAAGAGCAACGCCATTTCATTAGCACAGCATTAGGCTTGCTGGCATCTATGGATTATTGTCCCATAACAAACCAAAGTCATTCATAACTCACTGCCTCCCTCTGCTGGTGTCAAAGGTCAATCAAGTCATTTTCCAAAGTGCTCCGTACTAAACAAAAAAAAAACTGTGATATTGTCTGTAGTACTTAATTTTGAAACTATTAATTAAAAACTTACATGTTTATTTCTAGGGGTCTCATGGGACGGATTTATAGCAGTCTTATCAAACTGTATTTGCAGGTGTTTCTAATATTCCCAATTTTAATGAAGTAGATCTAATAACTGTATCTATTAATGACATGTCTCAATTAGTTGAATATATTTAGTTTTTAAGGCCTCCTCCTGTGTTAAAGTTTCCCTTGGGAATTGCAGTTAAATAAAAACACTACATGTAACGGAATATGGTTATTTTTAAGCATTCCGTGTAAGGACAACAAGGAAGCAAAATGTGTCAGGTTTTATTACTTGACAATTAAGGTGTACAAGTAATTATTAGTTATTGAAAATGATAAAAATGTTCACTTCCTAGATGCATCAACAAAGTTGTTTTCGCCTGAAGTTGTGGGTGAATGTAGCACGAATCGAACGGTAGATGTCTCCCTACTCCGCGCAGCTGCGCGTCTTCACGGCTCCGCTGCTGTCTACAGATGACCGAGTCGCCATTTTGAAAAGCAAATCGTTCACAGCACACCCGCGCTGAGTACTGGAACTATGCCGCGGGGCCGGCCTCGCAAACTGAGAGTTAAAAGCAACGACGAAACAGGTAACAAGTACCAAAATGCAACGAATAAAAAATACAGATTATGGGCTACTCAAATAACCCGGTAATATTTGGACAAACATATCTGCAGCTTATATAATAACACTTCAATGTGGTGTATATAGTCCCCGGATATAGTATTGCGGGTGGGCTTTGCTTTGTGCGGCGAAGGAGTGATTGAGGCGGAATGATATTAATAACATTTCGGTGGCTCTTCTTATTGGCTTCCAGTCTAAATTGGTGTCCGCGAGAGGAAGGACAGCGTGTGGCGTCGCGTGGAGTCAGTTAATGTACGATTCGACAACAAACATCAGTTTGTTACGAATTCAACGTTAGCATGTTGTTGCTAACTAGCCCGCTTTGCTACTATTAGCATCGGGGCTATCACGTTAGCCATTGTTATTTTGAACCGGTGAAGCACCGGTAGCAAGTGCAGTGCAGCGCGGTGCCCAGTTGTGGCGGGTCCGCTGTCAACATCGTAACGGCGGTTGCTCGGAGCGAGTTACATTGACGGAACCGAAATGAGCCAAATACCTGTTGAAATGTGCCACTAACACTTAGCGGTTTCATTACGGTTTTTACGGTGACGTAGGTATGAAGATAAATGTAGTTGGCTCACGCTGGATAAATGGTAACGGTAATGAAATATCACAAGCTGATGGATAGAAATCAAATTAACGTTAGTGTATGGACAGACTATAGAATAGCTAAACGTTAAAATGTTTAAAGTTAGCTAACGTCTGAATGATTTTTGTTGTTGTAACTGTTAACGTTACGTACTAAGCACGTCAGGGAACTCATGCCGTTTCCGTCACAGGTGGACACGTGAAACCCAATGAATAAACATTTACAGTTATCTGTGTACGTCAGCCAGATGAGTTATAATAAAGAATGGGACTCTTCTTTGATTTTTTTTTTCCTCCCCACCTAGGGACACTGAACATGAATAATAAACTTTCAAATTAGCTGCTGTTAGGTTGTTGTTTAACATACAATAAATTGTAGAAAAACAGTAAAATGTGTTATTTTCCATTTTTTAAAAAGATGAATATAGGAAAAGTATCAACAGGTTGAATTTATATTTTTTCAACAACAGTTCAAACCCATCTGCTCAGTGTTGATGTGAATATGTGGTCCTGTATGTATTTTTAAAGAATATTTACACTGTACACATATACAGTACATCCCAAATCACCGCATGTTCTTAGTATTCTACCTCATCTACCTACTATGTTAAATCTAGCCTGTTTATTAGCATATGATCCATGGTGCACTTTACAGTTCCAAACCTTTGATTTTAGATACCTACATACTAAAGATAACTTCTGTTTGTTGAAGACACTAAAGGAAGATGAAGTGTATTATCCGCTATTGTCAGGAGAAAGCTTCTTGAATCAAATTGAGATACTGAAGTGTTTTCTTTTGTATACCTTCTCAGACACAGATCCCAGTGAAGCTAAGGCAGAAGGTTCCAGCGATGGAGAGCTCAAGGACAAGAAGTGCACAATATGCTGTCAGGTCTTTACCACTGAGAGCCAGCTGCAGAAGCATCTCCGTGAGCATGAGATCAATGATAAAGTATGTATAGCATGCGTGTGGTGGCAATCGTAGCAAGACTGTAAACTGTTTGAACTGTTTTAACCTGTATTTATTAAGAGAAAGTCAGAATGTGTTTTTCTCTCATTAGCATATGTATTTAAAATTTTCTTACAATTCCTCAAAGTCATGAATATGGCGACTACAACCACATCTGTTTGCTGTCGGTCACTGCTGTTGCCCATTCTTCTTGGTATCTTAACAGCTCTACTGGAGCAGCTGAGATTTAAGTCTTCTGTTTAAGGCCACTTTGAGGGCAATGATGGTTGTGTTCTGAATTAAGTTTCAGTGTCAGGATCTATCACGTAAAATAATTGTCTAGTGGATTTCCAATGCTGTTTTGTTGAAATAGTGGAAAGTCTTCACCTGAGTAATTCTAACCTCCTGCAATGGATGACAGTGTCCCAACCACCAGTTGCATTTGGGCCAAGTTAGCAGCTTAGCATCAAAGCTGGAGGTGTCCTGGATTTTTCAGCTCAGATGAGTTTTCACAATGTGGAAGTTTAAAGCTGGATGCCATTGTTCAGTTGGCAGCCTTAGCGCAGTCACAGTCAGCCAATCACAATATTTGATGCACAGCTTCCAAAGCTCCTGGAACGTATAGTTACCAGCAGTGTGTTTTACACATCTAGAGTTATCCACTTAGCCTTATGCAAACTCCCATTAGAGCTTCACAGTTTTGTGTTACTGCATGTTTTCAGTTAACTGGGTCTTTACTAATATTGAAAATCTAAGGTTTGATTCACTCATTTTGCAGTGCATTAAAACAATGTTGATAGTTACTAATTGTTCTGATGGTTACGAAGACTCTACAACACCCTTATTAACCACCTACCATGAAGTCCTGGCATTCTTGACCTGTGGGGGTTGGTAATCTAAACATATAGTTACAAACATTATTTTTGTAAAACATTAATAGCAATATAACAATACTAATAACAGTTCTACTGTTCAGCATATGTGCAATCACAATGACTGATCCAAAAATGTCATCAGGTACTGTACTATGTGGCCACAAAGTACAGTATGTAAAGTCCAGTAAATGAAATTGTTCAGTCTTTTGTTGGCATCATATTTCAGTGCCACCACCTTGGTCCGTGGAACATCTACTTATATTTTGTGGGGAAAACTAGTGGCAAACAAAACCATTCTGAGTTATGTAGTATGTTCCTGTTGTTATTTTAACATAAATGTCCCCATCATATTGGTGGTATTTGTGTTTGAGGAGGCAAAAGCATTGGATGCCTTTTCAGCATTTCCTGATAAAAAATTTCAGAACAATTTGTAACTCATGAATGCTGGTAACAATTGAACTTGTTGTTTTAATGTTTTAAATCTCATAATAACAACTGGAATGACTTTAGTCTGTAATGGATTGCTTGGGGATTTTAAAATCCTGTCATTGTACAGTATTAATCATAGTCTGTAACTAGTGAATATATTTCTCAATTAAATTTAGTGGAGTAAAAGTAAAATATTTCCCTGTGAAATGTAGTGAAGTCAAAGTATGAATGGAATGGAAATAGTCAAATGAAGTTAAAATATTGCAATGTAGTACTTAAATAACTGTACTGACGCTATTATCCAAAGCAACTTACAGAGTAATTTGGTAAACACACACCTACAATGGCGATGGCTGACATGCAAGGTGCTGATCTGGCTCACCAGGAGCAACTTGGGATTCACTGTCTTGCGATCGACTCACTGACCCTGTGGTCCATGGACGACTGAAATCCTCAGGCACTTCAATACGTTCTCACACCCAGCAGCCCTCAGGGTTGAATACATGAGAAGCCCCACCAGTCAGGCTAAACTGAAGAAGCCTAGTCTAGTTGGGTGGGTGGGTGTTTGTACTGGGGGCTTAAATAGCACCATGAATTTTACATATGCAGTCTGTTGCAGTGGTTATTTGCCTGTTATTGTTAATGGGCTTCAGTGACTGTATGTGTGAATTTGTGTTTAGTTTTCCTACATTTTGTAGCCATTCATAGGAGAATTCTTGAATACATATTTCATTAGCTCGGCGATGTCTGTAACACACACACACCACACTCTGAGTCAGAGGCTGTAGTTATTTTTTAGGTTTGGGGACAATATGTAATTTGGAATGTACGTCGTGTGAGGAATGTTCCTCACAAGTACAGTATGGTGTTCACGACAGACAGGACGTCAGGACTGATTTGTGTGGGAACTTACTCTTTCAAGAAGCAATAGAAGTTCTTTGTTGAAGAAGATTGTGATTGTCATTAATAATGCATGTTCTTAAATGTACTTGGGAATTAATTTATTTTTTTATATTTGTCTAGCCACACTTGTTGTTGTAGTGCACCCACCCCCCTGCTTTTCTCAGCACAGATCCATCTATGTTCCCTTTTCTTTCTAACTCATTGTAATACAGAGAAGCTAGAGACTCTTCTCTTCATGCTATTAACAAAACTCTTAGACTAAAGAAAACTTTAGCTTTCCTCTAACTTGGTCTTCTGCTGACTACCTCCTCTGGTGTTTGTACCTGTACCTGCACCTGTAGCCATAAGCTATTTCAGTTTCAACATCACTATCCTAACTTACTCTCCAGGCTAAAGACCAGAAGCCTTGGGATCTTCGTGCAAAAATAAGACCAACGTCAGCACTGTATTTTTTGCTTGACCAGATTTTGAAAACAGTCTGAAATGAAGTCTGTCAACTCTGTATCACATTTGCTTCTTTGTCTTGCTCTCTTCTCTCTCCTTACACAATATTTGAAGTAGCACATTTAGTAGATGTGATGGGCACTCGTTCTGGTTAGGAGTAAGGACTGCATTGCAGAGGGTGGTATTTGAGATATTTTAGACTTGCGCTACGTTGTTCACTACCTTCCTTTACTTTTCCTCTCTCCCTTACAGCCTCATCGATGTGACCAGTGCGCACAGACTTTTAATGTGGAATTCAACCTCACACTCCACAAGTCCACACACACAACCTCAGACTTTACCTGCCCTGTTTGTAATAAAAGGTTTTCCCGCATTGCCAGTCTCAAATCCCATATCATGCTTCATGAAAAGGAGGAGGTTAGTTGAAAATGTACATAAAAATAATGATTTTTGTTTTCCTAACCATTTCGAAAAAAACTTTGTGCATTTTGTCTTTTCGATTTGTGACAAATCCTGCAGAATTTGATCTGTGCAGAGTGCGGAGATGAGTTTGTCCTCCAGAGTCAGCTCTCTCTGCACTTGGAGGAGCACCGCAAGGAACTGTCGGGCATCAAAGTCTACAACTGCAAGACTTGTGACAAGGAGTTTAAGACGTCTGCACACCTCAAGGACCACATGAAGAGTCATGTCAAGATGAGGTCAGGCAGAGGTTCAGATGATAATTTAGTATTTTAGCCAAGTCAAGTAGTAAACAGCTTGAAGTTAAACGAAAAGTATTCCTTCATTTTATATGGAACTAAGAGCATATTCTTCTAGTTTTTTTTACACAATGAATCTACCATTATAGTAATGATCTTAAGTTTTGCAGCTGCCTGCGTTATGTATTTCATTCTACACATGCCAAATAATTTACTATTATAAAGTGAGGTGTGAAAGGGGCATCTGACATGTTTTTATTGTGAATGGTACACAATGACACCACTGAAAGTGTCCTCCGTCATGCTTGAATTTTTTAACAAATCATTTTCATGGCGCCAAATATTAACCAGCTGCTTGTGGTGAACCCGTTCCTCATTGGAGTAATACAACAGCACATGTGGACTGCTTATGGATATGCACAGTTAGTGCTGAATTTCAAGGGAAAGAAAGTGTTTTTTAATCAACTGAATTCACATGGTTGGCAGTTTTTCGTTAGCTTTGTCTAAATAATTAAATGATTAGTCCTGCACAAGAGCAGCTGTTCTCTGAGCTGTCTTAAAACTGCTAATGGAAGCTTAACATAAGTCTAATCTAGAAACCAATTATACAAATTTATCATATGACTATATATCGTGGCACTGTAGTCATCAGTACACCATTCTATAAAGTATTGCTTGGCTCATATGTACGGTATGTTTACTGTGCCTTTAACCATTTAACATTTTGATTTTAAAAATGTTTTCAGTTGATTCCATTGTTGCTGAAAGAGGATTATTCACGTTTTTTCAAAAAAATTTATAGTTTTAAGTCAGATTTTGTTAAAAATGTCAAGCTGTACTAAGCCATCACCCAATTCTACACAATAATAATTCTATATTGTGTTGACTTACCTAGCACTAGGGAATCTAATCACACAAACAAATAGTTTTACCTATTATATAATTACTATAATTATAATAATTTCTGCTAGTTTGATCTTTGATCCTGTTAATGTATGGTTTAAAACCCATTGTAACATTTTGTTCTGTGTTGACGTCTTCCACAGGCCTCTCACCTCTAGTTCCAGAAACTACAAGAAAAACATTGATCGCAGTGGATTTACAAACAGCTGCCATCACTGCGGAAAGGCTTTCAAAAAGCCCAGCCAGCTTGTCAGACACATACGAATACACACAGGTGAGTAAAAAAAAAAAAAAAGGAGGAGATCTAAAGCACAATCTGATTAAAATCAGACAAATCCATGTAAAAATATAAATCTCTGAACAATGTTGGTCAGCAGTTGCCACAAAATCTGAGGTGGATATATTCTAAGCTATGGATGCGCACTGGCACTACGTGATAATTGGCAGTGGATCCATAGCCTGCTGTTTCAACACAGTCGGTTATGAGTACAGAAGCAGATGTTTTGGGCGTGTGGGTGGTGTTCTCATAAAAAGTGGACTTGCCAGTTTTGTTTCTTGATTTCAGTTTTTAATGTTCCCTTATTTGATTCTCAGCAGTGTCGTGTAACTTTTAAGTCCCACATTTGTCTTTCTGAACTAAACTTACTCTTGATTAAGTTTTCTTCGATTATCTGACTCCGTGACATAACATCACCAACTCCTTGCTGTGTTTAGCCTCCATTAGTGAGGCACTGTACACATCAGCACAGTTCATCACCGTGATGTCATACAGAGATGTCGTGTGGGTAGAATTTCAAAATGCTGCTTAAATTCCAATATTCTTTTGTGGCTCTGCAGTTGTTCAGCCACTTGAGTGCAGGTAATGTAGCCAGTAGCTTCCGCCCACGTGTTGTTTTACACATCAACCACATGTTAATTTGTTTGCTCGGCTGGCTGGCTACATGATTAATGGTGGATGAAGTTGATTTCTTTGTGCTTTGAATTTTAAATAGTCTCTAGGCTTAGGTGAAGAGTTGCTTTGGGAGACTGCACACACAGAAAATCATGCATGCATTATGCCTCAGTCTCTCCCTCTGTTTTACGCAGAGGAGTTGTGAAGAGTACAAGACTGTGTTTGACTCATCTTTACCAGCGGCTGAAATAACACCAGAGATAGCCGTATGATTTTTCCATAGTGGGAGATTTGTTTAGTCATACTGATAAACAATTAAGTATTTTCATTTGGCAGTAATAGTTCAGAATTATCCAGAAAACACATCCAGTGGATATATTGTGTACTATGAGTCCTCAAGATGGAACCACTTTAAAAACTATTTGCCTTTGTTTTCAAGTCATTATTTAACTTTTTTATAATCTGGAGTCATCAAAATATTAACACGATCAGCCAGTGACTGCTTTGTGACAGGACCTTTGCCCTTCTGCCCTTCAGGTGAGAGGCCCTACAAGTGCACGCATTGCGGTAAGGCTTTCAACCAGAAGGTGGTGCTGCAGACTCACATGGTAAGACACACAGGAGAGAAACCTCACCTCTGCATGTTCTGCCCCGCTTCCTTCTCCCAGAAGGGGAACCTGCACTCCCACGTCCAGAGAGTGCATTCTGAGGTAAGAGCAAAGAACTCAATTCTAATGAAATATTCCGATTTCTCAGTTACCATGGATCACAGTATTCAACTAAGACACACAAATTAAACTGCCTAATTTTTTAGCACTGTGAAATCATTTGCAAAAGATACATTTATTATAACAATTTGAGAAAATTACTTAAATAAGTGAAAACATTTAAAACCTTTTTTTACATTAAAACCATCTTCATTAAGATGATTAATGTCTAATCTGACCATGCATAAATATGTTGATTAGGTGGTGTATACAGAATAGTTGTATACCTTTGAAATCTGTTCAGATATGAAGTAATTTAAGTTAGTAAATTAAAATCATTTCTGATAATGTAGCTTTTTTTTTAGTTGCTAAACCAAGAATAGATAAGTTTGAGAGTCAGGGTGGAGAGAAAATATGACTACTTTTACTATTCCGATCGTGTTGTTCATATTTTGCCAATTTATGACACAGCCTTCTCAAGGCACTTTGCATAATAAAGTCAAGACTGTACAGATTTGTAGAGAAAATCCAACACATGCCCTTGAACAAGCCCTAGGCGATGGTAGGGAGGAAGAACTTCCTTTAAAGGAAGAAATCCCAGACACAACCAGGCTCAGGGTGGGCGGCCATCTGCCGTGACCGGTTGGAGTGAGAGGAAGTGGAGAGAGAAAAGAAAAGAAACCTTCTCCACTCACACTCTAAATTGCCAGTTCTCCTGCTCACAGCGTGTTACACTCAATGCAGCAGGACACCTTGCCATATTATTTGTCTGTTGGAAAGGGAATTATTTGAAATTGCTTCCTCATTTTGGTCTCCTCCTTTGTAAGCACTCCACAGCAACCAATTCTAAACTACCCCCCTGATTTATTCATCCTAATTTAGCCTAGACTTTGGTCTCTAATGGCACCCTGTTACAAAGGTCACTTCCTTGTACTGCTAAACCACGGTTAAGAGGTCAAAAAATTGCAGACATCAAAGTCTTCCATAGCTTCCCAAATGTTCAAGTTGACAGATAATGAATTCTCCTGTGTGTGACTGTTCATTTGTAGAGTTTGTTAACATAGTCCTTAATGGGTGGGCCGAAAGTGACAGGAGAAGTTCTTGGTCAATGACTACTCCCAAAATTGTCTGACCTTGTCAGCTTTCTGGCAGCCTGATTGTAAACCAACACAATGATCTCGGGATGATAACAGGAGAAGACGTTGGCCCTGCAATGAGTGGAAATTCCACAATGCTCAGTGCCACCGCGCTCTGGGCTTGCTCACGTTCCACACTAATTTAGTTTTCTGCAAATGGCAACTAAGAAATGAGTGCATGGACATTTTAAAAAATATATTCAAAAATTGCTTCCTTTGTGTTCCCTAGATCTTTTTGCTTATTAATAATAGCTCCTTGTGGTAGCTTCATAGTACAGCATGCACCTTACAGGTTAGCACAGCCAGCTTACTGTTAATTTATAATGCACGTTACACGCGTAACTTAGTAACAAGATAAGAATACCAAAAATACCTACAATGCCTGCAGTGTAAGTATTTTGTAGTTAAGAATTATGTTATGGTTAAGAGTTATGGTGTAACTACAGATAAGAAGAAGGTAAGAGGCTCCACTCTAAATTAAAGCCGTCATTTGTACGTCTTTAATTTACATTTTTACAATTTACAATTTGTACAGATAGATAACAAAGGCGGCAGCACTAACCCACATATCATGTGATATGTTATAAATAATCAATACTAAACATCAACTGTATTTTAATTGGTTTCCCATGCTTTGATGCAAAAAAATGAAAGCATGATTTATTTTCTCAAAAATTACTACCGTAAATTCTGGACTATAGCAAAAATTTACTAGCTTTTTTAAAAGAAATATATATTTTGTCACATATAAACCGTTGGTCGGACTATAAGCCGCCAATATCCAGGCTGAGAATAATATCTGTTGTATGCGCTCCTACTCATTGTTCACAGTAGGCATGAGGATGTTCTGTGCGCTGTTTTACCTTACTTGCATTTACGTTAATAACTGTTGGAGCCGACAAAAACGTGTTATAAATAAACGGCTTGTTCCATAGCCAAAGGAGAAGACGCGTCTCTTATTCTTCAACAGGAGTTGCTTTTGTACCATAAGTGTTTATTCATACACCTGAACCTGAATGGTGCCTAACACGGCAGTAAAACTGCTGATGTTTGCTGTTGTGCGTCTTGGGTTGCATAAGAATAAAAACTGGCTCTTATCTACAGAAAAATTCATTTCTCTGTAAAAGTTTCAAAACAAAAAGTAGCATGGTCCGGAAAATACGGTAGTTTTTCTACACTTTTGTTAACTGTTGGTGTACATCCAACAGCTAATTATTTAAAAGTTACACAGTACCCATATAATTATTTAAAAAGTACCCCTTACAAAACTACAAAATACTTATCACTGTAGGGATTTTTTTTTCACATTTCATTATTCTCTTATTCCCCAAAGCTTGCTTACTGTTATCAACTAACAGCAAGTATTTATCCAAAGGTACTGTGGAGGTACAGCGTTGTTAAGGACACTGTGATTATCCTTTAAGCCACGGGCTGTAATCCAAAGCGTTGCCTAACTTGTGTATGACCGAATAGCTGCAGAGCAAATCACAGTCCCATTGGCCTCAGCTATACATAGTTTTTAATGCAAATCAGCAAACGTAACATGTTACATGCTAAGCTTAGATAGTAAATATGGTAAACATTATACATGCTGATCATCAGCCTATTAGCCCAGTCATTGCATTTTGACCATGCACAGCCCAATAGAAGCTGGTTGCTGTTCACGTTCTAACAGTGAAATCATCCATTAGCACTGCCAAGACTGTAGACTTCAATTATTTAACCATTTGTAAAGTTAAAAAAAAGACCTTGGCTGTAAGTTTATTTTCAATCTCAACAAAGTCGTGCAACTAGTGAGATCAATACATCATCCTCCAAGCCCCCTCCCGTCTTCCATCTGTCTGTGCCTGTTGTTTTGAACCTTTCCTTGTTGTTGCCATCTCTACCTTTGCTCTCTTTACCACCTCCTTTTGTAACATCTATTCTGCCTTTTTACTTTATTCCACAGTCCTTTGCTCTCATTTCAGGATTACCATTTCTGTCAAAACACACAGCTTGACCCCATGAGAAGTGACACTCCTCCTGTGTCCTTCAATCTGTTAACATGTGTTCTTCACCTGTGCACACTTATCCTTAACCCAGCTGCCACCAACCCATCATCATGGTGCGAAGAGCCCCTCATTGGACCCCTTTCATATGTCTTCACACTTTCAAAAACACAGTCAAATGCATCCTTTCTTCATGACTCTAGACTTCAACCACCTCACTTCACAAACACTCCCCACTCTGTCCACTCATGGTGATCTTTCATTTCACCTGTGGTATATGGGAAAGTAGCATACTCTCATATTCTATGTTAAGCAAATAATATTAGATGTTAGATGGTTTCTTTACTTCTTGTTTTTTGGAGACTTCCCATTATGACTAAAAATTCCAAAACATTTTTTGCCAGTTTTAGTACCACATAAAACAAGACATTTTAAAGAATTTACGTTTGCCCATTCAAGATTTTTAAAACATTATTCAAAGCTGCAAAAGTCTGCAGTTAAATATCCATTTATATTTTTTTGTTTACTGTATCTGCCCAGATAACCCATGGAAGACTCTTCTTTTCCAGTCTAACAGTCAACACTTCTTACTTCCCTTGTCAGATTCAGTAGTCATAAATATACTTTATTGTCCTTGAATAAGTCCGAAAGTAAATGAAATTTTATAGTGGATGCCAGCCTTTGTATTCTTTATATCATTATGTAATAAATCAGAGACCGTTAAATGTACTACCTCTTTGCAATATCATAGATCACTATAAATGACTCTCTGAGGGTTGTAAAAACTTTAATACCTTTAAATAAAAGCAAACACACTGTTGTAGTTATTAAGTTAACCAACAAGACCTTCTTTGTTTTTAAAAGCTAAACCACAAACATTTTACTTTATTAATACATTATATTTGGTACAAATGTGAAAGTGTTTATCATTAGACTTGTCATTAAAGCAAACTGTAATGTATATGTCTGTCATATTTAGTAGTCAAATCTTTTTACACAACCTTTATGTTTCCACTTTGTAAATCAGGGATGTACCACTTAAGTTCTATCAGCTAGAATGGACATTGTTCTGCATCCTTGTTCAGAGAATTACACATTAACACTGAGCGCTAGGCGGGGATCATCATCATGCAATTGGCACGCATGTCCATTTCCTTAATGGCACTTTGATTCCAACAAGAGTAACCTGAACTAGCTTTCACACCTGACTTGTGAATCGCTTTGGATAAAAGCAAAATCATCATCCTAAATATAACATTAATTTTAAATAAGCATTAGAACCACCTCTTAATGTAAGTATTTCAAGTATGACAACACCACCCACACACGTCAGTAATAAACCCACAGTAGGATTATTACCTTTGTGACGTTCTCAACCTAAAAACTGAGATATTATAACTTTGCATTGTATTAAATTGTACAAGTGGAGCTAAGCAAGTTACTAGTGGGTGTATGTACAGCAGCCGGGAATAATGTTTTGTTTGTGTTTTTTATGTTCTCTCACAGACCAAAGGGGTGCCATTGTTTCCATGCATGGACTGCAGCTGTGTCTTTAAGAAGCTTGGTAGCCTCAATGCCCACATCAGCAAGATGCACATCTCCGTGATTGAGGTGCCCTCCAGCACTCCTGTAAGAAATTCAGTCTTTAGACCCTGGCGGATAAGGTTAATGAGATGTACTTGAGCTCTTGTCACACAGTTGTGACTTGTACAGTTCGGTCAGAAAGCAGCAGCTTTGATTGATTTTCAGTCACACACTCAGAAGCTCCTTTCACACATGCACTTGAATTCAGACATCCTGCCTTTTTTTTTAGCAGTGGGTGTATGTGTGCACAAAAGAGTCAGAGTAAAACACTGCCAACATTATGCGAATTACATCCTAGTGATATTTCCGTGTTATGCGCATGAACTCATGCGCATAACACGCTGCTCTAATCCCGAATCATTTGAAGTGCAGATGTGCCGTAAATTAAACCCGGTTTTCAAATTTTTTAATTTTATATCAAGTTGTGCCTCCTGTGCGCACAGATCGGTGCAGATTTTCACCCGTGAGGACGCTTCTCGCTTGAGTGATCTCCCGCTGTGAGTTTCATGTCTAAAAGGCCACTCCGAAAAATGTCAGAGGCTGAATTCTCCTAACATTGTCCAGGGGTCATATGTGAAATAGGCTAGAAAGAGAACGAGAGAGAGTGAGATCCTTCTGAATGTTTCGAGTAATTTCAAGTATTTCTAAAGGTTTACTGTCATATTAAAAAGGTTTTTAGGGCATGAATTTCAGTTTAATTGACTTTTAATACATTTGTCTTACTGCTTTTAATTTATTTGCACCATACATTTCGCTAGCTAATTGTGCATTAAATATTATGCCTTTTCCTTTTTATGACAAAATAAAGGGATGCAAACTTTGCATACAGCAGTATTAGATATACTATGCCAGTGACACCCAGCCTAATATCTCTACAAAGCTCCCTTGTCTTCTGCCAAGACATCAACATCTAAAGTATCATACAACTTTTTTTTACACCTGGCAAGAAAGTGGCAAAAAGTTTTAAAACCTGATTCATTTTATTAGCTTATTTATGTGCTTGTCTGATTTGGTAGATACATGTAGACACAAATTACCTTGTGGTCAATACCAGGTGCTTTAGTAATTTTGCCCTTCAGAGAATCTCTAATATAAATTAGTCTGCTTCCAAATGATGGCCTGTCCTGATTTTGCAGATTCCTCTTGTCTCTTGTCACACTGGTCCTGGTCTTCTTTCTTTCCCGTTTTCTCTCTCATAGGAGGCAGAGGCAGCAGGTCAGGCTCCAGGGGCATCAGATGGGGGTGAAGGGGTGACAGATGTCATCCAGCAACTTCTAGAGCTGTCTGAACAGGTCAGTGGGGAGACGGCCCAGCCCCAGCCACCAGAGCCAGCTATTGCCATGGAAACTGCCATCAACCAGGACATCCTGCAGGTGAGTGAAGAACAATCACCTACACAAATATTACTAGATGATCAGAACAAAACTGGGCACATATAAACACTATAAGAACCAGGCTGAAAAATAATATCTGTTGTACCTCCTAATTGTTCACAGTAGGCATGAGGATGTTCTGTAACATAAAAAAAAGTGCATTTCTCTTGAACATATCAGAATGCAGAAAAAAACGCCATGTTATAAATAAACGGCTTGTTCCATAGCCAAAGGAGAAGACGTCTCTTATTCTTCACGAATTACGCAGGAGTTGCTGCGCTCAACAAAAGATTTTGTACCATAAGTCTTTATTCATACACCTGAACCTGAATGGTGCCTGTAACACGGCAGTAAAAGTGCTGATCACACAAAACAGAAAAGTCATGGTTTTATTAATCTTCCTCCTGTGCACTAAAACCAAGTTGCTTTATTTTTCTTCCTCCTGAACTGAAACCACTGAAACACCAAACCACTGTCACTTTTTCTTCCTGCGCATGTTAAAGCACAAAGTCGCTTCATTCTCTCGTCAAAACCACAAATCGCATTCATGTTCTCCAGAATATACATAGCCAGATCGATAAATTAAAAGCATCAGTTTCTTCGCGTGTTTTCCATTATGTGAGGGTAAAAATTAGCTGTTGTGCACAGTAAAGAATAAAAGATTTCTTGATCTGAAACTGCAAAAAATTATATTTTCCATGGTTCAAAACGTGAAAAAGTAGCGGCTTATGGTCCGGAAAATACACTAGATGTTCAGAACAAAACTGGGCACTCACTGGGAACCATATGTGTTAGACCTAATCTACGGTGTAACATAAAATGCATATCTCTGGAACATATCAGGATGCAAAAGAAAAATTCCCCTATTGTGTAAATATTGCACAGTAACACAAATGCACAGCTCCATGAATATACATGTTACATCAGTTAGTGGTAAATTAGGACACAGTAAAAGAAGATTCTTGTTTGAAACCAAATTATATTTTCCATCAAGAGCACCACGAATATAGTGCTAGAAACATGAATTATTCAGGTCAAAAGAAACTATAAATTTGCATCTGTAGGCTTTATTGATATATTCCTGTGGAGTCTGTAGTGTGTAACACAATGGGATGTAATTGTCAGTCAGCATTTTTTGTATTTATTTATATACATTAATACAATTTACATTTACCTATGTTTGTAATTTATTTTAGATAAAGCAGTGCTTATGTTATCCTTAAATGTTGCATGTGAGGTGATTTATTTTGTGCTTTTGTAGCAAGCTCTGGAGAACAGTGGCCTGAGTGTGGTCCAGCCAGCGGGTGACTCGGCATCCAGAGAGCCCCAGAACCAGACCAGAGAGAGCGCTGTACTGGAAACCAAGAAAGTACAAAGTCCAGACAAACTGGTCAGAGAGAAAAAAAGGAGCATTTTCAAGAAACCTATACAAATGCCAGGTAGGGAGTACATACAAGCTTTGCACCTGGGAAATACATTAAACATTTTTCTGCTTTATCTGCGTAATCATAAACAGATGCCTTGACTTTCTTGAAATTGAAACCAATATACAGTATTTTTCATTATTTATAAACAATACAAATGAAAACAGTTTTGCACTGAATATATGAGCAGACAAAAACACTAGACAAAGCTCATCTTACCTTTGCTTTTTAAGGCTCCATCAGGGAGGAGAACGGCGTTCGATGGCATGGCTGCCCGTACTGCACCAAGGAGTTTAAGAAGCCCAGCGACCTTGTCCGGCACATCCGCATCCACACTCACGAGAAGCCTTTCAAGTGCAAACAGTGCTTCAGAGCTTTCGCCGTCAAGAGCACCCTCACAGCACATATGAAAACGCACACGGGTATCAAGGCCTTTGAGTGTCAGTGCTGTTTGAAGTGCTTTTCCACTTCTGGCAGCATGAAAGTACACATGCGACTGCATACAGGTGAGAAGCAGCTCCACTTCATGAAATGGTTACACTTAAACTCAAAGTAAAAGATTTGAACACGCTTTCTTTCCACTTTAGATGCTCATTTCTCATATCGTTACACCTGTTATTTCAATGTAATCAATGCTTGTAAAGACAAAGAAGACATATGTGCACCTTTCACACAGTATGATTAGTTTCTTCAGTGTTTGGTGTTCTTGTTTATGTTATGGTCAATTATACAGCAAATTACAACGTTAACGTTGTTTTGTAATTTGCTTATAAATATTGAAATTTACTTGGATATAAATATTTTAATTAACCCCTGCTAATTGAAAGGATTTGTAACCTTTTGTGGCCAAACATTTGATAAAATTATAAGAAGTTTTTTTGTAGGAGATTTTTGGTTCATGCATGAGTTTCATATCACCTGTTAAGACTGGCTTAGCAATAATAACTTTTGGAGTTTTTTCACGTGTCACTACTTTATTAGTCTACACTAACACTAATTCTCAAAAAGTACTGTTTTTTTGCACTTGTCCTAGGTGTACGGCCTTTTCCCTGTCCGCATTGTGACAAGATCTTTCGAACGTCAGGCCACAGGAAAACCCACATTGCTTCTCACTTCAAAAACATGCAGAAGAAGCACAAATTTCCAAGGAAGGCCAACAAAGCCAAAGTGTCGAAGAGTAATCTACCTCTTCCTGACATCCCTCTCCAGGAACCCATCCTTATCACTGATTTTGGCAAGTACAAAAGGGTTATTATTGCATCTGTATTTTCCTGAAAGTGAATCTGGTGACCTTAAAATGAACTGGAATGAATTTTTAGTGGGTTTCTTATTGATGCATTTTTCACAAGCTCTGTGTTTCTGCATAAATTGTCGTTTCACATGGAAGTCCACATGTCCTTGTTCACATGTTGCTTAACAGGCCTCCTCCCATCCCAGAACCCTCGTCTTGCTTTCCCACAGTACCTAGAGGTGGTGGGCAGTGACCGACCCTATAAGTGTCAGTACTGCAGTAAGGCCTATAAGAAATCAAGTCATCTGAAACAGCATGTCAGGTAAACAAAACCTTTGCAATCAAAGAGAAAACAAATGACCTTCTTCACCATCAGGGTACAGTTAAAACTGGAGGACTGTTTTTTATGCTTATAAACTGTAATCAGGTCAGACAGCTACAAAAAAAATGTTTATCTTGTTATGTTTTCACTATCTTAAGACTTAAGATTAGTCTGGAGAAAGTGGCGAAGCAGTGAAAAATGTGGTCGCTTTCAAAGAAGGCGGCATGTAATTTCCTGTTAAAAATCTTTTTTTAAATCACCAACTTTAAATGCCCTTGTCAGTCATACGTAAAGTAGCACATTAAAACAACAATGCTAAGAATTATAAGTAGTCTAATAAGTCAGCTGCTCTGTTGTTTTAATGTTTTCTTGCCTTTGCAGTATGACAAACTTCCAGCATCTGTTTTCATTTCCGTATTAAGAGATTAATACGGAATCTCATCCTTACTGTTCCTTTAGATGCTCAGTTCCTTTCCATTCATCTTCTTTGTTGGCGGATTTACATTTATAGCTCACATTTTTAACAAGAGGATCCCCATCTGCCATAAGTAGCAGTTCTCTTTGATTTAATGTTGATCCTGGAACCTGCAACTCTGCAAAGAAAAGAAAGAACACACAAAAGTTTTTCTCAAAGTTACCTAAAAATAATACTGTCACGACAGCTCACACACTTGCACATTAATTTTTCATATTGTCCTGACGAGGTAATTGTACTAGAACTGTGTACTTTGTATCGCACCTAAACAAATATATGTGTGTCATTCCAGGTCTCATACAGGAGAAAGGCCCTTCAAGTGTCTGCAGTGCAGTCGGAGTTTTGCCTCCTCTGGAGTGCTCAAAGCTCACATCAGGACACATTCTGGCCTAAAGGCTTACAAATGCCTGATGTGTGACACAACATTCACCACAAGTGGCAGCCTGCGACGTCATATGACAACCCACAGTGATCTGAGACCTTACATGTGCCCATACTGCCAGAAGACCTTCAAGTCTTCACCGAACTGCAGGAAGCACATGAAGACGCATAGGTGCGGGCTTTGTCAGGGCCTTTTTATGTGTGGAACTGTTTCCCGTCTGCTTAGAGGAATTATCATTGTACTTCATCACTGACTGTATCAATCAGTATGTTAAATCTTTGATTACACCTCTCAAAGGTATGAACTGGCCCAGCAGCTGCACCCTCAGTCAGCAGAAGACCCGTTAGGAGCAGCAACTGTGGCTCATGACATGCAGGTGGAAATAGAGGGAGACTCCCTCCAGCAGCCCTCTGCCACCTCAGCAGAGCAGCAAACCATGCTGGGACTGGGGCAGACAGAAGTTGTGAATGGAGGTCAGCAAGTGACACTGGAAGCACCCCTCAATGACCAACCACTTGTACAAGGAGAAGGTAGGAACAGTTGTACAGAACAGCTTTGTTCAAACAATAAAAGAAAATGTACCGAACCCAAAGAACATTTAAATGTGTGGGGATTTAGCTCAAACCATTTCTTCAGTGAGACCACAACCGACACAACAACTGCAACTGTGGCTATTATTTCTACACAAACAACAATCTTCGCATTGTTAAATGACCTGAGTTGCGTTGAATGAAAACCACCAAAGATGGAGACAGACAGTACAGTGAACTGCAGATTTAGTGCACTTAAATTGTGAAGTACTTAATTCTGTTTTGAAAAGCGGTCCTCTCTAAAAACATCTTTGGGAGACTAATCTGTTGTGTTGCTTTGCATCTCTTTCTCTCTGTTGACAGACTCGTATGTGAATACCCAACATGCTTTGCCACAGAATATTAGCCAGTTTGAGACACCAGCACTCCCTCAGCCTTCCTTTGACCAGCAAGCTTTAACGCAAGGTAGACACACACACACACACACTCACAGAGTACTTGTGTATTCTTCATGTCAGATGAGTTAGTGTCTGCAACCAAAACTGAAGTAAAAGTGCAAATATTGGCCTAAAACATTTTCCCTACAATAAATACCACTTCACTCTTTTATTCAAATAAAAGTTATTTATTAAATTACTAAGTACTTAAAGTTACATAAAATACAAAAGTAAAAGTACTTGACAAAGAAAAGCATTCAAAACAATACTGATTATGCTTATAGGCAAAACATGTATAGTAAATATTTAAATGGGTCAAAGATCATTGTTGTTAACGATGGAGCTGATTTTAACTATTTCATGTGCCGACAGATGGGTAACAAGTAAAAATAGTCAGCATTTGTTAGTCTATAATATTTTCTACAAAAACTTCATATTTGCATATTAAATCCACCAGATGGTGTTAAAATAGTAGTTGGTCAGTGTATTTCACAGGCTAATATCCTGAAATTCCAAAGATTCATAAAAGACCTAAATGTTACATCTTGTCACCCTTAATTTTAAATCTAAACACAGGAAAATCATCAAATTGAAGTGTGATATAAAATTTTCTTACAAAATGTTCTTTAATTAATCTGGAGAAAATCCAATTGTACAACCAGCTCTTTTAAATAAATCAATATTTTTAAAATGGTATTGATGCAGCTGCTCGAAAAACAGAAAGGACACATTGTAAAGGCTTCTGACTGACCTTGAAGCAAATGAGTGTTTTTAGAAAAAAAACAAGTGGTATTAATAACATCATAGATATTCCAGTAACATACAGTAGAAACAACACACTCGAGATTCAATATTGCTTAACATGCAGCTTGTGCTGCAGACTGTAGTCTCAGTTACAGTAAATTATTGTATTGTGCTCAAAGTACAGTAATTTAAAATCAATAAAGGTTAACATCTAAATATATAAACACAAATATGTGCAAGTAACTAGATTTCATAGTTTCCAATTTTATTTGTTATGAATCTGCCTTTTGCTGAATGCAGATTTGCACTTTAGCTGACTTATCAGCTGCTTTTGTGCTGGGTTTTAGACCAACTTCTGCTGTTGAATGATTTACGTTTACCTTTATATAGCATTTTTAGTTATATTTAATTTGTATAGTTTGGCTATATATAATATATTCTTTAACTGGAAAAAGTTGGGGAAAAAAATAACAGTTATATTTTTCATGTATGCATAGAGTCAACACGTTGCGAGTACCATGCGTTCCAACTCATGAGACTGATTGTTCTCTCCAGGCTTCACCATCACTGAATCCAGCTACAACCAGCCCCAGTTCTCAACCGTCCAGCAGCTGCAGGATTCCAGCACCCTTGAGTCTCAGGCCCTTTCCTCCAGCTACCACCCGCCAAACTTACTTCATGTTCCCAGCGCTGAAGTGGTGAGTCCTGCATCCTAACCCTTTACCTCGATTCCCCTGCAATTCCGGTCTTATATATGATTTTAAAAATAAATTCACAGAATTGTTTTTAGTAAAGGTGTCTAGTTCAGTGTATTATTCTATTTGTACTTCAGGGTCACCTCAATGCGAGGACACTCACTTTTTGGAGCAAAAACCTGAATAGGTTTGCATATTGATGCTACATGGAACAGCACTCCTTGAATTATAATGAAACTACAATGCAGTACAATATATTCTATATAGAAATATTATGCTGGTAGGTGCAAAGGTTTTCTTGGTTTATGAACTGGCTTTACCAGTGATTATGCAGGACACTGGGTAGCTTTTAGTTTGTTTATATGATTGAAATTGCTGATGTCTTTCTCATTTGCTGTTTTTATTTCAGGTATATGTGCAAAACGATCACAGATTTTGCAGAGAACATAAAATCAGGCATTTTGGGAAATGCACCCTAAAATGGGAAATACTTTTCTTATACTTTTTTACAAAATACCACTTATGTTTATGCATTATGTATGGGGCTAGAGTTTGAAGGTAGTGAGGCTAGTTTAGCATAAACACTTGAAGCAGGGACATAAAGTGCTATGCTGGCTCTTTCCTGAGTTTAAAAATGTGCATACTAGCACTTTTTAATAATTAAAGATCCATGCTATGCTGTCTTTGGAGGATGTAGCTTAAAATAACACACTTGTCAGGCTAGATATTCCTTTGGTTTTCAGTTCAAAGGGTACTTCACAAAAAAAAAAATTCTGCTAAGTCACCTCCTGGTTTTACAAATATGGATCATGTTTAATATATTTTAATATTTTAAACACTAATATTATTTCTTTAAAGACATATCTGGATTCTGAAGTAATAATTTCTTTCTAATTATTGTTACATTGAATGCCTTTTATTATTGACCTGTTCATCTAGGCAAATGGGCTTCTTCAAGAGAGCAGTCAGACTGAGCTCCAGCTAACCACTGAGACACAGAACTACCCGAACGACAATGAGGACAACACGAAGAGAGCCTATAGGTTTGACACCTGATTGTTGTTTTTGTCTGTGTGTGTGTGTGTGTGTGTGTGTGCGCACTTCAGAGTTCACCTGAGACTCATGAAACTTCAGCGGTCACATTGGGCTGCATCGCTTCTGACTTGATCAAAATTAAAGCAATCTCAAGACAAATTTCACAATTTTCTTTCTCCTGAGCTGAGTGACAAGATCTACAGGCTTTTTTAATTGTGGTTACAGATTGAACCAGAAGCTTATTTTAGAAGCATATCATATATTACAGTAATTATAGACGTAAGCCAATGTAATGTACATGAGTAAAACGGCAGAATAAGAGCAAATGAGTATAAGCGCAGTAGCGTAACCAGTATTCCAACCTCTCTTGCTGTACCACAATGCCCATAGATTACACACGCTGTTTCTTTCTACAAAGCTGACGGGAAAATCAAGAGACCCTATAGTTCTCTCCGCTTACCCCTCGTCAGCAGTTGTTAGTTCCCGATGTTACATCCTTTGTGCTTTTATTCATTGCCCCATTCTTTGAGAGGTAGTCTCCATTTTAACGCTATTAGTGCCATTGTGCTCCTTTCAGGATCTCTTAGGGAACAATGTGGAACATTTGCACCAATTGCTTGGTTGTTTCACAATGTAGCTGCAAGATAAAAACACATCCTCTTCATGTTGGCAGGAACAAATCCACAATCTCTGAAAGAAAAGCCAAGAAACGTTGCAGCAACATGCACAAATATCATCTAAATGCACATTCAGATGCAGATACTGTGAAAAGCCTCAAACCGTTTAGCGATCAACATTCTTAGTCAAATGCATAGAAAGGACTCCAGTTTGCATTAAGACCAGCTTGAAATGCCCAGACTTTTACTTTAAACCCAGAATCATGCTGCACATCATAGTAAAGACTGAGCCCAGTGAACTGTAAAGTATTGTTTACAGAAATCTTAATGTCTGCTTTTTATTACTTTACCTGCCATCATTATTAGACCCAGAGCTCCATTCAGCGTTTGTACAGGTGCTTGAAATCCTTGAAAACGCTTAAATTTTAATGTTGTGTTTTCAATGCCTGTAATGTGCTTACATTTTGGATAAAGTGCTTGAAAATGCTTGAATCAGTAACTCTGGCTTACCCAATAAATAGCAGCGCAAATGAGTAGTTTTGCTTAGTAGGTGAAGAAATAAAGTCTAAAATTTAAACTTTACACCTGGTTCTCGCTTGCGCCTCTGAATGTTTGTGATCGGTCAGTCTGTTTTCTTGTGTGACCCTGCCCTACCCCAAAGACAGCAACATGTTGGGAGGTTGTTTAATCAGCGTTGGCTCGGAAACGAAAAAAATACAAAACGCATAGCCTTCTGCAGAAAAGACCTGCAGTTTTTCACCATAGGAGAGTCTGCACTTTGAGATCACATCAAAGGTGTGTTTTTAGTGTAGCATCAAATTTTCAAGTAACATCTGACCAACGTTACATGTAAGTGTTAATGTGTTTATACTAATCGCTTGCTGGCGAATTGGCAAGCTAAACCCGCTCATTCATCGACTAAACGTACCCAACAGCTCAGCCCTTAATGAATAGGTTTTAATCATTTCAGCATATTTTATATCTTTGTATGTAGGAATATTTACCTAGGTAATGTTAGCCATATTCATCATTTTAATTCATTAATTTTACTTTATTGAAGGGATTTAGCAAGGATAAAGCAAAAACCCACTTTTTTGGTACCTGTGTCCGTCAGTCCCCTTGGCCCCACTCCCACGTTTTTCAGTCAAAGGCAATTCTGCTCGGCAACTACACTGTACATCTAAAATGCCTTTTATTACCTGCATGTGTATCTTGTCTTCCTCTTTGATCTGAGAACATACATGACTCACAAAAATAAAAGCTCAGAAGCTCCAGGCACCCTCTTTCCCCCTTTAATGCAGCTGACACATATCTTCACTGAGTTTGCACATGGCCTTTATTTTTCCGTGACCTGTCTGCTCCTCAGACTTTTTCTGCTACAGTTGAGTGGGAGGAGAAAAAAATTCAATGAAAGTCTTAACATAAAAAGGACAGAAACAAACCAGGACACACTACGACTGAACAGAGTGAATTTATATCTGCTCGATTAAATTTAGAAAATATGTTCACTAATATTTTATTTTATTCTATTTATTGAACCAGTTTGTTGTACATTTTGGATTTCATGGAAGAAATACTTTTTGTTTAAATATAATAAATGGAACAGGTAGATGTCTAAATGTTCAAAATGTGTCCAGATAGTCTTTGCTACATATCCTACACCTGTCTGAGATTACAGTCTGAAAAGATATTCAATTTGTCTTTAATTTTCTATTATTCGGCAAATCCAAATGTTAACTTACTGACAGGCCGGCCGCCTTTTCCCTCTTCAGGTGTAGCTGGTGTGACAAGGGCTTCAAAAAGTCCAGCCATCTGAAGCAGCATGTGCGCTCCCACACTGGGGAGAAACCGTACAGATGTAACCTCTGTGGACGAGCCTTTGTGTCAGCTGGAGTGCTAAAGTCCCACCAAAACACACATACCGGTGAGCTATTTGTCCTAAAATAATTACGCTGCCCACACTTTGTTAATTAAATATATGACATTGTATTGAATTAACGCTGACATAGACAATAATTTAATTTCATTTACTGCATTATGATTAAAATTTAAATTGAATGACTTTTATGATAAAGTGTTTTTGTTTCCAAGAGATTTGAATTAGTCACTTTTGCAGTTTTTAAGTAAAATCACACGTTACATTGTCTATATAGTTTTACATATGACCTTGAGACCTCTTCTTCTCATCTCTTACTAATAGGAATGAAGCCGTTTAAGTGTGGCATTTGCGATGCCTCCTTTACCACAAACGGCAGCCTGAACCGCCATATGATTATTCACATCAAGTGTTTCAAATGCTCCATATGTGACGAGAGCTTCAGGACCAGCCTCCTGTACAAAAAGCATATGAAGAAGGAGCATGCTGTGGACGATCAAAGTAAGGATGTCTACCTACAGTACATTTGTATGTTTTATCATGTGGTATTTTGTCAAGTTTAAAAAGTTGGAATATACAAAACACTTTTAAGAAGAAGAGATGAACAGTGCACAGAAGTACTTGTAATGAAACTGCGACAGATGGATTTCTCTCTGTGGTTTTAATTAAATGTCTGTGTGGAAGTGATTTTCTGCTTTTGGGATATGTGCGCGTAAACTAGAAAGTGTTTTTAATTTGGATGTAGCTTTACACCTATTCTGACAGTTATAGGTCTGGATAGCCAAGATGTTGAAGAAGAGGAGGAGGAAGACGAAGGCGAGCAAAAGTCATCAAAGAGGAGGAGTCTTGAGATCATCACTTTCACGGAAGAGCAGGCGGCTGAGCTGGCAAAGGATCCTGGGGAGGAGGCCTCGGTATCAGAGCGGATCCTCGCCCAGTCAGCAGCCGAGAGGGATCGGATAAGCGAGATCAAAGACAAGGCCGTAGAGCTAGAAACAGAACCCAAGTTTGCAAACTGCTGCAGTTATTGCCCTAAAAGTTTCAAGAAGCCCAGTGACCTTGTCAGGTAAAAATATTTCATATTCTTCCATAAATGTTTACCTTCAGAGTCAGAAATAGTTTTATTTCCAGTTAGGTTAACACATGAGACAAGAGTTTGTATCAGCTGGCAATGTGGATCTTGTTTATATGTCAAAAAGCAGTGGAGAAGAAACTGTTCCTGTGATGTCAGAAATGTTTTTTTCTTTCAAAAGTGTCTTTCAAGGGTGTGAGGCCGCAGCGATAATCTTCACTGCATGCTTCAGGGTAGTGACACTGTGCAGGTCCTAGAGCGAAGGCAGATTGCAGCCAATCACCCTCTCAGCTCCGCAAACGACACACTGCAGTCTGCTGTTATCCTGGGGTGTTTTAAACAGTGATAGCAGGTCAAAATGGGTTAATAACGGCAGTGTAGAAGTGCACAAATATTGAATTTGAAAGCTTGGACCAGCTGCCAAAGGAAGTGCAATCCTCTGCTGGGCCTTTTATTTTAGAAGCTGATGTTCAGCTCTCATCAGAGGTCCTGACTGAATATGGTGCCCAGAAAATGGAAAGACTGCAGAGCCACACAGGGTGATGGGGCCAGATGGCTCTGTGTTCTTTCTGGATTATGAAAGCATTCCCTCAGCTTTTAGAGCCCTAGATCTATAAATTGTTCTCACCCCACCAAGTCAGTCGGTCGTCGGTTTTCCACCTATTCGCAACTCACCACCCCAAGATGATATGAGCCCAATAACGATCGTGGCGTGAATGAATGCTTGACAAAGATGTTTATGTGGGTGTTCTTGAGTTGGCAAAGTACATTGCAATAATGTGGTAGGACACATTGGGTCTGCATCCCATGCTGCTTCCTGTCAGTCGTAAAGACTGTAATCCTTCATGGTGTTCATGAAACACTACATATTTAAAACAAAGTACTGCTGTTATTTTGTTTGATTACTGTGGCGTCAGCATTCAGATGAACACCTTCACCATTTCAGTGAATGCTCAGATGTTTGGGGTGTTCAAGGTCAACAGTTGCACCCTCTGACCAGTGAGGCCTTGGTATGAATCGCTCAATTTCAAAGCACTAGTCTGAAATGAACTGTAACTCAGGTTTTGGGAAAGACGTGTGCGTCACCTTACTGCTTCTGTCTGACATTCATAATCTGGATGTGTAAGTGCAATGTGAACTAACAGCTAGCTCGATCCCAAAAGAAGTAGCTTATGAGATGTAGCTTATTATAGCTTATGGTTATAAATAAAAAAAAAAGCTTGATAATACATGTAAATTAGAATAAATAATGTTTCACTAGATTTAAAACTTTAATAAAAATCCAAAGGCCACAGTATTGTTTCTTAACCAGGAAACTAAAGAGAGAGTACAAAACAAGAGACCGAACGTTATAAAAACCTTAAATTGAGCTTTATTTTTCTTTCCCAGAAAGAAAAAGTCTCGCTTCGGATAAGAAAGCACAGCACAGGACAGGAGACGCATGATAATGAGCAGAATTTGGTTCTTTGCAGTTTGTTTCTCCATCCCGCTGCATGTAATTCACTTTTACAAGACGGTTGTAAATGTCAGTTGGGGTTTGAGCCTTCCTCACAAACAGTGGTACAGCGGTGCATTTGTTTCTATTTCCCAGAAAGAAATTACAGCAGACAAGACAACCAAATATAGAAAGATAAATAAAATGTTTTCCCTGAATTATGAATTATCTGTCAATTTGCTTCCATTTCTAGGCATATTCGGATCCATACAGGAGAACGACCGTACAAATGTGATGAATGTGGGAAGAGCTTTACAGTGAAATCTACCCTGGATTGTCATGTGAAGACACATACAGGTTAGAATTTGTTGCTTATTTAAATTCAGGTTGATGTTTTTCTCCTGCTCCTGGACATAAAGTTATGAAACCGTATCTTATTGCTTGACAAGAAAGCAGGAAATGTTGAACTGTCTCTTAATGAGTTGTAAATTGTTTATCGGAATGTGTTTTACAGCTCTTTACTCTTTACAGGACATTTGATAATTTGTTAATGTAACTGTGATGGAGCAACTAGTTATTTATAACATAATATTCTCCTTAACTTTGCAGGTCAGAAACTGTTCAGCTGTCACATGTGTAACACATCCTTCTCTACAAAGGGCAGCTTGAAGGTGCACATGCGCCTCCACACCGGCTCAAAGCCATTTAAATGTCCCTTCTGCGAACTGCGCTTCAGGACGTCCGGGCACCGCAAAACCCACATCCAGTGCCACTTCCGACCGAGCAGTGACAGCCGCAAGTCCAAACGGTCTGCTTCATCTGCAGGTCAGGCTGTTCAGGGTCAAGACCCAGGGACGGGGCAAGTTGTGACATCGGTCCAGGGCCAGCGGCAAACTGCTTCGGAGGCTCTTCAACCTGTGGGTCTGCTACAAACGCCCAACTCCGAATCCAACATATACCTCCCAGCCAACCAGGTCCTGACGGGGCAGTTTGACCAGAACCTTCTTCAGCCCGGACTGGTGGGACAGGCCATCCTACCTGCATCCATGTCAGGTAGGGAATATATAGGTCAACACATCTACACTCAAAGATAAACAAAATCATAGCTAGACATTTTTTTACTGGACTTTTGTGAAGCGGAGGATGGAGAAAAGACATGACTTTATTTCTTACACAGCTTTGGTTGTATTAATGTTTTTTAAGTTAAGGTGGCCAGCATGCATAACTTAGAGAGGATGACAAGACTCTAAAAGCGGGGCACTAAATTTGTATTATCACTATCACTGAGCTGTGTAACAGATGACCTACTAAACTCCACATTTTAATACCATTTGGTGATTAGTCTGTTCATGATGTCAGCTAATGATTAATGTGCCACAGTTTGTGGGTGCAGCTGAAGGCCTGCGGGGGTCATTATTTAGAGTGCTGCTCGGTCACTTAGATGTCCGTATTACCTCTGCAGCTCAGGACAAGATGAATTACATTTCAAGGGATGATGAGGCCCGTGCCGGAGGAGGAAGGTGCCTTATCATCACTCGCCACCTTTCATGTACTCTTTCTTCCTCCAGTCACGAGATACTATGTGAACGTTTCAGGACAGGTCTGCCTGAGGGTGATAACACAAATCCACTGAAAAGCCCCTAACCATTCACTTGTGTTGTTTGTACTAAGCTTAGCTGCATTTGTACAACAGATAAAACGTGCAAGTGTCAAAGAAGGAGTTTTTCCCGAACAGGCTTTTCCCACAAAAAGTTGAACCATTAAATGTATTTTTGTGTGTGTTGATCAAATGTATGGGGCTTTTGAATGTTTATATAAAAACATAAAAGGTAAAATGTATTACTCCTAAAGATAATAAGACGATTTTCAGGAATCAGAAACAGTATAACTGCAGGGAGCAACTTGATTAACAAATTCAACACATTTTTCTCCAAAGCACTCAGGAACCTGCGTCTCAATTCTGTTAATTGAGGAAAACCCTCTCCTCTCTTTTTCTAGGGAAGAACTAAATGCATTTTCTTTGTTGTTTTTCAGCATTTCAACGTTCCAGTCCCCTCCCCATAGGCAATATTCTCTCTCCATCAGGAATCATTAGGGTTTTTTTGGTAGCCTAGAAGCCTGGCAGTGCATGTAATGTGCTATATGTCATGCCTTCACATCTGGCGTTTGTCGTGAAATGTAAATTTTAAAAAAAGCTGTGCGACTACCTGCAGGGTGTAGTCTAAAAGCGTATAGATGATTTGCCATAACCAGCTTATCAAGTGTAACAGTTACAGTAGTTTTCCTTCTGTTAATGTAGGTAGGTCTGCCATTAGCGAAAAATGTGAAATATCTGAATGTGTGTGTGTGTGTGTGTGTGTGTGTGCAGCTGCAGGAGACCTGACTGTGTCTCTCCCGGATGGCCTGACCACATTGGATGGCATCCACCTGCAGTTGACTCCTGCCAACCTGGTGTGTCCCAATGTCCAGATCTCTGGTATCGATACAAGCGGCATCAACAACATTACGCTACAGGTGACACACACTTACGAAAACTTTTTTTTCCATATATGTCATGGGCCATATTGATATATTTGGGTCTTCTTTGGTAGTCTTACAGCTTCTTACTTTTTTGACAAATCTAAGTCTATGCTTTGCAGATTGTTTTTTCCCAACCCTAACCTTTAAATATGACAGTATTAAATATCTTTATAAAAACCAACAACATACATTTAGTATTAGGTTTACTGCAATGTTGAATTGCTGGGCTTGAGCTCATCGTTTCCTTTTAATGAGTCACATAATATAGCGTTGTCAATGTTTTATAGCATGATTACACATGAAAATGTTAAACTCACTGCATGAAACATAGTTTTCTTTGTTTGCAGCTTAGAAATGGTTAATTGCTAAAAAAACCCCAACAAAATAATTCAAATAAATGATGTGCTCTTCTGAGTGAATATGTTATTAAAAAGGCCTTATTAACATAAAAACTGTATTTCCCCTGATAATAGAACAAGGCATGACATCAAGTGTTTTCTTTTTTAATATCATTAAATTGAGCAGAAAACAATTTAAGCAGATAATTTTATAATTATTCATTTAGTTTGTATCATTTAAATTAAACCATTTCTCTCAATTGCATAAAAAGATTAGTTTGTAAAGATGTTTTGCAGATGTGTTGATGGATGATCAGCTTCATTTTTGGTTAAATCTACGGTACTTAACACTGTGGAGACTCGGAACCTGGTTTACAGCGCTGCGGCTGTTCGTCACAGCAGGTTCTACAGTGCCACATTCTGCAGCACAAGAGAACAAAAATTAGCATGAATGTGATAGTTTGCTATTACAAACCAGAAGGTGACTGTTAAAATGATATATGTATATATATTTTGAGAACATAAAATTGACCTAGTGCAATTGTCTAGATTTTCTGCATGTTTTCCCACACTGTCACTCTTTAAATGTCTCTGCATTAAATCAAACCAGCAGTCTAATAAAATCCTTCAGTCCCACAGGAATACTAGAATGAAATTGAACAGAGCTGTAGTTAGTTTTTTTTCTCCAGTCAGCTGTAAAAGTAATTCATTTAATTCAATATCTATTCATGTTGTATTTTGTAAATGTAAGTTAAATGTACCTTATTTACTCAGTGCTCATAAAATGTAAAGACCAAAGGGTTTTTATGCTGTCTTCCACCGTAGAGCGCTATGTATAAGACATTTACTTATCCAGTATTTTTAAACACTCACTGGCCACTTTATTAGGTACACCTGTACATTCTAATACAATCCAATACAGCAGCTCTGCCATGAATTTTGATTTTACAAGGTTCTAATTTGTCATTTTTTTAGTTGAAACTCTCTCAAAGGTTATAATTCTAATATGTGTTTATGACCGAGGTCAAAGTGGTTAGTGGACTAATACTGGACGGCATCACAAGAGGAGGTGCTTCTAATGTTTTGGCCACACATTCATTTTAAACATGGTGGCCAAAAAAATAGAACGATCTCTTCTTATAAATACTACTCCACCAACCACTTTGCCCTCATTCATAAACACATGTTAGAATTATCACCTTTCTGAGAGTTACAACTTAAAAACTGAAAACTAAAAACTTGGCACCTCTTGAAGAAACAAGACTTTCTTGCTAGCAAGGGACTTTGCTGGTTTGTGCAACTGCAGTAATTCACTAAGTTAGAGCAGTGGGAATCCGTTTAAAGCCTAAAAACAAAAACACGGTTTAAAATCAATATGTAAAAACCGACTGTAAGCCAGTAAAGAGAGGCCACATCTGGGGCCAACACAAAGACACACAGACAGAAAAGCACTCACCCTCGCTCTCACACCCACGAGCAGTTTGAGTTCACCAATTAACATGCATGGCTGTGGGAGGAAATGGGAATACCCAGAGGATGCAGGGATGGAAGCTCGGAGAACATGCTGGGGTTATTCTCTTGTATTTGTCAAGAGACAAGCAGCATCCTTTGAACCATCTGAAATGAGAGAGTGACGACTGACTGATACTAGAGTACAATACATTGCAAGAGTTGAGCCTGGAACTGAATAAAGCATGAATTGCTGTTTCAAAACATTAAAAACTGAATAACTCCACTTTAATTAACAATCTCAGCTGAAAAATCTCAACTTCATAACTGAGTTAATATCAAATCTCAAATCTGGTGGTACTTTCTCTTCCAGATTGACCACGCCTTCCTCCAGCAGACCTTGCAGCAGGGCGGTCTCCTCTCTCAGCCCCTGAGCGTTGACACCAGTCTTGTCTCCCACTCTGGTAGCCAGCTTATGTCTACCACTGACCCCTCAGTGTCCGCTAATGTCGTCATCCACCCACTGACCAGCCTAGCCTTGCAGCCCTCCACCATCACTCCTGCTCAGGTCACAATGGCTGGTCTCTCTGAGCAGGACACAGCAGGTATGTTTTCCGCAGAAATGTTACCTGAACTTTTGCACATGCGCTGAAATCTTGTGGTGTATGTGAGAAGACAAGTGTCTCAGTGACACGGTCTGTGATAACCTAGACTTTATACTGCCAGCCCCCTACTACAAAGTCTGGTATTTGTCTGGTGACAGGCACACTGTTACATGCTTAATAATTGGAATGTGCTTTTCAGTGGATCCTGCAGGTTCTCAGGACCTAAGCCATGTGATGAGCAGCTCTGGGCTGGTAGCAGAAGGCAGCAGTGGGCAAGAAATCACGCTGACCATCAACAATTCCAGCCTGACACATGCCCTAGCTCAGGTACAGGCCCAGGCCTCAGCTACTGGTTCCAGCACTGCAGCAGGTAACCCTCAGGAGATCACGCTCACCATCTCAGGTAAGCTCTGCTTTGTAAAATGTGCATGCAAATACTTTATGAAATTTTATTGTATTATATAGTGATTTCAATCTAAAGTATGAGCAAAGTATTCCTACTAGTTATATTTTGATGTTCTTTGTTTTGAACCTCCACTAGCTTACTCCAGATTAATACAGAACAATATATTTTTTATATAAATATTACATCTCATCTAGAATGAGGATAAATTTAAAACCTGTTTAGGCATGAAACTTTCTTTTGTTCACGTTTGCAGGCCAGGATCTACTCCCTCAGCATAGCAACCCCAATGGTACTGAGATAAACGGCAGTATTAGACTGGCTTCCCCACTCAACAGCCAGTCCACCAGTGCAACCCTGACTATCACCAATGATCAACTCCTACCTCAGAGCCCTGCCAACACTGGAATGGCAGGTACGAATTGGCATCTATATGTGTTTGTCGGCAAAACTGTTCAGTTCCCTTAACATCTATTAATATTTCATTTCATTGTTTTGTCTTGGTTTTCTAAAGAAACCCATAAAGTCATGATTAGCACAAAAAGGGGTTTCATAAGGCTAGAATGACAAGCAGGCTACCAGTAGCGCTTGTCAATCATTTGGTTATTGTGGGTTCCCCATTATTAAAGATGGATGTTTGACACATTTTTTTAGTGGTTTAGATTAAGTCATATTTATTCTCATATTTATTCACCTTTACACTTGTGAGGTGTAATAGAAGTAAAGGTGTCAGAGAGACAATGTACAATGTATAATGAGACAGTGGGGTGGGGGAAAGGACAGGAAAAGGTGTGTGTCGTCAGCTTAGCAATGATAGGAAAAGCCATAAGAAACGATAAAAGAACCCAGGGATGTGGCATAGACTGAGAAAAGTAGAAGACCAGGAACTGAGCCATGTTGCACACTGGTAGTCAGGGAGCATTAGGGATCAAGATGGCTTTAGTAGCCTGTTAGTTGCAGTCACTTCAGAATATACATAACAAGTACAGATATGCTCCATGTACTGCAAAGATTTGGTCCAGTGGTTTCAGTCTGGCCTGTAACCATGGAAATTTAATTCAGCATTTAATATTCATCAGGTTGTTTTTGTTTGTTTTCCTAATCAAAACCTTTTTGTTAAATAATGATCAAAATAGTGTTGACAAAATCAAATTTACCTTTATGTTATCAGAAATATTACCAGGAAGTGTATTCAAATTCAAATTCTAACACAGAACATAGACATTCTAAGTAAAACTTTGGTCAAAATGTGAATCCAGACAGTGAAAAACTATTTGTGGACTATGCACTAGTTGTGGCTTATGGTAGTAAAACTCCTTTCTATCGGTCTTTCTCTTTTCAGTAACCAGCTTGCCACCTAGCACCACCCTGTCACACACTGCTGCATCCCACAGCCTGGTAATGTCGCCAGCAGGAATGGCCAGCGATGGCAGCGTCACACTCACCCTGGCAGATGCGCAGGGTATGCTGGATGGTGTCACTCTAAACCTCAATCCACAGGTGAAACATTCATGTGAAATGATTTGGAGGTTAAATTGGCTTTTAATGCACTTTGGTAGTCAACATTATAGTGCCCACAAGAGCACATAAAAATTTCAGCAATGTAATTTTAATTGTGTGAATGTCAAACTTAACGCCATGTCAGCTGCCTCACCAGAGTGTCTTTCAATCCTCAGACCCAGACATTTCCTGCAGTGCTGAATGACTCCAGTCTTCCTGGACAGGCACCCAGCTCAGGCGAGCAGGTCATACTGATGGATTCCCATTCCACAAACGGAGCATCTGACAATGGATACAATGTGAGAGGGGGCTCATGATGGCGATGTGTGTAGGGAAGGGGGAGGGGCTTACCTTAATGAGCTAAAAAAATGCTTATGGTGGCAACAAAAAATGCTTACGGTGGCAACAAATAAAACAAATGCCACTTTTGCCCCTCAGGCTCTAGATCTGAAAAGGCAAACCAAATCATGTTTCGTAGAAATGTTATCAAAAACTGAATTGTTACTCCAAATTATAATCATTTGTGTTTTGTTTGACTTAATTACTTGTGTTTAGCAATTGATTATAGTCCATTTATGTCAAATTAAAAAGACATAAGGTATGTATGTAAGGTCCCCCAATGCACAGTGGATGTCAGGACAAAAAAACAAGGCATTAGGTTTATGGAAATCTCTGGATAGACAATCTTATATTTTTTATTTAGCTTATTTTGGCACAGGACTAATGCAATTTTCATTCTGTATATGACACATAAGTAATCTGAGTGTTTCTTTATGATCCAGATTTCTGACAGTGGCCATAAGGGTGGGAAGGAGACACAAACTGAGGCTGATAACCGGCACCAGTGTTTTTACTGTAATCAGGTGTGCCAGAATGCAAACACGCTGCGACGCCACTGCAGGCAAGCTCACGGCAAGGATCGCTGCCATGTCTGCACTCTGTGTAACAAGGCTTTCAAGCGAGCTACACACCTGAAGGTACGAACGTCTCCAACCACAGTGGAACCTACTAACAAACCACTTTAAATGTAGGCGACTGATGGCTTCTAGTTGGGCTGATAACCCAGAGTTAATCCCTCCATCTCCATTTCTCTCCATAAAGTGGTCATTAACAAAAGTAAGAACTTTGCGTTGAATTTCAATAATGTGTCTTACAAATGACGCTCCCCCGGTATTATAAAAACAACAAATCCCAACTCAAGACCCACATAGGTTGGCTTCAGGCTAAAAAAATTATAGATTTAAAGAGTCCGTGAGAAATGGGATACCATTAAGTGCCTTTTTATAGAATTAATCAATCATAAAGGTAATCCATCGAGTGGCATTTCAGATGGACTGCCATTTTCAATAACAAAAAAAACATTTGGTGTTGTTGAAGTGTCGATTTAGGGGAAGAGAATGTGTTTCCCTTTTTTCCCTTTCCTCTTCATGAGGTTGAGACAATTAAGCACATAAATGCCAAGGCACTCAGCTTAGCAGGAAGGAGCTGAAGGAGGACATGACTTTATACATACACAATCTCTTTCCTTCATATTGTGTCATGTTTCAAAGCAAGGCCATTGTGCCATAGGCTTTTATTTTGTTGGTGTGCTTCAACATGCTGAGCTGTAATTGTCTCTCATAAAAGTAATAACCCTGAGATTATGTGGGTGTCACAGTGTTAGTGACCGAGCTCCATCTACTCCAGATCCCCAGGCTGCTCATTAGTCTGCAACAATATCTTGGATGTTGATTTTAGATTTTTTTTAAAGGCCCAGTGGTGAGAAAGATAATTTGGCAACTGCTATTTTTCATTGTGTTTGGCTGTGGATAATTTGCCATTTAATTATACTTTGACAACCAAAATAATGGATTTTATAATTTTGGAACATAGGAAAAAACATTTAATAATAGTTTTAGAATAATTGCACTAATTTCTGCTTGACTAGCAGTACTAGAAATGTTAGAGAACATCAAGAGACTCCTGCACAGAAAAACGCAGCATTTTACTTTATGACACATTGCCAAATAACTTGAGGGGATAAGAGTGTATCGTCCCACTGTGACAAGTCACATTAACTTAGATTCACTTTTGCAATTAACTGCTCACTTGAAATTGCAACTATGTTGTTTTTGGTTATTTGTCTGCAATAAATGGACAAACACAGCCAGACATGTATAAATTATATTCATATATGAAACTTGTAAGGTCGAAGAGGCCTGAAATTTTTCAAGGAACAGTTAAGAATTTTGGGGAATGTTTTTATTTGCATTCTAAAAAAGAATTCGAAATTAATCTAGCATACTACAGTCTTGCCATATACTTTATCTGTTAGCTGCTACCTAGCTATTGCCTTTTTTGTGAAACTTTGTGAGAGAAAGTTATTAAATTATAATTTTTTTGTTTTAAAGTTTTATTCAAATTAGAACATTGTGAATTTTCCTCAGTTACCCAAAGCAGAAACTAAAATCCCTGCCTCTATAATGAATCTAAACACCCTCTGGATTTCCTCGTGAATGTGATGCAGTTAAAGCATAAATACTTTAGCACTGTTCCCTATCAACAACACCCTGGACTACATGCTGCCCAATATTTAAAAAACTGAGGTTGTTGAACATAACACCTTCAACAAAGTTTTAAAGTAATAAGTTGCTGCCAGATCCACATGTAGAAAAATAGACAGGAAGTCATTAGTGATATTAGACATTCACTTATTTGAAATGTTCAAATAAACAGAGACAATAATAAAACCAGTTATACATTAATAACTAATTTTACATTTCAAAATGTTCCTCTTTATTTTTTGAAACATGTAGAAACTGTATCATAGTAGTAAAGGCAGGTTGATATCCAACCTTGACGCTGGTGGTCTTAATATTGCTATGGTGGACAAAATCCACATGACCACTCTGAGCAGTCTGCAGGTACACAGCCCCATAAACAGCAACGCTTGATAAACACATTTTCAAGAACTTTGGCAAGAGGATAATAGAGGTTTTGGGCATTTCTTATGCAGCAAATTTGGTTGGTAAATTCCATGTAAGTAAAACAAAGTGAATTTTAATAAGTTGTTGTGCCTGCAAATAAATGCAGCTGTATGTCAATTACAGGCCTCTGGAATGTTCCTCCTCTAGCAGACTGTTTATGTTGTAATGGAATATACAACAGAATATCCCTATCTGTTAGGAAATACAGTGTTTAATCGCACCATTTTAATAAGTATTGCTTTTTTTATGAAACACTTTTCTATTCAAAACTTTGCTTTAAATGTCTGAGGCCGACAAACTGGAACGTACCATCCATTCCATAGATTTGTGACTGTGTTTGTGTGTTTCAGAATGTAATCATTTCTATGAAGTCTTAAATTGTAAGCTCGCTGCAGAATCCACCGTGGAATTGGTTGAATTTTTTTTTTTTTGTTGTGATCACAACGTTCACAACATGAATTCCTGGGGAAGTGACTGAAGTTTTAATTCTAAAGTCTCTTGCTTAGCTCTAAAGCAAAACTTTAAAGTTTCAAAATGATTTTTAAAAAAGCGTGAAGTAACCATTTGGCATACATAAAAGTTTTATGTGGAGGCACAACAGGTAGATTATTGCTTTGATTTCTCAGAGTGACGCACTTCTTTTCGAACCCAGTTTTCATGTCGCTTTTGTTGTTGTCTTTTTATTTTCCATTGCATCATTAACAAAAAGTTGGGGGGTTTAACTCAAATACTCTGTCTCTATGATGAATTCTTTCAAGGGCAAAATGACAGATGTCTTTGTTTAGTCCATGTTCAGTACCTAGTAGAGAGACCTGGTTTGCTAGACTGTAATGGTGGAATTATTATTTTGGATCTGTTTACAGGAACATGAACGAGTGCATCAGCCAGGCCCGTCACCGAGCTCTCAAAAACCGAGAGTGTTCAACTGTTCCTCTTGTGCCAAGGCCTTTGCAAAGCGCAGCCAGCTGGAGAGACACAACCGAACACACACAGGTATAATGCTGTAATGTCCGATGCCTAAATCCCCCAAATTACCATAAAATAATAATTTTGAAATACATTTGAATAATATTAATTTATATATAATATAACATCATAATCATCAAGCAATATCTGAAGTAATCTAATAAATTGTCTCAACAACAATTATTATGAAATTGTATCCCTTTCCCTCAAACATTATTATTCTTTAATCTCTTATTTTTTTATGTTTTTGTTTTTCATTCCACTCTTTATGATGGTAATCTCTCTCTCACATTTCTATCAATTACAATCAAGCAAATAGGCTCAAAATCTCACAACATTTGCCAATTATCTCGTGTTGGGCTCATGTGAGCTGTCCAACAATCAGTCAGCTAGTTCCATTTTCAGAAACCTTTACCTTCAGCAAAAAAAACATTTTAGAATCCGAGTGGTCACAATCAGAGAGGGCGGCTTTCTGCTGTGTCCAGAATTAGCCCTGTACGAACAGTTAATTCATGAGAGGAACAAGCTGGGGATGGTCGGAACTTTACATTTTCAAATCCTCTGTGAAGTTCAAACACACATTGTTAGGATTGTGACGAAAAAATACAAATTAAAGTTAACTACTACTACTCCCACCGTGGATTGAAATGTGTCTGTATTAGTAAAGAATCCAATATGGTGCCAAACAACATAGTTAAAAAGAAGATATGATATAAATTGGTCTTATCCTTTGAATAGACTTATTTATATGCAGTTAATGGAAATTCTGATTTATCAATTTATATTCCGTTTCATCTCGCAACCTTACGGCATCAGAGTTTCTTTTTTTTTCTCTAATTGTAATTCTCTTCAGCAGCATTAAAAAAGTTAGGATAAAACTTTCGCCCCCTCTTTACATTTTCTTAGCTTCAGCAGACTTGAATAGCTGCTTGTTCGGTCACATCCAGTCCTACATCCTTAAAGAACGTGAGTGCAGTGGCAGAGCTTCCGAAGGAAAAGTGAAGGTTGTGTAGTAAAGATCCCTGTCTGATGTGCAAAAGTGGCCCTGCTTCGTCTTTTCTGTTAGAAGACATCCACAGGCCCTGAGGCGTAACGGAATTTAAAGTCTGCCCACTGCCCTGTTTGTGTGAGCAGGAAGCAGGTGGGTTATATCCGTTCGAAAGGCACAAAACAAAGTATGTCATTTCAATACAAAAAAACTGTATGACAGTATTAAATATATAAATGAATGTTCTAAAATATGAATTATTATTATTTTCCGTGGGCCACACAATTGAGAAGCTAGACGGCCGTGGGTTTGTACCTATGTGGAACTTGCCCGTATATATGCATGAGATTGGTTGTGAGTGTATGTGCTGCATTCACCCTGTGACAGCTGACAGTGGATCCAGCCCTCCCACAACAGGATATGCACATGAGTAATGGACGGCAAGACATGGATCATGTTTTCTCTGTGGAATTATACAGTAGCATTATAATAAATACTGAATATAAATTTGTAGATTTTATTACCCTGTTTGTTTGTTTTCATATTCGTTTTCTTGTGTCAGGTCACAAACTGCCGTAGTCCAGTAAACTCCACTATGGCATTTATCGCAGGGATTCCACCAAAGTACAGAACTGTTCATCAAAATTACCCTGAGACGGGTTTATTAAAGGAGGGAAATGTGCATGAATCTAAATACGCCTCTGTGTTCTAAACAGGTGAGCGTCCCTTCAAGTGCGGCCAGTGCGACAAAGCCTTCAACCAGAAGAGCGCTTTGCAGGTGCACATGGTCAAACACACTGGAAAGAAACCCTTCAAGTGCGAGGTTTGCAGCATCAGGTTCACCCAGAAGAGCAACATGAAACACCACATGAAGAGATCCCACGGCTACGGTGAGCAGCTGACGGGTAACACACGTACACGCAGCAGCACTGGAATATACGGCCAGCTGTTTGTGAAGCTGCACGGCACTGCAATCAGACACAGGAGTAATAATTCCAGGTGTGTCAGGATAGCGTTCCCTTTTCCAGCATGTACGCTATGGCCGCCACACTGTCCACCCTGCAATATACCAACAGCCAGTGCTGGCTTTTATTTCTGGATCATTATTTACTGTGCCAACATTCCTCACAATGCAGGCAGGTTCCCACGCACTCGCCACGGATGTGTGTGCGAACACAACCCTGGCTCGCCGGTGCGATGCTGTAGAGAGCGACAAAGCTGTAATGAAATGTTCGTGGGCTTTGTTCACTTGAAGCTGCCGGCGCAGCTTCCTCCTTGATGTCTGCGGGTGCATGTGTAGAATGTCAAGTCATCCGTTCTTCCTGACAGCCGTGGTTAAGGTTTAGTCTGTAGCTCCGCTTTGAATAACCTTGGACAAGGTTTTGAACAACACACACGTAGTTTGTTATTCATTTCATTCAAGCATCCCGCCTCACAACCTGGCAGCCGACGACGACCCGAGGATGTGAAGAGCAATGCTGATGTATTTGTTCTGCTTATTCAACTTATACCGACCCCACAAAAGCTTCCAGTCAGGTTCACAATCTGGAAGCGTGTAGATAGTTTAAAAACTCATATCTGACAAATTCTTGGGAAAAAGGCCCAGAATAAAAAAATGTAGAGAACATGGAATTCACTTTTTCAATTGCTTTTTTATTTCCTGTGGTCATAAAATCCAGGAAGACTTGAGAAAATCAAAGATGCATTTCCATGTTTCAGATAATGTTTGTTTCTGAATTGGTAATTCTTACATTTCTAGAAGTGTTGTTCAAAATTAAACTCCAATTTCAACTGACGTGGTTGAAAGGTTGCACAGGCGGAATCCCAACTGTGTCCAAACTTTTTTGTAATACACTCCTCACAGTTAAAGGCCCCTGATGTGCCATAAATATAAAGTGGGATTGAGAAAGACAACTATGCACCTTTCTTCGGTATGGCTGCTCACTGATGCTGCTATGCAAATAATTTCCAGAAACATATTTTCATTACAAAAGCAGTTTGAGGCCTCAGTGGCACCAAGTCAGCAAAAGATAAACTGAACATTTCAAACAAGATTAGGATGTGTGCAGTTGTCTTACAAAACAGCTCTTTGTATTGTAGTTCCTCTTTCGTGCACAACTTTTCCAGCCTTTTTTTGCAGGGATACAATTACAAATTCGAAACGAGCACACAATCACATCCTAGTTTTAACATTTGATTGAATGTCTTTGTGCTGTTTACCTTTAACAACAGGTCTAAAATGATCTGCAAATTATTACAATCTCTTTAAATTTTACACACTTCCCCTGGAAATGAAAACAATGAAAATCTTGAAAATTATTATCAGCCTTAGCTTTTCTGCCAACCAACCTGCTAATAGCAAATGTCAGCACGCTGATAAGTAACATGGGAAAGCCACACTGTTTGTTTGCCACCTAATAAAATATATATTGTAAATGTCAATACAGTTATGGCCTGCAACAATAGAAAAAGCTTGTCTGAACCCTTCAGCCTTTGTGGTTATTACATGACTCGTACCATATTTACAGATTTGCTCCTGTTTGTGTAATTTCAGTGAGTTCAGATTCAAAAAGTTGATGCCCATGTGAGATGAGGGTTTCTCCAGGTGGGTTATGATGCTGCGGTTTAATTATAAGAATAAATGCTCATAGCAATAGGAAGCAGATGGGAAAATTCCAGGCTATTTGTTACCTACTGCAAAAGGGTTTTAAGGGTCAAAGGCAGCGGATCAGTGTGAGTCTGGAGTTTTCCCTCTAATGTGTGTGTGGACCTGTATTCCTTGGTGTTTCGGAAACTTCAAGACAATCTTCTACTACCGCTGTTGTTAACCTCTCAGGATGTATTTCACTGCACACATCATTTAGTTCTTTTCCACCTTTCTCCATTCAGGTCAGATCCAAGAAGTGTCTCTGGGGCAAGACGTCGAGGTTACACCCGAACTTGACCTGGAAGTGGTCCCTGAACCGTCTGGAGACTGGCACGTCTTCCCCTGACCAAAAAAAAAAAAAAAAAAACAGAGTCGAAGAGCACTGATTGAATTTTACAACTAAAGCAAATTTTCTCCAGACATATTCCTCTTGTCAGAGAGGCTGATTTGGTTAGAAAAAGACGTTGTACCTTTGCTCCACTGTATATTCAGGGCTTTTACCTTTAGCAGCAGCCCCCTGCTGTTTGTCCAGATTAGCAGAGGAGTAAGAAGTAAAGGGAGTCTGGTTCCATGAGACTGGCTTAATGACTCTTATCTGTTTTGCTACTGTCTGATTGTCATCAATATGATAACGTCCGGAGAGGTTCGGCTCAATAAACGCAGGCATGCCGGTGAATTCTCCAGTCAGCGTGCAGCTCGCTCTAATACGGACCACGCTGGAGAGCCCCCCAGAGAGGAGCGCCTCGTCTCCCCATTATTGATCTTCTCAGAGGGATGGATGTATGTGGAACTGTTAAGGCTTCAAAAGCAATTGTGTAGCAGCGCATAACAGAAATCTTTTTCACTGGTTTACAGAAAAAAATTGGTCACTTTTTTTACCTATTTAATGTTGTACATTTTCAATTGAATGTGAAATGTAACTTGCAGTTTGTTTTAGTAAGAAAACTGTGCCAGATGTGTCGGTCAGGATTGGCAATGTGCTATTCTGATGCTAGCTAAGCTTTTCACTTAACATGCCACTGTTGTAATTTTCAGCTGTATCATTTAGACTTTCTGGCACAGACGTTTTCTTTATTGTGGTCATACTGTAAATAGTTTTAATTTCTAAAGAACTGTGTTGGATTGCTTGGAATGACATAGTTTGGACATAATGTTCATTTGTTATGGAGAAAAGCTAATGTACAGACAATAAGCTGTTTTCCTCTTAATTTGCAGTTGTATTTTCTATTGTCTATAATAAATTAAGATTAATTTTTCTACTAATTTAAGCTCAATTATTTATTTTATATAGACTCCGTCCACACGTCTCACACAAATTCTGTTAAAGAAAAATACTTAAACTGGAAGAAAGGGAAACCACCAGTCCAGCTTTAAGTGAATTTATAGTCCATGTCAGTCTTTTTGGCAAGTGGACCATATCTGTTTTACTATTTTACGAATCCAGCTGTGTCCAGTGTGCATTTTACTCATGTCTCGGCCAAATCCGCCTTTTAATTTGATGCGGCCCGCATGCATTTTGGCCATATCTTGGCTATCCCTGCATCTCAATTTATGCAATCTAGATGTGGTCCAAATGCATAGTGGTAAATTCAGCACCAATTCTGCATTTATTATATTGGCCGCTTTAGGCGATCCAGATGTGCCGGTCATCCTTTTGGTTCTGGGTCAGTGTTGTTTTATTTTGTGGGCCATGGTAATGGCTGGGCCATACGCCTTTTATTTTATTGGCCACATGCACTATGGTAAGATTTAGCCATACATGTGTTTTCTTATAAAGACCACGTTTATCAATCTAGATGTGGCCCACATGCAGCTATATATATGACATATACAGTCATTCATCATCATGAATAGAAATGTTGTGTGGCAAAACATTATGTGACTATTTAAAAATAAAAAGTGATTTCCATTGTTGTCTTTCAGAGAAATATGAATTAGCAGCTACCACAGTTTGATCCTTATTTTCAGATCCACACATTTCTACCTTTTCCCTTTAATATGGTATGAAATTGTACTGGGTGATTATACTTAAACCTTCCATGGTGCTGCATCCCCTCCATTAACAGCTGGCATTAATAAGAATTGCTGAATGAATCATAAATTCAGGCTTCATTTATAAAAGTTTTTTTTTTTTTGCATTATGAATTCCCTTCGCTTCGCTTTTAAATAACGAGCTGGGAGTTGTGCATTTCAGACAAAACACAAAAGACAAGGCCACGAGTAGAGTTGGTTTTAAATTTTGTATTTTTTTATTCTCCGTTAAATGGCTGGTCATGTTTTATTACACATACAATAATGAGGAGGATCTTTACATTCATTCACAGGGTTCATTCAAAAAAAAAGAAAAACACTAAACAGCTCTCATGAGGCTCAAGCACACACACACACAGTGGGAGAGATGGAGGTTACACATCACGCATGCAGGCTTTTGGAAGACGGATGTTTGGAACAGCACTGGTGGCAGTGCTGAGCTTTTTTTTTTTTCTTGAAACTTTCAACTTGCACAATCTCAAGTAACAACTTATGGCGTAACAGGGTTAGTACCAGAGCACCTTTTTGAAGTTGTGTTTGTGTTTTTGAATTATCCACAAGAATGAAACACAGCAAGTGGCTTTTTTGGTAGTCAGGAGGAAAGACTCTTGTTGCCGAGTGAATTCATTTACAATATGCGTACTGTTTGTAAGATGGAATCAGCGTGGACGTGAAGGAGAACTACACTAGATGAAAGGTCTGAATCTGGCGTCGTGCTTTTGATTCAGCTTGAAAGCTTTACAAGTGGCAAATAGTGCACAACATCATTTTGTTATACTTATTGACAGGAAAATTAGCGTGTACCATTATCCAGTGAATGGAAAACGAAATAATACATTAGAAATGCCAAAATTCATTCGCTTTCAGTTGTAACTGCAGAAAACTGATTTAGAAAGTTTAGAAATGCAACTTTTCCCAAAAAAAAAAAAAAAAAAAAAGCGACAGCCTTAACGACAAACACAGAGCAACATCACGTTCATGACAGGACACTTAACTACAAGTGAGACACAAGGGTTGAATGAACACACACTACGACCTAAGTGGCTCTCATAATACTGTAATATTTGTTAGACGAGTCACAAAACTCAGGTTTTACGTTTGGGCGCACAGAAGAGATTTGAGGGAATGACGAAGACGTGCGACAAGACAGAAAACCGCTCTTTACCAAAACGGAAATGACCTGGTCTGTTCATCCAGTCCCTAAATGGCAATTACGGTCAAGTCAGTCAAACTTGCACCGGCCTTAACTTTCAACTGCTCCAGGTCCACTTCCGTTCTGCCACCTTGTATTAGAGAAACCATCAAAGACATCCACCGCAACTCAAGCACAAGCATATCAACAGAGAGCCATCATGGCGGGGTCACAGGGAGGGGGGGTCATTCAGGCTGCACATGTGAGCGGGCGGCTTCAGTGTCAACTTCAGCAAACAGTTCACACCAAATGATGATGACGACGGCACAAACTCGGCACAAACGCACGCAGGAAGAGGAGGTGAGGCGGCGGAGGGCAACAGATTGTGTCGCAGGAGTGAGGCAGTGACGGGGGAGGTGGGGGTTCAGCGTACGTTAGAGTGTTATTAGCAATGGACGGGAGGGTGAGTTTAAGGGGTGAGAAGTTTTCCTCCTTTTCGTCCTCTTTTGTTTCCCCACTTTAGTCCCAGGTCCTCAAACATCTGCCCCTTGTGCTGTTGGAAAGGGTGGTGGAGAGGGACTTCAGCGTTTGGCTGGAGAAGCACTCCTGCTTCCCTGTGGAACAGACAGAAAGACATATCTGATGAATATGTGAAGGTAGTTATGGTTCAAAGTAAAAGGCGGCTGTGACATTTTGGGGTCTGGCCCATTGGTCACTGAACTGAGTGTTCACGTGTTCAATGAATAAAGTATTTTATTCATATTTTATCAGGGTTTACTGGACTTTTCATCTAGGGGTCTGAAAGTTTTAGTCATACACCATTAAATTAACTAATTTATTAGTTTATTTTTAATTTTTCAGCTTGAACAGGGTCTGGGACCAGGGTTTTATGTTAGTAGATAACACTGATTTGCTTCAGGGCTAGTAATCATAATCAAATTAAACTACATCAGTGACTAATTGACACATACTACAAATGTGTCTTTTCTTTTATTTTCTTCTGTGCTCCTGTTTCTGTTCCTGGAGATCCAGGTTAGATCCTCTGGTTCTTACAAAGTCTCTAAAACATGTAAATCTCTTATTCAGATTCAGAGCAGGGCAGGATCACACAAATACGACAAAGATGAGTGGATTATCGAAACGATTATTCACATTTTCTCTCCATAAAACAAAGTGTCGGGGACTGAGCTTTTATTCTAAGCTGTTCCTTTCGTTATTTTATTATCTGCCATGAAGGAGAAAAACTATATGACTATACATAGAGTTAAATGTGTGAGGCAGTAATTAAAAGTGAACAAAGCTTCATGCTTCTTTCATTTAGATCGTGATTCTATTTGTACGTAAAAAAAAAAGGAAAGGAGGGTGTGATGGCAGTGAGTCGACGCCAATTAGCCGTGAGAAACATTTGAAACAAGCGTTGCAGAAGTTTTTCATCTCCCGAGTTGTTTACTCTCTTGTAGCTTAGTTACAACAATTTAGCCACTACAGATGAGGACGCAGCCCAGGGGAAATTTGGATTTTACTCTACCTCCAGTAATTGCTAAACTAATGTAAGATACAGTGAGAGTGTCGGGCTAATTAAAACCTGACAGGGAAAACGTAGCAGCGCATAAAAGCTGCCACTCTTTTTCGTGTTACAGTATATGAAAACAAATCAACTAATAAGGCTTTTGTATAGTCAAGCAGCCTGAAGTGAGTGTTCACAAAAGTTGGGTTATTGTTATTCATATTCAGACTGAACGTTGGGAAACTTTCCGTGTGGGAATTCAGACAACCTCAGTCACAGCGTCCATCTTGACATTTTTAGAAGCTTTTCAGCACCTGCTCTGTACTTGGGTTATTATTCACTTCAGCTTAAACCTGCTGTAATGCAGATTCTTTTATTGCAAAATGAATCATAGAAATATGATTCATTTTTGAGTTAAAAGCTCATGCTCAGACTTGTCAAAAGCCACTTTCTCAATATGGACTAGGAACAACAATTTATTGGCAACAACCAGAACTAACCATCATTTTAATATCTGGCATGTAAAATCTGTCCATGATCAGTTCAGTTTTACTCATTATTTATACTAACTATACTGTAACTGCAAATACATATGTGGACATTGTGTATATTAATGTATTTCTCCAATAGAAAGTTATTGCTTTAGTTACTTGAAAAAGAGAAAATATTATTTTATTAGCTAAAAGTAATTGGCATCCAGCATCCTCTATTGCTTATTTAATACAGCTGACACAGCTTTAATTTTTGATGTGCAATTGTACATAAAAAATGTATGAAAAGAGCAAATAGTTTAACGAATAAAAATGGCCTGGAGAAAACCAATTTATCCATAAATGTTCACACGCCTTTGAGGCAATCAAGCTGTTCCTGACACTGAAATTACATTCCAACTCAGCGACTTTCAGTTTTTTTTCACATGGATTAAGATCAGGACTCATCGTAGCCACATCAAAATGATCCGACGACATCATGTTTTGGTCTATTATTCTGATAGAGGAACCGTGACCATCTCTGACAATAGGCAGCGTGGATCTTCCCCACATAAACCTCATAACGTAACTGAACCTGGTTTTAAAAGTTTCTTTTTGGAAGTTCCCCTTTATCTTCTGTGAACGTGGAGCTGACGTGAGCTGAAAGCGCTGCAATTTGAGAAAACACATGCAAATGGACAAAACACCAAAAACAACTTCACCCGTTTGCAAACACAGGTGCAGCGTTAAGAAAAGTGCTTCAAAATCCACAACACGAGCAAATTGAGAGAAGCGCTGCAAATTGGAGAAGTTGTTTTTGTGTTTTTGCTTGTGTTTTGTCCATTTGCATGCGTCTTCTCAAATTGCCGCGCTTCCAGCTCTCAGGCCCCCCGCGGATGTAATTTAGGAACGAACTCTGGAAAGTCTGCTGAAATGTTCGTACAACCCATGAGTAGAAAATTCAACATTTGTGTTGAAATGTTATTATGAACAAGAACTGTCACATAAAAGTTGTTTTCTTTGTCATTGTTTTCTGTACAATATTTGACTACAGCAGCTTTAAATTAAATTACATTTATATTATGCTATTGATTGGTCAACAGAATGTCTTTGTAAATGTTTAAACCTGCTCACAAAAGTACATGGAAAAGTTAAATATGTACTTATGTATATGTACATGTATTTACATGGATAAAATGCCGTCCCTCCAGGATTTTGCAGACCTTTTTTTAAGGTGAACTGAAATGCCCAATATCTCAAAGGCAAAGCCAAATCTGCAAAGTTTTTATGACGCTTTAAATTTCAAAATCACTCCGAATTCACAATTCAGAGGATAGATTCAATAAACACTGCAAATTCCTAGAAGGACTGAAAATGTTTCATAGTTGCTATTTTTGCCATTTATGATGGAAATTGTTTAAGGAAGTAGCTTTATTGTGGAAGCGGCATCAACAACGACGGCTTTTTTTTCAGCTTTCGCATTAGTTGCATGTGGTGACGTCCTCCAGACCGCCTGAAGGAGCGGGTGGCGTTCGTTGCTGCTGTGTGTGCACGGGCAACAGTTTCCCCGTGAAGCAGTTCCAGTCTGTTAGCTGTCGCCCTGCTCGACTGTTATCAGACCTAGACCCGCTATGGGAAGCATGACCTCGCCAGAGCTGGCACAGAGCGTGTAGCATGCACAGCAATCGCTCACGTCTCAGAAAGCCTCTTATTATGCTGCTGCTGCTGCAGCGGTAATGAGATTAGGATGTCTTCTAAGCATATCAATGCTGAACAAATGCGGTGTGAGTAAAACTCAAGTATCCCTCCTCGACGTATCAGTTACTCACTCTGCTGCTAATATCATCACTGAGGAAGGAGAAAAAAGGGGCAAGAAAGCGATTAGGGGAGCGATAAACTTCATTAAAATAGGTGGAAAAGGTGTTGGACCAGCAGGTTTCGGTTGGTGTTTTTACCATTTTGAAGATCCTAGTCAGGGTCCCTTTGCCGTCCCCTGCACTGGCCTTCTTGGCTTTGGCAGAATGTGACTTCTGGGTGCCCTGGCAAAGGGAGAGAGAGAGTCTGGGTTAGAGGAGTCTTGGGGACGTCTGGCAGGGGATTGAGATGTGGCTGAACTTTCTACACAGAGCCCTGGATTTCTTTTCAATTCACGAGGGAGCGCGGGGGAAAAAAGAAAAGAGAATTTCACGCACAAGAGCTCCGCCTCCTCCAGGAAATGTTCAGCAGTGACAGATCTGTGTGCTCTACGAAAAATCAAGAAACCTATTTAAAAAAAAGGATTCTGCTGCAATCCAATCCTGACTTACTCCTGCAGTGTGATTGTATTCTGTTTTCAACCAAGGAGTTAGTGTCATTTATGCATAAATTAGATAAGCTACAAACCAGAAGAGCTTGATATGAAAACAAAATGTTTCTTGCAGATTTGTTGTTTTTTATTTTAAACCACCAATGGCAGTTTAATTTGATTTTCTGAAAGCTATCAGGTACCTGCTTATTACAGCAGATCTCCTGTTTTCACGAGTCTTTTTCTTTTCTTTTGCAGAATGTCATAAAGGACATTTAGGGTTAATTTAATTGAGAAGCACTTAGGGACTGTATGAAAATGATTGGGGTTGTGAGGAGGGTAACTAATCAAATCCCTGCATCATTAAAGATGTCTATGAACCATAATCCCAAGCCAGCAAAACCTCAAAACTTAAATTAGGGTTTTTGCCCATAACTGTTTACTGTAAAAATGCACCTGATCAACATTATAAGTGATAAATCTCTTCCTCTTTGCCATCTTTTCGCTCTCTAAATAGTGGGACAGACCACCGTCTGCTGAAAATTATGTTCATATACATCTAAAGTGAATACAGCTATAAAATGCTTTAATAGCGCTGTAGTTAGACAAATTTGATGATGAAGAGCTTTTTTATCAGGCACTGCAGGACTCTCACAACAAAGTATGAAAAGTGTGAAAAAAAAAAATCATTTTTTGGCTTCCTAAAATGATGAGACAGGCTTCAGCCACGATAAAGATTACAATAGACCTCCAGCAATCATTTTTGTATAGACTCTGAGCAGAGTTTCATCGGTTCAAATCATTTTCCTTTCTAAACTCAAACTCCCAGCGCAGCAAACACACGCAAGGCCTGAAATGAGGTGCTGATCATAAATAAAGGAAGCAGAATGCACCTCAACCAGCCACAGAGGATTTTTCTGTAATGAAATGAGGATAATGAGGAGCAGAATAATAATGCATGTGTTATCATGAACATGTACACACATGATAAAGATGATAAGTCAGGCTGCAATGGGGATGGTATATTTGAAAATCGACTTGTATAGTGAGGAGAATGAGGGCGTTACCAGTGAGGCATGGACGGGTTACAAATGCTAAAATGCTTGAAAGAGACCAAATGGAAACAGAGCCACAGACATCATGCTCGGGCAGTTTGAGATGGTGACCTCACACGCCCTCGCTTCAGTTTAATTAGGAATGACGTGTCTGGGGTCTTTGGGATTGTTTTTTTGGCTGTTTTCGAACCACCTACCAGGCCTATCTTGGCTGCTAGTCCTCTCCACTGGACGTGTAGACAAACAAAAAAAAACAAGGAGAAGGGGTGAAAGAGAGACGGGACAAATAGAAACGTGTGTCTTACTCAGCGCGAGGGCAGGATGGGTAGGAGAGGAGGCAGGTAGGAGGGTCCATCCAGGGAGGAAGGAGTCACAGGGTCACGGGGGGGCAGGAGCAGATGAGGAACGGAGGGAAGGGGCAAGGGGCAGAAAGGAGAGAGGAGCAAGGCAGATGCTCACACAGATAAGAACAAACAGACAATAGGACGTTTGGAATCAGTCAGTCTGACTGTATCCCATCGTACAACTTATCAGTTCAGTGGGTAACTTCCACCCCCCAGACATGTGATAGAGAGGTGAAACGTCACCTACTGAACCATAACGATGGGCTGATCAGGGCTGAAAATGGCTCAAATACTCGTTTGATATTCAAACATACAGTTCTGCATAATATAATCCATTAACAGGGTAAATACTATTTGTCTCTTTTTATGTATTTATGTCTGAGTATAAATTTTGACAGGCAAAATCAGTAAAGCAGACTCACCCTTGACTTAGGAGGGGCAGGGGACACCTGAATAGGAGTTAATGGCAGACAGGAAAGAGGTTTGACAGTGTCAGGACAACGTAGACAGACAAAAATAAAAGCAGAATCAAAAGAGTAAAGCGAGACAGTTGAGCGCAGAGGCAGCGCCGCTGAAGCTCTTTGAAATGTCTGACCGTAGATCCTGCGATTGCTTAAGAGGTGAAGGTCATTTGAAGGATTACTCACGATCGTGCGGAAGAAATGGACCACAGCGTTCTCTGCTCCGCGCTTACGTGGGGAGGTCGCAGAGGCTTTCTGAGGGGCTGGAGAGAGGGCGCCTCGGAAAGATCCCTGCGGCGTGGAGGAGGCCAAAGGGAAAGAAGGAAAGGGTGAGCAGGCGTCAGAGTTCAGTGTTTACCGTGGATTTCCGTAGAATATTCTTTAATAAATATGAAGCTTAATGTATGGCATAAAACCGAATCCGAACAAATGTTACACAGTTTTGAATATGTTGTGATTTAGCTGCTTACCTGTTGAACCAAACTGGGGTTTGTTAAATAAAATATATAGAAGCTTTATACTAAAAGTGCTGACAGTGCATCACTCGAGTGCTGTACTGAAGGACAAACTTATGCTCGAGTATTTTGAAATTGAGTTACGTTTGCTTTTACTCTATTACACACGTGAGAAAAATGACTGTTATTCTGGTGTGACAACATGTCAGTACATCTGTAGTTTATACCAGCAGCACCAGCTGCAGCGTTAGTAACAAATGGGACATTAGTTCCTTTCAAACACGCGGCTTCACTTGTGTAAAGCCCCCAAACGTTGCTTCTATTAAACAGAAATAATTTAATAAATGTGGGAGTGTTTTTCAAGTTAAAGTCAGAAACAAGGTTTATGAAGCCGTTTTCTCCTTGAATCTGTACATTAAATAAACTAGACTAGACTTGTTCATTTAGTGCTTTTTATATTCCATGGTTTTTGAACACATTGCATACATTGTTTCAAATGCTTCAACGTGATAAAGTCGTACTTGTATTTGCAAAAAAATCTAAGTCATGAAGAAATCATTGAAAGTCATAAGAAGTTTCGGGTTCCTGAGGTGATGTGTTCTGGAACTTGGCTGTGAGGCTTATGCATGTTATGTGAAGTTCCACCATCGTGGGACCACTGAGCTGAAGGGGGCCAACCTGGATGAGGCTGTTTATGAAGCCATGGCAGAGATCTGAAAAACGATGCGATGTCTTCAGCTTTGGCCGTTCAAAACGGAACAGTTGGGAAAATCTGTGGAGATTTGATCGTGCGCACTGGTTCCCCTGTTTGATGAGCGGTAGGAAATAATTAGTGCCTTCAAGTCTAGGGTTGATCTCAGGTACGATGTTGTCGTGAGTTTATTGAGTTTGCCACATCTGTTGCTAACGTGAACACACATGCTTAATGCTGCTGATGCTCCTTAATGAAGAACGTCTCCCGTCCACCCACAAATATTCACACAATAACAGCAGCTTCCCGACACAGACAGCCCTCAGCTCATTAACCCTCACCCCAGACGGGCAAACCCTTCGGCCACAGCTCATCAAAAGCAAATTCAAACGGAACAAATGAGCAGGTGAAAATGTCAGCGGCTTTATCTCGACAACGAAGACCAATTATCATCTCCAAAGTGCAATCAATGCAACAAAGAGCTTCAAAGTCAGACTTTTAGGTCTGATTAAAAATCATATTCTATTAAGAAATACTTTAATAAACAAATGCAAACGGCGGAGACCCATAGAAGGTGAAGAGCGTAATTCCTCCCGCGTTGGACGCCATCAGCGACCTGCAGCCCACGGGGGGGGGGAGGAAAAGCTCACTTCCACCCACTCGCTGCGTTCAGCTAATGTTACCTCTTCAATCCCTTTTCTCTGACCACGTTAATGTAATACGAAAATGTGTGTGCGCTTGCGGGTTTTGGGCGGTGGGTGTCGGGGGGGCTCTTGGTGATTCAGATCCATTATCTGACATTTAAAAACCTTAAGGTAACATGAGGTAACTGAAAGGTTGGAAACCTTTACAGCTGTTCCCAGCTCCACATCCTGATGCGCTGTTTGTGTGTCCCTGTTCCTTTTGGGGGTTTTGTGGGAAATGGATCAATGAACAATTAGATGAGGAGAAGGAAACACAAAGGGGAAAAAAAGCAAGCTTGAATAGAGTTGAACACGCATAAATACGTATCGAGACAAATCATAAGAGCTTATATGAATGGAATTTGTATAATCCATGTAGGAAAAATATGAAATTAACAGTGTGTGTAAAACGTTGGAGTCCGGCTGCTTGAATAGGATTGAACCCGCCCTTTCTCCTGCTGGCGTCAGGCGTCTTTGTCATGATGTAAAGGAGGGGAAACGAGCGGCCACCAGTGTGCAAAGAGACAGAAGACATATCACATAATGCTGCATGAATTCTACCAGCTACAGCCTCCGTTTTAGCAGGATGTCGCTTTGATGTGAAGCTCTACTCTCTTTGTTCTCATCTCCTGCTTTGAAACATTTTTTGTCATATTTTTTGAAATTTGAAAAAAGCTACAAATAAATAAATAAATTAAAAAGAGAAAGAAAACACCAAATAACGCTTCACCCACACTCCGCTGAATTGAAGTTTCAAATGTATTGTATTGATTTTGGGGAGGAACAATGCAGCCTAGATCATGTTTCCATTACCTCCACTGATATGGAAGATCCTCATTGTAAATCATGTGCATCATGTGTCACTGAGGCTTTCTGCAGAGGCTGAGCTGCTATTGAAGTGAGCTGTTGCAGGATTTGCTTGTCGCTTTGCCACCAGCTGTTCAGCATTTCAAACTTCAGTCGTGTCTTTGAGAGGAGGAAGGACAATCACTGATCTATGTTTGATGTTTGAAGTAAGAGACAGTGATAGAGATACCGAGAGCTCCTTTTTGCCGTCCTATAACACATGAATTCTGAATTTCTGTGCACTTTGCATAAATTTCCTGTTGGTAGAGTTTGATTTTCTGTTTTTGCTGCTCTTCTCATTGTCTGTCGTGGTTACAGTCACTGCTCATACTAATGTAGAGTATCATCAGCACAACATGGACAATTTATTAAGTTACAATATAGACTAGTCCAAATGGCACACAAATATCTTTAAAGAATGTTATATGAAAATCTACAAAAAAATGCTTAGGATGTAAGTAAAATATTTAAAAAAATTAAGTCACTTATTTGTCCATTAAATATGAGGCTACAAGCAGTTGGTGGTTCAGTTAACTTAGCAGAAAATAATTGCTCCTAACTCTGTCAGAAGAACATTTTAGGACAACATATGCACAGTGATGCTGATGTGCACTTTTTAATTAACATATCCAAGTTACAACTCAAACAAAGCAGCCAGTTTTTTTGCTCACATTTTGACAGTCGATAACACTAGATAAAAAGGCAGGACATCCCTTAGTAAAAATGTTTTTTGATAAATTTTCCATGCAGCCACAGGGTCAGGCTGCTCAGAGTCAATAGGATGAATCCTCTGAATGCACCATGAATGTCTGTACAACTACGACCACGACTTTTACTTAAAGCTCTTTCCAATGTTGCTTCTCATTCATCCGTTCACACAGACTAACACAGCAGAGACAGCAGCTGTCACCTGAAACCCAGGTTGGGTAAAACACTGACACAAAGCTGGGAGTCAAACCACTGACCCTGTCAGCGGACGACTGCCTGACTAACTGATCCACAGCTGCCCTCAAATCCCCCTTGTCTAATATGTATTAAATGTGTCAGTCAGTGTCCCATCCTTACGCTAAGCTAAACATTGCATGACTCTCCAACTGCATATTTATCAACCTTATTGTCTGATTCATAGCAAGAAAGTGAATAAACACATTTGTCAGATGTTTCTGCTAGAACAGTCCAGATAATCATATATTGCGCTGTGGGAAATCATGAATCATGACTCCGCTATAAATGATTTCTGAACAGTAGCTTCTCACAGCTTCCTCCTCTGAGGTCAGAGGTCACAGCCTGTCCAGGTACCAGCTTCATTATATTTGCAGCTCATTTTGAAGAAATCAGATATGTTCCCTGCATCTTTAAATGGAAGGAAATTTCCCTGTTACACATTCACTTAATCAGCCGTTCTGGCCCCTCGCGGCTGTTAGAAAGCAGATTGAGGACAGGTGACTCTGCACATAAGCAAACTTTTCCTCCACAGCTGACGTAACTTCCAGGACCTGTGTTTTCCTTCTGTGGTTGCACTGAGTCAGATTCACGGACGGAGCGAGGACGGGGTCAATCGATCGGGCTGAAGAACACAGCAGTTTGTCTCCCAGTAAAGATACACTAACATTCACAGCTAGTTCTTTCCTGGGGCCCACAAGATCAAATACCGAAGAACAAGGAGGCTAATTAAGCCATTATCTGTGTTGTCACAGAGCCGGTGAAGAAAACAACTTTGTGAGCGCGTGTGAAAATTATTAGAGGAGATGGAAGTACACGATTATGCTTTTTTGCTTAGTAGACAACATGTCGTGTGTTAGATCTGATTTTGCCAACTGCTAATTCCAAGGTTACACATTCTTGTTAGGTCTCAGATAAACATGTTTGAGCAGTATTTTCTGGAGCTTCTTCGTCCACTGAAAAGCGGTTTCATTTTTTAGTCATCTATTATTTTAGTTTTTAATTTTAGCTTTAAATGTACGTCAGTCCCAAATCCACAGCAGTGTTTGTTTTGATTGCATAATAACCTCCTGGGCTGCGCCGCCTGCCTGTACTCGTTTCTTGGTCTGTCTAGCCAGGAGATGATTACAAACAGCCATTTTTACATCCAAAACAAAAATGTAAATTAGTCGAAAAAAAGAATTAATCCTCATGAAAGTATCGCTGTTCCCATTTATGCAAGGTCTTTACGCTTTAAATGAGCCGTGCGTCGACACAGATTGGAGACTAAATTAACATGTCTTTAGGAAATAAAAACAACCAGTTTGTTTTTGAGTAAACATGCTGAGGGCGAAAAAGCAAAAGATGCTTTATTCCCCAGTTCTCGCTGTTTCTTCACGCAAACAAGTCAAGCCATCAATCCTTGCGTGAATATTATCAGCGTGGCGACGATCAGCATCTCCACTTCCCCTTAAACTTCATCTGATAACCTCTTTGGTTTTGCAGGAAAACGCATCGACGTGATCGACTGGCTGCACTGTGCTCCGTCAGCCACATCTGGTTACTTTTCTGTGCCACTTGGGGGTAGCCGTGGAATGATGAACGGCGACGGCGAATCAGAGCGGCCGGCTGTTACCAAGTGTTAGCAGAGCAGTTAGAACAATTTATGTCTTACAGCAGAAAAAGAACAAAATGAGAAACACGAATGAACACAAAACAAAAACATATACTGAAGGTGTTGTTAAAGAGTTTTAATCAAGCAATTAACACCCCCCCCCCCCCCCAACAGAATCAGGTTAGGAACAGGTCACTGGTCACAGCAGTTCACAACACATACAAACAGTATTCACTGCAAAGTGACAAAAACAGGCATCACCACTGATCCGCCGCTGATTTACACTCTCTGTCAAAGACACGTGAACCTGAGGTGAGCGAAGAGACGAGAGGGAGGGGAGGGGTGAACGCTGACACCCCCCTCCCCGTCCAAGACACTGGGGGTTAGAGGGAGGGAGGGGAGGGGTGACACCCCCACTCCGTCCAAGACACTGGGGGTTAGAGGGAGGGGAGGGGTGAACGCTGACACCCCCCACTCCGTCCAAGACACTGGGGGTTAGAGGGAGGGGAGGGGTGAACGCTGACACCCCCCTCCCCGTCGAAGACACTGGGGTTAGAGGTACAGTATCACACCGTTTTTGGTCTTTACTGTGAGCCTGATTTGTATACAGTACAGCACTCGCTCCCGCGTTGCATTACAGGACAGATTTTCTCCGCTATTCTACAAATGTCTATGCAAATGAAGACTTTCATCCATTGTCTGTTCTTGATGAGTCTGCGTGAATAATTAATATTCATGCAAATTTAAGTTTCCCTTCAGTTAGAACACCATTACCCCCGTAATTTGAAATGATCAAAAAGCCATTAGCATTCAAATGGAGATTTCCTTCGTTTTTTGGCATCAATTTTATGAAACGTATCTTGCCTATTGTCTTAATATTTTATCAGAGCCCAGAGTTAAGCTTTGATTAAAAATTATGGAAATACATACTGACATTAAAAAGCACAAGAAATCACATGGTAAATGGCTCCAGATCTGCCAAATGTTAAAACAATTCAGCTTTACTGAAATAAGAGTGCACGTCACGAACTGATGGGAAAACAGACACAATCTTCTCGACTAATACTGTCGCCCAGAAGTCTAAGTATGCAATAAGAACATCTGTGAGGAAGTCTGTGCACACAGATAGGCCTTATGCTAAAACATATCTGTCTTCATTAGGAGTTTGGGCTGGAAAAATACGTGTTTGCAGCAGAGAGTTAGTGCAGGTTATTATTTTTTGCTAGAGGCAGCAGAGGTGGGGGGTAGGGGACCTACTTGAGATATGAACACTTGTCATTTGAAGGCAAACTGTTGGTGAATACATAAATATATATTTGTACATCTGTATTTCTAATGACTTGCCAATGTGTGGAGCAATGCACGATCGTATGCTGAGGAAATCAAACAAATACTGCAGAAAATTGGTCCCTAGCCTGATGGTAAATGAAAGCTTCACACTTTGTTCCTTTTTTTTTCCCTGAACATGTCAAGATTAATATTTTACAAAAGCATACAATACTTGATCAGCAATACAGGCTAATGCAATGATTCATAGCATACAGAATATATAAAATCTATTTTGTTTCCTGAATCTTATGCTAAGAACATTTTTCATAGTTGACATAAGGCAAAAGGAAATGCATATTTTCATGTTGGTAAGTGATTTCTTTGCAATTATGTTGTCAAAGCACTCTGATTAGCACTCAGCAGGGTTAGAGGAGCTGGACAACAACAAAAACGCTCATAATCACAGGGGTGTTTTGTCCACGGGATTCAGCTCACTGTTACTTAGCATCTGTCAAAAGAGGCCAGTGTGACTCAAGCTGGAACATCTAGAGCACAAACTTCAATCTTCTCTTCGTGAAAGCACTCGAAGGAGGGATTTTGGCTTTGGCATGTTGCAGTAGTGTTGTCAAGATTACCCCGAATTTCAATGCTAAACATTTCCACCACATATGGTTTTCATCTGCACCTCCAGAGGGCATTGTTGGACGTATGGTGCATGGATCGAGAAGGCTGACGGAAGCCACAATGCTGCAGTCTGCTTCTTAATGGCTGTGGCAACAGTGCCAGTCAGTCCATCATGTCTGGAAGTGGATGCCAGTCTGGATAAAGTGGTGTAAACTCGTGCCAGGAGTACCAGTGGAATTTGTACTGCTCCAGCACAGATTGATACGAACACGCGCACGCAGGCACGCACGCACACACACACACACACACACACACACACACACACACACACAAAAAGGCCTCATCAGTGTTGGGTGTTCATTTTTCAATATTTACTAATGCTTGAAATTGGGGTTTCCTGACAACACTAGAGCGAATTAAGTAATGCCTCATAATCACTTGTCTGCAAGATAAACCTCTTCTCATTTTATAGGTTGCAGATTCTTGTACACGTTCCCAAACAGGGGATGATAATACACAATAATAGTCACTTCCTCTAATAGCTTTTTATTACATATTAACATAGATCTCTTTGATCATTTATAGCATAACGTGATCATCAACTGTGAAAGTGACTTAGCAAACTGCTGCACTGTGCAAAGAGTAGTGAAATACCTCGCTGTAGCAGGCAAATCACAGATGGATAAAACTTAGAGCCAGAAAAAAATCGAAACGACCGGCTTTCCAAGAAGCAGCGTTAACTCCGTGCAGAGTATCCAGTGCCTCGGAAAATCGAAACTAATTGTACCGGTATTTGATACGGCCATAAATTCCCCCTCTGCCACATTATCATCATCATCGTCATCATCATTTAGGGAAGTACCTGGACTGAACCACAGCTGTTCTCATCTCCAGTTTGACAAGCGTTCCAACAAACAAACCACAACAAGTGAACAACTCCACCATTTACATCAGACAGATATATTAAATTTAACCGAAGATAAAAATGCTACTGTCAGTACCATTCAAATAAAGATTAACACACACATATATATATATTTATATATAGAAATTATCCTAAAATTATTCAAAATCACAACCTCTTACAAAAAAAAAAGTAACAATAAAAAATTAAAACAAACCCCACCCAAAGTCATTATCCAGCACTAATTCATAACCAGACAATGTCAGACTTTGGTTCACCATGAAAACAACAGTAAACCCAACATATAGAACAAATATTACAGGATCTGTTAAAGAATCAGAAGTAAAAAAATGGTCCCGGGAGTGAATCAGCAGAACAAACTGAGATAAGTTTGGAAGGGTCGGGTTTTTTCACCTCGACTCTCCCTGCTTCCTCACCTTGCTCTTCCTCTTCTTGTCGCCGCCAAAGAACTTTCCAATCTGATCCAGGACACCGGGGTTCTTCTTCCTCCGGCCCAGCCCGAAGGGGGCCTGTGCAGAGCTGCTTGCAGATGCCATGGTGGTGGTGCGAGTAGTTGGGAGTATATTTGTTTTTGTCAAGTGTGGGTTCTTGTCTCTCTCTTAAATGAGAGACTGAAGGACAGAGGAGGGAAAAGAGAAAAGAGAGGAGAGGGAGGGACAAAAAAAAAAAGCTAGCCTATTCTAGGTCCTGTTCGGGACTCTCCGACCCGCACTCTGAAGCCGATCCGCTGTGCTCCTGGATGGTCTGCAGCTCGTCCGATTCGGAGGGTCGGTCTTTGAAGGTATTGTCCTCTCGGCCCGGGGCATCTCGGGAGAAGAGGCGGGCCAGGTGGGGGCGTGGTGTGGCGGCGTCAGGGTCAGCTGTGCTGGCAGGGGTCCCGGGATGGCGGGGGCCCTTAGCGCCCGTGGAGTCAGTCACCGCCGGCTTCTTCGAGACGCAGCCATTGTTCTGGTTCGCATCTGCCTCACCCAGGCCTGTGCAGAAACAACAAGGGTCATCTATGGGCTTGGGCCTGCATGGCACACAACAAACCGGAGCAGCACAATGGCTCCTTTGACACAACTGTGCCCTTCCTGCTGCCGCGACGCAGTTAACGTTCCACATGTTTACTGGGATTTTACCTATTCAACAATAAAATGTGAGACATAAGACATAAGAGACTCAACATATTTTCACAGTTTTGTCTGGTGACAATGTTTTGTCTTTAAACACTGGGACACGTGTCACAAAACGCTGCTCATTTACACCGTAGCGCTCAGGGTTCCTGCACTAATTGTGATTTATTTCAATAGCTGATCCCGCGAAGCTTCGGAAACAAACGTGAAACTGCCCGACGTATTAAGGCTGCACCACCAGCGGTACGTGACGGAGAAGACGCTGCAGAGAACATCGGATCCATGTCCCTGCATGCAATGCATGTCCAAGCATACCGTCCACAGTGTGACGGAAAAACAGCGGTTGCTGTAACGTCCACTTAACAGCTATTCATGAAAGTGTCCAGCTCCCACATCAGAGTACACCCAGTGCATTCCTGCTTCTGAAACAATATACGCACTGTCGTGACAGAAATGGTGTAGCACTACACCGGAGAATCTGCATGCTAATATTGGTCGAACACTGGCCCTTTGTCACAAGTGCACAGTTATTACAGAGAAACAAAGGCTCCAGTGTCACTAAAATAACTCCTATAAGTATGGATTTTCAAGCCAGTGCACGCTGACACTGATCTGATTTGGGGTCCCAGAGCTCCACGGCAGCAGAGCAGTTCTGTGCCGTTTGTCCTGTATCATTAAATTGTTGCAATTTAAGGTGGAATTACTCCCGAGTGCGATGCATGTGTAGCAGCAACATCTGCATAATAATCTCTCACTGCTGGCTCCGATGAGTTCCTCCGCTTATTTTCCTTTTGGAAGATTTGCAAGTCATGTTTCAAATGTGAAAGTAAATGAAGAGTCAACTCCTACTTTTATCCTTTGAAGCCGAGAGCCCCGAGGAGCCACCGTTTGTCATACACACATCACTGCTCCCAATATGAGGTTATATCAAAACACTGTCTCAGCTTGGTTGTTTGTTGGATTGATTCTATTTTTTTCCAAAGTTATTTTTCAGAAGCGAGACTGCTGGGTAGTGATGTGGACTGTACGTGTACGTGTTAACAGATATCTGAGTTTAAATCATTACGAGAAAAAATATTCAATGTAAAGATTTTTATCAAAAGAGATTAGTCAATGCCTTCTGTGATAAGATATGATGGCAAAAGAACCTCATGGACCTAATTATGCGGCACTAGGTGGTTTCTTCAGCTTTATCCTGGGCGGCCGAGGCTGATGCTGTATCGCTACGCAGAATAAAACGTGCACTGAACATTATCTCACTGATTGTTCCAATCTTATTTCCAAACGGTGAATCAGATTCTTGCTAAAACCCTCAGTGTTTGGAGGTAATACTGAGTCATGGCTGTGAAATAATAACATTCATGCAGGATTAACAGGTGCTTCCAGGCTGATGGAACCACTTCATTTAAAGCCTTTTTTGAACGATTTTATCTCCCAAAAAGTGTAACTGCACATTTAATGCCTGAAAATAAGAATTTAAAATGTCAAGGCAGACGTCTTTTCAGCCCATTTGTCTCAGCGTCCCTGAGTCAGGTCCATGGAGAAAGGGAAATGGATATAATGGCAAAATGCAAGTGTTAGTAATAACCACACCCTACATGAAATATCATACTAATTTCTCTTTCCTGAGTTTTAAGTCTAAACGCTGAGGTAAATTAACAGTGACTGGCTTCATATCTGCTTATTACTGTGAGGGGGGGAATGTATTCTAACTGTTGTGTGTCTCCCTGGAGTTCGTTATCAGACAGCGTGATCTGCCAATCACAGGAGGAAAGGCTGGCTCGTCTTCCTGGCAGCCAGCAGCGAGGCTCATTTGTGTGTTTTATAGATCGCAAGAGTTATTGCTGCAAAAAAACAGCAAATCCATCCATCTCATCTGTTTTAAGTTGTGAATTGTGTATACAAAAACTTTATTCTTACCCGCTGGGACACAGCTTCAGAATATCATTGTGAGGTTTTCAAATGTATAATCTGCTTGCAGAAAACAATCTGAAATATCAGTCTTTGTTGTCCAACCATAAATATCTTACATTCTAATGCTGTTTCCCCTCAGGAGGTCCTCGCTGACTTTTATTTTACCCCAAAGAGGAGAATAAATAAGGTTGTCCTGTCTGTGACTCCTCTTAAATCATTTCTATCATCCATCACCTGTTGCTCCTCCTTCTAAGCCCAGTGGGAGCTCTCTCTGCGATTAGAACACACAGACCATACAAGCAGATGCAGAAAGAAAATCACGGCTGAACTTTAACATCTCCCCACAATCTATTGGACTCTTGTGACTCAAAAACACTGAGTGCAGGTTCACAACAATTGGTCTTAAAAACTCATTATTCAGCTCCGATGCTACTTTGAAACCAACAAAAATCTTTCCTGCTGTAACGTTTAGCTGCCTAATAAAGAAAGGCACCAAGTAATCAAACCCCACAAAAAGCCCCAATTTTACACCAAACCTTAATATTACTATTGTTCTGGGATTTATTTACTTTTTATTGATTTAACTGGCTCTCTATGAGCTCATTCATCTGTACAGAGAAAAGAGGCCAATATTATAATGGTCCCAAAGCTTTTTGGGGCTATTAACAATGATCAGTGCTGATATTCTTTGAGTAGAAACATACGTTTTTAAAAATATAAATAGATTAGTTTATGACTCTTTATTTGCAGTTTGTGATTAGTTATTTTCATTTTTCACTGTCCACCCTTTATGTTGTGGGGCTTGGGGCCGTGGTGGGATTCCATCCTGCAGCATGTTCTACCCATTGAGCCCTGACAGTTATTTTGTGTGATTTATAAGGAACGTGCTAGTCGGCTGTCGGCTGTGGTCTTTGCTCAGGTGGCACTTTTTGACCCAGAGCAAAGTTACTGTCGGTGAAGTGACGCAACAGTCGGCGTTTGTCTGTTCTAGTTCTTTGGTGTCTTAGCAAGACAGCAGCCAACACAACAAGCTCAGTGTGTTCTATAATGCTGAATTGATGAGACGTCATAGTTGGTTTGTTGAGGTTCTTTATGAATTATAGATATTACCTGGCATCTGTTTACACAAACATCTAATGACACATTTGCTCATGATTAGTTTTTGTCATCCACACGTCTTGTGACCTGCCTTATTAGCTTTGTCTCTAAACGAGCGCAGACTTGGATAAACCCCCGGAAGTCACCTACTTTCAGCGACTGTTTCTGACGCCTATGTGACAGCCCGTGCTCCTCAGTGCTGTGACTTTTTAATTAGACCCTCCAAATTACAGTCAATCACAGACCAAAATGTTTCCTCCATTAGTCAATTTCCTCTTTAGTATAATAACAACTCAAATGAGTCAGGTAGTCAATCAGCACCTAACAGAGCCTAATAACACCCTCAGCACCCCCACCCATTTTTTTGTCATTAATTACAATAGGCTGTGCGGCTCAGCCTGACAGCTTAAATTAATCTCGTTGTAAATGTTTTCAGTGTAATTTCAAGTCACTTCTTAGCTGCAGACTCTCAGTTTACTGTGCTGCATGTAGTTGGCTGTCATTGGAAAACATGAAAACACAAGAGAAATGAACTTTTCATGTCATGTGTATTTTTTACAGCTTAAATGTCCTTTATAAAATGTGAAAGAGACAAGAAGGATAAAAAGCAAAACATGATGCATGAACAGCTCTCCCTCCTCCAGCTGCAGGATAGATTGTGAGTGAGGATAGATTTTATGCAAAAGAAGCACATCTCCGAAACAAGACTAAGGGCCAATTATTGAGCAGGCTGACGTACAGCAGTGCAGAGAGAAGCAGGGGTCTGCTTTCAGCATTTAATTTTTTTGGGGCTTCATTCATAAATACAGGATTTATTCATGTCCTGAAATCCTAAGATAATGGCAGCGTTTTCGGCATATGCGTCAGTGGTTTAGCAGACAGGTCCTTAAGCTACTCTGAGAGAAGACAAAGGTCAGGATCTGGGGCACGCTCACTGTCAAATGCATCATTCTGAACGTACGCCTGGATTTATTAGCACTAGAGATGGTGGCTTCACACGAAATTTGCTCTCAGCATCTCATAACGTCGACGAGACATTATCAGAGCCTGAGGGTGACCAGATAATATCCTGTTACCTCATCTCGATTAATTCACCATGACAACTCCAACATGTCCCTATGACAACTAAAGCACCACGACAGCCCAATAATTCAGATAAAATTATAGTGGGCTTTTGACGTGCTCCGCTGCTGTTCTGTGGAGATATTCATCTACTTGCAAGAGGGGAAAGATCAGCATCTGGATGGGTATTGGTATGCAGCGTGTGGGCCTCAATCTCCTCATTTTTCCTCCTCTTCCTCAGTGTGAAGAGGATGTGTAACCTAGCATCTGGTACAACAACAAGGACTGTGGTGGGACTGAGGCATGGGAAGCATTCCTCTGAAAAAACGTCCATCGCTATGTGGCGCCGGACCAAACCTCCCACCCAGGGGTGAAAAACCCCTCTGCCAGTGCATTCATGGTGGATCTGAAGCACCCACAAGCCTGGAGGAAAAAGATGCTCTCTGTCCCTGAAACCCCATCTGGCATTCAGCACGTTAGTCCTCCAGAGATTTTTCTGGACGTGATAAGGATTACAGCAGGACCACTCCCTGCTTATAACACAGGCCGTGTTTGTGATCTTTGGTCTTCAGTTTGAGCCGAGTCTTTATATGGGAAAGGATGTGATCGAGAAAAAAAAAAGGGGTGGGGGTGGGGGGGTTGAACCGAAAAGCTTTTTTGGCATGTCCAATGAAAACCTAAAAACCGGATTGCCCCCTGCCCCCTTCAGCTTGAGCTTGGTTCATTATTAGAGCTGTGTACGCTGTGTGAAATGTACAAGACAAAATCTCCAACAACCTCGTGTGGAATAGCATTAAACCTTAGAAAAACAACCAAGTGTTGTATTTGTAAATTAATGTGAACATTTTGGTTTAGTTGGTTAATGAATTGGTAATCACCCATATGTTTGGCATTTAACACAACGTTCTTTCTTACGGCTCGCAAGAATAAATGTTTCACTTAACCGTGACTTCAGAACGGAGCGCATTACTTTGTTACAATTTGATTTGAGGTTAATTACATTTTTCTACAAGCTTCCTCACGACTCTTCATAATGAATCTTCGCTTTCGCTTGGTGTACTAATGCAATACTATGTCTCTGCCAAGGCGTGTTTGTGGAGGATGAGGTTTTCGCTGGCAGGTCGCATGAATGAGTGTCTCTGGTAGGACAGCGTGTGTTGATGCCATCAGCGCAGTGCCCAGGGACTTTTCCTCACCCATGGAGGCATGAGAGGTCAAAAATTTATGCATACACACACTTCAGCGCAGCCGTGGACACGATCAGCAGCTATTCGCTCTTTTCGGAAGCTTTGGCACAAAAGGTTTATGTTTTACTGAAGTGCATGTCAGTAACGCGTTGACACGGCGCTGCTCCACTTGTTGGTAGAGGAAGGGCTGGAGTGGATTCCACTGCTGCAGGCTCAGTTTAAACTGACACTGATCGGATCACAATAGACAGTTTGATAAGCAGGTGCACCCACAAAGCACAGAGACGGCACTTATCCCTTTTAGACTTGTCATTCCAAGTGTCAGATATCTGGATTGTATCACAAAAGAACTGAATGTTCTTTGGTTTAGTGCTAAAATACATAAATGTCAACTGGAGTCTGAAACCCCAACCACTGAGACCTTTGAGGGCCGTGTGCAAAGCTCGCTGCATGCTTCCACATACTACCGACAGAACAGCTTGTGCTCCATTCTGAAAATTCAAATGTGAGAACAATTTTATACAGAAACATAAATTAATCTTTTTAGGTGGGTGACGAGCCTGCTTGGTCTGTAATAGCTATTAGCACGTCTGTGTACAGACACGGTCTGGTTACAAACCTTTTCAATGATGCGGTGGACAGACCATTTTTCATGCAGATGGTTGGTGTCTTGAAGGATTACACAACCGACAATGCTGAGGAACCACTTTGTCGAAGCATGTCATGTGACAGACGTTCATTCCACAGATTCACCAACACAAACTCTGTTCATATTCACATGCCAAACAACTCAAACAAGAATTTTTAATTAAAACCCAAGACGTACTAATAAATAGCCAATTATCGCTTCTGTCTGGCATCTGTAAAACCAAATGTGAGCAGCCAACTGTGATGTACTTGAGAATAAAGTGTGTCTTGGTTGCCAGGTGTGAAGTCGGATCTACTTCATCTGATTCTACTCAGAGTCTGCCTGTTTCCAGATAAAACACACGATGTCTGAATACCACCACAGACACTTGGTGATCATCCACGGCTCGTTGTCTATCTCCGAGGGAAGGATTCCCATTCATCTTTTCTAACATGCTGAATGCAGTAGCAAGATTCACACTCTTGGTTATCCAAGATCCCCTCCCCTTGGACTCTGTAGTTACAGACCCAGCTGCTAAAACACATAGACACACACACACACACACACACACACACTCAGTGATTGTCCTGCCAGATGGTCGAGTCCAGATGACGTGGTCTCCTAAACTCATGGCCACACTGAGATGCAATCTCTTACAACATGGTACACAAACACGCAGATGCAGACTGCACAGTAAGATGCTGTGTCCACATGAAATCCACCGAGAAAGGCTGTCGACATGTGCTGAATCTTTCAAAAAAAAAAAAAAAAAAAAAAATCATGTGCAGAATGTACCTTTGTATGTTTGAATATTTTTTGGGATTAATCCAAGCCTTTGAGACATTTGGAAAAAGCTTTTGAGTTGAAAGAGAGAGGAAGAGATCAGAGGGGAGAAAGCAAGGTGAGAGGGGACAGGGAGGACAGAAAGAACCTGAACAATTGAGCCAAACAACGCTGGTCCAGTGATGGATGCTGCCCTTTAACAATCAAAGCTTTTGAGGCCTAGGGAGAGGAGGTGGTTCATGTTGGCAGTGCCAGGGCCCGTACCAGCTGGCGTCAGCCTCCGCCACAGAGACAAATGACTGAGCCGTGGCACTTTAATATGTTCGGGGACGAGCGCGCCGCATATTCTCAACACTGTGTTGCATGCACAGTCAGCAATATGTTCGTAGTCCCAGTCAGAAGATAGAATATATGCACATAGATGTGAACCAGCAAATCGTGCGGATGTAAAATCAGGAATATAAAGACAGATTCCCTGCGTGATTTTGACATTATGGTCACACACTAATCATTTTAAAGCTTTTAACCATGGATGAAATATCCATCGCTAACATTAAAGTTGGCCCCTATAGTGATGAGAATCATTACCCGGTTCCACGGGTCCCCGACAGTGAAGTAGAAAGCTTCTCTTCTCAGCTGCTCGTCGTTTGGCCTGTAACTTCACTGCACTGCTTCTCTCTAATTCCGTTGGCCCCAGCATCACCGTGAGCAGCAGCAGCAGCAGTTTTCTGGTAAAGCGACTGTACGCTACCTGCCCACGGATACTCAAGCACAAGCTGATCACCATTAATATTTGAGCATCTGATGGAGGGCATTCTGACACAATGTGCCACAATATCTTTATATATATGAAAAAAAGGGTTCAGCACAGTGGAACACAGCTGCTTTCTTCCCAACAGCAACACGTACATCTGTAGCTCTGACCTGCTGCTGTAGTTATAGAATCTGTGTAACACTGGCTGACACAGAATTGACATTTAGCCACTTTACTGTATATCGTGGACATTTCCCTGACTTTGACATTCAAAGCCAGTTTGAAAACTTTATGCTCTTTGGGACCTTTGACTTTTCTTTTCTGTATTTGCTTGTTATTGTTTTTAATACGCTACGTGAAGATCTTTGGTTTGTCATTTTACATACAGTGTTCCTATATCCACTTTTGAAGAGTGTGCTGCATACAAAACACGACCGAGTTCTACTAATCTAACGTTTTATTGGATTTTATATTATGACGATATTAAAAGGACATGATAAAGAGATTTACCTGCACGTGTTTGTTTAGAGCTATAGGATTTTGTTTTTGTTTGGTGAGGAAAAAAACCCACATTAGGTTTTATTCTATTCTTACAAAATATATTTAAATAATAATAATAATTAAAAAATTTATTAGTATATGTGTTTGTGTGTCTATCTGTGTTTGTATATATGCTTGACAGTCTGTGCATGTCTCCCCTTGTCACCCTTGTTATAAATAATGAAAAGGTTAAAAATAATGGCTGGATGATGGATGAATGTTAATGCAAGCAACAAAGCCAGCAGAAATATGAAAGCAAACAGAATAATCGCAGACAAAAACAGAGGGAGTTATGTGGCTCAGACAACGGGCACGTCAGTAACCGAAAACCCCAGCTGTGTACATCAGACACAATGCTGCATTAACACCACCATCCAGCCACTCATCCATAGAAACCAGATATTAAATATTCACAAGCCTTCACCGTGGAAAATCCAATTTCCAAAGAGCATGTCCTGATTATGATTTCATCATGGACTGACTCGTGTTTTCGGAAGCTTTTGGGCAGAATCAGTAACGAGCAAACTGAGCGCGTGAGAGCGCCTTACATCCGCCCCCTTGCTCTCTTGACCACGAGTACAGAGGAGCTCTCACATCTGTGCTCGGACCAAATCAATGCAACGCCGGGCAGACCGTTCCACCCATACGATTTCAAGAGTAGCTAATACGTCCCTAACATAACTGGATGGAAAGCACACAGAATGTTTGAAATAAGTGGCTCACAACAAAATCATTCCGTTTTCTTGCTAGAAGCTTAAATGTGATGACAAATCCCACATGAATTCTGAATCTTCAGAGGACAGTGTCCTATTGAGTTATGCTGGGAGCTTTATTAGCTGCCTGCTTTTATGCCCTTTGCTGTTTTTGCTGACAGGGAGTGTGAAGAACACAAATATTAGGTGTAACTGAGGTGTACAGATGTACAGGCGCCTGACATGTGCTTTGTTGCTTCCTGATTTGGAGAACACACGTAGGCTCGTTATACCACAGTCATTTTTCTTTAGGAACAGTCAGTCAGTGCATTTTCTTTTTAATTCTTTCACTGAAATCATGTTTTAAGAAACACTATGCGTGTAATGCACTCGATGAGGAACAAGCAGACGTGGACTTTCATGGACTGCGGCTGATTAATTCTGCTCATATGTTCAGTGTTGCCGTACACTGACGCACGCGTTGTTCTTCTTCTGCTGCACTAGTGACTAAAGGTTTGTCTGGAGTTGATCTTAAACACACTCATCCTGCACTGAAATCTTAAAGACACATTGTTGAGTTGTAAAAAACAGTAAACAAGATTTTTTTATCTTCTAACCAACATGGCAGCTTTGATGAACAGCATTTCTAATAACCATAATCTAACTTCACGATTCTTACGTTATCGTTTTATATTTATTTTGTCCATGTAGTCCACTAGTTTTCAGGTGGAAACAGAAACACAAATGTTCTTTTGTTGCTATGTGGACTGGGTTTACCAGGAGTACAAAGTTGGAATAAATGTAATTAAAGCTACAATAAACAACTTTGGGATTCAAGCGAGCTGTGGCAGGAGACTCGAATCAATCAACAATCAACCCAGGGTTGTCAAATACTGATGCTGTGTTCAACTGTGGCACGTCACACTGTACATGGAATTTACCGCTTCTTGACGACATGTGAAACACAGGATTTAGCTTTCTCTGATTGGTTAAAAGCGAGATCCTCACTCAAACACCTTTAGAGGGATTTTATTACCATTTTTTGTTACTATTACCAGTGCTCTTCACAGAAGATGTTGACATACCTCTCCACATTAAAATAAGTTAGGACCCATCTCTATCAGTACTGTTTAAAATGGAAGGTGGAATTGTGTGTCTTAGCTCATACAGGGTTTAACAACAATGACACACAAACACACATTATTAGTTACAAAACAGGTTTTGTGAATATAAATTGATTTTTGTACACTGCGGTCATGATTTTTTTTCTGACATCCAAACAGAGAAAGAAAAATCCCAAAAGGAACTGAGACTGTAAAGGTGAGAAAAGCGTTAGGTTTACACAAGCTCCAGTGACTAACGGTGTTCTCTTAAAATGAGATGGTTTCATATGAAACTGCATGGTGCTTTTCATCCTGTTTCCAAGAACTGTTCCTAATTTCTGGGTCTATACAAGGTTTTCTCAACACAGTTCTTATTTATATGATCTCGCTGTGTAATTCACGTATGATCTGAATCCGAGGTGGAGGAGGTTTGAACCCACTACTGTTAAAGCCAGAGAAAATTACAGTATTGACTTTCCCCAAACAAAGTCTTCTGTGCAAAGTAGGATATTGCACTCACAAACTGTGTGCAGACACTGTGATATGAGGCTAAAAAAGACTTAGGAGAGGTTCTTTCTGCCTGAATACGCCTGAGTGCTTCTCTGGTCTCTAGTTCTTCTCTGCTGAAACAAAGACTCAACTTGCAATGCTTAAGAACAGAAAATACAGATTTATTTTTAATAAAAAATATATATATTAAAAACAAACACTTCTACATTGGTACTACATTACTATTGCTCCTCCAAAATCCTGCTGTCATAAATAAATACCATCATATTTTTCATAATCTAATATGGTGGTGATGTTTTCTACCAAAATATAAATTAGCACTTTTTTTATTGTGTTTAGGAGCTACAATCACAGTTCTCCCATCAGAAACTGAAGAGCCAGCTATGATTAATAAATGTAGCACTTCATACCTACAACACCACAAAATCATGTGGTTGGATGGGTCATGTCATATTAACCATGTGATATAAAAAAGGAGATCCTAGCAGATGTTGGCGCAACAGTGGTAACAAACTCCCAGCCTCTTTACCTATAACGCTATGATTATTATCAGGTGCATAAAGAATAGGTGCATTTTTAACAACCAGACATAATTAGCTTTACTCATTAGATAAATTATAAGCTGCACCTCATTTTAAGCACTACTGCAGACAATCCATACACTCTTGGATATCAGGGATAAACAAGCTTTAATCTTATCTGAAAAGTGTTTAACAATGTTTTCTAATTAAAGTATTAAAGATAATGAACAATCAATAATGTTTCCCTAGAAATATTTGTGGGCTTTGTAACTTTGTCCCGGTTTACGTCATTTATTTCAAAAAAACGGTCGAGCTCTGTTCTGATCTTTTGTTCTTGTGGAAATGGGATAAATTATTTGAAAGCACCTGTTTAGTCCTTTAAGCTCGCCTGCCCTTAAATGCATCATCACCCTGTGTTAAAGAAGAAACTGACCCAGACAGATTCAGGATGGAACAGGCAGACCGAAACCACAGACTGTTTCTGTTTTGCTGAGTGGGGGCCTGCTGCAGGCTGGGCCAGGTAATGGAGCCATAATGGGCTTTTAACAGGCACACAGCTGATGGTGGTGTTTGCCCTTCTGTGGAAAAGCAGTGCAAACAGGAAGTGCTGCATGGAGACATCCCCAGACACTGGACGAGCTGGGATGAGTCATGACGCCTGCTGATGACAACTGCACCAAAACAGGCTCCAACAGAGCACCGCTAAGCCGCCTGTCACAAACCACTCACTCCATCTCAATTTGATGGAAAGTCCATTTTATTTTTAACTTTTTTTGCTTGAAAGCTAATGGTGCTTCATTACTTCAGCCGTGGTGCACAGGTATAAGGAAGGTTTCCCCTCCGTGTGAAGAACTGATGCTAAGATACTGAAACTGATAAGAAAATGGGAATTTTCCACACTGTCACACAGAAGTGACAAGTGAGCAAAATTACAGTTATACATTAAGCATTAAAGTAGAACTGACAAACTGAGATGATGTGAAGAAGCTTTTAAACCAATCTGAGAAAATTAAACTGTGACAGAGCTATGATTTCTGCTCACCTCACACATCACAGTCAAGACCAGCTTCTCTCATGCAGTGTCTTGGTTTACGAGTTCAATCAGTTTAAACACCAAGCCAATTATTTCTCCTCACAGCCTGGGCAAAGCTCGGTAATACACTTGGAAGCAAACTATTTAGGAAACCTGAAGGATTGTGAGGGACGCTGCGGTCGGATCACGTTTTCAACTGCTCCATTACAAAAAGAGGCTTGCGTCGTAAACCTGCAACCTAATTAATTTGTGTTTTCATGGCAGAGGATCCTCCGAGGGAAAGAGGACCATAAATAAGGTGCAAGTATAAAAAAATTTAATAACAGCTTTTCATGGGGTCAAGCTGAAACCGTAAATACTGGTGCAGTAAGCTACTTTATGTTGGATGATTTCATGTCTGAATACTGCATTGTTCCTAAAGGCCTTAAAAAAATGAGACTGTGTGTTGTGTGCGTGGCTGCTTTGAAGTACCACTTGTGCCAACAGTGGATCCTCCAAGTCTGCTCCCTGGTGATTAATGACGAGTGTTTAACACACGAGACATGAATTAGCTGCTAGAGAAGGAGACTATAGAGTGGCTAACAGATCAATTTGACGAAGCCTCTGCAAGGTAAGGCATTTTCCCTGCTGATAATTAGGGATCAGACAGAACAATGTATTGCATATTTCCCTCTGGACATGGAGGTATGAGTACATACTCAAACAAGCTGCCGTGGCACGACGTCAATACCGACATACACAGATTCAGTGAAGCGCGCACGTCCACGCACACACACGGACAGTTAGATGAATGGCTTCTCCTTCGTAGCTCAATAATGACCTTTCTTTGAAAATCGCTCGGTGCCAACCACCCTTTAACGCAGTTTGAACGATTTCACATTTATTGTGCAATCGATCGAAGCTGCGCCGACTGTGTGTTAGAAAACTGAACTGATGGCAAAGGCACATTTAGATCAGATTTGTCCATATATTTATTATCATGAAAACTATTGTTTTCAATTTCTTACCAATACTGCAATTCATATTTTGACTAGTTATTCCTCTATCGGTGCTGCTATAATTTTAATCTACAAATATAACTCCAGTGTAATATGGAAAAACTATGGTTTTAGATTTCACATGTTCAAAACTTATCATGGGTCTATGTGCTAATAACCCGGGAAATTTAGACTTCCCTTGTTGGCCACTTTATTTAAAGCACCTCGGCCATGAATTCTGCTTTTACAAGGTTACAGGTTTTCGGTTTCTCAGCGGAAACGGTCAGCAAGCTGATAATTCCTCTGTGTGTTTATTATCGAGGTCATAGTGGGTGATGGGGTCATGCTGGAGGGCATTACAGTTTTAGGATGTGCTTCTAATGTTTCAACCACCTCATTCATTTAAAATACGATGGCCAAAACATTAAAACCACTTCTTAATATGTTCTTTTTTTATCTTGGAGATTTCATTGAAGGCATTTTCCTGCCTGTGACACTGTGCCTCCACTGTCACCTAACATAAGCCTAAATCTTTTCTTTTTATTCTCTTATGTTTCACCTCAGCTCATCCCGATAAACAATCAAAAGACAAGTATGGGCTTTGCATGTAGGATTGAATGTTCAGTGCTTCTTCTAGATAGATGTGTTCAGGTTTTCTGATTGAATAAATAACCCTCTCCCCCTTGGCCAAAGCTCTCTTCCTACTTATTTTGTGGTGTGACTACTATTTTTCAGGATCCCATCAAGTCTGAGCAGGTATCTATGAGAAGCCAATACACTATGCGTCTGCAGTTAATGTTTGACTCAGGGCATATGGCTACAACACGTATTGTATGAAAGGGAGAAAAAAATAATTTCCTTCTCCCCGGGTGACGCCTGAGGCTGCATCTTCGCTCATCTCTCATCATCGGAGTTGACGAGAGCCGGCGGGCAGCCTCAGTGACACTAATGGTTTCGTTCACAAAGGAAAGAAAATACAACGGGGATGCTGACTTCACTGAAAAAGTCAAAGATATTTACATAGATATCACGTTTTCCTGTTACATTACTTTACATTGCTGAAACTATAATACATGCAGTGTGCTTAAATATCAGCATGGGATCTATCACAAAAGAAAATCTGATCTGATTTGCTTTTGATCACAATTGAATCACAGCAGCCGCCTCAATACAAAAAAAAAAGAATCCTGCAAATTTGCACTAGTGCGAAAAGTTTTTCTTCCGGCCTCAGGGAAAATACCTTTAATCACAATTTGTAGAAGCATTTAGCATGGAAATGAAATAAATGACAGCCTGAAGATACTCTCGGTGCATCAGACTTCGCCCTCATCTGCCTAGTTGCAGTATTACACAGGCGCTCATCAGTCACAGGTTTTCACTTTTATTGTGACTAATGAAAAAACCTCTCTACAAGCAAATTGTGAGAAATGAATTCTTGAGGTGCATGCTACACTGACTTCTGAGAGCTCTTCATGAAAAGGAATAGCTGGCTTCCACATATCACTAAAATTTTCATTCATCACCAGTAACTGCCACTTTTCACCAGCGAGACTGCTCACTCCAAATGTCACACTGCAGTTTTGTCAGCTTCTGTGCCAGCGGTGTGAAGCAGAAGCCTTTCAACAGAACCGATAAAGAAGAGGATATTGAGCCAAGATGGCCAAGTTAAAGAAGCTATTGTGGCAATATGAAATTAAGGCTGATATTTCACATTCCACTGATGTCTTAATATTTCACTGCTTTCCATTGTGCTTCGTGAATAAAAACTCATCATAAAAAAAAAAAAAGATAGAAAAAATGAAAAATTTTATCTTTAAATATTTTGAGATATTAGCAGTTAAACAGGACAACACAAAACTGTTGAAATGTCAGTCAAATCTGTACTGCTGGTTTCTAAGGTGGGACTAATTTGTCCATCTATTCAAAAGTGGTGAATTTTCCTAATTGTGCTGGCTGATAACAGCAAAAAATGTAAGTATATAACTTTGTGTATGTGTGTGTGTGTGTGTGTGTGTCAGTTGGGATTTTAGCATAAACTCAAATTCAAGACACGTTTCGACATCTTACCAAAGACCTCATCTTGTGATTCCGGGTCTGCTGTTGTCATCTGCGGTGCTTTGGATTCAGGTGACAGAGCCTTAAATAGAGGAACACAAAAACAGATTGAAGAGGTGAGGCTGAGGTGCCATGGCAACAGAGCACAGAGAGAGAGAAAGACTCAAGTAAAAGAGAGAGAGGCTATTTAGCCTTTTGGGCTTTATAATTACAGCACAATTATACTCAGGCCTATTCCTTTAACATTCAGAATGAAACAGCTAAATGGCAGCCTAATTTTGCAAGATTATTTTCTATTTATCAGAAACCTGCTTGTTTCATACGCTTCGAGGATGTCAAGGATGTCAGAGGAAGACAATAATGTTAATAACCCTTTTATCCAAAGCAGCCTACAAGTAAGGAACAAACACCAGGGGCTCCTCAGGGTTGACACGTGCATCAGGCAGACCGGGGATCGAACCATGTACCACACAACGGTGGACAACCCGCCCCTTACCTGATCTACTTTTGAAATGGACATTTTGAGGCGTTGAGATGAAAAACTTACTGTAAGCTCATGCAGAGAACAGAAAACTTTCAAACTAGATTATATCCGTTCTGCTGGTTCATTGTTTCAGCTGGGACAAGAACTGAAAATCTCTCCTGCAGTGACTGATTTCATGTTAGGCTTTATACAAAGTTTGTGATTTAATTGCAGTCTGTAAAAATGGAAAAGTGTAAAACTGTGTACCAGGGACGATGAATAGACCCACGAGTACCGGCGCTTTGTGAGTTACTGGGTCAGGGCAAAGTAATCTCCCACATCACTTGGCATTAATATTAACAAACTTGTACAGCTATTCATTAGAAAAAATGTTCTATGTGACTTTCTGAAGTTTTAAACATTCTACTGTTCACCTCCTCCTCTTCTTTATACAAATGTACAGTTTACGTCCCTCAGTTTCCACTTCTGAGGGTGTTTGCCAGCATGAACTAAATGATCACGGAGTTATAAAACTGTGAGCTCTTGTCTTCTCACCAATAAATGAGCAAACAGAGAAGTGCAACTGTGACACAGACCTGTCAGCTGAGGGGCGGCGTAAGAGTGCGGTGAGCGAGTACTTCCCAATGCAAATCGTGTAAAGGCCACGCTCCTGAAGCCCTTCTCTGTCCTTTCAGTTATGTAACAAATTATGTAAATGGCTATGATACAAAGATTCTGTTTTAATTAAAGGATTTAACAGTCGGTTTGGTTTTAATTTCACACAAACAAATCCACACTGACCAACAAGAAGGTAAGTGACAGGTGGTTCAGCGGGAAAGACGACAATTGCATATGGATTTTCCTGCTTTTCGGATTTTATAATCACTGCATTCCTACGGTCTGACACGTAAATGCTTTTCCCCCTCATCGGTAACGCACTCAGCATTCACCCTTTGCATTTTATCCATGTATCCCTCCCATTCAGGGACACAGCTTTTTGTTAATCAAGAAAATTGGCAATGCAAACAAATCTCCATTCTAGCAGCAGCTCTCGGTAATTGGGTTGGACTCATTTCCTTTTTTTTTTTTTTTAATGCATTTTGTGTTGTTTTTTTCCCAAAAACACCAAATTCATGACCCAGCTGGAAGTACACAAACACGTATTTGTAAGGTATTACATATCATACTATTCTCCTCCATTTCTTCTGGTCCTTATAAGAGGGGAGAGAGAGTTTTCCACCGGTGGAGCTACGCAGCAGCTTGATGCCACCCTCTGGCAGCAGCTGTTAGCCTGACGTAGCTCCTGCTGGACATCAGTGTCTATACTATTTCACTCCGATGAGCTGAATAAGCTCTCACATGCTGAAATTAATTTATCTTAAGATGAAGCTGGGAGTATTAATACGCTTTGTGGGGGGTGTAGTTTATCAAAATCTAAAACTTAAGGAATGAATTGTGCAATGTGTGTAAGCTGCATTTATTGGCACATTTTGTCTATTAAATTTGCCTGCCTATGAAATTTACACTCCAGTAACTCTCCAAAATAAGTACACATTACGTTACTCAACACATTATTTCTCACCCTGGCCGTTGGTTCAAACTGCACAATAACAGCCTGTCAGATGTTGGTAGCATCAGCTGATCTCTTTACTTTATCTTGTTAACGTATCATCGTAAATAACAAAGAATCACTGCAGTGACAAACCTCATGACATCCCAACACAAACATAGTGTGTTTAAATTTTCTCAGCTTCCGTGATGTGTTGATGTGTGATGGCTGCACGGTGAAGCACAGAGATCAGAGAGCGCTTCCACACGGCGAAGCAAAAAAAAACAAAAAAAACAATGATGATGCTACTCTTGCTTCCAATGGAGCTGTGGAACAGAGGAAAGGTTGGTGGAGCTATGGCAACAGCACCCCTGCATTTTTGATGTGTTCTCGAGAGATACGAAAAAAAAAAAAAACTCAGGAAGTACAAGATTTTAAAATGAGTCCAGTAACACTCAGGCAGGAACTTCAACCACCTCAAGATGAGCGGAACTTGGCAAATGCAGTAAATTATAGAAATAGCTATTGGCCGTTTGAGTGTCTTTACAGTTTCAACTTCTAGTGCTTTAAAAAAAAAAAAAACGAAGGCGAATGCTTGTGGGCAGGTTTTCTTGTTTGGTGTGTGTCTAAGGCTGCTCCTCTAAGCCTTGGTGGTTGCTATTTCAGTTCACCTCAGACACCACTCAGTACTCGGGTCCTGGACGGGGCTCAGTGTGCCTAAGTCCTCCTTACATTCAAGTAGAAAGGAATAAGAGTGCAGCGATTTCAACACCTTTCAGGCCTTGTCTGATTTGATACTTTCAAAGACATCCGAGTTCCTTTTCCTATCTGTGGTTCGGTGATAGCGGTGCCCTTTAGTGCTTCATCCTGTCCAACACTTCAGAGATGGAAGACAAATGGAGCAGGCACCTTTCATCTCACCTTTTCACTCAGATATAAAAAGCACTAACAACACTGGAGTCTCTGTAGCTCTACCTTCAAAAAGGGCCAGAGTAATAATGCAATAATGGCAAATGTCAAGACGGCAGTCAAATGGTGGATCTAAGATTATTTAGAGCTGTAAAGAAGTAATTACGTGTATGTGACCAATGAGAGCCCAACTACCACAGGGCAGTAAGGCAACATTCAGAAAATAAGTGGGGCTAAGAACAGCATCACAGATAAAAGGGAACATAGTGATGTTGAGAATATCTTTTTCCTGCAATAGGGAAAACACCCACGCTTCTATATTTGGTATTAAACTGGTTTTGGCAGCCAACAGGATTCCGGTATCGTGTCGTGTCCTTATCAATAGCTAAAACCAAACAGTAAGACAGTCTGGACGTGTAATGTGAAGGGTGAAGTCGTGACTCAGATGCGACTGTCTTTCTGAACAAATCTCACACAGAAGAACAAAAGATGAAAAAAAAAAAAAAAACGTAGAGAGCTGTAATTGGGTACAACAGTAGAAGTGATTGTTTCTGAAGGCTGGCGGTCTACTAGTGAGCCTCAAGCTCCCTCATCTGGAGACTTCAGTTTTCCATGCATTGGTTTCACTGACAGGACTGTGTCACAATTAGGCACAAAGTCGAAAGATAAGGAACTAAAAAGCTCAGTGTGAATTTTAAAACACGTTAATGAAGATTTTGTTGGTAACATATGCATTGATTCCATATAACTTTCCAACTGTTAAACTTTTTTCTAACTTTAATTTTCTGCACAGCAACAGGTGTCCAGAAACTTACTCCCCTCTGGCAAGAGGCTGCGCTCCATTAGGACCAAAACCTCATGCTAAAAGAATAGTTTCCTCTTGACTGCTGTTCGCCCCATCAACAAGGCCCACGTCCCCCCACTGACACACACTCTCGTCCCCCAGGCTACTCCCTGATGTGACACATTAATGCTACTCCTGCAGTGCTGCCAGTTTTTACAGGGAGTACAGACATCCTGCCAATATTTGTGACTGTGTGTGGATCTGTTTCATCTATTCTATTTTGTAAATAATAACGAATTTCACCAACTCACCAGGAGAATATTCTTCTACCTACGTCTGTTGTGCCACAGTCATGACAAAGATGAATTATTCCAAATTATACTATTAACGTAAAATACACTTTATTTTGTAATAGGATGAAAAGAAGTTTTTATTTTCATACTAATAAACCAGCGTCCAGATGCACTAAATAAAAATCATCATCAAGATTATAATAACAACTTAATAACCTACATCATATTACTGATTAGCTACCGTTAGAGTTCTTGTAAGTTTTTACCATGGAAACAGCCACAGTATGCCACTTAAGCTTGCTGAAACCCATCCATCCATTATCTTAAACCTCTTATCATATTCAGGGTCGCAGGGGGACTGGAGCCTTTTCCAGCATTTATTGGACCCTGGACGGGTCACCAGTCTGAGACCCAACACAGAGAGACACACAGACAACAGCTCACATCTACAGAGAATTTAGTCCCCCATACGGCTAACATGCATGTCTTTGAAGGAAACCCGACCACATAGAGGAAACACACCCAACCACGAGGAGAACATGCAAATTCCACTCTGCAGATGGAGTCAAACTCCAACCAACTCCACTGCCATAACTTTTGCACCAAAGATTGTTTTTTAATTCTAACTTTGAAAAATATCCATATGTTACCAACTTTGAGAAATGTATAAACATATCTAAACCATGACTCTTGATTTGAACTTATCATAGTTTGCAACAGCAACCAGAAGAAACAAAAAAAATAAAACATTTCAAAAATGCTACAGGTCATATAAGATCATTAGTTTTTTTTTTTCGTCTGTCAGTGTCAATAATTCATTGCATTGTGAAAGATATATTTTTATTTAGTTTTACACCCACTTTTACCTTTTCTAATTCTCCTTCAGTTAGTCATTTCCTGTATATCACAAACCAAATTGCCCACAATCTACTGAGGAGATTACTATTGTCTTTTGTTGGTGACCCACATTTCCCAAAGCAGCTTGCGACATTTGAAATGCGCTGTCGGTTATACATGTAGACAGAAAGAGTGTTGGCAATCATGTAGCAAGAGCCAGTCCGACTCACTTTTTTAAATGAGCACCAATATAAAAAAACAGCCAGAATAGTGAGTGTATGTTACTGTCAGTGGAGAAATAAGTGTTTTAGAAGTTATATAACTTTTTTATAAGTTATTTATAATGAGTCGTTTTATCTTTGATTGTTTAGCATCAAAATGGTAATACTAGATTAAAATAAAAAAGGGACTTTGTCTCTAAGGCCCTAATACCACATCCTGATGTTCACTGCTGATGTCTGAGATAGTCAAAAAATCATTTACTTTCAGAGTAAGCAGGAAATATCTCAACACAAAGTCTCACATAGTGTATGTTTGGACAGTTGTCTGCTCTCACAACCCAACAGATACAGACGTAAACAATGCTTTGCAGATGGATTATTTTTTTTGGGTTGATTGATCCTTGCAGAGTCAACTGTTAGAGTAGGATCATAAAAAATGCAATATAACAGGATTGATTGTGTAGAAGGTAACTGAGTGACTGTCTAGCTGCCTGCCTTGGTTTCTTTATTGAAGAATTTGTAAGTTTTGCACACAGTGACAGGCTAATATTTCTCTGTTATGCTGTTATTGTACTCCTCTACAGCTGGGAAAATGCTGCAGGCATACATTTAAATTCTTCAGGAGTTCCAGTTCTTCCAAACTCATAATTTTCTGCACGCCCAATATATTTTCTGCTTTGCTCTTCTCTCAAAAACACAAAAGTGAGAAGCAGGGCCACTGTTATTAGCCTGTAATTCCAAATGGGATTTAAGGCTCTAAAATGTCAGTGGCGTGAACACTTCAGACGGCTGAAGAAGAAACATTTTATCGGAGCTTCAGCTGAGCTGTGACAAAGGGCACATGGGTGCATTTCCTCCCTCGAATGTTTTGGGAGGATTGGGAGAGGGATCAGAACAGACAACAGCATTTAAACACAACCCGCCTCACTCTGTCACGCTCCGTTCCTGCTTGACCGTCGCTATGACAACTGGCTGCTCTGCTAGACCTTCAAATTGACTTTGAGGTCACAATAATCAAGCCCGAACACAAGAAAAAAAAAAAAAAGACAAACAACAACAACAGAACAACCCAAAAAAACTAAAGAAAACTAAACAAACCCACAACCCCAAAAACAAAAAAATCCACATGACGCTAAAGTGCCTAAACAATGGCGTCCTAAAGCCTCTCCCGGCACTCCCCCGACAAATGAATCCACTTCTCTCTGCTGCGGCTCTTCTTTCTTCAGAGTGTGCTGTGTAGGCAAAGGAAGCAAATCAACTACGGGTTCAACCGTCAGCCTCCCTGCTGCTTCGGGCTCCCCTCTTCCCCAGCATGTCAATATGATAATTCTGCCCATTACACACACTCGCCAGCTAGTCAGCTGTGGACCACAAAGCCTCAACTACTGACAGTGAGGAGCACTTTCAGCCTCCATGTTCCTTTATTTAGTGTCAACACCTCCCCACTCACAGTCAGGGGTTAGGTCTACTCACACCACGCTCGCGGTTCATGTCTGATTGCAGCCTAAGCCATTAATGGCTCCGTGCTCATTATATCTGCTGCAATTTTGAAAACCCTGTGACAAGAAGGACTTAAACAAGGACGGGGCTAATTACACAATTTCATTAAATTATATTACTGTCCCAGTTGAAGCCTGATCCTCCCCCACACTCTGTATACATTAGCAGTGTCTGGCCTGTAATTTCTGTACCCACAGTGCAAAAAAGATGAGTCAAAACAAAAATCCAGCTTACGTATTTGCTCTACTAATTACAACACTTATAGCTGCAGATGTGTTTTTTTGTGGCACTTTGTGGCAATTTTCTACTAATCCTTCAAGCCTTTTTCATATCTGATCATACCTTCTATTTATAATAGAGCGATGTGATAAATGGTTTATTTCTTTCCACTTTAGAGTGTAAACCTTAAACTGATCCTTTCTGATCAAGTGCAGCAACTGTTCTTGTTCCAGCAGTTCCACCCATTTTCTGACAGAACAAACCAGCCACACACACACACACACACACACAATTCCTCAGCTGGAATACCATCTATCCCTAAACCATTAAACTTGACTCAACAAGAATACAGCTGCACTTATACATCACATTTTTACACACTTCACTTCTTTTCAGACAGAACTACTGTAAAATGTCAGCTTTTCTTTCTTTTTTTTTTTTGGATGGACTGCCAGGGTGCTGCTGCTGTGAAAATGATTTGGAGGTATATGGACGTTCAATTATCAGTGTCAGACAGGCGAACTTTCTGAACAGAGTCCTGATGATCGCAGGGCCGAAGCTAAAGTTTAAACCAGCTGTGTGGAGAGGGTGTAGTGTGAGTAACACAATCATCTGACTCTCGAGTTCAAATGGGTTTTTTTGTGGAGTGTTGTTGTGGCAAGGCTTGTGGTTTTGAGAGGTTATTACACAGCTTCAAAAGCAATGGAGATTCGTCATGAATTGGACGTTGCCATGACAGCATAGCTTATTAATTAACATTGGGATAACAGTGGTCACAGAAAAGTGATTAAAATGGACTATCTGAAATGTTTTGGTTCATTCGTTAATTCACCCTGCACGCGGCCCTTACGCCTCTACATGCAGGCGAAGTCATGCACTTAGCATTTGCAAACTCACCAGTGGTCTGCTGTGTCACAACAAAAATCTATAAATGACGTAGCCCACTGGTGCGTTCTTCATTTATTACTGCTTTGATGCATGTATATACGGTGTGTCAATAAAGCAGTATCTGCTATTCAAGCCCAGATGTCACAGAAAACAAAAGAGATTATAGCATTTATCGCTTATTACATAGAGCAACTTTTTGTAAAAAGATATTTAACACTTGCATACTGTGAAGTGGTTAACAGTCAGACTGCAGGCTCAGTGACGATGATAAAGACATTTGAGTAAAGGAGCCTGACAACTTCCCTGCAACGGAGTCCAAAGTTCTGCTGATAAAGGCCACTGTTCTTATTGATAAGCTTTGAAAACAATTCACCAACACTTGCTTCATTCTCAGATCACAAGTGTGGGAAAACCGTCATGTGCGCATGTTTCAAATTATTGCTGTTAATCCTTGAGCACACAACAAAATGACTACAGAACCTACAGTACTGTGAGGACTCTTACCTTGCTCTCTGTGGGTGTCTCCTTCTTTCCTAGATGCTGGCCCATGCTGCTGACAGAGACTGTAAGAAAGGCAGAGACTTAGTTTACACCAAGAGAAGACAAAAAAAACACGGAGATGTTACACAATTCTCCTTATGTAGGAAGGAGAGGCCACCTCGACTGAGTGTGTGAAAGTGTAGCATCACACACTGCAGTAAAACAGCTATTCCCTGGCCGCACTGAACAGTTTTGCAATGAATAATAGCACAGAGACTAGAAATAACATTTTGGATTCACACAGAGATAAATATATAATTTTATCCATTAACATGGTAACATAAAATATACATATTATTCATCAAAATTTTATGGACTTAAATCCAAGGCCATAAAACATCTTTTAACCTTGTTTGATTGAACTTTATAGCTGTATCCTATCGCATCAAATCACGATGCACAACTGTTTTAAAACATTTGTTAATTGCTGATATAATTGAAGCCACAATCCAACCCTCAAGTTGATGCACATTCATATGTGTTGCCATTGTTATGCTATAGCCTAACCATAGGTGTATTATGGTTAGGCTGTACCTTGTCATGTCAGTGGTTCCTTAGAGGTTAACAATTACAGGTGACTTTAAATGTAGTTTAGCTTTTGAATTTATAATGTATCACACCACAAAGCAACTATGTCGGAGTACGTTTGGAAGCTGCGCGTGTCTCTGTCCTGTTGCTGAGTTCACACTATATGACAGTTTTCACACCAGTTCAAACAAACTGAATCAAAAACATTGTACTGGTCCGTTTAACAGATAAGGTGTGAGAGTAGTCCTGATTTTCAAAGTAAAAGCTGCCCTGTTTAGTAACATGACTTATCTCACATTACCTCACTGTATTAGCTTTGAAATCATTCGAATATTTAAAGAGCTCATTTGCAGATATACAGATAAACACCTAAAAATAAACAAATGCCCGCCACAATATTTCACTATACTATACAATTAAAAGATGTATTCAGTATATAGACCATGTGACACAAGATGGCTTTAACATTCTTCAGCCAGAGATGTGCTGTCTGAAAATCAATATTTCCTTCTAAATGTTAAAAAAATAGGTCTCAAACTTTTACAAAAAAGCAATATGAATCAATAAAGTAAAATGCTACATGCTGAACCGAAACAATAAAAACAGTGAATTGCTCCGTACTGGGAACCATTAAACACTAAACACTGCAGCCTCACAATGAGTCAGCTCAAAACAAAAAAGCAATATCTATTTTGCAAGTGAACTCCATCCTGGGCTAATGGTCTGTTTTACCCCGCGTCGCTGCCCCTCCTGCTGCTGCAAAGCACAGCCTTCCAGTGATTAGTGGCTACTACATTAGCATCATCATCTCGGATTCTGATACAGTTAGACACGGCTGACGGTGCACCTGTTTTAATACCACCTGATTACCGAGGATTAGTCTCAACCTCACTTTTGCCAACTGCTGTACTGTCAGACTAAAGGCGCGGTGGTGGTTGTGGTGAAAATAAAGCAAAGCCAGCTTTCCTTTATCAAACAAAACGCTGCTCAATTACAGGCTTTAATTACTCAAATGAATATAAACATGCATCACAATAGCCTAGTTATTATGCAGTATTTCAATGACAGCCACTGGGTTTCTGTGTCACATTGGCATCAATGTATTTGTCAACCATACAACCATACACGCCATCGGTAAAGTCTTTGGGGAGATTGCTGTGGCCTTCTTACAGCAACATGTGCTTTGATTCATTATCAGTTGCACCAGCCTCTGTCACTGTGACTTTTGACTGTGTCTTGTCTGTTATCCTCACGTTTCAATCATTCTCCAGGTTTACCAGTTCATGACTGATAATGGAAACCCGGGGTGAGAGGGAGGGCTATGACAAGCGACAAAGGTCCACTGGGAACGTCACAATTACTGTTCATCGTTCACATCCCTAACCACTAAACTGCCACCTTCGCCTGTCAATTGATGACTATTATATAGGTTCCAAGACAACAGTGGATCAAACTGATCCCCACTGATGTGCAGAACATTAGAATTGCCCACAGTCTTTAATAAAAACCTGTATAGAAATCCCACCTCTCCCAGAAGTTCAGAGATTCTCAAAATGATGCACAATATTTCTTTATTGTTGTTTGTCTTTAGTTTTTTTCTGTTTGGCTTAAAGTTTGCATTTGTGTGCAGACACAGGAACAATACATGACATGGATCAAATGTTCAAAACAATTATTGTGGACCAAATTACAAAAGAATCACTGGGAATTGTTAAATGTGCATACATTGTTATGTTTAGTTAAAAAAAACATGTTGAGTAATTGTCTATCAAACTGAACTGGGTATTGCTTTGACATATTGCCTTTGCAGGCAACAAAGCACAGGATGCAGCCACTATAATGAAATGAAATCTCTTGTTCCACGGAAGAACCACTCTACTTTACTTTTAGATAATCTCAGCATGCGTGTTTGGCTTTATTCTGCAGCCATCAAATAGGCTTTCATCATCTTTGGCACCTAGACTATTTCCTTTTCCTTTCCAACATTACATGGACACTATATTGCAGTACTCTCTGTCAAAAATGTTTATGCTAGAAATGGTTAGTAATAAGGTTTACTGATGGACTGTTCATGGCTCATATTGATGTTGGCATGGCTTTTAACATTATTATTAGATTTCCAGGCAAGAAGGCAGGAGACTGTCCATCCAAAAAGCAATGATGATGAAAAAAGATCAAAAACGAATTCAAGAACCCAGGACATGCTGGTTAAGCAAATATAAAAAAAAACATTACCAAACATCTCATACTCCCAGGTCAGAAGTCAATCAACCTAAAGGATTCTATCTCCTTATTACAAAAAAATACATCATTTCTGCACAGCCATGGTTAAACGAAAAAGAGAAAGACAATAAACCACTGACAGGTGTGACACTCCCCTATCTGTGATTATGTCCAATCTAATACACACTATACCACACAATAATGCCTTAAATATGCACAGCAGTGTAAAAAAGCATGTGCCTTTAAACGCAAAGTTAAAAACATGCAAAAATCAGTTAAGGAAACCTTTTGTTAAGGAAACCAGTCTTGAGCATCATGAAATCAAAACAATATGCAAAGTTCTCCATAACTCTCAGAGGAGTTTGCATAATTCTTTGTGGCTTCATCACTAAAAGTCTCACTAAAAGACACAGTCTCATGTTACATTTGACATTCCAGCCACTGGTAATACACAAATATGGATTAGTGAAGCTTTAAATAAGCCTGATTTCTGCAGGTTTGAGCTTAGTTTGCTGTTGCTACAACATCTTCTTAAATGGCTTTAAGTGGATTAAAGGACTAAACCAAGCAAACTTACATGAACCTTGTCAAGATACAAATCAAGCTAACAAGCTTATAGTAAAACATTTTTTGCTATTAGAAAAAGGCAGTAGTGTTGTCTTTTTTTGTATCTAATGCATTTCATTCCACTTTTGCATGACAAATAATCAACATTTCTATAATACATCCTGAAACAATCTTGAACTGAAATACCTAATGAATGTAAAAACAACAACAACAACAACAACAACAACAACCCTGATGGCCACTCAAATTTTTGTCAAGCCCGACAGAGTACAACTAGCATTATATTATCATATGTCACTAAATCAGTCACGCTCACGCTGAATGTGCCTCGGCATGTTTGTGCAGTGATTAATCCAATAAAGTTTATCCCAACAAGTTGTCTGCGTCATCAATGTTGAAAAACAGACAGAAAGACAACTTTGCTTTTGTGATCCTACAATGAAACATGAACAAGACGAGAAGAAAATAATATGCAGCTATTGGCTGGAGAATGCTGATGTATTTGTGTCTACAGCTAAGGTCTGTATATCAATTTCAGCCTGCACACCGATCATCCACAGAACTAAGCCCATCGGTTGGTGTAGCCATAACAGTATATATAATACTTCCCCATTGCTGACCCACAACTTCCAAAATGCCACAAATCCAACCAGTCATTTGTGAAAAGGCTTACTGGTTGTGTAAGTTAAGAATTGGAGACCAGATCTCCTGCGTAAGCCATGATTTCATTGTGTGTTCTGAATGTACACAAAGATATGAAGTTGCGCTTGGAAACATTCTTATAGGTGTTTGTTACCGTACAACAACAATCTGCTCTAATTTTAAAATCCTTCAGGCACAATTGAACTGTGGCCAATATTGGTTACGTACTTGCACTTTGGCAAACAGATGTTTTATAACCTAATCACTGTGTATAATTCCACACCAGACATAAACCATAAACCATTTATGACTCTTAAAAGTCATTCCCTAAATGTTAATAAGAAGATTCTCACAACTTTGCCAAACAAAGCATTTGTGAATTCAACAAAAGGGGCTGAATCGACTGCTTGTGGTTGAGGCAAAAAAAAAAAAAAGACACACAGTAAGCACGAACAATAAGCTACAAAAATAAACTGAAGCTCCCTGCTAATTGAACGAAGAGACACAGTTGCAGTACATTGCCAGTGGCTGTGCAATTCAGTGTAAACGTGATTTCAGCTGAAGTTTTTAATGTGGAGAGACGACGCTGGGATTGTGTCTGTGACTGAATGTGAGGCCTTGCAGCCAGTTTCACTCGCAAATATTACACAATCAAAGTCGAGATCCTGCAAGGACTTGCAAGAAAAAATAAAAAAACTGTTGCATAATAGAGTGTGAGAGGCAGAGGGGACGGGAAGGAGGGTGTGTGATACAAGGCTGCAATTACAACTCAGCAGCAGTACTTCTCATCTGAAAAAAAAGAAAACAGGCTTGCTTGCGTGGCCTTTATTTTTCCCCGCACACGCTGTCCTGTAATTAGAAAGAGATACAGTAGGAAGGTGCTGAAAAACAAGCAACAAGAGAAAATGCCAAATTCAATTGCTCCTTCCATATTTAACCTGTGAAAGTTGCTGCTAAATGCCAGGGGTGTCTAAGTGCATCTCTTGCCTTTTAAATTAATCACCGGGATGGAAAAGCTCCTAATATAGTGTGTGGCTACAGCACATGTGAGAATCCATTTCCACTCAAAGCATACTCCGCAATACATATGAGCAATTAAATCTGCCTGAGCCGTCCATTACCGTAAGGCTTTTTCATATCCACATCCTCATTTTGTTTTTACGTGACTTCAACGGGACCAAGAAATGGGGCTCATCGCTTCTCTGTGACTATTTCGGGCATCAGCTTTCACGCCCGAACAATGTAACTGAGATCATGATGCTCTTTTCTGAGAGGACAGTGAGTGCGGATACATTTCATAGAGAAAGAGAGATACAGTATGTGGTATCAGCAGAGAACAGCTAGACGAGAAGCACCTCTATTGAAAATCTTTTCGAGCCACTTGCAAATTTGGTGCAGGTAAAATGTATTCAACGGATAAAAGATGATGTTTTTAACAATGAGAATAGGGATGGTACAGCTATTTATTCTACTAACTTTTCCATAGAGATGAACGGGTCATTACCTCAGATAAGATGAGGTTTTTTTATTATGCTGACAAAAGGGAGCGTGTCCTGCTCCACAACAACAACAACAAAAGGCAATAAAAACTCTTGCAAACAATCGGGTATGAAAACATCATTCACAACACTGAGGCTCAGCCTTTCAGCACTCAGACAAACACAAGTTTGTTTGAGTTCTCACTTTGGAGACTCAACTATGAAAACAGTACCGCATGCAAGATTTCATTTCATACGGATTGCTCGGTCTGAGTGAGACTTCCCTAAACACAGGGTTGAAGATCACTAAACCGACTTGTATATATCTATGGTTCACAGAAGACAGGGATATGCTCCCCCTGCGCCTGGTTCTGTTGGAGGTTTCTTCCGTTAAAGGAAGTTTTTTGTTTTTTGGATTGTTTAACATAAATACAAATTGGGGAGGGATGCACATGTCGATGGTGTACAGACACAGTGCTGTAAAAGTCACAATTTGTGGTTTCATGAGGTGCTGCATGATCTGACTATTAATTGGTTAATAAGAGCTTGTTGACTGCCGAATTGTTTAATGTCTGTGAAGTTGCCAGGCAACGCGGGAAGATGCTACACACAGGCCCCACAGAAGATGGAGAAACTGCTGTTCATCAAGAAATAGTAAGCGCATAATTCCCAATAATTGCCCTGAATGCCTTTTTTCCCCATCACGGTGTGTATGAATTAACCAACAAGAGGCAGTCTACTTTAAGTTTTACAGGTGGTGGAGGGGAGATTTATTTTGTCTGGGGAAATCCAGGACAGCCGTCGACACTGTTTCCAGTCTTCATGCTAAGCTAAGCCACTCACCTACTGATAGTCCAGCTCTGCACTTCACACACACACATATGAGAGAAGTGTCAGTCTTCTCATCTAACTCAAATGTGAATGATACCAAACTATTGTACCATCTGTATAGACTTGGTTGGTACTGACAAATTAACGGTTGCTTCTGGTACCACTGAACCTATTGTAATAACATTGGGTTCAACAAAGGCTTTGGATCAGTTAAGTTCAGCAAATTACACACAGCAGTATTAAAATACCTTTCACCTCCTGAGTACAATGTACTCAATGGACTCCAGAATCCAGTTTTGAATCTACTTATCAAATCTGATTCTAAAAATATACAAATCGCGTAACAATGTGTAATGAAATACAAACTATAGCTGTGGAAGCTTGTACAGCTCAGCAAAAGTGGAACCCCTCCCTCACATACAACGCTCACACACACACAGATCTGGGAGTTAGAAACACATGAAGTCAGAAAACCTGTGGCACCTGCAGTACATCTATTAATAACCACCCCTTGTACATGTGAATTGAGAAAAAAATGGAATAATGCTGCACATCACGCTGACAAACCCATAACTCAGTCTGCCAATAAGGCTCTAAGTGGCTGGAACACGTGTGTGTGCGCACGTGTGTGTGTGTGTGTGTGTGTGTCTACCATTGCCTGGTTCTTTTTGTTTCTCTTCAAGTTTGCTCTTGCGCATGCTAGTCCAGCTGCCCTCAGTGACTGCACTATGTTATGCCCTGCTGTGAGAGGCAATTGCGTAATGAAAACGGAGCATGAGTTTCTGTGTGTGTGTGTGCGTGTCTGTGTGAGCGTGTGTTTGCCTGTGGAGGTGGAGAGGACGTGAGGGGAGAAACAAGAGAGAGTCATGGGTTTAAAAACTGTGAGGCTACAGCCTTGGCCAGAGAAAGAACTCCACTCCAGAGGAAAGAGTTCATGTCAAAAGTCAACATCGGTTCCTGAGAGTGAACACTGCAGGAAGCCCGACATCCAGCCTGGTTGCTTTCACTTTTCCTACTTCCATTGTCTCGTTCTCTTTCAAAACAAAACTCTATTTTTTTTTTCCTGACGAGGATGTCAGACAAAGTCTACTTCGTGTTTGAAAAGGGCTTGATGTGTAAATGACTGTGGCAAAACAATTATCCATTTAAAAGGAAATTCTGTTGCTGCAAAGCGCACAGTTCTGTAGAAATCAGTCATCTATGAGGTCAAAAATTGCAAAAGCTTTTAAAACCGGCCATGAGAAAAAGGCCCAAAGTCTGAAGACAATGTTACAATGGCCACTCTGAAAGATCTACAAGCTTGTAGCTTCGAAACCACTTCAGGCCTTTCACTGCACTTTGTTGGAGGAAAAAAATGGATGAAACAGGGATGAAAATAAAAAAAAAGAAAGTGCCATTTTCTTCTGCTCATACCCCCAGCGGCAAAGCAGAATGGCTTACAGCTAAGGTCACTACTGTATGCTGTTATTCTGCAATTACTCCATTTTTGTTGACACAGTTGCTCAGGACAAGAGTTTAGAAAAACAGGAAGTACAATCTATAGTATAGGGAGACCACAAGAAACTGCCACAGAGACGTAAAATGACATGTCTATGCTGCCTGCCAGATAGATGTAGGTCTTTAGATAGGAAACACGGAGTATTGTAACTTCCTTTGAGACTTTTTTAAAACCTTCAGTGTGTTTGCTGTGGTCCAAATCAGTGAACTGGTTTGTAAATTTGGTCACTTTTTTTCTCTTTGATTGGTTTCTTTCTGACTAAGCAAAAAATGCACCAGTATTGTCTCATCTGCTCACTGGTGAAATGTATCTAGGATGGGAACACATCAGAAAGAAGATCCTGTTCTGTACCGGTGAATACAGGAGGGATCTTTTTCTTCAGCGCTGACTGGCCGCATATTTGGCATTTGCTTAAAACTTGGTGTGTATCTGGTCAATTTACAAAACTCTGCAGCAGAATGTTAACAAAACACAGTAAAATATTTAAAATTTTTAAAATGCAAAACACACACTTTGTAAAGAAGATATGCTGTCCGCTAACAACTCTAACCGTTCAAGGTCGTGTCACGCTCTTACCATAAACTGCTCTAGAGTTACCAGGTGGACTGAGACCACATCAAGTGAGGAGTCTTGATGCAGTTGTTTTGAGAGTGAAGGCCGTGGTCAGACCCTCCTAAACAAACTGGTGCAAGGGGCAGCACAAACCAACGTTCGACACAACCTGAATAAACAATACAAAGTGTGAAAAAACTCTGTTATACTACTTTCGATGCTCAAAAAAGTTCAATGATGTCACTTTATGCTCTGACCAATTAATAAAGAAGACAATTTGGCACTGAGCACTGTTCAACAATCAGCAATTATATGTAAAAGTATGAAAATATAAAGAACAATACTAAACAGATGCACAGTTTATATCCGTTTTAAAATAACTTGTCCACGGCATATCCACAACCAGAGGAATGGTGTGTGGTGTGACAGCTGCAAAACACTTTTAACCGTCGCAATCACACAGCAAAACGTTCGCCCTGCATTTTCACTTATAACGTCTATTTTATCGTCCCTCGCCCTGCTCATCAACATTGCCAGTCTGTTTTAAGAATATGTGGCTAGAGTTAAACATGCTGGAGGAGAAGTCTGAGCCGTGTCAGCTCAGTGACCAGTCAGCTGTGACTGTCGAACTGAACGGAGCAGCTCCACCACAGAGTGAAGCAATGTTTGCCTGTGGGCCCCTGCCACTCCTGGGAAACCTCTCCTTAGCTCCCTGAACTCTTACGAGACAACTCAGAGGTGGGTGGTTCAAGCGTATGAGTGGCCCTTTTTGTGACTGATTTATCAGACAAAAACAACACTTCCCACCACGTCATTATCTCTTGCACACACTCTCTGATGTCAACTTGCTGCAGGGAGGTGGGTGTACAAACAAAGCTGCTGTTATCCTACGCAGCTTTTGTTACATTCATAAGAAGAAAATCGGAAAAAGGCCATATGGTTCTAAAAAAAAAAATAATTCGACTCTGGTGGGAAAATAACTCTCCCAGGGGTCCATTGCTGTGTATAGCTATTGCTTTGTTGATCCAAGCAAGTTGCTGTGTTTTGTTATGCATGGCCACCTCCTGCCCCTCCCTGGGGTGTCCTTGTGACACAGCCTCCAGCCTGAAGTGTAAGCTTAATGCTCATCAATGGAGATACACAACTACAGCCACCTGGGGCTTGCTGTAATCCAAGCTACACCCTCTCAACTTGAACGCGGAGGCAAAAGTACCATCTGCTTTAATTGCCACGAGTAGTTGACACATCGAAGGCTGTGACGCCACGGCCGATGATAAGACACGCTGTCAGCGTCGCACCAAGTACCGACTGGTAGCACCACACCTTGGGGCAAAACTAACGAAACTACTGCGTCGGACAGGGGGTGTTCGTGAGGCAGGTAATGTGACTCAACCTGTCTGCCAAGAACAGCGCAGGCGGGAGGGGAAGTGACATGGGAGAGGAAGTTTGTAAGTGTGAGGGACGGAAGTTGTCTAACCACAGTGTATCACCTGCAAAACACAGAAAACGGCATATGGATGTAGTGCATGTGCAAATATTGACAACTTCGTTCAGTGTGGAAAACCACACTCAGGGCTTTCAGTTACAATGCGTTCTTGTTCATAAAGACAAAGGAATGCTAAGTGGGACACGTGATAGCTGAGCAAACCCCTCAGCATTTTTTTTTTTTTCGGGCTGAGTCTAGGCAAAGCATATGAGATGCAAAGGAATGCAGGTAGTTTCGGGCAAACAGAACTTTCTCCAGTGAACGCATGAAGGCGAAGTCCTGACTGCTGGCATCTGTTAACACATGCTTTTCCTGCACAGTCACTCATCCTTGGCATTCTATACAATCCATTAGATCACCGCACAAAGAGTTTTATCACTACCGCATTAGTACAGGCATGTGTTATCTGTTGATGCCATGGTATTCATGGTGCTGTCATGCAACTGATGTGTTAAATGGAAAAGCAGATTTCTCTATATTAAGCTTTCGTGATTTGCTTCGTGTTCCATCGTCTGAGAGGGAAAGGTTGGGGATTAATCTTATGTGTAATTTGTATCAAACAGAGACGGAGGTTATTCAGGGATGCAAGCTTAAATAAATCTGTACAGTTATAACAAAAGCAGCCACTCGTGCGTGCGAGTACTGTATTTATAGGCTGTGCATAGCAGTGAGAGAGAGTGAGCATGACGCCGCAGATAATGTAAGTAACAATATGAAAAAATAATAAAATCATAACAAAAACTTAACGAAATAATGTGTATCGGATCTTCTGCAGCTATCACAGACTGCTGCTCTTTCCACCAACAGCACAGTGGTTGATAAACAGCTGGTTTCATTTCGATTGAGCCTCTCTGGGTTCGGTTTCAATTGACAAGTGGAGCTTTATGGTGACCAGTCCTCGCTGAGGTTTTAGAGCAATGCAATACTTGTTATCCTTCTGAGGTGCCAGACTATTTCAAAACTTCTGAAAGCCACTGGCCCAGTCGGTTCCCCAGCCAACACAGAACCTATGATTAAACCCTGACCTATGAGGAAAAACAACACTGTAGATTTTGTAGGAATAAACTGCAAACACATCTTTCACTTTTAATAGCCTAATAAAAGCCATAATGAATGTGCATCTCCAGTACTGACACAGGCCCGTGTCTCATCATTTAGCTGTCTGCAGTCCAAGTGCACTGGCCAGTTCAAGGCCAAACACGGTTGAGCTTTTTCATCCCTTCCATTTTGAAGGTGACACACTTTCTCATATATTACCGAGCCACATGTACAACGTTTTATGAAACCACACGGACTCGTTCGTCTTCGTGATCAGCCACACAGCTGCTCGTTTGAGTCGTTTAGCTCCACGCTGGAGTCCAGCTGCGACCAAAACACACCGAGGTTTCCGGTAGTAAAACGCGTGGCGCAACTGATTTAAGTTTGATTTTCACTGGGTTGGAGTCCGGCCCGGTAAGCTGCACCGAAGCCGAACTGGAGAACGCCGTCTAAAGACTGGAATTAACCTTAACTCTCATTGATATCTGTGGCCCGCACTGCCACGCAAGCCAACGCACATTAAAACGCTCAATGTATCCAGCGGGTTTGGAGGAGGCAGCAGGAGGGTGGAGGTTGTAGTAGCGGCGGCGGCGGCGGCGGGGTGACACCGCCAAAGCACATGACAAAGCGGGGACACTGTCCGCCGCCAGTACCGGGGACAAACGTCCGTTCGCGGTTGACTTTTCCCCACTTTGACGAGCGGGGCCGTGACATTCCTGGAACCTTCTGCCCGCAGGTCTGGAAACGTAAACAAGTCGGCGCAGGAACATGTTTGGCGGCGGCGCGGCGCGTATCCGGCGGCGGACAGAAAAGCGCTTAAGCTCCAGTTTGTACTCGGCACCTGTGTGTAAGTGGCTGTACACGGGGCTGCCACCGCGGTGTGTGTCTGTGTGTGTGTGTGTGTGTGTGAATGGACCCAGTTGGACATGTGCACGTACCCTTCTCCGGTTAGTCTGTGTCAAATGCATCCGAAGCGCAGCCTCGCACTGGATCTAACCAACTGTCAGTCGACGGTGGTCGTCCGCCACAGCAACAAACAAACAAAAAAAAAAAAACCGCCTTTTCCCCTTTAATGTCAGTCCGCCGCTGCGACCACCCGAGTGTCTCCGTTAGAAACCGAACCAAAATAAATAGAAAGAAAGAAAAGGACAAATACGCGTCTCCGTGCTTCCTGATTTAGGTGCAGCGGTGGTGATGATGTTTGCAGGGGGTGGGGCGGAATGCAGCTTGAGTCTGAGTCCGCCAAGACACGCGGGCTACAACGACACGTCGGTGCACGTCGGTGCACAGCCGGTGCACGTACAGGGAGGCTGGGATGTGGAAACGGGTTCACAAGCTGCAGGGAAACACGCGTCCTCTGCCGTCGCTGCAACTTTCACACCCGCCGCTCCTTTTCTGAGACTTTGAGCTGCGTTTTATTGCCAATCACACACCTCGGCTTCAGTGTTTATTGCATAATCACGCTACATTATCTCTCGAACCATGTCTGAATAATATTTCAAAGAAGTTGCCATTACTACTGTTTGATCACTGATTGCATCGATTGTAGTTTACTACACTGGTTCCTAATTTAGATGTAAGTGTTGTGAATTTGCAATAAGTTTGAAGAGAAACAACATAGCTTTGTGTAATAAATTGAGGTACAACAATAATATATGTATTTACTAATTGATTGATGTATACCCATCATCATTTTAGATTTATAGATGGATGTGTCACTCTGAGTCCCTGTGACCTCTCGTATTCAGGAACTAGTCTGGGCCTGATCATCTCCAGGTCAGCATCGTTAAACCAGAAGAACTGAACTAGAACCTTGATGGTGCTTAGAGCTGGCTGAAGGTTCCGTGGCGGCTCAGATGCTTCAGCGTCTGTAATATTACGCCCCAGATGTTGGCTCGTCCATGTTCTTCTCGGTGTTGTGTTATGGCAGCAACACGGAACTGGGCTGGACACAAACAGGCTGGATAAACATAAGCAGGAGGGCTGCCTCTGTTTGGGGGGAGGTGGTGGAGCTGGGCCCTAGTGGCTGAAAACAACATGCTGTTCAAACTCTTGATCTCATTCCTGAAGGATCTTTCCCATCCTCCTCGCAGAGTGGATGTTTTCTTCTGTCCGCTGCCAAGTGATCCAGAGAGAACCACAGGGGATCCCTTCTTCCAGGGCCTGTTAAACAGTACAAGGCCTTCCCGAGGGGCACTGGGACTAAAACTGGACGGAAAACCAGACCATTGGGTTTTTCCTGTCTTGCTACTATCTTAATTCAGTGTAAATGTGCTGCTGTTTAACTAATCCTGACCTTTTCTTGAGTATTTTATCATCTCTGCACTTCGTGACTGATGCCACGATAACACTGTTTACTTTCTGTTTGAATCACCATCAGATCCCCACACCTACTTTTGAATGCCATCGTAGTCGTCACTTTCTTCATGTCTGTAGCACCTCGGTCTGTTGTACATCTCACTTTATTCATCTTGACATTTTATACGCTTATTGACAGATGTTGACATTTCCACGTCCTTCTCTTTGTAATCATAAATCACTAACAATGCTAAAGCAACTTCTATTTTTTCTGGGATTAATAAAGTTTTTTTTTTTACTGGAACCTGAACATGCTACCGTCTTTAACATGGTTGTGGAAGTGGCCAACATTTACAGTACAATGCTATAACATTTTACTGGTAACTAATCGTTAATCATTGATGACACTTCCATGAATGAGGTCTGCTGTCACTAACTCATCTATTGATTCTCTTACTTGACTTCCTGATGTTAAAAGTCTTTGTTCTTGGCTACAGCAGAGACTGTGTTTATTAAAGTATTTGTCATTCAGTCTTGAATTTAAAAACTGAACTATTACACCTTAACAGCCTCTTTATCCCCATATCCATGAAAAATTTAAAGAGCATTTAAAAGGTCCAAGGCCATTTTTAAGGAGCATATTATATTTCAGATGATGGTTTTATGTGTGATTGTTTAACATTTTTAAAAAAATGTTTTATACTTTGCATTGGTTTTGTCAATGAAGCAGTATGAAGATGTGATACATTATAGTGTTACATTATATTCTGTCAAATCTGATTGGGGTTTCCACATATCGTTTTAATAGAGATTTGTTCCATATCCTAATGTAATGGACTCGGTGTAGTTGATAAGACTCTGTCAAATTCAGAAACATTCTCCTCACATTCTTCCTGCAGCTCATCCAATATGTGCTATCTCAGAAAAAAAGGAAAAATCTCTCTGGTGTATCCAGTCCTACTTAGCAAAGTGGCTTGGGGCCATATTTCTGGTGCGCTACAGCCCTGAACTTCACAATACACTGCTAAAACTGAGAGACTGCTGAGAATTCACCCGGTCTGTCCGGTGCAGTGAGGACAAGGTCAGAAGAAGAAAGATAGATAAAAAACACCTTTAATAAAAAGAAGTTAAATGACTACTGTGTTTGTCTGGATTATACTTTTACATTTTGTCATTTGTGGTAAACTGTGGGCACTAAAAATATATTCTACAGGATATTTTAAAAAGGTGCATTGAACATTTAAAATAATTATTTGGATGACATTTTTAACCAGCTCAGTTGATGAATGATGAATGACATCAGTCATGTAAAGCCAGTCACAAGATTAAAAACAAAAGACTCAAAATAAAATTCAAAGTCACATGGAAAAAATGTCTGTTTCATAACTAAAGGAAGAGTGGTAGACATGCCCCTATCTTAAAATTCTCTGCAACATGTGGCATCAAAATAATTTTTTCAACAAAATATTTTGGTAAATTGCTTGAACATAACTGCATTCATTTTTTTCAAACAAACAAAGTTCATGCTCCTCATGGAATGCTCCATCAGAGTTTTGTCCAAAGCTTTCAATAATTGTTTTTTACTGTAAGTCAGGTTAACTTTGAGACATGATTTTTTAAGCGGCACAGAATTAAATATACGTTAACCTACTGATAACACAGAAGTTCTCTTACAAAGAATGACGGTTTCTGCAGAGGTATAATTTAATTACGACATAAATTGTGTTTGTTGTTGTATACGCTTCAGGAAACATCCCAAGGGTCTTTTATAATTTGTTTACTTTTGTTTTCTATATTTTCCCTGAAGAAATGCTGCTCAGTAACATTAACATATGTACATTATTTTCACACCTACCTCCGCCCTTAAATTCCATGATAAGTTTTCTCCAGGTTTCTTAAAACCATGGAATTAATTTTAGGGGATGCTGCCTAGTACTAAAAGAACAATTAGCCTGATTGTTTCCTCTTAGAGCAAAACTGCAAACTCTTCCGTGAAACTGACACTAAGTTCTTTTTAAAAGCCTCCCGGAGAAAGTGAACTCCAGGTTACCTTATACCGCTAACCAATAAAACAACTATGATGCTTTTTGTTGCCCATACTTGTTTTTTTTTTTTCAAAGCAATGTAGGAAAATATGCAGCTATTAAATATTCCACTGACTTATGTTAGTGGAAGAGATGCAGTCTTTAATGCTTTGTGCTATATATAAAGTACTTTTACTTTTACCGTTAAAATGTACTTTTAGTTCTTTGAAGAGCTTTTTGAGTCTTGTTTAGTTTATGATGCTCTTACATATTTAATGTGAGACTGACAAAAAGCATTGCCAGAAGTCCCAATGCATTTCAATACTGTCCTGCTTTAGTCTCCTGAAATTTGCTTTATATTTCCATTTCCAAGCTCCATTTTGGAGCCCATTATTTTAATTAAAACCCTGCAATGAGATGTTATACCTTTTCTCTTAAAGAAAAGGGTCAAACAAGAGGCAAAACTCCTTCTTGAAACTTGGGAAATTATATCAACAACAATCACAAAACAAAACCTTTGCTATCAATCATAGAGACAGCAAGCAATAAAGCGAGGTACAACGCTGTGTGGCCTGGCTGGATTGAGGTCTCGGCCAAGTCCTTGTTCAAGTACACCACTCCAACAATACATCCTAATACTCCTAAACAAAAGGCTTCCGGGCACAGAGGCTTGTATATTTGCACAGTGGAGAATAAAACATCCTCACACACACACACACACACAATCAATCACACAGTGACCTGGTTTAATGCTTTATTGTTCATTTTTATGGTGTTATATTTCAAAATACAGTTACATAGTTTTGTTCTGCCTAGAACTCCCTTGTGACTACAACAAAAAACTTGAACGTTTATTACACTTAACCATGACGTTATAGGACTAGTTCAATTTTTTTTTAAGCATCTCTTAAAATAACAGTCAGGTGACTATATGAACACTGAAACAGGTTTTACTTCCTTTAACCTTTGCTCTGGTTAATACAAGAGATCTCAAAGAACAGTTTCTCCACAGTCCTCCATCGGTACAAAAACATATCAAAAGGTTAATCTGAAGATAATAAAAGGCTTCAACCTTCCAAATTAGTAACATAAGGGGATATCTTCCAAAGAAGCAGCATTTTTAGTTTAAAAGGTTTTATTTTGTCTTACTCTTTACTCTTTATTTTACTCCTTTTCTTCCACTACAAGGCGGGATTTTATTGTGGAAGATATCCAAAGGATTTCATAAATTCAAACAGTTTAAGCCTCATTTTAGCTTTAGATACAAATTTGAATATATATTTGCAGAATTCAAGCACTGTGCATTTTTGCCCCATTACTTTAAATGAGAGAGCTTACACCTGTTCTAAACCCTGTTCTAAAAATAAATTGTGAATAAATCAAGACAAATTAACATAAACATAACAATATAATCCTACGTCAGTGACAATACAGCAGTGCAGTATCGTTTTTTTTTTTGCAGGTATTTGGTCATTAGCCAAAGTAATGGAAAATGTTACATTTAGTGATGGAGCTGCATTAAAAGTTAGTTGAAATCATCAAAGTTCATCAAGTGAATTTCTGCATTATTGAGGTAGAGATAAATCTGAACATAGTGTTCATGTACCAGTGTTAGCAGTCTTTCATACACACCCTTGCTATTTCATTTGTCAAAAGCTTCAGACACGTTAATATCCACCATAAAAAAAAGGCAAACGTGACGTGTTGATTTTCTCCAGCAACATATTTTAGAGGCATAATTTGTCACATGACAGTTTATCAAGCCACAGCAATCCTGCTTAAAGATGATCACAATTTGTTGCTCTAATACGATGATGCAGTGATTGCCAGGAAATCTAATCAGCTACGATAATGGATTTGAAAGGACTTGGTTCAATCCATCCTAAGTCCGAGCTCTTGATGGTGTTTGTGACTACAGAGTTGGGCTTTGTGGAAGTTGAATGCCTTGGGGGCTTGTATGATGTGAGTAGTTGGAGCGGGGGGGATGGGGGGGGTGTAATGGGTATGGGAGCTGGCAGAATCAACAATCTGGTTGCTCAGCCCTCTGCAAAGAAAAGCCTTAACGTTGTCTGTCATATGATAATAACCCATTAGCTTAGAGCCTGGGCCGATTTTGACAGAGATACAATAACTTGTTGTCATGGAAATAACCAGGCCTTAGTTGAGGCAACGGATCATCCATCACAGTAACACAGCGGAACAGGGGGTTGTTTGTCTGTATCTGTCCTGAAGGAAGCGTGTGCTTTGTTTTTTAGCACATGTATGTGATCATATGTTGTGTATTTCCTTTCTCCAACAATACGGATTGAAAACCGACCTCCACCAGTATCACATGGTGTTCATTTTTACCAGTTGAAGCTAGACGAGGACAGGTGCTGAATTAAACAGACGCATCGCCATGATTTCATGTTTTTCTGTAACACTGGATGTTGTTATTGATTACATGACGGGAATGAATCCAGGTGTCTTGCTCTCATCCGTGCTCGTTTGGAATGTACTTAGGCTGATTGGAAGTCATGCATACAGCAGCAGGATCCTTAACCGAAATGCTGGGCTCTGATCTAGGTTGAAGATTGGACAGTCTCCGCCTGTTTTTTCAGGTTGGTTTGAACAAACCAAACCAAAAACAGACAGCTAAATGTGAGGATAACGGCCCCAAACTCATTTACTAAGGCTGGTGATAAAGGAGCACAACAAACATATTCATTATAACCTCCTTCCCATAACTTTGCCATTTCATATATAATTGCATCTAATGAGTAAACAAACTCCCCCTTCGTTAAACTGATGTGTTTGTATTAAATCGGTTGCTAGGAAACATTTGTGACATCCTGTCAAAAGCAATCAGCCATATCAATAGGAAACTACTGCAGCGGTCCAAGCTCCGAGACCCCACACACATACATCGGAGACTGCCAAAGCTAGTTAAATACTTTGCTTTGCCTAATTTCTGATCATTGCAGGGAATATATGTTTAAACAATATATTACTGGTTTATTATTTATGCAGTTTAGTGAGACATCTTCATTTTTGCCTGTAGTGGTCCTGATTGTGTCAGTCCTCTGGTCATTCTGGGAGACGTGAACATCCCTGTTGTTAAACACCATGGTGCTGATGCTCTTGCACTTCTGATCTTATGTATATAATCTCAAACTGGCCCTCAGTCCTCTGACCCGCACAGCTGGGAACCACCTCGTTCTCATGTGAAACTGTCCCCACGTCTGATACGTCCGCAGAGGCGAACGTGACGACAACCGCCAACAGCTGCACTTTGGTCAGAGCATCAAAACGAGTCTTCAGATGCTCCAACTCCACTTTTCGTTGCCCACCACAACCTCAGATCTTTTGGTCCTGATCACTTTTCTCCTCGGTTTCTGGCCACAGGCGTCGTCTAGTGTTGACAGCTACTCAGAGCTTCATCACACTCTGTTCATTACCACACTGGTAATGAAGCTGGGTCATTTACGGTCAGGGTCCCTAGTCTGATCTGTGAACAATGCAACACACAGATCCAAAATCCTTTGTGCTCAAAGCTGAAAATTAGATCAAACTACACACCCCAGACACTAGGAAGCTACTCTTTAACTACAAATCTCTCTAACCCAGTCCACTCACTGTCTCACTGTAGATTATTACAATCCACCGCACCTAATACCGCTAAGTTCTATCATCTCCTCACCTGCTCTCTTCAGCTCAATCCCTCCAAGGCGGAAGATTATGTTTCCAGCCCGACCATAAATTCAGCACAGGATCGTGTGCGGTGTGGACTGGCCTTAGCAATTTGCTTCTTGCTTACTTTGTACTTACACCTGTACGTTGCCAAATCCGTACATGTAAATAATTTATTTGAAATTTTACATTTAGCTGATGCTGATTGGTCCACAAAACTGTCAAAAAAAAAAAAAAGATTTAGCTGAGAAAAAGCTCAGATATTAAAGTAAAAAACAGTTGTAAAAAACACCCACAGGAAGCATCAACACTGGTCAAGTGTGAAGCAGTGACAGGAAGCATGTGATTGTCACAATATTTGAGGAACCAACCTCCTCACGCAAGATATTTTAATACATTTAAAGAACAGTTTGTCTTTCTTAATGCTTTTTACCCTTATCCTCATTCATTCTGAACATGCAGTTGCCTTTTGAAAAAATTTGGTTCTAGAATGATCTTCCATCCCACGGGCACTGCAGGTGCAGCTGCACCTTATGGCTTCACATTTGACTAATGACCTTCAAGAAACCTGATGAATATTAAACACTGGCCTGGTTTCACTTTTTTAGGTTTAATCCTGTAGAAGTTGGAAAAAGCTCAGATAGCATCTCACACGGAGCACAGCCACCGCAATAAATACAAATGATTCATACAGACTCTCATCTCGCTGACTGATAAGGCTGATCGCCACAGTCGTGGAGTTTGGATTTTAAAAATGACGTGCAGTGCTGATACTCTGAATAGCTGATACCATTACAAAATATAAATACTGAGCTATTCTGGATAAAAATAAACTACAAGATTTATATTTCTTTTTCTTTTATTTCTTTACATTGTGAAAAATACAGTTGAAAAAGCTGTCTGTATCTAACACACACTCAGGTGTTATTAATGTCACAGCTGATTGGTGCAGCTATGCAACTGATGCTTGGAAGCGAGAGAATCAAACTGTGTGACGTCACTAATTGTTCCTTTAATTTTCACTGATGTCTACACACCACACACACAGAAAAGGAGGTAGTCCCCCAAATCAGAAAGTATGAATATGCACAATAAGCTTTCGACGCTTTTCAGCTGGATTAGGGGAAATTCATATTTCCTGTGGTATTTGTGACACAAATGTCATCATGTCTCATGTTGAGTCGACTGTTCAAATGTGCTGGACGAGCAAACAACTCTAGTAAACTAGCCCACTGTGTCGTGCACCAAATTTGTGTAACGTTTACTTCAGCTTCCTTGTCGCTGTTCACGTGGAGCGGTCACACACACACTGTTTAAGTTTTTCAGTTTCTCACACTGTTCAGACATGACAAAGAGGCTCCTCTTGTTGCTGTCACTGCTGTCATTGTGTCTTGTTGTCTGGTGTGTGGAATGTGTTTGTCTACGTCTCTTCATTTCAACCATGAATAGAAGAGCGTGCGTTTGTGCAGTGCGGGATACATAGTACGGTGTGCATCATTAATCTTTAAAATGTATTAAATCATCACCTCAGTTTAAACAGCCCCATCTGCTGGAAGATATCCAAATAATTTCCTTGAATTTTAACGTTTAAAGGTCTCTATTAAAGCCAGGTGGAAGCGACTTTGCCTTGTTACGATGGCTTTCGAAAACAAAGAAAAATTAAGAACAACCACATGAAGGAAATACAAAAAGAAAACCTCCTGTTTGAGCAATAATAAGACAGTGTTTTTTCCAAGTATTAAACGAGACTGCCTCAACAGAGCGTCACGATTTAGTCTCACAGTCAAGACAATCTGCCATTGCTGTTCTCAGATTCATCGTTACATAGTCGAACTACTTTACACATAAAATTCAATTGTCGCAAGGATTGTCACCGACTCAGTCTGTGAAAGCTGCAGACAGGATGTAATAAAGGTCGTGGAGAGTGCATGAGCGATGGTGGTGCTCACAGACACACAGGCAGGACATAGGAGAATGGGAATGGCAGAAATCAACATGACACTGACTGTGTAAAAAGTTTTTTCTGCCTACATACTATATTCCACATGTATACTAACCTTTTTCAAAAATTAGTTCTTTGTTCTTGTTGTTTTGTGTCTGACCTTTCGAGAACAATTATATTGACCATTCAAAGGTTCCACGCAGTTTGTTCACGGTTTGTGCCCTTCATCCGGCCTGCTGCCTTACCTTCTGTCAGCAATGTTTCTGTGTGCTGGGAGGCACGGCGAGCGTGGAGCTGCACTTCCAGGGTCACAAAGTCTGACAGGAGCAGAAGTCCACTAAATTATTTCATCCCCACCCGTGCTCACCTACACCTTTCAGCTCAGCTGCCACGGCTGCCGGCGGAGCTCGGTGAACCTGTCCACGTTTCGTTCTCTAACACAGCTGAGTCTAATGGGACATGAGCAATACAGGGCTGTCTGTGGAGGAGCAGAAAGGCAAACAGTGGACGGTGAAATGGAGCATGCCTTCTGACATCAAAGTACCCACTGTCCACACGGAAATGCTCTAAAACCAGCACTTTCCACTGCTGCCGCTGCAACATTTTGAAAAAATCTGAACTTAAAACTAAAAAACGTGTTTCTGACATCCCATGGTGTCTGTTGCAGAGGGAGAAGAGCCGACGCATTTTGCCGGGTAGGATGAAAAACACTGCTGACAATAAAACTATCACTCTGCCTTATTCTGTTGATACAATAACCAATACAATCATTACTTGTACATGTACCATATTAAGCATATATGTTTCCTGTTGATGCAGAGTTAACTTAAAGCAAATGTCCTTTTCTGACTCTTGGCTTGTCGTATGCAGTAAAAAACATAATCCACTTGACAAAAGCTTTTGTATTTGTTGTTGCGATCACCTGGCTTTGTTATCCCCACCACAGATCTGAGCGAGTATTACTGCTCCCTAAGTCAGTAAGCTCAGAATTATCATGCAGTATTATGCACCATAATGTTGTGTTTTGCCATAAAGTTGTTCAGAATCAGGCAGAAATGTAGTTGTAAGTAAAATTAGCAGCGATAGCGGCTAAAAGAGACTCGATGCAGAATCTATCAGCTTTGTCATGAATAACATAAGGCCAACATGGTGTTATTCATGCTACAGTAAAAACTATACTCCCAGCCTCTCAGAACTGCTGCTCCAAAGCCCTGATAGTTCTCAACTACCGTCCACTGTGTCTGATAGTACATCTGGATTTTATCTTTGTCTTTGTAGCAATTTCCATCTCAAATTCTGTCCTACCTGCATCTCTAATGTTTAGAGCTCAGCCTCCTGCTCCTATGGCAATGATTTTAGTTTTAGCAAACCGGTGGAAGTAGCAACAAAAGCTCTAAAAAACCCATGGCACACTTCCTGGCAACTGAAAGCATGCGATTAGCAACCAGCTGGGAAAATACTGAAGCATTTAGCAACTAAAAAACAGAGAAATATTACATTTTGCAGCTGGAGTCACGAACTATGTTGACAATCTTTCACTGCAGAGCTTCTTGTCTAGACGTAACATCTTCCCGACATTATCACCCTGATACTAGTCAGCAGATTTCCAAAAGGTCGAGCTGATGTAATAGTTGATTAGATGCAATCAATGAATCAGAAAGTATTTTCACAATCAACCAGCATTTAAGTTTCTTATTCAAACAAAATTGCCAAATGTGATTCCAAGTCTTTCTTATTGTTAAAACACAAGCGAGTGCATCTCAAATACCGGGAATAATGTGCCAATAGTCTTATATATACATATATATGTATATTTCTGATGTATTACAGAGAAAGTGAGTAAATGTTTCCATCTGTCTGTCTGTCTATCTGCCTGTCTGCCTGGCTATTTGATCAAACTCAAGCTATGGCTGCTGCAGCGATAGACTCTTGTGGCTGTGGAGATAGGTGTTATTGCTTTTGTATTCCAGTAATATGTTCTCAGTGAAGCACTCCATGATAAGCTCTTTTCCAAAAGACATTTTTATCTGAAGGTCTTCAATTCTGGCTCCAACACAACCTTTAACTTGGCTCATTTTGAGGTGGCGTGGTGCCTCATGGCCTTTGGTCAAGAAGTGCTGAGAAATGTTTCCGATTTTGAAGGATATGATTCCCTCTAAAATCTCTTAGAAATGGAATGAATGTTTTTGATTAAGTCATCTCTGGGAGAAACATGACTTATTTGTGGGTTTGCATGCACCAAGTAAACGTGAACAGAAGATTCACAACACTGCATATTTTAACATTTGTAGAAAGCCTGTTTTCTTTCTTATTTCAAAAGAGAATGAAATTCAAATAAGGCAATCACAGCAAGACGTGCCCAACGAGATTGTTTGCAGCATACAGCAGTTCTGACAGTCCAGGCAGATAATCACAATAACATTTCACTCAAGCCACAGTGTGTCAAAAATAATTGAGTCTGACTGAGAAAACGGCGCTGCCCTCTGGTATCCAAATTGTACAGGAATGGCTTCGGAAAGGACAAAACGTGTCCAGGACGGTGTTTTTTTTTTTTTTTCTCAGCACATCTCGGGAGGTGGAACACTGGGGTCTGACGTGAGTGGCACATGGTCCATCCCCTGTTCTGATGTGAGAGAAAAAGGTCCAGACGCAGAGAGGCGCAGAGAGGCTGTGCGCGCTCGGTGCGCACGCAGACGCATCAGGTGAGAGAGCGGAGCGGAGCCAGTGCGCACAGCGACATGGCTCCTGCACACAGAGCCAGACAGCTTTGGGAGACCGACCAGTCGTGTTTCTGACGTGAGGTGTGATTATAAAGAGCTGGACTTGCCAAAAAAAAAAAAAAAAACCACACACCCTGTAGAGGAGCGCAAATGGAGACGCACCGGACCACAAGCCCCGAGTCGTGAAGCGACAGCGGGTCAGTTTGGCAACGTGTCAAGTTCATCAGGAGGGAGAAAACGAGACCATGAACTTATCAGACTCCGTGTGGCTCTTTGAGGAGCCGTGGAACGTGAGCTTGGCGGAGGAAGAAGACCAGAAACTTTTATTCGGCATCGGCACGGATAATTTCATCACGCTGCTGGTCTTCGGGCTCATCTTTACGCTCGGCGTCCTGGGCAACTCGATGGTGATCACCGTGCTGGCCAGGAGCAAACCGGGGAAGCCGCGGAGCACCACCAACATATTCATCCTCAACCTGAGCATAGCCGACCTCTCCTACCTGCTCTTCTGCATCCCCTTCCAGTCCACCATCTACATGATGCCGACGTGGGTCCTGGGCGCGTTCATTTGCAAATTCATCCACTACTTTCTTCACCGTGTCCATGCTGGTCAGCATCTTCACCCTGTCTGCCATGTCCGTGGACCGGTACGTTGCCATTGTGCACTCCAGAAAGTCCTCCTCCATCCGGGTGGCCAGGCACGCTTTGGTCGGGGTGGTGGTGATTTGGATTCTGTCTCTGGCCATGGCAGCGCCTGTCATGTATTACCAGAACATTTTTCACCGAGGGGAGAATCACACCTTTTGCTGGGAAGTGTGGCCAGATCCAAACCAGAAGAAAGTCTATGTCGTGTGCACCTTTGTTTTTGGTTATGTGTTGCCTCTGCTGCTGATTTCCTTCTGTTATGCAAAGGTGAGAAAAAAAAATCATCCCAGGGTTCATTTAAAAGTCACGGAAATTATTGAACTTAAAAAGAAAATCTCTCCTCTTTTTCTGTACTTGCAGGTTTTAAATCACTTGCACAAAAAACTGAGGAATATGTCCAAAAAGTCAGAGGCATCAAAGAAAAAGGTATGTCTCAGCCAGTTGGTTGGAGGGCTTGAGTGAATGCTGGAAAATTGCAATATTTTTGTCAATTAGCAAAACTTGTATAAAAAGGCACAACTGTGAAAAGTTTGACTTTGCAGAAATGACTCACTGATAATAATGCTGACATCAAGCTTAACTATTACTTCATTTGGTATGTTGCTGATGATGACGATTATGATAGTAAGTCACATAAAATGCACGCACGAGTTATACCTTTGCTGAAATATCGTCCATCTGTATCGGTGCATTTCATGGTTTGCTAAGCTGCAGATGTTTTTTGTCTGACATATGTTTTGAGGTCAGTGCTGCTAGAAAAGCATATGTCACCCACAGTATCTGTGTCACCCAGTATAATGTTTTTCCGGGTTCGACAGATCAGTCCTAGTAACATATTTCCATCTTCTCTGGTTTTTTTTTTTTTTTTCCCTTAAGGTCAAAACAATGAATTTTAATCGTGCGATGCTTATTGTTAACCATCACACTTGAGCAAAAGCACCAGAAAGCCGTGTGCAATCAAACTGCCATCTAGCTCTCATTATTCTTGATGGAGGGCATTTAACATCCTGGAGAGCCAGTTATCTGCTGCTGCCCCTTGATTGCCGCTCTGTCTGATTTTCTGTCCATTGATCTTCACAGCTGGTCAGTTCACGGCACGATCGGATAGCTGTCTTATGAGCTGTGAAAAGACGGGCTTGATGAAAATGAAAATGCGCTTTGATGTGCAACTCCCCTACATGCAGAACATACTTTATTGCCTCGTGTTTAAAACAGTGGAAGATAAAAAAAACAGCAGTGTGAGATATTGGGATGATTTACAGCGCTCACCGTTCTGATTGGAGGTGGAAAATGCACAGAGGGAATATTCCACGGACAGCCTTGTGATAAATGATCAGCAAACACAGCATTGTAATACATAAATTACCTCTTGAACTCTAAGTGATGGCTGTGCAGAGGGTTAGCACACACATATTAATGCTGAGTAAAACAATTACTTACGCAGTGACAAATTAGTTTAAAGCCTCCACAACTGCAGTTGTGTAGTACACACAGAAAACCGCAGCATTCAAATGTGCTAAGTGTGGTACTTATACTAACAGTGCTAAAACCACTGTTTTCTTGTAAGTATGTGTATTAAATGATTAAACAATTAATGAACAGTATAGACTTTCCTGTAGGGTGAATAGGAAATGAATTAGGTATGTGAATGAGGAAGTCATAAGACCAGCTGCTGTTTTACTGTGAGAGATTAGGAAACAATCTTAATGCTCTTTGACAGTAAAAAAAAAGTGTGGAATTAAGGTGGAGGAGACAAAACACAATAACAGAAAACTAGTTCTGGCGTGACACCTGCTGCGTCCCACACAGTGACTCAACAGCGTGGCTGCTTTCTCCTCTGAGATGCTGTGAAAACATCACCTGGCTGTTCTGTGGCCGCTTTGCTGCCCTGTGTCATCTAACGATGCTCACGGCACCTACTGCTGTCAGGTGTCGACAATTACACCAGAATGTCGACCCATAACTTAACATTCTCTGGAGAAAACAATGCTGGAACAAACTGTGCGTTTTTTTTTTTTTTTTTTTTTTACGTTTTATTGGATTTGTTTGAAACTGTTGTTGGTCTTGGGGAGTGGGAGATTCCCAATATCAAGAAGACTGGCATAAGATTTTTTCCAACCAGTTTTGTCTTAATGTATGGTTTAGATGACGTTATGGAAATGTACTACATGGGTCTATTTTATGTCTAAAAGTATATTGAATTTCTTTAATGTCTCCATTGGTTGGCTGGCAAGTCTCCTCAAGTTGCTCTTTGCAAGAAAAGACATAAGCACATGTTACAAAATATCAAATTATTCTAAATAAAAAACCCTGATGCACGGATATAGATTATTAGTTCAGTAAAAGACCAAGAAATTGCTTTGTTGTTAGTTTCCTCAACCCACCACTCGGCCTGTGGAATATAATGTCAGAGACAGCTGGAAAGAGCAAGGATACTCCCACCGCTGTTGTGAAATACATTTAGACTTCTTATCACCCACACACAGTCACGGCCCCCCACAGTCAAATGAGATACTCACAAAAGTCAAGTTGAGCTGTAAATCATCTTTAATCTCTCTGGAAGGCCTTTGTGCAAAGACAAACCCAAAACGTGACATCTTTCAGTGAAAGAACACGAGTAGTTCATCCGGAGTCAACACAAAATGAACGACTACTGTAGTTACACTTATTCAAATCTTTTATGACAAGCATCTCCAGAACTTAGTAAAGTGACTTTTGGCTGTAATTACCTGCATAATGCTCAGTCAGACGCCAGATTCCTCAGAAATATTAGTCCATTCCTCATGGGCAATGGGCTCCACTTCACATGTATTCTTGTCACAAAAGAATCTCATAAGTGCACACATTTGTAAATTAGGTTTTGTTCCAAGCACATCTGATGTAACTACGCAGGGTTTGTGAGTTAGAAAACATCAAATACCTGAACTGGCTCAAAGTTTGTTGAGTGTTATATTTGATTGCTTGTTCGAAATATGGCTAAACGAAAAAAAAGGTCAGAAAATTAAGAGAAGAGATCATTGGCTTTCACGAGCAAGAAACATTATTCAAAAAGATAGCAAAGTCACTCAATGTTCCTAAAGACACCTTTGGAAGCATATTTCACATGTTTTAAATGAACGTGGCAGAAAAAGGAAGATATCAAGGACTGAAACCACATTTCGGAGGAGGCTGATGGAGACTTGGCAGCATCTTCAGGAACTGAGGTTTCAGTTTGCACAGTAAGGTGCATACGTGACGCTGAAGGTTCCTTTGCCAGAACACCAAGACAAACTCCGTTACTGACCCAGAAGCACGAGAAAATATATTCAAAATTTATACAAATAAGCCACAAACGTTTTGGGATTCTGTTTGATTCTGAGTGACAAAACACAACAGGATATTGTCAGGACCCATGGATCATCATTACGTCTGGAGGAAGAAGAATGAAGCATGCGGTGAAAGAGGACACCCAGCCTGCAGGGGACAGCGGCGGCAATGAAAACTCTGCAGCATATCTGCAAATTATAGGAGAAAACATCATGCTGTTTGTGAGGAAGCTGAAAGTTGGTCATTACTGGACTTTCAACAAGACAATGATCCCAAGCCTGGACTCAAAGTCCACCAGGGCTTGATTACAGAAGAACGCCTGGAAGGTTCTGGAGGCCCCGTCAGTCACCTGGTCAATCAGAGGTCATTGCCCGTGGGGAACGGCCTGTGAAGAACTCTTCCAGAAGCTGGTGTCAGGATTTGCATCATGTTTGCAGCAGGTTATAAAATCGAAAGGGCTCGAGTAATGAAGACACTTGATATCAAAGAGTTTAATAAATTTAAGATTCCAGTAGTTGCAAAAGTTGCATTTTGTGTTGACTTTATAGGAACCGCTTGTAACATTACTTGTGTTAAATTATTTAAATTGTTGCTGCTGGATTTGATCATTGCAAACAACTGAAAGTTTGTTGTTTTTACCTGAACAACTAATTTGCAATAAGTTTACGTGCAAATAAATATCTGGCAATATTGGCAACACTCATGTCACTAACATCAACTGGAGTCCAGTCACCGAAACTAGGATGGATGTGTTTGGATGTTAAATGCTGGTGTACTAAGGAGCGGGTCATATTTCAGTCTGATTATCAAATCTATGGGATATTTTTTTTCGTGTGTGCAACATTAGGTTTGTCATAATATGTGGTTTGCTATGAAGCAACTTCTAAATCAGTATTTGCTTTTTCACAATCCATATTAAATAAAGGCGACCGCTTTTTGTCAAGGAAGGGTTACAAGTACACTTGGCTGGAGCAGTGATTTAAAGGCACGAATTATTTTTATTCTTCCTGTGGCGGTGATGCTGATGTTTACACTAGCTTGACTGAAGGCTCCCAGGGGGATCGAGGTGAAGATATTAATGTGTTCTGTAGGTTATACAAGCAAAGCGCACTGACATACAGCATCACAAAAGCTGTGGGAACTTTTTCCTGGCTACTGTGTGTGTGTGTGTGTGTGTGTGTGTGTGTGTGTGTGTGGTGTTTGCACATGCCCCTGTAGTATGGGGTGGGCTGGTAATCACAGGCCAATATTGACCTTTCATTTCAAATTGGATACGATCCAGTCAGCGCATTTGTCTCTGATATGATCAATAAGGTGCAGATTCATTCCACGTTTTATTTTGAAGAATGATCAGGAACCACTTGATCCTTTCAGCTGGTTTTTTGGTCCAGCTCCATGAGCTCCTCGTGGAAAACGCTGTGTTTACCGGCTGATTTCTTTCGTCTCTATCAATCATGCGTGGGAGTTTACATATGGTTTATTAGACAGCACTGTTGCCACAACTGCTGATAAGAGCTGTGAGACTGTGGCAAACAGAAAAGTTGAAGGCCAGAGTAAAAAAAAAAAAACATCAGCTGAATGTGAGTACACCAACTGTTCCCGGACACCTCTGTGTGCGTCCTGTGGCACAGTGGAATCGTCAATAAACGGCAGTGAGCTTTTTGTCTTTACGTGTGCAAGCGAAAAGCAGAATGACAGATAAGGTGCTGCACTTTGGATCGCGAGCTGTTGCCTTTCCTCTTTCCATAAATTTAACAGAGGCAGCTTTTTGTTTAATTGGTCGATAGAGCGGTGGTGGAGAAAAGAAACTTTTTTTTTGAGGATTGCCAGTAATTACCAGCATCGTGTGTCATTACTTCCATCTAGATGATCATCCATAAGACGACATCATTTGCCAAGTCTAGTTTACTACCAAACGAACGACTTTTCATTTTGTTTTGGAATGTCTTTCTTTTTTTGGGGGGGACCATAATAATTATTATCTGCGACACAGGATCAATCAGCTCTGATTGATCTTATTTGCACTGTACTCGATACTGTACGTAACTTTACACTTAATTTCAACTGTATGAACATTTGGAAAGTTTCATCAGTTTTTTTTCCTATAACAAAATACATAAAAAGCAGATCTTCTAAGTCCTTTCAGGCTCATGGGTTTGATGGGTTTTAGGAATTAGTTCTGGAAAAATTAACTTGACTATCTACATATGCAGTTCAATGTAAATTATAACTTCTTGTTTAACCTTAAAAAGGGAGTCGAAGGGCTGCCTTAAAATTTTATTTCAAGTCAAAAAATGTTATTTGTTCTTCTGACACGGTGAACAGTATCTTGGCTGAATGTGGCTTGTTCTGTTGTCTTAGTTTGGTTTATTGGATTTGTTAGTTTTACTGAACAGTCCAATCTGTCCGAGCTTTATTTGAGTGGTATAATGTGCAAACCCCGGTCTTATTTGATTTATTTGATTGCTTATTGTACGTGATCCATTTCAGAGAAAGTGTTCAGAGAGAAAAGACCTACAGATCTTCAGCTAACAAGATAAACTCGCTCCCTTTGGAGTCACATTGTACCACAGTCAGTGCAAAACCATCATGTCAAGTTCTCCCAGTGAATATTAAATAGATTATTAAATAGGTGTATGGGGGTAGGTACTAAACTCAACACTAACCTTCATAATGAATTACAAAGTTTTTCTTAATGTGAAAAAAACACAACCATAATTTAATTTAACATTTATTAACAAATTCATGTTTTTCTTTAAACTAATTCCATATTTGCAATATGGAGGGTCTCAGCTGATCAGGCAGCGCGTAATTGAATTTTTTCAACTGTTACATTTGGCCGTAATCTTGCCTGCAGTAATAACATCCACCATTTCCCTCTTTCTGCACAAATTTGTTTTGCCAAAATTGTCACAAGTTATCATATTCTGGTGAACATGTTTTTTGATGGCTTTTTGGATGACAGCTTTTTTTAAGCAGCTTTGTATGAAAAAAACGGATCAACTACTATGATCAGCGTGTGCCCATTATCACTGCACTGCCAGATGTAGTTTTCTTTATGACTTAGAACTTGTGCATAATTCAAATATATACACAGATGGTAATGACACATACTGTAAGTGGCATTAGCACTGTCAATACCTAAAAGAGGGAATTACTTGTGAAGTTGTTTCATAATTACAATATTTATGATGGGTTATAAGGGTTTGTGAGCTGTAGACTGTGTTTATAGCTTTGAGACATACACTTAGACACTTTGTAAGATTAATATTTAGCTCTGCAGAAAACTTTTATACAGTTAGATAAAAAACTAAATAATAAAAAATGGAGCCTTTCAGCTCTGTATCTGCACGGCACAACTTGTTTGCTATACACCTGTTAGCCCCAAAATGAAAGTGAACCATTTCTGGCTCCAAGAAACCTATACGCTGTAAGTTGAGAGTTCTGTTTTGTCTCGACTCTGACACCAAATACCTTTTCACTGGCTCAGCGGTAATAAACCTTTGATAGGAACTGACCACTGCAAACTGGGAACCCCACAAGTCCAGGGATTTTGGAGATGCCCAGCAGTCTCAGTTTGACTCTCATCAAAGTCACTTGTCCAAATTTTCAAGCTTCCAACACAGCGACTTTAAAAAACTTTCCCTCGCTGCCTCTTTCCTGTGACAGGTGGCAGTGTAAAAAAAATAATCATGTACACTTTAATTGTTGATGACTTAATAAATATTACGACACGTCACATTTAATCAATAACATGCAGCTTTAAAGGAAATGCCTCTGAGGACTGGCTGATTGCCTTATTTAGCCCTCGGACAGAACAAATGATCCGTTGAATCTCCACTGGGGACGGTCGTAGCCTAAAGTCAGAGAGGTGAAAAGTTAAAAAGCATCACCTGTCTGCGTGAGTAGCACTGTACCCCCCCCTGAGCGAGACCCCTAACCCCGACTGCTCCAGTGGAGCTACTGATTGGCTACAGGTCAGACTGAGGTTGTACTGAGCTGCTTCCAGCTCAAAATGTGTGTGTGCTGGGGTTCTGGAAATGTCTCTAGATGGTACAGTACAGAACATGGCGAAGGTTTGATATATCTTAGCACAAGATGGAGAAAGAATACAAATGGCAGAGAAAGAGCAGAATATTAAGAGCAAAAAGTTCTCCAATGCACTAACCTCTAAAAACCCTTTGTTCTCTTACATCTGAGTACAGCATGTAAATGTTGTCGGCGTTGTACCTGAGGGCAATGACTGAATCCCGAACTCGCTCCGTCCTCTCCTCCTCTGTGTGTTTCAGACGGCTCAGACGGTGCTGGTGGTGGTGGTGGTGTTCTGTTTCTCCTGGCTCCCGCACCACGTCGTTCACCTCTGGGTGGAGTTTGGGACCTTCCCGCTGAACCAGGCCTCGTTCGTGCTGCGGGTGGCCGCCCACTGCTTGGCGTACAGCAACTCGTCCGTCAACCCGGTCATCTACGCCTTCCTGTCGGAGAACTTCAGGAAGGCGTACAAGCAGGTGTTCAAATGCCAGATGGGAACCAGCGAATCCCCGCTCAATGACATCAAGGAGATCCGCAGCAAAGCCGACACGCCACCCTCGACTAATTGCACCAACGTTTGACCGACAAGGTGCGGGTAGCGACGTGAAAATTAAATACGCCAAGTGTCACAGTGGCCATTGCTCTACGGTCAAGATATGAGCGGGTGTGTGGATTTTTCAAACGTGAGCATGGTTGCTGGGAAATTGCCACAGGTGTACAGTTTCACATAAGCACTGTTCATTATACTGGGCCTGGAAGAGAAATAGCCACTGTGGCTGATTGTGCTCTTTGATCTGTGTGTTTCCTGGATCCCTTCTGTCGTTGCAGGAAAATGACCCCATCTCTTAAGTGGAGCTCATTTCCATAACCTATATCACAGTAAGGCCACAAACTCAAAAATACCAAGTAATTCTACTATGAATACGCCACTATGACATTTTGTAGAATTGTGATTTTTTTTTTCAGGACAGAGTAACAGATAACAATTTCAAATTTCAGAAATTACGTTACTCCTATTAATCCCAGTTCTCACTTGGCTAATCTTGCTGTCGTATTCACCGAAAACCTACACACACACCGAGGAAGCAAGAAATCTCCAAAGACTCCAGATAGAATATTTTATGCCATGCGTAAGAAGTGATGCAGTAACAATTTGGATAAATATTAACGTTTCTGTCAAACGACAATCATCAGCATGACTTTTTTGGTTTGGTGATTCGCTGTTTTACCAGCGCGTCCCTGAGTGGGATTTTGTTTAAGAAGCTGGTTTAGGACCTTTTAGCTCGAGGGACTGTTGGCGGATGTTCTGTACATAAAGGGAAGAAACCTGACACCCATTTTCAAAGCTCTCTTTGAATATTTACATACTTTACATACAAAAATGTTGCCTTTGCTGAGTTTTTATTTTTTACACACTGTAAATGATACTAAACCTGCCAGGCTTGATCCCATTACCCACTGCTAGTTAGATATTGTGTGTGAATGGAACTGGCCAGTTTCACAAAGACTTTGATGCTCTTGTTATCTTTGTATTGATAATTCTGATGTCGCCTTTGTTGTTTTTCTGCTGCAAAGTCTTCAGACTCAATCGACTTGACTATGATCTAAATGTAACTAACAAGCTCCGAATTTCCTGAAAGTGCCATCACCGCAGTTTATTTCTTCTTTTCTTAGTGTTCATATCACAGAACGTTTTAAATACCGTGTTTGTTTTGTCTAACGTCAAGGTTCATAATGACGCAATATCTTTCTGCAGCTGGTCTACGGAGCGCAGTGTGCACGGAGGTTTGCAAAGCTGTTGATGGTCCACGTTGTAGGCTGGAACCTGTACAACAACATTTACGCTTTTTATTACTACCTGTTGAATATGGAAGATGCAAAGTTAAAAGGTGAACCAGCAGTGTTGGACGAGTAAAGGTTGCCATTGTAAGAAATGAACTACTATTGTTGTTTCACTCTGTATGATTAAAGCCTGAATTTTGAACAGATGTCATTGTAAATATTATGGACACTGAAGCTGACAATCTCATATGCCTGTGAAATCCACATTCTGTATTTGGCTGTTATGTTTTTTGGACAGCTTGGATTGTACTGTGCTGCTGGACTGAGACAGGCTGTTGGACGTTAAAAGCTCGATGCCTTGTTCTGCATCCCGTCTAGTGGCCATGTCACGAACAATTCTGATATTCTATATATATATGTGATGTGCTAAGCTGTGATGAAGTGTGATTAAAAGTTTTGCTCTGACCCACAGTACAAAATTGCAGATTATTTCATGTGCATCATTACAGGCTGTGGAGTCTTTGCAGGAATTTCATCTAGTCTTTACTTCACTGGAACAAAATTCCAATTTGAATCCTGCTCTGCCCGGCCCTTCCTCTCCCCCTCTGCAGTGCTCCTTGTAAAATTACAATAACGCAAAGCAAAAATAACTCACTGGTTGGTTAGGAGAGCGAGCCTCGCTCAAAAACCTTTCAGCATTTAATATCTCTGCGCTGCTGCCAGTGCTGTTCGATGAGTCTGGATCACAGGAGGCGTCAGGATTCTCAGCCCGGGTAAGGCAGCCATGTTTGAGGGAGGCAAGTCTTGTGCAGGTTTTTTGCTGCAGCAGCGGATGTGCCTGATTAACAGCACCTTCACCCACAGAGGGGGATCTAATCAGAGTAATCAGCAGACTCTCATCCTCCCTGACAGCGAGGACCTTACATACGAGAGCCAAGGACTGCTCCCAGAGAGCCGGGAAGGTGCACTTGATGAGTTCGCTGTACAGATGGCGACACTTGTTCGTGCCCAGAGGACCGAGGAAATGTGAGCCAATGTGAATGTGAATCAGTGGAAGTTCTCTGGCAAATGAAACAGACACGGAAGCCGACACACCTGTTGTTTAAAAGAAAAAGAAAAGAACACAATAACAAAAAGGAAAAATGCATTATTACATTTCATAACACTGGATTAAAAGCAACAAATGACAGTGTAAATACATTGCATGATATCACGATATATTCTCTACTGAAAACAAAAGTAACTACAGAAAAGGAAAAAAATGACACATATGCATAAATTTTTTTTAAGTGCTGTTACTTACTTAATAGTTACAAACTACAGTGATATTACTGGGTAACAGCTGATAACATGATGTGCTATTACACACTCCATCACCACAGTAAACTACATCATCATAATTAAACAACATAGTCAACTACAATTAATCAACAACAAAAAACAGCTAAATACATTGTGTTCAGTTTAATACTAATGCTGATGCGTAATATTTGTTTCTTGGTTCTGTGACCCAAAGAAAACTGGATAAATCTGCAGGAAGAGTTTAGCCTGTTTGGGCGCCAGAAAGTTCTGGCAATTCTAGCTCCGTACCTACATTTAAAATAACAGATGACAGGATTAAATCTTAGATGATTAATGGGGGGTTATGGCTTCATCTACAGCAGCCCCACTCTGATGCCAACTTTGTGTCAGGAGTTTTGTCTCCGTTTAATGACACAGAAAGAAACTCCACAAGTGCTGACAGACAAAAACAACTACAAAAACATTTAACGTTTACCTATTAATAACAAAATTGTGTACGTGTGCAAGAATTGGCACTGGTATTGTGGGCTGCAAGTGAAAGCTATCATACATGACATGACAACTATAAAACTGAGTTTTTAGTGGCCACACTGAACATGCTGCTGATAGATTTTTATGTGTTTTCAATGTTTAATGAGGATTTCCTGGCGTGTTCAGCCTTGTTTTCTGTATTAATTCAGTAGTTTATTCAAGTAATTGATCAGAAAATGGAGAAAAGATAATTTTCTCATCTGTTTCATCTTTCTGTGTTTGAAATGCAACCCGTGAAAAACAGGTAAAACCATCTGAAGTATTCTGGACTTCACACACTTTCCAGGTGTTATTTTATGTTTAATAATTTCCAGGCTCTTGAATGTGTGTTAATGCAGTGTAAATTCTAATATTTACTTCTATTAACCTCTGTGGCATTTCCTTGAAGAAAGCTTTTGTTCCATTAACGAGCTTTCGCCTTTTTAAACCCTGCCTTCCCTCACAAATAAAACTGTGAAATATGTATACAATATTTCTCATGTCTCACTAAGACCTTCATTTCTATAAACGGAGCTTTTCTATAAAACATCGCTGATACAAAACAAAGAGCCTGACCTCCTTCACTGTCTGCCAACGGGCTGTTGCTGTAGAAAAAGGAAATAGCAGTGTATGTTCCCACCAGTTGAGTTCCCATCAGAGTTTGGCTCTGGTGATTACACCCTAGTGGAACACATTTCCCGGCATCACATCAACCGAGTCATCCCAGAGAGACCGGACGGAACCGTCTGTCTTTCCACGTCTCCGTGTCTTGTTCTGTACATATCAAGCAAGAAAGAGCCTTTTTCAAGGCCGTCAACAAATGTTGCTCTTACCTGTCAATGATCTTGACAAGTACGAGCAAAGAGCTGTTCAATCCACATGTACTTGGGAAATTTTTGGTTAATGTCAAAAAAATCATATGCAGAGGAAACATGAGGTATGGCTGCGTCTACTACTGACATTTGCCCACATTTATAGAGAAGAAACCACATGGAATCAAACTGAGAACATGAAGCATTACTGGCACGGTAGCAGTCAAATGGGAAGAGTAGAACGGCAAAATGATTTAACCCCCCCGGGAGATTTTTGATTTTTTTTAACCAAGAAAGGAATTGAACTAAAAGTAATTAATTCAAAATATTGAAATAGATAGAAATTAAAATTGTGAATCACCTGAGGCCTGCAGCAAATTAGAGGTTTCTTTAATCCTAACTGAGGTGGTAGACCACATAAAAACAGATTGAAGTGATTTTTCATCTTTTAATCTGAACAACCCACAAACTAGAAAAATCAAAACCACACATTTATATGAAATGAATTTCAGAGGCAACTGGGATCTCACAGAAACCTGCATGATAAGACATGACGTCCTGTCAAGTCAACTAGAAGAACTTGCTGTTTTTTTTATTGAGTGTGACTTTTTTTTCTTTTATCCCTCCTCTGATTTATGCTTTTTAATATCCATTTCACGAAGTAGCTTGGAGTGTTCTTTTGGTTTCATGATGCAGGTTTTTGGGTTTGATTCACCAGAGTCTTACTGTAGTATTCAAACCACATTCCTTGAAACACATTCGCTGCACTCAGGTAATTTCCTTTTAACTAATGACACTACACTGTGATTAATATATTCTTATTTAAGATTACTTTATGGAGATCTGGTTTCACTTTGAAAGAGAAAGAGATTTCTTTTTCAAAAAAGCCTGAATAAACTGAGCACGATTATTAAATACTATTTATAGGCGTTGTGTGTGTCCATCAGTCCACCACTTTGGTCCAGTCTAAAATAGCTCAACAAGTTTTCTTAGCTGGTATCAGGCTGGACCCTGTGAGCAGTAGAAACCTATCAGTCCACCTGCAGACACCAGCCAGGGATCCGGGTCCACCACCACAGTCTCCCCCTCCTGTCCTCATCCGTCCTCTGTCTGCGCTGCTCCATGACCCTCGTGGGTCTACTGCTGGAAGATGATTTGAACATCAGTTGCAGTTAAACCGTTCATTGCCACATTGACCCGCTTTAGTGACCGTGACCCCGCAGCTCCGGGCCTGTGTCCACCTCACACGTTAAAGTGCAGCATGAGAGACTACTTTCTTGAGTCACGATGGCACGGCAGAACCTTTGGATGCAGTTCTGCAGAAGAACATTTATATATGGGTGTGGGCATTCATCAGGAAATTCCAGAGAATTACAGCAGTTCTAAATAAGTCATTTTGTGTGAGAATTCCCAACATCTGCACATCAACAGCAGCGGCAGCAGCAAACTGCAGAAGAAAGTTTTAACCATGGCAACAATGAGTATTAAATATGGTATTTTGTTGCCATAGTTTGATGCTGCTGTTCTTCCAAGCTGGGGCTGATTGAGAAATAACCAACCTGAGTTTAGGTTGATAAAACTACATCACTACTGGTTAGTAGGCCAGTCCTGTGACAAGAAATTTAAAAGAACCCCACGTTTCAGTTGTATTAGTCCTAGTATTGCAGTGCTACTTCCTGCTTCCGCGTGGGCAGCCCAGTTTTCATTTTGTAAAGGCAAATGATTAGTTTGTCTTCTACAACCATATCGATTTTGCTTTCTTGTATAATAGCTGTGAGCAGTTTTGTCATTAACTTTCTATTTATGTCATTTTGTGATTTTCCAGTGGCTCTATGACGGCAAAGTGGGTCAACATAGGAAGTGGGAAATGCCCAGGAAGAAATCAACAGCCAGTCTTTTTTCTTCAGGCATGTGGACGTGAAAGGCTTTGAGCATAAGTCATATGCCGGACAAAAGATGAGGACTCTTTTATTTCAGGTATTCAGTGACTCCTGTTTTATTTAGCAGGTGAAGAGAAACCAATCCAGTGTCGATCTTAGATAATTTTTTGATTGAGGTGTCATTAAAAACAGTTGAAAAAAGCAGAAATGACTGTTAAAAACAGTTTACAACAACACATGCATATTTTTTAAGATATTATTGGCAAAGTTTTTGCCAGGTAATTACTGTAAATTCTACAAGCAATTTGTTTCATTGTAAGAGAGAAATGTTGACGGTGCCTGTGGTGCCCAGAAGATGAAGTGTAATAAATTTGGAGCTGAGAATAGCTTCTCATCTAGTGCCATCATCTGGTCAAAATTACTGTTTATTCAACACTTCGGATTTAAGATCAATCCAAAAACTCAGCATTTAATGTTGGCAACTTTTCTATTATGGACTGCCATGTCCATACTCTGTGTGATTAATCCCAGTTACTTTAGATTTGAATGCCTTTGTTGTCCCCTTCACCCACTATAAGTTCAAAATTCAAATCAAAAGGATCATTTGTTGAATTCTTTGGTTTATGACGACACACCTTTTAAACTAAAGACTTGCCCATCAGCCTCAGCTGTGTGTGTTTCATGCTGAGAAAATGCTCGACATCAGTATCAGCATGTAGCTCAAAGCACTGATGTGTCTCAAGGGCAACTTCATTGATTTCATACATTCAAGCTTCTCCACAGGTCGTTTACTTTTGCATAATTTGAAAGAAAATAGTTTGCGGTTCCAAAGTGAAACGACTTGCCATTAAAAAGGTACGATGGAAAATATTTATTGATAAGGAAACTCTATAGAAAATTCCTCAAGTCTGTCTGAGACAAGTGACACACGGTTGCATCAGCAACAGCAACAGCCACAAACATAACGACCCTTTATGGTTTATGAAGCCACCAGGTGTTGACAGAAACACGTGGAACTGAAATGGCTGAGAGTGGTGTCGACATGCTGGCACCTGCAGGTCAACGCTCCATAGCAACTTACTACTTAACTTTTTTTGCTTTAATTTTTAAATTGAAACTTAAAAATGACCTTTTCAGATTTTACACCCACCTTACAACCCAGTGCTTTCCTTTATAACATATGTATTTGGTGAACAACGTTAAATTGACAATTTCGGTAACAAACTGTGTGTTCAATCATATCATAAAGGGTGATTAATATTCATCAGTAGATCTTCTTTTTCTGATATGAATGTCAATATTCTTTGCACATACAAAGACTCTGTCTGTGAGTTGAATTGGCCTCAGCAGCTCCCACATCAATAAATACTCGGGCGCCAGTAGCAGAGGAATATTTTACTCTGATAGCCAAAGAGAAACAGGAGAGAAGCACCACGCTGCCGTGCATCACAAGACGTTCTCCTTTGAAAAACCACTGCAAGGTGATGCAGCAGTGATGCAGCAGGCTTCAAAGTACATTTGTACTCTAATACAGTTTTTATAATTAATGTCCCTTTGAATCTTTATATGTATTAAACTTAAGTCTGACTATTTTGGATTTCGGCTTATTTTTGAGGCAAATGTGAAACAAATGTGACCTTGACGTGTACATGTTATCAACACCAGCGAATTTAATACATGAAAGACATTGTAGAGTTTGCACTTGTACATTTGAAGCGTTTGCTTCCTTCATCTTGTAAAAGAGCACACTCGGTTCTTTATTTGAGTATCAACCTTACCTTTGTCATTAATATTTCCCCCTTTATACATGAGTATGAAGTGGAGTATAACGGTGAAAGTAAATATTACTCCATCGCAGTCTTCTGCCTCCTCTAGTTGGCTTTAGGGACTTACGTCAAAACAGGCCAGGATTCATGTGAAACTGGGATGGCTCGAAACACGTCATTTAATTTCCAGCCTCCCCAACAATGCCTCCAAAATCTGCCATTCGTGGCAGCAGAAATTATTCCGTTTGTGGACTGCACAGTTTGCCATGTGTTACAACCACACCACCTGCCGCCATCTGTCGGGTGTCGTGGTTGACGTAGGCTAATGATGTAGTGGCAGACTGGTCTTTTTTATTTTTTTCCCTTTTCCACGACTCCCCCTTGTTGCCTCAGCACCATTTACTGCTCAGTGCACTGAGGCGCCAAATGATATGTCATGTGCTGCAGTTATTTCAGAGAAAATGTATGTGCCCTCATCATCATATTCTACTGCCTGATATTTTCCTTCAAACATCTTTACCGGCTGCTTGTTTACCAAAAAAGGTATTGCTGAGGAACTCAAAAATAATTCATAGTAAAATATATTCCTGCTGGGACACTTGTCTCTGCAGGAGTTTAAGACCTATATCGGATGTAAAAATACTTCAGTTTTATTAGTTGACCTAAAGCTGCAGAAGAAAATAATACATTCACACACTCACTTACTTAATTTACGCCCCAGTGAGGTTGAATCGTGTGCACTTAGAAAACTAATAAATGCAGATGAGTTCATGTCAAACTAAGCTCTGACTGTGTTGCTCAACCAACTCACATATTTCAAACAACTCATTTGTTTTTTTTTTTTTTTTGTCAGCAGACATTCATACATGAGGCAACACTGATGCACACAGCGAGACCAGGGTTGGATGATAATGCACCGTTAATGCAAGACGCATCTCTGCTGGACGAGCTCTAGTAGTATTTTATTATTCACGTCAGCCATTCATACATCCAGACTGACTCACAGTCTCCTTCCTTTGGATCCTGATAAATTTATGGCAAAAATAACTTGTTTACTTAGACCAATTCATTCTTGTCCCATACCTTTTAATTTGCAATTATTTATGTAGACATGCTGTATTTAATGCCTTTATAAAATGCTTCCTCTCCCCCCTGAGTCACACAGCTCATGATGGAGAGATCACTCCCACAGATTCTCTTTCTGCAACTGCTCTCAGTTATTATTTCATGGCTGTTAATGTAATAACTCCCTCGGAGCTGCACACCCCAGTGGAAGCAAAGAGCCAAAAGGAAACTACAATTTGGAGTACTGCTACTCAGTGGGTCCACTGTTCAGAAACATGAATACATGAACATGAATAAAACAGATGTCATTGCCATTTACAGTATTCTTTTTTTCACAGTTTTCAAGTATGTCTGTTACACACTCAATGAGCCACAATGACAAAACTGTGCCCGTTGTTGACGTCAAAGCGATTTTATTTCTGGCTTGAGAGCAGCACTGCTCTAATGTACGTTTGCGAAAAAGTTCAAACCGTGAAAATATACGGATAGGAAAATTATCTTTGTGGCGCGGGATGAATTATTCTCTCTTGCTGATTTCACAGCCGCTGTGATGCTCCACATGGGAAATTCATAATGATTTATAACTGTCCTTCCATTCACACATGTTCCTTTCAGTAAAGAAACACACTCAGGAAGAAAAAGGGGGAGCAACACTTTATCTCATTATGTGTTGGTAGCCATCTATTACAGAATGCCTCTTCATTTAATGCTCCTGAAGAGCGGACATATTAGGACTAATCTTGAAATCACACCTTGATATTAGCACAAAACCTTAGTGCCACTCACAAGTTGTTTTCTCTCACCGTGACAAGATAAAGGGGTGAAAAGCACTCGCTGCACCGAGCAGTGGTCAACATCTGGACAGAAATATCACTGACTCACTTATTCACTCGCTCATAAACAAGCGTGTTGATCACTCTGTCCACCTACAGACAGCGCTGCCTCATTTCCTCGGAATTAGATGTTACCTAATTGACCTTGATGGAGTGAAACTGGGTTCAAGTTTGGCTTTAGTGCAGACCGGAGATGCAATGTCAAATGAAAGAGCGGGGTTGAAAAGGTCACCCATTACCACGCCTGTTTATCGCTACATTTAACCTTTTATTACACCATTAATTCTCCCAAATGCACCGACTTCTAATAAACTGCCATGTTGATTTCAAATTGCTGTCTATGAGATGAAAGGCTTAGTTCCATATAATGTCGTCTGTAAGCATTGTTGAAAATGGATTTTGTTTGGTATTCCAGACAATGGTGCAAATATATATATATTACTCCTCTGCTCATGATTAACAATGTGGTGCATTCAGCACTTAAAATGTGCCTCTCTGCAGAGCAGGTGAACAGCATGCTGTGAATGTTTGTGTTTTTGTAATTATGACTGATGCATAATTAGTGGAAACATGGTAATGGGCAGCATGTGAAAATCACAGTCAATTAAAATATTTGTTGTTTCTTAATTCAGCATAATAAGGGAATTCAAGCTCAAAACTCATCCATCTGCAGCTGGCAAAAACAAATACTACAATCTAGAAGCAGGGGTAAAATTAATCCAACAAATTAGTTTTTTCAGCACTGGGAAAACTGGCAACCACATCTCAACCTTTTTGGTACTGTATTTCTTCATGATAGTGGTGAAACGTTATACATAGAGCAGGATATTTGTTTTTCCCTCGCTACCCACTCGTCCACCAAACCCAAGGTTGTTGGTCCCAAGGTTGTTGGTTCGACCCCTGGTTCCTTCAGTCACATGTCAAAGTGTCCTTGAGCAAGACGCTGAACCCTCATTTAGTGTATGAATGTGTGTGTAATTTTGAGTGCGAATGGGTAAATTAGAAGCAGAGTAAAGCGCAACAGGTAGAAAAGCGCCTCATAAGTGCCGACCATTTCCCATTTGTCCCTGGTGTCCCAGGGATTTTTCCACAATCAAACTTGGCTCTAGTGCATCAGTGGGTGGAAATGTAAAGACTTTAGAAACAGCCAGGACCTACAAGCGACTGTCGACATCGTCCATCAAGTGATGTTTTAGTCCAATTGGAGAAGAAACCCCATCACTCACAGATCAGTTTACACTGAGTGACCGTGAACTGGATTCGAGGCAGATTCTAATTTCAGCCAGACAAACTTGATGCAAAGCAGGAAATTGGCGGCTTTGTAATCAGCCCAGGTTTTGCCCTCATGGTTACAGAGTCTGTAAAGGTCCCTAGTGTCAGAGCTAATTCCCTCTCTTTCACCGCCAATTAGCCTAAATGGAAAGCTTACTGTACAATCTGCTGGCACAGGCCGGAATATTAATGCACGGACGGAACCTGTGGAATAATGACCACTGACCTCTCCACACCACCATTCATGAGACCTCTGCGATAATTTCATATTAGCGCATCGCCAACAACAGAAAATGATTCACAGAGTCATTAGTGTGCTACTGACTGACATGAGTTTGTTATCCTTCAAAAATGCGAGATTCTATAACTGGTCCTTATCTCGTATGTACAGCTCCTTTATCTTTCCAACACGTTTTGGACACAAGCAAATATTTGTTTTTAAAAGACCAGAGATGGATTTCCTAACATAGGGTATTGTTACTGTGTATACATTTGAATGCTGATTATTGTTGTTGTTTGTTTCACATCAATATGACATGCACAATATCCATCATGTTACTACGTTACTGAGAACACAGAGAAATTTATTATAAGATAAATTTAATTTAATCTTACATCTTTTATCAGGTTGGGCCTTCTTTTGCTCTCCATTCTTAATGGCAGAGATTGAAGTACATGACGGAAACATTCCTAAGAGATTTTGGCCCACGCTGACATAATCATGCAGCTGCTGCAGATTTGTCAGCTACAAATCTAAGATCAAATCTCCTGTTGCAACACATCCCAAAGATGCTCTATTGGATTGAGATCTAATGACTGTAGAAGGCATCTGAGTTCAGTAAAGTTATGTTCAAAAAACCAGTTTGAGATAATTTTAGCTTTTGGACATGGCACATTATCCTGCTGGACGTAGCCATCAGAAGACGCGGTCATGATGGTCACGGCTGGGGCATTCAAACAATGCTCAATCCGTACAAAGGGGCCCAGGATGTGCCAAGAAATCATCCCCCACAACATTAGACCGCCACCGTCAGTCTAAACCGTCATCACAGGAGGGATGGATCCATGCTTTCATGTTGTTTATGCCTAATATCCAAATGCAGCAACAGAAATTGAGGCTCATCAGACAAAGCAACAATTTTCCAGTCTTCTATGATCCAGTTTTGGCGAGCGGGTACAACTCCGATGAGCACTACACGTAAACACTGTTTGGATGGTAATAAGCATATTATCTTGGCTTACACACCACGGTAAACAACATATACCTGATATGTGGTGGTGGCATATACAAGGTGTCATCTTTAATGGTATTTGCTGACTTCAATATTGTTTTAGCCTTAAGCCAAATGTGTGTAATATACATGAATATTTACCTGTAGCTTCAACTCGGTTATGTTAGTTGAAGTGGACATTTCCTCCTTTCTTGCATCTCTTGCAGCTGAGGTGCATCTAAGAAACCTGTGTGATCTGGCTAAGTTGGTAAGACAGTTCTGCGGGGACTACAGGGTCAGTCGTTTGATTCCCAGTCACTCCTCGCTATGTGTTGATAAAAGCACTACACAAGTGCCCATTCGCCATTCTTCTTCATTCTGATGCTCAGTTTGTCTTGACTGTACCTATTAAAGTGGTCAGTGTGTGTAAATACACCTGTAGTATTCTTTGCACCCGTGTACGTTTTAATAATGTGTGATGTGTTTTCATAAAAGCATGCAGGTGTCAGCGCTTATTCCTTCACCCCCGCACAAATTCATGGAATGTCTCATATGCAGTATGATTATCAAAACGTAAAGACTGCCTGTGTATTCAATGAGAAATACACACATGAATAGCTACACTTATAAACCTGTACTGTCTGAAGAATTTCAGAGTCCCGTTCTATTAAGGAAAAAGTCTACAAATATCAACTCCATATTGGTAAAAAGTTTCCTACATGTATTACTGTAAAATGTTACTTAATTAAAAAAACAGCTTTCAAACTGAGAAATATTACAGCGGCAATAACACAACCAACAAAACCCACAAGAGAACAAGTCTATTTGCCAAAAAGATATTTTATAGAAACAATTAACGTCAACAGAAATTTAGTTTTTTTCCCGTTGATGTTTTTCCAGTATAAAGCAGCAATTCAAGTGTAACAGTTATTCCAGCATTATTACGTTGTTCAAGAGAATTTAAAAAATCCATGCAGTCAGCAGACCATACCAGCACTACAAAACAATTTCAAGTGTCAAATTAAGTTAATTAAAAAAAAATATGACATGACAGAACAGGTATTAACAATGACGCAGTATGTACCATTTAAGGAAATAGTTCTTATATACAGAATAAATCCAGTAACATCACGTAAGATGTTGAAGAGTGCACATGCAATAAGACCCATCAAGTAAGTTATGATGAAAATCAGAAAAATATGGCATTTAAAGGAGATCAAACGAAATGTTTTTCCCCTCCTCCACGAGATCAGGATTTACAGTAAGATATGAATTTTATAAAACCCATTAGGTGATTGAATGTAGCCGTACACTTTACAGCAATTTCACCCAAGTTTCCAGATCGTCTCCCTTCTGTTATTTGTTACAGACACTCCTTTTAAAGGGAAATGAAATGCATCTTCACATCGCAAGATTGAATATTATGAAGTTTTAAATCTGTTTTTAAGGCCAACACAGTGCATGCACTGTACCTATTAATACTACACCAATAAGAGCATTTTGAACACTAACATTTTGCAACTTACAACGTTCTAATATTCTATTAATACGTTTGAAATGTTTTTCTTTTCACTTAGTTAAGGGAAATTCTGATTATTAGTGCATTATAATATTTAGGATCTTACTAGAAAAATGGACCAATATGCAATTTTGTACATCTTAACAAACAAGTGGTTTTAGTTAATCAGTGTTACCTATTTGTTCAAGTTTTCTAGCAACATGATATGTAGAAATGTATTTATTTGTTGTATACAGTATTTACAGTATACCAGTTTAAAAAAATAATTGATTCAACAACTAAAATTGAACGTGTGCCTAGGTACCAGTGGGAGTAAATAGAAAATGAATCGAAATCTTAATTTAACAGTGCTACACAGTCCATTAATGACTGCAGTGTTTAACCAGAGTATGAAAACGCACCGTTGCGACACGGAGGTTGACATATGCATACAGCATTATGAGTAGATGTATCAGTAGTGTCATCATGCCCGAAAACTCCAGCTCCTCTGGAAAGGCTGGAAAGGGTTTTTGAGGCTCAACATCATGAAATGAGGTTTGAGTCGAGGGGCTTTCTCAGGTATGACAGCAGCTTTGCTTTCCTCAGTGGGAAATCGTTTGTGGTAGACGTCTGGGTACATTTTCTGGAACTGAAGAAGGGAGGGATATGGAGCATTACTGTACAGAATATTACATATGTCTCAGGATACTGGCTTTACAGCTTTACTACGTACGTCTCACAAAACTACTTACGTGTTCTCTCTAGATAAACTGGGCTATGGTTTAATCAAATGTATACCATTACATATTTAAGTAAACATCTGATTTAGTTTCTGTTTTTCTCACATAGTGTTGTCAATACCTGTTTAAGCCGTTTCCTTTTGTCCTTGGCAGGGAGTTCTTTGTCTGCAATCAGGCCTTCCAACAGCTCCTGCAGAGGAGTCTGTGTGCCGATCACCTTTTGCTCCTCAGACTCCACCCTGCTGATCTGTTTACAAAAAGCTGGAGATGCGCTGAAGTCGGTATCTGAACCAGCATATTTGATCTGATGGAAGACACAAAGGAAATTGATTTTTCTTTTGGATTAATGGACTGAAAATTACCAAATGTCCTTCTCACTAGAAATGTGGGAGAAATGAAAAGTGGTACATAATATGCTGTCCAAGTTTTATAAAGAAAGGGAAAGAGTAGAGGACATTTATTTCGGTTATTCAGTTTATTTACTGCATCATCGTCAATTGAAAAAAAAAAATAAATAAATAAAAAAATCTTGAGCCTAAAATTCAAATCTACATAGAGGGACATGGATGGAGGATTCATTTTGGTCGTTGGGAGACTCAGTATTAACATTTTTTAGTAGATGGGTAAATGTGCCTACATGTTCCCCAGAATATATAATAATAAAGATAATCATTTTGGTTTATAAATATGAATAAAGTGTTTCTTGTGGTGGTTTTAAATCTAAGATAAAAAAAAAAATCAAATTTATAACCTGTATCCATGTAATATTTAATAAAATAATTCAATTTGATAAAAGCAGGTTTCTACTCAATTTCACAGTGTGGGATTGTGAGTGTATGGATTCACTGCTGGACACAAAGATGTGATCAATCCTTCATTTCGAGGCCAAACAATGTTAACACACAGACTGTAAATATGTGCTGGCCAAGGTTAACATTCACACATCAGCATGAACCAACTACGCAAAAAGAGATAAAAAAATAATTTTAGTTACTCCAGCTGATTATTTTGTTGGAAAATCTGTCCATCCCATGCCTGTAGGGAAAATAAGTGCAAGGCTTCGTTTTTTATTTTCATAAAGAAACTGCAGGGTAACAGCAAAAAGACAAATTTGCCTTAAATAAGTGGGAACTTAAAGTGAATAAAAACTGTAAATTAAAAAAAAAAACAAAAAAAAAACTTGATGTTATCTGGATCAAAAAGCTCTGAGTTGTACTGTATCAATGCACTGCAAATTTAACTGAAAATTTTCAATCATAAATCTGTTTATTGCAATAAACTGATCGTTTACTGTTTATGTACTGTAAATATGAAAAACATGACACACAAACGCATCACACATCTTATGCTTAACTTTTACTTAATAAAATTGGTTAAATTGAAATTGTTTTCACTGATCTTTTTTGTTCTGTGTTTTACCTTTTCTTCCAGTCAAAAGCACTTTGGACTCTCACACATACTGCTACAGATCTTAGTAAAGATAAATGAGGTTCTACATTGGTTTGTCAGAGGTAGACAGTGTGTGAAAGCTACGATGTTCCTCGACAAACACGTGATTGTGCCAACGCTGTGAGGTTTTAACACACAGAGATGTGCTCTGGCACTGCACAGCTCCGATGGGACGGCAGTGTGAAAAGCGGCGCGACGATGACAGTTTTCTTGATATACAGCTACTGAAGAATACTGATGGCGAACACTGAACGCCATTAAATTCTCCAACATTTTTTTAGTATGACTACACACACTGCTGCATATGCCAAAGATTGCAGATGTACATTGAGAGGTGTTAGACCATTATTCTGTAACAGCTCTGAACTTTAATCAACTAAATGTGTTAGACCTCATCTCTAATATGACCAGCTGTTTATCTGTAATTTCATGATCTCAAAACCTAAATGTTCATATCATGTCAAATCTTAAATCGTAATTCTAAATCCGGGCCTTTAATAGCCTATTTAATGCAAGTACATGTTGGATATTATAGTGTGCTGTGCAAAGTCAGAAGGTTGTATGGAATAGAAACAAAAAGCCCAGAATCAATACTTGTACTATTTACACAACATGATATTTGGCAGAAATACCAATAAACTCAAAAATAAGTAAATTTACTGCACAACAATAAAAAAAAAAAAAAAAAAAGATGGCCCTTTTTAAATTTTCTGCCACAATGATGGAACTAATCTAGCATTATAATCCTGTTTTCATCAATGAGACAGCAGAGACATGGTTTGGTGGGAACAGATATATCAGGAAATCGGCAAAGAACAGCGGGAGAGTGTGCTGACCTGAACTCTTTTAAGGTGAGAGAGGTGCTCCTCAACTTGGCGACGCAGTTTGGACGGCACTTGGAAAACAGTGCTGTGGTGCTCCATCATGAAGGTTACCAGTTTGGTGGCCAGTAGCTCATCCAAATCCATGTCGTCTACTGAACCCAGAACGCACTGAGAGAACATCTGTACCATCTGCATGAAGAGAACAGAGGTTCAGATACAAAATCATGATTCTGTACGTCTGGTGTAGACTTTCTGTCATACAACATCTATCACAACCTGGAATCTTTTTTTTTTTTTTACAACAGAGATGCGACAAGCTAGGCATGATTATTAGAATCATCAAATCATTTACAGCCAATTATTCTATGTAGTTTAACTGCAGAGACATTTATAAAATATGTTAGCAGTGGAGAGAGAAGAAAACGAGATGAAATTATCATAATGGGAAGCATTTCATTTATAGTTTATGGGTACAGGTATCAACATACAAATAGTACCTTCGCCTTCTGCTGACATACATAATATATATATTTTTTTTTTTTTCAGTCCCTCAAAATCATCACAGACATACCACGTTTCTTCAAAGATGATGACACCTACCATCTGGATTTTATTAATATATACGTGTTTGTTTAATAAATATTATATATGAGAAGGTAGCAAGTATTATGCAGGTTGTATACACTATATTACAGAGCTTGCTTCTAAATACTAATCAGGACTATAAAGGTCATTTAATAGAAACTATTTTGCTATTTCTTATGTCCAATACATGTGCAACCTCTGACCATTCCATATTCCATCAGCCCGACGCCCCATCCCTCTTCTTTTCCAAAGTTTTTTTTTTTTACTTCCCCTTACCGTTTAAAACTGTGTCAGAGAGGTCCCCAGTTTAATCCTAAAACAAACTATTTTATACAGCATGTCAAAGTTTAACCTTAAAAGCTAAAAGGATAGAATAAAAGCAGAGCCGTCTTATTGTGTATTGTGTATGTGGTATTTCTCAATAACCGCTAATTAAAATGACCTCAGAAAAAACAGACATGGCATGAAGTAAATGACCAATTAGAATTTGTACCAGCGTGCGCGTATTAATTGTGTCATTGAGTGGAGGCAGGTGGGGATTCTGGCAGACCCTGGCCATGAGACGCAGCAAAAGCTGCAGCCGTCTTCGGTTGGGCGGTGGCAGTAAAAGACAGCTGACTTGAAGAGCCTCAGTGGCTACATCCTGCTGCTGGAGCAAACCTGCAGAGATATTGAAAATGGAGAGCTGCTCCTGATCGCACATACAGCGTACAGAAACAAACGGTAATCTGAAGCTGTGTTCAAATATTAGTACGCACTACGCAGCACTTACTGAGAATGTTGACAAAGACCTCATACAGATGGAAAGTCAGCAGGGGTTCTTTTAGTCTCTGGAAATAATCTGCTACAGTTTTTAAAACATCCCTTTCAAACCCTGGGTACGCTGGCTGTTTGGCGTCATTGCCATTAGGCCCTGGGAGAAAAGACAAGAGCATGAAAAAAAGATGAGCAGCTATTTCTCAAGAATCACAAACTAGAAGCAGTCAATGTTTGGTATTTCTGCTTTAAAAATAAACTTAATTAAAACAAAGGTTAAATGCCTCATCAGAATAGTTGCCACTTACTTTTAATTTTAAACATTAATACTTATTAACCAGTGTGAACAACCCCTCAGAGTGGGCCATCATCCTTCTGAAAACTTTGGTGTTTTGCCTTCCAAAACAATACTGAGGAAAACAGACTAGATTCTTGTCATTTTTTACGTTCTATTTATGTCCATCATGTTCCATTTTTGTATTTGATATAGTTCAGGTCCCCAAAGGAGATGCTGCACAAATCCCAAAGCAGATGGCGATTTGTGTTTCATCACACTGACATTTAGGAAGAGGGATAAAAAGCGGGCGGTACTCACAATTTGCGAGGCATTTCATTGCTGAAACGACCCAATAGGGCATGTCCTCTGGAGGTGCAGAAGCAAACAGGTCAGTTTTAATTATCGTATAGGTTGCAACAAAGCACTCATACTTCTAATTGTGAATCAGTGCATCTTACCGGCTTTGTTGTCCAATACGACTATTCCCGCCTTATTAACACTGAACACATTGTGAACAATGTGTTTGCCGTTGACATGTGTTGGGTTTAACACTCCGTCCAGTGACTTCAGGCCTAGCACCCTCTGTAAACTACAACCACAGTGTTAGAATCAGTGAAGTGGAAATAAACTACAAAGATATGTTTAATAAGTGATGCAAAGGTTCACATACTGTGCCATTGTCAGTGATTTCCAGATGTGGTCCACTTGTTTTGCAGTAATCTCCTTCCTGCGTATCAGCTTGCATTCATGCACATCACCAATAGCGACACTGTGTCTTTTATTCCACAAATCTGAACTCTGCTCAAATATGAATAGAGGCAAAAAAATTATAATAATTCCACAATTCTATAACACGTTATACGATCAACTTTTGTAAGAAACCATTCTTTCACCAAACAGAAGACAAAAAACTTGGTAAATTGGTTGCTTGGTTAATCATCATTGCTATTCAAATAGGTTAAATGTGGGAGAGAATAATATCCATCTAACAGAAGGTGACCACTCTTAAAAATGGACCCCAATAAATAAAACCTGAAAATTAAATACATACTGTACCTGTCACCTTGAGTGCAGAATGATGAAAATGACAGATTACTTCAGTGCCCAGAAGCAACAATATGTGAAGCAATTACATGCTGGCTTGCTTTTCTTTTAAGTTTGTATAATGTAACATATATTTCAATAACAGCATGAGGAACTCAGAAGGGTGTTTCTCACCAGGACAGCAGACTTCATGGGTGCAGTGTTTTCCTGCTCAGGTAATTCCTCATAGTCATCCCAGCGGATGAGTCTGGGTAGGTCACTCCTGTCTCTCAACACAGGCCTCTTTGGAAAAGACTTTAAGGGCGACAGTGTGGGGAACCTGAACGCACGGACAACAGCATCGGGCTCAGCTGGAGTGGGAAAGGTCACCTGACTAGAAAAACAGTACAGGAGGACTTAGAAGTACCTGTAAAGATGGCCGTTGTCTTCAAAGTCTTCTGTCCCGTGGCGTCCTTTGATGTCTTCAATGACGTGAGCTTTGAGGAACTTTCTAAGCAGCTGCAGAGTCTGGTAGCGGGTCACTTCAGGTCCAAAGTTGTAGTTGCGTCTCAGCAGATCGTGCAAAAAATCCACAGCCTCAGATCCTGTGAAACTACAATCATAGTAGCGGAAATGTACCCAGTGCCTTCTCAGCGGCATGCCTCCACGGAAGAGCTTAATGGTTTCATTCCACTGCATCAGAGAGAGAAATACAACAGATAATGTGTGAGCAGCAAATGAAAAACTAGCACATTTCGTTACCATCCCTCTGCAATTAATCTATTAGATATAGCATGTAAATAAGTCACTCAATAACCCAATCTACTTCTCTAAAAGACAGAGGACAGCATTTTATGCATTCACCAAGTTTCTCTCTTCATTGATATGATGGCTGCTTAGGCCATTATTGTAGTTAATGGTCAAAAAGGGGTTCAAATAACACAATGTGAATGACAGACAAAAATACACAACCATCTAGAATACATATAGTATATTAGTCACCTCATGGAAAATAATTCTGTTGTGACACAAAATCTGTGCACAAAACAGTCCATTATTACACCTTAGGGTGACATGAGTCTCTCTAGTAGGCTACACTGATAAAAATCTCTCACGATTCAAAAATACCTATTATGATTTGTATTTATTACTTTATTCTAAAAACAAATGCAAGACAAGCACCATTACAGAAAAACTGTATTTTTGAAAACGCGCTGAAAAACAACTTTTCTATCTACACTATTATCTTCTTGGTATATAAAATATAGGCAGCTGGAAAACAAATGGAATATTATTTCCAGAATCTGTGTTGTATGGTACAGAGGTTATGAATTATCAAATCACACAAAGTTCCAGGTTGGCAAAAGAAAAATAAACAAAGCAGATAAAAGCAGAGAGAATAAGAGCACGAGAGAGAACACTATGCTACACCTACACAAAGGTCATTACAACCCAGGGAAATATTTTGGGACGAAAGGACATGATGGTTTTTAATTGAAAAAGGATGCAAAGAAAAGTATGTGGTCAAATAAATTTTTTTTTTTTTCAAAATAGCAAACACATAAAAATGTCCTAGTTTTGTGGTTAAAGTAGTAATGCCACATTGTGGTCATGTCACACAAGTCCTGTTTTAAAATGCTATTCCAGCAACTAATATTCTGGAAAAAAAAGTATGATTGGAATAATGGCTGCTGCAGGACACACAGCTTCAGCTTTATTGCTGGGGATCTTTAAAATTATTATTAACATACTGGTAACTATATACTAATGTAACTGGCTGCACAGCATCATTTCCCATGTTGTACTTTGTACGAGGGTTTAAGAAAAACTCACGTGGACATTTAAACGTAAATACAGTATGATCGTTTTACTGGGAAATTAAAAAATGAGGCGTTCAATGACGTGCACGCAACATAACTAATAACGCTAACGTCATATTAGGCAATAAATGTTTGCTTTTGTTGGAAAGGGACAAACTAACGTTCCTACTAAAAGGTCAAAGGTTAAACTGAGCAGAGCTTTTGCTTTTTCGTGTTTTTTAGAGCTGTTCTTTCCGTGGGAAAAAGCGAGATAAGTTCCTCTAAGAACGTTACGGCTAAAGTGAGCTAACGTTAGCTCGACCTGCTCGGGCTCGTAAGTTTAGCCGGTTCCTGCTAAAGTTGAAAAAGCCTCACCAGCTTCGTCGCCCTGTAGGGACCCGTCCCGATGACTTTACCTTCCATCGTAATACTGCAAACTCAACTCAGGCGTGTGTAAACATGGACATATGTAACGTGTAATATTTCCCTCAGCTGCGCATGAAAACAGCGGAGAAATGACGTGACCACGGAAACGTTGCTGCCAACTTTGAATCTTCCGCGTCACACGTTCCAACGCCGTGATTGGACAGCGGCCTGATCACGTGATCACGTAAAACGTAACTGTAGTGACTTGCTGAGAGGACCACAACACGCACATTACGAGCGTGCAGATTCAACAAAAGCTCTCCATATATTATATGTTATATTATTAAATGATAGAAATTTAAAATTCTGTTAACATATAACACGTAAAATCTTTACACCATTACATTCCAAACATCATCTGCCTTAGTAAATTGTAGGGCATATTGGTAAAAGTTATATGTTTTTTGTCCTGTTTTAGTTTTTCACTGCCCTTATGTTTTATACAGACATTGTTTTCCTGTGTGTGTGTGTGTGTGTGCGTGTGTGTCCCTGCACTTGTCCTTGCCTTTCATCATCATAATCATCGTTAGGATTCTGCATTCTAGATTCCTCCCTTCTTGGCTGGTTACTCACCCTTTGCCTTTCATCAGCATCAGCATCACCCCTGCATCTTTGTATTTAAGTCGTTGTGTTGAGTTTCTTGGTCCCTTCCGGTGCATTTCCCTAACCTTGTTCTGCCTTTCCCGTTCTTCAGCCTTTTATACCGTTGTAAATAAAAAAACCTTAAGAGTCTGAGTTGAGTGTTACAGCCTCAATATATGAGTTAATATTGTTAAATATTTTGAGTGAATTTAGTTATAGTCTATGTCTTTGAGTTAATATTGTCATCTCCTAAAGTGTTGTGCTGAGTATTATAGTATCAGTATTTTGTGTGATAATTATATAACTGTTTCATAAGTTCATTCTGCACTCTTGGTTTGTCTCAGCTTCTGCTTTTGGGTCCAATAGTTACAGTAACCAGTTACAGTAACTGTTACACATATAGGCTACACTTAAATTATTTAAATTTACCCCTGAATGAAAAGGCAATAGGTGCATACAGTTTGGTGGGATCTCAGAGGTTAAGGCAACCTTGTCTAGCTGACAAAGTCTTTTAACAGAATCAGCATTTTACAAAGAGCACAGACAGAACGTGTGAAAATAATTTAAGGAGAGTACAAGAAAAAAAGGAAAGAATTGCTAGGACGGCCTTCTCCAAATCTGCAGATGATAAAGCAATTCATTGTTGCACAGCTGCAGATATAAATTGGAATAAAGTAAGATCATGGCCTTGGTAACACCTTAACATTCATAGTGTAGAAAAAAATTACTTTGACTCAAACTTGGTGCAGAAAAGAGCCTTACTTGTCCTTTCCTTTCCTTAAAATCATTGCATTGTGAAAATAAGTCATCTTGGACATCCAGCTTTTACTGGAGCAACAAGGCAGCCAAACACACTATCACCACAGAGATGTGGAAGGAATGTGTGAGGGAAAGCTTTAAATCAGCACCCTAACACACATTCTGAGCCCATCGGGTTCCTTTTTCACAGTGCTATAGCCACACATGATAAAACTTTTAAAACTAATCCACCACAGCTGTCATGAAACATTTGATGCCCCTCTAAAACATTTTCTCTACTACTCAAGGCAACTGAAGCGCTTCCATTTAGCATGATGATACCTACAGTGACAAATTGGCACACTGTTTTTATCTAAGAGGGAATAAAAGGAGTTCTCTCTTTCTTTATTCTGTGGGCTGCAGCAGTGGCAGATATCTCCTAACCGATTTCTCTTCAGTCACATCAAGACAGAGCTGCTTTAGATATCCACACTTCAGACTGAATGAATAAGAGGTAAATGGCACCTGGTTATAAACTCTGACAAATAAATGTGCTCTATTAAAATTTATGAGTTGAGCACTACAACAATAATCGGTGAGTCTTGTAAAATTTAACTAGTGTGACATTGTTGGCTCAGCTGGTGTTGCAGCTTTAGCCTCTTTGTGCTGAGACAGTGACAGTCCAGTCGTCTACTTTCAAATCTGGTTGCATTCCATTAGATAAATGTGGCTCCTTCCTTTGCTTCACGTCTCAGAAAAAGGTCAGGGTAATAACCGGGAGAGGACAAAACACATTCAAGGCTTAGAAACCAGTGTGGCTCATAGCAGTATTTGGAGAGGAACCGTGGAGAAATTGTGAGCCAGAACAAAACCAGAGTGATATTGACAAATGTTTATGTTTTATTATCCTAATTTTTAGACTTTTCTAAGACTGAAGTGCACAATGGCAACTCTCAGATGGTTTCTACAACATAACTGTTACGTATAAATTTTGACATTTTTCTGCATCTTTCAGAATCACAATGACACAAAGAAAATGGAAAGAGCTTAACCCTTTTAACACTATGCCGTCCCACTGAAAAGCATTGAAATGATGATACCACATATATAGAGAACATTAAATGAAAAGCTGGACCTGGTATTTGCGAGACAAGGTGCTTGGACTTTTGCCCAGAGAGCAGCATTTTTATTTCAGACCACAGAATATTTTTCTTATGCTACAGGAGTCCTTCAAATGTTAAAAAACTTATCTCTATGAGTAGTGCTATTTTCAGTATGTCATTATCATTTATTGAATATAGACTGCATGTACAAATGCAAATATTTTCAATTTTAGAAATTAACAAATTGAGAACAAGCATCATAAAAAATTTCAGTAAAACAAAACTTTTTTGCGACTGCATGATAAGACGCAAACAGGCATACTTAGATTTCTGGAGAATGAACCTTTATCCCTGTATGTCTTTGACAAAAGCAATTTGTCATCCTTAATTACCCGTACAATTATTATAATAAGAGCTGAAATAGGAATATTCAACTCATTTCCAATCACCACGTGACCGTAATGTGTAGCAGAAGAAAAGGTGCGGGAAAAAACTGCCTCATTATTGTGTTGACTGGTGTGAGTCACCACCTCAGATCATCCGCGGCAGCTGCTGCTGATCACTGAGGACACATGTTGTGTTAGAGAAGAAGTCAGCAGGTGTGACGGCTCCTTCATATGTTTTTGTTTCCATCTTGAGCAGTCTGGGCATGTTACAACGGCCCAACACATAATTTCTGACCTACACACAAAAATAATGTGTACACATACTGTACCTTGTTCCCTCCACCTAAGTTTCCATTCACAGTCATTCTCGGATGTCATAAGGATGATATGCTTATTTACTAATAATGGAAAGATTTTATAGAAGATGCAGCACCATTAATCAGGTTACCTCAGGTAAAACAAACACAGACCCCAGTATACTGCTTTTTTTCTTTTTTTGTTCACTTGTGTCCTTCTATATTATTTTGCCACTGAGTCTTCATTCAAATTACTGTGTGCAACATATTTCATGTAGTTTTATTAGAACTATGTTCTGACACCTTGCTTAATATGGAGGCACGTGTTAGACGCTCCCCATGACGGAGACTCTGTCAACAGCACAACAGTGAAGTGCTATTTCCTTCTAAAGCATTTGAGCGAGGCTCACCCTACTGACCAATCACTGAACAGCAACAGTTTCTGCTTGATCAGTTTTTCCTTTTTTATTAACGTTTTATAACTTAAACTTCCTAAGATTATTTAATTTACTCTCTGTGCTACTTAATTGAGCATTTCTGATTAAGTGCTTGTTTGCAGTCGAGCAGCTGACATGTTTGGCAGAGTCACAAGGTGTCCTGTTGCTGCTTTAGGTGTTTTTACTCTGATAGCAGCTATTTTAGTCAAAGATTTGTCATGACAGGAATTTATTAGGGCATTTGCAATTGTTTTATTTTCTATAAAAATGTGTTTATTTTATATTTAGCTCCATGTTTCTTATACTAATATTTCTAGCAAAGCCTTACAGGCTCTTCTATCCTCTTCATCATCAACAGTCAATAAAATGACCATTTACCTCAGTTCTTACGTTTGGTAGCCTGGTCCTCACCAGTGGCACGTATCAGTATTGACCAGCTAATAAAAAGACTCTTTCCTACGCCTACAGTAAAAATCAATATCACACTTTCATTTCTTTCTAGACAATTATTTAGCTTTTGTTAATGATAAAAATTGTTAAAATTTAAATGATATATGGACGTTCTAACAGAGGACATGAGGTTAGCTGGTGTCAGAGAGGAAGATGCCCAGGATAGTGTGAAGTGGAAAAGGATGATTAGTAGCTTTGGAAAGGCCGAAAGAGTAGTAGTAGATTGTTAAAATTTAAATGTTAATTTATACCTATTTTATTGTCATTTATGTTGTTGTTGCAACGTTGAACTACCATTGTTTCAACGAAATGTCAGTGTTTTTGCTGAGGGTTAGATGATAACCTCTTTACCACTTCCATCTGTCTGGAACACATGAAGCTGAACCTGGCAGCAAGTCATTGTCTTTAGATTAGAACATAGACCGGAAAAAAATTATCTCACCAAAAGTAACAAAATCTGTTTTTTTAAGTAATTCTTTTTTGGCTGCAAGTATTTCATGGTGTCTTTTTATCATGTTAAGTTTGCCAGCCACCAGTTGTGGCGTGGTTAATGCTGCCTGTTAATGTTGCGAGTTCACATCCCCAGCTGAGCATGGACTGTTTCCTCCCACAGTCCAAACTCATGCATGTTGGGTTAATTGATGGCTCTAAATTACTCATAGGTGTGAATGGATTGCTGTCTGTTTTTGGCACATGCATGACCACTTATGAAATATTTTGCTGTTAGAATTTAAAATCATCACATTATATGCCAAAGCCTTAGATGTGTTATTAGAGTGGGAGGTGTCACGTTGGGACATAATAAAAATTGATGTGAAATTCACTGTGAAATTCAGTGGAATACTAAATCATTATAATGGATGATCTCTCTGTTTAGACAATGAAAAATTAAATATTAAAGGTGCCCACTGGAGATTCTAGAACTACTGTGTGGAGCTGTTTCTAAAACTGAACCTCACTGAATCTCTTTCTTGGCCATTCAGCTTAGCGTGTTTTTTTTTTCATGCTGACATTTCATTCTACTCATGACTTGTCATCTGTATTTTTTGTCTATTATACTATTATTTATTTTTATTCTAATGTTTTTCTCTATTACACTGGTTTCTACGCATATTTTATATGCTGCACTGTGGGACTAGAGAAACAACAGTCCCTCCACTCAACATATACATACAACGAGATACATACCACATATAATACACATTTAAGATTGACCAGTGAAGCAAATAACTAAACCTTTCTGACATCAAGCTGGTTATATAAAAGCAAAAAAAAAACAATCTGTTCAATCAGTTCTCTCTGGTCATTAGTGCTTTGCTTTTAATTTTCTCATGGCAGTTTTATTACCTTAATGTCCGACTGAGTGTTTATCTCTCGTGTGCATGAAGATAACAAAAGTAGAAGACTATTGTAGAGTAAACAAAAACACCCAAATTAACAATTTCAAGAGATTCTTCGTGTTGGTTCTTGATTGCCATTGTCATTGCTTGGATCTTGTCCCCCACACGTACACACTTATAGATTCAAGTGAGAGTAAAACACACGGTCGGCTTGTTTATGTCATTGTCTTCTTTTAAAAGCTCAGTATGATCACTCAGGCAGAGTGATCAAACCGAGCTTTCACTTCATTTGTTCTCAAGAGTCCTTAGTGTCTTTGAGTACAGGGAGAGAAATAGGCGAGGTTCAATAGTCAATTTCAACAGTGCTTCGCAAACAACGTTGTTGGAACGCTCGCAGCTCAGTCAATATCTCCTCAGAGACCAATAATATTATGATCTGTCTTGTGACTCTTCTACTGTGTTGTTCAGTACATCATCTTGTAAAGATCATTGTATAGTGAAAACATGAACCATCATCTTATTGACCTACAGAAAAAAATATTTCATTGAAAAAATCTTCACCACCACTACTGTTCTGTGTGAGGTCAAAGCAAATGCAGCTATGAGACAAATGGGAACGCTTGTCAGTTTTCCACGCATGCATTCATTGCCATTCAATTAAACAATAATGATTGCTTTATTTTTTACTAATGACTCAGCCTAATGTCGGCTTCTCTTCCAATGTGATTTAAACATTTTGGATTAAAAAATCCCAAATGCTTCAGTTTTTCATGTAAAAACTGACATTAGTGCTTCTGTGGCTGAGATAAATTACTTGTATATATACATATATATTATATATATATGTGAAACTTCCATTTCATAGAAATGTCTTGTTTCACTTATTGAAGCCCTCCACTGTGCATGTTCTGTAATATGCTCTTTAAAGGACTGGATGTCTCCCTCATTTTATCCCAAGGAAAAGCTTTCCAAAAATTGATCAGCAATATGTGATAATTCAGTACATGTTGTATTTGTCCTCCCGTTGGTGAAGATAACTGTTTAGTGCTTCAGTGATTTCAGCATGGCATTGAAAGCCAACTAACAATGCATTTTGGAACATGCAGCACCTAATCTCCAGCAGGAGCACCCCATGCACCATCAGCAGGCTCAGCTGGGTGAAGGAGAACGAGACGCACATATACTGTAAGAGCAGAAGCTGCTAAACGCAGCTATAATCAGAAACAATAAATGGTAAAATGTTGAATCCAAATTTAATTTCAAGTTAGGCTGCAGGAGGACAACTACCTCTGATTAACAGGACAAATTGGCCTTTGAGCAGGGGCAGCTCATTTTAATGAGGTATCCAAAAAGTGACACAAACTCAAAGATGGGGGGCACTTTGATATGATAAACTTTCTATATTCATAAAAATAATACATGGAAATGTGCACATCTATGTATTCTTAAATATTAACACACATGTTTTTTGAAACAGTCAGGAACAACTAGTTAAATAAACCAATAAGGAGAAGCAAACATGCATTTTATCTTATGTGTCTGTTTGCAGCCATCAAAAACTATATAGCCTATATTTTATTATTATTATTATTAGTAGTAGTAGTAGTAATAGTAGTATGTTTATCAGAGCTGGACAGGCCCTGTGAACTAAAAGTAATTTATGCTATACGGTCTTGCCAAAACGCCTTGTGTAAACTTGAGTCAACTCTTGGTAAATAAAAATACAGCTGAATATAGACAAACTATTTTCTCTGACTCACCCTATATGGTGGAAATAAAACTAATATGGAAGAGGTTTTTTGCCAACCCAAACGTCATTATTTAGTCCCTAAGCTTAACACCCGATGTCTATATGCCTTAATTCACCAAACTGCTAAGTTTGCAAAATTGTAATTGAGCAATTTTGACTGGGTGAAAAACAAGGTACTATATTATTTCCACTGTAAGAAATGTCATCTTCCATTTTGGTTTTCAGCAGACACCTCCCTATGAGTACGTAGAGACAAACCTCCTCTGTGAGCATTACAGTTGGAGGATTTGTTGCTGAATCTTAATATGCCGAAAGCTATTCATGAGGGTATTTGAGATTTTAGAAGAAGAATTACCTTTGACACTTGTCTTAAATCTTTCTTAAGTCCCATCAGCCAGGGGTTTCATAATAAATAATTACAGATGCGGGAACTATCCAATGGGAGCATGAGGGACATTTCATCAGCTCTAATTCTTTTTTGCCCATGTGGAACATCATAGTGAGCAATTCATCTTTGCACTCAGAACTGGCTGATAGAAAGCCTACAGCATAGTTTGAAGTTGCATATGACTAATTCGACCAAGTGTTTCAGTTGTTTTTTGTTCGCAGATGTTTGTGCATCATGAAAAATATTGCTTCAAACAAAGTCATAAGATGCCACGTTTGGTTTTTACAGTGAAAGACAATGTGATCATTAAATGATCAGTCCCTCCGACAACCCCAACATTGTGATGGCACAATTATTTCAACCAATCCTTCAATAATTCTACACAACCTTGTAATTTAAAATATCAGTAAAACAAAGCAACATGCACCATAATTTTAAAGAAATCAACAATGGCAAAAAAATTGAATGAACATGTTTCTTTCATGCAGTTTCCCAACAAGATGTCCCTGCAGTTGGGACTATCTGAACCACATGATGCATGCCCCGCAGAGCGTGAAAGGATTTTTAGGCAATGAGAAGAAGCCTGTAAAAGCTATGCATTTTACGTAACGCTGTGACACTCGTCTGACAACCACACAATTATTTTCTGCTTCTAATCCCCTAAAAATCAAGTCTCATTCTCCAGGGATTAAAGTGTTGGGCTGTGTTCTACAGGGCTGTGCAATTGTTAGGTGCAGAATGGAAAAACACACCAAACTTTTTGACTTTTTTTCTTTTCCAGTTTTCACATGTAAACACATCACGTGTATGTGAGGTGGGAGCTAGACAATGCTCTGCCCTGCAGTGGATAATTGAGGAAAAAAATAAAATGGGTATGATGGGGAAATCTATTGTGACATTTCATTTTACCATATTTTCTGTCGCCATAAATCTCAAAGCAGCATGCCTGAATAACTCCTCCTCTTCTCATGCCTCTTTTCCTTTTTTTACTATTTTACTTTTTAGGTTTACAACTGCGTGTGCCTCTCTTGGCCCTGAGACGGACTGTCCATGGTGCACCCCTCCTTTCGCCAAAGGATAGCTGTTGGCATAGGCTCCAGCTTTCTGCAACCCTGAACCGAATATTCGTTAACCACAGAGTTTTCTGACAGCTGTTTGTCAGAAGTCTAAAGGTGTTTTCTACTGACCGCCCTGGTTATGACAAGCACTAATGTAAGATATTGTCTTGATTGTTACAGAGTTTCTCAGACTGATGGTACATATGTTAACTATAACATTCAAATGTGCACAGAAAACTTAAAAAACTTAAACAATACTAATGCTTGAATCAGTCAGTTCTGTTAGAAAGAAGCAGTTTTCATCAAATATCCAGACATAAACATAAACTGGGTCATTCTAATAATTAAACTGTCCTGAAGTGTATGTGGCAATAATTGCATTCAGGCAAAGAGGTGAAGCATCTGTTATCAAAACTCCATGTTTACTGAAATACTAATAGTCACTTTGATTTTTCACAATGCTGTTCACAGTGCAAGGCTCTTCCATCCTTTGCTCTTGGCAGATTTGTCCTTCCACTGTAATGTCCCTTTGCTGGCATCACCATGGAGAGGAGAGGTTTGATAATCATTATGCAGCAGCTGTGTTTGGTAAGATAGTGGAGCTGGCTCCAGAAAACACAAAAAGCTCACACCATTTCTTCAGAGCACTACACTGTTCAGAGGTTTTCTTATAGTGGCCATGTTCACAGTACAATACATATGACAACAGCACAATAAGTATAATTTGAAAAAATTTAAATCAATTATATTGTACTTTTATACTTTAAGATTCTTATCTGGACCCTCCTTAATTTAACATTTAGTACATGTTTGCATTTAGCATAGTATCAGGAAACAATCAAATCTCTTACATGCAGATGACACACTCTTGCTTGTCCCCAGTTCATAAAAAAAACCTCACTCATTAAAAAATATATCCTGGGAGTTGCAGGACGCAAATCACCAGCTTTATTTAGAATCAAAAATCTGAGCAAGAAAAGGGGAAAGAAAAGATGCACGGCCAACCACGCAATGGTCCATCGCTCCCGGCGGTTCCCATAAAGCGCCTAATGCAGGGAAACTAAACCTAAACAAACAAAAGAGATGAATAATCTCCAGAGGAAAATAACAAAACCACAACACCTGAACGTGAACGGACTACAGAGAACCTCCAGCTTGAGGGAATGATAGGGAAGGTGAAAACCCCATAAAAAAATGCAGTAGGAAAGAGAGAGCAGGACACACAGAGGCTCATGGAACAATCTTCCACAGCACTCTCTTCCTTTTAACTTTAATCCTTTTATCCTTTTAACTTTATAAAGTTGAGAAAATTTTGTATTACTGTTTATCAGGAACCGCAGATAAATAAACATAAGACTAAAATTGTTGTGGTTGGTCACAGAGATCAGACCCAAAATGCTCTTTGTGCCTCGGAGTCCGAATCTCTGGTGCTGGTTTTCACATTTCTGTTGAACCAACTTCCTAAGAATTAACATGAAAGTGAAGTCAAGCTTAAGTCCTTTAAACATATTTACACATTTCTCATAATATAATAATGAAAGAATGCTGAGTAGCAATACAGTCAAATACTTTCATAGTAGTATTTAACAGTTTCCATTTTAAAAACTGGGACAAACATATACTTTTTTGCCACATTCAGAAATTAATGGGGAATAAATGTTATAAGTTGTGAGTGTGGAATTATTGCTAGTGCCAGATGGGATGGTTTAAAAAAACTCAATAAATGGGTGGATTCCGTGATGAAATGTTTTGAGAAGCTGATCAAAAAGTTCATCACCACTTCTCTACCCATCACTCTGGACCCTTTAAAATTCACACACAGACCGGCGAGATCCACAGATGATGCTGTTGTCCACCTCCTCTCCCATGTGGATACTGGCAGGAGATGTGACATTGCTGTTTGTTGATTATAGGGACTGGATTGCTGTATGTTGATTCCCTCCAGGCTGGTCTGTAAACTGTGGAACCTGGGCCTGAACCCTGCAGGTGGGTCCATAGATTCCTGATCAATGGACCACATCTCTTCCCCCCTCATCCTCTACACTGCATCTCCCCACGACTGGATGCTCAAAACCTCTGCTGTACTCATTGTACCCCTCAGATTCCAATAGGATCATACAGTTTGCCGACGACACTGTGGTAGTGGGACTGATTTCTCACAACAGTGGATTTCAGCAGGAAACAGCAGAGTGTCTTTGACCCACTTCTCATCAGAGGCTCTGAAGTGGAAGGAGTAGACTCTTTCAAATACCTGGGAGTGACTATTTCTCAAGACCTGCCCTGGACTCATCACATAAACATCATGATGAAGAGACTTTAAGCTCCCCCTCAAGGTGCTCAAGAACGTTTGAGCATCTTGTGCAGGATTGTAACCACTTGGATGGGAAACTGCACTAAGCATGACCTCTAAGTTCTTAAAAGGGTGATCCGTTCAGCTGAGCAGACCACCAGAACCACCCTCCCCCACCTGCAGGACATCAAGAACAAACGCTGCAGGTTAAGGGCTAAGAAGATCCTCAATCAACCCTCACCCCTGGTCACTCTCTCTTCTCACTCCTCCCATCAGGGCGGCATTTCCGCTGCCTGAGGACCAGGACCCAGAGCATGAAGAACAGTTTCTTCCCCCAAGCCATCCGCCTGCTCAACTCTGAGCCATAACATAAATCCGGTCTAATCAGAACTCTGTGTAAATCACTGGTATTCTACGCTGTTTGTATGTGAATGTGTGTACATGTAAGTGTATGTGTATGTGTATGTGTACACACAGATATGTATGTGTAAAGATATGTATATAAATGGGTATATACAGATGATTAGGTGTATGAGTATGGAGATATGTGTGTATGTGTATATGTATATGAAATTTGACTTTTGACCTTCTGTTTCTGTCCTACCTTGTAAATGGAGGCAGGCACAGCAGCACATTTCACTGCACATTGTACCATGTACATGTGCCAGAAAAACAAATCTTATCAATCTTATCTTATCAACATCTTATTAACACAGTCTATTGCTGCTGCTTTAACGTAAACCATGTTGAACTTTGTAGATCATAATTATCCTGCATTGCTGCTTATACAACATAATGTAGTAATTGTATTTGCTACATTGTTTTGCAAAGGAAGATGTTATGAGAAATTTAACATTTTATGGGACAATTTCAGCTAATCCGAGTAATTTATGTCAAAAATGAAGGGAGGAGCTGTGCAAACCATCCGTGTCACACCTATGTCACATTTTAGTGATAATTCAGTGTCACAGCAGAGATAAAAATAAATAGACCAGAGTTGTTATTCTGCTCTTATTCACACTGAGTTTGAGCTGTACCACTTTTTCTTTTCACTAAAAGCAGGAAACAATTTGGAAATACAATTTTGTCTGTCAATTTGTAAGTTAAAATTGCAAAATGTTTGAGCAAAGCTTTAATAAAGTTTTAGTAACTCATCCATTATGAGAATACATTTGAACAATTTTTTTCTAATAACCTGATGAATGTAGTATTCACTCCTCTTTTAGCTCGATGTATGACTTTACGAGGTCATTAATAATGATTTAAAACAGTGAAGTCATGCTGGACTCCATAAAAGCAAAGATAGATGCAGATTCTATGATAATTCTCTGTAAGTTCGTGAGTGTACGTCAGCATCATTGTCACTGTAAACACATTAAGATGCTGACAGTAGCATTTAACCTGAAGAGAGTGATTGTCTTTTTTTCAGTAGTGTGATGCATTTCCCAGTGAAATGGACACAGGGTTTGGTTACTAGAGCCGCATAAATCAAATCCTTCCAATGCGATCTGATCTCTCAGAAGGCCTTGCAAATACAATAATGGCTCCATGTTAGTTTGACATTAAACTGTCTAGTTGGTCGATGTGCGTCTAGGCATACGACCTTCATGCTGATCCAATCAAGTTTTATTTATCTGGCCCGAAATGATAAATTTCCCTCAATGGGCTTTATGATCTGTTCAGCAGCAACACCCCTCTGCCCTTAGACGCTTGAATTGAATTCGCCCCTAAAAAAAAAAAACAGAAGAAAACTTTAATGGGGGAAAGGATGGAAGAAACATTAGAAGGACTCAAACAGAGGAGGGATTCCTCTCCCAGGAGAGACACCGTGCAACACATGTCACGTGTACAGAATAGAGACATCATTTACAATTATTGAACTTATTAAAACGTAAGTGACCATTATGATCAAGAACATTTCTCAAAACTTCCTGGACACGAAGCCTCCTCTCCATAAAGAACACTCAAACCTTTTCACATTTTTATTTTTCAATATCTCCATGGAGGCTTACTGGAATAATGTCGTCCTTAACAAATTCATATTGATGACAGCAGCTGAGAATAACAAACCACGAAGAAGGTCATTGAAGCAATAAAAGTCCCCTAAGGAGTTTGTTTTTGTAAACAAACACATTTATTTTTACATTAAATGTTTGTCACCAAATTCTTAATGTGGCATGCAATCTATATTTTCCTCGTTTGCAATACTGAAGTTCCTCAGATTTGCTTTGTCTGTGTCAATACTTTGTTCTTTGCCTCTTCTTCATTCTGTCACTGTGCATTATTGTCTTGCCAAAGCAAGACATGATGCATCAGTTGTTAATGTGTTTCTGTATTATTGTTTATGGTCCTTTACAAATTAAATGTAATAATCATAATTACTACTTTCTCGTGTGTACAAGTGTATCTCTGTAGTTGCATCTTATTTTTCAACATGAGGCAATAGAAAGTAGGAATCTTCTCATCTTAACAGTGAAAGAAAATTCTTGCCTTAATACAGACCCTGATTATTCTTACTTTTAAACCCCTTGTTAGTTTGGATATGATTTTTAGTGCTATTGATACACCTTCTACGAAGCATTTACCGTCTTCCTTCACAGTTCTGCTCTGTTAAACCATTAAGTAGAATTGGGCCAGTTTTAATTGAACTCCCTTCTTCTTTCAGTTAGATGCTTGTTGTCATGGAGACAGAGCAGCTTTACCTGATCAACATCTGGTTCACAGCCAAATTAGGTCCAATCGGGTTGACTGTGTCTTTGTCAACCTGCAGTCCATTTCTGTGTCACACAAACAGCTTCAATTCAAGTCTTTGATTATAAAAATGAGCTAATGAATACCATGAAGATATTTTCTATAGGTGTTTTTATCTTTATTATTGCAAAGTTAAAGTCTTGAACTACAGTGATTAATATTTACCAACAGCACTGAAAACATAAAAAAGAGAAAGTCAAATACTTGTCCACTGCCACATTCTTACCACGTTCTTTTCATGTTGTGGGTATCCTCTTCTTGTTTTTACTTATTATTAGTGTGTTATAATGTGCTTCAAATGTATTACCTCTATTATAGTGTTTTCTTCAAATGAAGGTCGTGCTGCCTTCACGACGCATTTACATTACACAGTGTACACAATCAGTGGTAAAGTGCCTCCACTTGGGACCACTGATGGGACCATATGCACATATTCACAATAACAGGAACAATATTGAGCAGCACTGGCTTTATCGCTGTGGAAAGCCAGAGTGATGAGGACATTTTATACACAGTGTTTTGGTGACCTCTACAGGTTAAACTCTTATTCCTTATAATGAATCATAATCTCATTTAGCAAAATGCTGCAGGAATATCAAAATACACCATGAGTTGAATAGGGTTCCATTCAATATGCCACTCAAGTCCTGATGTGGCTATGAATTTCTATCTTGTTGGGAAAGAAGGAAAGAAAGATTCACATCTGATGCAACTTTTATTTTAGCTGCTAATCCAACACAGAGAAAGGGATTAAGATAAAGTTGAATGCTGTGGAAATCTCACAGAAACATTAAACCATGACTGATAGACAGCTCACATTTCCTAAATCTGACCTTTATGTCACTGAATGCTTCTTTTAAATAGCAATTTTTTTTTGTCTATGCTCATGTAAGTTAACATGCTCTAACCACTCGCTCACCACATAGACAGACACTGTTCACATGAGCATAGACAAAAAAAAAACCACCCAATTATCATAAACTCAGGTATCTGTGTGTATTACTTACTAAATGCCCAACCATGAAGTGACCCCTGCTGGTCAGAAATACAACATTCAAAAGTGGGAAAGAACTTGATTATTAATGGGTTGAATACAATGAATTACCCACAATAAAAAAAAAAAAAAAAAACAGCTGGTAATGTTCAAGCTGGTTTTACTTACTTTATGTACTGAAAGGTGGTTAACCCATGACAATACATTGAGTGCAGTATCCAAAATTGAAAAATAAAATTTACAAAATAAAACGTGTTTGTCATACCTTAAAAAGCTAAAAGAAAATAAATGTTCACCTCCCAAAAGGTTCAGTGGGCTCAATGAAGTACTGAGTGTTCAACACAAGTTCAGTGCAGCAATATCAGTAAATGTCCGTCCATCTTTCCAAAAGCTGCTCTGACTGTTGTCATGAAAAGCCTGTTAAACTCTCTCTCACAGGTGGGAAAATGTTATCAAACCTGGGGGTGCGGGTCTGAGTGGAGCTTGTGGTGCTGAGCAGCACATACACAACATCGCCCTGTATTTATTATATCGGTAAAATTTTTCCTCTGAGAGCAAAACATAGTTAAAACAGAACCAGGGCTCTAAAGGATGGAAGAGGCAAAGAACCAGAAGCTTGGCCCATCTGGGCCATTTCACCAGAAAGAGACACACATTGATTTGCAGAAGACAGACATACGTTCTGATTTGAAAAAGGTTTAGGTTTGAAGGTTCATTCTCAGTCTTTACACAGGTGTTAATATCTGATTTTAAAAAGTGACATCGTGGACGGGTTCAGATTGTTCTGCTGCTAAGACAACTAAGCTAAGACAAACCAGTGCTGCTTTTGAAAGTGTTTTTAATCTCAACATCTCAATCATGAAATATGCATTTTCCCCCAAAAAGTCACAAAAGTTCACAGAAAAAAATCAGCAACTGATTCCCGTTTGTTTCTGACATGGCCTGACACAGACAAATTTACTGACTATATAAGCTGTTTGCAGAGATTCACCGTCTCCGAAGTCACACTTAATCCACCCGAGTGTCTGGGTGGTCAAACTCTGTGTGGCAGCAAAACATCCAACAGGAATCGTCAAAAGACTCGAAAAGAGAGGATCCCTCACTCGGGCTGTGTCCAGGGACCAGTTTTCTTGATAAAATCCATGCTACCCTAACCCATTAATACTAGACCCACTTCACAATGTGGAAAACTGAATATTAAACACGTTCCATCTTTTGTCCCTGCAGCTGTTGGTGGCACTGGATGCCCTGAAGGGTCTTGATATCCTGCATGCAGACATCAAACCGGGACAACATAAGGTTCCTAAATTTTCAGAACGAGCAGCTCAGGGTCAAATTAATGGACTTTGGAGAAGCTGTTACAGCTGCAAACATCATCTGAAAACTTGCATACAGCTCTTCCATCCTCAGAGCTGCTGGAGTTTCTCTTGGCCTCCCCTTTACTGACGCCATAGATGTGTGGGCAGTCGGATGAATCCTGGCTTTTCTCTACCTTGCTAAAGACGCTTTCCTGTCGATCGCGACTATAAGACAGTGTGGATCAGGTCAGACAAATATCTAGAACCAAAGAAACAATTTTACAGGAGTATCATGATGACTTTGCATATTCTCTCTGGAGATGAAGGTGGTTGAGGTTCGGGGTCACCCAGAAAAGCCACAGCTTCATGCTGGGAATATAGAGCCAGGAGACATCTGACTGTTGAACATGGAGGCTGTTCATGTTCTTCTTCACTTGAGCTGGTTAAATCACTTCGTTTGAACTTGGTAAAAACTGTTCTTGTGTGTATTTTGTTCATTTAGACACCTGAAGACTATTTAGCAGCCAAAAAATGTAAAACCAGAAGAAAGGAACAGCTGCACGGAGCTGCCCAGCCTCCTCCATGGCCTTGTTAATGTAGGTTTACTGCCTGCTGCGTTCTACTGAGTGAAGCCAAGAGTGAGTAAAGACTGAATCCGCACCAGTTATTAATCTGTCTCTGAACTCACCTGGATTTGTTTCCAAATCCAGTTCTATTCGACACAAGAGGCGGATGAATTTAGGGCCACGACAGATTGTTTTGCATTTAACAAACAGCTGTGACAGTGAATCTCTGCTCCCCGTTTTCTGTCCCACTTGACCCATCACCCTGACAGCAGAGCCTGTCTGCTCCCACTGGTACTAGAACAGAGGTTCGATGGGCTTAAAGATGAACCGACACACTCTCTAATTTGTTCATCCAGCTTGACCACCCAAATACAATGAGCACTGGTTCCTACAGCCCAGGTGGAGCCTCGTGGTCCACAGCCAGAGTAATATTACTTCTTGGTCATGTGGCAGAGTTTTTATTCTAACTTATTCTCCATTGATAAAGATTCAACTGCCTTGTCTTGTGAAGGAGATCGAGCCAACAAATCCTGTGAGGATACACCAAGCCATGAGTTAATTCATCGAGGCCCATATTCTTTTTCATGTGATCAAGATCCAGCTGTTTCTCCATCCAGCTGTGAACTATTCTGTTGCTCATGTGATGAAACAGTTGCTTCGTCTCCTGATGAAACTACACCACCAGACTTCACTTCGGCAGCTCCGGCCTCCTCTGTCCCCGCAGTAAAATCTGATGGATAGGCTTCAGAGATTCTTCATTCGGATAATGACATTCTGTTGCTGCTAGCTCCTCCCTATGGACAACTGATTTCCATTTCATTCATTAGTTTTTTGTCAATGGGCTAAACTAAAAATGACTACAAAGAAAAAGGGGGGTGGGTGGGTTTGGGGAACTGTCCGGAGGAAATCTGTGGTAAGCGTGGTAGACCAGCTTTAAGTAATTAACAAAATACAGCAAAATGCTCATGTGCCTGGAAATAAATGTATGATTTTTGTAATGTTCAGTGGCCCCCTCTTGATGGCAGCATTGTTACTTCAGACATCAGCAAAGGCTTTAACACGTATAAAAAAACAAGTAAAAATACAACCTGAAATAAAACCATACAGACCTCAGCCTAGTAAGAATACAACATCATTTTTTAACTGTATATTTTATCCGTTTATCAGCTTTTTTTGTTGTTGTATTAAAGCCTACAAATAAAACAATATTAATATTAATGTGTCCAATGTACATGTATGTTTATAGTGATTTCATATGCATCTGTGCTGCCTGTCAAACTGTTGTAATTGACGCTTCGTGAGTTCCTCACTTTATACTTTCTTGGCTTGCTGACTTATGACACAAGCCTGTTCGGGCTGACTACTTTCAGTATTTCTCCTGCCAAGGAATAAACCTTTTTGATGAACTGTATAATTTCCATCCATTCTTGGAAAACAAAAAGCGGCAGGGAAATGAACATGAAGAAATATACGTTTCTTACAGCCCCTGCGATAACACTGTCACACCTTCAATTCAAACAATGAGACAATAATGCAAGAGAAAGTTACCAGACTGTTTTCAGTCCTCGAGGAGTGCTCATTTAGTTATTTCCTGTTCACTTGGTTTTGAAGAGTGGTCTTTGTTTCGCAAAGATTGAAATTCAATGAGGAAAAAACCCAATGGAGTGTAATAAGAAAAACAAAAATACCCTTGTGTAGCCAGCCAGAAGGTATAGAATGCCATTTGTGTTTCATTATTTATGGTGAAGCCGCAATTTTAGTTTTTTTTTTAAGACATGTCCTTTCCCCTGCGTCGGTAGGAATTATGCACTGCCTGTAGTAGGGTTGCAATGCTTCACTGCCTGCTAAATCGACAATTGCCCACTAGCGGGGCATCAAGCACATCGTGCCAGGGCCCATTTTGATGACATCATCATCGCTGTCACTCTCATTGTGGACATACCCCTCTCGGTAAAAGGGTGTCACGGGCCGCTGCACGCCTACATCTGCTCATCCATTGTCCAACACAGTAGTGTCCCCTATCAGGAGTCCCTGCAGTGTTGCTTTTCAGCGGCAGATTATACTTGACGACTTCATCTTAATCACATTCAGTTTCATTTTCTTTTATCGCTGCAGCGTCACGCCACGCTGGCTGCGAAACGTTCCACAAGTGGTTGAGCACAAATTCTTTTTAAGCAGATGCACATACTGCACACAGGGACGGAAACACACACAAGTTGACACATGCACTGGCATCTGCTTTTGTTGAGTTGTGAAGATCATTTCCTGCCTTAATGCCCCCGGATTAACTTTACTTCTAATCGGCCAAGACATCCAACACTATAACTACACAACAGGACTTTGTGGACAATATATTATATTCACAATCGCTATCAACATGTACATAAACCTTAATGAAGAAAATAAAACGGCCTTTGTGAATTTTGCATTTAATATTATTTAATTAAAATCATTATCATGCATGGTGCACTCACACTGGAGATATGCTGTACTGTACACTGATCAGCCACAACTTTAAAACCATCCAATAGTTTTATTGTTTTGGTGGACAAGGCTCAGCATGGGAAAAATGTGATGTGATGAATTAAATTGGAGGAGTTAGAAAAACCTCCCACTGTACATGTACTTGAGCATTTCTTCAAAACTTTGACTCTGTTTTATTTCTAATCATTAAGGAACAGAACATTTCTAATTTTTGCACTGACCATTTATAAAAAAAAATAATCTAAAAAATCTGTACAGTAGAAGTTAAAAAAAAGTTGTGCAATCATGTAATCTAATAATAAACTTATTTTATTTTTATTATTTTATGTTTATGTTATTAACATTTTTGTATTTATTAATGAACATTTAAGTAGAGGCTCATAATAAAGTTTGTTTAGTAAAACTAATATATTTTTTGTTAGTACCCAAAGGAACTAAACCTAGACTTTTTCTAGTGTCTTTATTGTGAAATTAAATTTTCTTATAGCCCCAGATATTTATTGTGAGATTTTACCCACAGTAATATAAGAAGAAGAAAGACAATAATGTGTGTAAACATCTCAGCGACTGGACCTCACTGTTCACTGTGGCAGACTAACACATTCAAGTCATTTTAGAATTGTGCAGCGTTGTGTAATAAAGTGAGCTCTCCGGGTTTCTTCACTCTTCTTTGGACACTTTTGACCTTGCTCCGTGACTCCAGACACACACTCAGAGAAACATGGTTTTCTCAGACATGGCAGAGGGCCAAAATAAATAACCTGCCCTCAGAGTGTCGGCAGAACCGCAAGAAATCCAAAACCAGGACCCGGCCCAGCGGCACTCACTCACAGGGCTATCAGCGAATGACTTGCTGAAATTTTAATTGTCCGAATGCATCATGTGGTTTGGAAACAAAATCAAATCAGGACGGATCATCCTTCCTCTTTGACACGCATCCAAAGGAGAGTAGCATTTTTGATTAGGGTTTCATTTATTTATTTTAGGTGGCTCTGATTTCAAGGTCGGGTTACACCAACTTGGGGGACAAACAGATGACATTGTATGGATAGGTAATTCAAGAGTCTGCATGCTTCGATCCTCACAGATAAGAGGGAGATAAGAGACAGGTGTCTTGTAGAATAGAGGACATCCATCTAGAAATTCAATCGCCAAAGCTCAGTCAAAAATGGTTTCCATGAAATAAAGGGATATGATATCAATACCTTCCATCAATTAAGGAGAGCCGACTGTCATGTGTGCTGATACGTCTTCAATAAAAGCTTTTCTTATTCACATTTCAACTTGATCCTGTAAAGATTAGCCCTAATAAACATTTTATTGATTTTTAATTTGACTGAGTTTTACCAAGATGGACTAATACACTTTATTTCCTTCTTTTTTTAAGTGAATGTTTTACTGGGTTCACTACACGGTGGCAGACACCTGGTATCACCTGTCTCATGTCACCACATCACTCAGGTATTACAGCTGTAAATATGATTAAAGAAATGCTAGACAGCAGACAGGGTAGCTCTTGTAACTCTCAATGCGTGTGTCCTGTGTGTGTGTGTGTGTGTGTGTGTGTGTGTGTGTGTCATGGTGCATCTATGTCAGCGAGGGTTTACCTGGCAATGGAAACTAAGAGTATAGTTTCTGTACTCCTTACGGCGAAATGCAGTAAATTAAAAGATAACTCTGGTCATTTTCTAAATTAATGGTATTTTTAAAAATCTCTCCACAGACTCTCAGTCATGATTTCTCTGTACTGACGACTACTTGACAAGCAAGTGATTCTTGATGTCAGTCTCCAACCGGGGTTGGCTTGTTTGTCTGTGCCACACACTTCTGTTAATGTCCAAAAAAAGAACACGGCAGCTTAAAGAATTGAACTGCCTCCTCTTTCTCTTCCCCCCGTCTCAGCTTTCGCAGAAGTAAAGCTTCCAGTCATTAGGGCCCATCTTTGAATTGCTGAAGGTGCATTTTTAAATACATTGGAAGTCCGTGTGAGTGATGGGACGGCACGATGGTGAGCAAATATTGGAAAAAAAGGGGTGATGAACATCTTTGACATTCAAGGTAAGGACATATGGTCAGGGGGAAAAGAAAAATCAATGATATTCCACTCAGCAACCAATGAGAGACAAATGGAGTAAGACCTTATGCAGAGTCACTTGATCTTTTTAGAGCACATGCAGAACAAACGTCACCACAGTAAAACATAACAGATAAAACATATTTGATTTAATCGGATCGTAAATGAAGCTCAGAGGGTAAAGCCCCGTTAATAAAGCGCTATTCACTATTATGATGAATTTAATGCATCAATCTAAATTTCGAGCTCGCGAAGATGGGGTGTGGTGGAATTTAATGTTGCCATGCTTTCAGGTTATTATTAATAGTCCAGGCCATTAATAATTGGACAGTAAATATTCATTACAAGCCTCCATATCGTGACATAAAGGCTATGTCTGGCCAATTAAAAATGCATAAGGAGTAATGGGGTTTTATGAATAACTTAGCAGATACCTCTCAAGGGCCTGAGCGTGGCAAAGCAACACAGACTTCAACAATATGACAGTTTGATATAATGGGCAGCAGCACTGAGAATCTTCACTGATTTTACACCGATGCCTTCAGTGGACAAATAAAAGAGCCACTAACAGTGAAGTTAGTGACTCTTGCATTACGTACATGCAGGATGCGTTAAAACACGCATGTGTAAATGTTCTCCCTGCGTTGCGTTGGCGGCACACACAGGAAACTGTCTTCACTGATTCCCGTTTGTGCACGTGTGCTGTGGTTGGCCAGTAGATGTCAGGTTTGTATAAGCAAAACGTTTAACCCGCCTTCTGACGCTTTAGCATATTTGGACTTGATAGGACCAATGCACCGGCCAAAGTGTCCAAAACGTTACGTTTTCCCAACATGTAAAGAAGAATGTATTATTTCACAACTTAATTATCATACACACATAATGGTGCTACTGTGTATGTTCTTAAAGTACAACTTTGTCTTTTTTAGGATGGTTGTTTGACAGGAGACTGAAGTGAAGTCAGTGTAGATTCACTGTTGCTTGATGATGCGTCTGAGGGTTGAATCTTGATGACATAAAGGAAATATAAGGCTCTTTCAGAAGACAGGGGACAACCCGGATTTAGAGTCTCATTTGTGCACATTTGCGTCACTCCTTCCTGTTCAAGACCGGTTTTTACTGTTTACTGCAGCATATACAGTAAGAAACATGTAGTTAAAAAAATCACAGTGTCTCTTACATGACTTTTATCAGCATGTGTTGGATGTGAAATGTGCTGTTTGTACTTTATATCTTTACCTTTATCATGATCATAACATATTCATATTTAATTTAATGCTCGCTTTTCAACATGTAATGGGGGTAATGAATGACTATTGGAGGAATGATTATGAACACAAAATAAACCAGCTGTAAGCAGTAAATGAGCTATTATATTTTTCTCAGTTCCTTAGACCAGTAGGACCAATAGATCATTATTAGTTTTAACACAACAGGTGTTTTTTTTTACAAATTTTAACACACTTTCAAAAAGTTTACAATCGGGTCCCAAATATTTATTAGTGGATTAACAGTGTCAGACAATGGAAAAAGTACTGTTATCAGGTAAGAGACGTTCTACCGGCCCCCAGTTCTTCAGTCAGTGTCCTTATCCATTGCAAGTCTGGATCAAAAACAGTGGCAAAGATTCAGTGTGACGTTGATGAAAAGTTGTGACCTGATCTGCAGGAGCAAATGGTGTGAATGTGATGTTCGTACTATTTTAACCCTTCATTTAGATTTTTGAATATTTCCACACATACGTACGTTTCATTTAGTTATTTTATGTTTTTTCCTCATGTGTTTTACTTGCATTATTCAATTTTTCTACAGTTTGGGCAAAGAACTAAACCTGATGCAGTACAAAACTGTTATAATGTTAATAATCTTTTTATAGGTGAAACTCTTTCTTTTCTTTGAAATGAGTACGACCACTGACCGGTATTGAATTTCAGAATTTTTCTATTCTAGATGCTTAGAAAACAGGGAGAGTTCATAGGCACAGAAATATATGAATGAATAAAAAACTTAGAAAATCTTCTTTAAAGTATAATTTTAAAAAGGTGCACATGCCGCCAAGTTTGATCAAGTAATGGAACAATTCATGCTGTGATATGTCTGCTTGTTTTTTTTTTTACATTATTCACCACAAGGTTTGTTGTGTGAGGGAAACATTTGGATTTGTTTCATATTTTTAGTTTTGTTAGTGTAAAAACACATTCATTATCAGTTTCAGCCTGTGTGTTAACAGTTTCTCCAAATAGACAGACGTGTTTAAGCTGACAAGACTGTAAATGAGTGTGTGATTCACCGGCTGTATCCGAAACCTGTTTCTAACAGCGAATGAAAAGAATTGGCGTTTGTATGACACGTTGGGACAAATAAAGCTACATTTGTCCCATTAAAACAGCTGGATTATCTCTATTGTATAGCACAGTCAACATGCTGCTCTATTGCTTAGTGGGCATCTGTCTACAGCATGTGTTCATATCAGAACCCAGAGGTGATCATTTTTTTGTTCATGTTTCTTGTTCATGAGCTTATTTTTATATCAGTATGACATTCGTCAACTTCTCACTAAAACGCTGCTGCTCCTCCTGGTCTCACTTTGATCTTAAGCTTACAGTAAATGTTTCATTCATGTCTCAGGAAACCACTAAGAAAAAAAAAATCTTTAACTATCGGATTTTACAATTTTTATTTTTGGAGTCACATGGTTGTCAGGCTTTCAGTTTTTTTTAACTGACATTTAAAAGGTGGTAAAGATTTTTAAAAATCCTCAGAAAACTGTAGATGTTCTGTTGAATAAGTATTGCTCTTATAACCGATGTCTATCAGAATCTGAAGAATCCTCATACTAACTTTGTTCAAATGAAATGATCTTCAATAAAACACTACAAGCAGAAGTATAAAGACACAACTGCAGGTGGTTGGGATTCGGGTGATTGAAAGTCATTCTACTCTTAGAGTGGACCAATCAGAAAAGAGCTGGATAATCCTCCCATATAGTCTAAACACACCTCTGAGGAGTGGAAAAAAGTGACACACACGCACACACTCACACACACCCAATAAAAAAACAATTAATTTAATGTAAGAGAAATTAGATTCTGACACTCTAGACAGATTCACAGACTTTGCATAAATTTGAAAAAAATCTAACAATATTTTGATCTTTCGTTGGTTTAGAACTTTTTATCTGTACGTATAAGTTCAGAAACAGTATTTGTTAATCATGAGAAAAATGCCGGCGGCTGTGGCTCACTTTGAGGTGGGATATGTGACTTCCAGCTTCTGCCATCCACATGGTGAAGTGTGGTGGGGCAAAGCATAGTTGATCCCAATGGAAAAGTCAGATATTGTAAAGCACCAAATAACTTTACAGTTCACTGATTTCATATCACAGCCAGCTTAAGTAGAGCAACGTATTTTTATGAGCAGTTTAGAAGGAAAACAAACGGAATCTATTTCTCGGGAGATAAAGGAAACGTAATTGTGGGCAGGACAAATTTTGCAACTCTAAAACGATCAATAGCAGAGTGAGGAGCCATGTGTATGTGCAAACGAAACGTGTGCTGTGCATCCTCAGCTACAGTTAAGCAGACGTCCAGCCTCACCGGGCAAAGCACGTTATGATCCAAAGCACGTTATGATCCAAAGCAACTCCATCTCTGTCAGGTGAAAAGATTTGTGCATTCAACTATTGTGTGTTTTTTTCACACTTGCGGACGCAAACTTTGGCGAAAAAGAAATTGTGGCCGTATCATACGTGGTCATTCATCTCACCGGCCACCTTGAAGAGCTGCGTGCAGAGCAGCTAATATTATTGGTGTGAACAGGCTCATTAAGCTCCTCTAAAGCGACGCTTACGTCAAGCCTGTGACTTTAATTTGAATGTGACAACTACCAAAAGGTTTTTTGTTGCATTTATCTCAGGAATGTGTTGAATTAATCTGAGGAAGTCTTTTGACAAGTTGACATGTTTTTTTTTTGGGCAGGGATTTGTTTATTAGTGAGAGGTAAAGAACATTTTCCTCAGCCAAAGAGAGAAAAAAAAAAGGGGACGTTGGGTGAATATAACCAAAGCTAAAGCACAAAGCTCAACAAGGGAGGCTTTGCACACCTCAATCAATAAGATGTTTCCTCCAAGGGAGTTCAAACTGTCAGACATCAGCATGGGGGGGGGGTGCACAGGTGTTTTGGTGCTGCCTTCTTCAGAGTGCAATAGTCTTTCAGGGCTAATTTTTGTGTGTCAATCAGATTATAAATAGATGCAAGGCTAACGTGCAGGTAACCTGCACCACAACGTGTTTCAGTGCCAACAGTATTCAGAGAACGCTTCATCCCTTTAAACTCACTTACAGTTTCTACGGCCACACAATTCCCAGCAAAACGTTGAAAACAGCAGCATTCCCTCATTCAAAACTACTAATAATGTTGGCCCTGAAAAAACAGGCTTGTATAATACCGCTGATATTATTTTGTTGTTGTTTTTTCACAGAACACTCATGCAGACATGTGCCTGGGTCAAAACTTTTACTTTTCTGTCTCTTTTTTAATTTGAACTATCTTGGATCAGAAAGTCTGGTTCAGTTGTTATAATCACAGAGCCAACTACCCACAGATGAACTAATAATATTAACTGTCAGTGGAACATTTTGCATTATTTTTAATGACTGTACCTCAACTGATAATTATTGTCACCCTACTTTGAACATGTTGTTCGGTTGATCACCTCAACCAAAAGAATTAAATTAGTATAAAGTCGTCGAGAAATAGTTGAAATACAGTAACAACTATTTTCTTGGCATCCACTCTCCAGGAGTAAAGTTTCATGAAAGACTTTTATTTTTTATTATTATTTTATTATTATAATTTATTGTAGGGACATCTGCTTCGTGTAATCATTTCAACAGTGTGTTGTGCATAGTTTCTGAAAGTAAACACGGACTGATCCAGAAACGACCTTTCGTTGCACCATTGGCCAATTGAACATAACTTGTCTGTAATTGCTTTTTGTTTTCATTCTGGACTGAGCTTTTTCTGTTGCTGTGTGTTACCATGGTCGGGCACACGGCAACAGAGTCATGGAGCCCCGCAGCAAACGAGCGGACATATATATCACTTGACTGTGTGTCAGGACGATTACTGGATAAAGATCACAATATGACACTTTTCCTTTTCTGTGCTGGCTCAGTGAACAGAAGGAAAGCTCCTGCAGCTCAGCATGCTCCTGTCCACATTATTGATCACAGATCACAGACCTAAGACCTCTCAATCCTGTCTGAGAAAAATCATTTCGTTTTTTTTTTTTTTTTCAAGAAATACCACAGTATATATCAGTACCTGTTTGGAGGCGGAAACCTTCTTAATGCACCGAAGACTTTCAAACAGAGGCCATTCCAGAATATTTTGCTTCACTGCAGTACAACCGTGCGTATAGATGTAAATACAGTTTAATAGAATGTCGCACGGAAAAAGAATGTTGGATTTGGCATCAACTTAAAATAAAACACTAAAACACCATAAAATTGTACTACGCTGTAACCCATCGTTGGGCAGGAACTAAAGAAACATGTCACCCAATGCAGGGAAGTGACTCACGGCTCTGCTTTTACTAGTTTTTCAACCACACTGGAGCTCTGACGGCACAGCCGAGGAAACTGGGACTCACAGATGTTAGAGCCAGTGGATGCAGTCTATTCTATTTAAATGTGAGCTGTTGACGGAAACCAATCAGTCGACTTATCCCTCAAAGTTGTGGCTCAGCGTTGTGTCTTTAAGTTTGTCAGTAGACGTTTTCACCACCTTTATTCAGTGTGAAACCCACTTTTGGCAAAACGGACATTTTCCCCTCAGTAGTAACTACTTACATTCACAAATTTACTACATGACAGTTGTAAAACGAGTTGACTTCCTGTTTGAGGTGTTGGAATCAGTCACACATATCATGATTCTGTTTTGGTCGTGTAGGTAAATAGATATTGCACACCCTGCAGAGCTTTGCTAATATTCTTACCTATCAATGCCCTTTTTCTCAGCAGTGCTAAAGGGGGAGCGGGTTGCCATGACCCTTAATCTTCTCTATTCTTTTCTAGAATGGCCAGAAACAAATCAATAGCGCAAGCAAAAGCATTTTAATATATGCAGTTATTAGGTCATAAGCTACAGTATGTCTCACTTCATTTTAGCAACAGCTGAGGCCTCCAGTCGGCTCTCCCCCAGCCCTGTCCCTGCAGGGACATTATGAGAATCATAAATAATATGTGCTAATGAGATATGAATTGATTACGTGGGGAAAAGCTTGACGCTCTCAATCCATCACCCTAAATGATGTTTAACAATAGATTACCAGCCAATAATTCCTCCAATATGAGATTAAATAAAATAGCAGGGCAGTTTTCAGCGGACTACTGCCACCTCCCTCTCCTCCCATTTTCCACCGGGTGGAAATAAATCTGCTCAATTACTGTACCACCAATCCGTTTTTCACCGCTAAGGACATTATTATTTCATTTAGAGCTTGTTCATGCATCATAGATTATTTCATTTTACTCAGTCAATACGGAGAAGTGCAGTATTTTATTTTATCCACTAGGGCTTATGGAGAAGTGGGCTTTTAATGGAGTATACTCAGCTCAGGAAGAGGTGGGCTTATTGTAGATGGAGGGAAATGTGGTTATCATCTGGCTCCAGTTGGAAAATGCCTGCTGTATATATATATATTCATGCTCACATATTCACTTTTCTGGGAGATATATACATTTGCTCCGTGCTATCCTCAGGCACCTGACAGACAATGAGAAAATGGTTCTCCTTCAAACCTGTGATCAATTGAAACCACATTAGCTGTGCCTATAAGATGATTTGGAACATCACTTCAATCCCAAAGAACAATGAAAATTGGATAACACACATGCTCACTGGGGTCTAACTTAGCTGCAAATCATGTTAAGGTTTTCAGTAAAGCCAAAGTTGTGATTGGTTATTTCTCTTTTAACTGCATCAAGTTGTACCTCTGAGGGTTTACTTGTGATGATCTGTGTTAATGTGTGTTCTTATCGCTTTTCTATGGCTCAAAGACACACGGGCCAGAAAACAAACAAACGCACCGAGCACTTGGAATGAAATTCCAAATAAAAGGTTTTGATCACCGGCTGGCGTCTTAACATGAGCACCACGTTGCAGCGTTTTGAACCCGCAGCTTCAAGAGAGTGGACCTTTAGCTGATATTTTTAGGCAACTGCTGAGCAACCAAGATTAAAATTCTGAGAAGGAGGTTTGACAAAAACAGAAGGTTTTACTGAGAATGGCATTAGCTGCACCTTTATCCAAAAAGACCTTTTGGACTTTTAGACCAAAAATGGTTTACTGATCCTGCGATTTGTCTTCTGTTCCTGGCCCATCATGCAACAGACTAAACCCCAATATAACTATAAACATCATAGATATCATAATATTTTCAGTTATTGAATCCCACATTGCAATCAGCTCAGTTGTCTTAGTCACTCCGCCACTTTTTTTGGACTTTTCATATATTTCTCTCTCTCTCGTTACACGGGTCTTTATGGCTTGTAAAGAGATTTGAAATGAAAATGAAACTTAGGGACATATTTGATCTCCTTTGGCATCTACTAAATTGGATTACTGTAAATTTTGCATGTTGTTTTAAGTATAATTAACAAATGTCCGCACAAGACACCGACCTTGTTACATGCTGACTTCAGCTGTTTCCTCAAACCAGGGCTTTGCCTCATAGACCGTCTAGGATATTAATATTTTCTACTGGTTTATGGGCAGATTAAGGCCCAGGGCACAGACACAGGAAGGGCCCACAATACTGTCTTTTGGACCATCTAGAGTTGTATGCACTATAGTTCCATAACTGTGGAGGTTTGTGGAACCCAGAGGGGGAAGCGCATGGTTTGTGATTCGGAGCCGTGACGTGGTGCAAGCTTCAGTGGCTTCATGTGTCTTATACATCAGTTTATGATCCATCTAAAATGATCTTTAGAAGATAATCCCCCTTCCCACACGTATCACTCCACAGTTTATCTTAAGCACCGACTCTCCTCTGATTCTTACAGCGCTTATCTCTTAGTCCTATCCGTCATGCCCGAGTCCCTTTATACCTTGGCTTTGTAGCATCGCGCCTCATCCCCTTCTATCCTGTCTTCTCAATGCCCATTCAATCCTCTTCTCCCTCTGTCTCGTTGCTCCCTGCATGGCCTCCTGTGGGTAAAGAGTTGAGTAGGCTTGTCTAGGGGCTGAAGTCAGGGCTGGATTGGGAAGAGGTGGCTGTCACAGTTTCTGATTAATGACCCGTCGGTGGCGTGTCCAGCCACATTAGGGCTCCATGTATCTACCAGCGTCCACACGGGGCGAGGGGCTTTGTTCTGGGAGGAAATGGTGTCAGCGGCCCACAGCCGTTTGCCTATAAAAAGATAAAGATTTACTGTCATCAAAGGGCAGATTAAAGCCCACAATGGCGACATTGATCTTTTTTTTTAAACCAAAAAATTCACATTTTGGGAAAACCCATTCCAGGACTAGAAAGAGATATGATCAGCTTATTTGGGAAGGATAATATAAAATCTTCTCCCAGAATGAACTTTGAAAGAAGTAAATTGTAAATATTGATTTCTGAAATGAAGTGTCAATCTTGGTTGGGCCAAGATTATTCCTATCATCGGGCTCAACCCCCGGCAAACGATGAATTCAAAACTGCTGACAAAGTGGAGTGTAGAGGATTTCTGTTAGGAGCAGTCGGCAGCGCTTTACCGCTTGGCCGGCCTGAGCCCCTGCCGGTAATGGCTGTTCAATTTTATCAGATAACGGAGGAGATCTCATCAGAGGCGAAAAATGAAATGAACTGTGACTCTGAATCAGGATCCCTGTTCTTATCCCAGCAAAAATCATCCGTGCGCGGCCCAGGGCTTTCCATTATTTCAGGTCACTTCATTACGGCCCTGCACACAAGACTCAATTGCTACAAACAAAGCAGGCCCTTCCTGTCTCACCCAGGGGTCGAATGTGAGGGGCAGTTTGATAGGCTCTTGACGTGTCCAGGGTTATCCCATTACCACTTAAGAGGGTTGCTGAAAGGCAGCAAATCTCACCCACTTGTTTGTTATCCTTTCTCACCCTTTTGTATCATGAGAGGTTTTATTGCTCACTTTTTTCCTCGCGCTGGAAAATAATTCATTTTTTCCATTTGCGGCTCAAAATAGACCGCGCCTTCCTCCTCTTAGCATCTTGTCTGGTTTGCTGTCAAGGAACTCACAACGGACTACGAAGTTAAGGGGAACCGAAGAGCGCTAATTTACCGGTGCACTGCGAAACGCACATTCGCGCTTTAAGATACACTGCAATAACACACACGTTGTCATTTATTTTGTGGTGTATGACGTCTACGTGAATGCTCACCTCCCCATCGCCACCTCTAACCCCAAGCCTAATAAAAACACTGAGTAAAAACCGAGGCCTGAGTAAATAACAGAGGAAACCAACAACTGCTTGACTATTACTATACTTTCTGATGTGTGTGCGTTCACGTGTGTATTTTTCTTGCTTGGAATAATGAATGAAATAAGCTGTTATCGCCGTGGAATTTGTAGCTTTGTGAGTAATTACAGTTTTTGTTCCAGCCTCCATGGGCTCAGTATTGATCTCCAGGAGGAGGGTGGTCGATACACATGGGGGCAGGGGCATTTGATAGCTACATGGGAGAAAAATGACGTTGGACCAAGCAGGGAGCATTTGTAATAAAGTGATAAGATGTGCTAAAGCAAGGGAAACAAAGACTGAGAGTTCTCCGCAGCCTGGACTATGATAACATTGTTCTCTCTGAAGAGTTTCTGCGATCATTTTTGGGGGCTGCTGTTTATGGATGAGCCCTATGAAACTTAACTTTTCAGTTCTTTATTAAATGAACCCCGCCCTTTTTTTTTTAGATTTCATAATTTGCTTATTGGTTGTGACTGTGATATACAGAAAGCTTTCATTTGTTCACGCTACCTTCTCAGCTTGAGCACCTATACTCAAAGAGTTTACCTTGTGCTCGACTGCTTTTATTTCACAGCTACTAATTAATTACTTTACTTTTTTGAATTTATTAACACTAACACAGAAATTGTGTTTCAGTGTTGAACTGAATAATAGTTTAAATTAGCTCCACATCCAACTGTTTCACATAAAATACTTAACTGCAGCAGCATTTTTTAAATACTAGCATGTTTTCTTTTCATAACAAAACTTTTCTTATTGCTGTATTTTTACTCTAAATAAGCATCTGAATATTTCCAAAACACAGTGGGTACACACTCGGATGTAATAAGGTGACTATGCAACCTGGTTTACATCATTGCTGATCAAGACCTTTGTTTTGAAAACCTTAGAGGTTCAAATTGTTTAAAAGCATTGGAAATTTGACAATTAATATATTCGGATTGTTGTTGATTGGGTTCCTCTTGGGAATTTCTACTACTATAAACTGTTCATTCACTCCCAGTAAAAACAGGTTCAGAAAGACATTTTTTCAGAAGGTATCTGTATTTTAAGGTCATTAAGTCAGATCAGGTGTTGGACTATTTGCTCTACAGTCCATGTGGTCCACAGCTGTCCCACCAAAAGCACATTGTCCAGAGTGATTCCTCTGTTTGAGAGACACATGCCATGAAGAAGTCCCTGAAGAGGTCAGCTTTCACTTCCTAAAATTGGCCTGCTTTGAAAAAGCTCAGGTCTACTATCTCCTTGGATGCTCCTGTGTGACTGCACAGAGGACATTTACAACAAAAAGAAAATGGCCTTATTCCCTTTCTTATCTCATCCTCTCAGAGTAACACAAAGTTGACATTAATAGAAAATAAAAAGGAAAAAGTCTTGAAACAAAGTTGAAGCCTTCGGTTACGTTTCAGAGCACAGGGCAATTTAAAAGCCTGAAATGTGGAATTAGAGAGGATTTGATGCGTTTCAAATTGAACGGAGGGGGACACCGACGGTGGCGTTTGCACCTTCAGGCATTATTTAAGTAATGTCTTGTGGCACGTTTGAAGCATTGGAAGGCAAGGGCATAGAAATGAGGGATTTATGCAGACGCCACTGCAGTTTTATCTCCCTCCTTCAGTCTGAGTGCACGCTCCGCTGAGTAAAAATACAAGCAGACATACAACTAGATTCAGATCATACAGAGTCTGTGTTTGAGCTATCTGGATATTCACTTTAAACAACATCTAAATCAAGCTGTTCTCAACGGACCTCATCCACTCCTTATCGAAACACAACCAGTGCCAGATAACTTGATTTGCTTAAGGAATAGAGGAGATATTAACAGCACTTGACTACGCCAGTGGCCCCTTCTGTTGTTCGTATTAAACCTATCCAGCACTTCATTATACCTTCACCCTCTGGAGAGTCTCTGCATACAGTCTCTCTTTATCTCCTCGTTTCTGCCGTGTTTCGCGCCCTCCTTCTCTCTGCCTCTCCGCCTTATGATACAAGCATCCCGGCAGCAGACAAGAGCATCATCAACATGCGCAGTGTGCCGGTGTCATGCAGATAGCCTCCCGTGTTGGTAATGGAGGGAACAGCGATCGATAGGGAGCAGGAGATGGCTGCGGCTGAGGAGCCTCTGTTTGGCTAGCCCTAATCCTGATGAGTAATGTTGCTGTCATAATAGCAGGGAAAATTTAATGCTGACACTTAACTCCGTGATGAATGGCCTGTCGCTGACACGGGGCCAAGTCAACGAGCCTGTCACAAGTTTTGAAATATTAATTTCGTTCCGGATCCGAAGAGTTTGCCGCCAACAAGGCATTAGGAATGTTTAAAATGATCGGCTTTTGCAAATCAAGGGTGAAGACGCGGTTGTTTCCTTTGCAATTTGGGCACTGACTGAAAACATAAAAAAAAAAAAAAAACGAACTTGGAGAACCTCAGTTATTGATGGATCGCTTAAGCGTATAACTGTGAGACACCGATTTCTGCACTTTATTTTTGAGTATGATAATTTATTCCTCTGCTCAGTTGGCTCTTTCGTTATAAGGTCAATCCACAGGGCCATCTCAGGAGACATCCACTGACTGTAGCAATTATATCAGAAGCATCATTTGGATGATGAAGATATGAGGATGATACTGAATACAGAAGGGCACTGGAAACACAGTGCTTGGTTCACATTTCAACACCACAATCACCCAAACCACAATCTTTCCTTAAGCCTGACCAATTACTTTGTGCGCCTAAACCTACAAGTGTTTTCTTGTGGCCAAACCGCACTGAAAAATGTTCAGCACATGACGCCAGGTGCCACTCACTCGCAGTGCTGTATAATATAACTTTCCTGAGAATTATCGAACGCAATTGTAGGCACTGGCTGCAGGTATTAGTGTGATAACATCCAGAAAATGTTCATTGGTAGATTCCCTCATAACAATACACCTTAAAGCATTAAAGAGGCTACTAACAACTGACCTGGTGTGTAGGTCCATGTGACATATGAACAATGGCAGAACTGATATCATGAGCCTCATCTGTGTACCACAGAAGACCTCTCCCCACACAGAGGTTGCTGCAGGGCATCACACACAAAAACTAAACCACAAAATAAAGGCAGATAAAATGAAGGTATATGCAAGTGTAATCTTAAGACATCCATGTTCCGTGTGCTGCGTTTTTTCATGATCTGTGAAAAAATCTGTAAGTGACATATTGCACATCGACTCAGAGCGTCGCCTTCATTGTCCCTCGGCTTGGGGCATTTTCCTCATGTGTCATTTAAAATACAATTGTTTTCCTATAGTTTCGCCATAATATAAGAATCTTAATTACTGCATCACACCCATAAATACAAAAGAGCAAGAAAGTTTCTGATAAACACCAACTACAGTGTTTAAGTGACAGTTTGTGAAGTCTTATGACTTCCTTTGGGCCAAATAGTAAAACATGAATGAGGCAGCTGGAGACAATGAGGCTGCTGAGTCTTTTATTTTCTCATATAAATGCTGTTTTATATTTTTGGAATGAATGTCTTAAGGGAAGCTAAACGTCATATACTGCCAAAGTACACTACTTCCTTGCAACAATAAAAAATGCTTTGGTTCAAGATGAATTCCGTTTTTCTTTCCTAACTGGTCACAGTATGTTCCGGTTCTTTTTCTGTTTGCTCTCCACTTGCTGCCATTTCCTCTCGCGACTAAAGGTTTTGCTGTGCTGATGATGATTTAGTGTTTTAAGTTTTTATTTTGAGATTTTATGACCCTGTATAATTTCAGTTACACTGTAGCAGTGTGTGGAGAATGCCCCCCCCCCACCCCATCTTTCCCCATTTACAGTGACTTCACGTTGAGATGGTTTTGATCTTCAAAGTGTTTGCAGGCCACACTGGGACCTTGTGTACAGAAACTTAAATTGATTTGATTCCTAACTCTCTTATCTATAAATGTTTAGGAAGAGAGTAGTTTTTTTTTATGATTTATTACTTCAAAGCCATAAAGTCTCTTGTTGACACAAAAGCAAAGAACTCACTTACTTCTTATCCAGCACAGCCTATCTCTGAGGCCACCGCGGCTCGGCCCAGAGCTGCTCTTCCTTATGTGGCTCAAAAAAGGTATTTTGATTTTGTTGACAGAGCTTGCAGAGGGAAATAATGGAAAAGATAAAAACTCCAATTATGATTTTTTTCCTGGCTTCTGTATGACAGATTGTATGATAAATGACACGTTCGGAAGTCAGTTGTTTTTGAAGATGTGATGATTTCTTGAGCAGCAAATAGACTGCCTTGACCTTTCTTGAGAAGCAATTGTTTGGTCCCCAGACACAGTGACTATTATTGATGCGGGGAAATGATATAAAGTGATGCTACAAAGACATACATCTCTAGATATTTCCTTTATCTTAATATTCTAAATGTTACAATATCTCATCATGCAGTCTGCTCATTGTTAACGTTTGTCCATCGTAGGCTGATGCACAAACTGTCTTCTGCTCTGCTCTGGATTTGTGTACACGGTTTCTGCTGAGACCCGAGGACCAATGTAGCTAAGCTGGAATGGTCTAACGCAGCCATTTGACCTTGGGTGGCTTATTTGCTCCAGTGAGACAGCCTAAATATTTACCTGTCATTGTTGATGATACTCCAAGCTTCAATGCCCTTAATGGTTTTGATGGAGAAGCAGGGCTTTGCGGCACCGGGGTGATGGAATTGCAAAATTAAGAGCAGTGAATTGGGCTATATCTTTAGGACACTGCAGGCTTAATTCTGTGTCTTATAATACAACTGCCTTAATCTGTAAAAGACTGGAGCAAGATAGAAGAGTAGCAGGGAATTGCAATGGAAAACAATGTGTCAACTGCCTGAGTTTAACCTTGACAAGGTCTGTGCGGTGGGAATGTAGTCTGGGAAAGAGCAGGTTTGCAGGTACTAAACACAGCCCAGAGTCACCAGGTCATAACTGATTTACAAATTAATGTTAAGCAGCATATAATACTAACATGAGCTGCAGAACAGTAGCTGGAGAGGTTTGCAGAACTGTGTCGATTGCTCTGATTCAACCCCTTTATCAGACAACAGCGTCAGTAATGGATGACATCTGTGCATGTCAATTATAGGTGTTGGCAAGTTATGGAATGGTTATGATCGTGGCTAATAAACTATGGTTAAAGCAAGATTAGGGTTTGTAAAGTAAAAATGCTTGTATAGAATATTAGAAACATTGCGGTTATGGTAATATAAAAGCTAATCCTGAGCCTGTCTGTGACGGGACATGGTCTTTGTCCTCCTGCATGGAAAATCATAATATTTTTTTACATAGACTGACCCAATCTGAAGGGGACTTGAGGACAGTGAGGCTTGGTCCAAACAGACCTGAGGATAATTAGACATTATCCAAAATGAAATGGGAGCACCAGGGTTGGCAGCAGTTAATATTACATAACTTATTAAGCAGCTGCAGTCACAAGGAGCAGCAATAATAACAATTTTGAAGTCACAGAAACTATTTCCTAATAGAATTTGGTCATAAGCTTCAAAAAGCAGTTTGTAGAAATTACAAAAGGTCTTAGTTTCCCCTTTTTCACTAACATTAATAATTTTAAGGCCAATACAACATCTGTTTCAAATTCCCCAAAGAAAATGACATGTATTATCCCAAAGTTTTTATAAATGACATTTAAATTTACATTTTTGTGTCTTCCTGTGAGGATAATGATGCATCATGATCAGAGCAGGCTCAGATATAATCTGCAACACTTGAGTTTTACACAAAGTCGAGCTGTGGAAGAAAGCAGGACTCCACACGACCCGAGTTAGTTGAGGATAACTGGGACCCGCTCAGATTCAAGTCTTTCATACAAGACCTTTGCCACACACCCACTTACTGCCCTCACTCTCGTCTCCTCATTTTTTAGGCGGCTACATTAAAGCCACACCACTTCCTGTATGGCACTGACAGTGTTGGCCCTGAATGCAAATTGTGAGGGGGGGGTATTTTTTCCAACATTGCTATAATTTCTTACGCTGCATGCTTGGGAAACTTGACGTCTAGTCAGATGCTAGCAGGTGCCCAACAGGGAAAAAGCACTGGTCCTACCGAGCCTCCTCTTTCTCCTCTTGTCTCATAGCCACGCACCGGAGGGATTGCTGATCCCCATTTCAGATAATGGACCTCAATCTCTTATCATTTACAGCTGTCCACCAGTAAACAAGAAAATGAAACAAAACAACACAAAAAAATAATATAAATAGATGAACGGAGTAGAGGAAAGTTAAAGGGACACGGTCCTTTTTACCCCCTCTGAGGTTTCACTCCCGCTGCACCGTCGCTGGTCTCCTCGTGACGATAGCCATCGAAATCATAACTGTTTACACTGCTGTCACTTCTTTATCCTCACCCCAGAAGTTTTCAATTTCAAGATTGATTTGTTTCAGGTGTTTATCTTGCCGACAAAGACGGGGAGAGAGAGAGAGAGAGCTCGAGCTTTTTTTTTTTTTTCATTAAACTTTTGATTGCTCCTCAAGCTCAGGAAGCCAGTGAGACAGAAAGGTGCGGACTAAAGTTCCCAGCTTCACCGCGTTATGTAGAACTGGCCGCCACGGTCCTCATCCAGATGCACGGCACAACCCGGCCTATTCAATGTACCATCTGGCTAATATAATAAGGTAAAGTAATGCATTTTTAACCCTCTCTAATTGGCTAAGTCATTTCATTATTATAAATATTAGGTATCTGTAATGGGGAACACTAATTCCTTTGACTAGACTAAAGATTCCCGCCTTCAAATAAGCATGCTAATCTAATTAGAAAGCTAGCCGAGCTGAACGACTACATTTTCTCATACTTAGCATTGGAGGGTCGGGGCTTTGTGGAGCAGATGTGCTGTGAAATTAATTTCCTCTGGTGTAACCGGAGACGCTCATCTCGCCGTCTCTGTTATGAAATTTCCATTTCACAGATGATAACCTATTATCACTTTATTCAAGGGAAACGTGTTAATGGCCAGAAGGAAGACTGAATTATTCATATTTGCTCATTTCTATTCTGCGGCGCGACCCTGCTCTTTTCATGCACTGAGAGAGGGCTAATGTAAACATGACCAGAATCCTTGTAAATTGGCTTGTAGAGGAGGCTGTTAGCATAGTGCCTGGGGACTGATGCTAGACGGGGATAACAGCTGATATCTGTAAAGTACAGGCTGTGCAAGTGCGTGCGTGTGCGTGTGTGTGTGTGTGTGTGTGTGTGTGTGTGTGTGTGGGTACGGGAACAAAAAAAAAGTGTGTGAGTGCGTGCACGCGTGCGGCAGAGAGCGAGCGAACGAGCGGGTCTGGGTGTGCACGTGTGAAAATGTGTGTCAACAGTGTAACAGGGACACTACCAGCTGGTAATGGAAACTAATTGGACCAGAAGGCAGAAGCCGGTGAACCTGTGGAGTGTGGACTCCTGAACCATTCGTGACTCACAAACTCACCAAACCTTTGAAGATTTGGTCAACACACGACTCAAAACTTGGTGAATGTTGGATGATGAGGTCGTTAAAGGTTGTTAATTACATTACACAGAAATGACAAAGCGCTGTGCTAAAAACATTTGACTGCGTGAGTAAATGAAATGAATTCAATTTGAAAACGTTGATATTTCCAACTCTTTTTAAACTGGGCTCAACTTAGGGCCTCAGTGCTGCAGGTTTCGGATTCTAATAGAACACTAACAGAACTACATTTGCCAACTAACCCCTTTTAAACCCGAACTGAAACCTTTGAAAGCTGTGATGCTTCTTTTATTTTGAAAATCAATTTTCTCAGACACATGCCACAGTTTTTATTTGTACAACCTTGCAGCTTTGTTAAGTCACCTTTGTGCCCTTTGGACCTATTTCCTTATGTTCGATGTTGGGATAAATGTTTCCTACGGCAGCATCACAGCAAGGGAAATATATTTTCATTTATTTTCCTCAACTTGCCCAAAGTGTTTTGGTATGGCAAGACAGGAACGAGCTCCTGCACAAATCACAAAGTGTCCTGTCCCAGTGATGTAACTTCCGTTTGTTCCCTCAACATGTCTGACCCCCACATGACATGCACACACAGTATGCAAACAGTCAGAGTCCCTGTAAGCTCTGGGTTTCCTGTGTGTTTATCTGCCATTGCTCTCAGTTTTTTATTTTTTATTTTTGCATGTAAAAATAAATTCACATGGTTACATTTTTAAAGCTCTGCCTGCATTGGCTCTGAATTTTTCGTTTTGTCAGGAGACATTTCTTGCTCAGTTGTCACACATGGAGGGGTCAGTGACGGATTTGCAATAATCATATTCCAAGAACACCTTAAGTCACTTAAAATGACTAAATGTACAGTCTGTATTCAAACCTACAGCAAAGTGACACAGACTTTTCATAAAGATTTGAACATATATTTTCTGTTAAGAGAAAAAAAAACCCTCATCAGTCACTTTGTCCACTTTGCTGTATATCAAGAATGAACGATGATGTCTGTCTGCCTCAAACATTTGGCAAAGCAATAAGACTACTTTTCAGCCCAGACTATTTTATGAGCGAAATTAAGAGCAGAAAGAGACATGAGCGGCATGTTTCCCAGAACTCAAATTGAGGTCTGTTCTTACTTTTACAGCCAATAATGAGATTATATTTAAGCTGAAATGTGGCCATCCTCTTTAGCCATGATAGGAATCATTGTAGATGTCTCCCATCCTAATACATCTTTCCCATGGGAATCTGCTTTGAGGACATTTGCATTGTCTCGGGTTTATATATTGCCCATAAGTATTGATTGTTAAATGTATGATGAACAACATGGCTGAATTCAAACTAATTCACTTAAGCTATTTTTATGTTACTAATGCTCGTTTTTAGTTGTTTCTTGTTTAGTTACTGAATGTTGTTGTAACTCATATTTTCATAATTATTCAATTTTGAACACTGTATAAAAAGGTAAAAAATTGATTCGAAGGCATTATAATTGTAAAACAACTGCATTTCTGTTACATGCAAACTCCTCTATAGAGTTTGGAAATATTTTGTTCTCCATATGCAGGATAATATGAAGAATCTTATTGCCATATTCAATGATCACTAGGTGGCAGTATAGTATACTATAATTGCATATATGTAAATTGGTATGTGTGAGGCCCACACCAATACTTGTCCTTCAGTTGCAGCGATGTCTTTGATGTAATGTGTCCCTATAGATTTCTGGCTTTTTCATTCATTTACTGAAATATTAAATTACCAGTTTTATCATATTACAACTATTATTTAAAGATGTGCTCTGTAACATTTTAGGTTATATTCGTGCCCCTGTAACACTTTAATAATCTTTGCAAATTGTGCCTAATGTCAGTGTTTGATATTTTTTTCAATGTCAACATACACTAGGTGCATATTAACTACTTTCAAGTGAAAACCAAATGTACCTAATTTTAATGATTTGATACCAATTATTTTGCTAAAACAAATGCACGTGTACACAAGAAAATGTTTAAGACACATATTTAATTTGACACTATTATACTGTATACTGAACCATTTCTATTACACCAGATGAAATCAAAAGCAGTATGTCTTCAAGACATCTCATTGCACCATTAGTTAAAATTAATGCTGCCGATATTAAAAAAGAAAGAAACAAAGAACTGGTAATTTAGCTTTGTATTAGAATGAAATTTAAAAACTAAGAGTCAGAAACTTGTCCAATAAAGTGACTCCTTGACCGCAATCCTTTTTGAAGACCTCTCTATTATACTGCTGCTTAACACAATCCATAGCAATTCAAATCCTTATCAATATCAATTTACTCATATCAATAAAGATCAGGCTCCCTCTGGATTGGTTCTCACTGGCATCTGTCTGACATTGCAGGCCCCTCATCACGCCCAGACAACTCCCCCTCCTCACACACACACACACACACACACACACACACACTCAAACACAGCAGCCTTGACTTTGGCGTCAATAAGGCTGACCGTCTTTGTGAGAGTATCGACAGTTATCAAAAAATGCCCTTGATGTAATTTCATGCCTGTCGACACTCACGGGCCATATGCTAAGGATTATGGGATGCTCGCGCACTTCCTAAGTGCGAGGCGCTGCGGAGCCAGGGGCCCAGGCCTTGGTCACTTTATAGGAGCCTTTAATGGCCCTCACTGCCAATGTTACTACAACAATGGCCAAGTACAGGCTAGTGTCCACTGGGGGCTACCATCAACCTCTGCTGCACAGCAGCCAGGGAATCCCGCCCCTCCCACGTGCGACACTAACTTCTCACGTTAAAGCGTCCGCGGTGTCACAGCATATGTCCACCGGCTCTGTTTATGTCATAAGACTCTCATTTACATTTTCAGAGGTATTCACAAGTGCGCAGTGAAATAGAGGGCAGTGAGCAGACAGTGGGTGCTCTGTGAGGACTTTTTTAATGTCGCTTTAATTTCTTAAAAGTGTCATTGAGGATGGAAAGGTCTGAGTGAGTGGAGTTCTCTGCTGCCACATCAAGCTGGAGCATCACTACCTTCAGTTTGGTGTATAAAAAAATAAAAAACATAAACCTATATCATTTTATATGCTAAAATCTAAAAACAAACATTTTGATTGAATTACAATGTACCAGGGTTTCATCCACTTTTTAAATATTCTAATCATATGTTATATACAGTACCTCAAACGTTTCATCACTGAGCTGCATTTTGTTGCTCCTCAAAGGAAACCGTGTGTTTGCAAATGTGGTGATTACGGTGGATAAATACACGTAAAAATATATTTAAGACCACGTCACCATACATCATAAATACACTGATTGCATTTTCTGTGCTTATGAAAACCTGTCGGAGATAAATGGTTTTCACATGACAGCTCCTGACTCTAGTCCTTTGTGGCACATTGGATGTTTCATTCACTCTTTCATACGTGTCACAAAGTGACACCCGGTGTCACCCGGTGTCCTGAGAGGACATTCAAAACCTATGTTCTCTACAACACGAGCAAAATACTTTTGCAGTGTTGTGTTTATGTTTGCATTCTTGTGTTGCCTTAAATTTAATCAGCACCCCCACCCAAGCCCCCCCCTCCCTTTCCACTCTGCTTTGTTTTTCTGCTGCCGATGGAAGCCGAAGAGCCTTAGCTGTTTTGTAAGCATGTGCACATCCTGATCTCTCATAATATTAGTTAAAATCAATGTGCTGCTTTTTTAATTATTGCTCATGGTACAAAGCGGGGAAGGCTCATTTAAGGGGGGATCAATATGGGAGAGCGATTGGTAGACGGTGGAGCTGTACATCAGGCGGCTTGATGTGAAAATCATTGGGGCCTGTGCAGGCTGTGGCTCGCGCTGATCATCCTGGTTAGCCCCCCAGCTGGCTGCAGGGCCTGGGTAATGGGTGAACCCTCCGTGAACCAGCATCCTTAGCCTCCACAACACCCCTCAGTGCAGCACACGGTCTCTCACCGCCTCAGCCTCTACGCAGGGCAGGAATAACACATCATAAACTCTATTACAAATAGAATCAAAAAAGTGCGACCGAAAATTCAAGCGCATTTCTCATTCTCCTCTCTTCATCTCCACATTGATTATCTGTGCCTGGGATTATTCTCTTTTTATTTGGTCCCTCTCTCTCGCTTGTGTTACTGTTTCCCCTTCATCCCTAGATACACCAGAGCATTGTTCCTCCATGTGCACTTCTATTATCTCTGCTATCTGTCCCCTGACCGTGACCAGGCCTGACTGGAGGCTCGCACCACTCTGCTCTGTGGGCTTTAAAGAGGTTAATAACTTGGGCCTGCGGACATTATTTAAGGGTGGCCAGAGGAATTGTAACGCTCCCCTGTTTCTGTTGCTTTAGATCCACCCTTGACCCCGGAATCATCCCTCCCTTCCCAGCCCACATGACAAACATGTCCTTATATTGCACTGTCTCTCTTTCTTCGCACCTTCTCTCCTCCGTTCGCAGTTTCCGTGAAGCCCGCCTCAGATCCCCTTCATCATGCAGTTTGGCCCCTCTGGCGCCAAACTGATACAAATGACGTTAATCTGGGAAAGTGTGAACGGCAGCGTTTCACAGCCTCTTACTGTTATTTGTCACCATTTCTGTCTCCAAAACGGCTCCATTTTGCAAACAGATTGAAAAAAAAAAAAGTTAAAAGGGCAAATAATTGTTTTCATCATTAGTTCACTAATCGTTTATCATGCAGTTTATATATCAGTGTCCGGTGGATGATTTATACAGGTTCTTCTGAAACCAACGTGAAAGCACCATGGGGGTATCAATCCCTATAAGCACTGATCCAACGTACAGCCGGCATCTAGGAAAGTTGGGTTGCACCATCTGTGGTCCCAGTCGACCTAATGATAAATCCACTTTTCCTCATTTACCCCTACTAGCCAATTGGAATATGGTTTCCAACACAATAGTGGGATGTCAAACTGTCCATGTTTAAAAATTAATGGCAGACGTTGTTCCCTAATGAATGGAAATGGACAATATGGAAAATAATTGAATTCATGTTCCACCATTGTTGAAGAAACACATTAGTAAGGCTTAACACACATTCTGACATTAGCTAAAGGCACTTCCCCAATCGTCTAAATCAAATGCCTGCATTTTGACAAGCTACCAGTACATAATACTTCCAATTAGAATTTAATACTGGTTACAAACAGTAACCCTTGCCTCTATATCAAATTCTGAAACACTAATGTAATGCTTGTTTCTCATTTGGCCAGTCTTTCTCAGATGATTGTTATATATCATCTGCGTCATTCACATGCTTACATACACACACACTCATTCACTCACACTGGAGGGAGACAATTACTGCGCTGCATCAATCATTTGTCCATAAGCGCGGTTCATTTACTAATTAAAATCTTAAAAAAAAAAAAAAAAACAGAGCAGAATTGACTAAGTACTAAATTTCTAATCACAAGTTTTGACCAACAACTGACATTACGCTCTGTACTGAGATATCAATAAGACTCATGCAAATTGCTTTTATGAACTGGCCTTTTGTTGCCTGATCACTAAGGTCATTTATTTCGCCTTCACTTCTCCCTCTTATCACAGTGCGTTCAATCATTTAGAGTGTACTGTGTTGCACATGAGTGTCTTGCGTCTCTTTCTCTGCGATGACAAAGGACATAACCAAAAAAACATGACTTCTAAACTGAGTTGAAATTAATACATCACTTACCTTCGATGATACCTGACAAGCTCAACGGGTTTGTGTGATGTGTTTTAAGAAAAGAGAGCAGAGAGCGCCACACACTAATTTGGCCGCAAATGCTCTATTTAGCCAGATTTAAAATGAAATGATGTCTTTGGTTATAGACTGTGATTAATGCTGAGGACATCAGAGTTCATCTAAATATAGATGGTCTACATCTGCTTTCAGCAACGCTGAGCGTGCACCATGCGGAGATTGCACAAAGACGAGTCAAACTCCACTGCCAATGATAACAAGGCAGAAGAAAGACAAACTTCAAGTTTTAAGGTTTGGTGGGGACTGAAAGGGGGCACAGGTTTACCGCCGCCAGCGAGAAGAGGCGGCGCTGAGAATCTATAGGAGCAGTGACATTGAGAAGTGTAGGCCTGGATATTTGTTGTAATAAACATAAACCTGACAAAACTACGATTGGTTACCTTCCTAAGCCTAAACTTCTTCGCCTAAACCTAATCGATCATTTTTGAAATTTAACTGTAGTTCTGTTACTAAACTGAGCCAGATTCATTTGCTTCTCCTCTTCATTCTGTTAAGATTATGTAGCTATAGAAAAAAACTGTAACTTCAACCACATATGTTGAAGTTACACGCACATATGGAGAATGTGTTGACGTGTAATGTACATTGTACACTGATGCTGAACATATCAATAAAAAGGTACCTGACAATGTCTTTGTGTTGTGCGATCTTGCAGTGCAACGTTCAGTTTGTCTAACTATGACATTGTTAAAGTGTTTGTTGTTTGTGTGAAAAATAGGAAAAGTTATTTGCCCCGAAAAACATCTTTTATTAGTTACACATCCAAAATCCAAAGTGTTTTTGTTTTTCCATAACCTGAAGAGACAGAGCACTCACTCTCGGGCCTGTGGCTTGACAGTCCTGTGTTTCATACGCTTACCACCCTCCCTAACCGTGTCCTGGTAATTCCCTTTCCCCTAATAAAAGAAGGGTTTAATTCATTCATAAAGTGTGTTGCATCAGAATATAATGATACACTTATTATATTTATAACACTTTTCCTTGTATGTAACATTGTTATGTTATGTAACAATGACAACAAAGGTGTGACCCATGATATTGCCTGGCGATGACCGACTGAGCTCGCCGGCGGGTGGGGTGGGGGCGGGTGGGGGCGGGTGGGGCCCTACTGACACATATCTATGTTGCTGACAACAGCAGTTGACTCATGTAAAGTGGGTAAAGAAGGAATCTTGTTGATTCTGACCAAATGTAATTACTACAGTTTGGTTCAGTAGGTCAGAACAGAATTTTGGCCTTGTGCTTGTCGTCAGTAGGAAATTCTTATTAGGAAGGTGGCGATCCATCACTGTTAAATTATTATATGACTGAATCGTTATTATTGATGATCCAGTATAACTGTGATGACAAACTGGATAATGTTGTTGTCGGTCTATGGAGTGAGTTTTAGTTTTTAGGATTTTTGGATAGCTTCATCTGACCCATGCGGTTCGTATTTAATAATCTGAAAAGTAACTGTACACCGCCACATTTCTTTAGTAATTTAGTAACAAATGCAGTGGAGTGAAAATTATATGCAATAAGCTGTTTTTTAAATGTAGTGCAATAAATGTGTAAAACAGCCTTGACTTACAGTCGACGTGTTATGGCTTAAAATGCATCAGATTAAACGGAGAGCGCAGGTTGCCAGCTATGGTATTTTTTATGAATGCTGCCACTATACGATCCTGTAACTGTCTTTCCCTCTGCAGAAAACACAGCGAAAACGCGGATCCACAGCTGCTTTCATCAAGATTGAGACAAGTTTCTCTTTGATAGAAGAATGTAAATGTGCCATTTATACCTGTCTTGTCTTTTATCATGATAAAGCAGTTCATAGTCCAGGAAAAGGGAAAAGAGAAATGCAAGCAGTAGCTTCATTCATCGCCTGTCCTGTTTCATTCACAGGCTTGTGATTCTCTATCATGCTCCTCTCAGCAGCCGTCAAGAGGCCAGCTAACATTGAAACAAATCTCTCATATTCTGCTTTTTGATTTCATTCTTTCTCCCTGTCGTCTCTCCTATTAGCTTATTCATTCTTCACATGTGACTGCCAGCCTGTTAAGGTCATATTAAACCAAAGCAATCCACTTTAAATGGTTATCTACGACGCGCATTAAAAAGCTCTTTGCTGCCCTTTAAATATTGTGATTGGGTTATAGGGGGGTCGCTGTTTCGGAGCGCTGATCGCTCTCCCAGGAGCCCGCTTCAGAATATAAATTGAGTAATATTATAAAGGCGGGCACTCCAGGAGGACTGGGTAATGAATAGGATTCATGATCTGAGGAGGAACAGGAGGTCATGCGATGAAGTAAAATACTCTAATAACTCCAATCCAAACCCACTCAGATGATGATACATTAACTGAGGGACCCGTGTATTCACGGGTTTTTTTCTCACTCCTGTGTCATACTATATCTCTCCCAAAGACACTTGTTGTGAGCAGATAGGGAAAAAAGCGGATCCAGGTGGTAATGGTTATTTAAAGTTCTGATTTTGACTTGAGTGTCAAGGCCACGAAAAACATGATAGAGGGTCAGATCAAATCTCTGCAAATCTTCTAATCTTCTGCAAAGAAATTATATCAAAACGAAATAAAGCAGATTTGTTTTGGATTCTCAAGAAATGTACCAGGCAGATCAGATAACAGATTACTCCCACTGGAAGCCTAAATACAAGATATTAAGATTTTAGATGTAATCCCTGTGCGATTATGATTTTTCTTCGAGGAATTACATCCATCATCTCACACAGTAAGCTGTGTTTATTTGAGGTGACCCACGAACAGTTATCCCTTCAGATCAAGAAAAATCTGCAAGATGCTGTCGCCTCTCGAGTGAAATCCCAGGCCACTCGTACCTGAAGGTCCTTACATGGTATTTAATAGTGCCCATCTAAGATTATGCTCCTTAGCATAACTCATCAAATGATATGATTGCAGCAATGTTCAGCAAACTTGCAAGTGATTTCTGGCATCATATTAATGTCATTTTTTTTATGGAACGTTGCGTTTGTGATACAAGCAGCTAACTGCCAGTAAACACACACATGCTTTTAATAAAAGCCCCTAGAACTTCTCTCCGTCATAGGAGTGTATGAGAGTGCTGGAATGGAACAATCAGGCTCAGGCAAAACGGTTAATTCCACTTTTGATGACACTCGCTCGGCAAGCACAACAGTTTTCGAGTGCTGACACTGAACAGTAATGACTGAATGAATGGATAGAGAATGAAGAAGGTGTGCGTAATGTGTGTGTGTGTGTGTGTGTGTGTGTGTGTGTGTGGGGGTGGATGGACAGAGATGGGCTGAGAAAGGATGGAGGAGTGAAAGAAAGAAAGAATGAGAGAGACACAGCTGCTTCTGCACAATCACTTTGCAGCATCTACAGTTCCAGGCCAAAATACCATTAATACAAGTGTCAGAGGAGTGAGCGGAATCAGGCGCAGCGCGACGGCTTTGAGTGGCTTGAGAAGAAAATGCCCGGGATCCTTTGGGGACAGGCCTGACTGAGACCGGCTGTCCATTCTTCTGGAGCCCTTTTGTGGCGCTGCTTCTCTCTCTTCTGTTCCCTTCTTTTTATTTTGTGTGAAGATTAAATTGCACATGATCTCTAATGTCGGCGGTCCTCCGCTTGTCGTAGGTCGACGACCTCCGTGCGGCTCAGATAATAGATACATCCCCTGTTTGTCTTGTGGTGAAGCGCTCGTCCGCCACAGTCCAGTAACCCGCCATTGTCACACAGTCTAAAGCAATTAAGTAAAATGGTGGATAAAGCCTTGCTACGTCCTTTCAATATTTATTACATCCTCTTTGTGAAAAGAGCTATTTAGTCGCTGTATCTAAAATGATCACTAATGCAATTACAACTGCATTTAGAATACGCATTAAGGGTAATCTTCACCCCTTAGAGAGAGACACCAACGCTCAACAGGAGGAGATAACAGATGAAAGTTACAAAGGATGTTACACGTCTGTGAATAACAAAGAATACATGCTCCATATCTGCAAACTGATTCACGACAGCATTTCTCATCTTTAAAGTGCTAATCTTTACAATACATGTGATTTTTTTTGTTTTTTGTTGTTTTTTTTTCACTTTTTTGTCTCTCCACTTTTTGTCCATAGACAGCAGTGTTGTGACATGTATTTAATTAGATTTTGTGTTGCTGATCTTTGAGTTTCAGTTCTTTTCTTCGTCAACTCCAACACGCAGGCGGATGTTCTCCTGCTCCTTTTTTTTCTTCTGTTTTCCAAAACAAATCAGACACACAGAACATAGTCTTGATATATGTTGTGGGTCCACTGTCGGGAGGTTTGGCTCGTGTGATCAAGTAGTAAAGAGTTTGAACATTTCCAACATGAAAGTGGAGCTGAAAATAGGAATGGTGAATCAAACAGGAAAGGCTTCTTGTCAGCAGGCTTACCAATAATAAGCCTTTGGTTTCAACACATGTAGTTAGCTAGATAGCCACAAAAGACTTAATTAAAACCCATACAGTAGATGTGTGCTGTGTTTGTGGAGAAATTAACAACATTCTGAGGGATCAACTTTTCCAGGAAACTGGACAAAAAAAAAGTTAAGCCAAACGTCAGCTGTGGATGAAGAACAGAGTTAGGCCTTTGGCTCAGTTACAGGTCAGATGAGTGACGCACAGGAAAGTCAAACGACGGGTCGTTCCGTTATGAAAAGGATGAGCGTCACAGTGTGGCGTTACTACACATGGTGAAATCACAAAGACAGGAGAAGGCTGGTTTTGGGAATGAAAGCTTGTGGCCATGTAAGCAGTGAACGTTGTCATCAGCCTCTCGTCAGTTTGCATCAGATGTTTCCTCCACGAGGAAGCTAAATTTCGGGGTTATTAACACATGGCTCAGCCGGTGTTATTACGTGGCAGTTACTCCGACTGCATCCAGACGTTACGTGGACGAGCTAAACGTGGGATTGCGTAACATCCGACAGAGGCAGTGTGGGAAAACTGCAGCTCCGCACACGTTTCGCATCATGTTTTGTCCTCTGCAGGCGGCTGCCTTCGCCCAGAACAAACCTGTGTGTGAGACACAGACAACAAATGTGTGTTTGTTGGCTTTCTTACCAAGAGGTTGATGGGTAATTGATTTCACTTTGATCCCTGTGTTCAGCAGAGAGCGGTTATGATGTATTAGCTCGCAGCAGAGGTTAAACTGCAGTGTCTGTCCAAGGAGGATAAATGTGAATATGCCTTTTGTAGTTTAAGTGATTTGTTCTCTGCGCAGTGGTGGAGTGGAGATCCCCGGTGCAAATATCTGGCCGGATGAAGTCTTTCTGTGTGGACTTTGCAAGTTCTCCCTGTGTTTGTGTTTCCTGCATGAAGGGTTTCCTGTCTGTCTGTGTATGTCTCAGCTGGGACAGACTCCAGCTATTTTTTGTGTTCTCACTGTGTTCGCCAGTGCCTGGCAAAACTAAATACACGTTATATGTCGCATGGCTTTCCCAACTATGAGGTTAGGACCTCTGCCTGCTAACTTGAGCTGGTTGTAAATCGTACCAAAGCACGGACAGGATGTCCCACTGCAGTGTTGCATGTTCTACATGCCTTTCTGCTTCAAATGTATGGGACCATCATGCTAAAGAGGGAGCTGGACCAGAAGCCAAAGCTTTTCATTCATCAGTGTGTGTCCTTTATATTCACCTATGAACTCTGGGTAATGATGGAAAGACTAAGATCACAAATACAGGCACCCAAAATGTGCCTTGGGTCTCTATAGTGAGCTGGAAGTAGAACTACTGCTCCTTCATCTTGAAAAAATCCCAGGCGATCTCAGCTGGATCCTTCCTGGAAACCTCCTGTTTGGAGGCCTCACCCACTGTGACCCATCTTGAGGTAAGCAGAAGACACCGACTGAATTGATGGATGTGTTAAGTTGAGAACACGTAACATGTGTGTAAAGTTTGGATTTGTTTGAAGGTTCCTTTTACAAAACTGCACTGTGCAGAAAACATAGAATACAAGCGTATGATTTAAACTCTTTGGATGAACAGACGTCATCATCAGCTGACGGACACCGATGCTGCTCGGTATTTAAGCCAAGGTTACATCTGAGTGCCAATTCCATCATCCAGCACTGAAACATTGACTCCTGTATGTCTGTGGCCGGGACTAAGTCTTCACTTTTTCGAGTCCCCGTCTGCTGACAGCTTGGAGCCAGTCCCTCTGTCCCCTCTCAGCTCTCTCTCTCCCTTTCCCTCTCTCTTAATTGACTTCCCAGTTTGATAACACATGCCTGTCTGATTGGAGCCGGGCTGTCTCGCTGATGCTCAGAGGAACGTGCCTCTTCAATAGCAGATCAATTAGTCTATTAAGATAACCAGGGACATCGGTCGGCTGGCTTCTATCTGAAAAGGGTCCAGGCTTGTATTTTGTTATAGTTGACCTGTTAATTGTATCTGTGTACATTCATAGATGACTTATTAAAATTGTCAACATGCAGCAAGTTTGCAACTATGTAAAAAGAAGGGATTGTCTAATGAAAATGAAGAATCATCTAGGCCTGAGGATTTCTCTGAAGTGGCATATATGTCCCTAATCGTGCATAAATGCTTTGTGATACAGACAGATGGCATGTCTCCTATTATTCTGTACGTGAGTGATTCATCTTGAGCCATGACAGGTGGCTCGAATATTCATTTCATTTTGATAATTCCAGAGATTACCTCAAGTAATCTTAAAGCTGCACCCAGCAAGCTTTATATGTAAAAATACTCAGGTCTTATAAGCCTAAATCACACACAAACACAGACATACACACACATATAAGAAAACACAAAACGGAGAAGAGGAGCGTCCCTGAAGATTCACCCAATTTCCTCTAATGTGTTTCTAAGGTCAGTGAGATCGCTGGCATTTGATGCCTCATGTGTCCAGTGTTTCCTCACACTGTCGGAAAATAAGTGACGTTACTGTTGCATTAGAAATCCAGTGGCTGTATACTCCATCAGGCCACCTTTGTACTTGTCACACAGGCTTCTTATTTGTACCACATAGTAATAGCTTTTGCCAATTGAGTGGATATATGTTTGTCATTTATTTATATTTGTAATTTTCAGATCCACAAATGTATTTTATAAACAATTACTAATCAAGTGGCTAACTGAATAAATGCACACATGTGTAACGTGTACTGCTTGCGGGTCATTTGTGTCCCTCTTTGGCCCGTAACAGGAACACATAGTTACCCCGAGGTTCATTAATTAGCCTTTGGGGGGTAAACGAGTGCAGATTGTACTTCTGCAGAATCCTACCCCACCCCTGTTTCTCAGATCATGTGCTGTTGCTAGCAAAACTGTTGATGCAAAGGGATTCTTGCCAGGTGAAAGTCACCCAAGAGGGGACAAAAAAGTGAGCATTCCCTTTCCCCCGCGTAGGAGAAAGGCTCAACAGACCCCACATCATTTCATCAACTCCACAGATCTGGTTTCTCACCACAGCCCGGTGAGGTGGACCCAGCAATTGTGTCCTCTTGTAAGCAACTTTTATAGAGGCGGCACAGAAAAAAGCCAAGCCCAGAGGTCAGGGGCCAGCGTGCTGATGGATTATGGGGTCTCACCATGTCTGGTGCTGCTGACAGGCTTTATTGGTTGGGAGGATGAGCTTGTAACCCTTTATATAATTATTGTATTAAGGCCAGTGTGCCCCTGCCTTGCTGGCACTTGTCCCTGGATCAATGTGGAGATAATTTCAGAAATGAATAGTTAGTATCGATCAGCCCCCTTAGTGATGGCTTATCAGCCTCTCGGACAGGTCGCTGTAGATTATTGTGCCATTGTCATTTATGGCCCCTGTCATAGAATTTGTATTATTATTGTTGTTTTTTGAAGCAGGCCTGGTTCCAACAAAGGGAATTCAATTTGCAATGGATTCCGTTCTATCTGCTCTTTGTCCACCTGTTCTCCACTGTGCGGTACACAGTAAGCAATAAATCACAATCATTTGTGTTTTTATCTCTTTCTTTCCTCTGTTGTTCATTTGACACCCTGGCGCTGGACTGGACTTCGAGGACTCGGAGGGGGGAAGAGGAGGAGGACGAGTGTCAGCACTTGGCTGAGGGATTGAGTGTGCTTTAGTTCAGACAAACCAATGACCTTCAGGCCCTGTATTTTTACTGGGGAGAACTTACTGTTTTTGTTATTTAGCGCTCTTGGTTGGGCCTTAATAAACAGCCCACAGTCCAGACATGTGGACTTGACCATTTCCTGCCTTTAAAATTAAAATGAAACATTTATACTTGACTACGACTTCTGGATGAATTTGTGAGCAGGATGCAGATCAGGGTTCCGTTTAAAGTCACAGCTCTGCCTTACAGTAGGTGTAGCTTTTTTGTGTTTATTCATCCAGTAGCCTCTTTGTTTGAGCAAGGCGAGCCCCCCGGTGTCATGTTTGTACTTTCCCCTCCTGCCTCCTAAACTGTGAATGACGAGATGTATCCATCAGAGGGACGGAGCTCGATTTCAATAGCAGCTCAGGGGGAATCATTCAGAGAAATGTAATTTACTCACTATTGGTCAGTTTGACCCCCGACCTCAATCACTTGACACCGTTGCCATAGAAACCATTGAAAAAGAGCACGAAGAGAGTCAGATAGCATCATTTCAGCTGCTCATCCAATGCACACAATCAAAGAACCTAAAAAAAAAAACTGAAAAATAAAGTCAAACAAATAAAGCAGAACTAACCGGATTTACACCACATCCAAGATGCGGGAGTTTATTACACTGAGTGGTCTTGATCGTTACATAATTATATCAACACTGCTATTTGTCATAACTGTCAGACACAGTCATTTTTTCATGCTGCTGACAGATTAATTACAGCCAATTATTTTAAAAGTGTTCCCATGCTAATTAGTCATACAGTTACACAGTGCTAATAGCAGAGGGATCAAAGAAAACAAATGACTATCATACATCATTTCAATTAACCAGCGCGATGGATTAATTAACACTCTGTCATTTTAATGCCCTGGGTGGTCGGGTACGATGAGGGATGATCAGAAGAGGATTTTCACTGCAGCAATGGAGGCAAAGCCAAGAGCGTCCATGTGTTTTGTAAACAGTTGTTTAAAATATGAATTGCGTAAAATTGACTATATTGAAACGAAACAAATCAGAAATATTTACCTCCAGCCCTGTTCCCTCAGTGGAATTATGTTATTTTTGAGTCATTCATTTAATGACTATAGCAATATGCCTAATTTAATTAAGTTCATTAGCATCATTTGTTTAATCTTTTCTTGTTAATATTGTTTGAATCGCTTTCCATTTCGGCAGAAGATTCTTCTAATCGAACTAGTGCAGCGAAGTGTGCTAGGGTAGTGCGGCAGAAGACTGTCTAGTACTACATTTTGTATTATCTGAAAGAAATTAAGAAGTATTTAAGTTGTGATACTATTGTTTTTATCTATGCAAAATATATATCTCCGCAACTAGTTTGTTTCTACCATTTTTGTACGATTTCATGGAAAATTATGGGAAGCACGATGTTTCAACTTAGCGCTTGGGTGTGGTTGATTGTAACATTCAAAGAGTGCATACCAAAAAATGTTTTAAAACTACAGTGTGTTATATAATGTCCATCTACATATCGGATAGATTAAGCAGTTGATGCACACACACACATCCTAGACTTTTTTATTCATAATTTAGGGCAGTTAATGAAGAAGCATTGGCACCTCCTGTGGTGTTCTCTTCCAACTCACAGATTAATTTTATATCACTTTTTGCCCTTGTTTACAAGAGGTGATTTCCAAGCAGCAGCCCAGCAGTGCGGAGGTTGTACCTAAGACTCTCATGCTTTCGCTGTGAGTACATCAGTTGTTTCGAATCAGTGCCACGTTGAAGGCAAGACGATGGTGATTAACCCCACAAAAGGGTAGATTTTGTGATGTACACACACACACCTCAGTAACTGAAAAATACTGGAAAAAACAAAAATCTTCCATGCCTCAAAGAAACACAAACCAACCAACGAACACAGGACCACAGGCTGCTTCATGTATGTAAAAACCTAACTTGTAGGTTTTTGCTTATGTTACGTTGATGCCCGCTCTGCCTAATAAGATTCTCGTCACAAAGTGGCAAAATTGCATTCAGCACCACATGTCAGGATCAACCCTGCTTTGGTGTAATGTGTATTTCCCAGCTAAAGAAATAGGGACAAATCTTGTACATGACTCATCTCACCCTAATCGTCGTTCACCTTTTAGAAAACTGAGAACATGTTCAGAGGCTGTTTGTGTCATGCAGGTCTCCCTTGTGTGAAACTATTTTTCCGCACAAGATGCTGTATACTATATAACAGTTTTCTTATATTAATGTCACACAAATATAAATGCTACACTTTCCTAATTATTAATTAGTTACATGTGATTGTTTTATTTTTATCTTTTATATTTCATAGAACTATAGCAATTTGGGGGGAACTTCTTGGAATGAGAATGACATTTTAAGTGAGGCACGAGTGCATGCTCCTTTTGGGGGTGGGGGGGGCATTTCTGAGAGAAAGGAGAGAGAGGAGAGAGAGGAGAGGGGTGTGACATGCAGTAAAGGTGAGATTCAAGGTAAGGTAATAATGTAATCTTATAATGATCCCACAAAGGGGAAATTTACATGTTACACAGCTCCCAGATATTCAAGGCAACAACAGCATTGAAAGCAACAAGAGTAGTGCACTAACTAATGTAATGCAAAGTAATGTGCAAAAAAGTTAAATCAAAATTAATTTACAAATGTTCAGCATGTAAAAGTACCTGCACAACATTTCAAGTTGAAGTTAGACTGTGGAGTTACAGAGTTTAACCGTGGTGGGAATGGAAGACCTGCGTTGGAACTCTGTCCTACACTGAGGGCGGATCAGTCGGCCAGTGTCTGGTGCAGTGGGTGAGAGGTGTTGTCCATGATGGACGTCAGCTCATCCAACATCCTCCTCTCACCCACCTCCTCCACAGAGTCCAGTGGGCAGCCCAGAACAGAACTGGCTCTCCTGACCAGCTTGTTCAGTCTGTTCCTGTCCTGGTCGGTGCTGCCTGAACCCCAGCGGACCACAGTGTAGTGCAGAGCTGAGGCCACCACAGAATCATAAAACAGCCTTAACATATCCGAAGGACCTCATACTCCCTCAGAAGATGGAGGCAAGTCATCAGTGTTGTCAGTCCAGTCCAGTTAATGGTTGAGGTGAACACCCAGGTACTTAAAGCTATCCACCCTCTCAGTGTCCAAGCCCCAGATGTTTACCGATGTGAACAGTAGGATCTTTCTCCGGAAGTCAATCACCATCTCTTTCGTCTCACTGGTGTTTAAGCACAGGTGGTTGCTTTCACACCAGTCCACAGAGTCCATGATCACTGACCTGTAGTCCAGTTTATTCCCATCACACTATGGCTGACCAACCAACTCCTGGAAACGGGTGGCATCCACCGCACTGACTCACTGTCTGTTCTCGTGTCATTTTGTCAGCTGCCTACACATTATATCACTGACAATGTTGCATTTCTTTCACATTAAAGCCATTTTGTGCCAACACTGACTGGCTGGTATTGAGTGAAATGGGTTCTTTTGGCAGCCATGTTTGTATCGGATCCGGTAGAAAAACATCTTCACTGGATACGTGGGAGTGACGAAATGGTTCCACATGTCATCAATGGGGTGGTCTTACTTTTTCCAGGCTACCCCAAAACTCCTGTGTACTCATGTCTGATTGAGCAATATTTTTATTAGCAGCCATTTATCCAAAACAGCAAGATCAGAATTAGTTTGCCCATGACAGTTTAGGACAGTGCTGACCAACACTTTGAGTGACACCCTCGATCAGTTTCGGCAGCGAAACATCCATCATTAGAAGACAGCACACGGGCCTTTTACTTTATTTTCTGAGCTCAGTTCTTTTTACACCAAACAAACAAGCGAAAAATCCAAATTCCGCTCAAATTTCATAGACCTGTCTATACCCCTTCCAAACTTAATGGTCCATGTAGAGGATTAAACTCCACAGCTTTAGGTCGTCTCTGCTGCAGGGGCACCCAGACTGAAGCCACATCTCCTCTTCTGACTCATCTCGTGCCTTGTCGAACAACAGCAATTACAGAATACATCTACACTGTTGACCTCAACAAAGAAAGTTTGACATTGATTTCTAAATAGGCCATTGCGGTGTTTTACTGTAGAGTCCGACATGACGGCTCTCGTCCAGTGTTTGAAGCTGCAGGCAACAGTTTTCCACTGCCTAATCCAACTCAATATGGCAGACACACTCACTCTTCATTTAAACAAACAAAAGCAGCACATAATGATCAGCGCTGCCATTATGGCCGATTGAGCTGATCTGGTCCAGGGCGCTGTGGATTTATTTTCTTTTATGCCCATACAGATGAGTGTCACAGTCTCAATATGCAACGCAAGCATGTGCGTGTCAGTCAGTCCCTATCCAAACAAATGGAGATGGTTTGGGCCAGAGAGCCTGGAGCACTGCTTGTCCTTTAATTGCCATTTACATACTGGCAGAATCATTAATTTCTAATTCCCCTATTATTTGTCACCCCCTAAACCCCACCCACCCACCCTTCTCTTTGATGCTTGTGTCAATGTTAGAGTATGTCAATGCGATTTCACTTCAGAAAGCTCTCATTTTCCTAACATACAGTCATGCTTTCCCTGTATTTTCTTTCCCTAAATGCTCAAATCTTTATTTATTTTAGATAAATAGTATAGGTTGTGTGTACTTTTAAAAAAATTAAGGCTCACCATTGGTCAGTGACGGCAGGATCATAACCAACCATCAACGCACAAGTTATTGTCTGTTAGTAACTCACACTAAACTAGATACAAAATAATAATTAAAAAGTAAAAACATGATGAAATGAGATGAAAAATAATCTGTACGGCAACTCTTAGTAAGCTCAGTAGTGACGAGTTGTTCGTTGTAATCAAAACACAGCATTGGAGCATGAATGTACCAAAAAACCACAGTTGAACATCTGTCTGGGCTTAAATGTCATGTTCAGTGGTTATAATTGCGTTCTGGTAGTCAGGGATGCTTTGAAAATGCATAAGCATCAAAATGCATTTAGTTTATGATTAAGCTGGGGCCACTGAAATGAATTCCATCACTTAACTTCCTGTCAAAGGGGATTATTGAGCTTTATGATGCGGCCAGTGAAATATCAATAGCACTGGATGGGACTGTTTTTGCCCACTGCTCCTTTGTTTGGCTGTAAATGAACTGCATCAAATTCAATGACCACAGAAGCCATTAACAATGGACACATTGGAAGAGATCCATGATGCAAACATACACACTTTGAGCAGAAAAGCTGACGATGTCAACACTGGAGGGGACACTGTAATGGGAAAAAAAAAAGTATGCATGTTTGGTGATTATTACATGCAATTAACAAGAATGATGCACATCTGACAGGCTTTTTTAATGAAACTCTGAGCGTCAGTTTCAAGCTAAATCTCTACAGGGATTCTGACCTTCTTGTATAGATTTTACTAAGCCAGGTAAGTGCTTTGCATGTAGACATTCTCTATTGGACCTGTCGCTGGCATCAGAAGCCCAGTAGTTGCAATTACTCGCTGATCATTGCCACAAGCCAGATAATAATTAGAGGTTGACAAAATTCAGGGCCAGGTTGGAGAGCTATTGATTTCCCCGTGTTCCCTCTTTGGAAGGATCAAGAAAATAAGACATGAAATTTACTGTCTTCATAAAAGTTTTAGTAAATCAGGCCATTTGAAAGGGCTATTGACAGTTTTTTCATTACCATACATAGTGTTCTCTAAAGCGTTTTTGATTATTAGAAATAAGAGAGCAGCATTCTCCTTTGTGTCTTTCATGCACCAATAAATAATGGCTCCTTTGGAATATTTGGAGGTAATTTTAATCACCCAGTCACACATATAACCTCAGCAAGGGTATAACAGGATTACTTTCCAATTTAACATTGACAACGACTGCCTCAAGCTTCCAGTTGAGAAATGAACATGTGAGGCTGTGTAAAGAAGGATGAACGGTCCAAAGATGCAGAGCTAAAGGTTAAAAACAAGGGACAGAAAATGAAAAGAAAAATCTCATAAAGAACATGAAGAAAAAGAAAATCACCCGATGGTTCGAAAGGTTCTGCAAAGAAATGATCTGTGTGTAAGAAGTAAAAAAGAAAGAATTGACAGGACAGGGACATGAAGAAGAGGCCGACACAAATCACTGGCGTTCTGTACGCAAGCAGACAAAGTCAAAAGCGGTTGGATTTGAGCTGCTGTGTGTACTAGAGAAGTGCAGGCTGAAAACCCAGGGGGTCATTTCCCTTCCTCGACGGACAGACTATTAACTTTTTGATTGGCAGCGCAGCTGACGGTGTCTGTTCATCATTGAGCCCTGTCGATTCCTCAGCATCTGGAAACAGCACATAAATCCAAAGGCCCGCGTATGAACAGTGCATCTCAGCATCCTCTGAAACGGGCTGCATCACATGGCCGTGAAGAAAAACAGCAGCATTTCACTGACACTGATTTCTTTGCTGGCAAAAAGTCACAGAAATAAATGACTTGGAACACTCTGCAGTATAGGGAAGATGCTGAGTGCTGACAGCCTGTCTCCGTGTCGTTTGGCTGTATTTTTTTTGCTTTATTTCTCACTTTTTTTTTACTGTCGATGGGAGTGAAACAAAATCTAACCCCACTGGACGAGATGATTTCAGCTGTTTCTTTAGAAAAATGGCGACAGCTGGCCTACAGTGGAATATTTAAGTGATAGAACTTTCCGAACTTTATTTCAGCCCGCACTTTAATTACTTGTTAGTCTTTTTATAGGCAAAGAAAATATGGCTGTCAGGGTTTATGGGAGGGCAGAAAAAAGGGCTGACCTGTTTTATCTGCCCTTGCACACGCATCAGTGTAATGATGACAAAACGGGATGTTAACTAATGATTAGTAGAAATGGTTGCAGTTAATTAGTTGGTCCTTCGTTTATCGTTCCATTTGCACATTTTGGGGAGCAATCGTTATTAATTAGGGCCATCATGCCGAAAGGGGTGAGGTGGAACCCTACAGCCAAGTTAATCAGGCTGCAATGAAAGCTCCATTATCCTGCTCCGTCCCGTTGGCCTGTGATCTATTAGCATTATCTAAAAGCTGCAATGGGATCAACGACAAGACTGAAAAAAAAAAAAAAATCAAAGGGACATAAACAGGGTGGGTTTGATCGGCCCAGTTCTTGGGTCACTGGTTATATGGGAGAATCTCACATGATATTGTGTGGCTTTTTGTGTCATTGCATAAATCCAGGCTGTTGGTATTGAGCGCATTGGAAGTGGCGTTTAGTATTTGTGACTGTGGATTTGTCTACATGGGTGGTGTAGCTGTCAGGAGAACGGGGCGAGGATAGTGTTTGTAGGAGAAGCTGAGGGTAAAACAGCCACTTTGGGCAAGGAAGTTCCTAACAGTGTATAATCCACAGGAAGTAAACAGTAAGTAAGTAAAAAAACATTGTTAACTGAGTTTATTGTTGTTAATATTACACCAGATTTGTCACCTACAGCTCCATTGTTGTCCGAAACTATTCCCATCATCGCACATCGGTAATGCAGACTGCTGCACAATGTGGCATTTACGCACACGCACATGCTGTAGTTTATCTTACCTCAGTCCCACAACTCTGCTGGTGCCAGGAATATGGACTCGGACACAAATTACGTATTATTGCTGAGCTGAAAATAGGCCCTGACAAATGCTCCTTCACTACTGTTTGAGTGGGGTTTCCTTAAATCCATGGTGCCCAGCTGTGTTACAAAATTACTGAGTCTATTCTTTCTAAAATGTATTTTAAGTATATATGCATTTGGGATTTGTGACCTGTCTTTAAAATTTAGGAAGTTGTTGATTCGGGACTGAATGCCACAGAGAGAGAAAGAAATCATAGCTTCTTAACATGTTTATCCGTCCGTCAGAGAAACTGTGAGTTTTCTCTACAGTAGAAAAACATTTTAAATCAAGTGTAAAGCCTGATTCAGCACGTCGAGCTCTGAGTGCATGAACAATACTTGACCACTGGTGTCACTCAGGTCTTGTGGGTGCTGAAGCTGATCTCAGGCGTCACATGGAGAAAGTCAGACTACACTGCACTTGTCTACTGTCTATTCACACTTATGGGGGATTGAATGAACCTAACTGCACGTCTTCGGACTGTGGATGGAAATCCATGCAAGCGCAGGGAGAAGAAGACAAAGCGATGCTACCAAATTTTTTCCTGGATTTGAACCTACAGTACTTCTGTAGCTGTGAGGTGAAAGTGCTAGGAAGTTATTTTATATTGAAAATAACATAATCGGAGAGAATTGTCCAGACAGCATCGTCACAGAGAAGAACATCATGCCTTCATATCTCCACTCTTAATGGCATTTTCCACTACAAGTACTATGCAATCAATACATCATTGCTTAAAATGGAATTAGATTAATTCAAAGTATTGTAACCGTAATTACTCTGAAAGACATGTCTTACTGGCTTCCAAAACATGCACAGTTGCAGGGACATGAGTAAATGTAAATGTACTCAAATTGCCGCAACACCGTGAGCTCATTATACTTCAGACTTTGTACCATGAAATAGTGGGCACATTCATCACAAATAACCAGGGACTGGGCACCAAAGTGTAAAGGAGGAAATCAATGCATTTTCCCAGCTTATTTCATGCAAATGAGCCCTGAAGGAAACTGATATGGTTACGGCAAGGTTACAGAAAGAAGGAGAGAAAGGCCAGTGTCCCCTAGAAATCAATAGAATAAACTTGAGAAATGATTTAGATGGAGCAGATATGAACATTGAAATAAACAAATAACCCTAAAGGAAATCAATCATATAATTTAAAGAGTAAACGGCTTGAACCAGGGTGATCTCCCTCATGGTTTAGACAAATAGAGGATTTTTAATTTCATCATTGATATTATGCCAGACTTGGAGATTTTGCAGATGGTTGCAAGTAGGAGGAGGGGAGAAAAAATCAATTGAGTCTAGTTCTGTGGTCTTAAGAGATGTTAGATATTTACAGCATGGAGGTATGGAGCCTTGTATAAATTTACATTTTAAGAGATAAAAGACCTCTGTATTTTATCTTGTTATTGATAATAGAAAGTGTCGACTTTTATCCTGTCCCATCTCAGAGAAGCCTGGCTGTCTGCTGAAGGTGTTTGTGCATGTGATGGAGACAGGGGATGAGAGCGTGTTTGTGTGCATGAGAGGGAGATGGGGAGAATGCGAGAGACAGAGCAGTGGTCTGAGGCAATTTCAGGCCTTTATTTTCTTGATACACAAAAGGCAGGCTTTGTGTGCGGCCGGTTTATTTTTTTTCTCCATCCCGCTTCCACGTCAAGGCAATCGAGGTGGCATAATTGCATCACAGGTCCAGAAATATAGGGTTGCAATTTAGTAGGAGGATGAGAAGCAGAGGAAGAAGAGGAGAATGAGAAGTGTGTGTGTGTGTGTGTGTGTGTGTGTGCGTGTGTGTAGGTGGCGGAGGAAAGGCATCTCAGACAGGTTCATTTACGACTGGAACAGGGACAGAGAGGTTAAGACATTGTGACAAGAGACAAAGTAAATGTATATGTAAATGCAAGAGGTTGTTATCACTCCTAAAACACTATGCAGCTTTTTCACGCTTTGGAGACCTAAATTATATTTAGGCCACATAAAATCCAATAGTCCAACAGTGACCCGCCGCTATGTAAATGGTTGAGGTAATTCTTTAAAACAGTGCAGTGGTGGCCAAACGGTGGAAGCAAATAACAACAAAGTGTTTACATCATTTGAATGATTTAGAACTACTTGCAGCGATCACTTTAATAGACTCCAGTGTGCTGGCACTGACTTCCAGGTTACAGCTTCCCCTGCTCTTTTTCACTGCATTCCTGTACGGACTTATCAAGAAACACACGGACGTGGAACTGAATGTCCCACTGGAGCTCTTCACATCAAATATCCACCTTTGACTTTGTGATTGAACACCACAGTTTTTATCTGGCCTTTGTCTGTCATTAACTGTGATGCAGATACACAAAATGTATTACAAATTGCATGATATAACATGCTACAAGCTTTACTTTGAACATGGCAGTTACAAACAAGTGTGTAAAGAATCCAACAAACTTGCCTAAACTTAAATAATTACCTGGCAATAAAAACATTTAAGTTTAGATAGTCAATATTAAAGAAACTATAATTAATATATTTACAATAACACTATATCTAATCGCTGTTGGAGCTGCAGTTTGCCTCAGCTCTACAAAGCATTTTAGTATCTTTAAGCTCATTGCATGTGTTTTTGAGCACACAATTCTACTTTGGTTCAGACTCACAGCTCTCACAGTCTGTGGAGACTGACTTTGGCAGATAGAGAGACACACATTTTATCAGCAGCTTTAAAAAAAAGTCATAATGGATAATGAATCTGCGACTCAGGACTGAGCATACTGTACCCAGTCCAGGGAACCATAAGTTCGTGCAGGGGTAGATGGAGAACAAGCAGGACACTGGCTCCGAGGACCAGGTTTATTACAGGTTTGCTCTTAGTCGTGAAATCTTGTTTGATCCATAATCTCACTTGTAAATTGGGCTAAGCTAGTTAGCCAAGAGCCTATTTTCATCTATAGTCCTTTTGCTCACTGTATCTCACTGTTCTATTTTTCTATCAACCATCTTGCGTTTCGGTGCAATGAATCCTAAACTACAACTGTGAAATGCCATGATGTTCTCTGCTACGTAATTAAGGGCTTATTACACTGTTTCTGCAATGTACAGGAACTGTGCATCGATAATAAGTGCAATACCTTTACCTTAGCTTTGATAGATGCTTTATTATCAGCTAAACCAGTCAGAAGCAGAGGTATTAGCAGCGTCTCTTTAGGAGCAGACCCGTTCCGTTCACCACAAGCACTTTTTTCCTTTTTCCGCCCCGATTGCCTGTTGTTAAAAGAGGTGTATCCAGCCACCCCTTGTCCACTTTAATTTTTAATTACCATCTTCCGCTCACCTTTGTTATAGTCATGACACGCTCGCGTTAAGCCGTGTACAGCAGGCAGGCAGGCAGGCTGGAGAGGGGTGGGGGGGGGTGTGGGGGTGTGGGGCAGCTTTTTCTTCTCAACAGAGTGGCTGGATTCACTTCTCTAATTATGCAGGCAGACGTGCTCTGGGCTGAACTCTGGTACCAACATGCTGCCTTTGACATGGGATCAGGGCCCGGGGGCTGCTGCTAAAGCCCACTGGAGAATAGTTGGGGTTGGAAGGAAGGTTGGGGGCATTCACAGAGACAACTGAGGGTGAAGAAGAAATAAATAATAAATATGTTCAAATTGAAATGGTGGAAATTAGAATTTCTGCCTATTTCTCAGACCTGTAGTCTGACAGAGAAGTGAGAAACTTGCAAACAGATAATAAGGGTCTAATATCCTGGATAGGCTGATGTAAATTATTACCAGTAGATCATCTCTATGGAATGCTTTCAGTATGCAGGATCTATCAAAAATGTGTTGTTTAGTCCTATCCTCTATTTTAAGAAATTTATATTAAATTTCATTAAATGTATTTCTAATTTACATTATCCTGTTATATCTTCCTGCCTACTTGTGATATTTAAATAATAATTAATTTAAATTTGTTTTACTTTATATTTTCAGACATCTCAAGTATTTTATATTGCTTGTGGGTAATTTAATCATAAAGAATACATAATTGCTTAATTTGTGCTTCACAATTAAAGGCATGTATTCATGCAAAAATACTTTGGAGGCCCAAAATTGTACAAGAGGTGATCAGTGTACAGCAGAAGTGTCGGACTGCTCTGCTCCCTCCCTGTGCAATCAAGCACGTGAATTAACACATCTTGCTATGCATGTATAATTGATATGAATTGATCCTTGTCTGCACTCCACAAACCCTGCTGCAACATGAAGTTCCCAGTGAGACAGAGCGAGAGCGAGAGTCAGGAGCGAGGCGCCATTAGTGCCAGTCAGTTTGATGGAGACAGTAACTGATGGGTCAGCATGTTTCAGAGCGGCCGCTAAAGCTTTGTTAATTGTCATAAGAAGTTCAATTGATTGGGGCCCCCGCATTGGTACATACAGTTGAATTGATTAATGTTTCGTTGTGAAATGAATGCGTGTAATGGATGGGTTGGTGTGGCACTTTATTTATTGAATTCATTAATGCAGGCCTCGGGGACAAGAGTGATGCCAATGGCCGGGGGCGTGTGAGAGAGGGAGAGAGAGCGAATGAAAGTCGTGTTATGAAGCTGCAATATGTGTCAGTGTAATGCTAATTGTATGCTTGCATTAACTTTTGTTACTGTATTGAACTCAGGTATGTAATGTGCAGTATGGCCAAGTGCGATAATTACAGACGGAGACGCCGAGAAACTGCATTCGTCATCTAAAGCAAACAAAGAAAACATATTTTACATCAGCTTTTCTCGCACTGACGGCTCAAAAATCGAAGGATGGTAAATATGTCAGACTGCACATTTGCTCTGATTTAACAAAATACACTCTGCATCTCGCAGGTTTTCTGTGATTGTCTGTGCAGGGCGATAGTGCAGTCAGGTGCACTTTTTATGCTAACGGTGCCAGCTTTTATGTGTCTGTCCCAGGCACTATTGGCTGAACGTCCTTAAATTATCAGTGGTAGAAGTCCTAATTATGCATAAGTGTTTATCATTAAAAAATCTTACGTGTGCACAATCAAAATCAAAGTACCCATTAGCTACAGTCAAGTAAATGTAATGAATGAACAAAAAAATGATTACCTCTTAATATAAGTGAAGGATAAGTATCATAATATTGAAATGATCAAGGTCGTTTTTGAATTCAGCACTAGAGAATGTACTTTGAGGAAGAGAAGATATTATTCCTGTAAATACATACATTTTTGGCTGGGCTTTATGTAGTTAGTGCTGCAGTAGAACAGGGTGAGGTGTGTTTTCTCTGACCACATCCCTGTGTCTCCCGAACATTCAGTCCACGCACAGATCGACAGTGATTCAGATGAAGTGATTTAATATGGTCGACACTGGAGGCAAGAGGAGCTGTCCACAGTACGTCTGAGGCTCACTAGCTGTGTGCTACAGTGTGTTTCCCACACATGGGGTTAGGGAACGTACAGGAGTGCGGGCGTGACGGTGTTTGTCGGGTGCCAAAGAAGCATCACATTTGATGTGAATGCCGTTGAAGGAAGGTACAACTGCAGCAAACGTCTTTTCTAATCGTTTTAACTTGACTCCACTCAATGCTTGAGTTCAGCATCTCACCTAAAGACACTTCCGCATTTGGGTCACGGTGGGTATCGAACTGCCAACCTTTTCGACCAGCGCTCCACCTCCTGAGGCAGGGGCCGCCCAAATTACTCTTCAAATGGAAAAGTGGAGCCTCGCAAACAAGCTGCAATTGTATTTACAGACCTTGCATTGTACCCTTGGACCCGAAAAAAAGGACGAAACAGAGAAAGGGAGTGAGAGAATGAAAATAAACGAGGACACACACACACGCACACACACACACACACAAAATACCCCAAAACAATAGTGCACAAAACAGCTTCCACCATTAACAAGATTACATCCTAAACCATAAAGGGATGTTGTAACAGCATAAACATAAGCTTGTCGACATGGTCGTGGCAGGATAATAGCTGGAGGGAAAGCAGTGGTTTAACCTTTACAAAACCGAGACTCTGAGCTCGCTGCTTCGAAACCACTGATATTATTGTTGATGCTCTGGGCTTTTAACAACCTCTTTGTAATACAAAGAGATTATAAAGATTTTTAAATACTCGTGTATTTATTTACAGAGATCACGTTGGATTCGGTTCAATCTAGATACAGTACGCACGCTCCGAGCACATGACTTTTACATCGGTTTCAATCGAAAATATGTTAGTATTTTTAATGCAACTGGGCAGCGAGCCAATCCGGGCGCTCGTAAAGCCTCGGCGCTCGGTGCCACACAAACAAGCATGTGATACACGGCGGCAGGGATAAAAGAGAGATGGAAGAAGCCGACAGTAGGTCAGGGACAAAGTGTAACGCAATTAAAACAATAAAGTCTCACAAACGAACGTGTCACAGCGGAACCTTATCAATTAGGCGTCAGAGTGGAGGCCCCCCTCCGAGGTGCTTCCACCTATTCGTCCTACTCACCCGTCAAGTTGGAACCTATTTGTATGCGCCTGTGTTTTCCTCCTCGCGCGGCATGGTCGGATGCTCTATTAATCTTTCTATATGAACAGTCACTGGCGCTGATGAAATTGGGCCCAATGAGGCGAGCCTCCAGTGGCCGGGATAGGCCCCATTCATCTTGATTTGATTCGTGCGCTGACACCGGAGCACTCCGATGACAGGGGTTAAGTCAGTGAGTGGCCGTTGCCTTCTTGTTTGCTCTTTCAACTCGCCACCTTTAACCGTCCGCTGCCCATAGAAATGAGAGGTGTGAAAAGTAAGGGGGGCGGGGGGCGAGTGGGGTGTCTCATGTCGATTTTATGGGCGCACAAACTGGAACATCCGTTAACTCCCACATGGCTGATTTCACCCTCTGTCACCAGCAGGCACATCTCAAACAAATATATACAGCAGCGGCGGCACTTCTCCCCGATAGTGTGGAGCTCCAACAGATCACAGATAGATGAGGGAATAGAATCAGCTGCCTGACAAGCGGCACCTTCTCTCATCCAGCAATTTCACAGTGTCATTTTGGGATTATTTCATTACTTGCCATGATCCATGACTGAAACTCATTTTGACCCTGAGTGCTCAGAGAAAATGTGTGACATGCAGTCGGGAAGAAGTGAGAGATGGTAGCAGCGAGCAGTAAAAAACCCAGAGTACTTACTATTGAGCCATTTAAATAATTAAAACCCAACTCCTTTAAAGTATTCATAGCAAAAACTTTGGGTTGTCACTGGAAACCGTGTGCCTAGACTGTGTTTCTCTTGGATGGAAATGGTTTTGTCATGTGGTTATGGCTGTTTATTTGTGAACTGCAATACATGTTTAAGTAATTAGCATTGTAGCAGGGGCCAGATAGTGGTACCGAAACGCCCGTTTCCATGCTTCATCAGCTGCAGAGACGGCCCGTCCGAGCCAGGGCCATGATGTCAGTGAGGAACAGGTCCAAAGGCTTGTGGCAGCTTGTAGCACTTTGGCCTCCGGCACCTCTCGGTTTTGCCGGGTCCCCTCTCAGGTTACACAAGGATTCCAGAGAGAGGATCTCAGACAGGAAGTATCGCCACATTAGCTCCATTAGATTAATTAAGAATGTTTAATTTCTAAAATGGAGCATGAGACGGAGACATGACTCACAGCTCGCCATTTCCGACCTATCTTTAAACAGAAAAAGAAAAAAGAAAAAAAAAAGGGAGACCTACTTAATGGTTTGGCGTGCACAGAAGCAACGTGATACCGCGCTAATTTTCGGCGCATGCAACGTATTGGCACTTTATGAAAACTAGCTGCTCGCGTTGAAGTGCATGAATGATGAGGTGGCTGTTTGAAATAGGAACCTCCACTGAGAGTGCTCACACACACACACACACTGTAAAACACACACACACACACACATAAAAGCAGAAGATTACACATAATCTCCAGAATCATGAGTGTTGACATACAATGTACCTTTATTGCCATTCATCCTTTATTCCGGCATAATCGCCCCATGGTGTTGTACAGGATGTGTTCAGGTCACATGTTCAGGGGCTTTGTTTGTGCTGCTAAATTCATTCTTTACAAAGCCCAGAATGTTAATTGTTCCTTGTCCATCATACTGCTTTTCATGTTCTGAATGAAGCCAACCACACCAATGAGAGATTACCACCGCTGACTCCATCGTTACCTTAACAAATGCCAACACACACACACACACACACACACACACACACACATATCTGTGACAATATGTGTATACATTCACCACTGCCATTGTTAGTGGGTTCCCTGTAAACCGCTTAGACATGGGGAGCTTTACTGCCTTTTTAACTCAGCAAGGGACACTCATTGGCAGCCACGCTCTCCCTCTCTGTCACACACACACACACACACACACACACACACACAGAAATGTACCCACAAAAGTTCATGAAATGCGTAATTTTTTGGTTTATTTATGTGTTAATATCTAGTGTCACTTTGAACTTCTGCAGGAAAAAGCCACACTTAAAATGCATTTGTGTTTTCAGCTGCAAAAACTGCGATTTGTTTGTGTGCAAAAGTAAATGGTCTCCATAGCAGCAAGAAATATACCAAGTAAATTCCCTTTATATACTGTTGGTATTTCAAACAACACCTTTATAGACAATGACAAAAGGTCAGTTCATCCACTGAGGATGAAGGACAGCATTTCCCAGCTGTCACTGGGTGAGAGCCGGAGTCCCCTCAGTTCCAGTGCCAGTGTATTGCAGGGCCACATGCAGAATCAGAAAACTATTAACATTCAACCGTACATAAACCGAACTGCATGTCTTTGGACTGTGGGAGGAAACCAGAGCACCTAAAGAAGCTGCTTATGACAGTGGGTCATTATTACATTTACAGCCCAATCAACAGATCTCATCTACGTGAATAAAAAGTGAATCTTCACACGTCAGATGTGAGATCGAGGGTTTGCAGCTTTGAAAAGTAAAGGCGATGACGACAATGAGCAACACTCTTTCTCTTTTGTTTAAACTTTGATTCTTAACTTTGTGCTCTGCACTAATCTGCAACCACTTTGGCGTGGTCACGTTTCGGCAACTATGACTAGTTAGCTGGTTATAGAAATGTCATGAATGAAAGCAAACATCTGTTAGTACTGTCCCAGATGGCATGCTAACCACAGTCTGTGTGCTTGTTCCAACACATTCCACTTCCACCTTTTATTTCATTATTGCTGTAAAAGTCTCCATGACTCCCATTAGTTCCTGACATCAGAGTCGTGCTTAGGTATGACTGGTTATGTTGAGTCCTTTTGTTTTTGGTTATTATTGTCCATGTCTTCTAACCGGTCAAATTCTCGTTCATGACATACCATAATTAAATAAGCTAAACAAAAATTGTGAACAGCCTGTTTACATAATTACTTCAACTCAAATATTAGCTGTCCTTGTTTTATCTAACAAACAAGGAAATGTCCAACTGACAGAAATCAGCTTGTTGTGGAGTAGTATGATGTCAACACAGTTTATTGCAATAACACATTGTCTACATTCTCTAAGCACAAAATAATATGAGATGCTTTCATCGGCAATGGCAGCAGTGAGACATTGTGTCTGCAATTATTTGTTTGTCAATGTGTGTGTAGTGGTGTGACATTAGGGCCTGGACGGGCTTTGGTAAGAAAGTGTGTGTTGGGGAAACCTGGCCCTCTGAGGTTTGGCTGTTCTGACTGCTGGGCCTGATGGGGATAATGGAATGTCATTCTGTCAGCCTCTTGGCTGATTAGAGAGTGTTTGTTATTTATTGATTGTCTTTCATGGCGAATTATCTATGCACAGGTCAGTGCCAGTGTTTTATTCCTGGAGCTTTGATGGCCGGCTATTCCCACTCTCACACAAAATCGATGAGTACAAATAAAATGGAATTTTAAAAATGGGGGGAAATTAGCAAACATCTCGCCACGGCCGCTGTCATGCATATGTTAGTGGTGATTGCACACAGCCTGACATGAGCCTCATGTTTCCATGAAAGTGCACTTTCACCAAGTGTTCAATTTTAACAGCAGTCAGGTCTCATCCTCTTCCAGTTTCGTCTACACCATTTCACCCCTAATCACCATGCAGGGACCTTCTATCCGCGTGTGTCACATCTTCATATTTATTGCTTAGTAAAGCAGTGGCAGCATGTCCAACTGGATGTGTGGGGAATAATGTCACGTGACACACTAGCAGACTCACCTATGAGTGGCACTGATGGACGTTAGAGGAGGAGCCTAAAGCCGTGCTAATGGATCAGTATATGCACAGCGATGGTTTTACTTTTAATATGAAAATTGGTGTGAGTCGAGTAAAAACTGTCCTGCACAGAGAAGTAACTTTATCAGTCATTTCAGAAAATTGCCAAAAATCACATATACATATGTACATATACATAGTCAGGTGACAGATATTCTGTTTATTGACTGATGAATAAAATAATTTTCAGGTGCCTACATTAACATTAAAACTGAATTAACTTGCTCTAGTTATTGCTGCTGGTGACGCTGGCCTTTAGAGATCCCTCCAAGAAATGTCGTATGTAACTCCAAGGGGCCAAATTCACTTCTTGTTTACAAATGTTGTTGTAAAGCTTAAAATCAGCTTCAGGAGTCATATCAATCACGCCCCTTTTAAAATGAAATACGTGGCAGTTCTTGATATATTTAGTTGCTATATTTCCATTACAGCCCAATGGAGAATTGCACCAGAGGAAATGTGAGCGCACAATCAAATCCTCTGAAGACCCTAAAAATATAATTTATTTTACTAGTTGATGTGCTTTAGTCTGGCCCAAAGTGGTGACAGACAACAGGCTTGGCCTACATGTATCTGTAGATCATCAGTTCTACTTAATTTGATTGTATATTATAGTGGGAAGACAATATAGGTCCAAACATTTAATATTCATAATGTCTAGTGAAGTGATTCAGTGTGAACTTGCTATTACTTACTCTTTACTTTGCAGTGGACCCCTCTAAACCACTTTAGGGCCCTTCAGAATCCCCAGGCCTTATTTTGATCACCGCTGACTCCGAGAGGACCTCATGTTATTGCACTGCATCTGCAATCCACTATCCTAGTTTTCATTTATTTAGTTCATTTCTCTTTGACAGAGTACAGCTACTATTTATGGTGCTAGAAAGTCAACAACTGTCACGCCTGCCTCTGCTTGCACACACCCATTCTTCTCCTCTTTCTACCTTTCTGTGTTGTCGGTGATGTTTGTGTGCGTTTGAGATGGATGCAGTCCTCTTTATTAGATAGCATCAGTCTTTTGTCAGACGACTAGAATTGCCCAGTGGTGGCTGTCTGCACCGCTGCACTGGATTTCGCTTCAGCCCTCTGAGGCCGATCGCTCAGAGGCTTTTTGTTTAACCTAGCCGCCGTGTGATGGGGCCCACTTGGCCTCGTCATCCTGAGCATAAAAGGTGTCGGTGTCCGGCCTTCTTCACAGACCAGGCGGCTGTCCGAGCCACATTGACTTTCTGTCAGCGCCTGCCTGCTTATTGTTTGTGAGTTTGATTAAAAAAGGGGAAAAAAAAGGAGAAGAAGAAGAAGGAAGACGAAAAATGCAATTACTCAAGTTGGAGGAAACCGAATGCAGACCTCATAGAGATAATCACAGACTAATGTGACATTCCTCCATCACCACAGCAACCAGAGAAAAGTCTCTGAGCAGCAGAAAAGTAGTACGGAGGAAAAAAGGGAGAGAAAAACACTGCTTTGCCGTACAAGAACAGATTCCACATTGTCTGCAAAGTGTTTTTTGGATGTCCTTTGCTGTTACAGAAGTGTAATGGCTTGTTGTGCGCAAATGGATTTTTATGAAGCATCCCAGCTGCATCTGTTAGTCTTTGCATCTATAAAGCTGGTTTGAGCTACAGTATTGTGAGCTACATCTGGTCACCAAGAAGTGTTTCCACCACATCGCTGATGGTCACACAGAGATAAAGTGTCTCTTGACGATTCTGATTGTGGAGGTGCAGTGAAATCAGAATCGTGCAGTTTAGTCTTCCGAATGTGCAAATATAGCAAAGGCTGATAATGGGCAGGAAAATGGGAAAAAAAAAAAAAAAAACATGTGTTACTTACACAGAAACACACTCACTTACACTCCAAGTTAGTGACTGCGGGTGGTATATCTGTGCATGGTGCGTCTCTTAATTTCTGCAGAGTAAACAGCTTCCAGATGTCAGAGTTTCCTGCTGGCCCCGCCCAGTCCAGATGCCCAGTCTGCCAGCAGATCTGCCTCAAATTGGGCACATTTGAGCAATCATTTAGTTCCCATCTTCCTGAAGGGCAACTTTTATTAATAAAGCCTTTTCATCTCAGTATCTTTGATTTGGGGTGGGTGGTGCTGGGGGGGTCGGGGTGGGGAGTGGAGGGTGGGTGGACTTAATGGCTTAGTCATGTGAAAGCAGGTTGCAGGATGACTCTATTAAGGGGAAGTGTTGGGGGAGGGAGGTGTTGTTGTTTTTGAATGTGTGTTACAGTACAGAGGAAACTAGTGATAGGAAAGAAAAAGAACATCCTCTGTTGTAAGTGGTTCCAGGTTATACGACCCCCATCCTAACTTGAGCATGTTGCCCTCAGCCACAAACGCAAAAAAAAAAAAAAAAAACTCCCACAACACTTCAAATCACCCATACACCACTTCCTCTTATCTCAAGCTGGGGGTTTCTAATTATATTTTTGGCGGTTTTCTAAAAAAAGGCCAGAGGACGAAATAGAGATGTCACACTGTGTGTGTGTTTTAAGCAGAGGGGGTGGAAGTAGACCACTTCAGATTCTCCACCGAAGTTGAATTACACGTTCTAACTTTAAATTTACGGAAAACTCAAAAGTACGGCTACTCCACCGACAAAACAATGTATTGTATTTTAAATGGCTGTGAATCTGATACTGATCCACGTGATCTGAGTGAACTCTGGGGAACAGCGCCACCTTCCAATTATACAAAACGGAAGTCACCTCATTAATAAGGCAGCAGCATTTTAAATGTTCAGTGAATGTGCGTAACGCTGCGTCGTTTCACCAAGCTCGGTTAAATCTGGAACATATCGACATGTATTTTAGGATTGAGGGTTGAGTATTTTTTACATAAAATCATAGTTAAGTCATTCTGTATCCACATTTGTCACATTGCAGGCAAACAAAGACAAAAAAATGAGGATTGAGGGTTTTTTTTTTTTTGCTGCTTGATGTTTGATGACAGTGAGCCGCTGCTCGGTCTGACTGCAGGTCAGTCTCCAGGATGGCCTCATGGTCGCCTGATTCCCATTTCAGCATCTCTGTCGTCCTCCTCAGCTGCGTCCTGCCGTCACCTTCCATTTGGGCCTGCTGTGAAAACACTGACATCCTCAAAGACATATAGGATTCCATTATTTTCACTCATATGAGGGTGCCACACTTGATTCCGGCAGAGCTGTCATGGCGACCCAGAGATCCCCACCCCCTCTACGCAGGCATTTACAAAGGCACACGTACACTTTCTATTAACCCGCTCACCTCTAAACCCTGCGAATGGAACCAATGAAAACAAACTAATTCTGATGTGAGTGTATGACGCCTCTCCATTTAGCCAGTGAAATGTTTAACGCAATCGTTGACTTACTTCCTCGGTCTCCGTAAAGCAGCCGAGGCAACTCGTAACGCCGCCACGGTAAATCAGACGGATTTTATTTCAATTTAATTTCAAAGGGTTAGCCATCAATAATTAAAAAGATGTGTTTATGACTTGCAAAGATCATAATTAATGTGCTCCGGGAGAAAGGTTTTACACAGATTATATCCATCATGTTCTGTTTGGCTCCTTACAGGTCACGGCATGGCAGAGGGGAACATTGATTAAGATGTGCTTAGTGGATTATAAGCTGCTGTTCCTCGGGCAAGTCATAAAGAATAAAAGCAATCTTTTAGCTCTCTGCTAAAGCCTATACACTTTTAACAGGCTATGATTCATAAGCCTGTTCATAAGCAGCCTGACTCATGACCAGGGTGTTGAACATGGATGTGGGAGATTAGTTTGTGACTTGCCCCCCGTTAGTGTGACTCTCCGAGATTAATTTCTTAGCAGTGAGTGGTTACAGTTTTGTTCATGGTGAGATCTTAGACATCTTGTGTTCTCCATTATCATTTATGTGCCTTTCACTTCGGTGCCGAACGTGTATTCCTTCAGCCAAAACCACGACTTCCTTTCAGTTGTGCTAAGACTGTATGTGCATGAAGCTGTTTTTCCTCAGAAGAATGTCTTTTAGTCATTGAAACTTTAATCAAGTGGATCTGGTCCATTGTTCTTGAGCTAAACAGCAGCCAAACTTGGCAATCTTTAGAAATACATTGAACTTGTTTCATGGTGAGTTGACAAGGGAAAAGCACATCAGCAGTTACCAGTCAAACAGAAAATGGAGAGTGTCAAGCAGTACACCAAATCAAGACAGATCCTGCAGTGAAATGTGTTTAGGCATTGTACCGATTTCACTTTTCCCGTCTCGCTTCTTTTCCTGCTCCCTGGGCCAGGCGGGGGAGGAATTAGCCATTATGATGGCTCCTAGCCCGGTGCTTTCGACTGATGGGCAGAGAAGTCTGGCCCCGTTTTCGTCACCTGTCTCAGCTTCTGGGATTTAACATGGCTGGGTGTCTGGCGGCAGACACGGCGAGGCGATGGGGTGGCGTTTGGGGGGGTGGGGGAGCACACGGGTGGGAGAAAAAAAAAAAAAACACAAAGAGAAATACAACATGCTTGTTGAACAAAAGAATTCCATGTATGGGCACGGGGAGATTGCTTTCTTTGCTGTGGTCAGTTGATCCGACAGGCAGCGGTTTGCCTGGCATATATTATGTAGTCGCATGTACAGGCCGTGCCTACAGCCGGTGGAGCTTTAGTATGCAGAGAGCAGTGAGGAAGAATGAAAAAGGAGGAGGAGGTGTCGGATTGATTTTTTTCCACTCCTCGGTATGAAAAGGTCACTTTGATCAATGCTGCATAATTGGGACTGTATTAGGATCATATTGGGTCATTTTACTGTTTAATGATGAAATATTAAATATTGGGTAGGTAAGATTGCAGTCATTAGCAGGCCCTTTCATTTATAGCCCTTTAATTAATTTGAACCTGACCCCTAGTCCAATACTTTTGAGTGTGCAGACTTAAAAGCACTCTCTGCTGAAACCGCAAGCTCTTAGCCAATTGGATCCACTTACCTATACACATACCTCACTTTGTTAATAGACATGGGAGAATAGTATTAGCACTTTAGTAAATAATATGACTCTACTAATAGTACACTTGGAAGCCACAGAGGAAACGGTGCTAATTGCGTTGCAGTTAACCTTGGTTTTGTTGCATGAAATAAAACAATATGTTAAAGTTGGAATCACAAGGACTTCTGAATTTCCTCTAAGACTGTTCAACAAAGTCTTTTTTTTTCCAACATGTCAAGGAGTCGCGGAGACTTTTAATCAGATCACTGACCGACGCGGTTCATCAAAACATAAAATAGCCCCAGTTCAACTTGAAAGAAATACTTTGTCACTGTCAAACTTGACTCCATATTTTCCCCAGACTTTCATTTATTCATTTCCTTCCTTCTAAAGCTCTTCATTATTAACCATGATTGGACATAAAGACAATATGTGAGGAGTCGTGCCGCCGCGTAGATGAGTGCTCTTTCTGTAAATGACCAGCAGTGGGCTGGTAAAACAGAGAGTGCATCGGGGCAAAGGGAGGACAGTAAGACGACTAAAAGCACTTTAATGACATGGCTGGACTCGTGTTTCCTAATGATGCAGGCGAGATTAATTATGCTCTGTGTATGGGTCATAATTATACGAGCACTGATCCTTTCCACAGGCTATGCTCGGGCACTCTCCGCCCATGCCTTGAGTTTCAGACAATCCATCAACACATTCACATATTCCTTTCATTATGCGTGTTATTTATTTATTATGGTGATATATTTATTTCTTTATGTTTGACATTAGGAAAGCGAGAAGAAATATTAGAGCCCGCAGAGTGATCGCGTAACATCGCCCACTGTCCTTTTATGAGTTGGAAGTGAGAGAACAAAGTGCAGTTCTGATGTACGTGCAATATGTTAAAAAGAGGAGAATTTAGTGAAGTGACCGTCTCCGTTCACTTTTCGAAACAAGAGACACAAATTGCCAATTTGTGGTTTTAACAAAGTTTTTCATACATTTCAGGTAACTTCAATAATATTGTTGAATTAAATGAGAAACACTCATTACGTTTTGTGAATCCCATCTTGTGAATACGGAATAGTTGATTTATTGGTGCCTTAAGGACAGCAAACAAGGTGCTTGGGTAGTGAAAACTACTCTACGTTTGCTCCAACAAGAAGAGGCGTTGGATATTTTCATACAATAATAATAATATAAGGAACGTTGAAGCTGTAATACATCAAATCTAAATAAAACATTTAAAATTGGCAAACCACTGTATATTCTGTGCAAATACATAGGTGTCACAATGTCCACATTCCTAGCTTCAAGTAACTTTAATAGCTACATTAATGGTCCTGTAAGAATATATTAATATTACTAAAAATTACTTACTATGTATTCAGCATGGTGCATAACCTGTAGTTTTTTTATTAATTTCTGAATTCAGACCAGTGCGATCTCTGTTCTGTCTCTCTGTTCTTCGAAGTTTTTAAAGGTAAAATATTACAGTCAACTTCTCCACTTCTCCAAAGGTCAGAATTTCAGTCTGAATTTTTCATGTGTCACGTAAAATCGTTGAAATGGCTGCTGTACTGACATGAAGATACACAGGGTCACACAGAGGCTGATGCAAAGTAATTCGCTCTGGAGTCTGTTAATATTTCGATTATTCTCATGTCTTTCTAAAAATGTTAACATATACTAACAGTACGTGGATTTTCTTAAATAACACAACAGTGTGGAGACCTCAAAGGCCGGATGAAGGAACAGGAACGGGCCGTTTTCTGAGGTAAGTAGAGTCAGCACTTGATTTAATAAATCTCTATGAGATTCTCTAGGATCCTGAGAGAACAGAGCTGGGGGGAGGGCGTGTGTGTGTGTGTGTGTGTGTGTGTGTGTGTGTGTGTGTGTGTGTGTGTGTGTGTGTTGGCGAAGGGGATGACAGGGTAACCGGGATGTCTTAATTCCTTGACATAAACATACACACAGATTAATGAAGCCTTTGGAGATTGTGAAGAAGGGGAAAGATTGCTTATCGATCCATATCAAAATTTTCATGCTAATCCCAGACAGGAGACAGAGTGTCTGGTATCAGAGTTAATAATCTGATTTCTAGGCTGTCTAGGACAATTCCAGCCAGCGTGAGGGCCTAATCACAGCGCCGTCCTCCCATCTGAGAGCAGCTGCCTTTGGCCGTGCAAAACGTCACCCCGTGCACCCCACCTCCACCCCCACCCCACCTCCCCCTGGGCCTCTGGCCCATGCCACTGGCTCGGACAGTGATGGAGCATATGATAGAAACATGTTGACACGTTAAATTTTTTAAATTTCAGAGGAGATTTGCAGAAGAGAGATTGCTTGGTGACAGTGGCGACTCGCTAAGTGCTGGTAAAGCAGCGCTGACCTTCGTGTGCTCGTGGGATTCCTCCGCGTTCCTACCCCGCCCCCACCCCCACCCTCTGTGTTGTTTGACCTGCTGAGCATTTGCTGGTGGCAAATCAAGAGCTCGGTGATTTAAGGTTGTATGTGGATGAAGCACAATTTGGAAATATTGAAATGTAAAAACATTCACTGTTTCATTGTCATCAACATCAGCCTTTAGTTTTAACCTTTTAATCTTTTTTTTAAACATTAACCAGCTGGATGCAACAAGTAAATTATGCAGAATGTGTAAATATACTCATAACACATGCTGTTATGGTTTTATATGCAGCCTGCAACACTTCAGATTTTACTCGCGGTCGCAGTGGTCCCCTGCTGCAACAGGATGCTGTGAGGAGATAAGGTGGGGAACCTTGGGAAGAGCCAGCTGATGTGTCTTAGTTAGACTAATATCCCCGCCTCACATTTTTCTCTATTAAATCTTAATCACAGACTTGTCGAGTGTCACTTGACATTTGCATTTTGCCAGGCGTAGCAGCGACACACACGGCGCTCAGAGGTTCGACAGCATCCTCCCTCCGAGCGCTTTGTTCGACGGCCAGCTCTCATCTTCGACAGGGTCGTGATGATGAGGCTGGGTGTGTTTCTCTGTGGGTGTGCTGGGTTTTGTTTGCTACAGCAATATTTGAAGTTAATAAGGACAAAACACAGCAGTGCAGATTTCAATCAAATTTTAAGCAGGTGATTAAAAAAAATATAGAAATAAATTATTTAGATTTTAGATTAGAAAAACATTCTGTTTCTGTTTCATGCGAGTGCAAGGAAGTCATGGAAGAGTTTTGCTTTCAGCTGTTTTTGAATATTGGCATTGAGGCTTCAGAAGTTTGCATAAAAAAAGACATTGTCTTAATTTTGGCAAATGAAATGTGAAGCACAACAACAGAGAGAAATGACAAGGACATGTGAAGAGAAGAAGTCAACACTGCTTTAACTTCTCTCAATAATCAATATCCACTTCTTGATGTTTACAAAAAAAGAGTCAATAAGTGGAGAGGGAGCTTTGTGATTGGCTTTGATTTCTACCTCCAGTCCAAATCAGACATTATTGTCTCTGTCTCTGTTGCTCTCACACTCTCAATATGACACTGATGACAGCAGAGTGACGAGAGCCATCCCCATCAGCGGAACGGGCAAACGCATTCCTTTACTGACATCAACGCTTTTCTGTCACACACTGTAACACAAGAATCACCTCAGCGGTGTAAAGACTCAGCAGCATGTCCGTGGCACCAAAGGGGAGCGGGTTTTAAAAAAAGCCATCAGCATCTAGAAATCACGCACAAACAGATGTTATACTCTCAGGTGCCCAAACCCAGCAGAACCAAATTTGTACAAACAGCATCAATCAGCTGACTCCAAATTAGTTGGCATGAGTCTCTCTTTGTAGACTTATTTTCTAATTTAGGCTGGTGGGATGTGTGTGTTGTGACAGGTGCTTTTTATGGGGAAATATTGGGGAAAAATAAGTTTATTTAAAGTCGAAAGGTGAATAAAGAGTAAAGACTATTTAAAGCCGACTGTAGGGGGACATAAAGGGACTATTATTACTTAATGAGCAATTTCTGAATTTCTTATATAAGATCAGAGTTCTCTCTGACATGTAATGAAGTATCACGTAGCACAAAAACAGCTAAAATACTGTATCTCGACAGTGTACTTGGTTGTAGTCCTTGAGTAAATGTGCTTTGTTACTTGTGATTGCTGTTCCCATGTGTGTGTGTGTGTGTGTCTGGATGACTCCACAGACACTGTTGTTTGAATTGTCTCCTGCCGTGCCTGCCAGTGAGCGCAATAATTTGACAGTAATGCTGCCAATAAACAAACAAAACCCAGCCTGGCTCATAATCTGTATCTGTTTGGGAGAGCATAATGATGTGTTAGCATGGCCCGGTTTTCCTTTGTGCTGCAGCCTTGTCATGGTGGCTCAGGGGAAGACTTATCCATATGAGAGGCTTAGGGAAGCCTGTTCAGATCCGCCAGGATTAGGCCCAGGCTAATACACTGGGTCAACAGCATGGTTCTCCTAATGAGACAGGTGTACAGTACTTACGGATCGCCATGTAGTGGAGGCTCAAACAAAAGCTGATATCATCCCTCCCGGCTTAGCCCGACTCTTATGATATCCCCCAGTAGTAAATACAGTCGCTGTATCAACCATAACACAGACATCAAGCTCTGAGGTGATGTAGTCTGCACGGAATGCTCCGAGGCTGGGACGCCCGTGGCCATTTTAAAAATGGGAAGTAGCACACTTCAGGAGGATTTCGAATGCCTTCATCTCAGTTTGTCTATTACAGAGCCAGATATTTACAATTGACACAGTACAGTAATGTGGTTATTGTAGATTGGGAAGAATTCTATACTGTAATACTGTTGGACTGTAATGAATGATGGAAGAATAATCATTTTGTTCCATTTTTTTTTACTGGAAAACAGTTTGCTCTAAGACTTATCTCAGGGCATCCTCACATTAGACAGTTTTTATCAGGCCTGACACACTGATGATAAACACCACTAAAAATATGGGTACACTGTAAATTCTAACAAAAAAAAAGAAAGAAAAAATAAGTGGACTACGGAACGTATTTTGTACTGCCAAACACTTATCTATAAATACTCAATTGTTATTGCAACTGCTAGTCTTTACACAGATTGTTTAAGGCAATCCGTATGAATTCTTCTTTAAAGTAAAGTTAACTAACTAGAAATCAAATGTGTGATTAAGTTGCTGGTATTTGTATTTTTGAAACATTCCAACAGTCAATTCCAAAACTTTGGACATCAAACAGACAAAACTGAATCACTGCAACCGGTTATTACGATGAGCCTTGTGCAAAAATAGAATAGAATAGAATACAATAGAATTGAATAGAATAGAATAGCCTTTCATTGTGCTTGTACATCATGTATACAACAAAACTGGTTAAGCTCTGGGTGCAAACAATGTTAGAAAATAAAGATAAAGTAAAATATGAACAGTATCATAAAAATAAACACATTGTCATCTTCCACACATACATATTGCACAGATGTAGTGGAAAATCCATGTAGATCTGTATGTGAGTCTCTGTTATGTGGTGTTTAGAAGTCTGACAGCCCAGGGATAAAAACAGTTTTTCCGCCTATTTGTCCGGCTTTTTATGCGCCTATATCTCTTGCCCGAGGGTGAAGAGGGTGACGAGACACTGTCCAGGGTGTGAGTCATCTCTTAAGATTTTCCAGGGTTGGGTGAGACACCGAGTCTTTGCTATGTCTTCCAGTGAACAGAGGTTCCATAAACCTCTGTAGGGCTTTCCTGTTTGCAGCTGTTGAACCAGCGTCCTACGCCACTGTTAGTGATCCCAGTAGATGTTCAAGTGGGCCAAGGACGATACCCTGAGCCACCCCAAAGTACAGAATGGAACAATTGCCTAAGCAGAACTAAGAGGACTTTTAGTGTCAAATGTGCTTGGATGTAATATTGAGTATGTGTGACATGTGACAGACTGGTAACCTCTCCAATGTGTACCATCCGTTTCCTCCACGGACAGCTGGGACTGGCTAAAAAACCCTTAAAATTGTAAGTGGTAAAGATAAAAGATGTTTGAATATAAGACCTAAATCTAAGATTTGGTGGTGCTCGTGGCAAGTCAAAAGACACACCATTCAATAAAACTGGTACTAGACAACACTGGCTGCAGTATGTGGTCTTTTTCATAATTGACTCGGTGTAATTAATCCATGATCACATGACTCATTTTGTGTAGGGTTGCTTAGATACAACAAAGGGCTCATCGTAGCCCTGCCTCCCCTCCCCTCTTGCCAAATCCTGTGTCGTGCTTTGAGCTGTGTAGATCGGACGAATTCAAAACTGTGGTGTTGTGCCTTTCACAATGTCCACATCAATGTGAGTTACAATGTTATTTCTTCATAAAAAAACATTTTTGAATGAACCTTGCTCACAAACCACCATCAACGCCGCCTCCAACCTGGCAACCTGCCTCGCCTTCAACCCCTCCTCCTCCCCCCGCTTGTCAAAACATTTATGAAATCCTATTTTCCTTTAATAAAGTATAGTTCTGTCCTGCAGATGTATGCTTGAATAACATGTCATACTCTGTCTTTGTTGAGAATGGCGCCCCGCTGATGTTCTTAGGCAGTGAGAAAATTGCCTTATTGAAACACGTTGCTTGGAGTGACTATAAAGCCACACTGTGGGCCGGCATTATGCACATGACATATTCAGGACCTTGGAGTGGAAAAACTATGAATATAAAGTAATCACTGAAGGCACCTACATGCCTCTCTACCAAGATAGCTTTGCTTTTCCTCTAACCTTTGTCAAAAATGATGATTTCGTGATTTCAGGCACTTGGGTCTGAGCCGGCTGCTTTTACAACAAATTCCTTCTCGCATTCTCCTCCTCTTTCTCACACCTCTTTCTCACAAACACACACGTGTTACGGTTTCAGTGTGTTACGGAAAAAAGAAGAAAAAAAAGAAAAACATAATTTTATAGACCCCCCCAATAATTCAAAACCTTCCCAATTATTAGAAACAATCACCTTCAAGAAATTGATCTCGTGTTGGTCGCGGGCCTGAAAATAATGCGGCTGTACTGCAGTCAGTGCAAGCACTTTGAGTTTAATGGGCCAGTCTGCGTGTGTGTGTGTGTCTTTATGTGTGCATGAGCGAGAATGTTCTAGGGAGCTGTGTAAACAGAAATACTAAGCTACCCCAAGAGTGCACTTTCTCTGTGAAGTTAAGAGCTGGGTACACATGTTTATTACAATTTCAAACAAAATGCAAATGCCATTAAACAAATGGGACTGGGGCAAATTAGCCAGGAATTTAATATTCGCCGAGTCTATGATATAGGACATCTTGTTACGAGACAGTGGTCTGAAGTATCAGTCGCGAGCCGAGCCTTTCATTCAGCCAGCTCTCTTGAGGATATTTGTAATTAGCATCATTTGCCTAATACTTCAGGTTAATTAGAATATTTAATTGAATAGCTCTAATCTTCGGAGATGACTATATTATAATCAAATTAGCACCACCACTAGGCTGGCTATTGAATGTGGCAGACTGCCTGGCTCCTGGTCTCTTATCTGCTCCATCTCCATAGAGCATTCTCACATACTTAATGGTCCATTTGAACTATGCTATCAACATTTGATTATTCTTGAACAACAAAGGCAGCCACACAACCAGTAGGCATAAAAGGAGAGATGATAAAGAAAAGCGCTATGGCTCCCATATGGCGAGTTGGGGAGAGCGCTCGCTCCGTGCGAAGCAGCCGAGCCAGGCGGCGGGGCCTGCGAGGCCATCAGGGAAAGGAGTCGACTACTACTCTCTTACGTTCCTCCATCCGCCCCTCATCTACCGTGCCCAAGTGTTTGCCAAGATAAGCAGATGAGGAGACATATGCTTGAGAGGCTTCTGGAGAACTATTGAGAGAGTTTTAGGAGTCTAACCAGATGAAAGGAGCTCTGTAACCAAGTGGTATTTATGCCACTGCATACAGTAACTCCGGCTTTCCATTTATTTTGGCCATTATTGGGCGTGACTATGATGCAGAGGTGCCTTTAATATGCTTTAATAGGATTCTTTATTTCTGAAATGCAGCCGCTCGCGTACTGTAAAAGTTAAGTTTCCATTATGAATATTGCGACTCCGCCATCAAATCAACTCATATCAGTCTCCCTGGCTTTACTGAAGTCAAACCGTCTCATGCTCATACACAATGATCTGTCTCGCTGAGAGAAAAACAAACTAATGAAAAGCTAAATATTACAGTGCGTTCAATTGCAACAAACAGATGGTAGCTAAATTAAAAGAAATTACATATACATTATCTTCGCTTTATGGCGTCGCTCTAATTGAGGCGATTATAACTCCTACCTTTCTACTCTATAATGAAGTGAATTAATTCATTTAGGCTGGAACGTGTTGAAATTGTACTTGCCAGTATTTTGTGTTTAGCATCTCAAGTGATAATTTTTGACAGTGCCATATGTTTCACTGGCAATATTTCTTCTTGGTTGAGTTTTATTACATAATTTTATTTGTCCCTGTGCTGATTTCTTTATATATCCGCAAATGAACTCTTGTTGCAAATAGGTAGCCATATGCCACGAGGATGCAGAATAGAGGGTAAAAAAATATTCCTTAGGCTTTCCGTTAATTTGTTTTCTTAGCTCTGTCTCGCTGTATCGAAGCTGATTGTGCATTGTGGCTATATTAAAATGATAATGAATAAATGTATCATTAATTCAACCCCGCCTTCAGTGAATCCATTGAACATCGCCACTAGGAGGAATGAAAACATAATTGTGTCCTCGGCCCCTTTCAGTCTCACATGCTGTTAAAGAGAAATGACAAAAAAGACAATACAGCAGGTCATCATGATGACTTTTATACGAGAAGAATTTAAAACACGAGATCATCGCTTCTTTGCAGTTTTAAATTGCTTCTGTAAATTTGCTTGTACTTGCATTTATATAATGGTGTATTTAAGCCTCTGCGTTGTTTACTTTCCTGGGGTTTTTATTTTCTATGGCACCTGCCACTTTTATGTTTTTTACTTTCTTCTTTTCCATTCTAATGCGCGTTCTTTGTTTAGCGAGAATGTATTATGCTTTATGCTACTGCAAAATGATTTTATAAAGTAGTTTTCTGTGTAACTGATGTTTTCTTCTTCTCTGCTGCTCAGGATAATGTCACTCAACACACACACACACACACTTGCACTGACTATAACCCCATTGTTGAATATGCGATGGAGACTAATTGAGCCTTTCTGGGGATGTCGTGCCAATGGGAGTGGAGAGGAAGATGTCGGAGCTGGCGTTGTCCCCTGCAGTGGCTGAGGGCAGCCTGATGCATCTCCTGGATCAGAGGTTGACTTCTGTAATGCAGGCCCAACGTTGCCCGCTGCAGTTTTCTGGCTTAGACCCCCCGGGTTTTTAAATTGCACACAAAGGACGCGGCCTCGAGAGGTAAATGTTGTCTAAACAGCACTCACGCATTTTAATCCATATTCCCGTCATTGTGGAAACAACGACTGGCACACCTCTTCAGCTGTCAGACAAGACAGTGCGCGACTTGCTCCACAGCTTGTCAGTGGAATCAGGTCCAATTAAATCATTTACAAATGCTCCATTAAGGGGTTTGTAATAGGCAGTTTTGAACACTAAAATTGTATTTTTGTCTCTATTTCTAAAAAAGCAATCAATTCTTATTAGTGTGTTGGAAACAAGCAACGCGGCTGGCAGAGCCTTTTAAGTTGTTTCAGAGCAGCGCTCGCAGTGCTGTTGACATTGCGAAGCTCCTTATGCACAGTCTGACAAATTTTCACAACATTTCATTCTCCCCTGCAGGCAGAAATGAATGAAATGCGCGCAAACACATATGTCGAGTGTACTTCCTTAACTATACTAGATAATTAGAAGGTTCAACATGTTTGTCCAAGGCTTTCGGGTTGTGATCACTGCCACAAAAATCCCATGTTCCCATAAACATTTCAATTTTAGAATATATTTGGGTGATTAAAGAGGATTAAAGTCAAGCCAATTATATGAAAAACTTAATTATGTCAAACTAGTAAGAGTTTTATTTGGGAAGTGTGGTATGGTTAGTTGAGATGCACAGATTAAAAGCAGTTTAAAGGCTGTAAGCCTTGATGCCACATGTTTTGATATTTAATACAACACAATACAAGAGCCTGGAACATATGACTCTATCCTTTGAAGCTCAATTACTTCACATAAGCAATCCTCAACATGACATAAAAATAGAGAGGGGCAAATGCCCTGTTATCTACTTGTGTGCAATGCCAAAAGGTAAACAGATGCTACAATGTGCAATTTAAACCAGATTGCATCTTTCCAGCTCACACAAAGGCTTCAGCGTTAAATATAAGCAAATAACCTGAGATTTGTTCTAAAATGCTGAACTAAACTCCTGGACGTCTACAGGCAGAGGCAGTGAGAAGGAAACCTCTGTGATCTATATTAAGATTGTTTAAAAAACCTGCGCCGGGCTACTCCGCGATGTCCGAAGCAGCCAGACCCCAGTGTATGGTCAGAGGCGGTTTGATGCTGGGTTTGATGGAGTATGTCAGTCCAATCAGCCCAGCTTCCAGAGTCTGATTGGGTCTGCCAGCCAGTGAGGCAGCCCTGATATTAGCTCCGCAGCCGGCTGACAGGCGGCATAGAGAGCAGCTTATAGGACGCAGCAGCAGAGCTGGCACACTGAAGGGCCACACTTTGTCTGGGTCAGTGTAGAAGGTAGCGGAAGAAACGTAGAATAAAAGCAAGTGGTTTTCAAGAGCGGAAAAGAAACACTCAACTCTCTGTTCACTCTTCTTCACTCCCCTCTGCTGTGATATCTATGATGTACATTCATTATCAGCCTCAAATAGTCAAATGCTCAGTAAAGCATTTAGGTTTTCTTATTAATGCCAGAAACAAAGCAGATTGATAAACTGGAAAGCCTGTGGAACTTTACACTTAAAATGTTGCTTTTGCAAATGTGCAAATCCTCATACTTGTTTCTTTCCAAGCTTGTTCTCCAAAAATTGTCAAACTCAGGTGTGTGCTATCCCTGCATTGTATTGTACATCTGTCATGGAAACCCAACCATCTCCCGTTACCTCACTTGAGTTTTGTTTGTTAAAAACAATTTAAAAAATAAAATAGTCTCGTCATAGTCTAGTGCATAGAGTCTTGGTATTGCAATGTAGTTTTGCAAAAATGTTACTAGAAGACAGACTCGTCCTTGCTCACTGTTTGTAATAATACATAAATGTTGCAAAAATCACTTTTCTTCAAATCTTCTAATCACATAAACCGAATACAGATTCATTTAAAAGCTTCAGATGACGTATGGAGCCTGGAAAGGATCGGATGTAACAACAACTGAGTTTGTGCAAAACATCTCTCGCAGGCATGTGGGAGACTTTAAGGCTTTGGGAAAGTTCCGGGGGAAATTTTCTCTAAGGTTTATGAGCCATGGCAGATGAGTAGATGACCCAAGTTAATTATTATTGAATTTGTTTCCCTGCTCCACTGATACTTACCTCTATCCTGATGCAACAATGACAGTGGGTACTCTCATTAAAACAAAGGATGTAGCTTGTTGCAGAGACTTGTCTTTTTCTTTCACGTGCAAATTTGATGGGCAGTCTGAATTAGTTAATCTTGATCGTGTTGTGGTTGGCACTCAATTTTTAGGAATTTTCATTTTATACCAACAATATTAATGTGAATATGAATGTGATAATTGTTTGAAGTGAACAAGGAACGTGTCGCGTCTTAATGTTTCCATGGCGCTTTTGGAAACACTGATGTTTTTTCTCCTTCAGAAATTTTTTAGGTGCCTATGAATAACCTGGTGGGGCTGACGCGACAGCAGAGCGGGATGTAAGGAATGAGTGAAAGTCGAGACTAATTACTTTAATCAAATGCATAATCTTGAAATTAGATGGTCAGGCATGTAATATAATCTAACATAATTGATGAAAGGTTTAGGGGCAGACTCGCCTTCTGTTCTGTCTTACAGAGAGACGTGACATTTGGCATCATAATATAAAGATACATGATTTCTCTTGTTGTGAATGAATATGAAACAGATGAAACAGAAACCATATGTAGCTCGTCACACTGTAGTTCACCGACCTAACTGCCGCAACTGATCCGTGCTGTGAATTAACACGACGGATATATCCCTGCAATGTGTAAAGTTTTAATTTAATACATTTTTTTGCATATGGAATGAAGCTTGGTGAAGGTAAGACTGAAAACTACATGTCAACAACAGAGGTAAAGAAAAACACACTACTACATACTTTTAATTAGTATTACTGCTCCCATTAGAAGGATTTACACAATTTTGCTTGAGATTTTATGATTGATATAGTGATATCTGCATAGAGCATAAACCAACATCTATGATTCAGTAATGGACAATAGACATTCACCTTGGACAGTTTATTAATGAGTAGTGGGGATCCATAATCTGTGTTTCTGAAAAGTTGGTTACTGTAAGCGATATCACTGAATCTTCATTCCTGGCAAAAATGTTGATTTCCTTGGACAAACCGTAAAAACCTACCTGTTATACCACAACAAGACATTTGAAATTGTAAATCATAGTTTAATCCATGATGGTACATGCCACATTTATTAGTTCATAATATTTAAAAAAAAATGTGATATTTTCCATATTTAAAACCACAAGTTGGTATTTGTGGTGTCCAAAGTTGTGGCTTGATCGGTATACGTAAAAAGAAGTTAAAGTTAAACAAGCACAGCGATGAGTTTGTAGAGTTTTTTCAACAGTAAATGAATTAAACCACACTCGACATGGCTCAGTTTACAGGTGAGGCCTCCTACATATGTTGCAGCTGGGAGGGTCAAAGATCATGTGTTCGCAATGTGACCAACCAATGAGACGCAGCCTTTAGTTTGTACTTGCATCTCAAGTTTCTGTTATATTCACGACTAAAATAATAATAATAAAAGTCACGGAGCGCAAGGTCGAGACAATAGAGCTAAATGGAATAAAAGAAAAGTTGTCGTGACATATAGGTTATTAATTACATCTGGGTTCGTGCTGCTTGTGAGTGTGCTGTCCTTAAACATGACCAGACACAGTGAGAGTAAAAGGAGGGACCGACTAAATGTGTGCAATGTTTTAACATAAGAAGGTGAAAATAATGACACGAAATCAGTCAGTTTAACTGCTCCGCAACAAATCTCACATCTTCCGCAGTTCACATCGAACTATCGTTTTTCCGTACCCCGTCCTCGCTGTGAGACAATATGTAGGAGCGTTTGTCATTGGTTATCGGGGGATGATATATAGTCTAGCCTCCAGAGAAACATGTGTTGTTCCTTAATCTAGAGTGCATAGGCCAGTATTCATGGCCGGCAGCTGGAGAAAATCACAGGAGACGAAGAGTCCACGGCGGAGAGAGGAGACATACTGCCTGCCTGCCTGGCAGATGCTGGTTCCTGTTATCAGCCCTCTCTCCACCTTATTTATGTGCTGACTTACAACCCAACACCCGCTTGTTCCCCTCCTGTGCCCACACAGAAACATTTTCGTATGAGTAAATGTCTGTGTTACCGCTCTCAATACATATACTGCACATTCAAGTGTTTCACTAACAACCAATGTCAGCCAGAGATTTGCTGATTATTAAGTAATTATTAAGCAAGATGTCTATAATAAGTACAATGGGTGGCGAGACCGACCCCTGCTGTGACGCCCTTATATGAACAATTAATAAAGTCTACTAACAGGTCATGCACGATGGTTGATCGATCTTCAGTAGAATGCCTACTTTTGCTAATAAGCACTAATTATAATAGCAAACATTTAGCAGGTATTGTACATAGTCATAAGCCATAATCAGTGGCTTTCTTTGAGCCACATGCTACTGTAAATGCAGGGATACCACAGAGAAGTACCTGCTGGACACTGTCAGACTCACTGGAAATAATTTTGGCAATAATGTTCCAGGTGCTTAGAGAAACCCTCGGCAGGTGTTCAGGAGTGCGTCCCGCTCACTCAGGTCTGAGGAGACTTGCAATTGTGTGCTACACGTCCAGCATCTTTAACAGCTCACAGCCTCGGAAGCAGGAAAACATCCGCACGAGCGTCTCCTCTCCTCTCTGCCCATATATTAGCTCCTTTTTTACGCCCCGGTTTCACACTTCTGCTCTCTTATTGACAAGCCCCTGCGGTGATATTTATGTCACATATTTAATATGGACATGGGAATGATTATCAAATCCATAGTTGCCAAGAGAGTCCGATCGGCCTTAAATAATGGATGAGCAAGGATGCGACTCAATTTGTGAGGCCGCACAGAAAGACAGGGCAAGTGTGGCCATCGACCCCTCCGCCCACCCCCACTGCTTTCTCCCTCTCTGGAACGTCATTATTCTGGTCGATCTTTTCTCCCCTCGCTTGACATCATTCAGTGTAATCATCCTTCAATAAAAAACCTGCTTGTAATAAAAGGAACAACCCGGGTCAATACACAGAATATGGAGAAGGATGACCCTGTGCTGGGAGACAGCGTATAAATGGGCCTCTTTATCAAAGCGGATAGGCGCCTGGTGCCTTAACAGGAATTCGACCGTGGCTGGAGTTATCATTACTGTTACCTTTTGTATCATCTGTGTTTGTGCTCCGTGAATATGAGGAAGAATGATGGCTACATTAATGAATCAATGGGCTAATGAAGCAGCCATTGTGTTAGTTTATTGAAATACGCTGAGGGAAATTGAAGAGTTCTGGAGCATCTCCGCGCTGAATGTTCCACACGGTGACTGGCATCTCGTCACGTGACACTAAACAGTTTTACTGTATGTGCAGGCGAGTGAAGTGCTGGAGGAAAAAAAAAAAGCAAAACACGGAAACGAGGGTTGCAAAATTATCTCAAGCTGTTTTCGGAATGCGCAGAAGTCAGAGTCTGATGGTCCAAAGAGCCCTGTCTGGACTGAGGATGGTTCGAGGGTCAAATTGGCTGACGGGGTAATTTTGTAAGGACGACACGCAGAGCTGCTGATTATCCCTGAGCTTGCATCATTTTTGTTTATCAAAAAATGTTAATTGCCTGTTTTTACGAGTGGGAAAAGATTAAAAGTTAATAGGAGAGACTAAATAAACACAATGCAATTGCATGAGGCTGTAGAAGATGGTAATTAATTTGTGGCCACCCCTGAGCTAATTAGCTAATATAAAGCAGGAAAAAAGAAGTTAATGAGGCTTAATGTAACTGATACACTGAAAAGTTTAGACTAATGAATTTATGAATGCGTGAGGGAAACGACTTTATGCTCGCACCAGCTTCCACGTGCCACCTCCTGGAGATGGGCTGCTTGTGTGACGCTCCTCCAACTCCATCACCTTCAGCGCAATGTAAGTTTAGCGCTGTAAAAAATTTCATAGCTCCGTCTGATTCGGTGTGCGAAGGCAGAATCAGAAGTACCACCTCCATGCCGAGCGAGAGATGGTGGACCACAGGAGGGCCCATACCGGCCCAGCGGTTCGTTTGTTGTGTGAATCCTCGGGGCATAGCTGGTCTGGGGATGTGGGCGCGGTATTTTCGGGAGGTCTGAGGAGGTCAGTCACCTGGGGGGAAGAGCGGTATGGAAAATCATAATCTGCTGCTAGTTTGCTGTGGGGGCTCATGGTGAAGATGGTCATAGCATATAGCAGCATATAACCTGCCCCTCCCATATCCTCCTGCGAGTTCTGAGTGACTGGCATGTGACTCCTTAGCATGTTCATATTCATCTAAATATCTGTCTGCTGCACTCTTTGCCCCTCCGATGGTTATTTTAAGAGACAGCCTCTTGCAACTGTGCCGTCCACGAAAGACAATGTTTACACTCAGCGGGGACACAGTGGCGTCCACTGTCGACACCGTGGACTGAGATTCATGGCTAAGTTGAAGGAAATCACAGAGCCGTGAAGAATCCTGCCAGTGAGTGGGAGGCAGAGCGGGGAGGTAATCAGGTAATTGCAGCTTTCATAAATGTAATTTATCAGGAAGCTAAAGTCCAGCAGTGGTGGCTGAATGGCGAACACACTTTGCCATCGCAGAGCTTCCGTGGGGGTTTGACACATCTTTATGAGCTGCAGCGGCACATAATGGGCGATAAGGCAGCAATACGCTCGTCCCTGTCATAATGCATAAATCAGAGCTCTTAACGGACATCTTTCCACGCAGTTTCCTTTGTTGGTCATAGTTTACAGTGGGCGATTTGTCACTCACACCTTTATGGAGAGGCACAGATGCTATTAATGACATTCTTATAACAGATTTACAAGTGACATCGTGTCACAAATAGGGATCTGATGAAAGAGCTGCTTGATCGTGTAATCTACCCACCACTGGCAGGGAGCGTATTGTGCTTTCTAGTTCAAAAGAGTCAAACAGAAACGTGGCATCAAAAATACGATATGGTGTCCGTCTGTCCGTGTCGTCTCACCTAAATCACAGAATAATACACGCTCCTCTTTATTGCATAATCGAGTAAAAATGGCACACGGTATGTTTATGAACTTATAAGTCTCACAACATTCGTTCCATATATAATCTAACAAATTATATTTAAATTACCAGTGTATATTTCTATTGAAAACAATTTACTAACACACACTTTAAGTAACCATTCTCATTTTAATGTCATTTAGAGATTGAAAGTAAAATTGCATTGATTCACCTTATTTGCCTTATTGAAAATAACATTTTAAAAGTCTCATATTCTGTAACTGTCCTCGTGGAGTTTGTACTTTGAGAGGAGAGCTCTCGGATGAACAAACGTTGCTTTTGACCTAGATCCGCTTAAATCTATATGAACCACTGATTCCCAACCTGTTGGGAGGCATGTCGAAAGCTCAGCTCCAACAATTTGCTGCCTAATTCCAAACCCGACAGATTTCAGACTGGTTCACACACAGCCAGACTGACACAAGGGCACGTGTCATAATCAGGAAAAAGGACTAAATGAACTTAACAGAAGCTCAGTGTGTTGACGTAATGACCCCCTTATTTTATTCCCTGTAATAGCTTTTGGTGGGCGGCCAGAGCACGGAAAACACAAGAGGGAGATGGCAAAGGCTTTGTTATTGGGTCACATACTCATTTCATAAAAGCCATCTGCAGAAAACCGATACATGATAGGTCAAATACAGGTCTAAATGCCTTTTCCAGTTTTCTTATTTTCCCATTTCAACATATCCGTCAGTGTCCGTGCTCCCTCGCACCTCTGTAATGGGAAACTAGTGCAGAAGCTTTCCTCCGTCAGCCAGGGTCAAGAGGTCATCACTGATGTCACTCTCAAAGTAACCAGTGGCAAATAGGTCCTGACATGTGCTCTCCATTGAGAGAATGAGAGCGGACAGCTCCTCTGGCTTACCAGCTGATAAGCCATAGAAAAGAATATGTGAGGCTTGGAGCATCACATGCCTTTTAAGAAACTAATACCAGATGCTGAATTAAGGTACAAATAAACTGGGTGATGTGAAGGATGGTCACTTTTTTTTTTTTCTTCTTTTTCTTCCTTTTTTTTTTATATAATGCTGCATCAGCTCGACTAAATTGCGACGTGGCTGCTGAACTACTGTCTAGACTTTCCATGTGATGTCTAACAAAAGACGCATCATTTCAACTTTCATGGGCCACGCATGTGACGTCTAACAACATCTGCATGGCGACAAACGTGTCATTTCAGATGCGTGTTGACTACATCCGAGTGACACTCTTCCTCCTTCACTGGCCCATCTTTGTCTCAAGTCTCCGAGTGAAACCAATTCCTCTTGTTCACCGTCAGACGCGTGTCATGTAGTGTGTGATTTGCTATGCACATGCAGGTCTAGTACGAATTTCTACGCCTGTTTGTTCTGTACGGGTGAGCATTGCGTTGCCGTGAAGCGTGACCATGCACTCGCCGTTATGGTTTATCTAGGCTCTCGTCTTTCGTCAGCGCATTTTCCCATCTGGAAAAAAAAGATTACAATATTACATAACATAAGCGAAATGGAAAAAAAAAAGAAGTTTAAAAAGAAAAAGAAGTCGATTGCTCCTACTATTCCTTTTCTGCCTCTGACCCTCCTCTTCACCAGTCAAAGGAAGGATGAGTGAATGAGCAGGAGACTGTCGTCTTCTGATAGAGTTACACCACACACATCGAGTCAATCAAGGTCCAGCTGGAAAAAAAAAAAAAAAAATCATTTTCTGACAGAGGGTTCGGCAAGATTGTCAGGCTTCCATGACAACAAATCCATAGCACTAAAAAGAAAAAAGAGAAGAAAACAAAAAAAACAGTAAGCTGGGTTAGAAGTGGGAAGACGGGGGGATGGGGTGGGGTGGGGGGGCGTGTTAAGAGAACCTTGACAAAGTGTAAAACAGGAAACCTCGGAGTGGGTTCTCAGTCAGTCAGAGCACTTACCTCTCAGCTGTCCATAACGTCATTTCATACTCAATTATTACCCCCACTGAGCAGATGACAGGCTTGTGTGCCGATGGCAGTTCCACGCAAACTCCCCGTAATCCTGAAATGACGGATTGGGAGGGAAGCCTTGCAGTGATTTGTGACAAAGTAACTCGACGTGGACTTCTGTACTTAGAAACGTGAGAGCAGTTTGTCTTCATGCTTATGGTAACTCTCTCCGCTCTGATTTGAGGGGTTTTAGTCCGCCTCAACAACGTACTCTTCGCCGGCTTACGGGGAACATCACCGCTCAAGGTCTAAATTGAAAACTTGCTGTAGGGTGTCCGTTTGGCGTTTACCCTGTATTAATCAATAACTGTGTTTCTGTCCACAGGAAACATGATTTTATATCATCGTTGATAGCAGTGTCAGAATTAATTTGGTTTTATTTTCTTGTTGGTGTTTCATTCTCATTCATCCATCTTTCCTTCATTCATTGGTTGTGCAGAGACGGAGCAGGCGCGTTTACAGACAGACCATAAAGATGGTCGCTTTGTTTCAGTGGTGCCCATAAAACCCCCAAACCTCTTTTGCTATTTAATTTTCTGGCCGAGCCCTTGAGTCTTAAAACTTCCCATCTGTTATATTTCCTCAACATCAATATTTCACCTAGTTCCGCCAAGGCAGGATGTCAACCAAATGCAACTCTAGGGTTAAGAAAACACCATCTTTGCTGCTAACTGATAGCCTGTCACCGCCTGCACAAAAAAAGTTTAGAAATTTGATCCGCGTGTCATCTTGTCCGAGGTTATGAATCTCCTGCGACCTCCATTCGGATGCAGTCTAGCTTGGCCTTGCTCGACATTAGTTACATGGGTGAGAGAGCAAACTTAAAATCACTCAGTGACTGAGGGAGAGATAAATCCAGCTCATCTTAATGTAAACGACTGTGCTGAATGATGAAGCTTCAAAAAAAACAGACGTGGCCGTGAAGTTTTCCTCTTGTTTTTTTTTTTTGCCTAAATCTGATGATCTGCTTTAAGTTTCATAAATTAATATACAATGTATATATTTCCACCCCTCCTTTCCATTGTGTCTTCCTCCCCCTTTTCATCCTGTGAAGGCAGGTAGGCAAACACAAAAAGAGATTAGGGTTTCTTTATCTCTAACCTCACGGTGAACTACAGATGACCTTCTGAGTCAACTGCATTAGCTTTGGGGTGGTCAGAGTAAAGAGTGCATGTTTGTGTGTGTGTGTGTGTGTGTGTGTGTGTGTGTGTGTGTGTGTGCGCTTGGGGGGTGCAGGAAAAAAAGAGCGAGAGAGGGGGTATTTTTCATGCTCTCCATTACAGTTGTTTAGGTTAGGGGGTTAACTCAATGAGGCTAAGTAAGTTTGAACTGTGAATCACATCAGCAGGCTTGCGCATTCACTTATGCACGATTGCAAATTGTGAGCTAATCAGATTGTCTGTGCTTTGCCTCTATATAAATTACTGGACTGAGAAACAGTGACAGCAGATATTAAGAGGCACCGCGGTGTATTTTTTTTTCTTACCCTAATTGTGGAGGTTTATTTGTAATGAGAGAGACCATGAAAGTGGCTTTGACTGACCGGTGATACTTGATTGAAGGATGTTCCTTATTGTTTCTCATGCCCACGTTTTGCGGCTGGTATTGGGATTCAGACCTGTAACCTTACAATTTCAAAAGCATTTATCTGAGCTGCTTTCTTCAACCTGCTAAAGAAAATTCATTGTTTTCAGCTTTCAAACAACAATTTCCTTGACTGACCCCTACTTTTTTATTTTCCCAGAGCCTGAGACTGATTTATTATAGATTTTCTGTGTTTTGATTGTTTTGCTGAGAAGCAGGATGGGAAGATGGGACTTCCAGCTGCTCTGAATGCTTGGGAGTCCTGGGAGTCCTGGCCCGGCTGCCCTCCCGGCTGGCCCAGCCAAGTGGGCATGCGCTGTTATGGGCCACGGTGGGGGGTTGATGGGGCTGCAGAGGCTGGGCCAGAGAGGCCACAGATGCCTTAAATGACTTGGCATGATGGGATGGTGAAGGGTTAGGAGCACGGCTTGCAAGTAAAACGAAACAGTTTTGCAGTGATATGTGAGCGGGTGTCTGGATGTTGTCAGGAAAAAAAAAATAGGGTGAGAAAAAAAGTGCGAGAGTCACAATTGAGCAGGAGACCTGTGTAAGTTTCAAGTCTGCGTCAAGTTTTTTCCTAGTTTCTTTATTTGTTGTGTTGTTTCCAGTGCACTTTGATGCAGTTAATCTCATAAATCTGAAGTAGAGTTAAAAAAATGCCTATTAAAAGCAAATCTGTAATTTCCCCAGTGCGCTAAAGGAGAAAAGAGAGTTCAAATGGACTTTTCCTCTTCACACGTCTGAACCGGGACGATCTTGGCTGACTGATCAAACAAAGACGCCTCAGGAAGGGCTTCCAACCTGCACTTGAATCAAGCACCCATGATACCAGACCAACAGAAGGGCCCCCATTAGATAGCTATTCACGTGGAAGCTGTGGGACCTCGATATCATTATCAAGCAACAAACCTGCCAGCTTTTTGTTGTGCCACAGTCTGTTGAGGTGCACATTGTTTTCATTTTGAAACAAAGGTTTATTTATGATATTAGTAGAGTATTTTAATTGTTCTTACAACTTTAAATTATTTTAAATGTAAAACATAGTTGGTACAAATATATTGTAATTTATTTGCAGGCAAATTTGGTTCTGTATTTAAAAAAAGATCTAACTAACGAATCCGATTCAAATGATTTACGTCTGTCATCCCCAACATCGTAATTATGGCTTTTTCTGATGTACAACACTGGTCCATCAAGTTTTATGGTATCATTTTAAACCACAATCAATCCCACTTGCTCCCATTTAGCTCACACATGTGGCATTAATTCATTTTTATAAACAGTGGCTGTGTATCAGCCTGCATATATTCAAAGCAACTTTAAGCCCAGGAACATATTGTGCACTTTAATAGCTCGTGCTCATACAGTCATAAAAATAGCCAAACTGTTCATCTGTACATACCAGGTTTTTTGTATGCCCACAATTGCCGATAGCGCTCAAGCACAGCCGCTCGCATTGTGAAAGGCAGGAAATATGTAGGTGATCAGGTGGGACCCGGGGTGGTGGTGGTGGTGGGGGGGAGACAGCGAGAGAGAGCGATGGAAAAAAAAAAAAAAAAACTAAACTAGTCCTTTTAACTTTTTAAAGACTTTTCAGCATTTGTTCTGCACACTTACCTACGCAAACTCCAAGGGGCCGCAGTGACTGGGGTCCCATTTCAGGCCCAGCGTGGAGCCGGAGAGCCTCCTCAGCTGTAAAATGAAAGCGCCAGAGCGCAGTGTGAAAATGGATTAGCCTCGCTGAGATAAGGGGAGCCCTCAGCGAGCCATGCACGCCTTCAATGGGGAAAAAGAACTGCTGTACAAATTGTTTTTGGTACATTAAGTACCTGTTACTTTATTTCACAGATGGAAAACAATAACACAGGCTCTGGAGTTGGAACCAGTGCTGCTCTGAGGAACGTGAGAGGTTTGGCCCACCTTGCGCCCTTCCAAGTTTGTCCCTTTTCCTTCACCTGCAAATGGATTTTCATAAGGATTTTTGACTGAAAGAATTCAACAGATTGACAAACATAACATATTATGATAAATGACAAAGTGCCAAGTTGGCAGCTAGCAGGCTATTGAGGGAAATCATACAGACGATCCGTGTTATTATAAAATAAAATAAAAAAGGCTGAATGTTCCCGCTCAGCAAACAGGGCAGGGATTTTTCATTAATAGGCCCGCTGCTGCACCAGGGCCCTCCAAATTAAATGAGTGTGTCAGATGCTGGATGATTTATACATTTGGACTGATCTAACAGCTCTGTGGACCAGCTATGACATCCTGACAAGCCAACAATGGATATGAAAAATGAGCCAATACCACAGCACTAAATCTGAGACTTTCAAAGCCAAATGCACACGTAGATTCGAAACCTCTAACATACTTGCAAGTATAATGAAAATAAAGCGTGTGTGTGTGTGTGTGTGTTTGGGGGGGGAAAAATCCCCATAAGATCCTCTGGACAATTTTAGCTAAATCATTCAGTGTTTATATGAATGGAGTGATGGAGACAAATTGGTCCGAGTGGAGTGTGCCACTACTTTGCCTTTCTGATGTCTTTTTGTGGCAGCGGAGAGAGAACATCACTTTACAGCTAAATGAGATATCAGGCCCATTGCTGAGCTTTGACTCAATAGGAGAATGTCAAATCGAGTTAGCACTGGGGTGCTTTTCAAAACACTTTAATGCTCAGCTTCGTTCAGATTTAAAGTACGCATGCAGTGTATTGTTTTTCCCCATTTTCTTGCTTGTAGTTTGACTCGCAGAAAACAGCGCGTTTCAGCAGCAGCAGAAAGTGAAGGCGACCCTTCTTCAGTGGCAAAAGCCTGTGCTTATAATCACACCGCGCGGAGGGCTACTGGCCTGGCTCACTTGTTAGATGAAGTGATAAAAACCAACATGATTGACTAAAGCATTTTTGCTTTTCTTAGTATTGTCCTTTTACCCTCTCGTTCTCTGTCTGATGAAAAACTGCACTAGGTGTTCCTCAGAGCTCAGCAGATTTAGAGGAAACAATTACCAGTACGGTGATCTCTGCTTCTCCAGTCCGGCCGATAAACACCCAGCGCCCAGAGGTAAGGCTGGAAAGTGATACAGTTTTAAACGGGTTAAATTTCATTGTTTCCATCACTACCACCCCCCACCCCTCTCTCCCTCTGAGGTTTTATTTCACAAAAGTGTGAACACATTTTTTTGTTGATGGGGGCAAAAAGAGGAAGACACAATAAAGAATATGAAAAGCCCATCTTCACAGAACATTAGACATCGCAAAACATCCCAAAGCTATGATCGGGTATATCAAAACTGGCAAGTAAAAGTTGATTGCTGAGTGTCTATTGATTGAACTATATTTCACCGGCTGTCTGCACCAAACCGTGCCACTGACCCACACTTGATGAAGACAGTCAACATAAATACACAAAATGAGTATGCTGGTAACTGAACTGTTATGCTCATAATAAATTATGTGTGATGGCTGTTTGTATGTAATGCAGTGAAATGATAAACGTAGATGTTTTCGAATTAGTGGATCCGTGTTGTCACCTACACATCTATATATACAGTATAGAATATAGTATTCCATTAAAATATGTATTAAAAATAGGATACATCCATATAATTAAAAAGTAAGCGCTAAACTCTAAATACTAATAAAATATTTAATAAAATTAATAACCTTTAATTAATAAACCATGTGATTACTGCTTGATGACATACATATCTAATACCTCAACATCACCAAACTAAAGGTATTGAGGCAATGAAATTCATACTCAACTGGAGATAAATTCACTTCAACATACTATTAATATTTCTTAATAAACTAAGTGACTTTACATACATTCCTCGGGTTCTAATAAATGACATGTAGTCATGATGACCACAGTGATAGGATTATAATTTGTGTCTTTCGCCCCAGCCGGTAAAAGGGAAAGAAAAAGGAAAAGGATGAATAATAGGAGACACGCTGACAAAGAGCGAAACACTTAAGCTGTGGAGAAGGCCGAGTGCAGCGTGCGCAGAGCAGCCCACGAGTGATTGAATGATCCCATTCTGGGCTTTTTGTTAGACACTAGGCAGCGATGTATGAAGATTGATACGCGAGTGCTCAACTCAGTTTGCTGGATCATCAAACGGATTGATATTATACTCCAGCCAAGGATGAAGACAAAGTAAGTGTTATCATACTCAATACTGGGGCTTGTCAGAGGCGGGAAATCATCCTGTGTCACTGGTTATGGGAGCGTTTCGCTGACTGTCATGAGAATTTATCGGGGAAATGTGGCACTCGGTGGCAGTGTGCAGCTGATGGCGGAAGCCCCCCGCTGTAAAGATCTTAGCTAAAGATTTGAATTACAGCATCGTGCTTTGCACCACGTTCATTTCACTACTATCATTTTTGTCCCCGTGGACACTGTAAATCCCTGCCTCCTTCTTCTTATCGAGCAGACATTTATTGTAGCTAAAATGACATTATTCACGGTGACATCGTTATTCAGATAACATGATGATTTGTTTAACTCTTGTACGGCATTGGCTTCCTACATTTCCCCTGAGGTTTCTTCAGGCTCCTCGTACATGTGTCCTGGACATAGTTGGTAAAATGTAATAATAGATGTATCAGGTGGATTTGGTTTCAAATCTGCTGAATGACTTTATGGTGCCAAACGAAAGCAGGGCTAGTGTAATAACACTGCTAAACAGTATTTGCTTTGGAGTTTCTCAGAATAGCAGGTTGTGGAACAAGTAAAATCTAAATTTTGGACTATGGGAGGAAACTAGAGGACCTGAAGGATCCTACACACTGGAGCAAACTGTATCGGCCGCAGCTGTTCGGCTTCTGGACCGCCGACGTTAACATCGCAAATTCAAACCCGCTTATGCAAATTGTGGACGGGCTGCTGATGCTGGAGCAGGTTTCCTCCGGGTACTCTGGTTTCCTCCCACAGTCCAGAGACATTTGCATTGTCACAGATGAGCAGCACTCTAAATTACCCGTAGGTGTGAATGGTTGTAAATGGTAAATGGTCTTACGTGGCCATTTTCTACCTATGGTACTGGTAGCACTTTAAAACGCCACTCACACACCAATGGGGGAGCTGCTATGCATCCCTCAACACGACCAGGAGCAACGAAGTTAGGGTTCAGTTTCTTGCTCAAGGGCGCTTCGACATGTGACCGGAGGAGCTGGGTAACAAACCAACAAGTGAAGGATTTGTGGACCACTGTATATGTCTCTGGGACAGACTGGCGAGGAATTACCCCGCCTGCTCTGCACGTTTAGTTTTTCGTAAACGGGAAACCTTTCTACAGTTGCAGCGCCAACTAGCCGACCAGCTGTTTCATTGCAGAGCAAGACGAGACAGACGCTGCAAATACTCGAAACGTAGCATTTATGTAGCTGTGTAGACTAAACGCAGGACCATAAACGGAGCTTAAGTAATAAGATTGAGTATTGCGTGTTGTACTGGCCCAGTATTCGATGCTGACATCCTCAGGACTTGGAGACACAGATGAATATTAGACCATGCTTCTGTCTGTAGGCTGGTTTTATGCACACTGTAAAGCTGTCACTTATGCCTGTGCATACAGTTCCTCTCTCCATGTCACCAGACCCTGTAAAAACCATCCGTGTATGGGAAACCAGTGCAGGCCGTGGCACTTATGGATATTTCTCTTTCCATTCATCATTTTTACATGTGCTCACTGGAAGCCAGGGGCTGTCAAAAAGATGTACTGTGTTTCATCTTCATATTGAAATACCACAGGAGGTTGTTGTCCTGCTGCTTGTGTTGTATTTTTTTCTATTGTTGTGCCACACACACACACACACACACACACACACAGACACGCACCTAGTCCAAGTAGTATGCTTGAGCCAAGAGGTGCTTTCTATGATTTGGCCTTGTTAAGCTGTTGACCCTGAAGAGAGAGAATTACCTCTGTTGGGAGGCAGGCTGTGTGTGCATGTGTGTGTATGGGGGTCTACTATATACAATTGTCTGGTGGTGATGGTAGCGGGGGGGGGGGGGGTGTCCTAGCTTTGAGTTAAAGGCTCTATCAAGGGACAAACTTCTCTGGCACCACAAAGCCACATGATCCATCTCCCTTTTTAGCTGGTGTCAGGACCATTTTATGTGATGATGATTTGATGCTTGGGTCCACCTTCACCCTCGCTCAGATTGAGCTATGATAGTCAGAGGTGGGATTGTTGGGATCACCGAGCTGCTGGACTACAGCCATCTGAAAACAGCTGCCACAGTGGGATTATCCTTTCACATACATATCCTGAGTGTTTTCATAACTTCACACCAAGAAAAAATGCAGCTTTTTAAAATTAGACTGCAGCTAAAAATAGTCCCACCATGTTATCATACATTACAATATGATATTCTAAACGCTGGGAAAAGTAATTGCAGTGTTAGTAAAGGAAAATGGAAAGTGTGTAAGTGATCAGTATACATTTTTTCAGAGAACATTTTAACACAAGTGTAAACACTGGAATGAATGATGGCTGGATTCCATTTAGCTACTTCAGTGTCGGGCGGCTAGTGTTGTGTTCATGTTGGCTCACTGTCATCCCGCATTAACACGACCAGCCACAAATTACCGGGCTCTGGTGAAGCTGCGGTTCTGGAGGTGTTTTGTGTTAAACAAGTTCATTTAAATGCTGTGTTGTGACTGGACAGTTAGTTTTTTGACCAATCCGCTATCAGCAGAAACATAAACAATGTCTGGGATTTGTTGTTGTTGTTTTTTTTTTTTTTTACGGTCATGGTAACTTACGTTACATTACATTCATATTGGGCAGTAAACTCACTACGTGCTTCATGCCTCCATCACAGCATATTTGCATAAAGTTGAGCTTTCATCAACTTTTCTGGTCTCTGGTCTCTGGTCTCTGGTCTCTGGTCTCTGGTCTCTGATCTCTGGCCTCTGGTCTCTGGTCTCTGGCCTCTGGTCTCTGGTCTCTGGTCTCTGGTCTCTCTCTCTCTTCCACAGAGGGGAGACCTGAGCAACTACGCTGGGTCTAAATGACAATGAATATCAGCTATTATGTTTGCTTTCATTTGAACTGAAGATATCCACTAACCCTGGTAATTCCACAAGACAAGGTGGAATAAAACAAACCCTAATTAGACATTAAATTGCTGTCCTCTGAAAATGTGTGTCTGTATCCACATTTGTTTACTTTTGTTTTTTAGATTAATGGAATCACTGGGTGTTTCTTCATAATGCAAAGACTTTCAAGACTCTATATCATTACAATTTTCACATGTATAAACATTATGTTTAAGTAACACCTTTCACAGTAACACTGGTGGTAAAGGTCAAACTTGACCAAGCACGCACATTACTATATTTTAAATTTTTTAGATATATCTCTTAAGAACTTTGGAGCATTTAGACACAACAGTACAGATATGTAATAAGCTGTCAGGGTGCTCTGAAATATCTGTTGTTTTTTCCAGGAAGATTTTTGGAAAGAGATTTGTTCCTTTTTCTGTGATGATCTAACTTCTCAATACTGTAAGAATGAAAAAATGACAAATGAATATAATAAATGACAAATCTACTTAAGCTATTCGTTATTGAAATTGTGCAAAGTCAGGACAGTAAAACCAAAACTATCTGCACAGTTATAATTAATTGGAAAATGCATTTTTTTGTACTATGTTTGGGCGACGTGGCTCTTTATGTAAAACTAATAACGTCGCATTGAACACTGTTCTTTGCACAGCTCAAGCTGTTTACTTAATCATCAAATATCCAAATAGGTGAATAATTCCAGCCCCACAAATTTCACTGCAACACCTGCAATCACATAATATGATGCATTATACTTTCCGAGACCACCTACAGTGATAAACAATACACACTGCTATTATGATCATAAACGTTCTATATATACAGTGTTGTCCAATTACATGTAGCTTTTAAACAGTGTCACTGTGTTGTGTTTATGATGGGCCGTGTAATAGCGTAATAACTCTGTGCCCTGTAAGATGGCCAGGGAGGCTGCGTGTAAATGAGACGGTTCTGCTACATTAGCTTCATAACACCATAATCCTTTCTCCATAAACCATTACATGCGCCGCAACATTTCTGATTTATGGGGGGTAGAGAATCAATAGGAAAAAATTAATGCTTGCAAAACATCCCAGGGACAATATTGAGCAGATTTTAATTGTGATTTCGTTCAAGTGGCTGTTAGCCAGATGATGAATGGGAGCTAACCTTCCACTCTGCCGAGCGCTGGAGAGAGTCTTTAATATGACAATTAAGTGTCTGTCTTTTGGATTTTATTGTATCCTCCTCTCTCTATCTCCTCCGCCCTCCCTCCTCCCTATAATACATTTTACCTCGCTCACTCTCTCTCTTCACATCACTTCATCTGTACAGTGCAGCTTTTGTGCAGATTAAATTGAGACTCTGGTTTTCTCTATCTCAAAGCACTTACTTATGTTTTATGACACACACTAAATCAATTTTATGCTGTTATTGATCCCCCCCCACCTCCTCCCCTCTTATTACCCTCTTGCTTAAATCGACACAAACCATTTCGCCTCTTCTTCCCTGATTCTTCCCACTCTTGTCTTATTGTGACCTTAAGTGCACGACCAAAGCACAACAAACCATCTATGAGGGAGAGAAGTGTGTCTCTGTGCATGTGTTTGTGTTAGAGCGTAAGTGTGTGTGTGGTTGTCTGATACAAAATTAAAAGGTACGACCAGAAGGTGGCAGGTTAAACTTGGCATTGCCACTAGACAAAACTTTCCGTGCAGTTTCAGGATCCAAACACACACATTTTCCTGTAAAATAATCAAAACAGGCAAATAATAGTTAAGCTTAATTTGTAGCCCCTAGAAGAAAAATAAACCTTCAAACATAAAAAAAACTGCATTGGCTCGCACACTTATGTGCTCATAAGCTGTTTACATTAAGTTGTTCAAGAAAAACAAAAAAAGGTTTAAAGAGATTTTTTTTTTGTTCTCCTTATTAAAACTATCAGTCGCTCCAGCTGTCTCTGTTGTGAGGATTTATTAAGTGTCCCTGAGCCGACAACACCAAAGGCCAGAAGTTGTGTGAAACATTAAGGGGTGTCAACTGAATAGACAATAAAGAAATTAGAATAAAAACATTGGTGAACATGTTCAGTGAACAATTGTAATTGTGGACTAAGGACTTGTTTTAACAGCACCTTATGTAAAGCATTTTTTCAGTTCACTTATGTGGGGCTTTAAGCAAAACTGCTAAGTGCAGGGAGTTAAATGCAATAAGAGCTGGTTTGATCTCAATCAATTTGTCCCTGTCTGTTGGCAGGTGCCCAGACTTTGCTGCGTCCCGGTCCCCAGCGTTGGCTCCATCAGGACTCCCAGTGAAGAGCGAAGCAGCGGCATCAATGTGACCATTTAGAGTGTGATCTGTGCAGATGCAGGAGGAGGAAGGTCAGGCCATTGTGTGGCCCTCCTCCCTCTTGCCTTTCACTTCACCCTCTAGGACGCTGTCCACATCAAAGTTGTTATTGAGGCCCCTCAATCGGAAATCCCGGTTTGGCAGGGAAAGGGAGGCCTTTAAAGGAAAGAATGAGGGCCTTGACACAACATGGGCGACTAAATCAGCCTGTCGGCAGCTAAGAAGAAGATTAATACGCACAGCGGTGTCTTTACACCTGGTGTGAACACGCACTGCATATCTGGACTGAGTCTAGATTGTGTTTACATTTGATCCTAAAATGCATCTCTAACAGAATCAAACTTGTAAATCTAAATCTAAGAATTCTTGGATTGTTATTTGTTTCTTTCATCATTAGATCAGTACGTCCCCATACATGATGACTCACGACAATAATTAACAATTATTGTCGTGAGTCGTCATAAACTAAGAAAAAGGCCAAAAACATTAATAGTCTTAATGCTTAATGTGTTCCAAAGTTGTCAAAACATGCAGCCTAACTTTGAATTTACTGAATGATTGATTTCAGGAGTCCACGACACGTAATCACGCATCCTATTGTGAGTTTCAGACTGCAGCATGTTTTATGGTAGTTTCCAGGCTTCCCTTTAATTATTAGGAAATTGTGTCGCTATGACAAAGGCTGCGATGCAAGATGCTCGCCTGACCCGCACGAGCAACTTGGGCTTCACGGAGTTGAATGACTGACACTGTGACGCATGAATGACTGTTCCACCCACTGAACTACAGCCTGTCACCGGACCTTCGTTGGCATTACTTCAATGACAAACAGTGGTTAATATTTTTGATCAGTCTCGTCATTTCAAACACATCTTTAGTTCTAGACTCGATTGCATCATCTGCAACTTGAGCGTGGATGACTCTTCATCATAATTCTGATGACCTTATGAATGAAATGAGTGATATGAAAGTCCAACTTCCTTCCTTTCCTGCTCTTCAAACTAACTGTATTTTAGTATTTCAGCAAACATTGTTATGTGGTATAATAACAATTCAATGTGCTTATTTCTATATTGTACCCTTATCAAATGTTCATGTCGGTTTATGGCATTGTGGAAATTTATTTATAGTGTAGTTTTATTTATTTTGCACATGTAAAAGGAAAAAAGTTTAACATCTTAAGGTCTATAAGAGGTCAGGTAGCTGAAGTAGAAAAAGGTTTCGTTTATGAAGACTCTGTAATTCAAATGTAATTGAGTAATATCAATGGCTCTGTTTGAGCATAACCTCATGTCATGGTTTTATCACGGGAGAAAGATAAAAACCGTCTGATAAGACGGCAGAAGATGGTGGGTTGCATGAGCTATTTTTTTATTATTTATTTGTTGCTGTCGTTGCTCTGTTTCAGCTCATGCAGAAAAGCTTTTCAAATTATGATGTGGATTGACGTGCAGCAGCTGTCCCCTCTCCTGGGTCCTGTCCGTCACCTCACCGGTCACCGCTGACAGCACTATGATGGATTAGGAATTGTCATCCAGGACGCTTGTCACTTGTTTACAAGTCAGCCATCCCTCATCTCTCACCACAGGCCTTATAATCTGGGCGACACACCTCCAACCCCACCCCAGCCCACCGCCACCCCCTCAACTGCCAGACATGCTATACAAGACAATGCCATACATTACCACTGCTTTTTTCCTTCCCCATAACCCTTCTGTCTCTCTCTCTCTTGCATCCCTCGGCTGAACACAGTCAAGACATTTAATGCATTAATATATGTGTTGTGTTCACCAATCTCCCAGGGACTGGGGCGATGTCTTCTCCTGTCAACCTCTACCCCTGAGAACTGACTGGGTTTTATACAAACATCCCACTGGGAGAGGAAGGGAGGGAGGGAGGCTCAGATCTAAGCAGAATTCTGTTCTTTGAACAATGGAGCTTTTAAATCTGATGCCCAAAAACTATAAGCAATATATTCTGTGTCACTAAAAAAAGGGAAATAAAAACCGTAGCAATAAATCAATGTTTTTGATAGTAAGGATAAGTTATTATTAACCTGACAGTTTAAAATTTTCAGTTCATCATCAGAAAGTGAAACATTTTTGTGACCGTTGAGCTCATCATGATTGTGAAAATAAAGTGGGAGGTGGCAATAATTTTTAAAGAACCTACTGTTTTTGTGGAATTCTTCATCATCATTTTTGGAATTAGGACTGTGGGACAAAACCAGCAAATATAAAAATCATAGGGCTGTCAACCATGTGACACCTAACAAATAATTCAGTATAATATTATATATGTGTGTATATATGTATATTTACAGGCAATCTATTTATATATCAAGTGTATTGTGTCGAAAAACACCCTTCTTTCACTCCTTTGACTTTTTTTGTGTGAACTGCTTTGCACATTTAGCAGCTAAAACCCCACAATCGCATGTAACACCACTTTCTAAAAGCTTTGAGACTCAATGATGTTGAGCCTACGTCTCAGAAATGTTAAGGAAGGGAGCCCTGCAGAGCAGACTTTGATCTCGGTCTACAACAGCTCTCAGTCTGGGGCCTGCTGTGGGATGTGTGAGTTTATGCTCCCTCTGCAGGCATTGTCCAAACTGGAAGATGAGCTAACCAGCCTGCCTCTCTAGCTTGGACTCAGCCCTGCCAGCTGTGATCCTGCAGCGAGGATGAGTGGATGCCATCTACACAGCGCCGCTAAGACCCTCCCTGCGCTCTCAGTGTGGCCCTTGAGAGAGGCCATAATCTTCTCCTATCTGCCTTGATGGCTCCCTCTGTGATTGCCGAGATGGCAAACATGGGAGCGGGCGCAGCACATTGAATCCTACCACGAGCATATTGTCGTTAAATTAAAAATTTCCGAACACTCCCTCGCTCGTGGCATAACCACTGCCGTGAGAGCGATCATAATTGTCTCTGAAAACATGTGTAATTGCCTTCAGCTGGCGTTCTTTTACAGTTGACATTGTTGATGCGGCAGCAGGGCGACTGGGCGAATTGAATATGCAGCTTGTTTCACAATGGCAGTCGTAATTGAAATATGGTACGTGCGAGTGGAAGATTACATTAAAGCTCCTAGATAATCACCTGACAAGGGAGTCGTTGAATCGACAATCTGCCGCCGTGTTTTGGGGAGCGGGCCACAGTGAACAGGCTGAGAGAAGGAGGGAGGATGGAGGACGAATGGAGTGGGGCTTAAAAAAAAGTGGAAGGAAAAAAACAATCTTGGCTGGCTGACTTATTCAGAGCAATCCTGGTTTGCCAGTCTGGCATTCCTGGGCGCTTTCTAGCACCACATTTACCCCCACAGCCTCCCACCCTCTCTATTCTCTCTTAGACACTCACCCCTCCTGTTCTTTGAGTAGACCACTTCCTCTTTAAGAGCTAACAGATGACTATCCTTTTGCTGGTAGATCTTAACCTCGTCTTCATTTGAGTTTTTTAATTTCAGCAAATTGGTGCCTTTTGAAATCATAGCACACAAACCAACAATAGACAGAAATATATATATATATATATATATATATATATAAATATATATTGTTTTTTAAAGAACGGAGCTGTGTGTTACAACGTCTTTTGTTGAATTTGCATACTAATGTTTTGATTTCTCTGAAACTTCCCCATGCGGTTTTTTTCCACTGGCCTTTCACTTCCTTACCCTAAAAGACAGCAGGGGGGGAAGTGTTACATCACAAATATTTCAAAAACACAGAGTCCCACTGTAGGCACATCACTGGAAAACTGATGAACAAACGAAAAGACGAGAGGTGATGGTCACATTAATTTTCCTCCGTGCATGCTGTGGACTATCAGTGTTTTTATTAAGAAAGAAAAACCTTGCAGGTGCCTTCTGCCTTTAATCTACTGCTCTCCTCACCATTATCTTATATTTGGCTATAAACACACAGACTGTGCAACCCGATAATATGCAATTAAAAACAAAGATCATTAAAAAGTTATTGGTGTCTGCCTAATTACTATAACTTTACCCGCCTTATAATGAGCGTGCATGGGTATTGATTCGAAGCAAATCTCCCTTTCCTCCTGGAAAAAAGCAGGTAGTTACTTTGTGTTAAATCATTAATATAGTAATGATTTTTCCAGAACACTCTCAATTAAGACCAGAGCAGAAAATGACCCAGGGGAGTTGAAGCTCACGCTCTTAAAAGTGTGATGTTCCAAATATATCCTGGCTTCTCTCACCAGAGAATATGGATAGGCCCGAGTCGTGTTTCTGAATAATTTAAAGTGGAGCTTGTTGATTAGGATGTGTGTAAATGTGTTTCTGTGTTAGAGGGCTGCACCTTTAATGTAACGTCCACGACATGCCACACTAACGGAGATCTGCATGAACACGGAGTGATGTAATGGTCTTTGACACAGTGCAGGACCAGGCGTCTATGATAAGAGGTCGTATAAACGTAATATCCTGCAAATGAGACTAAAGGTGCGACCAGGTGTAAATTAAACCAACAAATGTAATCAAAGGCTGTATCAGCACAAATTTGACTGCTGGACTATTTCATCTTATTCATCTCCAATGATTGATTCACAATTTATATAGAAGTTGAGGCAGATGGGTCACTAGTATTGCAACTGATATATTTGGTCATAAATCATAATAATGAATATATTCATTAAGATTTAAGAAACACAAATGTTTGCGGAAAATGAGGTTCCAATTCTTTTCATTTGAGATTTTTTAGATTATGATGTAAAACATTTGACCAGCTTGATGTAAAAAATAATGGCTATTTTTAAAAAGGAATGGAAGTAACAAATTATATTTCCTGTAATGTATTTACTCTAACAAAGTAGATTGTTTGTTGTTTGTACTTTCAGCTTTACTTTAATACATTTAATTATTTGATCTTAGACCAATGCTTGTGTTTTTATCCTTAAACTATCTGACGATGACATGTTACAGCACTCAGTCAGCTTGGCTTGTCGGTTGAAGTAGCAATACAACATTTTATTTGATCTAAAAAAAAATAAGTTGTGCTTTTTTTGTGTTTTGAACAATTTTATACAGGTGATCTACAATTAAACAATATTTAAATTGTATACATGCTGGGTCAAGAGATCACCAAAGTCAGGTAAATCCTGTTCTGGGGACCATGAATATGAAATATCATGGCAACATTTGGGATGTTTCAGGTGGCGGAATAACAGACAGACTGACAGACTGCCATCACGTCACTAGCATGGTGACAAACACAAATTACACTAAGCTTTTTTCTGTGGCTGTGTGTACAACTGTAGCACATAAAACCTCTTCCCACAGAGTGAGTGATACAATGACAGTTGCAGACATGGGAGACTTCCTGCGCCTGTCATGATTTTGGGGGTTTCCAAAGTGCATGGCAACTTGTATGTTTTTGTAATGTAAATACTGCTTCTGTGCGATCGCTGAAACCACCGGCCACCAATCTGAGCCCCTCCCCGACTTAATTCTCTCCAAAATGCTCCAACAGTTGGATCATTTGTCTATTATTTCAACACCTGCAAGAAAAGCTGTCTCAATTTTCCTCTCTGCTTCTGATCTGATCTCCCTTTCGTCTTCCCCTGTGGCCCCACTGAGATGCTGGTTCAGCCCCAAGCAGCTTCTGTTGACAGGGGGGCTCTTGGCCACTGCCATCCCACCATGCATTGTGCCCATTCCAAGAGCCTGTGCCAGTTCACACCCCTATAGCCCCGAATACTTGTTGTGACCCGTCCTTTTATTTTCTCTGCACTCTTTTGAGATCCCCGTGCCAAACACACACAGAGCTCAAGTAGAGATACACAAAAAAACATCTCACTCGCCTTCCTTTCACTGAGACCCATAATATTCACTTAGGGAGGAATAAGAGGGGTTGGAACAAAGGAATCTTTGGGGTCGGGCAATGATTCCTTATAGTCTCCATAACCACAGTTTACAGCAGCTCTCTTTTGAAATGCCTGACATTTTACTTCCTATTCCTTAGCTATAGTCGGCGGGTACAGTGCGTCATCTTTGTTTGACTTTATCACACGTTAAGGGCAGTTTTTGCTGGGTTTAATGTCATTGCCTAGGGAACCTGCAGGTTATTGGCAACAATGCCGAAACGGCCAATTTGTCAATGGAATGTGTGAAGTGCCAATATAAATCTATCGAACCCCCCTGGATTCCATTCAGGAGACAATTTTTCATATGCATATGAGAATTTTCGGTGTATTACTTTCTCACACTTTTTCTATCGCTAGTGACAGGGTGGAATGAGGCTCCAGCTCAGGGGCTTTGCGGAATGAGGGGAGGGAGGATGAGGAGAAATAAGGGTTTTGAGGGAGTAAACAGCTGGGTACCGGTAGATGGATGAAGAAACTTGAGCACTGTTCACTCAGTTAAACCTTCTTGCTTATTGTTACTCCAATAGACTTGTATGACTCTATAGCAAGAAGTCCTTTACCTTGTATATTCAGTGGAATATACAATATTATTTTCGGTGGAAAAATCAGTGCAATCAAACTCAGTGGACATCTTCAATTTGTATTAGTAGTAAGTTTAAACATGATGTGAGTGAGCAGTAAAAGGAAACAGTTGCTTTCTGTAAGATTCATGTTGTTTGTCCATGATCCATGGCTGTGCCTTCTAAATCGGTTCAAATATACTGATATAGTAGTAGAAGTAAAACATTTAATGAAAACCTTGCAATGGTTACTTTAAGAACTGCACAACAGGCTCATATATCTAATCTTGCTTTCTTTATCTATTCTGACCCATTAAATCCCTGTCATTCTATGAAGGTCACTTTACATCCTCATTTTATTGTCATTTCGATATAGCCACTAGCAGACTTTGTCACCAAAGAGTCAGTTCATACTTTCTACATTTGCACAACCATATTCATTTTTTTTAATCTCGCCTCTACATACAGATTCTATGGATGCAGAGCAAAAAAGTAAACTAGCAGCTTGTTTTACGTAAAAAAAAGGTTCGTAACATTTAGCACATTCTCACTGACACTGTTCAGTTGCTCCACATGCTGTTTTAAATACTGTATATACATTTTTATAAGTTGTTCAGTGTTTCTTCTCACTCCTGTTTCTCCTTATATTTGAAGGTAATGTGAATGTCAACATATTGGTTATTTCAAAAAAAAAAAAATGTTGTCCATAAATAGCCGCCAAAACTGAATTTGAGTAAAAAATCTGTATAAATCCTAAATAAACCACCAACAAACATCTTCATACTTGACCTGATGTCAGATGGGGGTCCATGACCTCTGGTGGATTTGTAATGTTAGGGTCCTAACGGGGGTTTGACTTCTAACCCCCTGCTGTACATTATTATAGCAAAAGGAATGTGTGTCACAGCATGGCATTTGTGTTCATGTGACATTATCAAAATGCTCATATGACAACACACCAATTACAAATCCTGACTAGATGACAGCGGAAAACATCTGGCACTGTCATTCACATGACCTTTTCCAATGATCCTGCTACGCTCCTCTCTCTCTGTTTTCAGTCCATAGCTCCGTCCTCTCTGGTTCCATCTCAAGGTAAATCCCATTGGATGGATGTTTTGTTGTGAAAGCATGTGAATATTTTTACCATGCTGCTGTTATTTACTGATGTGCTGACAGGAACATGAATTCCAGGCCAAACTCATATTGTTATCAAAAGCATAAAATTCCTATCACTTTAGTTGTCAGAGCAGAGACAGGAAAATGAAACAGGTACTCATAAAGGCAGCAGTTGTCATAAATCAGCCAGTGGGGCTGGAGCAAGGAGACACTTGATTAAATAAGGGATATTAGGTATTTTTGCAAAAGTGGGAAATAACATTGATCTATGTCCCTGTCAGTGGCGAGGCTCGACGCCATTGTCCACAGTTATTTTTCCTGTGTATTTATAGCATATCCATCACTCCACCTGGCTGAATGATGAGTGATAGAAATCCGGCCTTCTTTCTGCGCCATGCTCTGTGTTGCTAGAAAATGGGGGACAAGCTTGTCTCGATCTGAGTTTACTTACTCTGGTTCCCCCCGCAATTGGAACACCAAAGATGTCCTATAGGTTTGTTTACCAGGACATGTGTGAAATGAGCCAATAGGACTGCTGTTTCTGCTGCAGTGCCATAGGCATCGAGAGGCAATTTAAGGTCAGTCAGGGGTGAGACACTTCACTGGTATATACCAGGGTGCAATCAAATTTCAATGCATTTTACAGAAAATCTCTTGAGGCAAATCATTTCTATTTTTCTGCTCAGAGGAAGAACTCTTGTTACTATAAAAATGCAATAAATCTTAAGACTGTACCTGGGCAATTCAAACTTGACCAGCAACCCTTTACTTGTGTAGCCCTTTTCATTTCTACATCATATAATGTCAGCAGAATCTGTACAAAGAGTTTTCATTATTATGGGACCAGAATAGCAAAAGTACAAGCAGGAAAGTTTTACTGTTACAGGTTCTGACAAATATGTAGTAAAAAACAATAACATTATCTAGAAAAACTGAATCTGTTTATTGCTAGACGGGTACTTGATTAGATACAGTAGATAGATACAATAGATATTGTGAATGACTAGGCTCCAGTTATACATAATCCAGAGCCAGTATGTGGGTGGGTGGTGGTATCAGACGGTTGCCTCCTGTCACAGCATGGAAACACAAAGTTGCTGCAGCCACAATGTGTCATGCTGTGGCTACTACTGCAGGACAAAATCATATGGGGGGACTCAACTGATGAAGTCCAGTCTAATTTATGACTTTTTCCAATGACACATTCTCTCTGCAAGCTAATTTTTCAAAGCAGCACATGCGCATTTGTCCAAATTGCTCTTCTTAAATGTTTTAAATTTATGATTTCAGTAACGTCCCCCACTATGATTTGGACATGTCTGCATGGCTGATAGAATCAGTGAACTCTTGAGAGTGGGGTGACGACCTTCCACCTCATCCATCACCCAGTGATGGACATGGGAAGCTGGTCCTTGACAGGTTCAGGGGGGTGGCTAGAGCAGAGGGTACAAATGGGGTTAAGGACAGGGCTGGAGAGAGATCTCCGTTACCGCGGCATTGTGAATGAAAGATCGAGTGGGGGAGGTGAACGGCGGAAAATATGGCCACGATTGAGGTCAAGGATATTTGATTGGGGTATCAGATCGACCGCATCTCGCCCGGTTAAATGTTTGTGTTGGGGACAAAGAAAGATTGTTTGAATGTTTTCGCGTTTTCTGTGACACATGGGAGTGTATTACATCATTCAATCGAATCTTTCCTTTGGTCTTTTCACAGTCCAACTATCGAAAGCCAATCATCAGTTTTGGTACAGATGTACGGCTGACAATTGTGAAAGCACGACCAGATCCAATACAAATGATAAATCTGTTCATCAGGAGCAGTTTTCCACATCTTGCTAAGGCGTAATGAGTCTCAGAGGGCCACTTCTTACTTATACCCACCGAAACAAGGACCAATGTCATCAATCTCCTGCGCTGCTCAAGAGATGTTGACTTCTGTCTGAAGGTAGCTCCCTCTGTTGATTTCTTCTCGGGAGCCCGGTGGAAATCCTATGTTCCGGTAACATGCTGAGAAAACGTGCACATGGGTGTGGTCGCACGCTGCGCGGACAATGAGAAGCACACCTCCAACCGGCATGGCCTGTATTGAGCGACACCACACCGTGAAGCCACGATGCTCCGTGCACACACACAGAAACTCATAAATGCTATTGTGAAATGGGTTCTGTGACATCTGACCTCGGTCATCCAAACGTCTGTCGGCACCATATACTACCATCGTTTTTGTGCATGACTGTGTGGTCATATGTTTTCCTCCGTCTGACCTTAATGCAGTCCTGTCTAGACACTTCTTTCTTTCTGCTGCTGCATTGGTTATATTTTGCACCTCATGTCAAAAGTTTGCTTTTTCAGGAAGTCAAACAAGACTCCTTCCTCTCATGTCAGACAGTAGCTTCATGCTTGGCATAGTGAAACCAGGAACAGGTCAAGGGTGAGCTGCCCAGTTCACTCTCGCATATAAATCTGTGGTTTCAGTGTTTATTCTTTCTATGTTGGTTTTGATCTGTTTCTTTATTTTAAACACAGAGCTTTGTTATATTTCTCTACTGTATGTGTTGTTTCCCCAAGACTGGTGTCTCAGCAGACCACAAAACCAATAGGCCTTCTATCATGTCTTAATATCTGGATCAGATTAAATCTGAAATTCTGTAAATAAGGATAAGCCATTGTTATAACACAGAAAGCCCCAGGGATTGACACAGATACTGTGTCACCTGGAAGATTAACTGTGACTGATCCTGTTGTTTCCATCTTGTTCTGTTCATCACAATATTTGTACAAATGACTGCATATGTCTTCAGCGTGTTTGCGAGCATGTTATTTGTTTCTACCAGTGGTGGATTAACTTCAGGACACACACACACACACACACACACAATGCATGTTATGCGTGCATTGGGTGAAACAACAAGCTGCCCTTGCTTGTCTTCTGCTGGCCAGGGTCTCAGTGGGACGGGCAGTTTGTGAAATGACAGGACATGCCAACAAATTGCATCACTTCTGCCTCTGTGGCCGAGGACAATGGGCCACCATATGCCGAAGTGGGGAAATGAATGGGGCTCATTTGTGCTGGCACCCTGAGCCCCCGCTCCCCCCGACCCTGCTGGGGCCTCTGTGGCACAGAGGCCGACACAGACAGACGAGCCCACCCTCTGCCATGCCAGCGTGCTGATGTCCACTACAGGATCCCATAAGCCAACCCTAACAAATAAATCACTGCATTGGTTGTCTGGTGAATTAAAAGTAATGGAAAAAGGAGTTATTTAGGTAACACCCACTCACTCACTGAACACAATGCGATTGCGGGATTATTTGCATAAATTAGTGTGATTATTATAGAGAAAGGCCATATAGGTAAAAAATGTTGTGCCTCACATACTCTTTAACTAAAACGATAAATATGATTTCGTAAAATACTTATACAGGACAAGTCTGTAAAAATAGAACTACATTACAATCAAGTTTGTGTTTGTGGCTCCGTGTGTGTACTTGTGCTCGTGCGTGTGGCCTAGGATGATGGCAGATGATTAAGGAGTGGCTGCTCTGTTGACATGAGATACTAATGAGGATGAAATGAGAAGGTCAGGGCTCGTCTCCTGGAGGGGTCCCCCCACCTCCCACCACCACCACCACCGCCGCCACCCTTTCCCTCCCCCTTTTTCTTTCCGTACACCCCCCCGGTTGCCTCTTTCCTCAGGATAGACGGCTAATCCTCCGCTTAATCGGCACAGACTAGAACACACACGTGTATGCACAGACACAAACGCACACATGTACACTGAGACGACTCTGATCAGGCGCTCTGCATCTTCATAATAGGGGTAATTAGCAACTCAACAAGGCCAGCTCAGCATTGTGATTAGCACCTCTTTTTAAGGACACTCTAAATCTGACCGAGCTGGCCTCCGCTGTCAATCCATTCTGTCAATAAAGCTAAAATTGAAAGGTAGTACTCACTAGTTTTTGCTCTTTTTCAAAAAAATGTCATTCACTTTTAAATTTGTACATTTTATTTTAGGGCTAAAAGCCACAGGGGGTCTTTGTTGCTTTTTATACCCAAGCAAAGTACTTTATCCTGTGTGAGCAAGCAGCTCACTGACGCTGACTATGCCCTTCCAGCCTAATACAATAAGAAACACAATGGTTGGTGATTTTGTATTAAAGTCATGATCATCTTCAAAATGTTCTTTTTTTAGATAATGCCCTTTTCTGATAGGGAGTATGATCATGGTAACCACGAGATTAACAGAGAAAAGGGCAAGGCAAACATTAAAGTTACAATATAGCATAAGTCTCTGATTCTTTTTGCAATATTAGTAAACAACGACAAGAAAAATACCAAATGTCAACCACTATCGAGCATATCAAGGACATATGGATCAGTACAGGAATATAATGATGGAAACTCAGACAAAGGGACGATGGCCGTCCAGCGGTGCAGCAAAGCGACCTGTGTGAGTGCAGGGGAACTCTTATTAATGGAGGTGTGAGGGTCTCTATCAGCATAGTGAACTGTTGACCCCGACAAGGGGAAGGAAGTGCTCGGCCAGCTGCACGCCATTTTTCATCTCTCTGATAGACCTCAAAAGAGGGCCAGAGTAAAGGGTTGGGGGTAATAAAAAGAACTTGATCCTGTGAAGTGTGGTGAAGTGTTGGATGGAGGCCTCCTAAGCTGTGATCCCTGTGATTTTAAAGAGCATCCAGCTCACCTCGTTAATCAAAAGCCGATGCGTATCACAGTGACCCCTCTCCACCCCCTCCACCCTAACACACGCCACCCAAAACCCCACCTCGCCCAGGTCCTCATTGCACTTTGTCATTTTTCACTGGAGGTTCATGGGAAGATATGGATCATTGGCCTGTCACACTTTTCAAGACGATAAATGTTCGAAAGGTGGGTGTTTGATTTCTGTGTGTATGCTTGTGCATGTCTTTACATCAATAAAAGGGGAAAACCTGGGTTAAGATAGTCCATATGAAAATAATGTTTTATATATAATATAAATAATGACTTTTATATATAGATATGATGACACATAATGCTTAATGATGCATTGTATCAGCACTCATTAAACGTATAAAGTGAATTGAAAGGTCTTGGGGAGCAACATATGTAAGAACAGTTGTATACAGAATGCATGGAACTGCATGGAATCTGATGAAGTGGTTGTGATTTACTTTTTTTTTTTATTAAAATGAAAAAACAAAACAAAAAACTGTACAGACATGTGTAACGCAACAGTGGAGTAGCATAACACACAAATCTCAGTCTAAACTATCTGCAGTCAGTGCTAAATTCTGGATAACGTAGTAGCCAAATAGCAACAAGAATGTAATAAACAATTATATCTTTGGGTTTAGCTTCATGAAAAAAAAAGTCTTTTGTTATCTTTGGGACACGTAGAACTTGTATGATTTCTTATAGTGCATAGGTAGGCATCATCTGTTAGCGTATGAAGGAATCTTACTATTTTACACATGTGTGACTCTGAAAGGTTGCTGTAAAATTACATACCATCTGTGAAATTACATACCGTGTTTTGGTGAAGTCCTAACAATAGAGATCACATGAAAATTGTACTTCAGGAATACAACGTTTTTTTGTAAGACATTTCTCCTCCTCTTGGCACTCTGACTTTTCTCCTCCTCCTGCAATTAAAAAAATAAGCCGTATGAGTTGTGAAATATATAAAATACAGTATTGAAAACAAATTTTGTTTAATCAACAAGACAAGGCTCTGTCTGATCGCTTAAAGCAAACTGTAAACTGTCCGTGTTTTCTCTCTCGTGTTTTAGTTTTCATTTAGCATTAAATCACTCCCTAAGTGGTGTGTTCTGAAACCGTGACTATCTCATCTTACTTTCACACAAAAACTGATACCTTTCCAGTTTTCTGCCTAATTGTTTCAAATAATCCGCTGCCAAAAAGATTCAAACTTAGCAAAGATATTCAGTGACAGAAACGTGTTGTGCATTAAGTCTTGCTTCGGTCCGACGTGATTGCTCTATCTCGCTCTGTTTGATCAAGAGCGAGGGAAAGAGAGGGTGGGAGAGCGAGTGAGAGGAAAAATGAGCCTGCCAGTGGTTAATTGAGCATACAGATTCCTAATGTGTCAGGCGGTGGCCTCGCAGATGAAGGATGACATTTTTTTACAATGTATCTTCCTTTGTTTCCTCTTTAAGGCTAATGAAGTCGGCCTTCCACTCGCCACCTGGGCCGGACGATCAGACACAAGAGACACTCTCACATCCCCATTCACAAAGTCTAACGGCGAGTCATCATCTTGGACACCCCTCTGCCACCACCCCCAGCCTGCCCAAAGACAAATACACACACACAGGCAATGACACACTGTACACGAGAATGTCCTCACGCAAACACAAGTTACCTTATTATGCTGACATTTGTGATAAACTCACACTCTGGGCCGATGTTTACAGCATATCCATTATTAAAACCGCAGACTGTTTATTTTTACTGTCTCAAAACAGCAAGCATCTATTATCCAAAGACTTTTTTTGAGTCTCGCTTGTCTATTTTTTTCCTACATGCCTTCAGGTCACCCACTAATGAGCTTAACACTGAGGAAACATGGAAGCGATTAGACAAGGGCTAGGTTGTTTGAACAACAGGGTGATGATATTGTACCTTATGATTGCATGCACGCATATCAACAGAAACAAGAAACAAGCCAAAAGCTAAGTAGTGTTTCATATCTATGTCTGGCTTCACCTGGGTTTTTCTGTACGCAAGCAACTAGTGAACGATGATCGCTGACGTTGGCAGCCTCGCAAAACCCTCCTTATCCTTGTTCTGCTTTGGCAAGGTGGGCCTAAACCTCCTTCGACAGCCCCTGTCTCTTTTGCAGTGGTCACCCAAACATGTTCAAGGTGCTCCATGACCATATGTTTGCTCATTGGGGAGCGGAGCAGAGAAAGGCTGGATTCTATGACCTTCACCCAGGTTGAGCAATGAATACTCTAGGCTCCGCTCGCTTGGGTTCATGCCAGGTGAACACAGTAGTCGAACATCCCAGGCATGCAACCGGAGCCCAGTAAGCTGGAGCTGGAGAATGAGATGAGAAAATGTTAACTTTGTGGGAGAGACAAAGATAGTAGCAATTCTGTAAAATTTGTAATGGTCCAGCACATAAAAACATTAAAATGTGTTAGAATTTCAAGGTTTTCTTAAAAGGCAGTAAAACAGAAATATGCTCGTATACAGTATGTGTGGGGTTTGTACTTTAGGCGACAAAACAAGCTTCACATTAAGTGTGATGCAACTTCTACTCAGGTTTTCATCAGACACTTACATCTACTGCAAACTTCTTGGAAACAAAACAGCTTCCATTTTTCACTAGTTTCATTATATGATACCAATTCCTTTTTTTAGAAATATTCAGCTATGGCAATTTTCAACAGCGTTGCAGCAGAAACTGCTAAAACAGTAGCGACACTTCCCTGTTTTAGTTCTGTCGGGTTGTAGCAAAAGTGCTGTGGTTTTACAAGCACTTGGTGCCATGGTTTTAATAATTATGAGTAACTTGTATTTTCAATTTTAGCACTTGAAAGGCCACAGTCAGGGCCAAGAATAAAAAAAAAAAACACATTAGTGCAATAGTACACAATGTATGTTTAATATATCAGGACACAACCAGTAACTGAAGGAAAAGTCGTGTATTTGATCCTACAGTTTACAATTCTACATAAAATGTCTATAGTTTCATATACTTACTTTTAATTTCACTTCACTCACTCACTTTAAAAAACTTTTACAGTGCATTAGTACAATTCCACTGTTCCCCAGCAGCGCCCTCACATTATTCCAACACAGTGTTTATTTTTAACCTAGTTTAACACAAACTCTTTGTAACTAACAGTAAGGGAGCAAAATAAGAAGCAGATCAAGCCCGCGCTGATAACTCAACATGTCGACACAGTCGAGTCAACAAGGGATCTTTATAGAGAGGGAAAGGAGTGCAGAAAAATGCCATTACTCTCCAGATAATTTAAACATGTGCTGGCATTTATCTTGGTGGTCCATGTCCGAACACTAATGACAAACTCTTGTTATTAGTGGACTGAATCGAAGCCAAAGGCATGCCCACCCAAAACTTTAATCCGTTAATGTTTCCCACTCTCTAATTTGGCGTTATGTAAAAATACACGGGGCTATCAATGGTGCAGTACTTCTTCAGCGTAGTATAAATACTGAGCAACACAACACGTACAGAATGGAGCTTTTTTTTCTCAGCCGTCCACCGTCAAACTTTATTTTCGTGGGAATATTTCTGCTTGAGAACACCCTTTAAGCTATGAAATGACTGCTGTCACCGACACACACCCCGACAACCCACCCTCACCCGGTAAACGCACACATACACACACATACATTAACACACACACCACGCTCCCCTGATTTTGGATGGGATGGGGGGTAGGGTTAAAATATATAATCTCTGAAAAGAATGGGGCCCTCTGGGATTCTCTCAAAGTGGCCCTTCTCCGCAGTGGGGTGAGGGCTGGTGCTGATGGTGGTGTGTGTAGTATGGGACATGACCACTCCACACTGTAACCTGAGCCAGAAGGGGGCCAATCTGTCATATAATTAGCTGTTGCCCAGCACAAAGGTTTTATTTGCAGGAATTTCATCGAGCCTGGATTGAATAATATGTCTGTGTATTATGTGGGGTCATGGGAACATCATCTCTTACTGGTGGGCCATAAAAGACGGCTAAATGATAATGAGAAAAGGCTCTGGTAATTCAATTCCTCAAGCGTCGGTTTCCATCGTTCTCCCCCTTCCTCTCCCTTTTTCTCTCCGTCTTTCTGTCCTTTCTATCTGCTCAGCTAATTACAAAAACTTCTTGCTGATGTTGAAGAAGCTTTAATCATTTGGCAAAAACTCGGCTTGAACGAAAACATTTACCCCTTATTTTTATTAGAATATACTTTTAATTGTATGAAATTCTTGAATAGATAACACATGTTTAAAAAATACACACTTATTAGGCTGAACAATAAAGCAGCCTTGTGGGTTTAATATACCTTAATATAATATAGTTTTATTAGCTTGCTTTACAATTATGACATAGATGAATTAAACATTTGTCCATGCTCTTAAAGCTCTTAAAAAACAACATCCAATATTGAAAAAAAAATCACCAGTCTATTTCAGGACAGACACAGAAAGACAGACGGCCATTCACACCTACAGGAAGTTTAGAGTCACCACTCAACCTAACATACATGTGTTTGGACTGTGGGAGGAACTTCCAGCAGTGAGGCAACAGCACTAACCCTCCCGTCACTGCCATACTGTTTAAATAAAAATTTAATCTTTAAATATCAAATGTTCAGTCACAAAATCTATGCGCAAATTGAAGAATTATCTTTTCTTCCTTTAAACAAGTGAATGCAAAATAGTCAAAAGTAAGTAAAGTAAAAAGACAAATTCTTGAACTTGAACTTTCATGTATTTTTCGAAAAGATGTCTTCATTTCTGTATGGGAGAGAGAGGATGACTCTGTGTACACACTATGTCCCTTACAGTATAAAATACACAGGAAACGCAAGGGTCAGGCGTAGAACCACAGCATCTTGCTGCGGCAGTAACCTCAGAACAGTAAAATTTGTAGCTTTTATGATTTAGTTTAACTTGATAACAACACGTACCTGAAGGACAGTGGTACATCCAAGTGTGAAGCATAAAGCAGAGCTGTGGCAGGATGGACGGTGAATTGAGCTTCATATTTCTGTGAGCATAAAGTTGCATGTTGGAGCTTTATAGTCAGCGCCAAAACATGGGGGCTGATCACAGTAAAGCCACTGACAGCCAGTGTAATATTATCTCTTGCTGACCCGTCCACCATAATAAAAATATAGGTGTTTTAATGTTGTGCCTGATTGGAATAGAACCAGGCAAAGAAACCTAAGGAAAAAAAAGAACAGAATAATAAGCAGGCTAAACACACACATCAAAAAATCAATCCATCATATCAAATAATTTATTGAAATACCTTTTGGTTTTTTACAGGCATAGTGATTGCTAAAAAAATTAGTGAATAGATAATCAGTAGTATGTGTGCCCTGCTCCCAAACGCAAACCACAATTGTCTTTTTGTAAACTGACCCTTGACCTCGGAGAGCAGCCAACCAGGAAGTGGATAGTGTTAAAAGGGATTGATTGGTTTGTAGTCTATAGATGATTGTTTATATGATTCCATACTGAAGGTTTGACCTTAGACGACCCCTCAGTGGACCAATCCGCTGAGAGCCATGACCTGCATCCATTTGCAACAGGGCTAATTAGCTTTGACGGGCCCGGGTTTGCGTTGGGGTTATAAAATGAAGCCCTGCAGTGCCCTGATTGAAGAAAGACCCCGGTGCAACTCTGCCTCATGCCTTGCATTTCCTCCTCCTCCTGCCGAATGTCAAACACATTAAACTTAATGTACCAGCAAATCTTACTCAATTATTTGTATGTTGTTGAGGTGTGTGCATACATGTGTTTATGTGCATGCCTGGTGGCCCTAAATGGTGTTCATATGTCAGCGTATGTTCAGTTGTCTGAGCACGCTCAAGCATGCTGGTGTTTACATGTCAGAGCGAGACAGCCAGAAACGGAGAGTTTGCATGAGTCTGGCATGTTCAAGCGGGACGTGGTTGCACATCCTGCGATGCATTGCAATGAGGGAAGTTGCTTTTAAGTAAAATAATATATTTATTGCATCCTGTGATCTCACTAATTATAAGGAAAGCAAGCTTACAATTTTCCAATTATTATTCTATGCCGATTATGTGCCTCTCTAATAAAGAGGAGCAGTGATGCAAAACAAAACGCCAGGACTCTATTTCCTGCTTGTGCCTTAGAGCTATTCAGAGATGAGGGATGTACACTCCCTCCAAATATCCCCCCAGTACCCCACATAAAACCTCTGACTACAGCCCATATTGAGCTGCCAAATTTACTCATACCGAAATATACGCAAATTGCTGCCACGCACTCCCCCCTTTGAATAAAATTTAATGTGAATTATTGATCTACTTTCTAACTAAATTGTAAGTCCCAACCTAATGGGAAACTCCAGATGTGTGAGATAAAATGACAGTACATTTTAGGGATCAAAACGACATGAGTCACACGACATCTGACATGTCATTGTATTCAATCAGTCGCCCTCCCGGCGGTATCGTTCACCCTCTTCCTGCTCCTCCTCCACACTTGCACACACTCGGTATCAGTCACTCATACGTTTCTCTCCTGCCTTGCCTGTCGGGCTTCCCCTCAGTTCCTCGCATCGCAGTACATCTGACAGTATTTCATCTTGGATTTGAGGATAAGTGAGGAGATTTCAGTTCAAGCTCCGAGCTTAGTATGAAAAACGCCGCTCAGTGGGATTACATGATGCGGGATCCCCGGCACCCCGAGACCCCCCTCCTTTCCCCCCCTCCGATGTCGCTCCTTCATTGTTTCGCCCTCTCTCACTGTTGATTTAGCTGTGAGTGGCTGTCTGACACAACATTGGCCAACTCCTCAAGGAGCTAAATACCTCTAACCCCATTGCGTAGTTATTCTATCGCTGCACTTTGAAGGGAACACAAAAAGGATGTATTTTAATTAAGCTAAACCCAGGGGCTTCAGTATTATTATAACCACACCAGAGATGGAGACAGTGAGAGCAGGAAAAAGAGAGGACGTGAATGGGGCAGCGTGGATGGAGACAAACGTCTGTTTCATGATGTTGGTTAATTAAATACAGTTCAAAGCATTGAACAAAGACTCATGGATAAATATAAATGCTTTACACATCAGCACAATTACAAATGTAAAGATCGTATTTTGATAATTTGATGAAACCCCCCCCTTGAAATGCTTGGCATGAATGTTTTGCAGCTGCCTTGTTTGTCTGTGGGTTTCTCTGCTTTCAGGAAGTCAAAAGCTGCTCTACTGGGTTAAGAACAGGTTTCTGATTGTTTGCGTTGAGAATCCTTTATGTTCCAGGTCATTATCCATTTCCAATACTCAGCAGCATCCTGTCAGTTTTGCAGCAGTTTGAGCAGAATAGACCTTTTTCACACGTTCACGTTCCCGAACCTAAAACAGCTGAAAACGGGCTGTTCAACTTCGGTTAAAATTCCAGCAGAACTGGATGTTTGTGTCCGGTGCAAACACAGAAACACTTGTGGTCTCATAAACTGAGTTTTCCCAAGGCGATTTTTATGGAATAACTTTGTCAAACGTAAATTAATTCCAAGTAAATGTTTACAGTCAACGCTTTGTCCGATGTAAATGTGGAAGCCGCTACTGACGGTTCTCAACAGATTATGTTTTAGACTCACCGCAGGTAAGAAGTATTAACAGAAATGATGTAAAACATTAGCTGTCATATAAAATAAATGGCTGTTATGGCAGAATTTCATTTTTAGTGTGTTTTGTTGACTCTAATGTAAAGCTAACACACTTAGCCTGTAGGCTGAAGCTAACAAGCCTCACATACTTTGAACTATTGCTCATAACAGTAATGACGTTTACACATAGAACATAATGAAACTGGTCCCAAGCTGTTTTCAATTGATCGTAATTACATTTATCAACCATGTCAGATGAAAATATTCAGACATGGTGTTAAAATACAGCAAACTGGCTAAATGTCCTGCTTCATGGATGTTTATCTCAGTAACTATATAAATACAGTAATTTATTCATCATCAGAAAAGTTGAAAACACTCCCCAGCTTTAAGGGGAAACAAGATTACGGGGTTTCTACGTACATATCAGGTCAGATAATCGGATCCTTTGCCTCTCCGTACTCGCGTCTTCCCATCGTTGCGGTACAGGTCTTAGTAACCATAGCAGGGTTCTTTATGAACCCTTTATGAATCGAGTCTTACTTGGAGAGATGTCGTGCAAGGGTTTGTTTTTTATCCTGGACACAATTCTGCAGTCGTCCACTTCAGTTGTCTTCAACAGGTTTCCAGGCCTTTTGCTGTTGCTGAACTTGACAAGTTATTTCCTTACAATTTAAGGAAGTTCTGGACTCTGGTTCACTCCTGGTGCCTTTGCTGTCTCTTCGATGGGTTTTTTTATTTATTTATTTCTTTTCAGTGCAATGATGGCCTCCTTAATTTGCACTGACGACTCGTTAGACCTCATGTCGACAAGGTCATTTCACAGCTACCAAATGCAAAGGCGACATCCAGGAGCACCTCCAGGTCTTTGATCTGCTTGATTGGTCATGAAGTAAAAAAGAACAAGGCCCAACTGGGCCATGAAACCACTTGTCAGCCATTTGTTTCATTAGTTATGAGCCCCCCAAAACAGAGGTTTGTGTAATAAAATGTATAAGTCCTGAATATTTAGGCCACGATTCATTTCAAACCCCTTGAACTGACTTTCGGTAAAACTTAAGTGTTTCATTAGAAACCCAGTTTGGTGGTGTACAGGCCGAATGCCAAAATACTTATAGTTACAGTATTTATGAAACTTGATGCATGTCATTAGATTTGTTCAAGTTCTTACATTACTCGATTTAGCTTAATCTTGTTTCTTTGTGTTGCCAGTGGTGATCACTGACAATTTTTACGTCAATATATCTTTTAGGCTTTTGTTCCTAGGCCCCCGTACAAACTGTAATGGTAAATAATTCAGCAATTCATTTCAAAATAAGGCTAGCCAACACAACTATAAAAGCATAATTCATAAATTCCTGCAGACTGCCACATTAAATTGTTTCCAAGTCGTTTATGTACAATACCAGTAATCAGAGGAATCATAAATTAAGTTCTGCATTTACTTGTGTGTGTAGCACACTCACCAGCAAATATGTCAGACAGATAGACTCACGAAAAGCAAAGTGTTGGCGTGGACCCAACACACACACACACACACACACACACACACACATCTGAAGCCTAGGTTAACCCTGGAAATAAAGAAATAAAAGCATTACATGGCGAACCTGAGGAGAATCTTGAATGCCAGTTGCTAGTAGGAAAGATGGATTGCCTGAATTCTCCACCAATCACCAAACAACACATTGGCCGCAGCATTGATTGATGAAGTATTTAAGTCGTCAATCTCACATCACCTGCTTTTCTTCTCTCTCTTTCGCCCCAGTGGCTGCAGAAAAGCTATGCTGTGTCTGCAGATTGGATGAACCCTGAATGATGGAAAACTTAGATTTTAAGCTTAAGGGGTCAAAATTAATAAGGTAGGTGATAAAGCTAAATGTAGTCATAAAAATAAGTCAAAAATGTTTTGTTTGGCTCAACTCTTATAAGCAGATTGTTTTGTGATTCGTTTCAACTTGGGACGGGAGGTGAAGACCTTTTTCAGGAACACACACATGGCTCAGACTGAGCCACTGCGATTGTGTAAGTCTCCACTATTCATGCTCAAGCAGTAATTTTCTAACTGCGCATTACACATACACCACCAGCCTCTCAGTACTTTGTAATAGACCTTTTTATATAACTCTACACAGTAGTATTGATCACAAATCATGATTAACAATAATAATATTGATAAAAATGGAACATTAGGCCTAACCTCTGACCTTATTTGCAGACCTCTTTGTACTCTATGATGTATTCAATATCATAATCATGCTTGAGTACACTTGGTCTGGAGAAACAAAAATCAATGAAATTTCATTGAAACGGAAAGAGAAAACATCACACCTGCAGATATTGGCTTGACAGGGCACTGGAGAGCAAACACAAACGCAGGGTTTTCTTGGACTTATGCTAAAAAGTCCATTGATCCATAAGTTAACCCATTTTCCTGCATCAGTACAGCAGCAGTCCTGGTGCTGTACCCCAACACCCCACACACACCGGCCATTGTTTCCCTCCACTAATATGATACCCCCTGAAGGTTCTCCCCAGACCTCATTTCTAATCAATGCATGCTGTTGGTGGGATCATCCTGTCTCTGCAAATTAATGACTTCACTTTTTTCTGTGGTTTCATTTCATCGATTTGTTTTATTAGCCCATTGATCTCCATGCACCCCCTCCTCTCTCAAGCCAGCCTTCCTCGACCAGCCCCAACTATATGCTTCCTCTTTGCTTATCAATATGGGAGTTGGTGGCATTCATTTCTGTTCGCAGAATGTTCTTCGTTTATCAAGAAGGAGACAGAGGTGCATACTGGTGGGCAAAACTTGTTCCGCCTATCAGGTAGGTTATAGTTTTGTGTTATTTAATGAGTAGGAAAATTTCAATCAAAGTATTTCTATAAGTTCAGTCATACATCAAGTTAAATATACAGCTGTACTAAACCTACAGTCACTATGCAAAAAAATGAAAAATGCAAAAAATAGGAATGATCCCGGTGAGTTCAAATTATAATTATGCACAGAGTCCATGGAAAGGAATTAGATTTTTATTAGTTTAATACAGCCATGGTCTAAATCACTTAGACGTTCATCTGGTCAGGCCTCGGTGGTCTTATTAACAGCCATATCTAACGCTCTCCCCTATAATTCCCTTTGAGATCTGAACAAAAGGATAGGAAGTGCTTTACTCCAACAAGTCAGACTTCGCTTCACAGGAGGAATTACAGCTTTTCATTTTCTGTCACTGGAGCGTTTTAGTGAGGTGCCCCACTAGCATAATGATGTTCTTTCTCTCGTTTTATGAGTTGAGTCATGCAAAACAGTCGATTCACAGAAGTTACCTATGAAAACACAAATGTTGATGCTTATATGTGAATTTTAAAGTCCACTCAGTAAGAGGCGCTGAAGGAAATATATAATCTGAGGCCTGTTGCGCACAAAACCTTACACCCTCAAGTTGAAATAAAAACACACAAAATCCTTTAAAGCAACACATTTCAAATGTGTGGTTGTTCACGTTAGCCCCACGTCCATCAGTAAATCTGTCCAACATGAATACAGTTTGCATTCTTTAGACAACTGCATTTATTCATCCTTCTCTGCCAGATTATTACAATCTTTCTCAGCCATCTACTAGTGGCACTAGTTGACTCCATCCTTTCTGATTTAGTTCCATTCCTGTATGTTCAAATCACTATCTCGTGTCTTTCAAAAGCAAAGTATTGTCCGTGTCGTCAGCAAGATTTCCACCATGATTAGTTGGATCAAAGTATTTTGTTAAACTGGACCAGCAAGTGTTACAACTTCCTAAAAATGCCCAGTCCTATAATGGTCATGAAATAAAACATTTTAAAATCTGGATAAACATCCAGCAGTGAAATATTTACTTCCCTTTGACATCTACAGGGGAAGAAGAAAATCAAACCAAGAACCCTTTAAATCCCCAGGGATGCTAAACGTACGATATAGTGAACGTGCATCTGACTCTGTGGGTAAGACGTAGGAATATCTTGAGGATGTCCATGGTCAAAGATGAAAAAGAGGGAGATTATCAAAAACGTAACTCCCCCACCAAACGAAATGTTTATCCAGCTTGTGGGAATTCCTGTTCCTCAGGATGGATCTGGAGTCGTCATGACTGGTGATGTTCCCGTCCCACCCTGCTCTGCCGGGCTTCTTCATGGAAATCACATCCTACACAGATAGATGATTACTCACTTTCCTTCTACTTAGACATTACCGCTGACATGACTGTAGGAGAAATGTCCAGCTTATTAATATTGTCCTCCTCCCTCTGCCTAAACAAAAGTTTCTGATACAAAAATGTGTATTGCGATCATATCATCTGAGATAATATATGAATCAGACACTCGTGCATCTCACAATCCCTCAGCTCGACATGTACAGAGAGAAATAACAGAGGAAGGTAACTTACAACATTAATCGTTAATAATTATATTGTATTAAGAATTACTGTATTTTTTATATAATTACATAAAAAGTAAATAATAGACTAAATTGAAATAAACTCACTTTTGCCTCTCTTTCCTTAACAGGTAAAGTGCTTTGTAATTTTGCATCTGGCCCACCAATGTGGGGCCAAAATGGGGTTTAGTATCTCACCAACTCTACAATTAGTTGATAGACTGGACAGACTCATTCAGTCTAGTAAGATTGTTAGTAACATTAATTGTTATATTGATTAGTAGCAATTATTTCTTCTGTACTTTACAATAAGTGTCAATATGTTTAGGTATCGAAAACAGAATTTATTTGGTGAGTCGTGCACAATGAATTATTTATGCATCAAAGGGAAATTTATATCTTGGATTTGACCTAGAAATTCCTGGTCTTGACTCAGACTAACTTGCCCTTATCTATAATATGTATACCTGGGATTCAGTCATAAGCATTTATACCAATGATAAAACGTGCTACACTATTCAGCACATAAACTGATTTATTGGTGTTCAAACAGGTTGGCGACTTGAGTTTAAATACCACTACATCCCAACATCACTCTCCTGTCTTTACACAAATCCTTTCAGAGCTTCTGGCAGCAGTTTCCTGCTCTTTCATCTGGCTCCCTTGTGGCAGGACTATTAGCCCAGACTGTATACCTGCAAGTGTTTGGGAGGCAGCTGGCTCTGGATGCTCAGCGTCTGCACGGGCCCAGAGGCTTCTAGGACCTGGGAACGCTGGCACCAAATACCGATGGGTAATTAGACCTTCATTCAGAGCGAATGTGGCAAGCATTAGACGCAAGGCTCTTTCCGGTTCAATTCATATTGCCATTCTGCCCCCTCCCCCCCCCCCCCCCGCTTTTTGTTGTTTTTGTTTTTACAGTCATGGAAAATTCATAGTCTCAGGCTAATATCTTCACATGTGCAGAGAACGTTTAGGGGCGTAAGTCAACAGGAAGTAAAGCTAATTCACACTAATCTCTATTATTTTTAACATCTAAGCCCATTAGGTTAAATAGAAAGAATCTATTTTGATGATTTAAAACTGCAGTTTTTACTTTTACCTCTTTATCTTCTGTGTTTTTTATTTTGTATTTTTTTGTTATTCTTAAAACTTCTTAATTATAAAGTGGAAGCTACAGTGGATATGGCAAAACAATACACTTCAAAACAAGCAAATTTAAATCTTTACAGAAAACTATTGCCAAAAGGAAAATAAAGCCATGGCTATTACGAACATTATGCTTTAAAAAACAAAGGCACAGACATGTCTGGATGATTTCATATATTTACATGGGTCTGCTGTGTACCACTTTTCCTCTTTTGTGAGAAACATGACAGTGGTTGTTTCTCATGTAAGTGAGGCCCCCTCTAGTTTTGTGGTAAAAGGTGACATAACCCATAATTCCACTCCAACCACAATGTTCTTTTATCAGATGCTCTCTCTGATACTGCAAGAGTGGTTCACATGACACAACGGCCACAAATGACAAAATAAATAATGACAATGATAAATTTCCTGATAATGCACATGTCTATGGAAGCCCAACTTGTCTAATATGACAAAAATAAGACATAATGTGATGTAATAAGTAATTTTAAAATAATTCACTGTACTGTGAAATATATATCAAAAATAACTCATGCCTTGATAGCTGGATGTCTAGCCAGCTAAAGAGCTACATTATCCTCTAAAAGTTCAGAGCCAGTGTTGAAGGCGGAAGTAAGTTGGTTAATTTCGCTGCACTTTGACAGGAGCTACCTGTTTAGCTTGCTGGAAATTAGTGAAGCTGCTGAGTGACGGGAAGAGTATCAAATGTATTATTATGAAACACAATATGACACTTTTTTGAAAAGTGTTTTGAGAAGTGTTACGTATACAGAAATAAATATTGCCATGTAAAAAAATAAACACCAAAGAATTGTTTTCAAAATTATTTTGCACAATTTCTTGGGTTCATTATTTATTTATTTATTCACGTAAACATGTGGCTATAAAACAGCTAAATTCCGCATCATACTGAGAAATAATTAATTCCCTCATTAAAACCTTGTGTCACAGGTAAGGGAGGCGTGAATAGGCTGACGGGCTGCTCTTTGCTGTGCAGTGAATTGAATTAGAAGGCTGGGGAGGATGCTGCTTTTAGCGGTCAGGGAAAAACAGTGGGTCCAAATTAGCATAAACAGGAACACAAAAGAAAAATGGGAGAGGAACGAAACAGAAAATAGTGTTGTCAACAGGACTCCCCATTGAGGAATTTCATTTTCATATATCTAATTATCCCTGTCAGATGGAAAGAAGTGACAAAAAGCTGTCTTTGTTCTCTTGCTTTATCTCCCGCATCTCTCTCAATTAATTTCAGCATACGAATATGACTAATTGTCTCTCTACAGCTCTGCAGCCACATAAATAATAATTTTAGCCCATGATGGAGGGGGGTGGGATGTTCACGCATCAATTTTTGATATTTGAACACAATGGATTGTGCATAATTCAGGTGCTCACGTTAGCAGGCCGATGCAACCTCTCTGTAGGCATCACTCTGCAGTCTTGTAGTCCGCATAATACCTCTATACTTTCCCTCTTTTGTAAGTGAGAGCATTATGTCTCTCATTTCTGTCATTGGGATTGTTTCTTTGTTTAGAGTGGTGATATTAGCATCATAATCACACAGAAAGAAAGAGGCGGCAGTGATGAGTGATTCGTGAATGGTTTGTGTGGAGACACCAACAAAACCAGTCAGTATCTAGTGTGCATTTCCAACAGATATGCGTAGTTTATTATTATTTCCGTCATTCATGTGCTAAGTAACTTGAAAAACAAAAATCACATTTCCTGAACCAACAGAACTTCAGTAAGAAAACTTTTCCAGTGGAGTAGATTAGTTTTATTACCTAAATTCCATAACCTCACCAACGATTTGTGACTCTGACACTGACCTAACATCATTCAGTGCGACCTTGTGTTTTAAAGATTCATTACTCCCGAAGGGAAATTGCTAAGATCAGGAAAATTGTCATATCACTAACTGACAGTGGCAAAAAGCTCCTTAAAGGCCAACGCTAACGTTGTTTTGTTTCTGTGAGGGTTTAATTGAACAATCAGCAATATGTAAACATAACCAGACAAAATCTGTCTGCACAAGGCTTCAGTGGAGCCTCTGCACTCCAGCCGTAAAACTCGCTCTTTCAGCCATGGGGAGGGTGGTGGCAGGGTTGGGAGTTGGGGGTAGCATTGTTACATTTCATTAGACACATTCCTTCTCTGTGGACTCTTGACCAGTTGCCATGGCATTTTAGCTGACCACGTTTATTATCACTCACTCTCTGACACGTTTCTGCACGTTTCGCCTCCGTTCTATTTCGAATTCCAAATGGCTTTGACGATATTACTTTGAAACAACGTTGAATACGTTTTAACAAAAAAATAGAGGACTCGCAGCAAGCTGAACGTTAAATGTTTCCTGATTTATTTTCTTAGAGGATTATCATACTAATATAGACAGCCTGGCTGCATGGAAATGAAGCTTATTTGACATTGTTTAAAAACATTTATAATCAATTCAAAAATAAAATTTTAGATGTACATTATGTGTAATTAGTTTTTTCCAATACAGTAAACTGTATTTGCATTTGATAGTTTTAGAGCACTGCATTAACAGTGGCACTATTCTGCTCTCTGCTATACGAGACGGAAACAGGAGTCCCCATCGACCTGACCCAGAGTTGTTGAAGACTAAGTTGAAGAAACTTGACCTTTACATAGGGATGCTGTAACAGAGCCAACCTGGATCATTTTCAGTAGAATCTTTTTTCCATATTCTGCTTTATTCATTTTTGACACAGTGGAGGAGAAACTTATTGACACAACCTCCTGCTTTCCACTTGACGTGTCTCTGCTGACTTAATAGATACATGAGAAAAACCGTAAAAACTCTGGATGACATACATCCATTTATACGTATATTTTATATACACAACACACCTTTAAATACAGGATCACCAGATCCCAGACACAGTTAACCACCTTCTTTCTTACTATATGTGTTAAATGTAGCATAAGTGTTCAAAGAACCGTAAGTTTTTAACCAGGGTCAGTTGGTGTAAAAGTGATACTACTACATTTACATCAGTCGAAATTTATGTTTAACTCAACCTACATAAGTCTTACTTCCTTCTTTCCTTCCACTATAGTTACACTACTTGTGTCTGTGACAGATAATTTAAATGGAAAACAAAAAACGCCAGTAGTCTAACTGAGACCTGTTGTAGTCAAACCAGAAATTGACATTCGGTTGCCCTTGGTGAAACTGTCTGCATCATATCATCAAAATGTAACCTGTCACTCAAGTTTAGTTCGTTTGTGTGCCACATAATTTGGCACAAAACTTTCCATGCGCACATTCATTTGCATTTTTCCATCAACAGTCAAGTGTCAAAAAAGAGGATAACAAAAGGAGAGAAACTTGATTTGCATTTGGTGTATAAATAGTTCCAGGACAAGGGCTGTTATGTTTGAAATTAACATGTAAACAGTTGGAAAGTCTGCCCTGCTACCCCCCCACCAGCCCCCTTTCTCCTTAACCCCCACCCCTGTTCGGTTTAGCGCCTTGATAAATATACATAAAGCCTTAAACAAAGACTGCCTTGTTCCTTTAAATGGGCTACTTTTTAATGGAGACATATATTTCCAGGATTATATCAGCATTCAGTTGCAAATTTTGAGTTTTAATACTCCAGTTGGGGCAGTCTATGAATAAGAGTATCATCTGAATGCAGCGAACACCTGGTGCCGAGGGCTGGGTTGTGAGGGGGCTTCGAAGTGACCTGGTGTCAGTGCCAATGCTTCACTTGTTCTCAGCCTTTCCATTCAGATTGCCACAGCCTCAGCTCGCACTATCATACTGCAGACTAGTTCATGTGGAAATTGCTGGCCAAGTTTCAGGGTTTGACACAGAAAGGTCACAAGTAAGTTTTTAGGATATGTGATCCGATATTGTAGCAGAGCATCTTCACACTTGGAAAGACTTAAAGTGTCAATATTCCGTAGTTAAAGAAGGAAAATGTCGTGTTTGTTTTTGTACTAATACTGTTTGCACAGTGTTTTCCAAGTTTTCAGAACTGGTGGAAGCTTTTATATCAACATTTTTTTTGCTGGGAGAGTGCTCAAGAAACAAATGTTTGAGATAATTATTTAGCAAAATCGGCTCCTTCGACTTCATGTCGTCAGCTCGAACTGAATCGCTTACAAGTCAGTACTGTACCAAGAAAAACATTACAACTTTTTTTTTTGTCACAATACTTGGCCGCATGAAAAAACGATTGGAGTTGAGGGAGGTGCAGAGAATGAGGAATGCTACTTGGAGGAGGAGAGTGGAAGGGGTCTATTCGTATGCACCCCACATCCACTCAACACACAATCAGGCCTGTATTGCGTTTTGCAAATTTATACCCAGGATGTTGGTTTAGAGTGTTTCCCTGAAAAAAAGAGATTTTTTTTTTTTCAAGTGTCTGCTTTCATGAGCAAGAGTGATTGAGGCACACAAACAAACCTTTGTTTCCTAGCTCACAGATGCAAGGCAGGCTCTGATTTATGCCCCACCCCAAGACAAATTTGCACTCTTTAATACTTTAAGACATAAACTGTTATGAATAACAAAAAAGGTTATTCTTTTTACTTAAATACTAATGTCTTTTGTGGTTGTATTTTTTTTAAGTACATTATACAGTAAATAATAAATTATCACCACACACCAAAACAACCAAACCAGTCTGCTTAATCTCTCAGAATATTTACACCGCCTTATGTTTGCAGTTTATGTAGAGCTTTACTCATGACGTGACTACAGGTAGACACAAACATTCAAAGTCAAAGGCAAGAAAAACAGAAGCAATGACTTTGGACTAAGGTTAAAAAAGACTTAATATAACATTTGATGTTAAGAACAGTGTCTGAACGACATGTGAAAAATGGGCAAGCAAACAAATTTTATTTTAATGCAAAGTCTGTCTTATTAAACCTGCAGACACCTTTAACAGGGTTGTCACGAACCAATAAAACTGAGAATCTAGTATTCAAAAAGTGGGATGGTGCCCATAAAGTAATAAAAAGCTAGTTTATTTTAATATTATTTGAATATTAAATTGGCACAATAAGTAAAAAAAAAAAGAAATTGTTTTTTGTTCAGCAGCTTTACCTGTTGCTGTGGAGCGCTTAGACCAAGTAGCCACAAATGTTAAATTTTAAATCCCCCTGGTACTTGTAATGTTGCGGTGGACAGAGATGAGTGTAGGAAATAAATAAATAAATAATGCTGTGTATGATCAACAGGTGTGAGAACACACTGTGTATGGATTGTGTAAAGGTCGCTGTAAAAGCAATGTGAGCACCAGAACGTGACATTATAACTTTCCTACTGATTTGGGGGCAAGTAAAGTCAGTGTTCGGGCAAGTAGAATTCTTCGTGTAGTTCTCGAAGTGAAAAATAAATGTGATGATCTGTCCTTATGCCTTAGTATCAACACTGACTGCCACATATTGATTTAGTATTTTTCCAAACATTTCAATTGGTTAAACTTAAAACTGCGGACAGCACGTTTAATCTTAAAACCGGAACGCTGCCTCTCATTTCCGCTGAACCAGAGACCAGGTCATCTGGATTTTCATTTGATGTTGTCCTGTCCCTTTTACTGAAAACGGTTCCTTGTTTAATCAGCTGTTTAGTATTGAATTTGTAAAGCCGATTTTGTTCTTAAAAATATTCAAACTGTATGAGCTCATTATTCCTTCGATGTTTCAAATATTTTAAGGCCCCGACAAATAAGCTGCAAGTCACAACGTGAAACATGGATGTAGAAATGACACCACCTTTGTGTGTTTAGACCAGACAATATTAGCACCTAAGAAGTTGAAGGCTACTTATTAAGTCAATTTGCATCAAATGAAAGATGAAATTCATATATATATATATATATATTTCCAAAAAGTGTGCTATATTTCCATCATGTATCCCACTAATGTAATATTTATGACAATACGACTGCAATGAAAACATATATTTTCTCATACTAATTACTGTTTAAATAATAGCTGCCTAAGTTAGGTCAATGCTTTATATTTGCTGAGCTGGGAACACAGACAAGTAGGCAGAATGCTGACAACGTGCTTCCGTCAGTCCCAATTAATAATTAGTTTAATGATTTGAGCGCTTGACATGTGCCCCAGACAAATGTGGGCAGGAAAATGCACACACAGTGCTGTTTGCATAAATCTGCCATTTTAGCTCGGGGTTGAGGGGGGACGGAGGGAAGAGGGAAGGAGAGAGAGAGAGAGAAAGAGGTGGGGGAATTATAGGACTCAGATGTGTGTGATTGGCGGTTCCCTTGGCTCCCAGGGTTAGAGAGTTCAGAGAAAAGCCGATTATTGCTCTCCCTCAGGTCAAGCCTTCATAAATAAACAAGGGGAGAGCCTGAGGCACCGTGTTTTAGTATGATTAGCATATCATACAGCCTATCGACAAGGCACTTATCATATTACAGCACGGCCATCCTCTGAGCACACAGAGGTTACATGTACAGGGCTGCTGAGCATACATCTCTGTTCATTAGAAGTGTCCTCGGGGAAAAGAATAAATCATATCAGCACGTGGTTATGGCAGCACAGGCGTTTGATTCTGCCTTACAGCAGATGTTAACAAGGGCCTTTAATAAGGTGGAAGGAAGCTGACAGTCAGGCCTACAAGGGGAAGGAAACGGGAGAGCGGTTGAAATGATGGAGAGGAGCAACAGAGGAGCGATACTCGAGACCAATCTCTGGATCACTTTTCTGACACCTTACAGTGTATTTAGATTTACACTTGCCATGGTCTTCAACTTTATCATAGTGACATATCTATGCTAAACTCTACTTGTGACCAGTTTGCAGACGGGAGACCTCCCAAAATTTGAGACATTGCAGCTGGCGGACCCACAGCTTCTAACCTATCGACAATGGTCGTACTGGTCTATGTTAACACTTCCTTTAGTGCCCTATTTCAAAATGCAATATCAGTTAACAAATGTATTTTTTAGGATTGAAAAAACATCCAAACATCATGCTGTAAAATGTTGATATGCAAAACTGTTACTGTTACTGTGCCCGTATCAGTAACAAAGATGGGAGTGGGAGTTGAATAACTACGGACACAGACTGATGTGGACAGTGTGCGAGAAGCTGCAGCGCCATTGGGGTTGAACCGTGAGGTTAGGGTTAAGAGAGAAAATATAGTCACAACCTACACTAGAATGTCGACTTAAACTATATTAAAAGTTAAAACTTTTGAAAAAATACACAATGAAATGTATAATAAATGTGAAAGAGGCACATGTTGAGAGGAAACTTTATTTTGAGCAGTAAATTTAAGACAGGAATATAGATTTCACTTTCAAATGCAACTAATTTCTTTCTAGTCTACTTTGACTTGCCTCTTAAGGTCTTAGCTACCTGTAAGCGCGATCCACTGAACAGAGAAATGAAATCAACTTAAATGACAGAATCATAGAGTTTGGTTTCAACAAACAGACAAAATGAACGTTTCTCCGGGTGACAAAATGAACCCAGAGGGAGTTATGACTCCTTAAAACTGCACCCATGATTGGAAAGAAGTCAACCCGACTCTCAGACACGCTGCTCCGATTTCAATTTAGGCAAGCCTTTTCTCCTCAGCTACACACGCTCAACTTATAGACCACGAGCCACAATTAGCAGCTAGCCACTGCGAACAGGTAGAAGGAGCAAATGACATCCGCACCTAAGCTCTTCTAAGCCTGCGGAGTAGGGGCCCGGAGCAGCCTCAGTGCTCCCCCCCCCCCTCAAGTCAAGCATGGCCTCTTTAGATGGCCCACACATCGGGGAGGGATAGTATATTTTAACCGGGTATTAGTGCTGTTTAGCCTCCCTTCAGGAGGCAGGAGTGCTGGGGATGACCAGCTGGGTGGATATACAGTAGGACATAAGTGGTTCCAATGTTCGGAGTGGAATATTGGATGGATGTGTGTCATGTCTTGGCTTCATGGTGGTGGCGCAAAGCTGGGATCAGTCCGGATGCTGTGTCACCTGGATAATCACATCCACCACTGGCATGAATCTTATGCCATAAACAAGAACGGGAGGCGTCAGGAGCACAAATTTGGTTTCAGACTTAGGGTTGAAAAAAATACAAGAAAACGTCTTCAATAAATAAAGCCCGGTGTGTTTTTCCCAAACAGTTCATCAAATGAAGGTTCTTATTATAGTTGTCATTATATACCTGACTAAAATACTTACTCATATCTGATTTTATTTTTGCTTCGTATGTATCATTTACCCATGTCACAAAATGGACATCATACCTTTTGGCGTTCATCTAAAAAATGACCTCTGTAGTCTATGACATCATTCTTGTGCATCTGGTAGCTGTGTTACTCTGTTGTTCTGGTTCTGCTGGACTACAGAGGCTGCAGGCTTCACTAGATTTTTTCCATTTACATTTTTGAATCTGCTTAACCATCCAGTTATCTGTAAAGTGCATGTTGTGGGGTAGAAGCAATATAAACATGAAATAGTCAACTCATAGAGCCGGACTTTGGAGGAACACTAACAAATAAAACTATTTAAAAAAACTAATAGTTGCTGGCACATTTTAGCTAGATGAGCATAACAAATATTAATCATTGTTTCGAATGCAGTTGTTTAATACAGTTGTGGATTTCTTTTGGCTGTACCTCCTCTCCTGTTCAGATTTATTCTATTCTGTATCACCTTCAATCTCCTCTACCTGTGTTTGTGTCTCTACGCTAATGCATCTGCAAAGCTTCTTCGTCCTGCCAATAAAGTGGCATTTGCAACCCAGCAATGGAAACAGTTGAGCACAATATGAAGCGATAAGACATTTATAATAAGACACACTGTAAACATCATCATATCCCAAAATCCCGTTGAAAATATGAACTTGGCCAACAAGGGCTGTTGAGGAATTCCAAATTGTGTATTTTTGTCTGTATACGTGCATATGATTGCACGTATGTCCGTGTGTGCACCTAAGCGATGCCATCCTCTCACAGCCACCCCCTAAATCCCCACACACCCCACCCATGCAAATTAGAACTTCACACACGTCGCGGCAAGCTGCCGAGTGCTCTGTGATTTCACACGACCAATTAAGGCCCTCTTGGCAGTTGTGTGAACAGTTTCATTAGAGGAGATAATATTGCAAAGTGAAATGATAAGCAATCATTATGATTAATGCCCAGACATTACATTGCTTGTTAATGAGGTGTAAATGATCTCATTATTTTTTGAAAGAGTACAGATTAGATTAAAGTGGAGTGGACAGCGCTCCTCTGTGTTCAGACAAGTTAGTGTTAATTAGGCCCAATCTCCAGGAGCAAATGAGCCGCAACCCTTTGGTAAACAATTAGGCTTCCATAGCCAGGGGCTAGATGGACAAGGATAGGCAAGTGAATGGATAGATCGCTGCAAAGATGGTTGTTGAGGGAGTGCAAAAAAAAAATGAATTTGATTCATTGTTACATGCTAAATTAAGCAAATTATCTTTCTTCTTGTGCTGAACAGTATAGTTAGGGAAATATTTGAGGTTGCTATTCAGTTTTTTTATTAAATACCAGCTGGTTTGTGTCATAGACCCCCTAACATTACACAACACAGTTTTCTTCTACAGCTTGTATGTCTACAGTTTATTGTAAATGAATAAACGCAGACAGTGTGATGGGTGAAGTGTGAATGGAGGACTCGGCCAGTAATATTAAAACTTTAGAGAAGTGCAATAGCACAGAATGGCTATTGCTAGAAATAATGAAATAGGGTGGGTTGTATATTAGTATGAAATGTATTTTGATTGTGATAAATTCAAGTCATAAAGCTTTTGACTTTAAAGGAATTTTATTTAAAGGAATTTTATGCTTTGGTATCAGCAAGGCTAAAACCCTGCTGAACATCCATGCATTGTACGTCTGTTGTTTGTTTTGAAAAATGACAAAATCTGCTTGAAAAGCACGAAAAAGTATTAATTATGTAGATCATGTGAGCGCTGTTGACTCATAGAGTGACTTCCTAACACCCACATTTGCTGTCACGGTGGCCTTGCAGCTCCACTCAAGGTAGTAAGACTCATAGTCTTTTTATTACTTTTTTTGGGGGGGGTATAAAATTGAATGATTTTAAAACATTTTTTTTTCATGAAAACAAACATCAGCCTATTGATGCCAAAATATCATTCACTGGGTGTCTGTATTGATTCAAACACTTTTTATTCAAGGAAAAAGTTTTTGAGCAATGTGCAATTTAGAAAACAACAATAGTACAAAGGCTTTTGTTGCTGTGCTTTTGTTTATGACCTTAGAAATGAAATTCGCTCATTCAGTAAGATCCAATTTATTATTGAGCTTTATTGAAATTATCCTCTGCTCCATTGTTGAAGTATCACAATAATGCCTGTAAGCCTTTTTTTCCAGAGTTTAGGGATGTACTAAGTGTGAAGGAGTATTAAGAAAACTAAATACTTTTTCAATTTGTATTTTATATTTTCCTTGAAAACAAAAAGCACTTTCAATTCAGACACATCGTGATATCTCAAAGGTTTGTTCCTGTATCTATGGACCAGGCACAGTGATGTGAAAATGTCTGCCTCTGACAACATTGATTTCACTATCCTTTCTCTTTGTCTGAGAAGATATGCTTAGATTATGACAAGAAAAGCAATGCTGTAATCCCTCTGCCATAGGAGTTATGTTGTAGAGACATTGGGCCCTTATCAGTGATTGATAACGCTTAACTCAAAAACATATAGAAGCATTAGGAATGTCAATATTTTGCCAGTGACTGAAGGTGACCCTTGGTTCCTGTGTTTGCAGTGAGTACGAGCAGGGCTTTGATGGTAAATTTGTAAGGGTGGTTATGTGGGGAGGCTATTATGGATTTGCTATCTTGGCCTGAAGTGTTTGTGGCTGATTATGTGATTAAATCAATAATAATTTCTGTTTGGGCTCCTTTGCTCCTCTGCTTCATCTTCTTTTTCCTGTTTAGTTGAGCGGAACGGTGGGTGGGGACTGGTGTTTCGCAAGTACAAATGCAGGCGCACACACACACACACACACACACACACACACACACACACACACACACACACAAACACGCATACAACCATATACTGCAACCAGCATAACAACTGTGCAGCAGATGGTAATATGGACACGTTCCAGGCTATAAAATGTTTACATGAAAAAATTATTAAGAGGAAATGACACGTAGAAGAAAGCTAAACGAATCTAAATATTTTAGAAGTTTTGAATCATATTTCCCTTAATATTTTAAGAAGGAAAGAAACAAATGCACATTTAACACAATTCAAAAAAGACGCCATGAAACAAACTAATTCCGAAACACCTAACTTTTATGAGACGCCTGTTCCCCTCATACAAAGCACAAAGCAAGATTAGAGGAGGTGACCAGCACCTCAGTGGTATCTCTCTCCAGGCTTCTCCGCACCTCAGCCCTGTTTCGGTGCTGACTTGTGCCAGCCACTCCTTAGCAACCACAGTCGCTCCCGTCTCTGGTTCTGCCAGGTTTGTTGTTATGTCTAGACTCCAGGAAATGCAACATTACATTTGTTTACAACCAACAGGAACTACAACCAGAAGCTGTTACGTGATTAAAGAGTGCTACCCAAAGAGAGGGTGTGTGTGGCTCAACCCCCTGGTTTTGGCAACGATCAACTCGATATAGGCATGCCGAAACGGGGGAAAGGGGCACGACTGCTGTCCGTGTCAGTTAGACGAACAGATTACACGCGACGTTCTAACTGAGACTCCAGGTACTGAAAGTAAGGTAAAACGGGCACGCGTCTTCGTGTTTGTGCTTGTCCAGTGTGTACTGTATTTATGCTGGTGTTTATTTGAGCATGTGACTAGTGTAATATGCATTTAGTGTGTCTGTGGCTGTGTGCGCCTGTGTGTGATTGTGTGGCTGAGTTAACTCACAATCCCTCAGCACCCTCTTAAATCTATACCCAATAAAAATCAGCGCCGTCTCGAAAAACAAAACCCAGGGAAACATCTGTAAAACATCGATTTTGCAGATTGCAAACCAACTGCATGGCTAATGAGAAAAGAAATCATTTTTGATTAATTAACCCAAAAATTGGAGAATCTAAGCTGCCACCAGGGAGATGACAAGTGCTGCAGGCCCGATCACACAGGAGGAGGACATACAGTACTGTAGAGCTGCTTCCAGCTCCACTTCATCGGGCCAAATAAGAAGCAAAGGCTTGGGGAATGCTGCTGCTGGTATGGCTTCCATTACGAAGCCAAAATCACCAAGAGTCTTTGTGGTGATTAAATGGGGGAGTAAAATATTTTCCTCTTAATGACTGTGCCCATTTATTCATGAGGGGGAAAACTGTTGGTTGGTTATAAGCATAGGTGGAATTCAATGCTTTTACAGTACTGTGTTAGTTTCATCGGTGTTATTTAAAGGGGTGGTTCACCCAAATGGTTGTTCATAAAACACCCAAACAACAATTATTTCTCACGTTTTTCTAGGGATATCTATCCACACAGGTGGGTTTTATTGACATTAGTTATTTCTAACTAACTAATGAATGTGGGTGAGGTGAAAGAGCAGTGATAGATTGAACGGTTAGATTTACGTGTTGCACCCAACCCACGTTGATAGTAGATACCCTAGAACATGGCTTTACTAACCAATTTTAACCAACAGTTTATTGAAAATAAACTCCAATATGAACTCTCACGTAATTGATGGTGCCTCCACATCAAACGAATGTACAGTATACGGATTTTAAATGCTCAGATTCATATTACCACGGGCAATAGTGTAACTTCCTGATGGGCAGTGAACAAAGATCGAAAAAGAGCAACTGATGTGACTGTCAGATAATCCAACTGTTCCCTGTCCACATCAGATATCTGACATGGCAATGAGTGGTATGAAACAAAGAGCCGGAACCCCGAGAGCTCCGCTGTGTACTTTTCTAATTAACAGAAGAAAACTGTAAAAATGTATTTCAGTATAACAATAAAACAAGAATTTGTCCCATCGAACACAAGTTATGGAAATTTATGACATTTAAAATGTGGGTGAAACAATGTCTACCATTGCAACACATAATGTATGAAATTAAAAAAATCCAACTGAGTTCTAATGTCAGATGTCTGGTTTCCTGTTTGCTGTCAGTGATGCTGCAACATAATTGACTGTGACATGAATGGGATATTTATTCATGTACGTGTGTTTAGATTTGGGGTCTGATAATTCAAAGAATGGGGTACATTTACACTTTCAGTCCAACCATTGACATCCCCTCAACATCCTCACATAAGATTTTTCCACACTATGACAAATGAATTAACTAGGAAATTATTTGTGCAACTGGAAACAGACTAAACACCTTCCAGGAACATTTTTAATTTTTATTTTGGTATTTTTGTATTTCAGTTTTAGTCTGATTTAGCTGTGATTGTTAGGCATAGCTTTAAATCCCAAGTTTACCACAACTGGGTGCATCGTCTGAATAATGTCAGTACTTTTCTGTTTTTGTCAGACCTTTTCAAATGTATCAAGTCACTCCTGACGGGAAATAACTTCTTCGCACACTATCTGACCCAACCTGGCACAGTCAACATTTTATTTTCTCCTTGTCTGTCCCTAACTCAAAGGAAAGCCACACAGGACTTAGTTGATTAACTCAGTCCTCAGTAATGAACAGGTTATGTTTTTATTTAGTTTTAACTCTAAAAGATTTAACTTTTAATAAAAGTTTTAACTTTTAATAAAAGTTAAAACTTTAGTTTAAACTTTGGTGTTTATGGTCAGAATGCCACAGGCACAATTTATGCCATGTAAATTTCTAAATATATAAGAGAAAGAAATTATATGTAGCATTTAAATGAGTCAGGTTGCTGCCTAAACAATTTTGACATGACCAGGGCATAACTGTATGCATAATGACGCCCTAATTACTACTTTTATCTGTATTCCATGATCCACTAAATCCCAGCAACCTTGATGAGCTGCGATACAAATGCAGGGCAACGTACACAACTGAATTTAAATATTACATTAAGAGACTATATTAAAATAAAAATTCACACAATGTAGATTTACAAGATCCCAAAATAAGTTTCCTGAATTACAGCCTGTTTTCAGAGATTCACCTCAAAGTTTGTATTTTGAATCACAGAAACTCATTGCACTTAAATGAAAGGTATTATTTTTAAAGTAACCACGAGTGAAATGTGTGTTTCTCAGTACTCACACACAGTAGAACACAGGCGGGAGATGATGAAACGGGGTGAAGCACCGAGTGGAATCAGCATTTACAGGCTGCAACAGACCACGTAAGGCAACGCTCTCCCGACATCAAGTCCAAGGAGCGTTTCCTGTCTCCCTCCTTTAAAGACCATGTGTTATATTTATTGTTTATTCATTCCGAGCACATTTTAACCCTACAAACGCTACAAACATGAATACACATTAGCAACACATCATGGCATACGCTGTCAGCAGTCAGCGGGATAATTATGATTACCATCTAATTCCACACATCTACAAGACTGTAAAGCAGGTGGCGGTTGATCAGTTGGGAAGGCGGCTGTCCACGGACCAACAGGGTCATTGGTTTGATCCCCTTGCCACATGTTGTCCTTGGGCAAGACACTGAAGCCCAAGTTGTTCCTGGCGGGTTACGTGAGCACCTTGCATGGCAGCCACCGCCGTCTGTGTCTGAATGGGTGAATGAGAATTGTAAAGCGCTTCGGATAAATGTGGCTTATGATGCTTCTGGAAACTGGAAGAATTACTGTTGATTTATTCCACAAATCTACCACATACCTCGCAACAATCAACCTTAGTTTTTCCAAAGACAACGTTGTTATCGATGATGGACACTAGGTTCCAACTTATACTGTTGTACAGAAATGTACAACAGAACAGAAAATCCAGTGTAATGTGAGTGTACTTACAATTCCAGTTAGTTATATGTTGCAAAATATTACAGTATGGTTTTTAGTTAGTTAAGTTAGTAAAGTTTGTAATATATGTATATGTTAGTAATGTATATTACCTCTATTACTGTTGATCAGCGATCTATTCACCCTTTTAACAATATTAGAAATTTGCACAAGTTTTAATGAAATAATTTTATAACTATATTTTTATAATATAATCTACTTGTTTATTTCTTCATTTTTTACCATCTAAACATGACATTTTAGACTGGGCTACATTACATTTCCAAACATCATCTCAAAAAAAATGTGTTATTTGTTCAGTGTGATCAAATGCAATGTTACTTTGAATGTTTTAGACGCAGTGTTGAAAATTACCAGTGCTGCAAGCATCATAAATTATATTTCATTCACTTCCACTAAACTGAAGCAAGCAAATTAAACATTATCTCCGTGCAAACTTTTAAATTATGTACTGTCTTAGCAATGTGACCTGTCATCGACAACTGCGTGAGTGTGTGTAATTTTTTAGAGGATGATATATAAAGTAATTCACGAAAGAAAACAAAAACATGAAGAATATCCAAAAGTATAATTAATTCATTTTAAATTTATCGTGACCACTGTGTATGTTGCAATACAGGCAGAAAATGCATTATACATCTTATTTTGATGTATTTTTCCTTTTCTAAAGATAAAACTTCTGTCATGAACATCAAACTAGACATGCAAAGCCCAAAAATTTAAAGTCCCATTAAAATGAACAAAAAAAACATTATTTTTTTAATTGTCACAATACAGTCTTAGTTAATTGAATAAGTCCTGCTGCATGTGGCCTCGATAAATTCACATCATGCACTTGTGTATTTTTCATACAGTTTGGACTTTCTGTGGCTTGCACTCGTGAACTACATACACCAGAATCCTGTACACACAGTTCACAGTAATAATCTGACCTATACATACTGTACATAGTTAAGTAGATTACATCTGTATTTGTTTAGCATTAAATCATTTTTAGCAGTGTGTCTGCATCTCGCTTGCCTTCTACATGTAACTTTAGATATTTTTACTTTACTTTTACCCCTCATGAAAGTATGACATCTTTTTAGTTTTATTAAGCATAAATAGATATGTTGAACATTCTCACTTAAATACATTTTATAAATGTATAAATATGTTGTCATGCCAAAACATATTCTGCTGTGTTGTTTTTGTTGTTTGTGTTGCAGTTATGTGGCTGAAGATATTCGTTGTACACACACTCACACAAACACTCATACATGGAGTTTAAACAACAAACTCTCTACTCTGCTCATTCACACATCCAACACAACGAAATCTCTCACACACACACACACACACACACACACACACACACACACACACATTAACATCAGAACTGAGAGAGGGACGCAGGGAGCCAAGTGGAGCTGCTGGACTCACAACTCAGCTGGTTCTCCAAGGTCAATAAGAAACTTGGAGTGTTTATTTGTCCATGTGTTTTATTTGCTGTCTAATACGGCCGAGGCTCTGATTTGACAGATGTACTTGAAAAGAATCATAGTGCTTTAACGTCTAAAGAGCATGGGAAATTTCCACGAACCAAAGACATTCTTCTCTCTCCATCCCTTCCTCTTTTTTTTGTATTAGTGTACATATATATATATATGTGTGTGTGTGTGTGTGCGTGCATATGTGTGTGTCTGTCTTAATTTCCCCTATTCCTTTTCAAGAAAGCATGATGTTTCTACTCTAGTAGCAAACTAGGGTGTTGTGGTGACAACCTCCTACCCCTCCCATAGCTAGACAGTAGTCCATTGTAAAGCCGAATCACCGTGGATTTATGACCATAGTCCTGGGTTCCCAGAATGCAATGTCGCTCTGTAAAGCCGTCATCAATCTGTTGTCTCTGGCCAAAGACAAAGGGGGGTAAAAATCACTGCTGAAAAGTAGCACAACTGCAAGAGTTCTACTTTTTCATGCATAATCTCAGTTTTATCAACTGCCTGTCTGTCGCAGGTTGGAGCGGCCACATCAGGCATCATCTGCCGGCTCCAGACTGAACAGTTAACAAGAGGCTGTCGAGTGCCAAATGTGGTCATTGTAGCAAATGAATGCACCTTTTGACGCCCAGGCTTTTCCAGGACATTTAATCATCATTAAGCAATAAAAACCTGCAGCTCCGGCAGCCGAGCGCATACAGTCATATCCGCTCATGACAAAGTATTAGACTTTAAAATACTTTTAAATTTCTGCAAAGATTTCAAATGGGATTTACACTTCACAGTATAACATTGTCACACTCATAATTTTGGTTGTTTTTAACAAATTTACACATTCAACAACAACAAAAATAATAAAGTCTCTTGGTAGACAATAGGCTGCTGTCACTCCCCACTTATAAACGGTTGCCTTTGAGAGTCAATTCCCATGATCTACACACACAGATATTGAACAACATAAATCAGCTCCATAAAGAACATCTCAGCGATCCTGTGTCTTTTGAAAAAAATAAAAATAAAAAGAGACATAAAGCCACGAGATTAATGTGCTCTCAAACCCTCTCATAGCCATGGTAACCAGTGGAGTTTGCCATGCCATTTAGAGGATCTAGGGGCTGACATAAACCTAGCATTTTTCCCAAGTCTTTCACTGATGCATCTCTTCAGTTTTAAACAGTTAGAGTCTTCAAGAGTTTGCAGTCTCCACTCAGCCTCCCACTATTACATTATACAGGAAACATCCTGATTTTACTTTTCTGTCCAAACCATGCATCTTACATTCATCTCACTGTCCTCAGATAATGTAAAAAAATTCTAAAAATGTAATATGTAAATGTGTTAAAATAATAGACATGCATGGCATATGGGGCTTACTACAGTCAGATTTAAATTATAAGCTTTAACTTTAATGCTGGCAATTCCTCCTAGTAATCACATACAAAACCAGGCACGGCTAAAGCAAATGTCAACACATGTCATTCCTGAGCTGCAGTTATTGTAAAAATGTGTAAAAATAAAATGACTAAAAGGCTTGTAACTTCATGATAATGCTTATTGTAAGACAAAAAAGGTAAAATATTTTCATGAAGAACGGTTGACTTCCCTCCTTTTTTAACTAACTTTACAAAAGTTTCATCTTTGTTGTTACAAAGAGTTTTTTTATTGTTTTATTTTTATATTTTACAATTAATTATGGTTCAGTAACATATTAGTAAATTATTCTTTAAAAAATGAAAAAATATAATTCTTAACAAAATAAATGCAGTACAATTATAAAAAATATCTATAAATATAAATTTAGGAAATCAAGAACACTAGTGTTTTTCTATTGTGCTACCAGCAGAAAAAAGTGAATATATTTGCCCTTTAAATGCATGTTTTCAGGTAAATAGGAAGAGTTTTATGCTCACCCAATAAAATAGGGTATACTTTTGTTTAGGTGTACATAAAACAGAATGGAGAAGAAAATTACAGAGTGTAGTAGCATACATAAATGAGAAGTATGGACTTTAAAAAAGGAGAGAGACTCACCCACAGTGTCTGAGCTGCGATTATAAGTTTACTGTTGATGCCTCTGATCTGTCAGGTACTTGATGCGTGTCTCCTTTAATTTACTATGTCAATAACCCTGCTGTGGAAACAGCCAGCATGATAGACGGAGACGTTTTGCATGGACGTTCCTCCAAAGTGCCAATTCTTGAAAGTAAAAGAAAACGAAAAGTGCCATTTCTAAATCAACGTTCAACCCAATACTGCTGCAGGTTGCTTTTTGTTATTTTGGGTGCTGGTTTTCACTTTGAACATTTTTAATTTGTGAGGCATCAATTCAAGTAATTAGTCACCGCAGTTAAAATGAATTGATGCCATGCAAATGCTGTTGGTGTCATGTTGTACTTAAAACAGATGTATTTTGGCAAATCTGCTGTCCCAAAAGTTTTGAATTCAAGTTGAATTCTAAATTAAAGTAAAGTTCCCCATCAAAAAAACGGCCAAATATGAAAATGTTTTAGTCCTTTAATCCTCGACATTTAAACATGCTGGATTTTGCAATGATAGAAAGTAGTTGGGAAAAGTCTGATTTGCCTTCATTATAGTTAAGGACTTGACTGTTTCCTTGGACAAAAGGTCTTGACAGGAGGAAACAAAGTTCAATTAAAGGTAGAGTGGAGGTGAACATTGATTTAAAAGACAGTATTTCAAACTGCACCCCGGAGTAGAGGGCAGGTCTCTCACACTGATGACACTAATTCTTCAGGGAAATTCATGTTAGTTGGTGTCTAGACGTTTTATTACTTGGCCAAAGCACCAAAGCATGGCTTTCACCCAATTTAAAGGCTCTGTTTTCTACTGAGAGGCATTAGAGTTCCAGCAAAGTGACACCTTTCACTCAACCAGCTTTGTTTTTGCTGATTGTAAAATGATTGTAAATTGTAAATGATTGTGCGCAGGTACTTATGCTGGATTCATGGTCACTGTGGAGTCTGTCAAAAAACCCCATATGACCCACAAGTACATTGTCCAGGCAAATGTGAGGGATCTAAAACGGGCCTTTTTGAAACTCTGCATCACCTCCTTGATGACGATTTACTCACTGGTTGGCGGAAACCCCGATCTAGCCACTTTCTTCTTCGCCTCCTTCCAAAAGACTAAAAACACCTTAAAAACCTTCATGTACGATGCACAGCGCCAACTACAGACGCAAAGAGAATTACCACAAACAAGAGTGATGCTCGACTCAGGAGACCAGGACAGTTTTCCCCATGTGCAGTCCACGTCTCTGCTGCAGGTTTACAGTGAGCTGGGTAGAACTTAAGCTGCTGTAAGTGATTTTAGCAATCGTATTTAAAGAAAGTCAATACTTGGAAAAACTGTACAAATCACAAGTCTTTTCAAGTTTAGACTGTAGCCAAATCAGAGGGGTGGCCGGGGCAGCACCGCCCACCCCTGATATCTGATTGGCCACCCTGAAATTCTCTGATCTGATTGGCTGATTCACCAACTTGTGATAGCAAGCTTGTGTGAGCAGTCACGGCCTGCATTGGCTTGGAGCAAATCGTTCAGTAGCTTTTCAACATACACTGCTTCATTGCCACACCAGTGCAAAAGAAGGTATTATAATATAACAACATTCAAAACCACATTTGCAAATTTTAGCCTGTAAAATTCCTTTTAAATATTTGTCAAAATCCAGTCATTATAAATAGTTTGTATGTGTGTCTGTCAAGAACCAGATTTGGCAGATTTCAATATATTTAACTTAATAGATCCCCACTTAATGTGAAAATGCATACGATACAGTAAAATAGTTTATACCTCCAGCTCTGCAGTCATGATAATAATCTACGATCATTGTTAAATAGGTTAACTTTGAACATAACATAAAAGGTTGAATTTATATCTGTATTCAGTAGCATTTCTTTCATAAGCATGGTTATGAATCATGAAAGGAAAAAGTGATATTAGAAATTATAAAAAACATCACCTTCAAATAAAAAAAAAGACATGGCAGCACTATGACAAGCACCAACCAGATCAGCCTACTAGATTTAGTTTTTTTTTTTTCCTAAATAAACCAGTTTTGATTTATGAACCAAAAATCACTAGAATCACCACTGATTTAGACTGCAGACTGAAGTTGCGACGAAAGGAAGTACACTACGGTAGATAAAAATATCAATCAGCATGTTGCAACAGACCTTTCACAGGAAAAGGGTGACACAAGTTAGACTTCCAAACAAATGTTTTTAAAATTTCAACAGAATTTCCAGAAAGCTGGCCAAAAAAATATTTTTAAAATCGTGTGTTAGGAGCTAATGGGTGGAGCAAATTTAGCCCCAATCCCCATAAGAAGAGACAATGTAATTTAGTGAGGCCGTCACACAGTGGAAACAGACACGGGGCAAACATTTATGTTTTCTCTCATTTCACATAAGCATATTTCTGGATCAGTTCATCAGATTATCCACCTGTAATTGAAAACAAAAAAAAATATATATAATACATTTGGTAATTTTGTTTCATTGTGGACTTTATATTTTTCATAGAAGATAAGAGTCAACCTGAAAACCTTGACAGGAAGTTGCAGATATTAGCTGGATGTTTCTGACAACGAAGCTTGAGACAAAGCGGGTTACGTTAGAAAAGGTACTTCTCAACGCGATTCCTCAGAACAAGTGAAAAACACCAGCTTCTGGAAAAGGGTTATGACTATGATCTTTGTCTGCAGTCAGGGGGCTATCGCTTTTTTCTGCGTTTCTAACTGGATTGCTCAATCTGAAGAAAATAAAAAAATAAAAAAGACATCCTATTTAAAGCCTATTTATAGACACTAAAATTTACCTAAAACATTCTTCATAAATAAATTGTGTTTTATCGCCACCACTGCAATAATAGTGCAGTTAAATGTACAAATACATAATTTTTCCTTGAAATGGAAAGGAGAACAGATTTACAGACCAGTCGGTTACAATTAGTCATTGGACAGAAGCTTTTATTCAAAGTGACTCAGATTAAGGGCAATTTGGAGTCAGCATCTTGCACAAACACCCTTTGACAAGGAGCCAGAATCAGCTGGGAGTCGAACCACCAACCCTGTGGTTTGTAGCCCCTCCCCTAAAATCCCTGCTGTACTTCAAATTGTTTGCATGAATGGAATTTAGTTTAATAGTTTGAAAGGTATAATTGCTATATTACATAATTTTTTTTCCACCAAGTGGTTTGGTAAATAACAATATTGCTTTTGACAATGATCTTATTCCTTAACTGATATACGTACACTTAGTACATACATATTTAATTTATTCCATTGAAGCTGTTGCTTTGGAAACAAAACTATATCCATATTTCCAACAGCAAACGTATTTATACAAACCTGAGCTCAGTTATTATTGATTGTGTTACTGATGAAGTAATACCAAAAAAGTTCAAATGTTTTAAATTAAAAAAATATTGCATAAGTAGCCAAATGAAAAAAACAAAAACATTTTGAGATACATGCTGCAAAACACACACACACACACACACACACACAAGTTGATTAGCAGTGCTCCCGTGAGTATGTGTCACGTTTTAGTGGAAAATTACAGCTCTTTCAACAATTCCTCAGTCGGAATCCCATTCTAAAGTGGATTTTATCTGCAAATCACAATTATTTTGTTCATGCTCTGTTTTAATGGGCACACCCACTGGGCTGAAGAAGACACTTCTCTATTCATAAATGTATTACTGCTGGGGAATCATTAACTTATTGTTAGCGGTGCGACTGATGGCTTATTGACATGACAACATTCAAGCGGCACTTTTGTCTTTGGGCCATACATCCATATCACTGAAAACAATGTCATCTACCCCATTTCCACCACTCCCCCTCGCGTGTTTGAGCTTAGTGGAAGGCTTTTCAGTTGGCAGGAAAAAACAAAAAAAGGACCCAGCGAGAGATAAGTGTAGGCTGGGTTTCTGGAGACACTGAAGATCTTTTCTTTATGAGGAGAAATAAGAAAAAAACAAAAGCACCAGATGCCACAGTAAATGGGACAAGAGGATGTCAGATGATGTTAGACAGAAATCACTGTTTGCTGAAAATGACACGGTGCTTCTGTTCTGCCTCGGCTTTAAGAGAATTGCGATAAAAGCCTAAACGGTGGCTAAACAGAGCGGAGAGGATAAACTGTGATGTGTGAATTATTGGAGAAGGGACGCTAGGCCTTGATATTTATGGCTGGAAATGCGAGGAAGTCACAGTGTCAGACAGTTTGCACAGATGGTGGCCATCCTCGGTCAACATTCAAATAAAAACAGAATGAGCGTCTCCCTCTGTGTCCAGCTATTCCTCTCTCTCAGTGAGTGCAGACACAGATAAAAGGACGGGGCGTAAAAGTGTTTAAGTAGGCAGAAGTTGTAAATGAGAAAAAAGCAGAATCACTATTCACTACTTGTGCAATCCTTTCTGCCTTGTTGAACTTTATTAAATTCTGTCGTTCTTTCCTTCCCGTCAGGCCGCCTTTGTCAGCTTCTCCTCATGCGTAACTCTGATTTTGTCTTTTTTTTTTTCCTCCTTTTTTTTTTTTTTTTTACATTCAGGCTGAAAGAATGTGTTGGGGATAATCATTCCACAGTGTACAAATAAGAATCCCACAGAGATGAATCATGTCTTAAAAACATTGCAGTGGAGTGTCAACGTTGACTGCCCATTGTCCAGAAAATGTGAAGACTTTCTACATCCTGAAATGTGACAGAGGCTGTGTTTACACCACGTGTCTTCATGCTCAGTTCCTGAAAATGCATAAATCTGGCATTTGGACTAATTGTTTTTAAAGCGTCTGATACAAAACACTAATTCGTTAATGTCAAAGCAAATTTAAATTATAATTCTTACTGGGATTTATCTCTAAGTTTAACAAAAAAAGTAAAAATATATTAACATTGATCATGTGTGAACCTTTTACATATATCATACCATCTCGTGTTCAGATGTGGGGACAAGAAAGACAAACCAGGCAAGAATTTGGGCACCTCTCGACAGAAAAAAAAGGCAACAGGGGCCCTCGATGGGCCCGAGATGGAGCTGAGATCTGTTTGGTGTTCAGCAACAGCTGGATTTCCATTCACAATGAACGGACAGCTGTTGCAGGCCGACACCCGTGCAGCGAGTGCCACTTTTAGATACTGTTGGGACTGATTACAGTACAATACACCATTGTTTAACTTAAATTAAAACTTAAATTAAATTTAATGAATGAAATGTCCACAAAAAGGGGGCAACACTTTACACAGACACCATATGATATGTTCAGAGATTTATACAGAACCAACAGTTATAAGAAGTTTAGGACACCTGTGTGAATCACAGCTGCATTTTTTATATATTTTTTTTGCTCTAAGAGACCTGTTCAGTCCTGTGTGTCTGTAGTCTGGCTATTCATTACGGCAGCTATGAAAGCCACGCTAATGGATATGAAAGTCTGATCAATTGGCCAGGAAAGGAAGATTAGGGAGGGATGAGTCACCATTTTCCTGCCTCTTGACAACCATGTCATGCCTCTCCAGAGATGCCGCTGATTGATGCCTATCTTTCATCAGTCCAGCTTTAATCTAACGTTCCACATGCTTTATAATCATATCAGAAGAAAATCTATATTGCATCAGCCTCTGTTTCCCCGCTGCTCACACGTGGAGTAGAATATTGTTTTGTTTTCATAGAAACGAGAAAAAGAAACTGACAAACCTGACGGCACTTCTTTTTCTGTTGATCACATTCTCGGACAGACAAAAAAAAAAAAAAAAAAAAAAAAAAAGATTGAGAGGAGATGAAGACGAAGGGTAAGAAAAGGCTGTTCCGTAAAACAAACAGGGAGTGTGAAGTGACATTCTGGGAAGAAGTGGCAGACTCTCTCCTGGTGCCGGCCAAACAAACAAACAGAGGAACCAGACAAAGTGCAATCACTGACCTTTGTTCAAAGAAGCCATCTAATCTGTTTCCACTTTACTTAATTAGAAAAAGCAGAGGGATTTTTAATGTGCACAGTGTTAATGGGAAACAGCTCACAGGTGCTAATTAAAAAGAAAAAACCTGATTTCTTTGGTAACTTTGAGTTCATTAATCTATATATTCATCTATCACAAACTTGGCAAAACTTCTCTGACTATATGTACACTGTTCTTTAACGCCATACAATAACCCAACTATTAGTACACATGACGTTTGGGTTACTCGTACATTAATAAATGCTGAGTCCCCTCGCATACGCAGTACACACTAATGGATCGTGAATTACAGGGTCTGGTCTTTGTCAAACCTTAGAGCTCAGTAATTTAAACTCTTTCTTTCCATGGCTGATGGCTTTTTCCTACTGAAGGCTACAGTTTTATACAGACAGTGATTAACCACTGCTTTATAGGTTGCATAGAGGTACCATGCAATGCCCTTGAGGTGGCAAATTCATTTCCTCTTTGACTTTGACTGTTCAAAGGAGCCAGCACTGAGCTGCGCTGCCACAGCAGTGTGTCATGTCATATAATCCACTAAGCGGTTGACACATGACAAGAGGTGCCAACTTTTAATGAACTTCCTATCATGAAGTGACATTTGGATTTAAACCCATTTTGATACTATTGGAACTTTTACTTTGGATATTTGAGGTGCTTCTATCTCGCTCTCGCTCAACACCAATCAGAATCAGCACCATTCTGAATGGGATGACACTCGGTGGGATGTATAGTTGCTGTCGATCATATCTGATCACATGCCACAAGCATAAAGCAGATTACCTGAATGTTTGTTTTGATTAAAATTAAAGTTTTATTCGCTTAAAGGTTTCGAAAACATTGAATACTGCTCATTTAGTCGTATTTTTTCAAAATAAAAGAAATATTGAAGAAAAGCCGCGTAAAGCAGAAAGTGTATTTGTTTAAATCAACTGCAGTATTGCTGCCTTTACTTAAAAGTAAAGTAAAGGAGCAAAGCATCTGGATAATTTGTCAGTGTGTTTTCAACAGTGGTGCAACAAGAAATTATTTAATGTCAAGCCACATCAACAAAAGTGTGCGGTTTTATAAAACCTTTATAAACCTTTGTATCACACTAGACAACTTGCAAGGAGAACGTCACAATAACTCATGTTTTTGTGATATAGGAGCCAGTAGCTGAGATGACCTTAACCCGGTGCTATGCTCCTTTAGCCACATTAAAGCACCTCTTGTCCGGGCAGTGTGTGGCCTTCCTCTCCGGGACGGCAGGGGGACGCAGGAAACAAATTAGCTTTCTTGACCTTGGCCCAAGTTTTCCTTCCACCCTTCACCCCTCCTCAACCCTCCCACCCCCGCCCCACCCCCCCACCCTTCATCTGGCCACTTCAAGGGTCAGCCGGATGACAACACGCCTCTGTTGTGCTTGACAGTGGGGATATATTCAGATGAGGAGCTCATAGACGGGGCTGACATGCATCATGGAAAATGAGGTTTATGTACGAGGTCAGCTGGATGTAGTCAGAATAATTACCAGCCGCGTTTTTCGTGCAGGGCAGAAGAGTCATTTTTAGGGAAAGAAAAATACAGGAAGGCAGTAACAAAAAAAAGGGATTAATCAGTTTTAATTCGAGTTAAACGAATCGACACAGCTACATTTCAGCATGGGATTAAAGAGTGAGATCTCTCGAAGACAGAACATTTCCTGACAACATGCAGCAGCCACAGAGTCGTTTGCACCTTTTACTCTCAAGGTCAAGACTGTCGTCACACACACACAAACGCACACACACACACACACACACACACCAGCATGAATGTAGAGCGGATTTTATTTCAAACACGTTAATTACTTTATCATAGGAAAGGCTGTGATTCAACTGTGATAGCCGCCTCCATCTCAGCCTAAAATGACAGACCTTTAGCTATAGGAGTGAAAAGAATCCTGTCAATGATTGATCTTGGATTGTAACACCAACAGGCAAATCTAATTCTCCCAGCTGACACAGAAGCACGTCTATGTGCATCACCGTTCAGCCTGAGAGCAGAGGAACCTGCGGTGTCCAGAGGGGGGAGAGAAGCAGCACTATATTAATGCTCATACTCTTCATTGATCTACGAGGACTTCTTAATCTTGTGGGCAGCTTCCTGCTACGTATATTTCATAATGTGATACATCATGCATCAATAACACTTGTATGGGCATATACTTTCTCATGCTGGCTCACAGCATTTATTGATCCCCGAGTGAAGTAAACATGTCTTTAACACATGGGCCTGTCACTCCTCGCAGATACAGCAAAATTGTCAAGCAAGGTGCTCATTATTAGACGCTCTAACGATGACAGGGATCAATAGTTGACATGACAAGATATTATCTGCAAAGTTAATAACTGTCTAGATGGAAAATGAGGAGGTTAAAATCAAAGACTGTGTGGTTGAGGGAAAAGCGAACCAGTGCTCGAAACACAATTTTATTGCTCACCACCCTAAACCCTCTGCGCTAGCTGGGGATTATTTATTTGCTGTATGATTCAACTGGTGTTCTGGGAAAACATGACAAAAATTACATACAGTAAAGTGACTCAGGGGCACAGCTTTGGCGTGGTACCAAATTGACCGTATCCGTATGACTTAAGCCAGAGCAATTTCCTTTGCGTTTTGTGCGGGCAGCCAAGTAAAAATGATTATAGGTGTGAGTTCTGAGCGCTGTTCATGCAGAATGGGTTTTTGAAAAACGAACGTCGCAGTTGCTTTTCTGCTTTTCTTTCTTTTCTTTTTTGGACTAAAACTGCCGACAGCTGGTTTGTTTTTACAAATGTTTGAGCTCATATTCTGTATGTTATTCCTGAAAAACAAACCCGGCTCAGTTATTGTTGAACCTGATGTTCAATCCCATCTGAACATATCCTGTTGATAAAAATCTGTAAGCCTTCTGATCATCCTTTTCATGGACTGACGGTTGAGTATGTGTGAGTGTATTCTTTCATTAGTTACTTATATAACAATAACTTAGGTATTAATTACCTCTATGTCCTAAAAGGACCAAATGCTTTATCTGCTTTATCCTTCACAATATTACATTTTCATGCATCAGAAAACAACTGACGAGCAAAGCAAAGTCATAAAAACAGTTTTTGCCCTTGAGCAGGAGCAAAGCCTGAGTACAGTAAACACATCCAGCTGAACCCAGGAAGAAAGGAAACGTGCAAACTCAAAGTAGACTTATGTGTGAAGGAATGAACTTGTTAACATTAGGTTCGATCACATTTCCAGACTAATGTGATTGTCTGAAAACTTTTTGTGTGTGTCTGTATTCTTTTTAAGTGAGATCACATGGCCGACTGTCCTACTAAGACAGTAGGAAGTGAAAATGCCACTGCAGCCACTGCACAGGTCAGATCTCAAGCACAGTTTTCCACTCCACAGTGCAATCGCTCTTCTTGTTACTCACAAGATATGAGTAAGGGATGAGACTCAGTTTTATCAATGTCACGAGAAACACTTAAAGGCCGAGGAATGAGAAGATTTTCCTTAAAGACAATGTAAGTCAAGTGTATGATATTTTAGTAATGGACTGAGAGCTTTGAGGGCTATCAACTTTTTTTGCATCCGAATGAATCAGGCAAATTAGTTTAATTGTAGGAAAGGTTTGTTAAAACGTTATCAATGTCAGTACTTATTCCGATGTTAGGTTTATTCGTGTTTGATGAGTATGTTTGTTCTATCACAAATCAAGAAGCAGATGATGAGCTCACTCCTGCATTAGAACTCCTGCTTTTTGAGCAGTTTAATGAGCTGTACCTTAGAAGTGTTCTGGGGAGGAAAAAAAAGGAAACACACTACGGGTTCCTCAGTTTGATTTTTATTTTGTCATTGTGGCTGACATCAAGGGAGGGAGAGAAGGGCAAACTTGTGAGGTTTGACAAAGACAGCGGCAGATGTGGCAGAGTGAAAAATAAAATGAAAGGGGGATAGCTATTTGTGTGCAATGAAGAAAGACATAAAAAACAACCTCGCACTGAGATAGTTGCTCTAAATGAAATACCTGGAGATTGCATGTTGCTTTGCATTTGCAGGGGTATTCAATTTTAATTAGGGTTTTGGAGACATCTTTTATCAGACTGTCACTAATCTCTCCCTCTCTCCCTCTTCCACCCCCAACTCCCTCTTTCTCAAACACACACACCCTCGTCTTCTACTCCCAACATTGTGAAATGCAAATACACAGCCATGAGAAAAAGGAAAAAAAAAAAAAAAAAAAAGAACAAAAATGAAGATTTTATGGAATAGTACAACAATTTGTCTGATGCACACATTATCAAAAAAGCAATGAGTTGGGGACAAAACCATCGTCCCATTTCATTTTGGAGAAAAAACCATTACCTCTACCTTTTTAATTGCATTTTCTTTGGGGCAAAGGTGATAATTAATTTTGCTCAGGGAGACACACATGAACCAGTAACAAGTAGTCTTGCCTTCAGTCCCAGAATAACTATTTAAATTCTATCATGGTTACTCTATGAAAGCATGGGACAAAGAAAAAGCAAATAATACATCATGTTCGGCTCCATTGTTCACAAACAAAAAATGTGCTCATTTGTCATATAAAATAACTATTAGCGTAAAAGGACAATTAAATCAACATTCATAACATGTGTAAAAAAATATTAAATGTATAAAAATAAAAGGTATATTCATTAAATATGGAAAAGTAAAAGCCTGTATCTTGCCACACTGAACCACATCTATTTTAAAGAAAATGCTGGTTAAACATGACTGTAAAACCAGGCAACTTCTGGCTCTAAAATGTGCCCCCCCCTCCACCCCCTTGTTTCTATCTGTGTGTGGTGTGGTGGTTAGCCTGTCTCCCTCTCTTCATTCCTGGCCCTCTTCCATTGTTAGTCACCTTGTTTATTGGCTGGAGCAGCCCTGGCGTACTGGACATCATCTGAAACTACAAACGACAGGATGCAATAAGCTGGAGAATAGCAGCAATCTGAGGAAAGTTCTCCATTCACCAGAGCTCCCTAACTCTCTGTCTTCTTATCCTGGGCAGAAAATAAAAAAATCAATACGGGCTCACAGGGCTTGATAAAAGTGCTGGACAGGGAGAGAAGCAACGCTGGATATAGTAAATTAAAGTGATCAAAATTTTCCAGTCGACTCAGCCCACAGCCTACATAAACTAACAACCCTGTCTCCACAACTGTCCGTCATCCCCCCTCCTCCACCCACCATCTTCATCCCATCCTTCAACTTTATTTCACTCGTTCCATTGCATTGCTTTTATTATTTATTCTTCCGTTATTACTTACCTATGCAAACATGTAGCGTTATAAATGATTGGAACAAAGTCACCCTTATTTTTTTGTCAAAATGTATGAAACAAGTGGCAAAATCAGGAAGCTTTCCGCAAAACATGATTCATAAAAGAGTTGTGCTGTGTTCTCTGAACTGGACAAAACTGAAATTAAGGATTCTTTATGTAAGGAAAATTATGTTTGCTTCAATCAAGTTTTTATCCTAGCGGCAGAAAAAGAAGTGAAAAGAAAAAAAAAGTGCGATTTTATGCCTTTACAAATTTATATAGCAAACATATCGACTTCTTAATATAAATGGTTGTTTACAAATGCAGAATATAATATTAGCAACACTGTCATTGATCTGGGCTCATGTGGTTGTTCACGTATGGCAGTAAATCAAAAATGTATTTTCCTTTTAGCTTTGGTTTGGTCTCCACCGGCTGCATTACCAAGCTGAGAACTGTCTGTGGATTTCTCATTATAAGTGACACATCTCCTATCACACGTTGTCATATTTTCCATTATTTAAGTAATTATTATTTTTTATTACAACAGATTTAAACTTTATGGAACAGGAGCTGGCAGCCAAGACAACCAGTAGCCTCACTCCTGCACCAAAACTATTGCTAATGCTATTTTTCCTCAAAATTAAAGCCATAAATCCTCTTGCTTCTCATGAAAAGTAGTATGTTGCTGCCCTTCCACCCTCCCCTTCCTGAAATTTTGCCTTTTTTTTTCTACTTTATGCAGTCCATGTTAAGTTGACTCTAGCTTCCTCTATTTTTCTGCCGTAAAACAGTTATCGTGCTAAAGTCTCCTAATGATTGTTGTGATCTGAAAATATACAGTGACTAATTTGTAAATGTAAGAATGTCTTTCCTTTCTACAAGTCCAAACTCCTCTCGACGTGAAACATTATGACAGTAATTGCCCTGCAATAAATACCTTCACCTATCCTGGAAGAACTGGGTCCGACCACACATGCACTAATTCAATTACAGTAATACCAGCAGCAGCTGACTCACTCTGCTAACACACCCCATGGCAGCCCTGCACAAGCCCCCCCCAACCCCCGCCCCCCCGGCACCTTGTCCACCTAAAAGTAAGAAGGATTATGAGGGATTGGCCAATCCCGTCCAGTCTCATGTGTGTCAGCTTTGCAAAGAGCTAAGCTGATATAGCAGCTCAACATTGATAACTACATTTTGATAGTAAATGTTCTATTTATTCAATTATCTGCATCTTTTAATTGAAAAATTCTAAGATTATATATGATTATAAGATTATATATAATAACTGAATTCAGCTCAAATGCAATGACTTCCTCAGCATCATTTTTACTTCCCTGCTCTGCTTTGGTAAAGGCTGCAGCATCAACAACACCTGTCTTCCTGTACATGCCAGTGTGTGCATGTGTGTCAGGGATCAGCTTAAAAGCAACACCGGCCACTCGGGCCGGCACTTGCTGTGGCCTAATATCCTGTTGACCTCGGTTAGATGGCAGACAGCCTTGAGACACTTAAATCCAGCCGTAACCCTAAGCAACATGCACATGTCCTGTTAGCTCACATCACAGCTTGACTTTCCAGGGACCCAGCATGGCTTTCAGCCAAAACCCTGCACAGACCTTCCCTCTGCTCTTAAAGAGCGCGTATGGATTCAGATCCTCTAAACCTTGACAACACATAGGGAAGTTTTCTGATATGAAAAATGAAAAGCTCACTGAAGTGGGAATTTAACAGTGTATGTACATTTAATAACATTTAATAAGGTGGTGAGTTGATTTTTTTTTTATTTCTATGTTTGATGTTGTTTAGGGAAGATGGGAACCTGGTAAAAGATTCTTGTCAACAGATTACAAGTCAGATGCATTAGTTCAAAAGAGGATTAGCGAAGAATCCTGTTATCAATGTGTCTTATTAATCGCACGTTAGTCATGGGCATCCTGATGGTCTATATTTATCTATTTTAATCTCTTTATTAAGCACAGGGATTCCAATTCCAAATGACACGAGGGCCAATCCAAATGAAAACCTGTTGGCAGACTTATGTTTAACACTTAAAACCTTAAGGAAAGATTACAGAGGGGGCATCGCGTGCATATTCGGGATGCAATGACTTAAATGCATCACTCTCAAACTATTTGCCTAACTGCTTCTGTCAGGGCTGCACAGCAGCCAATTAATCGCCGTTCTTTACTGCATGCTGCAGTGTAGGAATCAGACAGAATGGCAAGCAACAGCACATGCAAGAAACTCAGGAAAACTATGAAGATTGGGATTGCTACATTTACAATAAAGACGGCACTATCAAATAAAAGTAAGATTTGCTGGCACATTCTGAAAGCCCCTTTAGAATCAATACGAGCTTTATTCTCGTGGTGGTGTTGTTTCTGTGGACTTCACAGTTTGCAGCAGGTAGTGCTGAAGCTCAGCTCATTCCTATACAAAGAATGATCAAAGACTACATTGTCATTCAAACACGTCTATACATCGCTTCAGCGTTGCACACGCACATACGCACGAACCTGGATTTTGAAGGGTTCCTAATCACTCCTGAACAATTGACTGATCGATGACAGATATGAAGAACAGCTGTGGAATGCCAACACGAGTGCATTTTGCATTTATCAGTCTCTTTATGCTGGATCATTTTTAGCACTGGGTATATTTCTCTCAGTGTTAACAGGCTCCAAGCCCAGCTGAGGTATTAATTAAAATCTAAATACTAAATATTGATTGATACCTTATCAGGGCGTAGCAGTTGGTCTGCAGGCTATTGATCCGGCCTGTGATTTATTATCATATTTAAGAAAAATCATTTTGCGTGATTATTCGGGGTAATGGATTTTTAGTGAGGGGTGTAATTCTTTTTTGTATCGCGTTTGTTATGTGGAAGGTGGAGCCGATTTCTCAATTGCATTCGGAGATCAGTGATATCCTTGCTATTGCAGCCCCTCGAGCCCCCACCTTTGCAGCCCTTTCCTGGCCTGCGAGGGGCTAAAGCTTGTGTAAGAGAACGATCCGCGCTCTTGTCATTGGCAATAATGGGTATTGGGATTACCTCTTTAATCACAACAAAGATTAACAGATGGTATGAGAACAGTTATTAGCAAGCATCTTGCACTCATCAAATCAATAAGATGATTTGTAATCAGGCTGTCGGTGCGAGTGAAAAGGGAGCCGGGGCCGTTCCCAGTGAAAGATCCTGGCAATCAGAGGCTACTGTGTAGCAATTACCTCTCCACAAAATAGGTGCTCTTCCTCCACTGGTTGGCAGTCCTCCAAAACACACAGCAGACTGATAGCAACATAGGGCATTAACACGGTAAAACACAATACACTGCATGGGTAACCTTGTATTTGATCAGGTGTTAGGTTGCTCCGTGATTTCATTTCACTTTGTGCCTTTTAATTTGGTGGATCTCGTCGTGTACTAGAGGGAAAAAATCTAAATGTTTACACATGCTGTCTCTCACTACAAAAGACCGTATAGCTCATTAGCCGGTTACCATAAATAAGTCAGACGAGGGACAAAGAGGGAAGAGCACAGGAACTATACAGCAGAGGCTTCCCTGTGCAAATATTTCTCCCTGGAGATGAAGACAGAGAGGGAGGCAAAGGCTGAAGGACTGTGGACATACCGGCGCATCTCTACTGTAAATGAAGGACTATGAAATCTGTAAATAGCTAAAGGTGAATCGGATCTTTTGCGACCACATCTTTAAAAGCGTTATCATTCACGCAAACATGAAGGACATTTGTGTTTCTGAATAACATTACATGCAGGTATATAAAAATGTGCAGAATCATTCCATGGCCTATTCATTTTTTTTCCCACAGTATTTATTATTTTATTCTGACAGTCCACATGCTGTTAATTAGAATTATTATTGTTATTATACTGTATCACCTATAAATTCTAGTCTCTATTTTTGACATACCAAGGAAAATACATAGAAATAAACCCAGGCCTATGAAAAAATTATGTATTAACTAGACTCATATTTCATCACTGATTCCTTTAGAATGTCAGAATTAAGGGCCAGTGCTGGTCGCTGAAGGCAGGTGTCTGTCAAACTGTAGCTCGCAGGCCGCTTGCAGCCGACCTCACCGTGTTCGTACTGTAGGCAATACAGTAAAAGTGAGACTATGTGAGACGTTATGTGTGAGAGACTGAAATGAAGTGAGATGATTTATTCGTTAGGATTTAGCTGTCTTTAAATATGTTTGAAACATTGAGAATACTACACATGATCCTCTTTATTTCTTTTGGTCTTTTCTGTCCTTCTAAACACTAAACTAAACACAACCGAATGGACTAGCACTTACACACACTCACACTTGTAATGGCAATCTAATAACCGCAAAGAACATGCAACGGTTGCTCCTTTGTGTACATTCACTAATATGATAACTTTCAAATGCTTTTAGGCATGATGCAACACACACGATACACACACACACACCTCGACACTGTCAGTAAGACATGGTAGATATGCACTTACTAGGATTAAGCAAGGCAAATGGTGCCAAAACAGTGACAGTACGGAGTAACTGATGCTGTTTAAAAATTCAAAGGCCTCTATTGAACAGACAATGTGGCACACACATCCCTGGGCCGCAGATCCCTGCAGCCCACTGGTTCAGTTGCTCGCTGCTCGCACGCACATGCCTGGTGTCTCTCTCTGACTCTCTCTTTATGTATATGTGGAGTGCTACACCTCCGTCCAAATGCAGCAACGGCTCTCTGGCCTGTACAGTAATAAATGCGACAGTGCTTCGGTGTCTAGTACACAGAGACGTACGCGTGTGCACAAACACCTACAGTCACCTAAATGCAGCTTGAGACACATAAGCACCCCTCCCCTTGCACACACACACACCCACAGTCACTTGTCGAGTGGCTAATATCTTTCCAAGGTCAAACCTGACAAGGAATTCCAATGAGATTAAGTGTCATCAGTGTGGCTTTAGCCCTTTTCTGCTCATTGTTCTTGGAAATGGCATTAGAGCCAAAGATGACCGAGGCCTCGGAGCTGTAAAACCTCTCCCCTTCCTGTGTGGCGGACCAAGTTGATATGTGAGGTATTTGATATAATTCAAACATCAAAAGGTAATAATGTTCAGACACCTATCTATATTAAGGAGGGTTATGGCAGCATTTCCACCTGCAAGGACTGAGGTTTTCTAAAATATTAGATGTTCTTCACTTTTGGCCGTGAGGCTGATTTATTGTTTTATTTTGTTCAATGTGTTTTTATAAAATTCATTAGCCCCAGAGTTTCTAAGATGTGTACTATGAGATTTATTGTCACATTTATGGGCTTCTAACATGGAAACACTGTCACTACTTTGGAGGTTTTCAACACAATGAAATGGATAAATGAAGTCTAAATTGTGTATATCCATTTTTTTGTTAAATACTGCGTTTCTGCTATCGGATTAATAACATGTATACACGTCTTCTCTGATGTCCCTCCAAAAGGCAACGCTTCTGTCCGTGTGTCTTCTGTTTCTACACACTTTTGGCAAACTAGCAGCCTTGTCATTGTGTCAGCCAGCATTTGGTGCGCTGCCTTTCACACTGAATTTGACACATAGTCCTTTGGTGGCAGCAATGAGCATTTTGTCATCTCCTCTTGAGTGCCAACTCAAAGTCCAATTACACCCCTAGCTACTAATTTAATTACAGTAACAGAAGAAATGGGTTGATTGAATTCATTTCAATTAAGCCTGATTGGACCAGTCAGATCAAATTTTACTCATCTCAGGTACGAGCTGCCTGACAGATTTTAGCCCAGATCTCCTCATGTGAAACCAGATAAACAGGGTCATGATAACAGAAAGTTTATGGATGAGTTTACTGATACCTGATATAAAAGTAGTTACCAGATCAGATAATTTCAAATGCCTCCTAATCTCTGACTCTGTGATGAATATGAGCGTAAAACACTGTAGTTTCTGAGCAGGATCACAGCCAGTCGCCACTTAGTAGAGTCCCAGCTACAATAGTCATTACTTATGCATGATGTCCACAATTATGTATCAAATTGTGCATGTGTGTGTGTGTGTGTGTGTGTGTGCAGCTAAATGGATATGTGGTGTGGAGCAAAGCTAGAAAACATGTCACGAAAGAAGAAGCATCTCTTACATCATGTCAGTCAGACAAGCAGCTGCCGTAGTTTTGTTCAGTTTCTAACAGTCAGTTTCAATAGTCACACACACACTTGGAGCGGCTTCCTCCTGTTTGGTGTTACTGGAAAGACACTTAATATGTGACACAACATGTCGCATATGCCACCATAATCTTTGTTAAAAACAACTCCAGGGATCCCAAATTTCCAAAGATGCTTTCCATTAAAACACCAAAGTCACTACACAGGAATATGAAACCAGCAGAAAATAAAAAAAACATAAATGATTTTAAAGTTACACCTTAAACTTGACAACACTTTAAATTAATAAGTCTCTCCATAGTAGTACAGGCCAAAATAATATTTTAGAATTTATAAAAAAAACAACAATCATGTATTCATTATTCGGAAAGGCCCTCAAAAGCACTAAAAGGTGCTGTTTTTTTTTTTTTTTTTTTGATAAAATATTACATTACCACAATGATGTACAGACCCAAAACGTGATTGTATTTGAGTTCAAATTAACAAGCACAACTGGGAACATATGGATAAAACTGCTGTTCAAAACATCAAAGTTATGTTTTTCTAGTGACTGTAAAATCATGCATAGAAACTATCACATTTAAATCAAGCATGGGCACAGAAAGTGTGTGACTCTAGTGTTTTAAAAACATAAAAAGAGAGACAAAAATAAGTAATAAACACAACACGAGCCCATTAGTAGCGAGTGGAATCTTATAGTAAAAATGTCAGGAATATTGTGGTCAAGCTTCAATCTACACATCTTCCAACAGCCTAAAAAAGTTGCGTCTCGCCCGCTGATTGGTGCAGATCGCATCCTCAGCAGTGTGCCATAGGCTGCCATAGGCTGCTACTGTAGCCTGCGGTGCGCGTGAACGCGTCTTGGCACCAGTTGCGGCGGCGCAAAGACGTCTGATTGGACGCCGACGCAAAGGGACGCAATCTTTCCGACTGCGCCACCCTAATCACGGGCTTCCATAGGCTAAACGGCGGAGAACTTGAAGCCTGACACAGTGACGCACAGCCACAATAGTATTAGGAATAAAAAAAAAAAATGAAATTCATACCGCGGGCGTCATTTACCTCTCGGCGTCTTCCTCCGGCTCCGGCCTCACTCCGCCGCGTCCGCGGTGAAGGAGCGACAAAGCCCGAGTGCAGGACGGGCGGAGACGAGTTCTCACACAAAGTCGAGCCGCCGCGGCACTTTGCGGAGCCCAGCAGCCCGGTTCTTACCTTGCGACACAGATCCAGAGGGGGTGAAATGGGTGAAACCGGTTGTTTGGGTGATTACACGTTTCTCCTCTCCCACACTCCCTCCTTCCTCCCTCCCTCCCTCCCCTCCCTCCACTCTCTCGGTGAATAGAGAGTGGCCCCCGTTGTAATCTCCTCTATGGGGCTCCAGCTATGCAGCAAAACAGCCCGTCCTTTGAGGTTCAAAGACACCTCCGAGGAGCATCCGGTACCAGCTGTATCATAAAACAAACGCGCATTTTACGCCCCCGCTGCAGCCAATTCAATTGCTGGTAAATTGGTGCGATGTGGCATCGGTTATTTTATTTTTATTTTTTTATTTTTGTTCCAGTGTCATGGTAATTTTGATGGTTTTAATGGGGAAGGGCGGTGGGAGGGTCTTTATTTATGTGCCACTTATAAATAATAATACGGGATTTGTGTGAAAGCATAATTGTAGTTATGTGCGTCCTAAAGTCTGTCAGTCAAAACTTTCACACCAAATAAATTACTTTCCCAGAATCCTAGCTGTTTGGCAATCTTGATCACACTGGATCTTCCTCTCTCTTCCATCACCTCCACCCCCCAACACACACACACACACACACAGACGCGTGTGTGTGTGTGTGTGTCTAGTGTGTAGTGTGGATTAAATGGCACCTCGTCTTAAATTGGCACTTTGCCTCGTTTCCCCTCTCCTTTCATCATCAGCAAAATAAAGATTAGGCCTACAGAGGAGATTGTAAAGGCTCGCCTTTCCGAGCGCAGGGATCTTCATTCCTTCGCCTTTGTGATGATATTGATGATGATGATGGCCAAGTGGACAGTTTGATTTTTGTGTGGCGAGCTAGTTATAAAGAATCAATATTATATCAAGGGGGTAACTTTGGTGATAAAGGACTTCAGCCACTCTGGCTATTCATCATAAGTCTGTAGCAAGCAGATAGGTCAAAAGAAATTATATTGCTCTAAAGAGTGTGTCTCCTTATCTCTCAGTACCAGGGGAGTGGAGGACACGCCGATCGATACAGTAGCTGCCGTATACTCCTTGCAATTATCAATAGCTGATTTTGTCTTCCTGGGGCTGCATCTATTAATACCAGATAATAACAGCCTTTTGGACATAACTTCTAAGGGGATGATGGAAGGAGAAGGGGAGAAAGAAGAAGAAGAAGGAAAAAAAAAGTTTGCTCACAGGACGACCTTGTTGTCAACAGATTTGTCTCTCATATGAGATGGACACAGGGGAATAGACAAGTCAAACAGACAAGAGGCACAGGGGGGGGAGGGAGGAGGAAGCTCTGACCTCCCACCCCTGAAGTGGACAAAAAGCTCAGTTACAGTAAAATGGCTCCTAGTTCATTGAGGAACCTGCAAACGTGCACTGAAGGTCAAAAATGACGAGAATCTGGGCGTGAACATCATTTTGTGCCTTTACTAGTGCAACCAAAGATGCTGCATTTTGAAGCCAAAAATCTCCTAGATGACAAAATAGATACAGATATTTTTCCAATCATGATTATTCAAAACGTTATGCATGTTTCCTCTTTTATTTCCCCGCTTGACTTGATCTTTGTCTCTTTCTTATATTCTAACGCAAATAGCAAATTGCAATTAAATGGCCAATGTGTTTATTAAGAATCATAGGAAGTGCCATCAATACGCACCCGCTCTTTTTTTACTCTTTGTAAAATGTTAAAAAATATATATGTGTGTTTTATTGTTTTTACTCTTACAAGATGCTGGAAAATAAATAAAGGGTGAGATTATTGTCACAACAGGACAAACTATTGTTGCCACCGTGCGTAAAATGTTCATAAACTATAACGAAACTTCAAATAAAGGTGTGAAGTTATGGCCGCACATCGCCGCACTCATAAAAAAAAAATAATACCCCGCGAGATTAATATGACAGCCAGTCCTTTACAGGCGGCTGTGAGCTATCATATGATGGGAGGTCAAATCTGGGTGTTCACACTGGAGTCTGGGGACGATTCATTGAACAGTAACGTGGTGGTACATCCTAGTGGCGGCTCCAAGCAATGGGCTGAACCTCTGCTTGGGGGTTAACTCTCACACACAGCGCAGTCCCCGCACATACGGAGCCATGGCCAACACCGAGAGAGCGGCGCTTCCAGCGGGCTGCCACAAGACAACTTCAGAGCAAAAGTGAGCTGAGCGAGAAGGAAGACAAGGAACCGGCGGTTTCCTTTGGAGAACCAGCGCTGCGCGCGTGTGTTTGGTCGCCAAAGATCCAAAATCCAGAAGAAAAAGCCACTTTTGGAGCGCGCACCTAAGCGAAAGCGCAACCGGGAGCTACGGCGAGAGGAGGAGGAGGAGGACGAGAGGGGGACTTCATCGCGAACGCAAACGCCGAAGCCACGTCTCTTTGGTGGGACACATGAGTTTTTGAGCATATTGACAGTGGTGCCGTCGCTGAGAGGAGGACCGGTACCGATCGGGGCATCGCGTTCTCGGAAGACGCGCGCCAAAGTTTGGCGAGCGGAGCCGCGCGATGAACTAAAGAAACCTGGTGACATTTTACTGCCGTTGTCAAGAACTTCGGTCCAAGCCGCTACTTTTACCGGGAAACTGGCCCGTCAAGAGCAAAACTTTAAAGTCCCGAATCGTCGCTTCATTCGAGTCCGAGGCAGGAGGAGGCGCGTGTAAAAAAAAAAAAAAGTTACCGAGAAGCGAGAGACGAGCTCGGCACAGACTTTATGGGAAGTTCTGCTGCGAAGATGGGACCAGTAAGGTCAGAGAGCTGAAGATGAGAGATATAGTTCAGGAAGAAAAGTCGGCGGTGAACCCTCAGCACTTGTGAGTCAGTGCACTTCGTGAAAGGAGGGGAAGAAGAGGGTCTGACGTGCCCCCCCCCCTCCCTGCCTGAGCCGGGCATAACAAGAGATTTGGTGTGTTGTGTTGTGTTGTTGGGGGGAGGCTGGATAGTAAAGAGAAAAGAGACGGATAAAGTCTGAGAGTGAAGCGGCTAATTGCTTGGCCCGTCCCTCATTACCATATCCAACGCGCGTCCGCTGGACTCCAGCCAATCCTCACCACCTTCACACGGTGCCATTAATCGCGGGGCATTATTCACTATCATAATTATTATACCGACATGCGCAATCCGACGCACAGCAACAGCGGCGGCAGCGGCAGCGGCAGCAGCAGCAGCAGCACCGGCTAATTTCAGATTTCTCCCCCCCACCACCACCACCACCACCACCGCCACCATCTCTCCTCTGCCAGACTATTTGCGAACTTTTTTTGCGTGTTGATTCAGTCGCTCTTCGCTGATGTATCTGCAAAACGCAGAGACATCCCGGAGCGCAAAAGCAGCAGCAGCAGCAGCAGGAGCAGGAGCATCATCGCCAGCACTGACGCCAGCAGCATGTCCCGACGCAAGCAAGCCAAGCCGCAGCACCTCAAGTCGGACGAGGATCCAGCACTGACCGGAGTGATTTCCGAGCACGGTGAGTGGCTTTGGTCAGCTGAGGTCTCCTTTGCAACGGTCCACCTCCCCCCCTCACAGCTGGTGCCGTCTCCTCAGTTCACTCAGAGTTTTTACTCCTTCCACAAGTTTGAACTTACTTTAAAGTCGTTTGGGTTATTTTAAATAATAGTATAAAACTCACATTCAGTGAGATTGGTTGATTTTTTATTTTTTTTTATAGATGGCACAAATTGTAAAAACTAAATCCACTTTTAGGTTTAAAGTCTCGTCTCTGTCTGCAGAAAAGTGTTTGCGTGATTCCCAGAAATGTGCGTGTCGTCCGGGCTGCAGCGCTGTATGAATGTGACAGATGACTTTTTTAAGGTGAATGGAACCAATGCGTATAATAATTCACAACGGTTTGCATTCGCAGCGTTTCAATTCTGAGCCGGAGGCCTTTTTGGAGAGGCCTGTTTCAAAATAGAAATGATTTAATGCGTTTTCTTAAAGGCTAAATCTTAGAGCTGCTTTATTAAACACGTCTTTGAAATCTTATGATGCGCAAATACGCGCATACAATAACGTACCTGCACAGACGCGCGCGCACACACAAGCTGAGAAGTTGGAAAATATCTGACAATTTCTAACGTAGAGCTGCAAAATTACGAAATTCACTCATATATAAGTAAATCACCCAGCTTATGCGTGTTTTTATTAACCCGTCAAAAATACAAACTTGTAAAATGTATTTGTATTTTTTTTTTTGCATTAGTGTCTTTTGTGCCTCAGCGCCTGTCTGATTCTCCGAGGAGCAAAATGCGGACTCTGTTGCAGGTCGAAGCCTTGTTTTGTTATGGAAATGTTTTTTTGTTTACCCCCCTCCCCAACACACACACACACACACACACACACACACACATAAATTTAGCACACTTGATTTGTTCCCTTTTTGACAGAGCTAGTCCTCACCATGAGGACAAAGACACTCATTCGTCTTTTATTCTGTACTCAGTCTTTTTGCGCAATAAAACGCTCATTAGAGTCAGATTTTTAACAAGGTGAACTGCAGACGGAATTAGGGAATTACAGGAATAAAATAACAGCCATGCCAATATTATTTTCTTCAATTTGCTATGAAGGGATGCAATGGTTTTTTATTTTAGAAATTTTACATTAAGCATTACATTTATTATAGTAAATGTGGGAAAATTACAAAGATACATAAAGAATTGTATTAATTATTTTACTTGTTTTGTGTATTTGTGCCTCCCATAACAACAAGACAGTGATTTACTTGGAAAAAATCATATTTTTTTCTGTCCTTTACCCACAAAGCTTAGTGTTTTCAATAAGTCACTGCTATTATTTATACCTTTCCATCTTGGCCCATTTTGGTCAGCGCACACACACACACACACACTCTCTCTCAGACTCTCTCACACAGTCTCACACACACACACAACATGCACACACACACACGCACGCCTACTTCTTTAGAATAGAAATGTGATGTAATCTCTGGGGAACAGCTCTCTTTGCATGGGGAAATGTTGACTCTAATGACTCTTGGCTCTTTTGTCCGTGTGTCCGATTTACTGTGTGGACTTTTTTTTTTTTTTTTGCGTGTGATTTCTTGGCAGTTCACACAAACATTGTCACTGCTTCAGTGTTGCGATAACCTTTCCCATGATTTTGGTCAGCGATACGTAGCATCCATCAGGTTTCTCTCCTGTAGGATGATGGAATGAATGGACTTTCTTTTTGCCCTGCAGCAGTGAAATCTTTGAATGCTTTAGATGCAGTAGGATTTCTGTTTTTTAAAAAATTCTACACATTTTAGACAACACAGAATGCTCACATCCACTATGAGAGAAAATTAATGTTGTTTGTGGGAAACGCAATCCATCTTGTCCTGGATTTTCATTTATATGGACATAAGTGCTTGTGAAGCTTTAAAATCAACATAAACTCACAGATTGTGTTATGGGCACCCACTCCTCTCCACTGCATTGTGCTTCAGACTGGAAGTGGCCGTGGAATGTTCTTGCCTCTCCTCGTTGGACAACTAATAGTGGCTCGCTTGTTTTTCAGGACAGGCATTGCAGTGAAACAATCCCAAGCCTTTGGCCGTGCACAGTGAGCCCACAGACATTTAAATAAACCCAATAATACCTGGTCTCATCCAAAAAGCCTCAAACAGGAATTACAAATGTCAGCCTGTCAGTGCATCATAACAGCATGATCGGATTCTCTGGTGCCTTACAGCCGTGGTGCAGCTTGTGACGACACTATCGATTGCTGCTCTTGACAACTCGTTGTATATACGGTCGAAGTCGAATTCAAAACTTCCAGCCGTCAGTCTTTTGATTTCGACTCAAAATCTATATACCTTGGGTTTGCAGAAAGGACAAAGTCAAGCGTCCGAGTGCTCACAATTGTGCTCAAGGGCAGAAGGTCTGTGTGTCTGTAGTGTATTTCATGAAAATAGCCGTTATTCAAGAAGAAATTGAGAAACTGACATTGTTAGGGAGACTGGATATTATACTTTATGTGTTCACTTTTCTTAAAAAAAAAAATTTGGCCTTTTTTTATGTGACTGCTCAGCACTGCAGCTCAACCTGTTTAATTTGCTGCATCCCTGAAAACATGAAAAACAAAAAGTCAAGTGCCAACAAGCCCTTGTCTGGCATATCACCCCCCCACCACCACCCCCCACAGGCCTTCCAGACACTTGCCCCCCTGGGGGCACGGGGTATGTGTGTTTGTGTGCGTGTTAAGATGAGGAAAGGAGGAGGGGGGGGGCTCTGCTTAGGAGTGCTTTTATAAAGCTTGCTGACTTAACCTTTGTCTATCCCCAGCCAGCCAGGTCCTGCCGCTAGATGTCAAGCTCCTTGTACAATTAGAACATGCGTGCCTTTGACCTTGGCAGCACAGCTTACTCGTGTCCCAGAAAGTGTGAACAGCGACGAGCTTTTCATCTCACCACCACTTCCTCTGCATCCACTGACTTTGAAGGGATGCATGTGGAATGTGGTGGTTCCCCAGCCTCGCACAGACATCAGTGTTAACACTGGAAAGTCATATTTCCCTAAAATCTTTGCACTTCAAAAATGTTGATTTTCAACATGTTAAGGAGTGCGTGCAGAAAAAAATAACATGATGACAGGTAGATGATTTCAGTGCTTCATTCAGTGCAGGAATCCTTATAGAGCTCTCAGAAACGTTCACAATCCTCAACATATTCCTGCAACGAATGTTTTCGATAACGCAGGAATACGAGGTGTAAAAATAAAATATATTGAGAGAATTCCAAGCTGACAGTGACAACACAGTTGTTGCCCACTTCCCATGCAGTGGGGCTTTGTTTGGCTTTTGTTTTAATTCCCTCTCACCATTGGGTGCAGGCCTGTGGACCACCCACATAGTTGTGCCAAAGACATCTTCTAGAAGGCACTCAAATATGGCTGTGTCTTAATTACTACTCAGCACTGAAAACACACACGAACAAGTAAGATCCTGATGGAGAGGACAGACTAGACTGAAGAGAGGAGGACTGTTTTATATTTTTATAAAGTGCAGGTTTTGGGGGATTTCAGAGTAGGGTAGCACAACTTCCGCTAAAGCCATTTGTTATTCGTGGGTTTTATTTTTGTAGTTTTAAAGCATTTAGTGGCAGTTTTTTCAGAAAGCAGGGAGACAGGAGACGAGTGTGACAGCCGAGACATGGCAGTAACACAATGCTTTGCATTTGTCAAAAGAGAAATCTGTCTCTTTGGCCTGCAGAGGATGAACATCCATTAGATCTCCTCCTGATCTCAGGCTCTTTTGTAAATCCAGAGACAGCGAGCCATCTTGACGGATAACACGGTCATCTGGACAGAGTGCCGTCATTGAATACTGTACAGCAAATGCTTACACAAACAAATCGTTAATGTTTTGGCTGCTCCACATCTGCAGGCGATGACAAAGGCCCTCACTGTTAGTGCAGATATGACTGTACCACTCTGCAGTGAGCTGACCAGCCTGATGACACACACACACACACACACACACATCCACACACAGAGCTGCACTGAGGACGCTAAAGCAAGCAAGTCTGAGAATTTCATGGGATCACTCAAAACCACGGAGACATTAGTTTCCAGCGACCGTGCTATAGCAGATTTGTTCATTTAAAAATAAGAGCAAAGCTTTAGAAGTGGTGTGGGGGAAGAGGTAAATTAGTGGACTGCCTGCAGTGTTTCAACAATGTCATAGATTATATTATATTCTTTAATTTCCCTTTAAAAAGTGGGATGAACACACTTCATTCACCCTGAAGAAAAAAAAAAAAAGAAAGAAAATTCAATAAAACAGCTGAGCAAGGTTATAATATACAACTGTAGTTAAAATAATTGTCTTTGAAATTTTTGAATTGAGCTAAAATCCAACCGCTGATAATTAATGCTGTCCTGGAGATTAGAGAAAAGGTCATTGGCACAAGAATTCCTGCATTGTTGAACCTAGTAGGCCTTTGTATATTTTTTGCCCTCCCCTCCCAGCTTGGTGTAGACCTACAGTGATGCATCTCTCTTTAAGGGTCCTAAGCTATCCTCAGACGCTCGAGAAGAATGCATTTTAAAGAGGCAGAAGGAGGGGCGCCTCTGACAAAGCTCTAAGTGCAGGTGCTGTCCAGAGATGACTGTTCTTACTACCCGGGTTCATGTACGTGAAATTCAAAATATCACAGCTCAAAGTTGCTCAAACGTAGCACAACACACACTTGAAATGAATCTATTTTTTCAGATGAGATGCTATTGACTTTAACATTGAGTAAACGTTGCCACTGTCATTGTCTCTGTGTGCATTCACTAAGTGAATCTGGAAATTGTTAAGAATGGGAGAATTTGTAATTGCCTAATGTTTCACTCAGTGCCCAGCTCTGTGGCTTTCACAGAATCAGTGGAAAGCATGAATACCTCATCTGATATAATATGTCAGATTAGCGGTTTCAGTTAGCATGCCAAAGATTGCTGAACAAGATAGTGGACACACAGATTCAATGTCCACAATCCCCCTATTGACCACGTTCAGCTTAATATTTGCATCTGGGTAAATGAAGACTCTTAAAGGAATGAAAAACGGATTGGATTTTTTTCATCCCTTCCTTTCTTATGGTACAGGAAAATCAATATCCCCCCTCTCTCTCACACACACACACACGCTCACACACACACTTTTTCACTGTCTTGCAAACACAAAACAACCACAAAATGTCGCCTCCATACAGCTTTACAACATGATGGAACTGGGCTGTTTCAGGGTGATGGCCAATGCAGATACACTTTAGTATGAGCTTACACACTGTTTTAATATTTTACACAAAATGTAAATCAGATGGGGCAATATTGCAGCTGGATTTAAAATTTAAAATTACCTAAATAATGTCAGTGAGTGAAAAATCTTTATTTTTTTTAAATAGCAGCGTGCACATTTTTGAATATTACTAAGGATGTGAATTATAAAAAACTGCTCACAATAGGATTTTTAGTGATTGTTGCACAAAACACTTAAAATGCCACATGGGAAAGACAATTTTTACTTAAATCCCCAATTTTTAAATTAGAAATTATAATTTACCAATTCTCTTCTTTTAAGTCAGATTTTTCTTTTTCCACTGAATTAAAATATGAATTAAAAAATGTAGGCCTTCACAAACACACATAAATAAATACTTCATAGGCTTCCTGCAACAAAGCCAAAATAGCATTTATGTTTGTGTATATGTAGCAATACAATTTTCGAAGTGTGTGTCAGAAAACGTGTCAGTGTGTGTGTTAGGTCAGAGGCAGACAAAGGCCCCCACTTGTAATTGTATGAATGAATAAAAGAGATTGACAGTAATACCATTCTAATAACTAATCAGCTCAACACAATGCCTACTCATTTGTGTTGACCTTTCAACCCTCAATTATGGAAATGAGTTCTGCTGTCCGCTGCTGGGCTAAGGAGATTTTTAGCCTGCTGTCACATGTCGCTGACGATTCCAGCCACTTATTCCCTTTAGCTCTTCAATTTTTGTTTTCCATTTTAGATTTTTAGTGATTATAGCCAACAGAATTTTTGATAATTTATTTATTTACTGTTAAAATAAATAATTTTAGAGGCATGACTGGAAAATTAAGGTAAAGGAGTTACAACGTTAAAAATGAATATCATTCTTCTGAAATTAAAAGGTACACATTTGTACTATTTATTAATTGCTTGAATTTTAATTTTTCTCCTTCATTTCAACAGTTAAGAAGTAAAAGTAGAGTTCTGTCTGTCAGTCCTGACCCAGTCAGGAGGATTTTTTATTAATAATTAGTTACAAGCGTTCATGCACCTTTTGGTCTGAAATTACCCAGGGGTGATGAATTTATTCACTAATGACTCACTGTAAATGGCAGGAATGCTACGTGTGCTTCATCGTGGCTCGCTCCATTTTAACCTTTGAAATGAGCGTATAGAGGCTGCATGAATCTCATAATTGTTCACTGACAAAGCAGAGGGCGACCTTTAATGTTGAGTGCAGTGTGTAATGCGTAGTGATTTCTGGTGTTTTTTAGTAAATCTGTCGCTTTCGATATCTAACATTCAGAACTTAGGCTCATTCAGCCTATTGCGTGAGTTACATAATTATATACATGTAGGCCTGTTTTTAAAATTATTATAATCTCACCCAACAGCTATCAACATAACACTGCTTTATGTCAGTGCTTTTAGACGCACAAAATTTCTGTGAAATAAATCACTTTTATTCGCAACAAATACCTATGAAAACATGTTTATAGTTCAGAGTGTTTGAAATATTTTATTTGCGGATTGAAAGTTGTTACCAGAGTCTTTGTGTGTAAATTGAGCAGGAGACTGTTCAGCATAAATTACATGCAGGATGCTGTGGCAGTGATTGAGCACACTTCCTACTAGTAATGAAAGGGACATATGTATATAGCCACTAACAACACGCACACACAAACACACACACACACACACACACACACACACACAGAATATAACTCCTACACAACGAATAAACATACACGGGAGGCCTTTTTTACATGGTTTTGATCAGGTGTGAATTAGGTCCATGTTCAGAGCTTGCGCGGGCTTGTTTGACTCTTGATGGTTGCATGTGGAAGAGGAAGTGGCTTCCTACAACTGTGATTAAACATGTGTAACTAATCAGAGACTTTGCTGCCATGGCACTAGCATGTAATTTGTTGAGTCTTATTTCAGAGAGCACTTGGGGGGAGAGTGAGGAAGAGAAAGAAACAGTGACTTTCTGAACGGGAATGGATTTTTTTTAAACATTTCAAAAATTGAAACAACATAGTAGCCTTTAATTTATGAATATATGTTTTTATTTACATACACATTTCACAATCACTAACTTTTGACAACACATTTTCTCAACCAGAGTCTGACAATGCTGAGATGCAGAGATAAAGTATCACCTTTGCAATGCTAAATGAAAAGGCCCAGGCATTTGAAATTCAGGTAGAAATGACTGAGCTTGATAGCAGAGGGGAATCCTAACGCGGCCATCAAAGACCTGATTTGTACCCAACAGATGAGGCAGCTTTGAATTGTATGAAATATTGGAAATCAATAGGTTCTATGGAATTTCATTAAGCGGCAGTATCCACATTTGATAGGCCCTCATAATTTGATGGATTGCACAAAGAAAATTATTAGCTGGCTCTATGGAGAGAGTGCTAATGCGCAAACCTGGGTCTTGAGAATTGGTGTACTAGGGCAATTTGTTCAGAGTAAAAAAATAGAAAGAATATTGATTTTGGTTATGTTAAAAGAGAGAAAAAAAATCAAAGGTTAAATCTTTGCAGCAGTGCGCTGCAAAATATGTGTGGATTCTTTATTGATTATTTATTCATTAATTCGTCTCTTTTTTTGCTTTCTCTCCCCGTTTTCCTCTCCACTCCTCCAAACCCCTCCCCTCCTTTTAGCCCGAGGTGATGCGCAGGATGACGCCGACAGCGGAAACGAGAGCCGCAGCGGCAGTGAGGAGACCCATGTTTGTGAGAAGTGTTGTGCTGAATTCTTCAAGTGGTCCGACTTCTGTGAACACTTAAAGAGCTGCACCAAGAACCCCCTGGTGCTCATAGTGAATGACAATGAGGACACACCTAACCCCTCCCAGGAATATCCAACAGAGCCTTCTCCTGTACCCAGCTGCCCTAGTGAGCAGGATGACAGCGAGGACCCAGGGAGGGCAACCACAGTCCTGCTGGGGAGGGTGATGACATACCAGAGACAGCGACCCTAAATGGGGTCAGTGTCCTAGAAAAGGAGGACGAGCAGATGGAACTTGAACTTTCTCCTGAAAAAACTATGGATTCTGACGAGAGAGATGTGACATCCCCTGAGCCAGACGGCTCACTACCTCAGCTCAATGATGTCGTCCCCTCCACTGTTACAAGCTACGCCATGCCAAGCACCAACGTTACCCTGGAGACCCTGCATGGCACCAGGGTTGCGGTTGCCCAGTTTTCACAAAGTGTACGAGCAGCAGCAGGCAGTGGGGTTTCCACCATGGCTATTCCCATGATCCTGGATCAGCTGATGGCCCTTCAACAGCAGCAGATACACCAGCTGCAGCTAATAGAACAAATACGCAGTCAGGTGGCGCTGATGAACAGACAGTCTGCCTCACAGCCGGCTATCAACCACCATCACAGCAATACTGCTGGAAATCAGGGGTCTGTATCCTCCTGTGTGCCCCCTGTCGCAAGTCAGCTTCAGCTACACAACTTCATCACTCCCCCCGTCCATCAGCTGCCTGTTAGGTTGCCGGCCACTCTTAGTGGTCAAGGCCCTTCACCTCTGACCTCAGCAATAGAAGGGTCCCTCCCTCAAACGCCACAAAGTGGCAGTCAGCAGTCTAACTCTTCAATCCCAAATGCATCCTCGAGTAATTCTGTGTTTTCCTCGACCAGTGGTAGTGGATTGTCTACTCTTCTTCCTCCCTGCTCATCCTCAGTCACAAACAACAACATTAGCACTAGTAGCAGCGTTACGGGAGGTGGCGGCATCAGCAGCAGCTCAGCTCTTCCCAGGAACTCCACCACCCCTCCCTCACTAAGTCACAGTAGTCTCCTGAGCTCTGCCTCCAGTCTACCACTAATACCTCACAGCTCGTCCAGCAGCGTTATCTTCCCCAACCCGCTGGCCAGCATAGCAGCCACAGCCAACGCGCTCGACCCCCTCTCTGCTCTGATGAAGCACCGCAAGGGGAAGCCCCCAAATGTGTCTGTGTTTGACACCAAGCCCAGCTCTGAGGACCCCTTCTTCAAGCATAAGTGTCGGTTCTGCGCCAAGGTGTTTGGCAGTGACAGTGCCCTACAGATCCACCTGCGCTCCCACACTGGTGAGAGGCCCTACAAATGCAACATATGTGGCAACCGTTTCTCCACCAAGGGTAATCTAAAGGTCCACTTTCAGAGGCACAAAGAGAAATACCCACATATTCAGATGAATCCTTACCCTGTGCCAGAGTACCTGGACAATGTGCCCACGAGCTCAGGCATCCCATATGGTATGTCTTTGCCACCAGAAAAACCTGTAACCACATGGCTAGACAGCAAACCTGTTCTCCCAACTGTTCCCACCTCAGTCGGTCTCCAGCTGCCTCCCACTCTGCCAAGTATGATGGGAGGTTTTGGTGAGTCTCCAAGCCTCACTCCACTCAACAGGTCACCTCAGAGACCATCTCCTCCCTCGAGTGAATGTGCATCTTTGTCCCCTAATATTGTCACTGAGTCTTGCATGACCACTACTTCACCCTCCCCAAAACCTATCTTAGGGAGTGATGCACCCCCTCTCTTGAAACCTGAAGGTGTCCTTCTGCCACCGAACTGCTCTACCAGGCCAGGAGAGAACACCACCACCACAACTACAGTAACACAAGTGGTCCTTTCCACTACCATAACATCCACCACGTCCAGCAGCGGCCACGTCACTGAACCCATCACAAGCTCTAACTCCATTTCAAACCCTGTCTCCCATCCTGTTCTTCCCATGATCTCAGACCAGTTTAAGGCCAAGTTTCCTTTTGGAGGCCTCCTAGACTCTATGCAAACCTCAGAGACATCAAAATTGCAGCAGCTTGTTGAGAATATTGACAAGAAGATGACTGACCCAAACCAGTGTGTCATCTGTCATCGTGTTCTGAGCTGCCAGAGTGCTCTCAAGATGCACTATCGTATTCACACTGGTGAGAGGCCGTTCAAATGTAAAATATGTGGCCGAGCATTCACAACAAAGGGAAACCTAAAAACACACTTTGGTGTCCATAGATCCAAACCCCCACTTCGTGTCCAGCACTCCTGCCCAATATGTCAGAAAAAGTTTACCAATGCTGTTGTGCTTCAGCAGCACATCCGCATGCACATGGGAGGGCAGATTCCAAACACCCCAGTCCCTGAAAACCTGCAAGAGATGGACAATGACCTCTCTTTTGATGAGAAGAGCTTAGATGCAATGAGCAACTACGATGACGACCTTCTGGATGAAATGGAGCAGGCGATGGAGGATGAAGCTGACTTAAAAGACGGAGAAGTGGACCCATCTAAACCTTATTCACCTGGGAGCTCCCCACCAACTTCTATCATGTCCAGCATTGCTGCAATGGAAAACCAGATGAAGATGATCGACTCCACTGTCAACATGAGCCGTTTGTTTGGTCAGAAGCCGTCACTGAACGGCAGTAGCTTTGGCGGGGACACCGACTGCTTTACCGCAGATTCGCTGTCTGCCGCAGGGGACGCTGAAGGTCAAAGCTTGGGGAGCCCGGCTTTGTCTGAGTCCTCTGGCTCCATGCAGCATTTGTCCCCAACTCACAGTCATTCAGAGAGCCAGCGATCCAAGTCCCCAGCTACACTCAACAATAATAACAACAGCAGCGTCATGACAGCTGAGGAGGGCCAGGAGAACAATACAGCTGGCTTGGCAACAGTGAAGTCAGAAAAATCAGAGACCCCATCTCCGCTTTCTGTAACTGAAAGCACCGGGGCCCTCGATCTAACTGCTACTCAACCTGGCAGGCACTTTATCAAGGAGGAGAGCCACTTTAACATGCTGTTTCTAAATAGAGACCGAGGTGTGTATGTGTATAATCAACAAAAACTAAGCATCATAGAATTCTAAAATAATAGTAATAAACTATTAGTACGACTAATGCAATTATAATGCCTTTTTAATTTCTTTGTATTCTTAAACTTTGCACTCTTCTTCTTTTTCAGGGCTGGCCACTCCTAATCTGGCAAGCACTGCATCAAACATGATAAAAATGGAAATAAACGGACATGGCAAGTCAGTCTCTCTAGGTGACAACTCTCACCTGCCTGTGGGCATCCAGGTTCCCGCTGCAGTTCCCCAGACCACCATGAGCTCCAGCATAAACCCCATGCTGGCTCCCCCACCTCCACGGCGCACTCCTAAGCAACACAACTGCCACTCATGTGGGAAGAATTTTTCTTCAGCGAGTGCTCTACAAATCCACGAGCGCACACACACTGGAGAAAAACCTTTTGCCTGCTCTATTTGTGGAAGGGCTTTTACCACAAAGGGCAACCTGAAGGTAAGACACGATTAGCATGGATGAGGTCATTGTGCTCGATGGATGCTTTGTAGTATGTAATGCCTATAATATAGTCCTTTCAAAGATGTGCCCTGCTTTGTTTTTACTTTTTAATAGTATTGTTGATATTCAATAATGTTTCTGTTTATTTTCTTGCTAACTTTAGGTTCACATGGGAACACACATGTGGAACAATGCTCCAGCCCGAAGGGGTCGGCGGCTGTCTGTGGAGAATCCTATGGCCCTCCTGGGTGGGGACGCCATGAAGTTCAGCGAGATGTTCCAAAAAGACCTAGCGGCTCGGGCCATGAATGTCGACCCGGGCTTCTGGAACCAGTACGCGGCCGCCATCACCAACGGCCTGGCCATGAAGAATAATGAGATCTCTGTTATACAGAACGGGGGCATCACCCAGCTGCCGGTCAGCCTCGGCGGTACAGGGATCACTTCATTGGGAGCAATGCCAGGAGGAATGGACCGTGTTCACACTGGTGGTAGCCTCCCATGACAGGCATGGAGAAGACAGGTCTTGAGGTCGGGGCCAGTCGCCCCTTCTCCAGATTTATGGAGGAGAACAAAGAGATTGGGATCAATTAAAATTAGTTAAAATGACTGTTATGTAGGCGTTTGACCAAGACTAAGAGTCTGACGACAAGGAAAGAAACTGCTAATCCAGTCTGAACTCAAGCATTATGTACAGAATAAATATTTTTTGTTTGGTTTTGGAAATATGGTATTTAGTATTGATTAGAGGTCTTTGCCTTCCACTCATTCCCTCCTCACTTGATATTTCGCCTATACGAAGAATACTGTCTCTTGTTTGAGAATATGTCGTCTTGCAAGATTTGCATGGTACTTATTGGTTTTTATCAGTATGTTTGACTGCTTTTATGAATTCTTTTGAAAACCAGGATCCTGCCTCATTTATGATGGGCAAGCATCTTATCTGGACTGGACTAAAACAGAAAAAGAACAAAAGTTGGTTTGAAGTCTCGCCTTTGTCTGGCAAACGTGTTTATGGTCGCTCTTTTGCGTATAAAAGGGCCATGGATAGGCTGAAGAAAAGACTGAAGTATAGTGTTTCTGTGCTCGCCGGATTTTTTTTTTTTCTCATGAACTAGAAAACTTGAAAAAAATAATGTTTGAACTATTTTAACCTTTACATTTAGTCTCCCAGCATTGTCTTATACTATTGTCCTGTGTCTTTAGTATTTATGATATTGACAAAAAAGCGGGTATACAAAAATATATTTAATGGCCCAAACATTTTATTGATCCACTTTCTTTTCTAAACCGCAGGCTTCACTGATGAATATCTCTTTCAATAAAGACAATATGTAATTTGAGTTGAACAACAGAGAAAAATGGTAGATTTTCTTTGGATATCTGTTGAGACTACGTGTAACATGGGGAAGAGGCTAGAGATATCCGAAGCTGCTATGATCACAACCCTGCTTTTAACCTTTGTAAAAAAGAAAAAAGTGATCCTTTTGAAGAAATATCTATGTATAGAAATACAGACAAATCTAAAACAGGTTATGCATATTTTGTATCACATAAAAATAGACATCATGAGTTGAGAGTATTTGTCATGTTTGTGAATGCACTTTTTAAAAACAAGACGTTTTGTCTGTGAGTTACCGTTAACCTTTTGACTGAGCTATCTATCACATGCTGTTTTCATTGTTTTCAGCGTACCACTCCTACAATTTGCAGAGTCGGTTCTCTGTTATTGCATCTGTGCTACTCGTCAGAGTGCAAACTCATCACTCAATCAAAACCTTCTTAAATAAAAAAAAACCAGAACAGGTGTGTGTGTGTTTGAAAGCTTTCCTTCTTGGATCATGTCATTTCTCTGTCACCATTTTATTTACATAAATTAAACTGAAAAACCACATACATGACCAAAGTGACAAAGCCTCTTTATTATTATAGTGTTTTATTTAAATTTCTCCAAATAATTTCCCATAATAAAACTAATACTATTAATATTAATTACAATTTTGGAGCTTCAAAAACAAGATAATGTTGTAGCGATGTTGGAAAAACAAATTGTATAATATGTGTTTATTTATTTATTTTTTTTTATCAAGCAGTTACAGTTTAAAATAAATGTATTTGCATCCTCCAAAATTATTTTGGAACATTCAGCTTTTTTTATAGTATTCTTAGGTATTTGTAGCTGGTTTGGGGAAACAAATGTGTGACAAAAAGAAAACTCATTGCATTATTTCTTTGTGTGTGTATAGAAAATATAAAATTGAACGTGTGTGTTTTCCTGTAGAAACGACTTTAGTTATAAAATACTGCAGAACTACTACAAACCAACCCAAAAATTTACACTGTGTATGCAGTTTATTTCTGAATTACACAGATTAGTTTATTCCAGGTTTTTCTCTGAGCTTTTTCTTTTATTTTAATTTCAAATCAATCACAAAAATGAAAAGGAACTTCTTTTCATAATGCACATTTTCCCATGGTTGCAATATCAAACTACTTGCAACAATCATCTTGGAAACTGATTATGCGGTACATTAATTAGTGTGTCACGGAACTAATGTGACATCCATGATTAACACATGATACAACCATAATAACTACAACTGCCATGAGCGACCAAAAATCATATTTTACTGTGTAAAGTCTATGAACGTGTGAGTCAGTGGTGTGCGTGGGTTGTGCCGTAAGCCTCCTCTCAGCAGTACGTTTGACGCATGGTTCACATGTGTGCCAACACACAGACACACACAGACACCCATGTTCAGACTTTCCCAAACAAAAATTTTTGGAGATGGGAGGGAAAAAACCGTTGCTGTGAACGTTGTGCAGATAGATAAGGTGCAAGATGAAAGTTCACGCTGGCTTTAATCACTGAGAACAAAACAGTTTTACCGGTTGTTATCTGTGGCTACTGGACAAGCAGCTGTGGCTGCAGCTTTGATCTTCACCGTATACAGCAAAAGATTTCCACGATCTTAAACTCATTTTCATCACTTGTAAAACAAAAAATGGCAAAGCTGCTTCAAGTAAAAAAAAAATACATGAGATTATTATTTTAAAACGTCTTAAACAGCCCTGTTTGTTGAAATCAGTGCATGGATGGTTTCCACCAGGTGTTTTCAAGCAATTGGCAGAAACAAGCTCTTGCCATTAGGCATAGTACTTATTTGAGCCACTCTGGGAAATGTAAAGCAACATAAATATAATAATATATATTAAGAGAGAAAGATGCATTTGCAGGGCAAAAATACACAGTAGGACTCCTGCTGGAAAGCCTGTGAGCCAACCAGCACATTATCCCCCTGCAGCTGAAGTGATGATTGATCCGTCAACGCCCCGCTTACATCAGCTTTCACCAGCAAGGCATAAGTGTTTATTTTTGTGTTATTTTTCTCTTGACTTTTACACACATATTACTTTTCATGTTGATGAATGGGAGTTAAGCGTGCCCTCGGGAGCTCTTGGGGCTGATTCGGTGGTGCGCGCTTGCCTTTTGTAAGTCCATTGTTTGACACTGCGCTGTCAGCTGATCGCGCAGGCTTAGTCAGTGGAATTGTCAAGCAATGAATCGATTTCATAGTGACAGTTTCTCCTCTATGAAGGCACTTATTTTGCTCATATTTGAGTGGAAACAAAATAAATTCCGTGCATTCTTGCAGCCATGCGCTTGCATTTAGCAAATGATTTTGCAGACAGCCAATATATGTGCATGTAAAGACTGTTGTTTCAGACTCTAAATGGAGATTCTCTTCAAATTTATAATATAATTCAATAGGGTTCTCGTTGCAGCTTCATACAAATGCGTTGTGAAGAAGTGTTGTTCAAACCTCAAGTGATTCCAATTATGATGCCGTTCCAGCTCAACATGGGGTTAAATGAGGTTATAAACTATCAAACTGTAGGATTATCGTAAAACTTCAGCGCGTTACCTAGATTATTTTGATTGTTCTTGTGTTATTTTTTCCATGAAGCAACACAATACAATGGAATGTCCAGCATGTGAAGTGCAGTTTGACTTGACTCTTAAAAACAGAGCATTTATGAGCAACATGGGGAGCACAGACAAGGAGGTATTTGCGGATTTTAACAAGTGTAGTTTTAAAGTGGACTGAAAGGCTAATTATGTAAACATAACGTGCCTTTCCATTTCTCTTGCATTTATTTAGTTTCTCTTTTCTTGAAATGTGGCAGCTTTCCCTGTGTCCAGCACTCGGAGCAAATTGCTGGGCCTTTTCCGTTTTATCTGCACCTTGCTTGTGTTTGTGTGCTACCTGTTAGAAGTGAATATGTGTGACATTTGGGCATGGCACAGTGTGAACAGACAGGCCATCATTGGGACGGGGCTGTCGGCTGTTTGTTTAATGCCCTGCCTACTGTGAAAGTCTCCCTGAAACAGGCGCAGTAAATATCCCCATTGATCCAGAGGCAGGGGGCCCTACGATGATGTAGTGGCGAAGAGCCACAGGAGTAAATCTAACCGACAGTAATCCAATCCCATTCTCAGGGCTCTGGGATCTGAGATAGGTGCTTTAAATCCAAAAGTGTGCCTTTTTTGCACAATTTCTCTGCCTTTGTTGGTGCTGCTTCTCTTGCTTTTTATCGCCACGTCTCAGCTCCCGAGTCAATCCATAGCTCGCTCGGATGCTTCACTGGCGATCCTTTATATTTGCTTAAATTCAAAGTCCTATAATGATGCTGCCACTTCAGCCTCATGCTCATTCCACTGTCAAATTCACTCCCACGCCTACTTTTGCTTGTCTAAAGCAAGTGCATCCGCCTCAAGTGCAAACTCCAAGGTTAAAAGAGTGTGAAAGGTGTGTGTGGGATATCACTCCTCAGGTAATCCATGTTCTCTGTGAATGGCAGATGGATACGCTGGAAACTCTGAATCCCCATTAGGCTGGAATTTCCCTTTGATGGCAAAGAGCTACCTACCTAGCGCTTGACTGGCTGCTTGGCTGCTCCAGCAAGTGTTAGTTTTCATGCAGGCTCTCAAGATGACAAAGTTACGCACTCCAGATCCCCTGGAATAGGATTGTGTGGTTTACAAATTCAAATTCTTTCCTGTATGGATTGTTGAGTGCTGCTGAAGCGCGATGCACTTTAGCCTGGTGAGCATTTTGAAACATTAACAGTTTGGGATCAACAGCAGTGCTCGGCAAAAGAAATGCCTGCAGTTACTAGTTCACATGAAAATCGGGTCCTAATGTACGTCACTGCGTGCATCCAACGGCAGTCAGCGGCTCCCAAAGCCGCCACTTAATGCCACTGAGCAATGACTGCGAAGAGGATGAGCAGGAATTAGAACGGTTACAGCTCAATTACACACAACGCTCCACGCAGAATTAGGAATGAAATGCTCTGACGTCGGTGTTCAAAAATGAAATTCTTTTGTGCACCTGTCCGTGATTGTTAATGTGTGTGTTTTTTTGTCCAACTTTCAGCTCCTTGCTCCATCTCTTCTGTCAGGAATGTGCGCAGAGAAAAACCCCTCTACTGTTGCTCACATCTCATAATACTTTTAAGTTGATACACCTCGTGGGCTTCGGTGGTAACAAAGAGGCACTGTATATCCACCTCGGAGAGACTAACTGGCTGCTACGAAGCCGGTTGAAGTGCACTCCTCTTAGCATGTTGTCGAAGTCAAGGTGGAGGTGGGTTTATCTTGTGCAGTTAGGTGCTTAAAGAAAGTGGGAGAAAGAAGCGCAGGGGAAAGGTGGGGGTGATTTGGAAAATCAATGAGCGCGTGGAACATAGTGGAGGTCCACCTGAAAGGGAACACGTCATCAATTAAACAAACTTGGTGAACAGGGACAATTCATCAGAGTGCGGCGTGGATCAGCTACTGGGTTCAGCTTCGACGTGACAAATGCCGGACCTCCTCTGTGTGCCCAAGGTTGCCGATCGATAGAGATCATCATTGTGATGTGGCCTTTTATCTCACAACCTGCTCCCCCAAGCCTTATATTATTCCCAACACAGAGATCTCAAAGCGGGAGGAGGGGTGAGAAGGGCATGAGTCTGATTGTATCTTTTATTCTCAGAACATATGGGCATTATTTGTTCAAAGTGTTTTCATGGCTTTTGATGATCAGCCGTGTCCTCAAGCAGGAAGCGTCTCTGGGTATTTTTTTTTTTTTTTGTATTTTTGTATTTTTTATTTTTTTTCCTGCTGTTGCAGTTTGTTTCATCTTGGGATTATACCTCTGCAGATGAGTATCACTCCGGTTAACATGTCATTGGGCGCCAAGGGATTGAACCCTCTCAGCACGAGCCTGCTCCCCCTCAGCGGCACTTATTCAAATGTGTCAAATCCGGCTGAGAGGAAAGCCTCCTGGGTTGCTATTGATCTGCGCCATTATGGAATTCCATGCCAATAAACTGTCATGACTTACTGTAACAGTCCAATGATTAGACTCCACTTCAGTCACATGACCATGGATGCTTCCTCATTATCAGAGGCCATTATGAGAAAATGGAGTTTAGCAATTGAGTTATGCAATGATAAATATAGACTTATTTCAGCTTTAATCGGCTGGTTTAACTGCGTTGTTGGTGTATGGGCCTATAGAGTTGCCAGTAATTGCAATGTTGCTATGTGCATCATGAGCTGCTGACTTTTTTTAAACCCTGCATCTTTTGTGAAGCCGTATCACACACACACACTTTTAACGTTGATATAATGTCTGATTTGTAAAATTATGTCAAATTATATATTTCATTGTTTACTTATAAGTAAAAAAAAATCTATAATCTATAAAAAACATATATAGTCAAAGTGCGTAACCAGCAATTTTTGCCAATAAATAAAATATATAAATAAGTATGTTAAAATAACAAATAGAATCAAATAAAAGAGATAAAGCTTTTAAAGTTGAGAAAAGTTACAACGTCCGTGTTTTTGTTTTAGGTTTGAGTCGTGAACAGTAACACTGATTTACAATCATGACAGTTGGTAAATATGAAAATTATGTTTTGCAAACTACCACATTGGGGAGGCTGTGGCCAGTTCCTACTTAATGTTTAAGCTGCAGACTATTTTATAGTCCTTACAGTCTTTGTCAAATCTGTTCAGTTCCTTGCAAGTGCTGCAACTTTACACCTGGGTTGTAGTGTAAAATATGCATGCGGCCACTATCAGTTACATGCTTCTAGCCTGCTCCAGCTGGGAGAAATTGAGGATATTACAACTCACTCTGTGTTCTCACCAGCCAGCCCCAGTCTCCCAACACTGATTTGAACTAGTCTCTGGTGTTCATTAGATGAGATTTCAGTCCAACCAGAAGCTGTGGGAATGAAGAAAGGCAAAGACTGCAAAACTACACCAGTAGTAGCATTTGACAAAAAATGACATGGGGCTCTTGTTCCGTTCCCGCTGAACTCATCTAAGTGCATTTGTAGCACACAGCTGGTACCAGAGATCCGACGATCACATGCTCACTGCGGAGTTTCCTACACTTTCCTTATTTTGGACATTTGTTTGTGGCTGCTGATTGAGACAAGCTGCAAAGCACTGAAACGGCCCTGGCTCTTGATGTACGGTCTACATTTAATATAGAAAGTCCAGCCTCAGCAGATACTGTTTTTGAGGCAGCCACGCTGTGAACCGCACATGCTGATGTATTGAATTTGAAGAGTTCAGAGTTGTCACTGTCAGTGATTGACATGTCGAGAGGATCAATGTAAAATCCTTTCCTGCCAAGCAATAATCCATCCAAACTGATCACGCTTAAAATTGCCTGAGGGTATTGATTACATGTGCAGGCCCAGAAAACACAGTAAGCACTGTGCAATAACAATCCAGTTGGTTAAGGAGGCTGAATTTGTTTTCGCTTTTCCTCGCTGGCACTGCTCACGCTCATTTCATATGCACCGTGCGATGAAAGTATTTGACATAAATGACGGAGGCCACTCGGTTTCTTTCCGAGCTTCTGAGGGTGAGAATGTGCTCATGCAAACCTGTGTCCGTGCTAATTCCTCCCATACTGTGGTAACTAATGGCGTGAGCCCTCAGACGACGACATGGGGATGCAAAGGTGCAAAATAATTCTACACAGTCACAGTATAGGTCATAATTTTTTCATTAATAACCTACAATACTTGTGATGTCTACATTTTTAAATTTGTTGTACGTGCGGTGATAAAACTCTATCAGTGAATTTGTCGAACAAGAATATTTAATACACAGATGATTAAATAAGTAGGGATAAATATTGAATGTTTTTTGTGTTGTTGTTTTTGTAACTGCTACACATCCTAGATGCTAAACAGCACATGGGACAGAGTTGTCCTCAACAGATATAGAGATTTTCTTATATATGTCGTACAATACTTAATATAATGTAATGAACAAAATGAACAAAAGCTCAGTTTGAGTTATTCTGAAATAATATCATCTTTTTTTTCCTATTTTGTGTGTATGAAAGAGCCACATGCAACAGGTTGAGGACATCTTGAGGCTATTAGACGCTAACCATCCGATAAGTATTCTCACCGTGGCCTAAATAAAAGCGCATAAAACGAGACGTGTTGCAGCAGCGAGTTCCCGCCGTCGCAGCCTGTGATACACGTGCGCAGGACAAAGCTGTCCGTGATCACAGTGGACCATTGCATTACACCTTATCATTTCCTCTGGAGCTGAAACTCAAACTGAGACTCATCAATAATGCACCTATGATCTCCCATTCAGAAGATCTCAATAGCAGATCAAGCCAATGTAGTATCTCCTCTCCGCCGTCTGCCTCGTCTTCTTCCACAAAAGCTTCTTCAAAGCAGTGTCCGTACGTGCCCGTTACTGATGGCAGCGCTCCTCACGCTAATGACTGCAAACGCCCAGGGGCCTTATTGCGGAGTTTAGATTTTTTGGCATAGATTTTTCCATTAGTAAAGCTCCTAAGAATAATTGTATCATATTTATTTGTTTATTTTTATTCAGGCCCACACAAATGGGCGTCTCCCTAGTGAGGGTTCCTTCTGATGACCAGAGCAATAAAATGTCAGCTGTGTCTCTCTGGACAAAATGATATTCCTGACCACACCGGGTGAGAGATGCGCCTCGATTCAGCTCTCTTACAACCTAACTGAATTATTAAATACACAGAATCTAGTTAAGCAGTGTACATTTTCCTAAAGGTCAGAAAGTTCATTAACTATGGAATGCAATTGATTGTATCCTTGTGTATTTCTCTGCGAGGTGTAGGTTTTCGACCTTGGCCGTTGGGTATGTACAAGCGCCGCAACACGGCTGCCAGTGTGTTGCCACCACGTGCGTTAACCCATGTTCTGCTCTTCTCATTCATGTTCTAAATGTGAGCGTGATTTTCTGTAAATAAATGCCCATGTGTACAATTTGGCCTCAACACCCGCGCTTCAAATTCAGTTTCCATTCACGAGGATATTAAGGAGAGAACAGTTGGAAAGGTTGTCCCATTCTGTTTCCCCTCCTGAGTCGATTTAGGTTCACTGGCTGAAGAAAGGCCACGTGCTTTTCCCTTCCCTTAGCGGTATCTTTAAAATGAAAAATCCATAACGACCATGACAGCTGCAGTATCTGTTTCACAACAGTCTGCTCGTGTCAATCAGCATAATGCCGATAAAGATCTTTATTTTGATTGAATGTGTGCAAAACTACTCATACTTTACACAAGCGACTTTGATGTCAACCCATTTGAAATCATATCAGATGCCGCGCAACGAACGAACGCCCCAATCAACCGAGATGATTTCATAAAGAGGGCTCTTGGGTTTCAGCGTCATAAATAACTCATGGTAATCCCATATTTCTCTGACTTCTCTCATTTGAGCTCAGGATGGAAAGAGGGCAGTTGTGACAAACACTGTTAGCGCTGCTGCCAAGCCATTCTGACCTGGCTTTATGTGTCTTGGCTGCTCTGGTTTCTCCGCACAAAGACGTATGAGGTGATGTCCCAAGTTATCCATATCCTTACCTTCGCTTTTAGCTCATTACAAACTCAGGTTTAGCTCTGAGGAAGATTTTAAACACAATCACGGAGAATGTGTTTTGCCTTTTGTGAGGTGACACTAACAATTTCTGCAGAAGGGAAAGGAAAGCGTGTGTTTTGTGTAATCTCGGGGCCCTTTTGTGCTATAAGTAATGTTGCTGTTTTTGGTTGCATGTTTTTTTTCAGTGACAATAATGATAATAATGTGTGAGGGCATGTGCATACGGGTGTGCATGTGCACGGATTTTTGAAATGGCTTGATTCATAGGTCACGGCTACCCCTGCTGAGACCTCTTCCTACATGTGCAATTTTCCAAAGCCAGCCACTCGCCAAGCAATAATTATGCTGAAGTTTTCAATTACACTCCTTCCATTTCATTAACAAAAAATGTTTGGCTATTGTATAATTAGATATATGAGCTTACCACCTACATTTAACATAGCCACTACACAGCAGCTTGATGGAAAACAGAGAGGGATTTTAGCATGTGTGCATTTACGGTGGTTTAGTAGTCTACCATAAAGTAAAATCAGCTAGACGTTACACAGCAGACATCCCCCCCCGACCCCCCCTCACCTCCTTTTTTTTTTTCCACCATTTGCTCAGGTCCTCTAATCTACAAGATATATACAGACCTATAATTGAGTATCATGACACGTTTGATGAACTGTGGGAGGTTTTGTTAACATGCAAAGTACACATGTACACTTGTTCCATGCTGCATTATCAGTTGTTGGTGCCTATAAATTTATACATTAAGACAGTGGACATTTGAACCATGTGTGCTGCTGAGAGATTATTAGTTACATTAGCCACTGGTGCTGTATTAAACTGGCAAGAACAAACACGTTCATTAAAAACACTTCATTAAATAATTCAATGTAACGTTTTGCACTTGGAAACTTTAACTTTCTCTCCCATCTTGTTCCTGTCGCAAAATATGACCCGTTGATGATATTATATAAAAAATTAAACTGTCCATCATCGTGGCTATCTTGCCATCTTAAGTGGCTGTACCCTGTTACCGCACAGGCTTGGGTTTCAGCGCAGTGCAATCCAATACAAGCCGCAGAAAGTCTCCTCAGTCCTCACATTTTGTCTGTTCCCTTTCACGTCTCTCGCAACAGGTTTCCACTGGAGGCCAAGGTTGTTCTGGGTAAAGAGGTATGTGCCGCTGCTCTGCTGGGACTGAAATTGACTTAGATGTTTAACATGATATCTGGAGTGTTTGAAAGGCCCGCCTATACATGATGGCCAATTCAAATTGAATTGGGAAGTCTTACCACAGTTATGGTGCACCTGACATGTGGCTGACCAAACTGTTTGCTGTGCTACTGGACAGTAATGGTGTCTGTTATGTGAAAAGCTAATAAAAAAAAAACAGAAATTAAAATAAATGAGAGAGGAAAGTGTGATCTGAGGATGCAGGAATAAAATCAGCTGATTTTTAATGAGGCTGGCCTCTCATGGGAGAAATGGCTGGATGTTGTGTTCAGCTGGGCTGTAAAGCGATCGCAGCCTGATATTCCCCAGGCCTGTGACAGAATTATTAAAAGCTCATCCTCTTAATGCAGCATCCACAGTGTCACCTTTCACAGGTCCACAGAGACACTCGCCCAGTACATGTGCCTTTGTTTCTTCCACAGGTAAACTGGCGTAGAACAGTGGCGACGGGGACTTGAACCTTCTCACCACAACTTGGAGCATGACTTACTTTCAGCCGTACTCAATGCTCTTTTCTATCTGTCAAAGTTAGACATAAGTATTATGTATATGAGCCCTAATTCCCCGTCATTAGTGATACTAATCACATTATGGCGGTCATCAGTTGCAAAAATGATCTCAAAGTGGTGTCCATTTTTAAGGTAATTTTGATACTAAATGGATTTTGCCCCGTTGTGCATAGGAGCAAGTCCCCTCAAGCCTGTACTAATTACATCCATAATCAAATGTGTTCTGTGCCTTCTTGTTAATGACATTGATCTTTTGGAATATCCGAGCCTATATTCTGTGAGATTATTGGATAAAGTGCAGGGCAAAGTCTGCGTGACCCCGGGAGGAAGACGTCGTTGCAGACATAAGTGGGTATTAAATGGCTATAATTGACAGTGACCCTTTCTGGCACTCTGTGCTGCTGAGGCCTCTGGTCCATGGATCATACAGCAGGGGGGGATGAATTAGCATGGGTTAGGAATGGGAAAATTAAAATTAAGAAAAGGGAGATGGGCTGAGAGATGGATCAATGTTGAGCCAGTGGGCTTATCAGCTGATAGGGGCCACAGAAATGGTGGTCAGGCTGCAGCGTTAGGGCAAAATCCAATATTTAGAAACTTTTCGCTGTTAATTTTACACCAAACTTCTTAAGAAATCTATTTAAACATTCCTTCATGTACAGTGCATACATTGAAATCCATGAGTCTTTTTTAGATTTATTCTTGAATGAGCAACCTGGGTGGGCATTGACTATTTTTGCCTATTGATTGTCCAAAGGTCACGCCCTGACAGCCCTGTTCCATTGTGATGATGTAGACCAACATGGGGTGAGATAAAATCCAACCACGTACAATTTTACTTCTCTTCTTTTCACGATGAAGGCTAATTGAGTCTTATACTGTGTTTGTAAACGCATCTAATTTCAGAGCTGAGTATTTTTATTTCTGTGACACACTGACCTCTATCTGGCAACCGCTCCACCCCTGCACAGGTGGATCCCATTGTGTGTGTGCGTGTGCATCTGTGCGTACGGGTGTGTGTGTGTGTGTGTGTGCGCACATGCTGTTTGGATTTTTGTAGTAGTATTGGCATGATGAGGGTAATTGGAGTGTTGGTCTGGTGAATCAGTGCCAGCCTGGGTGGGCAGATTGCATATGATGATCATGTTCTGACCAGATGGCTAGCTGGCACAAGAACTTGGGTTGGCAGTGTGTGTATATGTATATTTGTGTGTGTGTGTGTGTCTGTGCATATCTTCGGGGGGAGGTTCAGGTTCTACGAATAGCAATTTATTGTGACTGTTCTTTCGGATATGTATATCCAAACTGGAGGAATACGCACACGGAGACGATGGGCGTCATGTGACAACTCGCACAAACATCTGAAGTGGCACATGTGTGAGTTAACTAAATTTGTCATATTAATGAACTTTCTCATGGAAAATTCACAAAAGGTCCAGTCCTGTTGTATCATGTGTGTATAGTCAGTGGTATGATCTGAAAATACAATTGCAGCTTATTTGTGGGAATTTATAATTCATAACCACTTTTGTGCGACTGTTGTGAATATAGTTTTCTTTAGAATTTGCAGACATTGGTGAGCCACATAAAGACATTTTAAAGGCTCACACAAGATTGTTAGTAGCCTGCCACAAAAACAGCAGAACCTACATCTTTCTCAATGATATATGATGAAACTGACAATAATAATAATAAATAATAGAAAACATTAGCTTTTTGATTTAACAAAATCATTTAGATTAAATGACTGATTACAACATTGAACACGTCTGATGCTAATTACAGGAAACATCTACTCTGAAAAAATCTGTGCTCTATTGTCTATCAAATCTGTAAACTATATTTAAATTTGTTTTTGTTTTTTTTGATATAACAGTAAATCAAAAGTCACAAGCAAAATCAGCATCTTTTAGTTGTTACACTTGTCAGCTTATTTCAGAGAATAGACATTGAAAATGTTCCTACACGAGGCTCACGGAGCTTCTGACCCACAAGCCGAGAATGTTTCGTTGAATCAATGGATTCTTGTACAAGTTGAATGTAATTTAGATTTCATGTTCTGCATCAAAACAGTGGAACACTAGCAGACCACATTGTGGTGGCCAGTCTCATGTTAGTGTCTAAAATCCAAGCCACTTGGAAATGTATTACTTTCGAAGATGACAAATGGCTCCCGCAAAGTTTTGCTCGTGCGGCCGGGTAAAGTTTATCTTTAGGGCATATGCAGCTGCCAACAGCGCTTCCAGAAAACTTTAATCTTTCCTTTCAGAGGCTCACTTCCTATTTCTGTGCAGGGGACTTGATGGGAGGCAGACCGGGGGCGTTTTGACACCCGTCTGAGGAAACGATCGCGGTGAGTGGGCCTGCCGCTGCCGCTGCTGCTGCAGCGCAGCCTGTCTGCTGTGGTTCCCACTGGCTGTTTCTCTGTAACTTAGCACCCTGGCTACTTAATTAGAGCTTTAAGTTAGGAGGAAAGTCAAAAAAGAGCACGTCTCCCAGTCAGCCAGCCAGCCACGTGTCTAACCAAGCAGAGGAGATGCTTTTATGGGGAATGATCCATCAGCGGGATCTAATGAGGGGTTGATAGGACGCACGTGACAAGCAGCTTATTAAGCCATACAGATATGAAACCCACACGCAAGGCAGATATGACACAGGGCCGAGTCGCTCACCCTTGCACGTCAAGCGAGGAGTGATTCTGGACTGCTGTACCAAACAAATAAATTACAAAAGCACGGAGCAAAGCAAACTGGCAACAGTAAACACTATTGATGTGGCCGGCAGATTTCATTACAACACTCTGCTGTTTCAACTAATGACTAACTTCTTCAGCAAAATCTCACATTGTGAGAGCAGCAGCAGAAGAGAGAGAGGGAGGGAGGGAGGGAGGGAGGGAGGGAGGGAGTGGGGGTGGGAGGGAAAGAGGGAGGGAGGGAGGGAGGGAGCATTACTGGTGTTGCTGTCAGTAGGGGGCTCAGGCCAAGTGGGAAAACGTCAGCACTGTCAATGGGAAGGAGGGCTTGATGTTGCAATGATAGGCCTTTGTAATGGGCACTTTGAAAGAACAATCAGTGCCTTCTGTGAATCATATAGCCCGCCATGTAATTCATGCTTGCGTCTGTGAATTTGTGCCAAAGCATGAGAACAAAAACTATTTGTAGTCTGTAGAAACTAAGCTTAAGGTTGTGCGCGTTGTTTGAGTTGCATCACCGTGGCTCAAAGTGACTCACAGGAGATTATGACTTTTTCCCCGTGACTTTTCGGTTTTTGGGGGTTCTCATAGCTTAATATGCAAGAATTTCCTGATGCGTCGCTTTGTTGTTTAATTGTCCGATATTTTGCCGCGGGCCCACCCTGGGAGGCATCGCTTTCTCAAGCTGTTTATGTGTACTTAAAGTGTCCTAAAGTTGCGAAAGTGGGATAATCGTTTTTTCTTTTTTCAGATAGTTACCACCTGCATGCAACTGCCAAGGAATCAAATGCTTGCTGGAAAATAACTTTAACTGCTGGGCTTTTGGCACGAAACTGGAATCACGGGGATGCAACCAGAATTACATATTCAAACTGAGCAGTTGTTTTTAACTGTGTATTGAAATGAACACGGTGGGTGATGGCCAGTGAACACATGAGGACATCCCAGTCGAAATTGTGGAGAAAACTGTGTGACTTGGAGTGAATGACAGAGAACATATGGATGAAAACAAGCATAACTAACAAACAACATCACAAAAGATGGTTTATAATGTATTCATTGATTTCGCCTTTATCCTTGTCTTCAGTGCGTTTGACTGCAAAGAAAAGATAAATCTCTATTGCTTAAACCCCCAGCTCCTCCTACCAGATTAAAAATTCATACGATTTATTGAATTTGGTGTGAAAATCCCGAAATATATGCAGTTTGATCAAGCAGGAATTAAAAGTGTCATTGTACTCGTCAATAAGGGCTAGTGGCGACACGGCAGTATCACATTGACTCCTGCCTATTAATACTCAGTGTCCTATTGGGCTATCAGCTGATTGTTTGGAATGTAAATGATGCTGCTGATGGCTCTGGTGACTGATGGCTTAAATTCCAATTAATCAATTGCTTCATCAGTTTCCCTAATTCAGATCAAATATCTCCTGAGTGCACTCTTCTTTCAGTGGTATTAGAAGAAATAAATGCTCTGGAAGTAATTTTCATCAATCTCGTGTACATGCCAATATCCCTCACAAGCCCGGTCCAGGTTGAGGACTTAATGTCTTAAGTTTGTGCGTGTGAGTGCGTGTGTGTGTGTTTAGCAGAGGGATTTGCATACTCGGAGGAATGTGAGGGAGATATGAGGTGAGATTAAAAATGTAATAAATAAATAAGGCTGCGTGTGCATCTGTATTTACTCTTTTACTTTATTTCTCTCTTGTGATTCTACAATCACACATGAAACGTCTTTACCCCAAGATTAAACGCTCTTGTAGGTTTTTCGCTGTTCCACAAACAAGGCGTATGACAACACTACACACTTATGCTGCCTGATACTGTATCAGTCTATACATAAAGCAATTATGACAGGTCATTAGATCCCACCTATGAGGAAATCCAACAGGCGCACTGAATGAACTCGATGCAAGCAGGCCTCTCGAACTGCAGACCTATACATATCACCTCATCTCAAAACCCAAGCTGCCTCGGAAGGCCTCATTGTACGATAAGCCCGGTCAATTATACAGAATAAAATCAACTATTCATAAGTAGACTGTAATAGGATATTGGCTGACAGACTGACAGATTTAATAATTCAGTTTTGCTCGGGCTTAACTGGTATTAGTTTGTAGCTAATGGTTGCCTTTGTAAAAAATTCATCGAAGACAATGCTGGAGTGAGAAGATACACATAATTATGCCTGTCCGCAATTTAAAACAGACTTCTGAAGAGTCTTCGAGTGTTTAAGCGTGCAGACGCAGAGGTACTGTAATTTGATTTATGAATTTGATCCCACCCCCCCCATTTAATTCATCAATGTTTTAGAAGGAGCAATTATGCATTGTACAGCAGCTCGTCATAGCGCCATTATCCAGCCTGAGCATCTTTGTCAGTGGGTGTGTAATGGTATTGCTAAATATTCCATAATGGCTGGAGATGGCCTCACCCCTCACAGCCATTATTAGTGTGTCCTTCTTCTCAAATTGAATTTTTTTTTTCAACAATAGCTTTTGAAAATAGCAGATAACAAGGACGCAACCGAGGTTTAAGAGTCTGTGTTGAGCTACCCTTTGCTCACAGACGGGCCTTTTTTTCCCCAGATCTTTTGTTTCATGTCAAGAACAAATATGCTATTTTCCAAACTAAAAGCCTTATTTGATGTGGCCCCTGCCTGCTGGTGTATGGGCTGCGGTGAGTTTTCATAATTTCAGTCATCCATTTCGCATAGTGTTTTAATTTGCTCATTGTGGAATAATGGCAACCAAAGTGTTTTTAATCTAATTAAACATAAATTCCTGCACACATGGGATCAGAGCAAAATTACATTTTTGTGAGAATGGCTCTATTCATTCAGTCAGTCATTTCAGTGAGTCTTTCTCTGTTTGCTTGATCTCTTTGCATTGTTTCTCCTTCTCAATTGCTGAAAAAAAAAAAAAAAAAAAAAGCTTAATGGTGAGGAAAAACACTGTTTTGTTTGCACTGCATGGTGTGTATTATCCTGGCATGAGCGGGTGGCCAACAAGAAGTAGCTCTCAGACCTCTGAGAACCAGCAGCAGCGCATACACCCACCCCCACCCCAACCCCAACCCCCAACACCTCCACCACCCCTCGACAAATGCTCAGTGGTCGTGAACTACATCGATCTGGGGTATAATTCTCTATGAAATTGATGGATGAGGGCAGCCATTGACAGAAAGGGTAAAGACCACTTTGAGATGTCCCCTGTGAATAAGTATGATGGAAAATAGATTGTTGAAGAAGATTTATGTTTGTTCTCCACTGCCACAGGAGAGAACCCCCCACCCCCACCCCCCCCCATACCCACTTCTGACCAATCAAACACGTCATTTTGGTCAAGTTAAACTCATTGCCTCCATTCTGCTGATAACTTTGTTTCAATAAGTTCATTCCTAAAATGTAGAAACCAAATTCATTTTACATAGATGCTCTCCATCTCGTTATGACGAGGGCTGCGGTAAAAAGTTACAACGTGTTTAAACTTTCAAGTAAATTATCTCTTTAATTACTAATTCAATAATTTTAGGTATACTTCTGTAATTAATCTGTCAGTGTAGCCTACATTTCATTAGCCCTATTTAAAAAAATCATATCTTAATATTTAATAGAATTTTCACAATGCTTTTCAGAACAAACATCATCATTTGACAAATAATGTTTAATAAATGTCATATCACATTCGCTAATAATTTTGAGCTGCACATATCTATAAAGGGGAAAAACTGTTTTATGGGGAAATATATGAAAGAGAAATTAAGTGTCTTTGTCAAAGTTTTTAACTGTGGTAGAATGAACTACATGGCGTGTTCAGTTCCTCTGCGAAACTGAGCAACAGTATCAGCAACCACAGATTGCCATGGCAGACATTTTTATTTTATTTAATACTTAAAAATATCTGTCATTTCAAAATTGAATCAAGTATAGTTTTACATTTACATGCTGCATCAACCTTCTTTGATTTGCAGCCTTGTACATCTTTATTGCTTCAGTCTGACTTCTCCTCTTAGTTTCCACACCATCATTTTTTTCAGTTTGGCTGCACTAGCTGCATTTTGCTAAGCCTGTCAATCACTCCATCAAACTTTTTTTCATATGGCACCTTTCATACAATGCAGTGCAACATTAATGCAATTTAAAGTTCTTCCACATGATTAAAAATGGTTCCCAAAGGAGGGCAGGGAAACACGCAAGCAACCTAAACACTGATAATAATGCGCAGTGAACCAGGAATATATTACAAAAATCTGAGCCGTTCCAAGTGAGGGCAATAAGACATCAAACTATGAAAGGCATTCAGCAGCTGATCTTAGTGAATGTGTGTACAGTATGTCTAGCTCCCAGCTCCTGTCCTGACTTCTCTGTGGTATAGTATTGTTTGGCTGCCAGCAGTGTAATCAGATAATACCACTGAGAGGTCAAAAGCACTGCAAGCTTTAGCTTCAGATTTCTGTCACCTTTTACAAAAACATCCAAAGAGCCATTTCAAAAAGGATCTGTGCCCTGCTGCAGGTACAATACAGATGAGTGAACTCTGGAAAACTTTTTCAGTAACATACATGTTAACCCCTGCATGACATGTCATAAGTTCCTAGAGGATGAAACAACTTGCAAACATTTCTGAACCCGGATCTTAATGAGGCAATTCAAACATTTAGAATTTTGTTTTTTTAGTCATACGTCCTTTCAGCACGTCACTCTGGATGCAATGCAGTGATAAATACAGAGAGGCCGACTTTTCTCTGCAGAAACCAGCATTATGACATTAAAAAATAGCAGCGGAAGGCACAAAATTCAGAGGGACTTTTATTGATTTTATTATATTTCCACTTAGACTTACCAAGATGTCTGTCACACCACAGACACAAGTTTGACTCAAGAGTCAAGGGCAAATTAAAAACCCTGGTTATTGTTAGACAAAATCATGTTTTTGTGTAAAAGTAAATAAAAATGCAGTGACAGAGGTCGGCATTATGTTTCTATCTCTAATAAACGATTTCACTATTTTTTGTCCAACATAGTGATGTGAGTTCCTGAACATAACCCTAAATACCTGAAATAAGTGCTGTAGACACAAAAATCAAGTATCTACCATTTTAATACCTTTCTAACAATCCTCAACATGTTAATAAAAAACATAGTTTGGTTGCAATTATTTGTAAAACACTGAAACACCAATTTCAGTTTTCATTTTTTGGGTTGAGGTTGAAGGTTTAGCCTGTATAACGTTAGCATGCTGACATTAAACTGCACCTGCATCATAAAGAATATGATTATTTAAGTATTAAAGTATTAGTATCTCTCTATTTCAGTTCCTGTATATTTGTCGTGTAAATAATAGTGACATTGGATTGTTGGCTGGGAATTATTCTTTAGGTTTGGGACAAACTAAATAAAGTGTGCACCTCTATGAAAGCACCGACCCGGTGGCACTTCCCTGTATTCAACAGTTTGTTCCCAAACTGATTAAACTGACTAAATGTTGTGCTGCACCAGCTTCCTGTCACCTGTTTGTGTAAGGCTTCGTTGGCGTAGTTACTTGTTGTGGCTTCTGTGTTTTGATTAGTAATATTTGTTCTGTTTCATTCTTAATCCCATTTTTATTGTATGTTTTGTTTGATACAGAGACAAATAATTTATACACCTGCAAAACTAAATTAACTACACTTCTAACCCCAGATTCATTATCATTTTACTCATTTTTGTATTAGATTTGACATTGAACACTGATATTATTTAGAATAACCAGCAGTGCACATTAGTAAAGCTTTCGCTTTCTTCACCCGACTGTAGTAAGAGGGTGAGGAGCACAAGCACAATATCCATGTTTAACTTTGTACTGTCATGATCAGCATCTTGTGTGGGCCCTGACTGCAGCCCCTTCCCATGATGCTCTGCTGGTAGGGGTCCTCTTCTTGTGTAGCCTTTATTTATATGATCCTCTTATGAAAACATCACCTTTGGCTTCCCAGAGGGTTGACACAGGATAAAACTAGGATCAATTAGGCAGAGAAAAAAAACTCTTCCTACGAACGAAGTATCCAAAGCTTCAGACCTCAGCGAGTCTCCCTTTCATCGACTTGCCAGAGGGGAAAGAGGTCTCTCCTTTGTTTATGTTTGATTTGGCAGCCGTTGCCGAGCATCATTTGTTGTAAGCAGAATATGGGGACAATGAGGAGTTTACCTTCCCTTTTTATTAAACTAGTTGCAGTGAGTTCAGCTGCTTTTCGTAGCGTGCCTTTACAGCAAGACCTTGGATGATTAAACATAAAAAACTATTGACGGAAAATTGACCCTGTCAAACACACACGCAAAACTAATTTCCATAATGCATGACCCGTAATTACTGATGAGGTCAGAGAGGATGTTAAAGGGGGTGTGTATCTGCATGACCTGGATGAGAACTCATATTAGAGCGTGAATAAGCAAATGTCTTTGGTTTCTTGTGCTATCATCACTCTGTCATGAATGTGAAGCAACATATTCAAACAGTGAAAACGCAGACGATGAAACTGTACAGTGCATGTAGTGTCGACACAACACGGTCTACTATTAATTTTAAAGCATTAATATTGGAGCCAAATGGCTGTTTGTTAGTTGGGCATTTAGCACTTTTGGACACCAGTCTAAAACAAAAAGCCTGTACTTCAAGTCACCTTCATTATGGCCCCCACCGGTCACCTGCCCCAAGTTGGTGTTTGCTGCCTTAAAGAACAATCTCATTAAATTCACTAGCTGAGCTTTTGTGTGTTTGGTGTGTTGCGAAAGCTACTATTATAATTTCCTTTGAGTCATGTTTCTGAACACATGTTGCATATAAATTCAATATTCAATCTTCTTTTTGCTCTCTGCAGGTCTCCACCAGCGCCTGAGTGCATGGATGAATTACTGAATGAGCCTTCCAGGACCAGACCCACGGCCTTAAGGGGTCAGAGAACCCATGGGCCAGAGACTGTTTGCATTTCTGCTTTTAAAGAGCTTGTAGTTAAAAAAAGAATCAAAAAGACGACAAAGACATGCAGAACCAGCACAGAAAGATGAAAGAAAAAACGATCAGATTACTAATAGTTTGGTAATATTGTTAAAAAGTTATTTAATCCAAAGTAATTTTAGCTTTAAAGTGTCTTTTAACTCTGCTAAAGTATTTGTATTGATCAGATCAGTTTTAGGTTTTTGTCTTTTTGTCTTTTATTTGTTTCTGGCACGTACGTTTAAAGTGCATAAATATTATTAATATTAGGACCTTGTATTAGCCCTATTGGTTAAAAGGAGCCAAAACAGATGGACCTCAAATACTACTAAATACTAACTACTACAAACAATTCAACACCTTTATCCTTTACCAAGTTGCAGGTCATTGGGAGGGTTAAAGGTAGTGGCATGTGTTCGGATTCACCTTTTACACGAGTAAACGTTAAATAGTTGGAGTGGGTCAGATCTGGGGTTGGAAAACAAATGTCCTGGACGTCCTCAGAAGGACAGTGATTGCCTTGTGTATTCACTTGTCACCTGTTTGATTTTCTGCTGTGAAGAGATGTGCCGCACAGCGAGGATATCCGGGTGGTGAAACCAGCTGTCACACATACCCATCATCCTGTGCAAAGGTGTAACCCAAGCCTTCATAAGACGCCGGCGCTGAAAAAAGAACGAGCATCCTTATCCCCAAGGACCTTTATATCCCTCTTCACAAAGAGATGACACCGCCAAGATCTGCGCCGCAGACTTTTTTGTCTTCCCGAAGCACTTAATGTGATCAGAGAATTAAAATTTCAGCGAGTCATTTAATGATAGCCCGGGCCAAAGGGCCTGCGATGCCAAGCTAGAGTTTCCTGCGGTTCTGTAGTCATATCTCTGGCATCCCACGTCCTCTCATTTTGTTTCATGCCGAGTACATTACAGTGCTCCCGAACGCTGCACCCGCTCCCCTCTGCCCGTTTAATGTGATCAGATAGATTTATTATGGCCAATGAGGTCACTGGGATTTTCTGTAATTGAAGTCAGGCTGAATTGTATTAACAGGTCTGCAACACTGTAAAGCAGAAGCATTTACATTTAATTACTTTTATTGACCCCCGTTGCTCATTTTAATTTGCAACGAAGCAAATGCTGTGATTGAGTGCACAATGTAATGATATTTAAATAAGAGGAACATATGTTGCTGTCCAATGGACAGTTTTACTTTATCATTTTGCCTTTTATTACTATCTTTTTATGATTAGAGATGTGAGAAGGCTCTAATCTTGTAAATATGTAAGTACACATGATACCAGGACATTTTATGTGACTATCTTAACAAGCTCAATGTCAAAGATTAGCTGGTGTGTCGCTTTTATTTATTTAATTGTTTATTTGTTGTTGATAGAAATTTCATATGCTGTTCAAGTGAGTGAAGGGTTTCTCAGTTACACTTGAATAAATGGGGAATATCAAAGCAGTAACAGTTTAATAAGCCTTTTATGTATTTCAAGGGATTAGTGCTGAGAGATTTTAAAAAATCATTTTGACTCTTTATAATCCTGGGCAGGGGGTTGTATGCTTTGGAGGCCGGCCAAATGTGTACAAATATGTATCGTCTATTTCAGCAGCACTTAAAGTGTGTGTGTGTCCCATGTCTATGTGTGTGTGTGTGTGTGTGTACCAGAATGTCTTTGTGTGTGTGTAAATTTGTGTCAGTGTGTCGGCATGCGTGTGTCTCGGCTGTAGAAGGTTTGTCTCATTAATGAGAGGCGTTCAGGGCCTCCACGGGGGCCTGTGGAAGATAATCTTCTCCTGTTTTGCTATGAAAGCTCTTCTGAACGTAACCGAAGAAACTCACTCAAATGGCGGAGGGCTTGGCTGAATAATTCAGCGTTTACAATCAATTTTAGCCCCCACCTCATCTCGACACCTCCCTGGACCACAGGGCATGCAGGCTCATCATGGGAATGTTGACAATTCCCTGTACAATGCATTCTCTGGCGCAGTGGCAACATGAGAGGCTGTGGGAGCTGAGACATTTGTGTGAGTTTGCAACTTAGTATGTTAAATTATTAAACTCCTCAAATGCAGTTTTATTGCACAGTGAGGAAATGGCAATTATTTTTTTCTCTGCATGCGCTAAAGAAATTACATTTTTAAATTTTATTATATTGGGTTATCAAATTACTGACAGTAAAAAAAAAATGGTTAGTACGTGTATCTACCAGTGCCACATTGTAACCAATAGGCATAAAATAAATTCATGCAATAATTCATTTTATCCAAACAATATATGAAAATCTCTGTTTGAGCCCAGTATTGCAATTTAGCATTTTTTGCTATTTTATACAAATACTCCACATCAACTTAATGATACTTATTTTGACAGTTTTACTACCAACTTTTGCTCCTACTTTTCTTTCCTATTTTTTTAATTAATATTATTTTTATTGTTAGTATTTGGGCATTTGCATTTTTTTCAGGCATTGTACTTTAACACTTCCTGTTTGAAGTTAAAAGGAGAATAATTAGCGGATGCTGCATTTCAGCACCAACACTTTTAAATATTAGTTTATATCACCACATTATATTAGCATTTTTCTTTTTTAGGGGTTACTAGAAGTTCACATCAAGAGTCTTCAGATGCTACAGTCATGACATCATCTTTTAATTAGAATATATTCTAAACTTCACTGTTTATTTCAGTCAACAACAAACTTTGGACAAAGTCTTCTTCATGTGCCTCTTTTTTACTCCTCATACACATAACTTAACTTCAAACTCAAGAGCAACTTTTCTATTTTTGAGCACAGGACATAGTCCATCCTATACTCCTCCTTTGTTAAGTTTTGTCATTTAATGTTATAGTCATTTTTAAATTGAATAAACAGAACAAAAACTAAACATAAATGTGAATTGTTGTCATAAAAATTGTGGTACATGAAATATCCATGTGTCCTTAGTGTGCATCTCCAACTGTAGCTCATAACACGACTTCCCATCACCAGCTCTGGAATGATCATAACAGCTGCAGCTCCAGTAATTTTAAAGTTTGTGATTTTGCACAATTTCATTCAGGCTAATTTATACGTCTACTTCACTACATTGCATAAAGATTTATTACATGCATTCTGTTACCTATGCATTCATATGTATTGACAGCATGTGTGCTGCTACACTATGTCATAGTGTAGCAGGTGTCAGCTTTCCACAGGTATGATTCGGCTGCGGTGGTGTTTGTGCTGCTGCAGCTATATTCTCCTGTACAATAAGCTGCAGTATAATAGTCCTGTGGATTACCTCAATTGCAGGTGATAACAGACAGGCAGTGGAGCGGACAGGCTGATACAGGACACCCACTCCTGTGTGGGAAGCCATATGAATTATTTCTTGTTTGCCCGCAGACTGCCTATGGGGGCTGGGAGCTATAGTTGGGTGGAAGGGTGTATGTGCGGCATGGGGGTGTAGACGTTGAGACTTTGTTTGACTTCACAGATGGAGTGTACTGTGGAACGTAATGCACATCCAGAATTACTTCTATGAGTCATGTCGATCAGTTCATTTATGTATTTGAACATTTTTGAACTATCCTGTTTCCACTGACACTTCATTACCTGTTACGCCAGGACTTATCTCTGCGTCTTCACGCGAGCAGGCCGGGCTGACGTAGATCTCGGGCCGCATCCGTCACGTCACCATCTGTCAGCTGCGCGTGTGTACGCGTGCGTGTCCGTGAACATGTCAGTCACAGATAGCTTATCAAGCAGGAGGAGGCCATTGCTCCGCTCAATGCAACGCAGTATGCAGGATTCTTTGTCAATGGCGGAATCATGCAGGAAGGTGATACCTGGTTTAAGCATGATTAAATTGACACCCCATAGAGTGTCTCAGATAGGTTTTTGTGCTCTCGATACTGTGGCGGCAGCTTATTCAACGCTGTCTCGCGTTCAGTCTCACCTGTCATGCTGACATCATTGCCTTGCAATTACAGTGAGTGAGAGGGGGAACGCATTAGGCCAGCACTGTCGGAGGAGGTACCTGTTTGTCTCTTAGACTACTGATGTTTTTCTCCTTTGATTTAAGAAACAACTTTTTTTTTATTAAAGTTCTTTCTTTTTATGAACAAGAAAGAACTTTTTAAGTTTCTATGAGACATCACCTCATGCATTTCACATGTTTGGTTCATTTGCTCCTTTTTACTCAAATAGAAATACACTTTGTCTAAATGATGCACATTTGAAATAATTATAAAAAAAACCTTTGGAGGTATTTGTCTGACTAATAAAATAAACCAAAACAATATACTAATAGTCACTATTACAGTTTAAGCTGTCGAGCAACACAATGCGGCCGGCATTTACTATCTACAACCTTCAACGCGTGTTTACACATGAATACTTTTTAACAGATTTTGAGATGGTTCTGAAATATTGCAAAATTAATACTTTGTATACTTCAAATACAGGACTTTAATTTGCAACTGCATGTTTTTACACTGTGGTTTTGTTGCTTTTACTTAGAGCCACCAGCTCCCAATGCAGGATGCACACAAACTGTAACTCATTTTACTTTAAAATGAATTCATATGTCCTTTAATACAGTCAGCTCAGGCCTACTGTATGCATGGCAGCCTTTCAAAAAGCATTCATCATCACAGTCATCTGTGGACCTCCAAAAGACTAAAAGAGCAACTTCCTGAACATCTGCTCCCAAGATCAGAGATCTCTGAGACTATTTTGGTGTTTGCAGTTGCTCAGGGCTTTGGAGTTCATGCTTCGTGGCTTATTTATTATTTACATAATTCAGATGCAGACAGTATTTATTTTCTCTTCCATGAAATGTCCAACATTTCTGTCCAGGCATGCGTTGTCCCCACTTAGTGTGACTGTCTGATGACAGGGGTTTTTAAGAAACACATGAAAAGTAGTTTTAAACACTGTGGCACTTTGGAGAGACTGTTCGGATAAGTGAGAGCCATGTTCGAATCAGACCAGCAGTTGGGTATTAGATGAGAGGGAGAGAGGGAGCGAGAGTGAAGAGGAGCCACAAAGAGGAGCTTTGTTTATGGCCGTCTCTCTTGGCCACACGCAGGGCTTAGCAAGAGAGCATTTCCTGTACTGATTCATGCTCCGTCATTTGTGTAACTCACATCTCTGTTAACAAAAGGAATCAAATACGTCTGTGGCTGTATGCATGCATTATTTTTCACTGACATTCTCATGTTACAAGATTAGTGTATCCTATCCTTTTTAACCTCCCGGTTGACAGGATCACCATGAATCATCAGTAAGACGCGGCATAACATTAGGAGAAATTCACATGCTTGATCGGCAGCAAACGGCCCAGGGACTCCAGGACCCACGTACACTTCATGGCGAACTAGGTGATGCTTAAAGCCTGACTTCACCTGTTTCAGCTTCCTGTAGCTCGTCTTTGTCGAGCACATGCGCATAATTGGTTTTAAACTTCCCCTGTTTTCCCTGTATTCAAATATCTCTCTATTTCTAGCTGGAAAAATCCAGATGACATCATTAGGAGCTATTTTTTTATTTGACTTAATGTCACCTGAAGAAGCACGTCAAGCGAGACTTCAACCTACAAAGATTTACAGAGAAAATGTAATTCATACTTATTTTCATACATTTCCAAATTCTGGTAAAAAAAAAAAAAAGAGTGGGGAACTGCTCAAATAAAATTACGGCTTTGGAATCAACCAGTCCTGATCATGTTGACTGTTATTTTGTCGGATGAATGCATGTAAAATGTTATTAAATTTATACCAAATGAAACAAAGAATGTCTTCATTGAAAGGAGACGTAGTGAACTTTTGTCTGCTTTTTAAAGACAGTCGATTAACATTTAGCAGCAATGGCATGACAACTCCAAAAAGGCTTGACTTTAAGACTTTATTCCAATTAACATACTGCATCAAATGACATCAAACACCTTTATCCATCTTAGAAGCATTAAATCCCTTTTAATGTTTCTGACAGCGTTTATTACTAGTTACAAATCCTCCGCTTGACGCAGTATTGGTGACTATGTTATAATCAGGGGACGCCAGAGAGTTTGATGGACACTGTGGGCAGGATCTCCCAGCCCTGAAGCTCATTTTGAGGACATGAAAATATGCTCGTTTGCAGAGGGTGGAAGAGTAATAAAACATACAGGCTGTTTCTTTACCCGAGCCTAGTTAAGCTTGGCTCTCCCTGTGTGTTTGGGCCCAGCAGGCAGTGTGTCGCAGCAGCGTCTCTGTGTGTGGCCTCCTTGTTTTGTCATCATTTCTTATGTGTTTAGGAATCGTCTGCAACAGTCTGACCGCAGTGTGTCGTCTTATTTGCTGAATATGGAGAAAGCGCACACGTGGCCCGGGTTCCCCTTGCTCCTTCGAACTGTAAACATATGCAAAAGCACAAATACATAGATACACGAGTGTATAAACACACACATACGCACATGCACTTTGGCTTGCTGCTTGCTTTACTGATTTATGAAGGTTATAAAGTTATAATTGCTTTGGTTACATATGGAGGATTAGAGGAGCCACGTGCAGAGCTGTAGCTGTCCCAGCATCAGCTGCTGCCCTCTTCGTTGCAGTCGTCCTCAAGCAATTGAGGGGAACACCTGAGCCATTTTCCATATGATGCCAGCATCAGCGAGGGGGGAGAGGAGAGCACCAGGACATGGGCGGCTGTCTTGCTAATGGGACACTTAGACGTCTGGGCTTATGTCATTCAGTCCCAGCGCGCTGCATCCAATCGCCCCCCTATTGCAGGGATCCAGCTCCGCGACGATCGATCTGCGGCTAGCCTCCTCCACCCCGGCGGTCGTGGCACAGGCAACCGGAGCCGTCAGGGTCCTGAGACGTCCCTCTCACCGTCTACCTCCCCCAGCCCCAACACACACACACACACACACACACACACAGAACTGTCCCACTGCCCCTGCAACTCCTGGCCTGACCTTGATCTGCCTCTGGAGAACACAGCAGGAGCACTTTGTAGTTGCATTCTGAGCACAAAACAGGCGCATAACTAGTCTGATGAAAGCAGGGAGGACAAATTCATAGCAAAGTCAGACTGAAGATCAATTCTAGATTCACTTCCCCTGAAGAGTGTTTGATTTATGTGTAGTGTGCTCTGATGATTCATATGAAAGAAAACAGGATAGAAACTCAAGTCAACAGTCACACATACTTACAGCACAAGTGCATTTAAAAACATAATAGTGACATATGGAAAACACTAGGGCACGTTTTCTTCCTCCCTCAGGATCATAGAATCTTTCCATAATCATTAACTGGATACTATACCTGTATTTAGCAGTAAGTTCTATTAAATTTGTATAAAATTAATAATTGCTGATCCAATGTCTTTATAACATCACATTTGTGGCCTTTAAAAGATGCCTTTATAAATATTAAGTGCCATGGGCATTGCTAAGAGACACTGGTGACTCCTGATAAATTGTAATAATAATTTTAATGCTAACATACTAAATTCAGTAAGTATGGAAGCCTAAACATTATATGTCCTAAACATCAGCATATCAGCTTTGATCTGTGCGTATTTCCATGATGGTATTAGCATTTAGCTCAAAGTCATAGAAACAAAATACATCCTTACAGGGCTGTTATCATGGCTGTAATATTCTGATGCTGTCCCCATTTCCGTTTATAAAGTTTGACTGTTTTACAGTTTTATAGTTAAAAACATGAAATAAACATCGTCAAACTTCACTTTACTTAGGTAAAGAAGTATATGGAGTGGAATAGGAAGTATGTGAAATCATTTGAACTGAATTGGTTCCGTTTAAATGTTTTCATATAGTTTCCTGTTTGTTTCCCCTTGAATGTTTTGGAGAAAACTTAATTGTTGCCAGAATTTTTCCTCCTAATTACAGAAAATGTGTCATCCTGAAACTGCTGTTGCACCGTCCTGGAAACCAGAGTCCTGTGATCCTTCAGGTCACTTGAAACAATAAGGTAGAAACCGCTGCACGTTTGCTTAATAATTACCAGCACAGATACAGTGTTTGCTGACATGTTTCAGAGTGTGTTGTTGACGACAACAGAAAGTCTCATTGTTATGAAGTTCTGCTGGTGATTAAACTATAATCATCCCGTATTGCTATGAAAGCACAGGTCATCTGTTACGATGACTCACACCTTCTCGTGTTCAGCCGGTCTCTTGGCCCCTGCGAACAATGTGCCATGAGGAGGGAGGAGGCCTGTGAGCTTGCGAGTGACCCTCCACCTATTCCCATCATTGTCATCTAATATTGATGCTGTGCTAAGCTCCGGTAATGAGTGGGGCTGATTTGAGATCAGGAGGCTGATAGAGATGATAATCTGCATATGTTCTCTCATGAAAATGGAGAAGGGCCCTTTTAAAATAACCCTGCATGTCTGGCTGAATAAACCTCCAGCATAAACAGACAAGAGGCAGAAATCTTAAGAGTGACTGGAAAAGTGAGGTGATCCCTCAAATGTGAACCTGACTCCGGGGTTATTTGGCAGTGCGGGAAATATGGAGAAGAGGCAATGTAGAAGAAATTAAAGCTCTCATGAATTAGGGGAAAAAAAATCATAAAGTGTTTATCAGTCACATAATATTTTCCCAAATAGGTCTCTCTAAATATTTATTACATGAAATTGCAATATTTTATGCCTTTGCCTCACTGTCAGAGCCCTCCCCCCTTTCCTCTCACACAAACACGCAGCGCACTCACAAAACACACTTTGAAATACAGGATGTGAATCTCCTTATGTTCTGCAAGCCAAAGTTTGTTTTTGTCTACATGCAATAGCAAAAGCCAATATTAAAAAGACGCCTTTGCAGTCATGCTATTGCAACGATGGCGTTGTTTAGAAAAATCAAAACACGCACAGAGAGCACACCGAGTGGCTGGGGGTGGGGGGGGTTGTTTGCAGTTTGCTTGTGTTCTAATATCTCCTTTATGCAAAACTTTACTGAAACACTGTGTGTGGTCCACTTGGGTCTGGCCTAATGAGCGGATGGCTGCAGTGGCGGCGTTGTTGTCTTTTTTAACTTCATTTTTCAACACGGGCCAGTGTTGCTTATAATAAAACCAGATTATGAAAACATTTTGGAATCCTGACAAACACTGACGAATTCAAATATCAACAAGAAGATATGACAAAAAGGGCACCCAAAGCACTCTGCCAGTGTTCGTGTAAACAGCATTAGTAAATGAATTGAAGGTTATTGTGACATTATTTTTCTGTGGCTAGTTCATCTTCTATTTTCAGGTTTGTTCTATAAACAGCTGGAGTGAAACAAGGTGGGGGTTTCCAGGTTATTCTGCTCACTGCGTGTTCCTGCATTACCAGCTTTGGATGTCTTCATTCTAATTTTAAAATTGACTTACTGCTGCTGACATGAACTCATGGATAGAATTTTTTTTCTTTTGAGGTGAGACTGAACGTAACTGAATTCAAATCATTAGGTGCAGTTTTCAACCACCTGTTAAAGCCTCCAGTACTGCTCCACTTAACACTTGAGCATCAATTTGGTGGTGCAGTGTGGACCCCCCCCTCCCAAAACACACACACACACACACACACACCTCTTCTCCCACCAACTCTCTGGAGAAATATCACACGGTTGTGGGTGCTAATCATGTTGAGCGGTTTAGTCTTTCATAAACAACGTGTAAAAATTAGGCCACACTAACAATCTGGTAATTCAGTAGCGGTCGGCGGACGTTGCTGCTATTCCATTTCAGGCTGGATTATGAATGCGTGTGCAAAGCCGTTGCCCTCTTAATGATGGCCTTGTGATATTACAGCTGCTCACAATTAGCCAGGACTCCCCCCCGGCCGCCAGAGCTCCCCTACGCAAATAAACGATGGGACCGGGGAGGCTGGGCACAGTAAGCGCTGAAACAACACGGCTGATTTGGACATCTGGTGTGGTAATAGAGACGTCTCTTCCACACTTTGACGTAATGAATGGGGATCAGAGTCCTGCTTTCAAAGTGACTTGTATGGATGATGGAGACACGGCGCGCTCCATACATCACTGTTTATTCTCATGCAGCAGAGTGGACAGGGGGGACAGGCGGCTTGTTGAAGCTCGCTCAGAAAAGTCAAGTTCTGGGATGTTTCATAGGGAAATATTTGACCGGTATGGGCTCAAAAAGTAATCATAACACAATAAAAGACAAAATGTGAATAACTACATTTAATTGATTACAAATGTATTTAATTGTTTTTTTTGGTCAAATTTCCATTGGGCAGGTCAAGAACAAATGTTCAGGTGAGAACAAATGTCAAAATGTTGAGACTTAAAGGCTAAATATCAAGTGGGTCGAACACACAAAATTCTATTTCTTACATAATTTATAGTGTCCTAAACATTTCAGTGTCAGAGAAAGCCATGATGATATGCTGTAGAGACTCCACGGACTGAAACATTAAAACAGAACATAACAGGCAAACTTTCTTTCATGTGGGGACAAAATGACGGGACAATTTGTGACTTTATTTACCCCTGGATAAACTGTCTACAGTTGCATGTGTGGACACTTTCCAGCAATGCATGTGACAAGACATGATGTCTCTGATATAAAGCCAGTAAATATTTTAATGATTAAAAAGTATGTCCTGTATTACATGTTTTCTTTGTTCACTTCCCATGTTTTGGAATTTACTTTTTTTTTGCTCACTAGCAAATTTGGCTATTTGTTTTCCAAATTTACTAGTCACTTTAGCAGTTTGCTGACCACAATTACAACTGGAATTGAAATTAGATGCAGATTATTAGGATCGAAAACCATAGTCCTAAGCCCTAACAACCCTTCACCAGTTCTTAGCCATAAATCAAACAGTTTGCACAGTACAATTTTTTTGGGGGTTGTATATGACCTTCACTTTGTAGTTTCCCTCAGTGCACCTCGCCTGCACAGACACAGGCTGTATTTCCAGAGTAGAAGACCAAGGCAAGAGGCTTCACAATGACCAAACACAGTGTGCAGGTAGCGCTCATGGTAGCTGTAGTTTCACAGTGTCACAGCTCACTTAATGTGGCTGTTGGGAGTGACCGTGTTACCGTCACTGCTGAAATCCACAGATATTTATTAAAGTCAAGCCCTGATTGATTTACATTTCCTTTTTGTTATCACCCAGATCATCCGTAGACAGTAGCAAACTGTGATTACTGCATTACTTAAGATTTTAACCCATCTGATGTGAAATATGTCAAAGTTAAGCCATAAAATCCCCTGTGTATCTTTATAACAGCGTCTCTGTCAGAATAACAAACAGTTGTTAGTGGAGACTGACTCCAACATTGCAATTTATTGAATACATATTGGACCTCAGAGAATGGCAGCAGTTGTGACTTCCTGCCAAACAATAGCTTCACAGCTCTTGGAAATTCTTCTACAAAGCTTGGAAATCTGTCACCGCCCCCTGCTTCTGCCGCCCGCTCTCATCTGCTGTCCTGGCGAGGTGCGCTTCGTCTCAGACGAGCCCAGTGGATGCGCTCATGTCACCTGCAGCCACGGTCCCGTAACAGAAATGGGAAATAAATGAAAAGAAACATATAAACATGAATATATAAGGAAGAAAATATTTTACGTTTGCTGACTGTAGTTACTGGCTATGGTTAAAAAAAGGGGGTGAAAGGTTTTAAAAAAAAACTGCCGTTAAATGTCTGGAAAAAAAGCAGTGATGAGCTTAACAGACCACAGGAGGAAAACAAATGAGCAGTGGCTCCATCGAGGTCGCTCTTTACAGGGATGCTACAGGTATGTCAGCATAACCCTGGCTGCCATGAGTGGTTCATCGTTTAATAATTATTTCAGCAAGTGTGTGCTTCGGTAATGGTATGTGCATTAAACTCTCTGAAAGTTATGTCCTCTGAATGCAAATTAGCCATGTGCTTGTTAGAGTAATTAACCATGTGGAGGAGAATTGAGAGAGAAGCAGTTTTTTTTCGGCCTTTTAGTGTTTAAGTTAGTTTAAATTAGTGAAAGTGAACATGAATTAGCAGAGTATCTGATGTTTACTGGGAAAATATGAAGTTGAGGCTGATAGTCACCAGACGAGCCTTTTATTACATACTTTTTTGCTCTTCTAAACATTGTGGACACAGACATCGCTGGAACAGAAAATAGGTTTTTAAAGCTAAAGTATACAAGCATTTATTGCTGCAATCTGCAAAATCTACATTTTTCTGCAACGAATGACACAGATTCTGTCTGAAACTTAGCGTGTCTCAAAGGTTGAGGAACACGGAGAGTTAAAAACAACACGTGTAAACAAATTAAAGCATAACAGTAAGGCCCCCTGACATCTGTTTCCTGTACTTTGTCAGTAAGTAATCAGGGCACTCAGTCCACGTTGCTTGTGTCCCTACCATTTTTGAGATTAAACTACACCCTTGGAAAAGTCTGAATATATCTATGATGCGTGGCGCAGACGTCCATTTCACCACGTTAAGCAGAAGTGGACCCTGGATTACAAAATGCCAAACCAAGTCCTGCCCCAGCTGTGCTTCCTGCAGACTTGGGCAGATTATGAAATTCCATTCATGTACACCCCAGCAGCAATGCAAACACGGAAAACATAAAAAAAGGCCTCGGAGAGATTCCGAGCTACAAGGGAGGCAGAGTGTTGGTCAGTGCAGTGCTCACAAAAACTGCAAATCCCTGAAAGTTCTCAACTTACGCTTCCCATCTCCGACTGTTCAGTATGGAAGTGGATATGTAATCTAATGATCCACTGGTGTTCATTAGGTCTAATGAGTGCTCTTGTGCATCATAATGGCGGAATAATGGCAGAGGAGTACAAGTCCATTCTACAGGACCAAGAGCACCCTGGGGTGCAACCAGTGCTCCGTCATGATGTTCCCATTTGCCCAGATGATAATGCCCTTATTACAGTAGCAGCCTCCACTGCAAATGGATTTAAATGAGGAATTATTGTGTGTTCATAATTATGTCTTAGAGGAGCCACCACTTACAATAATATTAGGTGAATTTATCAGGATTTTTTTTTTTTCTCATGAACGATATTAATAAATTAGGTCATTTTATTTGTTCATTTTCATCTTTCTTTTAAATTTTTTTTCGCAGTCCACTAACCCTGACGCCAGGTCGCTGGAGTCAGAGCAGTTAGCGAAGCCTCTCTCCTTCAGCCCGGTGATCAGTAATCAATCTGCTTTGATACATAGTTTCGTAACGTTGACTTTGAAGATAAAGTTGCACCTATCCACTATAAAGGTCAGGAGCAGATGTTAATTAACCAAGAGGGAAATGAACTAATGGGGGTTTTCGAGTGGCATTTAATGAGACACCTAATCCCATGGAAAGAACAGTCACAGTATCACATTTTTTATTTGGTGTTCAGTTCCTGCACAACGATTGCAGACATGAAGTTTCTGTGTGAGACCTTTGCAGCTACAGGTAGATGTGATTTTTTGGGGTTTTTTTCTACCACTTTTACTTTGTTTACCTTTACTGTGTGTAATTGCCAACATAGAAAGTTAGAGTTTTACTCTTTGTCACCCCTGAGACAGCAGTGACTTATATGTTGGCCATTAGTGCCTCCTGCTGTGAGGACTGACTGGTTTTATTGTCTGACACAAAGTGAAGTTGCGAGCTGTGGTTTGATCGGTGAAACCTGTTGGTCTGTGTGGGCTCAGCCACTGAAACAGTAGTTGCTGTAATTCTAGGCTCTAAGCGAGGAGCTTATTGCATGCAAATATTATAAGAGTATAAAGCATTTTGTTAGTAACTCATGCTGAGACAAAGCTCAAGTGCTGTGTTGTAAAATTTCCAAAAGTACTGTACATGCCTTGTTCATCCATTAAGGTTGTCGGGATGTTTTAAATTCATCCCGTCATGTTTTAGGTAGAAACTCAGTGAGACTGACACACAACCAGCAGACATAGACAAAACACTTAGCTTCATATTTATGGAAATTTGGAGTAGAGGAAGCTCTGGAGAGTTAAGAACATACATACAAACACAGCGAGAGAAAATTCAACCCACATCCTGTCATCTGTCCCGTCTATCCTGTCTTCGGTATCATATCGGTAACTGCAAATGTACCTTGCGCTGACTTACACCCTCCTTTGACTACAATCTGTGAAAACCACTGGGTCTGCTTTAGATCACATATCTGCCTGAGTGGCCATGACTGCTGCAGTGATTTTCATACGGGATTGTACATGCAGGCATCTATCCGTGGAATGGGCTGTGCACGTGGTGCAGGCAGGCTGACTGAGCGTGAACGTGGCGCCGGGGGCACATGTCCTCAACAGGGTGTGCGAGGGGAACAGGAAGCAGACGCTTCATAATAGCACAGTCTTACAGAGCGATCGGTGTGATCTGCATCACAAAAAACATCGCCTGTAGTTTTTCCTTCTTTTGATTTCGCGCTTACAAAAAGATGTTCTAATTTGTGGTGTGACCCCGCGACATGGGGAGTACGGTTTGTCCCCTAAGGTGTCTTTACTTTCTCCTTCTTCCACCCTAATCTGGGTCTTTTCTAGCGCCGCTCCCTGCTTCTGTCCCTCCCCACAGCTGTAAATGCAGGACTCTTGTACTGCCATCTGCTCCACAATGGGGACTGCCACCGTCACCTGCTGATAATTACTGTCACCTGCACATTTGCGGCGCGATAAACACTCGGCATTACCAGTGGCCAGCGCCACTGCAACACTTGTTTCGGCTGCCTCCGAGTCGGTGGGAGAGAAAGCCGGCAGGAAACAGAAAGGAGGGAACATATCAAGGCAGGACACGAGAGCTTAATTGCAATGGGATTTGCCTCCCCGCAAAGCTCCAACAACACCAGGTGAAAGGACTTTACCTGCGTTTGATCCATACCAATCACACCTAACAAGACTCATTCCCATACGAAAGCTGCCACGAATCCTGTTTATCGTTACTGCCGTGAAGGCACAGAGGGCTTTCCACTCACATGTTTATGCATCTAAATCACTGACCTTTGCGTGCACAGGAAATCCATCTGTGCTGATATACAGTATCTCAGTGATAAATACTTCCCTTCAAATATTTATAATAGCATCAGGAAACCACAAGAACATAATAGTTTAAATTAGACCCATCAAATGCAAGTGGCTTGCTAGATAACATGCAATTTTTTTGAAGTTCAGTATACTCTCTTCACACGCTGTGGTGGGTAAAAAAAAAAAAGAAAGGACCTAAAGAGTCATGGGTTGCAATCATAATGATTTAATGATGGGCTTATCCCCGCTGCAGTACACTGTAAATCCTACCAGCCAGAGAATATAGCTTTGTCCCCTCCAGTGGTTTATCCTCCGGTGCGTCAATCTCTAAATCTGCCGGTGACACTGACAATTATTTGACCCTTGTGAGGAAGTTGAACACTCAACCACTAAAAAACATAAAGGTCGAAAAGCTCGGAAACAAAGCGATTAGGTTTTAAGTTTTAAATACACGTCCAGACTTCCTGTAAGTCTTAAAAAAGATGGAGTTTGTTTTCAAGCTATTTCAAGTTTTTATTTAAATGGACTTGGATTATATGTTACAGTTAACAGAACATTGTGATTTTGTAATTTTAGAAATAAGTAGTAATTTTTCATTTCACGTGGTAGGTCTCCACTTTTAAGCTAAAATTATGCACGTCTCGGGCTTTATTGCAAGACAGTTTTCAAATGTCCTTTTTGTTTTCGTAAACAGTGATGTGTCACCTTTTTGTTTGTCATTTAGTTGCGAGCTATGATCTGAAATAAACTCAAAATCAAAGAGTGTTACAAATCAGAGTTTCACTTGGAGGAAAATATCAAACTTGCATTTACAAAGTCAAATTAAATTCTACTCTAATATATAACTCCACTACTTTTTTTAATAAGGAGGGATGATTACAGATTTTTGGAACACTTTTTTTTTTTACTGCAGCTATTTTCCACAAACAGTTCTCTACAATCAGCATAGACTGGCCTCTGTAAAACTGGGGGCACAAACTACTAAGTATTAATAAAACTGATGATATCTTATAAGGATTAGGTTAGGGTTCTGATAGGTAAACCCATGGTGATGACGCGATGGTTACGTGTGTAAAAAAAAACTTCCACGGTGAGCACGACTGCCGGTGATATTAATGTCTTTTCCATGACAACTGAAGAGTGGGTAGAAAATGTCCCTGATTGGAGTTCCTAAACTGTCCCCAGTGGCCTGAGAGCAGCTGATAATTGTGAGCTGGATAGATGTGTATATCAAATAGTTTACAAAATGAAGCCAGCTGTGTTTCCCCTGCATACTGTGGCTTCCTGACACGCACCATTAAACCTTATTAGCTACTTCCTTTAACTGAGATCCTCCGCACCCCATCTTCCACCCCTCATATTAACGTTTTTCTGTTCCTCCAACTGGAAATTATTTGCTTTATTGTAGAGTGTCAACCTCTCGCTGTAGTTTTCTGACACGACATAATTGGCACTTTAGAATATAATCATGGATGAGAGCGGTGTGATTGTGGTCTTTTATACACAAATTTCAGCAGATTGTTGATCACGCCGTTCTGCTTTCGCCCCCTTGGTCTCTCCGTGCGTACGACTCATCTATGATCCCTCTGTCAGTCTGGGTACCTTCTCCCAAAGGTCCTCTCTTCACCGCACTGCTCACAAGCCATTAGCTTCGAAATGACTCATAAAGAATCAATTGAAAATGATCACAATAGGAAGTGAATATCAGACGGGGCGCTGCGTGGCTTGTGAACAGATGTTGGCATACACGCTGCTTGTCAGACGCATTATTGTTTTATGTAGACATTACCGGCGCAGCCAAATGGGAGAGATAATTACACCAGTGTTTAGATATGACAATAATTTCTGGGAATGCAAGACAGGGAAAAAAGCTAATTGAAACAACTCCAAATACACGGACAGGTTGGCTGTGTGGTACTGCTAGTGCAATACACAGTTCTCAATTAGGAATCAAGACTTGCAGAGAAGTGCGTGAAATATGATTTGCTGGGGGTTTCCGTATGACGCTCAGGCTTTAATAAGCTAAGCTATGAAGATGATGTATTGCTGAGGGTTGAGAGTGTTGATGTAACCCATAGTTGTTGAAGTAATTACTTCTTGTACCTGGGTGGTCGCAGTGAGAATAGGCTGCATGATGTGTGTGTGTGTGTGTGTGTGTGTGTGTGTGTTAGTTAGTGTAGACCTTGTGGTTAGTGTCGGCCCTTTACAATTGATAGCTTCCTATGGGACAGATATAGTAACTGTAAAAATGGTGCGGTTGTCAGATAATATAAAATTAGAGCATTTAACCCCTGCAGCACTGGCTGGATTGATGATGGCCTCACACTGGGGCCCTTGTCCTGAGCAGGAAGTTATGCTGATGATGGTGAGAACCACTGAAGAAAAGCACCAAAACATCAAGTAAATAGTTATTGGCTTGTTATATGTCATAAATTCCCCTTGGCATCATGCATTTATATTGTATACTTAAGACAAAAAGCGAATAAAATTTTATTTTTTTCTATAGTTGGCGACTTTGCAAGACAGGCAAAGACGTCCTCACACATAATTCATAATGCTGTTACAACATTCAACTGTTTCCAATTACCTGTTGCTTTGCATTTAAGCAAAGCATTATTGAAGTAGAATGTGTGATACAGCCAAATAATCAGGAGAATATGGCAAAACAGGTAGCACCTTTCTCAAAATTCAAACTTTTGAAACCTACTTACCACTAGGAGTTTTCTTGGTCCAAAACAGAAATACTGAATGTCTTATAGAGCACTTCAGAACTGAATACGTGTCACACTTAATAAGTTGCCCTCGCTTAACTGCAAAAAAAAAAGAAGAAAAAGCCTTATAAACACGAGTTAAAATAATATGTATTCAATTAAACATCTGTGTATGGGAAATTAGATGAGAAGAGGTCTCTGTTTATTCAAATTCAATTACCCCATAAGGACTGTAAGCATATTTAATATAATCATGCAATAAGCTAACATCGTCTCAAATGCCACATGTTCATCAAACTGTCATCTGCTGTGTAATTTATTGCAATATGTAATTGAAACACAAATGTGAAATTGCAGATATTGTAATAACATATTCATCTGTTGTCCATGTGCCGTTGCATTGCATCATTCTGCTCAACCCAAGACAGCCAGATTAATGTGCAACTTCACTTTATTGAGAAGGAAACACATATTTCTTCTCTTTTCCTCTTAGAGGAGCTCCACGTGTCCTTGAAGCTTTGCAAAGTGTGATTTGTAAATGAGATAGGCGAGTATTACGGACCCTTGGTATTTCTCTTGGCGCCCTGCGATCAATTAAAGCGCGACAATAATAAATGTATACATTTAGAGGGATTTCACCGCGGTGACAAATGATTTTACCCTTGAGCTATTGACATTGTCTGGGAATAAGCTGTGTCTGTCCCTGTTGTGTATTCTGTCTAAGGGTCCTTTCCTCTGCTCGGGGAGTCTGAGGACATGGCAGACACATATTCATTATTAACATGTGAGCTTGGATGCACACAGCCACACACACACACACACACACACACACAGGCATACACATGTTATTTCCCATGCATGCAAGGCGTCCTGTGCTAAATGTTTGCAAAGCGTCGCCATCTTTGTGTATCTGTGGTCTCACAGGTCGACAGAAAAGTTCGTTTTTAATCATTCTTCTTACATATAATGAGATTTAGAGAGAAATATTTGTAAGGCTCTGTTGCTCACAGATACCATCTAGATCGAGGTAATTGGATCCCCTGTAGTCAGCTGAATGATGGTTGTGAGCTCTCTTATTAAGTGAGATGAGAAAATTGAAGACTCAATGTGGCTACACGGTCTTTGTTGTTCAGGTGACATTTTCTTTGCTCGTCCATTTCACAACTCTCTGTTCCAGCTGTTTGTCCGCGGGGAAGCAGACTTACTCTGAAGCCCTTCATCTACTCGCCTACTACTTTTCATAGTTCTTTCTATATTTGAAATGAAAATTGGAAAATATATCTTCTAATCCCCTTTTGATTCATGGCTTTGATATGTTACCAAGTTCATATGATTGATTGTTTGAGGGGGTGATGGAATCGTAGTAATAGGAGTCATTAAGCTGGTGGGGCTCTAATATTACCAATCTGCTAGTCCCTGAAAGATCCATCAATAGGTGAGATATTTTCTCACACAGACTGGTGGTGGGGGGGGGGGCTGCGACACATTTAACATATTTCAATAACGTAATTTTCATGTGCGGCAGGTCAGACTGTGAGCACAAAGGGCAATAGTGTTGGAGTGTGTGAGTTGAATCGGGCCGTATGCTAAGCAAATCAATAAAACATTAAAGGCAGCATGCAGAGAGCAGCCCATTTGGTACCTGTCTGCCAAGGGCAATGGTCTAGCCACTCAGAAAAGAGAGAAGGATTGGAGTTGCTGGGCTTGAGGAATGCTCTGGCACTAACATAATTGGAAGGTAGTTGCCTTATGACTGCAAATTGGGTTTTTGCGCTTCATCAATAGGCATTTTGACAAGCAGTGTCCATCACGGAGCGTCTCACTCTTGCCACGCCGAGCAAAGAAAGAAGTGTCTCAATAATTACATTAAATCTCTCCCTCTCATCCACCCCCAGCAACCTTATTTATTGTTGAACAAGAAAAGCAATATGGTATAATTAGGTTTGATTGGGAGGGTGGAGGGGCCGGTGGTGGGAGCGGGGTTTTGATACATTTCCGGTGAGATTTGCAGATGAATTAAGTTGCCATAGCGACGTGCATCTGTGTCCACTAGTGCGTAAAGCATAAACCAAAGCACATGGGCACACAGGACAACACACAACATCTGTTAGCTGAGAGTGTGCCAGGCAAAAATGAACTAATGGGGTCTGAATGCAGATGTGTGTCTGATGACCCGCATGTTTGTGGACACAGTTTCACCTGTGAGCCGACAGGTAAAAGTACGGGAACACAAGCGTTTCCTCCGATTAAAGCTTGTGTGTTTAACTTTCATTTATCTCTTTTTTAACAGAGATATCTTAACATGGAGGTGTGCTGTCGAAGCCTCCCTTGACACAGACACACAGAACAGCACAGGAAGAAAGAGGGGGGTATTATATTTGAAATGTTTTTAGCGAGCCTCACTCTTCTCTAACCAATCAGAGAAGACTAAACCCTCTGTGTTACATACTGATGCAAAAGGACACCTGGCACATATCTGACCCTAATCCTATCACCACAGAATCTCAGTTTTATGCCACTCATAAGCTTTTTCAATTAATTTTTAAAACAATAACAATCCCACAAGGATGTTTATGAAATTATTTTGCTAACCTTTTACACACACCCTTCCTGTCTGTGTGCAAGAAGCTTGAATTCTACGCCGAGCGTTGACAATAAGGGGTTTAACCACAAGATCCTCAACACTCACCCGTCATTTTTTAAAACAAAAACTTCTCCTTTTGCACAACCGCTAGAGACAGAAACCTGTAGTGTATTTGTTGGAAAAGGCAGAGGTACAACAGGTTCCTTCTGGCACACCTGCCTCAGTAGACCAGAATGCCGTGCAGCCAGACATGGTACTGTATGTCGTGTACGAGTTGCAGGACTCGGTTGTTGACAGGAAAAACTGTTGCTCCACTATCATCATCATTATTGCTGCCTGTACCCACGCATGAAACCCACAGCTGAACGCAACATGGTAACACAGCAGGGTGCGGAAAAGTGGGGTCATCAAAGGAAACTGTGATACACTGAGATGTAACCCCAGCCCTGGAGATGACGGGCTGATGATGGGCAGCATTTAAAGGGAACACCGAAGACCAAAAATCGGTTTGCACGCAGTGTCAGTCCCTGCAAGCGAGGAGAAATGTTTGAACTTTACTTCTACGTCAAGATGTCACCGTGTCTAGATGCGTCACTCCATAGTTCACAATTCTGGAAGGCGAGCGAATGCTGTGAGAAACAGACAAACAAGTCATTCCATCCTATTCAGTGCCGGGTCGTTCACATATTGTCTGGAGTGCTACGAACCCCTTCGTCTTTGTGTCTGTTTCTTATAAACACAAAACTGCACAAATAAAACAACAGGAAGTGTATGACAGAACAGCTCTGTTTGGTGAAGGGTTTGATGTGTCATCACATTTGGTTTATGGATGTTTCTGCCCTTGTTTTTGTTTTGAAATCGTGTAAACCTTTTTGCGAGAGATGTACACAGATAAGCGAGTGTTTGGATTGCTGCTTATTTAGTCATCCTTGCATCTGTTATTGTAGTTATAATGACAGGCAGTAATTGGGAATATTATTTTCACGATGCATCTACGCAGACAGGATTACTCGAGATGGTAGCGTGCGGCGCAACCACTGTAGGTGAGATGAGACATCTCACCGAGTTGTTCTAAACGCCGTGATTATAATCCCTTTTACAATCAGCCCTCATTTGTCAACTTGAAGAACTTTTATCCGCTACCCATACTGCTTTGCCACCGCTCAGGTTTCATAAAATCTAGCTCGGTTGCCATGTTTGACTTTCCCTTGCAGGGGAAAAAAGTAAAAACAATTATCCTGCTATTTTGGAGGCATATTTCTTGAAAATTAGACAGTCTGGGGATCTGTAATAAACCTAAGTGCTAGAATGAAGAAAAAGCTCCTTTTAAAAGCATCCACCTTGGGGAGCATGCCACTGGAAATCCTCTGGCTCTTTTTAATACATCAAAGCAGCAAATTAATCCTGAATACAACACATGTACAGGCAGGTAAATGAAGACAAAACCACAGTGGACCCAGGCTACGTGCCTCTTATTACAGGCCCTTGATAAACTCCACCTCAAGCCTTACAAATGGCTTATTGGGAGGTGTGGGAGAAACTTATTCTTAATAAGGCTGTCACTTTACCAGTGAAGTGTAAGCCAGTGAAAAATGGAGTTAAGAACACAAAGACAGTCTCTGCACATGTTGGTGGCAGCGTTGCACTGTATCCTCCCAAACTAAGTAATATATAAAAATATATGTGTATCAGCAAGATCTTTTTTTTTTTTTTTTTGCTTTAATGGGGGATTACACTTCATTTGCCGTAGTGGAAGGGATCACTGGTGCCCAAAAATGTAATGGGCTCCAATCATTTTCCACTTAGCCTTCTAAATAATGCCAACACAAAACTCATTATTTGTCTCTGACATGACTGTGACTAAGCCCTTACTCATTGTCATGACAAAGGAAGGCGAGCCACGAAGTGTTGTGGAAGATTATGGTTTGGAGCAATGACTCAGGACCGGCTGACGTGAAGCTCCAGGACGTCAGAAGTGTCAACCAGCTCCTAATTGCAGTTATTATTCAGTTTTAATTGTCGCATGATGGGGATCAGCGGTTACTTCTCTAATAAAGGATGCGCAACTCACAATTTAGGCTACAAGAAACCATGGTTTTTAGAATCACTATCTCATGGACAACTGGGTACTGTATAAAAGATATGCATACATTAATTTCCATAATTGAAACAGCACAGAGATTGCTGCAGCGAAGAATATTAAAAGGGTGGAAACAGCTGCAATTCAAGAGGCATTCATACGCAACCCGTCATGCAAATTTGTGTTTGTTTAGTATAATGTTTGCACAGCTTTAGCCATTAAACAGGATGTTAATTACCTTTCATGCATTTATTCATATTTGAAAGACCAGTGAGCGTATTTCTCACATTGCATTCGTGGTTGATGTACACTGATTGGCATTAAAACCCCCTGCCTAAATATTTCATAGGCCCATCACTTTTAAATCCTTTCGATCTTACCTCTCTTACCAGGTGAGCAGCTCATACACACAGTTGTCCACATGACACCCAGTAAAAGACGACCTGACTCATCTGACCAGGCCGACTTATTCCAATACTCCGTGAACCAGTTCTGCCTCCCACATGCCCTTTGTGTGTCATTTTAGTGGTGGACAGAAGTTAGCATGAACCTCTGCAGCCCAGTACACTTCTGACGTGTGATAGTCATTGCCGGCCTAAAACTTTTAGATACTTGTGCTACAGTGACTCTTCGTAGGATCAGACCAGACGGTCTACTCTTCCGTTATCATGTGCTTCCTAAACCTCTTTTTGTAGATACTGAGCACTGCAGAACGCCAACAAGACAAGATGTTTTGAAATTGCTCCGACAATGTCGTCTAACACCTCAAGGCATCAAGAACTGACCGCTCCCTTGCTGCTTAATATAATGACAAGTGATATAAAAATACTAATTTCCCACTTTTTGCAGATCAACAGCCGTTGTTCACAGGGGAAAAGCAGGAAGACATGTTTACATTTTTATTCATACTCTTAGATTATTACTAGACGCTCATTTCATTATGTCTGAATTGACAACTGGGCAAACTGGGGCACTTTGGAGCCCTGAGGCCCAAGGGGTTCCTAATGGAATTTCACACAAATATTAGTCTAACAATTTGCGTATTGGGCAAATTCTCCAGAGGGGAAAACAGTGTGCATGTAATATTGCAGAATGCATTTATGTGTCATTATTGGCACAGCTGCATAACAGAGGTGACATGTTTGACTGTGTAATCCTCGAGAGATGACTTCCCTTCGATAGCGAGCCCTGAAAGCTTCCTGTCACTTAGTGCAGTTTGACAGCATCATCCCGTCAGCCACTGATCTGTTTGCTTGACTCTGCATTATTAAGATGACAATTGTATGCGTGGGCGTGCGCTGTGTGTGTCCCAACTGTAATGCATGTCTCAGATCCATTATAACCCGATTAGATTCCCCTCTCCTGGAAGCGCCGCTCTGTGACAGAGAGCATAATCTTTAATGGAATTTGTGTGAAATTAAATTATACGAGCATCAATAAACATAACATAATTCAGAAGAGTAAATGGGTTTAATTTATTGGATGGGCAAGCGTAATGGCACCGGTGTGTATAGAATGAAGACGTCAGGGAGACAGGTTTAAAACACTGGGGGTAAAAAGGGGTTGACAAATACATCAACGGTGTGTATGCGCACATGGGTGTGTGTGTGTGTGTGTGTGTGTGTGTGTGTGTGTGTGTGTGCGAGTGCAATCATATGTGTGACATTTTAAGTGAGAAAGATAAATGTTAATGATGAGGCGTAGCAGGGCCTTCACTGTTCTCACAGTTTGTGTGTGTGTGTGTGTGTGTGTGTGTTCAATATTCTGAGGCAGGAATTTGGAACAGCAGGAAACGGGCAGATTCTTCATTCACTTGAGTGGGTAAAGAAAGTTCAACCTTTTATTAGAGAGGACTGTAATTTAATGGGCAGGGTGCACACATGGACTGAGAGAGCCAAGCAAGAGACGAAGACAGAGGGTGGCGAGGGAGGACGACAGAGAGAGAGAGAGAGAGAGAGAGGAAGGCAAAGATTAGATTGAGAGACAGATGAAAAGATAGCAAGAAAGCAATGGAGATGGAGAGGGAGTCTGATGGAAAAGCAGGGGGGCGGGGTGGGGTGTAAAGGGCTGGGGTGAAAACATATTGAGGGATAGGGTGAGAAAGAAAGGCTTCGAGTGTGTGTGTGTGTGTGTGTGTGTGTGTGTGTGTGTGCGCTTTGAAAGGAAGATATTTGATGGAGTGGCTCTGCAGCTGTAACAGTCAAGTGTTTGATTGCCCGGGTGGGAATCTCTCCGAGGTTGTCATTTTGCGTCTTAACCTTTTCAGGGGAGCTTTTCTTTTTTTGGGTGGGAGGTTAATAATCAAAAATGATCTGCTTCACTAGAGCAGATAAATAGTGTCAAACACAGCTGGGACAGAGAAGGGGCTGACTGGCCACCACAGAGCTAAATTGATGGTTGTAGCTACAGAGGAGACGGGGAAAAAAGCCCCCTCGCTCTACTGTATGACATGAATAGACTTCTAGGTGTCGTATTTTTTTTTTTTTTTTTTTTCTGCTCTGTCGTTTTTGTGATGAGCCGCAGTCAGAAGCCAGGCGGCGCAGATGTAAAGTGTGTCGCCCGAGACATGGGAGCACCCGGCAGCCGAACCGACTGAGCGCCTTTACAACGGCCTTTCAATTTACAACGTGAGAGCTTGACGTTTTTATTCATTATTTCCTTTTGCTTTCACTCTGCTCGTATGTATTTAAGAAACCCTCGCCGCAGCCTTGACTCCGCGTGAGGGATTATGTCATAGTCAGACACACGCACGCACACGCGCGCACACACGCACAATAAGACGGAAAAAAGGCACAAGCTGTTGAAGACATATGTCATTGTCACATTTTTTCTCCTCCTCCCAGAAGGACCTGACTGTTTTTGAAAGATATACTGTCCACAAAAGCCTCTTCTTCTTTGTCCCATAAATCTGTTTGTGTGGTGGATAAAAGGAGATGGACTGAGAGGGAAAGAAAAGCAACTCAGTTTACTTTATCATCTTTCACTCTCCCACCCTCCCCCAGCCCACCTTCTCTCCCCCCCTCTGCCCTCGCTCCGGTGCCAGATTTGTGGCCATAATCGAGGATAACTTACAGTATGATCTTGTTTGTTCCTTTCTTAAATGGAGCGATAACATCTCTTCGGATCATGGGTGGAAGGACAGCAGGGGGGGGGGTGTAGAGGGGGAAAAAGGGAAGGAGGAGGAGGAGAGGGGTGGGACTGAAGCGATGGGGGAGGTGGGAAAGGATAGAGAGGCTGTTGCACCTCTTTTCTTTATGTGGAAATCCTATAGCCGTGGCGTTTATGACCAGCTGCCTGGCTGCTTCCACTCCAGGATTTACTAACCCCCTCTTTTTTTACATACACACACACACACACACACAAACACACACTCAACGTGCAACGTGGGCACAGTGTTATCTTGAGAAAGGCCAGTAATAAATATCAGCAATATAACAGGTCAGCAAAGGTCGATCGGCGAGGAAGATGCCCTGTCATAATCTGTTTAAGGACCTGCTTCCAATAGCTGTTTGGGGGATTGTTGATGCTGTGTGTGTGTGTGTGTGTGTGTGGGGGTTAAATGCAAACAGTTCATTATTCAGTGAAGTGAAATGGCCTTTTGTTTAGATCAGTCTTAGTCTAAGAGCTCCAAGTGACACTGCCATATAAAGTGGGTTAAAAAATCTTTACTGGGTGCAGCACGTTGGTGACGGTTGGTGATGCTTATCTTATTGGAAATGGCAGGGAATGATAAAAAAATTTTAGTTTAATGACACACATTTTAGGGTCAAAAGTTGGTAGTGGGTTTTGGTGGGTGGTAGCGGTGATAGTGCAAGCCAAAACGATGGCACGTTTGTGAATGTTGGCTTTAACAATTTACTATGACTGTGATCAGACACTGTGTTCAAATTCATTAAAAATGCCTAAAAACTAAAAAGCAAAAGCAACAACATACTGTGAGAAAAGAGCACGCTGTAAAAAGTTTAGAACCAGGTCACAAATTTGCCTAGATCCAAAGTTATTATGTCATTTTGTCACGTTCGGGTTAGACTCTATTCCATTAGCAATTCACTGATGTCCCACATTAACTGTTTCTTTCATCATTGATTTGTTTAAAAAAAAAAAAAAAGGTGCATTCCTCGAGAATGAAAATTGCAAGACTGGTTGATTATATAACACAACCCAGTAGAAGCTTAAGTAATAAAGGATACGTGACGTGTGCACCATGTGATATTGTTCAAACACTGGTACAAAAATGAATATGTCTAATTAGTACAGGATACTGAGCAGGATGACGTGGATAATCTGAGGCCTGGCTGAAGCTGCACACATGTTGTCTGTGCCTCTCTGTGGCTGCGAGAGAAAGGACAGCTCTGAGATGCAGATCCCTCATCAGGAGAGCTATAGAAATGTTGGCCTTGTTAATTATTTAAAAGGCCGCGCAGCCTCAGACGCTTTCCTGATAAAGGCGATTGGAGACGAGAGGTCGTTTTGCTTGCTGTCGAGGAAGGAACGCGATAAAGAAGACACCGGTCTTGTGTCTGCCCGTAGACCTTCCCCAGACAAACCTTCCTCATGCTGAGGGTGTGGCTGATGGATGGGCCCGGGAATTGCCCCTCATAAACACCCACCCACCCACACACACACACACACACACACACACCTCCACCTGCTCCCTCTCCCCAGCTTGGACAGGTGATACAAGTGTATATTTATTTATTTCCTTTAATACTCTTCTTTATCTCCTTCATTGTTAGTGGGCCTGTGAGATTGATCAATATTTAATTTTCTGGGAGAAGGAGTGGGGGGGGGGAATCAGGGCTGCAGTGACACGAAGGAAATATTCCTCCATAAGCCGACTCCATTCTCTCATGCTCCCTCTTTTCCTCATCCTCCCCTCATCCCTTGTCTCATCCCATTCCACTGTCTCCCCCGTGTCTTGCCTTTCACACCTTCTTCCTGTTAACCTGTTAAAATATGTTTCTCTGTGCCGAACAAAAGTGCCTGACAGTCGTGATGGGAGAAAACGGCTGAGGTTAACCTCTAATGTAATGAAGGATCATAAAGGGAGTTGCTGTGTCCTCTTGTAGGAGGGTCTTGCTATCAACAGGGCCCTTTGGTGACCTTCGACCCCATGTAGTCATTGACCGGTGCTTGGATATGCCCTTTAATGACTGAGTAGTCTAATCAATGGATCATTTTTCACTTTGGAGCCTGAGAAGTATAGCTTTGTGCCATAAGACAAGGAGAAGAGCACAATGGCAAAGAGGCAGAAATAAAGGCAAGATTGCTCAATATAGCTTTTGTCTACGACTCCGTCTGTATCTGGAAATCTTGTAAGAAGCTGAAAAGTATTTAAACTACTTTGCAAAAGCTTGAATTTAAAGCAGCATCCTTCAAAATAAACGACAACGGCAATGACAGAGTAAAAGTGCTGCATTGCTGTGGTTTGAAAATGAGGAATCGGAGGTTGGTCCTGCCAATAAAGCTATGAGACAACTGCTTAGTCAGGTTCAACTAATCATGTCTTTTTGTCAATGTAGATGCAACGAGCAAATGGTCATCAATGACGTGAAGCATCATTGTCTTGACCCCAAAGCCCTCTGTAATTAACACGTACTTTTGATTTAATACCGACCACACTGATTCTTGTTCTGCGCTTTTCCGCTCGTTTCTGACACACAGAACGCGCACGCTGGACAGATTAGAAGGCAGAGGTGATGTTTTATGTTGAATAGCTTAAAGTATTTTGATAAAAATCAGACTTTTAAGCTAGACTTGAAGCATCAAAGGAGCAAACACGTGTTGTGGAAAAGAGGGCATTTTTTTTTTTTCTTCCCAATGCCATTTTACAGAGGAATGTTAAACGGAGCCGGGATTGAACACATTCTTACACTTAAATAAAATGAATTTGCATTATCAGAGCTGGAGTACAGTAGATGATCATGAAAGGGAGCTGATAGTTTTGACTGCAGGCTATCAAGACTCTCTCCAGATACAGGGCAGTGCCACCACAGCGCTCATTATGCCCCCTCCCCTCCTTCTTCTCCGTGCCCTTCTTGGTAATCGCCACCAGAAGGGAGCAGGAATTTCTCCGCACATGCTGATGGTTTCTGGCTCGTTTCAACCTCTGCTTCCCATCGAGCGGGGAGGAATTTAAATTTTCATACACAGCGAGGAGAAATTGCTCTTGCAAAGTTGTTCCTGCCTCAGAATGTCTGGGCTGCTTCAAAATATCCCCTTTAAAAACTTCGAAATCAAGTGATAAAATGTTATCAAGGGAGCAAACACAAGCAAAATAAAAATACAAGGGCCATTCTTTCAGAGGTCCTTCATTGCAGCAGCTCCGTCTATCTGTGATCCACATAGCTGACTAATAGTGCCGTGCAGCATGTGGTCTCTGGAGCTTCAGACCAGGTGTTGGTGTTAATGCTGGGGCCCTCTCAACACCTGTTAGGGCCGGATTCAGCAGCCTCACAGACGTCTGCTCTGGTTGTCCCGCTTAACCAAGCCGACTCCTCTCCCCGAGAAATGTAGTCGTTTAGTAACCATCACAAAGGAAGCCACGTTAGCAATTTCAAATATTTCAATTCAATTTGGTTATGACTTCAGTTTTTTTAGGTTGATAATTTAAATTCTGTTATGTTCTGGCAGCTCTGTCAAAATCAATAGATTTCAGTCCCAGAGGTTTTACAGTATGTGGCATGTCCCGGCTAGTGATGCGTCCTTCTTCCCAAATGTCTATGATTCACATTTACTAATAAAAGCTATTGTTTGCTGGACCCATATGACCAGTGCAGGCAAAATGTGAGCACCTCCTGATCTGCCACCTCTACTTTATTACATACAAGTCAGAACCTTGGAATGCTCAATGTGCTTCCTGTTTCATTTCCAGCCATTTATCCAAAGGAAACAGACAGCAAATTTAAGGTTGTATGCTAAGGTAACGAAAAACTGCACATGTACCCGAATAGACACATAATTGTTCTGTGTGGAGCATATTCTAATCCATTCATCCATTGGTGCCAAATGGAATAAAATTTCCTCCAGGCGTTGTTAATTTTTCTGCTAATGACAGTTGGACAGACGTGAGGTCATGGTGGCTTTTGACTTTCTGCCAATCTTACTGTTAGAAAAGTGCTCAAATATGGTGTTCTATACAAAAAAAAAAAAAAAGTGAGTCTATAATGGACAATGAATAAAAATCCACATCCCTTAATTCTTGTTGTTCAGTTTCTATCCGCTTGTTATGTAAGTGCACAGTGCAAGAGAGTGTCGGGTTCTGCTCCAGCCTTCGGAAGATGAAGCTCAGCACTTGAGCTCGCTCAGCTTCAGCTGGGCCCACATCCGCTCTGTGGCATTGGCAACCAAACGCACCACCTGTGCTGTCATACTCAACAATTTGTCCCAGCCGTCCCCTTAAACCCTCCTCTGGTCTTGATGTTACCTCAGTTTGGAGAAACCCCGCAAAAAGGAACGTGACAGAAAAATGCCGACACCATCAGAGGACAGCAGCGTGAGGCTTTGCTTTCCCACGACAGAGGAGTTCTAAGCGCCGTAGCTTGACACGCAGCCGACTTACACCAAGCAAAGCAACGAAGGAGAATTTCCGCACTGGACAAACGTGCATTAAATCATAGCAATGCTTGACATCTTGGCCTTTGTGTCTTCTCTCAGGTGACATTATGTAACTCTCAGCAGCCAGCACACGCAGCTTTACAAGATGTTACGACCTCTTAAACAGTGGCACTTTAAAGTATTCCTCTCCTGCTCAGCAGTCCACAGAGGCCAAGTTCTTGCCAGGGATTATCAAAGTTAACAGGATTTTAATGGGTCCAGGGAGACTGGTAAAGACCCTACCCGGGCCAGGTAGTGCCGTTCTCTTGCTACCTCGTTCGCTCCCTAATGCAGCCAGGCTACACATGCGAGCAGCAGCTAAATAATAAACAGATGGCCGTGGCCAAATATAGCCAGCCCCTGTTCAAACTACAAAGGGACCCCAAAATGAAATGATAGGGTATTAAAGGGGAGATACAATTTGCAGGTCAAAATGAAATGGTAGCCCTTCACTGTGCAAATTGAAAATTAACCTTTGGTGGTGCCGAATCATTTACAGCTGATGTTGTACATGCAGAAAAAGCTGTAAGGGGGGGGGAGGAAGGAAATCGGTGGTGATCAAGTTGGATCATATTTCTCTCATTTGTTTCCCCTCTTCAAGAGCCGCTGCAGCCACACAAATCAGGAATGAGACCGAACGTGTAGTTCATTTGAGTTCTGAGGCTGCACTGTCCCCATTTCCACTGCATATCCTTTTAAGACGACCCGCTTGTGCCTCGCTGATCATAAATCCAATATGAAAGCTACATTTCCAGATGATCCTGTTTGCAAAACAAAATGCCATTCATTTTTCATAGAATTATGACCCCCCTCCTCCCCCAAAAAGAAAAGAAAACAAACAAAAAAAAACTTTAAAAAAGAAATGAGTCAACATCCCGTGTATTTCTCCTCGGGGATTAATGCATTTATACAAATAAGCATGGCCTCTTTTCACTGTTCCTGGGGAATTAATCCAGGCCCTAAACCCCCTCTGCAAGAAAAGGCTTATGATGCTAACCTTGTCATATTCAGCAGCTGTCAGCGAAATGGCCACTGTACTGGGCCAAGCTGGTAAAGTGGCCTATTCATTATCCTAATCTCATTAGTTAAGATCTGTTAAGTAGAGACCGGTTTTAATGCATGCTTTTCCCTTTTAATTATTGACCATAAATACATTGGAGTGCATTAGGGTCCTAGGGCGAAGAGCAGAGCGGCTCCTAATAGATTAGGGGACAAGTGCATTATCTAAATGTACATATCTAACTAATCATGCATCAGCCGTAGCTATGTGAGCATCGCGACATCAATTGCAGTTTGACATTTGACCCCGGCCATGGACATCCAGTCACATAAAGGTCTGATGCTGTCCAGCACTGACGTCACAGCAGCAAAGCTCAACAGCACAGCCAACACTTCCCCAATAATAATTAAGGCCGACGTGTTATTTCTGAATGCTAACAGATTATTTCTAAATTGCTCCACGCTTAATCATGTTACCGATTAAATCATTGGGGGATCAGCTTTGAATACATGAATAAGCACTGTACTGTGCTGTACGTCTGAGAAGTTGACGAGATTCAGGAGAGGAAAGGGGGTGGGAGGGGGGGAGTAGAAGGTTTATCTCTCATGTCACTCTCCATTCTGCTGCTTTTCTACTTTTTTTGTCACTTTTTCTTCCCATCTGTCTAACACAACCCCTTTTTTCCCTCTAATTCTCCAGCCAAAGCATATACACACATCCACACTTCGTCTCTGAGTGCTGAGGGAGAACAGCGCACCGTTGGCCACACAGAGGGGCTATTGTGGAAAACAAGACAGCGGGTCTCCTCCAAGACGTACAGTACGATCCTGATATTGCGCTAATAACTTCCAGGGCAGCAATACATTCAGAGAATTCCAATAAAGAGCCTCAAGATATGATTATTTCAGGTTGACAGTTGACTTACAGGAAATGTTTAGGCCATAAATACGGCATGATGAACGTCTACACGTGTTTACAGTCAAACCTTCACCGAGCACATGCAGGGCAGAAGGAGCTTTCCTGGAAATATCACAAATTCTGTCCGTACTGGTACAGTAGCTATTACTGAAGCATCGGGCTACAGAGCAGCTGTTGAACTCCTCAGGACAATCATCCCCTCACTCTACATCCACTAAGAGACACGCAGAATGAGGACTATTGTCTCGTCCGGCACATATCCGTAACAGCATACAAGTGTGTTTGTGTGTGAAATAAGAGCCTCTGTGTTACTTAGCCTTAATGACCAGCTATGGCAAAGTCACCAGTGTAGAGAGCATGTGACCTAATGTATGTAAAGCTCTTGGGTTTGTACATATTGTTCGGTTTTATTGCAGCAGCCTTGATGTGTTTACATCTTTGTTTTCACTGCAATATTCCCATACAGACAGCTGATGATATTTGAAATTTGTTTTTAAAATCAGTCAGCTCCTAGATAGGAAAGGCCACATTTTGACTTCTTGCATTTTCTGAATCATTGTGTTTTGAGATCTTTGGTAGAAAATGCACGTACAAAGAAACAGCAGTTGGGCTTTTTTTAATGCAAAATACACATGATGCACACTCATAGCATCTGTCTTCTTTCCATTTAATTACCGTATGAATGACCACACGTGCGCATTTGAGCACGTAACTGCCTTCTAACCCTGCTGCATCGTTATCAGGCAGCTTCATACATTGTGGTTTAATACAACTGGGCCAATTATTGCTGGCCCTACATGTATGGATGGATGTGTGCGAGCAGCAGGTCATAACAGTCATATTGTATTGGCCATGTTAGCGAGTCAATAAGAGCCCAGGGCAGCTTGATTTAATTACACCAGTAGCTTGATTAGACTGGGTTCCCTGAAGTACAGAATATATGTCATAATCATGACAATGATGCAAATGATGAACAGGTCAAAGTAATGTCCCTTTGTGGTTTGTCATTGCTAATCATTCTGGTAAATTATTGTGCAATGATATGTATTTATGCTTTGCCTACGGTGTTGATTATATTGGGTTTTGACAAAGTGAGTAAAAAATAACTGCAGTGTGCTCTGAATATTGGAATAAAACAAAAACCTCTAACCACTTATATTCTTGAAAAAGTTGATCGGTATTGACATGTGGCAGCGAGGCTTAACTGACACCCTGGAGCTCAGATGTTCATATATTTATTTGAAAGCATGAAGGGGGAAACAAAAAGAAATGATTGCTCTGTGACGTTCGCAGACATAATGAAATATTCTAATCAAAGAAAATTTGACATTTAGTTAATTTTTTGAATAAGTAAATAAATAAATGAACAAGGTTGATGTTTGTGTTGCTTCTGTTTTAAATTTACGGATTACACACCAAACCTGGCAGAAAGTAATGAATCTGGACATGTTATTTAGACATAATTTACATATAAATGTGTTTTGTAATAAAATAAAAGAACAATACAAACACACCGTAGTGATAAATGACACCCCCAAGACTACAATTTACAATTAAAATGTTAAACGAGCTGATTATGTTCAAGAACAATTTCTTTGGAATTGTTCATCACCCAGAGAGTGTTTCTGGGCCTCAGCTAAAATTTCACATTTTCATATAGTCAACACTGACGTAGACAAAATTGTATCACATATAACAATAAAATTGTTTCGGAGCAGCACTGTAACGCAATGAAGACTGGAAGAGTTGAACTCTTTATTATTGTAATCAGAGAAGAACAGTAACAAATTACATTTCCTCCGGTACTGTTCTTTGGTACAGTAATGCTTCACTTGAATATAATAAATATGCTACTGCTTTCGGAGTTAAATATTTTCGACATTTATTAAACTGTTATGTGTATATTTTAAACACGATGAACTTACCATGTTTTGCTAGTGTATTATAAATAAAATACCTTTTACATTCACACAGATTTCAGTTCCTGTGGCTAATCTCTTTTCATGTATTAATAACAAGGATGAAATGCAAATTGACACAAAATGAAAGCTCCCGTAATCTTCAGTTTTTCAGGACTTCAGTAAGACATTTTTATTTTCTATTTTTTTTTGCATTGTGGTGATAATTATAATTCTTTGTCAACTGTACAAGCAAAGTTTATAATTAATATAAACTAATTGTGTGAATGTGTATTCTTTTACTTCCTAATAATTCCTATTTTTTCTCTACATATAACATAAACCTTCTTATGTAGAATTCAAAATAAATAAAATTCCAACTTGCTTCCACTATCAAAACAATATTAAATTAAATATATAAAAATATAAATATTGATGATATGGACACCATCCCGTTGTTACAGAGTCAGATCTAGCATGTATTATCCACTTGGTGGCAGCAAAGTACCAGACATGTGCATGTGCAAGTGCGTTCACATGCATTTTGTGTGTCCTCGTGTGCGTTTTTGCATGCACACATGTGTGCAGTCACATCTGACAGCGCTGATCTGACCCATGCTAATGAACGCCGGCGACGTGGCTGACACAGAGTGACACCAGGACAAGAAAAAGACCCTCTTCTCTCCAACGCCTCCATTTCTGGGCCTTTAAATAGCCCCACGCATCCCGCTGCATGTTTATTAGTCAAGTATCAGACCAGCAGCTGATGGACACGGATGCTCATTACCAGTTAGTGTTGCTTCAGAAGAGACCAATCTGTGCCCTGTTAAGGTCGTCACTCAGGAGCAAACAGGCCTGAAAGAGGCATAAGTTGAACTTGAATAGCAAATGTTGCACATTATATTTAACTGAATGAAAAAGCAGCATTTTGTGAGAGAAAACGTTCCTGATCAGATTGGTGTGCATGCAGCATATTAGGTGCATATGGAGCATTTTGTGGTAACAGTTCACAGAGTTTGACTACTAATAATGTCCCTGTTGTTTCTTTTACTCTGCTGTTCAGGTACTTTCACAGTAGCTTAGGTTACCTTATGCCTGCATAAGTAACACACTTATAAGTTTTTCTATATTGAGACATCTGATATTTTGGCAGTTGGGCAAAGTGACAAACACGGGCCTGAGCGGGTGACCTGCGCCCCTTCTTCTCCGCCATGCATGACACCACCATTTCTGTTCTTAATTAAAAACACATGAATTGGCAGCGTGGGGAATATGAGCAAAATATTTGAATTTCAGTTACTATCACATTTCCCTTATTACACACACAGGCACACACACACACAGTGGAATGTGCTATATAGTGCCATATACTGACCCCACCAGTCACTGAGAACTGAATCTGGGAGCAGAGAGTGAAGAAGTGCAGCACAGCCTGTCCGAGTCAGCAGGTGCTTTTCATATAAGCAGGTTGTGCAGTGATGGTGACGCGTTGACCTGATGCCTCTACACACTTTGCACAGGCCATATAGACAAGCTGTGTGTGATAACAGTTGAACACAACTTAACATAGAAAAAAGTTATTTAATAAAAGTTAATTATATGACCAAATTCTTTACTAATTTGTATTTAAACCTCATTCACTTAATAGTAATATTAATATGACAGTAATTAATAACTCTGTTCTCCACCAGATGGTGCAAGGCTTCATAACTGACTGTGGTTTTTGGCAGTAGGTTTTATTTCGTTCTGTATCACTTTGTGCTTATAAAGTTCATTCTATTTTGAAATGTCAGTGATGAAGAAGTAGAAAATGAAGCTTGGAGATTTCCTGCACATCTATGTTTAATTTCACAAACTTTAACAGTTTGCAATGTAAAGGAAAATGTGATGCAATAACTCACCTTCCCAGGTGATGGCAGCAGCAACACATAAATTAAAATTGCCACTATTTGTAGACAGACAAATGTCTGCTGCAAAAGTCACTGATAGATTGTGTAACTTTTAAAACCTGTCTGATAAAATGCACATAAAAACTTTATTTAATTGTATTTTTTCAATCACATATCCACTTAAAAAGATTAATATGTCACCGGAAATGACACCTTATCACTTTTCATGGGAACAACAGATCCAAAAATACATCCACTGTGTTTTTAAAATAACAATAAGTGATAAAAAAAAATCCCAAATGTGTCAAAAAGAAAAGGTTTGTCAGGGAATAGTTACTTCTACTGTGCTAGAACATGTGTGCCAGTGTGTGTGTGTCTTTGTGTCTTTGTGTGTGTTTGTGTGTGTGCGTGAGATGGGGGGGGGCTGAAAGAAACCCTTGTTGTCTGTAGAGTGTACTGTAATGATTGAAATAATGGATATTTTTTGCTGAAAACCAACTTTGAAAATGTCGATTTCTCTGTCTCGGTCTCTGGCTGATCCTCATGTAGCCTACCAGATTGGCCACTATTGCCACAAAATCAAAGCTTGTAAACATATATAAAATATGATTGTTTATTCTGGATATTCCTGATTATCCAAACTATACAGGCAGCCAATTGTGGCCAACCTCTGGGCAAACTGAACTGGTTTGGAATAGGATTATTTACTTGAGGCTTTATGTACACTATGCTTGTTATTTGGAGGCTGAAAAAAGTTCAAACAAAATGTGAACAAATTGGTCCAATGTGGTTCAAGGAGATTATGCAAGATTTTTGCCCATTTGCAGAGAGAAGTTCAAGAGGCTTCATGACTAAATCCAACAGCTTTATTCTATTGAGACTGGTCTTCCCATAATCCCTACTGTGCTTTTTAAAGACTGAATTTGTGCCAATTAAAACTGAGGTTCTGTTTGAGCAAAAAGGCATAAAATACATGTCTGAAAATGTATTGATGGGTTTTGTACATGAATGTCCTCTGTGAAATGATGGAGAGAGTGTCTGCAGAAATTGATTGTCCAGCGTGTACAGGTCAAAAGACTTTCTTCTTCTGTAAAAAGTTGAAGGTAAATGGTAAATGGTAAATGGTCTGCACATATATCCCACTTTTCTGCCATACTGGTACCTGAAATGCTTTAAACTGCTTCACATTCACCCATTCACACTCCACTGTCTTCAGTCTTCAGCTCAAGGACATGTCAACATAATTAAGCCAGGATCAAACCATCAACAAACCTGGGATAATTACACCTAAAATATTTGAAAGTATTTGAAAGTCACAGGGCTGAGCTAAAAGGTACACAATGATCACAAAGACATGCAAAAATTGTGAAAGAAACCAAAAATGAATATAAAGAAACAAAGATCAACCAAACAGAAACACATACAAGGTTCACTAAGTTATAAAAAATGACTATGAGCAAACTTTGACTAAACCTAAAGAGACTATCAAATGAAACGACTGTCAAAAATACATGCAGAGTGACAGGCAAAACAATGTTAAAGAGATAAGATCACAACAAGATGAAAGGATTAGTTATTACAACAACACGACACGAATGGTTGAAAAATGTTCCAAAGAGAAAGAAAGAAAGAAGCGCAGCAGCCTCATTTCTAGCTGTTGTGTGTCTCTTTCAAATTGCCTGCGCTGTATGGGATCGGGGGCCTTTACCTCTCAGGGCCTGGGGCCCATATTCCAATCTGTCCACGAGTGTCTGTAAAGACTTTGAAAAATGTGCTGCCCTCGTATAATAAACTGTCCCTATATATATATGCTCCTTTTTTTTAAATCAATCAACGTATGATCTCCTCACTCATAAATAGGAAAAGAGTAGAAGAAGTTGGTCAATATTACAATAGTCCCATTGGTTTTAACCACTGATCGTACTGGTCTGTGTGAAGTGGTCATTTTTGGTTTGCCTACACCAGTGGCCCAGGAGTAACCTCTTGGTCATCGTCGGACATCGAACAAGCCATCTCCCTCAAACCACATCATGGAACCATGACTGAGGTACAACAACCGATTTGCTCCATGAGCTTCGTAACCGTCTGGATGTTTAAAAAAAAAAAAAGAGAAGCCACCACGGCAGCCAGTCTGCATTCTGTACCTAATGTGAAGCTGGGACACAGATCTGGTTCATGTGGTGATATGTCAATAATTTTAGGGCAGATTTTCCACCTTAGGGATCTTGGACCTCCGTAAAGGACACACACACGCAGACGGAGTAATGTGTTCCGACGGGAAACTGATCTAGAGCCTGACCGATAAAAAAGTGAGAAATCTCATTCGCCTGGAGAACTCCTCACTCATGGCCTGGCACGGCTTTCTGGGAAGTGCGGGATGCCGAGGCACTGAGTCACTCTAGACGATGGGTCAGGGTGGTTTCAGGCTGCTGGAAGAAAATTATGGATAAGGGGCCAGTGTGGAGTGTGTATTCTCAGCTGGGGTAGCAGGGATTCCCTCTGACAAGACCTGAGCTTTATTTTCTTACCAAGTGAAGGGGGCTGGGAGGTTGCGTGTGTGGAGGTGATGATGTGTAAAATTATATTGTCCAGATGTATTTACACATGCAGCCGCAATTGCAAGAGTAGAGAGAGCCATTATATTTGGCAACGAACCTGTCTTGACACGTGTGTGTGTGTGTGTGTGTGTGAGACAGTGTGTTGCGTACATAGCTTTCTCTTGTGCACATGTGGACATTTCTCGGCATTCTTGTGTATTTGTTTTTGGCAATGTCGCGACTCCTGATCTCCCTTTACTGGAGGATGATTATGGGCCCAGACGGTTTCCCAGAAGCCATAGCAGTTACGTAGATGGATGCAAGGTTGTGACACATGGGAGCTGCTGAGTAACACTGCCTCCTGCTGCCAGGAGCGACAAGCTAACACACCACGAAGGCATGTACTCTTTCCGCAATCGTATTTCTTTCAAGAGATCGATGCGTCATAATCCCAGCGCCCAATCTATGGTATACAGGGAGTTATTATTACACCATACGTTCTGGTAAGAAATACCGCATGCTGGACAGATTAATCCACCATACATGTGTACAGAAACCAAAACAAAACAAAATACTAATATGATTCACCTGAATAAACCGTCTATTCACACTAATGCTTTGGATAAACAAAACAAGCATAATGGTGTATAATCAGTGATCTTTATGTACACACAGATGAAGCGGGCGGCAGCCATGCCCAGTTAGAAAACACCACAGTGTGCTTAGAATTACTGGCATCGGAACACGTAACTTCTGGATGTCCTGTCAATAAAAAAACGCCCAGCACCCGACAGGTGGGCACGCGATCCTGCTCCGTCCATTGAAACTCAATCCAGTCAGGAATAGAACTGGATGTACTCACTTGTTTTGACACGGCGGCAGGAGAGTATCCTGTTTACCTTCTAAACGCACAGAAACGTGCACTGTCGTTCACCCTTAGCTCTTTCTAGAACGTTTTTTTTTTTTTATAATTGCACAACTGGACAGTCCACAACAGCCAAATTGATTTTCAGACCCTGGTCAGGGTTTTGGTGTTAGAAAATAACTGGAGTTTATGAATCATCGAAATCTGAGTCACCCAGCAAGAAAATACATGACAGCGTTTTAACTGAAAATGCTGATTTGTACTGCGGGTATCAAATACTGGATGACTATAACCTTGGAAGCCCCAGCTAAGAAACAAATAAAAATGAATCTCAGATCCCTCCAGTTGTTGAATAGAAAATGGTAATTTGTAAATTGAGACTATTACTTACTGAAATTGTGCTTTTATTATAAACCATGCAAGTTATCAGCAGAAGCAGCAGGAGCCAGTTTTCCAACTTGAGTATATTTCCTGGAGAGGGATCCCTCATTACACCATTATACTATTTGGTTTCAGCGCAGAGGGTCCAAACTGCAGCATCAGGGTATTCCTCCCGGTTGGGATCACTGTCTGAGGTCGGGAACACCACTGTGGGATTCAAGTGAAAAACATGCCACAAGATTAGGTTTCCAGAGACTGGGGAGTTGCTTAAGGCTGCAGGGTGGAAGGGAATGAGTTTGGTTGGATCCACAGCAGGGCAACGTGTTCCCTATGGAGCAGCACTTTATTATGACTGGTTTCATCTGAACTCTGTTTTAATGGTGTAAAACGGACGGAGAGAACAGGAAAACTGTTTATCTACTGGAGCTGATGTTTGGGGGGGCATTCAGTTTGTGGAATTCAGACACCTGTGAGTCACTGCGACCTGATGAGTTTTTCATCCCGGCACACACACACACACACACACACACACACACGATGTAAATTGGACTTTGTGACCGAGTCATAAACATTTGACACAAACTTGTCAATGTTTATGAGGTTGCCATTAAATCAGCAAAGCCTTTGAGAATCAGAAAAGTGCCTGATGTGAAGCTGACATCCATCAGTGCGATCAGCACATGGGAGGCATGTGATGGTCAAGCCTCGCCCTCATTGGTTCAGAGCCTGTGGTTTTCCTGTGTGGAGTCTGAAGGCTCTAACTGTGCCTGCGTGGCTTTCTTATGGGTATTCCTATTCACTCCCATAGTCCAGAGACATGCAGGTGACTCAAAACTGCCCATGGATGTGAATGTGAGGGTGAATTGTTGTCAGAAATGCAATATGACGTGTCCAGGGTGCACCCTCGACCAACAAAAGCCAGGATTGTCAGAAACCACATCTGCAACATAAAACAGGACAAGTAGTGTAATTTTTAAAAATACAAACCTCAGTCATAGCAGCGGCAGATGGGGGTGAATCAAATGAGCAGGGTGACTAATGGCACAGTATTTTTACAAGGGTTTGAAGGAGCTGTTGGATGTTACCAATCCCAGCAAGGATCATAATTTTGTCTTAGTATGGTAATTATTGTTACAGAAAAGTAAAAGTGGACTGGTTGAAAATGTGCTTTTCATAGAAAACCACCATAACAGAATGAGTGATGATAGAAATAAAACAGCATCATTAGTTTACAGAAGCTATAATGAGACTTGTCTAATTGTGATTTTGTTTTTCTATGAAGTTCATTTGGTGCATGTGTTTGCAATCAGCTATTCTAGGCTATTCTGCATCCTGAATTAATTTGAATTTCTAGCCACAAAGCAAAGCATAAGTGCAGTGATGCCTCTAGTTTAAATCTAGTTTTACTCTGCAAAAGTTAGTCTGACATTTTAATGTTATAATAGCTTTTTTTTCACAAATAACTTGTTGTGGATCCCAAAACAATAAGCTGAGAGATGCTAAACTTTTCCATAGAGCAGAGCTGGTTACACTATAAGATCATCAGTATGACAGAAATGTTGGTTGATTACATATAATCATACTTTCCTTTAGTGATATACAAATATTGCTCATTGCTTTGAAGTAAAATATGGACAATGATGGAGGAAAAATACTGGGTAAAAAAGTTTCATATCAGTTCATATTAACAACATTTGTATTTCCTTTTAAATTATGTTATTTACACAGCATTTTGGACCAAAACAAGGGAATTCCAGAAGTGGAACAGGACAGTGCTTAGGCCTTTATATCAGACCGCCGAGGTAAAAACAGTTAAACATCCCACCCATGTGCTGACCTTGTGACCTTTCAACACCCCCGGTGACTCCAGTAAAAAGAAAGAGAAATCCCTCCCAACTGGACAGCTGCCATGGTTACCAAGCAACTTGCACAAACAGCAGGAAACAGAAGAAATGATCCAATCAGAGGGTCTGTGAAAAAGGAAGGTATTCAGTACAGACAGGAAAAGAGAGGAAAAAAAAAAAGGATGAAGATGGGGGTTGGTGCTTCAGCTGACCCCCCTCCACATAAATGTGCAGCAGGGATTATTTTTCTTTACTCCTCAGTCCGAGTGGCTCTCGGAGATTTTAAACCGGAGTGTGACTTGCTGCAGCACTGTAAGCCAGCATCAAGCTATTTTTAATCATTTTATGACATGTCAATACCAACACCAAGGACAGGTCACAGAATCAGAGCGGTGTCACAGCCGTGTGAGCAACCTGCTTCAGGCTTTCTCTGGATCTGCACGGCGCTGTGAACCATTTCTCTGCAGCAGCATTGACAAGCGTCTTCCTGCTGTCCATCAGTTGTTGCACTTTTCAAAGTTCCAGGAACAATGTGCTCGTGTTTAACTTGAACCATAGTGGTAAAGTATGCAGCACAATATCCTGATGGACAGGATCCTGTTGCAACTTGTTCCTGAAAATCTGGTGCTCTATAAATCCTCCACTTGTCTGCTATAGGACAAAGTTAGCACACGCTGCTTCCCTGAAGTGTGAAACAGCATGTGGACAGTTTTGAAGAATCCAAAGCAAACTGGACAGAAAAAGTGCAAAAGTTAGTGTGAATGGGGATTAATGATGTCAGAAAATATCAAGGCGCTAAGTGAATATGTTGGTCAGGAGCAAATCCTGGAAGTCTATAAGACCATGAATAATTTAAAGGGGCCATTGGAAGTGACTAACTTTTCCAGTAATTTCTATTTCCCAAAAAAAGACATAAAAGAAAAGAAAACTAAAGCTCGTCTTGAAAGTCCACAGAAGAGTAACGTGTGATTCAGAGGAGCCTTCTAATAAATCAGAAAGCTCAGTAGAACAAGGGCTATGGCCGGGGCCATTTTAAAGTCAACCTAATGTTAAATGCCAGAGTAGAACAGCCATTAAACGTTGGTCTGTTGGCAATGCTAGAAAAACACCATCAAAATCAACATGTTTCGTCCAGCTGGGTGAAGAAAAGCACACTAGAAATATTGTGTAATTTTGACCAAATGCCCAGGAGATATAATGTCACTGGAAATCTAAAAAGGATGGCTTGACATTCGTAGAAAGGTCATAGGGTCACCAAAACTTATCCCCCTTGAAACTGTGAAAGTCTTAAGCTAATGTTACGGCCATATTTGAGTTTTTATGGGTTGTTCAATTAAATTGTTTTTCTCACATTTGTTCTATTCTCTGTAATAGTTATTTTTAAAGAATAATTAAACATTTAAATTTATGTTCACCTTCTTGGCAAGATTAGATAAAAATATGAAGGCAGTTAAATAAGCAGAGTTTTAGCATAAAGCTACAGAATGATGGAGAGAACACAGGTAACTGAGAAATAGCTTTTTGACGAGTTTTTGCTTTTAGTTCTCATGCTGCTGTGTGCGGAGCTAACCATTGCCAGGCTTCAGATTCAGATTGAATAAGTAATTAAAGAGACCACTGTTCAGGGGGGGTCATAGTGACCCTTATTAAGATCTCAGTGTTATGTCCCTTATTGTTGAACTGTCCCTTTAAAAGCTTCATCTAAGTGAAATCAATGTGTAGTCAATGTTTCAATGTTCAATGCACAATCAAGATTAAATTAGTGAATAACGTAGTATAATGCAGTGATTCCGTATGACAAAATGAGTATGGATAAGAAATTTGGTTAATTTATGTCACCATGCCTCCTTTTAATACAATAGCAATAGAAAAAAGAAATGGCCTGTGACAAATCTCCTCTGAGTATTTATTTGGCAAAGTGACTCAACGGGCGTGAAGATTTGTGCTCAGCTTTGCGAATGACCCTTTCGCATGACCAGGACCCTGGCTGTGCAGGACTGTATAAATGTGTTTAAATGTAAAGCAGCCAAGCTGAAGAACCCTGCAGTAAAATGGCCTTGGCATATATGCTTGGATTTAAATCACTGTAATGGAGCTGGACGTGACAGTCATGGGCTTGAAAAATGAAACCATCCGACCCCATGATGCTATAACCATTACTGCGATTGCAACAAAACTAAATGGATGCACATTTTGATAGAGAAAAAAAAAAAAAACACAGTTCTCATATCATACTGATTTGTTTGAAATTGACATTATATTCATCCTCAGATGTCTTGCCTGAGTAATTATCTGTGCTAGAAGTGTTGTTGGAAAATTGTCTCATAGGTCATATGTCTTTGACCTATAGAAAGCGTTATTGGCCACAGGTTTTGAATTAGCTACACATGTGGGTAAGATACAGCACCCATGGCGGAGCTCTTATCGCAACTCACACTGTCAGCAAAAGCGGTTGTAGAGAAAACAGTGAGAGAGTGCCGTAATAGGTCGCAAGTTTGAAAAAACTGCGTGAGGATATTTCAACCCTGTGGAACTGTATTTAATCTAGACAGTAACAAACGATGGGAAGCGTTATCATACTTTTATGAAACTGTCACAGTCACTGCCGGGTTATGTAGATGTTTTTTCATACTTTCTAAAATGTCATTTTAAATGGCATCATTTATGATTGCAGCTTCGTGCAGTAAGTTGGTAGCAATAGCACTTAGTATTACAGTATATTAATCATTTATTATAGCAAAGCTGCAACAATGGGACCAGACTCCAGTGACATGTTAATAAAAATCTTCAGTCTCTTCAGTACATCACGTAAACAGCAGTTACAATGTACCAGCCACTCATTGTTTCTTCCCTATTCTCTGCCCAAAAACGATCTTAGTCAATGTCCGTGTGACAATGACAGCCCTGCTGCTCTGGCTTACCAGCCAGACACATGCGTTACTTCCTATTCATAAGAGGAATCTCTGAAAAAAGCCAGTAGCTAAACATACAGCGGTGTCCAGACATGCCTAAGATAGCTCCAAGCAGTTCTCCATTGTGAGCCCTGAAGTATGCATCGAAATTCTAACAAAGGAAAAAAAAGGAGAAGTGAGGATCTGTGTGTAAGCGGTGGTGTGTGCGCTGTACTCATGCAGGAGGACGGAACTGACCGCAGCCATTCACAACTTGCGTTCATTAACCGCACACTTCTTCATTTAGAAGGGATGACTAGTAAGTGCGTCTGTGGCTGTAGTAGCAGCCACCGATGCTGAGGGCTTGAACGCGGCTGAGTAATAAACTTGTATCAACAGAGATCACATAAATGAGCGTTTACAGCTATTAAAAGCTCGCCTGCTTCAAGTTACAGCTCATAGAAAAACTGAGAAAATAGATAATAATAGTGTGGAGAACTGAAGATGCCAGCGTGCACATTTCTCCGGATATGTTGTAAAGGCAGAGGATTAACTGTGCATCTTTGAGGAGAGAGCTGGGGTTTGTGGCCTTGATTTATTTATTTTTTATTTTTTTGTTCGCAAAGATTCACCCACAAGTGCATTTCTCTGTGTTCACACATCTTTCTGGTGTCCATATCCACATTAACATCTGCTGCAAGCTCTTCTTTTCTCCAGCTGGCAGCCTCGCTGATATCTAGACAAACAACTGTGACAAGGCTATGCTGTGATTATTTATACCTGTCAAGTTTTGTTCCAAATGTTTACGAAACATTCGTAGAAACAGTTTATGACCGTGCCAAAATGTTGTCTGACTCCTGGGCCAAACCAGGAGTAGTAAACCTTACAGACGCTGGCATTCACTACAAATCCACTCTTCACTTTATTGTATCACCAGCGATGTTGGCAGTGATCACCGCTCACTTTACAGGGATGCGCCACAGTGAAGCAATGTACCTCAGGAAGACAGGAGTGAGGATCGCACTTTGGATCACGTGCTCTCGAGATTTTGGCCTCGCGCTGACATTTGTGTGTACGACAAAGAAAATAAAGCCAAAACACGGCAACAGTTCAGTTTGCGCAAGCGTAAAGGCAGCATGTGTCTGTTTACACAGACGAAGGACGATGATTTTCTGAATCACGCGAGTGAGGAGCAGGGCACTCGTAAATCTGAGCACGAGACACAGAACGTCGCTGATGCTCTACGCAGACATGTTGTGGCTGCGGCGTCACAAGGCCAGAGTTTCCAGAGAAGATGTAAAGTAAAGGCAAATTGCTCCAGATGTTTTACAAACCTACGGCAGATAGACACCTTGAATGTAAGGTTGTCACTGAACATGGACAGACATCATGGAACGATAAGTCATTTCGTACAAGTGTGTCGATTATTGTGGGACTTATTCCGCCAGTTGAACACGGTACAATGCTCAGGTACACAAAACACTGCCTACTGTACCTGATGGTTAAATCGGGATTAAAAGTTACTTGGTTTATTCTACACGGATCCATCACCACCATATGGTTTTGAAATCATGGGCCCATCTTTTCTAATGACGTCTGGGTTCCACAGCGACCCGCTGTCTAAATGGCTGTCGCTGAGATGGTCTGAAGTGCCCTCACTGTTGTTGACAGACATTGCAGCTAATGGGTCTTTACTCAGTAGCACAGAATCCATCATGATAAGCCTTCAGCCTGCCATTGAACCGTGCCCCACCGCCGTGTTTTAAAGCTGTTCAACAACAAGCGCAGCCCTGTCCCCTGACACTGCCAATCAGTAGTGCAGCTTCCCTCCCCCCCATTGCTTCGTCTCATAATTCATCTCCTAAAGTATGTAATGCTGCTTTTTCATCTTTGGGCTCACATGTGCACATCAGCCAAGCCGCAGCTGACGCCAGCGTGCTACTGTAGGCAAAGAAAACACAGCTTACTATTACTTTCCCCCGTGCAGTCTGCTTGTGCTTGCCTTACAGGCAGCTTACCCCCAAAAGGCAGTCTGCTTCTGATTATGTGTGATCATCCTCAAGCTTGCCAGCTACATTTCAGGCTCATGGGAGTCTTTTTTTTTTTTTTTTTTTTTTTTAAATCTGGCCCTCACTCAAAAGGAATTATTTTGTAGCTTGTCTAAGCCATTGTTAATTGCAGTTATGGAAGCTACCAGCATTTAACAATAATCATGCAGTTTGTTACCCATCGTTATCATTAGTACATGCCATGCACTAACTGGTACATTTCTACTACACATTACTCTTTAACTTATCATAATGGGACATATCATTGCAGATTCCATTCATTGGTGTGAACATATTGTGCCCAATATTCTGGTTTCTGTCAGGTAACCAGTACCAAGGGTAAGGGACATTTCAGACATCAGTATTTTATAAAGTAAACACACTGTACATCATATACAACTTACGGTAAACGACTATTCTAACCACCCATTACCAGACAACCATGTCTTCACGTTTTCACCTTTCTGCATCAGTTGTAATAATATAAAACTTTCACTATGATAAACGGTAATAGGAGTGTAATTAAGGAGCCTAAGCTATAAAGTGAACAGCAGTATTTTCCTTTAACAAAGCACAAGGCACCGTGCCCTCAGATTCACAGGGGACTGACTTTATACGAAGTAGTGGAAAGCGCAGATGACGAGCACCGCATATTTGCGCTATTGGTGGTTGAGGATAGTTGTTTTGGGCAAAACTGTGGAACAGTATTTACCTCAAACATGTGGAAAACACATTTGCAAATGAAATTTGAGAGTGTGTAGATTTTGATTTTAATCATAAGAGTAGGCTGGATCTTTGAATAATGTTAATGATCAAATAATAACATGATAGCCAGTGTGCCATTATAGTCCTATCAGTAGATGTACTGCAGTATGATACTTCATGTTCATGTATCGACACCCATAACCCTAAAGACAAGCCCTGGGGATTTTTCTTTTTTTGGTATATTACTTTATTTATTTTCATATTTTTGATTATTAATTTATTGTTTTACTACTTAGGGAACAGGCTTCTCACTTTTTGCCCAAAAAGAGACAAATTGATTAACAATACAAGTATTGGCAACATTTAAACATTATTTAATATGTGAGATTTCAATTTATTGTCAACGTTTAAATGACATGGCGTTATTAAGATGCAAAAACTGCATCTATAAGCATAAATAGAGTTTACCAACTAAAAAACTGTTTGCTGTAATCAGTTTTGTATATTTTGATTTATAAGCATAGAACGTTTTCATTATACTGTGAATGTTTTATCCTGAAATTAACCAAAAATCAGTATTTTAAATAGCAGCTAATCAACCTAAAGCAATTTGGGAGCTATTGAGAGATTTAAATGTCATTTCAATCATTGCTTTATTGATGTTTTGGATGGTATAATGCAGTATTGTTATCACAGTGGAATTACAGTAAGCTGAATAGTTGAGGTCCAAACAATTTCAAAAGTGGACATGAAACTCTCTCTCTCTCTCTCTCTCTTTTGTGTCTAACACACACACACACACACACACACACACCTCACCCACCTCCCACCTCCTCCGATGGGATCCCAGCGTGGAAGACATCATCCGCCGGTCCAGGAGCTTGCAGGATCCGGCCGCGTCATCCCTGGATGGGCGGCGCACTGAGGGGAGGACGGATGGTGTTTTCCAGCTTTAAAAGCACCGGAGCCGGCCCCTCTTACAAAGCGCGCTGCGTCATCGACCTGGGGAGACTCTTGACAACCTTCACTGGGCTGAAAAGAGACAAAAACTCACCTCCACCACGTCGCAGCTCCTACCTGCGCCGGTCTCCGGAGCCGCCAGTGCGACGCCTGGTACATTTGACGCGCGCAATCCGCTGCGTCCTGGTTCCAAGTTGCCGACTCGCTTTTGCTGCAACTTCGCGGCGAACGATGCGTTGGTTTTGAGGTGATACAAGGTGAATCCACTCGTGCAGTACTATCGTCAGTGGAGGCGAAGCCGGAGAAAGCGCGGTGCTTGTTGAATGCAGGAGACCCGGAGCCTGAGCGTCAATTCCAAGTTCAGCTTTGGAGCAGCAGCCGGTAAGGAGCGAGGACTCCAGTTTCTCAATATGACGTCTGCAGAAGAAGGTGAGGGTTTATGCACTTTTATATGGATTTGCTGTTTGTCTTTTCTTTCTTATTTGTCATGGCACAACTGATGGCGCATTTTCTAAGACCTACCCAAAAATGAATGCATGTACACCTGGAAATATTTTCATACTTTCTTGAACTATTACACGTCACAATGTGTTACAACATGCCACCTTTAATATTTTCTAATATAAGATTAAGATTAATTATAAGAGCAGGACACGTCTAACTTGCTTTTCGCTGCACATGGTGTTTGAATTAACATGCACTCCAGTATTTTAAAGTGGCCTGCACCCGTCTTAACATCCACACCATTAGGTGTCTCCAGCTGTCTGTGCAGGTGTTCTTCATCTTGATGGGGTTTCCGTGTTGCTGTCACCTGCACTTCTTTTGATAAGATGTTCCTGTAAACTGTAATAGTCTTTTGTGGAATTTGACAATGAGAAAGTGTGTGTAATCTGTCATTGCACAAAGAGGTCAGAGGTCGGGGGTCAACTGCAGAACAGCCCTCAGGAGTTACTAAAGATTCTGTACGTTGCTTAGAGACACATCGGCGTGATGGATAGTTCAGCCTTGGTTTGTCGTTTAAAGGGAAACGACTGGCAAATGACTAAATGTAAATGTGATGTTTACATTCTTTGATTCTGCGTACGGCGTGCGGTCGCAGAATCTGATTTGGTCCGTCAGACGTTGGTGATAGTCTGTCCTATCTTAATTCACAGAGTCTTCCAATGCTGATGTCACTGTCTTCTCGTGGAGTTTGGGAATTTCGTTTTGTCTTTGAGGTTGCAGACGGACGGGTGCGGGCTGTGTTATTATTCATTTCAGGCTTTCAGTCCTAAGCCTTATAATTGGCAACAGATGTGTGTGTGTTTGTGAGTAAAAGAGAGAGAGAGAGAGAGAGAGAGGGCTGTGATCTGTGCGTTCGGGGATAGCGGGTCGCCTGCTTGACAAGGAGACGTGCTGAACCACACACAGCCTCAGCAGCGTGCAGAGGACTGCTTTATCATCACACATAAAGTCAGACACATACTGTACACACACTAGTACACAGACACACACACGGGCTCCTGGTGTTTTGCCATTGCCCATAGTCGGCCTTGTGCGATAAGTGCCCCCGGGGTTCTTAGCTGCACAGGCTGCAGATGACTTCTGCGGGAGACCACCTATCTCTCCCTGAGGTCCCGTCAGTCTGAGCCCTGCCTAGACCACAATGCCCGTGGATAAAGCCATCTATTCTTTAGTCAGGCTGGTTTGGTTGTGGGGCGAGAGTGTTTTGATTGTGATAGCATAATTGCGAAAAATTGCAGAGCACAGAAGGAGCTATAATCTGTGTGATAATGTTTTCAAATCAACTCTGCTTACAGTACACTGTTTTGAACACATTGCAAACAATAGTAGAGAAATTGCCTTCAGTGCAAGAGTGAGTAATATAATATATTTTTTTGTTCTTCTTTTAGTTTACCCCACAAATTATGATGTGGCCCACATCTGTTAGATCAGCAGACATGACGCGTGTGACCTGGGAAAGCCAAGTTTCAAGATCACGCATCACAAAACAGTGAAAGCATCAGTTTGTTTGAGTGGGTGTTTGAAAAAGTGAAGTACGTTGCGGTGTAGCGCACCCGTTCTCACATAATGAAAAAAAGAAAAAGGAAAAAAAAAAAAAGTACCAGCTGCAATTTTAAGCAAAGTCAGTCAGGCCTGAAGTAAGGAGGTGTGTCACACCGGGTGGAGTGGGCAGGAGATTATCATCTGTTCAGCACTAGAAGAGTATAAACCCGAAGAGAAAAGCATCAGAGGAAACTGAGCTGACAGGCACACTAGGTTTTTTTTATGCAGAAACTTAGTGTACTAACACTGGATCAGAGATGAATAACCAGCAAGAAGAGCAGGAGTTTGATTTCAACTATGTGTTTGAGTACGGCCAACGCGTCCAGAAAGAACCAGAGAGAGGTGGGTGCTGAAGGGGAGAGGAGGCTTTGAGACTGAAGCTTAAATGATTTGAGATAACATTTAGTATTCTTTTAATACATTTTTAATTTACTTCATTCAGTAAAAAAATTTGGACTTTTTATAATGTCTTTAGATCTTAACTACTGGCTACCTAAAAAAAGTGCTGCAGGCTCGATTGAACTTGTTTTACATTGAACATAATCGCCATCGAAAATAGACTCTCATAAGCTAATTTTAGACTGTACCCACATATTATGTTCTGTGTGACAGATTCATCATTTCATGTGATGCACAGGGTTGTGGTTAACAAATATAGCGCGCTGCGTCAGGGGGAATGCCCTTTGCTGGGTTTCGAACTGAATGATATTCACTCGGTGACCACTTTTACCCTCAGTGACATTATCAATAAGAACGCAGACGTGAGGTTTACAACTGTTTACAACAACAGCCAACCTGCAACGCTGTATTCGCTTCCACTCACAGATTATTACTGTCTGACATTGTGCTTGTCTGCCTTTGATTCCTTTGTGTGCTTGCTGGTGCGTGCCCATTGTGCGTGTACCGCGGCGGATCTGTGTGTAACACTGCAGCAAACTCTCTTTGACTTAATCACAAGCTCAGAGCGATGGGAGAGTGCTGTCAGTTTTCCACAGGGGAGGGCCTAATTCACTCAGTGAGTGATGCAATCAATCAAATAAAGCATCCATCAGTGCTACTGGAGGAATTCCTGTAGAGTACATATGACAGCAGGGTGTGCCAAATAGAACCTTAGATGAACTGATGAAACAAACAGTGGCTGAGCAACGTGCATCTACACGGCAGCCACGTACAGTTACTGCTTGGAGATAATTGTTAAGCCTTTCCAGATGTTTAGAAAGAAGGTGGGGAGTCAGTCGCTGCAAGATTCTTACAGGAGTATTGTTTTATATGAGTTGCATATGGAGTTGCATATAAATATGGAATAGTACTTAAACTTTTTTTTTCATTGTTTTGCAGATGCATACAGCTACACACCAAATGTAAGCTTGTCCCTCCCCTTGGGCATGGGAAACCACTGTCTGGCAACCCAGTATCACACCTTGCAGTCCAGCCCAGTCATCTCAGTTTCCTCTTGCCACCAGGCAGGCTACAGCCTCCAAAATGACAACCATGCAGGATCAGGCTATTACCTGTCCCACAGTCTGAGACCCAACGGGGCTCCAGCCTTGGAGAGCCCCCGTATTGAGATCACTGCCTACAGCCATTGCGCTGAGGATGAGGTAGAAGAGAGCAGCAGTGAAGACCACATTGTCAAACGAGGTGTTAATTCCATTGTGACGCTGACACTGCCCAATGCAGATGGCTACCGTGACCCCAGCTGCCTCAGCCCTGCGAGCAGCATTTCCTCACGCAGCTGTAACTCAGAGGCTTCCTCCTACGAGTCCGGTTTCTACAACTACGATAACTCACCTCAGAATTCCCCATGGCAGTCCCCTTGTGTTTCCCCCAGAGGCTCATCCTCCCTTCTGTCCTGTCCTCATGCCAGCGGCCCTGCAGGGTCCCCTCATCATTCACCCTCTACCTCCCCTCAGATTGGAGCTATGGCTGAGGAAGGTTGGCCAGCTCAAACTCGTGGATCCAGGCCCAACTCTCCTTCCTGCGGTGGAGGCGTCGGAGGCAACAGTGGCAGTGGTGGCATGGGGAAGAGAAAGTACAGCTTCAATGGCAATCCCTATAATCAGACATCTTGCTCACCCAACCAGTCTCCCATTCCTTCTCCACACGGCTCACCCAAAGTCAATGTCACAGATGAGAACTGGCTTGCCAACACCAACCAGTACACCAACTCTGCCATCGTGGCCGCTATCAATGCTCTAACCACAGATGGAGTGGTAGACATGGGGGAGGGAATCCCAATCAAGACTCGGAAGACCATGCTGGACCACTCACAATCCATGAGCCTGAAGGTGGAGCCTGGCGGCGAGGAGCTGGTTGCTGATGGGGAGCTCTGCCATGAGGACTACCCTGCTCGACTGGCTCTCAAGAAGGAGAACTACGCTCCAGGTTTCTTGGATGTGCCCCAGCATGTGTACTCCTGGTCTAAACCCAAGACTTACCTCAGGTGGGTGGAGGTGCTCTGGCTTCTTGTGTGTCATATAAACTCCAGTAGTCCTGTACCACAAGATTTGTGACTTGAAATATGATTGAAGCAGCCAGTTTAAAGGAGACAATGAGGTACAGATTAGTTGTTTCTCAAAGTTGCTGTCCTCTGTCTTTTCATTTCTACATGTAGTGTTTTTGACTTAATTTGAGTAAAAGATTGTTTTAGTTTTAATCTTCAAAGGCCATATCAAAAGTCATCAATTTACAAGTTACATTCTATTTACTTCCAAAAAGGTTCTCTTTGAAGATCAAAACTATTTCATAAATCATATTTCACAGGAAGGTCTTGACCAGCAAGTCTGTGTGCCACAGTTCCTATAGCAACCAACACACAAACATACACACATCCACTCAGCTATGTCATTGATTTTTTTACTTTTGAGAAAGGTGGGCTTTTTCAATTTCAACTGTGTCCCTTGTGGCATTTTTTTCCCCTGAAGCCAATAACAAACTTTCCGGTTGGAAATCAAGTGTTTGATTAAGATAGTGAACAACAGGAAGTAATGGTGACAGGCCTGGCTGAAGGGGAAGCAGTCTGTGGGTTAATCAGCTGGCTCGCTGCTCTGGTGTGTCGCGCCATCAGTCCATCTGTTTCTTCGGCGCTAACGTGATGTCATGCTCTGACTGGGCAGATAAAGCCCTAAGGGGGGAAATCAGTCCGTTTTGGGTCAACAAACAGCCCGCAAGTTCCACAAAGATGCCAGAGATTGGTTTCAGTCAAAAGCTACCCTTCAGGTCAAGGCTTACCCTTTGCCAGGCATCCGGCAATGAGAAATATTGTCTTGCAAATGTTTGTTTTGGTTTAGATATCTCCACGGTGTTCACATGGGAAGCTCCGACTCTCCATCTCGAGAACAATGATGCTAAGGGAGGCCTGCTCTGAGAAAGAGATACCGTGCTCCTAGGCAGGCTGTCCTGTTGACCTTATTCCACTGTTTTCTCTTGAATGCCCGTACGCCTGTGTTTTATAATTATGCACTTATTGAATTGTGATGGGTAATGATTGCATTCAAAGAAATGTGATTTTGGGTGAGATTTGTGTGTTACTTTTACATGCCTCTGTCCGTGTCCATGTGCCACATCATTACACAAAGCACATTTGTGTCTAACCAGGGAACATATCTCCTGTTCAGGTTTAATGAAAAAAATGTATAACAGAGCCGAGGATTGGGCCTGATAAAATGGAGAAGTGTCCTAATGTGTGGAAAATTTAAAGCAAGTTTAAAACGTTTTGGATTTTGACTTCCTTGGCAGTGTTGCAACCACGGAAAAACTGCAACCTTGAAAGTTTTACGTTGATAAATCAAATTTTACGAAGAGTAAAAAAGTAGGGAAAAAATATGACAACCATTCTCCATGCTTTTATTTCATGCAAAATGGAAATGTAATATACAGCACTTCCTGTTTTTTTAGGACACCAAAATCCGGACATTTAGTGTAAATCTTTCTGGGACGAGATAAAAGTTTATTGATCATTGTTGTATTAGTCTTTATTGGGCTAACAGAGGACATGAGGTTGGCTGGTGTTAGAGAGGAAGATGCCCAGGATAGAGTGAAGTGGAAAAGGATGATTCGCTGTGGCGAGCCCTGATGGGAAAAGCCAAAAGAGAAGTAGTAGTAGTAGTTGTATTAGTCTTTATCTTAATTGCAAATGTCATGTTATTCCAGTCCATCTCTGCCAGCTCTGGACTGGCAGCTTCCATCCTGCTCCGGCCAGTACAACCTACAGATCGAGGTGCAGCCAAAGTCCCACCACAGGGCCCACTATGAGACTGAAGGCAGCCGAGGGGCCGTGAAGGCTCCGTCTGGAGGGCACCCAGTAGTACAGGTACGTCACCGGCGCTACGTCCAAACAGCAGATGGTTACTGAATCATATCTTTAAACACTGACTTACTGTGCACATTACTTTCTGCTAGAGACAAGGTTAGATTTGTTAATAATTTTCTGTCATTACAGCATAAGTGAAAACAAGCACATGAGTGCATGTTGATTGCGAGAGGTCGCTCTGACCAGCAGCAGTGCATGCTGACTCAATTAGTATAGAGCAAGACCATCACCTCTCACTATTGTACTTGGCGAACACTTAAAGAGCACACGTCAGTCTCACCAGCAGCCCAGCACAGAGCTCCTTTCTCTGCTACACTGTCATCACACTTCACTGACATCCAAGTTTGCTCAGGGTGGGGATTCAGTGGCGTGTTTGTGTGTGTGTGTGTGTGTGTGTGTGTGTGTGTCTAAGGCTGGGGGTTAATTTTCATTTAATGCAGTCAATTCACACTGAAAGTGCAGTTAATCTAATAATTACAGTTGTACTCATTTGCGCCCGCTCTGTAGTCTTTAGGTGGCAGATCTTGTATGTATCATGCGAAACGGCAGCCAAAGCAAAAACTCTTCTGACCCAAGTACGGTTTCAGGCTGGTGGTCCATCAGCTCAGCATTTGATGTTGTTAGCGCCACAGCTCTTTTGTAAATAGATGTGTCAGCACATCCTGTTCTGCTAGGCGTCCAAAGCACTTGACAGCTGTTGGCCAGTCTGGTGTTCTAAGCAGCCCTGTCAACCTTCAGGTTTTCTCTGTAAATACAGGTAATTATTCCCATTCATGACAAAACTCAACATACAGGTGATTCAAGCTTTTATCCTCGCACCGCCACATGAGGTGGACCTCACTCAGCCTGCCATCCACAGCTGTGGCAGGTAAGGCTGGTTTGGATTTAGTTCATGCCATTCTCCTCAGTCTCTCTGAGAGCCAGAGGTACAAGTCAGGAGTAAGCATCCTGTGTATCTTTGCATTCATAGTGTCCTGATTTAGATTGATGTCTTGGGTTGTTTATTTTATTCTCAGGCGCCGAATGTTTTGCCAACTTTGCAAGGATGTTTTCAAGTCTTACTGTTGGGCAAATATTAGTAAGTGGGAGTCATGTAGAAAATATGTTGACAGCTGTTTTACCGTTACACCTCTCCACGACTGGTGTAGCACACATTTTACTTTTACGTTTTTAGTGAGGAATGATTTATGCCCCCCGATATTGCGTGTGCAGTCAGTTGGGATATCTGGATGGTTCCATAGCAGTGAAAACCACTAGAAGCATAGCAGTTGGCAGAAATACAAATCTATAGGGATTAAGCAATCATCTGTACATGCTAGAGGGTAAATTATAAGAGAGCAGGTACTCTACATGCAGGGAGGTTTTGCAGAATTTGAGGGCAGATTTTTTTTATATATATCTGAGAGCCTCACTGTTCACAGTCTTTGTTCTGTGAAATTGTGTTGTTGCAGTCTTGGAGGATAGGGCATGCTGTAGTCCCCAGTGCCCTGAGGTAATGAGTGGCAGGTGCTGGATGGGTGAGGTGCAGTCAAGGAGAATGTCAATAATGACACAGGGGCTGGTGTGTGTGTGTGTGTGTGTGTGTGTGTGTGTGTGTGTGTGTGTGTGTGTGTGTGTGTGTGTGTGTGTGAGAGTGTGTGTGCGCGCTTCAGACTTGCTTGAGTAGAGAGAAATAGAGAGAAGGGGCAGAAGGACTCACCAGGCAACTGGGGCTTGGCCTAGCTGCCCCTGGAGATGCTCTGTATCCTTCTGATTAGGGCCCTTAGTGGCCCTGAGGTTGCTTGAGCATAGTGCTGGTTTGAGTGTTGTGGTGACGGGTGGAAGCCAGAATCCCAGTGCCCACTGGTCTCCACCTTCTCGTTTCACACACCGGTGCCTCCCTCCCTCCCTTGGGGTCCTGAGGATGTCGCTCCCTGTGAACCGTTCATCCTTCAAACATTTCCCAATCCAGCACCAGCAGGTCTCTCTCAGTTGAAGCTCATTCATCCACAGCTGTATTGTTTATTTTTTTAGCTCATGGATGAGCAGACATGTGCAATGAGTGATGGTGACATGTGATAGAAAGCACCGCAGAATGAAGAAAATGCAAGATGGAAAAGCATGAAAGCATACACTGTTTGTACTGTTTACACTGTCCCTCAGGGAGGAACTGACAGTCAAACCAATGTGCTCAACTGCTCATTTATTGTTTTTCAGTCACAAGTAGCGATGTCTTCTTTAAAGAAAAACAGAGTTCGGCATGTCTAAAGTCTGACATCACACTAAACCGCAGCAGATCAACCACAACACATTCAGTGCTACCAACCATGTGGGATGGAAAGCTCATGGAGCGAGTGGGTGGGGAGAGTTGAGTGTCTATAGACCCGCACACCGGTAAAAACCTTTAGATTATAGGTTACCTTAGCTCATTCTCCCTCTACTTCCTGTAATGGCTCCCAGTGTCATTTAGTCTGGACTCGCACTCTCTTTTTCCCGAGCGACCTCAACATGTTCAGCCTTTCAATCTCCCCTATCAGGACTGGGTCAGCTTTGAGACCCCCATGGCTGCTTTTCCACTTTATTTACCAAAGGAGACCACAGCACCATTAAGGGGATCTCGGGGTATTCTCTCGGCTCCCGTTCCAGACGCTGCCCTCTCTCACCACAGTTATGCCAAATGTCTTACAGGAGGATTTTCAATGCTGTGCTCAAGAAACCACCAACCTGGTCTACCTTCACTCAAACTACTGCCATGACAGTGATTGATGGGTTTTTTCCAGGGGGGAAAAGTGAAACTGTGCTGATTTCTTTTTTTTTTTCTAAGAATGTATTGACCAAGGACGTGACCTGGCTCTGATCTAAAAGTTGAAGATGTTGCGAACGCCTTCAGGGTCAACCCCAGTCAGGAAACACAACATATCCACAAGGCCCTTAGTAACAGCACAAATCAACACCTGTGGAATATTAAACCTATCACACAGCACACAGCATAGCACTGCATATGGCTAGTTCATATAGAGGATAATAACTGGCCTATAGGGCTTTCTCCTGCACACATGCACCCACTCTCTCACCCACTCTCTCATTAGGTCTAAAGCAGCAACAGACATGGTGTAATTTCAGCAGGATGTGGCCTTCATCCCGATTAACATGTGCGTGACTTAATACCTATCTCCCTTCCTCTGCAACTGCATTTAATGCACATCAAATTTGCAGTATATTTCCACCACCGCGACATGAAAGACCTTGGCAAGCATGCGCTCCGTTCTTCATGCGTGCGGTTTCACTCTGGAATCCGGTCCCTGCCGGCTGCGTAATGTCTCAAAGTAAACTCCTGATCTACAGCACTCTATACCATAGTGTAGCTGCTAATTGCTCATTAAATCTGCTGCCGCCTCTTGTTTGATATTCAAAAGGCTTGGTTTACCCTCTAGTGCTGTTAGAGCTTAGTCAGGGCTATTATTCGTTGCCCAAAGGGGTATTTATGCCACTCTTAAATTGTGGTTCTCCATCTGCGGGCTTGCCTTACACTGGTGTTGGGCTACCACTAATTACCAGCTAATAACAGAGCAAAAAGTGCATCGTTTTCACTGGTTTAAGGTGATAACCAGACAGCCCACAGATTTATGGGGTAAGACACTGTGGGTAGACGCGCTATTGGGGGCCACAGCGGTCCTCCGTATCATCTGACTCATATTCTCTGTAGGTTTGGATGATATTTCTAATGGCATGGAATGCTGGTAAGAAAATTGTTCTTTTTATATGGAATTTGGACCCTCACCGGTCTAGACATGGGCTAGTGCTTGAAACTATGCCCTAAAATGACATAACACCAAATTGCTCAGTTCAACAAAAACTTTTAGGGACAGAGCTGTTTGGAGCAGCCTTTGGAGCTATGGAAACGTAGCACATTAAAGGATTGCATATGTCACCTTATGCATTCACTGTGAGGCACTGGAGACATTAGCAGAGCAGGAGGGTGACGGAGTAAAGTCTGGAAGGACAGACAACATGGATGAGTGTACATTTAATTGGGTACAGCAAAGACTGGCTGTGTGGTTGTCAGCACTTGACAGAGAGACGGGAGCACGATAATGGGAAAAAGCCCGATTCTGCTGCTGTAGTTCTCCTCCCTTGCTTTAGTCCCCCCCCCCCCTCCTTCCCCTCCCCTCCCTCAGCTGCTTCCAGTCATCTTCTCCTTCTTCTCTCCCCAATTTTCTGTGCCACGTGGACTTCTACGAGTCATGACATTTCTCCAGGCAGTGATGAAATCACTGCAGAGGGATATAAGGCAGCCCACTGCAGGCCTGCACAGTGTATTCACACTCAATTTCTAGCCATCAAATTTACCAGCAAGTCATTATTAAAAATTGAATGTTCAAATTGTATTGTTGAACTTTTGAGGCCAGGTGCAGACACTGAGAATGTCATTGCATTGTTACTAAATAAAATGGGGTGTGGAGATTTATGTGTGTATATAGATGGGTGGACGGACGGACGGATGGATAAATCAGTTGAAAATAACATTTCTATCATTATTGCATTACGACAGATTTTCATGAGAAAATACGAGAAGGCTGTGTCCCAGGGGCTGAAACTTTCTGTCCTCATGATGGATCTGCAATGGTCCAAAGGCGACTGGGAGATGAATAGTGGAAATTGTTTAGGATGCACACTCCTCTCCCTTACGCTCGACACCCTTCCACATCATCACAACTGACCCAGACAATGCAGCTGCATACAATTTCACAATTAATGCATCAGCTGCCATATCCCCAATGTTTTACTTCAGCCACAGCTATCAGAAAGGGCTTGAGCAACGGTGGCTTTGCGGTGGTGGGTGGTGCAAATGGATCTCACTGACACAGCGGCAGAAGTTGGCACCCAGAAACAGTCGCAAATCACGCCATGATTTGAGCTCCGTTTCGATTATCTCAAAATAAATAGACAGGACATGTGCCAGAAAGGCTGCAGTTACAGGAAGGGAGGCTCATCTGGTCAAAATTAACGGCTCTCCGGTCCAACCTCACAGGCTGCGTTAGACACATACACTGTGCTGAAGTCACAGGTGTGTGTGAAGCCTCTGTCATCAGCCCACAATTAAAGTTTACAACACGTTTCCTCCCACAACTTGTTCCCCCTTTGAGAATTAAATGAAGAAGGAGGTTTCATGCTCTGCTTGTGGTGTGCGTTTGAGTGTGCATCCCAGGAGTTAGCAGAAGCAAACGTGGGGCTTTAGGGAGAGGGTCAGGGGGAGCACATATGGTATAGGAATCGAGGGAGGTTGCCCAAGGGGACCAGACTGCCATCCTTGTGCGGCTGGGAAGACTAGCGTCACCAAGAGGACTGTCTGACCTCATTAATCACTTCCTCTCCTCCATGAGATCACTACGGCTTTGAGTGAGCAGGCCACCATCATCACATGCTACCGCATGACGAGTGAAGGTATAAAGACACCCCCCGATCCCTCTTACCTCTCTTGTGGGCCCCTTTCAGCCACGTGGCAGCTGAGGTAATGGTTGGGGGTCACCGAGAAATTCAAAGAAGTTTGCTGAGGCAAAAGTGACAGATGAAACAGCTTTTGTAGCACAACTGACCTTGTTTTATTAAATCCTAAGTTAACGTGCAATTTAATGAGCCGGCGTTTGAGATTTGTACCTCATGCTCCACTAGGGCCCTCTCACGAGTCAACGCGCAAGTAACTGGTAGCATGTGTGGCTTACGGATAATTACCTCTGGTGACACCGTAAAGTAAAATATAACAAGCAGAGCACGGTCTGCCAGTGAGATCATCGCATAGATGAAGTGGTCCCATGGGAGACCAAGACTTCAAGAAGCTCCTGACCTCGGCCTAACTCACTGATGACTAGCATGTGTGACTAGCTCACAGGTCATGACAGCTGCTAGAGACACTATGTGGAACTGAAGGGAAAAATAGAACCGTTGGACCTGGAGATAAATGACAGCCTTAACTTTACCATTCCCTTTACACTCCTTGATATCTGAATCAAAGACCAAAAGCAGATAACCACTGGTGCTTAGATTATGGAGACATATGGATTTGCGCTCTACTCATCTGACTAGCCATATCCTATTTTTCTTCAATGTAATTAAGACTGAAATTTGTGTAACAGGGAGGAAAAAGAGCATATCCTCTTCCTTGTCCCAAATCCAATGGATCTGTCATCAAGTGCGTACTAACAGCATTTAATCTTTGGGTTTACTATCAGGCCAGACAACTTTTAATACGGTATCCAGACAAATTTGTTCTCAGAGTCATTAGGTGTCCATGATATCGAAGCACTAATTTCCACAGTCTTTCTACTGACGTAGCTCCCCATTTCTCCACCAAGCTTCCTTTTCCTCACACCCTCGTCCCTTACCAGCCTCACAACGGTAATTATAACCCCATTAATCAGATTATGTCATAGGTTACATGTGGTCTGCATTTTGTTATATGACTCAGTCTGTTAGATAAACAACAGGGGTCTTTTATTCCATTCAACAATACCACTGTTTTCACTTCGAGGGAGCTCAAAGAAAATTGGTCAGAAGCGACGTGTAATTGACCAATTTGGATGAGCCCCGGTTTTGAGAAAGCGATCCCTCACAGAAAATGTCACATGTGGTCAAGTAGCCACCTGGGCGGATCCACAGTAGGTCCACTTGATGAAAAATGAGTCCTCTCGGTTTTCTGCGTACCAGATGGATTCTGCAGCCTCCTGACAGTATTTAGGTTTGGACAGATTTTTAAGCCCACACCAACATCTGCGCTTATGACCATTTGACCATTTTGCACCACAGAGAGAAAGCATGTCTGGGAGGTCTGCAGCGGATGACTCCTTTCTACCAGAAACTCACATTTGGTTGGCAGATTATTCCGGACAGAAATCATTCACAAAAGATCAGTTGTCCTTCACCACACTTTGGAATTTGCAACCCTGTCTGTTTAGATTTTTGAGCCATTAGTTAAATCATCACAGTATGTTACTTTAGACAGAGTTACAAAATGATCCGGGGATACTGAACGTAAATTGGCAGTTACAGTTTATATTAGAACCGATGCTGACCCCAAAGACAACAGCACTTTTCAAACCATGCATAGCCATAGAGTTTTTCTTCTCCTTTTTTCAAAGATTTGATCTTTTTATTAGTTCAGCAGTAGCAGCTAATGGAGGCCTGCTAAAGGAAGTGGTAGTTGTTTGAAGTGGTGGTTCTGATACAGGAGTCTCTTTCATCACAGTGGGACACTGTGTCTGAGCTTTAATGGAAATCATAATGCATGTTCATAATGCCCAAAGGCAGAGGGGCTGGATCCTGTCTGCATGCCGAACTCAGTAAAGTTTTTACCTATGACGTTTAGGTGTGGAGTTGGCAGAATTTGAAAACTTCTGCACCTTTATAGCCACAGTATGTCTGTTGACATTTGAAAACATATTCACGGCATGATGTTTAATCTTTTTGGCGGACTCATATAATTTTATCAAGTTTACATTGTAATCACACAGGGAAATTCATTTTGATCACCAATTTGATAATATTTTTTTAATAGGCTTCTAATTTGCCTCTTTAAGGGATATGTCCAACTGAGTCACTGTTGGCTTCTCACCTCTTGTAGGCATTGGTTAATGGCAGCAGTCAGATTTTAATGAACAGTGAGTTGTGACGGGAGGCCAGCCTATCCTTCAGCCACGTCTCTGCAACCAGGAGATGCCTGTTCTAGACAGACTCAGGGACATCAAAACCTTTTTTTTAAGTCTGCCCTAAAGGAATGTAAAACTGCAAAGACCACTGTAAAGGGTCTCCAAACCAACCAAAAAACAAACAAAGAAAAGGGGTTTATTTTCACAGCCCCTTTACCATGACAGAACTATCATTACGGGTCCCTTTAACCGTCAGTAGCCAATGTGCATTCAGTGTGTATTTCCTAAATGAGGGGTTGGCTGAAATGAGGGTCTTAAAACCTGATGTTGCCTCTCACCTGGATCCCTTTGTTGTCCCGCCAGCTTTATGGCTACATGGAAAGCGAGCCGCTCACCCTGCAGCTGTTCATAGGCACCGCAGACGACCGCCTCCTGCGACCACATGCCTTCTACCAGGTTCACCGCATCACGGGCAAAACCGTCTCCACCGCCAGCCATGAAGTCATGCAATCCAACACCAAAATTCTGGAGATCCCTCTGCTGCCTGAAAACAACATGAGAGCCATGTGAGTGCGCAGACCTCCACAAGTTGCCTATCCATCTTCCCAGTATTCCCACATGCAAACACAAACACACACTGTTCTTTCCCTCCGAACCTTTTTTTTCTCTGCTTTAACTCTGTAGGCAGAATGTCTGATGATAGGTACTGTACAGCACATATTCTAGCTGAGTGCTTTCATCCCAAAAGATGAGGACGTGAGATAAAGACTCGGCTTGTAGATGACTTTAGTCTGACCCGTGTGCGGCAACAGGCAAATGTCCAACCAGAAAACCACATGAAAGTACAAATTATTAATAGACTTTTAAAAAGCAGTAACCACACTCGTGCCATAACACATTTACAGTCTAGTGATCCAGCGGTGCTGTCTGAAGATGTCCACGGCTATGTTCTTTTTTAAATCTTAGAGGTAGCCATGACAGTGAGCCAGCAGGCACGTTACAGATATCCTGAAAGCAAAACAGCTAATTGGACATCATTAACGTTATACGTGTGTTTTTCCCTACCGTGTCATTTTATAATTTCTTAGGAAAAAAGTTTCTAAATTAACAACTGCTAGTATGAAAAGTTTGAAAACTTAAAACTCAATTCATCTACAGTAAGCAGCTCCGAAACGCTTTAACTTTAAAAGTTTTTGGTTAATTAACTCTGTTAATTAGGAGACATCAAAAGAAAAATTGTGTTTTCCTTTGTGAGATTAGAATCACACGAAGAGCTCAACTAAATATAATCTTGGTTCACCTTGAAAAACATTAGCATTCAGCTTTCTAGGCTGAGGTTAATGAGCCTTGCCCACCCCAGTCTTGCAGTAATCCAAGGGGCTGTGCTCTGTGGTTTGTCCAGGCAGCAGCTGCTGTCTTTGGGCTCCATTCAGACTAGGCAGCAGTAATTTATTGGACTGAGGCCCGGAACTTTATGCTGTAGATGAAACGCCTGTATAGATTACATAAGGCCGTCACCTCTTCCTTCACCTTCTGTTTATCTTTCATTGTTTTAAAGTCTAAAATATAGTATAGTAAAAAAAAAAAATAGTAATGATTGAAAGCATCTGTAGTTTTTGGGGCGTATTTTAATGTTTGTTTATGTGGATTATGAAGACATTTATGAGACACAGGAGCTTCCTGGATGGACAGTGGCCTTCTTTGGAGTGACTTTAACATTCATATTGCCTCACAATATTATTTCCAACCGTACCACCACATCCCCTATATTGTAAGATATTTAACCTATTTGACCTAATGTGTCCCAAAGGAACAACAGAATAGAATAAAAGCGATCGAAGAGGAAGTCTCTTTTCCCATTTTTCATCAGCTCACGTGTTATAGAAAGAAAAAGGGAAAGTTCTCTCCGTCTTCCCCGATGATCTGAAAGGTCAAAGACAAAGAAAAGCCTTTAACTGTCTGTTTCCACTGAACTGTTAAACAGTCGTCTTGATAACGCAGCATTTATCTCGTTGCTCTCGTGCCAGCAATCATTTGTTCACTGTGTGGGATGCAGACAGTTGAGAACTACTTTCAAACTTTCAGACAGTTTCAATCTGTCTTTCTTCCTCTGCAAGGAAAATCCATCTCATACACTGACGGTAGCTTCATTTAAAGAAGGACAATATATGTCTGCAGAAAGTTCAGCAGGCTATGGTCAGACATACCTTCAGTCCAAACTACAGGGCAAGTTTTTGACTGTTATCACTGTTTTGTGCTGATTATTTACCTTTTCTACTCCTCAGTTGACATAGGTCATGAAAATCTACTTTAAAATGATCCATTAAGTCCATTATGTTGTTTGTTTCTAAACCATATATGACAGAACAGTTTAATCATGAAGTTTAATGATGATAAGCAGTGGTTACTTACTGTTACATGTTATTTTTTTTAAATATTCAGATTGTCCAAACCAGTGACAAGGGGAAAAATTGGATTGGTATAAAACCTGACATTTACCATGTTCCAGGATCAGTGCCCAAATAGCTACCATGTAAAATAACTAAAATGCCAAACCATATCCCATTCATATTCCCTCACTTTTTACCAGCCACACTTTGTTTTTAATCCCCAAAAGTCTATGTCTGAAATTTTTCCACTAAGGGAAAAGAAATTCACTATTTTACCTCCCAAATTGTAAAAGGGAATAAATAAAGACAGACAGCTCTGAAAAAAAAAGGGATCTAGTGCAACACGTGGCAATAATTAGACTAACAGAGGTATAAACCCCAAATATATGAAGTGCAAGGTTTGCCTGGTGTGAAGGGAATGGACAGGATTAGTGCACCCAGATTGCATGAGCGTGCGCACGGACTTTAGCTGAAGCTCGTGCGGTAGAGATTAGCAAGTCCCGAGCGTTTCTCGGGAGAACTGCTAATTCTTGGAGCTCTGTGACCATTTCAAACTGTGACGTGAGGTCATTGATGTTCTGTCGTTGATGACATGCTGGAATTAAACTCACACAGTCACGCTCCAGTGAGCTTCCAGGTTATGATCTGTAACACCAGCGGCGACTTCACTGCTGCTCACTGTCTGAGTTTCAACGCAGTCAAAGAATCAAAGCAGTCTTTTCCATATCTTTGTGTAGAACGTATCCATTGTTATTTGGGATTGGGTGATAGCAGAGAAATAAGAGATTGGTGCTTTCCTAGAGCACCTGTTTCAAATAACATAGAGGTCATCTTTGTAATCTTTGAAATAAAAATTTGCCCTTCACTGCCTCTGTGCCAGAATTGACTGTGCCGGGATCCTGAAGCTGCGCAACTCAGACATCGAGCTTCGCAAAGGGGAAACAGACATCGGGCGTAAAAACACACGCGTGAGGTTGGTGTTCCGAGTGCACATCAACCAGCCCAACGGCAGGACCGTGTCCTTGCAGACTGCCTCCAACCCCATCGAATGCTGTAAGTCTTAAACACACCGACACAGAGAAATAAATCCACAACCTGGCTTTTCTGTAGCAAATGGTGGGATCTATAGCAGCTATGCAATAAATGGAGCTACTATTTTATTGCCTGCGGGATAAAATTCAGTGACTCTGCACCCAAAAAGCTTTATATTATCAAAGCAATTTGCCAAAGCAAAAGATGCATTGTACATGGTGCCAAGACACATATGTTATCTATCTCGTTTCACATTTTATGATTCAAGGTCCACCTTATTGTGGTAAGGCTTCCCCATTAGCCCAGGTTCCACAAAGGTCATTTGGCAGCACTCTGTTTGGCACAGTTGAATGAGTGCATTGAAAGAGAATCTGTTTCCTTGTCATTTATGAGTTTATGTCTACACTATGTGTGGTGTTATTTGCACCCAAGGAAGACAATTAAAACGAGACGGTGAAACGGGGACTCGTCAAAGCAGAAGTTTGCCAACAGCAGAACACTTTCTTGTGAGCTTCCATTAGTTAATCCTGCAGTGGAATAAAATGTGAAATGCGTAGCTATGTGAAAATAAATACACGTGACCCTGGCTGAAAATCTGGACGCATATTCCCAGAGGTCAAAAGTGACTAGCTAACCACATTTATAGAAAGCAGAGACAGGTGGTTGGCCGTAGGCGTCATGGTGGAAAATAATAACAAGGGGTATGACCACGAAAACGCTGTTTTGATCACTTTTCTGCTGTTTTTTTTGTGTCATTAAAGAGCAGCTGTTGGCTGAAATCCTCTTAGCTAGTGGTCGTGAAATCATCATAATAAAGTTGATAAGCCTGTTTAGCAAACCGAGAGCTGCTGACTTGCTGGCTGTGAACCGACTCTGTGCTTTTCTGGGTGGATGCAGCACAGCAGTGGGGTTACACGGGTTCACACGCTTTACTGAAATATGTGTGTCCTTTCTACAGCCCAGCGCTCGGCACAGGAACTTCCCTTGGTGGAGAAGCAGAGTGTGGACAGCTACCCTGCTACGGGAGGCAAAATGATGCTCCTGAGTGGTCTTAACTTCCTCCCTGACTCCAAGGTGGTGTTCATTGAGAAGACCCAGGGTAAGCCGCCTTCCCCAGACCATGTGTGCCGCTTCTCAATTTCCACTTCTTAATATCTCTTTCAAACATCTCTCTCTCTCTCTCTCTCCCTCTCTGCCTCCGTTGCATTTCCACACACTCTCCTCCCGTCAAAATAGAGCAGGCCGTGCCAGAGAGTCGCATGTGGTGTGCATTAAGCCACTATATTTTTAACCAGAGCGTATTTACATTTGCTGAAGTTTCCATTGCCTGTTCACTGGTGCTCACCACAAGTTGGGGAATGAATCACAAGCAGGGCATGTGCAATGTCTCTTTCGCTCACTTTCTCTCTCTACCTTGCTGCAGCTCCCGCTCCCGCCCTTTGCTGTCTTTGGCAGACTCGCGGTTAGGACGTTATTCCTTCCTTTGTCCACGTTTTTCAGCCGTGCATTTCCTCTCTGTGTGGGAGGAAGCAGTGGTTAAAAACACTGCTGATCAAGTTTGCAGGAGTGATCATTTCCTTGATTGATCCCAATAAACTCAGGCGGCAGGAGGGACGAGCGCAGTGTTACCTCCGATTTTTAACCACAGTTCGTCTGCTGACGATAATAATGATGCACAACAAAGAATGAAACCATAGGGGAGGATAGCGATAGAGAGGATGTGTATTATCTGTGAAGGTAATTAATTACGTCATTTAAATTTCCTGAGGTACGTTGCGGTCAGAAACTCATTATACGCAGAAATACTTACCACCTCTTCATTTTATCTATAAAATTCTGATTCATAACACTTAGTAAGAGATCCTAAGTCTGTTTGTATATATCCCTAAATTAATTAATAGAATTATTGTGCCAGTTTTGAAGTAAATGTAATGAGTTCTAAAATTGTAGAAACAAGCTCACCATAAATACAATTTTCATATTACATTACAAGTAAATATTTTAACTTACCCTCTTTTTCTTGCATATCGACCTTAAAATCAAATAACTATGACAATTTTAGATCACCAGAATTCTTCAGGGCTGTGTTGTGTATTATGCAGAGTATAAAAAAAATGGGATTTGTGTTTTTAGCTTCTCTCGGGTCCCTGACAGGTGACCGAGGCTACATCAGGTTGGAAAACTCCTACCTGGAATTCAGGCTGGACTAAGAAGAAAATTCAACCTTGCATTTCCTCTTTAACAATGCTCACTCAATGTTTGGTCCTTGGGGAAAAAAAAAACTACAGGCTGAAATCGTTGCTCAGCTTCACCAAATGTTAAAAAAAAAGGCAAAAGAAGAAGCCTTTGTTTTTTCTACACCTCACCTGTTAGAACACTCTACTGCTGAGCACCTTCGGACGAGGTAGAGGTGAACTCGCTAATTCAGGGTTTCCCTCCTCCTGGCTTCACTTAGTCATGGAGGAGAGCCCCTGGAGAGGAGCGCTCATTCATACACAACACCTTTGCCTCTCGGCTCCCTGTTATTTGAGACTCATGACCCCTCGTAGCTCGTACCACCGCCGTCTTCCTCTCTATCAACCCGTGGGTACTCGGTTTCCTCTCTTTCTCTCCCTTATCCGTCTGTTCTTTTTACCTCTATCCTCAATACCCGTTAAAGACATTAGCCCGTGTGGAGCTCTGTGCTAGTGGGATCCCCCCGTGCTCGTGCCTGCCTTTGACATTTCAGTGGTTTGTTGTCCATCTCTGTGGTGTTGAGCAGGAGAGAGAGATCGAAGGAGCGATTGCATGTCTACTACTTAGTCTGCTTTTATGTAAACTTTAATGACCCACCACTTCCAGGGTCTCCTAAGTCAAAAAGCCCATTACAAACAGACCTACACACACACACGCACACGTACAAACACACACACACATGCACGCATACACAAAGACATCACTCCCTAATGGCAAATATCTATGAGCGAGCATGAGTATGGAAAAGTACTTATGTCCAAATATACTGCTAAGTATTGTCTTTTGGCATTTTAATCAGAAAATCCTGCTGTTTCATGAAGGTATCAGGCTTTCATTTTCTCTGATTGTTGATTTAGAAGGACCAAACTGGGCTGAAGAGAGAAAAAAGAACCCAATAAAATTATAATTATATCACAGGTTTGTTCTATAACTTTGGTTTTATTTTCCTCTGGAAAAGTTCATGACTAAATGCACTCATGAAATACAGAGCATCGTACCACAGTAATTACCACTCGCAGACATGTGCTTACACACACAGCGGGACACACACATATGTGCACTTCTAGCCAAGCAATCTGTACAGCACAACACCAATCACTGCTTTTGCCGCAGTGGTGACAGCCATTACTGTTGCTGCCATCAAAGGTCAGGACGGCTGCTCACTTTCCAAAATTGACTCCAATAAACACCTTCCAGAAAATTCCACAAATCTGAGGGAGCGACAGACGTTTTCTGAGAGTCCCAGTCCAACTTGTGTGAATAATTATACACACTTGAAATCATCCAAGATGAGTCAGAGGGAGATCACACACGGCACAAAAACCTATTAGCACAAATGAGACAGCCATATCTCATAAATACATGCTTTTCTTTAACTGTTTCCATTTGCTTTCACACACTGAAGCATGTAGCTTTTCTGTTTTTTTTTAGAACAAATGGAACCGCATTGCTTTGAATTTCCTTCTTATAAAACAATAAGACTTAACTCTTCGTGCATAATGGATGACCAAAAAGAGACCAAAGACTTGATGCCACATTTTAAAGGTGGGGACATTTACTTGAATGTGAACGTAATATAATGGCTGCAAAGATAAACATCAAATAACCTTAATTGGAGATTAGGAAAAAAAACGTCCCAGGAAAATTATGGATAAACAGGTGACGGCACATTGTTTGTCACTAAAAGTAAATATAGGAAAAGTCTTATTTGTTACATTAAAATGTTATAATTCTCACATTGACATGTTGTATGGGTCCATCTCCTAAACAAAAAAAAAAAGAAAGAAAGCGGAAAATATAGATCATACCTTGTATTATTTTAACATTTGTGTTATTTTGCAACTAAGTCTGTGGAGGGAGAATGTTGTAGTTGATGGTCGACAAAAAAATTGACTTGACAAATTGTTGTTTATTTTCTTGACAGTCAGTCAGCAGTGTGTCTTTTAAAGGATAACATCTGTCAATTTCAAAATAAATCGTGTTTTGAACAATCCCCATACAGATATTAAAACCAACAGTGACATGCCTGGAATCGCGCATAATGTCTGTCAGGCTGGAACCTGGATTAACTTATTCCTCTGTGCTGTTAGACCTCCACTGTTGTCCAGAAATGACTCCAAACACAGCAGGCAGACACTGAGCTCCACTGGGTGACATGTTTCTTCTGTCTAAAAATGCCTGGTTGAATTTTTTTTTTTTTGCACAAATGTGGCCCCGAATGCTCTGAATCGCCATAACTATGTACAGCGGTCTGAAGTGAGCCAGTAAATCGAGCCTGCATGCCATTTCTGGTTCCAAATAGGGAGATTTCGAGCACTTGTGGGAAGAGTTTTACTTTTTTATTTGTTGAAAAAGCATCTAGAAACATTTCACAGTCGACTGATGTGTTTGAGTGATGTGTTTTTAACCATCTTTATGCAAAATGAACATCGGCAACACAAGTCAAGTCGCTAATTTAAGCAGCCCTAGTGAATGCTAGTGGATATATGTGCAAAAATCATGAATGAGGGGCAGACGGGACTTGGTCTCGTGTCCTAAATGTCGTCCCTCTGCTGGTCTTTTACACTTTAATCTTCCTCTCCTCCACTTCATGTCGTTTGGATTGTGTGTCTGTCCACCCCACCTCCAGGTGTCCACAGTATCAAATGTGCCGGGCTCATAGTTGTCGCCACTGCAGGAGACCCTGACGTGCCTTGAAAAATAATTACTTCTACTTTTCAAGTGGCACGTTCATCCCCACTGCTCCACTTTATCACCCACAGGATAACTGATGCAAACTTCGCGCATCCCACCGCGTGTGCGTGTTTCTTGTCGTTGTTCTGTGTGTGCGTGTGTGTGTGTGTGTGTGTTTGCCCACTATCGCAGCAGTTAGCCTCCGGGCCTGTTTACGTCGTGCAGTAGGAAGTGTTTTCAGTGAGTCATCTGCAAGGGATTCCCTGTAGGAGGGTGAAACGGAAAAGGTAAGACCCTCAGAGAAAAAAAGGGAGAAGGGAGGGAGAGGAGATGCACAAAAAAAGGCAGGGTTTCCTAAGAAATCCTGCTTGTGACCTTGTATAGTCACACAATAGAGTAGAGAAGCAGTCGCATCGTGATTTGATATTGTTAGAGAATCAACGCTTGGGTTCAATTTTTACAACTGCCAACACAAAGGTTTTCACATGATTTTATAGATAAATATAATTTATTCCATCTGTGAATTATTCTATGACTGCTTTCCTTTTTTTTTTTTTTGATTTCACACACATTCGACCACACAGCAGGGAAAGCAAGTTAATCAGACTGTAGCTAGATAATGACAGACTCGAGAACCTCAAGTCGGCATTTCTGCTTCTGCTGCAATGTAAACATTCGTTTCAACAGTAATTATTGTTGACATGTATTTTTAATAGGCCATATAATTTTTTTTCCCTCTCTGTAATGGAGAGTTGCTCATCTCATGATCTGCGATGTGGGCATTTGTGAAACTTTCCATCTTCTTTTGCATTGTTGAGCTCGGTTTAATGTTTCTGTTGTTTTTATTCTATGTATGCGTTGAGGTTGTGTCAGTGATTCGGTTTGCCCAAAACCGCTCTTTTGGCACAGGGGTCGGAAGACATACCTGGCGCATGTATTGCAGTGTGTGTTCTGGCTTGCCCTGCTTTCCATGGATGGAATGAGTGCTAGCGGCAGGGAAAATAGAGAGAGGCTGAGAGACAAATGGGGAGAGAGAGAGAGAGAGAGAGAACTGGGGAAAGCCTACGCTCTGACTCAGAGGGGAGGTGAGGGAATTCCCTGGTGAGCTGGATAGCTTTTACATCTGGTCGGATTGGAGAGTTGCCTGGAACACGGCAGCACCACGCAGCCTGTGCTGGCTGCGGCAGGCCGAGGTCTGCTCTCCTCCACCTCTGCCTCAGGCTGGTCAAGTTCACAGCCAAGACTAAGATCATTCAGAGATAATCTGTAACATTAGGACAATATGGTCCTTAACAATAACCCCCCCCCGGCTATTATTCTTGACATGTGGAACCTCTTCGACAACAGGCTGTAATATTTGGACGTACATTCCTCCGTACTTTGAGTAACCCGGGCCCGGCAGACTGTACAGTTAGAGTTCATTCGGAGACTGTTTATACTTCGCTGAGGGCTTCCACCTTGGGCAAGTCTAAACACAAGACAACTTTGTGCATTGTACTTCTAGCAGTACAGCATTTTGTGTCTAGACTGCCCTTTGGGTTTATGCTTTAGCTTGAATAACCTACTCGCAGGCTTGTAGTTTTGGCTGGGTAATGTCCCTCCACCCCTGCCTCAGGCTACTATGAAGTATGAATTACAGTATGCTGTCTAATTAGGCTGGTACACTGTGCAGCAATCAGTAATTATTTATAATAATCATAGTTCTAGGAGGAAACATTTTACAGAGCTGCAGGGGTTTTACTTCTTGTTAGGGTTAGTTGTGTAACTAGGTGGATGCCTCTTCTCGGGCATATCTATACATCAGAAAGATTAGTTGAATCTCAATCATATCCTAATAGGAGGTGGTCCTCTGGTCTGCACCCTTTCTTCAGACCAGTCCAGACGTGTTATAGGTTATATGTCCCCATCACAACATGTCAATAAAATTTGGACCGATGCAAAGACTTCTGCGTATTATTTCACATCAAACTAAAAAATACACAATATACAAAACAGCATCTCCCTGCCTCCTTCTTTACCATATGTTCAGTTTAAAGCTGTCAAGCAAGATTTATGCAGTGACCCCAACAAGCCTGTGATATATTGTACAACATAGCATGGAGAACACCCAACTGACCTCGCACAAATGTAAAAGTGCAGAAGATCCACCGGCCATCGCTTTCGATCTTTAGATCATTTTCAGACAATGCCAACCAGCTGGAGGCTTGATAAATGGATCAAATCGGACTCTACTAGCTACTATCCCACTCACACTTTCTCTGCTATACACTAAGAATAAGTGGCTTCCTGATAAATCCTTAATAAATCTGCTGTCAGGTCATAATTTATCTGGAAGCCTCTCAAACCAGAGCAGACCTACATTTCTCAAATTTCAGCCGTGCTCAGATTGGCAGAGTCCAGGTGCTGAAGAGTGGAAAGCAGCTGTACCTCTGGGATCAGTCATGGGGGAACCCCTTTGGCCTTTTGGCTTTGCGCTCCATTGGATGACAAGATAACTGCTATGAAAATATGTGTAAAATTACTGAAGAATGTTGAATCTAGGTAGCAGCAGAGCAAGACGGAAAATACACTTGTAAATTTGGCACATGTAAACAGGAAAAAGAAAAAATACTCCTTAAAATCATCTTTGGAAAAGCGACAGAGCTGCAAAATATGTCTGGGTTTTTTCACAAGACAACCTCTGCAATTAAGCATGTGAATCATACTTTCCATTGTCAAAAATATTAAAGTGAAAACTCGTCTTGGGCAGTGGAAGTTGTTGCACTACACAACACGTTTTAGAAGGGAAAATCACCTCAGGCTGTAAGTGTAAAAGAAAAAAGACAAAAAAAACTCGAACCTGTAAGGTCATGGTGAGGACAGCAACTGTAGGTCACTGCTCAGTTGTACTCGGTTCTTTTAAGTATTGAAGTAGAAGTTTCACCCTACACACGGTCAGATTGCCTGATGAATAAGTGTGTGTTATGCTGGATGTGTGCGTATGTCTTTGTTGGTGTTAGCGTTATTGGATCTGATTTGTGCAAGTGAGTCATGTAGAGTAACAGGCAGATTGTTGGGTTACCTTACAGCCCAGAGCTCGAGCAGAAACAAAGTGTGTGTTTGCACGTGTCCACTTTGTTTAATTGTGACCAGATAATACCAAGACTTCTTCAACGCAGTTCCCATACCAACTGTTGTGTTGTGTTTTCCCTCATTATCATTCAAACGGAAGGCGAGCACAAAAGGTAGAGGAGACTGTGGTTGCATTTGTGCGTGTGCCTGCATGTGTGTGTGTCTGTGTGTGTGTGTGTCTGCATTTTGCGTAGGTGGAGGTTGCGTGAAGGAGGAGGTGTTGTCGGGAACAGAAGCATTTTGCAGATGTTGCAGGGAAGAAGAAGTTAGTGGAAAGTTCTGTGGTTATCAGTCGTCGAGCGATGTGTGACTTGCAAAGGTATGCTTGTGTGTGGCCCCGTCCCAGCTCGGGCTCAGCTTTAGACTTTCTGTGCCTGAACGAGCAACGATAGAAACGTTTAAAACAAGTTGGATTAAAAGGTAGAAAAGGTGAAGGAAACGAGCAAGCGGAAGGTGGGGGTGAAGGAGAGGAAGGGAAGTTAGAAAAACATGTTTACTGAGAGAGGTTGGGGTTGACGTCGCAGTCTAAGGTTTCCCTCTTGGAGTGTCTCCCAGCGCGGAGGCGAGTGAGATTCCCTCTTGGTTCCCATAGACGTAACATGAGGAACGCTCGTCTCTGCTTGTCTCTCTTTTCCTCCCTGTCTCTGACCTTCCTCGTCTGTGCTCCCTCTAAATTGCCCTTCCACACTCTCACGGCCACTTGGCAGCGTCACCTGCGCCTCGTTGTTTTGTGCATCCCAGTCGCCCGCCACTTGCATCCTCTTCCCCAGTCATCCACGTTATACCCATCACTGCGAGACGCATTTCTCCATATGCAACTCTTATTTCCCCCGGTTCAAATAGAAAGCCCTTATCTGATCTGTTTGCCGTCTGTTCCTCTCGTTCCTTTAGTTTTAATATGGCCACTTTGGAAAAGAGATATCTACTGATCGTCACTGTCTGAATAATAAAGCTGGCCGCCTGCCCCCACGGCCACAGCGCACCAATAATAAGCTAACCGTGACTGGGATGCTTTTTTTTTTTTTCACTCACCACATGATGTGAAAAACATAATGCTTTGGAGAAAAAAAAAAGAGTATTGGTTTTACATCTTCCAGAGCTGCTGGACCTCTGCTATCAGTTATTTGGAAACTGACTCTGATTATCTTATCTGATGGCGTCTTGTCCCAGAAGCAAAGTGCAGCCAGCGTACGACTGTATCCATGAAGGAAAAGATGCTGCACACTCCTCTAGGGTAGAATATCACGTGTGCCCGTGCCATCGCCTCGCTTTGTGTGCCACTCGCACACGGCTGTGTGTCACTTCTATGTCTGACAGCTCTAATGAGTCATCAGTTATATTTATATGAAAGGAAAAAAACGGCAATGTGGTGGGTGCTGATTGCACGAGCAGATCCCTGAGCATCTGTTCGCTAAGGTGTGGCGTAAAATCCTAGAGAAAGTCCAAAGAATGTGAGCTGAGCTTCTACAGGCTCCCAACAGCTGCAGTAGCTCACAGGCCCTTTTTTATTTCATGGCAGCAGGGGAAACCTCCTTACCACAACAAGATGGAGATGAGAAGAAAGAGAGAAGAAACGGTGCATTTTTTTCTCCCCTTTGTAATTTCACAGGGCAGAGTTAAGAATAGAAAAAAAGGGAGGAGAATGGAAAAAAGAAGAATCTAAACACAGATTTAATGGAAGGACGAAAATAGTGTAGAATTTATTGGAGTTAGTCACTGAAGAACACAGGCAGCCCCGGCTGAAGCACAGAGATTAAACAGATTAAACAGAGAAAGGCTGCTACTAGTGTTAACCTTTTTAATGAATGTTCAATTATTTTGTCCATAAAATATAAAATAGTAATTCTGTGTCTACTTTTCCCTTTTTAAGGATTTAGAGAAACCAATGATCAAATCACAAACTGTCCAATCGACTTCGTTTGTCTTTTCTATTCTAACCCAGCTTCTAAAACCACTATGACTCTAATCTACATCAGATGTCTCCTCCTCCACCTCACTTCTAAGCCTCGTCTGCAGATTAAATTCACAGTCCATATAAAGTTTACTACAAACGCAGCGGGTCATAATCAGCCGTACTGATGATTGTATTTTGCTCTTTTGTAAACAGATGGCCATCATCTGTGGGAGACAGAAGCCAAAGTCGACAAGGACTCCGTCAAATCTGTAAGTGCACCTCGGCGACGAGACTCATTGGAAATGCTCCTACTTTCTCCGTTCCCACTCTCCCTCGACACTTTCTCTCTTCCTCTCCCTGTCTCCTCCTCATCTGCCCCCTGTAATGATGTAACCTTTGCTAAGGCATTACAAGTTGCAACATAGACAATGAAGATTAGCCCATGCAATCCTGAATAGAATTTTCACAAAATCACTGTAGCCTGATGGAAGTAAACACGGGCTGTCAAATTACATCTAACACACTCAAAAAACACACACGGATTAGCGGATGCAAGCATCACCACACACTGACGCTACAGGCTTCGCTACAGCGTAGCCACACGTTAAATCACAGCAATGGTGGTGAACTGGACTTCAACACCTAGTCAGTGCCGGGACTGTAGCAGCCAGCAGTGAATTACAGCCTTGCTTTTACCTGCAAATGAACCAGCTCACCTACGTTTTTGACTCTCAGATTCAGGGGTAATAAATTTAAAAAGTGGGAGCAAAAAGGAACCGTCGGGAGTCAGGATGAAGCAACTGCTTCTGCACATGTGATAGGAAGTTGCTTCTGCTCTGCATTTAATTAAGACTTCATTGAGGTTTGCTTTCAGTCTGAAGAGTAAAGCACTCGAACCTGTTTAGTTGTTAGTGTGATGACACTTTTTTCTTTTTTTTTTTATTGCGGATGCTCTTCCTAAGCGGCCTCCACCGCACCCCGCCCGTCCCCCGCTCACTCCCCTCTTTGTATTAACTTACTGAGGCAATTTGCGCTTGAGCTTGGACTAAAATAAACCATGCAAATCTAAATGCTGCTACTTGAGGGTGTTTTCCTCCTTGTTGATGCTGTTATTTCACTCAGGTAAATGACTCGGTTGCATCAGGAGTGTAAATATGGACTCTGATGTCTAATTACCCCGATGTGCTATGGCTGGAGTCCCAGATGCTGGAAAATTAGCAGGTGTGCAAGGCTCGGTTGGGGGCAGCAATGTGGAGAGGCGAGCTTGATGAAAGACAAATACTGCAGTGTGTTTATGTGTAAGTCTGACAAACAAGTGGAGAGAGACTGAAAGGGAACACTGGCCCCTTCTTATGTTGCCACCAGACTACTTTAAAGAGCTCCAGCCTGCCTTCCTGACTGTGTTTTTATTGCTGTCCAGAGTGTGCTAACGTTCAGCCGTTGTGATGGAGAGAGAAAGCCATGTGCCCACACCTAACACACTCAATCAGCCACCTGCATGTTTTCTTTGTCGTCATCTGGAGGGCAGACAGGCCCCCCTGACCCCCAACGCCATGGCTCTCACTTTCCTCTGTGGGCAACGGTCACCGACAAAAACCTGCTTCCTGTCAGACTGTTCCATTCTACCCCGTTTAGACCTCGAAAAGACTGAGAGCCATCCCGGGAATTAGACCCAAACGCTCAGACAAATTGTCTCCATCTTCCTTTGTCAGAAACAAAGTAGTATAAAGTTCACATCCGTCCAGACTTGCTGATGTCTGGCCTGGGGGAAGGGGGACAGGCGAGCTGATCCATAGGGAGGCAAGACTGTGCAAGCAAATAAGCCAGCTACCTCTGGCCTCTCGTGCGGTACAGAGACAAATGCTCAAGCCCTGGGGTTTTCCTCAGACAAACACAGGCACTGGACCAGCCTCATGGGCTCTGCTGCTGCGTCTACGCAGTCCAAACAGGCTCATTTAGACCAGATCCCAGGCCAGCCTCTTGGAAACACCACCCTAAATGCAAGCCAGCTGTGAAATAAACATAGCAGTTGATTAAAATGCTGCAGGAAGTCAAAACAAGATATTTAAATGTGGAGAGTGACGTGAAACGAGAGGATTGAGCGCAACTAAAGAACTTTATTTTCCAATGCTTTCAGCAGCTGTCGTATCCCATAAAGGTGACGCGTCTTTGCGTTTCTTGTTTGTATTTCAGAGCGCTATAGTTGTGGAGATCCCGCCATACAGAAACCAGAGGATATCCAGCCCGGTGCACGTCAACTTCTACGTCTGCAACGGCAAAAGGAAGAGGAGCCAGTACCTGCGCTTCACCTACCTGCCCCCGAACGGTAATCAGAATAAATATTCCCCATCCTTTTACCAGCAGTGGCATTGAAAGACATGCATGCTTTTCACTCTCTGCACTCGTCATGTAGAGTGTTCCTCCAGGTCTTGACATCCATTTACTACAGTTTACTGCAGCTGTCAAGATGCCAAACGTAATCTGTGTGGCCAGTTTTCAGTCTGTGTTTTTGACGTTACGGCTGGCACCACTTGGCTGAGGCCTGTGAGTGAGAGCAGGAGATGTGACGTGTGTTTACTCTGTAGTGAGAGCGCGTTCCCCAGCAATGAGGTGTACCTGCTGAGTGACAGAGCCTCCAAGTGCTGTTGATGTAGAGGAGTCAATCCCCCGCGGCCTGACTTTCACACCCACCCTCACACAATACCCCCTGCCAGCACACCTATGGAGGGACAAACACACTGACGCACACACACACACACACATACACACATCTAGCAGGCAGTGCTTTTCACTGTCAGTCGTGTATCAACCTGAAAGCCCAGGAAAACCTCCCTCCGTATGTTTGCCATGTGTCCCTGGCCACAGTGTTTATAGATGGCTATACAGTGGAATTTGAAGAATGAATCAATGAGAGTTTAGAGAAGAGTTCAACCTCAAAATAAGATTGTGAGATATTGACTTTTCACAATGGGCATAGGTGAAATTTCAGCTCTGGTATCGGTTTCAAGCGTCCTGCAGAAACATTGCTATTTCTCTTTACGAATCTAAGTAAGGTTAACTCAGGGGACAGCACTTCCCATTTTTGAGGAAGGGGCCCAGGGGGTCAGGGCACCACTATCCAAACAGACAAAAAAATGATGAATGATCTAAAACTATACACAAACAAATACCAAAACATGCACAAAACATTCAAAATGGACACAACATTTCTATTTGGAATGGAAATGGAAATATTGAACAAATTAATCCAAAACAGATGCAAATGCATTGAAAGTAGAGATCAAGTGACCAAAAATAAAAAACACAAAATGACAAAAATCACCAAACATTCTAACAACATACAGTACATGAAATTATTACATATCAAGAGACTTGAAATGGCATAAAAGAAGCCTCTCCTGTTTATGCACAGCCATCCATTTTCTCATAATCCGTCCACGTCCCCAGACCTGTGCTGCTGGTTGCTGAGCATTTCCTCAAGCAGACATTTCCCATTAAAAGAGCCTTTAGTGACAGCCAAACTGTAACTGCTGCTTTGGGGATTCCAACCAGCAACCTTCCACTTAAAAAAACCCGTTTCCCGTTTGAGATAATCCACTGGATCAGAATAAGTGGTGTCTTCCTTTCATTGATCAGCCTAATGGGTCCAACGCTGCCAGGATACCATGCCCGTTGTGTTCTAAAGTCCACAGCTGTTAATTAGATGTGGCATTTAGATTATCAGCAGATGTATTTATGGCCACAGGAGATAAGTGATTGAAAGTTTGGATGAGGAGTGGGATGAGTGGATTGTTGGTAACTGGACCAATGCAGGGAAGACCAATTGTAGCCATATATAGCATATCAATTTCATGCACTGTACTCTCACAGAGACAGAGAGATAGAGGGAGACGTGGAGGCTTATCAGCCACCAGTATTCATCTCTAAGTCATTTCCCTGAGTATAAACACAGCTCTAATTAAACGATGAGCTGCTGTGTTCTCTCATTTGCTTCCAAGTAAACCACAAGTGCATTGCGGACCACACAGGCAGGGCCAATGTCCTCTTAAAGGAGCACAATTATCTCGCAAGTATTACAACCAAAGAGATCACGAATTCCAGGCTACTGAGTTCACTACGTTCTATTCCTCTGAAGATGCACATCAAAATATAAACCATAGGATGTTTCATACTGAGACAAATAGACTGTATTTCAATTACAGACTCAGGGGCTGGACTGAGACAGATTAGCTCTGGCTGCAGAAGTAATCTCCTTTCAGCGGAGAAATCTCTGTCGGGGACACCGAAATACACCAAGCACATTTGCAACTTGCTCCAAAAACCCAAAGAGGTTGTATTAAAGTCTAACGTGTCATTACAGACTTTAAGTACCACACTGGTAATTATAAATGTAGATAGAAATATAAATAGCAATAATGTCATTTTTATTTCTTATTCATGAAGCTAGCTGCCATAGCGACTAATCATTCGCAAAGAATACAGTATAAAGGTTATAATCAATGTAAACAGAGCCTCTGTAGGGATGATGACTGTAATACTTTCATGGTTTCAGTGCAGCAACAAAGAATGAGGAAATCCTAGTCAAGCTGTTTGCTTTTGAGGGTTTCAATGTGAGTATCAACACAGAGAAAGAGAGAAACAATCAACACTGCGGCCAGGTACTCGGGGTGGGCTGGGGAGGAAGACACCCACACACACACAACACACACACACACATATACACGAGCAGTTGTCAACACTTTTTTTTTGCTCGCTTATATGAAAAGACTCTTCCGGCCTGCCGCCCCACTTCAAGCACAGTTGTGGTCTCAGACGTTGTTTGGAGAGAACATTTCTTTCACACTCTGGTGTCTGCTCGGCTATAAAAAGGCGAACCCAGCCCTTAAAATAGCCTGACTTGTTTGAAACAGCGGAAGGATGAAGCAAACACCCTTTGGGACACAGATGCAAGCGAAAACCACCTTGATTTTCCATTCAGCTCGTGTGACCCCCCCCCTTGATATTCTTTGACGCTAATGCAAATGCATTTGGCACCTACTGTGACTGCACTGAACACACAGCAGAAAAAAAGGTTTTACTCTGATGTGTGTTCTTCTAATCAGACATATTATTGCAGCACAGAGAATATTGTTTCAGGCATGTGCTGTATGTAGATTTTTATCTTCCGTCAGCCTTGTCCTGGCTTCAAAATTATAACCGTATTATTACATACTGTCTGTAGTGGAAACATGGCTGCCTCTAATTCTACTGGCTGACAGACGAAGATAAGCTTCGGTGAAACGAGTAGCGGGGTGTCAAAACTTTGCCATAATAACGACTTGTGAAGTCTTAATGTGATTTTAACCATATGCCAGCTGTGGTGTCAGTGAGGAACAAGGTCAAGTGTCTTTGTTAACAAAGCCATCCTTCAGAGCTTGTCAGAAACATTTAATTCTAAGAAATTAACAAAAACACACATATAAAAGGAAAACAACAGTTAAGCCAAATGTTTGCTGCTCGTGAGTTATTGGGTATGAGGTAAAGCTGTCTTCAGCCAATGGATCAAGGAGACATTTGCTTTTGAGATGTATCATCAGCAGCATTTGTGGTTCAAGCCTAAGTGCTTGTCGGTAATGTTGAGATGTACAAGTGTCCTTGTCTGGCTGCCTAAATGAGCCTCGCTTTTCCAAGCCCTCTTCCAATCATTCTTGCGTGAGTAGAAACGTGACGTGTTGCTCTTCAAATAAGAAACAGTTTTCACCAACCACATTAAACGACCGATGCCAAAACAAAAAAAAAAAAGTGCTGGCAGTAACCGAAGCTTGAGCAAAGAACTTCTCGGAACCCCTATATTTTTACAGGCCGTTTGGAGATTCCTCTGTAATATCAAGTTCTTTTCTTAACACAAACGAGTGATGCCTCCCCCTGCTGCACTGGTTTGTGGTTGGAGCTGGAGAAAGGAGAGTCAGAAACATGTTCTGTGACACATACAGGAAAAGTTAATGAACCACACATTGTTCTTTCTTTCTTTCTTTTTTTATAAATATTTGCACAGTCATGTTTTTTTTCCGGACAGAGATTGAACAGTTTCTGTCATGCCTGCAGCTTTGGGCTTTGTCAGATTCACCTACGGTACACTGCGATATGCTGGGTGACCAGATTGCCCACACAGTGGGACACGGTGCACCAGGTACCTTTGAGTTAATGAACTACCACCTGCTTCACGGTAAATGTCATCGGCGATTCGTGCAGCTACACCAAGATGAGTTCGGCATTTCTGCAGTGGCATGATAATGTCATATTTGAGCCCTCGGAAATGAGATTAATCTCCTTTTGTATCCTAAAATCCCCTTTGCCCGGTTCCTGCAAGTAGAGAGGGTCTCTTTGTAGCGCTGGAAGTATTGGCTTGCACTTCCTAATCAAATGCACTGATTCAAGCGCAGATCCACATCCTGATTCCCATTCCTTTCAGAGGAAATGAGTGCTCAATAAAAGACCCAGATCAGGTCTGATCAGGTTAATATGAGCAGACCAGAAGAGAGAAAACTATGTGCAGAGCAGCAACTGTCTGTGGGCCATAATCCACAGGTTTTGATGGAAACAGAAGCCAGTTAAAGTTTGGACTCGCTTGGGTGAATCTGTTTTCTCAGCTCACACACAAAGTGGAAAGAAGACACACAGATGGACTGAGCTGGAAGGACGCCCTCGTTTGTATCCATAGCAGCAGAGGGAGAACCTCGGGAAAAATTTAACTTATAAAAAATGAAAAAGTCTAAGAAGAAACCACATTAGTTTGATTCCCCATTTTCCCCCAGTTATGCTCATATTAAAAAACAGCACAAGTGTAGAATTAGCACAAATTACTGAACACCTCTTAAAAAAATACACTTCATTCTCCTCGAACTGGAAAGCAAAGTGAAGCTGCAAAAAGGCAAAAGCATCCCATCACTTCTGAGATACCGCTGACCCATCATATTCCCCTAAATTAAATTCTCCTGTTGGTAAAGGTCACATGCAGGAAATTTTGTGACTTGTTTCAATGGGTTTGGCATCCAGCAAAAGCTACCGTCATCAGCATCAAACAGTTTGCTTCTTTTTTCCCTCTGGTCTTCTGTGGTACAAGTCATCACTAACCCGCAGAACTAGTAATCATGAACATGTTGTGTCTTAATTTCTTCCTTGATTTATAAGATTTCCAGTACTCCAGTACATAAATGACGCTGCAGTTTTTGACTCAAGTGGAAATTAACTAATTTGAATGTAACATCTCCAAATGCCATCCCGGCCGTGGCTCGATGGCAGCGTGTCATCGATTCACACTAAAGAGAAGGCAACGAAGAGCTAGTGAATTGCCGAGGAAAGTGACAGTAGATATAATGCGCACCGTGTGATTCATTTGTTATTCCCCAGGTTGTGAGGAGAAGGCCTGTGAATCATGGGACTCACCTTACGATGGTCCCTCAGACACCAGGTCTGCTCCCTGGGCTCATGACAGCAGACAGGGCTGACGTAAATGTGCTCCCTGCTGCGTTATCACTGCACTGCAGTTCAGCACCCAGGGGGGCTGCATGCGCGATTAATGCCTTTTCAAATGCAACTCCTACAGAATAATGACACATTGAACAACAGCTTGTTTTCCAGGACAAACCAACGCTTCATACATTTCATTAGCAAACACGCTTTTATAAGCCTCAATGGTTCTGTTGTGTACAAACGCAAGTGCACAAAGTTTAGACAGACACCTTATTCATACTACCGACATCTGTACACCTCTGAGTAAATGTCACTTGGAGCAAGTTCTGCAAAAAGCCTTTTAATCGTTGGCATCAAATTCTTACCACACCCATTAACACATTGTAATAAGGTGTAGAAATAGAAACACTGTGTCCATTGTGACTCAGTCTGTGCTGTTCGTATGGGCATCTTAACACTGCCCTGTTAGTTTGCTGCTGGCACAGGCGGTGCCTGTGTACTTACGTAACAGATCTCCAGTGACCATGTTAGCCCCCATTTCCCAAGATCAGCCACAATAATAAAACCACCTGGTAGTAGAGGACAGGGGTCAGCATGGGCGCTCTGCCCTGTTGTGGCTCCACAGCTCCATGCAACTACAAACTGCAATGCACTGTGTGTTCGGACACTTGTCGATCACGGCCAACATTTGTTTCTTTCCCTTTCCCAGTGTCCATCAGGTGGATTTAATGTTGTAGCCGGTTGGTTGTAGATTTCTATTTGTAAACGTTCCACATTGAGAGTGAAAACTATAATTAATATAACACCTTTGACTTTAATAAACCAGAATTAATAGTGACCATGAATAACTGTATATTTTTTCGGACAGAAGTAGTCAGGAAACACTGCAGACAATTTGTGCCGGATTTAAAATTAGAAGAGAAGAGGCAGGATGACCAAGTGGGGTCATTGCAATCTCCTGCATTAGCGGAGGTTTAAAACTCCTGAAACCACAAGCACATCTCTGCCGCTCTGCCCAATCAAAATCAAATCATCTCACTCTCTCTCCCCCTGGTGAGAGAGAGCGAGGTCCTGAGAGAAACAATTACTTCTAGATTGTGGAGAAAACCTAAGGGTCCTGGGCTCCTCCAGGAGCAACAACAACAGCAGCAGCATAGTGTCTTAAAGTAGTCTTTTATTGGATATCAGAGCTGGAGGAGAGTCCAAAGAAAATAGGTCTTATTCGTTATTAGAGCCAGCTGTGGCTTTCCACACTGATGACTCAACCATTTTTCTTTCCCCTCCATTCTTTTGCTGTTTTTTTTTTTTTTTTCACGATGCGGTAAAGGGGGTGGCGGGTACAAAGCGTGAGGGCTTCTCTGCTAGAGGACTCAGCCAAGTTGACACTCAGCCCATATCCACTGGTGGTTGTTTGTTTGGATTATGGAGGGTACTTTGGCCACGGTTGTGCCTGCTCACTGCTTTACTCAGCCTTGCTCGTGCACTCACTGTGCCACGTGGATCCCCTGCACGTTTTTTTTTTTAATATCTCCAACTTTCTTTCTACTTTTTCCCCCCCTCAGTGCCGATGATAAAGACAGAACCCAGTGATGAATATGATTCTCTGGGGACTGCAGGGCTGACCATGCATTCAAACCCTTACTACAGTCAGCCCAGGCTCACTCCCATCATGCCTGTAGCTGATCCTGATGCCTGCCTGGTTAGTGGCTATCCCTGTCCACCTCGCCATGCTTCAATGCCATCGTCATCCCCCAGCTCCAGCCCTACCCTGCATGACCTTTCCCCTATGGCATACAGCAAGTGCCTCCCCAACAGCCCCAACCATGTGGCACCACCGGGCCCCATGGTGCCACCAATACAGGAGACCCCTGGGCACCCCAGCCTCACCCACCCAGCCTCGCCAGACCACAACTCTTCCCAAGGGATGCTCCATTCCCAGGGCAGCCCAAAACACCTCAACAGCCCAGGACCCCATGGTTACCATCCTGTCTATGCCAACAGCAGCCCCTCATCCTCCCCAATATCCCACCCTTCAACACCCGGTGGGACTGCAGAGAGCCCATTCATTCAGGCCTACAGCCCCAGTCAGGCTCATGCAGCAGTCAACTCAACCCAGACTGGAGGGAGCTCGCCTCACCTTATACCTGAAGATGCCAGCCCCCCTTCAATGGCCATCACTGTCAAACAGGAGCCCCAGGAACTGGACCAGATGTACCTAGATGATGGTAAGTTACCAGAAACAAGGTGTACGTGGTACATGCATGGTTTGCAGATTTGCAATTCATAATTATTTGTGTAAAGTAGGCCTTTTTTTTTTTCTAGATTAAAGCTTCGGTTTCATGACCTCTGTGTCCGTGTCTGTTTAGGTAGCATTTCACACTCATTTAACACCTTTGGCTTATCTTCAAGCCACCACACAAAGCTGCGCCCTAGTGCAATTCTCAGTATTTCCTGATGAAATTCTGGCAGCGGTTTTACGTCAGATTTGTTTAATTTTAGACCCGGCAGATTTGTTTGCTTTTGGCGTAACGTGCGGTCCAGCTTATGTTGTCCAAGTGGCTGCTGTACTTTAAAACACAAAATTGCCTTGATGGAATTTTGAAACAATCTGTCAAAACATCACAGCGCTGAGGTCGGTCGGGGTGCAGCAGAACAAAAACAGCGGCACACGCATAGCGATCCAAACTGTTGACACAACGACTAATGAAGGAAGCAAAACAATGGGTAGGGGTTTCCTGCACCAAGCCAACCCCACCCCCCACCCCATATTTCTGGGAGGGATGCTGGGAGGCAGGAGACAGAGGGCTTGTTTTCCCGTCTTTTCCCCACGGAGTCTGCACCACGCAGCTGTCGTCATCAGGGGAGACTGCGGGGTCACTGGTCTCCCTCTGGCAATGAAACCAGTCACACCCAAGAGACCATATGGTCTGGTTTATTGCCTCCCTCGTCCATCTCGCATTATGTCTCTCAGGTCACCAACCTGTTATCTGTGTCAACAGAAGCTCCACTTGTTGTTACTATGCAGATTCATATTGTGCCAGTTTGAAATGTTAAAATCCCCCAGTATCCTAATAGCAGTAAGGGGGGCAACTCTACCTTTTGTTTAGTACTAAACTGATGTTGTGTGTGTGTGTGTGTGTGTGTGATTGTGTTCATGCCTTAGTGTGTGCGCACTTCACTCCACAGCTCTGGGAGTAGAAGGGTGATAGGCATGAGGGGACCAGGGGAGTTTTGCTGTGGAACTGTAATTGAGTTGAAATGCAGTTGTCAGCATAACTGTCAGCCCTGATGAGTCCCATTAGTCCTCACCTCATAAACACACAATACAGAGGAGGGGGATAGGGAGGGGGTATCTGTTATCGTCTCTGTAAACTGATTTCCAACTTTTCTCTTTTCTTTTCTCTTCTTTATCAGTTATTCTCTGTTCTCTTCTTTTCTTGGGTAAATAGCATTTATGCATGACCACAAAATCCTTTTTTTTTTTCTTTCTTACCAGTTTAGCAATTAGGGGAGACAGAAGCTTTCATTTCAATGTAATTGAATAAGGTGAAATTCTAGCTTGATTTTGAGTTTTTAATTGGTGTGGCCGCGGGTACTTTTACACCGGTAGCATGGACATACAACAAACATACACAGCGCAGCAGTGCTAAGGCGAAATCTTCTAACCTCGTTTCTCTTCCCCACTACTCTATCCACTGTCACTTTAGCACACACAACCTTCCTGCAGTCGGGTGTCCAGATGTATTCAGCCAGTGATTACAGTTGCATTAGGGATGCACAGGAATGTGTATTGATTGACGAAGGACAGTGAAGCAGCCCCTGAAAAACCTCAATGCGCTGCCTTTTTGCATCACCTAATGTCTGCGCAAGCATCTGTGGTGAGCGTCTGGAGTCCTGGTAAGTGTGTGGTGGTAACAGCATACTCCAAAGGCATCTGCTGTTCCCGGGCCCGGCCCTATCCCAAACCCTTCAAATGAGCTCTAAGCTAAAATAAATAAGATTGGAAGGCAGCTCCTAGGGCGTCCCGCTCCCCGTCTGCACGCATTACCACCGTATGTTAGCGAGCTGAGCGCTCCATTAGAGAAGGAAGACAAGCGGATGACCTCACCACAGCAGCGGTGATTTAACGCCAGCCATGTAGAGTAGTGTTCCTCTCCAGCAATTGGGGTCGGTGATTTGGAGTCTGCAGGAGCACACTTGATCTTCCCCAGGAGTGGAGCGCCTCCCACGCTCAAACGCTAAGGCCTCCAGCTCTCATCAGCCAGAGGAAATGTGTCTCTCTGGCCAGTCCCAGATTTTACACAGCCCCTGAGAAATCACTTAACTTATCAACGGTGGGCTACTGTACTGCGAGGAACTTGGTTAGTGTGCAGGGAGTCTACGATGTAAACCTCCTGACTACCATACACAGTCTCCATTGTAATCTGCTAAACTTTTCCCTCTGCTGTGATTGAAGCTTACTAACTACACTGCAAGACACGAAATACGGATTCTAGTGTCTGCAACAAGATTTTACAGGCAGAAACCAGTTGGCCGTTAGGTCAACATTGGAGCAGCCATTTTATTAAGTGGATCTCACATGTTTTAGTCTTAATTTTCACACCTGGAAGTAAGGGAAGCAAGAAGAAGATGAAATATCCAACAGTGCTGGGAGAGCGTGCCCCGTGGCATTGTTGACTCACTGTCATAAACAACGCGTGGTGGGGCCTAAATAAAACCATTTCATATACTGTATACTGACTCACTGCCCACTATCTGCACTTTACAAGGCACATGACTGTGAGCAAAACACCAACCTAGTGAGATCAGGGCGCATAATGATAGAACGTGTGAGAAACGCAGTCCGCAGCTTTTACATTTGTCTTGTTAGCTATTCCCACAAGTTCTAGTGTTGTCAAACCCACTCTTGTCTGAAACACCCACTGACAACCAGGTTCATCCACATAAACATTTAAGCCTGGAGTGTATCGTCCTAACAGTTTTGGAAAGTCTCACCCACATTATTTGCATTGCAAACCCCTCTTTTGGATCCCATATAACTGGTGTTCATAGGCATTTTGCTGCGGACATGTGTGTGTGTGTTGTGTGTAGAGGAGGAGTAGTGTGCTGGCTGGGCCAGGCGTTTGGTCCTGTGAGGCTGCTCCCATGTGTCCTGTCTCATTAGCTGCTGTTCTGATGGGTGATATGCTGAAATGCAGATGAATGCAACACACAGCAAAGAAACGAAAGGTAATCAGAGAGCCAGATTTTTAGCAGCTGCCTCTCTGGGAAACAGAGGGCCCCTATTCCACAAAGTAAGAAAAGCACGGAGCGCAACTCTGCTGATTTCTAACATTTGACATATGTTCTCTGATTGCCTCGTTTTGCTAGGGTAGTTTTTCTTGTGATTGTTTCCTCCTCAATTCAAGCTTTGTGCATCTGAATCTCCACCAGGATTGTTTTCTCAAACTGAAAACAGAATTGTTGTCAGTCCAGTTCTTCCTCTAGCAGCAAAGAAAAAGGGCATTCTAACCTTTGTGAGGATCACTATCGATGGCCGATGCTTCTGAAGGCTTTCATCGTGGAAACTTTTACGCATTTTGGCAAGTTGCCCAGACCCCAGGACTCCACAAAACCCCTAATGATGATTGAGAGTGCGTCCGCACCGTGCTGAAAACATGAAAACATGCTGAGTTGCTAACACTGGATGTGCCGCAAGGCTGGCTCTGGGTCTGGAGAAGGACAGAAAAGAGGGAGAGACGGGGGGGGCTGGGAGGGGGAGAGGAGGGGGTTCATTAAAGAGCATGTTGAAGTGTCTAATGGGACTCACTAAAGCAGATCCGCTCCTGTAGCCTTAGACAGTGGGTATTTGTGAGTGGGTTCGTCTCTCACAGTTGGTGGAGTTGTCAGAGCCAGGGACAGCATATGCACTTCAACTCTGACACTGTGGCCTTTTGGGAGCAGGTCAAGCCCCAGCTAATAGTGTAGAGAAAGAAAGGCTGTCTAGTGGTTAAGTGCAATGCCAAGAACATAGTCTCCTTCTAGACGTAGTGATATTGACAGGTACAAGAAGAAGGCCAATGGCTTTTTTATTATTTATGACTACAAAGAGGATGTGGATTTTTATACTACTTGTTATTACTGCCTTCTCATATTAGGAATTCTGTTTTTTGGCAGCGCTTGGCATGGTGAGGTATAAGTAAATGTTTGTGGACTTGCTGGAGAAGTTTTATAGTCAGAGGAAAAATTAATAGGTGGCTGCACTCTTGGATTGGTCTTTGAGAGTCATTGCCCAAGCTGTGAATCATCAACTGCACTTTTCGGATCAGCCATAGATTTGATTAAATTTCTTCTCATTGGGATCAAAGCAGGCTCGAATTACCCAGTATATATTTTAAGACCCTCGGCAAGCTCTTGAAGGAGTGTGCTCAGAAGCAAATGTGAAGATCCATGTCAAACTGGTTGTGGCTTGTGAATAATATTAGGTAATTGATCAATTAGCTTATAAAATTTAACTGGAAGACATGAAGCTTTTGCTTGATCCTGCAAACTGTTAATTGTAGTCATATAACATTGGAAATGAGAATCGCAGCCAACCTCAGTGGTAAAAAGATTTTTTTTACACTCTAGCAGCACACAGTTGGAAACTTGAAGTCATTCTTGTAAAGCACGACAGTCTCCTGAAACACGTGCATTTGTCAAAGTATGGACGTTACAGTGAGGAACTGTGTACGGTGGTAATGTGACCGAGAATAATGTGGCATACCTCTGCAGTTAAGTGGAAGTCCTCTGGATTATCATAGCGCCCTCTGTTTCCTTTTATGTTCCTTTTTATCTCGGTCCCATTGGCTCAGCATTAGAGATTTTAGATTCCTGGTTGCAATCGCAGATTTTTGTTGTAACACATATTATGAGACTCACTCTATTTTAGACACTGTTCTCCAAGATTGCTTGCAGTTTAGCCCATAATTGGACCTAAGTGGTTACATATGACAGTGGCAATAGAGTCACGGTATTAGCACTTTGATTTTTAGCTCTTTGTAAAAGTATTGGGAATAATATTAGTTTTATCTCACTAAATCTGCGAGATTTCAGTCTATTTATGCAATACGTTGACTTTTGTGAGTGTGTATGTGTGTGTGTGTGTGCACCTCAAACCCTGGCAAGTGAGCTAAAGGATCTGGTCTGGTTTCAGTCGCTCCGTCATAATATCCACAGTCACTGAGAAAGAATGTGTCTGCTGAAAGACTGCAGCTAAATTATCTAAACAAATTGGGTTTCTTTTGTGTCTGAGATCTGATGCACGCACACGTTTAGACGGACTTGGTTTCTAAACTTTGAATGAGTTTTGTGTGTCAGAAACAACCCAGACTTGCTACCGTAAAGTCTTGAGTGTTATTTTCTTCCATTATTTCATTCTGTAAAGAAACCAGTGACCTGATATCAGTAGCAAAAATGTGAACTTACAATCAAATCATGAATACAACTCAATATAGCAGAGAAAAAGACAAAATAAAGTAGATGCTTCCCAGTGCGGACGCATATTAGTTTATTCATCAAATCTATATTCCTTCAGTTCATCATACGTCATCTATTTCCTATAGTTTTTCCTGACACAGCCATTTAGAGGCTCAGTTTATGTGGTTTACATACCGAGGTTTAGGAAACACGCATAAAAAAGCCACCAAGCCACACGGATCACAGTGGGTCAGGACATAGACAGGGCCTGCGGCTTGGCTGGGATCTTCCTGTGTGTATTTTTCTGTGATCATGGAGCTACCACCTCGCACCAGACACTCTCATTACTGAATCACAGAATGACAAATGTCAGTGCGGTCGACTGCTCTGACAGGACTATCACTGTCCTTCTTTGAAAAAGCTGTAAGCTTCTTATCTGAGCTTTGATGAGGGTTGTAATTTAAATTTTATTCATTTTAAGTCTTAATATGTGCTGTTTTCTGCATCCAAATAGAGTCAATTCAACTCACTTTGGTCATTTTGGTGTCTGACGGGACATTGTGATAGATTTTGGTCTGTTTGTGATTAAAAGGCCATTGTGTAGTCATTGCAAACATTACACCACTACTGCATTTACCCTGTACCCAAGGGATCTTACTGTGAACACCACAAATGCTGCGCAGTCACAGAATCCATAAATGCGACTTGAATCTAGGATATTTCCTGCTGGCATCAACATTTTGCACACATGGAAAACTCATACAGTCCTAACACCAAGCAAGGATATTCAATTTGCTCAAAGACATGGTTTTCCTTCTTGATTGTCTACACGGAGGTCAGAGGCCAGGATCAGTTTTAGGACAGCACCCCCCAGATCTTACTTAAGGACACTTACACAGTCAGAGACGGCTGATTGTGATTCAAAGACGGAATCCTCCCTTTGACCATAATAACCACACTGAGATGCTTGCCCCTGCAGTCGTGGTAGTTTTTGGTCAGTATTTATGGGATGTAAATACCTGCGGCATCAGTAAACAGGGACAGGTCTCCGTCCCAGACCACTTAATAACAGCTCCCCCTTTGAAATTTGTTAGCTCAGTGAAATAGTATCCTGTAGCGACAGATGTCAACAGAGAAGTCTGATCCAGCCCATTGGGACGGGGAAAGCCTTTGGGTTTTGCAACTCTTGGCAGAGTTTGCAGAATCCTCCATGTGCAGATACCTCAGAAAGTAGAAGGTGGGAGTGAAAATCATAAAGACAGAAGCAGAGAAGGAGGGTGCAGGGAGAAGACAGAATAAGTGATGACTGAAAAAAAATGCAAATATAAAGTTTTAAATAGGAAAAGTCTTTGTAGAATCTGTCTCAAGACTGTTAACCAAATGCACATGTCCTGTTTCAGTGTTACAGTCTATTGACAAATCATAACTACAGGCATGTAAACATTAAGTAGTACCGCAAAAGATGTCTAAAATGATTATACAGCCATAATTAATCCATTTCTTTTCCACTACACTTTTTTTTGGTGTGATATCTGCTCTCATGCAGTATCCTATGGGCCCAAAACGTAGGAATGCCGCAAGTCAATGAGGTGAATATACATATTTTAGGGTTTTAAGACTGAGGAGTGAGGAGATTCTCATCATGTCCTCACATCCAGGAACATTCAGCAAGCATGAAAAGAAGCAGGTCAGTCATGGACATAAACGAGACAGACACACAAACAGGCAAAGGGGAAAATCTGAGGTGGAAGAAAGTAGCTTGAGATGTTGATTTTTATTTTTTTTTCCCTGGCAGTTTCTGTCATTGCCCCACACACACACACACACACACACACACACACACACGCTCTTCATTGTCTTTTAGCAGCTGTTAAAACTAAAGTACTAAAAGTCAAATAAAGACAAACACTGTCAAAGCTAAAGCTCACATTTTCTTCCTCTCCCACCAGCGGCAGCTCAGAGTGCCGAGACTTACCGAGCAGTGGGTGAATGGGTTTACTTCAGGGGAGGGAATGATCATAACCGCTGAACTGTAAGTGTCCTACTGTTGACATCTGACCCCTGGCAGTTATAAACCCGAATGCATCCCCCGACTCTCCCAGCTGAGCTCAGTTCCTCTCAAAACAACGGGCTAACAAATAGGGAAATCCTTCCATGCTCGCTAAGCCTTTTTTTACAGCGTGAGGCAACGGTCCAACGATGAAAGCATCTAGTGGCACTACACGAAAGCTCTAAATCAAAAGCTTGTAGCTCGAGAAAGACCAAGGCGCCGTGTGTAGCTGCTCTGAAAGAGCCAGACTTTCTAGTGCTTGTGTGGTGTGAGCTTTTTCAGGCCTAGTCCACATGCAACCAGATATTAAGTCTGTGTGAAGCTGTAACAATATGGGATCTTAATTTGTTATTTCCAATTTTAGGTATAAAAAAAAAAAGATCAAGTATATTCAATTACCTTTTAAAATCGTGAAACACATGCGAGCTGAAAACCCTTCACAACAAAGGTGTTGCCTGATTAAAGTGTCAGATGCGGTTAGCCTCTGTTAGCCTCTGTTAGCATCTGTTAGCCTCTGTTAGCATCTGTTAGCATCTGTTAGCATCCATCATGATGTAAGGCTTTTACTGTTTATTGTAGCGCTCTTTCCGTTAGAAATACGCTATCACACGTTAAAACCTTAATAGTAGTTTTTAGCATCTGACCCACTATACGCTACAACCAGGTTGGCTCCTGTGCCTTAAAAGGGATTGTACTGATGTGGTTCCTTCAGTTTTAGCTGGTAAGACAATTAATCATCATCAGCTTTGTTACAGATTTATATTATATTACAGAGCTCCATATACATCGGTCTTATGTAAACATTCAGTCCGAGTGTCAAATCAAAATCAAATCAGATTTTATTACATGATTGCCCGGATGTTTTTATTTTTTAATGTACAAAACTGGCAGGATTTGTTTAAAATAATCTATAATTGTCTCAGTGCAAACCCTGCACAACCTTTTATACATTGTCTACCTACAGTTTTGCTGTCTCCAGTTGTGTTTTTAAACATTATCTTTAACGCTTCTTGTCATTATACATAATTATTATTTTTTATTTATTTATTTACAAAATTATAAACAATAAAATAATAGTCCACCTAAATGTTAAAGCACTTTCTATCACATAGAACTATTAAATAATTTTACTATGTGTTTCTGATAAGGATTTTTGTATTCCCAGTGTTGTAGCTGTAATCTCTGCTGTCTAAAAAACTTCTGCAGCTCTGCCCTGGTGTTTTTCCAGACATGTCTGAACTCGCTGCGACCCGTCGACTCGCTCATGGACTTTTCTGTCGAGCCGTGACATTTAACCTTCAAACTCTTGGGGCTCATGGGATTTTTTTTTTCCTTAAAAGCTGCTACACACCTAAATATTGGAAAAACAATGACATTGGATCATTTTTCAAAAACCTTACAGTACTTATCTGAGTACACCGAGTCAGTTACACGACATACTGTTGAAAAAGGCTGTGTTCCAAGGCTGGATTTTTAGTTATTAGTAATGTTAAGAATCTCAAAGGGATATTGAATAAAAAATTTTGAAGTCCTACTTTCAGTTCTTTGTTGGGGAAGGGGTCACGCTACGTGGCTCCAGCGTGTCGGTCGGGCCGATTCCTGCCATGCTGAACTCATGATGAAAAACAGTTTGAGACTGTTTCTCTACAATTCAGTATTTTTAAAGTTTATAGCCTTTTCACATGTGCTCCATTTACTTTGCTCTGTGTTTAGGTGTGAACATATGCTAGAATTATGAATGATAAAAACATAAGTGTATGTTTATTTGTGACATGCAGCTATTTTTTCCCTACACTTGTTAATAGCATATATGTAATTTAATAAAGCTAATTATTCATTAACTATCAATAAGAAAGCCATTAGATGCAACTTAGGGTCCTCTGGCAGTTAATGTAACATTGTTTTATGCCATGACACTGACATCTTTGTCTCTTTTTCGGCTGCTCAAATCCATTAAGACTTTCCAGTAGAATACAGAACAGTTCTCTCTGCCCATGAAGTAAATCAGCCATGGCAAATCTACAGGGAGGCTTGAGTTGGAAAGCTCAGCTCCTAAAGAATGTGTGAATGAAAATTTTGTGTATGTTTTAATTCAGTTGTCTGATTTACTGCATAACAAGTAAGTAAAAATACTAGGCTGTTGTGTGTGTTAAGGTATTCAAGTGGCAGGTTCCCTCCCTGGGCCCCAGCCACTTTTAAATCTCAAACAAATGACACAGTGCGAACAGAAGGCAGCGAAAATGCGGTTGTCTGATTTACAAGCAGCAGAAAGTGTCTCTGCTACTGCCTGTGCAGGAATACGCCCGTCCTCATTTTCGACTCTTGAGACAGCCTGTACTGTCTCCAGATGGACGAAAGCTTGTCTGTAGAAATCAAAGTTTGGTTGAGGGTGGTGAAAAGGAGATAAGTGGAGCATTTGCCAACATTGCCTCCCACATTTCCACCACGGACTGATCTACGTGTAGAAGTCCATGATGTGCCCTCAGGCAACCTCCTACTCAGCCGGTTTGATTCCCTGCAGGTGCTAAGGATTTACAGTTGTAGAGCAGCTCTCGGGGTCAGCAGACGGAGCTGATCAGATCCAACATCAGCTCCTCTACAGAGTCACGTCACTGGAGCCTATCAGGGCTCTTCAAAAGACAGGGGCTGTGTTCTTGTTTGCAGCAGGTTTGGTAGGATGCTGGTAGCCATTTCTATGACTTTACAGCAAAGCCTCTGTGTGACTCTCCAAAGATGCTCGATGCATGAAAATGTTACATTTAATAGCTTTGTAAAACACACAAACCAAAAGTGGGACTGCTACATGCTGCATGATTGCTACACAAAACATGCAAAGGTTACCCAAAGGCCTGGGGACCAACTGAGTAACTGTCCAGTCTTAGCATGTCGCTAGCAGAGGACAGCGAGCGAATGTTTTACATGCATGGAAAAACAGACGGGTTAACCAAAGGCCATGACGTGCGGCTGCAGACACACACCAGCAGACGTGCACACTAAAAAACAGGAAGCAGCCTCTCGCTAAGCCATCTATCTGTGATGGATAGTGAACAATAAAGTTCGCACTGGTGTAAGCATTTTTGGACACAGTGAAAAGCATATCTGTATGTATGAAAAAAAGGAAAACAATTCTGAAATTCTGCATTACAGCTGACAGGCAACAAGTCACTGAAAGAAGCAAAATAGAAATGCGGTTGTAAATCGTGTAATATGCAGGTGCAGAGCTAAATTTTTTACTGAGACAACTGTAACCCACCAACATATGATTGTTTCCGTATGCTCTTTTTTTCACTCTGTGCAATTGTTAAAACCGGTGGAATCTCAAGCTGTGAGCATCAGCCTCAGCAAGAGCATACGTTTCTAATTCCTAATTAATCACAGAGAGTTTATCAGATGGCTCAGTTATTTTACCATAAACCCATTTGTAATGATCCATACTAACACTTTTAATCTGCTTCTTTTCATATCGCAATTACAAAGATGTGTGTGTTTCACTTGGCTTGGGGTGTTTTACAGGCTCTGGCGTTTGCTTTGCCACGATTGTGTGAAACTGAGCTTTTGATTTCTTGCAGCACTGAGTCATCTATACACACTGTATGTGAGAAGCTGTTTCGTTTTTTACTTTTATGTTTGCTTTGGATGAATACTTTGATTGGTGAGTTTTGTTGTGGTATTCTGTGGTGCGCAGCCGTCAAACAAAATGCCTTTGGCTGAAAACCGGAGCAAAGCAGTCAAGCACCTGCTCTGGGGCTCCGTGTGTCAAAGTGTCTTTGGGCAAGACACTGAACTATAAGTTGCTACTGGCGGGTCAGGCCGGGGCCTTGCATTCCAGCTCTGCCATCATCGGTGTGTGAGTGTGTGTGTGTGTGAATAGGTTTGAACAGGTTTACAAGATAGGTGTAAAATGCTTTGTACAGTCAAAGGCAGAAAAGCACTTTCTTTTGTGTTTGACTAGATACCTGTCAAACAGTGGGGTTGGTACTGTGGCATCCTTTTTCCCAGCTGATTAAAACGGACACGCTGTATTTATTTATTTAAATGTGCAAGTGCATTTATTTATGTATTTCACAGTTGATCTGTGGTTCCTAATACAGAGGTTTGTCACTTGGTGTCATATAGTCGCGTCCACCATATTGGACATGCCATCATTGTTCTGACATGCAGCTCCATGTTGTTTCACCTTTTTGACAATTAATCATTGCTTGATATGTGTCAACCACCCTGCTTTGCAATAATTATTAAATTGTAAAATACATAATAGAAGTTTAAGCCAATCATAGCCACAACCTGTAAGTGTAGGTCTTTATGTGGCGAGCACCTTTCATGTTATAACTGCGTTCCATTTTTTGTCAGTATCATGGCGGCACCATGACAGTTTTTGTAAATATGCTGGAAAGTAAAACTAATAATTCTACTTAACATGCGATAAACTGCATATTCAAAACACCTTTACAATTTATTTAGATTTTGTTATCATTTGCCCTGCAGCCCGGACCAACTACGTAACCATTTCAGAGAAGTCAGTGATGAGGGCACGGGAGAGCAGCTCCAACCTCGTAAACACCTCCCCCTCATCCTCCCCGGAGACTGACTTTGAGCGAGCACACCCGTGGCCTCCTGGGCCTGGGAGGAAATGAAAGGAGGAGGACGAGGAGGAGGTGGACGAGGAGAGGGAAGTGGCAGGCTCCTAAAGAGAGACAGAGTGAGGCGAGATAGGGAGAGGCACGGCACACCATGTAGGATCAAAGACAAAGGTTACGCTCCGCTGCGGCCAAAATAAGCACATCAGCGGTGGGGCTTTCAATAAAAAGCTGTTGTTTTTAGATTTCCACTTTTGGAGGCAGCTGTTTTATTGTTCCCGTGCCCGAATCACGGTGGTTCTAGTTCGTTTTAATCTGCACTAGGCAGGACACCTAAACGGGCCTAGGCCCGGTCGTTTGGCTTGGTAACGCGTCCTGCTCATCTGAGTGCAGACGTCCTCTGAAAAAGTCGGGCTCATCGGAGACTCGCAGGTGGAGTTTGGAGCCCTGCTTCACTCCAGAACATGTCATTGTTGAAAGTGAAGGCTGCTCCAGCTCTCTCATCCAACTGAGCCCATGTCTAAAAACAGCAGCAGACATATTGATTGGAAATCTCTTCAGTGACATCAGAGCACTCACTGTTTACACTCCAAACTTTATTTCTTCTTTTCCCTTTGTCTCTCCAAAAGACAGATCATATCACTTGGCTTTGGCTTTAGCTCTGGCTCCTTCAGCCTGTTGAATTAAGTTATTTTCTGCTTTACAGATGCACAGCAACACAGACTATTTCCTGCTTTTTTTGCTTTAATCTGTGTCTCACTGTCCCTCTGTTGATGGCCCCGTCTTTTGCAGCCCTCTTTTCTTGAATTTTCTTTTATGTCAGTGTTATAAGTGTGTGTTTATTTTAGATATAACAGATATAACAGAAATCTATATCTATATTAAGTCTCGTAGCCTCACCTTACAGTTTGTATTATTCCACAAATCAGATGGTTGGGCAATAGCCTAAAAGGGCAAACAAGGAGCAAAAAAAGTCCACACGCTCCAAACATTTTGATCAGCTCCTCTTGATTTTGGCAGCCTCATCGTGTTATGAGTCTGTGAAGGCCGTGAATCAATGTTAGAGTTGGGAAGATTTTGAAAAGTGAGGGATATATATCTCCCCCATCCCCAGTGGAAATCATGTCTTTACTCATCAGCATTTTTCACAATATTCTTGCTTTCCATAACTTGAGATCTACACCATCAGTGTCAAGGCATCCTTGTTCACTTCAGCAGCGCGAGATGACGATTGACTGCTGTCGTGGGCACAGTGGTGTCTCCACAGCTCCAGCAGGGCAGCTACAAAGCCTTCGTTGTCGTCATCTTCTTCTTATCCTTCTTCTTCTTCATCTCCTTCTTCTTCTTGTCCTTCTTCTCCTCCTCTCTATTTCTTCTTGTCAGTTGTGAAGACTGAGTGGTTCCACATGGGAGACCCGAGGGCTTTACACATCAACCTGGCTGTGGGGACGAAATGTGCTGTCGGTATATATCATCACATCATTAGGCCCAAAGGGATCCCTGCAATGGATTAGAAGCTGTCTACCTGCAAAGCTCAAATGAATTTATGAAGCACTTTATCATGATGAAGCATCAGCGGAATGCCTTGTCTCTTAGCATTTGTGTTTATCTGTGGGAATATTGTTTGCGTCTCCCAACGTTTTGCTCCTTCTTTTCGGTCACTCTGTCTCTACTTCTCCGCTCGCGTTATTTATGTGTGTGTTCCGACCTTTGACCCCCTCCCTATTTTTGACGCCGGTGGTAATCAGCACAAGAGAAGTGACGTTGTCCAAGCCTTTCTGTCCAGCCGCTTGAGCCGTGTGTGGGAGGCAGCAAATTGTCCATTAAGTGTTTCTGCTGAGGCAGAGAGAAGATTTGATATAGTGGGGAAACAAAAGTAATATGTAGCAGGAAATTCAATTGTCTCTCTCGAGCAAGTTTGAGCTTTAGTTTGGCTTCCCCACCAAATCAATTTCAGATGAAAGCACAAGTTCAGATGAGGTTTAACTCGCAGCCTTTACTCTCTGCGAGCTCTTGTCCACATTTGATGCCAGTGTTTATCTGTGTTTACATGAAAGCGCTGCTATGACTCAGAGGTACTTCCTCACATGCTGCTCAGAGTCCGAGTGCCACAATAGAAGGAAGCTACCCCCTCTTTCTTACAGACCTGATGTGCTAATACAAGTGATACAAGTAAGCATAGGAAACACTCCCCTTTTCGACAGTGTTAAGGTCCTTGACCCGAATGCAGCTGCAGTTTATTCATGCAGTGAAAGTAAAAGAGAAGTTCAGGAATGTGCCCTGCACTCTTTCGGTATCAAGAGAACCCAAGTGAGAACAGGAGTCCCTGGCAAGGAGCCTCCGTTACAACCTCGGAGTTCAGAGGTCGTGTTTTGGACAGTCAGCTGAGGGAAGCCAGGGAAGAAGTCGCTCTCTGCCAGGTCATTGCCAGTCAGGCCCGATTTGGCTGAAGGAGATCGTGTTACGACAGCAGGAACCTCGGAGTTGCTCTCAGGCCTCGAGGCTCTGCGTCTCACCAGACCACAGGGCATCCTCTGTTCTCTGAGGAAGCCCGAGTGTTATCGAACCCCAATGCACAGTGCTCTCCTCTAACAATGCTAACTAAATCCCCAGTGCAGTTCAGGTTCGTGCTAAATTCTCCGAGTAGCCAAACGAAGTCATAATGCCCAGGCTTGGGTTACTGAATAAAAACGAAGCAAACATTGCACCACAATAACACAGAAAGCAGGGCCAAAAGGAGGGTGGGACATAAGTCTGCCGTATTTCACTGTTATGTTCACAGCTTGTTTCTGATGCCCAGAAGCTGCAAAAATGCTCAAAGGATTTATTGGCATTAAAAGGAAAAATAACCTTTTTTTCCCAATAATGTGTCACTTTATTATTTCAGTGACACCGATGCATTGAGTCTGGCGTAGGCTCTGACAATAAAGGTAAACTCGGCTCGACTTTTGTGACACATACTTGTTCTACTGTTTAACTCACCATTGTCCAAAATGAAGCAAAAAAAAAAAAAAAAACAGTTGTCAGTTGCTTTCCAAAGTTGTAAAATATTGGCCCAAACCGCTGCAAACTCATGGATATATTACTCCACGTGGACTTTGCGTAGTCCCTGCCAAGACACACTGCTAGCCCCACACAAAGAAGCTGAATTGTGCATTGAACTCGTGCGGTACGGCTGGCATCGTAGCAAAGTTCAGTCATATTTTTGTGTCACAGTCACACCTGCCTGAAATAGATCTCCCAGCCGCCCAGCCCTGAGTATAAGCCCCGACAGGTCCGTACTGGGGTTTGCTGATTGCGTTGGCTAATAAAGGATGTCACTCTGTTTAACTAAGACAGACAGGGCTCTTTTTTCAGCAGGGGAATATTTGGAGCTCAGTTTTCCACTGTTTTTGTTTAGCAATGAGAGGGTGTTCTCCCAGTTACATCTTTCCATTGTTAACCTGGCAAACTGTAAAGCAAAAAAAAAAAAAAAAAAAGGCAAATGAAGTTTCCAGTGCTCTTGAGAGAGATGCCATGCCACCATGTGTTCATTATTTTACATATTTGTGGCCAAACATATGTATTTTATGTAACGTTGCGGTGTTCTTTTTGACAGTAGCATGCATAGATTGTGGAAGTGGAAAATAGCATGGCTGAATTTTAAAGACTAGTTTTCCCCAGTTTGGCTCAGTTTGCAGAAGAGATAATGTATTTATACCTCTGCCCATCCACATTAGGTGAGGGATTGAATTTTAGAGCCAAATTCCACTCTGAACAAAATGTTCCCCATGTCTGACTGGCTTCCCTTGTGCCGCATATTTGTGGTTATCTAGTCACTTCATAGAAGGTAAGACAGACGTGTCACGTGGAAGTGTTTGACTTAAAAGGAAAAACAGAACACAAATAGGTTTTTATTCCCTTGCATCAATTAACTTCATTTCATTCGATAGCTGAATATTTAAAGTTTATTTCATTTAGATTTACGTGAACCGTCGACTAGACAATCTGAAGAGTTCGAATGCTGCATGTGCAGGAAGGCATTACCCACTCATTACCTGTGTATCTGTCATTCACGTTGCACACGGCAAAAATTTCTTCATTTCCCAGAAGTTGCCGCAACAAAATAGTGACAAGAGCTACACCATTAAACGTCTATAAATAGCAACTTGGTGTTGTCTTGTGGTGTAACAGTTGGCCACATCCTGTTTCTGAGATTCTCACATTGCCGACAGAGTACAGAGATAAAAACACAGAGGCCAGTGTTTTACCTTTCTTCTCTCTTTATCAGTCACTTCTTCGGAACGGAACATCATCGGGCATGCCAATGGAAAATATTAGTTGATAAAGTGCAGCAAAAAAACACCACAGTTAACGCGGGTGGAGAACACGTCACTATTTTTACAGTGACTGAAATGAAGAGAGGAAGCCACTGCTTTCCCTGTGAGAAAAATAAAACCTGTATTTGTTGGGTTTTTCCTTCGATTTAAAATTACCTAGAGCTGTTTTTTTTTTTTTTTTTTACCTTGACAAGCAGTGACAATAAAGTTTCAGCATTTAATTGTTGCATGTGCTCGTGTGCTTCTTTTATGTCCTGCGATGGCAGAGCTAAAAATAACCCCAGCACGTAAATGTCTGTTTAGCCCAGAGCAGAACAGGGTTGAAAACAGTGCCAGCAGTGTTGGCACAGGCTGGATTTTTCCAATGGGAGTTCCTCCTGTTTAGGGAGGTGAGTCCCAACCAACCTGTTTGTGTGTGCGTGGGTGTTTCGCTGCACATAGAAAGCAGGGCTTGCTATTGTAGGTGTGTGGCCTATTTCTTTTTTAAAAAATGCAACCTTTGACCTTGTTTTTTTTTTTGCGTTCACGTTTATTTTTGCATTCGTTTACGGTTATGCACATTGCTGTGGTGTTTCTGCACTTCATTTAGAATAAGTCGATTCAGATGAAAACAGTATCATTGCTGTACAAGAAAAAGTTGAAAATTATGCGTTTTTTTTTTTCATTTTAATCATGGCATGGCATGAAAATGTGCCAAAAACAATTCACAACACTGAAATTGTCTCTATTTTGTTTTTTTCCACCCGTGATGTTTTTCTCTTGATTAGTGCAGATGCTTCGGCATTCACCAGTCAGTATCTAGCGATAACAAACTGTGGGCCCACTTTGAACCTCAGAGTGGGTGGACTTCCTGTCTCAGATGGTGGTTTTCACCAGACTCGTTCTCTCTGTGTCTACATCAGCCAGCTTTATCGCTGCAAACCCTATAACTGAGGAGCTCCTTGTTTGCATTGAGCGGTAGGGCTCAGGGTTCTCGCCATCTTCTCAGTCACTTCCCTCTGTTTTGCCAAAGAACACAGAGCAGATAAAGGCAGGGGACAGATGTGTGTCTGCCCGAGTGTGGGAAAGGCGCAGGCACAGGAACTAGCGCAGGAAAGACAAGACGATGACTTAAAAAAATCTGAGATGAGTGCATTGTGTTGATATGAGTTTTAGAGGTTAGTAATAACACTGATATGTTTGGACTGTGACTACTGATATCCCGTATTTTTTCAACTTGACCATGTCTATGCCAAGTATTCAGTGTTGACACATTCAGTGCAGAGTGACATTGTCTTTACCTAAAAGTGTATATGTTTAGGCTATTGGTAAACAGTTTTATTACTGGCATCTTTGTTATTCAGGCCAAAGATAAAAAGAAAAAAAAATATTATTAGTAACCCCTCATACATTTCAGTCCCTATGTGTTACAGTTTTTACATTAATTTCAAATTGTGCAGTACACAAACACAAAACTAAAATCATAATGGCTTTAAAAACAGATAACAGATGCAGTAAGATCAAATCAATGTGGTAAGTATGTATTTTTATTGTAGTCTTTTTGTTGTATGAAAAAGACTTCAGACAGCACCGGGGGAACATTCACAATATGAAACATCCACAGCCGGTGGTTTCTGCATTTACCTCTATCCACATCAAATTAATTACAGAAATGGTAATTAGCCTTCCGTCTGCTACTGAGCATGTGTGGAGGACCGACATCCAAGCCGGCCGCCCGAAACAAACCGTTTATAATATTTGTCACCAAACAAGAAAAGAACAGTATCAGGGAACAAGCAAATTGAATGTCTTCATCCACCCAGACAAACAGACTGGTGCCACCACCTGTATCGGTGCTGATATAACAGCTCAGCTGCCAGAGCTCCATTTTCCCCTGTACATGACGTTCAGCGTGTGGTGTCACATTGACGCAGTAAGGATTCCGGTTCGAAAAACTTTCGGTTTGAGGAAGTGAAACACTCGCTTCAGTTTCTGTAGACAATCAGAATGAAGAGAGAAAGGTGCAGTGAGAGGTTTACCCAGCTTCTTGCACGAAATTCAGATTCCTTCCCCCGCAATGACTTGTTAGTAGTAATATAATGAACAGGAACATTTCCTGTTTACGAATGTTATATTATTTACTCTTTTTAATTGTCTCACTATGACATGTTTAAAGCTAATTATTCAGATTATGTGGATTTGAGCAGTCATATTTTTTTACTGTACCACACGCCTTGCTTGTATCGCTTCCTGGGTACCTTTCTATATTACTGTAAGTGTTTTTGTGATTTGGATTCTTATTTATCGTGGGTGGTTAATATGCATTTGCAACTTCTCCTCTGTTTCTGCAGTAAACGAGATCATCAGGAACGACCTCTCCAGCATTTCCGTCCACACTCACGCGTAGACGTGCGGATGTCTTCCGCAACAGCACCGTCAACAGAAAGCGGACAAAATACCTAAGAGACCCTTATGATGGAGAGCGTATTGTTGACTCAGATCTCCCACCTGACTATCATCGACATCCTTGTTGCTCAAAGAGTCGCTGCAGATTCACATTGACAATCACTGGCAAGCTCCATTTGAATAAAAAAAAAATGAATGTTATATTTACAAAAAAAAAAAGGAAAGTGATTTCGAGGGCAGAGTACACAACTACACTTGCCTTAATAATTTCACAGCAGATGTTCTTTAGTGGACCAAACAGCTCGTTGAGACTGAATTACTCTTCTGTTGTTGGCAAATGACAATCTCCATTTCGAGTGTGATCTGTATGTTAATGCATGAACAAGCTAATGGGACAATAAGTGTCATGCTTCATCACGTTAGTTCATTTGTTTGTGCAGTCAGTCTGCAACAACCCAATCGGTGCCTTACAGCAGTGATATCGAGAGCAAACAGCAGCAGCCGTCACACAAAATGCAAATGGTTCGTTGTAGGCTAAAGTGGAAGTTTTTATATGACATTTTTGTATCATTTCAATGATTTGTTTACAGGGAAACCGAATAAAAAAGGCTGGAAAATATGTAGGGAGTATGTGAATAGATTTTCTTTCCTTTATTATCTCAATGTTCATTTATACTAAATGTTATTGTATGATATTTTTTGTATAAACATGTATTTGGAAATATGTATGCCTTACACTCATATCAAACTGTGTATTATTTAGCTTTCTCTCTTACCATTCGTCTCTTCCTAATATGATTTGTACCGTTTCTACCATGCATTATGATTTTCACCTTAGTGCCTATTTTTTTATCATCCTACCCCTGGTCTTCCAGTCCTGCACCCGGATCATGGCATAATGATGCACAGACAATCACATGAGAAATATAGTACATATCCTATGACAACAGTTCCTGGTTGCAGGGGCTTATAAACACAGGTAGCAGAGTTTTCTTTTTCCCCACCTGAGCAACGGTGTGCATACCAGCTGAGTCGACGTAGGAACACTCTTCGACAAGATACATTTGTCCGTTATGTCTTGCACCGCAGGTTTGCATGTAAATAGGCACGAGGATGCTCGAAGTATGTGGCAGGATAAGTTATACTCACCGTCTGGGTGATTCCACGGAGGAGTTGGCAGGACTGTTACTTACAGCTGGCAATAATTGATGTGAGTAAAACCAAAGAATTTTATCTTTGGTGAAATTATTGTCCGGGTTTCTTTTTTTTTTTTTTTGGTCAAAGAATTTCAGCACAGAGCAGTCGCCTATACAAAACAAAAAGGAAGAAAGACATTTAAAAAAAACATTATGCACTTTACCATAAAAAATATTTGCTTCCAGACCAAATATTGTAGGTTAATTCCTTCCTTTCGTGTCCCAAACACGCCTACATCCGCTCGTCTTTCACACATCTGCAGTCTTTCCCATGTTATCTGTGTTTTGGAGCATGCACACTGTACTAATGTTGGGGATCAGTTAGCTGACAGTCGCTTCCAGTATAGCTTCCTAATACATTTGTGGACATATAGTATAATAGCATGAATAAACTGTATGAATAAGGTTTCTATTTTGTGCCTTACTCTTTTTCTTGGCTACAAGATCGTTGCAACTCTATAATGCTTTTCTGTGTAGGCACAAGGTGAAACATATTTCTCTTTAATATGAAATATTTATGAAAAATGTGTTTTAAGTGCATTTAATGTGTTCTTAACAATGAATTAATAAATGACATAATGGTGAACATGAATTTAAAATGTCCTCAATTCTTTGGGTGTCACTTTTGCACATTTTGCACAAGTATATTAATGACTTTGGTGTCTTAAAAACATAACAATAAAAAAATAATGATTTTACTTTACAAAATAGTGATTTAGTATAGTTTTGTACTTTTCCATGTCCCATATACAGCAGCTATGCTTCACTCTAATGGTATTTTCTTGTTTTATACTGATTGAGCTTTGTGAAACTCAGGTTGAAGACAATGGGACAAGAGTAAAGTAAAAAATTGTTTAGGTCCAAAATGAAAACTTATTTTTAACACAAAGTTTCTGAATGCAGATTCACAGTTTGGCCCATTGTCTTCCCTCATTAAGTTATTAACCAAAAGCTTTACATCCCACAAATTTTCCATTTCCCGTGTCCAACAAGAGGGAATTTCGACGCCACTTATTTTCAAACTGACATGCAAACAAGCCCACACTGTACTTTAGTAGGATAAAAAAGCAACGAGCCGCTGATATTCCAAGTACAAGCAGAGGCCTGCGCGTGTTCCGGTGAGTATTGTTAGTGGTGGGTAGTTATGAGTGAAACAGCTCCTCGCCATGGGAGCTGTGCCATGCTCTTGTGTACCACCTGCCAGTCCTCCAGACTTTTTCCATCCAGCAAAGTTATGAAGCTCCCATCCCCATAGTGACAGAAGGCAGGTCTAGGCGGTGCTCCCCTGCATGACCGTTGCAAGCCCAAAATAGCCCCACTATTTACAGAGGCAGCTACGCCCCTTTTTCCTGGCACCCTCTTCTTCTTACCTTAGTCTTCCTCCGACTGTGCCGTACCCTTTGACACAGAGGAGAGATTCCTCCCGGCTACCAGTGCAGAAGTCAACTAGGGACACAAGCTAAAGCAATGGAATATCAATGAACGAAAACAAATTCGACATCTGTTAGAGCCATGTCCTCAGGTTCAGAGTCCAGAGTCTGTACATATTTTTTAATGATGTGCAGATCAGGTCTTTTGCATTATATATTTCTTTAATACTCTAAATGAGTAACTTAATATATCTAACTAAAATCTGGACTCCCTGTGGCTTTGACAGCAAGATGTAGTGAGACAAATGATTTTTCTCTTTCTCGGTCTTAACGTCATATTGAAAAACACAAGACGTGTATTTTCCGAGAGTGACCAAACATTCCTCTGACGGTTGCGTGCAAATAAAACTTTTGTAATTTTCACAAATTTTGAGTTTGAACAGTGACAGTGCTTTGTGTGTGAGTTTCATTGAACAGTGCAGTACGCTGCATGTGTGGCTCAAACTAATTGTTGAAAAGTAGATCGCTCCAAGGCATTGCACAAGTCTGCTCATGTTCTGTCGTTAGTTAAAAATTGATAGAGCGACTATGGCTCTGGAGCAGGCACAGGGAATTTATTTAATTGTATATTTTTTCCGATTAACTTCTAATTATTTATTTCCCGGTTTCCTTTTTTTTTTGTTTTAGTTTTAAATAATCCATAGGATAATGAGACAGGTGGTCAAACGTCTCTGCCTGACAGACAATCTCTCTGCTGCTACAGACAGTGTGGTTTTTTCTCCCGGTGGTGAGTGAGCACACACCACCTTGCAGAGGGCATGCCTTAGAACTTTCATTGTTCAGATTTATAGTGTCTTTATGACCTCACTCCACCCATTTGTATTCCCACAGAACCCTTGATTTGGACTCATTTTTAGATGGGTGCACATAGGCACCGTGCTGGAGCTCCTGCCCTCTTCCCGATCGGCCATCTGCAGGCCGTAAATCCTCAGTGTACCTGTTATGTTGAGGGAACCATGGGGTGGTTTTAAGAGACGCCTCAACAGATGATTGCTTGACCATACTAGGACACCTTTGATAGTTGTGTGCCATGAGCAAGTTCTACATTTACGCTTTTTTGGGCCCCTCGAGGGCATTTTGGTGACTTTTTTTCTCCATAAACATTATGTCAGATGACTATAAACAGTCCGTCTTATCAATTACGTTTAAGACGATAAATAAAGGAAATAAAGACCATACGTGTCTGAATCCAAGCATGCGGTTACAGGTGTTTTTTAAATTTGTTTAGGGCGGGGTTGTCTGGCTCCACAGGTGTACATGGACCCTGTTTCATGGGACCGTTTCACGTGTGACAGGATCAGCCAGCAGATGACCCACTGACGTGGTCACATCAATGCGGATGCACAGACAAATCACCTTTTTAAAGGACACTTTAAGAGACACTCAAAAAGGCAACCAGATGGGGCCTGGAAAATCGTGTGCCGTCTTTTATTCTCCATCTGCGATCATTCAACTTGATTTGCTCTTTCGTTTGTGGTGCGTGAAATGTTGTGCAAGGGTTTATAAAATTTAGGGAAAGGCAGATGTTTGAGCTTAAGAAATGTGAAAAGTGAGTATCTTTAAGTGTCTGTTTATGCCATCACAGAACGTGAGTTCTCTATTCTCCACATCAAAGTTGATGTGTTCAATATCCTTTCTAGATTCTTCTGAGAACTCTATTTCTTCATGGAAAGAAAAAAAAACCTCCAAGACATCCTAAGCAATCATTCTTCCATTGTTTGCTGTAAACGTTTCGGTACATACGCACGATGTTTATGTTGAAGCACATTGTAGCGCACATTAGGGATGCTCTTAATGGGCTACAGTAAAAGCCCTTGCTAGTCAAGAGTTCAGGCAGGTGCAGACTCTTACAGTAGATAAAGGAGCCTGGCACTGGAGATGAGTTCACGACAATCACTGTAAGGCTTTTAGACGCCTTCTCCAAGCTCAATCTTCATTTCCCTTGACACTGATTTTGCAATAAGGATCCGGAGAAAAGGGGAATGTCCATCTATTCATTTTAATGATCCTTCATTATTGACTGCTGGCAGGGAGGGGGCGGGCAAAGGTAATGATTCTTTGTCTTTGCTGGCCAATCACTCCTCTTAAAGGAATACGACTCTAAATAAGTCCACTAATGGATGCCCGGTGTGACCTAAAGCTGACCCCACATGCAACCCTTGCAAACGTACTTCCTGACATGAAGGACCAACAGTTCTGTGCTTTAATCATATGCTCTTTTTTTTTTTTTTTTACTAAGTTGCTTATCACTTGTTCAAATGGAAAGAGCAATTATGATTCTGCAGAAATACCTGGTTTCCAATTCCATGTGTTTAAATAAATAATCTGTACCGCCTGTCACTGTAGGTATTTTCCTTGATATTCTTCTCAGGCTATTAAAAACATCCAAATCATGCAGTGAAGAAAAGATACCTGTATATATCTGGCAGAGGACACTTTTTTTCACACTCAAAGACAAATTGTACTTTTACATTATATACTCTGACATAAGCTTAGGCAGGCAGAGGTTCTGGCTTAAACTCAAGTAATAGCAAGCGGATGCAAACTTTTGCATCTGCTTAGTTTTAAAAAATAAAAAAAAGCCTAAAGCAAACATTGATATTTCTTAAATTTAATGTGAGAAGCGTTGAAGTGGAGTGGTTAGCGCCGCCACCTCAGAGCTAAAACGTCCCTGGTTCAAATCCCCAGCCAGCTGCAGAGAGTTTGCATGTTCTCCCTGTGCTTGCATGGCTTTCCTCCGGGTATTCTGGTTTCCTCCCACAGTCCAGAGACACGGGATGTTAATTGGTGACTCTAAATTGCCTCTAGGTGTGAATGTGAGAGTGAATGATGTTTGTCTGTGTATGTCTCTCTGTGGTGGCCCTGGGATAGACTGGTGACCCCACCCACCCCCCCCAATATCAGCCCCCTGTGATCCTACATAGGTTACAGATAATGGATTGGTTCATGGATATTACTCAGGTACATACAGATAGTATGTATCCAAATAAATGTAAATTCATTCAGCAACCTTATATTATTTGATTCATCAAGTTATTTTTAAATAATATATCAATGTTTTTAGTAAACCTTTTGACAAATACATCTTTATATTAAACTATACGTTAAAACACTAAACGTTTTCGAATCATGAATTTTACTCCATAAACATCATGCTTATTACGTATAGATTTGGATGCTGTTGGCACACGACCTTCAAAAACCTGCACATTACACAACTTTTGAAGTCACGTAACATGTTTCCTTGACTGTACTTTTTGTCAGTTTATGTAAAACTTCTGCGTGGCGCAAGAAACGCAGATGTTTCCGCCTTTATGTTGAAGCAAACCATTTGCTTTCATGTGAACTGTGCATGAGCGTGTGCAACGCAGTCAGTCTTAGCTGTCATCGGTCTGTCAAGGTAATGAACCCTACTTTACTGCAGGATCCAACAGCTCTTTAAGGCATACTTCACACCACAGAAGAAATACACTCAGGTATTAGTTGTTCTGCCTGGATGGTCCACTGGATGATGGGTGGGCGGGGATGTTATTAGGAGCATTCATCTACAAGGCTCCCCAAGCCATACTATACTGAAACTGACCACAAGGCAACCCTATCATCCTCAAAGATTACCTGTCTCCTGCACTGTATATGAATGTTTTATCATAAAAGCTTTTCTTTTTTGCTAAGTGCCTCCTTGAGTGTTTGCTTTTAACTTTTGATTACTTTATGTCTTGTTGCGAAGAAGAAAAAAGAAAAGGCCCCGGCCCATTTGAATATAATGGACTTAACGGGAAAGGTAGTCTCTGTTGTTTCATTTGAAGGATATAGCGCAGTGGTAAAATCCAACACAGTGGGTGTGAAAAAGTTTGGAGAAAGCTGTAATGTCAGTGCCGCGGAGTTTTTTTTTTTTTTTTTTTGACGTTGTCAAAGAGGGCCGAGCAGGTGAAGAGAGTCAAAAGAAAGAAAACAGACACGACACAATCGCATAAATAAAAAGGGCCTGGCAGGGTTTGTATGGGATCCATATGTTTCCATCGGTGCAGAAAAATGGGACGTCATGCTCTGCTGTGTAAAAAGACTCATTTACAGCCATTAAAAGCAGCTCATGCCAACGGATCTGCATTTGATGTGGTGGATCACATCTCATTTGGCTCGCCTCTTAATATGATAGCTGAGTTTTTCTTTTATAAAGTTTCGAGTCATTTGGAAGAAAAAATATTTTTCTCTCTTTTGGTCTAGACGTTGAGTTTTCCAGCCCTTAGCCCCCTCCCTCCTCCCTCCGCTCCAGGTTTTACCAGACATCGCGTTGTGAGAGGGGAATGGTCGATTACATAATAGCAGGCGAGACTTGATCATTCCTGGCCTTCTCACAAAATTCAATCATTCTCTGCATACTCCAAACCCATGATGGCCCATTAAAGAGCAACACAGGCTAGGATTTCTCCTCATGTGTTTTAAATTGAAATTACGGTCACAAAGTCTGCCGCATGCATGAATGGAGGAAGACAAGGAGCTTGGGGAAAGGAGATATCAAAATGAAAGATAAAGAGAGACAGGCAGAAAGAAAAGGACAAGACTTTCACATTTTCATGATTAGTGTCATCCTGCCACCCACATTTACACTGCAAACAGAGCAAAACATTCACAATAATCATTTGAAGAGCTGAGTCTTACCCCCCTACTGAGATATTACACTACTGCTAAAATATTTCCCAACAGCACCTTTTTAAACCTGGCCCACCCTAAGTCACAGGATGTTCAAGAAGAGATAAGGAGAAAAGGTCAAGTATGACACAAGGGGGAGATGCTGACCCCAGATGTTGTCAGAGGAACCACAAAGATCTGAATCAGACTCTGACTGGTCTTGAGTTTCTCATTTCTAATTTGTCACTGTGGACCACAGAAGTGATAAATACATGTTGGTTGTATGAAAACACTCGGTGATAGAGCATTTCCCAACCCTGTGTCCAAACCTCAGCCAGGATAACTAAATGTTAAGCCCAACTCTTCCCCTAACTAAACCTAAACCAAATTCTATTCTCGATGCTAAAAACAAGTTGAACCCTCAAACCGCCCTTTGATGTCCGTACAAAGATGGTCTCAGATTAAAAATGTGTGTGGATATTTCTGGTTTAGTGTGAAGACGAGGATGTGATGGAGACACAACTCCAGTCACCTGTGGAAACACCCTAAAGAGATGCATCACTGCTCCACTGCATCTGAGGATGAGCAGTCTACGTGTGCTTCGGAAAATCTAAAAAACTACGTGGGTCAAAAATGACACAGCACTTCTTTTTCTCGGTAGTTCAATCACACTGGGTGTGAAGTCTTGAACAAAATTTATGAACGATCTTTATGCCGAAGTAAGACAAATAAACACATTAGGCTAATGTGACTTGAGCAAACAAATTTGGATTTTTAGTTTGAGTTATAGATAATAACAGTTTTCAGTTCAGCAAATCTGTAATTGTAAATGAAACATTAGAAATTTGACCACAGGTAGTCGTGATGATATTACAATCATAGAGTGACATCTAGTGTTGCTTTGAAAGACGTGCAGGCTTCAGTAAAAAAAAAAAGTGATTCGTTTGTCCCATTCTCTGTGAATAAGATATAGAACTTTTGTGAACAATAATAATATTAATAATAAAATATTAATAATAGATATAATTCTTATTATTATTGTTATTGTTTCTGCTGCACTGTAAAATAGCACTGTGCCTTTACATAAATGTTTTAAATATGGATAAATTCTGGATTTCAATAAAGAATGTACCTTTCTGTGACTTCACACAGTTCATACAGAACACAAACCAACGTTTACAGAATATATGTTTACATATTTTTTGGAAATGCTATGAATTAAATTATAATTCAATATGCTTACTTTGTAACCACTGACAGCAACTGCAAAATTATCATTTTTAGTGTCAGCCAATCTATATAACAACAGATGTTATGATGACCACATTATCTATGCATATTCTAAGCATGACACCATTTACATAGATACTGTCCCCCACTATGTTTTACCTAAGACAGTGAATGTAGTTTTCTTATTGCTCTATTCTCTAGTCCAGCATAAACTCGTCTGCTTCAGCTGATGATTTGTATAATAATGAAAAGATGAAATTCTGCAGCAATGAAACAAATATTTAATTTGATATAACACTTTCTCCACTTCAATAACATGTACACAGCAAGTAACTGGTAAACAACTTTGAAAAAAGCGCAATTGTCACAATTAAGGCACAATTCAAAGTTATGCTGTAACACTGTTAACAATTCAAGTAAAACGGCTTTGACCTCTGAACTACGAAGGAACTGTCGTTTGCTCAGAAGCAAAATAATATTTCGTTGGTCTTTAGTGATCTTATACATTGACAGTGTCATTTCAGCTTTGTGTTCAGCTTACTTGCTCAAGTCAAGAAATACAGATATTTATGTAAAAACTACCTTCATCACCTAGTTTTTGACAAAACATCTTGCAGTTATTTAGTAGTATAATGGATAAACTGTGACAAGTCAGATCTGTTTTAAAAAAAGTTGAAACATGTAAAGCTCAGGACCACAATGACTTCAGTGCTTGTAAAATAAGTGCAATTTGTAGTAGATGTAGATGTAGATGTTTGTACAGTAGTGTTTGACCCAAACACACTCTTGGCCTATATTGGGCACATTGTGTTGCAAGGATCTCCTGACTTGAAAAGTCCATAGACACTGACCAACGGGAACATGGATACCGCACCAACCATGGAACCCAGCTGCACTACAGCTCCACACCACACCAGGGCGCTGTGGCCCTCGTCTCTCAGAATCACCCCGATGATGACCTTGACGTAAGACAAGCACAGGACAAACAGGATCCATGCCAGCACCTGCAGCACAGCAGACATAAATATAATGTGTTACAACTGGAATCAGAGATCACACGCACAGCTCCTGATGCTCCCGCATAGCTCCGTGACAAAAGTTTTAGACATTGCACCATAATATGGTGTCTGGCTCTAAACCTGCATTTTGAAAGAATGTCTTTGCCCACTGATATTTTACAGTAGTTACATGCAACATTTTTTTTTTCTTTAAGTTTAATTGTGCTGACAAAACTCATTGTTGGCAGATGTTGCAATGACAGCATAATGCAACCCTGTGCAAGAGTGCCAGCAAACATACACCTGAAACAATAATAGTTCTCTGACAGCTAATGATTTCTGCAGGGAAAATAAATTAGTGTTCGTAAATACATCTTAGTGTGACAACATTGTCTTTATCACGTCAGACAGAATTGAGCTGACAGGGCTTAATTTTAACACCTGCCAATCACACTTCCAACCATGCGAATTTTAAGCATGCTGCATTAAAATCTGTTGTATTTCACATTTTAAAGAAAACCACTTAATGTCATGGTTTCTTTTGAAAAAATATCCTTACTATGACTACAGTTCCATATGCACTGTGGACCAGCAGAGGGCAGGGACTTAGAGCAGCCATGGTCATGATGTAGGCTCCAAAGCCACTGCCACACATGGTCAAGAAACCCATCAAGACAAGAGACCTGCAAACACAAATTAATGCACGTGAGAAAACTGCGCATTTTCTGTCAAACTGCTTCACTTGACTTAAAATACACAAACATTAAATGCATTCAGTAATTACTGAATGACCTCTCTTACTTCTACAATTCATGAATTTTATGCTATTGAAGTAGACTGAACATATCTTATTTTTAAAAAGGCTGACATGAGCTTTTGTGTAATAAGGTGGTTAAAGGAATCATTTTTACCTAATGGGTATAAACATGGCAATGAAGCAGGCCACTGGATTAGCGACAGCTCCCATGGTGGCGGCTAGATGGTAGGCTTTGTTTCCATAAGGTAGACAGGAGTAGGACTGCACTGAGGGCAGAACCGCATTGGTCAGTGCATTGACCCAGGCCAGCACAATAAAGATGAATATCACCTCAAAATTGCTGTATGTCCCCGTCCCGAAAGAGCTCCTGGGTTCTCTGCTGACAGCCTCCATGGGACTGATCATCGGCTTCTGCTCTGGCGTCTGGGCATGCAGAGACAGACCTTGTTGTCTCTTCCCAGGGGCCAGATCACCACTGAAGTACAAGTCATTCTTCCTCTCCCGAGCCACAGCCGGGTGGTGATTGAGTAGAACAAAGGCTATCAGGCACACAACCATCATAGCACTGAGGAACACAAAAAAGACCTGGGCAGAGAATTTAGCAGGCTGGTAAATGGGTTGCAGCTCTAAACTTCCAGGCAAATCCGCTGTTTTGTTGCCTGAAACTGGAACGGTGACATTCTGACAGTGGACTACGCCAACACCTTGAATCAGAGCCACCAGCGCAGGCACCAGACCACTGAGGCCTTCGCCTGCAAAGTATGTGGTGAGATACTGTGGACGTAGCCGCATCATGAAAGGCAGAAAGGTAACAGAGGAGGTGCAGTCTACTACGGACAACAAGAAGCTCAATATCAGCAAGGGCACGCTGTGAGTCGACGCCCCTATCGTCAGCGTGTGCCTCCAGAAGAAAGCCAGCAGGAAAGTAGCAATGATCCCCAACCCTACGATGCAATAGATAACTGGCCGCTCATCCAGGGAGCCCGGGCGAAATCGGTGCATCAGGGTGACAAAGAGAGGGCCTACGTTGGCCGTCTGGATGATGACTGTGAGATAGGACGGCAAGTACCAGCCCTCGGGAATTTGGGGTACGACCAAAGGGAGTTCCACCCACATCCCGTTGATGGCAACCCAGGAGCCCATACCGAACAGGCACGCCAGCAGATGAGTCAGCAGCGACATGATGAGGTTAGTTTGAAATGTAGATGTAGACCTGAAATACACACACAAAATGAAGCTGATTATTAAAATGTGACTTATATTTATAGCAATCTTACCTGTCTGTTAGCAATACACCTGATGTTAGCTGATGTCAAATTCAACAGGAAAAATCCCTCCCATGTACAAACCTCCCAGCTGACAATATAAGGAACATTGAAGTGGCTGTGATGCCTGTGATCCAGCGTAGGTTAAAGTAAGCGTAGGACTTTTTTATTTTGCATTGAGCTCTATAGGCTCTTTGATGCCTTTCATGTCGAGAGGGTTCCAATTACTTTCTGCGCTAATATCTAATTAGATATTTAGTGCTGTGCTAATATCTAGGCTTTCATGTTTTCACACATGAAAGGCGTCGAAGACTCCATTCCATTCACTTCGAAATTGTTCAGGGCTTCCAATCTCCGCATTACTCAAACAGGTTTGTAGCTTTTCACAATCGCACGCATTTGCTTCAGGAAATGCAGCATTCTGGTTCTATTTAAATGGACATCTTCAAACATAAAAACAGTTCGTTGAACATGTGGATTTGACCATGAAAAATACAACGTTTCCCTAATCGGATTTTATGTTTCTTGTATGGTTTTAGATCTTATGCGTTAACACAGTATGTCACAATGAAAAAATAACTGCACAGTCACACAGGTGTGGTTGTGCTGAAGAGCGTGACAAAGCACTGATGTGGTAAACAATTTTAAGATAACATATAAAGATAAAATGACTAAAACTCTAAAACAAGGCTTGACTTGTAACCAGTCACAATATTTTTTTTTTATTGTCATTTTTGCAGGCTATGATGCAGTAACAGTAGTGTCTGTCATAACCTCTCAAGTATTTCATCATGCTAACGTGCTTATTACACAGAGTTGAGGCTGACGGGAAAGTCAATATCTTTGCAGCCATGTGGCCATAATCCAAAGAAAAGATTATCGCCAGTAGTTGCAATTCGTGTACCAAATTTCATGTTTATTCGTTGCCAAGATATTTCAGTATGGACCAAAGCTGTTGACTGCCGGCCAGTAGACAGAAATTGAAATCCCAAGCCATGCTGGTAGCATTGTTGAATATATTTTGGACTCTATTATATCTATTATATCCACAAAAGAGGAAGTACAGCATAGTTGAATGTCAACAGTTCTCGTGGAGTATGACCTTCCCAGTCTGGTGCTGCCTTCAATCCTGTCCCTATGACATGTGTCCTCTGGCAAGTGGTGTCTGACCTATTACATTTACATTCCTAAAAAGCACCATGTGCAAACAGACACATTAAAGGGGAATGATAGTAATAAGTTCGGAAATCATCCCTGATCAATGAAAAAACATTTGTGATTCTCTTGATTTCTGCTGTCTTCAAATAACACAGAAAATTGCTTTTGATGGGCAAGACCGACAAGAGTTATAATGTGTTCTAAACTAGAAGATGATGATTAGGTAAATACGTATGATTAATACAAAACCTTATCTTTTAATAAGTCATGTTATGTTATTCATTCTGAAACAGGGAAGTAAACATGAGGTAAGGATGATGAAACCCCCCTAACTGATTCTACAGCGCCTAAAACCAAAAGCACAATGAATATTTTATAGTTCTAGATAGTGAGGGAACCATGAGGGTCAAGTTAGCCTCATGGTTCTAGGGTAAAGCAGCAGTCTGGTTCACTTCCTCGGTGTATCGCAGCCTAAACCATCTTACCTGGTTCAGAACACAGCAGCCAGCGGGAGACCACTTCCCTGTTTCCCTTCAACAGCCCTCTACTCCATTGAGATCATATTCGTTCTATTACATCAGTCACATGTGTGTGTGTGTGTGTGTGTGTATGCTTTCCCTCCCCCGTGTCTTCAACACAACCCCACACACAAGCAGCTTTTTTGCTTCCGCGTTTTCACTGCACTCTTTCCGTGCCTGTGAGCTCAGACATTGGTGGGACGGCAGTGAAGGCGTGGTTTCAGTGGCAAGAGCCCCTCCTTTTCCTTTTCCACCAGCGTGCAACCTTGCCGTCTGGCCTTCTGTGATCACACAGGCTGCAGTGTGGGTGAGGATGGGGGAGGGACGCCGTGTAAAACCTTGCACTCAGAGGAGAGTTATGCCTTTTGTGCTGGAAAGTCCACACTGCCGTCCCAGCTATTCCTCTGTCCCAGCTTAAAATGATTTTACACGGCTGGCTGAGCCTTATCAGCCTTTACTCTGTGCCATCAGGTGTTCTGCATGAGCCAGCCTTTGTATGTCTAAGACCAGTTTGTCAGGATGTGAGGTCTACACTGCCATTTAGATTTCCATTGTAAATGTGTTGCATTACAGATTTTATCAATGTTTTAACCATTATAAATGTGCCAAATGAATTGTGCACACACAGGTATGACACTAACTTATGCTTCAAAATGTTACAGTAATCATGATATTGACAAACAAGTGCACATGATGTCTAATAAAATTGTTGAATGGGGTTCATTATTCATGCATCTTTTTTGTCTTACACTGTTTAATTAAAACTATATTTGGCACGGCATCACATTTACAGATAAAAAACACACGGATAGATGAGGACAGCTCATAAATTCTGAAAGACGGCACAAAGTTAAAACAATAGGGTTTTGTTGTATTTCCATTAAAAAAATTGATAATTTTTCTTCCTTCTAAGATTACACAGCTCAACACAAAACACCCAAAACCAACTCCAAACTGCTTTCAGCTATTGTCTTTCATCAGTCTGATGCAGTACCTACCTGCTGGTGTGAACAAAGGCTGTGGTGGCAGGTTACTCAAGTGCACCGGCAGGTGTGCTGGGAGTTTCTGTGCTCCGGATAGTGGCCTTCAGATGTTGCTGTCTGTATGCATGCACATTCAGTTGGCTGCTTTGTACTTTACTAGTCTGGATCCCTGGATTTGTCCCATGTGACTACTGAGGGCTGGGCCAGAGGTCCAGTTTGGGGACCAAAGTTCTCAGAAGCAGTGGTGGGCGGAGGAAGGGAACACAAGGACATGAAACGAATGGACGAAAAGAAACGAATGATGGGAACATATTTGGGGCAAACAATAAGATAGGAACAGATTTAACACGCTATGGTGCGTGAGACTACAACATAAAAAGGAAAGGAGAGTGTTTTAGGCTACAGGTCGAGTGTGATGACTTTGGACAGTGGTCTGTGATTTCTCAGGGGGTGTTTAGCTGGGGTCAGTCTGGCTTTTGTTCAGCACAAATACCAGCTCTAATGAATGACCCCTGTTGAGTCTAACCCCTTACTGCTCGACACGGTCCTTTCCCAAAATGCCAGCAAAGTTATTTTCTTATGATACTGTTCAGAAGCAAATGACTTTTGACAAAGTTAAAACCAGTAGTTTGGATGTGTGAATGAGGCGTGGATTCCTTTTTATTTCACTGACACTGTTTGATTAACTAAGACTTGTTTTTTACTGAATTAGGAGACTCATTGACATCGAAATCGAAATCTACGACACAAGTCTTTTGTTTTAAGGTTGGACTTTTGCTTTTTAAGTCCTGTTGGTTGTATATTGTAATATATAAGTATTGTAATTTATGTCTTCAGGGTTCAACCTATATACAATACTGTGCATGTAGAAAACACAAAGCATAATTGTTTATTTCCATTCTTGCTCCATGTTTAAGCTCATTGCCGGCCAGTATAAAACAATGCAGATTAAGGTGATCCAGATACCTGGAAACAACACTGTCTGCATGACCTCTGCTCTACTAGACTAAAGATTTTCACTTCAGATGCCCATGTATTATTGTAAGCTCCAAACGCTGCCGTCCAGTCACAGGATGGTGTTGTTTTGATGAAACCTCAGCACTTTACAGAGCACTCGTATGACCTGCAGTCATGGTGACTATTTGCGTAGTAAGTACAATACTTTGCTTTCATTCTCAAAACTGCCAGGGCTCTGTGTTTAAACAAATATGTCTGTGTTGTTGGTACTGAATGTGCCGTACAAGTGAGTCTCAAAGATTCACTTGTTGGATATCAGCAGGAAAGCAGCCTGGGCTGTTTACCCACGTACACCTGACCTTTATCCTCGTCCAGTTGTTATGCCCGTTCAGTGGCTGGAAATGCAGTCAATTAAAATCAATCAAAAATCAAGTTCTGGGTTCACAGATGTGAGCAGACACACTAAATAACAATATATTATTATCTTTAATTATAGGACCTGAGCTTGACGGAAGGATTAAGACCTCTGCAAAGAAGGGGCGAGCTGGGAATTAATATATATATATTATATATATAATTATATATAGGGTTAGCACTTCTGAATATAAAAGTCTGAAATCTTGGACCAATTTCTCCAGTCTCTGACAATAATGGTAATGCTATAGTGTTGTCATTGTATTACAAACAGTGATGACGTTACTAACTTTACTCTTTATATATATATATATATGCAGAAATTATGGAACCCCTTTATTTATTCGGAAGAAAGGATTATGAAGAAGCACCAGAAGGGGCCATGACACACTAGCAACCCCAAAACTCATCACAAGCACTTAAATATAAAATATGCAGGGGTGATGATGACGAAGATGAAAGGCAAAAGGTGAGATGAGGATGAAAGGCAGAGGGCAAGTGCACCGGCAACAAGTCAAGAAGGCGAGGAGTGTAGAATCCAATAAATGATGATGACGACGATGAAGATGATGAAAGGCAAAGGGCAAGTGCAGGGACAGATGCCAGGGTACTTAATGAGCAGGAACTAGACAGATGCCAGGGTGCAGGAACAGGAACTAGACAAACACTAACATGACGAGCAGGAACTTGACAAGCAGAAACTGAACAAGCGCTGGGCAACCTCTGTGCAGAAACAGGAACCAAACAAACTTTAACTAGATAAAAACTACACGACCTCAGGAACTAGACAAACAGGAGATGGACGGACCCTGGCTAACCTCAACAAAGGAGCAGGAACTTGAAGAGCAGGGACAAGCTGGAACTAGACCGATGCCAGGATCAGGAACAGGATCTAAGCTGGAAATCATCCAAAATTGGCTTCCAAACAGGAACAACATAAGTGTTGGCAGGACATCAGAACTTGGCTTCTGGACAGAAACCAAATAAGCGTTGACTGACCTAGTCATAGGACCAGGAACTAGATAGGCATCAACATGGGCGTCCCACTTTGAACCACTGGCTGCGTCGACTTGTGCAGACCTCTCTAAACTGCAGGCTGCATGAACTTGGGCAGGCCTCTCTAGGATGTAGGCTGCGTCGACTTGGGCAGGCATCTTTAAATTCCAGGCTGCATCAACCTGGGCAGGCCTCTCCGAAATGCAGGCTGCATCGACCTGGGCAGGCCACCTGACCTGCAGGCTGCGTTGACCTGGGCAATGTCTTTAAATAGGGACTCAACTCAAAACCAAACCTTAAATCTTAAACCTAAACAGACTAATGGTAAACAAATAATCAAAACCCAGGTAAACAAGTAACAAATGGGCATAAATAATCACAAACCAAGCCTGAAAAGAATGAACATAACCCCGAAACTCAATCTCTAAAACACAATTAGATCAACACAGACAGGCCAAAGCAAAAAAGTAGGACAGGAGGGAAGAGAAAATAACTAAACCAACAAAGACAAACTGGTGGTCAACACGTCTAATCTACGTGTGTTAACCTCAGTGCGTTGCTGAGAGACGCCCAAGGGGCCCCCTGACACTCTTGAGCTTCCGCTGGGTCCAAATTTGGCTAGTGTGTACTGTAAAGGTTCCGTAACTGGATACTGTAACTATGGGACCCAAAAGCAGAAGCTGAGACACACCAAGAGTGCAGAATGAACTTCTGAAAGATGATACAATAACACTCAATAGCACTTGAACACTTGAGATGACAATATTAACTCAAGACAGAGACTTGGACTATAACTAAACTCACTTAAAAGATTTAAAAATATTAACTCATATACTGAGACTATAACAATCAATTCAGTCTCTCAAGGTAATAAAACTGTTAACTTAAGAGCAGAAACTTAAGACTATAACGAAAACCTTAACTACTTAGACTATTATACTTGGCTCAGAGATTTGAGATAACAATACAGTTTCAAAGGCAGAAACTTAAGACTAAATTCACTCTTAATGAAAAGACTAACACTGTAACAGAAAATCACTCTTACAGAGGAGAAACAAAAACTTACTCTAAAGAAGAAGTCTACCAAACAGACTCATGACAGTGTCAAAGGCTGAAGATCAAGACAGGAAGAAAGGATTACGCAGAAGCACCAGAACGGACCGTGACACACCAGCAACCCCAAAACTCCACACAAGCCCTTAAATACAAAACATGCAGGGGTGATGATGACGAAGATGAAAGGCAAAGGGCGAGTGCACCGGCAACCAGTCAAGAAGGGGAGGAACGTAGATTCCAGAATCCTAACAATGACGATGATGACGATGAAGATGACGTGAGGCAAAGGGCAAGTGCAGGGACACACACACTGAAAAACAATGTCAATGCAAAAGACAAGGGCAGTAAAAACCCAAAACACAAAATTGAACTTATAACAGGGTTGTAGATAATTTCACTTTTGTCAGCCCTCTGGGGCCCCCGAACTAAACTCAGCTTAGGACTGTTTGTGCAGCATTTAACTTTAAAAAGTGAACGTTCGGACTCAGAGGAAAAAAGCAATGAAAACTAAAGAGTCCAGCCGCACACACAAAGCAACCCCACCGGGCACAGCAGCTTTAACCTGTTACTGGGAAAGAGGCTAAAGTCTTTCGGTGTCGGACATTACAGTTCTGAAAAAGCACGACAAGCCAAGAGTTTAGCAGTGTCTTAACAGAAGTCAGTTTTCCCTCATCGCCAACCCCAATTTTTGTATCCAGCTTTCCTTTTTACAATCAGCTGAAAGACACCAGAGAAAGCACACACAGTTCCCAACGTGGCACAGTCTTAGACAAAACTGGTGCAACGTGTGTCCATTTTAATATGGGTGAACTCGACTCGTGTGTTAAGTAAGTCGGGGAAGTCTAAGAAGATCGTATATGAAAATACCAGAAAAAGTTCAAAGAAATTTTATTAAACTAAGCAATAGGACAGTTCAGATTTGAAAAAAATAAAATCAAAAATAAATGAGTGAAGAGTGCCAGGTCAACAAAGCAAAGTGAATGTGCTGTCAAGACCAGTCAGCACAGGGGTCCCTCTGATTATTCTACCACTCAGCTTTTGGGAGCCCCCATTAATGTAACTCACAGGTGGTCCCTGTAAAACACAGCAGCATTCTTGGTGACACAGCTGCAAATATGGACATTTTCAGGGAACGCATCTCTTCCTTTGGCTGCTGATGCAGACACTGTGCTCTGAGTTATCTTAAGTATTTAAAAGTAAAGATGCACTGGCTTCATACTACATATCCTGCATTTGAAATATGGCTTAATTAATTTTATCGGTTATAATGTTTCAACATGTGTATCACTTTCATCCAACTTTTTAACTAAATATATATTTCCAAAAGGCATTGAACACGCTGCTACATTTTGACAACTCCTACCCAGTCACTGGAGGCCAAAAGCATGATAAGTTTTAAAAGAAATATTTCAAAAATCTACTACTTCTCTTTGGGCTTCATCAGGGGTCACCACAGCGAATCATCCTTTTCCACCTCACTCTACCCTGGGCATCTATTAATATATAAATATAAAAAAAAACTATATGACTGCTTTATGTTGTAAAGTGCTTTATTTATTATTGCTCATACAAGGTGAAGCAGCAGATGGAGGGTCAGTCTTAATCCACCACTATGGGCCAACCTGACTTAGAACAAACAGAGACAAAGTGCAAACTCGTCACAGAAAGGCCCCGGCCAGGAATCAAGTCCAGGACCTTCTTGAGGCAAGATTATCACTTCTATCAGGAATTTTACTAGTTTCTAAAACGTTGCTTTATTACCCTGATTGTTTGAGAAGATGAATAATCAAATGCTGCTTTTCTACTACTTTGCTGTTTGTTTTTTATTCTAAATATTTGCAGCAAATATAAGTAAAACTTTACCTTCAAAAACTTTTTACTCTGTTCTTTTTTATTTAAACAACTTAGGACATCTTAGTTTATGATATGTTTAAATTTTCTTTTTTAATGGAGTCTAATTGTTCTAGTTGTTTTGACAAAAATTAGTAGGCAGTGATGTACAGTTCATCAACATCAGAAACAGAGTAACTGTGTGGTGATTATAGCAAGATTATTATGGCTGTGATTTAAAGAGACTGGCATATGATTTTCAGGCAGAGCAGTTGAATTTGACAGTCAATTCCAGATAAAGGGCAGCGTCAGGGGATGGTCTCGATCTGAGCACACACAAAAATAAAATCACATATCAGTGTACAGTGGAGTTTATAAAAGGCTGATGTCATCATACAAATCTGTGATTTATGTCTGTAAACCAGGAAATGTAAGGCTTTAGGGGCTGTTATTGTTCACAGGAGTAATAAAGTAAACATTTTGGCATTTTCAAAAAGCTAAACTCATCAAAAGAGATTGTACATAACAAATGTAAATATTTTTTTCTTTTTGATAAGTTATTTATTTTGACTTAATTGTCATTTGATTTGCCCAGCAGAGGTGTTTGTATTGTTCGATATCTTTCAAAGTATCACATGAAAGCATCTTTGTAAAATAACAATATGCAAATGTTTGCAATTTTATTACAAAAGTTAAACAAGTGGATGTAAAACGATTAGTAACATTCATCTACAGTTTACTGAAACTAGACATTAGACAGAATGGGTGCTGGGTATAGAAACATTTACAGTACAGAAAGATCAGGGTGCATAGCAATAAAAGTTATATTGTAGTTTACATTTCAGTGAATGACCTTCTCCAAACACACTGAGGCAAAGAGGAAAAGTTGCTTTATCATGTAAAAACATCTCTGGCATTTGAAAAAATCTTTTGACAACTGCATAGACCAAATGCAAATGCAAAGTAACCTATTGTCTTCAACCTCTGGTAGATCGAGTACAAAGACTAACTTTACATGGATGATAACATATTGTGAAGTATTTAATGTTCGATAATGAAACCACATAGTAAAACCCCATGACTACTCCATACTGATGCTCAGCCAAATGTGTTTCAGAAGTTTCGTAAAAACACTGCATTTTGGCATCTTCAGAATCATGCATAAAACCTTGGAAGAAACATATGCAAAGTCGTGTGGGTTCACTAAGCAATTTTTAAAACCGAGTACTGAATACAGCTTTGAGAAATGGACTGGAAAACAGAGAAATAAAACATGAAAAGCAAAAAAAAGTTACAGCATTTAGTAAAAAAAATGCTGCAGGATTCAATTAAAGACTGTTCAACAATCTTATGTAACACAACTGTAAAAGCTCTTAATTCTTATGTAACACAAACTAAAATTAGAGTTTGTGTTTCAAAATTGATTCTCTTTATTATGGCAACTGCCAGATCTGCCACTTAACAAAAGAACCTGTATGTACAGTAAGCGGACACAGAAAAGTGCATTTTTACAAAAAAGAATGTGCTAAACAAAACTTTTCCTAGGAAGGACAGTGTTATAAACAAAACACATCTACATTTTCACAGTAACGTTCCTTAGAAATACATAGATCCAAAGAAATACATACATCCAAATGCAAAACCAATCCTGAGAAAACAATCTCAACGTATCAACAATGACCTGTCATCCATCAGTGCATTGTTCATTACATAATCTCCAGTGTTTAAAACATCCTTACAATAAAGAATGATACAAATATGTTATTACTTTTTTAAACATGGTGTCAAAAAAGGTAATGACAACAACCTGTGTGGCCCTGCCAACAATATAATGGAATGAAATAAAAGTAAAAATGATTCTCAAAAAGATAAAGGACACTATACTGTACCCTTCACCCACTTAGGGTTTTGGTATCTGTGTTTTTTTGGACGTTCAGTTTGGCCATGAGACAGTGCAACAGCTTTCACCTACTGCAGCATCGAGTCCTGTCTGACTGTTCTATTTTACATCCCAAAACAAAAACTAATCTGGAAAATAAAAAAAAATCTGAGTTTTGCAAAGCTCTGGCTACCATGCAACACGTATCCATGCAGAGCGTCTTTATTCCTACTCTACTCAATCAGATGCAACTATATGAAATGCAATAGAGGCAAGAAAATGTTGCCTTGTATCTAGACTGCCATCTTTAATGTACACGCAAAACCTTTGCAATTCTCAAAGCTACAGACACGTTCACATCACCTCTGGTGACCTTCACTCGCGATGTCGACATAGTTCCGCTTATCTGTCTGTCTGAGCCCCCGTGGCTGTGTTTGGGTTCAGCACTGCAGCATACACACGGTGCTCATAGGCTGAGGTAATCATGTGGGTAACTTCTCTGCGTCATCTAGAAGGTGAACAAGAAAAGAACAGATAGTTAGAGGTTGAGTGGCTTATGTAGCCATTGAAAATATGAATAGTGCAGGACGCCTGACTGACTGGCTGACCTGATGGTGAGGGAGAATTGTCCCTCCTGCTGTGACAAACTGCAGATCAGACCCCAAAGCAGCAATGGAGCTCCTGGGACGGATGCAGCGGTCACCTGAGAAACTTCTACGAAGTAATGCCTTAAGCAAGACATATTTGGCTATTTAGAGTATGATATGGTAAAACGTTGACAACATAAGGCAACATAACATACTAATTATTATATTTTATGTTTCACAAAACAAAAGAAAGCAATACAAGATGATTCAACAAGCTGTAACTTTTCAGTTAGAATATTGGAAATAGATCAACCTGTAGATGTGTTTTAATGTAATTGTTTTTTAAAAAGGATCCAAATTCAGCAAATGCAAATAAACCACAGGGTCAGTGGTTTGATCCCCAGATCTGGCTAATGTCAAAGTGTCCTTGGGCAAGACACTGAACCCCTAGTTGCCCCCAGTAGCCGAGATGTGTCAGCCACGCAGGTTTATGAACTAAAATTACTGCAAGTCATATAAAAGCTGACAAATGACAAATGTAAATGAAATGTAAATGTCTGCTTTCTCCTATACCATACATACAGTCATGGGGCTGGTGGGAGCAGAGGCACTACTATAGAGGCTGAGGCTAGAATTGGACCTGCTGACAGTCAAACCCTTAGAAGCGCTTCCTCCAGGAGACAAGTACTTCTCCTTGATCTTCAGGTTTGTCCGACCTTTTACTGTTGATGACACAACAAGCGGGTTCACCAGAGAAATGTGCAGTAACCACACTCTTAATAATAGCCAGCACCGTTCCATGGCAACATTAACATGCATGTTCCACAGACCACAGACCTTTAAAGAGCCTTTGTATTTTTTGATGTAACATTACTTTTAAGAAAGCAAACTCAAAAACTGAATGTGCCATTAGCTAATATTATACAATAGGTTAACATGGCGTCAAAGAAAATGAATAATTGTAAAATATGGGTCGATAAATAGAAGCAATAGTCTTGCAGACTAGTAAAAAGTAGTGTGAGGTTGAGAAGCAGATATGCTGTTTTAGTCGGAAATTGTATGTTTGGAGTAATATTGGGGACTTGGGGTCGAAGTAGGCCTACCTCTGCACGGGTCATTCTTGACCAGGAACTCATCTAGAGCAGTCCAGCCCCCTCCCACTCTAACCATCAGTGTGCTACGCAGGATACGAACCATCCGCAACTGTTGGGAATCTCCAAACTGCAGCAAGTAAAGAAGGTAAAGATCACAAATTTTCTCATCGCTCATCACTCAGTTCTCGATCTGTCCCACGGGACAAACGGAAAGAATGTTACACAATTCTTCTTCTATTTCTTCTTCTGCCTATGCAAAAAACCTACCCTGTATCTATTGGCACTGATTTGCTCCACCTGGAACCTCCTGGGACAGTTGCACTGTGATACCTGCCGACTCACCTAAAGAGGCCAAAACACATGTCACAATGAAATCATCACCTGAAAGACTCAAACTGAAGGCGTGTCTTGTTGCACACACAGCTCTTACCTCTTCATTGATTTGGTCTGCGTCCAGTGTTTTCCTGTAGGGATCTCTGCTGGGATGGAGTGCACTCACAAACTCGTAATAGTCAATGAAGCCATCACTGTTTATGTCAAAGATACTTGCCACCGCGTTCATCTCCAGAGAGTTTGTTGGAAATTCTACAGGAGTGTGACATATGACAGATGCATTGGAACCACATATAGGACATTGCAACACTGAAGTGATTTACAGCAAAAGGGTCTTACTGGATGCCAGCACATGATCAATGAACTCCTTCTGGGTGATGCGTCCGTCCTGGTCTCGATCGATGCTCCGAAACACGTCTAAGATTCGTGACTTCAAATGACTAATCCACTGAATGTAACGCTTTCGCCATATGTTGAAGTCAAAGTTGGCAAATTCTTCCATCTGTGCAAAAAATGCGAAATGCCATATTATATTACCTAACATTAACATTTATTGAGTTTAGTATTGTTAAGACTTCAGGCAGGAAAACATCTTGACACTTTACGAGACATGTTAAAAAAGCCCAGTAACCTCTTTTAATGTTTGCTGGTGTTGTTCCAGACGGTTTTGTCTTGCCACAGCCAGAAGCCAAAGTTTCTGCCACTGACTGATCAACTGACTGAGCTGAGGGGTCTGGGGGTCAAGATGCTCCAGGGGAACCGGTACAGCAGGCTGCAGCTTTAGATTACTCCTCCTTTCTAGGGGGGAAAAACAGCAACATGGATGTTTGTTACTAAGAGCTGTATTACATGTGATGTGACATCCCTCAGTGCTTGTACTACTACAATGACTTTGTTGTCCCTGTGCTGGTTTCATGATGGCTTACTTGTGAGGGGCCGTTTGCGTGGGGAGACCTGCTGTTTAGAAATGCTCTTGTGTTTGCAGGTTTTTGTAGCATGTTCAACCTCTGGAAACTTTTTATTTAACTCCTCCATGAACACCTGCAAATGACGACTGATGATGACTTAAATATTTAAATATGCATTTGGACACATTGATCATTCCACAACGAGTGTTGGAGCGGAGATTATCGATTTGACAGGCTAAAAATGTAAGAAAACACATCGTACAGTATGCTGCTCAATAAGCTCCTGGTTCTGCTCTGTAGTCTCAGGCAGAGGCTCTTGGTCTTTGAGGTTCAGGGCTTCCTCTGCTGAAGAGATCCAGTCCAAGAGCCTCTGGACGTCCTCTCTCTCTGCTTCCAGTGCAGCCAAGCTAGCTTGGATCTTCTGTCCCTGCTGCTGGGCCCAGGTCTGAACCTGACTCAAGAGAATGAGGAAATGACATCTGGATGCTTTCAAAATTTGACACTGTATTTCAGTTTGGTTCTGAAAGCCTGGTTTCGTAGATAATTGGCTAATTGATTTTACATCAATGTTATCCTCAAGGGGATATGGTGTTTACAGTTGTTCATCATGTGGAATATGCCACTCACCTCTTCATAGCGGGTTTTAGTGACACTGATCCAAGATTTGAGGGTGATTATGGAGTCTGGGTGACAGGAAGCCAGAATCTCTTCACCCAGACACTGAATGTTCTCTAAATCCACTGCCTGAGCCTGCAACACACTCACTGATTCCTATGGAGAGACAGAAAAAAATAATTTTTCACATATAACACACATGTAATAAGTCAGTGTCTTATTCCAACATACAGTTAATTCTAGATTGTATTTTTTTACTAAATAATCAACAGTTTTTCAGTTGGGGTGACTGGGTTCAAGCACTGCCTTGTGTGACTGCCCTTGAACAAAGTACTGAATCTTTATCAGTCACAGCTTGTTGTTTTGCAGCAGACCCTGACCTCTAAGCTGCCTGGAAGAAAGATGGAAACATTTTTCTTTAGGGAGTGTTAAAGCATCATTCCATGCTAACCACGTGTTGTGTGCGGAAGGCGAGCAAATCTTCCTCCTCCTCCGGTATCACACCATATTTCAGTATCCTCTCTGCCTCAGTGAGCCGCTCCATGAAAGAGTGGACAAGGCCATCAAACTTCTCAGCCTATCCAGAACAAAGACAAATATATCTGGGGTTAGACTTCATGTGACTGTTAAGTTCCCTTTATGTCAACAGACACGAGAATTGAGGGAATTCTAAATGCTCTATTTGCAATTAGAAATCTGATACAAATATGGTGTAAAAAGTTGTTTTAGCTGGAGAGGTACCTGCTGAAGTGCAGCTTCCAGCCTGTCCTGCTTGCTGACTGACAGTTTGCACACAGCCTCCCAGCGACCCTCCAGTTCTCCCATCTGCTCCTGCAGCCAGTGAGCATCAGCTGTTCTACTCCTGGTCAGATCCCTCACCGAGCGCTTCAAGGTTCTAATGCATCCGGCACGCTTCCCTAACTCCTTTTGGAACGCCTGAGAGAGACAAAAATAGCTGAGCACATGACTTAATATGACATAAAATAAACTAAACAAAGTCTAGTATGTTGTAAATTTGCACTGACTTGATTCATTTTGTACAGACAATTTTAACGATATTGTAGGTAACGGAGACCATTACTAATGGGACGTTAAGGTATCAGGCTAACACCCTGCATGGCAGCTCCACCATTGTACATGTTTGTGAATGAGAGGCTATATAAGTGGATCCTTTCTATCAAGGAATACACCATAATAACACGTTAAATTGAGTTTAGGTTTCACGATGCAGCCGGAGTTGTACCTTGTGTTTGTCTATCAGGTTGTTGACCATGTCTTTGTCTCCACCGACAGGAACATCCTCAGCCAGTTGGGGCTCTGCTCTGTACAGCCAGTCATTCAATGCCTGGAGAGCATCAGTGAATCTGCCTGAGAATAGCAGTGCCTCCTCCAACTTGTGTTGTCTGACAGAAGAAAACCACATTAAAAACTGAATGGACTGGAATTTTTGTTTTATCAATTGGCAGAAATTGCTATTGTGTATGTGTGTGCAGAAAATACCTCTCCACAGACTTGCCACTGATGGTGTCCCATGTGTCTCTAAGTTCTGCCAGTAAGTTTTCCAGATGTTGTAAATCATGGCTGGTTTTGGCTCGTTCATGGAGGGTTCGGCCGCTCTTCAGTGTGGCCTCGTACATGGGTCTCTTTGACCTCAGCAGTTTCTGGAACTCCTGATAACAGAATAAATGTTTAGTAAAGGCAAACATGCACCACTTAACCAAATTTTATTCACTTGGATGCCTACTGCACCTTCTGCTCAGTCAGCTGTTGTTTAATCTCCTCATGAGACACAGCAATTTCTTTATGTGTGTCTAATGTCTGCTCTACTTCAGCCATCCAGTCCACCAATAGGCACCAAGATTCATTAAACTGAAATAAGAGGAATTTAGGACAGTTTAGATAGCACAAGTCACACCCAAAGCAGATGTGTACCCGAGAAAAGACGCGAGAGTTGAGATATACCTGTTTAGTATTCTTCTTGACCTCCTCTAGCACACGGCCTCGTTCTGCAGTGCGATGCTGTAGCTTTTGTACCGATCCTGGATGGTCATGATTAAATTATGAATGACATCACAGTCCTCCTTCCTGCTCAGGTCGGTTAGTCTACAGCCTGTATTCTCCAGTGTGTTCTTCTTCTCCCCGTAACTATTCACCTCATTTACCAGTGTCTGTGCAAATAGAAAAATGCTTTTACAACCCATCCACCTAAAACAGAGACTACATCAGATATAAAAAGACCTACTCTGTGATCCTGCAGCTGAGTACAAACTGTGTCCAGAACAAAACTTGGAGCAGGAAGGAGCCCAATAGTGTCTTCACATTTGCTCATCCTAGTCAGAAGTTCCTGGACATTACTGTGGAACTCCTTGGCGAGACCCAGTCCCTCAGTAAGCTTAGCCTGCAGGACAAACATTACACCGTGATATAATTATGCACTTTGACGCTCGCTAACAAGTACTTGGTACTGGACTTTAACTTAGTAATACATGAGAAACATATTAAGTGAAGTAACCTTTCGCTCTTGCAGTTTGCCGTAAACAGACGCCCATTTCTGTTCCAGAATAGACAGGATGTGTTCAGTGTTTGATCCCCGCACCACATTGCTGTTCTCTAGCATCCTGTGGATGGCATTCTTCACATCTGTGAAGGTGTGGAGCTTTGACTCCATCTCATTGCACAACTCCTGCATGGGTGACAAGAAAAACTGGCTTTAGCAAAGACATATTTTTATAATGGGTTGCAATTTCTTATGTATCCTTTGCAGTTAAAAGTCTAACTTGTCTTACCAAGTGTGCACTGAGCCGTTCACTGGCTGTGTCTGGCATCCCCCACATGGTTTTGGAGGAGGATAATCTCAATTCTGTGCTCTCAAGCCATTGTAGCAGATCTTGGATCTCCATTGTTAAGTCTTGGACCTGCAATAAATACAATAGGATTCACGTCAAATTCTCAACAACCTACAGTAAGTTAAGACAATTTATATTTTATCTGAACACCTTAACAGCCTATCAACTACCAAACTATTAGATTTCTATAATGTTTTTTATATGTGGATATGTAAGACATTATTACTTTTTTTTCCTTTTTCAAGTTAACTTCTTGTTCGCCTTTTCGCTAAACACTTTAATCACAGTAACCACAAGAGGGCACCAAAACACAACGATAATCCAACAAGCCTTGAATTCAATCACACTGTTTGACTGTTTCTTGCACGTGTTTTTTTGACCAGCTGTAACCCAACAAAAATATCAGGTCTGTGTTTTCTCTTCACCTGACTCAGTCTGTTCTCTAGCTCCAGTTGCCTGCGCTCAGTCTCACAGCGGACAAACTCCCAGCTTTCATTCAGTTGCTCTAGCCGAGACTGCAGACCATGAGGGCTGTCTCCGGACCCAACCTCCAGCAGCCTCCCGCCTGCCTGATTGAGGGACTCCACTGTCCGAACATGGGACATGACATCATTCCGCAAGACCTGTGAGAAGAAGAAGGATGAGAAAACAGAAATATTACATAATATCAAACTCAGATTGTGTTATTCATTCAAGTTTCCATTGTTATCTAGCAGATAAACCTGCAGTTCTCTGAGATTTGCATTGTGTTACTGTATCTGTGCAGTTTCTGAGACATTCAAAGTCTAAAAGAGCCCTATTAGCTTAGGGCCTATTTCTGACCATGAAGCCCAACACTTATATCAGTATAGAACAATTTAATTAGAATAGCACTAACCTTGTGTTTGGCCAGATCTATTTCACAGGCCTGCAGGTCGATGCTTATTGGCTGGCTGCCCTGCAGTTGTTCAGCAGTCCTAGAAAGCCATGTGTGCAGCTCATCCAGTGTGTTTTGGAACTGACCCAGACCCAGCAGAGCACACTCCAGCTGGTGCTGTGAACAGAATGAGTGGATAGAAGGTGACGTAGCATTGAATTGTAGGTGGCAGCAGGATTGAGAAAAGGCTTTGTGGCTTGACCTATTCCATTGCTAAACTATGCAGATAATTGCATATTCGTACCTGTCTGTTAACCGTCTCTGACTCTAGGCTGTCCCAGCGTTGTCTGAAATCACACAGTGGTGAGACAGAGCCTGGACGCTCTGAGCCTGGAGAAAGCCGGCACACAAAGCGATGGTTCAGACTTTCTATCTCGATCTTCTTCTGGTAAAGTTCTCGCTTAAATTCCTGAAACAACAAATGATGGATGTTAAAATGTCTTGGACTATTGTTCTCATGCCTGATATGATTCACATTAAAATACGGCACAAGCCCGTGTAAAATATCAGAACTAACACAAACCTTGGTCATTTAAGCTACATGTGTACTCACCTTTAGATCACATAGCTGCTCTTTAACTGATTCCAGATCAGTCTCTACCATGAATTCCTCAGTAGACCTCAGCTCAGCTGATTTCAACCACTCAAAAAGACCCTATTAGCAAACCAATAACAGAGCATGCATATAAGCACAATAAATGACACACTGCATAATAGCAGTTGATTCTACCCAGCCTGTAATTCTCAAGTGTTCTGTGTACACACTACTCTATTCACACACCTGCATAGTGTCTTGATAGTGTAATGCCATCTGCAAAGATTCTTCCAGCTTTTTGTGGCATTCATTCCAGAGTTTGCTCAAATTATTCCATGTGCAATATAGCTTCAAGGTAGTAAAAAAACAGAGCATTAAGTTATTCAATACACCATCATGAAAGAAAAAATAATAATTAATTGCTTACTTCATCTAGGCTCTTGGTGACATCTGGTTTGTCTGTATCTCCACATGCGGACATAAGGTCCATTCCTAGAACTCCAAGGGTGTCCAGATCTCCCTGTAAACTGTCAATATCTTCCCTGAGAGTCTATAATCAGAAAGAATGAAAATATTTATACAGTGTTATGGTAAATATGGGTTTCATATGTTGCAGAGTGTGTCCAAACCTGCATGGTTTCAAGGCTCTGACGAATAGTTTCAGAATCTGTCCGACTAGAATTGAGGTCCAGAACTGCCTGCTGAGCATCATTGAGTGCAGCCGTAACGTCGCTGACATCACTCCAGAACTTCATAGCGAGATCCAGGAGTGTGAGCAGCCAGCTTTCCTTCTCTTGGGCCTGTGTGTGTGTCTCATCCCATAGCTGGGAAAGGCTGGAGACTCGCGCCTGGATTGCTGAAATCAATAGAATAAAGAGCAAGAATGTTCCTTAGAATCCTCCTGTTTCCCACAGTCAGACTTTTAGTGCCATGTGTACACTACAGGGACAATATATCTGACACCTGTGCCGATGGCGCCATCACCAGCTGCCTGTGTGTTAGCCAACAGCTCATCTGCTTGTGTCTTGACACTGCTAAGTCCCAGCTCCAGCTTGGACAACTCAGCCAGAGTGTGCTTGTTGTCCTGAAGCTGCTCCTTGATCCTTGGCGTGAGGCCTTGGAGTGAGGTGGGAGTCTGTATGCGACTGTGCAGGCGGTCAAGATTCTCCCTGATGAGGGTCATCCTTTCATTCAGCTACAAGAACAAGAGAAAATAAAAAGCAGTGAGCATGTGCTTATTGGTGAGACATTGTAAAGTGTCGGGCCCTTTACAACATGCTCTGGTTTAAACATCCTACCTGTGTGAATCGAGGCAAAGACTCTTCTAGTAGACTGGCAGTCTCTCTGACACGGTCTCTGATGGCTCTGTGCTGCTCCTCAGCCTCTGTAGCTTTCCGACAGAAACTGTCCCCCTGAATGGGGTTCAGTTCTGACAAGCGCTTTGCCAGACAGCATAAGCGTGCAATTAAGGGCCTGTGTTCTGCTATGGACTCCCTCAGACCCTTAGCAGAAAAGACAAAAAACAGGTTTATTGAATTTTTTTCTGATAGGATTGATTGTTGGAAAAAATCACATTGTCTCACTTTTCAAGTCATGCCTGACAAAACAAACTGGCATTATAGTACACTGCTGGAAAAGTAGCCCAGTCAGGAAGCAGATCAGTGCACTAATGAACTGTGCCTGAACAGACCGGCTCAATTACCCAAGGAAAAATGGTTACAGACTGTAAAGTATACAAGGACTTCATTGTTAAACAGGACAAAAAGAGGATATTAAAAAAAGAAGGAAAAGAACTGGCACTCCAATGTGGAGAGGCAGGTTTCAGCTACCTGCAAGAGGTCCTGTTGTTCCCGAAAGGCTTCATAGCTAATTGTACTTAGAGAGAGCTGGCCAATAAGGCTTTGGGTTTCTTCAAGCCAGGGTGAAACCTCAGCAAGGCCCTCTGAGAACTGGAGAAGAAGTGACTGAGCATGCTCAAGCTGCAGAACCACGTGGGAATTGGTGGCTGAGGTGGTGTTGCATTGCTCTTCCAATACATCTATCGGGGTCTGCGTGGATAGGAGACAGTAATATAAAGAAATGTGAAACTTGTTTAAATGGTCAATAAATAATTTGCATAAAAGGTAGAGTGGATTTTACCCGCAGATCGCCCGTTTCTCCCTCATCACTGTATGTCATCAAATTTCAGCAATCTTCACCATCTTTTCAATGTTGAACCTGTGCTGGAGAATCTCTACAGCCAAAATCTAGCCAGGAAATAATACATCAACATTGAATTATTTTTAAATCTTAAACCTTATAATTGCAATAGACATAGACAGAATAGACAGGATCTACAGGCCGCTGACCTTTTGTTCGTAGAGTTGTTCTGCTATGACCTCTGGATCCAATGTGATGGTTTTCATGTTTTCAAGACTCAGTGCTGTGTCTCTAAACCAAGCCATCTCCTTCACCACCGCCTGCTCCAACTGTCAGGAATAAGACTAGCACGTCAGCACAGTAGAAACAACATAACCACTGACACACTGAACGATAATTTCAGACATTTTACAACAAAGCACTGATCAGTCACGTTTACATTTACTCGTTTGGCAAACGCTTTTATCCAAAGCGACTTACAAGTGAGATACAAGGCGAGCAAACATCTACGTCAAGGAGAAAAACCTCAAAGTAAAGTGAAATCAAAGAAGCGTTTTTGTTTCATGAGATGCAAGTACAAGAAAAAGCAGAAAGTGCAAAGGAAGATGCGGAAAAGTTAATTAGATCATGTCAGAAGTGACATTAAAGCAATAAAATGATGGATACATAAATTATGGCTAGATTCAAACAAATTTACTCGTATTAGTTTACAGCTGTTATTAACACTGTGTCTAATACAAAATGTAGCTGTCGTTTAAAATTGCCTTGCTAGCTTGAGTTAGCATAAAGTATTGCTGTATTAAGAGCAAACTTTTATTCGTATTTATTTATAAACTCTTATGTTTTTGATAAGAAGCTTGCAAGCTTGCTATAGGAAGTAATAAAGCTGACATTTCCATTTAGCTAAGCATTTAAGGTTGTGTTGTTTTACTGTCACAGTAAAAGTGCTTGTGTCAGTGAGTTACTTTATGTTAGCTAACACTAGCTAACATAAAGCTAACTTTAAATCAGCTAACACGAGTTTACGGCATTTTAAAAACTTTGCGTTACCCTCTGTCTCTCAGCTGCGCACAGCACTGCGTCTCCAGCGTGCGTCTGCGCGCCGGCTGCGCTCAGGAGCTCCCTCTCGATGCGGCCCAGCCACAGATGGAGGTCTTCCTGGCTGGAGGTGCACCGACTGGAGGCCTCCAGGGCCTGCTCCAGCCTCTGCAACACATCCAGACTGCTCAAGCTCAGCACAGAGCAACGGATCCGCAGGGCATCCATCTTCTCCTGCACCTGCTGGGCTTCCTCCTCTGACATGAAGAAAACAGCAGCAAATCATAGGGTAAGATCCCCTAGCATGGGCATTAACAAGTGACATTTATTGAACCACAGAAGCCATAATATGGATCATTACCTGAAACTGCTTCCATTAGATCATGACCTGACTTCTGGATTTTCCCTAGCTCAGCAGTTCTGACTTGAATCTCTTCAACAACAGCCTAAAAATGAACATAAGTAAAAAATTATACTTCGGTAATCAAACAAATATTCAACATTGCGCCTCAATGCAGTCGAAGCATACATTGTAGATTTCCAACCTTGGCCCGATCCGAAGCCTCCGAGAGATGCAGCATTGCTCTTTCTGCATTGCGTAGCTCGGCTAGGGTCTGTTCCACAGATATGAGCCATTGCTGCAAGCTGTCTACTCCTTCCTGAAAGGTCTTGGCCCGGGGCAGAATGAGCTCCAGACTCGCTCTCCTACCAACGACAAAACGCCGTCTGATTGCTACGATTTGTGTGTTAAATTTGTAACATGCATTAATCCGTACCGGATGAAAGTGTGCCCTTCCCATAGCTGACCTTTGTTCGGCCCCCAGCTTTAAGGCCTCCCACTTTTGTTTGAGAATGGAGAGCTTGACCTTTGCCTGCTCCCCCTCTTCTCCAGGTTGGGTCTCTACAAGTGAAGGGCCCTTTAACATCATAGAGTCCATACTTTGCCGGCGGTCTGTTAACAGGCGCTGCAAGAGCTGTAAAACAACAGAACACAATCTAGAAGGGCATGAAGGGGTCAGTAATACACCAATTTAAGGACAGAACCTTCAAGGAAAAGGACGTTATAGACCTTTCGAGAATCTGAGAAAGAATCTTTCAGTATTAAATCAGAAATTGCCCCTGTAATGTTCTGATCAATTATTAAAGCCACTGTTTAACTATAGAGTAAGGAGCAAGAATTAATATTTATCAAAGCCCTACACTTGTTTTGCCTGCCTTTGTTTAAGTGTGGAGGAAGCCCTGTCTCAGGTGTCATTCTCACACTGTCAAGAGCCAAGCAGGTTTCAACTCATCCAGAGAGCTCACAATGGACGTGATTATGGCTGAAAGATAAGAGACTTCCCTGCTTCTTTTAATACCCTCGGGACTTATTCACAAAGACATACTGAGGCTCATTGTGCCTATGAACAACACCCATTCACCACTGAAAGGAGCTGAATTTAAATTATACAATTTGATACTACTTTGTCAGTTTACTATACAATTCAGCTTTTTATTCAGCATTTTCCATGACCTCATCATACCTTTACTGTACATAGGTAATGCTCTGTGTTCCTCTACTATATTGCTGAGGTGATTTGATCAACGCACCTTTTGTTCTTGGAGCTGCGCTTTTATCACCTTCACCTCTGAGGATGGGGGTTTTTGGTTGGCTGTGATCTCTTCTATCTCACAGACCCACGTGACCAAGGCTTCCAGGTTGAGGAGAAATGTATCTGAATCTGTGGACACATCCTTGAGTGCCAAGACAGATCTCGTTCCCTTGGGAGAACATATTGAAATATTTTATTACACGTATGAATAAGTGAATAATTTCCGAATGGTCAGTTTACTTTTTGGGACAGGGGGTAAAAACATACCCTCCATCTGTCCAGACTTGAATCCTGGTCTGAGCTTGAGTGACCATCACTTTGGAGCTGCAAGACACATAATTCACACGCTGTTTCAGTTCGGGTTCACACCATGTTAGTTAAAATACTGCGTTTTGAAAAAAGACACTGTAGGATGAAAAGTTTAGGTTTAGATAAAAAGAGGAAAGAATGAAATGCAAGATAGATTAAATTTGGTGCGGATGAAAGTTGGTGTCAACCTCAGCAAGTTCCTCTGCCACACCATTCAGGACTCTAACAGTTCTTGTAACTACAGGGTCCCCTCCTTTATCTCCAGCTGGATACTCTGTCACCTCCACTATTTCAGTTACAATTGTCTCCGTCACCTCCGTCACCTCTGTAACCTCACGTGATGCCACAGTCTTCCAGGACCAGGGACTTCCTTCTCTGGAGTCCCTCCTCTGGAAGCTGGCCCTCCTTTCTGTAGAGCTCTTTTCCAGCTGTGCCAGGGGGGATCTGGCAAACTCTGGAGGCACCGTTCTCCTTGTTAATGTCCCATTTCTGGAAGTTTTTATTGGAGAAGGGCTACTATGCCAGGCATTATCCAAAGTACTGGTGCTCCTGATTGTGGAGGCAGGCGAGCTGCGGAGGGGTTTATCTGAAATGGGGGTTTGAGTCCCTTCCTCCCTCTTGTAATCAATTTCTTCTGGCTCCTTATCTTTCTCCACCCCTCCGTCCTCGAGTGCATCCTCTCTTGCTTGGTGTTTAATGGCCTCCTCTCGTTTGGCCTCTGCATGTTGCTCTGGAGGCTGCCACTCTCTGCGTCGCTGGTAGCACTCCTTCAGGAAGTCCTCGTCCGACCTCACATGCTTGGACTTCTGACCCAGGCAGCTGGGCCGGCTGATGAGGTTACCCATAATCCTTCAGCCCAGAGGCTACTGAGGTAATAGGTGAGGTAAGGCCCCTGGGCCATGCATGCAGGAGATTCTTCAGCTACCTAAAATAAGACAAGGGGGCTCTGGGTCATCATGAAGTGAACAATTGTTCATTGTGCAATTCCAAAAAGCATTAAACAGCTTCTATTTTAGGAAGACTACTATGAGACTAAAATTGACAGTCTCTCACACCCTTTATTTGCCTAATTTGTGTGCCAACATTGCTCTTTTCTTGGCACTGACCAGGGGCAACTAAAGCAGAAATACTTGGCCAGGATCTCCCACATTTCTCCGCATCTATCTCACCAACACCAACTGAAATATTCTAGGCCTAGAAATCGATGTGACAGGCTTGTCGGGGATCCTACTGTTGAGTTTGGCACAGAAAACTGGTGGCAATCAGCCAACTCTTTCTCTCACTTACACCGGAGCAGTCCTGGGAAACCCCGTGGGGATTTGATCAAATATGACAGCCATAAAAAAGCCAGACATTGCCACATTTCTCTGGAGTGACAGTAAGAGGGGAGATAGAAACACAAAGCATATGGGTAATAGTATGGTAGCTAGGAAAAAGACAACAATATATAGGATGCCTAATAGTAGCTATTATTATCACGGGTGAAACAGCTTTCACAGAAATAAAAGTGATTGCTTTGCTTATTGTTTGTTGTTTGTTTGTTGCCTATGCAGTTGGAGATTTGAATAACAATTCTGACTCAAACATTGATCTCTTAAATTCATTCAAATTGGTATATTGCTGAAAACACTTGTTCGTAGGGACAGTTTCAAACTGTGCCAGCTAGTCTGCTTCCTAGTCACTTCATTGCCCTCATAGTTTTGACAGAAGGTTAAAAGTCAGTACAATTATCTTGGTCTGCAGGAGCTGAGGTGAGCCATCAGGAGGTTCCGGTTGGGGGCAAGTCCCCCCACTGAGTCAGGGTTGTACTGCTCCATTCAGAATTATAACGTAGGTCATGTCAAATGTGAAATTTGAATGTTGACTCCTCAGACTAATGAGGATGATTTTTTTTCTCTGTCTTAAAACTCCAGTGGATGCACATTAAAATTTAGGTCATGCCATAAAGAGCCCAAAGTTAGACACAATGAAAATATACAAGCAAGGACAACTAACAGAAATGTTCACACTGTGACCTATGCTATCTATCCCAAATTGAACCTACTGTGTTGTGTGTCTCCCAAACTAATTATAATTAAGATACATTACAGCCTTTAACTAAATGGGAATGAAAAAAATGACTTTGATATGGTGACTCCATGTGCATTCATGTAGTAATTACCTACATCAAGCATCAGTCTCTGTAGCACAGATGATGCAGTCAGGGGATCCACAAGGGAGTACACAGTCAAATCAGAGAGTGGTGCCCAGACAAAGCCCCGGTCCCAAGATCAATGATTACCCGGTTAGCTCAGATCACTGCCCAGCAGTCTCCCGAGGAGGGCAGGAAGAGTGTCTGCGGCTGTGTCCACACGGGTTAACAATTCAAGAGAGAGGGTGTGTCGTGTCTGGTTACTGCGCTGCATGTGAGGTCGTTTGCTAAATTACATGGTTGCTTCTACAGTGATCTCATAGCCCTGTGTGTGAGGAGATGTTGAGCACTGTAGCCCAATGATGCACACACAAATATTGTATATCAATACTCGTGTGCACTTGAGTTAATCATTTTATAAATTATTTTGTGGTCCTAGCATAAAAAATCATGACCTACATTATTCTATAACCAAAGCAAAGAACAGAAACCCTCCCAACGTGCCTTAAGCTTGTATCTGATACTGCACTGCTCACTCCCAAGCATAACAATACTAGAAAGAGAAGTAGGTAACAGGAGAATCACTCACTCACCCATTTAACTCATATTGCAGATGACCTAACCATCCCATGTCTTAAGCTATTTTGAAATGACCCTTGAATGAGCCCTGCTTTCTCTCTGCTCTTAGCAGAGATTTATGATGCATGGCAGCGGTCCATTTTCTGATGAATTAGATTATTACCGCAACATACAGTAGGGGCCTCGGCATGAAATGACAAAAGAAACAGCAAATTAAACATCCGAGTATTAAGTACTCAAGTATCAAGTATTATATTAAAGGAAAAGAAATTCTATTATTGTCTAAATATCTGAATTCTGGAGACATCTGTGTGTGTATATAAACACATGCTTCGATCAGCATTTCCCATATGCAAATCTAATGTTTGTCTTATGCTCTGCTTTGATGGACCTAATTATATGATTTGGGAAGGTCTATATGGGTGGGTTTTTAATTAGTAGCAGAACAATAATCATCAATCACAACAGTAGAGCCCCATAATGTTGTGCGCTGCTGTGTGCCGGGCTCGGTGAAGGCAGGTCCTGAAGTAGTAATCATGGTAGTGGTCTCTAATCCAGGGTGGCAGCTGTGCATTCACCCATGAGACTCATAACATTTTAGGGTTATATTAGGTCTTATGTTCATCTCAAAGACAATCCTCTCAACACACAACACAAGTCTACAGTATAAAATCAAATGTCAACACGACTTTGACAAAAACAAAAAAAATTAGTAATGATAAGGCCCACAGCCCTGACCTTTGTTAAAATGTTGGTAAGAACTCCATTAAACTAGAGATTTTTTTCAAATTGAATGAAATAAAATATACTTACAACAGAATGATCCATTCAAGCTGATGTTTGTTATGGAAAAAAATATTACCTGCCGCACTTATTTTTTACTCACTTCTTCACTTACTAGCAAGTGAAGAAAATCCCTCAGTCAGAACTTCTTAGTGTCACATGGCTCCTTATTTTAATTGCTGACCATCTGAGACCAAAACTCTCTCTTAGCCAATCCTGCATTAGGGGCAGTTTTGGCGGTTTGAGTCTTGACGTGAACAACACTTACCCTGAAACACAGTTGAGAGCAACAGCATGAGTAAAGGAATCCAGCAAGTCCTCAATTACCATTCAAAAAGGAGAGAAAGGGGGAAAAAAATCCAGCTTTGTCTGAGCATCCCTCGAACGGCCTCCCAACTCCAACATCCCAAACTGAAGACTCGTACACACACACATACGCATGCCCTCCAACAAACACTCAATCAAGTCCACTCATTCACACTTGCTTACATACAAACACACTTTCTGAGCACACTCACACATGTCCTGATAACTCATGGTTTTCCGTTGCCCACAGTCACAAGCAAACAATGTCCTCCTCTCCCCTCACGGTGCACCCCTCCCCTCCTCTCTCTTCACTTCTCCTCCCACCAGCTCCGCTCCTCTCCCTTTCTTCTTTGTTGTGGGAGCTGCGATAGAGGAATTCCTTCCTTGTTAACGCCGCTGATGGGTTAGTGCACCCAGCTCGAGACAATGTATTCCAACGGCTCATTTGAACTCCCACAGTTCCCAGCCAAGAGCGGATCTCCCATGGAGGTCAGATTTTTGCCAGTTGCACGTAGTGACAAGGCGGTGGCAGTCTCACCAGTGCTGCTGTTGCTCAGGTTGCTCCTGTACCAGGAAGCCGGGCGGCAGAGTGCCTCCTTTACCTTCCCCAGGCTTTTTCCCTCACTCTCTCCCCTTCTCATCCAACAAAGCCCCTCCTCTGGCTTTCAATGTGGTTCAGAAACTCCATGCAGCTTCTGCTTGAAAAATGGTTTGGAAGGGGGGGGCAAAAAGGAGAGTTTTCTAAAGACCCCTGGGCCGCCCTTGAAACATTCACATGTTAAGTGACAGCTGTCTCACTGCCGATTCCCTCTCTCGATGGCGAAGTGCAGGCTACAAAAGAAGAGACCCACACCCACCCTGCTACCCACCCTCTCACACATTCACCCCCCAACCCCCTTGCAGTCCCCTCTTCCCCATTCAGAGTCAGTGCAGCAGTCTCCACAGCAGCAACAAAGACGACTAATTACTGTAAAACATCTCAGATTACTTTCAAACTCACTTCCAGCATTTGCAGTCTCAACTCATAAACAAAGAAGAAGAAACTAGAGGAAACACAAAATAGAGAGCAATGGGAGGATAATACTTCTTTTTCTCTGTTTCTGGCATTGGACAGCAAAGGAAGGACCCCTATGGTGAAATTCTGTCATGCCTCATTTCAGCAAGTCACAATATTTGACTCAGAAATGCAATACACCAAGCATACAGTATGCAAACACCACCGCAGATACATTCAATTCAACTCAACATTTTCTGATTAATACATGCCTTTTTATTTTAATTTAAATGTAAGATATTGGTCTAGACAAAAATTACGGCATGAACTAAATCCCAACAGCTGCGTGACTAAAGAGAGTTCGCGCCCTAAACCCTCGTTTTTATTACTTTTCTACTGTCTTTCTCCAGCCGACCATATAATCAACCCATTGACTGAGCCACAAAATGCGAGCATGCATGTACACTACACACTCTCTCTCACTCAGCTCTGCCAATAAACATACTCATGCATGCAGATACCTGCCACTCAGCTTCCTCCATAATCTACAAGGTCAATGGTACCAGTTAAAGGAGGTAGAATCAGAGGGCCACATGCAGCACATGCATATTTTTTAAGACTTGATAGTAAGATCACTGCATATTTAATCTCGTAGTAGCACCTAGAATTCTGTCTGTGAGTATGAGGTATGTACATGTGTCTTTCTGCTGCATTCCACTGTACAGCTAGATATACATCAGCTGATAAAATAGCATAAAATCAATATCACTCTCTAGCACAAAAAGCCTACTGTGTTACATGTGAGTGGCAATGTCTTTGGATATGTCAATGAAAACTTAGTTAGTTAAGCATGATATATGTGCAGAGTCTTGATTTATTTAGTCTGGCCCGATCATGAGTCAGTCCATGAACAAAGACTTTAGTCCAGTATGTTGAAAGGTAACTTCAAGCAGAATGTGCATCTTTCTGAAACACAGTTCAAACAAAGATAAAACTTTGGTCACATTATTTTTAAAAAAACACTGGTCAGTAAATTGAGTTTAGAGGCGTTGTCATGTACAGGTGTGTGCAGTCATGTCTGTGAGACTCTACACAGACACAAGATTTCAGCTAAATGCAGGTAGCAGGTAATACAGTATTTACCAGGTTTACCATATTAACATCTTATAATAAACCTTTTTTTTTTTTTAAATCAAAATGCGTCACAAGCAACACTGGGATCACTTCATAAAAGGCACAGGTTGGTTCAGTGTCACTTCCTTCTTCCGTGGTCTTATTTCAAGGCTTATTTGAGCCAGGACTAACGGACTAAAGGACTGATGGACTAACGGACTGACGGACTGAATTCATTGTAAAATGTCCCTTCAAATGGGATCAACGCCGTTTCAGAGTTGATCAAACAATCAAACCACGAACGCTCCAAACGGTTCCTCCGCGTTGCCCTTCTGCGTCTCTCTGTGCCAATCGCCGCAGAAAGGGGAAGACGTGGAGCAGGTTCCAAGTTCCCGTGCTACTGCGCTGAGAACTGGGACAGAGCTGCTCCCTCCTGATTCAGACATTAATATGAAGATTGACTGAAGCCATTTTTTTTGGTTCTGCTTTCTGTCTGAAGGAAGCGCAGTGCGCAATGCGTAGTGCGGTTACGCACGGCGGATTAAATAAGGTGCGAAAAACCACATACAGTTACTGTCAAACTTTTATATAACGTTTTATTGTTACTGTCACTGTGCGGTGGTAAAACACACGTAGCTTAGAAATAAAACTGAAATAAGCATGAGATCATAAAAATATAATTTATGTCTATTACTATTAACAAGTTAATCCCCCAATTTCACTTTTACTTTAGGTAAAACATAAATAATATACTTACTTTTAATTAAGTATAAATGTTACTGAGTACTTATGGTTTTACTTAAGTACAGTTTTTAAATATTTCATCCACCACTACATATTAGCTTTATCATGCTAACAACAATTATTTAGCACTAACCAAAAACAACAGCTGAGGCTGATAGGAATGTTATTGGTTTAATATTTTGCCAAATAAACTAAGCTAATAAAAACTCAGGCGTCACCATTAACAGCACCAATGATGAACAAAATCAGCTGAATTTCCTTTTAAATTACCCGAATGTTAAATGTGTAGTAAATTTATGTATTGGCAGTCCACTCATCTACATAAAACCAGAAATATTAAACAGTGTCTGAATAACGAACTGAAACTTACGCGCACCTTTCTAACTGACAAATATATTACTGTGTAGGACTAAAGAATACATTTCTAAACAGCCCTAAAGCTCCTATAGTTTGTCAGATGTAACCAAAGCTCCTAAAACACTGCTACAATTTTATCCCCATGCCAACTTCTAGCATTAATATATGCAAATGATGGTTAAAAAAAACATAAGAGAATAAAGAAACTTAAAATGCCTGTCACTGCGGACCATGGAAGAGCGGGTGAACTGAACAGAATGACCCCTGAGGGTCAAGTTATTTAACCCTTGCATACTCCAGCGCTGATGCAAGATATCCTGCACTTAGCTCTCGGGCCTGGAGATGTAAATGATCATGCATTACTGACACCTTTAACCAACCCATGTTTCTTTGGGTCACACAGACAGCTAATGTCTGGCTGTTTAATGAGTCAGTAAGGGCCCACATTCCCTGCCCCCTTTGTTTATCTGAAAGGGGCTGGCAGTGATGAGGCACCACTTTGCCAGAAAGAGACTGTTGTAAAGGACACCTGATCTTGGCTTTTAGCATCATTCAGCCCCCTCTGTACTGCAGTGATTAAATGATTTTGCCAGGAACCTCTTCTCTCTATTTCACAGTGCGTGAACACACTGTCCTTGAAAACAGAAGAACTGATGTGGTGGAAGCGCAACTGGCAAACCGGGCTGTGCAGTGATGCTGCCTGTGAGCTGCTACTGGTGCAGGGCGAGGTTTGTAGCAGGGGAAATCAGCTCCTCTTTCTTGTAGCAGTCCTATTGATCTAATTGAAATACATGTCATGATGATGTGGATGCGTTTAGGGGATAAAATGAGTATCAAAATTAATCAAACTCCAAATTTGTTTAAATTTAATGACAAACCCCAACCTCTCTGCTCCTGTAAACTTAAATAAGAACTCAATGGTTCTTCTACAAAACATGGTAATCAGTCAACTTCATGAGAAGTGGAAAAAACAAAACAGTGGGTCCTTTTTAAGGGTCAAACTGTCATTTATCACCAAAAGAGGTTTCTTCCAAGAAGAGCGTATGAAAGGCTATGGGGCTTCCCCACTGGGTTCCCCAGGCCCTGTTGGGCTGCCTGGATACTGGAAATCACAGTCATGGTTGAGAGGAGGATTTAGCCACTTGGGGATAGAGTAGTTCAGCCACATCATCTGTTCTTTACTTGATTCAACTGCTCCCAGAAAGAGAGGATTTACAGCCATAAATCTGCATATTCCATTGAGCGAAGGAAGGCATGGGCAATAAAAGAAGATGCCCTGCATTTTCTCCGACCTCAATAAAGTGTGTGAATCTAAATATTTCTTGTGGGAGAGATTACCTAAAGTGCTATAAGATGAAAATCAATTTGGCACGCCAAGTGAGAGAAAAATGTAAGATTTAATCCCAGTGTGAGTCCGTGGGGTAAAGGAGATTTCTATTCTGCCATTGAATTTATCTTGTTGGTTATAAACAAAGACCCCATTTTTCCCAAAGGATATGACACCATCACAGAGCAGGGACTGTGTTTGCTCACTGTCAGAAACAGAGAGGAGGGGATTAAAGGCTGTGATCTTCCTCATTTGTAGGTTTTGTGTACCAAGCTTACATGGGATGCAGCATCTACTACAAGGCCGGAGACCTTTAAGACACAGAGAGTCTTTGTCCAGTAGAACAACACAAACGGGAGGGGGACGGGACTTTTGACCTTTGCCTGACTGTCAAAGTGAAGGGATGTTTTTTGACTTGTCCCTGGAGAGTACAGAGAAACTAATGCCAATAAAAGAAAGATTGCAGAATGTGATTTCCGGTACATTATGTAAATTCATAATCATGACTTCTATGACAAAGAACTTGTGCATTGTCATGGACCAGTGGTTCCACACCCTTAATGTCTGCACATAGTCCTGTCAGATAAGCAAACCAGAACACCCCCTCATTTATAGCCACTGTAATCTTCCAAATGTGTTGACTTAATAGGTATTAATATTTTAAATAGGGACTGAAAATTTGCTCACTGAGTTCCTACTTTATTAATCTATTGATACATAAGCATAAATTCATAAATTGCATTATATTTCCATGTAAAATGGTTATGGTCATGCTTGACAACCTCCAAAGCGAGTCTCATGTGTTCATGGAAAAAACAGTTGAACATGTGTCCTCGTACATCTTGTGGTAGTGAGCAGGTGTCTGTCTCTCTCCTGTGTATTGTGTGAGGGTTGGTACATGGGGGGGGGGGCAGTTTGGGGAAGTCCTCATTCATGCTAGTAACTAACGAGTCCCCCAGGCCCAGACTGAAACCAGCAGTGCAGCGGACCTACATGACCAACGTGATAAAGCTCTGTGGTCAGATGTATTATCACAAAGACCCCGGTACTAAGACTTAAGCTCTCAAGCTTTCACAACATAATAAGACACGCCTGTGTGCCTCGAATGTCAGTGCCCACAGACACAGTAGCTTCATTTAAACAGACAGATTTTAACATGAAAAACGGATTTTTAACTATGACTAATATAATAATCAAAAAAATCCTTGAAATGATAATCAGCTTTTTCTTCAAAGGTCATATGGATTTAATCGTAGATTGTATTTTGTTTCTTGGCCTCTTCAGTCCATTCCATTAAAGTGACTGTGACATTAAAGTGAACTCAAATACATTTAACTAAATAGACCATATAACTAAATGAGCCGAAGCCCACTTTCACTACAACAATTAAAACATCAACAGTGGTCTTTATCCTTTTGTGTGATGATTTACAGCCTATTGAAGCAGGTTCAGTCACCCTTCACGAAGAATATTGTAACCAATTATTACGTCACCATCGTGCTTCACTACAAAGCTGCAGGAGGATGTTAATACTTTATGCTCAGTTAATGCTGCACAAACCTTGTAGAGACAGGCTTACTTGTGTCTGGTGGTCCAGTAGTGTTATAAAAATATATTTTTTTTAATCAAACTTGTTCATGTTATTTAGAGCTATGACTACGCTAAGAGACTGACTGAATCCAACCAGTAACAAAATTATTGAATTCAGCTCTGTTAAAGCTTTTAAATAAATATTAGTATAAATGCTTGTATGACAAATTCCACAGTTGTCCTCAACAAACGCGACAATAGTCAGATCAGTGGTCTTACCATAAAGATCCTGCTTTTCTTTTTCCGTGCCCTCTTTGCCTCTTCCTCCCATTTGAGTCTAATGTCTTTTCAGAGTGTTCGCTCATGTGTGCAGAGGGCCTCTAGTGCCAAGCACTTTTCGAGCCTGGCTGTCCAGGCCAGGCACAATAGAGTCTGATTCCCCAGCCCCTCTGTCCCTCTGTGGCCTAAAGAAGTCTCCTCTGCAGGAGTGGAGGACGACCACCTAAGTATTTATCTCTATCTGAGTACGTCGGACTTCACATTTTCATGTTAGTATAAGCTACTAACTTTTATGACCCATTCTTTCATTTTCCTCCACCTCAACCACGACAATACTTGCAGTAAAACTTGCTACCAGTTTTACTAACTGCTAATGCAAGATAAGGCCAAAATGCACTGCTCTGCAAATGGAAAGTGCATGTTGCAGTGCATTCAGAGAAGGTTCCATGGGTAAAAAAAATGCAAGCAAGAAAGGAACATCAGAAAAGTACATAAATAATAATTCAGATTTTATGATTAATATTAGACATGTATTAAATCCACATCTGAGACATCAGGTAGCATTTGTCTGTGTAAAGTTTGAGTGCAAGTAACTGGAGCATTTAGAACCTTTTTGTTTAGTTTTAAGGTCCGGAGTGGAAGCACAATGATTTTTGTTTTAATCAGTTCACCACTTGCTAAAATTGAAATATGGCAAAAACTAAGAGACAGACTACATGGAATTTTGTACAGTCGTCCATGAAGTAGTGACATTTTTTCAGGCTCTGTTGCACTTTGTATTTAGTGCTGATTAGCAAGTGTTAGAACTTTAAGAAGCTATACAAAGGTAGGGGGCATGATCTAAACCCACTAAACAAAAGCACGTTTGGTCGTTAGTATGCCGACTTTCGTGTAACCATATATTAACATATAGTCATACATATAGTTTTAGCATGTTGTTGTTTTAATGACGCTGTATTGAAATGATGAGGCTGAGTTATCAGAACCTCTAAACTTTATGGACATAACAGTGAGTAAGAGTGAGAGAGAGACAGTAGAGAAATGACAGGATTTGTTCCCATATGCTCCAAACGTCCTTTGAATGAGAGTGTCTGCACCAAGATTAGGAACATCTCGAGGATGTGGCAAAAGACATGAAGTGAGAGAGGAAGAGCAACAACAGCATGAAAGCACAAAAACAGTGAAGTCAACTGACCCTGGGGTCCAGAGCAGGCAAGCCTCATCTCCATGCTCTTCAGCCACTGTCTAAGTGCTCTGATTTGACCCCTGAACTCGCTCTGCCACTGGCTCAAGTCCTCCGCATCACTCCTAAAACAGAGGAGCAATATGACGTGTAAGAAGTTCTATTTATCACGCTCCACAGTTACATTGATCCTAAAATATGAGAGAAATTAAGCACATTTGCGTCCTTGGGGATCATACACTTAAACCCAGCCAAATAGACAGTTAGCAATCAAAAACGTTATTGGTTGTAATTTTAAAGTTATATGGAGGTGAATTGGTGATATACATTTTCCGGATTACCTTATTAAAGTATGCTTTTTCTGCATACAATTTTATTGTTGTATCTTTGCCCCATAAAGCAAAACAGATGCAAATGATAATAAATTTACACCAAAAATTATATTTTAATTTGTTTGTAAACTGGACTTATTATGGACTGGAATTATTAATAAAATGGTCAAATAATAATACTAAAATAAAATATAAGAATACAATTTGAATAATCCCCTGGTGCAATGTTGTACTTCTCTACAAAAATAAAATTGAGATGGCAGCACAGCCACAGCCTGTATTATGAATAATGAGCTAAAACAAAACTTTTAAGAATTTTAGATAAGACCTGTCAAGGCTGGTTAGGGAGGCATCTTCATTCTCTGGGCTGGAACTTTCATTATTTTGTTTCGGTATGTTTCAGTTAGACACTGAAACACTGTACTACACTGGGTGCTCATTTCACAATTCATAGCCCTGTCTTTGTTGGCAAATACAATCCCTTCGGTCTACCAAGCTGATCCAACTGACCAACTGTCGTCACAGTCTGTGTATTTTTTGTAACCTGACTGTTGGTGGCCACTTTCAATCCTGCACGGTTCATTCCCTTGATTTTTTTGTTTGCCTCTAATGCAGTGAACCATTAGTCCTTATACACCACATTCTGTATTTATGAAAGAAGCACATATAACAGGCTCAGTATTTAATTTGTACAAATGCTACAATTTTTCTGCTGGTCAAGGACACAATTTATAGGGCCAAAGTGAAGAAGAAAACATGACAATTTTTTTATAGTAGCATACCCAAATCTCTGATCCAGTGATGTAGGTGTTGGAGATTCAAACAAAGCACTTTCTTTATCCTGCAAGAGACCATTACAAAAATACTAAATGATCTCTGCACCAGTTTTGCGAATTCTTTTCATTCAAGGTATGTGATGATGTGCTTTGGACTCTGTGTTCTTACCTCCCCAACTCCAGCTTCTGATGCGGGCAGAGCTGGTTGGGAAAGAGTCAGATCTGAGTAGTCAAGGGAACTGAGTGAAGAATTCTGGGAGGTGAATGCCCCGCTGCTTCTGTTGGCAGGCTCCTCCATCATACCTCGGGGCTGGTATTGGCACATGGAGTCAAACACATACAGTGTGCATGAGGAGCCTGGACGTAAATCCACATGCATACCAGCATCGTTCCGTTATGGGATTTTAAGCACTGATCATAATAATGTCGATGCTGCATGTAACTTATTTATTTACATTCACGAGGAGCTACCACGGCAAAGCCTACACAAACCTAGTCACTGTAATTAGTCTTAAAAATGCTCAATTAGCAAAAATAGATGATAGGTGCTTCATAATATGATTAATTGTAAACTAATTATTAGATCAAGTATCAGATTGAATAGCTCCCTCTGAGATGAGAGTAAGTCAGTCTAACGCTGCCCCCATGTGGTCAACTGCTGTTTGAGAATTTCTCACTGTCAAATCATTAGGTTTTGATATCAGAGATCTTACACAAAATGTTTTTGCTTGTTCCACTTCCACTTGCTATCACTTCAGAAAATAAAATGCAATTTCAGAGAATTGGAAAACACTAATTCGCCCTAACATGCGAGGATGGAAAGTGATTCATTTTTGTACACTGGTGTATTGTGACAGTAATGAGCAGTAAAAACTTATTTTACTCTACACATAGAATCAGGTGCATGGGTATGGATTTATGATTGACAAAGGAGTCTCTTCAAATGTTATTTATTTACAACATTGTGTTACATTACCAACATAATATCCACTCACCATTTACTGCATTTCAAAGCAAAATCTGACCCATAAGTAAAATTAATGTTTGATTTAATATATTGCTAAGATTAGAATCAGCACTATTACATCTGTTTTTGTCTTTATTTTACAATAACATTTTTTCCCAAAAATCTTTGTAAAGTTAATAAAACATGCAAGGCCAATTCATAATATATCACAAACATAATGAAAGCAAAATTAAAAGATTTACACTATAAAGATGCATAAAAGGTGTGTGCTGCAGAAAACCGCTTAGCAAAAAGTTTTTTCTATTTGCAAAATAAATCTGTGGTGAAATGTCAACTGAAATTGGTTTATTTGATATAATACATACATTCATGCAATGCAGCGCTGTATCAAATATGTCACTTTTTGAAATTTCACCCATTTGAACTGAATTTACAGTCAGAGATAATACAAAAACATACTCAGTGGACAAGTGAAATGAAGAAGCACTTTGGATAGAGTAATTCCAATTTGAATTAAAAAAATGTAGATTCTTTGGGAGTAATTCCTTTGAACATCACAATATGACTGTAAAATCACTCTAGCATTCAAGTAATAAATATGAAAAAAGGGTCAAGGGTCAAAAGAGCGTTCCTAGAAAGCATCCCAAGATGGTGTTGACTCAGCCTCAGCTTTCTTCAAATGTGATGTGCAACAGAAGAAAGAACATACTCAATGGCAGATCTATAAATAAAAGAATAACTATGAATTAAAACAAAAATAATGTAAAACATGCACTCAGAAAAAAAATTACTTAAGTGAAAACTGCAAAACAAACCTTGATGAAATGTTATCTTTTGCAAACGAAATCAAAATAACAACGTTAGAAAAGCATATTCGTACCTGTTCTATTACTTGAGGATGGCAGGAATTTAAAAATCTGTCCAAGTTGAGGGGACTTGCCAACTGAGTATCTGTGCTCAGATGTTGAATTCTAAGGGACTGAGGCAGCTGTGAAAAACAAGAAGTAAAAAAAATCAGTCAGCAATAATGTGAATTTTTTTAACACGTTATTACTGTGGAAGTGTGTGGAGAAAAAAATGGTGAAAATGGCATGAACAAAAGGCAGAATCTAGGCTGTGACGTGTGATTAAAATCAACTGAGGAAAACAGAAAACAAAACAATCATAAGGAGAAAAAAAATTCAACTTACAGGAACTAAAATAACAGGTGGCAGGTCTGTTTAGGAGAGCAGGATCAAGTCTGACATCATCCTGGGATTTATCAGGAACACTTGGGGTGTGTAAAACAATGGTGTAATAAACTAAAAAAACATAAATGTCCACTGAAGATACATGTAAATGTCTACAATCTCATGTCAGATGTAAATCTGATTTTAGAACAGGCTGCATAATTTTAATCCTGGCACTTTTTTCAGAGTTCTTTTGTAGTGTCTCATTGTTTAGTGTCAGATGTATTTTCACTGGGTTTATTAATAAGGTACCCAGGAAAAAAAAAACATAAAATCTGTCCATGCTGTATACAAACACTGAAAAATCTGAATTTATTTATGCATTTTAGAATCTGTTAAAAACGTTAAAACTAATCTGACATATAGTATCTAATAATGTAGCGCCATCAAAAAAGATTAAAAAAGGAAATCAATACTGGAAAAATATTTCTGTTTGACATACATACTGTATATATTAGTTTCATAAAGCACATGAATACAACATTTGAAAATAAAAAGTAGAAAGTCACTTAAGAACAGCAAAGTGTCATGCTTTGCTTTAAAAAATATAAATTGACTTGGTAGTCGGCACTAGAAGAAACTGAATATTTTATATACCTAGCAATGCTTGGTTATGTGTCCATGTATGAGGCAAGTGTTTAGACACCTGTTACATATGAAAAAAATCAATAGTCTAGGCAACTTTGGATGTTACTACATGCAAGGCAGAATAAATAAATTATATTTTCTTTGTTACTGTAACTATTTTATTCCTGTGAGAAATGCAACTGTAAAGTGCATTAGTATTGTTGGTTCTTAGTCACCATCTGTTAGGAAGACAACTAGCTAATCAGAATCTGCGACTGTAACTAGTTGCAGAGGATGAAAAAGAGGAGGATGAGAAGTTCATGCTAAAACCAGAGCCAGCATCAAAACTGCCTCTCCTGGAGCCTGATCGGGACCCAGTTCTTGAGCCTGTCCGGGAGCCATAGGCAGATCCAGAACCACTGGCGTTGTAGGGACTGTAAAGGCCTTTGGTGGACTGTGAGGAGGCCTCCAGAAGTCTAAGGCCAGACCCTTCCTCAACCATGCTTCTGTCCATGACATCTTTGAAGGAGATTTTCAGTTTTGTTTTTGGACATGTTAGATATTTAGAATAACACCGACATCTCTCAGTTTCTGGGCAGTTCGAGCATCGATTGTGCCCTTCCTGATGGATTCATCTATTGACACTCTGCCCTTGACATCAGGCTCGATAAGACCACCAGTCAGATACTGGATCTCTAGGAAGCGTTGGCCAGCCTCATAATACAACCAGCCCTTCTTTAGAGCCTGTGATGCAGACATCTTCACTTTAGTTCTGGGGTCTTCAAATCCATTGAATGCTTTCTGAGCCAGATTGAGGCGATCAACCATGATTTTGTCAACAAGGCCTCTTTCTGTAGCATCAGTGACTGACAATCTCTCTCCAGTTGTGGGGTCAATTATACCTCCCGTACATGCTTGGGCCTCCAACAATCTTTGGCCGGTGATGTTGTCTACAAGGTTTCTGTGTATTCCTTCAGTGACAGACACTTTCTCTAGTGTGTCTATGTCCAATATTCCAGCTATTGGGACGGTTTCTTCTGATGGGTCATTCCATATGACTGCAGGTGGTTTAATGGAAGGTATAGGACTCATAGGAGAGGAGTAAGTGGAGCCAGCGGTGGAACCAAAGGAGGATGAGCGTGAACGGAATCCTCCTATGTTTCCAGAAAGCATGTCAGCAAATTCTGTGATGGACAGGTTTCCAGCTCGGTATGTGTCTAGAGAATTCTGGTCAATGAGGCCACGCGAAATAGCTTCATCAACATCATACTGTCTCCCTGACCTCCTGTCGATGATAATGGACTTGACGGTACCGTCAGAAGAAGTCATGGTGATCTCTTCCCATTCACACTCCTGCTCTGCAAGCTCCAGGTAGGTTTGATGGTCAATGAGTCCCTTCCTGTAGGCCTCATACACAGTCATTTCTTTTCCTGTTTCTGGGTCTACGATGACAACTCTGCGTTTACGAACAGAACTCTTAGAGGAGGTCTTTCTTTCCCGCTTCTTGTCTTTCAGTAGCAGGAGCACCAGGCCAGTATCAGGATCAGTAATGCACCTCTCCATTAGCTGGAGGTAGGTTAAATTCTCCTCAGTGTTGGGATCAAAGAAACCTTTGGTGTCATCTGATGGATCTGTCAGGATCTCATTCATTTCCTCATCAAAGAAGCCACGTTTATAGGCAATCTCAACTGGCAGACGGTGACTTTCCTCTGGGTCAATGATTCCACCAGTTGCAATCTGGGCTTCCAGGAGACGGATACCATGATCTTTCAGGATGAGCCCCTTTTTCATGGCCTGGAACAGGGAGATTGTCTTGCCTGTATAAGGATCTCTATATCCTGTCACTGCGCGTTCAGCAGAGAGAAGCTTGTCTTTGAATTCTGGGCCTACGGTTCCCATACTTACTGCTTCATTGACAGTTAGTTTGAGGTTTTTGATGGGATCAATGATATAGCCTGTGGCTGCCTGTGCCTCTAGGAGTTCAAATGCAGTGCCTGGCCTAATCATATTCTTTTTCATGGCCTGGTAAATTGACAGACGTTCCTTTGAGGATTCTAAAAATACTCCAGCAATACAGCTTGTGCCCTCAAGATACCTTGATAGCCTTTTGCTTATCTCCTCCACTGAGATAAGACCTTCATTCAGGTCATTGACAGTCTGTTGGTCGATAATTTCTGACACTAGCAACTCCTCTATTGTGATTTGTTTCCTCAGACCCTTCACTGTAAGCCTCTTGTCTCCCAGGGGGAGGAGGCGCAGTCCACCATCCAACTTACATCTCTTGAGCAGCTCAGCATATGACAGTTTCTCATTAGAGACAGGGTCAATAAATCCTTTGACATCAGTCAGTTTTTCATTGGTTTCCTTGTTGATATATCCTCTTTGTATGGCAATGTCAGCAGGAAGGTGGAACTGAAATTCAGGATCAATAATACCACCAGTGGAAGTTTGTGCCTCCAACATTTTCAAACCATAATTCTCTGGAACAAGATCCTTTTTCATGGCCTGGTAAAGAGATATGGTTTTCCCACTGTATGGATCTTTGTATCCAGTGACTGCTCTTTCAGCTGACAGAAGCTTATCATGGATCTCAGGGCCAACAACACCCTTACGAACAGCTTCATCAACAGTAAGTGTCTCATTCCGTACTGGATCAACAATGAATCCTGTAGCAGCTTGTGCTTCTAGGAGACTGAGGGCTATATCTGGTTGAATAAAACCTCTCTTCATTGCTTGGTATATACTCATCTTGGAGCCTTTGTCATTTGTGAAGCCAGCCACACATCCTGTGCCATAGAGATATTGTTTGACACTGGTCATTTCCATTATGTCACGGATATCCCTCTTTCCTTGTTTAAGAAGGTTGTATGTCTCCAAGTCAATAATGCGGGCACTGTACAGCTCCTCAATAGTTATCCGTCTCCTTATGGTCTTATATGACAATGGGTCAGTTTTGATTATCTCTCTCTGCTCCATAATCTCAATAATAATGATGATCATCCTCTCTTTTGTGATTTTGCCAGAGCGATATTCATCCATGAGCTTTTGCCTCTCCGTTTCCGGAAGCAAATTGGAGTTCATGACATCCCAGAGGTTCATTGGTTTGTCGGCAAGACCCTCCAATGGAATGTCAATTTGGGTGTTGGACAGGTCACTCTGTGTTTGTTCTTCTGTGTATAGATAAGTCTTCTCCACAACAGTTGGAGGCTGGGGTTTGGAGAGTGGGAGGAAGTACAGGCCTAACTCTGGATCTCTTTGGCATTTGCTTTTAAGTTGTTTGTAGGTTACATTCTCATCAGTTTCTGGGTCTGTGAAAACTTTGTTATCATCAGATGGTTCAGATAGAGTCTTTGCAATTTCTTTGCTGAAAATGTTCTTCTGACAAGCAACATCAGTTGGCACACGGTGGCTGTTTACAGGGTCAATGATTCCTCCACTAACCATCTGTGCCTCCAACAGTGGCATGGCCTGCTCTTTCAGGATGAGATCTTTTTCCATTGCTTCGAAAAGGGAAATCTTTTGGCTTGTGAATGGATCTTTGTAACCAGTGACTGCTTTTTCTGCAGAGAGGAGTTTTTCATGTAGCTCTGGACCAACAAGGCCTGACCTAACTGCGTCATCTACTGACAAACACTGGTTGTTTACTGGGTTGACAATAAAACCGGTGGCAGCCTGGGCCTCAAGAAGTGAAAGCCCTGTGTTGTGTCTAAGGAACTTTCTCTTCATAGCCTGATAAATGCTTACTTTCTCTTTTGTTGGCTCTAGGTAAATACCAGCAATGCTCTCAGATCCCTGGAGGTATTTATTGACATTGGGATTCTCACTGACCTTTTTAGGTGTTGTTTTACCTTGTTGAAGGAGGTCAAAGGTTGGTTTGTCTATGATTTTGGAATCATACAGAGAACCTGCTGGGACAGAAGCTCTGAGTCCCTTGAAGCTGGACTGTTCTTGTTTCTTGGCCTCTTTCTCATCTACAATTGTGATAACAATCTTGATGATCTTTTCAATTGTAATCTTCCCAGACCTAAACTGCTTGAGGAGGTCAAGCCTCTGTTCCTCAGTGAGATATTCTGAGTTGATGATTTCCCAGATGGTCATCTTCCTGCCCTTAAACGGTCCAGATTCAATGTCCACAGTTGCTTGAGTCATAGCCTCTTTTGTCTGAGCTTCAGAGAATGCTGGGGCCTCCTTTGCATTGACTGCTTCTTCAGAAAGAGGAAGAAGACGGAGACCAGTTTTTTTGTCAGTGACACATCTGTTGAAGAGCTGTGAGTATGTTACATTCTCATTTTTGTTGGGATCAAAGAAGCATTTAGTTTCATCATTTGGACTATTCAGAATCTTTTTCATTTCGTCATCAAAATAATTTCTCTTGCAGGCCACATCATGAGGAATGCGATGGCTCTTCACTGGATCAATTATGCCACCAGTGGTTATTTGGGCATCAAGCAGTCGAATTCCCTGTTCTTTAGGTATGAGATCTTTTTTCATTGCCTGAAACAAGGATACCGTCTTTCCAGTGTAAGGATCTTTGTAACCTGTAACAGCTCTCTCAGCAGACAGGAGCTTTTCATGCAGCTCAGGACCTACAACACCTGCTTTGACAGCTTCATCCACAGTGTACTTCTGGTTATGAACAGGGTCAACCACATAACCTGTTCCTGCCTGGGCTTCAAGCATATTCAAGGCAGGCTTTGGCCTTATCATGTCCTTCTTCATAGCTTCATAGAAGGACATTGTTTCCTTGGATGACTCAATAACTACACCCGCAATGCAGTTTGTACCCTTCAGAGCTTTGTGGACAGGCTCCATTTCAGAAACTTCTTTGACTGTCTTATTGCCTTTGTGCAATGCGTTGTACAGGTCTTTATCAATGATTTTGGATTCCAAGAGATCAGTGGCTGGGACAGGTGCTCTCAGACCATCAAAGGCAATTTCATTCTTTTTCTCTTTCTCCTCTGCCACAGTAATGACAATCTTAATGATTTTTTCAATTGTGATTTTGCCTGTCTTGTACTGACGAAGAAGGTCCTTCTTCTGGTCTTCAGTGAAGTATTCAGAATTGATTATTTCCCAAATGGTGACAGTCTTTCCCTTGAATCTTCCAAATGGCACAGATACTGTTGTTTTGCTGAACACATCCTTGGTCTCCTCCTCTGTGTATATGCTTGAGCACTGAGCAGCTTTGTCTGTGATTGGCAGGAGTAGCAAGCCCGTGGCAGGGTCAGTGGTGCATCTCCCCATTAGCTCAGAATATGTCAAAGGTTCTTGAGTGCTGGGATCAAAATATCCTTTTGTGTCATCTGTCGGATTCGCCATTATCTTGTTCATTTCTACATCATACTGTCCCTGCTTGTAGGCTATTTCATTGGGTACACGGTGACTATTAACAGGGTCAATGATGCCACCAGTTGCCAGCTGAGCCTCAAGGACTCTGATGGCATGATCATGCTCCATGAGACCCTTCTTCATGGCTTCAAAGACAGAGATCTTTCCACCAGTGTACGGATCTTTGTATCCAACCACAGCCCTCTCAGCTGAAAGCATTTTATTGTGCAGTTCTGGACCAATCAAGCCTTCTTTCACAGCTTCATTAACAGAAAGTTTCAGATTCTTATTCGGGTCTAACATATAACCCGTGGCTGCCTGAGCTTCAAGGAGAATCATGGCAGTGCCTGGAGTAATTTTCTTCTCTTTTGATGCTTGATAGATTGACATCTTTTGATTAGATGGTGTCAAAACACCAGCAATGCTGTTCTGTCCTTTAAGAATTCTTTTTACATTTTCAGTTTCACCAAGTTCTTGCACAGTGGTTTTTCCATTTTTCAGCATCTCAAATTCCTTCTTTGGTAAAATACCAATGTCATGAAGCCTGCTTGCAGGTACCTTATCTCGGATGCCATCAAAAGCCAGTGGATCTGGTCTCTTTTCCACACCGTCTACAACTTCACTAGCACTTTGGCCATTAGGAACTGCTGAGCCAAGCATAGTTATATGCGTTTCTTTCATGTATGGGCTCTTTTGTGCACCCTCAAGCTGCTGCAGCTTCTCACGCAGCTTCTGGTTCTCCTCTGCAAGAATCTTTTCTTGCTGTAGTTTCTTCTTTTCCAGCTCCTCCATTTCTTTCTGCTTGTTGAGCATTTCTTTCTCAGCTTCTTTCTGTTTATTTAGGGCTGCATCCATGGTGGCCTGGAGTTTCTTCTTCTCATCCTCCATCTGTTGTCTCTGGCGTTCCTGTTCATCTTTAAGAGCCTTGGCCTTTTTAACTTCCTCTTCAAATTGGCTCTCCAGCCTCTTTTTCTCATCTTCAATTAGCTTCTCCTTCCTTAACAACATCTCCTTCTCTGTCAGGAATGTCTGCTGGAGTACGGTCTTCTCATGTTCAATTTGTTTCTGCTGTGCATCAGCCATCTGATAAAAAAAGTGGAAAAGATAAATTGCAAGAGTTTTATGGTTATGCACATATTAAACTAAGTTTGAATTGTTTTATATTGTTTCTGTAGTAGTCAATATAATTTGTACAATGCACTCTGCCATGCCCATCCATGAGGATAAAGACTTTATGTATTTTACTTATGTATTTATTTTTTGTTCCTGGTTTTCAAACAAACATTTCTTTTCTTTAAGAACCTTGTTTACAAGATTCAGGACAGAACATCATTGGATTTGCATATATAGTGTATGTATTTTATGTTTCTACCTGGAATACAAACAGTCCATCCCAGTGATGCAAATGAAAATCCTCAAGTAGTTACCTTACTAAAAATGCTACGTATCATAATATTTATATTTCTGATTGTTATCATAATAATAGCATTTTCAATTAAAGAGATTTTTAATTTAGAATTTATTAGAATTTTAAAGTGTCATGCTTGTTCTCTGCCATTCACCCAGTGAACTGGGAAGTAAATTCAACTAAAATGTTTTTAAAATAAAAGCAATTATACTGTATTTTATTATCGACCACAGCAATGCTATTGTTTTCAATAGTGTACTGCTTTGTCACGACTGGGTGTAATGAATTATAAGTTGCGTGTTAAATGCCATAACGGATGAATGTAATATACTATTTAAACCACATGAAACGGAATTAAGATATATGCCTCATGAATAATCTAAAAATTAGTAACACCCTAACCTTTTAATGACTCTTGGAAGGGATGTATTCAAACAAAATGAAACATTCAAGGAATGCTCCACTGTTAACTGTTAACTATGCAGTGCGTTCTCTGAAGTTAGGAATAATGATCTTACAACAGTGCACGCCATTGAGGTGGTTGGTCCTTGTAATAGTGACTTGGAGGAGAACATCTATTACCCACAAAAAGTAAGGGCTGTTGGATTATTAATGTGTAATTTAATGCACACTTGTATGTCATGGTGATGTGAAATGGAGAGCAGAAATGCAACAGGTATGAGGACATATCTGGCAGTTGATGGAGCAGAGTTTGTTGCGACATGAACAAACAAATCTGCTGGTTTAGCTGTGGCACGGTTGGTAAAGTAGGGTCCCCAGCTGCAGGGTCATCGGTAAAACCCTTAATTCTTCCTGGTCTGTGTTCTTGGGGAAAACAATGACGCCCCCAGATTTGGGCTCCTTTCTTGTTGCATTTGGATAAAAGCATCTATCAAATTATAAATTTGTAATAGTAACTGTGCAGGAACTGTGCACATCTTTTAGATAGTATTTACAATGAATAGGGGCAAAATGAGAAGCTTAAGTAATTTTTAGTCACTATTAGGTGTGCTTGAAAGTTAATATCCTGCAAATAAAAAAAGACAGTGGAAAATTCTCTGAAAACACAGTCAGTCATTGACATACATATTTTTGGAGGTTTGGCATTCGGATAAATCTGTGGTTGCATGTACCGTATGTTCCAGCTAAGCCATAACTAATGTTTGAAGCTTTAAAAAAAAATAAAAAGAAGCACATCTTAACGTGGTGAGACATTCCAGAATATGAAGAGGCATTCAGGATGTGATCTGCATGAGCACAGTGCACTGTAAAAGTTCAAATTAAAAAAGCATTTAAAATAAACATTTCACTGTTAGTATAATCAGAGAAATGGATAGAGGAAATTGAAGAAAAAGGGGTTTTAGTTTTCAGACAGTTAACAATGACATAAGCTGCTCTGTTATGCCATTTTTGACACAATACCTCTTTAGACTTATATTGAAGTTCTTCAGCCTCCATTTTCAGTCTAGCCTTCTCCTTCTCTAGGTCTGCAATAGCTTTGCGTAAATCATCAGCCTCTTTGCTGGTGTTTAGTCTCTCGACTTCCATTTTTTCCACCACTGTAATTTTTTCTTTGGTGGCAATTTCGGTCTCATGAAGACGGGCAGCAATTACATCGGCTTGTTTCTTGAATTTCTTTGCCTCTTCTTCAGCTTTGGCCTGGGCTTCACTGAGCTGGTAAACCTGAAGTTTGAGTTTTTCTGATTCAGCTATGATCTCCAATTGCCTTTTCCTCTCGGCTTCAAGTGACTTCTGGTATTCCTCTGTTTCTTCATCCAGACGCTGTTGCATTAGCTGTTTATCCTCCAGCAGTTTTTGTGCCTGTTCCTGAGCCAAGTCTTTCTGCCTCTGGAGCATCTCTGCCTCAGCTTTAAGTCTAGATGCCTCTTGTATAGCCTGCATTTTCTCTTTGAGCATTTTCTCTGCAAGAGCTCTTTGCTGATTGAGGTCGTCTTCTGCAATTTGTCTCAAGCGTGCAGCTTCTTGGGCTTCAATACTAAGCCTGGCAGCGTCTTCTGCAAGTTTCTTCATATTTTCAGCCTCTTCCGCAAGGAATTTCTGTGTGTTATCTTTGTCTTTTTTGATGAGGCGTTGGTTTTCATCCTCAATTCTGATTTTGAGTTTCAGGAGTTCCTCCATCTGAATCTTGACTTTAAATAGTTCCTCCTCTACTTGGGCCTTTTGCTTTACAGCATCATCAACCTCATCTTTCAAGCGTTGCAGTTCTTCATCAAGCAGAGATTTCTGTGTGTCAGTTTCATCAAGCTGAAGTTTAACCTTGGTGAGCTCTTGTTCCACCTGCAACTTCTGTTTTAATGTTTGCTCCGCCAATTTTTTGTGCTTTGCCATTTCATCATCGGCTTGTTGTTTTTGCTTCAGTGCTGCGGCTTCTGCTTGTGCTCGTTTAGCAGCTTCAAATTCGGCCTCCTTCCTCAACCTCTCAGCGTCCTCCTGAGCTTTGGCTCGGTTTGCAGCTTCTTGCTCGGCAGAAAGTTTTTGTCGTTCTGCTTCTTCTGCTTGTTGGCGAAGGAGAGCGGCCTCTCTTTCTGCCTTCTCTTTAGCATCCTCTGCCTCTTTAGCAAGCATCCTGGCTTTCTCATACTCTTCTTTAAGCTTCTTTTGCATGAGGCTATCTTCCTTCTGTTGAGCAAGGACACTTTGGACTTGCTGCTCAGCGGCATTGCATTTCAGGGCGGCTTGTTGAGCTGCAACAATCTGTTTTTCTGCTTCGTTGTCAGCCTCCTCTTTCTGCTTTCGGACTTCTTCGGCTTTCTTTTTGAGACGATCAAGCTCTTCTTGGGCTGCCCTGCGTTGTCTGGCTGCCTCTTCTTCTGCAGCAGCAATCTTCTTGACTTTATCCTCTGCTTCCTTTCTTCTCATCTCCTCCTCAAGAACAAGCTGCCTTAATTTTTCTGCCTCGTTCTCTGCCCTGAGCTTGCTTTGCTGTGTTTCATCAGCAATGTTTTTCAGTTTGTTTAGTTCTAGCTCCAGATCGAGTTTTCCAGATGAAGCCTTTTCAAAGTTGAGCTTAAGAATTCGGATTTCCTCTTCAACAACTCGTCTCTGTTTGAGTGTGTCATCCACTATTGCCTTTTGTCTTTCCATTTCAGCCTCAGATGATTTTTTGAGTAGGATTATCTTTTCCTCAATCTCTTGCTTGTGCTGGTTGGCCTGGTCTTCAAGAATTTTCCTCTGGTAAGCTTCATCCTCAGCTTGTCGCCGCAGTCTTTCGTTTTCTGCCTCCTTCTCTTTCAGGGCAATTTCAGCCTCTGTTTTTAAACGAGTGGCATCATTGATAGCGGACAGCTTTTCTTTGAGAATCCTCTCAGCTTCTGCTCTCTGCCGAGCTGTCTCCTCCTCAGCAAGCTGCCTCTGATGCTTGGCTTCCTCTGCAATGGCTCTAAGCTTGCTGGCTTCATCAGCCAGGTCCCTCAACTTGGCAGCTTCAGCCTCAAGAAGTTGTTTGCTCTTCTCTGTGTTGGACATGGTCTCTTTTTCTGCTTTGGACTTGAGCTGAATGAGTATGTCCATTTCACTCCTCACTTTGGCCAATTCATCCTCAAGTTGTTTCCTTTCCTGTTGAGCTGCAATCACTTCATTCTTCAGGCGATAAAGTTCATCTTCAAGAAGGGATCTTTGCTGTTCGGCATTGTCAAAATCTGCCCTAAGTCGAATCAACTCCTGCTCTGCAGCAAGTTTCTGATGAGCTGTGCTCTCAGCTAATTTCCTCTGCCTCTCCAGTTCGTTTTCGGCCATATCTTTCTGCTTCAGGGCTGACTCTTCTGCTTTGGCTCTCTTTTTAGCTTCACGCTCGGCGTCATCCTTCTGCTTCTCTGCGTCTTCTTGAGCAAGGCTCTTTTTGTGAGCTTCTTCTTCAGCCTGGAGTCTTAGACGAAGGGCTTCATTAGCTTTTTGCCTCCACTTTTCAAGCTCTTTTTCAGCCTCTTCCCTGGCACGTTCTGCGTCCTCCTGTTGTTTCTTGAGACGCTCTGCGTCTTGTTGTAGCTGAAGGACAGTACCGTGCTCTTGTTTAAGTGATTCCTCTAATTTTGACACATTTTCTGCAAAGGAAATCTGTTTAGTACGGAGCTCAGCAGCTGCACTCTTCTGGGCTGCCACATGAGCAACCTGTATTTGTCTCTCCTTTTCGATCTCGGCTTGCTTCACTTGCCTTTCAGCTTCCTCAGCCTGCAGCTTAAAGTTTTCAAGGTCATCCATAGCTTTTTGCTTTTGCCTAGCAGCTTCCTTCTCTGCTTCAGATTTGCGTTTGAGTTCTTCCTCTGCCATCCGCTTTTTCTGGGTCTCTTCACTGACTTGTTTGCGAAGCTTCTCAGCTTCCTCTTGGGCAGCCTTTCTGAGTTTCTCCGCTTCATCTGCTCGATTACGAAGTTGCTGGAGCTCTGCTTCTGCAGTAGACTTTTGCTTTAGTGTTGTGTCAAGTTGAATCCTAATGAGGTGGATTTCCTCCTCGATCTTTACCCTGCTTTTAAGAGCTTCATCCACCTGTTGACTTTTGTCCTTTATTTGCTGCTCTGAGAGGTTTTTGAGCTCGTGCAATTCCAGTTGGATATTTTGCTTTTGTTTTTCTGCATCAACAGCAGCAATTTCTCTCTTGCTTACTTCTTCCTGCATTCTGAGCTTCAGCTCTTGTGCCTCTTTCTCAGCTTTGGCAATGGCCTTTGCGTGAGCTTCAGCTAACTGCTTTTGTTTGTCTAACTCAGCCTGCATCTCAGCCATTTTTTTCTGTTCTTCCGCTTTGAGTTTCTCTGCAGCTTTCTGCATTAGTGGAAGCAAATGGTAAAGAAAGAATTATAATCAAGCATGACAGGTTAAAGGTAACACCGTACATTAACCAACTCTTAACAGTGTGGATTAGAACTGTAATTACTATGCAATCACAGGGTAATCACACTGGAACAAGAGGAATTTAATGTATTGTATTACCTAGGCAATGTTAGGGTTAAAAATTAGCTTAAAGATCAATCACTTGATGCAAATTAGATGCACATTCAATAAAGTAAGGTTAAATTCACAATGCAATGAAAAGTATTTGTGACAAGACAAATCAGGAAAAAAATGGATGATGTTCGAAGTAATGTATGGAAACAAAATATCACTTCACAACACAGCAAGAAAATGGCATGCAACTGTAGCTGTACTGTCTAGTAATAATCTTTAAGCTATATGCTGTAATTAGAATCCCACTATTTTGTAAAAGTCAACTTTGTTCATTTCACCTTATTTCTAATTAAATTATTAAAATGATCTTTTCAAAAATGATTAATTGCTAGGAAATATTCATATTTACTTATATGTACAGTAATTGAATAATCTCCACACCTTTTATTTTATAATCACTATTGAAATTTGAGTTTAATATAAATTTAGACAGTAGAGAGTTCTTTTCAGTAGGTATTCTCTCTCTACTTCAATCTATTTTGACTGATTTATTTTGACAGTTTGTGGTCTTTTTTTTTAATGGAAAAGGTGTGGAATCATTAGTTTTTTTTTAATAGAATTACTATTATGTTAATATTCACGCCACTCACTAAGTTGTAATTCCATCCCATGCACTAGGGGTTCTTTAAATCACCATTATTATAAAGTGGAATGAAGTGGAAAGGAAAGGCAAAGTCAAGGCTCAAAATGACAGATAATGTCACTGTTAAGAAACCGCCTTATGAATATGCTAAGGTAGGAAGCCCTATACACTAAAGGAAACATTACAAATATAATTCAATAGAATAGCTAACAACGATACAGTAATTGTACAAAAAGCTTCAGTGAATGCGAGGAAATGAATATGCCATGAAAAGCCATTTGAAAGAGGCTCTAAGTTGACAAGTGAATGGAGTTTACACAAAAGGGACATGAAACAGTGAATAATTTACCTTTGTAATGCTCAAATATGTTAAGCACTCATCATGTCAAAGCACTGGCAAGCAGTTAGGAGAAGCAAAGAAACAAATAAAACATTAGATCTATAAAATAATGTAACACAAAAAGTTGTGTTGATATCGAAATAAAAGGAGAGGTGAAGACCAGGCAGAACCATAGTCTTAACTTCATTTCATTATTTCAGAAAATAAATTGGCCGGAGAGACAGGGAAGAAAAGGAAAAGTAAAAGAAGTGAAAGAAAGAACCCCTCATCTACTGCACCACGGCACAAAACACGCAATGAATGGACATGGATCAGCTAGTACATGTATAAACATACACTGTGCTGCATTTATGCTTTATTGTTTAAATACTGAGAATTAAAGGCTCAGTGAATCTTCGAACGAAATAATCTACAAAATAATCCATAATCTATTTACTTCAGTGTAAACACACCCAAACTTCATTATTAGTACTGGAAGCCTGGAATATGCTCTAACATATATGTCCTGCTCTAGCTAATAGATCAGCTACAGCATGCCAATCTTTCATGCATAACCGGTGCAAAGGAACTATTTGTCGCCCGTACATTAATGAACTGCGTGTGATTTTGTGTTACACAGAAAAAAGTGTTTGCATGCGTGCATGTTTTGGGTGATCAACAGGTAAATGTGTTTGTTGGTTGGCTAAGTGGTTAGGATAATGTTAGAGTTTAGTTTGTTTGGGACCCTTGGGCGGTTGTCACGCACCTCCTCGTCCTCCAAGCGGCGCTGAGTGTCGGTGATGAACTTGATGTACTGACTAGTCAGAGTCATCAGTTCACTGTATCGGGTCCTCAGTGTTACATACTGATATGGGAAAAAACAAACAGCACTTAGAAATATTTGACTGTCAGCTTAATACATGCGGTATGACTCCCACAGTATAAATATACAAACGTTTATAAAGTTTACTTTATTAAGATTCTTAATTTTTTCTGGAAACTGTATAGAGTGTGGTTGTAATAAACATGCCTCCTGAATAATGTTGTCAGAAGCAGAATCCAGTTTGGTTTTCTTCAAGGGGGAAACAAGAGGCTCCACCTGAGCTTTGTAGGCAACCAACTGGAGTTCATAGTCCTGTTTGACAAAATACAGACATCAGTTTTGCTGCGGACGCTGTCGAAATGCTCCAAGCGACACCATTTACAGTGATTAATGCAAGGCAGTGTTGTTTTGATGCACACCTTGATAGTATCAATGTATGCTTTTGCATATTTTTGACACTCATCAACTTTGTCTTTGTTCTTCTCAATCTCCTCCAGCAGTTTCTGTTTTGGGGAAATGGTCAAAGTATGAGTGAGACTCAATAATTTTATGTGGAAAAAAAACATCAAAGAATGAGGTTAACATCCAGGGGCTGAAGTACCTTTTCTTGGGCAAGCTGCTCTTTAAGAATTTTGCTGTCAGTGATGGACACAGCCTGGATCTTTTCCTGTCTTTGCTTGGCATCTGCAATCCAGCGGATCAGCCAATCATAGCTCTCGCGGTAGTAGCCCAGTTGGCGGCCCAGCTGCTCTAGTTCCCTATGTCGAAGGTCGATCTGAGTGAACACGGCCTTCCAGCGGTCCTGGAGACTCACCAGGTGTTGGCGGTAGTGGTCGAGCTCAGCATCACGCTCGCTGTGCACGCGAGACATCTTGTCACTCACAGTAGAGGCTTTCTTCAGCTCCTCTTCCAGGGAATCGAACACTGGCTGTTCACCCTCAGCTTCAGCTCGCATTTTCTGTAAGTTTCAAGCAAAGCCAAAAACAATTCAGCAGATGCTATATTTCTGAAACTGAAAATCTAGAAAAATATAGAAAATAATACAATGGTTACCTTTAGATTTGCTCTACAGGTCTCTACTTCCTTAACATCATTGGGCACAGTGTGAACCTCCCGCAGACAGTCCTCGTACTGCTTGAGAACTCCCTCTGCACCCTGTGTGTTACGGATGACCATTTCCACAGTTTTCAGCCTGGAAAAAGAAACAATTAGATAATAAAAGCAATCGAAATTAATTAGGAAACAGTGTGTTTTTTTAAAAAGACGCTATCAACTCACTTCTCAAGATAAACGGAAGAGAGCATGTAGGCGTGATCCATTTTCTGCACAGTGAGGTCAAGCTCTGACCGCAGCACAGGAGCAGAGGCAGACTGCTGAGGGGCGTTCAAGATGTTTTGGGACTTTACAGACACTTTATCAGGTCTTTCTTGAGGCCGTCCAGCTCCACGTGGACTTTCTGTACAACACAGGAAGATAACAAGAACGAGTCAGAGGCCGAATGAGATTTGACACACAGAATCAATAGACAAATCACCAACCAGCAATTGGGTCATGTGTTGCAAAAATACACGGTATAGATCATGTTGGGTCGCTAGGTTTACAGTATATGTAAACATGCCTAGCTCATGGTGTGTACCCAATGCCGTCATGCAGGCTTGAGATGCAAACATCGGGATGCAAATATTATGTAAAATGATACACGATGACCAAATGATATGAAGGAACTCTGAGGGATGTTTTGCATCTTCTTTTAGCAGATTTTCTTAGTATTCAGCATGTATATTTTTAGTTCTACTTCACCGTCATATGTGAGTAAGACTTCCCTGCCTAAAAAGGCATTTTACAGAAAGCAGGGAAATCAAAATTAGTGTCATACAACATAGAATAAGGGAAACCAGGAAAAACTGCCTTTTTTCTAATGCGCTGGTATGTTTAATGATAATCGTGCTAATCTCCATAGAATACTATAGATGTTATTCTGTTCGATGTTCTATTGGTATTTATGCACAGAGCGCCTTATGTGTGCATACCGTCTGCTCTGTTTTCTTCTGAACGCAGTCTTTTAGAGGTTCCTTGTCCGTGGGTTTGCGTATCCGAGCCACAGTTTGAGCCTCGCAGTCTTCTATGCGCAGACGAAGGTCCTTGACCTCAGAGATGTAGTTCTTACACAGAGACTCATCCTGCTGACCTGTGCAGCAGAACAAACATTAGTTTAGTACGATGGGAATAAAAACAAATCCACTGTGGCCTAAACATGAAAAAAAGGTTTAAATAAAAAAACGGAATATACGTGACTGTTTGATATAATTAACTTAATTAGTGGCATTTGGACATGTCCATGTGCTGTCAAATTGTTTCACATTCTCAAACCACTGCTTTTCTAGCACAACTGTACTGCACATGCACGTCTTAAACACACAGGTTCAAATCCACTATACTAATACAGAACAGAATACAGAGAATATTTGTGCATCAATTATCACACTCTCGGTTGCATGACTTTAAGCATAAAACACTGTAGCCCAACCCACAAAGAAACACAAAATATCATGCAGTCACACAAGACTCTAATTTAAACGCTACTGCTTAAACACTACAGGCTAAATTTTTAACATCTCCTCTGAAGTTTAAAAGCATTTTAAGCTTTAGCTTCGGCTGGTTTACCGTCACTCACCTCTGAGCCTAACCACTCTTAGTCCTGAAAGGGGAATTGACAATACAGAGTTGCAATACACTTAAACATTTCCATCATCTCTCCATTAATAATTAATACCTAATTGTTTCTGTGAAGTGTTTACCTTTTTCCATGGAGCGAAGCAGGTTGTCAAAATGCTGGGTCGAATTTGTGTAGTCCTGCTCGATCTGTATGCGGTCATCAGGGCCAAAGAGCTTTGAGTCCTGGCTGTCACGCATGAAGTCCTGGTAGTGCAGCTCCAGGTTCCTCATGATCAGCCTGTATTCGTCTGGTTTCATAGTCTTTAACTACACAGGAAGGAGGAAAAAAGGCAAGTGATAAGGAGGCAGGATGTAATCAGCAGAATTCACTTTTTGATGATGCATGGAGATGCATCCTGTATTTCATTTAACCATGTCCAGGGGCTATGTTCTGCTTGTCCAGTGGTCTAAAATATACAGAATTACTATATAATAAGAAAATATTAGATATTTATTGCCATATTGTGTTACATGCATTGTATATGCTCACCATGGTGATGTTCCAGGAACGTATCTGTGTAAAGTCTCTCATCAGGTACTGCCACGAAAGAAGACTCTTCATGTCTATATGCACCATTTGCCACATGGACACCATCTGCTGATGACTTCCTTCCAGACTGCAATAAGACAGCAATGCAAAGGTTATACTGTACAATCTGTACATTTACTGTACGAGGGGACAGGTACTAGTAGTCATGCTTTGCTGTGTTCTCACCCAGACACACTGTCCACGGCCTCCTTGTTGACTGGAGGTACCATGAAGCAGACGGAGGGCACCACCGCCTCATCTCCAGAGTGGTTCAGGACCTTCCACTTGAAGGGCTGTGAGTTGTTGAGGAGGGCACATTCATCTCCTTTATGGACGGTGATCTGAAACACAAATCCGGGATTAATGATGTTTATACATGTACGACAGGGCTGTGAATGGTTAGAAATCACTATGGAGTGGTCAGTGGATGTTCTTACCTCCTGTTGCTTAAAATCGCAGACGGCCTGAATCGGCAGTTTGCCTTTGATGGGGGTGGTGGGGTTCCGTGGTTTTAGCTGGATGATGTACTTGGCTCTCTTGTTCAGGCCAGACAACAAGGTCTTAAATTCATTCAGCTGTTCCTTCTCGTCCTGTTGTAGAAGAAAACAAACGTCAGTAAACACTTCATCAACATGTTTATGCATTTTCTCTTTCCACTTTCTGATGTTTAAAGTGCTAGTATATTTACATGCACGTGTGAATATATTTAAGGGAAATATTCATCACTCACAACAGCATCTTGCAGAAGATCCTCCAGGCGTGTGGCTGTTGTGGAGCGGTCGCAGCTGTACTTCTTTTTCATGTTCTCTTGCATTTTCTTCATCTTGTCCTGAGCTTCTTGCACATCAGCAAAAAACTGCAAGAAAAGGACGTCACATAAGAAACAAAAAGACTCTCAAACGTTTAGTTTTATTTACATCCGTTTTTCTGCAACTCAATACCTGGTAGTAGGCTGTGTTTTCTTTGAGATGAGCCTCAATGCAGCAGCACAGCTGGAGGATCCAGCTCCACTGTGTCTGCAGGGCAGCAGTAAAGGCCTGGCATGGATAAAGAAGACACAGTGGATAAATTAAAAATTCAAAGAAGCTTTTATACTGCATGAAGTTTTGTACTGTTCACTTGTGTTTGCTGGAGTATCTACCTCAATTGTCTTCTTGCCAGGATGTCCATCCTTGACAAGTTTGTCTCCCGTGGCCTGGATATCATTGACCTTTTCTCCCTCAGCTCCAGCTCTCTCATGAGACCCTGAAGAATCCAGATGTTAACATGTTAACAAATTTTAGGAGGAAGAATATGCAAATGTCTTAACATTACTAAAAAAAACTCCTGAGACACACCGAATAGTTGTCTTTCTTAGCAGTCATGTTAGTGTTTTTATCACTCCAGTCATAGTTGATCTCCTCTTCTTCTTTGTCATTTAACCACCTCAGTTCTTTGGTGGCAGCACTGACAAAGCCATAGAGCGAATCCAAGTTTCTTAGGCGGGACTTTGATGAGTTCTGAGAGACAAAAACAATGATGAAAAAAATCAGCAAACAAATACTGAAAAAAAAAATGCATCGACATAATTTATTAAAGGCATGAAAAATCAGCCACAGAAAAATGTTTGAAATGAAAAAAACATTTACCAGTAGTTTGGCATACTGAAGGTCCAGTCTACCCAGGTATTCTCTGTACTTGCCTCTGCTGACAGGAGATATCTGGTTCTGAATAACAGGAAAGTTGGAGAAAACATACTTTAAAAATCGACATTAAAATTTAGGTCCAGGCAATGTGTAATCCTTTCCTGCAGCAGGAAACTACCTCGTCAGCCTTGGCCCGTTCAATCTTGGACCGGAAGTCCTCCACAGTCTGGTGTAGGCCTCTGTGGCTGCCCAGCTGGGACTCCACAGAGGGCAGGTCAGATCCCCACTCAGCTTCCTCAATGCGACGCTGGTTCTCCTCCACCCATTCCAGAAGGTCTTTGACGTAGCGCAGGGTCACATCATCCATTTCGGGCCGCCCAAAAGAGGACTTTTGAGAGCTAACCTGGACCGAAGTCACCCCAGACTTCAGACGAAGGTTGTAATCGCTGCGCAAGTTCACCAAACGCTCGTGGATTCGGAAAACCCTGCGAAGGTGAAAATAGATTTTCACTGCCTCACTGCTGTCTACGAACTGCCTTAGAAGACGGTGAGTCATTTTAAAAGTGACATGTACCTGCGGTACATCTGTTCAGCCTGAGGGTGACGCCCGTCCTTGAGTATCTGTACGTCGTTAAAGAGCAGACGAATGGTGTTGTCTGCCTTGTCCAGCTCCCTTTCTACTTCTGCTGTGTGCTGTGGTGGTTTCCCTGCATTCAGCAGACGAATGTCCTGAAGAGGAGAAAACCAGTAAAAACCTCCATTTCCATTGTTTTTTAAAAGCTGTATGCTCTGGTACAAGAATACACAGTATAAGAATAGTGCTATAAGAATACACAGTTCAGCATGTCTGTAATGCATTTTGTTGCCAAGACTGATGCTAAGACCAGTAGTACTGAAAAGCATGAAAATGTACTTTTGATGAAAACACAGGAAAGTAAATCGTTTGCCGGAGACTCACCGTTTGCAGCAGGGAATCCAGGTGGTTGAGCTGATCATCACACATCCCAGACTCCATCTGGACTTTACTGACAATTCTCTGGAGTCTCTCAAGTCTGCACAGAATAAAATGAATTTATTATAAACTTATTTGACATCAGCAGAACCCTAATATTTCTTGGAATCAACCTAATCCTTAAAACCTACTATAGCGTCACATTACAATTTGGACTGCAGGAGCTATAGTTGGAAGCATTTTTATCAAACTTGCCACCCTTATTGTTGTCACAAATGTCATATCTATCCGTACAGATTAAAATTCAGCTAGGAAACGCACACAACCATTGCATCTTAAGACACAAGAGTGAGACACAAATGTCTTTCCTGACAAAGACACCCAGTCTGCTCATTCACCCATTCTGCATCTCGGAGCCAAAAACAAGTTGCGAGATGACTAGACATTCTCGTGACACAAAACCATCCCATTTTTCATGCATGATGCAATACTTAGGCCTAATTAATATTATTTTATGTGCTTAATTGTGAGGAACAGATTTAATTTGTCACACACCAGCACACACATTAACAATATTTTACGGGAATGTTAGGTCGTATTCTGCCAAATTTACAGTACTGTATTTAAGATATGTGTTTTTTCCTTCAATCCTGTTCTCCTGTTTTTCTTAAGATCTGCATTCTTCTTGGCATTGTTAAATTGGAAACCAAAGATGAGCCTTTTAAGCTGTGAATGAATTTACCCTGTGCTGGCTTTTTTCTACTACACAGTTTAGAAGAAAAACCAGTACAATTAATATTCGGATTCCACTAAGACACATTATCACATATCTGCCATTCTGCTAACCTCTCAAACTCTATCCTTAAGAGTCGCTCTCTCTCGAGGATGGCAAAACTGAGACGGCCCCATTCTTTCTCCACATCAATGGGATTGTAGCCTGGAGGGACCTTCACCTGACCAGAGTGTACGGCGCTCTGTGAACAGGTGGCAGTACAGTAAGGCATAAGTGATTATGTATAGACATTATTAAGGAAAACAGAACATGATGATTACACATAATCTGAAAGAAGGTTAGCTTGCCTCAAAGGACTGGTAGATTTGCTTAGACCGGTTCTTGTCAGACTCTTTCACTGGCAGCTCTGTCTCTTTGAACTTCAAGAACTGGCGCCAAAGTAGCTAAAGAGAATGTACACAAACAAATGTTTAAAGTGGAAGATTATAATTTCATTTTTCAAATATTTTTCTCCTGAAATCCCGGTAGAAGAATAACAGAAAAATCACATTTTAAAACAGAAGACACAGTAAAATCTGACATAACTTGTCTAAAATTTCGTAGATTGTTATTTTTTGGTCAGTCAGTAGAATGTTTAAATCAATTTAAAATCCTAAATAGAATTTGTACATCGCAACTTTCTGCACTTTTAATGCTCTGCATACGAGATAACGTGTCAGTGGATCATTCATGGATTCCCATGACCAGCGAAAACTGAACAGTTTAACTGAATAGAAAATGTTAAGGAATATTCAATGAGTTTGAAAGAAGCACAGCCAAAATCACAACTCAAAGTTTCCAACTTAACTCAAACACAAATAAGGTCACGCCACATTTTTGTTTGATGTGTAGCTCTGACAGGGAGTGGCAGATTGGTGAGTCTCCGGAGGATTAAGTCGAACATTATCTGCCTTTTGGCTGCAATTTCTCAGCACCAGCATTGCCCCACCTACAGTATGACAATGTCTCTGAATCCAGTTCATGGCCAGACATTAGTTAAACGGGCCCTTTGATTCCACAATGATGTCTGATAGTTAACTTTTTTTCTTTGCAATCCTTTTATTAATACATCTGTGCCGTTGAAGGCTGCTCAGCTGCTCACACAAACAAAACAAAGCCAAATCTTTGCTATTATACGTGTGTACCATCAGCATATCATCTCACCTCTATCTCCTCATAGCTGGCAGGGAACTTCCTCTCCTCAAAGATCATGACATGGTGGCGGATCCACTGGATCAGAAGAGTGACCAGCTCGTAGTACTCCCGCCAACGCAGCTCCAGCTCCTGCAGCCAACACAGCACAAAAAGCAGGCGGGTGGTCAACAACAGCACACAGGAGGGCTTTTCTTCTCCTGCTCCTCCATGTTCGAGCACTCACACACCCACCTTAAACTCAATTAGGTCACAACAATCTAGGTCTTGTGTGAGTGGACAAGGAGGCAGCGAGCAGAAAAGGAGGAGACAGTGGGTGAAGGAGGACAAGAGGCTTAAGCATGTTCCTCCAGCTTTCCCAGAGTCATAGAAATGCAATGACATCATAATCACCATTGCACGGATCAAGATTAAAATTAAGTCTTGATTCAAAATGCAGCAGGCCATCAATCCCATGAGTTTGTTCAGGAGACGATGCAAATGGTTTATGTGAACAGGTGATGCGTGACGTACTAAGTCTATCACTTTGGCTTCTGCATTGTAAACACCACAAGTTGCAAATTTTCCTAACATAATTGGTTTCACAAGACTTCGGTTTCTCTTTTAACTCCTGCTACTGTTGCAAAATACTCCACACAAAAGCTTATTTAAAGTCAGAGTCACAAGCCTGGACAGCTTTGAATAAATGTGATCAAGCATTCAATCAGATCGAATCGCAAAACAATTGCATTTCCCTGAAGGGTCAGTGAATGTCTTACGTTTGTGCTAATGCCATCATGCACGTCAACACGAGGCATGACATCATATAAGGATGATACGTAAGTGATGATGGACTTCTCATCAGGATGTGGGACATCGACATCTGAAAGCATAACATCAAGTTCCATTATATCTACCATTTAAGTATTTCACAGTGCAAGTTAATCAAATGAATCAGTCGGTTGCTAAAAAGTCATTTTTACTTTGGATATCTAATATTAATAGACATAAGCGACTTACCCTCGGGATCCAGGAGTCGTGTCACTCCCAGGTCTTTATCTGCCACATTAAAGGCCTGTTCCAGGTTTTCCAGGTTGGTCTGTCGGTAAACTTTGCCCATATCAATGAGTCTCGGACTAGGGGAACACAAACATGGACACGACATGAATTTCTCCTTGAAGCGTATATACAGCCTAACACATATCAATCTATCAGAAATCAAAACAAAATTATTGGAGTAATGTCACACGCATATGCAGAATTAATTAAGCCTTTGCAGGCCTGCACACCTAAATGGCAGGACACTCACAGCAGCAGTGGAAGGGCTCCTAAGACTGTCTACCACCGTCTGAATAACTGCACCAACACCTGCCTGTTTGTCCTCTGGCTGTTTGACTCTGGCAGATGTCAGAACATCTATAGGTGGAATGTAATTTGTGTAGCTGCTCGCATATCAAAACCGACATATTTTAGGTCAGCAACTAGCCACAACTTGACTCCCAGAGGAGACAAAAGTTCACCTCTCCAAAGATCACACAGAATGCTGAAGTGCAACATCTCATCTCATCTGTCATGCATACGTGAATTACAGAACATCAATCATAATATTATAATTTTAGGCAGTTGTAAATGCAGAGCTATGAACTGCACAAACTCAAATTTGCAGTTCATATCACTGCAGGACTAGATGTAGTATTTAGGAAGGAACATTAACAACATTATAATCAGATTCATACCGCTCTCTGATGCATAAGGTGGAACGGCCCTCATTTTGTCTATAAAGAGGAGAAGATGGAATGTGGCGGGTTTCCCGAACACAGCTGCTAGGCTTTGTTGGCCTACAATAGCTGTTTAAGCTCTGGCCTTCTCGTCCATGAAAGCTACGGGACCTCCACCCATGGGCCAGTTCGTCGCTGTTAGACTGGCCCCCCGAGCTGTGAGAACCCCGCCCTGAATCAACGGAGGATCCATTTGATGGGATGTCCTCGCACAGCATGATCACCCTGTCGTTCGTATCGCTGACAGATCCTGACGCGCCACCAGTGAAGCTCAGACTTCCCTTTTTGTCCTTTGACTTTTTCCTTAAATTGAGCATTTCAAAATCTGCCAAAAGATGCTCATCCAGTGTTGATTAAAAAGGTTTTTGCTTTAGCGGCTGGTGTCTCAGGTACATGAAATCATCTATCAGCAAAACTTTTGATGCCTGTAAATCCATTCTATGCATCGTCTCCGGTCTTCATCATCATGTGATGATCCTTCTAATCCTTGTGCACGGCCGTTGCGGTGATAAATCCTCCTAGAGCTACAGCAAAGTTACAGCTTCCTCATGTTTAACATTTGAAAAATCATCTGTTTCCTTTCTTAGTCCAATTTGTCAGACACCTACATAAACTTGAACAGTCTGGATGGACATAGTCCACACTAGGATTCCCTGAATTGTGCCTAGGCATGAAGCGATGCCACAGTTTTCATACAGCAGACCCAGAATGCTACAGTTACGCCCACACACCACACCCCTGACCTTTATGAAAGGCAGCATTAATGCAGCCTCAGGTGTCTCCAAAAAAAAAAAAAAAAAAAAAGTGAAGGATACACACTCAACTTTAGAGAAACGTGCCCCTGCAGGCATCTCGTACACTACTTTAAATTCAAGCTACATCTTGACATGCATTTAACTTTGTCTCATTTAATACGGCTTTTTCTCCACGAATCCATGGCATAACATTGAAAAGGAAAACCAACCAATCACAAGTTGTATACACAAATCTTCCTGAGAAATACATGCACGTTCATTTCCCAGAATGCCAGCACACAAAGCAGTCATTAGCCATTAATTGTACTGTAAAGCTTTGGGTGAATGCTCATATTTTGTGTTTAGATTTTACTTTTGATAATAGGTTCCCAACCATTTTAATAAGCTAATCATATTTAATAGCGGAATAACCATCCTAACCCTGCACTAAAGGAGGTACTGTATTACTCATAGTCAACAGTTGGCAGTAGTATTTCTTGCCTAAAGGCCTAATATTCTTGGAGAAGCATTACAAAGAAGGAATGAGAAATACGACTTTTTTTACAGGTGGTTCACAGAGAAAGAGCCTGAATGAATAGAAACCTATCGCTATTTCAGCATCTTGTATTCTCTGCAGTGCTATATCTATTCTGATTATTGTTCTTCCATTAAAATAAATCCAATATGATACCACTGAAAGTCATGTTGTGGCTTGAATTTTTTAGGAGTAGAGTCATCTTGTCAACACTGAGAGAAGAATTTTATTCTTATATAATAGATATAAATGTTAATGTGTCGTGTCGTGACAAGTCCCATCACTGGAGGAATCTGAAACAAGTGACATTAAGACACGGCACCATTTATGTGCTGCGGCATTATTTTTAAGCCAAAAACTGGCCACACTCACTAGTGCTTGTGTATGATGGCGTTGAAGAGTTTTCCGTCCCTCCAGCTGGTGGTGAAGTTGTCACAGCGGATGCCCTGGTAGCTGTCCGTCATCCTCTGGGACCAGAGCAGCAGCTTCTCCTTGGCACTCATGTCCTCTGACTGGCCATTGATCTGGATATCTGAGATCTGAGACAGTTGCAGGCAGATTGGATGTTAACGAGAGGAGAAGAGATGATCTACAGAGCATGTGTACTGAAGAAACGTGAAAATAAATTAGTCATTAGTGGAAACCAAAAGGATATGATTTACTGTACCCTTCATTACCCAGCACCAATGGTTAATTTTCCAAGTGATGTTAATCATCATTAGTCTCCGAAAAACTAATTAGTCTATAATCAGTTAATTTAATTCTTTTTTAAAATTTTCTTTCTTTCTTCTTTTGTGGTTGAACTGCCCATTATTATACATGATATATTTATTATGATAAAGGTGCACTGAAGTGTTACCGTTTCCGACTTGACTCACAGGGTGTAGCAGGGCCTCTGTCTGAGAAAACAAAGTGACTGTGGCAACCAGATAAGTTTGTATTTTGGGAGTTTAGATAAGATGACGGACAGGAATCAGGTTTTCTATTTTGTGTGTGTGCGATTGTATGTGTATTTTAATCATAATTTGCTACTTTTCTCCTGCACTTATAGCTTTAACCAGCACATCTGCAACTTTTAAAATAAGAAGTAACTGTAAATCTCTGTTTACCAGTAGTCTGGAGGTCTTACTATGATGACAGTTTAAATCCAGATCTTTCAGAAACCTTTTATTAGCTTCAGGAGCAGAGTTTTTCTTTCTAAATGCAAATTAATTTGGAGCAATTGTACGATTTAAAACCAGATTACATGTTAATTGTACTCTTTCCTTTCATATCTATGACTCACCATCAACCACAATCCATCTGTCTGCTCGTTTCCATAACAGCATAAAAACTCTGGGAGCATTGTATGTATTTACAATGTACAGTACAATAGCACCTCACCAAACAACGCCACTCTTTATTTTATTTCCCATGCCAAGCCTCAGGTTTTTGCCATTTGAGACTAGCCATTCTGATATTAGAGGGTGTGTCCCTGCCTACTGGGCTGATGCCTTGGGATTTCTTCCTGCATACAGACCTGGGTGTGTGGGCTGTGGCTGTGAGTGTAGCATGTCAAAAGGTGTTTGACACACCTTCCCCTTGGGAGAGAGTGAGTCATACATACACACCATGATCGTGTTTCATTTCTTTATACTGTTTATAAAGTCTCCGAAGGACACTACATGGCTGCAGTGTTAGTATGTCCAGATGGCGTTAAACAACTCTACGGATGTGGTAAGGATTATGACGTTTGATTAGAAATGGTGTTTGTTTTTTTTTTGATGAATTTCAAAAGCAGAATCCACTCTGATTGCTCCGGTGAGATGGGAAATGGCAGCTGACAGGTGCAGATCCCAGAGACAGAGTGACGTAGAGCGATAATAAAATGGAACACAACACTGACTGAGGTGGAGACCTGGAAGTGCAGGATGATGGTCCATATTAACCCCAAAGTCAGCTTGGGGTTCCCATCTGCTATGTCATCGTTTCTGATGTTCACCAGCTTGACCTGGGAAAGCAAAACAGTATATTACAGGGCACTGTCATTGTTAAGTTTCCAAACAAATAATAAAACTTTATTAATCGTACCTGTCGGTGTCTGAGGAAATCCAGTGCTATCTGTACATTCTGCAGTTTGTGGAATCGCATGCGGCCTTTCTCCCTGGGCTGTGGAGCACAGAGAACCGATAACGGGGTGTTTAGTCACAAAATAAAAAAGACACTAGACTGCCAGTGATGAATCCTGGAGTACTCATGGCTGGGGATGGTGGAAAGCATTCTTAAAAATCAGAAAACTAAAACCAATGTTGGGTGATTGATGATAGTCAAATGAATAAAATATTTTCGATTCATCCTGTTAATTTCTGATCCAATGTGTTCCTGCTTTCTTAGTCTTAGTTGTGCTGGATTATCACTATCCTCAATAAGAAGATTCGCTTGATTCAACCTTGTAGAATAACTAATTTGAGCCGAGTGAATTTGCATTGGCTGAGCCAAAAACACAGTTTTGCATTATCTAACAACAGAAAGGTAGGATCAGGTTGTGTTGCACAGCATCTTTGTCCTTTGAATATCAAATGAATGTAAATCAATACAATAAAATGGCTGTAAAGTAAAACAAATAACAGCATCCTGAAACAAATACGTAAAAAAAATGTCTGAAAGCATAATGCAAAGCCTTGCTTGTGCCCAAAAACTCACCTCGTCCATACTGATAACTGCAAAATATAACATGTGGTGAATCTGTGGTTAAGCAAGCCAAGATTGCCAGTGAAAGAAACAAAAAAATCAAGCAACCTAGAAGCACAGCCCGAAACATAGAGTGTGAAAAAATGACAGGATGCCTAATTTACAAACCCACTCACCAACCGAACGCTCCTGACCGCGTCTCTCTCCCTCAGCTAGCTCCAGCAAGAGCAGGGCAAAGAGAGGAGGCCAAGGCCAGAGGGCAAAGATCAGCACACACAGAGAGGAAGGTTAAAGGGAGGCAAACCGGGAGGGAGAGTAGAAAAGGAGAGGAGAACCACTGATCAGATAAGAGTACAGTTCAGAAACCTGAGCACACACACACACACACACACACACACAGAGAGAGCAGAGTTAATGTGTTTAGGCTGTGGAGGCATCGAGCTGCTGGAGGACAGCGATGAACTGCGGCAGCAGAGAAGCGTGTGAACGTCGGACTTACAGCATCGTGCCGCCGGGTTTGCAATGAGCCTGGCGTGAACGCTTTGAGATGTTAGTGGAGGAAAGGCCGACTAGTGCATGAGATGTTGGTTTTTAATGAAGTAAAAAAAATGTAACAAAAGGAAACTGTCTTACAGAGATGGAGAGATCGAAGAGTCACGGTGTGAGTTAATAGATCGTTGTTTAACAAAGTGCAGCTCAGGTTAAGCTTTGACTAACAAATAGGCTGAGACTGGTTACTAGGCGTATTGGTGCACGGATGATATTCTAGACTGATTTAAGGTTAGGAATATTAGTCAGGGTTAGGTTTTGGCTTGGCAGATGAATGATGCAGAGCTTTGGCATATTTGAAACAAATGTGGCATGAGCGCTGCACTCACCAGTGTTTCCCCAGAGAGGACCTCCAACAGGGAGATCAGGTTATGTCCATCTCGAAGGTCTTCATACAGGTCTGTCACGTGACGCTGTGACTGGCGGGAGACAAAAAGAGGAGATTAGATTAGTGCCTTAACCCTCAGGCCATTTCTCTTCAAACTATAAGACCAGGACCAAACAGCTGGTGCATTTTTTTTTTTTTTTTTTTAATGGTAGTTACTCATTTTGATTCCTCTAAAAAAATAGCAGCGGATGTCTTACAAAATGATGGATGTTGTCCAGGATATTGCACTAAAATTGCTAGTAACTGCAGTTTTTTGAGCCAAGAGTTTTCTCGGCAACTTACAGTATGTGGTAACCGTGGCAATGCTAATGAGGTGGCACAAATGATGGCAGAAAGACAAGCTTTTATTTTCAGGATCTTATATTACTACTGAGAGCTGAAAGAGGAACGTAATACTGGTTCTAAATCTGTTAGCAAGTTGAGTTATATAAATTATCTACATTGCTCAGAGCGTTCTCTCCTCAAGTACAATTCTACACAGGTCAGGAATGCATCGCTGGAAGCACCCAAGCCTTCTCCCAATGCCAATAGCAGCTGACAACCCTGACGTGTGATTGATGGGGCTATGAATAATATCAGAGAAGTGAGATAACATGTGTCCCCTAAATGTGCTGAAAACACACAAGTGTGAATTATAAGATGGGATTTTATTTGTGTGGTTGCATTTACAATTAATTACAGGGATTTTGTTTCTATAGCAGAGGTGTGGCGTGATTCAAAACACACAGTGAAGTGGGTGACAGAGCTGAAGGAAGGTGTTGCAAAGGTGCCAGGAAACCAGAAGACTGGATGTGAAGAGTGAACAGCCTCCATGCAAGTCAGACACTGACCAGACATTTATTACAGTCCTGCTCCAACATGCATGCACCTACCTCTCCCCTCCGGTGCTGGGCGAAAATGACAGACGGATGAGCAATGGACAAATGGGGGGAACGGGGAAAGAGGAGGATGAAAGTGGAGTAAAGAGAAATTGTTAGGATGAAAAGGACTTTAGACGGTGTGATGATAAACATGTACAGAGTAGTTTAGTACTTTATTTAGTGATGTGTCGAAATCCAGAGCTCATCTGGGCGTGTTTGTGAGAGAAAAACTTTCTCTGCAAGTTGAAACAGTGGCTGATTTAAGTTGGCAAGAGCCTCAGCTCCGTTCTCCAACATTTGAAATGCTCCTCCCTGCCTGCGGAGCACAGCCGAGGGCACAGTCTGGATCTTACAGTGCAAGTAATTCACACTGCGGCCACTAGGGGTCACTGTCTGCACACGGAATTATGTACCTGTCTACAGCCAATGGAATCCTTTCTATTTATATATTTCCCAATTTTTTTTCTTTAGTTTGATCACCTTGATTCAAATTACAATGAAACAATTGTTCTTGTTCTTGGGTTTTATGGTTACCCGGTCACCACTTCTGTTTCCTGTGTACTGATTTCTCACCACCCCTCAATTACTTGGCACTGAGGGGCCTCCGCTGCCGTTGCTGAAATGGCAGCTGTTAGGCTACAAATTGCCGTCTCACAATAAAAACGAGTAAACTTTTCAAGGTGAACAACATGAGTAAACACTGGACTGACAGGCCGCTCATCCTGGTCCCCACATGCCTCATAGAAACAACACAGGATGTTTACATTGTCTCTTGAACCTTGAAGGTTAATTATATCAGTCATGTATAATCTGTGAATCTGTAGTGTTTTTTATGTAATCAACTAGCTCGTAGAAAACAAATGATCATTCATCTGCTGGTCTGAAATTCCGCTGTCTCAGACAAAAGAAAGAGATTTACTGCACGGGGGAAACCTTTACAGCTTCTAACAGCTGCACCCAACCTATAGTCTGCCTGTCAACCAAAGCTTAAGCCATTAAATCAGTTGAACCTGAGCAGAGCAGCCTTGCACATTCAGAGTTAACACTTTCCCCACCAGAAGCCTCTTTATTTTGTTGACCTTCTTAAAGTTAGGTCACAGTGAAGATGTTAAGTTACATTACCAAAAAACTGGTGATGCTTATAACAATAATGTAATTGTGAATCCCGTTAAAACCCTGGGTTTTGATCAGGCCATAGATGCAGGTAGTATCTGCAAGGCACATGTGCTACCGTTGGGCTTCACCACCACGGGGTCTGGGCCGAGAGCAGAATTTGACTTTTCAGAAGGAGCTAAGTGACTCCAGATGTCAATGAGTCACCCTCCAAAATTCACAGCGAACACTTAAGAGGAACAAGAGGGAGTAAGTCATAATCTGCTCCGGTGGCAGCAGAGTACGTTACTGCTGCACATTCATGGAAAGGAAAACACTCTTTTTGTGCTTATTTTTCCCCTCTTGCTGAATCCCCCCCCATAAAAAAGTATGAATGGCTCAGTGTCCGTGGGGTGAACACACATATAATGTGGAGACACTTAACTGCACAAGCTTGTAAATGTATTACTGCCAATGGGACCTTCCAGGAAGTGGCACAAGCCTTTGTAAGTGGGGTGTATCGTGTTACAGGGGCTAATGATTCACTCCTAATGAGGAACTCTGGAGTGAGGAATACGGCGTGTTTAACTTTACCCCGTCGTGAACGGTTTACCTCCCTGAATGGGTGATGCATTGGAGGGCTTCGAGAATAAAGGGTGAGGTAGGTGAGAGTGGACGTGTGCTGATGGATGGATGGTCACTGCGCCCCATCATGGTGCAATGTTAGCGACCACTTTGAACCGATAACTGGCTGGCTAATATGTGTTTATGTTCCTCCGTCACTTACAAAGTTCAAGAGACGGATAGCTTGGATTTTGGATACTCATAACCTGTCACTCAAAGCAATCCACAGCCTAATACTGTCTTCCAGAAAATCTAATGAGACATCTGACTCCGCTGTTATATCTGTAATTTTAGTACATGCACTAATTTCTCATGAAACATAGAGAGAATATAATACGAGGTTCACTGAGGTTTAAAGAAAGTGAAACACTTTTTGGTGGCATTCCCGTTATTCTGTATAAGTGTATGTTCATAAGAAAATAGATGTGGAGCGTGGCACTGCGGGCATGTCTGGGCCGGAACATGAGCATCAGTCTGCACTGAGAGTGTAATAAGGAAAAGTGAAAGCTGAGGACGGGTCCTTACCTTTATCAGATGCTTGTTCACCCATTTTGTGAAGGTCTTTTTCTGTACTCGGTCACGTTCATCTGCAAAAGCAGAGAAAACTGTTAAATATACTATCTAAAGGTAAACACATGTATTGAACATTTTATAAATTTAAGTCTGTATAAAACACCAGCCTAAACAGAATAAAACTGTTATGATCATCTGGCAGAAAGTTACAGAAAATTCAGCTCACACAAAAGCAGTTAACAAAAGAGGAAATCCCAAAGATGCCAGACTTATTTGGCTTCGGTAGGCAAATTTAATTTATCACTGGGTGGAAAAATGCATGCCTGCATCTGAGTCTGACCACATCAGAGCACACTCATTGTTGGCAGATGCACGCCTATTGTCTAGAAAATCTTTTTTTGCAAGGTTGTGTCTCAGACTGACACCACTGTCGGCTGTGAATAGAAAAATATAGGATTACATGACAAAAGATAATAAAAAAAAAATCCAAAGATACTCTTGAAGTGTCAGGATGCTCAGCACTATTACCCCAAGACATGAAATTAAATTAGAGTGTCAATTTTCCAACAAGAAACAACAAGATCTCGGTGAGGCACACACCTACAACGACAACAAACCTGCATACACCCATTCCCATTTAGTGCTGCATTCTGAACTTCAAGGCCAAAACCACAAGGTGTGTCGGTGTAACATTTATCATGGACTCGGTGGATGGATCTGTTTCTGATGTGAACCAATGCGATCAAAAGTTTTGCGGTTGACTGAACAGTTCTAATGTCACCGCATAACAGGAGGAACAATGACAACTGAAGCCATTAGACATGTTAATGACTTTTTCCACTTCATGCCGCTTCATGTCTTATACCAAGAAAGTCAAATTCCCATCTGTCACACAGCAAATCATTGCATTCACACTGTGCCAGAATAGAACCATCACAAAGTCCTGACTTATCAGTTTTAAGGGAGTGATCTCACTGTCTACTGTATAATCTCACACCCAACAATAAATAGCAAAGGGCAGTGATTCAACACCAACATGGAACAGATGCCTAGAGGATATATTTGCTTTCTCAGTAGCAGGAAAATCTGCATTTGTATTTCCACACCATAACTTCCCCCATTTATCACCTAAGCCAGGGACTGAGCTTTACTATGTGACCTCTGCGCCTCCACATTCTGCAAAGGAGACAAAAATGTCATACGAACAGGAAGTTTAATGACGATGACGACGATCGCGATGATGATGATGATTACACCAACACAGGGGTGTGTCGCAGCGTCTCCCAGAGGACATGTACCTTGAGCCACGGGTCACTTCACACCACGTTACTCAACTCTGTTTCAATAAATGTTGCTCTGAAAGCATGTGAGTGGATAAGGGCTGAGCGAAGTTCTGCATGCGAACAGACACAAACAAGTTGGAGCGAGTTGTGGAGTTTGTGGTCCAAAGTGGTACAAGACTTCAAAGTTGCAGTGGTAAAAAATTATAGCATTTAACTACAATTATAAAACTTCAATTTTCTTATCCGTCTGCTCCTCTATATTTTAGATGGAAATATTGTAACCTTCTTATTTTTACTTTTTTAAATCAACTGATTTGAATGAAGCACTAATAGATAGCTAGTTCACAGTTGTTATGAATACTTTGTCCTGGTCAGAATTTCCGGCGTGGTATCTAAAGGTTGTTCGACGTGTAAGGAAAGCAAACACACAGTCAACACGGCAGAATCTACATGTGTTCACGTAGTCAGCTCCTGTATATCATTAAATCAATATGAGGCAATGCATTGAATAATTGAATAATCAATATTTAAAATGTGTCAATTGTTTAAACAAAATGAGTAACTAGAAAGGAAAAATGCACATCAATTATTCTACATTCTCTGCTGCTGATCTGAAGACAAATAAACTGCACTTTGACTCACTGCAGTCAAACATGTTACACAACAAGTGTGAATGGAGTTTGCTGACAGATATGAAGCAAGCAAGCTATTGATGCATTAAAAGGGGGTATGTGGGGGCATCCTCTTTAACTAGTCTAAGTGGAAACACTGGACAGTAACAGCCCATCCTCACTAACTGTGGCTCACAACAAACATAAACTGCAGCAAATTATCTCAGAACATTGAAGTTCAGCTGCACCATGTTCCTTAAAACCTGATGAGCTTACTGATGCACTAAATCATGCATTATACAGCACGTTATCCGACAAGAGCCTCAACAGAAACCTCCTCACGCTCTTGCAGACAACAGCCTGGACCACTCGATCACCGTCTAATGCTGTAATTACGTTAAATACTTTTCTCACCTCTTCCTGGAAATATCACGCCCGGCAGCTCCTCACACACATGGGAACAAACAGATCAAGATAAGCGCTTGCATCGCATCGAGTTTCCGTTAACTACAACCATACTGGTACCTTTCCTGCCGTCTGTAGCCTTCAGCATCCCCTGGTAATAGCCATCGTCTGAGAGCATCCTGTCTCTGCCCAAGCTGTCACTGGAGAAATTCCTGTACCTATTCTGCGGAGACGTCATCGTCCCTGGTTTGTCAGCGATCGGTAGAATAAACCTAATGATAAAATATCCTTGGCGCTTTCCCCCCTCGATAGGAACTTCTGCTTTCTCGCCACTATCTGTTCCTGTGATCCTCCCTTGGTCCCGGAGTATGCAGTCCTGTGGCCACAAGCCGCTAAGCACGTCACAAACCTATGATTTCTCCCTCCTTCTTTCCTCACAGCCGCCTCACTCCCTCGTTGGGTTCGGCTCTGCCCTTCTTTTCCTTCCTTGCGTGTCCCCCCCTTTTTTCTCCAGCTCACTCTGTTCCTTTCATAGTAAATGGTGCCTGTTGGCTATAAAGTCTGGGCCTGTCCTTGTATGTGATGTGTGTGTTTAGTGAAGCCAGAGTGCAGAGGAGATAGTGGGTAGGGCTCTGAACACACCCCTTCCTTCTTGCAGTGTAAGGCAAGGAAGAAGAAGAAGTGGCGTCGAGGAAGGGCAAGGTGTGGTCAACCTGCATGAACTATTACTCAAATGGTCCGTTTGCGCAAGAAAGCACACACACAACAGCTGAGTCACTGAGAATAATCCTCAAAAATCATAAAAGTTAGTGCTAGTGGCTTTTCTGTTTCAAACTGCATTAAATTGCACTTTAATTATCCGTTGACTGTGACATGTGTGACTCTATGTGACCTCCGACAGGATCCTGAAAACGGTTTCCAAGTCACACACTCACATACAGGAGCACGCAGACATTTGTCGCGGTTATTCATTCACAGCATTCTTCAAACATTTCACATTCGCAGATACTCACTATAATAAAAAAAAAAGGAGAAGACTCGACCACACCCTGAACATCACTGATTTCCTGAGAATTACAGCAGCTCTGTTTCACGAGATGCTTCGAATGATTTTGAGAAATGTACAATGTCTTTTTTTTTTTTATTATTCATGCAGTTAGTTTGTCTGTGTATCACTTGACCTGCTAGTAAGTTCTCAGCCTAATGGCACATTTCCTACTCTGTGGTATTTAATCCAAACAAGTTAGAGCCGCATCATTTCCCGCAAACCAGAGGCTTTTAGAACAGCACATCTACTGAAACCGGCATTATTTAAACAGTGTTTGATGGATTTTCTCTTTATGCACATTCCTATGATCATACTCTATTTTCCTCATGTATGATGAATCTACAGGAGCACACAGTAAAACAGTGGCATAGTTAAACAAGATTAATTCATAAAGTGATTCATTTAGTCTGTTTTTGAAGGTGAACCTGAGCTATTACTGCTTAAACTAAGCCTCCATAAGCCATTAGTAACAAAAAGCGACAGAAAAAAAAAGCAATTAGATACAGTGATGTGTTCAAAGTCCAGGTATTTATTAGGAGTTTATCTAAGGACTCTGGAGTGGCCCCTATACTGCTACTATGAGCTGGCTCGGTGTGTCACACCTCTGCTGATTCCTAGCCTCCAGGTGAGTGTATATCCCATTTCCCCACCCTGACATCACATTATCAGGAATCTAAAAGCACTTTTTTTCCCCTTGCAGAGCACATTGTAGTGAACATAACCTGTGTGGACATGAAAGTACTTAATGTGTCAGTGTAAGTGTGTCTGGGCGGGTGTGTGTGCTGCACGTTGACTCATTTTGAATTTTGAGACACACCTTTGTCGTTCAATACAATGTCTAGGCAAGCTAAGGAATTAAGGAGTGGTAGGTGGGTAGGCAATTAAACGTGAAAAAGCAAAGGAATGATGCCCAGTACAGAATTTATTGAAGTTTTCATTTTATAATGCTTTTACCTACTGTATGCAGCCGAGAAATCATACAAATGGATTAAACATTTGTGACAAAAAAGGCTTTAATGGATGAGAAAATAAAAATATTGCAGTAGATTAAAGATTAAAGTAGATAAGCATGAGCTACAGAATAGAACGGAACGAATGGTTTCCCTGCCTGGCAGTGAAAGATGCATCGACACCTACGATGGGAAACACCAAATGGGAACAGGCGAGGGTGCAGAAAGTGTGGAACAACTTACTCATGAGAGCGTTCCTCCAAAAAGGAGACATATCATTAAGGCCTCAACATGCTTATTATACTCTGCTCCCGCATCTTGGCTGCATCAAAACCAGATGGATCCTTCTTCTTAAAACGCGTGCAGAGAGCACTTTTTTATTCAATGACAATTAGGAGGTGTGATTGTGATATGACATACGACCCATTCCTCAGTCGTCAGCCTAACAACAAAGTTTTGTGCCAAATAATTGCTGGACGTGTACTGAGAAAAACTGGGCGCTCAGTATCTCAAAATTTCTTTTCATAAATCCAACTGTGAATGTGACAAACATTGTAGCTGTTAAACATCTAGAAGTTGTCACTGTGAGCAGCGCGACCTTTCGATCACCTGACTGCGGACTCACCGAGCCACGATCATGGCTGTAGATGCTTGTTCCCAAACAATAGACTGTACTATTCTGAAAATGGTTCGGTATAATTACTGTAAACACTTCCCACCACCAACATCATGCCGTGGTTCTGTCCCACACCAGAGCTTGTGGTTCTTAAAGCCACATTACCCATAAGCCCAATTGCTATTCCCCTCCCCCCTATTTGTGCCAGAAAAAAAAAAACTTAATTTTAATATTGGCTGTTAGAGAAGAGCTCTGCCAGCGATGAGTCCGACACTCATTTGCTCTTGCACTGACACTTTTACTGGATACTGACAAATATACAGTGGATCTTACAGGCATTTATTGTTAGAACAGCCTGTATTTAAACACTCTGGGATTTTATTCCCAAACAAAGCAAACAAATTAGAGGAGAAAAAAATTCTAAGAATGTGTAATTATGGTTTTTGAAAGCGTAGAGCAAATACACGAGTTTAAGGAGAGGGAGGACAGACAACACCTTTTACTGCAGAGGATTTGCCCTCCCACATCAGGTCACGTCTTCCCTTTATCTTCCTTCCTCGTATCATTTTCTTGTCTGCCTGTTTAACTCCCTTAATCAATTTGGGTGAAAGTTAAGTATTTACGGCAATATTTGTCCACCGCACCCCGCAGAAAAAGGAATGTTGACCAAAGTAAAACAGCTTCAACACGCCCAGGATTATTACCCCAGGATAGGTTAGGATAGAAAGGAGGAGCAGAATGAGGAGGAGGAGGAGGATTAGGAATAGGACCTGAACCGCAGCACATGCAGGATCATATTTCCGCTGGGCACACAAAGCCAGCAGCACCCAACCAATGAGAGAGAGTTCCCCGCTCCACATGACTGCCGTTTTGAAGGTTAGGATTCATAAAGATCAAGAAAATATGGCAGCAGAGTTGATGGTGATGTCAGAATTAGATCTTACGATAAATCTGCAAACCCAGTTTAACTCAGACACAACAAACCTCTGCATTAGCCACAGCAGCACCTTTAAAATATCTCTGTGCTGAGCTACACAAGCTTCTGTGGAAAGCCCCACGTCTGAGATTGTGTCATTAACCGATGTCGGATTTGGTCAATTCAAATGCAGCAGGCTGACGGGGAAACCGAGCCCGGCACGGGGGATAGTTTTTAAACCAGCATGTGTCTCCCTCTGCAGGTGAGGGCAAAAAAATATGCTACTTCTCCTAAAATGTTCATGCATTTTTTATTGCTGGGCTGCTCGGCCACATCCTACCACTCTTCAGTTTCCCATTTCTTCTTCTCCTATTTCAAACAGACACAGGAACTTAATTTCCTGAAGAACAACCCACCAAAAAACAATTTTTGTCGATCTCAGCTATAAAATATTTGCCTAACTTACGGCTAACATTAATGGCTATGTTAAGCATCAGTTAATCTGGAGACTGACTGACTAATCTTTTGCTCTTTAAAATGTCCAACTGAAGCCAATAAAACCCCCCAGTTGATTTTTCCCAGTTACGTGTCTGGTCAGATTTAGAAAACAATACAGCAACCAACAATCACAAGGCTGCAAATTTTCCTTGGAAAATTGCAGAGAAACAAAAAGGGTATTATGCAAAATGCATATGGAAAATGTAGATTATTAATGATAAAATGCATTAGTATTAACCAAAAACCAGCTGTAGGTTCCTCATTTGTCATCTGTTAATCCATTACTATGACATGTGGTATTTACATATGCTGCCTGACAGCCACGCAAATATGGAAAAAGGGGAACTTGAGCTGTGTTGCTATGACAACGTCAATAAACATACGGCACCATGTGCGTCTGCGGATGCTGTGACTGACTTCTTACTCATGGCTGTATTTTTAGACAGGGGAGTCTCCAGTAACTGACCAATTTCATGTGGAAAGGAAAACACTAAGTCACGTACCCACCAAACTCTTCTTCTTACAAGTGGCAAAACATTCGGCACTTTGACCAATGGATGGCAGCAGAGCTCAACCATCATCTGACTTCCAATGAGATGCTGAAACTACACAACGTATGGCTCATAAGAAAACGACCTCCAAACAAAACACCTGAAAGTGTTTTAAATACCTGTATAATCATGCTACATTAAGTTTCCATAGGGTTTAAAAGAAACAAAGAAAGAAGAAAAGCTCAAAATTAGATGTGTAGGAATAAGAATTTATACTCGAAACAATGTAAATTTAAGGTATACATAAACATGATGGCCTCCCTCTGTACATGTCTGTCTCTATCTATAATAAAATGATGGAGTGTTATATTGTATATAATATTAGATATATCATATTTACAGTAGATTAATGCTTATCTGCTGTTGTAAAGTACAATAATTTTTTATAGCTTGATACTATCAACGTGAACATGTTGCATTTAACCTGCAGATAGAACTGCCCTGATAACTCAAAATCTACTGAAGTTACTTATTCATAACAAATCAACAGTCAAATGTTTTGCTTTAAAATTGAACTTTAAACTTAAACTTAATTATATAGCCCCATATACGTAACCCTCAGTTTACATTCTAAAATGATCCCAGGAGACTAAACAGGTTGTGAGATGCATAGTAGTTTGGATAACTGTCCCTAAATCCTCCACTCTCCAATTTCAATTATGTATTATCAGAATCAGAACTAGTTTATTGGCTGGTAAAGTAGGATTTCACATACAAACAACCTAATGTGCACAAAGACCAATGGCACAGATAACACACAATAAAGAACAAACTTTGGATTCAAACAGGATGTGCTTAAATTATGAGATGGATAGTAGTGCGAATTAAAAGCCACACTACAAACATTGTACAGAAATAATAATGAGTTCAGCTGAAAACGTGTAACACTTGTTCAGTTTCTCTGAGGATGACTACGACAGTAACAGCCATGTGGTTTCACTGTGGTGAAAACACAACACGTCAATAAAGTCCACTAACTCCTCCCCACCTACGCCAGAGGCCACTGCACTCACCTAAGCAGCACATCTTATCACACAAATATCTGCTTCTTTCTCCGTATGAGCTCATCTCGTGCAGATAATTCCCTCGCTCATTGGCCCATAAAGCGGCCATTGTGATCCAGTCCCTGAGTGGCCCTCGTCGCTTCGCACACGCTGTGCGGCAGCTGGTCTGAGGCGACTTAAGTAAAGAAACACTTTCTAACAGAGGAAAGCTGGATAGTTTGCCCTGCCCCTTTATGGCCGAAACAAAAGATAACAGACAGGTAATTCCACATAATTTTCATGTCATCTGTCTTCAGGTTGTCATTTAATTCCCATCATCCAGTGATGTCTAGTTGCTCACAGCTGCACTGTCGTCATTTAATGTAAGTTATGTGTATGCTGTGGTATCTGACATTGTCAAAAATGTTTCTACTTCAGTTTCCACCCTCCGCATTTGGGAGGGCAGGTGTTATTGGACCTGAGGGTGTGACCTTGTATCTGACTGCTGCAATGTTTCTTGGCAGGTTTATTTCAGCCCTGAAGCCACAGAGACTCTCAAGACTAGTTTTTGGATCTCCTGGAGGCAACCAGTCTGAAAACGAGTCAGCATCACACACTCATCATCTACTACACTTGCAGAAGGAACCATATGTTTTCACACAATAACGCCATTAACAAGAAACCGCCGGCTGCATCAGGTCCACAGTGTAATGATTTTATATCTGGTTTATAAGGAAGTAAGATCTGGCTGACACACACACCTAGTGTCACCAGCCAACTGGTGCGACAATTTACGACGCGGCACAGCTGAGCTGCTCCTCGGTGGGATTTAAAAGGGAAGGCGACCGAAATATGCTGCATCCTGTCCTTAAAGGACACCGGTCTTTGACCCAGGGCGGCTCTGTGATCAACCCGCCGACCATTGGCAGCAAAACCCTCTTCTTTTGGCCCATAAATGACATTAATGTTAGAAACTAAGTCAGTTGTTAACACCATGTATAAGAGAGTGTGATTTAAAAAAAAGGAAAGACTTTTTAGGCCGACATCGGTAATATGACTTGAACTGAACAGGCATCTTGAAAACATCATTACACAGAACCAGTTTAGGTGCTGTAGAAAACTTTAAAAAAATCACTCTGGAACTCTAATCATAACTAGAATGCCATTTTGTTTATTTATAAAAGAGCAGACGTTTTATGTAGTACATGAATTACTATAACTGCATGCAAAGTTCATAGTCATAAAGTGACAGAAGATAAACAGCATCTTTAAACTGCTGATATCAGTGTATATTTTATAGACTGCTGAGTGCTGAGAAATGAAAACTCACAAGAGGTATAAATGAAGCCCCAGTACAGTAGTGGATGTGCCTTCACTGTCCCAGTGTTGCTTATCAATAAATCTGCCTGGATGGACTCCATGTGGATTTTTATCTCTCGCCGGGTTTTTTTTCACTATTCCCAGAGAACTAGCAAAGTACCTTTGGGTTTCTACGAGTCCCTGAGGCACAAGTTCACTGTTTATGCTGTGACTCATGCCCAGTGGCAGGCACAGTGGTGTAGGCCATCAAGGCTGTGTTATATGCAGGATGGAAAAACACGCACACACACACACACACACACACACAGACACAGTGAGTAGAAGCCTGATTGTAGCAGCGCTGGTGGTTTCCAGGAAGAATGCTGGCTTTTCCAAAAACCAGGCCAAACACCTCAGCCAGAACCCAACCACTGCTGCCCACACAGCTCTGTGAGGATCTAACATTCATCTGTGAAGCAACATTTGTTTGGCAGTATGTGTGTGTGTGTGTGTGTGTGTGTGATCACATGACTCATCTCAACTCCTAGCTCCCGTGTAAAGGGGATGGAGTCCTGCACTTTCTTTAGATGAAAGGGAAACGTTTTCAACGTTAGCAGAATGAAGGTTTGGAAAATTGCAGATCTATTATGAAAATCATTTCAGCATCCTAAAAAAACTTATTTTTCGGACCATAAGATGAACCATGGACAGAGATGCGGCTTTTCTATGAATTTTTCTGCAGCCCTTGGGCGCTGTAGATGGAAGTCAAAACAAAAAGCGCCAGTTTTTATTCTTAGCAGAAACCCAAGAAGCAAACATCAGCACTTTTACTGCCGTTTGGCAATTCAAGGTGTATGAATAAAGACTTAGGTACAAAATCTTTTGTTGATTATCCTGCGAAAATCATTTTATTTATAACAGCATCCTAAAAATACCAGCCACACATACAAAGGGAAAACAATAGAACATCCTCATGCCTACTGTAACAATGAGTAGGAGCGCATACAACAGATATTATTTCTCAGCCTGGATATTGGCGCCCGATGTTTATATGTGACAAAATATATATTTCTTTTAAATTTTCAATTTTAGTGGGGCGGCTTAAATTTAGGTGCATAGTCCAGAATTTACGCAGCAATACAATGTTGTTCGGGCAAAACAAAGTGGCAGCCTGTTGAAGGCAAAACAAATGCGTGAAAGGTCAAAGGTCAGTGGGAGAATGCCGACTAATGCACCTTATGTGTGACACAGAGCATTTACAATCCAACTCAGCGCCCACTTCTTTGCGACCTTTCAGCCGACTTCATCCCGCCCTTACGCACAAACAGTGTCAACACGCATGTTCCCACCTGTGAACCTACGGCACGCGCGGCACGCCACACTGAATACGATCCCAATCTGGACTTACAGTGCTCACAATGAAACCCCACTGGGGTGGTATCTGGTCTGGACTGCTGCACTAAGTGATACCTCAAGCCGAGGACCTGGTAAGTGGACAGAGGACAGAGCTGTCATCGTGCAGAACAGATGCCAGTGAAAAGGGCGACAGTTAAGACCCGAAAGCCCCATGACAAGTCTGGACCGAAGACCGCGGATCAGCAGCGCCAGCAGCTGCATTTAGCTCCACGGAAAATATCGAACAATAAAACGTTATCAGATCAAAGATTATAGTCTAAATGTCAGGGACAGGTAAATCACAGTAAATCAACAACTTTTAATTTGCTCTCAAATAATATTTAGTACAGACTGATGTGCATCTAGAATTTTTATGCAATTATTAAGAACCACCACCAAAAACTGTATGTAGCAATTTATTTTTATTGTTAAATATACCAAAGAACATCAAAAGTTGCATCTTTCTACCCTGGTTCATTTCTCACCATTGGCTGGCCTTTTCCGGTACGTCCCATAAAGTTTATTTACTCATCAAAAACTGTAAACGTTGCTTTTGCTGCCACCAAATGCTGATTCAAGAGTTACACATAAACAGTTTTTATTTCCTTCCTTTTGAACAAAGCTATCTTTGATTCAATTATTATTCCCTAGTTCATCCCCACCCCTTTGACTTTAAAAGATAAAGTGATTACAATGTTTGCTCTAATATTTCTATTCAAGCCTGACTTGTTAGCGTTCTCAGAACTCAACGACCCATGCAAAAAGTCTCCCGAACAATACACCGATGCGAAGCTTCAAACAGCTCATTGTTTCTCTGCAGCACTGGAGGACACATTGGTGTATACAAATGTTCCTCCAGGGCAAATCCCAAAATTCATTAAGTGTGGCAACTGAACACACACACATATGAGCTCACATCCTTTGTACTGATGTCAAAGGCTGGCAGGGACTCCGACCTGGCAGGTGTACTAAACCAGTATAAATCCACCTAAACTATAAAGACACAAGGACACCCTTCAGCAAGAACACGCATTCAGCCAACACACACCCACACACGCAAATGTTTGATGCATAACCAAACACGACTAGACTGGTTTGGGAGGGATAAAGGCATTGTTTTATCAGCACTCATCGGCCATTCGCAGCTACAGCAGGTGGACCATGGACTGGCCTGTGTCTCTGCATTGTCCGACTGTCAGCCTCGAAGCCCACGAGTCACTGCACCCTGCATCAAATCCACAGTTCGATTGTACTGAGGGCCAATCTCTTTATAGATTTGAGCAAGTGCAAAAACACTTTAATTACCAGGCAACAACATGGCTGCATGAAACTGTCATGGAGAGGCCGGGGGTGGGCATCTCCAACCAGTCACGGGACGGGACTGACACGTTTAAGGTCACAGTACAAATCTGTACTAATGCATATATAAAACCTGTGTGGGACTGACAGCACCTCCAACATGTAATTATGACAAATATGCAAAAACATCCACTGTACGTTGAGTTGCAAACGCAGCATTAGGCCTCTAGCATGCAGCTAATTGGAGACCTTCGTGTTCCTCACACTGCCTGTTTAACCTTGACCATCTTTGTCTCAGTACCCTGCGACCTTCAGATCTCTTACCTTGCCTCTGTTTTCTCAAGTGCCAGAATACAAACAGGGAGATCAGGTGCCCCAAAACCATCAGGGTGGGGAGAGCGAGTCCTGGGGGGCTTACAGGCATTTGTTTTTGGGACAGAGAGATAAGGCACAAGGGCTGACGGGACAAGTCCGATGTGACAGGTGGGCTTCACAGAAAGGGGAGGGGAGGGGGGGGCGTGGGCGTGTGAGCAGGGGCATAAAAAAAGGCACCATGAGAAAGTCTTCCTCTGGCCTTATTCTTCAGATTCTTTAGGTGTTTTTACACTTTGATAATCAAACCAGGTCGGTGCTTTAAGTTCTACTAGGAAGAAAAACCTGGAACGTCCTGTTTCTCTCTCTTCCGACAAACTGCGCTTGAAGAAGAAATATTCTTGTCAAAATGCACCAAATCCAACTGTTACTACTGTGTTTGTATTATTCAAGGCAATTGTTTGAGTTGCAACAGTGTAGATATGGATTTATTAATGTGTAACTCAAATGATGATCTCAGGGGATGAGATTGTTCTCTGCATTCTCAGCCGATAAGTAATTACTAGGAAATAGGGTCAAACCCAATAAAGCAATGGCAGGCATTAACATCCTCAGGCACGTCCAACCTGCTTGTCACAGTTTCATTTTAACTTGGAAGGACTGTCTTATTACATACAGCAAATGAAAAATGTAATAGAAAAACCCTTTGTTTATCTCTGACGCACAACAAGGAAAAACACACTTCAGCAGATTGTAATGGACAAAAGCAGGTGATTGTGGTTTCACCGCTACGCTACTATCTCAAACACTCTCAAATTAAAAGCTTTTGGATAAAATACACTTTATACATGTCAGTCTTTCTTGTTGGCATCGATCAGGTGTCGGACAAGCACGAAAGCCACTGCCTAACGGTGGCAAGAGCGGGTGACTTTGGCCGCGCTGCCCTCTTCTATCTACATGCCATCAAATAAAGGAAAATATAGATGGCAGCCAACCTCACTCGTAACTCAAGTCAGTCACAATGTGGACAGGTTTAAATATGGAACACAATCTGCGCTGCAGCGGGTAAAGGTTGCTGTTGGTTAAATGTTAATGCGTGTGCCCCTGTTGTGTTCGTGCGAGTATGTGCGACGACTTCACGCGGCGTGTTGTGCCAAAAACACGCCGACGGTCAGCGGACAGACAAAACAGAGTTAGAGACAGACAGACACGCCACGCCACTGTGGACCTACCGGGTAGGATCTTCATCTAAGAGGCGTCACAGAGAGGAAGAGGAGGACGAGGGGGAATGAGAAGATAGGAGAGGCTCCTGTTTGTTTGCTCTGAACTGCCCCGTTTCTCGCTTGTGTTGAATTTTGACAAGCTGTGCCTCCTGCTTGGATCCGTCAGCCTGCTCCCCCGTGGCCAGGGGAGGAGGGACGACAAGCCATGCCTGGGGAAGGGGGCAGGGGCGAGGGCAAAAACGGGAAGAGGGGTGGGTGGCCGGGGGGGAACAGGCTGGAGCTGACTGAGGGTTATAAATATCAACCAGAGCCAGATGATCACACAGTGTCATAGTTAGAAACTGGCAGCAACATTTGGCTACACTCGTCCCCTGGAAACACCCCCCCCACCACCCCAAACACAAGCCCACAACCCACCCCAGCTTCTCTCTGTCCCTCGTTCTCTTTGATGATGGTCTTGGCAGGATTATTCTGTGATATTAATTCACAGCTCTCAGCCATAAAACTGATATTTTGTGAGAATGTGCTGGGGCACAACATGATTAACATATGCTAGGGTCATCATTTAGACATAAATTGTCATCACATGCAAAAGTAGACTCATCAAGATGATATCAGAGCAAGCATGTTTTAGTCAAAATATGATAAAACAAAAATTACCACGTGTGATCCACACTGTATAATTTGAGCTGTTTTCATAGCAACTGTGATTCTCGCACTTTTAATTCTTGATGATCCAGGGATTTCAGCCTACACTGTTACATGACACATTAATTATAATGGGATTCATATTCAACATCTAACACTTAAACTGTAAAATGCTTGGGTTACACTGGCTAAATTCAATGGCTTTAAAGGAAAAGCACTGGCAGGAACATGGGGTGGACAGAAATAGCAACAATATGAAAACTGAGACCTGACACTGACAGACTATTTACCAAAATCAGACAGCCTTGCACTAAATGTCCATCAACAAGTTTAATTTAATGCACAGATTGATTGTGGCTCTCAGTGAGGCCTCACTTCATCCCTATATTGCTTGTCGGATCACAGCGGTGCACAACATTCTCTAAATATAGCAGGTTCTAATATATGCATATGGCTTTGTCAATTTCAGTGTTGACAACTGGTTCCATTTTGCTGTGATGCTAAAAGCACTCAGGGAGCCGGGATCATCCTCTCCCAGGAAACATGGACACTAACGATGGATATCCTGGGTGAAATGTAGGATCTATACTAAGAAAGCATGTCAGAGATTAATGGACGATTGCCAGGAATTCCTCCATGAACATGCTCATGTGCTTTCACACACATAGGACATGGAAAAAAAAGATTCTGAGCTTGTGTCTAGAGGGAAATGCCTCTTGTCTCAATTGACACCGATACAGAGCACACGCTCCATTTTGTTGACAATGTTTCCCTCCTCAATTTTAATCTGGTGGAGCAAAGTAAGGCTCAAAACACAAAGGTCAACCTTAAAAATGACCCGAAAATAAAGCTAAAAACGTCCAACAGAACGGTGGATGTGCAAAGGTTAAAAACCTCTCTCGAAAAACTGCAGTCGTGTTAGTCAGCCCCTCTAATGAGGCCCAACGTGCATTGTGGGAAATGACTAATGTCATAACCATCTTAGCCAAACCCTCAATACATCCCATATGTGATTGATCTATCTGGTTCTGGGGTTTGGCCTACAGTGAATTAACTGTTGCACTGCCACAACGGCGTTGCTTCTTTTGCCGGGCCTGTCAGCCTCTAGTCGTTATGAGGCAACAGACGGCCGTTAAACTTGATCTTGTACACTCCGTGCTTGCCAGTGCGACCGTCCAATTTGCCAACCAAAGTGCCTACAGTGTGTTGGAAGACCCCACGCAACTGGCACATGGGACACGGCATTTTGTTGTGGTTTGTAATTACAGAGAATGATGCACATTACGGCTGATTATTTGTTTCATCCTGTCCATTCAGCAATTTCACAGAAGAAAAAAAAAAGCTTTGGCTCTGTCTTCAGCAGTGGCACAGACATGTATCAACATTTCTGTCTTGTCAAAATGTTTGCTCGGTGCACTTGTATCTAAGTTTATGTAATGTAGTCTGATATGTTATGAGACTCCAAGTCTAATGAAACACTAGAGCCGATTTCACAAGTGGAGTGAGCAGGAGAGATAAAGGGCATGGGAACTAAAGTCATTTTTTTTTTGGGGCAAACATTCAGCGAGCTGCTAACTCACAACACAGTCTTCTGATAGATGGCATGACTTTCAAGCAATCATAAAGTCCCTCATTCTTGTCTGTTTCTGCTCAAAAAGGTCAGGCTCACAATCTGAGCGCTCACATGTGAGGAATGGTGCGGATGAGTCACGACATCAAAATGATGTGCCACCATAATGAAAGGCACAGAGCTGCCGCGTGCTGTGGCTGTTCATTTAAGCAATCACACAAGAATGCACTGGGCATGACTGCAAAGATGAAAACACGGAGGACCTCAGTGGAATGTCTGGGATGCGATTTAGTCTGATTGCCTCTGGTGCCATGTGTGGGCAAGTTTAAATAGCCTCACAAGCATGTCCAAGCTCATGTAAAAGTGGCCATTTTTTATGTATTCACTTATTTTTAGTACGTACAGGACCGTCCATTCAAACGAAAAGTGCCACACGCAAAGTCCAAGTCAAACTCGAAACCGGCTGGAGCAGAGCTCATTTTGAAAGCAGCATTTTTGTGGTGTTTTCTTGCCTTGTTCCTGACAGCGCGACTAAAAAACTGAAACTGCAACAGCACAAAAGTAGACAGCGAACTGCAACTGAGTATGTGGCAGCCATATCATTACACACAATCCTGGTGAATGACTCATCACTCAAAAGGTAAAAGCAGAAGAAAACAGTGCCCCCAATGCAAAGTCTGACAGCTGCAGACAAATAAAACAGGGTTTTTCATAAAGTGCGCGTGGTGTGTGTGAATTATGCATTTTTTTGAGGGGTATCTTTAAGACTCAAACTTCCAGATGAGGCATCTGCAACAGATAACAATGCAGTGAGTGAACAGCAGATGTCAGCAGTGGATCAACAAACTGTGGTCATCAGACGGCCTGGCACTGCTGGGTCTGCATCTGATCAGCTGAGGTGCATATGACCGTCACTGTATGTTTGACACGTATCATTATTATCATATTTCAAAATGGATTTTTTTTGTCCTGATGAGAAGTACAGATAGAGAAGTCTGCTAATTGAATCCAGATCTTCTGTCACATGTGGAACCAAATAAACACACCCACTGGGCTGCGAGCAGGCAAACTTCCTGACTTTTTGTCTGTTGCTCCCACCCTCAGCAGAACAACGCCCAACTCCTGGCTACACACCCTATGAGGGTTACAAATATGCACATGATAGTCGTAATAAACATTGTACTTATGAGAGTTGTGAAATGCTAGACATTTTCCAAATCATGCAGTCACATGAATATGTCTCATCCTGTTCATTAAAAATGACCAGTGCCAGTTTCACTTCACCAGAGAATCAACCACCACCATCACATGGTGTTTGTAGCCTTTTTTTGAAACGTGTATTTCTCAGATTTGTCAAAGGAGGATGGCACGCAGAGCTGCTGTCGCATTCTCTACATATTATTACATAATGGTATGCAAGGGGCACGCTTATCACAAATACAAGGCAGGCTGCAATACAGAACCAAGGAGAAAAAGCACAGAGGATCATCCTGCGCCAAGAACACAGTATTACTGGAGCGCTGAGAAGAAAGGCTCCCAAAAGCACCACACCTCCCTCGGTTAGTCAGCCTGGCTATAACTAACACACAACTGTCTCTACAGGGAACAGGCGAGGCTGGATCTCAACAAACAGCCCCACCTTGCTGGAATGACTGCAGGTCTGCATAATCTCATTTGGCAAACACTCAGAGATGGCTCCAGAGATGAATGTTTTTTACTGAAACATGTGCAGGAGTCAATTTATTACCTTGCAGAGCTGGAAGTTCCCATCCTGAAAATTGTTATTTCACACTGTGATTGGTTCAACCCAGTAATAACTGTAACTGATGCATGTAAACACTGTGGGAAACTACAGGTGAGGTTTTACTTTATGTAGTTTTCAGTGCTGTAAAGTTATTTTACACACACTTTTGTTTTATTTTAGAATTTGCATCTGTTATCAAGTGAGGAGCAAGAATCCATGTCACAATGATCAGTGTCTTTAATGCACTGCAGCGTCAGAGTTACTGATACTTTATGTATTTTAACACAGAGATAATTAAATCAGAGCCAATGAACACATCTAGCTGAAGCTAGTTCTTAAGAGACACTGCCTCTAGTCCACAACACACACCAGAGGCTGTGCCCTGTAATATGCAACATTCACTCATAAACTGTAATCACATTGCCCTAAATAATACTTCAGACACAATTACAGCATGGGAATGTTATAAATAGCATAAGCGTAAAACTCTGCAAGTACATGAGAAAATAAGGCATCACCAAACACCAGACGCTTGAAAAAAGGTGGAGAACAGGAGCAATTACATCACGTGTGTGAGTGAAGGGGACAAAGCAGGAAGTAGGTTAATTGGCACGAATTGAATCAGACCTTCTATGAAGTTAGGCCATGTCTTGTCCTCCGGCTCCCCCAGGGAATGGTCCCACTCTGTGTCAGGTGACGCTCCTTGCACGTTGGCCCCCGGCGCCCCCAACAAAAGTGCACGCTCTATGGCAAGCGCTTCCAGAACGTCCAGGTCCAGCTCCTCTCCTTCTGCCTCAGGCTGCACGGGCGCTGGAGGCGACTGACCCTCAGTCGCCTCAGGACTCACGAGCTGCTTCACCTCCACTATCTCTTCCACTACCACGATTTTCCTCTTCATGTTGGCCTCGTCTGTGTCACAGTCTATGGACTCGCAGGTGTCCCCCAGGTGAGGCTTGTCGGGCTGGGCAGCTGCGGGTGTGGCAGTGGCAGAGGGTGTGTCCTCCTTCAAGTCGCTCTTCTTCTCTTCCTCCTGCGTTGAGGCCTCGGAAACAGAGAGCTTTTTCTCTGTGCTGCGCTCTGCTGCCTGAACGGCCGAATGTTGTGCAACTCTGGGAGGCTCCTCTCGCTTGACTAAGGGGCTGGTCTGTGCCTGAGCTACAGCTGCCTGCGCTCTTACTGCTGCTGCTGCTGACGTTAATTCTCCGGCTGCGGCTGCTTCTCTCACAGTGGAGGATGTTTTTGGTTTCGGAACCTCCCGCTTGATTTTTTCTGCACAGAGCGGCGCTGGCTCCACCTCCCCTTTGTCTGCCGGGGCCTCCGAGAGCACAGCTGCAGCCTGCCTTGTTTCCTCACTGCACATTCCTTCAGGAGTCATCTTTAGAGAAACATTCGTTTCAGTCAGTTCAGAGGCCGTGACAGGGCTCTTTTCAACTGCGGCTGTGGGCAATGGTGTAATTTCAGTGGATTGCAACACTTCTGCCTCGGGCAAAATAACAACTCTTGTGTTTATGGTCTCTGATGCTTGTCTCTTAGTCTCCTTCTTCCTTTGCCTTTCTTCTTACCTTTTAAATATTCCTCTGCAGCTTTCACCGTGTTTACAGGGGATTTAGTGTCAACGGTAGCTTTCTCAGATTCTGGCAGTGTTGCACACTTTTTCCCTTCAAGTTTGGAGTTTCCTGCCATAGGCTCCACTTGAGCATTCTGCACCGTCACTGATTCCATTTTGGTAAGAGTCATTTTCTCAGGTTTCAACTGCTCCACGTGGGACGGCGCAGCGTTAAACTCGCCAGTGGGGCAGACTGGTCCCTGTGTAATTTTGTTGGCTTTCTCAACCATATCATTATGTACACGTGCATCACCTGGAAGCTCCACTGGAGGCACTAATGCCAGTGTGGTAGTTTGTTCCTGAATGTCCTTCTTTGACATTTCACCGCTTTGTTTATTGTCTTCTTTAATTTGTTCTTCTTTAATGGTCTTAACGGTGGTAGAAACAGTTACAGTCTTTGAGGTAGTGACTGGTGTAGGTTTGAGGTTATTTTCTGACACCTCCTCGGTGAGCTTGTCTTTTTCTTGCTCCGCCTTTGTGTCAGCTGGTTCCTCAGCATTAATGGCCTTCGATATCTCCCCTGGTGATTTCTTTTTCTTTCTTTTTGATTTAGAGCTTCCCTCAGCCACTTTGGTTTCCTTGACCATCTCTGTGGTGACAACTGTTTGGCTGAGCTCACGTGGAGATGTTTCCTTTTGCACTAATGCTTCTTCTGCTGCTATTTTTACACCTTTATTGACATCATCAACTGTCTTTACATCTGCTTTCTCTTCTACTGTAATCTCTGTTACTCTGGGTTTCAACGAGGCTGGTTTAACAGCTTCAGCATTCAGTATAGGTGCTGTGAGAGGTGTTGTACTAATGGTAGTGGTAACGTCAAGTACCGGCGATTTAGTAGTTTTCTGTTGAACGTCAGCTGTTTTACGCTTCTCTGATAGATTCACTGAGCTTTTTGTAGCCACATTAACTTTGAGACTTCCTTTGCTGCATTAGCGAACTCAACTGGTGTGCCTGGGGTGTCACCAGGTTTGGTGGTGTCCTGTTTGTCTGTGACTTTGGCACTCTTCTTGTCCGCCTTACGGTCTATTTCAGATTCAGATGAAACCACTAGATTTATTTCTGAAGGTTTGACGGATTCCTTAGCAACCCTTGTTTTTCTGATTTGATTTTCCTTGGCAGGTTTTGTGACAATTGGGGGGGTGGTGCTAGTGTCAGTGAAAAATGTGGAAGATTCATGAACAGATTCCATTGTGATAGTTGCATGTGACTTCCCTCTGTCAGATGCAGTTTCAACTGCAGTCCTTACCTCTGCAGATTTAAACGGATCCATAGTTGCCTTTGTTGTCTTCTTTTCCATGTCACTCTCATTGACAGGTCTGGTCATGACAGGGGTAGCTGTGACGATGTCAGTAAGGATACTGGTGGTTTGCGTACTGTACTTGGACTGTACTTTATCAGTTTCAGCTGTAGCCTTAACCGCCCCAGATTTATTTTGATTGATGGTCACCTTTTTTGCCTTTTCATCTTTGGCTTTTTTATCAGCAAAAGCTTTGGTGGCTGATGATGCCCTTGTGATCATTTCACTAGACTTCATGGACATTTTTTCACCTGGTGAGGGTTCAGCAGGAATCTTTGATGTTGTACCACCTGCAGCCTCAGCGACAGCAGGCACAGTTAATGGTAGGGCTGGTTTGGAGGATACTGATGTCAGATAGGTCTGTGATACATCCTGTTTTATAGGTGCTGTCTGAACAGGGACAGAACTTGACACCTTCTCATTTTGGACCTCAAACACTCTTCTCTCCTGGGATGTTCTTACTGGCCTTTCCCTGGTCATATCAAGCTGCTGATGGGAGACTCTCTTCACCCTTCCCTCATCCATCTCTGCTGCTTCACTTCTGAAGCTGTTCTCCTTCCTGAACAGAGTCTGAGGCTGGTCCTCCAATTCCCATGAGGCTTTTGGCCTGACTGGTTCTGCAGCCAGTGGGCGACCCCTAAACCTCGGGGTCCTGTCAGAGTAGCTCTCTTTTTCTCTTGCACCCATCATCCTATGGCGGTAGCCTTGACGTTCGGCCTCTTCAGTCTCCGCTTCACCCCTGCGTCCTGGCTTTGGAACATAAGATGTTGGACCTTCAACACATTGGACCTTTGCAGCCCGTTGGGCAATGGCAAGGGTGGCAGCTGGCTTCCTCACCCTCTGCAGGGAGGCTGGAACAATCTCAGATGGGCAGGTGGAGGAAGTCGCGCAGGTAAACTATGCCCTCATTGGTCAGGTACCAGTAAAAGTGTCTCCAGGCAAATGTCTCCTTCACATAGCCTCTGGATTTAAGAGACCCCATGGCACGAATTACTTGTAGGTTACTCACACTTTGTACCTCAGGGTGCTTGATTTGAGGCCTCTTGTCCTTCTTGGCCACCATGACACCATCTCGAAACAGGACCTCATAGATGGCCCTGAGGTCACGCAGGGGCATCAGCATTCCAGCAACCATTGTGCTTTATGTCAGCATACACTCGGAGAGTAAAACTAAAATGCACAACGTCAAAGAAAGAGAAGTTAGATTGTTTCACGTCTTGTTGTGTGAAAGAATCCAGCGACAAAACCAGGTGTCAAATGCTTCTCGGCACCACGAGATAAAATGAAAGGAAAAATGTTTGTAATCTTGTTTTCTTACTTTCTTTCCTCTTGTTCTCGCTGATCCGTAGGATATCTTGAAGAAAAAAAGAATAATCCTCTATGAAATGTGACTTGAATGAAGTCAGAAGTGTCCTGTTCCCCACTATTCTCAGCGTGGCTGGGAATGAGCAGTCTCCGTTCTGCCGAGATGGCAATGACAGAATGGAAGAGAGGCAGCGTGTGTGTGTGTGTGAGAGAGAGAGAGAGAAAGAGGGCGAGAGCGAGAGCGAGGCACACTTCTCAGTCCAGCTCCTCCCTTCTCGTTCTATTTCTTAGGAAAAAACTGACATGGAAAAAAATTCTCACTAAAGTAAACAGTACAGCAGAAAGCATGAACCAAAGTGAAAAAGTGTCTGCAATAAACGGAGTAAAATAAACAAAGCAACGTCAAAAAAATTCATCGACGCACTTGTGCAGTGTGTTTGATCACATGCTCTTTATCTGTATGACTTTTACAGACACACACCCACCAATGAAAGCCCACACCTCCTGCATAATGTGCACACACCTCTAAGTTGAAACTACAACTACTTCACACACACACACACACACACACACACACCCTTTTGCGAGTCACACACCAGTTCAATGAATGGACTGTTCTAAACAGAGATTGGTTATGAAAACCCGAGTCGACCAGCTTGCACACATCATTCCCGCCCTTGAGCGACTTGCTAGGCATCCACATAGGTTTTCAAGTACAAGGTGTCCAGTTTTACAAGTATCTGATCGTGATCACTGAAGCGCCTTTACTGCACACAACTGCTGTTTCTCTGCACTCAGGACACACTCTGAATGTCTAATGACTTACTAAGGGAAAACACATACAGTAAATTTCTATAAATGTCAACTGCTAACTGGGAACCTTTTCCTATTGCAAAATTATCTTGACAATTTAAGTCACACCGGTACTTTGCTATGACTCATGCATATACATATACATATATATATATAGTAACAGAAACGCAATTAATCTTAATTCTAAAAATATCTGTGTTTGTTTACTGGGTCACCAAGCCACTAAACAAAGGTAACTATACAGACCAATCAGTGGTTTCCTTTTGTGGCTCATTAAAGTGATGCAACAGGCTGTAAAGGACCGTAAACTCGTGTTGCTACCATTAGGGCTCTGTGCCTCACTTTATCGTGGAACTAAGAATCTGTCTTGCACAACTATATAAAGAACTGTGCATTATAGTTAACCTTTCCAGCACTCGGAGGAACATGGTATCAGCTTTCTATCCCTAGATCACTTCTCCCTCCTGTACATCTGTCTTCCGTTCGTCTCTCTGTGTCACTGAGAGCGTTCTCTCGCGGCTGGCGTCCAGTGAAAGTCAAACTGGAAGGAAAACTGAGTATTGTTGGACAGAGTAGAGGAGTAGAGCATATGTTAAGTCATCTTAATGAAAAGACATGCGTGTATTGTACAGAGTAAGCAGACAGTTCTGTGCTGGAACACAGTGATCTAGTTGTGAAATTATAGCGGCGGAGAATGGGCAGAGATGATATGTTGCATCCCCACTGCTTTTTGAAACCACAGACTATTACGCTGGCGGAAAACTGTTTTCATTTTTTTTTCGCCATAGCAACAGTCAAATGAAGTGAGCCAGCTCTGAGTAAGCCGCATATCTACTTTCAGGACTGTAGTGAAGCAGTACTCGCGTGTGGCTCAGTACAAAGACATTGTGATCTAAATCAAACTATTGTCCCATGTGCATTGTCAAAACGTCATCAGGAATCAATAAAAAATATATATATATATATATCTACACAACAGAAACTCACTACCTTTACGAATGCTGTGAAAAGAAAAACCAAAAACAAAAAACTAATAATTTGACATGACAGTTCTGACATTCATCTTAGTTTAACTGATGCCTTAGGCCAGGACAGTAAGTACTCCACCTAAAGCAGATATGTTCTAAAACAGACTTTCTGATGCTATCTTTAGCGGTGAAAAAAAGTTAATGATTCAGATGGAAAGCTTGGAGAAAATGTCAGAAAAAAGAATTGTCAGGTTCTCAGTAGAAGAAAGGCATTCCTTTGTATTACGAAACAAATGTTTTATCATTGACATGCTGCAGTTTGCCTGACGCTGAAGCAGAGGCAGAGGTTGCAGCAAACAGGGAACTTCACATTTTACATTTCAAGTGTCCCACAGTCTGGTTGAAACTTCAGCCCTTCCAAATATTGAACATGTCCATTTCTAGTGTTTCACATTAATATTCTGGTTGCCATAGTTGATTGTCGGCTTAAGTTTCATTGCTAGGAAAGGATCTTAAAAACACTTTCAGGATAATTATTTTTGAAGTAATGACATCTAACTTTAGAGACATATTGCTGCTCCTACAAATAGACACATGTGATTGACTGAAGCAGATAATGGAGTAATAATACTTTGGGAAAGAGTGTATGAATAGTTTCCTGGTTAGGAGACTACTTCTCCTTCAAAGTTTCATACCTCCATAAGTACCAGAATAGACTTGTCAGCACCAACTGATAGTGGGTGGTGACTGGCCTACTGTAAAGGACTGCAGCTCGGGGGTCTATTGGTCCCACACGTGCCCTCCACTCATTTTTCAGATCCATGCCACCGCAGCCACTTTCGGGGAAAGTAAAGGTCAGCAGGGCCTCTCTTACTCTCTAATGCATGTGCTTCGATTACTGTAACATAATGTTAGCGACTGTAATGCATTACAATAACAAGAGCAATTTAATAAATGAATCAAAGTTCAAATTAAAACTACAAATTACTATGAAGGGATGAATGGACTTGGAAAGGATCAGATAATCTTCCTGAAGGGGTCAGCCCATACTCCTTCCCAAATCGTGACTTGCACATTTGCAGTCATGACGAATCATATTGCAATGCACGAGAGCTCCTTTTTATAGAGACGATAAGCCCCTTTTTATTTGAGGAGCTAGAGTCCGGGCTGGATATACTTAGGAGGGTGACTCCTCAGTCAGGGACAGCTGTGACAGCACTGACGTACGAAACCAGAAATTTGCTAGGTTAGACATTAGTCAGTTTTAAAACTGAGGAGTAAATCATGAATTTATTACTGATTTATTACTGACTTAGTGCAAATTAGCATCTGTGAAATTGTACTATGGTGGGTATAAAAATAAATAATAAATACATAAAAAACTTTAACAAAATTCAAATATTCCACTTTTATTTTTAACATGATAAAAATCTTCCATATTTTCCTAGATTTTGGCCAAGCAAAGGAACAAGATTTAAACCCCGTGTGCAGCCTTGCAGAGTTGCTAGAATGGTTGTAGACTTTTATATATAAGAGTTTAAATGCCCAAATATGCAAGATTTCCTTTTTTCACCTTACGGAAGTGTTTCTTATGCAAAGTCAAGGCCTAATTATTGAGAATGTACATATTGAAGGCACATTTGTGACTTTGGGCTATTTATAAATTTGACTTGATCCCTTGTCTATTGTAACCTTGTCTGGCAGCACGTAAGGCCTTAGAGCTCGAACGGAGAAAGTAGCCTTTGAAATGCAAGAAGGACAATGCTGCAGAGCATCAACCGTCTGCTCTCGGGTTAATCTGGGTGTATCTGGGACGATCTGTTGGGGTCTAACCGCGACTGACCAGAAGGAAACTGTGGCCCCAGTGCAGGTGAACCGAGATATTTTCAGGGGTGCCTCGAAGCGGAGAAAAAGCTTTCTGTGTACTGTAAACTGCACCACCAAACACAAACAGAGAGAAGTGTGTTAAAACCACAAATTTGCTTCAGACAAAGAAGCACTGTGTGTTAGGAGCAAGTGAGCAGAGGAGACGGAGAGGTATATTTGGCTTTGGTCACACTGTGAGAAAATAAACTGCTCTCCTTGGATAATTGTGGTAAAAACCAGGGACAAATTATGGTAGAAGGAGCCAAGGGGCATGAATAATAGACAAAATTACGCTCTGAAATCAATCAAGACAAGATGGGAACTTCTTGTTTTGCCAAGCAACGTTTTTCTTGCCCCATAAATATCTTTTGTGTTACATAAGACTTGTAAAAAGCAACTGTGAGTTTAGACAGGCTTTAATTTTTCGAAAAATAAAGAAAGCAATTAAAATAAAAAAAAGAAGGCAGTTTTTTCCATCGAAACCAGATACTTTACTGGTATATTGTGTACTGTGTGAGGAGCAGAGGAAGAACAGCCAGCTCTTAATGCACATGGGAAATCTACAAACTGGTGTGCGCTGGAGGTAAAAAACGACGGTCTCTCAACTCCACGAGTCACAGGTCGCACCGACTTCTCCTTTTCCAGAGTGGAAAGAAATGAAGTCACAGCTTATCCGTCTCTTCGCCCTCCTTACCAACCAAAAACAAGCAGTAGCGCCCGAAAAGAGCCAAATTCCTTTCCTTCTCACTTACTCTCACTGCAACAATCCTGTCAGGCATGTGCCGGTTAGTAGTGGAGTCTCTGTGAAGTCTACCTTTTGCAGTCTGTTAGACTTGGACAAGAGCCCACCTACTGTATCAGAGGGTAACTCGGGCCAGAGCGAAATGAGAAGCAGCACTGTGACAGATCCACCATGTCTATAACAGCACTGATAATGGGCATGTTCACAGAGGATGCCAACTTATTAATATCACCAGCTTTTTGCATCTATTATCCAGTCCTGTGGAAAAGAGGTCCTATTTCCCCCTGCGCCAAATTGTACATCTGTAAACAGCCAGTGACTAAAACAAAACTGCATTGTTCCGTAAACAAGTTCCAGCAGTGAAATCTGGACAGAAAATTCAAACCAGCCCTCGACTCTTTTTTCTTTCTCCTGGAAGAGCCACATGCCAACTCAGCTAATTGGCAGCCAGTTGTCAGAATCAGCATGCAAGAGATGTATTGCACCATTCAGGAGCTAGAAAGGTTTAAGTGCTGTTGCACAAGTCAAAATACAGGATTTTCTCCACTCCTTATTTAACGCTTCAGGTTCCCAAATGTGGAAAAGATGAATATCTATCCCAGTGGCAACACTTCACTATTGCACACATCTTCCATACAGCCAATGGCAATTATTCAACACGCACGTCCTGCATCAGCTTCCAGTACCGTAATATAGGCTCTTACCTTTTCTTGGGCTGAGCCAGAACCGATCTCCAAGGGGATCTCCTCTGTTCATTGGATCTGACATGTTCTACAAAGGCCTCAACTTCCCCCAGCAAAGCACAAAACACCTTCTTTCTGTTTTTACTCAAAACCACACTGCTACTGCTTCTTTTCACTCTTCTGAGACCGAGTGCCCATCCACATGGCATGCAACATTGGGCTAGAAGAGAGAAGGAATGGGATTGGAGGGGTACATTCGGCGTAGGGAGGGTGTTTGTCAGAAAAGAACAAGGGAATCTTTTCATCTCTGGCCCGTAAATGCAGAGGAACATCTACACTATAAATCTGAGGGCCTTGCCCGACTGGACACATCCTCTCTGCTGCCCCGGATACCCTGCGCCATGTCCCACACATCTGAGGACACCCAGGCTTTATTTGCAACATCAGGGGGACGCACACTGGGCGCCTTGTTTGGACAACCTCGCAAATTACAGCTGCAGAGAGTGAACACAGGTTGAAAAAGAGGAGCAAAAGAAAACCAGATAGAGAAAAACAGGAAACAAAGAAGTAAGAGCCAGTCTGCAATAGGCACCGTCAAGTTGTCCAAGATCCACCCAACAACAGCTCTGGCTTTGTCTCTTGCATACTTATTTCTTGTTTTACTCTGGGCAATTAAGCCTTTTACTAGTCAATAAAAAGCAGCGAGTTAATCTTAGGACTGGAGTCAGGTATTTGAGGACCAAAGGAGAAATGACCTTTCACTGTGCAAATGACCTTTCACTGTGCAAACAAGCAACAGGTGAAATCATATTTTGAGAATGGTATAATTAGCAGCCAACACTGTTCTGGCTCGTTTCCAATGAGTACAGTTGATCTTGAAGCATAAAGAAAAGTTAGTATTGAGCTGAACAGGAACAGCCCAGTGGACTGTTTCGGTCGCTGAACCTGTCAAAACATAATCCTGCTTTAATTAAAGTTTGATGGTTGTGTCAAGTCTAGACTGTGGACACTTCCTTGATCCGTGACTAGGGGAAACGCGACATACCTGACAAGATAATTCAAGTGAGCGTTTTCAGCAAAAGGACCACGCGCTCAGCATGGTCGCTCAGTATCAGTAACAAGTGCTCAAATAGCAGGTGACCCTCACAAAATGGAGCTGCAGCCTGGTTGTGAGGGTGGTATAAAATGGCTGTAGGGAGTGGCAGGTTTGGCAGCGCCAGCCTACAGACGGCTTGTTTGCGCCACACAGAGTCAAAGACTGCTGGGAGTGTGGACAAGCTCAGTCGCCCCTCCCTTACATGAGGTTTGTGTGAAAAGCTGTTCAAAAAGAGTGTGAGGAAAACATCCAAAAGGAAGCATTCCGCCATGAACACATGTCTCCAACAATGCAACAAAGTCACTCTTTTCTAGACAAATGACCACAAAAAAAAAAAAAAAAAACGTTCAATATTTCCTCCATGAATCAGCTTCTGCAAACCTCACGTGGGTGTGGCCGTGCCGGGCTTAGGTTTCTGTAGCAACGCAGCCCACAGGTTATAGGCAAATAACATGGGCTGTCCGTGGCGGAAGTCCCGGGGAACGTGGGCTAGCTGCTGCTGCTGCTGCTACGGGCAACCGGCTCTCAAACAACAAAACTAGACACAGGAGCTGGACTCTGCTCTTCCTGACAGGCTGCCACATTGTGCCGATTACATTTGCATCCTGACAATTAGCCTCTAATATAATGTAAACACCATACAGGTGCCTCCTCTCTCTCTCACACACACACACACACACACACACACACACACACATTTGTCTTTCTATACATGTGTGTGTATAATTCACATAACACAATCCATAGCCCCTTTCCTAACCCTAGCCATCACGACTGACCCTCAAAAAGCTTTTTGAAGTTGTGTGGACCAGCTTAACAATAGTAACGAAGGTGATTTATCATCCTGAAACCTATAAAACCTCCCTATCTGGTTTGACCGAATCCGTTGAATTCTTTCATTCCTGAGAGTGCAGAGAGAATAAATGACTGCATGTGCTGCTGCTGCTGCAAAGAAGGAAGGCCCGCAGTAAACTCAGCGTGGCTGTGAGAAAAGAAAAAGCCTTTTGAATCCAGTAACAGACAGCAGTGAGTCACCAGCACCGCAATGCCTTAAACTTTCATAAACTGGCTGTCATTGAACTTTACCATCCGCTAGAGGGCTCTTACAAGAGGAAGGAATGAACAGCAGCGATAGTCATTGTAAAATTCAAGCTGATTCTCCTTTGAACAAAGTTCATTTTTAATAAAAGTATCTCAGTCACAAAACACCCTGATGTTGCAGAAGTATCACGTGAGTTTCATTTGAAGCAAAAAAAAATATTTAGAATCACTTCCTGAAATCCTTTTGTGTCAGTGTTGGAAGGCAACCACCTCCTGCGAAAATCTGCAGAAATACCAGTTGGTGAACACAACCACCTGTACAGGTCTTTCTGTCTGTTTTCAAACTGCATGTCAGTCACTGACTTTACAGCATCTGTGGAATGTTCCAGTGATGCAGTACAGCATATTTAATGGGGTAAATTTAACAAAAAAAAAAAACCTACAGATGCAGCAAACTTGTCCAGTCGTGCATTCCCTGGAATATGTCCAACAACGTATGGAATGATACTGTGTCTGTACCTGTCATTCAACAGCAATAACAACAAGTGGCCCAGTGGGTGGTAGCACCTCAAAGCTCAGTACTGGCAGGGTAATAGTGGGGTAATACTTTGGAAGAAAAAAATCATTTTATAGGTAGATATTATCTTGGTATATTCTATACCAAATATCTAATATCTAATAACAAGTTAATAGGGGAAAGGTAGTTTGGAACTGTGAAGATGGCTTCACCTCTGGAGAGTTGTCATGTCTGCCGTAACACCTCCCCAGTACTACACATATTACCAATAAATTGAGAGTAATGCTTTACAAGTCCTATTTATGAATATTTCACAGACTACCAGGTATGTTTCAAGGTAATGACTGTAACTCCTGGTGTTTAGTTTAATTAACCATTTGAATTTTTGCATTTACACTGTAAAATCCTAAGTTAGTCATGTTGGTTGTCCCAACTTAGATGAGTCATTTAAAAGACAAGCCAACAGTGCGCTCAACTTCACAGGAAAGCGTTTTCTTAGCGATTACTTAGTCATATGACATTTGACTAAGTAATCGTTAGTTAATGAAAAATATTTACTTACTCAGTAAAGTCAGTAAATACTTTGCTACTACTCCCCATTACTGGTTATTATGAAATCTTACACCGTTATAACCTCATGACTGTAAGATATTACCCCCATATATACATAACATTACATAAATGTAACCAATATACTACCTTTTAATTTTTACCTATAACCCGCTATTACACTGTGTTATGTGCTGCCGTATTTGCACAGCTCTGTGAGACTGGAATGTGCAGAAATAACCACATACGCCAACAATACACATTTTAATAAAATAATAGGTGGTAACTGCTGGAAAAGTTCAAAGTAAAACATATAAACTATTGGAAACAACAATAAGTCACCACCAACCACTGTGTTTCTCTTTGCCTTGTTGTAAATTTAAACTATCCAGCTAAACTTATTTTTTATGTCAATTATTTACTGTGACACGGCCCCACCTGCAATTCAAGTGTCCCCACTGCTACAGGAGATGGCATTACACTTTCCTCTACATTTGTTCTTATCACCACACACACATCCTGTTTTGCAGTGGGACAACTACAACTAAAACTTACCCTACAATACAGAAATGACAATGGGCAGGCTTTCCTTTCCAAGCCGTAATAAAAACCTGAGAGCAGGAGCTGCTCCGGCATCAGTGCTGTGAATTCACTGACTGCACACGAGCACAGGAAACGGCTTGAAAACGCTCCTGCGTGAAAGCCCGGAGAGGTAACGGCCACAGGAGCACGTTAGCAGTTTGTCCTTGAGGGCGTGTGGCCCCTGCTGGGACAGAAGAGCGGAGTAACTCCAGCCAACGGCCGATCGGTTTACTCCCCTGACAGCTCGGAGAATTGTTTAATGTTTTAGCAGCATCATCCCATTGTGCTGCTTTTGCACCAAAAACTTCACACTTCACGAGTTCAGTGTCAATTAACACGCTGTTTGAAGGTGTATGGCTTATTTGCATCGCCCCCACACGACACACCAGTGAAACTGCATGAACAGTACACTCTTGTGGCAAACTGATGCTTACCAGGTTCCGTGAAACACACTGCAGGGAAAATACATGTAATAGAGTATCACATACCAGCATGGCTATTGAAAAGAAACTCAAACCACCACGGTTGCCTTTAACAATGGATCCTGCTTTGTAGGAGCTGCCAGGGCGGATCATGTGAGGTGTGACCAGGTCTCTGAAAGTGTAATTACTCACCCTCAGGTGATGAAATATGAAGCAGTGTGCACTGGAGCCCACGTAAACGCTGCAGCAGAGACGTCTCTGTGCTACGACAATGCCTTCCCTTTTACAACAGATCACCGCCAAGAAGTTCGCTACTGTACGGGCAGCGACCGACCACACACACACTCACACGTTCTCAGCATTTTTGCAGTGTGATTAAAGTTCAGCGTAACTGAACAAGCATTGTTTCTCCCCACTCCAACCTTCACACCCACACATTCATTTCACAAACATCTGATGGTGTTTCTCCCCTTATCAAGCAGGTTCACGCTACACTTATTGTACAGGGAGGGCAACACAGGCTGACGCTGAGGCACGGTATGCACGGATATCTGCACTCAGCTACGAATACATAAACCAGCTGCAGGTCAAACTTGTCAATTTGACCTACTGCTGCACTGCAGAACAATAGAGAGGTGACCTTTTTCACGATGTAGGCCAGGCTACACCAGGTGTTACAGAGCCGTCCTGCCTGTAAACCATCCCAGATGTACAGTGCTTGAGAAAATGACAGCTCGTAGCGAGTTCATGCCATGCACATGCATCTCAGCTTACAATGCAACCATATCATTAACACATATCTGATACCATGACCAACTTTTACTTTTAACCTTGTATACTGTCGAGGCACTAAAGACATAAAACTTAAAATTCACGCATATGGCAAACACACACAAGGCACAAACATTTTCCTGTGTGTGATTATTCTCCCATGATCCCCATGGAATTATTTAATTATTTGATTATAGTACTTATTGGTTTGGAGTGTTGGACGTTCCCGACCATCCACCAACAACAGTGAAGAAACAGGAGAAGAGAAGGGAGCACTCACCTGAAAAAGAAAAGACAACAGACACGATGTTGATTAGAAATATGGCATGTTAATGCTGAATTATAAGAGTGTGCAAAATGTAAAGATTGAATCATATTTTCAGCCAAGTTTAGCAGACAGACTGTTGCATGTGTGTTGCATTAGCACAAAGGAGGAAGAATGAATGTGCCCTCTGACATTTGCACCATGTGGAGAGGAATTCTCCTCCACATCCTGGAACACTTTGCTTTTAGACAGCGTTTCACAAAGAGTTGAAGGACATTCTCATGCTTCAACTTTCAGTTTAACTTTATCTCCCCACAACAAGCAGAGGATTCTGATCTTATAATCCAGTGCACACGGAGCAGGATTACAGGAAGGAGAGATCGCTGGAACAAGATGACACGCACCAAGAGGGAAACCTAGTTTACTGGTTCATATCACCATCTGCTGGACAACCAGAACAAAAGCAAGTTAGCAAATGACTGAGATGGCAGTCAATGATATTTTGAGGTGCATGTTACTGCACAGGAATGAGAATGTTCTACTTTTTACCCCAACACAGTTATTCTACTTCTTTAGTTACTCGTTACTTTTTGATCAGCACTGGTTTAATCAGCACTAGTAACACATTCTTGGATTTCTTTAAGTTCTATAGATTTTATTTGACATAATTAAGTTTGTTGAATAAACCTGAACTAGACAGAACATTTATGTTACAAAGGGCATCAAATTCAAGTGTTTATTAATTTTATATAGTGTTAGATACTTTACTTATTAAGTATTTGTGCTTTGTACTTGTACTTACTCTCCTTTTGCTTGTGTCATTCCACAATCTCTGATTTAAACTTTCCAAAATAATTTGCACCATTAAGAATAATGGTACAGTACAGAAAGTGAATTTCTGCTACTAGATGAATTTAATCTTGTCCATCACACATTAGTTTTTTTATTTATCTGGCGCTAATAATAATATACATATATAATAAGGAAAAACCGTGACTACTTCAGATGAAAGGCCTGAAGTTCTCAGCTGTCCCGGGGTCATTCTGCTCTGCCCGACACGCACCACACGGCCCCACCACTGCGCAGGACAGTCGCCTCATAAGCGGCAGTACATGTGTATTACATGTGAACATCAGCTTCACACCCTGCTAGTGTTTCTCACACGTAACCAACACTGTGTTAAATCATCACCTGACATGACTTGACATTTGTGATATAGGAAACTCACTCTAAAATAGGACGTGTCTAATTTCTGGTATGGTTTTCAACAGCTGACTGTCACTGCCAACGTGTTTACCGTAAATATTCATGGTGAATATTTGACATAATGTGAATAATGATTATGTTCTGATGAGGTAATAATCTTTTATATGGCGGGTGTTAAGATATATAAATTTACATTTCACACACTCGTAAATGCTTATGTTCTGCCTTCAGGCCTGTCCTCCCTAATAACAGAAAACCAACTATGCTTCAAGAAGAATATTTCTTGACAACAACAGTCGGGCAAAGAAAGAAAGAAAAAGGAAAAGTATTGGTATTTTCAGCAAAAGAAAAAGTTGCCAGAAACGTCATGTTTTAAGCTTGTGAAAAGACAAAAAGGAAACACAAAACAACAGGATGTGAGAGAATCCTCTGAAACAACCCATCATCCTCACATTTCCTAAATGAACAAAATGCTGACAGATCACATTCAAAACAGTTTCAAGGACGGCATCATGGGACAAGATATCATCATTCTAAAGAGGAAAACTCCAGGCCTGCAGCCAGTGGCGATGAGTAAATGACTGTATCAGTACATCTGGAAACACAGAGGCCGATGGCTCCTCCTCAAATCCACATCTGCATCGTCCCGAGGGCCATCATTTTTATCAGCGGTGATAACACTGTACGGAGACTGTCATTACTCATTATTAAAAGGTATTTTTATCCTGATGTCTTGCAAGGTATTGAATGAGAGATGAGATGGTGTGACAAAAAACAAAAAAATGTATTTCCAGACAAAATGAAAGGTGAGAAAGCTTTGAATGGATCCTGTTTGAAGTATAACTCCAGAAAACCATGTACTTCATACTGATACGATGCATTGATGGACACTCCTCATGGGCTGAAGACACCAACCTGAATTTTAAACTCAGATTTTTTGGGGTTGAAGCTTTTTATGTCGATGGTTTATATTTAATTTGATTAACAGTGTGGTCAACTGCAAATAACAACCTTCGAGTCAGTGTGAAAGCAAAAACCCAAATGCTGTCTGCTTCAGTGCAGTGTTGGAGACACTGCTCACTGCCAACACAGACAGACCTCCACCAGCCAAACGCTCAGACAGACACACACACACACACAGTACAAGGCTTCTTCTCACTCGGTGGGAGGTCTTTGAATCATGCTGCGGCCTGATGGAAGCTCAGTGGGAACGTTTTCCTCAGTAATCTCAGTAAGTGTGACAGCAAAAAAGGGCTTTGAGTGAGAGAAAAATCCCTCTTCTGTGGGCTCTGGACCGAGAGTCGGCAGCATGGCAACCTCAGACCCAGCGGTGCACAGAGACGGGAATATACTGCTCAGGCTGCTAAAGCGGAGACATAAACTGGCAAATTAGGGCGCAGCGTGTGAAGATAGGACAGTAAATCTGTGCTGGCACCACGGCCACATCAGCATCTATTCACTAGAGTAACACCTCGAAAGATTGAATCTGTCTTTGATGCAGCATTATGAGTTCAGAGGTTAATGCTGGAAATCGTTCTCTGTAATAAGCACATTGCTCTGTGCTGTGGGGTTTTTCCAGTACACATAATTAGATTCTACTTAATGATTTTTTCTTTATTAAACTTACTGCTTATTTTTGTATACTTAACAAAACCTCTAACAAAACGGAGAGATATTTTCTTTTAAAATCCATTATGTGTGCTGAGTTTTAAACGTGGGTTTTGGAAAAGCTTATACTGCAAGATGAGCCGGGACCCAAATGGACAAGTGGTGGCTTGGAACTGTGCAGGTAAAAAATTTTTAAATACTAATTAAAGGCCAATACAGCCTAGTAAAAAGCAGAAATATACACCTCATTTTTACCGTTTATTACTCCAAAGTGTCACTGATAATACAAAAAAGCAGGGGCTGACTGTGAAAATAACATGTTTTGGGGATTCATATAAAGACAATAAATAGTCCCTGATACTATGCTGCACACATCATTAGTAGATTTAAATATGTTGTCCTGTGTCTTTGCAAGCACAGACAAGAAAAGCACATAAGCTACATAATATGGATTACAGCCTGATCCAGTGAGAAACGTGACAATGATTTAAACTTCCACCAATTTGCCTCAGAGTGTCAAAAACACTTGATGTTACTGTTGTTCTATTGCACAATTGTTTCATTTCATTCAATAATGCACAACTTTACTAGCACATTCTGATGAAGCTTCCTTATCTTTTGTTATTGTCTTAGATCGACTTGGAGCTTCCTACCTGTCAAACAAGGTGCTAAGCCTAATGTGCATTTGCTTTTTACTTTCTCTGCTCAACAATTAATGATTATCTTTATTAAGATTTTGGTTTGATTTGGTCTAATATTTCACAATTCGCATGTTTCTGGGCACTCGCTCAAATTTCACAGCAGCACCTGAAACCCTAACAGTGAAAGCACTGGCTCACCAGAGACATCTTCACGCCTTCACATCCCCTCAGGCCACATACTGAGCTCTGCTGTAATGTTTTCATTGCTGCGTACATAGTTAAATTATGTCATACAGTAGCTGCACAGCATCCTTCGATAAACTCAGCTAATTTTGTGTATGGCCATTTTATGTTAAACTAAAATAAAATTACATTTGCAACTGCACAAGTCCCTTTCGAACAGAAACATTCAATGCAGGCTAAGTGAGGGTTTAAAAAATCTGAAAATACTTTTAAAACATGCAACACATGTATGTATTATCCAAATATATGCAAACTATATTAAAGTTGTAGACAAACTATGCATACTAAACCTAAGACACTAATTAATTAAGCACTTTCAGGATGATCCTGCGTTAAAAGTCAAACCAAACTGAAGCAAAACTACCGTAAATTCATTGTTCCCATGCAACAGCTACACTCAGAGTTTTCTGCAGCATTTCAGTTCATTCAGTCAAAAATCGAATCTGACAGCGGACAAACGTGTCATCTGATGGTTCACTGCCCTGTCCAGCTCTGTTAGCGTTTGCTGATGTGTTACGGTCTGACCCACGTTCAGTCCCACCCACATTCTCTCTCCGTCTGCTCTCCACCTGTATCACTTTACCTTCCAGGCTTGGCTACCCGTCCGCTTTCACTCCTTTTTACCTGCAGTTCTGTGGAGTTATGCACAAGCGCGTGGCTTACCTTTGCTCGAGTAGAAGGAATCCATGCTGAACATTTATAGCACCGTCCCGAGACCTTTGAAACAGCAAGAAAGAGCCTTCGCTCACAGCTCGCTCCCCTTTAATCCCAGTGTGCCACGCCGGATCTTCCACTTTTTCACTTTCTCTCACTGTCTAAGTTCGTTCTTCGCTCTCTCTTTCAAACACGTCACGCTGTGTAGATCAACAGAATCCCAGTAACCCCCCCCCTTCACAGGTCCTCCTTCACAGGTCAGAGCCGCCCTTCGTAATAATTCCTCTGTTCTTATGTATGTGGGTGTGTGTGTGTGTATAGAGGTAAAATGTTTGAAAAAGAGCCACCATTTTAGAACAACCACAAAGGGTGTAAAGTTAAGAGGGAACAAAGACCAAGAGTGAAAAGAGAAAATGAACTGTGGGAGCAGATCTCTGTGCTCTTGTTGGAGTCACAGATGAAATGTTCAATTCAGTAACTACAGTCACATTTCAAGCATTAATGAGGCTAAAATCCAAGCCTCTCATGAAGCTCCGAGAGGGATAACAGACGTTTGCATTGTCTCGTGTATCGAGAAAGGATGTCAACAAAGTGACCTAAAACTGTCTTGCACTGCAGACATGCAAAGACAAAAAAAAAAAAAAAAAATTGTGGGGCAATGAGAGACAGCAGTCTTTTCTGAATAAAGAGACAACAAGCCCACAGAGGCAGGGGGCCGCAGCTAATAAATGTGCTGGACCACTGCCACATACCGTGGTCTCAGTGACACGGCTTTGTGCCAGCAATCAGGAAGGCAAAGACGAGGGAGAACGTCTGCATGGTGTAATGTACCGTACTGTAAACAGAGGCTCCCGGTGAGCGTCAAAGTTATACTCGAAAACACGTGTAAAAAGTCCTCGGAACGTGGTCTACTACAACTGCTGCTGAGGCATGTGGATCCATTAAAGCCACCGAGACATGCATCGTGAATTTTTATACGTGCAGTGTGCAGTGTAGTCCCGTCAAAGACTGTTGTGTGTCAACGGTTAATGATTAACGCACATGCATCAGGGGAATTGCACCAGCACCAGACACATTAACCCAAACTGGAGATATCAAATGAACCCAGCCGTGAGCATTTGTAAGTAAAGCCGAAAGACAAGCCTTCACGATGTTGATCCGCATGCTATTTGGATAATTGATAAAGTAAAAATTGCATAAATGTAATTGGCAGTTATAAAGGACTTGGATATGTTGCTTAGGTAATAGCTATATGGTAACTATACATGGTATTTGAGTCTCTTTATTCTCTGTGAGTCTTATCAGCTCAATAATCCTCCTCTAAAAGCAATAGGTTTATTTGCTAAGAGCTGATTACCTTCCAAAAAATCAATGTTCCACCACAGCTACAAAATAAAGGAAAGGCCCTTTTTAAACAGTGTTGGATTTAGCTTTTTGCTTTATATCGTCCCAGATGTCTCTTTATCTTGTATCTGTCTCAGCTTTCACCTACAAACACCTGAAGTCCATGTTCATTTGAAGCAACCATTTGAAATTTGATCATTTTCATATTCATTTTAACTGATGCCATTGTAAGTAATGTTGTTCCAAGGTCCAACTTTAAAACAGTCTCTTCCCTCTTACTGTTCCCCTCATGAGCTGAAACGGATATTTACACAAAAACAAAAATCCCCGTGAAGAATTTTTTCTGTATAAAAATATAAAATAGAATCGCATACATGTCTTAAAGCAATATGGAACAGTATGCAACATTTTTAACAAAGATACTCCACGCTCCATAACTTATCATTTTAATGTACCGTCCATACCTTCTGTGATAAAAAGAGCAAAGCACAGAGATTGTGGAGTGAGACTTGCCCTATTAACCAATCAGATTGTGCAGCATCTTCTGCCTTGAAATCGTGCTTGTATCTGGTATGGCCCGAAGGCCCTGGACTCTCTCCTTCCTGCTGTGTGTGTGTGTGTGTGTGTGTGTGTGTGTGTGTGTGTGTGTGTGTTCTGCGCCTGTGCAAACTCGACCTGTCCAACATTTGTCAAGGATTGGTGGCCAAGGTTTGTTACACCTGCCCAGGACCTAATTGGTCTGGCACCCTTATCAGAGGACCAGTCAACATGTGCTCCACCTGCCTCAGTCCCTTCACTGATTGGACCGGTACTTTGCCCCTGGACCAATCGAGCTGGCACAGATGGTTCCCTCTGGCCATTAAAGTGAAGTACTCGCTAGAGTTGGGGCAGCTGGGATTTGCAGTGAACGGCTTGTTTCGCTGAAACTTTGCTGAAAACATGTGGTTTAATTGTTATTTGTCTAGATCAGGGGTCGGCAACCTTTAACACCGAAAGAGCCATTTGATCCGGTTTCCACAGAAAAGAAAACACTGGGAGCCGCAAATACTTTTTGACATCTAAAATGAATTTATTTATGAACGCATTTATTAAATAGAAAGAAAAAATATTTAAAAAAACAATAACAACTTATTAGTGCTTTGACTACCCTTTTGAAGATGGGCTATCATCTTATCTAAAATGAAGATAACACTGTATATATTGCTTTTTCTTTACACTTTGTATAAACAACTAACGTGTGTTGTTTATGAAATCCACGAAGTGCTACAGAGAAAATTAAATTTTATCTATGTAATGAACACATTTTGAGCATTTTGAATTCTTGAAAAAAAAAATACAATGTCTGAATGTCACTTTCAAATATTTTAAAAAGCTGAACTTAAATTATCCATGTAGCAAACAAAAGCAAAAAAATGCCGTGAACTGTCATCCTTATATCGCGACAAATGGGCGGCGTTTTGGCGGGTATACCGGCTTTCGCGAGTATGACGTTTATTTTGAGCGACGAAAAACAATAAAATATATTTATTCTAATATGTCAAGATCACAATAAAATTTCAATTTAGAACTAAAATATTAAAGAACTAACACAAATAAAATACACTTCAATTAAATGCTTTTTTAATTATTTTTTTTTTATAATTTAATTTCCCAAACCACTCAGAGCCGCAGTATGAGGATGAAAGAGCCGCATGCGGCTCCGGAGCCGCGGGTTGCCGACCCCTGGTCTAGATGCTGTCACTGTGAAACCGTTGTTTAGCTCATAGAGTTGTAGAGGAAAAGCTGTAGATGTTGATGTTGTTGCTTTTTCATTCTTTATCCTTATTTCTGTGAGCTGCCTGTTTTGACGTTTTTGATCGTTTACATTGCCTTTTACTTATTTATATTTCTATGTATTTACAGTATTCACCCGTTACATGCAGCACATCACGTTGATCTTTTCACTAATTTAATAAACGAGTCTTCCTCAGGGGCCAGAAACCTGATTCTAAATAAATGCAGCTGCCTGTCTATTCGAGGTGTTAATGGGCAGCCAATGGCTAACATTTCCACTATATTAACTTTATAAGGTAATAATATTTCAACGTTGTTTTTACTGTGTGTGTGACTCTAATGAAGTCATCTCATCAAGTTCCAAAGCTGCAAGCTTATAAACACAAACAGACTTTGAGCTTGACTACATACAGTCACTGTGAAAAACTGAACACTGTTAATGTTTATCATGGGGGAGACACTAAATCAAATCCCAGATTTGGAGCTCCAGATCTGCCCTAAAGTCCCTGGGCCTCCCTCTCACCATAAATAGCTCAACAACAGAGAGGGAAACTACCCATGATGTAGTTCCTCACCTCGAAGCTGGGGTCACAGGAGTGTCCTGAATTGTCTACAAGGTGCTTAAGTTATTGTGGAGAAGGGTGTGAACCCATATCCCGCGGAGCTATACTGGTATTTTGTAATTATCAGTAGTCATGTTCCAGGTTAAAGAAGTGAGAATAACAGCTGTAACATGCTGAAGACGCCTGGCACATAACAAACAGCTGAGGAATTTGATGGAATCCCCATGTGGTTGAACACAAACAAAAATAGGAGGAAAGGATTGAACAGCTATTCCACAATTCATCAAGAACAGGAGTCGCACAATCCATTGTCCTGTTTTCTAAAATAGACCACACAGAGCAGATGACCTCCACTGATAATTTCCAGAGTGTCCTCCCACCCCAAGCCCAGTTTAGTACTTCTGCTTTTCAAACATAACAAATCTCTAACAGATCATCCTTTCATTCCGTTTATTACAATACAAAGGGAGCTGATAACCACTGTACACACATTTGTTTGTTAAAACGGGATTTGTGCAAGTCTAGTAACAAGACTTTCCACGTTGAAGCAAGTTATCTTGAAGATAATCTGGAAGATACATGGAATAATTCTGTGAGATGAACAGATATCTGCATCACTATCTTCGAAGATTTGTTATAAACAGAGGAAAATGTCATAAATGTGGCCTATCATTATTATAGTCCCTAAAGGATTATGCATCCTGTCTCAGAATGACAAGGATGATTCAAATAAACAAACCCAGATAGGAAAGTGACTCCTCCAGAGAATCGGTCAGTGACATATTTCATTAAAACAGATAATGTTTAGTCATCAGTGTCTGCACCCAGCCAGCTGTGAGAAAATCAAACACCGATTGGATGGAAATTAAAGAGAAGCATGAAGTTGTGGAGACCTCTCGCTGTAGGAAATCATCAACGGCCTTCTCAAATATCAAGTCCATTATCTTGTTGATAATGCTGCGGGCCTCACTGCCCACAATACTTGATACCACTCTAAAAAAGAAGGCAGTGAGTCAGAGGAGGACTTCCCACATTGACACACATTACTAAAGAATGTAATGTGTGAGAGACGTGGTCTTACAATAATCCTGCTTAGCCTGGACAGATACTCTATTAATATACTGCGTAAAAGCCCTTTTGTAATATCAGAACTGTATATTATTTATCATTAATGGAGGGGTCACAATTCTGTTTTCTCTAGTATTACCATAACTCAGCAGCAATGGCTTCATGAGTTAACACAAAAAAAAAATTCACCAGAACCTCCAAATAATTATCAGTTAGATCCTCATGTACAGCAGCTCTACAATAATTTATACAGTAGAACCAGGGTTTCTCCATCACCTCACACATAAAACAAACCTCTTCTGCCTACAAAATATTGCCAAAATTAAAAGCAATTGTTACTTCTAGTATAGACTACTGTAACTCAGCATTACCAGGAATATGCACTGTTGCCTTAGTGTTTGCTCAAATGTCTTGTATAGTCTTGGCTTTCTTATATAAACTTCCTCGAGATGATCTGGTTGTGAATTGTCTCATTCCAGTCGTCTCACAAGCAACACTGTCAAACAGCTTGTCGCCTTTTTTGGTGCTTTTGTCAGCGAGCTGCCTCTGATCACAGTGTTTGTCTCTGCAAACTATAGTACAAGGTGAAACACACAACAGGTTTCATGTTTTTTCAGATTTATCAGAAATGTTCTGATATGGCAAAACAACAAACAATCAGTAAAGACAGTTGGTCACAAAGCAACAACACAACAGCTCAGCATGTTGGCAGCGTCAAGATTGAACAACATTATCAGCTGCAGTCAAGAGGTGAGAAAACATTTCCTTCCTGTCTTTGTGCCATTTGTTTTTTACAATATTTTAACAGATTTATCAGTTAAATGTTTTCTGATATGGCAAAAAGAAATTAGAACCACACAAAAAAACTCAATGATAATATAAATAATATAAACCTAACAACATAAATCAAATTAGGTAACAATAGCATATGATGTCATCACCTGAATCCAGCAGTGTTCTCTCACTCTGTTGTCAAATCAGATTCAAACAGCCAGTTTGTTGGAACCGGTCCTGAATCCAGCAGTGTTCTCCGTAATCAGCAAACAGCCAGTTTGTTATTGGCGCTGCTCATCATTCACATGAATGCACCGTGACGGCAGCGCAGGGAGGGAGTGTGTGTGTGTTCACGCAGACCCGTGAATGTCAACACAGCAACGTGTGATTATGGGAAAAGTGCATATGTCTTGTGTCATGCCTTCCTGACCAAATTCTACCCATTTATACACAGCTACACACACACACACAAAAAACCTCAACAGTGATTTCAGGAAAGTGTAAAAAATCCATAAGAACAGTCATCTGGGGTGAAATCTACAACCACAAGCACAAAGCTGGGAAACACCCAAATGCCTCCATATTTGACACTTCTTCATTACACTGTAACACAGAGACCCGTTTGTCCTTCTTCTCAGCTGCGCCTTCCCTCTGTTTACCTCACGTCACTCCAACTATGTGTGGAACGTCCCTTTACGCAACATTGTCCCGTCCACGAAACATAACGATACTGTAAATTCAAACAAAGGAAACGGGGGTTTAGGTTAATGTGTTCTGCAAGACAAACACGGGGATACAACACGACAGGATGAACTTCTTTGGCGGTGGCACAGAAACAAGGAAATGAAGGCAGGATGACACGCGGGGGTCTGTGTGGGTAGTAATTCCAGGAATTGTGTACAAACAGGTCAGGGGATTCCCTCTGACTCTCACTTAACACAGTGTGTGTACACATAGGAAAGCTGAATGAGTGTGCCAAACACTGTAGGTAATTGTTTTTAATAATAAATAAAGGAACCACTATGTTTTAACAGGTTAGTGTATACATTATTTATGTATGTTATGTATTTTCCCAAACACACTGGAATACAGTACAGTTCTTTTAAATTTGGCAACAAAACAAAACAGAGGAACTGATTTAAGGGGTCAAAGGTGAAAGGTTGAGGTAATTGAATGTATATACTGTACATACAGTATATATATGTAGAAGCTTTTTAAAGAATATTTCCTAAAAGAAAATATTTGAAACAGGTTACATTACTCTATCACTTGTTTCAGGATTCCTCCCGACATCTCATTGCTTGGTGTTTTTACTTTAGATTATTCTTTGTGTTTATTCCCTCTGATTATTGTTCAATTCAATTCAATTCAACTTTATTTGTATAGGACCAATTTACAACAAGGTCATCTCAAGGCACATTATATAATAAAGTCAAGACTATACAAACATTTATAGAAAACCCAACAAATCCCCCTTGAGCAGCTATAGGCAACAGTGGAGAGGAAAAACTCCCTTTATAGGAAGAAACCTCCAGCAGAACCAGGCTCAAGGTGGACGGACATCTGCCTTGAGCGGTTGGGGTGAGTGGAAAGTGGAGAGAGAAAAGAAAAGGGCAACAACAGCAACAACGAGACATTGTTTCTGTTTCGCAACTCTTGTTGCAACTGTACATTTAAATGCACAGTTTGGTGTCCATTGGATCTGTCTGGGAAATAGTCTGTGCTGCTGCATTTGGCCATAGATAAACACCAGAATCCTAGACACACAGATCTGTCTCACTGACCGTGTCTCCCGGTAACTTTATCTATCTATCTTTCATTCAATGTTTGATATGGAAGACTGGTGGTTTACACATGCTAACCAGTTTCGGTTATGACTTTCCCTCATTGCTGACATGTAATCACTGTGTTTACATTCTTTCAGTTACTGTGACTGCATGAGTAGTGATCATGGTCAGCAGGAAATGGCTTATCTCGATTAGCACCACTGGAGAAGAGGACTGCTGTGCATTTGGATTCCGTCTTCCCTCCCAACCAATCCAGACCAGCAATAAAACAGCTCTGCAATAAAACGTGGTAACTGTGTGAGCCACAGGCCCAGCATGCACCTTTATATTTACAGAGGTGCAGGTCAGTGTAACCTCTAGTACTGGAGCGGTGACCAACAATACGTCAAGCCATCAACACGCTGCTTATACAAAACTTTAGAAACGTAATTAAAATAATAAATCAAGTCCATGATTATGACAAAACAAAAAGATAAAAACAGAAGACGTCAAATATTTTTCTCCCCACAACATACTAGGAGCCATCTGATCATTTTGCAATAGAGCAGCTGCAGTTTGACCACAGGATGCTATAACCCTTATCATCACGGCTACAGTGGCCGTCTGCTTTGTGTGGCTGCAGATCTCCTCCGATGATGTGCAACTGAGACTGAAATCTGTCCAAGGGTCAGACGGAGAGACAGGAAAAGGCTGAGAGAGAGAGCTGGAGAGATCACACTCACTGTAGACAACCTACACCTGACAGCTTCCTGGAATCATACGCTATATTTTCCTGTTTCTGTTTGCACACACGTATGGATGAGCAGTACTGCCAAGAATATTCCGAATCTGCGGAAGATTGATGGACCAAACCACGGGCTGCTCTCCACATGAGTCAACTTTTGCATTATGGTGAGATTTAATAAATAGTTTTCTACAGTATGACTATGTGAAGACTCACACGCATTATCTACAGAAGGAAGGCAAGTGTCAGACAGTGACAGAGCTTTACTTTCACCAAGATTTATTCTGGGATGCCGCTGAACCTGAAACCTGTGAAGTCTGGCTAACGCAGCATTTCCGATGTTGTGATAATAAATACTGTCTGACTTCTCCTTGTTTCTGGTGTTGATGATGTGTGAATAATGTAAATGTCTCTGCCAAAATAAATCACATTATACTTTTCTGTTGAGACATACTTTATAATGTCCACAGGAAGCTTGATTTGAGTTTAACATGACTTGACTTGATTTTCACATTGGTCTAATGATTGGACTGCTTGTGTAATCTGGGCATGTATGACTTTATATTACTGTACATCTGCTTTTTTAAAGGCAGACCAGCAACACACAACATATATCTCACATTATTAAACTACAGAAACTAGAGAAACATTTGAGAGGTAAAACCGGACAGGTGACATACCGAAGAGGTGCATCTATAAGAACATGCAGAGCTGCAAATATATATATGTAATTAGATAGATATAGATATATACGCACAAACCAGGTAAATGAGTATGTATGTTCGTTCCCAATCATTCCTTTTTTTTGATAAATAAAAGAATCTGTGCTATGCCTGTCACACTAACACTGACACAGATTTACACACTGACATTCATTAAGGACAAGTTTCACCACTAATTTGAGCCGGGGTGAAGAGATGACGCTCAGCTTTGCATTGTGGGTTTGCATGGCAAATGTGAGGTCCAAGAGCGCATCACTTAGGAACGACGATGTGTTTAGTTCATAATAATTGTTTACATAAGTTAGGACACAGTGGCACACTTTCCGGGTTAATAACATCGAGGTAGTAGACAGAAATCAAACACACTAGTGTATCTACAGTCAGTGTCGACAAAATATATCTGTGAAGCTGAGTTAAAGTGTTCAAAGTGAGGGATTTCCAGAGCTTCCGCTGATTCTCCAACAATGCCACAGTCAGACACCCCTCCCTGTCTGCCTTCCTATAGACACAACAACAATAGGATCTCAAACGTACTCTTTACTGTCCAGCATATTTATTTTCAGTCAATCCTACGATACACAGAATCAAACTAATCAGAATTAGAAGAGAAAAATACCTTTTAGAGAAGTAATCTCGTGTTGGATAGACCTGAAGCTTTCCATTGTGACCTTCGGCCTTCTTGTAAGGAAGGATGATAGTGACTGCTGCAAATATTGAAAAAGAGTCAAAAGTCCTGTGATCTATGTACTGGGACCGTCTCTGAGAATATTCCTGTCTTGGTTTTAGTCACATTCCTCCTCTCTGCTGACCGGGACGCTGCTCTGTTTTAGTTCCTTTGATACACCATGTGCACAGACACACACACACATTTTTGAACATTCAGGAATCCACACAGTGCGTAGCTCCTCCCTGGTCCCCTCCTTCTCTTCCTCCACCTCCCCTTTTAACATCAAAACCTGCTTTTCAGTCAGTGACTGCACCGCTCAGCCAGGTGCTGAGTCAGGTACCTGCTTGTCATGCTGGACAGTAGATCTGTCACTCTGTTCTATGTGGATAGCATTAGAACAAAGACAAATAAAAAGCAGAAGGCGAAGCAAATCCTGTTTCTTGGTGACCAGATGACAAAGGTGTAGATTTTATGTGAGTGTGTCCACAAAAGAAACCGAATCCCTGCACCACACCCAGATCCTTGGATTAATCTCCAGGACGAGTCCAAGATTGACCACAAACATACGGAGCGATATAAAACAACTGTTCTCCAAGTACTACTTAGGCAAGATTTCCACTATTTGCATATCACCCCATTGTGAGCATCACTGCATGTTATGAAACGATACTGCAACATGTGGTATATCATCCTCAGTAAAATGCAGTTTACATTAGGAATGTACATTTACGTGAAACATTCTAAAACGCAAATTAAAGCTACATTATGTAACTCAAAATCTCCCATGAAGTCAGATTTACAGAACAGCACTGGCATCACTGTGGAGATATAACCAATCAGAACATTTATGCTTGTAATCTATTCATTTTATAATGTCTAACACCTGAAACACTATGCAAAGCATGGTGTAAAAAAATTACTTTTCATTTATCACAGAATAATACATTGTTGTTCAAATAAATATAATTATTAAATATAAATATTAATTAGTTTGAGAAACATTTAAATATAGACTTAAAAGATCAGTTCTGCTGAGAGTCACTAAAGAGTGATAATCCTCTGGGAAAGAAGATCCTGCAGCTTTAAGAACAGTTTTAGCTTAAATAAAGGACCAGTGTGGACTGTGATGCAGTAATAGAAAAAATATCAAAAATAAAACTATTAAAACAGCAGGAGAAGCCATTTCATTTTATTGATGGTCTCCTCACACACTGCTTAAAAAAAGAGCAAATAAAAACTTCAAATACCTTAAACGTTGCAGTTGTTTGCTTACTGTAATACAAACTGGGACAAAAGGAAATGGAATGATAACTGGTTGTACAATTTAATATCTGAAGGCATTTTAACAATGTAATAAAGAATGCACTGGAACAAAAACATTTTACCTATAAGTCTATGGTCTGAATTATTAATGTGCTGTGGCTACTTAATGCCTAGTGAAAAGCAGTGTAAACAAATCATGGACTATGATTGTTAGAATTAATCCGTGCTTGTATGAACAAATCTAGAGGTCCCCTGAGTCAATAAAGTATTTCCTTTGTATGTTTCACTGGCTGCTTTAGACTCTAAATATATGCACCACAGACAAAGTACTGCTTGTCATAATTCTGAGTATGTTAAATCTGAAGACGTGTATTTACAGTATGTAGATGACGCAGCTATTATGCTGATGAATGACTCACAAATTTACAATATCAATGAGTTTACAGCAATTGTTAATTGGGGACAAAATAATAAACTGACATTAAATAAATACAACACAAAGCATGAAAATAGGTCAATCTAAACCCTTATATTTGCAGAAATTTATAAGAAAATGAAATGCAAAACTAACTTGGCTTGGACAGTTCACATAACTGATCCTTAATAATAGGTTAAACAGTGCACAGACAGTTGGGCGATTTACAAGTTTCCTACCTAAACAAAAAATAACGCCACTGAGCATAATTTATAGTCACATTACATGTTGGTACATTGTTGTTGTGCAGTGTATGTTAACACAACTCAGGGCACAGAGCCCAGACCACAGTAGACCAGCAGAGCTACCAGAAAGATCTTAGAATGATGGTTCAGAGTAAGAGTGAGTGATCTTGTTATGGCTTTAGCATCACTTCCTGTCTCTGCTTTTATTGTGACTCCAGGGCTTCCTGTCTCACCACTCTTAATAGGTTTATTTATATCTCCATAATCGATTTCATCTGCATGTACCCTGTTCTATTTTAGCAGCCCCGTCTCCCTGTTACGTTTGTCTCCAGCTCTTTATCCTACTGACTAAACTCTTTGGTACTGACTCCGTTTTGGCTTTTGGACTTTCCCTGTGGACTTCGTTTCTGTCACCGGATCAGCCTCTGAGTCCCTCTCTGGATACTGTTCTCTGGATTTTGGACCTGGCCTGGATTTCGGATTGAATTTTGGATCATCTGACTTATCTCTCCTCCTGCCCCAACACGGAGCACCTCACCTTGGCTACACGTCCCCAACCCGGCTTCATCTGGTTCTGCAGAATTCCTTCCTCTCATCTTTTCCTCAGTAAGCGCCATTTTCTAGTCTGCACATATTACCAGTACCTTCCCGCTACTAATCTGTCTCTCCTGTCTCCATAGAGCAGCCGTCTGAAGCCCGTCCACACTTCCTGCACCTATTCCCTTTAATAAACCTCTATCAATCCTTATTCAGAGTTCTGGTCTTATAATTGGGTCCCACTGTTTATTTGGTGGGCTTGCGCTCACCATCACAGATCTGCATATGGCATAGCCAAAGGTGGAAAATGTGAGGCCACATTTAATACTACAACAAAGATGTGCTAGTCTTCAAAACAAGACTGTTGTGTATTAGCAACATAGTAACTGAAATGGCTTATATCTGATTAGTTATGCATTAATATACATTTAATGCAAAGTACAATTTATGTGGATTCCAAGGTTTTATTGTACTGTGTACTTATACATATGTTTCTGTGTATCAGACCAGAGAAATGTGATAATAGTTAATAAGATAATAAGTTAGTAGTGGCACCTGATACAAACAAAGAAACACTAATAATCAGTTGGCCTGTGTCTCAGCTCAGACAGCAGTTGGCCATTGAAAAGTCATTGATTCTGCTCTTGTATGGCCTCATAATAAAAGGACATCTGGAGGAAACGACTGACACATTTTTGGCAGCAAATAGCTGTTCTCTGCTCTGGTAAGGAGAATTCAGTCATCTGTGTGTGTGTGTGTGTGTTAGAGTGTGTTATGAAAGGGAAGCAGCTCTTGAAAGTGCTTGCTCCTGTAACCACTAGTACTTGAAAATTTGTTTCTATTGCAGACTTACAGACACACACACACACACGCGTTTGTACCTCTATCCTTGTGAGGACAATCATTGACGGAATACAATCCCTAGCCACTTGTCCTAGCCCAAACCAAAACCTAATTCTAACCTTGAACCTAAAACCTGATCTTGACCTCAAAAAAAATTGTGAGCACCGGCCAAAATGTCCTCACTTTACAAAAATGTCCTCACTCTGTTACAATTTTGTTCCTCACTAAGTATTATCTACAGGAACACACACACACACACACACACACACACAAGCCTCTTCCAAGTGAGATGTCCGTTTATCTGTGTTGGATGCTGTGACCGCTTGCTTTGGCTGACAACAGCAGCCCTCTGAACCCGACCCTCATAACTGCGACATCTTCATACTTCATACCAAACAAATTATTATTACTAGACAGTGTAAGTGGTTTTGTTCTCTGGACAGTAGCAACAATGAGAAAAAGTGCTGCTTTGTTTGTTTCGTTGGAACAACATGAAAAGGGAAAAATAAATGTACAGTAACCTAAATAATTGTGTTTATTTAGGTGCTGTAGACTTCCTGTTTTGTTCATAAACTACAAACACAACGCCTCTCCCATCCATGTGTTCTCTGGTGTAGAAACAGTGACGTACTTTTTCACTTTAACATTAGTGTCGTGTCTTGCTCCAAGGAATAAGCCAGGAAACAGCCGACAGGAATCACTGCCCGAACTGGGAAAAAGCGTCATTCTTCGCAAAGTTGGAACAAAACCAAAAGTTTATTTCATTGAGTTCCTTGTCAAATCCCGCTGTGTGTGTTCGGGAGAACACTGCTGATGGATTGGGAGTAGTACCAGCCAGCTAATGTTTGTGTTTCATAGGGAATCTACATTTGAGTGGGCGAGGGAGAGAGCGGGAGAGAGAAACAAGACAAGAAACAAGAACATAAATATGAGAAGATTAAGCTGAAGACTCTTGACATGAGCCAAGCGTTGAAAGCTCACAGCTGAAAACAAATGTGTGTGCATCACTGAGCTCCTTGGCAACAAATACAGGAGTGACTGCGTGTGCGAGCCGATTCAAAGTGACACAAAGACGCTTTCGGATTTGAAACCAGCAGATGTCATATTTCCAGTACAACCATTTTGTCAGTTCCTCGCTCTGTAAGGCTTCAAAACCACGGCACTAATCCCACTTTGCACAGTTCTGCCGGCTCTCAGTTCAGTTGCTCACAGCCTCTCTGATCCGTGTACATCAGGCCGGTAGCCTGCTGTGGAGGTCCAGACAAAACATTCCTTCTGTCTGAGGTCACGCAGACGCTCAAATCTCCGACCCAATGTGCCGCTTTAGAGCCCAGGGCAGCAGTCAGCAGGAGAGCAGCCTCCCCACCAACAGAGCCACTGTCTGAGTCAGACACTGATAAAACTGTTAAGCCAGTGGACGGGTGGCTTAAATCACTGGAATGAGGTGAATTGTGAAAGGCAACAATGACGGTACTACTGTTGTGCAATTCTGGAAGGCTCTTTTATTTGGAAAAGTCATATTTTCTTATCTTGTTTTGCAAGAAATTTTTGCATTGTTGTTTTTAGCTTGTATTAGTTCATTAGTAGTTTAATAATTATCATTTTTCTTTTGGTTTTTAAACTTTCAAAGCTGAAACAGTGTGTCCATGTTGACAGGCAAACATCACACAGCTGTTTAAACCTGTACAGACAGCTGATCTCCATCATGCAGGTTGCTGATCTCCATCATGCAGGCTGCTGAGGAATTCTGGGAATCAAGATGGAGGAGAAACACCGCACGGAGTGAATGACTCCTTCAGGTTTCCTCCCATGTTCCACCCTTGAAGATCTGAAACCAGGTCCCATCGGGGCCCTTGGTGTTAAGTAAAGTCGCTCCTTATAAAGACATTCCCCTTTTGGGATGTGGATAAATGACATCAGGGACATGGACACTGGAAGGTTCTGCTCCAAGTCACATCCTATTTTCAGAAAGGGGAAAAAGGAGGTCTGATCTAAATGAAAAACCTTCTGCAGTGGACAGGGAGCAAGCTGGGGTCCCACAGGTCCCCCACCCACACACTGACTCATTGCCTTTAACTCAGAACCAGTTGCCTGGAGCTGGAACATGACCATCGCTGGACAGATGGTGTCATTATAGCTTTATTTAGACTCAGTCATCAGCTACTGAAGGTGACAAGGCAAATCAATTCTGATAAAAGAAATATATCACAGGCATCTAAGATATTCAATATAAAATGGACCAATCGCCATCTAGTGAAAGTATCACTGACGTCCCAGAAAACATCTTGTCATGCCTATAGGATCTCCCTAAAAGTTTATTCCTCTTTTTTTATTATTATCATGTCTGTTGTTATGAGGACAATGATCCACTAGAGGCTGTGCTCACACTGTGGAGTCCAGACATGCTCAGACGGCACAAGGAGAAGCAAAAAAGCTGACAGCAGCCAGGATACTACAATCCTTTCCATACTGGGATGTAGAGTGAAAAAAGATGGTGAGCAATATATGAAAACTACTGTGAAAGTGTTAAACACAGTTTTTCTCATCAGATACTCACTAACATATGTGGAGGCCTCAACCTCCAGGGAAACATATGCAGTTGGAAACAGTGTCACTGCCAAGTGATGCCTCCATGGGCCATAACGGAAAGTACACAGAGCTGGCACAGTGTGTGTGTGTGTGTGTAAAACAAAGCCAACAGTTGCATGGAAAAGTGTGACTCTGCCAAGGACTGTGATCGCCATGCAAACCCATCAGATTTGACTGCATGTCACACTAGTTTACTGTTGCAGGCACAGAAAGGATGTTGCGATTAGCTCAAAGACACAATGTGAAAGTTGTCATGTTGTTTCTGGGCAGAGAATCTGATGAGAGGGGAACACAACCGCCAGAGTGTGACTGTGTTCACTGCATTTAGTTTTTTAATGTCTCAAACGATGAATTGCTCTACTTTATTGAAAATAATTGTCCCATATGATGAACAATGAAATCTGTGGAAATCAATGAAATTGCCGACAACAAGCAATTTAAAAATGTTACTTTGGATTCTTCTTGTCAGCTGCAGCTTTAGTTTAGTTTCTAATCACAGCACACCAAGACATCCAATAAAAGAGTATTAGGGAATTAATAACTCCTTCACCATCCGTGCACCCCCAACCTGGAACATGTTTTAATAAATCAAATACAACATTTTCTACCAATGAACTAACTGATAAACTTGCTGTGATTTACTTTATATCTTAAGTGACTTTAAATAGCTGCTTCGTGTTGTGTTGAGGCATCACTTCATTTAACTGGCAGGCGGTTTGAGTCCTCAGACCCCCGACGACACAGTCCCGCAGTATCACCTTACACGTGTCCTCTCATCTAAACAAACTGCACTTGAGGGTGAAATCAACCACATACCACATTAATGCTAAGTGAGAGGAAGTCGACCCGCCTCGTCCTGCCTCATGCTCTGCATTTTATTCCTTTTAATTTCTGCTCACAATCTCTCATATACTGCAAGTTTCACTTCAGCACTTCCTGTCTTGTCCCTCTCCCACACTCTTTGAGTGCCTCATCATCTTTTTCTGTCTCCGCTGTGCGTGCTTTGGGGCTTTCTGCTAAACGGCGCCACTCTGACTACTGGCTTTTATGCTCTGCTCCCGGGGTAAGCGATAGGACTTGTCCCACGGTACATGCCTGACAGATTGAGATCAATTCTTCCAGAGACCTTCCCGAAAGTGACACCACAGTGTCTCTATCCCTGCACTGACTCTTGACGTCCAGTGCCTCCTACTGCACGTCTCAGGGAATCCTTCAAGTGGATCCGGTAACTGCACGTTAGCTCTCTGTGTCTGCCCTTTAAAAATAACACGTGCGTCCACACCAGGCTTTCCTGCATTTACCGTCTGTTTTCAAATGGAAAAATTGATAACAGTATCATATGTTTGGGTCCAGCAATTGTATAACAGGAAGTCTATAACGATGGCAGGATTTTTAGCAGAGCTCTTAGCTGAGATGTTTCAGTCTTGACCTGAGCTAATGCAGAGGAATGGAAATATTAACAGTTTATTAAAGGTTTGTCCTATCTGCACATTTTGCAGTAAAAATATTCCCAAGTTTTAGGACATCTTGTGTTTTTCTGTATTTTTGTTGCTGCTTCCCCGTGAACTCACATTTATCGGAGGCTCTATAACTTCTATGTCCAAATGTCAGTGCAGGGTTTGAAATCACTTTCTGAAATTGTTGGCCATTGCAGAGTTTTCAGTGCAGTATACACCCCGACTGGGTGAGGAAACACTCACTCAGGTCATTAGTCCCGGCCTTCAGCTGTGCGTTCATGGTAAGACGGCAGAGGTCAATGATGAATGATGAATGCTGGAGGTACAATAAGTTTTCACGCTTCTGCTACACATCAAGCATAGACCTGCCATAACTGTGGTAACAGCTGTAACAACTGTGGGAGTGACAGGTAAAAATATTACACACAGGGTTCATCCCACGCACGTTTCAAACACTTCAAACACGACACCGACCAGAATAAAAGCTGCAGGAGAACAGCAAGGCCCTGCCATGCTCTTACTTCCTGAAAAAAGTTCAGCTACAGCCGTACAGGAAGGCCAGAATTAGCAGTGATTTGAGATCAGAAAACAAACAGGCAGCTTTTTTTTTTTTTTTTTGGGGCAGTTTGACCTGCGGTCAGGGGGAGAGCGACCACACCCATCAGAGACCCAGAGGCCAACGGACACATGGCTTCAAGGGGAGGCCCCGTTTGGTTTCAAAGCAATCAATCATCTCAGAAGCTGCTTTATCTATGGAACAAATCGCTCGTTTTTATGTAACGGCAGGTTTTGCGTGACCCTTTTTTGGTGAAACCACAGTCAACCCCTCCATTTAGGGTAGTTTCTAACTAACTGAGAACTTGACTGTGGAAGGTATTTGGAGCTGCTAACAAGCTTTACTCCTCCATCTTTGGTATCTCAGACCAAAAGAGATTAAGAGATCCGCTAACAGAGCAGAATGTAACAAGTTATTCCTCAGGGCATGTTTGTAGTCGCCGAGGGCCTGTGTGTGTGTGTGTGCCTGTGTGTGTGTGTGTGTGTGTGTGTGTGTGTGTGTGTGTGTGTGGAAAATGTAGAGAGAAACTTAATTGAATATGTCAGTGCTTGTGTGTGTGTGTGTGTTGGGGCTTGTCTTTACAGCCTTCCGAGGACAAATTTTGTTTCAATGCTATTGTTGTGAGGACATTTCGGCTGGTCCACACAACTTCAAATGGCTTTTTGAGAGTAAAGACAGGGTTCTAGGGCCAGGGTTAGGATTAGGTTTTGGTTGGACACTCAGTTGTGCTGGTTAGGGTTAGAGTAAAGGGTTAGGCATTGAATTATGTCAATGAGTGTCCTCACAAGTATAGAGGTACAAATGTGTGTGTGTGTGTGTGTGTGTGTGTGTGCATGTGTGTGTGTGTGTGTTTGTGTATACGCGGGCCACATTCCCCTTGTTGTCAGCTGTGTGGGGTGACCTGCTGGGACATTCCGGGCCCGTGTGCTGACTGTCACACCGCCCGGCTCCAGTTGCCCTGAATACCACTGACCAGCAGTAAACTCATTGCCTTTCAGGAAATGACAGGACTAACCGAGAAATAGACTCTGACAGTGTCACACATGCACACACACACACACACATCATTACCTGTAAATACATTATTATGCAAAGGGGTATTTCCACCCTTACTCACTTCCTAATAACCCCTTACTCTATTTAAGTCCTATTAGAAATAAAGCGGAAATGTTTCCACTTGCTCTCTCTTCCAGAAGAATCTGGACGCTATTCAACGTGCATAAAATTACCGCTATGAAATCGTTCTTGTCTTCCTCTCAACAGAGTGCTCCTTCACAGAGGACACACAGATTCCTGTTAATTCCAGCCGCAGCAGTCTTTGGCTGAATTTTGTCCTTATTTGTCTGCTTACTTTCCAACTGCCTATGAAAATTGGTCTGTGTTTACAGTGACAAGGATGATTCACAGCCTTCCAGCAAACTACCGGCAAATTGTGCTTTGTGTCACCAATTCCAAAACGAGGAGTGGAATAAAATTCAAGGTCAGTTTGGGACTCTTGAAACAACAGCTCTTGTTTGAGATCAAACACGCTTTTTCAATTCTGGATTCCAAAACTCTAGGAGGGGGGAGCGGTCTCAGAAAACACCTGTCATTGTGTGGTGAAAAATAACACCTGCACCAACTGGCCTTAAAAATGTCAGTCTTTAAATTTAGAACTGCGTGATTGTTCGTGCCTCAGAATGGCTTTTGTAAACCGACTATCTAGGATGTAATCCAGAAAACATGGCAGAAATAGAAGAGAGCTAATTTAACACATATCTAATAATCAACATACTGTGTTTCATTTCAAAGCATATTTAAAAGGCGAGGGTTGGGAAATGAGGGGGAAGGAATGTTCTCCCTGCTTTTGGAGGTTGTGAATCCTCGGCTTTTTAGGAGACTTTTCCCTCTACAGTGGTGGTATGTTACAACAATGCGGTGTGTGTGTGTGTGTGTGTGTGTGTCTGAAGCCACGGAGCATCAGGATGTTTCCCCTCCTAACTTTTTCATAGCTCATTAGAGCCTCGAAGCAACAATTCCAGACTAATAACGGGCTTCGCAGAGCATCACAGCCCTGCCCTGCAGTACAAAGCATCGCAGACACAGAGAGTCTTTGTGTCAGACACAACCCAGGTGTTAAAACCTCAGGATTTTCCACACAGATGTGTTTTCCACAGCAGTAAAGCGATGTGTATCAGCCCTTGTAAAAGTCAGGGATGAACTCCAAGTGCTTAAATACCACAGCACCGTCGGTGGACGTAGAAAGGCGAAGGAGAACGGCTAAAAGCCCAACATTAGTCGACTGCTACCTGGAAGGTCCAGTGTTTATCGTGTGACGCGTGAAAGCACCATGAAGTGACAGCCATGCATGCTGAGGACAAACGAGATGTCAGACAGCATCATCCGGCATAGCTTCAACAGGACCGGTGTGCAGATGCAAGTCCGCCTGACTCAGCGACATCATACGCAGGAAGGAGCATGACTTTGAAACGAGGAGCCGAGGTCAAATCAGGTTATAGCTGAACGCGTGTGACGTCAAACCCGGTGGTGTCGCATTAGCTTGTCAAGGTTGAAGGCGGGTGTAGACGCATACATTTCATTGGCTGACCTGAGATGTACAGAAACACAAGCTGACTGAAGCTGCGCTACGGTTGTGCTTTAGTGAAGCTGTGTGAGGGACGTACGTGAAATTAGGCGTGAGTCTGAAAACATTATGAATGTCAGTTTGATCAAATTCTCTCCTTTCAGTTCAATGCTCAGTTGGTTGTGGTTACGAGATCACCACTCGGCTTTTCCATCAAGATCTTCTTGCCTTTTTTCAATCTCCGAAAAACATCAACATTTTTTTTGCCCCATCTGACAACTTCGTTTTCAGCAAATATAATATACAACCAAAGTTTTAAAAGACCGATGATTCACTGTCAAACAGCAATAGCATGAGCCCAGTTCCTTAACAACCAATATCTCATTAAAAATAACTCACACCACTTTATTAGGTACACTTGTACAATCTAGTGCAATCCAATACAGCAATCAATGCTACTTTTACAAATGCTGTAATTTCTCAGTTTTTAAGTTGGAACTGTCAAAATAATTTAACTCTCTGTTTACTACTGAGTCAAAGTGGTTAGTGGAGTTTTACTGGAGTGCATTATATCAGGAGATGGTTCTAATGTTTTGGCCACCCGATTTGATATGAATGAGGGGGGCAAAACTTCAGAACCAACTATTCTATATAAAAAAATACAGGCGTACCTAATAAAGTGGCCAGTGTATTTTGTAGTGTACACCTCAAGATCCGACTTCTCTCTTTGTTTCTTGTTAACATTTTTTATTCCGCTAACTTTGGTTTCTCCCTTTTACGATCCCTCGCTCACACAATAACAGTCGTAAAACGCCAGATATTCGTGGATAAAAGAACAGCGGCTTCTGTTCTGCAAAATCATTAAGTGTTTGACAGGAAGGTGAGCAGATTGGAGGAGCATCTCTCTGCAGTTTCTCTCACTCTCTCCTTAAAAGGGATCTAAAGGAATCCCACCACAGATTAGTTTATCAGGACCTGTGGCCTGAGCTGTGTGTTAGTGATGATTTATCACAAGCAGTCGGACGCTGACACACATGAAAAAATTAACTGAACAAAAAAACAAAAAGAAAGATAGAAAGATAGAAAGTAAGAGGGAAGAAGACACTGTCGTTTTGGCTGCTTTTGCTCTCACACAGGAAAGCAGCATGAGCACTTTCTGACCCCTACACACACAATGGACACATCCTGCTTGAGTTTAATGTGGCTCTTCATGCCAGTTGGTGCTTTTAATGTAAATACAGTAATAGAAAAGTTCCATTTCCCTTTTGGGTTTACGTTGTGAGTTAGCGAAGGGCACAGTCAAGGAAATGCACTACAATGTCACACTTCTATATCTACACACACACACACACACACACAGGCATTTTTCTACCGGTGGCCTAATTTTCCACGAGCGTTTCACCTGGCATTAACGTCTGCATATGGCTGACCTTAACATAAATTCAACACGTTGTGTTTGTAGTAGTAGTGGCTAGAGAAGGTTCCAGCAAAGAAAAGCTCTCTCCGACGGGTGAGAAGGAAGGAAAATAAACCGAACACGTTTTAATTAATTTTACTGGCACTAATGCAGGTACAACTGTCGGCATATTTATTTGAGTTCCCTAAACTGTGTCCTGTGAAACAGCTGACACATAGGCTTTATTTTTAAACCACTCTCAGCAGACGGTGTGAAAACTTGGGTGATCCACAGATTTTTCATGTGCAGTAGCACCATCATCCCTTTAAAATTGAATTCATTGGCTTATGTAATTTTTATTTGCTTCTCATTGGTAAACGTTGCCCTTCATGCCAACATGCAGGTCATAATTACCGACATAAGGCAAATTTGGGTGTCTTACACAAGCTGAGGATTGTGGGTCTGCATTTGTTTTTATTGTTTTAATCCTCATGTGACCTCCCTGCAACTATGGCATGAAGATGGTTGCACAAGTCGAAAATATGTGAATCTTTCCCATCCGTCAGACGTGGCATAAGCAAAACATCTGAGAGGCGTTTACATGGCTGTAGTTTCTCCAGCGTGTTTAGCTTCTCGTTGCCAGCAGAAAATCTCTAGAAGAGACAACACCGAACACTGAGTAGAGATGCAAATCGACCATAGCACTGAAAGAGATAACTCTTTCTATTTTTCAACAATTTTTTGTGATAATGTCCTACCGTCTTGCCGTCTTGCATACAGTGTCACAACAATTCTGCTAATTGTGAGGAATTAGAGTCTTGGTAATGGTAAAAGAAAGAACCATCTCCATCACACTAAAGCAAAAACTAAATGGAAATCTATGTGCGTCAACCAAAACAACTGTTTTTAAGCAAAACGTAAAAGACTTGTCGTCACACTGTAACACAGTAAGTGCGTCCACATTTAGGCATAATTAGATGTTCAATGTTTTTTAAGGGCCCCAATTCAGTCTGACCACTTTGTTAAGACTTTTCAACCTGTGACAAGCAGCAACACAAGAAAGAAAGACATGAGGGCAAAATGAAAAATAAGATCTGTGGTTCTTAAATGTCTGTCAAGGCTTAGGAAACAAGTAGATTCTCTCTAATTGACATTTCTGAAGCAGCAAAAGAGAAAATGAAAGGATTTCACTAGCAAGGAGCAGTCACAAGTCAGAGGGTGTTATGGCAAAACCCCACCTGACTAACAATAAGCAGCTTTAAACAGACAACGCCAAACCATAAGTCCTAAATATACATTACCTAAGCATCCTTTCGTGCACAAAAATACACGCCCAGGCTTTTTAAAGGACTTGCTCATGAGTGACGAAACACTTCCTGCACCACTTCTCACTGCGCACGATGACACCTAAGTACCGTAATGATTTTTTAAGTCATTCATAAAAATAGCTGTGCCCTATGCATATGTTTGACTAAAAGGTGACGATGATGACAGACGCCTGCTTTCAGTAAGACTTACAGTGTACTGCAGGAATAAAGATGGATCGTCGTGGTTACAAATTTTGCCTTGTTTTTTTTTATCAAAGCCAGACTTTGTTTTAATTATTCACAAATGCTTCGTTTTTTAGCCAAGAAGAACCTGGAATTTAAATTACCCTTAGCAGACAATCAAGCCTGCCAAAAATAACCGTTTAATTGGCCGACTGAACATGGCCGTGGCTATATTTAGGGGATATTTTAAGTCCTCTGGGCCCTTCAGAGCACACGCTGAGGCAAAATATGGATGCCAGCCATGACTACGCACCCTCAGCAGTCCACCCAACATGAACAAGGCAATCCCCCGCTCAGGCCGCCCGTCAGCATCAGCTGCTAGCACAAATTGCATTAGAGGACAGTGGGAAGATGGCCAGGCCTTTAGTGTCCAGCCGGCTACAATTTAGAACAGGCAATGAGACAGCAGTCAAAGTATAATTAGAAAGAGCATTAAATGACTGATTTACTATTATTGTGTTTTATCCAATTTGGGAAATTAAAATCCAACATGAAATTTATGTTGCCTTCCCATTAGGAAATGATTACAACTTTAATTTGGAGATATTAGTTTGTTATAAGGTCAGAAATGAGACCAGAGAAAGTGTCTGGGTTTGGACGAGATTCAGCCTAATATTATAAAGAAAAACTGTGTGGAAAAAAAAAGGCTAACAAATAAGTAGACTAAGTCAAGATCAATATAGATACACTACAGTTGCCAATGAGGGGACCAGTCACTTTGTACACAAGTTGGAACAGGCTGAAAGCAGGCAGCAAACACACAACTGGAAAGTCGTGTTCTATATCTAGGAGGTATGAGTGATTACGTAGGCAAATGAGGTCTTTGCATGGCAGCATGTTAAAGGTACCGCGAGATAGCTTTCTAAAGTCCAGCACAGGTTTTACATATTATCAATCATAGTGGGAGCCCAACAAATGGCTGCAGACATCCAAATAGATGTTCGTTTTAAAACGGATCCCTCCAGTGAAATATCCGTCCTATGCTTTTGATGCATTGTGTTGTATACAATCATAAAAAGTAATCTGTTAGAGAGGGAAAAAAAAACTTCTCTTGTGTTTCAAGATAAAACAGGGATGAATATAGACAAAGACGGGTATTTGGGATGTGTGTGTGCACTGTCTGTGGCTAAATTCTACAGGACAAAGCTCCAGCAAATATCTCACAGATTGTTGGGTATCTTGTGATTGTTTAAACCTTCTATGACCAAAGTGCTGCAGGTACATCGACTGAAGCACAACTTATACAACCATATATTATTACAGTTGTCAGTCTTCAGAGTATCTACAGTACAAACCAGCTTCTTCCTAAAGCTCCTCAAGTCCAGCACAAATACAGATTTTCAAAGGATTCAATTTTTTTAAAGGAGAGAGGGAATGTAAGAAAGTCAGGCGGCTCTCTCATTGGCTGTGTCATCACTGTGCCTTAATAAGGAGAGCAGGACCTCAGAGGAGCTGCCGAGGAAGGAGGAACACAGAGGAACGTCTGGAACATAAACACCTGCCACAACGCCGGCTCCTGCTTCCTATTACCTCCTGGCAGAGCAGCATTACTAAGAACACACATACACGGGACCGTCCCAGCCGTGTTATCAAACTCAATGCGATACCGTTGTTGATAAGAGCAGTTTGTCGCCCTTCTCACACTCGCCGGTCACTATACGTTAATTACAGTCTAGAAGCAAAATGTTCATATTGTTGCAAATAAAAAAACTAAAAATTGTGTGTCTCACTATGTGGATTTCCCACTAAATCAGACCTAATGATAAAAATGAAGCAGCCAATGGAAGCTGCCAATCCAATACACTTATCAATGGCCCCATTTGTGCACAGCAGATGACAGAGAGATGACTGAAATCGATTTGGTCACACAGACGTAAAAACTACAATGCAAAGCATAATTTCAAGAATAAAAAACATATGAGTTTTCTACACAAACATGCTTATGTATATGGAAATAAGGGGCAGTGATTCAGCACAAGCCCAGCTGCCAGATTCTCATGAGAGAGAGAGAGAGAAATAAGAAAACTGGGGCAATATTTATAGAGGAACTCTCCCACTGCTGATGTTCGGTTGAATTAGGATGCAGGAAGAGGATGCAGTGAAAGGAAATGTGAAAGGATATCAACATGAGACATGGACAAGAATAAAAGCCCCAGAAACCCTACGCATTAAGAAAGTGAAAGTTGGAGATATGGTGACAGACTGCTTGGAGGTGGATTTGATTTCACCTCCCAAAACGTCATCCCTCACACATCATCTCAATCACTGCCTGGACACTTCCAAAAAAAGGAAACTATGTCCAATAATCCCGTGACGGCATGTTGAGCTGCAGCCTACAGGAGATAAAGGGATAAAATGAGACGAAGATTTGAGGAGAAAAGCGTGAACTCCCCACGGAGTCGTAATGAATTTCACTGTTGCTCGGCAGCACCTGTCAATGCCCTCAAGTTGTGATTGGATGACAATCGGCAGAGCACACAGACTCGGACTAAAGCCTTCTCTCAGTCTCACTGAGGTCAGAGGTCAGCAGAGCAGAGGTTTGTCACTATGGTCATATATCAGTGAAGCACTCCTGTAAATCCACCAGACTATGCCACACACACACACACAGAAAGACAGTGTGGAAGAGTGACAGCGAACATGTGCACAAATCAATAGAACACTCAGGGAGTCTAGAGATGCAGCGTGCACGGCCGGCGCTCTGGTCCAGCCGGTCCATGAGAGGCCGACACAGAACAGTCACATGTTTGCACCTGTGCAGAGTCTGATGACATTAAAAACCTTCCCCTTCAAACACTCATTCCCCCGTTCCATCACTGTCACCGCTGTGACATGAGTGCCTACCTTTGTACTTCTCTCTGACATTTTCGTAAGCCTGGATGAAGTCCTGCTCCTCGGCGTTTGGAGGCAGGTAGGCGGGTTCGTACATGGCCATGCCGGCGCTCTAACCCTCTTCTTCTTCTTCTTCTTCTTCTCCTCCACCACCTCCTTCTCTTTGTGCGTCCTCCTCTTCCTTTTAGGACAGCTCTTTCCTCTGCGTGTGTCTGGGACTGCGTGCCGTCGGCTGTCGGCTCTCTCAGCTGTGTGTGAACTCTCCACAGCTTTCAACTTCATTCCACAGCCCAGCGCCACAGCACACACGCAAACACACACACATGCACACACACACAGACCCTCCCCTCTTTCCTACCCTCCCAAAGTCTAGCTCAGAAATACTAATATAAATGTCAGGCCCCTCCTCTTAAAGGCACAGACTGGAGGCGCAGGCACACACTCCCCGGGTGCTGCTTGCCAAGCACAAGCACAGCAGCAAGGAAAGCAGAGCAGCAGCAAGGACGCTCAAATAAATTAGACTATGACGGATGGGAAGTAGATTGCATAAGACCACTGGAGCATCCTTTTTTTGTCACACAAATGTAAAAGCAAATCCCAAATCTTTTTTTATACAACCCTATAAAGCACTACTAGTACAAAAAGACTATTTATTATCAGCCTCACATCATAAACATACTTTATAAATCTGCATACAAGTATCCAAGTGTCAGGTATTTAAAGAGAAAGTCAACACTGTTCTTAGTATGACTATGACTATTTAGCCCATGCAGCATAGTCACTTTCTAATGTGTCAGCTGCTGATGACAACACACACATTTACCCCAAATTACTGAGTGTAGGTATGAATCGTTTAATGTGCAAATCAATCCTGGAACAGGAAACAATGAGACGTCATGTATCAACATTTTACAATCAATCTGCTAATGACTACACTTTAGCCCTGCTGATTATAGAGTAGACGGTCTCAGACACAGGTACACTTCATTTTTAACTCCATATTCAGAGAACTTATAACTGATATTAGCTGCAAACTGTAGTCAGTGACACAGTTCGGTTCTGTTTGGAAGAACAGTCTGTTTGGAAATGGGAAACGCCTTTATTAATTATCCTTCACAGCATGGTTCAAATGGAGTAATGCGGCATACATGGCAATGCTTCTTATTTAACATAAAGCTAAAGCCAGAATGTTGCATGGCAGCTGCCATCACTGGTGTTTGAGTGTGTGAATAAGAAGCACATGTAAAGTACCAATAGTTCAGAATAGCTTTTATTTTATTTTTAATAAATCATTAGATGACAGGGACGCAGTCAGTTGCTTCAGCATCTCATTATTACATTAAACAATTTCACCCTGTTTGCGCTGCTTTAACACACTCCAGCTGCTCACTGTTATGGTTCAGCCAGACACTGAGCGAGCAGATGCCTGCAGAGCATCGGATACATTCAAAGGAAACTGCAGTGTTGATATGCCCTTGACATCCACAGAGAAGCAGCCACTGAATATTCAGCAGATGACCCCGCTCCCACCAAAAGCAGAAAAACTGAGAGTCGCTGACAGTCTAGACCTAAATAAAATATGTCTATAAAAAGTAAATATCAGCTGCACATGCCAAGCCTTGATTGTTCATTCAAGTTAAGTTATTGATTGCTATGCCAATAACACCAAGGAAAATTGACAGAACAGTTATGCTGGCACACAGACTGCAATAACACAGCAAAATTGTGTTTTATGACAACATGCCTCGTAAATAAGATGAGAAGAAAAGAATATTAGCCTGCTCTGTTTCACCGCTTCTATGCTGTTTTGCTCAGGATTTGTAGGAAAAGGAAAATCCCTGCAGCTCTGCCCGACTATCAGATATTTAAGCCAGGACACTTTCCTGAGAGGAAATGTGATAAGTCCACTCTGTTTGTTTCTGCTGCTGTTGCAGAAGTATGTGTGTCTTTATATTTATTCCAACAGAAAGTTCCACTACTACAGTTCGACACACACATTTTCTTCACAGTTCAGGCACAGGTCTAATTCTTTTTAATTCTACATGTATATAAAGATAAATATTAGTGATTTAATGCATGAAACAAATGGTAATTTAGTGTCTAATTCTGTGTCTTTTTTGTATGATGTGAAAACACAAGTATAGAAGGACATATTAATGTTCTTTACATGTTCCATATGAACCATGTATTCCAATTATATATGTGCAGTATTCACATGTCCAACATAAACGCGCAGACTAGGGTTTCCCAAAATGCCAAAATAGGAATGAATATGAACGGCGAAACACCAAGCTGTTGCATGGAGCAGAGTCCAGGCAACTTTATCCCGAAGAAGCATCAAATATCTGAAACAGGGCGAGTCTTCTAACTATAAATGAAGCCAGTGTCCATCTGGTTAATAATTATAGTGACAGTATACTGCTGCACCGTCATCCCCTCACCCAATATAAACACTCAGTGACAGTTGATATCACTGCCCCGATTTCACACACACACACACACACACACACAGTTACACTTATGTGTTTAAATTTGTCATGAGGTACTTGCAAGATCATTCAAACTTTCTGTCCACTCCCAAATACTTGGACAGCCACATCTGGCTTTACGACGTGTGTTTATGCAGTGAGGCTGCGAATTTAAATGGATCACAAGCTTGTGATGCGAATGAGTAGGAACAATGCTGACAATAAGGAGAAAAAAGCATGTAAAAATGTGTGTGAAGCTTTACCAAAACTCATTTATTGACCCTCAACAGGTGTATGTGTGGGAATTAGGAGGCTTACACACACACACACACACACACACACAAACTTTCCACACAGTATGTGAAAATAAAGACGTCCTCTTGCAAACACAAAAATACTTTACACAACAGTGCATTAACTCCTGTCGTGGTCATGCTAATCTACTAGACCAATCATGAAACTACAAACACAATTTTCTGAACAGCTGAGACAATAAATATAAAAAAGATAATGTAACAATTTGCAAATCATGTTGTAACCCATGCTTGAGTCCATATAGTACAAACGCAACATACTGAAAATCTGAAATCTGACTGATTTTTTTTTTTCTGCCGATGAGTCAGATGGTTCCTCTCTTTTTTTAGCATGTGCATGAATTTAACAAACTTTTTCATTTGTGGATGCAGCGACCAACTGTGTTGACTAAAAATTATTTTTAAAAGGTGTTTCTGGGCCTGTGCAGTGATTTCAACTACACAACAATCTCTGTTTTCAATTTAGTGCTGGCTGAAGATGACCGCTATTCAACACTGGCCTCCTTGTCCCTTGTATGCAGAGATTTCTCTGAATTCTCTAAATGTTTTGATGATATTATGTTGGTCATGAAATCCTTTAATTCTTTGGAACTTCACATTGAGAAACTGGTTAAACACCTGAAGTCTTATCTGGGATACTCTTAGCCAACCATCACTTGTTGCTCATTAACCGTATTTGTTGTGAGAGGTTTTTTTTTATATTTTCTGTGTAAATTATTCATTTAGAAAAACATTTCCATTGTCCAGTCGATAAAAACAATCTGTCATTCCCTTTATGTTTTTTTCCCAGTTGTTTCCTTCTGTTCAGTTTTCTAGTGGGACCGACTGACGTGACAGGCAACGCTACATTGTGGAAATTTGAAATGTTTTTCACACTGCTCTGTTGCGAAAATGTGATGCCAGTCTTCACACTGTATCATTTATACTTTAGTGTCAGGGGGATTACTGCAGCTCACAGAGGAAACAACCAAGCCCCTGCAAAAAAAAAACACGCAGTGACGGGCAGGAGTTTAATATTGGCAAACAGCAAGACTGTCTGGCTGTGGAGGCTGACAGCAGTGTTACTGTGGTATTGTGGGAGAACTTAAAGGCAGCTTTAACCTAAACAAGACAAGATTTTCTGCTGGATTTGGACAAAATGGGCACAGTGATGTGAGTGGAAACATGATTTGACTTTTTTTTTTCCTTGCATTTCCAGCACCTACTGTGACTCCATCACATCTGTGTACATCAGACAAATACATTAAGTCCAGCTCTCCGTCTTTAACGTGAACATCTGATTGTTAATATACATTTAAACCCAGTTCCTTCTTTCCCCTAACGCTGCTTTGTGTCAGTGTATGAGCTCATCATCACCACTTTTGAGTCTTGACATATGTCTTTGTCAATTACCCAGGGCCGGGGGTAAGCTGTTCCAGGATAGTGCAATCATGTTGCAATGTTGCTGTAATAAAAATAATGAAACTTCAGACTACAGTCAAACACAGAATCAGGCCTGGCTCCCTCTTCTGGATATTCACATCAGGAACAAATGCACTTCACATTAATGGTCCGTTATTTCTGTTCCTGCCTATTTGGATCTGCTCACTCACGGCACAAGTCTGGTTACGGCTCATTTACAGCATTTCAGTGTACCAGGGGTTCACATTCCTTCCTGTAAACCACAAAGGCATTAAAGGTCACATCTGTAGAAAATGAAATAAAGTCTAACAGACTCCTTCACTGAGAGTAAGACATATTTTCTGCTGAAATAAGGCAGAGCTTTGTGATGCAAGGGGCACAAAGAATTCACTATGCAGTCAATACTACTTGAGACGGGTTTGGGAAGTGAGACACATTTTCCAGGAGTTCTGATGATTCTCCAGGATGGAGCCCTGTCAGCTCACCAGCCTGGGTCACACAGAGCGCCCCCTGCTGGGCAGATGTGTTATTGCTGCCTGACCAGGGGCCCTGGCTGTGTGTGTTCACTCCTCAGCATGGAATTGTATCTATGATAAGATGACATTTAATGAGCTATTGTAGTGCTCCAAAAAAATGCAGCTAGGGTCCAAGAGGAGGTAAAGAAAACCTGCACACGATCCATTTTAGTTTAGTTTAGTTTACACAAGCTGAAGATGATGATGATCAGAAACACAAAGAACCTTTTATAAGTGGATCAGATAAACAGACCAAAGCTGCAAGGCATAATATGATAAAATGGAAATCTATTCAGCTCTAATGCCTTCATTGTATGTGTTTTATTGAAATATTATGAAGGCTGCCTGGGGGCGAGAAGCTTAGAATCTGTCTGTGGTGTAACTGTCAGCATTTGTGTGGATGAAGATTTACAGCATTGAAGGGGCATTTCTTCTTTGGTTCTGTCATGAGTCTGTGGACGGCTCCCATAATTCCCCATACAGCCTGTATCATACAAGCTACATAACACAGGGCCGTGTTCATCTACACCCATTTAGACCAGAGTAAATCTCCACCACTTACACTGTGTGTGTGTGTGTGTGTGAAGGCAATCTAAGTGTGTTGTCATCTCAGTATCAGATCAGAGCCTCTCCATAATGAATAATTGAGGAGGTCTCTGCAGGGATGTTTGCCATTTTAAGTACAGCTCGGGCTCTCACTGCAACACACACACAAGCACACACACACACACCTTGACTTTAAGAGCTTTTTTTAAAACTTTAGCTTCAAGAATTCCATGACAACTGTTCTTTTAAATTAAGACTGTAGTTGGTTTAATCAAAGCGGGTTTAAATGTACACGTTGTACGGATCATTGTGGTTCATAGAGGGAGCTGTGTACAGGCTGATGAACTGCCTCATGCGATGTTGTTCTACTAATTCTACTTTCTTGAAAAGGGGTGACATAGAGTATAGAGGCTATGAAACTGTCACTGGTTAAATCAAGTGTAACTTAGGCATATAGTTTTGCAAGAAATATAAACATTTCTGATATTAATCTAAATCTTTGCTTGGCCAGTAGCTCAGCAAACCTTCACAGAGCTTCAAGTTGCTAAACTGTTAATATGTAGTTTCATTTGCTCATTAAATTTCATTACTGATCTATTACTTATTATATTATAATAAGGACAGTAAACACAACCCTCAATCAGCCAGTAACTTGATACTAGACAAAGGAGAGTGTCTATACGACAGGAATGTTAAAAGAAAGTGTCAGAATAATCTAAAGAAGTTGTTTGTGTGTGTGTTTCTTACACAGCCAGTTCAGAAACCCTGTGTGTGCATCCAGACCTAAATGGTCCTAATCTGCTGTAAAAAGTAACTGTAAATTCAATACCCTGAACCCAAGGCTGTCAAACTCCAGGTCCCTGCTTGTTTTCTCTCTCCCAGTCCAACCCTCATCTTGCAGCTTCTGATTGACTGAACACACCTGATCCAGGTAATCAGCAGAGGGTCATGCAGGGGTAGTTAGAAAACAAGCAGGGCTGACGCCCTCGAGGCCTGGAGTTTGACAGCCCTGCCCTAAACTGTGACCTGGTAGCTCAATGGATAGAGCAGCTGGATGGTAAACAGATGAGTTGGGATCAAATAACAGCCTACCTGTAATCCCCAGCCAACACACCAGGTGTGTCCCTGGGCAAGAAACTCAGTGCTAGCTCCCCAGACACTGGCTGTGGTATCCCCCAGAGGGATGGGTTAAATGCAGAGGTCAAATTTGACTGTAATGTGTATGTGATGAAAAGGTTTTTTTTTTTCTTCTTCTTAAGAGACTTACACTGACTGCACGTTACCTTTGAAGTGAGGATCAAACAGGTATGTCACCTTTCAACTACGTGGTGTGTCTGACCTCCTGTTGAGTTACGTTGTTTTGCAGAACATGGAGTCACTCTTTGAGAACTGGTCTCATGCATGTGCTAAGAACTATGTACAAGTTCCCTGGATCTGAGTTGACCTCTGCCCTCTTCGTGTCCTCCGGTGTAGAAATTCTTTCCATAGTAAATCTGTTCCACGGGTGATTTGACAGCTGACTGACTGGCAAACTTTAGAGTTATTCACTATTGGAACGACAGTAAAATGTCAGCAACAGACACACACAGAAAATGGGAAATCTGTTATCTTTACATCATCTTTGGTGCAAAAGATGTTTCAGAAAAGAGAGTATCCATCCTATCATTGCCTCATGTTATTCCCAATGGACCTCCCTCATTCCTGTTCACAACGTGCTAATCTCACTGCTCAGTAATAAGATCCAACAGTATTTAATTGAAGCCCTGACTTAACACCAGGTCTTAAAACACCCTCTATCTCGTTTTTCACCGCCTATTCCCACAGGTGATTAGAACAGTGTCTAAGCTGCTCTGATATGTAATTAGAAAGATAAACGTGATGTAAATTGAATTTAGATTTTAAACTACCATCGCTGAGGTTACCTGTGCATTCCAAGACATTGGCTGACAAGAGGACAGAAACATTTTTAACCAGAAGAGTGATGTTTGGCAGTATTATGTCAATGACACTCCTCACAAAATACATTCCCTGACCCCTCACTCTGTTGGTTAAAAATTCTGGATGGGACCTCATGATTTGCCGTCTTGTCAGCCAGTCACACACACACACACATAATACACACCTCAGAAAGTACACACAGCTAAACTGTAGAGTTTATGGCTCAGCTTCACTATTTTTAGACCAAGTTTGTAAAACCAAGAGGTGTTCCTCACTCTGTCAGCCTGACAGTGGGTAAAACTCTAAAGGACTAAAGGTCAATGCTTAATATGTAAATTAGATTTTGAGAGATGTTCTACAATTCATTTAAATTCTGTCTACAACACAACAATTCGCTAACGCATACTGCACTCCCGCCTTGCTCCCGATACGTCTTTTATCTAGTATGTGACCCTTCTACGGGTTACAACCTGCGTAAAGCCCCTGCAGACACACAACAGGCTACAACTAACAAAAGCAGTACACAGTCCAATTTTCATTCCTCTCCAGCACATTCTCATCCACACGTACGGTCAGCAACCATTTGATCAATACAGCTTCGGGTGCTGACGCAGCCCGGCCCGGCCTTCTGATGAACACAGAAAGAGGAGTACAGGCAGGATCTACACTGGTTCTACGGTGAGATAACATGGAGGTAAAATAACGTCAGGTGAAGCTGTAGTTTTTGTAAATGAAATGAATGAATATGTTTAAAATCATCTTGAGAAACATGAATTGCAATTTAAAGTCGCCATTTAACCTAACATGCATGTCTTTGTACTGAGTACACGGAGGAAACGCACACAAGCACTGGGAGTTCATGCAAACTCCACACAGAAATGCTGCTTGAACACAAAATGCACTGACAACATGAAGAATCACATTGTTGTTTCAAGATGATGTTCAAACATTTATCAAAGAGGTGGAGCTCATTACTGCTTTAGACATGTCAAAGGATGTCAGGGTGAAAATACAGAATAAATTTGGTATGTTACCGCAGTTAATTTACATTTCTGCACCAAAATGTGAAGATCCTTTTTCTTAAAAATGCATTTCTCTTAAGCCACAGAACAAAAAGAATTAACAACAACAAATAAATCCATAAAGGCAAAACAAAAGGGTATGACTACAACCTTGTGCTCCCCCAATCAACACAGACTAGATCTGGCCCTGAGTACAGGAAGTGGATGCAGACCTATTGTAGGTGCTAAGGTTATCCAAACTTCCTCTTAGTCAGACAGAAGCTGCTGCTCCAAACAAACGCCATCAAAGACTGTGTTAAAGGTGGCATGAAAAATATGCTGTAAAGTGTGTCACGGCATAAAAGGCAAGAACATCTAGTGATCTGAGTGATCATCTCCAACTGGTTTCATAATTATTCAATCTCTTCATCCTTTCATGTGTCCCGACTTTATACACGGACTGTTAAGTCAATTTAAATGACCTCACACATCTTTTAAACTGATGCAATCCAGGTTTCTGTACACCAATATTTGCTGATTTTAGTTCACTAGGCCATTACACTAGAGGATTTTAGTTCACTAGGCCATTACACACACGGGTTAACAACAGGAATATTATGTAAGATTTATACCACACGGGAGTTAATTCATGTACCTAATGAGACCTCTGATAAATCTTCTCTTTAATTCATAATACATAAGTTCTTTACTGACTGTGAACTGTGCCAGTCTGTCAAACTCTGGCCCTCAGACAATGAGCGTTAACCTGTCGTGTAAATAAATTATGGGTTTCCAGCATCCACACCGTTGAACTGGACAGGATCCTACAGTCTATTGTCTGAGCACAAACAGCCACACCTCATACTTGGAAAACCCCATGTCTTGCTACTGTCCTGTTCAGCTGGCAAAACTGTCTGCAAAAAAAAACAAACTGCCTGTCACACGCATTTATGAAACATGCTATTTAGTTCCCTTGTTTTCATTCACAGCATCACGTACAGGGTTCATCATCTCTCAGCGACTGGGCATTCAAAGCTTCACTAGACAGGCTGAGGTAGTTTGCTACAGCAGAAAATGCATCTTACTGCACCATCCAACACCGTTAGACAGGAAACACTTTTGGTGTTTGAAACCCGCCAAAACACACCAAACATTGCACACACACAAGTACCAATAACTGGTACGAGGGATTCAGTGGTGAATATAAATTAATTGATGCCATGATGTCTGATGAGCTCAGTGCAACTCTTTTATCTGAGGCCAATGTTCCAGGCGTGATTGAGGAATTAATTTTCAATTGCTTTTCAGTAGTTTTCTGTTCAGCTCTGTAAACATAACATCCCTGATTTTACTTTTAACCTACCTGCGATTCGAATTACAGCCCTCTCTGCTGGATCCAGGACTTCCCCCGTGGCAGACTTGGAGCGTTTGACTCTCTGGTGCTTGGAGAGGTTCCAGGGCAGGGTGTCTCCGGGACATGGGGCGCTGCTCATTTCTCCATGGCTTTCCTCCAGCGGGGTCCGATCACTGCGTCTGTCTTTACGAGTCGCCATCAGCTATTTCACAGGGAAATTAGAGGACAGGGTTTGAGTCTGCATGGTTATGAAGGCCATCGCAAGCTTAACACAAAACAGGTAACTGTCTTCCCTTCTCTGACATCACAGCAATAAACACTATATGTTTAATGCTGGTAATAATTTCCGGCCCTGGCTATGATGTATAAAATTTGCCAGTGTTGATAACAAGGTGTCAAAACCTTTCACAATGATGTAACTATTAAATATATGTAAAGTTCTTTGTGTGTCAGGCTAATCATTAAACCACTGACTGTAATTGCCAAGAACCAAGGTGTAAAAAAGAGAAACCCAAGTGTTCATAGGCTACAGTAACTAGGGTAAGCTGTTTTTCTCTTTCTTGTGCAGAGACCTCGCTCTTGTTTTACTGCTACTGCAGCATTTTGTTGAGATAAAATTTAAAAAGGCAAAGTGCTATAAAATGCAAAGTGCAGGACTCGACACACAACGTGCTTTGTTGAAATATAATCAGCAAGCGTGCGAAGACGGCTGCAGGGAGAAGCTCCCCGACCGTGATAACAGACCTTCCCCGTGTTCACATGCAAAGCAGAAGGGTTAAGTAACGTCCCAAGCACTCACTGACAACGGCAGCGCACTCATATTTCAAGACAATATTGTGTGATTGTCCTATGACAAACAGCATTCTGTGAGCAAAGTATCTGTAACTGTGTTAGACTTTTAGCAGCGGGGGACGTGCTTTACACGGCTGATAATTACCATCGGTGTGTTTTGTTTGGACTGTTTGCTCAGGTGCTGAATGTTGCCCTTAGGTTGAATATTTACCATGGATGTGCAGCGTCAGCTATAAATAGTGGCTGAGTCACTGTGAAATGCCACACCTCACTACACATGACATCATGATCCAACAGCCAAGTAGTGTTGATGATAAATAATATGTAAACTTATTTTCATTAATACAATATATTTGCAGTTTGACAAATACATTATAATACAATAAGTAAATCTAAATGCCCACACTAATCAACCTGAGCTGTAATAACACAGCGTAAACGGGAACTCATAAACCTGGTGTTTCTGTTGAGACACTCTGAGGTGACCTCCTGTCACTTTCACTAATATCATGACACAACCTATTTAACATTCTGTCAGAATAAATATTTCATGAAAGCTCTGAGGGCATGTTTTAATTCAGTCTCACAACAACGGCCATGGAAAAGGTGCGTGTTAATGAATGATCAAAGACAAAAGAATAATCTGCAGTTAAAGTTATGACAGTGACACACCCACCGCCCAGCATTGTTATAAAAAGATGAAAACACTAGTGTAACATGTCATCATACTGAACATGTGTCATAACAAAACTAGTTCATAATCATTCTGTAAACAAAAAGCAAACATTACTATCAGAGATGCAATAATAATTTGTTTCCTGTGTTTCTGTTAGCCTTTCCACATTTTCAAATACAGAAAGACACAGTGTGAGTGACATGTCATGTAAAATTCACAGTGATTGTGTCTAATTTTTAAAGTAAGTTCCCATGAAGTATGTAAAAGCTGCCTCATCACATTGTCTTGATTTGTGTTAGACAGTCATGCTGCTGGATTACAGTGAAAAGCTCATTTATTCAAGTGTTAGGCCTCATCGTTACCACCAAAACCCCACCTAGTCTCCAGGAACCCACCCTGCACCGGCCTGATGCACCTGCAGCAGGACAGGACGACAGACAGACAAGTTCCTGACTCGCGCCATCCCGGTTCGGTTGTCGTCTTACCTCGCTGCTGCAGTCAGACGTCCATGTGCAGCCGGGCTTCAGTGTGTGTCCTGCAGGTTATCGACGGCCAGAGCAAATAAAGTCCCAGTGTGTGAGCGTGTGTGTGTGTGTGTGTGTGTGTCGGAACAGCCACTCCTTCTACGGGAGGCTGGACAGACGAGCAGACGCCGCAGTCCGAGCCGCATCCGTCCCCCTGCACATCACAGTCCGCACACCGGGGACCGTTCGGAAGCGGTTCGGTCCACAGCCCGCTGCTGCGGGACTCGCTGTTCGATTGCTTTGCCCTGATGCTTCCCCCCCCCCTCCCCGGACTGAGCGTTTGCTGCGTCTGCAGGACTGTTGCAGCGGGGAGAGCGAGAAATGTGGGATTATTGGATTAATAATCGTTAAGATACACTGCAGGACACGAAGGTGAGACTGTCTGACAGTGTCCTGCAGATGTGACGCAATAGGCTCCAGGGTGAAATGTGGACATGCAAACATTCAGTCAGTGTGACTCACAATGCGCAACACTGATGACAAATGTGCAACTAATATTCAGACAAGTCAATTTGTTACTTGAAGGAAATGGGAAAGTGTTCAGTGAAGGTCTAGAGCTACATGTTGTATATTATATTATTATTTTTATTATTAGTTCTTGTCCAATTACATCCCCAATTATTTGTTTACACACGCAGCAAAGAACTTGGTATATAGTTTCTACCAAAAATGAACTTATATTTGTGCATTTGCTAGTTTGGTTACAAATAAATAAATAAAAAATAGACAAAATAAATGCAACTGGCTGTGTGTTTACTTCACGTCAAGGGGATAAAAACCAGAAGGTGGAAACAAATACAGAAAATAATACAGTAATTTCAGCTGCAATCAGTGGACATTATCAGCATATATTACACCAGGGTGAACTACAAGGTCCATGTGCAGCCTAATGGAACGAAGCACTGAGAAGTCTAGAAACAGACAAACCTCAGTGCAGAGGTCAAGTTGTCATGGTATAAACTTAGGAACCAAGCGTAGGATAGCACTCCTCAACATGACTAGGTGATAAAAAGATTAGTACAGAGGGCTTTATGTGTATGAAACGATGACTTAAGGGCAGAGCCGGCAAAGGATCAAAACAAAACCACAGTGCAAGAGACCAGTAATTAGTGTGAGGCAATATGAGGAAGCATAATGTGAGACAGAAACTTGAAAACAAAGAAAGAGTTTTAGCCACTGACCGTCCTCGACTAAAACAAAGAAACAAGCTGAAATGATAAAAGTGAGTGATGCTCTGGCTGAGACACATTTCGAGCCCAACGTCTTCAGGGACCTGTGCTCTCGAGACATGTAAGTGTCAGTGGCAAATGATTCGCTCGCACTCAGCATGCCGAGCGTGCATCAGGCAAACGGTGAAGTGGAAAGGACATGCTCAGCGTGGCCTTCACCAGGTGACAGAAGGGATAAAATATGTTAGTGTGAAGAACAGCTAAACAGAATCAGTTGACCAAATATCCTTTATGCTGTTTTTATTTGATTGTAGCATCAATAATTGTAAAATACAGGTTTATGTAGAACATTACTATTCTAAGTGATAAAGATCTGAGCATGAAGGCTTTAAACGTTAGACGTGCCACCTTTAGAATAAGAACTTGACGTCAAACAGCGCACACGCTCACTAAATCCTCTACGATAGTTCTCCATTCAAGTACTGCAGACAAAGCACCCGGTGGTTTCCATTGTTCAACAGAGAAGATAATCTTGTATGACCAGCTGAAACTGGTGTGGTACCAGTGCAACAGTGGTAATAAGTGAAAGGTGGCCGCCTCTCTAACACAGTACCTGTACTTACCACAGCTAGAGTCTGGCTGTGTAAGTTCTGCATACAGGACGTGTAGCAGGCTCACACACTGTTTTAATATACAGTGGCATCGAGATAGTCTTAAGGTTACGTGACTTGTGACCACAGATAATGGTGTAGGGTTTTATTCGCCTTTGTATGAAATATTAGGTCTTGCATCACAGTGTAGCATTTTAATAATTTATATTTGCATAAAATAAATGTATATTCTTTTGAATTAACTGCAGCACAGATGAAGAGTGATGCACTGCTGACTCTGGTTTCAATCCAGGTCGGCTGAGGGGTTGTTGCTGTGTGGATTTGCGTGATGTTCCCTCTTAGGTTGACTGCAATAATACATACAGTATACAGCTCTTTTGTTGCTTAAAAGACAAAAGTACAAAGATTTCTCTTTCATAGTGAGCAAAGGGTGAGGTCTAACCATTAAAAATCAGCAATAACAGAAACAAATATATGGACATTTAGAATTTGCAAGAGGTATCCACTAGTTAATTTTTTTTAAATATTCTGAAAGGGAATACAACCAAGTCTCAATGTGAAAAAACAACAGTGAGTGAGTGAGCGTCCTGTCCATCCATCCATTTATTCATCATATTCATTATCCATTTATTTTCGCATTCAGTGTCAGGGGATGGGGTGGACCAGGGGCCGGTCCCAGCTGTCACTGGGCAAATGTCGGGCAGGCCCTGGACAGGACCTCAGTCTATCACAGCCCTGATTTTAGAATCAGGAACCAGAATCTGGCAGTTTAGAGTCAAGATGGTCCATTTACAGTCACTGATTAATTGTTATCAGACAAATATAAAATTATTTGGTCTAATTAGATTAGATTTAGTCAAAAGTACAAGTCCAGTTTGTTAGAAGGGTGAGTACTGGTGTATAAGAAATAAATATAATTGGAAATTTGGTGGGAGGGCCTTGATTTTGCAATAATTTTCAACAAAAAACAATGAAGGCCAGTGTCAACAAAACACAACATCCAACCTCTGAGGACTGATAAAGTCTGTGTGTCGGCCATTAACATTTCTGTCTCCGCTGTCTCAGGTCTCCTAGCTACTTTCAGAGCTCTGCATCCTGTCTACTGTGAAGTCTTTATTTGGCCTGTAACTTTCAAGTCCTGCCAAGACAACGGCAGAACAAAACAGTTCCACTAGGTCTTGCTGTTCGTGTCTGTGCATTAATTAGTCCAGTATTTACTGTGCATGTGTTAAGGTTGAAAACATAAATTGCACTATGTTGATTTGTCCAGTACAGGCTTAAATTTGGACAGATACACACCTTTCTCTGTCTTCACAGCTCAGTGGTCAGATGTCCCTCAGTACCAGCTATCAGAATAGTGGAACAAAGATGCAACTGAAGTCCAACCAGAGCCAGAACCAGTCCCCTTAATGAAAGCCTAGACATGGACAGGTCCCAGGGTTCCACCATGTGGAATTTAAGAGCCTCCATACCTGCAGCAGCCAGAAGCTATTACAAGACCAACACTGCCCTCCTGTGGAAATATACAATAAATCATTTATTATCTGTTACACTTCACCCGCTCACCTGAGTCACAGGGGGCTGGAGCCTGTCCCAGCTAGGCGGGGTACACCCTGGACAGATCTCCAGTCAAGGTGAGGGGCAACACACACAGACACCCTCAGATTCACACCTACTGGCAATTTAGAGTCCCAATTAATCTAACATGCATGTCTTTGGACTGCAGGAGGAAACCGGAGTACCTGGAGGAAACCAGTGGTGCTGTGAGGCAGCAGCACTAACCACCCCACCACCGTGCTTCCCTATTAAAAATAAACATTTCCTCAAATTCTATTAAAAGTGGGATTGAGTTTGAGGCAGGTCATGGTCACAAAACCTCAGAAATAACGTTTCCCACATCACTGAAGATCATCTTATTCCTCAAGCTCCCAGGCGAAAAACCCACCTCAGCCAGCGTGAGTCTTTTTTCTGTTTTAAGCATCATTAGGCTCTTATAGTTTTATGTGTTTGTGGGATGGATGGCACATATTTTTAGAGAGCAACCACTGCAATAAAGCTATAAAACTAAGTAATTACGGAAATCTGGAACACGATGGCAAATGTTATGTTCAGTCTATATGATTTACATAAACAACTAATGGAAAGACTGACTGCTTCTGTACAATGACTCACTTTTGGAGCAGACTGCATCATGGGAGAGATTATGTGCGCAACAAAAAGGCGGCGGCAGCAGCACAGTTTGAGATGCGTTTGCTTCTGTAACACATGATTGTGTATCAACAATATTAAAGTGGATATATAAAGTGATTACTATTAACCACAGAACACTCTCTGACACACACACACACACGATCGTACCACAAAGGCACGCAGATGGACACACAAACATGCATAATCCACATACATGGCCATGCCCCCACAATTCCACACATGAGTTGAGTGCGAAACCACATATACACACAGGAGCAGTCGCTCGCTATAAACCACAATCATGCACACGCACACTCCTACGGCGCATAGCTCCCCACTATTGGTCCAGACCCAGACACCGCATGCCAGTGCACCTCGCTCTCTGAGCCACAGGCCGCAAGAGCAGAAGAAGAAACAGATGGGTACCAGCTGTTTGGACGAGAGCCCTGGGTACACAGCTACTGTATTGCACCATACACACACACACACACACACACACAAACACACATGCACGGACACAAACTCATTCAAGTTGCTGAACTGCAGCCCTGCCTATACTGCCTCTGGTATTTACTCACACTGCACATACAGCAAATGTTTGTTCTCTGTAGATATGAGGTCATCAACTGGAAATCCAATGTGTTTACTCCATCTGTGCTGGAATCAGAGCTCCCTGATTTTTAAAGTAAACAATTTCATTCAGCTAAATCTAGTGTGGTTTGATTAAAAGGATGCTGATGTTTCACATTACGTGTTGACCAGAGCGTCTTTAACATTAATGCGGAGTGTCTGAATGTTCACTTTCTTATTTAAGAGCAGTGAGTGAGGGCGATGGCAGCTGTAGAGAAGAAAATATAAAACAAGACGAGATAAGTATGTAAAAGTTATGAAGCCAAGAACTAATCCAAAGACAACAACAGCATTTTAGGATGACTTTTAAAGATGTGCCCTGATTTGGCCTCTCTGAGTGCAGCACTTTTGAGTTGAAATGAAAGAATAACTGTGAGGTTAAAAGTGCTGAGTTTGAATGTGTTCACATCCATATTAAACAGAATAGGAACGACACGAGGCAGCTAAGGGGTTTTTAGGCCAGAGTGTAAAATACTTTTGACTGCTCAAGCCAGTCGTCCCACTGAACACGCTTGCCCCTGCAAAAAAAAAACTGAAATATGAAGTGTCCACGTTGGTCTTATTGTCTCACACATATTGACGCTGCGCTAACATTTTCATATTGTATTGTTATGGATGAAGCATCTTTCAGCACGTTATTCCACCATCTGCATTTACTCGTTCAATGCAAGTCCTTGGTATTTTGACAAATTGGCCCAAAACACACAAAAAAATAGCATGTCACATGAAAACAGCTAAGAATCGAGTGGATTTTCAGACACAAGCTGATTCCAAATGAATGTTAATGTTGCTGGGTGTGGAAATAGGCAACTGTTCACACATCTGGTGAAAGTGTTTGCAAACGGCTGCCTATTTACAGATCCAGGACATTTTACAATGCGTCCGTGCGGTGTTTACAGTTTGTTCCGCTGAGTCAAACGTCCCAAAAAAAGGGATATGAAATGAAGTTTCTTTCTACCAGCTGCTTTTCCCTAAAACAGCAACCTCAAAGTAAAGTTAGACATCATTTTTTCTGTCCACAATGAGGGCGTGCGGATGCTGTTGATCAGTCATTTCAGATTCTCTTTTTCCTTTTTCTTTCTTTGTGTTTCCCTCCTGAACCCAGCAATTTCTCATCCAACATCAGCTATCAACTTTCTCCATGTGAGTCAACTGAGGTGGTGACTCCTTCAGCTCATTACAACACGACTTGCTCAAACCCAAACTCTCCTTCTCATGCTTGAGATGCATGTTTCCTCTGTCTGAATGCCATTAGTTACAGTCAGCGGTTGTTCCCTCTTATTACACTCACTGTGAAGACAATATGTCTCACTAAATAAGAATACGGCATTGTGTGATGCGTAATCAAATTCATGCGCATTTGATACGGTTGTGACAGTTATGCCACTGCAAATGTTTCATCAAACATCAGAGTGTGCCTTGTGCACAGCTTCCTGGCACCCACGGGCAGCACACAGTGGCGTACCAGCGACTGAACGCTGTGCCGGGAAAAAGAAAAGACAAATGGAAATGGTATTGTGTATATGATTGGCCACGGTCGTCCTGTGATTTCAGCTTCAGCGCTGATGTGGTCTGGCCACGTGTTTTGAGGCCAGACCGTAGCACTAGCAGTCTGCTTCGGTATCCTATACCCTCTGGAAGCCAACAGGATGTCTTTAATGAACCACATTGCGTTTGAAGTGTCGCATCCCGCCATACGGCAGTCTAGCCCTCATCGCTGGCTTACGCGACTTGAAAAAAGGAAGACACAGTGAAATAAGACACATGCTAAAGGCTGAAGATGTATCAAATCCAGGAAACTCAGAGTCCAAGACAAAGACCACAAATCAAGTGTTGGCCAGAGGAGAGGGGAATGTCTTTGGGGTAATGCATTGTGGAGCTTTCAAGTAACTGGGGCAACTGTGTTCTTGATGTGCTCAGGAAAGTATCTTATAGTTCCCCGCCGCAAACGTCTTCATGTCACTTTTGACGCAACCTCCAAATTAGATTGTGGCCAGTGTTTTGATGAGGAGTGTAGTTGCGCGTTGATTCATCTCTGAGGGTTGTGGGGAAACGCTGTTGTTTATCACAGGTTCCATGGTGCTGGGATGGATCCGCTTTGATTTCCAGTTGCTGGTGTGTGAGTTTACCTGTTACGGCCACAAGATGGTGGTGCCGGCGTATCATATAACTGACCGAGCCGCAGTGCCAAGGGTTGTGGCAGCAACAAAGAGAAAACAAGCTCCCGTCATTATCACAATATCAGCAAACTGCGGTGATGGTTCAGTAACTGTGAGTGTTCATATGCTGCATATTGTTTCAATTATTCCAAACTGTTGTTCTAGACCATGCCGTAGGAAAATGCTCAAAATACTCCATGTTTGATCTTGTGGGCTCTTGTGAAACTGGAAATGAATGGTGATTAACTATAATGATGATCATCATGGTGAAAGGTTTTGTGCCACAGGTTATTTGACTGTGTGAGCCAGTGTGTGTAGAAAAGGCCTAAAAAAGAAAACTGGTAGCATTTGTAAAGAACACAGCACGCTGATTGTAAGAGCCACATTGTAGATTAAAATAGGACAAAGAACCTAATAAATGGCCTCATTAAATTAGAAACATGTGAAAGCAATAACAGAAATAAAAATGCAACAAAGTGTTTTATTTTTGAAATTTCCACTTGAAACAAACACATGAACTGATGGAGCGTGTGTGAGCACGTGTGTGTGTGTGTGTGTGTGTGTGTGTGTGTGTGGTGTTTCAGCGTAAAGGCTTAGTGTCACTGGGTGAGAAGGAGGATTGTGGGTATGAAAGTCGGCACTGAAGCAAAAGGTGGTAATTGGGATCATAAACACCCACTTTCCCTTCCCCCTTATGAAGCATTCCTGTTTACTCTGAGCAGTCAATCCATCAGAGAAACAGCATCCACTCTGAATCCCAGCATTATTGTGCTGATGCTGCTGCATTAAAATACACTGAGAGAGAATAATTGAAAAGGCACCAATGGAAATTCATGAATGTTTTCAAACGCTACCGTCATGTAAATAGCAGCTGATGGAGTATATTTTCTAATCAGGTTCATTAAGCTACTGTAGACAAACTTCAACGAGATGATGACGTTCAAATAGCCTCACAAGTAGTAAAGTGATTTACCATTTTAGTAGCAGATCACCCAAAGCGAGCAAAGGCATTGGAACATGTGAGTGACAGGAGTCAGAGGGAACATCAGAAACCACAGCTGTGCTGAGCAATGTGAGGACGAGTCGGCCAAAGAAAACAACAACAGCTGATGACAGGCGCATTGTGAGAGCTGTGAAGGAACCGGCACCCTCATCAGAGTCAGAGCGAGGTATCACAGTCAAAAGAAACTTCATGAGCACAAATCTACATACCACAAAAAGGCAAATCACTCATTAACATTAAGAATAAGAAAGCCAGGTTTGAAGTACCGAGATGAGCCACAGAAGTTCTGGAATAAAGTTTAATGGACTGAGACCAAGATTAACATCTACTAAAGTGATGGAAAAGCCAAAGTGTAGAGGAAGAAGGAATCTGTCCACGGGCCAAACCATCCAAACTCATATATAAAACATGGTGGCTTGATGCAGTTATTGCAAACAAGGAATTTGCAAACTAAATATCGAGATTTATTTACTTTAGTTTACTACGTGTTCCACACTTCTGCTCATTCAGCATTTGGATGATCAGATACAAAAGGATCTGTGTTCTATGCTGTTGATGAACAGTCGCTAACAGAGCTGAAATTCGGACCTCTCACCTCATAAATGTCTTTAGTTTCTTCAGCAGCACAAATGGTGTTAAACGACCTGCTTAAGCGCTTAATAACAGATCGAATGAGGTGCACACACCAGGACTGAGCTGCAAACACTTTTTAAAAATTAACAGGAAATTCAATCATTAATTAAACTTTATTAATTCTATCATCATTTACTGTAGGACTGGAATTGTTAATTGCCTTTTCACACAGACTCAAACTTGAGTGTTTGTTGCTTGTGGGGGAGCTCAGATCCCGCTTCCTCCTTTGTAATTTGAATCCTGTCCCAGCCTTAAACAGACAACACGGTCACCGCATTGAAAGAAGACGGAACATCCTCCGAGAACGTGTGCTCGTAAAACCAGCCCAGATAGGGAAGAGTAATTGAGAAGCTCTGAGGTCATGAAGAAGTCAGATTGCAGTTGTAACTAAACAGTAACTTTCTCTCTATTTGCCCGCAATTAAACTTGCAAACGCGATTCAGTTCAATCTTTGCTCCCTGGTTGCGTCTTTACGAAGGTGCATTGAGGGCAGAGCTGTCATGCAGTTCGGACACAGTCTTGTTATACTGCCGATTCGGGCTCTGCCAGGATCGTCTTACTCGCTGGCAGCGGCTGTGATAATGCAGGGAGTCAGACAGAAGAGATATAAGGCCAAAGCAACTGGCAGATCATAATTATAAGTATCAGAAGGGGAAATTTACTGCCCTTTACTAATCGGGGAAATGGTGTTCTTCGTCAGTGGAGCAGATCACGCTTGGATCAAGTATCACATGGCTGATGTGTGTTGATTTGTTTTTTAATGAGATGTGTTCTCCTTCTGCAGAATAACCTAAGATGTCACAAAGCCCAAAATATATAAACAGCTCTTCAGCTGAGCTTAAGTTTGATATATGCTTTATTATGACTGGAAGTGTTTAACTAAAAACCTCTCCAGCCCCCTGGCTGCTCAGATTAAGATCTGACATTATTCACTTTGCCGACATTTATCTGTTTGGACATCTCCATTTCCAGTTCAAGCCCACTTTTGTACGTGACTCTTTTTGTCTTCGCCACTCAGCTAGTACAAGGAATTTATCGGATTCGTTCAGACTCGGAGGAAGCTCACCCAGTCGGCCAGCGTGCGTTACCTTCGTCTTTTCTGAGGCAAAATGCTATGTGGCAAGTTTGACATGGCGAATGAAAGGAATAACACGGGTTGTCAGGTCGGAAATGGCCAGGCTACAGGGCCACAGCAATCAGGGAAACTTTGTCCAGCACTAGGCACAGCTTCAATAAAATAGCTCCAGTCCTACTTTTAAAAGCATTAGTCCGGGGCAAATTAAAACGTAGAGAGCAGTTAAAAGAAATCACTGTGTAAATGTTAGCATGTGGAAGTTTTGCTTTTCCTTTTCCCTTTTTTTTCCTTCCTCCTAGCTGAACAAAGAATGCCCCAGAGGCAGAGCTGTGCAGCTGCTGAATATTACTACATCCATGTGTTTTAAATAAGACCCCATTATAATCAAAATCATAAAAAAAAAAAAAGGTAATATGGTTCTTCTCAAACATTTAAATTCACGTTAACCAAAGTAGAGTTCAAGCTTGTGGAGCATTTTTTGGGAGTTTCTAATTGAATGACTCGTTAGAAGAAACCAATTAGGCAACCATCAAAGAAGTCATTATTTGTAACAAATCTATTGCTCTATTGAAAGCATTTAAAGCAATAGCACTTGTAATTTAGGGGAAATTGCCAGTGCAACTTATCTAAACATTTTATGTTTGCCTTTTGACCTGCTAATGCAGCCAGGGAAATGTCAAGAGTTTATTTACAAAAGATAGAAGGATAATGGTTGATACAGTCAGTTGCACAACCCGAAACGAGCTAAGGTGCACGGGTTTCGCAGCTGCACGCAGTTAACACAACCACAGTTATGATTCGAGCGTTCTCCACATTGACAGTATTTCCTCCCACTGTAAGGTGAGCAACTAACAAGGAAATCTGCAGGTAGGACTGTAGACGGCCCCTCACACCGTTGTTGATCCGAGATGAGGTGTTACTAGACATTAAGAAATTTTTTGGAGAAACAATAAAGGATGAAAGAAAAACACACAAAATGAAAGGGTTAGACAGGCCGTAGTCGACAGAGGAGGTCAAAGTGTGCGTCAAAGTGGATCGGAATTTAATTAATTTTCAAAGAAACCAAAAGGCAAGATTGTGGATACATTCCGTGGAGCCTGCTGGTCTGCAGAAGTCAGCTAAGCTCTACCCTTTAGTTAAAAGTCACCGAGGGTGTCGCCTCACACCAGGGCAGATGAGTTTCCACAGGAGGAACGGGGATGTCTGGCCAAATCCACTTTCCCCCCTTATTAAAAAGGATATTTCCGAGCTGTCAGAAGGCAAAGTCTGGGTTTTCAGAGACTTTCTCTGACTTCTCGCTGACAGTGAGCTTCCTTTCCCTATAGGTTTGATATCTCCTGCGGCTCCCCCTCCCTCAGTGTGGTATAGTTCCCCATGACTGCAGGCGCACACTAATTTACTGAGACTCGACACTGTTTTGGGTCCGCGGTGCAATTCCCACGTTCCAGCTGAGAAAATATATCATTAGTCCCTCATCGTGTAATGCTTGCCACGTTACGTTATAAAAGCTGGGCGTAAAGCGACATGGATATAACAGGAGCAATTTCCAGTATGCCTCATTTTGTCCGCCTGCTTTGGGTGTTGAAAATTTGAAAAGGGGACAAGATGCGGTGTTGAAGAGGCCTTTTTGCTTACTAAATGCTCCTGGGTGGCTGGAAGACTAAGCATTTCCATTGCAAATGTCTCCAGAAACGTATTATGGGCATACAAGTGTAGGTTTTTACAAGCCTGCCTTGAAAGTTATATGGATTAATTAACTTTCCAAGCAAATTAAGATTCCATGCTAATTGTAGTCTAGGCACGTTTAGTGACATCTGGACAGAAGATGGGTGCACAAAGAGGTTTCTTACCCCCCAGATATGCATTTATGTTTTTCCAATGACACGCAGCAGTATGTTTACGCTCGTTTCAGGGAACAAGCGACTTCACAGTAGAACCAAATCCACAGGACTGTCACTGAGAGCAACTTAATGTACGTGTTGCTCTGTCATTACGTGCTGAGAGTGAGTGAAGACCCTTTTTTGGCACAAGACCACAGTTTTCTGGCTTTTTCACTTCACAAACATTTTTACAGGCGTGACCGAGCGGGCCGCAACAGACAGCTCTGTCACCCGAAAACAACCACCCCGCACGGCCACTTGAGACAGCCAAATATATCGCCCCCGAGGAAGTAGAAAAAAAAACAATTAATTCAATATTTTTTGTGTGGCCGGCTATCTGGTGCCTTAATTAACGGACCCGGTGCACAGATAGAAGATTAGAGGCCAGCGCAAACCCTGCGACTGGATGCTTTGTAGGCCTAACCATTTTTTGACCACAACGCAAATGGCCTCTCGCGTCACTCATCAGTTGCACCACTTCACATGGCCTCTGTTTACCGCCCAGTGCTCCTACCTAGCCAGATTGCTTAGAAACCATCCTCTGCATCTCCATCCTTCTATTTTCTTAATCACAAGTGCACAAGTCATTCATGTGGCAGCAATTTGGGCTGGCCGACACCCGGTGGTGAATATCCCTGACCTGACCCCCCCCCCGACACCCTCTGGAAAGCCACATCTATTGCGGGAGGCTTCAGAGCCCCGACTGGTGGCTGCAGACCATTAAAGTCACGGCATCAGGACTGTGCATCTGCGTAGGTCTGCATCCATGACATGTTACAGCAGGGGCATGTGACCTAAGTTGCCCACCGAGCCCACTGCCTGTTCAGTAATGAGCATGGCAGGCTACTGTACACTGTTAAACACATGTAAGAGTCCCAGAAGCTTTATAATCCTTAACAGGCTCATTGTGCACTTTTCATTTGTAGAAAGCATGGTTCCTACAGTTGCAGTTTTAATGAAAGTCATATATGCATCCACGTTACTTAGCATATAATTAAAATAACTGAAACCAGCATGCCTGTGCAGTGGTATCTGTTATTTATATCTTCTATCAGGGTTTGCGGAAAAGGATAAAAAGAGCTTAAAGCAAAATCCATCGATGCATTTACTGCATTTTCATAGCAAACACAGAAGCAGTTTAACATTTTCTTGGGTCGACGGTAGCAGAACCTAGGCTTTGTCAGTGCATGGGCTGCAGTTAAATTGTTTCATTGGCACGGAAAAGCGGTGCCCTCTGACTCTCGCTTTGGCTCCCACAGTAAAAATTGTGCACACTGTAATAAGCCCCGCTTTGTTTCTAATACATCCAAGTGAAAACATTTATTGAGCTAATTACAACTGTCTCCAATTGGATTATTTTCCTGTGTTACACATGCTTTGGCAAAATTCCCAGTGCTGTGTCAAAACGTCTCTATTCATGACTGTGGTAACTGCCATGATTGGGAATGTGAAGAAGGACGAAAGAGCCTATTGAAAGAAAGCTAAGACTTGCGACTCAAGTGTTTGCTGTAATGAAATAGACGACACATTTTCTGATGAGGCAGCCCAGCCTTTGCTAGACAGTCTCTGAGAAGATTATGAGAAGGTTCCCACGAACAGTTTCCTTGGGTTAGAAAACAATATGCACATAAACTATACATCGAAAAACTCAGTGACCCCCTGGCCAGAAGATGCTGAGAGAGAATCCTCTCTTTTTAGTAGAAATTGTATTTGGTTTTAGCCAAAGCCTGAGGAAAATGAGGCCAGTTCATTTGAAAAACACAAATACAGCTGACTGAGACCAGTCCTGCGCAGCTCTGTTTTATTTGATCCAAGCCAGGAGACATTTTAAAGATTTTAATTGTTAAAAAAAAATTGTTAGGTTCAAATATTCCTTTGTTGTCAAGTAATTGTTAATTAGTTAATTGTATGTTAATTAACAACGTTATATATAAAACCTACAACCAGGGGACAGTGGCAGAGTGACATGTGCTTGCAGAGATGAATCTGCCTACATGAGCTTCTTTCTTCTTAGCTTAATCAATTCTAATAAAACATTCCCAGTGTTGGATAATACCACCGCTGCAACTTTTGGTAATCGCGTTAGCTGTAGCATGAGACCATAAATCATCCTTTAGATGTGATTTGTGGTGGATGGTGATACGCAGAGATTTCACCTCCTCTGACTGGTTAGGAGGATGAGCCTGGTTCCAAACGGTCCAGAGCTGCTGTGTGAGTCTGTGTCACAGGAGCTGCCGACAACTCCTATCCACATGAAGACTAAATGAAGATTGCTTTAATGTCAGAGAAAGTTAGTGATCTGACTCGCAACCCCAATAAAACTGTTTTATATTAAAAACTCTTTATAATGTTCCAGTGACTTATAATAAATCAAATCACCTCTGCTATCGTGCCAGCAGGCACAGACTGTCTCATACTTGGCTAATGACCGTTTAACACTTTAAGGCACTGTGTACGGTGTCAGCTTGGTGTTCTTTTAATACGTCCATGGGTATTCCTGGCATGGCCCAACTCGGCAGGTGCAGGAAGAGGGCAATGAGGCGTGGAGGAAGGAAAAGAAGAATACTTGGGTAAAACCTGCATTAGCTTGTATTTGTTACTAAGAGCAAGATGCAAGACAGATGCTGAGCTGATGTTCATGATGTTGGTAATTACTTCAATGATGTGACTGTGAAAAGTTTATCATCTCTATAATATATGTGTAAAAATGTGAGAAAGAATAACGGCATTATCGAACTCTCGAGGCATTTTCTTGAGTGTGTCTGAAGAGATTAACACAAATTTCAAACCATTAATGTTGTGATTGCAGCTGCAGGTAGCAGCCAGGGTGCTAGTCCTGAACGTCTTGGTCAAGGACAGATGTGGCACGTGGGCTGGGATTTGATCCTGGAGACTTTCCATCCTAATGGAAATCCACCATCTAATCTAATGCTCTAACAAATGAATCACCGTCAACATTTTATAAATTTGATAGCTTTCATAAAGGCAGAGGATGATCATCCAGTGAAAAGTGTAAGGTAAGAGAGTTGAAATATAAAACATACATACTATAAGCTGTTGTGAATGAGGACAATGCAAAGATTTCCTAACTTATTGTTACATGACATTTTGACATGTCATCACTGGAAAATCACATATGAAAATGATAAAATGAAGGATTTCTGAATTCCATTCAGCTGCTGTCATGACTGACTGTGACAGAACCATTGATAATGTTATTAGTAACACTTGTGCTTTTCCTGCTATGACAAGTTAAACCGTCTGCTGTGGAGGAAAATGTGGAATCATTTTACATACACAGCATGTTTCAGACTGCAACACAAAAGCCGCAGAGTTTGATCTACTGTACAGCGGAGCAACATATAGAGCACATAAATACTGCACACCCCTTGGCAGGGTCTTCACACCTTCTAATAGTAAAATGTGTTGGCGTAACATTGCTGGTGTCACATACCTACAACCATAACGTGGAAAGCCACGGTACCTTACATATCCGAGAAAATGGGAAAGTGATATTTAGTGTAACTTATGATGCCAGACAACCTAGTGGAATGTTCCAGAAGAGCTTTTATGCTCATGGTTTTGAAAGCATCACTACCTGGATGGTCATGATTGGAAGGCGCACTCCATGTGAAAAAGTTTTATGTAAATGTCACTAGCTCCGACCTACAGTAGTAAGATGCTGCTGCCGTGACTTTTACACAGGAGGAACCCATGTTCATGTTCAGACATGTTCCTGACAAGCTCTCACCATGCAGTGCCCTGATCCTGTGTGAATAACATCTTCCACAAACTACACTCCAGTCAACTCCATTCTCCAAGGGTGGTCCGCTGTCCAAGTGAGAACCAGGCCCACGGCCTATCCCAGTGATGCAGGGAGGTATGGCATCCAGCCACGGTGGTACATGTGCCGTTGTGTTTCCTGCTCACAACTTTAATGACCTCAAAGGTTAAACAAATAGTCTGGTGTTATGTCGATGCAGAAATAATTAGAAAACATAAAGCCTGCGGAGAGGTCAGCGTGTTGCAAGTGACGTGCAGCACAACGGTGAACCTGTGGTTCTTATTTAAGCCTGTGCGATTACAGTTTAATTGCCCTCATACACACAGATGTGCATGTATGCGCAGGATCATGCATTTGCTCACATTCACAGACTAGCAGACTGGAGCCTGGTGGACTTGTGCTCTGATCCCACCCTCATGCAGCCGTGCAGGGGGTTGAGCAGCATGCCAGGCCTGCCTCGCGCCTAGACGGATGCCCGTTGTACGCCCCCATACCAACCGAGCTGCTGCCAAACCACACAAGGAGATAGTAAATAGGAGCAGAGGGTTCTGTTTAGCTTCCTCTCTCTCTGTCTCTCACACACACACACACACACACCATGTGGTTTATTTTATCTGACTCATATCCACGCACACACACACACAAAATACAATGCAGACAGCAGTTACTGTAAGCGCCTGTTTATCGACGTACAGCAGCACACTAAGACGTGTTCAGTCTTTGAGGCAGTGTTTTTAAAGGTGGTATTCAGTGTTGTCTGTCATGTGAAAAGTGCACATTCTTTATGGCATTTATAATTAATAAAGTGGTTAAAAGTGTTAGGTCTACAAACAGCTAACATTTATCAGATTTTCACTGAGGCGACGCGTTGAGGCAACTGCAGTCAAAATGAGGCTATTTCAAGTGTGTTTTGTTTCTTGAGATGTTGTAGATGAGACGTGGGATTTCTTACATTAAGGACTGTACAGTAAATGATGCATGAAACCACAAGATGCAGCCAACAGTCTTTTCTGTTTGAGCACAAATTCCATCACACAGGTGTAACACTTAAACCTGCCGAGCGTCAGATTTAATTTTTTAAAAACAGACTAATGCAGCCCCTCTAGTGATACTGTGAGACCGAGGTACAAGGCATTCATGTGTGGGGAAATAACTAACACGGTCCAATTAACACTGAGCTGATGTTTAGCAGGTGTTAAGTTCACTAATGAGAGCTCAACGACGAGAGTCCACTTAGGAGGGACGCATGATTTCCAGTCAATGCTGCCAATTTATCCAAAACCACAACTACCACAACCAAATACTGTAGTGCCCCTACAGGAAAGGTCAAGGTAACGACATTACTGGGATCAGTTTTGCACCAATCCATGATAACATGAAAAATTTCAGCCATACTGCTAGCTGGCAGCACATGTGACAGAATCAAACTTTTAATGCTGAAAATAATTATCATTTATACAACTTTTTTATCTGCTTTCAGTGCAGTCAGTGATGTATTATGAGTAATACTTTTTTTAAATGGTTATTTGGATTTGGTCCAGGGGGTCCATATTACACACAATATTGCCTGTAATAAGTCATTGCGCTGCATTTGTTTTAGACCGTTAACCGACACATTAGTCATCACTTTCTACAGCTAATCACCTAAACCGGCAACAGCAGAGAGCAGCGTGTGAACCAGAGGCTCCACCGCAGGTCACACTTCACAGCAAAGACTGGGAGCCATTCACGCACACACACACACACACAACACACACACAATCAAGGCTGAGAACCACTGACATGAGGTCAAGACCTCCCCTACAGCTGAGTTGATTAAACACTTTTCTACAACCCACACACTGCCCAATAAAATCTGCTGTGCACAGGGATGATGACTACGTTGCTCTCACTGGGTGCATCACTGGCTCCAGGCTTACCAAGAGAGTCCAGCCCACCAAGTGAGACCAAGGTACAACACCCTGAAGCAGCGGCTCCACTTCCACCTACTCGCCTTGCCTCCGGGGAGCAATCAAGCCGGCTTCTCATGAGGAGGATAATGCCTGTTTGTACACGTGTATATGTATGAATGAATATTCCCTCACAGACCCTCCACTTGGAGGCAAAGGTTGCTCCTGAAGCATGGCACTGCATAATCGGAAGGTGAATGAAGGCAGAGGCGGGGGGGGATGAAAATTCCTGAACAATGAGACCCTGCTTTTACCCCCTGCTGTACTCATATCCACTTAAAATGTGCTTACCCACAATGCAACACTTGGCTCGAGCGAATACCCCCCCGGAAGAGGTTCAGTGCCACTGCAGAATAACATATCCTCACTCCTAAAAGCCACAAGTGTCAGCTATGGCTCAGATACAACCCTTCTGGGCCCCCACTGGGCACATTACCTTCGATTCAAATGGTCTTAATGTGCTTTAATAAGGCCTGTTTTCGATTAATTCTCCCTTGAAACCGGTAGTAACACGGCTACTAGGCGCATATAAAAATTGAATGAATGGAGTTAGGCTGCCAGAGAGTCAGGAGGGGGAAAATAGGAATCCTTGTGGATTTGTCCTGACCAACTGGCTCTTGAGTCCAATATAATGGCTGTGCCCATGGTTCTCAGAGCACCAGTGAGAGGAAACGTTTGCCCAGTCTGTAATGTGTTTAAGGTACGCGTTATGATTCAGTCCAGGTCATAAAGCCCTCGTGTGTCACATCCTGAATGGAAGGACAGAGCGGTTGTGCCTGTAATACCCTCAAGTGAACAAGGAGAATGGCTTTGTGTTGGGTTTGAATCTCAGCACAGAAGAAAAAAACAGGTATTTCAGGTGGAACGAGGGGTTAAAGGAGCCAAAAAAATACTTACAGCACCCATAGGAAACACCACAGCGGGTCTGTTCCATGTAACGGGCAGGGATTTAAAACAGCAATCCCGTGACGCCCACTGCACCTGCTGTTAAACCTACAGAAACTCTACCGTAGGAAGTGACACAATAACAGAGTATGGAAAAAATAATCATAAAACTAATGGCGATATTAATGCACAAGGTGAGCATTGAGAAACCCGAAATGTTTCCCCTTCCCATCCGGCAGAGGAGACAGATGTAGGAACTTTATCGTTCACACAGACTTAGCAGTGCATTTCCACCACAGCTCTGTCTCGCTCTCTTATTTATTTCTTTTTTTTTTTTTTTTTTACAGTTTTCTGTTTCATACATCTTTGCAGCAAAGCAAATAACTGTCACAGATGATTTGCTTTTATTGAAGAATATATTTATTTTGGGGATTGATGTGTTACCTAGCAACTTCGAAAGAAGCCAAACTCTGCACTCAGAGTTAGCTTTGGATTACGCTGTTGCAATTAGGAGTGACGTTGGTGATAAAAGTCGCCCATTAATGCCACCATTTAGCAAGCATGCATGCACCATGATGGCTCACATATGGCAAACTTGTTTAGCATGAGATCTGCGTGTCTTTTGACACCATTATGTTCCTGCTCGTTGCCATTTGGGGCCAACCAGAGATTAATGATTCCAGATTTCCCTCAACTCACAGGGCATGCTATTACTCATTATACAGTTATTAAAAACAGCAAATTATTACAACATTTATTATCCCGGGCAATCCCGTTTGCCCCACCAATGTCATAACTTCCATTTCTGCTGTCTGCATTGGAACGAATGTGTCAGATGTGCCACAACTGCCACAATTGCACACCCACAGTAGCCTACAGTATGTGACTGTGGCTCCCCGCTCGCCCCGTTTTATCCTCTTGCTGCTGTGTGAGGTACATACATTACATACAATGGATGCACTTATACACTATAAAAACATGCTTTAAAAGCACAGATTGCCATCACTGATCTATACAGTGTAGAGCCCACTGGGTCATTTCCTGTTAGTGGTTTCACTTGTTGTGCCTTTGAAGCCGGCTTTAATAATAGGACCCAACAGAACTAATGAAAATGCTCTCTGTCAGATTAAAAGGGAGCTTCAGTCTCAGCCACCTAACCGCACTGAGCATAAACATTAAAACACACACATACAAAGGCATGCATGCACACATACAGTACACATAGTTTACAGAAGTGGTTTACGCTGGGAGGACCTTTCCTTCTGATGTGTGGATGACTGCTAAAGCGCTTAACAACACTGAGAATGCCATCAGTGTCCTGTTTTGCAAAGCAGTAGAAATGACAGAAACGGCCAGTGTCAAAGCAAAAAGGTAAAGGGAAATAAAGAAACCCATTCGTCTCATTCTATTTGTCACTCTTTTTTTTTTTTAATTTCCATTGTAGATGCCTCAGTGCGCGCTTTAGTGGTGGTCTCGTGTTTAATGAATCCACTTCAGTGCAGTTCCTTTCCGTAAGCCTTTAGGTTTAATCCCCCCAGTCTGGAGCAGTGATAGTCTGGCCCAGGGGATGACATCTGTGAAGCGTTCATTAACTTGTAACCAGCAGCAGATGTCTTACAAAACAACTCACTGCATCTATGCCGTATTTCGTTCCCAATTTTTTGCTTTGCTTCATTAACGCTGCAGCGATGGAAGAACTCAAAACTTAAGTAAAAGAAGCAATTCAACTATGTGAAAAATAAATTAAAAAAAATTCTCATGTATTAATTGCATTAATTGCACACTTTAGCAGACAGGTGTGGCAGCCCCCTTCAAATGGACACAGTATAATTCTCATATGAATCATTAGACCAAAAATACTTTTGCTGCACAAAAGTGTATTAATTTCTAAAACCAAATAAGGTGTGTGTCCAACTCTTACATGCATTAAACTTTAAACTTTGCCAACTACTGTCTCTGCTACACACAGTTAGCTTCACAGACCCTGACCCACCACACTGCTCACCTGCAGACAGCCCCTTCCAATTAAAGTGCCCTTTTTCTGATTCAGTCTGATTTGTGGATTCTGCTTTTCCTCCTTCTCACTGTCCCGTTTGTTTGGATCTTCCAATTTCTTGCTGTTACCCAAAGTCTGTTCTGCTCATCTCTATATTGCTGTGTTTTCCAAACTGTCACCAGAGATGAGAACTTAATTGCATCATATCTATCTGGAATTCTCTTACCATGTTTGCTCTTGATGTCAGGTGAAATACATGCATTGGCTAATTAATCTCAAATTAATCTCATTAATCATAAAACCAAAAGTCTTGTTATGTAGTTTAGGTTTATTCAGTTTTTTTTTTTCTCATTGTTTGCTTATATAAAAATGTCTCATTACATTTTATCAGTTTTAGCTCCACAGTGCAAATGACTGGAAGTTTTAAGCTGTAAAATTTAGCTCTGATGTGTAACATCACTGTACACTGCGTCTTTGAATATTAAAATATGAGTATTATCGCTTAAGATATACAGTACAAAAAGCACATAATGGGTAGGATAGCCTCCCTATGGAAGCATCACATGTGATATCAGACCTGTGTTAGGATGATATATGTGCATCCACTATGCGTTGGATTTTTTTTCCTGGGCTTGGACAATGATTATACACTGTGGTCTGCAGGGTAAATCATCCATGACTTGCTTTAAAGCATTTGCTCTTTCCTCGTGTACCATGCAGCCCAGAAAAGACATTTATGTGTGTTTCCTTGATGTTTTGAGGACCATAAAAGTGAATAAGTGCAATGTGCAGCACATGAAAAAGACGATCATATGAATGACAAGACTTGCCAACACCAAAATCATGTTGCTACAACACAATGTTGAAAATGAGTGTGGCACCAATGACACGCACTGGTTTGGTAGCATTCATGAGGTTATGTCATAGTGAATTTCAAAACCAAAACTGTGCCGTCATGCTGTTAAGGCCCAACCGACCATTTTCAATCTTTTGGCTGGAGGGGACTCTCGTGTCATGCAGTGTGACATGATGTTTTTCACAAATGTTTTTGAAATCACATAATTGTACATTGTAGGTAAAAGTAAGACCAGGAAACCGTTTCAGAGTTTAGCCACATATATTATAGCCATAGACAATAATGAAAGGCTTCTTACAGTCACATGAAATGTATTTTAATAAAACACAATGTACACATATGCAGTCCTATGACCATATATTTGCTGGATCCTAATTTTTCAACCTAGAATATGTCAAAGCATAGTTTTATTTGTCTTTTTTTCCATATTCTTTAAAACATTGAAATCAGTAGATGAGGTCAAACAAACGTAATACAACATTTAGCGTGACACCAGACAAAACTTTTTCCACATGTTAAAGATATGCACTGTTATAAGGAACTCAAAGAATATTTCAGCATATAAGAGTAACAGTATAAGGCAAAAAAAATCTCACCGAACAAAAAAAGTACAAAATAGAATTAATAAATAAATCAAATATATACCATATAAATGAAATAGCTATGTGGCGGCTATTTATTAATTGTTTTTCATTATTTTAATCTGTAGCTTGGTATTATAACCTTTTTATCTCTAAAACATTTAGAACGGTGAACAAGTCAATACTGAAAATACAGTAATAAGCTTTCATAATTAGATAAACTATGTACACGAGTCTGTTGCCATGCTAGTCGAACAACTAAATTTCTTTTCTTTTTTTATATCCACACTATACAGTTAGCGCATAAAGCGGTCTGAACGTAAACAGTTTGTGCTGAGAATAAAATACTTTGCAACTATTCATGGTAATTTCTTTAATATTACTCTCAAAAATGTACATAACATAAAGGCCACACATGGGAACACTTGTCTCCATTTAGAGGGAAAGTAGAGGGTAGCTTTGACATAAATATAGGAACGAAAAACAGTCTCTTTCAGTTCAAGATGTCGTTTTCTTGTCCATCAGCATCGTTTGCTTCAGCCAAAATCTCTTCTGCCTCTTTAGCCACCCTCCGGGTTCCACCCCCTCCCCATTTCACGAGCAGTTCCGCTCGCCCGCTCCCTCGCTTAACTCCTCCTCCTATCCACATCTCTCTATCCAGCTCTCCCGCCTCCACAGTCTCTGGTTGCCCCTCCATCTTCCATCACCCTGGATGGTTAATGACATTTTTAATGACAGGAAATAAGTTCAGTAATGTCAACTGTAAAGGTCCGTGAGAGGCAAGGTAAGGGATGGGGGGGCTGGTCACTGCAACAGGGCGAAAAAGCAGCGTGAGGCATGGGCGTGAAGCTCGTGTTTGGTGAGGTGATATTGATTTCGTATGATAGACATATACTTTTGTGGTGACAGATCTGTGAATTATTGGCTGCATCCTGGTGGGCACGGGTGGGACGTGGGGGTCAGGTGAGGAGGCGGAGGGTATTGTGATCGTCATCAGTCGGAATACAGGTGCAGCAGCGGCTAGCAGCTTCGTGTCGCTTATTTGTTCAATTGGCAGTTTCAGTCCTCACTGGCTTGAGCGTGCAGACGCCAAGTGGTCGCTGTGCTGGTTCTGGGCCCTAAACCGCAGCCTTTGCTTGTTCTTCTTCTTTGGTTCTTTAGTTCGTTGCTTTCCTGAACCACCTTGGAAAAAAGAGAAAAAGACAGTGAGCCTACAGCTTTAGTAACACTTTATACACCTCTAATACTAATTGTAAAATGAAAACGTAAATGCCCTGAGACCGCTTTCCCATTTAACCTTGTAGTGAGGCCCCGTCTTAAAGAGGTGCCATGAGCCACAAGGATTTTTTATTTCTTCAATATTCCAGTTGAAATATTTAGTTGATCATTTACTATATAAATTTCAAACATACTTGGCCAAGTTATTCAGATCTGGACAAAGTATGTTTGGGGAAAAAGTTTGCATGGTGGACTTATAAGGGTGCCCCCGTTCATTTTTGCCCCAAGGCCACAAAGTAGGTACATTCACCTCTGCACATAATCCAGCAGAGTTGTACTCAATAAATTCTCAGATTTTTATAACAAAATTGTGGTCTGATATCTAAGTACTTAGAAAGAGAGGGACTAGAAGCCCTGAGATTCATGCAGGTCTGTTCCACACACCAGTAGCTGCTTCTCATAACCTTGTTGACCTGGTTTTACTATAAAAAGACTGTTGGCAGCTGTGTCATGCTGTACTAAGCATATTTGAGTGAGAGCTGTAGTACCGACTGCACTCACGCTTGTGTCTTCAGTGAAATCTTACATTCGTACCTGATGATTTGCTCAGAATTTGTCTCAAAAAACAACAGCTGCTGGAATGATGCAACATAATGAACGGATTGTTTTTCAAGCATCAGACCCATGAGCTCCAATTCTATTGATTTTACTGTAAAACAGTATGTGAAAGCAGAGTCGCAGAACAGACTGGGATGGATTACGTGAACATATCCCGTTTGGACTTTTTAGGACTTTATGATTTGATCACACTCTCCAAGAGGTACATTTAATAAAAGTAAGTGAATAGAAATATGACCACTATGAACAGTTGGAAAGGAGTTGAACTACATGCTTATTAAAAGAGTTGATGGTATATAAGGATTCTTAAAATCCTCTACAGTGAGGTATTACAAGTTATGCTTTTTGCCAATGAAAAACGCGACGTTTTATAAAGAACTGAACCTATACGCTACGAGGGTACGTTTCATATCAGGTCTTGGTTAACTAACCCTCTGCACTGAAACAAATGTCTGTTCAGCTCAACACGTTTCACGTGGGGGAGATAAGTATGGGAAGTTGCATAACTCTCTTTCCAAGCTGGAAAGGTCCCCCAGCCCAAGGTTAATCCATCCCAGGTTTCACTGGGAAGGGCAAGGCATTCTGGGAACCGACTTCCTGCTCTCATGGAAGCTTTGTGTGGTGGAGGTTCTGCACCCACGGCTCTCTCTGTGACAGCAAAAACTCTGGCTACCGAACCACAAGGCAACAATCTGGCTGCCAAGGCCACAAATAAGATAACGAGGTGTGTGTGCAAGATGTATGTGTGCGAGAGGGAGTGAGTGTGAGGGAATTTAAAGGAAAAGAAAATCTAATGGGGGGAAAGTGAAGTAAGGCTTGGATGATCAGATGCTATCTGGATGCTGATCTAGAGCACAAAGAAACAAGCCACGCTACGGTTCGCTGAGGGGAAAGCACAAGAAAACGCTACAGAAAAACAAGTCTCAAACGCAGGTTTTCGCCGCCACTTCCTGGGTGTTATTATTGCACTTGTTCAAGCATTTTCTCTCATGAAACATGGGTAACAGTGTGTAAAATGTGCCATTATCTCTAATTGCCTCCTCATATGTGTTGGCATTGAAAAGACCTATATTCCATTCTCAGAGCACTGCACTGTGAGGCCGATTTGTTGAGATATGCACTCGTTTAAGGCACCATGCATGAGAAATCAAGATATTGCTTTGCTAATAGGGGCTCCCAATGAATAATACAGATGCATGCAAATATCAAAAACATCTCTGAGCTATTTCCTGCAATTAATCTAATCTTGTTACTTTGGGTCACATTGCCAATCGGAGACGTGGACACACACACAGCTCCAAACTAACTTTCACATCTCTTCCATCACACTCTCAGGCCCTTCAATTGAAAATAATTATTAGAGGAGTTTGTACCCCGATGAAACTTTAGATTTGTTTGTGTGATTAACAGTACAATACTTTTTTTTTAAGTAAATGTGGAGCTAAATGGGAATTGGCCTATGGGTTTGTTTTCCTAATTGCTCTCAAAAGAGGTAATTTTCGGTCAAAACTGTGTTGCTAGGTGCCTGATAAACTGAAAATTCGGTGCAATCAACAGAAGATGAATTACATTCGATGGCAATGAAGTACAGAGCGCAGCATTTAATTCTCAGTAATGGGCAAGGCCCTCGTGGCCCTTTTCTTGAATGCAAGGCTGCATTTAAACTGAAAAAGCCTGCATTTACGGCAATTTCTGGAAACACAAATAAATACAGTATGTGTGAGTAAAAAAGTTAAAAAGTAGTTTTCCTGGCTCGGCATCTGTAATCCAAAAAGTTGTATGCTCTCTATTTGTAGCTTAACATCGACGACACACAAAACAGCAAGAAAGACAAAACAGCAAGAAAGACACACATTCTGGAGGCTGAGTCACTGTCCACTCATGGGACAACTTTTTGAAAGTGATATTAGGACATTCACATCCTTCTTCTCTGTGTACTGTCTTTCATTTACTGTAAGTAGCTGTAGAAAAAACAGTTTTGGCGAATGAAGCTTAGGCTTGTATCTCTTTTACTAAAAACAAAGTCTAATTTGAAGGTACAAAGAAATTGATATTATCATTATTATTATTATCATTCATGTAGTTTTATTTCTTTGCGTCTACGAATTAAAAATACCCGAGAGACACGCAAGAAAAAAAAAAAAACCCACACATACAATAAATCTTAATGCGGCCCACCACACGACAATTATTCATTATTTTTTTTTGCCTTAGCAAAAGTCTGAAGCTGTGAAGGAAAAAAGACGCATTACAACAGTTTTATGTTACACAGCCAGCCCCCCCCCCCCTTTTCTCAGCTTCACTGCATCTATAGTTTCAGCTCTGTAACTTTGCAAGCATCTTGTTTCCAATGGGTTTTTTTTTTTCCTTGTTGTGCCTTAAGCTGCAGCAAGTTGATGACAGCTGTCAAGACAGTTACCATGCTACACGGGGAATATACAAAACAACGTCCTTCCAACAGGAACCAAACACACCCATAAGCTGATCCCTGATGCTTTCCAGTCATTGCTTTCAAATTGCAGCCTTATAAATGACTGCATTCTGGATGTTGTTACGATACTGTACAATATCCAGAGTACTGATAGCTCCGCTTCGTACTGTAGCTCTGTTATACGGAAAACCTTATCCACCACCGGCCTTCATCCACTATGGAAGATTTTTGTTTCTCATATTAAGACACACAATATTGACAAATTCAGATTTTTATGAGCCACCGCTTTCAATGTAGAAACCGAACACTTCTCCACAGCCACATTATTAGTGTGTTTCAAGCTTCAGCTCAATTTCTCCAAACTAACTGATGGAGGTTCAAAAACAATTTCAGACCATATTTCATAACCCAATCTCAATGCTGACAGCTAGAGGGCAACCAATCCTCACATAAGCCCCTTCCCCCAGCATCTAATACAGTCCTGCATGGTAAGATTGTCTATCATATCTCCCATTTAGCCTTTCCTCAGGGCGCTGTGCACTCTTAACACTGAGATTTCATCGTCTCATATTTACAACCGAAGGAATCACTTAAGCTGATTACCAGGGTTCAGAGAGGAAACCGTTTAATTTGCCCGAGAAGAAATGATTATGTCATCTCAATTGCTTTCAAACCCAAGAACAAACTCATCAATCTTACAGCATGTAAAGATAATTATGTCTTGGAAGGCGCAGTAGGCTTCAAATTATTTTCTTTAATTGTCTAGCATTGTACAGTAACTGGCACGGCAAGGACTGAGTCAAAGGAGTTTGGCTTTTATCGGGAAATTATAATCTTATTTTGTACTTTTCTTTCCGTTTTGGCTGTATTTACTATCACGACAGAAAACCATAATTTCACCAGTGTTTAGTTTTCCTGCATAGATATGCTTTCCCTCTGCCAGTTTGACGTTTGGGTTTAGGTTTGAAATGAAAAGCAAATCAAACATACAAACAAAACTCTCAACAGCAAATCAAAATGTTTTGTATTTCGGAATCAGAAGCAGAGCCTGTGGTGGGATGCCTGTTTACCGTTGTCAAAAAAAAAAAAGGACCTTTGTGGTATTCCTGCATCAATGTAAGTGTGTGTGTGTGTGTGTGCGAGTGAATGTGTGCAGATGTGCGAATCATATGCCTGTGCACCAGTTTCCATATCACCTATGTGAGCTTGAAAATACTTATTGTCATTTCCAATCTTTTCAGCTGCCAAACTCGCCAAACTAGAAGAAATAAATATTAAATTTGTCTGCACGCACTGTGGTGGACGTTCCTCAATAACCTCTTAAAGCCTGTCGAGATCCACCGCTTTTCCTTTCTCCTCCCCATCGCTCTCCTTCTCCCCTTTTTTCCCTGCCTGTGTTCCTGTGCTGCTATTTGAGGCTCTTAGCATTAACGGAGCTAACTGTATGGTGAGGGTCCAACTAAATGTTAAGGGCTATTACATGTATCATATTATTAGACTAGCACTCCAGAATAATATCTCCTTGTGGAACGGCAATATGACTACTTGTCCAACTGATGCACTGAAAGATAATCATTCAAATCCATATCCAGAGGGAAAGGAGCCAAAGCCCAAGCTCGCTTCATCTGTGTCAAAGCTAATATCTCTGTTTTGGAAAAGGGGATCAAAATCAAGAATATGCATAAGTTTGCATTATGCAATAGTTTCATGTTTCTCTGAAATCAGTTTTTTTTTTTTCTTCCTAAGAAGATTTTGAGAAATAAAAAAAGACCTTTGGTTACGGTAGCTTATCTATATCCCATTCTATGATCACAGGGGTCGCGACCTGCTAAAATAGAGCATCGCTGTGACTGTCGGCACAGTGATTTCATCCAGCAACGGCTCTGGCGGCAGCGCAGGAATCGAAGGCCTAATCTTATCTCCATTGCTTGCGGTTTGAGAAAAATCGATGGCTGACCTCGAGAAGGCATTAAGACATACGGTAAATGGGATCCTATACGGCTGAAAACTCTCCCCAGCTCTCTTGTTACCCCATCCCTCCACTCGACGCAGACGGTCAATTAATGACTTTCGTAAGACGTGGAAGAAGAAGGAGGAGGTTGGAACAAAGAAAAAGAGATAAACAAACAAATATAAAAAAAAAAACCTTCAAACAATTTTGAAGAAGATCTGAGTGGACTTAAGGAAGGTAAAGCTGGAATATTTGGCGGCTCATCCTTTTCATAACCAGGCCAAAGCTGGGAGGCCATTATTTGTGAGGGAAGGAGAGAACTACTGGCGCCAGTGAGATTTGATTTCAGTGGCAGAAATTGGATTAGCAGCCATTAAGGGCCTCCTCACACATACATTTATAATGCTGTGAAGGGGAAAGGATCTGTAGCCAGCCAGTGCTCTCTTCACTCACACACCGACAACTCCTCTGTCTGGGAAAAGGTTACGGACGCTGACACTGCCCCATACAGCTGCAACTTAGTTTTCACTTGATTTATAGGTGGGACACAGTCGTATGACCTCAAGTGATCCATAGTTCATTAAGGCGTTGGCCAGACGTGGGCCAAAACATTTTAACGCCGCTTTGTGCTGTTGTTTGCCTCCGGGGAACTGCTGTATTGACATCTGAGGCAGAAAGGAGGAGCGCACGAACGAAAAAAAGATCGCTTAAGTGTAAAATAGCACAAATTTGGAACAGACGCAGGCCTGATCGTAAGTGAAAGAGCTGTAGCAGCGTAAGATGAAAACTACTGGGAAGTGCTGCGGCAGAGACACAGTCGTCAGATGTAGGAAAAAAGAAACCAGCCGTTTGACAGAGAGGACAATCATTTACAAGAAGCTCATCTTGCCAACCAACTGACAAGAGGCTTTCTGCACAGCATCACTTAGCCCTAACAAGGTTGCTCTGGATCACACTCTTTCATTCACTCTTTCGTTCTGTTGCTCTCCTTTCCCCTATGCTCTGCTTACTATCACCGCACTGCTAGGCGAGAATGATTTAAAACATACGCCTTCTGTTTTTAAAAAGCCATCGTTGGGATTAGGTTGGTCATTATTTTCTCATCTGCGATCCAGCGGAGGATCCGCTCGGAGATTAAAAAAAAAAAAAAAAAGCAGGTTAGCTCACCGCTCTGCTCTTTGATGCTCCTTTCACTGACAGCAAGTTAAAGCGAAAATCTGACTCGGAGATTAACGTCTGTCGTGGGTCCTGGTGAAACATGCAAGACTGACATGGTGATTAATTTGTCCAGTGCACTTTTTTTTTCCTCTCTTTTGGAGAACGTTGATCTCACCAGCGAGAAGCAGCCATCACACGCCTGAGAAGTCTACAGAGCAAATGGGTTTGATTTCTTCTCCATTAGAGTTCGAAGTCTCGCTCTGCTGCTTTTCACAATATGGTAACGGTTCCCTCGTACTGTTTGGGATACCACCGCTGGCTCCGGTTCTCAAAAGGTAGGTTATCAAGTAAAAACCCTCAGTGACAGATGTTGAAGTAGGCCAGCTTCCAAAGAACTCAGAAGAAAGTTCTGGCTTTCAGAGTTATTTCCACTGCAACACCTTCGCTTTCACACGTAGGCTGGGCCTCAGAAACTTTGGAAAGTTAGGAATTACTTCCTGCTATTTTATGAAAAATGCAATGGAAGAAACCCTTAGTCAGATTTCCAAGTTGGCAACTTGGGGTATGATTTCTCAGGCTTTTAAGATGCACTCTGACGCCAAGACGTCAAGACTGGATTTGTTTTGCAATAAGATGAAAATGTGTCTGATTTTAGACAAGCGCTCATGAAAAATGGAATTGTAAATGTAAATGTAATGTAATTAGATAACTTTTTGAAGGTATATTACGATGCTACATGCAGGTAAACTAAATGTTGCTGTCATCCCACTGCCGTTAGAGTACGTAAATACCATGAGTTGGGTGCTTTATGACAAACTCTTAGTAGCTAGACAGATACAACTGCAGAAAAAGTTCAAGGAACCGAAAGAAAAAGCTGTGAAAAACATCAGCGGTCAACACAGATGTGATGTTTTTATCTGCTGTAATCTCCACTGGAGAAACAACTTCAGTGGACACTTCAAATCAAGTGAAAGACTTTACCCTGAGTAAATACTTCGAAGATGCCGGACAAGGAGGTGCATTACTTGTTGGACATGCTAGACAGGCTGGACATGCTGGAGACGTGTCAAGCTGCAGCTCCATCGCCTTCAACTGGAGGAGATTAAAAGGGCCCGACACCTGGATGGGTTCTTACCAAATCCACGTTACATTTACTGGTTTAAAGCTGCACTAGACAAGACTTATATGCACCAGGCCTTTTTAGTCTAAATTACAAAGTGACGATCCTTCAACACACGAAGACCTGGGTTTCGTATGAAAGAGCAAAAATGTTTAAAGACGAGGTATGAGCAGATGCCTCATCCTGAGATCCTGGTCTCAGCAACAAGGGACAGATTTCATCCTCCCATTGGTAAAGTGGTTCAGCCATTATTCCTAAATGTCTGGTGGGGGTACCAGACACAGAGAGGAAGAAATTAGGTCTGAGGAGTTAAGCTGTATGACGTTATATGGTTTCTGGGCTATGACATACTGCCAGCTGTTACAGTTTTCCCACTTCCACTTGGAGCTGACAGAATATAAAGAGTTGTAGTGAGCTTTCAAGCATAACTCTGTTTGTACGCTGATGAATGGAAGCCCCCCGTTTACACGACTCGCTCTTCATTTATCAGATTTGAATTAAGACGTATAACTGATCATCATGGCCTTTTTTTTCCGCTAAATGGGACCCTGCTGCATTGCAGTGGCTTTGCACAGCCCACGGTGTCATGATGGCAGCGCCAGCCGCCAGTGAACAGGCATCACGATCGGCCCACTGAGTCTGATGCGCCTCGAAACCGCAGGACTCTGAGAGAAGTGAGCAGCCCCCTCTGCGGTCTGCTATCTCCCGACTGACTCATCGACACATCTGGGCCTAAGTATGGGGCTCTCCTGCCCCAGGGGCACTTGGATAAAATGAGGGATAATTAGCTTTAGTTGACTTTAATGAATGACTTAATGTTGTGTTTCATTTCTGATGAGAAAAATATAAAGCCCAGACTTATCAAAGGGAGGCCCCGCGCCAATACTCCTGAAGGCTCGCTGCTGGTGTGGGGCTGTTTGTTTTTGTTTTTGTTGTGTGCGGGGGGGGCGGGGCAGAGCGAGCTGAAGATAGCTGCAGCATATGCAGGAGTGGTTTCCAATGTGACCGCGGATCCAAAGATCAGGAAACCTGCTGGGACGTACACCAGCAAATCCATCATTCTGGCTGAGAAGTCACTGCAGATGTGTGTGCCTTTACTCAAAGACAGAAAGGGCCATGGCGCTGCACTTTGATTTCAATGCCTTCTGCGCTCCGATGCGATCTCTATAAAGGCTTTGATCCGTCTTCTAATTCCCACACGCTGTGATATAAAGCAGGAAGCGTCTCGCAGAGTTATGATAGTCATCCATCACAGTTCCCAATAAGTGTATTGCAGTGAGCAGATGAAGTAAATCATTTTCAACAGACACGAGATCCAGCATGGATTTATTTGTCCTATTCAATCGTTGATAACAAGCTGCTCTTAAGCTCCTCTGATATAACTGTCATCTACATTTCCCTCTTTTGACACTGATGCATCACTCGCTCCTGTAGCTCAGGATACTTCATTATCTTTGCTTTGCCATTATAAGTCAAAGCTAATAAAACTGGACTTGGCAGCTCTGTTTAGTGTGCTTTTACACACTCTGCCTTTTCATTTTTACAGCAAATCGAGCTTGGCGTCCTTTGAATACTGTAACATATTGACTTCAGAGGAACTCACAGATCCTCTCCTTTCTGTGTAAAACAGCACCGCTCCAGGATGAACTGTGCACTTTTCACAGTGCCCTCGCGCTCACAGGAAAGCACGTCGAGAAATGGGGGTGACCTCTTCACACTGCTGTTGTACAAATATTTGGAACATTTAGGAGGAGCTCAAATCTGCCTCTCTAGGATCTACTGAGTACAATATAAATCTGGGCCCCAGGTAAAGAGGAGATTTACGTGGCTCGGCCGCCTCCCATGAGCCTCTAGGTCTTCACGCACAATCCCTCTACAATTCAGCACCCCACCCCGCTTTATGGAGACGAATAAAATGGTTGTTAACACAGCCATGAGGGAGCGTGCAATAAGGTGCGCTAAGAGTCCTGGGCTTTCTGTTCCCCCCGTGGAGCTGTGATGCATGAGGGTTTCTGCAAATAAGTTTTGCTTTTTTGTGGATTGTAGCTTGGCTTTTTATAGACATTAAAAAATAAAAAATAAATGATTTAAATGGTGTGTTTATCTGAACCAGAATGAGCTGCAATTAATAACGGGACCAGCTGACACTGTATTAATAACTGACAGTGTTTGTGGGGTTACAGGTCACATAAAGCCCAACCGCACCTCCCCCTGAGCCTGGTTCTGCTGGACTTCCGTAAAGGGAGTTTTTCAGTACTTGCTCAGTGGTTGTTTGTTGTCTTGACTTTAGCTGTTTTGTTAAATTGGCTTTAAATGGATTTGTTGAATAAAGAAGCTCCACTTTGTAAGAGTTGTTGTCCTCAGCTGTTTTGTTACATAATTATTTGTAAGAGTCAATACATAATTAGTTCAATTAGCAACAGTAACTACAGCGGATGAAATCAGTTGCCCGTGTTTCATGTAAAAAGTTTAATGTTGCATTTACAAATGTTGCATGTATGTGCCTGTTTGTGCATTAGTGCTTCACATACTCGGATACACTTTTCATTCTCTATTACCACCTGATTTTCATCCTCCTGGTCTCTGTGGGTCTCTAAGGGAATGGAGGAGGATATAGGAGGAAATTGTTCAGCATGACTCCTTTTTCATATCTCATTTCTGCAAGTCCTTTCACCGCCCCTTCTCTCTACTGTGAAACTCCAAGAGGAAATCCCTCACATGTTTGAACACGGAGCGCAACTGTCCCAAAACAGGACCAGACCCTAACGAGCAGGGAGCCAAGTTAAGTCAGATGGGCTTAGACGCTAAAACAGAGACGGGCCGTCAGGATCATGCCGCAATGCCTGTGCAATGACAAGTGATGAGGGAATCAAGTCCGGCCTGCGCTTTTTGTTTTCTTTAATTGTTCTACTAACCCTCTAAGGGCATCGTTATTCAGTCTCATCTGATGATCCAACAGGCTGCACATACTTTTTGATAAAAATAGATCATTAGTCACAGCAGGAGAAAGGGCGGGAGTTGGTTTTTGATGTGTTCGCAGAGCTCCTGTTGCACAGGAAAGAGGCAAAGCCGATCCAGGAAAGACGTGATCCTCTGTAAGGCCTGCGAAGCATCAGAAACCTGTCAAACACCAGGCAGACAGACAGCTGAGTGGCTCTGACAGATCAGAGCACAGACACATGCAATAAGAGTCAGCGCCACTCAGGTCCTCAATCCAGGCACCACTCTCTTGTCAATAATCCCCCTTCGACTCAATCAAACACAAACAGAGGGCTCTGAGGCATATGGCAGACATTTTCTTGTTGTTTTTAGCTGCGTATGATTACAGTGCAATTTCAAGGTCTCACCTTGCAGGGAACAGGTTTGTGTACTGCACAAGGCAGCAGCAGCGGAGATGCAGCGGAGGATAGAGAAATGAGTCAAATCAAAGGGTGACTTATGCCCTCAGTAATCCGAAAGGACCGTCTCAAGGCCTGCTGGGATCGCCGTCCTGAACCTTACCACCCAGTGGGAGGGAGCAGTTATGTGGGAATGGATTTGATATGGTACCTGGGATGGTTTCAGTTTCTTGACACAGACCACTCAATCATGTCCTGACAGGTTCCTTGGGGATTCACTGTGTTTTGAGTTGAAGGGGGATTTTTTCGCATGACAAAAGAGCAACACGATGCTTTATGACTCAGTGTGTAACTATGAGCGAAACCTACATTTTTAGGAACATACCAGGGATCAGCTGATAAATGAATACTGTCTGAAATTACCGTCATTTCAAGCTTGAAAAAGAATAAGAAATATGCACATTTTCCACAAAAAGGAAAAATATGAATTAGTAACTTAAATGTAACTGCACAGTGGGTTTTTCTAACTGTTGTATGAAATCTTAAACGTAATACATGATTTCCATTTCAATGCTGTCTTCCAGCTTTTTGTGAACTCAACAGCAGATATGCTCCATAACTTTTCTTATGCTTATGTTATTAATGCCTCCCACGACACAAACTTACGTAACAGCACTTGAAGCAGAGCTTCTTGATAACCAACAAAAAGCGTCAGACCCTGTGAATCACTGTGATGCATGAGGGTGCCCTTTTTGGGTCGCATCTATGAGATGCCACAGGCTTTGACACAGCGTCAGTTTTTATGCCCCATGGTGGATTGATTTAAAGGCTCATGCCACAACTAGTTGGAATCCCAAAAGTTGCATAGTGTAGCTTTAAGAGCCTCACACCGAGCAGCAGGAAAAAAATGTGGGCAATTCCCCAGAAACATTATGTGCTGTAGATGCATGAAAAATACCCTATACATCCGAAACTATGTTGCCATTATTTGCAAAACCGACAATATTCCCATGAACTGAACATTTAAAATCATGTAGTAAAAGTGTGATTCCCAAGAGGTTCATGCAAAAAATAAGAGGAAGGTGAGGTCAGTGTGTGAAGGAGTGAACACATGTTTAGGATCTGGGAATGGATCTATTTCATTGATGAACACACTTAATATTAGTCTCACCGATTCATTTCTTATTCACAGTTTTAACAGTTAATTCAATTGAAAAATTATTTATTTTGTGATCTGATCTTTTTTTAAAAGATAGAATATCTACATTTATCAGATGCTTTTATCCAAAGTGACTTACAGAGTAATTTGGTACGGACATACACAGTGGTGATGGCCGCCACACAGGGTGATTATCTGACCCACTGGGAGCGACCAGGGGTTCAGTGTGTTGCCCAAGGACACTCTGACACACAGCAAGCAAGGACTGGGGATTGAACCACTGAGCCTGTGGATGACTGCTTTACCAAGTGACCAAAGACTATATTATATACATATATATATCTTATGCCGGTTTAAATGTTGATAAATAATGTTTAACTATGCATTTCTCTGAGCCTTTTTTTAAGATAGGCTGTTTAATGTTGTGAAAAAAACTCCAGGTCCAGTTAATAAACTTGTAATAATGGTTTTGCACTTTTAAGGTCAAAGTGCGATGGTCAAACCCTATGACATCATTACGTCAAAGGCAGTGTTGTGCTCCTCAGCCGTGGTAAGCTGGTCCTGGCCTCTACTTACCACTACAATGGTTCTGGCCTGTATTTGTCACTGTTAGTTCACAAGAGAAAAACCCAGACGCACAGATGTACACACAGCCGAGGGCCAGCAGACCTAAACTTGCTGCTTTGTTGTGTCTGCATGTCTGTACACTGGGTCCACTCATGGCCGTGAGTGGGTCAGAAGCCTGTCTTTGAATCACCAGCTGTAATTAAAAGCTATGATGTCTCAGTAAAGATGCCCGCCAAAGACGGAGAGCGAGAGAGTCAGAGAAAGAGAGGAGGGGAGAGAGAGGAGGGCGAAGAGAAGAGGGGAGAACTGGAGTGGAGAGGAGAAGAGAAGAGAGGGGCTTCTGGTGAGCGAGCCAGTGCAACTGTGCACCAGATGTTTCTACCCCAATCGGCTCCTCGGCTTCCTTCTTTTCTCCTCCAGCCAGACCACTGGAGAGGAAGGACTCCAGTAAGCGCAGCGCCGCTTCGAACAATGTGCACCACGCGAACACATCCCTCTTCTGCGGCATGCACATTGTTCCTCAGACAACCACTGTGATATGTGATATATGAGTGAAAGAGTGACATCGGAGTATGAGACAGAAAATAAGAGTGGAAACACGGACGGGGGGAAAAGAGTAGATAATGCGGTGACTTCATCCTGTGAGGTCTGTTTTATTGTGAGTCGGTGTCTATTACGTGTTTCTCACACTCTGGCCGTATAAACGCGTGCGTGTGTATGTATCCTCATCTGCCTGGTGTGGCGTAGATGTGGAGATGAAAGCGTTTGCGGCTCACAGGAGAGCTGGCAGCAGCGCCGGACTGGAGGTCTGGCAGACAGAGAGAGGAGGTGCAGGGATGCAGCTCCATCAGACAGATCCCGCTCTGACCAGCCCGGATTGGTAAAATATGGGGTGACAAACTGTGATACAGGAGCCTCCTTGAAACACGGGGAAGACTGACACAGTATGAATACTGGATATTTTTGGACTGGACTAAAGAAGAAAACAGATGCCGCTTCGTGGCTGGACTTGATATCGTTAAATTTGACCATTTCCCTGTTTTAAAAATCTTCAGTAAAGTACAAAATGGTATGTTTTGCTTGAATCTTACTGCCGTCAGGGTGGGGGAGCCTCTAAAATTACTTGTGGCCCATCACGCCACACTACAAATCCATATTAATTACACATTATCGCCTCCGAAACTGTCCTGTGAAAAGTTTCACAGCGTCCATTTCTCTGTTAAGCCTTCTGAAAGACTTAGAAATGATCGACATCTGCAGTCGGAGGCAGTCGTCTGTTCTATCGCATGTGGACATCTGCGTAGTTGTACGGTATTTTACCAAACAACAAAAAGAGTCAAAAGATCTCGTCGCAAGCTGTTCCCATCCATCCTTGTAAAGACACAGACCGTGTCTCACCTGCTGTAAAAAATCACAGGGTGTGACAGCATAAATTGCCTGTCAGGGGAATGTTCGGCCGTGTCATGGACAATGTCATCCCATATACTGCGCAGCAGGGGGAAATAGCTGCCGTTTGTGGGGCACGGGAACACAGAAACCTTCTACTTCTGTACAGTATCTGCCCCTCCTCCTGCTCCTCCTCCTGTTCCTTCTTTACCCCTCTAGTTTGCTGCCACTTTGTTTGTTTGTGTACGTCTGTTTTTGATGGGACTGTTGATGTCGGCCCATATGCCTCATTTCCCCTGCTCGAAGACGACAACGGAAGCCTCGCAACCGACACTCTGTCCCTCCTCCTCAGCGAAGGCACGCTCTGAACAACACGTGCAAAGTTTTACTGATTTGCAGATGACTGATTCAGGTCATTCTTTCAGAAAACTGTGCCGATTACAGACGCGGCTCGGCGCGGAAATTCACTCTTTTTCTGTGCAACATGAAAATGTGCATCTACTAGCTTGACTTTATTGGAAAAACACTTCTACCAGTGCACATTTCAAAGTGAGCAAGTCAAACAGTCGAGAGGATGGCTGTATCTAATGTGTGTACATGACTCTACGATAGGCAGTTCAGCGAAACCGCAACTTAACTGGGCCAAAGAGTGTGAAAAAAAAAAAACTCACACCCCTCCTCTTTCTTCCTGCTTGGAAAAGACCAGATGACAATAATGTGGAATATGGAGCCCCAGTGAGCACTGCTGACCCCTCCTCTTCCACCTCCCTTCTTCCATCCCTCCACCCCATGGTCTTTGAAAGGCCTCCACATGTTTATGGCTCATGCTTGTGGTATGACGATGGATTCTCCATATAAAAGCCAGCAGGATCATGGGGTGTTTCAAATATTGCTCTCTGAAGACAGTTGCTGACAAAATGACAGCAGCCATATTTATTTTGGACAGAGAGCGGGGGCACTTAGTGGGAAGTTAATCAGAGACCCCCTCCACCCCTACCAAAATAAGGAATGTACCCAGGGCAGACAAGACTACTGATTATGACTTTCTCTGATGGAAGATTTAACACCACTAAACTGCACAGGAGGGAGAAAAATAAACCAGAAAGTTTGGTTTGACGCCATCAGCATAAAGCAAGTGTTGATCGCCTGTCCAGACTTGAGCTTAAATAATTAATTCTCATCTGGTTAGGAGACATGAAACGTAAATCCGGCGAGAGCGAGAAAAAGAGTTATACGGCAGAGTTTTGAAGTGTGATGAAAAACGGGAGGGCTGGGACAGAACCTGTGGTAATTTGTGACTGTGACCGCGGCAGTGACCATAACTACCACTGGCGCTGGGACGCTGGAGACCTGCAAGTCACTGACAGGTTGATGTGTCTTTTCGCTCTTCGCTCGTCTGATCGTTCACTACAACACGGCGCAAAGGCTCCAAGCTCCTCTGCAGTTTCACAGTGACGTGTGCAGAAAGAGGAAATTCTTATTTGTTACCGAGTTTATTCACAACTAAGTTCGGGCAGCATTTAATTAAATTACTGAAGGTTGCAAGCTTGAGGGCTGGGTGTTGGTGATAGGGGGAGGGTTCATCCCAGTTAGACCCCAACCCATGCCCTATGTCTGGAGCCAGGCCATCCTAGCTGTCCAAAGGAGGCAGGAGACTTCGGAGGCCCTCTCACAAGCTACTGTGTCAGCCCCTGTTGAGCAGCCTTATTAAATGAAGATTAAGCAGTGGCTCCCCTAGTCACAACAGGCTGTGGTGTGAGGCACACATGATTGCTATGACAGGGTGGCTGCCAATTAGTGTTCTCCTTCTGTCCTGGGAAAACGCTCCCCATTCCTCTCCCGCTGGCGGGAAGAACTTATCCGGATTGTCCGTGATATTATCCAGGCCGGAGATCGCTGTTAATCACCAGCCGTCATTCCACTGCGGCAGGAATCCGAGTGGGACTTGTCATCTGTGCACCAGCTCTTCGGTCCAAGAGTCCTGACTTCCCATCGAGCACACCCGGTGAACATTAATTGGAATAATGAGATAAGTACATGAAGGAACACAAGTGCAAACCTCTGTTCTCGAGTGCTATGGGTAAAGTTCAAAGTAGAGGGTTGTTGTTTGCCTTGGACGATGTGCACCATGAGTTCTTCTGCTGAGCAAGAAGAACATGCTCCATCAATTAGGAAGAAGTCGCAAGCGTGCGTCTGTTTAAGAAAAAAAAATCAGCCTGATGCTACGAAGGCTACATCTGACAAAAACACTTCCAAAACTGTGTTTAGATGTGAACTCTCCAAGCCAAACACAGGCCAGACTCTGATGTGATCATGCTGAGTGCATAACTAAAATGCTCACAAGTGAATGGCATCTTTCGCCAGAGCTTAAACCTCTTGGCTCAGTGAGTATAAACACCAAAATTGTGTGCCACACGCTCATACACGTGCACACGCATTAACCGCTCGCCTGTATGCAAAGACTGCCAGAAACCGGAATTGTTTGGTGTCTACGCGCGGCGTGCGCTACAGACACGGCGGTTGAGCTTCCTCCAGAACGGATTTGAGGCAATCACCGTTAGCTCTGTGCGTCATTTTTTAACAGGAGCAGAGACTTTGCAGCAGATGGTTCGCAGACAGTGAATCCGCAGCACCATGGATTCACCACAGAACCAGACTGGCTTCAGACAGAATCTGGCATAAATCCCACCAGTCTGCCAAATCCTCCTGAGGTTTGGTCGATCCGGGGTGGAGCTGGGTTCGCTTTGGTCCTTTGCACCAGACTGTAGGTGCCTGTGTGGTAAAACAAATGCCTGCCTCTCTCCCACATCCAATGGCCTTACAATCAGACACAGATCTCGCAGGGCCTTTAGATTTCCCATAGCGGAGGAGTTATGAGGTGGTAAACTAAGTCTAGATGGGTTTACCCTCCTCAACATCACTGCCATAAAACGTTTAATAAAATCTGGTTATGCAGGGCTTCAAACTGATAACCAGACAAGGCATGACGAGAGGCGGTAGTTATCACACTTGCAGTGTCAACCAAACCCGTGACAGCCGGTGCTGGTGGTGACTGGATCCACGCACTCAGACGACTGCTGAGACGAAGCGCTCGGCCTTGACTCAGCCCTCCAGCAGAAAGAGTTTCTCTGATTACACACATGCAGGAGATCGATACTCCCACAAAGGCCTGAAACTCTCCAAGTACAAGTACATTATCCAGTGGCCAAAGGTAATCACTATGCTCCTTTTTTTGCTTTTTGCTCTCGCTTTATCTTTTCACGAGGTCAGACAGGATGAGCCTTCACGGACCCATAGAAGCAGTCGGAGAAGCACTTTAATTGTAAATTCAACTGTACTGTCTGGAAAACGTGGCCGTAACCGTGTTTCTGCTTTCAGTTCCAAAACTGGTTAAGCTATAAATTTTTACTGTTCTATAACTTTATATTGTAAAACTTCTGTTCTTGCTTGGGTTAACTTTGCCTGCCTCCTGCACTGCAAACACGTCCTTTAAGAATCTACTCTTACCTCCATGTCAAGAGAGCCGAGCTGCACAACTTTCACTCCGGCCTGCAGCCACGATGAAGACTTTAGTGATGACTGAGAATCTCAAAGCCGATTTCTTCCAAGAGTTGGAAATTAGCTTTGGTTGCAGTGGTGTGTTTGTGTTGGACTTTACTCCGTATTAATTCCCAAAGCGGGAATATAGTAGGACAGGGAGATTGGAGAGATTTAAAATTTCAAGTTGTTTACACAACATCTAATATCACTGACATGGCAGATGCATCTGTTGTCCAAAGATTATAGAGCGAGTGGGTGGCCAAGAGAGAAAAATGACAAAAATAATATCAGGAAAAAAGATAGAGAAGAAAAGGAGGAATCAGACTTGTCACACTCTTATGTGAGTCTGATGACAAGGGTTGCCGGGAAATCTCTATAGGGAATTCCTTTAATGGCATCTACGTGGAACAGCCGGGCGCGGCACTGTTATCACCTGCCTCGCTTTTCCACTCCACTCCTCCCATCGGCACACAAGAACCCAGTCTGTCGGGGCTGATAACATTTGGAAGAGCTATTAATAAATTCCCTTTTTTGTTTAAAGCCTTGTTCAGAGCATCACTACAGGGACCAGAGGATAGCTGAGGATTTTACCGTCTCTGGGGACACATGACAGACAAGGCTTCCCTTATTCCTCTAAATAATCTTAAGTATATATTAAGTATAGATATAATGCAAAAAAAAGCTTTAAAAATGAAAAATATATGTCCACAAAAATTCGATTGAGCTGTCATACATGCAGTTATGCAATACTCTCCAGAGAACCTTCCCCAAAACTTATAGTACAGATGGTGGAAGCACAGCACTTTACCATCTCATCTTTGTCAAACTTCAAACGTCTTCTTGAAATTAACCTGACAGTTGGATTGGAAGTGGCACTTTCGACAGTGTAACGTTGCATCTGCGAAATCTTTTTCAGGCTAGAGTGTGATATCAGGACACACCTTTTTTTTTTTTTTTTTTTGCTCTAACTAATGCCGGTGGGGAACAGCAAAGTGAATCCCAGTGGTGCGTATGAATGATATAAGGTGTTTACACTGATCATTAACTTTTTCAGACACAGTTTACACGACTCAGCAGGTTTGCTTTACTATCTCCGCTTGTGTATATTTTAAAGAGGAATTAGAGGGAAACAAAGAAGATCATCCTTGTGGAGCTCAGTTATGCTGACAGAGGGATCTGTCGCTGACATCCAGTGTAATTTAATTACGTAGAAAGGTAGAAACGCAAGCCAGGGCGATCAGATAAACATTGCTATAAATACTTCAAACTTCTATGCTTCCTCCTATTTCATGTCTCCATTTAATACACAGTGTCTTTACAGTCTGCAGTTATATAATCCTATACATATCCTAAACATTGGTATCTAGTGTCTGGAAAGAAGAGCTGATAAAAATGTTCCAAAGTGATTATTTTTATATTTTCCATCTATACAATCCATAGGTGGAAGTTTGTGCTTTCTGTAGTCTATTTAAAGATGAAAGTGATCACATTTCATTGCAGGGCCTTTCATTTTTAAGTAGCACTCAAGGCGTACAGCTTGAAATCGTCTTGAAATTTGTATGAATTTAAAAGGTCACCTAGCAAGGTATTTCATAACAAACTCCGCCACATTGAAGTCCCCTCTTGAACCTCTTGGTCATCTTCCACAGACTCTGACCACTTCCTACTCACTTTCATTTCACAGGGGGTGGCCTCTCCTCCCACTGGACGGTGCTTTATGATCACTCACGGCAAGCGATTATTTTACAGTGTCAGTCGGCGGAGCTCCCATGCAACGGCATTGGACTGTGGAGTGTTTCTCCTCGTGTTCAACTTAAATTTGTACACCATATTTATTTGAATTGAAGACTATAGCGTTTCACTGGCTTTTGCCAAGTGGGGATATTTCACTAGCGGTCGAGCGGTGGGGAATTAACAACACATGCCTAAGTCTGAAATGTACCTTTATTATACGGACGACCACAGCACTTCACGAGCCTGGAGGGATGCACACACAGTGACACTTTTACACACGGCTTTTAACCACACAGGCGAGGCCACTGATGTTCCACAGAGACGTAAGTCAGGCGTCGGATTGGATCAGAACTGAGAGGTTTACAACGATCGCATCACCAGGGAACAGTAGCTTTAAGTAAGATGGACACGGGAATTTTTAAAGGACCGAAGAAAAATGGTTCTGCTGAAGCTTCACAACGGCTTCCCATAAGTGACTTCATGCTTTGGATAATTGACGGCAGTAACCATGCACAACAATGCCAAATTTTAATTAAAGAAGGTCATAAAGTTTCCCGGAAAAGGTCAAGCAGGCGCAGCTAGGTCACGCAGAGGTGCGCGGGGGTAGGGGAGAATGTCCCTGACAAACACAACAGCGCTTTAGGAACTAAATGTGCCATGGGATCACAGTTTCCAGCTGAGAGAGCAACGACTGCCTTGGTAGTTTTGAAACATGAAAAACTATCAGGGTTTATTTTAAAGTTTATTTACTCTTTCACCACTTCACTAAATGATCTCCACATTCGACGCTGCAGGCCAAAAATGGAGAAAAGTCCTCGAGGTTAGAATATTTTCCTCTAACTGTTAAACAATGTTTTACTTTTTTTCTGACAGCCTGAATGATATGTGCCACTGTACTTGCTTCCTTATTTGGTGAATTAAATATTTACACTTGGCCTATTCTAATCCAAAGTTTATGAGAGATGTAAAAGTACATTAAGGAAAAAGACATTTATTTTAAAAGCACTGCTAACTGAGGCCATCACCCCAAATGGTGTGTTTGGACTGTGTGAGAGAAATGGTTTACTTTTTGGAAAAAAAAAAATCCCTTTGCTGTACTCACACAGAGAGAAATTCCAGATTTGACTGCTCATTTAATGGCCTGACATACACGCTGTGTGCACCGCAAATATCTCTCAAGTTGACGGGAGGAAACAGAGACGGCCATTGAGGAAACCTGAAGTTCGTACTTTGAAGAATTCCACTGAGGAGAGGAAGGGAGATGGGAGCGAGGGAGGAAAAATATACCTCAGAAAAAAGGGCTGGCTTGAACGAGGCCGCCATGGAAAAACACTGATATTTTTAATGCACGGAAACGCCAACGTAAAAACACAGGCGGTGAAGAAACAAGGCTGAGTGCAAGGTACAAGGGTCACAGGAGACAGGTGGAAAGAGTTCTCCTATGGGATATGTGAGGCTGTTCACTACAGCAGCGTATACTGACTGGCAGAATATCTCTCCTAAATGCACAAACATACGCTTGCAGAACATCCTTACCTCTCCTGCAGTGCCTCATGGCCATTTTGCACATCCTGGACTCAGCGATGGTGGGACAGGGTATTGTGTCCTTGGGTGGTTTCTTTACAATGTGCCGCGTCCGGGTCTCCAGGCCCCACTTATAGCCACAGGTTTTGTTTCTCCGGGTGCAGGCTCCCCATTCGCTCCACTGGCCCACCTCGCAGCCCTCTGAGATACAGAAACGGCAATGTGCAGTGAAACCCCGGCAGAGAGGTGCTTAGAGGCACCTCTGTGTGTAGTCACAGCTGACCAGCTTATTTTAGTTTCAAAATAAGCTCCCATCTGACATGATATGAAATACCGTGTACACGCAAAGGAAGTTGAGACAGTTTCACGTTTCATGCTTTGTACATATGCAAGTGTTGTTTCACGTACCTCCACACTCCATAGTTTCCTCTAGTGGAGCAAAGCCCTCGGGGCACTTGTCAAAGCAGCGCCCTTTGTGTAGGTAAAAACCCGCCTTGCACTTGGTGCAGAAGTCTTTACTGAAACAGGACTCGCAGTTCTCTATCCTGCACCCTGGAAAAAGATGGAGAGAAAGAGGAAAGTCATGTGGGTCTAAGCAAACGTCTCATCTGGAGTTGATTGAGAACTAAGGGGGTTTGGGGAAGGGGTCCTTGAAAGGATTATACCATCTCTCCCGCAAAAAAAAAAAAAAGGGAAAAAAGAAAGAAAAAGTCAATAATGCCCAGTGAATCATTTATCTGCAGGGCTCAAGTGTATTTCAGAAAACTCGTTTTGCCTTTTTTCATCTTCCTCTTCTAGTTCAGAGGGAGGAAATCAACAGTGTGAAAAAAATCAAACAGAGGAGACAGTGAGGAATTGTGTCACACTGACCTCTTTGAACAAACTGCACCGACATGCAACAGCTACAAACGCACACGATCACGTGTTTTTAACTGATGGCGTGCTACAACAGGAAGGACACATCCGATTAGAGGTGAAGAGTGAATTTAGTGTGCTATCTTATCACTCCACACTGTTTCCACAGCTGAGGATTATTGGGACGTCGGGTTTTCATTAAAGTGTAAATGATGTAAATGATCACAAAGCTGGCCAGCTGTGTGGATCCTTTAGGTCTTGGCTACAATAGAAAAGAGGGGGGGGTGCAGGCTAGATATGAGGACACATGGGGGACACCGACGAGTCGTGCCGCCTTGCCTAACAAATGCTGATGCATTTAGTCAGCAAACACAACAGAATACTTATCCTCCCACGCCACGCCCTGCCCCCTGCACATGACACACAGCGGCACGCTTGGAAAGAAAGGCACAGCAATGTGTCATCAAGCCCTTACTCTGCAAATAGCACGTCAGGCAGGGCCAAATTACAACAACCACACCATGAGGGCGACGCACAGGCCCACATGATTAGAAGGAGCCTCCCAAGTGCTGTCTAATTTATGAAGCTCCTCGAAGCTCTATGTGGCCCTGCTGCCCAATAGGCTTTGACTGGAAGGGAACCGCAGCCTATTACCTGCAGCCGCCACCTCCTCTACACTCGCAGGGGTCTCTTCAGGTAGGGTGTCATCTGCTCCTCTACCCGGGAGTTGCGCAGGAACACGACTGCACATTAGCCCGTGTGCATTTCCCGACATGTAAACCTGCCTCACTGTGATTTTCCACATGTGAGAGCGACAGAGGCTGAGGGCTGCTCTTTTATCTGTGACCCTTGCAGGGCTCGGGGAAGGGAAGGTTCTCACAATCACACCCCTTAATTACACCATCTCCAGCTAACCATCAGGCCTCCTCCTCGACATTCCTCCAAAACGAGGGGGTCCCTCCCCGATTTACTTTGAACCCTAAAGTATGGCCTCTGCCCACTCACTCTGGTCTCACGCTTTCCCGACCAGTCTAAACAAACCATAGACACACACACACATATGCACAAACACACACACACACATACCAATCAGATATAGTTGGAGATAGACCCACTCTGCTGTGAAGCTGTACTCCACATTCTGAAACGATGATTCTGACCATAAATCACTAAAATGTCCCGTTATCACATCGAATTTGTGTTATTAAATTAATTGCCTGATCATATTTAGCTTATCTGTTTCCTTTGATCATAGATCTTCACACGTCTTGGATCTCTGTAGGTATGCAGCGGTGTAGAGATATTAAGGAGGTAGAAGTCATTTTTTTCTTTTACTTCAGCCCCGGTGAAACTGAATCAGTGAGGCTTGGGTTTGAAACAAGTCAAGCCCAATACAGGGAGCGGGCTAATAAATCACAAAGCTAATTGGAAAGCACAAAGCTGTCTTTTACCCTTCACACTTCCCGGGCCTGTCAACACCTGAGAAACTTTTAGCTCCCAAAAAAGAAAAAAAAAAGGAGTAAGAACATCTGGCAGTACTCTCAAGCACTGGGTTTGTTGTGCAATTCGGTTATTGACACTAAATACGAGCAACGCAGATGTGCAGAATACTGTATTGTTCTTGCAGCCGTAGCAGAGGGAACCTCTCTCTTGGACCGAGTTTAACGTGCAGTCAGGAAACGGTGCACATGCTCAGAAATCTTGTTCTTTAAATAAAAGATAAGTAATAATGTCAGAGCAAGATGGATGAGGTGGATAGCACATTAGTGCAGCTACATGTGAAAGAGAATGCAGGAAGGCAAGGCTTGAGGGTCAGAGGTCGTCAGAGAATGAGGTGGGTCGAAACAAATCACTATGACAGACATGTATCCCTCTGTCCAGTTATCAGAAAAAAAGGCTATCTGGGACACCGAGGGCTATCTGTGACACAGGGGAAGTTCCCGCACTGACCAATGGACAGACAGCGAGCTGAGTCAGCGGTGTGTCTGAAACAGATACACGGGAGCGGGTTCATTCTCCCTCCAGGATTAACCTCTGGTCCACCTCTAAAGTCTTCATGTAGGTGCCTCAAGGAGACTAATGAGAAATAATGAGGTCATCAGATCCTTGAAGGTCCGGTGTTCCCGACTTAAACGCATTATCATCATTATCTCCCAGCCTGGTTCTGGCCACGAGTTATATCATAAACACAGGAGGAAAAGCCTAATGTTGCAGCTCAGAGAGGAACTGCAAAAGCTGCCAGTAAAGTGACTGAGAGTGCACGATGTAGAGGTTTACAGAGAGTCATCCATTTTGCTGTTACACTACTTTTTATTTGACTTTGCACTTTATTTTTTGTTTTTGACACATCAAGTGCATCTGAAGTTGAGAAATATGTGACAGAGCCTCACTTGTTTTCTTCTGGCGCACAACTCATCTCTCATATTCTAGACGAGGTCTTGGAGGTGCGTTGACAGGCTAAGGCCTTGAAAGGTAACCAGAACCCGAGTGTCCACGGTGTAAAAGGCCTGGCAGTGCGAAGGGAAAAACAAACCCTATATTTTTCCATTTTTCACCTCCAAGTTCAGTCAAACAGCTCGGACCTACTGCCATGTCGTGTGGAGCAGTGGAATGGCGGGAGCTGATGGCAGAGGCCAGAGCTGCCATGTCCTTCCCGACTCTCCCCAAACCCTCTGTATCTGCTGTTTTTTCCACATGGGTGCTCCTTCACACGCTGGCGTGGAGCTAGCTGAAGCATAGGTGGTGTTCCTGTCAATCGGCATCTCCTGGAGAGCGATCGCGGATGACAGGTGTGTCAGCAGTTCTTCGAGCTCCTTCACTCCAAGGAACACAGTCTGTGATATACCAGGATCTGCTCCTGTGTCTGCTCACCCAGCTCCAGGCCTCACACGCAGACAGCTCAAGCCTGAGATAGCGCTCGTGCACTGACGGCGCTCGCGCTCACACTGTAGAACGCAGAGTTTGAGAAAAAAAAAAAAACTCAGCTTCAACTCTGGCTGTAACATCCTGGGAGCAGGGCTTGGTTTGGTGGCTCCATTGTATTGTCTGGCAAATGTGAAAGTGCGGTTACTAAAGCTGTGATGATTAAATGTCCCTCGGTAAGGCTCAAAGGCCAAAAGCAACTGGTCTTTTTGTTGGTTAGACTGTGCAATGGAAATACCCACAAGCTCAAAATTAGAGCGAAAAAGAGAGAGAATCTGAATGAGAGACATGGAAAAGCACAGATGAAGGGAGAGAGAGCTTCCACTCCTGCCAGCTACAGGTTGCAAAACTTGGTTCTTTTACGCAGCCTTGGTACCCGTTTGGCCGAGGCCCGTGATACATGGCTCTTATCCACATCCAAGCCAACAAATTCCCATGATGTGCTGTAAAACCATAACGATCTTGGAAAAGATACATCCAATCAGTTTCTACTTCAAGCCTTAATGTGATGTGACAAAGCAGCGAGAAATAAAACAATGGGATTTGGTAACAGATTTCCCCCATTCCGAGAAATGCAGTAAAAACAAAATCACAGTAAAAAATTACCTCCAATTGAACAATCTCTGGTGGCACATTAGGCTGGCACTGAAGGAGCGGTGATATTTAAACCATGCTTCCAGGATATTGGCAATCTCAAGCCTTAATCAGACTGGTTACTGGTTGGCAGTGACCACAGCTGGGATTCCTGTGTTGTAAAGCTGCAGCAATGGGGGCAGCAACAGGACTGGCAGCTAGAATATTGTGTGTGTGTGTGTGTGTGTGGCAGCGGCGGGTGCTTAATACACCTCCTGGGAGGTGTATTTGAATGTAGTCTTGCTCTCGTGCTGACCTTCTCAACACTTGCTCTTGTAAGACAGTTCTGATAGTCACCTTTCAGCTAATAATTCTTTCCGGCTGCGAGCTCGCTGCTGGTGATACAGCATGACAGAATATGCATTGGCTCGGAAATATATGTCAAAACCAGGGTGTGGTGAGTGAAGTGACTGCAGCCCACTCACACAGATTGGGATGTACATAAAGCAGCACACTGTGGGACTGTCGCTACAAATCTTCCCTCCAGAGCCGTGGGGTGACACCCACAAACACTGGTGTGGGGCCTCGTCTGGGCGCTGATAAGAAACCCCGTGGATAACGCTGGAGTTACGGCATATGGTTTATGGCTCCTATCAACCCATCCATTAGCTGCTGAAAGGGCTTCTGCAAAGCCGAGCTCAAGGACCGTGATATATGGACAAAGAGAAAGGTATTATGCAACAAGAAGACATTGCTACTTCTCAGTAATGGTGGGTAACACTGTGTCTCCCACGTCTCGGGCCCCTTTGGAGTCCAGCTGAAGTGTAGCTGTAAATGGGCTTCGAGTTATGCTATTTTGCTGAAATTATAGTTCCTTTTTTTTCTGGTTCTACTTGTGTAGTATTCTGCAGGAAAGACCCCCCAGAACAGCAAGTGTCAAACTAAATTTGCGTCAAGTGAGTTTGTCAGCTAATCTTGAGAAATCAGTAGGTTTACCAAACATGCACGGAATAGCAGATAGATTAGGATGCAGAATTCTTTGCATACCTCCTAGATACCATATTTTCTTTCTTTTACTTTTTCTTTTACTTCATGATGCAATAAGTAAAACATTCCATCATGTTTTTAATTTATAAATACTTGTTTTTGTTTTTGTTTTGTTTTTCCAAATTAAAGACATAAAATCTTCTAAATTATCATTGCCTTAATGATAATAATAATATTGAAAATAATAATAATAATCAGCATGTCTGTGTAAGACAATCCACACAAGATCATAATGAAATGAAAAATGAAAAGAAAAATGTCAGCCAGTGAAAAGGTGTTTTATTGTCTGATTGTTGAAATTATTAATGTAGAGAATAACTGATGTTATCATTGAGTGTGTTGCATTTTGCTTTTACACATAATTACACAAATATTACACTGTTGAGAGATGGTGATATACTGCTGTTAGCCGGGATTTTAGCCAGGCAACATGATGATTTTCTGCTACTTATTAGCACCCGCAGTGCAGACATGCAAGTCATGCAGTTATTTATTTACTGAATCAGATGAGGCCCATAAATATGGGTTTATTACAAGATCAGAAAGGCTGAGTGAATCTGAAATACTACTACCCACACATCTTCATCATGATGAATGGTGCAATGGTGCATCCAGTTAATCATCAACATTTCTAAACATTTGCAAGTTTGTTGCAAAGGACTTAGGTTTTACGGCTGATAAAGTGGACCTTAAACCTTCATTTACAGTCTGAACTGTGACATTTCTCTGCACATTAACAACTGGCAAAATGTTAATATTAATATCAACATTAATATCACACGGCTGGGGTTTTAGCTTTGTAATAAACTCCGTCCGTCTCACGCCTCTGGAAAACTTAAAGTTTTTGAGCCATGAGTGTCTGAAACCTCACTTTCAGCCTTCTTGCTTGTCGAGCTCTTGTTTTCCTTTATCCAGGCAGTCCACACAAAATTCTTGAATGAGATAAGATCACACAGACAAACTCTGGTGTAATAGTAAGCAGCTGTTCCCTAAGTGATTTCAGAGCCTGTGTTTAAAAAGCTCATGATAACAGAGATGTAATGCCACGTTCCAGGCCTCTTTGGAAACTAGGAGCACACGGCAGTTCTGACTGTGTTGGTGGAGAGCCCCTCACCATCGTTTGCTCGCAGTGCCTTCGTGCTCTTGCACACAAGTTGCCTGTCACAGTAATTTGATCGTATCAGCAAACAAATGCATTTTAAAATGTAATCACTACTGAAAACTTGTGTGTTTACACTTATTTGAGCATTCTCAAATCTTTTCACATGCCTAATATTGAAAAGCCACATTTGAGTAGCTCTATTGCGATGGGTTCAATTAAGATTGAAAAATTCATATCACAATCTCTGGCTGCTTAAATACATGTGTTGAAAATCAGGGACTATAAATCAAGATATAAATTTTAAATGAACATCCCGGACGACAAAGAAAAGTAATAAACCTGGAATGGAATAATTCATATTCTTATGCCCTGGTTACACTTTCCATACTGGGGTCAACTCTCAAATAATATTCAGTGACCTGATGATTATCTTCCAACTCAGTAAACTAGCCATTTATGGAGATTGGACACGACCCTGTTTAGTGAAAAGCGCAGCTGAGGCCGAGGGTCAAGATGGAAAGTGGATTAGTGAGCACGGACTGCAGCCGGGATCACATCAAAGTAGGCATCGCTCCGAGATCTGATGCTACGTGACAATACCAAATGTTTTCCTATGAGCAGTTTGTATGAGGAAGGATTCGCATTAACTAGCCACACATCCAGATCAGTTAAAGTCAAAATTTACCCAACATGTAGCGGTTAGGATAACAGGGCTAAAGTAAAAAAAAAAAAAAAAAAATTAAAGGCTTTTTACCAGAGAACAAGATGCCTTTCTCTTCCAATTTTCTCAGTGGAAAAAAGGGCCAAATGACAATGGGCTTTTTAGGACTTTGCCTCTAATGTGGGGAGATTTGATGGACATCCATATGTGGGTGTATATGAGGATGTGGCAATTAAGTGTTTTATTTGGGGGTCACCAATTGATACCAGCAGTTTGCTAAAAGAGACTTTAACTGCGAAAACTGCGCTGTAGTACTGTTTTTGGCAAAACTTAAGTGATCTCAGTAGCCGCATGACACTGAGATGCTGCCAGATTTGGAGAAATCTCGTAGACTGACCTCATGGTGTGTAACAATAACGCCATATAGGTTTGACATGTGGGCCTCACATTTTCTGTATTTAACAGGACTAGAAAATCAGGCAGTTGATTTTGCAGTCAGCCTGTAGTTTAGCAGAGTATGAGCCTCGTGAGCACTAAAAATCTGCAAAATGAATGCACATGTTTATACAGTAAACAGCACAAAAACGACGTGTCAAATCTTAGAGGTTTGAATGTTAATTAACACCTTTTTGTTCCTTTTTGCTCCTTTTTGAGTTTGATGCCTCCACCGTGGCTCAAAACTGGACAGAGGCAAAAAGGAATGGAAATGTAGGGTAATGTAAAAGCACTGAGTGTGACATCTCATAATATTAATCGGTCACTATCATGATTGGTAATTAGAGGCTTCCAGAGATGCTGGGTGGACCCCGGTTTGACAATGTTTCCGAGATTTCACTCAAGATATGAGATTCCATTTCAAGACCTAGTTACGGGCATCAAATTTGAAATGAGCAAATTTATTTCAAAATCCCTTTTTTTTTATTTTTTTTTCGACATCTGATATGTTGTCTTTAAGAAATTGGTTTCAAATAATGGGTTTGGGTTTGTAAGACACAGGCTACATACAGCACTACACAGCCAAAATTGTGCCAAACTACTGCTGGTTTAGTCTTTCCACTGAACACATAGACGGGAAACTTGACATAACCCTTAATATGACGGCAAATAAAACAAGCCCCCAAATAACAACGCTACAGATCTTTAGTGACACCAACAAACAAAGTTGGCAGCTTTGATTTCCATTCATAATCAAATGTAGCCAGCGGATGCAACTGGATTTCTAGGTCTGAGGTGAGCGGGTAAGGAGAATATTTTTTTCTTCCTGTGGTTGCTACACGTTCACATTATTGGGCCTAACGATCCGGACACGCTCCTCTGGGACTTCGTTTTAGTGTGTCTGTCAGAAGTTTGGCTCGAGGAACCGAATGGCTTCAAGTTCCTCTCTGTTTTTATATGTAACACTCGGCCAACACCTCAGGCTCCTTGTGAACCTACGAAGTAGCGCGTACTCGTTTTCTCTTCTTCAGCTCTCACCACATTCTCCAAGCTAAAATAAGGTTATGAGACTGGGATGCTACAGGAGGACGAACTTCATTAATGAGATTTTAGAGCTGGTGTCTAATAAGAATTAACAAAACATTTACATTCGTTTTTAAAGGAGAAAAGTAAAATTTAGAACGTGTGAAATTGAAGGTGTGGTCTGTTTTAACTTGTGAAAATCAAACTCTTTTCCGCATCCAGAATAGTGAGTAAAAAAAAAAAAAGTTTTCTACCTTGGGTGCAATCCAAGATTAATATTTGTAATGGTGAAATGATTATTAGCGAAACATCTGCTGTGGTTTTGTCACAGAAACAATAAATACAATTACGATTACATAATTTTTGCCTTGCTCAAAGACACACTACTAATCTTGAGGGCTATTTGCTTTGTTTGCTGCTCTTTTCTCTTATCTTACTTCAATCAATGTACACGTCTGTTCAAAGTCAAAAACTGCTTTGGCTGCCAAGAAATTACAACGTCTGATGAAAGTCTCAATCCACAAGCCCCAGCAGAAAGTTGACAAAATAAGTTAGTTTCATGCCCTAATGCTAATATACAATCATCCTTGTACTTCAAATGATATTGAATTACATGGACAAAAAGAGCCGTACTTGACATGTTGCTTATAATGCGATGATATGAGGCTCTCGAGTAAGTTTGGCCTAATCGTCCGCACATCTTGGTTACATTTGCACCTCGCTTTAATGCCTTCAGACATCCTCATGACTGCAGGATGTTTGGTACTGCAGGTGCAAAGGAAGCGCTAAGGAGAAATGAAAAACAGAACTCATCCTAGCTGGACGTCCCTGGGAAATCCCGAGGGAGCCGCCACTAAAACGAGCTTTCACCACTTACATCCACCTGCGTGAAAAGATGAGCCCTTCAAATTGCAGCATGTGTGTCTCCTCTCGATAACTGACAATAAATCATGCGCTGTGGGAACAGCGGGAGTCGAGGGATGGTGTGTAGGTGTCTGGGAAAGATGGAGTGGTCGGGGCTGTTGGAAAAAGGAGGGGAAAGCGTGGCAGATTAAAGGGTAGAGACGGGGTGTAACTGGGCAGGACTTACTGGAGCACATGTTGAGTTCAGGGCTGCGCATGCCGTAGTATCCGGCTGGACAGTCGTGAAGACACTCGCCGTACTGCCTCATCCTTTCTCTTCGCAGGAAGAGGAAGAGTTTGGGCTGGCAGTTTACACAGCCGTTGTCCCTGGAGCACACGGAGCAGCCTTTACAGATGGGGTACGCTCCATAGCTAGCTGCACATCAACAAAGGAGAAAAGAAAAGGGCAAGATATTAAATGAGGCTTATATACAGAATAGACAGTCACTGGTTTGGACGTGCACCCATATTCGAAAAGCTTCGATTCGACATACACGCCAACGTTTTCAACTCATTTGTTGTTTTTCTGCGTTTGTAAGTTTTGTACGGACAAACAAGTGCAACATGATAAATGTGCGGGTTCTTTCACATCTCATCAGACGTGGTTGTTGGAAGACGTGTCATGAGAACTTACTCGTTTTGAGTGGCACTAATACTTTGCACTGGCATGTGCCGCTGTTTTCCTAAAGACAGCTTCACCAAACCCCTGGCACCGCGTGACATTTGCATTTTACACCTCACCACTGAGCTCAGAGTTTCAACACTGACCCTCTTTGCCAGTGACTTTTGCCATTTGTGGAGATTGGAGAATGAGAACGTTTGAAACGCACGCAACCTCACTGATCATTGGAAAGTTTTTCTCTTCACAAATTCACAAAGAATTTTCACAATAATTTTCATTTTGTTAGTCGAATTTCACGGCTGTTTCTTGCGACGTGGCGCGCGATGGTGATGGAAACTCCGTTCCGACTGGGGCTATGCTGCAGTTACCATGTCTCATACTGCAGATCATGTCTGCAAGGTGTGTGACACTTTACATGTGTTCCCTAATGCTGTTTGCTTTTTTGCTACAACCACACTGGAAGTTGCATTTCGCATGGCAGTTCAGAAGCCTGTTTGTTCCGTTCAAGGATGTACTTACAACTCATCAGTGAATGACCCCGACTTTACCTGATAACTACAGCAGGGTAAACTTGAGGCTACAGACTCGACTGTGGGAGGGATGACCAGTGGAATACAACCCAAGCAAAAGAGTAAAACCAAAACAACCATAATAGATATATCAGTAGGATATTCTGTAATTCGCAGTAAATATGTCCAATTCAACAATTTGTCACTCATGCAAACTCTGGTTCTGCTCTTGATGTTCGAATACTGATTGGTTATGAATGTGAATATTGCATTAATTCTGGTCGGAGCTGGCCTCCTCAACAATTGTGTTGAGACAGCCGATGAAAGCCCCCAAAACCGCAGTGGCTCTGGCCTCGGCTCGAGTTGCCTGTGGAAAACAAAGAAGCCAGTAAAAAGACAATCCATTCCACAGTAAGTGACTTTCAATGTAAACTCTTTAACATCCAGTTTAAAGGAAAATGTCCTTGAGCAAATCCGATCTCTCCAAACAAGAGACACTTCAAATCATCTAGGCCAAGTCTTAAATATCACATAGAGGGACCGGGTAACGGTGCTGCTCGAACTGAACGACCTACCACAACGCTTAATAAAATAGTGTGTACCAAACTGGACAAACCTTAAGAGACAGAGCAGAGCATGCCTGCACCATGGATCCGCATATTAGATTTCTCTGAACACAGTCAGCCAGAGGAAAGTGAGCGCTAAGTGGGCCCAGTGCAAGCATCAGTTTGTAATCGTGAAAATCACTCAGTGGATGTCAGTGGCTGCCTCGGACTCATCTTTCTTCATTTCTTTTGTTGGAGCGCTGGGAGACAGTCCTCGGAGAGCGTCGCTCTGCCAAACTACACTCGTTCTCCTGAAGCCGGGGTGGGTGGAAGCAAGATTAAGTGCTAATCAGAATCTGTCTCTGACCGTCTTTAGGGAAGGGGTTTACAGCGACACCCTATCAATCACAGCAGCCCTGGGATGTGCGCTCCACTCCCATTCATCACACTAACTGGTGACCATTCATCTGCAGTCGACACTCGCTCTGTAAGACACTGAGGAGAAACGAAAACCCCAAATTATGACTAACTTTGGCTCGTCCAAATCTCAGATGGAAAACTTGCCTTATGTTCGACTGTCAGTTCTAAAATATGATTATTTTCTTATTTCAGGCGTTCCACTGCAATTGCAGGTTATCTCTCAATTCTGCACATCGTGTCCGACTCTAAATGAGGGAGACGGGCAGTGTTTTTGTCGTTTGCAGTGTGTGACTTGTATAGGTGTTCAATCTCGAGCCTTCCTCAGGCATTTATACGTTCATATCAACTTTTTTATATTTGTACAAGTACAAAATTGAAATATTTGCTAGAAACATAATAATTGTCACTTTTATTTGAAGGACAAATCCCTGCAGCTGAATTAAAAGTGAAATTTGGATTTTCTCACATATCTCATATTTCATTCTGTCAATTGTTCCTTTCAATAAAACTAAACTGCCACATTAGACCAAACCTCAATACTTAACCATATATTTCTGTAGAATATACACTCTGAATGTGTTTACAGCAAACTGACATTCACATTAACTTGGTCACATTTGCTCCCTCTGCTCTCGCCAAACCTGAACAGAACACTGACAGAAAAGAAAAGGCAGCTTGGCAAAAGTTATTTAAAAAATGTGGCAGGAAAACTTATTTCTCCAGCCCGTTTTCAGTGGGATAGACTCTATACAACTATCTATGCGACTATCAACAGTGTGTGTTAACAGCGCAAACCCAACAATAATAGAAAAATAAAATCTCTGCCTGTGGTCATCTTCATCATCGCTAGTCGATCAATCAGCAGCGAAATTGCACTTATTGAAAAGACTCTTCGTGAATTTGGCTCAACAATCCTGTTCGCTCTTTGATGTCTACCTCTTGTTTTGCTGGTCGCTAATCTCGAATTGCACGCTGATTGAGAATAACATAATCACACGCGATCTGAAAGCAGCAAAGCCCACATCCTGAAACAAACGTACAACTGTGGGAAAAGAAGAGGAAGGAAAAGTTGTATATGGGGAGACACTTTTTATTTATTTATTTTTTTTTTTTTTTTTTTTTTTTTTTGGTGCTGGTCTTTAGGAGATTAGATTGTGTGTGTGTGTGTGTGTGTGTGTCTGTGGAAAAGTTTGGAGGTTCAGGCCACAGGTATGTCAGGAAAGAGGCCACAATTCACAGTGTCTGGTGGAGCGCTGTCCAACTCAAGACGCATAATGTCCTCCGCACTGTACATCAATCTTACAGCTGCCAGCAGGTTTCAGCCACTCTTAAGGAAAACAGTCGTTTGTATGAATGAGATTGAAGAAATGGAAGAGTAGATCATTTATAGCGGGACAACTGGAACTGTAGAAAAAAGTATTTGGAGGAGGCTTGTGAGAAAGCTTCATTGGCATGAATATTAAAAACAGTTTTTCCAAGCAGCTAAGTTGCACTAAAGAGGAGAAAAATAAAGATAGATGGCTGCAGTGTTAGTTTTACAGTGTATGTAGATCACTGCAGCTGAACTTCATTTGGCAGGAACATGAAGGTGTTCCTTTAGTTTCCTAGAGGCCGTGTTTTCAGTGAGAGATGTGGTTTTGTTTTACATCTTGTGTCTTTCTCCCATTTCCACACAGAATGAATGTAGATTCGGGCATAATCTCTGCAAATTCTAACCTTTTTTGGACACTTTAAGCTGCCCTGTATTTCTTTGTCTTTCACAAATAAGACACAATAGCTCACAAAAGTGGTTATTGTGATATTATGGATAACAGGTTTGCAACACATGTTTTTCGAGACATATTCAAGACTGAGGAGCCAACCTCATGTGCACAATAAACTGACATTATTTACAATTTCAGCCACAGGACGTGTGTGATGTCCACGGTTCCCACTTGTGACAGCTAACTGAAGGCGTCTCTAAATCTAAGTACTGTTTTTTCTACAAAAGCTTGAGTAACTTATGATTGTCACTGAAAAAGTATATGAAATACACCAATGTGTCTGTTTTGGATAAAGCCTATAAGCCACATTATCAACAAAACATTGTGACACCTAGAGGTAATGAGGAATTTTGGGTGACAAATAGGGAAAAAAATTTTAATTTAAAGGGAATATTATAATTCCGACAGTATATTTGACAAAATGAGACCAATAAACTTAACTCACAGTGTTTCATATTGTATTTGACTTGCATTTAAGCATCGCACAGTGAAACGCACACGCAGGTCCTAGCTGATACGTATCTGACTTTTTCATGTCAAGTTCTTTTCTTTCACTCATGCAAAACACACTCGTACATGAACAACGACAGCATGTTTGGAGCCCAGCACATGCATTCGAAGGCCGAAGGCTTGCTGGGATCTTTGCTCTGAGCGCAGCTCAGGAGCAATTAGGGCTGTGGTGAGATCCAGCAGAAACCTAAGCTCCATCTCAGGTACATTTTTATGAATTCAAAGCAAGCGTGACAGGCTGCACTCAGGGCTGCCAAAATCCTCCAAATATACAGGGGGTTCCACCCACGCCCGGCTAACTTCCTGCCTTCCACTCAACTACCGCTACCCATGAAATCATTCACATTGACCCATTCAAACTTTCATGCAACTTGAAACCCTAACAAGGCAAATTGCACATAATTCTTGTTTCTTCTACAACCCAAACTTTACATTGCGAACAAGAAGACATGCTTACGTGGGGTTTCACTGATGCAAGCTGACTTTGTTAAAAACATTTTAAGGCCAGCGCTGCCAAAACCCCGATATATTTTCAGGTCTTTAAAATTGACAATTTTTATTGTAATTAAAAAACACACACAAATTACATTACAGTGTGAGAAAACAAACTGTACCCGTTGTAATAAAAGTTAGTTTTTATAGTTTTTCCTTATGTTTTATGTTTTATGGACAAAACAGAATGAAGTGATGCCAAAACATAAACGCGATGTATTTTATTACTATCAGATGGATGGTAAAAAGGTTTAAAACCAGTGGGTACATGCCTCTTTCTCACCTCTCAGCTGTTCACTTCAATCAGAAATGTCAACTGAGCAGCTCTGACGAATATAAAGAATATTTAAGACCCAAGCTTATGTGGTCTTCAACTCTCTAACCTGCTACTACTACTTTTATAAGGCTGTACAATTCCAAATGCAGAAAGCAGAAGACAAGAACGTATATTAAAGCACAACCGTTTTGGTTCTCTGGTTCTTCTCCACTTCTTAACGGCCCCTGGTATGTAAATCTAATAATGCAGACTGTGAATGCAACTAAGCATCAGTGACTCTGTCAATTGTTCATTGTACAGTAAAGTATCATGTGAGAAAGTTTTGTATCACCAGGTGACGCAAAAAAGAAATAACGCGCTTTATTCACCAGATCTATAAAAGTCACATGGTGAAGAGGTTGGGATGGCAAACCTCAGGTTTTGGAGTTACATAGCAGCAGGTCAAGAAGATTTGTGCTCTCATGTGGAAAGCATCACATTCACCACCAGAATTATATGCTTTCCTCGTGGCACTCAGACAATTATTGTTTATTGTCCACCTCCCTTGTTCCTCCTAAATGACGGTATAAGCTTACGGCTGCCCCACTTAAGAGGAAAAAGAGAAAGCTTGAGAGAGAAAGGGCAGATACGGGACACAGCAGCACTGCAGCCACCAGCCGAGTGGTGGCGGGCTGAACCAAATGGAGCAACGGTCGCGTTCTGCACCTCGTTTTTGAACCACCTTCATAGCCAGGCTTACGATCTGTAGCTGCCACAAGCCGGAGAGCCAGCAGCTAAACCCTCACACCCAGAGTTCACCAACCGCCGTAATATCTTAATATCGTTAAAGCTCGTTAAAAGCAGGTACATGGAAAATTACATCAAACCACCCAATTTTCAGGCTTGTGACTTGGTCGTGGATCTGGAAGTCACACTTTGCTTAGAATTGTGGGGAAAAAAAAAACACAAGGGGCAAGAAGGGGGTACACTGGGCCTGTGTGCTGAAGGCACAGTTCTGTTCCAATTTAGCAGAAAATATGTTGAACTTGCCTCCGACTCTTTCCCAGCTGGAAATAGTCAGGTTTTAGGATCTATGTTTTTTCCCAGTTTACTTTAACAGATCATACTATAAGCACATGTTTATAATTTAGGACAGTCCTGCTGCTCATAATGATTTTGCAGCATGAGACTCAGCCAACACATTTGCTGTCAGACATATTAGCTCGGCCAAAGTGTTTCTGTGACACAGATCCACCAGGCGAGGCGGGCAGCGTGGAGATTTGAACCCTCACTTGAAAGGCTGGTGGTTTATATAGCGGTGAATGGGGAAAACAGACAGCCTCTGTTCAAAAGGGCAACTGGAAATTAGGGGCCAATTTGAAGCTACACATTTTAGTGGACAATAAAACTGAAGCTCATGGGAATTTAGTTTGGTGAGATTCAACAGGTTGAGCTTAAGTCACAGGTAAAAAATATAAAATAAAAACATATAGAGTTCATTGAAACATTTGCATATTTAAAAATAATTTGGTTTTGCTTTCCCACATTTAAATGAGAGTATTCGCGAGTCGGTAAGCTAAATATCATCTCGTCTTACTCTTGGTAAGAAAGCATCATGCGTATATTTCAAAAAATACCAAACCTTTAAAGTAAAGGCATAGTACATGCTGAACAAATGTCCCCAAGTGACAATTATGACATGATGTTAAATTCCACACTGCTGCTTCTGTTTGGATTGTTTTACTTTATGTATCGTAAATGAAAATGATCCAAAAGAAAGAAATGCTAAAATTTTACATATTTGTGGGTAGTAACAGTATGTTTGAATGGAAAACACAGATTGGTTCAATCCATGGACTTGAGTATCAAAGCCATGACAATGGCAAAACACCGGCAAACCAAACCGGCTCAAACTGAGAGATTTTGGAAGACCTGAACACGTTGACTCTCACCAGCCTGGAAAGGCTTTTTAATTTTTTTTAGGTTTGGACACCTGACTGTGAGACAGATCAACATTCAACTCCTCTGCTACCTTTCCCAAGAGTGGCCGAAGAGACTTGAAGAAGCCACAAAGGACTCAGACTTCTGACCCCTGATGTGAAAGAGATCTTGTTATTCTAGTTTTAGTAAAACGGGAAATAAACCTTGAGAAAGCTGGCTTAATCTCATGATTTATTCTGTAGTCTTTTCACACGTTCAGCCACGCTGATGGACAATTAAACCCTTGACCATAACAGCCATGTGACTGCCATGGAAAGATCCATGGACACTTAAGAAGAAAAAACAGAGGCATTGACCTTGATGTGGTGGTCAAGTCACAGCATCGCCTCTTCACTGTGGTTTGCCGTCCAATAAAATGTTTTACGGTTTAGCCGGCTTGAAAACAACAAAATATCTGTTCACACTCAGTGTCAATATTATTGAAACAATGCAATAAAGCCATGCTAATGTCTAATTAGATTGACCTTTTGTTCCAGTGCAGGAAAAATCCATTCTAAAAGAGTTTTGACACTTTAAAAATAGCTCCATTTATGGGTATTTTGGAGTTGTTAATTAAATACTGTATTCATGGCACAGCTTTTAAGTGGTTACACTAAAAAACAATGCAAATTGAGACTCAATTAGAATATAATGAATGGAACAGTGAGGACTGAGTAGGGCTTTCTCATATAATGGAGTGCACTTGTATCATCAAACAAATGAAAAGACCAAAATATGGTCTCACTCGTCACTGTTTTCTTTCTTTTTTTTTATCAGCCTGGCACTTCCTGCTGAGCTGCAAAGGTCATCCATCAGCACCTGCCTTTTGGTCTCGCTCTACACCATGGAGAAAGTAGGTGCTAAGGGACTTTATAAAACTCAGGAATGGATGGAAGCAGAATCGGGTTAATCAAAGAAGAACTACCGTTTCAAGTTTCAAGTAGGACAGTACCAAGCGAACCAACAGCTGGCCAATGTCCCACACCAATGGCAAAAGCTGGACCTCTTTTAGCAGCTTTTTAGCTGATTCGGCATGTTGACTATGTCGGTGGAGCCTTCGATGAGGGACGACTTTGATTGGCTTTTCAACTTAGCAAATAACTGCACGTGAATGAGACCGAAGGGTCACAATGCCTGTAGTTCCATTCACAGCTTCCTTAGAAGGTTAGAAGCTATAAACCTTCTGTGGTGATTGAGAGGGGCATGAAAATGGTAAGGAAACGCTTGTTGTGTCCAGAGTTTGCATATCTGCAGTCCTAGCTGCCATCTGCAGCCACAGAACGTTGCGGTGTGTACAAGTGCCTTTTAGTTCCATTCAGTCAACCTTCATCACTGCTTTGATGAAGGTTAGAATCTATAAACCTTCTGTGAGATGAAATGAGGACAAAGTGGGCTGTATTGTTTCTGAATATTGATCAGGATAAACAATATATATTGACATTTAGATGCAAAAGACTATGGAGTCAAATAAATGATTTTATAGTTTTAGGCATTAGAGTCTAGGGATGACTCATGCCACATTTATAGATGATTAGTTTAAATGGCAATGAGGTGTTTGCAAAACACAGTAGGTTTTTCATTAAATTCAAATTGGAAATGTAATATTGCAAAAAAAAACGTTTCTAGGACTTTGTCTAGAATATTTGGCTGCAGCAATGTTTTTCACATAAAACCACTAAAGATGGAAAGATGTACAAAACTAAATGGTGATCTTCAGGTGAAACATTATACTTTGTAGAAAAATTGCAGCATGTGTTAAAATTTGTCAGCCCAGGAATTCCTGTAAGGTATAGAGAAACTATGCATATCCTCAGAGAATGGGAAAGGAAAACAAAGGTGGATGTAAAAGTTATTAGTCTTTATTACATCTCATATAAATCTCCACAGGTGCCTGAAACACCTTCTATTCCCAACAGGTTCATGACAGTAACCACTCAAGCTATAGCCGAAGTACAAGCAATGTCAAGTAAGAAATTAGCCCCAAAAGAAGGAGGGGGAAAGTATGGACCTTTGGACTATTTCAATATTTACTCTCCTTCAAATTCACTCAAGCTGTGGCAGAAATGTGTTTTCCTCTCAGAATAGAAAGAAGAAGGGGAAAAAAAAGGAAAGTCGTGGGTGGAGGAGAAGGTGGAGTGGCTCCAATTAGCCCACATGTTGGTAATTCATCACACATAAACCTCACACCTAATTTTCACACCTGTAGCTCAATGTGCTGGAAGTCTAGTAATTCACTCACTCATACACACAGCTGAGTGGGACGTGGCCGCGGGTTTTCGGCTTTCCGTGCGGGAGGACATCACGCGCAAAGATTAGAAATGTCGGTGGACATGTTTGGCATATTTGCACCCTGTGTAGCATTGTTCCATCTCTCTTACCCAGATCTGTCATCACCTTAAGTGAACCCACACCAACTTCCAGCTCACACATCTGTACAGCAAAAAAATGCTGATTTTTATATCTGCAAAACCAGATGGAAGATCCTCATCTTTTCCCGAGGTGTTAAAACATTTTTATGAAACGCACATACGACTAACAGTGTTTCGGTAATTGCATTTTGCCACGTCCAAAACGCAAACCGATGTTCTCAAAAAAGTAAAATGAGTATGTGGCCAGAGAGGTTAAAAAAATATTAGGTTATGGGTCTCTATGCTAAATATAGAACTAACGGCTAAGTAAACACAACGATAGCACGGCTCAATCTGAAGATAAAATCTACATACCTACTGTACTAGAACTGTGGGTCTTTGTGCTTTGCTATTTAAGAGACGGGAATGAGTTTTCACTGAAAGGGGGTTTCTGAGGAATGAAGAGCTTACGGCACAAAAACAATATAAAGGGAATAGAAAACAATATCAAAAATAGCTTATGTTGATTAACTGACTGTCTGTCTTCGCACCGATCACTCGGGGGCTTGATGCGAACGTCCACTACAAAGCTCTAGCCCATTAACCCCTTAACAAGACACAACCTTACACCCTCCTTTACTGACCAGGCCAACAGGGAGATCTGAGGTGACCGCCAGGGTCAAAAGTGGAGTGCACTGCAGGGGACAGCTGGCTGAGACCTGGTCTCACTTTCACACATGGTGCCTGTCACACACACACAAAAAAAAACTTCTGAACATCAAAAGCTTATTTTTCCCCCTCACAGAACTGTGTTGGATTTGGTATCTTTACTGGGTCTTTTATGGGGTAAGAGGACAATCGTGCTTGTTTTCTCACTTAAACGAAGTCTATTTCCTTCTAAAAACAGGGCTACACCAGTATTTGACAATTTTCTGGTGGTTATACGGTCAAATATTTCTAATACTTTTAGTGCTGAAGCTGCCAACAGTCATTTTGTTAAATACCTCTTTAAATGGGACTGTGTTGTCTGTAAGTACAGCCACAAGCAAAATAAGAAGTTTCTACTGAGGTCTTTCACTGGTCTGTGACATGCACATTGCGTTGAGGGGTATTCTGCATTTAAATGAGAACAGACACTACCTCTAGAAGGTGTCAGGATCACATCTGGCCTCAAGTTCTCACACCACCACAAAACTGCACTTGAATGGCTGGCACTGCCAAGGCTTCTTAACAGGAACCAGCTTGCGTTGGCTCTAGAAAGGCCGCACTCAGCCCTCAAGAGCTCACTTTTTTTTTTTCTATACCGCCCTTTGAGAGAAACTTGGAATAAAATACTACAATAAAGTATGAAGGATGAGCGTAACTTCGCGAGGTGCGCGCAAGGTAAAGTGAATAGCATTAAATGTGATGCGAATGTCTTTTCCTTTCAGTGAAAGCATTAGTTGTGCGCTCCTGGGTGTGGAAATGTAATCCTTTGCCACAAAAAATGTGAGCTTTGGTATGCAGGTGAGCTAAAATCGAACAAAGGTGTTAGATGGTGTGATAAAAAGAACTTTTGGATGAAGAAACCGCGACCTGCGTCCAAAAATGTCTGGGTGGTATGAGTTGGTTAAGTGTATTATTTCATGGAAGCAACAGAGTCAGATGCGAGGGGCTGTACCTGTCTTGTGCCTACACGCCATAGTGTTTGCTGTTACAAATGAGCAGCAAATTGGGTTGTCATGTATTGGCTGTTGTTACAACAAAGTTCTGCATTGCTGGATGTGTCACGGAGCTATGCTGTAACTCTTCACTAAAGCGTCAGAAAAAAATGCTTAGATGTATTCTCCTATTCTCCAAAAATAACCTCACAAGTTGTGTTATATCAAACTCATACGCACGCTTTCGCTCGTTGATGACAACCAGCCCTCACACACTGTCTATCACACTACACAACTCACAACTTCCCACAGCGCAGTGCCATCTCTGAAACATTAAAATATTAGCTGGTAAACATGTAAACTACATGTGACCCCTGCCCACTGATACCTATTAGTTATGAGTCCTCCCGGTGACAGTTGTTTACACAGCTAAGGCTGCTGCTCCTGAGACTTGGCCCCGGTACAAATAAAATAATATCCAGTTAAGGAGACATCAGCCAAGATGTAATACAAGTGCATAAGTAGAGGAGAGGAAAAAGAAAGAAGGAATCTGAAAAATGTTAATGGACTTCTTTTTCTTTTTAAGCTTTATACTTTTCTGTCTAGCATTTGTCTCTACCACAGTCTTGTTTCATTGTTTGGATCCTAAAACAGGATTAGCGAGAAACCGTAATGGGGAAAGAAAAGTCAAAAGTAGTCACCACAATTGATGTGCTCTTTGACAATGTGCAACATAAAAATGTGCTGCATTAAAATCATATTACAGCTTACAAATTTCACCCGCAGTGTGTGTGTTTGTGTGTTTATAAGTGCAGTGTGCGAGTGTGGATCTGTGGCAAAAGCCATTGTGTTTGCTCTGGCAAGGGACAAACACATACATGGGCTTAAATCAATGTAGACAGCAGGCCAAAAAAACAAAGACCACAAGCACACGACAACTGGGCCAGCCGTGCACTGTATTACACTGAACAATGACGGGCCCAATCTGGTGAAGATTTGGTGCAACCGTGTGGTAACGTGAGAAAACAAACAAAATACATTTCACATTAAGTCTAAATTTTGACATTTTAATAATGCTGTTTTCACACTTAGACTAGATTCAGTGATCCCACCAGGGCTTGACAGTGACCACTGTGGCTAGTGGTTTTTCAAACTTACTAGCCATTCAGCATTTCCACTGTGCACAATTTTGAGATACTTCAAATTGGATAGAAAACATGATCGAAACTCCAAACCGCCAATCCTGCATTACAATGATATAAAGCGTTTGGGCAGCACTGTCCTTGAATGGCCCGGTCAACTTGCACACAGCAGCTTTCTGTCGAAACACAGATGACCTACACTCGTAGACACACTGGGCTGCTTTTTCAGCACCAGTACCTGACCAGCACCAAACACAGACAAAGCCAGCCATTGACAAGAGACGATTTCTCCTACCGCCACATATACTCCTCCGCAGCTGGAGAAACCAAACCGCAGCTAAAAGGAGGACAGTATGTGACTTCAATTTGTCAGAACTTTGATTCCAAATGGAATGTAACGTTGCTCTGTGTCTACAGTTTGCTAATGTGTACCCTTATCAGCTTTATGAGGGGATAATGTGCTGCCAGTGCAGCTTGCTTGCTGCTTACATGCGGCAACATGTTGTAATTCTGATTGAAAAATATTTAAACAAAGGATCCAACAGCTGATGCGTGCTACATAACACACACAGTGTGCGTTCACGTTGCTTGTCTAAGCTAAAGCACGTTGCAAATGTTTGGGGTCCCCAGAAAAGACTGGGGAAAGGACCCCAAATGCCACTTGTCATCAATAACAATAATTCCCCTTAAAGCCCCCACAGGCGTTCGCCGCTGGCCCGAACACACCCTGAGTGTACCCCCTTCCTGCTGTTGGGGGGCCTCAATGGGCTTCATTGCCTGGGGTTCCTCAGAATCTAGGATCGCCACTGGTGGTAACAGACTGACAACTAGGATGCTGGTCTTGTAAAAGGAGAAAGCTTTGGTGTGTTCTCACCTTACAAGTAATCACACAGCTCGTCAAAATGAGTGACAATTCCTCGGGCGTGATCTTGTACAATTCTGCTCGAGACGCAATTGTCTGTTGCCTTGGGCAAAATATTACGTACTTCCATTACATGATTGATCTACAATCTTATTGCTTTGCCTCATGTCTCATTCACTTACTCCTCTAAGACCTCTTTACATCTGACATGCATGCTATGTTGCCCTCTCTGTCATCACCCCCCCCCCCCTCTCTGTCTTCCTCTCTTTCCACAGAGGGGAGTCAGAAAGACAATGAGCTCAGCATCAAGGCCCAGTAATGACTCCCAGCCTTGTTGCTGATTGAAAACACACCAGGTGCTTCTGCACTCCGCAGGCAGCCATGAGGCCTTCCCCGCCTCACACCACAAGTTCTAAGAGCTAGTAGATGGAAGCACAGGCCATGCCCAAGAAAACACAACTAAACAAATATCCAGTGTAAGCCTTACATGCTGTAGCATTTAAAGGTCTTGTCTCAACTAGACTGAGCCTAAATCCACCGACACCTCTTGATTTAGTCGAAGCGTGCCCAGTTACTCAAAACCATAAAAAAGAACTAACAGAAGCTGCTTTAAGTCCCTGCCTTCGATACACTGAGGATGGTTTCAAAATAATTTGCGCATCTTTCAAACTGTGTTGGTTTTATCTTTCACACATAATCGTGATCACGGGGGCCAACACCTCAAGTGACCTTAGTTATCAAATCTTGTTTGTGCCCTTGTAATTGCACAGATGGGCACAGGACATCGGACAGTCAGTAGGCAATAGAGGGGGCAGCGCTACCTTTACCTTTACCTCTCCATGTCCAAACTTGGGCAGCAAAATTAAAGGCAAGCTCTGTAGAGAGACACTTTATTGCATTTGACCAGCTCGCTTCCTCTCCGTACCAAAAAGAATTCCACGCTGAGCTTTATTTTGATGTGGCATGTAAGCATAATTAGAGGTATCTGAAAAAGCATCTTTCAAGTGTTAAGGGGTGGGCATGGAGGTAGCGTCCAGAGCCCTGTGTCTCCCTGTTATTAGAGCTGCAGTCATTCAAACAGGTACCGATGCAAACAGGCTTTGAGTTGGCGTGTGTTTGTTTCTGAGCATGTTGGTAGATTTTCCCATTAGTAATAAGTCCTTATTGGGTCTCACATTTCCAGGCGTTGCCCATGGATGCAAGAAGATGCATGAAGAAACACTGGACATCAAACTCACTATAGCATCCCTACACATTTAGGTGGCCTGTTAAACAAGTTGATAATCTGCATGCAATAAAGGTATTAACCATTTTGGAAAATGCCGTCCATTAGATTAAAGGGTACGACTCAAATTTCTGTACAGCAAGTATGAAAGTTGAATAAGGAATTCATTTATGCAACATCGCGATTTACTTCGGTTGAGCGACAGACGAGCCAGACGAGATCCAGTCATCATTATTTTTGTTTCAATCTCCTCTTCTAACTCTTGACTTTAACATGAATAATAACCCAAAAGCATTTGGGGGTTGCATTTAGCATTCACTTTGCTAAATGAGTCCATTTTGATTAAGTTTGATTTAGTTGCTTTTATCTTATAAATTCAAAAAATAGAACATGGGCAATTGTTTTGCCAGCAATTTCCATGATGAAATTCATTATGAGGAAAAAAAAAAAAACACAATGGATACCTATTGTATCCACATCATTACCTCTAAACAGCTCTTCTTTTAGAGGTGTGTATTAGTAATGTGAGAGGTAAGTAGTCTGGAAGTGCATTTCAGTGTAAGCCTGAGGGGCTCCACGTCCGGCTCTGGGCAGCTCTCCTACCTGTGAAGCCCTTGTATGAGTCATTTTTCTTTCAAAAAAAAAAAAAAAGGCGCCTTTTGTTTTGTTGTTTTATGTGTGGCACTCAGAAATGATTCCCACATTAGAATTTTTATGACCCAATAAACTTGAGAGAATTGGACCAAATTGGCTGGTCATATTTAGTAGCTTTATAAGGAAACGTATTAAGGTATAATTGCTTTGGGGGAGCGTGCAATTGAAGGGAACGGGCATAGGTGAGGATTACAAAATCGCCCTCGCGCTCTGCAGGGACACTGCACTTTTTGTCTGCCGCTCAGGAGTTTCCAATCACCGTGAGGAAATGCAGAATGTATTATGAGATTCTTCTACAATAAGTTCATTTTATTTCGCTTTTCCGAAAAAATGAACTTTTACAGTGTGGTAAAATGTAGTCTGAAACAAAAACATCTGTTTGGCATTTAGATTTGCCAGTATATATGGAATCCTTGATGACAATGATGGAGGGTGGGAGAGACAATCCCCTGTGTATTCCTGCCGACAGAAAAAAAGAACAGGCGGGACCAAATCTGTACGCGATTAATAATTCTCACCATGATAAATGGATACACTGTTACAAAGTGAGCTTTCTCGTCCACTTGACATGAATCCTGCAACACCCAAAGTGGTGATAGATTAGTACGAATCCCATCTCCCTGCCTTGCTCAATTCACAGTCCTGCAAATTTAAACTCATTTAATTATTTAGGATTTCTCAGATAAGAGCTTGTCACGAGGTGCCCGAGAGAATCCGCTGAGACTCTCTCCCCCTCCTCGGTAGAAGGTTCATGCCACTGCATGTTTTTTCCTCCGCTTGGGTTTTCACCAGTGTAGCATGGCATAAGCGCACTGAGGAGCCTTTCACCACCTTCATCTGATACTGCTGTGACTCGGAGCAGGAGCTGCGCTACAGGCCAGGATCGACATGCATGGGTTAGTAGGTCAAACAAGGAGCTAGTCTTTCGACCGAGTTCGAAGGCTGGGTCAGACTAATGTGATTTATCAATACAGCGCATAAGTGAGTCATTGTTTTTACTGCCCGTGATAATCATCGAGACGGACCGTGGACGTGATCGGTCGAAGAACTAGGGGGCTGGTGAAGCTGAAGCGAGTTTGTATCTTGCCCTGCACTTGATGTCTTCATCAGAGCATCGGGAGAGTGCACCTGCAGGCTGTCTTTGTCTCTCCTACACTTTCTGATGAGGCCCGGGAGAGAAAAAACAGAGCTATGTTCCTTTACGCCGTGGCTCTGGCTCAGGTCAAGACTCAGCTCGCTGTAATCCCTCTCAGGTGATGCTATTCACATTCAGCCATTTCCAGCTGATCTGCTTAAATATGCCTTCCTCATCCCCTAAATGCCCCCACCTCTCCTCAACCAGCACAAGCCTCCGAAGAGACGAGGGAGCGCCGCCGCCGCTGCTGTTCCGTGTTTGTCGAACCTCTGATTGTTTTCAGCTTTTCTGTGTTTCAGTTTTATGGTATTAGAAGAAGTCCTGATGAAGGGCTAACAACACCTTAGAGTAAGAGGCATCATGTGCGAAACCCTTGTTAACACATGTGCCACCTTAAGAGCTTTTTCACTTTTTCCAAAGGCCAAAGTGGCAAGGCTGGTTTAAAAGCGGGCTGTTGGAGCATTCGCCCTCCTCCCCGCTAGGCACTTAATCAACATATTATATTGCGCTGAAGTGCCGGGTTCCAACATTAACACTTACACCCACAAACCTTAGACTTTGCATGAGCTTTCAGCACAAAGAGGCCCGCTTTCCAGGGCTTTGAAAGAGAGGTGACTATGTTTAAAATCACTTTTCAGCATTTCAAAGAGGCTATAATTTGTTACATTTGTACACCCAAAACTGCATTTCACCATTTGGAAAATGACTCCATATCATTTTCTTTTAACTATATTATCAAAAAAAAAACAAAAAGCACAAATCCAATTTAAGATTACCACTCAGTTATTCTGTGTGTACTGTGCAAATGTGCTGGTTTCATCAAATCACTTTTGTCCCTAAAAACGCAGTTGAGTAACAGGTTACTCCGTTGAAAATGACCTGGAACATGCTGGGGCCACCTGGAAATTCAAATGTGGTTCTTCTCGGGAGATGTGGAAGGGTTAACAGTATCACATGGTGGATTTTCACCACTCTTGCCTGCTATTGCCCATTCATTACCTGTATAAATATCTTAGGGCCCCATTGTGTTTCTCTGTTCCTTTAGGCTGTGCTGCTACTCAAGCCTGATTTTATGTAGTCAGCAGGTGGCATCATTAGCCAGAGAATAAAATGAAAAGTAATACCCTTGTGTCTTGCTATGATATCATAGCAGGGCTCATTGGCATCATTTCCTTGATTCTCGTGGGCAGGACAGGGGGTAAGGAGGTGCAAATTTAATGTGTTTTGTCATCTGTTTTACATGGAGAAAAAAAAAGAATGTATATGTACTATTACCACAGCCCAAATGGCAGACTGGTTCATGCCATGCAGTGTTTGAGCAAGACAAGATCAGCCCAGAAGCCACAAAAAGATCCCAATCTTGACTCTGCTCATACATTTCAGTGAGCACAAGTCATAGGCAATTGCTGTTTTTTTTCCTGGACATCCTCTAATTATACTGCCATCTCCAGCTCCTCCACTTCACTCAGTCCAACTTGCATGCACATGGTTGTAACGGCAGAACTATTTTTTTTTCATGCAGGTAAAAATGAAAAACAAAACACTTGTTTTATTATGCAGGCTGTGTGTTTTTTACGCCTAACACAGGTACGCCTGCGGGTGGGAGTGTGGCCAAACCGAGGTTGAAGTGTGTCTGGGTCTCAACACTCCTGAACGGTTTGGATTGCTCCCTGCGCATGCCAGACAGGCTGTATATAAAGCTGTCACAGGAACCTTGAGGGCTAGAAAAATATTCAAGCATTTCTGAGCCTATTGGACAATGATCTCCTACAAATATAACTGTGATAAATAAAGGAAGGAAGGAAGCAAATACTGAAAACTTGGCCCGCTGCCACTGCTTGCTAGAAAAGCACTTTGGCTCAAAGTGGCATTCGCTTTCAGCATTACTGTAAGGGCAAAACCTGTACATATTTGCATGGCTAACGTCCCGCTGCGAGATCTAGTGGTAGTGCAAATCTTAAAGCTGTTCTTGAGGTCAAATGTGTAAGTTAACCTCTTGATCTCACCCCCAGTGGTAAGCCCACCCCAGCACCCTCTCTCTCCTCCCTTTCCCGCTCTTATTCATATTCATAAAAACAGCCATCTGAAGATAAAACGACTGCAACTGTCGGCTCACCATCCAAAATACCAAAACTTGTACTGAAGGAGAGGTGAAATTAGAAAAATCACCTTCCATCTCCTGTTCACTCAGATCATGCAGGCCACAGAGAAGGAAACACACGGAGGAGCTGAAAAACCTGTGTGTGCCAGTACCCCGCAGTGATTGCCTGATTATTAGCAGATGGGCAGTGGAGGGATTGCAGAGAGTGGAGGTTCCCCCTGGCATGTAAGTGCACGAGATCCAGTCTGTGATTGCCTTACATTTCACCAGAACCCCCAGACTTTAAGTAAGACTCTCTCTTGCATTGTCACACTGTGCAGACTTTTAGCACTGCCACCAGCCTGCTGCATGGACCCCCAACCAAATCCTGACAAAGTCTCCTCTCACGGTCACCAGGAGGATCTCGGGGAGTTATGTCACTGGTCTGAGGAGGGCACGGCAGGGGGCCACTTTTCCTAATCCCACTGTCTCCTCATTCATTCGGTACATAGAGTGGTATTTACCAAAGGGCTGATCCCCTGCTCAACTCCTGCGCCTCCGCTGAGCTATTGTTATGTGGGTTTGCTACCAACTGTTCAAAGTGGTTATGAGATCAATTAAAAGCAGCTTAGGGGGCTGGAGAGGAGATGTGCAACTCATAAGTGAGGAGAAGGGGATTCCGCGTCTATTCATTAAACAGCAGACCTCCTCCTGCCCGCTGCTCTGCACAGACCGACCCGCAGCAGCAGCAGCAGCAGCAGCAGCTTTATGGCACTTCGACATAAATCATATGGGGCGCCCTTTGTTGGGGTCACAACATGTACAGCCTTCAATCGCTTGTCTGACATTTTCGCCTTCAATATTAGGGCAATAACGGCCAAGACACAGACGTAGAAATGGTTTGAATATTACTTTTGGCACATTTTGCGCACCTTTTATGCGTTAGACAGCGGCTGGGAAATCTTGGCATCATGTGAGATGAACAAATTACACCGGACAATGGCAAAGCTGATAGTTGGATTAGAGTTTTGTTATCTTGAATTTCTGGAAACTTCCTGAATTACGCTCACCTGTACATTTACAAGTTATGGATATTACATGTCACATTTCTGTGTCTCCGGCTGCTCTGCTCGTGTGATCTCACAGAGAATGTAGGTTTTGGCCACAGCGCAGCGAGACAGAGACGCACTTAAACTGAATCTGTGAGCAGCTCGAATCTTTGGATTGTTGCCGTCGCCTCCCATGACCCACGAAAAAACTTTCGAACCATCTGATTTAAAAATAAAAAAAAACTCCCCAGGTGCAGCTGTGAGACCTGCTGGCTCAAATCTTACCTCTTTTGTTTCTCCTCCAGCGGTTCGACGGCGCCTGACAGTTGCTGTACTCCATACAGTTCAATACGATCAGGGCAAATGAGAAGAGTCGAAACTGCATCTGGACGGCGATCTGTTGTTCGGACTCCAGTAAAAAGGTGCCGGCAGGGCTCGGGGTGAATTCTCTAACTTTGTAACGTCCTCCTCCAGTTCGTCGGGTCGCCTCACAAACGTGTCAGACATCAGACGGGATGCGACATGGTGTCACGCCGCCGATCGGGATCATTTTCTGGAGCGCGCTGATCCTCTAGTCCCTGAAAGTGTCCGTTTGATGCGCTGCGGGGAGAAGGACAAAGGAGGTTACAGTGATAACAGCGTGACGAAATCAACACCTTCTAGAAACAACTGAGGGGATTAAAACAAAAAAAACAAACGAAAAGCTCTTCTGTGTGTTAATGTGCAGATGAAAAGACAATGAATAATGCTCCCTTTAAAAAAAAAACGCGCAACCGTGCGTAATAGTCGCCAAAAACTCTCTGGTGTGTGTTCTACCTTGCGTAAAATGAAGTGTAATTCCGCTCCGGTCCACGTTTAGGTTCCCTCTGAGTGCAAGTGCGGCTCGGGAACATGCAGCATCCCTTTTTGTGTGGGGAAACTTGGGTCTCCAGAAGAGAGCAGAGGTCCGAGGAGGGGGGGAAAAAAGGTGGTATCGGTGAAGGAGGAGGATTTCCTTTCTTTCCTCTTTGTAAAAAAGCTTAAATTCCGTTTACCTGCGTTGCCTCGCTCACTCCAGCTCGCCCCGTCCGTGTCCACAGGAGGAGAAAAACTCACATGTGTTGCTTTCTTTGAGGCGGAAAAAGCCGGTGAGCGGCTCTGCGTCGTGCGCTCCGCTGAGATTGAGGGTGACTGACTCTCGACTGGTCCTGATGCTTGCTGCCTTTTTGCTCATATAGCGCCGTGCCAATGTCACGTGTGGGGATTTGTAGTTTTGTGTTTCTTCTTATTTGAGATGTTGAAGATGACATTTCGTGTAGAACCCCCACCCCCCCATCCCCCCCTCCCCCCTCCTCCTCCACCCGACGCGCACTGCTCGGTCCGTGGTTACCTCTGGGTCCTAGTGTGCGTAAAAAGCTGCATCTTTCATAGGGGGGGGGGGCTGGATGTAAATTTTTGTGGATTGCAGCTTTTCTGCCACAGTAATAGTGCGTTTATTTTAGTCTCTCCAGTGATCTTTTCCAATGGGAATCTCAATTCCTTGTGTTACCACGAAATTACACTGGCCTACTCTTCCCTCGTGAACGTCTTCAAATAAATTCCAAATGAAAGTTTAGTGACCCCTCTCAATTGGAGATCAAAAGTGAATTGCTGCACAGACAATCTAGTTACTATCTGGGTTCAGCTTTCTTCCACTACTGACGAGATCCCTATTGAATAATTATACGTTTACCAAAAAAAGCAATTATCTGAATATTGTGCGTAATGAGGTGGTCAGTCAACCATCTCGTCACGCCTCTCTTATTGCGCGCCCAGGACTATGACACCCCCCCCACCCACCCACCCCCTCTCTCCTATGAAATTAATGCTAATAGTTGGAGAGGCTGTAATTGTGGAACATGGATAAATCATTCGATTATTTCTGGGTTTTCCAGGCCCGACTTGCTTTCATAAGCGAACCGTGCGAACTCATCAACGACGATGTGAGAGGTGGCCCGCGGAGGAACGACTTTCTCCTTGAGTGTGAACCGATTTACCTTGTGCTGGGGGGGACAGACATGAGGAGCTGGCAACCGTCCACTCTGCAATGACATTCAAACGCTGGCTGCTCGTAAACTCTGCAAATCAGTGCAGGGAATAATAACAAAGCAAGAGATGAAAAATGACAGCAATGTTTGGAAAGGCAACGAGAGAGGCTATGAAGTTCATCTACAGACAACCAGGCAAACGGACGATTTCCGGTGCTGTTTTATCACCTTCTGCAACCTCTGCACATCCTTATTGGAATACAAGTTTTGTATGCTCTACCCCCTTCAGCCACTAGGTGTGGCACTTAATCTTTTTTTATCTTGGGAAAATTATTTTCATGCGAGAGCTATATTGTATATTATTCATGTCCACAACTCTACAAGGCAGTGTAAAGTCAAGACAAATACACAGCCTTTCATGCTACAAAAGGTATTTCTAATTTTATCCCTGCCCTCACAGAGCTCAGATATAGTGCATCTCCTTTTTTTAACATTTCATACAAAATTACATTTATATGCTGGTTTTACACTTGAAACAACAGAGAAACCAGTGAAAAAAAATGTCAAGCCTCAGGCAAACACACACACACACACTTAAGTGCATGTTTCCATTTTCTCACTGGAACTGATTGAAAAAAACATGTGGAGGGGAAAACCTATGTGTAAAAAATATATTAAAAAAAGAGGAATCATAGCAGTTTCCTTGCCAAAACCTATAGTGACCTTTGTCCCGACTTTGTTTGTTTATTTATCCAGAGAACAGGGACAGACGTTGTGGTCAAGAGGCCTGTCAGCCGCAGGCAGAGCCGCTGGTTTGGATTCTGGTCTAAAACAACATGTGAGTGTGCACCGTAAAGGTGAATGTGATAATTTAGGCCACATGCACTTTTATTTTCATGGTGTGTCATGAAGGAGGGGGCCGGTAAACCAATCACTTTAATCGCTTTCTCACTCCTACTCACTGCAGTGCACAGAAGTGGAGGTGACGTCAGCATCTGGATGGTTTGGCTCTGAGCCCCCAATGCCATAACAGCAATGAGAGAGGAGCTGCTATACACTCAGTTCATCAGAGATCCAGACTGGATGCTCTTCAGCGTGGGATGCTGTCACAGTTTACTACAAAAAAAAAAAAAAAAAAAAAAGTGCAGCCAAGACTGGTCATGCAAAAGTCAGAATCTCCAAAATGTCAAGGACAAGATGAGAATGAGGCAAAATGACAGAAGTTCGAGTTATACTTAGGAACTTTCCATGTTTGTGGCTCCAAATGGAAAGAGGCAAACTGCAATGTCCAGAAATAATCTTCCACGACATTCAGAAACAAAGCTGAAACATAATAGTCCACATGTACAAACACAACTTTATAGTCACCGTTAAGTCTCTTGACAGAAATATCTCACCTCAAGGTCTACTTAGTAGCTGTCCTGGAGCATGATTTTTAAAGATCTACAGTTCCGAGAAAACTGCATCTAACCTTGAAGATCATGTCATATGGTCAAAGTTTCCAAAGTAGCTACTTAGGCACTTTGAGGTGAGTCTGTTTAGTCAGCTGCTGTTTATCAAAGTCACGAAAAGCTGCTGCACCGCAACTGTGAACTTAACAATTATTCATTTAATTGATTTAAAAAGCAGAGGCAAGTGTCAAATTACTCATAAATCATCTATAGATGCATCTCTCACCACTCATGAGTCAGGATTAAGTTATGACACTGTGAAATATAGGTTGGGGAAATATAAGGCACTAAAACATTCTTTCTCCACCAGCTGCTGAAATAAGCCCTGGGGTTTTAAGCTACACTCACTGGCGTCCTCATTGGTTTTAACTGGCTCAGATACAAAAGACATGATGTCACATATTTTGGTGAACTAATCAGGATTTGCGAATATTTTTATTAAGTTGTGGTAGGGATCAGTGTTTTGATTAACAGATTTTAAATAAATATGTCAGAATTTCATGCGTTCAGTTACGATTAATATTACAGAAGAAGATCCAGAGTCAAGGTTTCAGTCCGCAAGTCAGTCTTTCTAGCCCCTCTTCATTTATATTATTTAAACAAAAAAAGCCTTATTCCACAATATTTGATGTACACAGAGGGAAGTTAAGAATCTAAACAACTTCTCTGAATGGAAGAAATTCATACTTTTGGGTGAAACAGCAATTAAGAGGATCAGTCATTCTGCATGTTCCAGACTTGTAATTTAACTTAATAAAACAGGTGTATTTTTTTCATTAAAACCCTTGTTTGGCAGTTAAATTACACGTAAGTCGAAGTAAATTAAAGACACGTGAAAGTTTGAAAGCCTGTTTGTGAGCAACTGGGATGAAGAAGAAAAAAAGACGGAGCTCCGCATGTCAGAGGACGAAAGCACTGTCGAAAGCAGAGAAAAGCGGGGGGGTGGGGTGGGACATTATAAAGATCGTGTCCGTCTGGCTAATGGTTCTTTATGGCTCCCTCAAGTCCCCAGATGGGCAGGATGACTGGCAGAGCGTGTGACCACTGGTAACTGTACATCACCTCCGTTTGCCCCCTTCAGCTGACGTCCCGCTCAGCGAGACTGCCTGCCACGGTGAAGTGAACCACTAAAACACCATAAAACCAACAGACTAAACAGCCATTCATCATTACAGCGCACACATGAGCCGCATCACACACAGCAGCCTTAACTGTCCCGCTTGGTGACTCAATGCGCACATTAAAACTTCATCAAGTATTACCGATACAAAAAAGTCTGACCACTCAAACCTCAAGCGTCCAGAAATAAAGCAATCATGGGTGAAAATGGTTTTGTTGGTCACTTTTATTGAACTGGTGATGACTTGAACTAAGTGCAAAACAGCACTACGTTCCTTGAAAGACAAGTGTGGAAAATAGATGTAACAATGAGTAGGATGGATCCATCTTCGGCGTGTCACTAAAATCCATTTTCCTGGCCTGCCCAGTTTGGCGTCTGTAAGGAAAAGCGTGAAGTAAATGTCAGATTAGACCGTTTGCAGATCATAAAGACAAAACAAAACAAAACTTTGCTGTTGATTGTGGGAAATGAGAGAACGTAACATACATGTGTGAGCAGTTAAGCGCCAACATTTTCTTGGTTGGGAGTGTGTAATGTGTGTGTTCTACTCTTGAGCGCTGGGTGGCTGAGAGCTGACAGGGACCCTAAGCAGCCCAGATGGCAGGCAGTAAATGTTCCCTATATGTAAGTGATTTGTAGCCTTGAGGACAGCAGGAGGTAATGGTGCTCTGTGAGTTGTTTGCAGCCTCTTTTATCTAATTACAAAAAACTCCCTAATGAGGGAGGGGGAATCTTTAGGTTTTTACAAGACAGGGTTGAGCCTGCACTCCTGCCGGAGATATTCAAACAATAAGGAGGGGGGGTAATTGAACACATCAAAAGATAGCCATTCACGAGCTGTGTAGTTACGATAAAAATGTTAAATGTTCACTCTTTAACTCTGTGTCCGAACTTCTGTGTTGCTCGCGGGTGTCAGGTGAAGGAACTAATGCATCAATCTGCTATGACAGAAATCAAGTGATCACAGAGTGGAGAAAGAAGCCATGTGAAGTGACAGCTTCACAGCACTGGTCCAGCATTGTGACATTTTGTAGTACTGGAGTATTCTACATACCGCTAAAACTCACAAGGTCAACATCAAAAACACACTTTGCCTAAATGGGATGACTGGACTCTGAGCCAGACATCTGCAACAGGTCCTAAAGGCAAGGAACTCCGGGCTTTGAGTAATGTTCACCAAAAGGCAGTGTGAAGGTCCACCTTATTTACGTTGCTGAGCTGAGTCACTGAGCTCAGGCCTCGTTTTATGGTTGTTTGGAATCTACCTTGTCATTAGGCCTTTGAAGGGCAATGAAGGGATGAAAGCGTTAGCTCTGTTAAACTTGCTCTTACTGGCTTATTCCGTGTAAAGAGACCTTTTGTTGATGGTTGTTCATCAACATTCTTCAGCCTTGTTCTCTTGAGCTGATCATTTGAGGAGCTTTGAACTGCCCTGAGTTCATATTGACCTTCTAGCAACGTGATCGTTTAAGGGAGACGCGGACGCTTTGAGCTGAGAGAAATGGTTTGTGTGCATTTTTTGATGCACAGTATGTGTGTTACTCACCTCGTTCTTGTTGCTGCTGGCCTGCTTTTTCTCAATGTTCATGGCCAACATTTGGCTACGAAACGCGAGGCTCTTGGTCTTCTCAATCACCTGCTGGTAAGGTGATATGGCATTGTTCCCCATGACTACATGGCCCTAAAAAATATGGACAAAAATAGACAACAGGCTCACACATCCAATAAGCCAATCGCATTTGGTTTTGCAGACACACTCCTACAAACACAAACCAGGGGTTGAATATGTCCTGTTCACATCTACTGCAAGTACATCTAGATAATTCTATGTCATTCTGAAGGACTGGTCTATGATTTGCTGATTACAGAGAACTGCTGTGATGTCTATGCCAAAACATGCAACAAGTACAACATGGAGCCTCACAGAAAGGACCTAATGGCTGAGATATTGTCCTTACAGTAGTCTCACCCTTAGGTTACAAAATCAGGATGCAGATAATGGTTTTTTATCCTTCTGAGGTCACACAAGAGGGGCCTCTAAAAACAGCCACATCAATATTACCACTGTCCTCAAACATGCAAAGATCTGTTTAAATACTTTGAATATTCAATGAGTTACTGAGGTGACGGACTGAAGAAAAAGCCAGGAGGTCTCACCAGTTTGGAGTCTATCTTGGCATCCAGTCTAGCGTTGCGAATAAGGTTGACGATCCATCTCTCAGCTTCCGCAGGTGTCATGTTAAGTTTGTCCGCCAGCATGCTGTTGAGGCAAAGGTAAAACATGCGTGTCACTTGGGTATGAGCAAATGAAAGGGTAGTCGTGTAGTGAGAAGATTCTCCTTGTTGGTAAATGCTGCAGCTTATTCAATGCAATGATACCTCAAACATTAGCTGATATCAACAAAAGCAAATGGCACATTTTGTGCAGATGATGATTGCTGTAGAATGTAGAATCATCTTTGAGTATATGGTATATAAGTCACAGTTTCTGTTTAGTACTTTAGTTTATTGCCAAAATATCACTTGTACTTTCTGTTTGGTCCTATGTAGTAAATAAACACAGAAATACATTTTTTAAAAAAGAGAGAATTCTAAAAATAAGTTCTAAACAAAGACAAATTTAAAGAAAATTTTTCCTAATAAAATCTTTTCTTTTTTACTGTCAGAGAACGTTTGTAAAAAACATGTGTGCAGCTGTTGCTAAATCCTAGGTAATATTAATCCTTTCCAGTGACTTCAATTAAAACGGACCAATGTCTGGAAGCAATACATACATGGAACCCGTAATAGCACCAAATATCATCTGACAGTGTTAATAAATGGCTTACATATTGTGCTTCAGGCACAAGGTGTACAACATGCAGCACACCTCAAAACGCTTTTAATGGTCCTCTACTAATGGGAGCTTGATTTACAGACTCGTATGTATAACTCACTTAGCAGGGCTGGGACTACCCCATATTGTGATTCTCTGTGTTTAATTATTCTTTTATTTTTGAAACAAACTTGTCACACTGGTCAGAACAGCGGGTGTCCCTCAGAATGTAAGCCAGGTTGGAGACGGAGCTGCTCTTTGATACAGGTGGACATTGATGTGTCACAGTGGGGAGGTGGGAGGTATGAGGGTGGCTGGCATTCTTTGATCCAAAGCTTTCCCCAGTGCAGCTGGCTTCCCTTGTGGCTTTCCAAATAACTAGACCCCCCTTCCCCCCCCACACATTTCCTGCTCCTTTCCTTATGTCTGACCCCCACCACCCTCCACATCTACCACATTTCATATAAGGGCCCCAATAAATATTCTCAACCCTCTGTGTATTGCCATAATTGCTACAGGAGCCCAAACTCAGAGCAAAAATCCATGCCTCCAGTGAAAAAAATTACTGACACAAATACTGTACTCGTCACTGGGTGTAGTATTTGTGGACTCACACAAAATAAAATGGGTTATAAGGCCTATAAAAAAAAAAAACAATTTACTCTACTAATTATCACTTCCTGCTTCACACTAATCACATTTTGTGAGACCTTTTCAGTACGCAAGTAAAAAAAAACAAAAAAAAACACGCCACTTCTCACACCACGGCCATGCAAACAGATCCCACCACCACCATTACAGCTCACAGTCGGAAATTCTTTTGGTGGAAAGCAATGTTATTTGGAATTGTTGATAGTGTCTGTCTTAGCCATGAATATTGGTCAAAATGGTGGCAAAACCACATAAAGGAGTGAAATGATGTCAGTGTCTGGATGCGGCATTAAAGGCATAAACAACAAATAAAGAGCATTACCTCAGCATAATGAGCACGAGACGGTTCGGTCTCCTAATGACAGTGCACATCTCTCAACACTTTCACCACAGTGAAGTAATGGAAGGTGAAAAACACGAAAAAGTTGGGAACTGATTTGCATCTTAGAAAAAGACAGAGCGACCTGTCACTCACGCAGTCACACCAACAAAATTGTAACGCTAGTTCTGGCGGATCACTGATTATACTTCAAGCCGTCAAAACCTGGAGAAAATTATGTATGACAAAGAAATTGCTCATATGTAATTGATGTGTTGGCTGTCTAATGATGCAAATTTAGGATTTGATGGATAACACATGTCGGCAATAACAGTGTGTCGTCATTAACAATCTGATTTTTTTTTTCCTGTTGGCCTATATTGACAAGTAGCTGGAGGTCATACTTGCATACTTATTCAATAAAACTTGTTCAATAAAGCGTGTTTATACACACACAGATGAGCCACAGTATTAAAACTGATGGTCTTAGTGAAGTTGCGGAGGGCAAAGGTCAATATGGCCAGTCTCAGCAGTCTGGAGCTACACAGCCACAATACACAGTTAAATGTGATACAGTCCTTCACACACAAACTCTACAATGAAGTAAAAGTGCAAGTTTTGGCCAAAATAAATAAAATCTCCACTACAAGACCATATTTTACTCAAGTAAAAAGTACTTATTATGAACATTTTATTTATAGTACAAAATTAAGAGTAATCCACAAAGTATTTTAAACAACAGTAATTAATTTTAGGGTAATAAAAAACACTTGGTAAAGGTGGGGGCAATTTCATGTACTGACAGGTGAACAACCCAGAGTAATATATCAGCATTTAGTTCATAATATTAAAAACAATGTAAATGTTATGGCTGGGTCTCTGTTTTTTTGTGCCAGCCAGAACATATTCTGCTCAGTAAAAATACAAGAACATTCAACCATGCGCACCACGCCGTCACACTCACGGACATTCAGAAACACTTTTCACCTATTTTTCTAACAATCAAGTAATCGAATGCAAATTTGAATGAAATTGGTTATTGGTTCTTATTTTACCCGTGTGATTAAGTGATTGCTGTGCTGTGGTACTGGGTGTTTTGTTTGGCAATTCAGTAAAATGGGGGCACATGTCAGTCAGGTTGAGGTCAAATATGATGATCAAAACAAACATGATCTGGTTTCCTCACTGGGGAGTTAAGCTAACCCCTAACCCTTCTAAACGTGAACTGTGCAGCATAACACAGGAACACGGTGCCCCAAAAGGCCCAGGGCCTTGGCCTGTACCAGCCAAAGTCCTGTAATCTAATTTATAAAAGAAAGTCTGGCAATGTTTTCCTCCCAGGAAGGACATTTGTGTATCGGAACGGGGTTCCTTTATCTCATTTTCTCTCAGAAAGGTCTACAGCAGCTAGCTTTAACATCACAGACAAAGTAATAAAAATTGTGGTTTAAAAAAAAAGAACGAAGAGGAGAGGGACGTGAAGAGGAGCAGGGAGTGGGTCAGACTTAAACAACCTACACTATTCACATCTTTTGGCCCTTAAGCCAAGCAGACGGCCTCTATGGCTGGTTTTATTTTACACAAGTATGATCCTGTTCCTTGGGGGAGAGGGGATCACTTTCATTTCGACCCCTTACTCAGTCTGGCTCCTGAACTCTCAAACTCAGGCTAAGGGAGACTTGTGCGTCTCTGTACCAACCTCACACTCGAAGGAAGGGGTGAGGGTTTGGGGTCTAACTCCGTTAGATGATTGAGGAGGATAGTGGGGATCCTTCTCCAATGTAACCCCATTCCTAACATGGCTGGCCTAAAATGAATGCATTGTTAAACACTAACACATGATAGCATTTGGGAGACTCCAAGCCATTTGGAGGAACTTTGCTTTCGGCTTTGGGGTGAAATTGATTTTTCAGGGAAACCGAAATGATCGTGTGGTCTTTTTAATGACTCAATTGTGAGGCGGAAAGATCCTCAGTGTTACATCCAAATACATAAGACACTCTTTCCAACTACCAGCGAGCTGTTGTGTACAAACAAAATCTAGTGATGAGGGGGAAAAAAACTGCTAAAATGATCATGTCTCAAGCATTTGTTCCAAATCTCAAAGGACAAGTGTGCAGTTGAGGTCAAAGCAAGGTCTTGCCGCTGAAACATTCATAAGGAAATAAAGCCTGTAAATCAAACAGGGAAAACAAAGCTAAATTGGAAACAAACCCAGGACAGTGAAAAAGTCTAGACAAAAGGATGTGTGTGTGTGTGTATGCAATTACAAGGCTGGGCTGAATCATATTTTCACTGCCTACAGTACGTTTTACATAAGCCTTTATTGCACAAAATAGCTCAATTACGCCAACTTCGTTCTACTTTTTTTGTCCCAGGCTGTGGGCAAAATGCAAGCTAAATATCTGTGAAACCATCATGGCCAACAGCTTTAAAAATGTCCTCATTAAAAACAGCCATCAAATTCATTTGAGTCCACACTTGGGTGCATAAAGCTTCTGGGTAGAGGACTAATGACTTGGAATTTGGGTGTTTGTCAAATATAGACATGTCCACCATCATAACACCAACAAAAATAAATACGGAAATCGTTCAAACGGCCCCTGGTACGTGTTCCTCCTTTAGAAACCTCAACAAGCACAAAGTAGATTAAAAAAAAAAAAAAAGGCGAAAAGGAGAAAAATCACCATTTGACTTCCTCTGTCAGTGTTACCACTAACCTTTGTGGTCCTTAACAAGTAAATGGATCCAATTGCAGCAAGGCTGCCAAAAAGAACCAGGACTCCTAATCAATTCCAGACAATCTGCAACTAGAGATTTCGACAGGGTGTGATCATATTCCACGGTTCAACCTTGACTACAGACCTCCACAGCTCTATATAAAATCAATGCAATCATTTTCATGTCAACAGAAGTAATTTATTCCCTCCTTCCACTTCGCATGTGTGGACCATTTTTGAAATGCAGACCCATCTTCAAACCTTCAGACATTCACAATATGTCTAAGGGAGCAGGACACTGCAAGGTTCAAAAAGCAGTGGGGACTTTGTACAGTAAACACGCGGGAAACAGGACAAACCAGGAAATGCATTCAGTATTTTTACTCAATTTTATTCATTATTTATATAGAGAAACTAGAAATAGGAACAAGCAAAAGTCCACCTTAACTGAGATGAGGATTAATTGGCTGCAAGGGGTCAACGTGCTGTCATAATCTTTGTCACTCTCAAAAACTGACGTAAGGGGCAGCCAAACACTATAATCTCTCTTAATTGCACACAATTACAATAATCTTTATTTTTCTCTCCACTAATGCTGACTGTAATTAGCATTGACTAAATTTCTTGGTTTTGGGGAGGCATCCAAGGTTAATTTTATTTTAATGTAGCTAAACAAAATTTTGAAGTAGATGTCAATACAGACCTAAAGAGCCCTCTGATTTCCATTCTACTGACGGGGAAAAGAGCTGAAATATTCTTGTCTGTTAGAGCAGCTGGAAGAACCTAAAACTGCCTCCACCCGTGTGCTTTTCCTGGGAGAAGGCCATCTGTGAATTGGTCTCAGACAGGTGGTCTTAAAGTTTAGTGAGGAGCAAAACCTGTAGAGACCTGGAAGCAGTTAAATCTCACAATGCTTAATCCTTTAGTTGTGTGCGGTCAGCATTGGCTGTGTGTGGACAGGGCAATAAACACTTATCTGTGAGGAAATTCCACTAATCACAAAGCCCATGTTTTTACTTCCTGCTTACAAAGTCTAGTGATATGACTTCCTGTTAGTCTATAGGGACGGCGGTCTAAATTCTGCTGTGTAATATGTTCAAGGTTTAAAAGCAAGTGTAGTGTTTCCATACAGCATCACTTCACCGGTTTCACTTTATTGGGAAGGTGTTGCAGGGCTTAAAGGAAGGAAAATTTCAGAGACCTAAATGTGGTCGGGGCTTAGGCGAAATAATGAAGGCATGGGGATAAAATTTAACATGTTTGTTACCAAAACAAATTTAATACCTACAAGACAATACTTAAATTTAAACTCATTCGGGTTGGGCTTAGGATAAAGTTAGGCAGAGGTTAATTTGTGAAAGGAACACGTACCTCTTAAGCTTGGGCCACACCTCAAGACTAGCAAAGACAATCAAAGACTGGACAAGCGTAACTTTATCCACCAACCATCATAGATTTCTAGACTGACCGCCTGGAAGTAGTACACACTGAACAACTGAGAAAATGAGGGGCAACACACTTAAGCACTTGTCGATACAAATGGAATTTCTCAGCGTCTTTGACATTTTAATTAAAAAATCTGTAGGTAAAAAAAAAGGCTACCGTAAATTCTGGACTATAGAGCGCACCTAAATTTAGGCCGCACCCGCTAAAATTTAAAAGAAATATATATTTTGTCACATATAAACCGCATCGGACCATAAGCCGCCAATATCCAGGCTGAGAAATAATATCTGTTGTATGCGCTCCTACTCATTGTTCACAGTAGGCATGAGGATGTTCTGTGCGCTGTTTTACCCGCATTACGGTAAAGAGTGCGTTTACGTGTATGTGTGGCTGGTATAACACATGCCGAATGTACAGAGCCGACAAAAACGTCCTTGTTATAAATAAACGGCTTGTTCCATAGCCAACGGAGAAGACGTCTCTTATTCTTCACGAATTACGCAGGAGTTGCTGCGCTCAACAAAAGATTTTGTACCATAAGTCTTTATTCATACACGCGCAACTGCGCAACTATTAAAGTCGCTTCATTCTCCCGTGCACTGAAAGCACAAATCGCTATTCATCTTCCTCCTGAGCATTGAAACCACTGTTACACTCGATTTCCTTCACGGATAGCCAGAACGATGGCTTCAAATTAAAAGCTGCATCATAGGAATTTCTTCGCGTGTTTTCTATTATGAGGGGGTGAGGGTGTAAAAATATTACCGTATTTTGCTCTTGTGCGTCTTGGGTTGCATGCGCTAAGAATAAAAACTGGCGCTTTTTTGTTTGCACTGACTTCCATCTACAGCGCCCATCTGAGGGCTGCAGAAAAATTCATAGAAAAGCCGCATCTCTGTAAAAGCCGCATGGTTCAAAACGTCGGAAAAAAGTAGCGGCTTATGGTCCGGAAAATACGGTACAAATAAAAACACGGCAAAATCATGGATGTTAAGGCGAGGACGACGCAGACAATAAAGCCAACAGGGGTTATTGAAAGGTAAAATAACTTCATAAAACAATGCTAACTGCCATTAAAGCTGTAGTTACTGTGGATTGTTAACACGTCATCACAACCGCAGGTAGTTCTGTTTCAGACAGACGGCACCAAATCCCAATGTTTCTAAATGTGAATCATCACATTTACTTGGAAGGTAGAAATGGCAGAAAAAATTATTATCCAAAGTGGAGTTTCATCTAACATAACTATTTCAAAATAGTGGATCAGCTGTGGATCAGTGTCTGTGGATCACTCTATTTTTCCACTCTCTTACCCTGTGCTCTCACTCTGCGGCAGCATGGACAAAAGAAAGAAAAATCAGGAAGCAGCATGGTTTTGGTCATTATTCCATTGAAACCTGTGAGCCATGCTTCCAAAAAAAAAAATAATAATAATAATTGTGGTGGAGGATAAATCAGATTACTCATCAGTTGCATGGACATTCAGATTTTTAGCCTGGTTAGTTAGTGCTTGTAAATGCAAAAGTTGAGCCACAGTGTAAACAAAGTTATTTTATGACAATATTTTACTTTATACAAACACATACAGGGATATCCATTCTATGGTTAAAAAGAACCAATGTTTTCCATATTCATCTCAATCTTCAAATCTAAACTAATCCTGGCCCTGCAGCTGAATTCCAGCACTGAAAAGAGAACTTTGAGGCATTGCAATGAGTGACTTACCTGATGCTGATGCACTGGTGAATTCTGCAGAAGGTTTCAAAGATGAAGAGCCGGGCATTTTCAATAAAGTCCTCCAGGCACGCAACCAGGAAGAAGTCATTCACAAGAACCTAAGAGACAAAGAGCATTTAAAGAGCAGTGTAAATACTGCACAGTGGTGTTTATACGGATACATCAAAATTCTCAAAACTGTTTAGGAGCACAGAAAGGCAGTTAGATATAAACCGCAAAATGGAATGTCTCATTACAATAAAGCTAATGCATTCAGATTCAACAACAACAGAGTCATGGGAGCAGCATTAGTTTCAAGCAGTTTGTTTCTAGGAACCCATGCCTCATTCAATCAATCAATTTACTGAAACCAAATTTCCAGTGTAATTGTAATTCTTATTACATTTTTTTATGTTCAGATTGAAAAGAAAAGGAGGATCATACTGGTTACATTAATATAACCAAATGGTTATTTTGGCAAAAGTCTCAAGTTTAAAGCTCTTTTTCATGGCCATGCAATATGCTTCGAATCAAGCACAAACGTCGACCCACTGCATGGGACAGCGGAGTAGGAAAAGGGGCAAGAATGCCTTTTTGTGCAATGAATGAATGTGTGACTTATCACTAGTCATCTGCTCTGGTATTTCACTGTCAACTCTTCTCAGCAAGATCTCCAGATTTCGCAGCTACAGTCATTCAACACCTGCAGCTCCGCTAGCCCAAATAATTCTCTGATGAGAGCAAGTCTTTTTAGCCGTTTCTGTACAGTATCACCTGTACCTTGTTACTAGTAAGAAATATGGACTGACTTGGACTTTTTGACACTACTTCATGTGGCTAATTAAAGTACAGTAAATGTTCATGACCCAGCTATGGCCCCATTGGTCTCACTGTGTAAAATGCACCCACTTCTCAGTGCTTGCTGAATTCCAACTCTTCACTGAGTGCTATTTCACGTCACAGACCTCCATCTTTAAAGGTTTTCCAAGAATTATCAGCTCTTTGTTTGCTTAAGCTTAGAAAGCTGCTATCTGCTCAGAGTTCTGCTTGAATAAATCTCAACTACATGGTGCTATCAGGCAATGGCTATTTCAGCTATGACAATGCTTATCTAAAGCTGATAAACTTTGAACAGTTAAGTGCCCTAATTACTGTCATCTGGGACACAGACCACGAAGTTTAAACTAATTCTGACAGAGGCATGAAGAACTCTTATGTGCAAACTGAGGATTTGAGTATAGGTAGGCCTACACATGACTTTTTTTGACATACAAGCATTTAACATCTGACAGTGATTTTGTATTTGCACAGTGGGAAAGAAACCAAATATGTGTAAAGCCGCAACAGGACAATTTAAAACAAGTTAAACTCACCATTTGAAAACACCTGCTTCACACTACTGTACAGGGTAAAGTGAAGTGAAGACAGCGAAATAAATTCCAAAAACTTTACATCGCTGTCATAGCAATCAAAAAATATCTGGGTGCCACTCTTCGCAGTTCAAAATTGATGCATTACAAGTGCTCATCAGTTAAAGAGCCTATTCCAATGGGGTATCGATTTACATCAATCACTCCACGGTCTGTGAAACACCCCAATACCTCTATAATAATAATAATAATTCACTTCTTTAAAGCTGGCGTGTGAATTTTTGCGGGGAAAAGAGCTTCACAACTGACTTCAGAAAACGCTACTTTGTTAAGGTGTTGACCCCCACAGGTAATGCATTTAAGGTGCTGTTAGACATTTTTGGAACCACCCACCTCACAAGACCTGCTTGTGAACTTAACAGGGTTAACAGAGGGCTTTTGTGTCTACTGAACATGCTCTGATAAGACTGACAGGCAGGCCAGTGTTTAAAGCACCAGGAATAACTTGGGTACTAACCTCTAATGGTAGCAGTTTTAATATTGTTGACAGTACATGTCATCATTCAGAGAGGCTTTTGCACAGAAAAATAAAAAAATCGCTCTCTAGGAACATGCTGTGAATCTAGTCCTGACCAAAGACAGCTGTTCTGAGCATAAATGATGAGTTTGGTCACAACTTCCTTAATTGTTTAACAGTGATTTCAGAAGAAGGAGATCTATTCAGTTTGAAAATAAGCAAAAATGTAACAGAGCCTCCAGTAAACTACTGGAATTATTTATATTCATATACTCCCGGTAAAGAGATATTTGATCAGGCCAGATGTTTTTCATTTTAATAGTTTATTATTAAAAAAAATCAAAAGATGAACAAGGGGCCAATAATTTAGAGTTTAGCCATATTCCTCTCAGCTTCACTACTTCAAGTCATCTAGGAAGACCACACTAATTTATATGCAAAATACATTTTTAGCACAGCAGAAGCTAGAGCACCTGCTCTCCCTTCATCTGATAACCATCCACTGAGTGTGTGCCCAGAATCGCACCTGCCAGTCATAAAAGGGTTTCCTGGGTTATGACATCAATAAGACACATTTTTTGGCATTAATGTGCGCTGCTTATACGAGTTCTCCCTGGAGAATTGAAGGGTCATCTTCATGTGACTGACAGTCACTAAAAGAAAGGCTTCAACTGTTCACTTATGTGCCAAAGACTCTTCTTGAAGACATCGGGTGAGGTCCTTGAGAAGGTAACACTTAGGGGCTCCGTAGTTCTGCTAAGAGTATTAAGTGGTCACAGGGCAATGATGGGGAAGTGATTGGGAGCAAAGGCCTTCTATATGAACCCCAGTTGTGTATTGAAGTTGTGTACGAGTCATTCTTTGGCCATAATGAACACTAAGGTTGTTTCGTACAAGAACACCTTAGGGCTGATTACTTTGTGGTCATATCACCTGATCTGAGTCCGTCTGAGTCTTGGACAGCTGGGTAAAGAGCAGAGCTGTCAACTGATCACCACCTAGTAATGAGTTAGATCAAGTGGTGGGGGAGACTGCTGGACAGAAAACCAAACAACAACGGTTTGCTGAGGCCCCTGTTCCTAACATCTTTAACCCCCTGGAGTCTAGGGTATATCTGGTTGATTTTAACTTTACATTTCACCCTAATACTGTTTACTATGTTTACTATTTTCAGTACAACCTCACACATGTGTGTTTTTGCTGAGTTTGATGGTAGCAGATTCACAACGGGGGACTTTATGTTTGAGCAAAAAATTAATGAATAAAAAAAGACTTTGAGACTAAGTATTACTTGATTTCCCTAATTGAACAGATGCAAACCATTTATCATAACTTATCTCTCTTTTTTAACTCTATTAGACCCTCCACCGTAGAAGCTGCTATGTTGAGTTGTGGTCAGAAGTCTGTTGGTGTTTGTTGGTGTGTGGGATTGAGCTGGAGGAGTCCAAGTTATGTTCTTACACTGCACTGCGTAATATATTGCAGCACTGTTATGTTATAAGGTGTTTCAAGTGTTTGTTTATTGTATGTAATATACTCTACAGTTGTCTATTATGGCAGCACCACACCAAGCCAGGATCAAGATCAGTGGTGACAAATGCTGAGTGTTGCGTTGGCTCATAACGCCTTTGTCTGGGCCAAAAAGTGGCAACAGAACAAAGCCAGCAGCCAACTATCACAAAGGTTCTGTGCCGGCATGAGAGAAAATACGTCTCCCCTCATGCACGTACATAACCTGTATTGATCAATCAGAAAGGAAAGCAGACGACAGAACTGCACGTGCAAATTAAAACAAACCAGTGCAGCACAAACAGTGATTAGAATTTTGACACTACTTCACTACTACTTACAACAGACAATTTTGGTGTCTTCATTCAGATACCCATGTCATTGTAGGAATATGCTTGTACTAGAATGATCAGATGTGATGAAGATGAAAAATAAGATGACCCCTCTGTCTGCATCTTCTTGACATTGTCATTTGGTTCCTTTTGTTACTTCTGTTTCTTATGTGCACCGAATTGCCGAGCTTAAAAGCTAATCAGAGTGGTCTCTCTTAACAAAGGAACTGCGACAGATTCAACATGTTAAATAAAGTTGAAAAGCTGATGACCAGAGTCCGACTAGTGCCAGGGACGTGGGCCACATCACATCTAGCCAGCAGCCCAACACTGGGCAAAGGCCAGCTGTCAGCTTGGTGTATAACAGCCCTTAGGCCAATACAAACAAAAGTAACAAAAGTAAAAAAAACTTTTTTAGAAATAATTTTAGAGGTTATGGCCATGCTGAAGACTGTAGTCTGTGGTGCTGTTCAATATTTAGTTTTACATCAATTACATGCATTATGTGGAGAAAATATATACTCCGATATAGTGCAACCGGAGTAGGGACAAAGAGCAGGTCAAGTTGCAATATGAATTTCAAACAGATATTCAGTATGATACTAACTTAGTCTCACCACACACTATCTATACAGTTTTGGTTAAGTGTGGATACTTGACAGATTTACTGTGTGTGTGTTTCTAGCACAGCTAAGACATGCCCTCTGACTTAAAGAACAGGTTTACCGTATTTTTAAATTATACAACAGCTAGGTTCCAAATAAAACTGAAATTGGTTTAGAAATCAGTAATAATTCCTCCAGTTGATGGCTGGATCCTGCCTTAAAACTCTTTCAAAAAGAAGGCTTTTTAAGGAACAGACCTTAAAAGGGGCACTTCCTGATTTAAGTTTTGGAACTGCAATAAAGGTTTAACCAAAATAATCCATTGATCCAATCAAATTACACTACTTGTACTGAATTCTCACATCGAGGTTTTATTTAGTCATTACAAACCAAAATTATAATAAATGGTGGCGTTACAACAGAGCCCCCTCTGAAAACGAGTGACTGCACGTCTCTGCAGAGATTTTGCTTATAAAGCTTTTACTGTTGACTACTAGCCTGACGGGTCAATTACAGGGCAGAGTAAAATCTGACAGCAGTCTGAGTCATAGCATGTTCAAGAGGACCTCTATATCTGACAGTATGATACAGACTATCACTGTTCAGTCTGCACTGGACCCACGCAGAAATGCTGTGTGAACAGGCAGAAGGTCAGACAGAGATCACATGATTACTAACCATGTTTACTACAATGCTCAGAGTAAAAGTTCACGAATCTGACCAATGAATCAGATGTCCTGAGAAGATCTCTGCATTGTCACAGCATGGTGCAATAAAAAGGGCAATTACTGTCATAGTTTGGATGCAAAATGTCACAATGAAAGTTGGTGAGTTTACTGGAGTGGTTACTCACCGACTCACACTCCCTGAGCTTCTTCTGAGCGCTGTCAAAGTCAAAGTTCACATACAGGCACTCCACAAACTCTGTAATTGGATCTTTGTAGGTGTAAGATTCCTGAAAGAAAAACATTATGATGTCCAATTAGAGCTATGTGTTTAAGTATTTAAAATGCTACAAGTCATTTTCTTAATAAAGTCAACATTTTGTTTACTAAGATACACAAATGCAGAAAATAAATGAATTTGTAAACAAAACACAGGTTTTATTAAAGGAGATATCGTGAATTGGAGTCAGGTGATGAGGGGTAAATTATCAACTCAAAAAATATTAAATCGAAAACTGCTAGACAAACTCTTACTATTTCAGAGCTTTTATATATAAACGAGGAAACGATTCCAACTTATATAAGCATCTCAAAGACTAGCATCAAGATCTTTAGAAAGAATTCAGGGTGACAGTTGGTTATCTTATCTTGACAACATGTCCAGTGTTTCCTACACACACGCACTTATGTCTTCTGAACATAATTGTTTTCAATAATAGCAATGCCTTTTAAATCATTTTAGCCCTCCATCTCACTTTTGAGACTGAAATAGGATAAAAATACCTAATGCTAAATCATCCTTCACATTTCTTTTCTGAGGTGTCAGATCATCAAATTGGTGTTATATCAGTGGTTCTGGTACCGACTACAAGGTTTCGAGTACTGTGACATCCCTATTTAGCAAAGGCATTTGCGTAGTTACTCATTCGTCAAAGACTTAATGGCCTGTGCACTTTTGTAAACACGAAGGAATGGGAAAAAAAAAAAATCTATTACCTGCTGTATGACCTTCACCAAGTCCTTCAGAACCTGCCGGCGCTTACGGACATCCCTGTTTGTGATGACCGCGGTGGTTAGGTAACGCAAGATGTGGGGGCACATTGTCTGGATAGCATTGAGGTACCTGGAATGAGAGAGGATAAAAGTAATCACTTATCAGACCGATGTAAGCAAAGACATGATCTTTACACGGACGCATAATATAACATTTTGGCTGCTTATTGGGCTTCTGGCATTTAGAACAGAGAAAAAGCCTTTGCAGCTGAAACAGAAAAATGTACTAACACGACCCTCACTGCTTAACATGGGTCTAGGCTCTGAGCAGTCTCTTTCATTAGGTATCCTATGAGAGGCAGGAGGAAAAGGAAACCCTGGCAAGAAGATATAGATCAGTGAGCAGGGACCTGCCCAGTAGCTGAAACCCAATCCATCAGGGACTGATGTTTCAACCACAGGTCAACTGGTAAAGGGCTGAACACAAGAGACAGGACGCTGTTACAGGCTGATGCTAATCCCACACTAACTCTGGAGACAGCCCTCTGTAAAAACAACATGTAATGTCTGCACGCACACATGCGAACACACACGGAGACAGAGAGACACACACACACACACACACTATTGTTGGCCAAGACTGAAATCAATCAACAGCAACTGTATCGCCAAAACTCTTATTGGTTTCCTAACATCTACTTTTGAACTTGACCTTCCACTCAACCCCCCACGGACTAAATTAAATCAGAAAATAGGAAGTGGAGTGGGGCCTGTCAGGTCCCCTACAGCTGAGTCCAGAGGAGCACATGGTGTTCAAAGAAGTAGTACCAACAACGGTTTAATTAGCTGAAACAATTAAAGGGACAGGGGGCCTGTGGCAGTTGTGATGTGTAGTCTAAAAACAGCAGTGGGCTTGCTTGGCCTGGTTTTAGGAGAGCTCTCTCCCTCCCTGTCTTTGTAGTTGCTCGACTCCCGTGGAAGACCGCAATGCTCCGTGCTATGTTCCTGATTAACTTACACCTACTCAGTCTTTGGTGGAAAGGACTCCAATAGCAAGCAATCTTGCATGAGTCACAGTACCATATCTGGGGGGCATTTACCGTACCCCACTCAGGGGACAAGGAAACAAGGCTGCACATCTTAGCTTGTCAGGAGAAGAAGAAAATGCTGCCAAACATTTGAACTGATATGATTGATCAAGTAAAAGTAGATATTACAGCAGTGTATAGCCAGTTTGCACCTGTGTCATACTTAGTTACTGGACATTAATTGACCTGGGGTCACTGCAGTGTGTCAATAGTACACAAACAAGACTTTGGCCCAAAGTCTGCTGACTGCAGAGGTAACAGAGGTCAAATGTGGAGTTGAAGGCCAGCCACTGGTCACCAACTTCAGCCAAAGGAAGTACTGGTCAAAAGATAGGAAACAAGAGCCAAGCCAAGCCTCAGTGGGGAAAACATGAGGTTTCTAGACTGTGAAACTGCAAAGCACACAAAACTACCTCAGTTTGTCCACACAGATGGTTGGGTGAGCTTTTCATGAGTAATTATTGGGCAGGCCTCCTTAATCATCCACAATAAAATTAAAAACTGAGTAAAATTCAGGGAACCATACATTTGAGTGTGCTGTGTTGTGGTCGCCTGTCATACAGCCCATGCAGCCCAATCATCTGTACAATTACACAAGCCTGCAATCAAACAGGGGGAGGGAGCAAAGACATCAAAATAGGTGGTGTGCAAATTTTAACACAGTGTATAAAGTTTCCGATCTGCAATACACATGGCCTCATTCTCATCTTGGAGAGTAAACAGACCACACGAAAACACACACTTCTGAAACCACTTTAAAATACCAGCAGGGTTCATGAAGAAGCCCACCACCCAAAAATGTGTTATTAAGGCAAATGGTTTTCTCTAAATAAGGCTCATGCTACGAAATGACTGACCTCTGCAAATGCTTAAGCTAAACTACCAGAACTATTTAGGACATACAATATTTTACTATTTTATATATTTCACTATCGTTATTATAGCATTTTTCCACTTTAAAACTTGATTAAAAAAAAGACTGAATTAAATAAAATTAACAAAAACAAAATTGTGATACAGAATGCAAAAATCATCAATACAAGGGGTCAAAATACATATGCAAAAATACAAAAAAAAAAACACCAGCAGCAACAATTTATAAAATGCATACATACGTTGAGCAATATATTTCTAAGAAGAATAACTTTTGATGGAATTTACTAATGCATTAATTATACTAAACTAATGGGCCAATTTCAGTTCAGCTTAATGAGTCAACAGACCTAAAATTCAATTAAGCTATGAACTTTGCCTTTAGTGTTGCTCTTGTATAACGAAAACTAATTTTTTCATTTACAGCTACTTCTTGGTATACTGGGAGTTCTGGGAGTTTTTATCTTCCTGGTGAAGTCGAGAAAAAAAACGTACAGTAGGTTTTAAGTATACTTACTGTGGCTGATACAGAAAGAGCTCAATAATATTGTCTCTGCCTTTGGGGTGGTTGAAGAAGACGAAGAGAGACCAATGAATGAGCCATGTCCTCTGCTGAAGAGACTGGAGAGGGGAGCTGACAGACTGGAAATCCAGGTGGTAGGAGAGAAGAAAGATTAAGATATATTTAAAATGTAAAATTGATTGGAAACTCAAATAGAAGAAGTAATTTTCTGCAATAGGGCTACAAGTCAAAGACGGACAACCGCTTTACACTCCAGTCTGACTTCTTAAATAGTCAGATGAGTGTGTGTGGTAAGGACTAAATGCCACAACGGAGCTGTACTTAAGTGAAAATTCAATATGGGAATCTACGTAATTGAGATGGGATATCACATTCTGAGAAGTGGGGAATTTACATTGTTATCGATAGTCTCTCTTAGGCGAGTGAGGTCCTCCATGGCTGCCTCCCAGTTCTGCATCAGGATCTCAGAGGCCAGTTTGCCCCACAGAGAGTTCAGGGCATTCCTGTCTGTAGATGGCACCTGTTTAAAAATGTGATGCACAAAAAGACAACATACACACACATTGTTTAAAGGCTGTTAAAGTGTTCCTTATTTATACTAGATACATAGATTAGAACTGTCAATTGTCAAGAACTGGAGATTGAGAAAATTCATGAAATGTATCTTTTTAAAAATGTAATTTGCTGAAACATACACCCTAAAAGTTGGGGCAGACAGAACTAGCAACACAACACATGTCAGACCGTGCAATGACCCAAGACAATAGCAAATATAAAAAATTTATAAAGATATACAAATCAAACATATATATAGAGCCTAAAAAAGTTTGTTATGGGCATCTGTCATTATACATTTATAATTTGTTATGTTCATTTAATAAATTATGCTTATACTAAAAAACTACCCATTACTAAAAAATAAAAAATCTTGCACAAATTAAATAAAAATGTGCAGTTTTTAATGAAATTTGCTTAATTTGCTTGCTACAAACTTTACCCCACTTCACTGGTGAGCATGATGATTGCCATAATCTGCTTCCATTAACTTGACTAAATCTGGGCAACTCTGTCATTATCACAAGGTAATTAGAATGAAATATGAACTGACGCTAACAAGACACATCTCTGTGAGGATAATCACTCACAAAAATGTAACAGGCTACTGCTTCTGATTTCCAGAACAGGTTAAAACAAACAAAAAGAATCACATAATGAAACACAGGTTGGGAATGCCTCTGAAAGCTTAGCAGGGCAATCACCCCGTAGTGGACACTGGACTACACCCTTTGCTCATGGGAAACTCTGTGCCACAGTAGTTCACGATAACACCAGACGCAGTGACATGAGTCAAGCAGGAAGTCAGGGTGGGTGTCTGCTGAGCAGCCAGAGAAACCTAGATGCTAACCACACGCCCCCGTACGCCGTCGGACAGCGGCTGAAATGGACTGTGAGACACGACAGATGCACAAGTAGAGGAAACGCCTAAAAAAGAACAGGTTTCCGCTGGAACTCCACAAATTGGTAAGATTATTTGGATGTAAAGTTTGTTTTGTAATTTTCACTTGGCAAAAGCCAGCTACGCACTGATAAGAATTCAACAAACTGCTACAACAAGACATTAATGGTTAGGAGGAAAAAAAATTGGAAAATCTCTGGTGGGATTCCCCCACAGGAGTACACAATAAGACGGTGTGTCCATCTACCCAGACAGAGGAGCAGTGTCCCTGATTCCTGAGCATAATGCAGCTCCATAATGAGTTTTTTTTCCCCACTCCAAGTGCAGAAATCACAAGAATACTGTAGCACGGCTACACTGCCAGTAGAAAGGTCAGCGTTTCATCTGTTCGTGTGTTTTGTTTGTTATTTTTTCCCTCTCTTCAAAGTGTCTGCTACATTTGGCTGACCTCCAGGTCATTATGGCAGCTTTCTACACACACACACACACACACACACACACACACACACACACACACACACACACACACACACACACACACACACACACACACACACACACACACACACACACACACACACACACACACACACACACACACACACACACACAGTCTGGCTTTCACTAGTGGCCACGCTAGAAAAGTTTCAATACCTGGGTTTTTCCAGCAGTTACCTAAAGTTTCCATTGGTTTGTGAAATGGGCACATTTTCGCTGACTGACCAGCAACAATAAATTTACTGTGCTGGGGATCCGTTGGGATACTCAATCTTTATTCTTAACATTCGATCCCTGCATTAAGTGATGATATGAATAAGTTGCTCTTTTCGGGCTAGGCCACACCGTAACAAGACCTGAGGCATGGATTTTGCAAGGCTGGCTTCCTTCGCTTAATTGACTGGGTTTCCCACGTTAAATGACTTTATGGAGCCTCACCTCTCCCATAAGGGGGTAAAGAGAGACAGACAAGGGGCCTGTGAGGATGGGAGGTCCAAAAGGAACAGGGGGGGAGGGGGAGAGCAGTACACAGACTCCTACTAATGAAATCCATTTCTACCTTTTCCCTCATCTAAAAAGCCTCTTGCATTGTCAAGAGTAAGCAATGGATATCTAGTTACAGAGCCTGCTCTGGAAGGAACTTATAATTTGAGGTAGAAATTTTATATTAATAATATAAATATTTTATGTTCAAATTTGAACAACATACGTGAATTAGAGCAATTTTGGTTTATTTAGCTTAAGCTACAAAGCCATAAACAACTGTTGCCAGAGCAGTGGGACATATCCGTTGAAAGTTTCTCTTGGAAGGGGGAGGAAGTGGGAACGCTTGGGTGAATTACGTGCCATCTTCTCTCTGATGCAACTCTTCCTACTACAGATTTGAGCACATCAGTGAAAAACCCTTTAAAAGAAATATTCCAATGCTTTGGGATACGAGGGCTGTTTCCAGCAAAGAGGTTCATCATTGCAGAGACACTGACAAGTTTTTCAGGACGGGAAAATCCGGGATAGTGAACGTGCATGCCAGAGTCACTGACGTCCGAAAGACAAGACACAACGCAGTGCAGTATCAAATGCCAATTAGAATAGGAACAAAAGATGCTCTTAATGTTTTTCCTTCTAATGAACAGACAAAATGTTGATCTTATTCTTGCCCATTCTTTCAGGGCTGGCTTTGGCACGAGTCCTGGCTTTACCACAAAGCTAAATGCTGAACCAAAGACAAAGACAACCAAAAGCAAAAGAACAAGTGAGTGACACTTGGAAACCACAGGCTGGTTTCACTGGTCCTTATAGGACATTAAGTTGAGTTGAACTTACTAACACTTGATGCAAAATAACAGCAGCTAAACTTCTGCTGAAAATTGTGTTTTATTTCAAATGTCAACCACAAGATGGATACAAGTTTGAAAATGCACTGCATGTGACCCTTAAAGGACGTTTCAGAGTGGCCAACAAGCTTACAATCACTGTGCATTTCACAAGTAGAACTGAACAGTAATGTTAAGTTTGTGGTAAACATTGTGTAAAAGTCCAGGAAAGCCATTTCTCATCCCATTTCTGGATTTCGTTTGTAGCTGAAAAAAGTTATCACTATTTAAGTGTCTGAAAAATGTGCTATACATTTTTGGCTTCACCAAATATCAGTTACAGCAGGTATTCAGCTACCTGCAGAAGTCTGCCTCTTCCTTTATAATCTCAGAGTAGCCTAGCACAAAATGTAAACATTTACAGCCAAACCTTCAAGGGACCATGTTCATGACCTTAAAAAAAAAAAAGGGAATCGCTGACAGGATAAGGTATCACCTTTTCCACCATGGATAACAAAATGTAATGTAATAAACCTCCACAAAATGCAAAATCTGTTTTCTCTTAGGGGCACTGAAAGTGTTTTTTATCCTTTTGAGAATCAGCCGTTGAGCTGCTCCTAGCCTACTTGCTGGCTAGTTCATCATTTACTAGCTGCAAAGGGAAAAGAGACAGAAACCACAAAATCCAGAATCAAGGCACTGAAGCTTTTTTTATAAAAATTGGGAGTGCGGACACTGACATAACCTAAGGTTTAACACTTACATCCGAGAATAAATTAACTTCTGTATTTTAAAACATGTAATTGCCTTCCAGATTGCCATTTTTATTTATTTCAGAAATTAAACAACAGTCTAACAATGAGAACATGTCATTTTTACAACCCATGATGAGCATAGATCATCCCCAAAGCATCTTGCAAATGTGTGTTACCCTCTCGATGTTACTAAGAGGTGCCTTGCATAACTTAAGTACATTATAAGCTCAGAATCTGTGACAAGGGACTCTGGCTGCAGCACTCCAATCAATAAGATGTCTACTGAGGCCCGCCCCGTGAGAAGACTACAGACATATTATGCAGTCCACCACTGATCACTTGGCCTAGTAAAAGATCCTGCTCAAGTCCCAGAGCAGCAGTCTCCTCCTAATACAGAAGACGTGCAGAGAATTGAATAGGCAATGACGTAAGCTTTTCACATTCAATTACTTATAAGTGTTCTTTTCTCCTCCTATGCAAGCACTGGCCTTTTGAGGAATTAAAGCAGTCTGGCAAACCTAATGTGATGGTTAATTTTAATATGTCAGAAAAATGCCTTAAGTCAGTTTATAAATGAAGATAGTAAAACACCACAGACACTCTGTTAAGTGACTTGAGGTGTGCAGTTATGAGCAAACATCACCATTATTGTAAACTGATGTTGAATGTGTGTGATAAAAGCTTGAAACTTACCAGGACACGGAAGAAGTAGAGGTATTCTGCAGCACCTGAGTAGTTTCCACACTCATACTGGAACTTGGCATATCTGTAAAGAGTGTCCAAGTACTCCTGACGAAACTACAACAAAAATATGACTGCATCAATATCACTAACAGAGAAAATCTGAACTGTTGTCAACGTCAAACGTTGTGCAAGCCATCTAATTTTATCCAGTTGTCCTACGAAAATTCCAGCTTTGTGTTGGTGTGTCATCAGGGTTAGGGTGTGGTATTGTTTTTTTTTCCCAATTATAATAAAAATATTTGCTCTGAAACATCTGGGTTGCACTAAATACTGTATAATTCAGATCACTGTAGCTGAATTGCAAATCTAATTTTAATTTCATATTTATTTGTAGCAGTAACAGTCTTCCTGCTGTGGTGGCACACCACTGCTAAATCAATATAGAGTAAACACTGCTGTATCATATCAGTGCTAGTTTGACAGGGTTGGCAGTAGGATATTTTGCAACAAATGTGCCAAGAAGGGGGCATTTGAACTTAGCTATATTTGTAGTACAGATGTGACTACAGGGCTATCTTCTGAAGCCTACTTATCTCACTATATTTAACTGTCCTTCCTGCTGTCCACCACCTCAGCAGTGCGCTCTGACGTCAGGCTATTTACTAAGAATCAGTACGACTGAAACAGGCAGTTCTGGATGCTTCAGGCTGCCCAATCCTTTTCCACAGCAAGCTGAGGGGCCCTGAGATTGTCTAGTGTGGAGTTGCATTGAGGACAGCATGCAGGTCAGCGGGATACCGAAGTGGGAGGGGACCAACGGAGAGGAGGGTAAGAAGCCAAACATCACGGTAAATATAGAACCTCCGGCATAGTTGCGGCTCTATCCACGAGTCCTGAGTTACTCCGTTTATTCTTAACAATTCACCACAGAATGTAAATGTCCGCAGAATTTGTGCAAGCCATACAAACCCCGAAAATGAGTTAAGGGTTTTGGGAAGTAATTCTGCATTTCCCTACTTGGCCTGCCCCTCCCACTTCGCCCCTAAAACAACCATGGGTTCACACAAGAGCCATGGGAATTGCAGTGAAGAAGTGAGATGTCAGCAATTCAGGTCAACTTACATTATGTTTTTCTTCCAGATACTCAAAGAGCAATCGCCCATCTCTGAAAAACAAAAAGAACAAAAAAAGATAAGAAGGTTTCTGTAGCAAAAGGCCATTTAATATGAGTTGCTCATAGGCTGACTTGCTGGTGTTCAGGTATACTTTTCCACTTCTGGCCTAAATTAAGATCCTTACAAAAATGAAGACTATTTCACTTTTAAAACAGAGCTGTTCAGAGCTGGGCTGTTCATTACAGTTGGTTTGGCTACTACAAATCTATGCTAGCCATGTCTAACAAATTATGTCTGGTGAATAAAAAAAAAAAATACTGATTTCTCAGCAGAGTCTCAGAGTCTCTATGGCTTTGTCAAAACAAAGGAATGAACTGGCTCCTCTCAACTGTTGTATCCCAACACCATTTTACAACTTTGCCTGTGACCTAAAATCTTGGTATTTATGTAGACACCACATTTAAACTATGTCTTTGTAGGGTATGTGCACTTTCACAATGTGAATGTTAGAGCACATTCGTAGTGTTTATCTATGCAAGTAATTATACTTTGCTATGCAAGATGGAAATAAAATACTCAATACTAAAAATTTGCTGGCGTGCGGGTTGATTCCCTACTGCTCTTGAACAGACTCTATAACTGAGGGAACTTCTTTTAGCCCCCTTTGGATTATGGAAACACTTATTAATGAATTAGCTCCTCACCTCATCCATGCCAATACAAAACTTTCATTTTAACCATATCAACTACACTGTAGCGTTGTCTCTGTGTACTAGCACAAGAAACATCATCTGCACAATGTCTTAACACCAATACGATATGTCTTACATTTTGCTTTGCACTTGTTATGAGATTTAGATTAGAGCCAGCTGCTGAGATGTCCAACAAGTGGCAGCTGTTCGTGAAAGGCACTGCACAGCATTACTGCCACCTTCTGCACTGAAAATGTCAAGGAGTCATCAGCAGCATGTTGAATCACAGAAACAAAAGTGGTTTCATTACTTTAACAAGTCCAAAAAACGAGAACATAAATCATAGAATCCCTAATGGTGAACCAAAACCCAAGATTGTACTTCTTAACAGACTGTTTAACAACAGACTGTTTACTGCGTGTATGATAATAACGTGATTTGCTGCCCTTCATTTATTGCTTCACTAGTTGTCCAAATAAAGCCTGGTCAGATATAGTGGCCTATTAGCCAACTGTTCAACAAGGGGTTCTATTACTCTGTAAAATGTTTAGGGGGCCTGTGTATATTAACCCCCATACACAGGGTAGTGGGATTCAAATATTAACCCACTTCTTATGTACAGCACCTCGCAACGCTTAAATTGGTCAGGAGCCCACTGGAGTGGAGCTCAGACTCCTGACATCGGCATAGCGCACAGACCCGAAGCAGCACTCCCTGTCGTTCAGCATCACAATCTTTGCAGCTTTCATAATCTCAAACAAATGTAGCTCAGTTACTTTGACATCATAAAATTTCTGGGTCTCAAGTTGTAGGAGAACCACTAAGTTAGTCTGCAAAATGACATAGAAATTGTGTGCATTATTACACAAATAATATAGTAGCAGTAACTATACAGTTATTTATATATTAATAATCGATATGCGCACTATTATTATTTCCATAAAAAAAGGCAAGCAACCAAATTGGGTTCTTCGTTGACAACATGAGAAAACTAAAGTCTAACAGCAAATGCACAGAACAGAATAATGATTCTTAAAATGTAAAACATGTGAATGAAAATATTCATGCTTCAAGATGTCCCTGAAACCAGCACAATGAATTACCAGAGAAGTTCAAGGAGGAACTCTGCAAATTAGTCTTTCAATTTTAAATTATTTTTAAATTCAGAGGAAAGTGCTATATTATGTATTATTCTTATAATTACTTAGCAGATTCTAAACAGCTCCAGCATTATCAATGTTACACATGAATGCATGAATAATTACATGTTATTATGATCCATGAGTTCTCTTACTTACTTCTTACTATAGTACATTTGGTAATAATACTAATAATAATACCCAAACACCACCCCACAAGCTCCCCCTCCTCACAAATCCCAATTTAACCACTGGCACCACATGATGATTTAATCCAGACAAGTAAAAAAAAAAAGCAACTGCATAAAGCACATCTTGGTCCATCATGGTGGTATAAATCTGCTGCATGGAACAGCTTGAGAAAGAATTCTTCATTGACCCAAGATGAGTATTCTATTGTTTTGCAAATTCAGTGGTATGCAGAAACACTGAACATAGGTTATAACTTAGGACACACACATGATTCCTCAACCAAAAGGAAAATTCTTCCTTGTACTGTCAGTAAATTAAAAATAACACAGATGTGCGCCTAAGTCAATACTCCTGTTATCAGGTTTCAAATTGCACATAACAGTGGCTTAAATAAACAAATTTCTACAGCCCAACTAAAACAATACAAACTCTACAACCAAAATTGCTTTTGATTAATTGTATATACTCTTGCCAAAAAAAACTAAACGACAAGATAAAAACTGAATAAGACCAAAATCTTTTAATCATTCTTGACAACAAAGCATCTTAATATAGTTAAAATTTTAAAACTCTAAAGTTAACCACAACATCTTGACTCTGTCTGGTCTGTCTTTGCTGAGTTTGCTAAATAAAAGCCCTGAAAAAAGTAAAAGCATTTCTTATTACAACTGAAGTTTCACTATATCCCGTTGCAATGCTGCTGTGCTGTCTGTTTGAAATAAAGGTTTTACAGTGGATTGTTGACAGATAAGCTAAAAATACAATTTACACTCATATTTAAGGTATAAAATCAATTAAAAGATAATGTCCTTTATTTAATTAATAAAAATAAAATTCCCACTCTCCCCTTCCTTGTTTGGGGAGGTCTTGTTCCTTCATTCAAGCGCGGCTCCTCTACCAGAGGACAGGGAGCTTTTTTATATCTATTTATATTTATATTTATTTATTTTTCAATAGTAACATGATTTACCTTGTGGACTGCATCTGTCTTGTTGTCTCAGGGTCCTCGAATATTTTCACAATGGGTTCTGTCTCTGACTGAAGCTGCTTAAGCTGGGCCACAACTTCAGTCCGTTTCTGCTTCAGAGCTGACAGATGGAGAACAAAGCATGTTATTAGCCTAGTTACACCAACAACATCTACTAAATTGTATATAGTCCGCATCACACAGCATGAAAGTCAAGTTTACTGCCTAATTATTCCTAAAGCTGGTCCTAAGTGCAGGCAGCATAGTAAATAGGCGTTTAATGGTGTCTATGAAAAATTTATTTCCATTGGTTTTGTTAGTGTGCATCAACACTTACTAAGTGGAATTTCCTTTTCAGAAAAAAGGTTTCTGTGCACATCCATAGCAAAGTCCACCATGTTGGTGTTACTGAGGAGGTCCAGTTTTCCACGAAGCAGCTCCTGCTCATTGTAGATCTAAAAACACAGCATACAAATGAAAAAAAGAGGTAAGGTAGAGAGTTTGTACAACATTATGATCTGGTCAGTCAGATAAATCATGTTCTTAAATTTATATTATTACTACAAAGTGCAAGACACAGTTTAGTTCATTTTTCAATTCATAACCCCTGGCAATTTCTTAATCATGTAGCCCCTGGTGGCAATCAATAAATACAGTAAATGCAAACTGGTAAAACCAGACTAGCATGCAGCCTCCTAAGGTTTAGCGTTGTTTGGAGAAGCGCTACTGGTTCAGTACATAAGTTAGTAGTAGTTTGGGAAACGTTAAACAGTTAACGGACTGACTTCCGGTGTCAGCCACTGAATTTTCATGTTAAAATCAGCTGGTTATACTACAGCGAAATACCTAAAATGATAAGGTCAGAGTGTGTTTTATAATAAATAATCGAACGCCTCGCTTCACTAACTAATTTCTCTTTTCCCTCCTACATAGCTTGAAAGTTTTTTTTGTCAATGTTGGCGCTTTTATTTTGAACGCACTAACCGGAACAACAGGTCCGGTTAAGAATGGCGGCTTACTGCAGCTACGGGGAAAATGTGACCAACTCCTGAACACGCATGGCCGTTCCAACTCTTTAAAAGCCACAAACAGTCCACGAAACTCACGACACAAGTTCCGAGGTGTTATAATCTTAATATGTTCCGTACCTCTTTGACGGACAAAAACTCCAGCAGAGGAAAAACGAGATGACGATCCAAAAAATTGGCAATTTTGGTGGTGAGGTCGTAGTCCGCCATCTTTGCTCCGAGGGGGGGGGAAAGGAAGTGGAAGCGTTACGCAGCTGTGTAGGAAGGAGTTTGACCAATCAGAGACTTTCCTAGCATCCCCAGTAGGAAATATGTCACGTAGCTTGATATGATAATAATAAGCCCAGATTGTACAACATAACATAACACTAATGATCAAAAACAATATTTTTTATAAAACTTAGCGCTTTTTTTAGTTTATTTTAGGGCAAATTTAGTTTTAAGTTAATTTTATGCTTTTGAAGTATGTCGTTTAATAAAGAGTAAAAAAAGTTTTTTTTACTCTTTATTTTTACCCTTTTTTTAAAAAAGGGTTAGTACATGGCAGTATGAAAACTGCATTAGATATGTACAGATATGTAAGACTGGGTGGCAAACCATATATAACATCTTTCGCTGCATTAAATCTAACTGGCTGCCCATTTTTTTAAAAACCTGGAGCTTTAGGTGTTTTTTGCACTGTCTCAGTAATTTCCCCACTGTGGGATCAATAAAATCTTATCTTATCTTAAAACAAAAATCTTCATTTTACTGCAGTTATTAATTAATGCAAGTCACGTTTCCATAACACAATCTTTTGTTGTGTCTGTGTGCCATTATGTAGGCTATTATATTTCAGTTTTCACATTTTTTTTACTGCTCATAAAGGCATGTGCTCTTCTTTTCTTAAGCGGTTTCTTAGACGGATGCATGACTGTGACTTGTAAACCTTTCAAATTTCCATAATTTCCTTGTGGTGTTGATATAGTGAAACATTTCATGTATAAAGAGGGATCCAACTGAACACTTTGTTGAAAGTGAAAACACAGGCTTTCCTCAAGCCACCACTAATATTTCTTATAAAAGTCTGTGTGTGACTACTTTATGAGACTAAAATGTTTTGAGGACAAATATGGTTATGATGAACCCCCACTTACCAGCCTGCTAAAATTTAATAAAAATAAACAGATCTTTTCCAATTATTTAACTTTTCCACACAGTTAGAATGTCTTCACTGTGCATCCGAACCATCCACCTTCCACCTCCATCATTTCAGCAGCTGCCTCATAAAGGTGCCTATGTGTCATACCAGTTGACAACAGCCAATATCAGCTACTAAATGGCCCATCTCTAATAGGTTTCACTATTACCTTGTTTTCTTGGCAACCACATGACACTGTCTTGTACCCTCACACAATTCTCCCCTTGTTAACACTGGGCTCTCTCTCTTCCACTCTCACTCCTCCCTCCTGCCTGACAGCAGGTTGAAATGAGTCACAAAGAGACGCCACCTACTGTGGCCAGTGGCTGTTTAACTGGGTGCTGCTGACAGTCAGCTCTGGCTCAGTGGCAGCTCAATTTTAAAAGAAAAACGAGGGGAGAAAATGGAGCTGTTTTCACACACTTATATATATATATATATATATATATATATATATATATGTGTGTGTGTGTGTGTGTGTGTCTGTGTGAAAACAGCTGTCTTTTACATCTCAGGTGTTGCTTTTTAAAAGAGTCACCCACATAATTATTTTCTTTGTTTGGCAACAATTTATCAGTCATAGATTCAATTAAAAAAATTTAAACTACAACCAGTTTGGCTGTTGTTGTTATGTTGTGCTTAATCCTGTCCCCTTCATTCACATCACACATTTGCAGTTTTAATTTTAAAGCTTTGTCAAGAAAGTAAGATGCATCTCTTAATCTAAGATCCTAGCCCTATATCACCCTTGCATCACCACTGTGTCAATTTTTATTTTGTTTTGAAGAGAGGTGGCACGTTTAGTGATCACAGGAGATGCTGAACCACGCCCTAGCACAGAACAAAGTTCTCACACAAGTCAAACAAACTGGTCTTTGGGGATCAGGCATACTTCAACATGGTACTGAATGCCAACTCTCTTCACCACATTAATAATTTTTGTGCTGTCCCATACCAAGAACATTTCTGTGTCCTTACTTTACTATATTGCAAAATTATCAAAACTCAGAAATTGTTCTTCTATGACACATGAACATGTGCACTTCAGTGTAATCTGAGTTGTGTGCTTGCATTTTCTTTTCAAGCAATAATACTTGTTATTACTCAATATTGAATTAGTGAGCAGCAGGAAAAATCGAAAAATCTGGAAAAATCTCAGGCAAAGCCATAAGCCTTCTCAAATACGTAAAATACCACAAACTAAATCTAAAATGACAAGAAATCATGTGTTTTAAACACTGATATGAAGGCCAAATTGCATTGGTTTCTCCTCTTACAGCCAGTCAATCCTCATAAAAAAGGTGCTCGAGAGGTAGCATTTTGGAAAAATGTATCCCTTACCTCTGATTTTGTTTCAGCTTTTTTTTGCCAAATGCCACATAAATGCAATTTTGCTGATAACATGCTGAACTCAGCAAAGCATAAATATTTACTGCAGCATGTCTTCTCTTTTACAGAATACAATGTTTCGGTAATTTTAAAGATGCAGTTGTCCTTCCACTCCAAAATGATCCTTGATAAGTTTTTACCTTTGCTGAAAGATGTTTTAAATAATCAAGGTACAATTAATAAAACAGTTCAAACTGCTGAACCTAATGGCCTGAACTATGTCAACCCATGTTTTTTAAAGGTGCAGTGCCAGTTTGGTTAGTCATCCTCTAAAAGGCCAAAACCATGAATTGCAAAAGAAACTGGGATGGGGCAATTAAGACAAGCAATAAAGTCATTTAAGCTGGATAGATGAAAGCGTTTCTTGTTGGACACATTCTAGCAATATCTTGAGCATCAGCTATATTAATTATGCGATGATAAACTGCACAAAGCAGCAGCTGCTGTTTCAGTAAATCAATATAAACTGCAAAAACTTTTTCATTAATACTTTTTGTGTGAGACTAGATGAGCTTAGATTTAAAGACGAACTTTTATCGAACCTTAAAGAAATAGTTTGACATTTGGAAATCTGCAAAAAGTTAGATGAGCAGATCAATAGGCCTACCAGTTGTATTTGTCCTTACAAAATAGATGTGTTGGAGCCTGCAGGAGTCATTTTGGAATAAACTGTCTAGAAATTACATGGGAAAAGCAGCTAGCCTCACTTTTGTACAAAAACATAAGTATAAAAACAGCAAAGTTTACATTAAACAAAGGATTATGTGCCTAAATACTTCAGGCAGTGGCTGAATAAATTCTTGTTGTTAACTTGTGGTTGCCAGGAATTCACTGCTCCCGGACAAGAAGTAGTCTGGCCCATAACTCTATGTAAGAGTGAAAGAGTTTTAGACTTGGCTTTTTGCATGAATTAAACAAACAATACTTGGTGGTCATTAGAGGTGCTGGTAGCTGGATGTTTCCAATCTTTATGCTAAGCTAAATTAACGAGCTACTCACTGTAGGTTCACATAGCCCTCAAGAATGAAGGTGGTATCAATCTTCTCATTTCACTCTTGGCAAGGATGTGAGTGCATGTCCCAAATTGTCAAACGATTCCATTAAGGCCAAAGCTGCACTATTATGCACAGTTATTGCAAATGCGAGTCTAATCTTACTTTCCTTTGATTGTTGTTTGTCAGATTCAGCCTCTGTGTGGATACATTTCACGGTGGTCTGTTCACTAACATAGCTATGTTCTGGGAATGTTTTTTTTTCAACTTTTCTGATGTCCTTTTGCCAGTGGGCTTTACGATCCAAGCAACCAAGGAGCTGAATATTACCACTGATTTGTTTCTAGCAACTCCCCTAGTAGGGGCAGGCGAGTGAATTGAGAAGTTTCGGCTAAAAGCTTATCAAAACTTTAAACAAACCTCTTAAAAGTGGTACAAATACAAACAGTCATCCACCATTTCTGTCTCCGTAAATCAAAGCATGTGTGCAGTAATGGCTTTGGCCCCACCATATCCAGGTTGAATACTGGGATGCTGTTGGGAAGACCAACACATTTCAGCATACAAAGCAGTTACCCATCATTCTATGTGTTTGTCTTGCAGAAACACCCATTATCCCATTACTTCAATCTTAATGGGATAAACTAAAAGGGCGCTGGACTGATGGGCCAAATATTCCATGAAAAACCTCAGCTCTCGGTTCCCTGAAAGCCTTTTTGGTCAACAAATGAATCCAAGAAGGGGAGAGGAGATGACACTGCCAAAGACACCCACCACTGGCCTGAGTCTAATATCTGTCAAAATATAAATCAATAAGATCTGAAGACAAATGACTCCGTGCTGGATGTTGCAAAGCCAAGCATCCCTGCTCTGAATTCCAGCATCTCATATGAATTTCAATGATTCTTTTGTAAACTTTTTATATATGCAACACCTCGCTCTGAGTGCGTGTCAGGATATAAATCAGCAGCCCACACTCCTGATCTAGAGCCCACTGCTGACTTCAGCACTGTCACACTCAATGGCAACAGGATGAAGGTTATCGACCAGGCCTATGGGCCAGAAAACAATTACAAACTTACAGCGAGCACCCAATGGCACCAGGCATGGCAGAACATGTGCACAACACATGTCTGCTGCACAAACCGGGAGTGACTTGTATTTACACGCATAAGCAATATCGGAGATGGCACAAAGGGAAGCTGATCAATATTTGACCCCACTAATCCTTCCTCAACAAACTCAGCTCCAGTGCTTGCTCCGTTATGCATAACTTCACTTTTCCTCTGCAATTTTCTTTGAAAACATGACATTACAGAGAACATGGAGAGGACATCTCCAAAGCTGTGGTCAGGAGTAGTCTTACCAGAAAAAAAAAGTGAAATCTGATAACTCTAGATTTTGTTGTTTAGTTACAAGTCTTCCACTGCATTGGGATAGGAGTCTAATATATTCTTCTTCTTGTGTAATATTTGCTATTGTGTGTATTTATAGAGCTAAGAGGAGGCCTCTGAATATGACCACTGTTGAAATATTCGAAAGAAAATAAGACTAGGAAACTGTAGCACTAATTTCCATGAATGTCAATCCTCAACTTAGAGCCCCTGGTATGTAATATTAAAGTGTACACATATGAAAAAGTGTCCTGAAAAGGATAAACTCCACCATCTGCCACAATAAAATGAAGACAATGTAATTGTTGTAGGCTACAAAATTTTCTATATTTGGCTCAGAGGTGTCGAAATATTTTTACTTTCCAAAGTCTCTCTTAAAGACCAAACTTAAACTATGTAAAATCTGGCTAAAGTTGAGAATGTGCCAATTAAATTTTAACTGCAATAAATTTCAGAAAAAGGGCACAATGGTGCAGGTAAATGAAAAGTTACATTATAATATTAATAATATAATCTTCTAATTCTGAATTATCATCACTTCTAATGATAAATGTAGCAGATCAACTACAGTCTGTTCAAGAGTTGGTTAAAGATTGCCTCATACGTAGTTCTCATGCATAGTTTTTAATTTTCTAAATTTAATGAGATCAGACGATTGGCCATTGAAACCAATCCAGCAACTCTACATGTGGCAGTACTCCATTTCACAATAAGCAGTCATATTAATACACAATGTGTCAGGGGAACAATATGTCCTAAGCTTCATACTGTGTGAGTAATGTCAATTACCAGCATGGCGCTGCTCTGACATGAGTTTGAATATTGTTCTTGGAACTGAAGCCAAGAGAGAGACAAGCAAGAGAGTGAAGAAGCCTAATTGTGATGTGCTAGAATTCCCTGCTCAGGGCCTCTCACTCAGGATATGACTGAGGTCAAAGGCGCAATACAGGGAATCCATCAAAGGCAAAGCTTACTGAAGTCATCTGTACAGAGGGATTCGCGGTGAGGTGAAAGCAACTTGGTCAGACAGGGGACCTAATCAGATTTCAAAGTAAACATAGTTCCGCCGGCTCCAGAAGGCTGAGTCCAAACATTGTTGCTAATTGCATCTGTCTTCATTTTCCGCTACTCACTGTACAACACCACTAAAAAAGAAATCTAGATGGAGCAGGAACTATTACAAAACTATGGAGAGCACCTCAACCTTACCTCAATGTTTGGTCCATAACTGTTCATTTTAAAGATTGCCAAATCTGATTGATTCTGTCAGAAACCAAAATATAGGCCTATGAAGTGTCTCTACTGGAATATTTATTTCATTTTTTTTCATACATGGAGACTGAAAGGAAAATATATGCTTGTACAATGTGCCATATGTGGAGGCTTCCAGAATATGGAAACCTACATAAGCTCTAGTCTAGTTGTACAGTTTGGGTGTTCATATGGCTGCAACTGATCTCCTGTATTGTGACATTATAATATAGGAGCAGCTCCAATTTTCACAGGCGCCTTATGTCAAGATTGTTTTTACCATCTCAATATTAGGCTTCATCTCAAAGTTATAGACAGGTTGTTCACAGACAGTGTTTATCATCATGTTTTAAAATCCTCGAATAACAGTAACGGCGTGGTGTTCATTGCAGTTCATTATTAGGGCCCTGGCCTTCAGGTTCACCTTGGCAGACAGGGGAATCCCTTTACCCCAGAGCACAGTGTATGATTGTTTTAATGTGGTTTCTTCTGTACTTCATGTTCCAGCAAAAACCCAACCACAAATCAACTGACTGCTGTGTGCAGACTTGAAAATTACAAGTGTTCATATTGCCAGAGCTGAGTGTAACTTAAACCATATACAGTGTTATTATTTGTATCACTGACAAAAACTGTGCACTTGCACTTGCACATTACTGATGATGCTATGCTGTTACAATATCAATGTCTTAAAAAGAAAATCTTGTTCCCCTTTCACCATTGAACATCAGGAAAGTATGCATAAAAGTGGGGTATGTGAAGCGAGCAGCATTGGATATGACATCAGATCTCTGAAATGTCTCTGTAAGCAAGTTTGTGCTGAGTCCACATCAACAAGTGTGTAATGTGGTAGGAGAGAAGTGTGTAAGCAAGCATACACAGCAAGGGGATGAGATTCACAGAGACTCCTGAGGGAAATCAGGATAAAATGGTAGATGTGCTTGGAAAGCACATTTCATATTTTCAGAGGAAACTGATTCTAGGTTCAGCTGACTCTCCTACCCAATACTTAGAGAGGAATTATATGAAAATGGAAATGAAGCATGAGAACGACACCATCTGGATTGTAAATGTCTGCTGTAGTCTACTAACCATCACGCTTGCATGGTGCTGACTGTTTCACAGTACAGTGGGTTTCCAAATGTGGGTTCATAGTATGCTGGTGTCATGTTTGCCCTGTGCCTAAACCCAGTAGTGTACAATTTGGTCTGGAGAGGCAGAATTACCACCCTCAATAGCCTGAATGATTTTGTCATAGACAAAAAATAAAATTTATGTAGCTACTAAATGAATCATAAAAAGAAGTCATAATAATCATGACAAACCATAGTAAAAACAGTGTAGTCGCATGTCGGCCCCGCCTACACCTGACAATCACGTGACGTAGAGAGTACAACGTATGTTGTCAAAGGGAAAAAAAAAAGATGGCGTCTGTTGCAGAAATGTACGATGTGGGTTGGGAAGGTAAAATGAAACGTACTATAGATGCTGCTTAGAGTTATCTTTATATACTTGAAAGAATGTTGTTTTTTGTCTGTGCTAGAATATGTGAGCGAGTCGTCGCTGTCCAAGGATGTATACAGTGTTTTTAGCGTTCACTCAACGTGAAGTGACGTTACGTAGCTAATGCTAGTTAGCTTTGTGTAGCGCCTAAGCTATAGGGTCTGACTTAGGCACGTTGCAGCAAACACTAGCCGAATAGCTATCAGCTTCAACTCTTCGCTAAACTTTTATTTAGTGTTGTAGCTGAATGTCACTGGTAACGTTCGACAAAGGTCATATGTGCTTGTGTAAGACATGTCCTGCCTTGGTGTTGTTTGTAGTAAGATAGCCGGCTCATATTGTTAGCTTAGTGGTGACCAACGTCACAGCTAGCTAGAGCTACGTTGCACTAACGCGAGCTTTCTTATTAAGTGAAACACATGCAGCTTAGACATAAAAATGCAATAGTTGGACATATTCTTCATTTTGTTTTTGTCTTGGTTCGCACTAGTTGCATTCATTTTAGTGGCAGAGGGTTGTATCTTAAATCTGTCGTCTAACGTTAAGCTAAATCCATTCACATATTGCCTAACGGTAGAAGAAAGGTAGATGGTAGGTTAACAACGTTATTATACATGACAGTGTAGCGTTAGCTTAACCTTCCTTCCCCTAAATTGTGGATTACACACGTTGTACAACCAAATGCTCAGACAGTATAGAAATGTGTCAATGCTGGTAACCATCCCAGATTATTAAGTGCCCAGATTTCCTTTGTCCACAGAGATGAGAGACAAGCTGCGCAAGTGGAGAGAAGACAACTGCAGAAATAGTGAACAGATAGTGGATGTTGGTGAAGAGCTCATCAGTGAACATGCATCAAAACTGGGAGATGACAGTAAGTGTGTGTCATGACATACATATTTCTGGATTATAGTTTTAGAGAAATATTTAGTATGGGGGGCTTTGTTGTGTTTTAGGTGGACCATTACAATTGAGATTAGGCCACTAGTTGAAAATTTGTTTTGTAGGATTAAAACGGAGTACTAAAATTTTGTTTATAGCACAGTGGAGAGCTGTCCTTGTATCATCTTTCACATCACATTATTAAAGTAAAATATAACTTTAAAAAACTCTTTCAAAATTTTTTGTTGTTGGTTCCTTTGAAAAAACTTCCAGACAACACAGCTTTTTTTACCATGGTGTTATAATGTAACATAAAAATTGATCAAAAGTGGTAATAAAGATGAACAACAAAAAGAAAAAACATTTCGATTAAAAATGTTAACTATCTCTTGATGAGTAGCAAGTAGAATATAAGTTTGAAAGATGATAACAATACAATAAAAATAGATCATTGTAATTGTGTAATACATGCATTGGTAGTAATAGTTTGTTGCCTAGTAAGTCCAAAATATTGTGCAGTCTTTTATTCTTCAGAATAGAGTTTTGATGTTGCAGTGAGCTTTGCCTAACATAAATATCTTGAAGGTCATGCTTTCCTTTATAACACTGCTGTCCTTACTGCATTACCCCATAAAGCTTTTCTCCCCAATTATCAAAATAAGTTTAGAAGTATTATAGTTAAGAAAAACTCTTGGCAATTGTTAGTTTTGGAATGATTTGATAATTTTGAGTGGTGCTGGATTTTATTATTCTTTTCAGTTGACAGGTTGTTCATTTAGCTAGGCAGTACCTGTTTGCTTTATAAAGTTATCTTTCTGACATGTTTAAATACGATTGAATGGCTACAGTAGCCAGGCTATTGGTTGTATGTGTGTTAGTTGACTCAAAAAAGTAAAATTAAACATTTCCAATTTATTGTTAATCACCAAGAGAAACATGGTAAAACACTAGTGCTTGTGATCTGATGGTGCTCAACATGCTTTTGTCTATGTCACACTATGGAAGTATATAAAAAAAAGTACCTGGAATAGATGGTACTTTTTCAAATACCTCCATACAGCGGTACAATAGGTGGACCACTGTTCGGGTCCAGGATAGACTCTATCTTGTCCAGACCCTCAGCCGGAACCAAGATATTAAGTTTTTACACTGTTTTGGCGGTGGTTACATTTTGACCAATGACTCTTTTCTGATATTGTTTCTACACTGCTATTCAGCAACAGGGATATCCTACGTGTCTCTGAAACAGGGATATCCTACGTGTCTCTGAAATAGGGATATCCTACGTGTCTCTGAAACAGGGATATCCTACGTGTCTCTGAAACAGGGATATCCTACGTGTCTCTGATTGGCCAGAGATTGAGATTGGTCAAGGTGAGAATGTCACCAATCACAGGGCTGGCCTTCACTTAAAAGTTGCTTGTAAATTCTGTATTCTGAGTGAAAACAGCGGCAGTGACAGGGAGAAAAAAAATGAAGTGAGAAGACAAGTGAAAAACGGCGGAATTGTGAGTCATATGTCATGGTTTGTGCTAAAGACGGCAGGACGTTGACAGAAAACTGGCCTTTTAATGCAGAATGTACTAAGGCGTACATGTTCATCCTTAGAGTCCAGAGTTTTACAGAAAATATTGTTGAAAATGGCATAGAACAATAGCTTTCTTCATTTGATTGAAGTTGTTGACTTCACATCTGTGCTACTTTAATGTATAGAAATGCATATTAATTTATAACTAAATTATAATGGAACTTAAACAATCATGCTTACAACCTGGGACCTCCTTAAATGATGATTGACCCCCTGTTGATGATTTAAACCTCTGCCTGTTGTTTTAATCTGTTGTTTACTGTGTCATTGTGGGTTAAGCACCTGTCAGCACACAGATAGTTAAAATCAGCTCCAACCTCATCAACAATGATCTTTGACCATTCTTTTTAATAAATACTGTACATGTTTTACCATTTAAAATATGTTGTATCTCTAGTAAAGTGCTTTCACTTTTGTACTTTGATAAGTAAAATGTACATAATCTACTTTTATTCAAGTAAAATATTTGATGCTATACTTGTCTTGGAGAATATTTTTAGGTCAAAACTTTTACTTGAGTGTTGAATTTGTGTAGTTTCACCACCTCTTGTATTACATTTAAGTGTGTATTAGGCTGTGTACATGCAAACTGTTTTCTTTTCTCACCTTCACCCATAACCGATTATTAAGACCACCAGTGCCAAAATTGTGGCTGAGCAGTGTACTTTTTTAAACACATGAACCTGTGGATAAGGTCCCACAACATTAAATGTGAGGACAAAAATCAAAGCATTATGTCATGGTTAAACACACTAGGACAAGAAATGTTCTGTAGTTGTTTTGTAATTTCTAAAGTGACTTTAGAAATTATTTTTTGACTTAAGACATTATTTGCTATCCTAAAGCCTAAAGGAACTTTAGAAATTAAGGGGTCTTTATCATTGTAGTTCATTTCTTGTTATTAATAATATTTACACATAGTTTTTTTTAAACCTGGACTGTATGAAAACAATTCCTTTCAAATTCAGAGCTTGGTTATATAAAAACAAAAACACTAGGTGTCTGATTTTGGTACATTGTCAAATTATTACAACCTATTTCCATATTTATATCAAACTATTTATATAAAGAAAAATTGCAGAAATGTACAAAATCTATATTTTAAGAACTGACTATTGTTAGATTCTCTACAGCAGTCTGAAATCAAAAAATTACCACATTCTAAAAATTGTTTACTGTAAAATAAACACTTAACAAATAAGGTATTTGGCATGAGATAGTTCTCGATATATAGAATTTTGTTTATGTTGAAACGAGGGTACACATTTTCTTTGTAGCGAACACACACAGTTTTGCTATCCCATTAATATTGGTTTTTAAAAGCTGTTCTGGCAGATGAGCTACAGAGACTGTTATACCAACACTGTGAGGGATGAGAAACATCTCAGTGTGACATTATGGAAATGTTTTTGCAGCTACTTTGGTCGCATCAACATTGTTTTTAGCAACAGTAGCAATGCAACAGAAAAGTGGTTCTAACGGATGTAACTACGTATTTTTCCTAATATTGCAAATTTTATTTGCTTTGATGTAACTTTAATTCTGAAATGAATTATTTATAACCAACTCACTGCTGTCAATTAATAGCACAATTGCAAAGTTTTACTCAAGGGCATTTTATGTTGCACAAAAAATTGCACTCCTTTCCACGTTTTAAGTCATTTTCAAAAGAGTTATCTCATCTTAGTTGTGTGCTACATTATTAAAGTGTCATCATGTTATAAAAAGGAGAAGGTTATTTGATTCAGCTTGTAAGTAGTTGATTAATGTCAAGGATGGTTATGTACATTAAAAACACTAAAGATTCAAGTTTGAACATTACTGTAGAGTACATTATATATATTTTTCATGTTATAGAAGACAGTGGAATGAAAAGGGGTTTAACAGTCTTTTTTTTGTCTATTTCTCTTCTGCTCAGTATGGATTATTTATGAGCAGGTGATGATCGCAGCACTGGATTGCAGTCGGGATGACTTGGCTCTGGTAAGCTTTTACCCTCCTTCCTCACATGCCCAAGACCTTCAAAAGCCGTCATTCACTCTTTCACAGCTATTCCTATTTTGCAGTACCCTCTCTGCCAAATGTGAAAATCTGATTCCTATTTGACCAAATGGTATTACTCTGTCTGTACTTTGGAAAAACAGTTTGCCAAGAATTAGAAGCAGAGGGTGTAGCAAATGAGTGGAGAATCATGCCTCCGCAAGTGTAAGTTGAACTTGGCCATCATTTATGGAGTTCAGCTAATTTTTCCCCTCAGAAGTTATTTGCTATCCTAAAGACTAATGTGATATTATTTCGTGTTTTGAAATGTCACAGCTCTGAAATACTATAAACTCTACGGAACAAAACAAGAAAAGGAGTTAAGGTAATAGAAATGGTTAATCTCCAGTCAGTATGGACATTAAGGCTGCTTTTGCAAAATGAATGACTCCTTGTCTACAGAAAATTCAGAATGTAGTCATTAGAAATAGTTGGCTGTTGGCTGTCCTTTCAGCCCTGCCTCCAGACTTGGGGTAGTGGCCAGATGGTCCAAACTTAAGTTGATAGATTACCTAATCAGTCAGGTTACACTGCAGGCTTTGCTGTCTCATTCACGATAATGTTCGGGGTAATTATAACCATTTCTCACCTTTTTTGTGTGTAATCAAAATCAAAAATCAGCTATGGATGGAGACAGTCAGAAAGCATTCTAAATTTCCTTTTTTGTAATAGCTGATGTTTGCCCAAGTGGTTTAGCGTAAAACCAGCTGATCATGGTGTATATATTTTTTATATCAGTGTATTAGGTTTAAATAGATGACACATCTGGCATTTTTATGACAGGTGGTTCATATACGAAAATCAAAAGTGTAAAATTCTGTGAGAGCAACAGAGTAACACGTTTTGTTGCACCGGACTATAATTGGTCTCTTTCTTCTGCCCACATCCTTGCAGACCTGTCTACAGGAACTGAGAAAGCAGTTTCCAGATAGCCACAGAGTGAAGCGATTATCAGGCATGAGGCTAGAAGCTTTGGAAAGGTAAGCATCAAGTACCAATGCTCCAAGGAGAGAGAGCGGGAGGGAGTGAAAAGGGGATGAGGCCACAAAAAAGCTTAACCTCACTGTTATGTATGGTACTCTGGGAGGCTTGGGGGCGAGAAACTGTTAGCAGATCCTAAGTGGTACAATGGTCTGGGTGTTTGTAAGTACAGTATGTGTATGTAGGATAGGGTGTGTTTGTGTTGGCTCAGCCATCTTTCCTCTGGAGAAGAGAGAGAGGAAAGGTTCAGCGCTGCATAGTCCTGTGGCCCTTTAGCCTGAGTTAGGGATTCCCGGGAAGGAAGTGGTCAGATCCCACTGGTATTCTGGGGGTCCCTCAATCTTCTCTGGTTTCTATTTCAGCTTATTGTTTCTCCACATCTCTCTGTATTTTCCCCTCCCCATTTTCATGCTTTCTTTCCTTTCCTGTTATGGTCTCTGTACAACTTGGTCCTGTAAATATTGACATGTGACCGCAATATCAACTTTGTTTCCCCCCGTTCTCTACGTTGTTTTATTCTTGAAAGTTTAGTTTATAAAAAAAGTAAGCAGATTTGTAAATGTGAGCAAGAAAGATAAACGAAGAGTATTTTTGTCTGTACTGAGTTAAAGTAACGGTAATTCAATCTGTTTACTGCCTCGCTCACATTTCCCACCCGGGGTCATCGTAGCTGGTTTATCTGTTATGGCAGCGTTTATGTGATAATTAAGAGTGATTGCTTCTGCGCTGTCAGATTAAATAAACTGCACACTGTGATCTAATTGGCAGCAGACAGAGCTACACAAGAATGACACAGTTAGAAACAGTGAAGCCCTTCCCCTCCACACATGCGCACACGAACATGGTTGTTCCTAAATAAATAAAGCAAATCAAAGTCATGGCTCATGAGTTGTTGCCTAATGTCATCTGAAATCTCCCAAAGTGTGGCTGAGTAATAAAGTGAATGTGAGGAAAGCAGCAGTGCTGGAAGTAAGGCAACTCTGGGCTAATGAAAACCAGAGTTGCTTCTTTCAGTTGCAGAAACCACTCTGGTGTGTAGGTGGGACAGCTTCTCATAACTTAACCTCACCTCCCTCCATTAGCTTCTAAAACATTAACAATGTAAATTGCCCCCACACACACACACACACAACATTTTCTTTTAACAAAGTATCCTGCAGGATCTGATTGGACTTGATTGGACAATGTTGAGCGCATATGTTCTACCTTTAGATTTCTTTAACATAAATTGTGATATTTACCACTACTAAATTTCCCCTTTAAACAGAATCACATGGGCTCAGTCCAGCAATGTGAGTTTTGCTGTTTTGGATATAGTCTTTTTTTAGGGTTATTTAGGGGTGTGTATTCTGTAATTATATATGAGCCAAGAGACACGATTGACCCAACAACCTAGCTGCAGATCTGGGCACATGTAAAAGCACCTGTTTTAATTTTGTTTAAATGTGAAACAAATTTGACCTAGTAAAATGAAATTAAATCTTCAAAACATTATTTATTGTTTGTATTGATTTCATTATTTAATGTAAAGGTATATAAGTCCCTCACAATATCCGCTGTGCAGCGTGCAACCTAAAGTGAACTGCATGTGAGTGTTTATTTCATGCTTTAGATCACCACAGATTTTAGTGCAACATCCCTGTAATTACAGGAACCTGCCACACTCAATACAGAAATGCAATAACCTTGAACTCTGATTTTCCCACTGCCTACTTTTGCTTGCCTGGGATTGGTTGAAAAAGATTTTTTTTTTCTGTCTCTCTAAAGGTATGATGAGGCCAACAAGCACTATGATGCCATACTCCAAGATGACCCCACCAACACGGTAAGTCCAAAAAGCAGATTAGAACAGGGAAAAATCCCTTTGCTTAGATTAAGTCTTTGCTCCACTTTGGTGCCTTCGCTATTTGCAGGACTCCAATTCTGCTGAAGCACTTTAGCGTGAGTGGTGTGAATTTGCAAAGTTAAACTCTATTTGGCCTTCTGATCTTAGCCACAGTGCACTGCTGAAAAGTTGTTCGAGGGAGTGGGGCTGAGTGGGCGGGGGTGGTTCATATTCTTGAAAAGCATGAAAAAAGCTTTTGCCTTTGAAGGTTGTGATTTACTGGATCTTTCAGACCCCTACCCTAGGTAAACAGGACTGAGCTCCTGTACCTCGTTTTCTGTTGTGTGCTGGCCCTCGCCTGTAATGTCTGCTTTGAGCTAAGCTGGTAATAGAGCTCTAAATAAGCGTCTCTTTAGCCCTCTTTTGCTATCTTCTCATCTGTATTTACTACTCGTTGCTGTAAAATTACTTACTGAGGCATGTCTTGGCTGTCTTCTGCCAATACCACACCACCAACCCTAAAACATAATGTACCTGCTGTTAATTGCTTCCATAACGACATGTGGCCGTGCGAAAAAAATAAATCTTTTAAAGGGGTTTCAAAAGAAACCGTAGCTTTATTTATTTTGGTTATACCCCCATCACCCCAAAGATGTTCAACAAGTTCTCTGTGCCATACTGACATATGGGTGGCTTTAAATGGATTAAACGTTTTCTCTCAACTGACAGCGTGGTACAGACACTGCATACATGTGTGCCTCCTTGTATTTCATGTGGAGATTCTTCACATTGTTGAGCTTCAAACAACTAGGAGCCTTACAGAATGAACCCATAATCTTTATCTTGTTTCCTACCTCTGCGACATAGAGGAATAGCCTTCTTGTTTTCATCTTCCACTGTGGGCACCCACAGCTGCTGTCTAACATGATCTTTCTCGCTCCCAGCTTCGCTTTGTCCAGATAATTTTTGTTTTATTTTACAAGTTTGTTGTAAGGTTGCAGGTGAATTGGTCAAGTGTTAAAAGGGGGCAGGTCTGTTTTTAAAGGCAGGTCCTCTCAGTTATAGTTCGTCATAGACATCATCTTTTTAATGTGTACAACAAAAGTCTGCATGAGTTGTAAAAAGCCTCAGAAAGTTGTAGTAAAATTAAAATGAGTTTTTTTATTATTATTTTTGAAGGTATTCACATGTGTGCAAATTTCCATTGATGCTACCTACCGTTTAACGGACTGCCAACTGTCGTGATTATATTCTCATGTTGTAAAACACTAAAGTCGTGATACTAAAAACAGCAGTGACCAGCAAAATGTCTGTTTTGTGATTGTCAAGAAACTAACAATTGATTGCAGTAGATAATCTAAAAAGACTTCACCCATTCATGCTGTCCAAGAAAAGATTGAAGGAAAAACCACAAATCATGTTGTTTTCTTGCAACATTGTAATTTTTATATACAAATGGTTGTAGCTCCAGCAAACTTATGTTAAAATAATTGGTTTAATCTGGAACTAATTTATGCACATTTATCCTCAGTTTTGACAATGGAAGTTGTAATTTCAGTGAATCCCCAGGCACCTCCCAAACACGGCACAGATTCTCTGGGGAATACAGACATCCTCAACAAAGGGAATGGTCTGTTTCCTGCTCTCTGAATGCTGGATATTGCCACCCTAGTCGGCATATGCTGCCAGTCAAACCTGGGGCTGGGAATGGAGGAAAACAAATGGGTTTTCTGTCCCTGGGATGTTAACCTTAAACCTTTTTCCCACAGTCTTTGTCCTAAATGGTTTGGGTGTAGTGCTGTAGGGTGAGGCAGTGATATGACATCATTTAGGTCACCTGTCTTGTAGTGAGGGCTTTATTCTCCCTACATGTTCTCCAACATGCTCTTAGAAACAGGCAGGGGATGGGCCTGAGAAATGGCGGAAAATTGGCGACCACAAGGAAGACTTGCAAGGCATCCCAGTATGCGAAGCAGAGATTGGAAACTGAGCTGTTGTAATTACAGGCTGTGGAATAGATGTGGTACCCATTAACCAAAATTGTTGAATCAACAAAAAATTGCTCAAGTTTTCTTTTTTTTTCATTTTTCTTTTTTTTTTTTGCCATGGCACTGTCCAAAAATTGTTTCAAACTCTTAGCCCTTCCATTGCTTGCAGTGTTCCAATACCTACAGCAATGATCTGGCAAAATTCTTGCCTGTGTGCGTAAATGCATTTTTTCCACCTTTTTTGAGTGTTTGTAGATTCAGCAGTGCCTAAAACATTTGTAATTATTTATCATGTATATTTATGTTTATTATTAATATTTATCAATTTATAGTAAAATAACATCAAGCAGACTCAATGATTGCTTTAAAATACGTTACCGGTGCCTGTACGACGCCTGAGGTCCCACTAATGTATTCTGAGGATGATCTGAACCATATGCAATGACAGATTTATTGTAGGAATAGATATTATTTGTTTAGATCATGATCTAATCACGACTGTATTTTTGATACAGTAAATACAGTCCCACGTTTGAATTGTAACAACTGTAAATTGAAAAAAAAATTGTGCACCTTCATTTGCGATATGTACATATGTAAACAACTTCAAATGTATTAGTTCAGAGTAGACATTGGCTGTTTTTTCAGAGCAGTTTACCAGTTGACCATTTTTCATCTGTCCAGTTTCATTGTGCATTGAAGGTGTGCCACCCTTGTAATGATTCCTACTTTAAAGGGTGGTTATTGTACATTTAGCAGAGAGTAAGATTTAATGTAAATAATCCAATCCTCGCTCCTAAGGTCTCCTCAGAGTGCTAATTAAAAAAGAATCACAACAGAGGGATCCGACCCACTGCCAGTTTTTTTCTGGATCATTAGTTAGAGAAAGGAGGAGGGAGGGGAGTGGTTTGGAATTGCTTTTTGTTTAATAAAGTGCCGTGTGACTGTCAGGGTTACCAAATTCCATATGTTCTTTTGAACCCCAAGTGATTCTTTATATGGGGGGGCAGTGAGTCCAAAACTTCAAATTCAACATTATTGTAGTTTTTTTAGTTTTTTCTGCTTCCTTTTTTTGGTATTGCATGAATAAAGATCCCACATGCTTGTAATTTAGTCTGAGTTTAAATTCCTCAATCTCATATAGTATCAAGTTCTGGGGAAATGCACTACATATTAAATTATGTGATCTTGTTTTGTAGTAGCACAAAAGAGTCATTACGGTTCTAATTTCAACTTTTACTGCTGCTTGTTACTTGAAAACTTCAAAGCGTAGTTTATTACTTTTTTCCCAATTCACCTTTGGACCACCCTCTTACTAAAAATACACACTTCAGCAGATGTGCACATTCTGTTTGTGAATATGATACTTTGTGGGTTAGGTAGAAATCCTTGCTTGTCTTGTTGCTTTTATTTTCTGCGAGAGCCTAAAATATTGCTTGCTGGTTGAAGCTGTAGAGCCTCTGTTGGTCATTGTCTCATCTTGATGTATAAGCAGATTTTCTGTGATGCCAGTGTCAGAGAGGGCCCAAATTTACAGCCCCTTAGACATGACTCATACGCAGCACTCGATGACTTTGGTTATGGGTGCAGGATAGGAAGCCCCACTCAATCAACTGCCAGTCCATAAATAAAATAGGCTGTGGCATGGCTGTACACTTCTAATGGAGCGTCAGTCCTGTTAAGGTTTTTACTTATTACTATAAAAGGAGGAGAGTAAGTGGGGAGGGAAACATTTGGAAAATTCAGAGCAGCAGAAGTAATACTTTCTAATTCAGATTGATGAGAATCTAATCCACCTTAAGGTCACTACAACATCAAAATGAAGCGGAAAGCAATTTTCAGTTGATGTAAGTTGGGCTGGTGCAGCTCTAGATGCGTGCTGTGCCGGCAGGAAGACAGGCGTTGGGGCTTAGGCGAGTGTGCCATTTTCCCCACTTGGTTAGGGGATGACTCACCACTTTATCTCAGCCACTGAGCTCATTCCAACTCTGAAACATTAACTCATAATATGTGTGTCCATCTCCCGTTGGACATGGCCACTAAGTATGCCCAATTATGTTTTGGTAGCTTTATATTCATTTAAATTTCCAAGTAATAATATGAGTAAACTTCACAAACTTTGTAAAACAAAAAAGTATGTGTTCTGCCCTGTTATTTCCATGTGCTGATTCATCTTACATTCTAAGATGAGTCATTATGTTGTTATTATTATAATTATTATTACGGTTGTTGTTATTGTGTTGCATTGGAAGAAAAAACACTAATGTAGACACTTAAAGTCTTAACCATACACTCATACTCATATCATATTCTTCTCACCCCTCTTCAGTCTAACACTTAGGAGTTGAGTTCCTAATTCTGTTTATTTTCTGCACTACAGGCAGCAAGGAAACGCAAGATCTCCATACTGAAGGCCCAGGGGAAGAGCACTGAAGCCATTCGTGAGCTCAATGAGTATCTGGAACAGTGAGTGTTTCTACAAGACAGGGAGAGGGTCAGCCAGCCCTGGCTTTTATTTTAATTAAAACTGTCTGCTTTCAATTGAGCTGGCACAACTGGTACATAAGGTGCTAGAAACCAATTTCCTGTACTTTGAGACATTATTGTCATTATTGGTCATTGTAATGAATTATGGTACTCTTAACATTTTTCCCTGTTTTAAAACTGTTACAACTTGATGTATGGGGCTGTGTAATGAAAAAAATATTTTGTCATGTAAATAATTTCAGATTTGTTGGGGACCAAGAAGCGTGGCATGAGTTGTCGGAGCTCTACATCAACGAACATGAGTAAATATATTTTTTTGTGATTTCATTATTTGTAAAGTTCTCTTAAGATATGTTACCATCAACCCAAAGATGATAGTTTACAACTCCTAATAGCATCTAATACAACTATGTCAAATATTAATTTACCCAGAAATTTTTTATCTTAATAACAAAAAACTTTAATTTGCATTCAACAGTTTTATAACAGAAATGCATATGCCTACAGAGGTACAGATCCACAGCTTTATGTTGACCTGTTTATCACACCAACTGAAAGCCATTTTAACACCTATTCGTCTTCGAACTACAGAAAATTTTTGCATTTGTTAAGTAAAGTTCATTGTCATTGTGCAGAGGGCGAGTACAAATGAAAGGAGCATCTAACCAGAAGTGCGAAAAGTAATATTGTTTATATAAAGTGCAGGTATTAGTAGATTGTGTGGCTTAGGTGTATATAGTAATGGATTCAAGATATACATTTGGTACATAAATACGCATTTATGGATATTTACATGCTTTTTTGTATTTGACTATTATTTTGATTGATGAAATTATTAATGTGAATTTATGTTTATTCTGTTAATAATTGGCATACCCAGAAGAGTATATTTTATCAAATAGTTAAAACTTGTTGGCATCACCATGCTGGGATTCACCAAAAGAATATTATGAATTACTTCATCAGGGGTTAAAAGCTAAGCAATAAACAGGGAATACGTCCAAACATCCTGCAAACCAAAAGTCACAATGAAGAGGATGTTTAAGGTTCACGTTCTTTGTGTTGCTGTGTGTTGTTATCCTGGTGTGGACAGCCAATAAAGACAGATGTTTATCATGAAAGAGCTTTAAAAACAGCTCATCTGTTTCCAGTAAGGCCGCCATATGTTAGAGGTGTATCTGTCAGTTTAACAGGGTTTCACATCACACTTGATGGCTTGATCTCCAGAGGGCCATTGGATGGTCACAATGGAAGGTAGTGAGAAGCCTAGCTCAGCCAGGGGTCTGAATGAAGCCCTGTGCATGTTTGTCACATAAGAGTGGTTTAATAGGATTTTAGTCTAAAGCTCCCCTCGCCTACACATGAGAGTAGAAAGACTCTTTGGCCTCTCGTTGATATCTCAGTTGCCAAGGAGATGTGCCAGACACACCAGCATGTTTAAAAAATATATTTTGTTAGTGTCACCTTTTATCCCTCTTTAATTGTCCGGAGCTCAGAAGTTAGTGAAGCAGTGTATGTAGTTGGACTATAGCTTTGTATATGTATGTATGTGTGTGTGGCACTGATCCTGTGGTGGCTTGGTTGCTCTGGTACCAAGGCAGTGGCAGCAAGAATGTGTGGCGTGGTGAGTAGGCTACTTATTGGATATTTCTTGCTTTTGTCTGGGAGGCTTTATTGCTGTAGTAGCCAGAGGAAATCCAGGGGTGAGCGGATTATCTCTAAGCTTATCCCAACACTTGTAATATCACCACATTCACTCCCACAGCTTCTTATCTACAGGCGTGTCAATTTCTTTTCTTTGTTTTCTTTTTTTTTTTTGGAGTTGCAAACTCCCTGCTTTCCCTCCTCCTCCTCTTCCGGATAACCCCGGTTTATCGCCACTCTTTTCCACAGGGACAGAAGAGGAGGCAGAGAGGGAACACTTGCTGTGAAATTCCCAGGAGGAGGTGGTGGCACTTTTCTTTTCCCTGAAGCTAGAGAAAACACAGTCTGATAAAGCAACAAGCAAGAGAAATAAACTTTGCTCCCCTCACCGTGTAACGCTATGGAAGCTAAAAATAAACAAAGCAGTGTGTCTCTCCACTGGCATTGGTACAATTGCAGCACGAACCACTAGTAACACTTTAAAAACATAATGAATAGTCTCTGGGTTGACACTGTTGAAACAATCCCTTATGCCAGTGGTGTGTAGACTGGAGATTATTGCACAGAGCCACTGTAGGAATCTGCTGTTGGCTCCTACTCTGAGCCAGCTTATGAGCCTGTTGAACAAAATTGGACTGGTCATCCAAAATTACAGGATAAATTGTAATAATTTTTTTTTTCAAACATACTTTGCACAGTCTGAATCCATTTCTGTTATATATGCAGTCAGAATGTGGTATTGAAATAGGGGAAAGCCACTGCTGATGGTTTTACTAACCTCCAAAAGAAACAAATGCCATTCTTACAGTCTTGCATTTGATGGTGGCTACAACCTTGCATAAGTACTGTGGTAAAGGGAAAGCTTAGCAGCAACTTTAGGAAGTACCTCTGTGATGGTGGGGTTAGATGGCTCAGAGAGAGTAGAAGAGGTAGGGTCCTGGCTTTGGTACAAGATTCTGGCAGATAGCTGATCAAGAGGGCTCAGTTGAACACCGTGGCCAGTGCACAAGCACATCTGAAAATCTTTATAGAGAGGAAGTGGTAATTGTAAGCAGTCTTCAACCGTCCAAGCCCTCTGATCTCTCTCTCTCTCTGCAATCCCTTCCCCCTGTTTATTTCTTTCTGTGTCCCCACCTTATTTTCCCCTCTTATACTGTTAGTTTTTCTGCTAGTTAACACGGGGGACTGATTTGGAATTTTCTTTTGATTCTGTCATGAAACCCTTTTTGCGAGAACAGTCTAGCTTTTCCCTTCGCAATGAATAGTCAGGATAGAAACCTGTTGACCCAGACAAAGGTTATTTAGTTTTTTTTAAACTGATGAAGTTTCCTCAGAAACAAATAAAATATTCTGAAGAAGCTTATTTTATTCTTATTCTGAAGCTTAGCTATAAATAAAGACTTTTCAATTAGTTTGAAACTGTTGATAAATGACCGAGGTATCCCCATTTTCTTTTGGTAGGTGTGCTTCTTTGTGTATTCTGGCTTCTTTTCTGTTAGGTGTACAGACATTTATGGCTGTGTGTCCAATAATATACTGTATCTTGGCTTGTCTTGGCCTGATCCCGTGAAGAGAAAACTGTGTATTAGAAGTGGAGTGGCAGCAGATTAGTGTGAGGTCAACAGCTCAGCAGTCTTCTGCTGAGAAGTGATCTCATCTGAGTATAGGCAAAGTGTGCCAGCTCTTACTGTAGTGCTGACCTCAGGAAGGTAGTTAACTACATATTAAAAGCTGAAAAAACACACAGATGGACAAGATTGATCTTTAGTGTCCCCAAAGGAGGGAGAATCACCACATTGGATGTGCTTTTAACTTTGCCAGTCGTCTAGACTGAGTAACCTTTACAGTTAGTCTGCAAATAAACTTTAATTCATGTAGTAAATTTTTGCAACATAACATACATAGTCTGTTGCATGTAAGCTGACCAGTGCATCATGCTATTTTAATTCAAATTCACACCTTTAATTTATTTTGCGTTTTTGAGTGTTGTGTTTCACAGTTGGCCAAACTGAAAGATGACACATGCTCACCTGTATCATTTGACTTACTGTTTTCCTTGTCATTTCCACAGCTATGGAAAAGCCGCATTTTGCCTGGAGGAGCTGATGATGACCAGTCCTCACAATCACTTGTACTGTGAGCAGTATGCTGAGGTAGGTACCCACCTGGATGTCTGTCATCAAGCATGGGGGCAAACTGTGAATAGTGCCTCTCTCTAATGCAGAGACACCAGCAGGCGCTTAACGTCACTGGGAATATGAGCTCATGAAAGGACTTGTTTACACAGGGCTGTCATGCATTGCTTATTCAGATGTCATGCTGTCATTGCATGGGCTGCCCTTTAGCTTATTGACCATGTCTAACGTCTCCTCACAGGTGAAGTACACTCAAGGGGGGCTGGAAAATCTTGAGCTGTCCAGAAAGTATTTTGCCCAGGCACTAAGGCTGAACAACAGAAACATGAGGGCATTGTTTGGTCTGTACATGGTGAGTATTGCTTTGCATGAGGAGAAAGAGGGATGGAAAGACAGGAGAGAAAGAAAAATCAAAAACAGGAGAACCTTTTTTGTAACCCTGTGGTTTGTCAAGGTTGAGGCTGACCACTGCATGTATGAAGTAAGACTGCATTGTGTGTGTGTGTGTGTGTGTGTGTGTGTGTGTGTGTGTAATTGGGTTTTTGGGGGGGTTAAAGAAGGGGCTCTCAGACAGGTCAGCTCACTGCTGACTCAGATGGTGAACTCCATCATTGGAAAAATCTGCCCCTCTGGAGCTCCTCATTTTAGTAATAATACCCCTTTAGTCAGACCTTTTTTATGTTTATTACTTAAATAAATAATGTAGTCAGAAGTAAAAAAAAGAAGAAAAAACTCATGAGAAAGTGAGCTGTACAGCTGCTGCAAGCATTTTGTCACTGGCAAATTATCCAATCAGGTGCCAGTTTGATTGTAGTCTTGACTGAACAGCCTTTATATATACATGTTTGTTTAAACAGGATGTTGTCTGCTATTGCCAATGCATCATATGTAAGGGAGACTTGACATAAAAACACAAACGAAGCAGTGCAGGAAATAAAAGATGGAGAGGGGAAGCTGGCCTAACACAGAGAGCCCCAGTGTTTTCTTCGTTGCTGCTGGGATTCTTCATGTGCTCCATACACCGTCAGTGTACCTCATACCCGGTTTAACTGCTCAGAGGTGTAGGCAGAGCACCGGAGGAGCAGAGTAAGGTCAAACGGAGATGTTTGCTTCTGTTAACTCTCACATTCATCTGGAGACAGAACAGGCCCTGACCAGTTTCCTGACAAGTCATCTACTGACACTCGAGTCAGTAATGGCTGCTTCAGGTGGGAGTTTATTCTTTATCAGGCACAAGTCTCTCTTAAACGTGTGTTTTGCAGATTGTCAGCGACTCTCTGTGGTCCGCAACTTGACAGGTGCAAGGAGTTCAGTGAAAGGAGAGGAAACTTTCACCATCTCACACCATCTGTGTCAGTTGGTACAGAAGGCCTGGCAGCAGTGACCACAGTTGGGATGTGGGTTAGTTACTCACAACACTTGTGTGGGGATTCCCCTCCATAATGGTGCACACTGTTATGCGGGGATAGCCTGTCTGGGTTGACATCATATGAATTGTGGTTTCTCTCGAGTCTAAAAAAAATAGAAAATGCTTACTAAAAGATAGAGAAGCCAAACCGTTTATAGAAAAAGCAGGGCCAGGTTGATTGGTGTACAGTTAAAGTTTCAGCGCTGGTACAGAGGATTTTGAAGTGCAGGCAGGGTAAGCCCTCTGGGGTTTGCTGTGTGGAGATGATGGCAGGAACATGGGAAAGACATGGGATTTGTGGTTCGGAGGGGAGCTGTCGGGCAGGCAGAGCCTATGATTCACATGGCGCTTCTCTCACTGTGCGCCCTTTTTTTTTCAAAGACATACAAAGTCGTTTCTATACCCGGAATCGATGGTGTTGGAGAAATTAGGCCCCCGTTAAGTGACAATTTACGTATGAGGCATTAAAATACTCACTTTTTCCTCCCCATAAATGATTCTCCTGTGTCATCAGACCAAGGTCTGTTTTTTCTCTTCATTCTGCCACAATGACTAGTGGAGTGGTAGATGGTAAGAGTGGTTGCACATTCATCTCAATTACATTTTTATTGCTGTTTCACCAAGTTCTGATATAAGAACACCCCATTTCCCTTTTCTCCTTCTGCTTCTTCCTCCCATTTTCCTCTAGTCTGCAAGTCACATCGCTGCCAGTCCTAAAGTTAGTGCCAAGGTCAAGAAGGACAATATGAAGTATGCTGCTTGGGCTGCCACTCAAATAAACAGAGCCTATAAGGTGAGTCCCAAACAGATAAGCATTAACTTTACAAAACAACACAGGTTCCTTTTGCATTCCTTGTTTTTACATTTCCAGTCAGTAATAAGTGCATGTTTTTACAGTTCTCCCATTATCCTTTATTTCACTAGACTGAAAACCACCAGTCACATCATCTTGTGCTTCTTATGTTGTATTTTAGCTTTCAATATCTGCGCACAATATAAAGATTAAAAAAAAAATCCCTTGATTTGCGTAGTATTGACACAACCAAATAACCCCCCTAAATTCACAGCAATCCTGAACAATGTCTTTCAATAAGCAAGCTGTTTAAATGAAAAAGAAAAACAACTTTCTTGTATTGTGTGTGGACATATTTACAGTTATTTGTGTTTAATTCCATCTACAGTGTCTGCTAAGACAGCATCCCACACTACAGGTTCACAGATGAGCTACATGCAGAGCCATGAGCTGATCCTGTGAGGATAGCAGTCTCTATAGACTTTATTGGGTAGCCGTCAGTTTTAATATTCAAAATGGTCATCAGTGAGTGTATTTACACTGAATCTAGTAGATGCCTGGCAAATTCAAAAAACCTAATTACAAATTTAATAGGTATTATTTCTCCACTTAACATAGAGAGTAAGAAAGTGTGCTGTGAAAAAACGCTAAACGTTGAAAATGTGTGCATGTGTGCTTGAGTGCCCACAAATTAGTATCCACACATGCAGGCAGAGTGAAGAGGGGGGAAAAAGTGAGGAGCTGTTCAGATGGTATCACTAAATTTGTTCATTTTTCAATGTGTTGCTTATTTGGGCAATGACAGTTACACATGTACTAAGTGGTTCCTCGTTCAGCATGTTTCTGTACTGTTGTGAGAGAGAGAGTCTCCCCACTGAGCCTCTAAACTCCCCGTCTCACCTCATTCTCTTTGCTTTCAGTGCTTTATAGACACATTTCACACGTCAAGCTCTGAGACAAGTTTGAAGGCTCAGTTGGAAAAAGTGTATTGAAGTAATGTCACAGTGAATAGCTGTTCTCTTTTGGGGTGCTTGTAGAAGTGTCACGGAAGAGTGCTAAGCTTTTACTTGTTCCTTTAGGTTTGAGTGTAAGTGGAATGAGCTGTCATGACTGGAGAAGAATGGCTTGTTTTGTCGAAACTCAAGTCAAGTCCAACATTCCCGTTGCTTTCATAAGTATGCTTGCTGGCCTTGGCTTGCTTTCTTATGAAGGCTTTGATCCCAACAGGGGACAAGATGGATATGTTAAACTCTTGATCATAAGTCATAGGCCCAGAAGATGTAGAGGGTGTAAAAATGAAAATCATCTTTGAGATAACTTGAAGCGTACAAATATCTTTAAGTTCCGAAAGACTCATGATTGCATTACTTGGGGAGTCTAACTAAAACAGAACCATAATTTTCACCTAAATATTTTCTTTATGTCAAAGGGGGCAGCTCACCCATAGACATCTGTGATTACTGATGATTACAAATTGCTAAGTGGTCATACATTTAAAATTTTAATTTAGCCTGATATTTTATAGAAACATGACTTAAATATAATATTAGTAGAAAAATTAACCTCTTTACCTGATTTCACTCATGTATCAGTTTTCTGCTACTTTGAGTGGAGCAGCACTATGGTTGGTCATCCATGCTGTAGTGGCCCAGAGGAAAATTGGATGAATTCTTATGATGACAGACAATAATGTTTAGGCGACGGCTAAAGGTGTGGAACAAAGTTTAAGTGTTATGAAAGTTGAATTGTGTGCTTATGAGTCTATAATCACTAGTATATGGTTAAACTTTTGGTTTCACCCACTGTGAGTATATTTATGTACTAAGGATGAAATGGTTCACAAAATTCAACGTTCAGATCATATAATGTCGCTGCGATCATAATTTTCAGTTAGGTTTATTATGTTTTTAGTAAAGCAGGGCAGAGGGTATGGCTAACCAAAATGTGCTTTTCATTTCTTTGGCACAAAGATTAACAACAAAATTAATTTTTGATGTCTGAATCTGCATAGAGAGGCTGTTGAAATGCTGCAGAGAAGAGCTGCTCTCTCCTCCTTGACTCTCTCCTTTGCTCTGTCAACAGACACAGTGAGGTGGTGAAGGCACAACATGATAGAAAACTTGGGCTTTTTTTTTTTTTACAGAATCGTACATCTAATAAAAAAAATAATAGTTCTGTTACTTGACTACAACCAAAGTCGAGTGACAGAAACGTCATCAGATATTCGTTCACACCTGAATGTCTGAAAGGGGCTTGAGTGAAAGTTGCATTCAGTGTGTTATGAGCCACCCTCATGCACTTTGGTATCCTCTAAACCAGGGGTTCAGACTCGCGCCCACAATTATGTTTGATTTTATTTTTTGTTATGAACGTGACGCATTCAAATGACTATCTTAAAATGACCAAACCAAACTACAGCATATCAGACATTTGAACCAAATTAAACCGATTGATTGATTGATTTTCTTATTAACCCTAATTTGTTTATTTATTTTTTCATATTATTTTGTGTAAAAAATAAAAAATAAAGACATTTGAGAAGATTAAAATTATTTAAAATTTTTCTTGCACACAAGCCTGACAAGTAAATTGAGTTTGAGACCCTGCTCTAAACCATAACCAAACCGTACCCTTGTTAGGGCACACAAGCCTCACTGTTTACAAAAAAGGAAGTTCAAATTGACACCAAATCATTTGAATTTATTCAAACACTATGCGCCCAATACGATGTTCAATGTAATGTAACATATACTATGCCAAGTTTAACTAAGGATGAAACTGTTCAACTACATTGCATTACTTCAGGCTTTGAACAGGCAGTCAGCCGAGGCTGTAGAGCTGACGATGGTCTACTTTTCTGTAGTAACGTTGACTCCTCTGCCTCCTCATTTGGGCGGCCAGATTGCATGTGAGTCCTCGTGTTTGTTGTTGTACTCGAGTAACTGCTTTTTTTGCAGAGTCAGCAAACAGCTTTATCTTGATTGATAATTTATAAAATACTGCCACACGCTTCTGAGATGCTTCATTGTTATTGTCCGAGCAGGATGGCTTTGCTCGTTAGTGTCTTCCATTTTTGCCTTGGCAAATATGTTAGTAGACAAGTTTCCTGAGAGGTCAAAAGAGGCATAAAGCTGACAAATTTTAAGAACGCCGTTTGCCGTCTGACAAATGACATGAAACAGCCTTGTGCTTAGACATACGGTACATTTTTTTTCATTTGAACACAGCATTGTAGTTCCAATATTTGTTTTTTCACAATATTTAAATGAATGGTAAAAAATTTGAATAGGAAGTGACAGCCCTAACTCTTTTTTGTTTTTGTTCTTTTGCTGTTTAAGACATGTTAAATGACAAGGTGTAAGGTTGACTTAGTTGTTTTTCTGGTCTCCATCTCCACTTAAATGACCTTAGACGATGTCTTTAATAGGGAGTCGCAGTGTGGGCCTCGGCCAGGCAGCTGCAGGCTGCTGTGAGCTTGTGCTGGCTGATTGATGGTCCCTTTAAAGTGTTTTTCATGTCAGTTGTCTGCTTTTATTAGGCCCCTGGTACCTGGTGATTGTCATACCTCAGTGTGAGAAAACAGTGGGCAGGTGAGAGCAAGTGGGAACAGACGTCAGCGAGAGGTCACAACTGACTGGGCCCCTTTAAGAAACTGGGAGGGGGGAATTTCTTAGTGGGGTTGACTGACATGTAAAAGATGTGGAAATGTGTGGGGTATGAGTTGTAGGTGCAGGGGGCATTCAAGCAGCCCTACATGGCCTGCCCCCTCGCTCCAACTCTCTAAACAGATTCTCTGATTAGCTCCTCTGTCACGGACCACAGGCTCCCACTGCGTCATGACTCTATTATCAGATGCTCTAAATAGATGTGGAGCTGTCTGGTCTGCTCCTACTGTTGTAGAACAGGGCAGGAGTTAATATAGTGGTCTCACCTCAGGCTGAAGAGATAATTGACTACTGGGCCTGGGCTAATGGTGCATTAGGCAGCAAGGCAATGAAATGCAGTGATCATTATAACTTCCCCACCACATACACACACACACCCTCAATCTAGGAGAATGAGTCACCCTTGGAAATTACGTAGCCAACAGCACACCTTAGCCAACTGCCCTCTCTAAGTTGGAGTTTGGCAAAATAGAAAGGAAAAAACTTTTGCCATGGAAATACAGTATAGGCTACAGTTAGTTCCTGTTTGTAAAAACATTTCACCACATTAAACACAATATTTTTGTGAATATACCATTGACAATATTTTTCTGATTCATTCCAAAAATGGATGTATTGTAAAGGTGAAGGAACAAAAGTCAAAATATTTCTTCAGCCAGTTTTTTAGGTTGCAAATATAGGAATTATGTTTAGCGCACGTGCGTGTGTGCTCGCCCTTTGCAGTGTGTTCATCTCGCACCATAAGGACAGTTGCACAGAGGCACATCACCACATGTGGTTGAAACCGTATCCCCTGTCTGTGTTTGACTCAGGATAATGGCGTTTTCATAATGACATAATTAAAAGCACCCTGCATTGCTCTTGTCTCCTGCTTGTCCTTGGCTGTTCTGCTGTATTGACATTTTGAGTTATTCTGGCAGCATCAACAGCAAAATCTCTTTGGGAATTAATTATCACAACTCTTGAAATTACAAGTGTGTCAGTGTCTTCTGCTGTCTGCCACTGAGTTTCTCTTGATATTATTACTAGTAGTTTCCAAAGTCATAAAGCCAAGTGGTAATGTACAGTGCTACTTTACTGCTTTTAAATCAAGAAGCAATTGGATATATAAATTAAAAACAGTTTTGCCACTTGGACTTAATGATAAGTTTGATTTCAGTGATTAAATTTGCACCAAGAAACGGCCCAATCCAGTAGAGCATATAATCTGAGCTGGCCGTAACTCAGAGGCTCGTGTCAATAAAGGAGAGTAAAAAAAAAAAAAAATTAAGAAAATAACTTTAAGCTAGCTGTTAATTACAGTTTGCGTGACATGCATAAGTTGGACAACAGACATGTTCAACACAATAAATATTATACGATATTATTGCCATTTACCGAGTGTTTAAAACCAACAGTCTGCTGATTCTACTCTAAGCTCGATACATTCAGAAATGTTCAAGACACTTCAGGTTGTCTCTGCATTGACTCTATATACTTGAAAGCCCAATATACTTGGAAATCAAACAATTAGGAAAAATGTTTTCTATTTGTGGTTTTGGTCCATGGATTGTTAAGAGCAAGCAGACTGCAAGAATTTTGGAGTTTTGGCTTTAGCAGTGAACAAGCAGAGAACAGTATCGGGCAACAAGCAAAAAGACGTCCTCAGTTACCTGGGACGTCCGGACGTACTTTTACTACTGCTACTTTTATGTTTTCACAGTTTTGCCCATACACAATACGGCATCATGCTGGCAGTGTCAGATTCACACACTCCGCAGGCCAATAGAGACGGGACCGACAGCCCAAACATAGACAGAAAGGGGCAGTTTCAGGTTTACGCAGCTTAATGTAGTCACGGTCTCTGAACAAAGTAAAATGAGCCCTAGTGATGACCAGGTCAAACGAGTAGTCTACAGTTAGCATAACCGTATTCTTCCAGGGAACAGGACCAAGACCGTGCTCCAACCAACATAATAAAAATGAGTAAAGCATGCACCATTACATTCCACTAGGTCGATACTACTTATTATGTGTTGTACTTTTCAATTTCTTTTGTACAGATTTCATGACGTCTTATGCTTTTTGTGTAAATGAGGTGAGACAAGGTTAATTGGACTGACCCTTTATTATTTGGCCTACTGCCACAGGTTGAGGAAGTTGTTTCTCTGTGGTATGTTTTGAATGGATGCTTAATTGGGGAGAGAAGTGAATGCCTGTATATGCACGCGTGAGTAAACTCGAATGTGTTTGTGGTTTATAATTTGCGGCACTTCCGGGGGAAACCCTGTGGACACAGTGCTGAAATTAGACTGGAGTGTTACTTACTCGTGCACTAGAGGCCATGGAAGTGGACTGATGTGTGCATTCCGTCTCCAAGCGTGCACACTCAAGTAAAATGGCATTTATGCAACACATGAAAACCCCACAGATTTGAGGTATTATTTTTCTGTGCATGACCTGTTTACCAATTCTGTATAATGACCACTCTCCACTGCCACTGTGAGGCTGTGCGTTTGGCTTTTTATTACTGGAGCTCGCAGCAAGAACTAATGAGCTGATGTTCTCTTTCCCTCTCTACTCCACCCCCACCCCCCCCTTTTTTTGTTTTTTAACCTTACTTCTCTGACATGCAGTTGGCTGGTCGTGGGACCAAGGAGAACAAATGCTCCATGAAGGCAGTGGAGGAGATGCTGGAGTCCATGCAGATCACCATGTCCTAGGTTCGCTTGTGTGCGCCTCCTCCTTCCTCCTGTCCAACACGAAGTCACTTGGAGTCATCAAGTTGCTTTGCAATGTGACCAGAAGCAGATATTTTGATTTCTCTTTCTTTACCTTTTTCAAGTTGACACGGACAATTGAAGACATCTGTCACCCCGTTAAGTGCTAACATTTCCCCACCCATCTGTTACCTTCAGCAGTTAAGTCCAAGTACCCCAGCTGTACATTTGGAGTATAGTCCAGTTGAACTATTCTTTCTCTACCCATCCCATCTCCCTCTTAAAGTTTCTGCTTGAACGGTTGGCACTGATTACCACATCAAACCGTGACTCTAACCATGTAACCAGGAAAAATACCAAGCTGTACAGTAAATTCTATTTATAGACAGTGTGAAGATCCCACCTGTCTGCACTGAGGTCCTTTATTGTTTCTGTACTAACTGTAAATGAAACCTCTTTAGCTAACTTTTTTTTTTTTTAGTGTGTGTGTGTCAAATAGGGGTGATTGCTTGATAAAAGTGGGTATGTTGAAAATAAATCTTAATGAGATGAGTTACTGGGGTGTTTATTGGCATTTTCCTCTACCTACACAATCCTGTTGTCCCCAGCTGTTTATAACAGAGCAATCATGGAGAAGGATGAGAGACATTTGTCATTATGACGGCAGCCGTGGCAACTACACAGGCCTCTTCTTTCCCAGTGATTCTAGCTGGGAAATCTGCCTTTCAATTACCCTGGACAGCAGCGGAACCGACTTGAGTGCACTGAAGAACACCTCTGTCAACTCAGTTTAGAGAGCCTCAGAAAACGCTGCCAGTAATTAACACGCCACAAGCTGGAAAGGAAAAAAAAAAAAAACAGTCATGAATTTGGAAACATTCATGACAGTCGGGGAAGAAAGACGTTAGTGCTGTGAGAGGCAGCCCTGGTTTCATGTGCTCTGAAAGCGGCACACTCACTTCACATCAGCAGTATTTAAATCGACCCGTAGATTGTCTGAAAGTTGCCCCTCGCCCATGCAGAGTAGGCTGTCACCTCATTTTCAGTTGTCAGAATTTCACTCTGCTTGATGGAAAACTTGAGTGTTGAGTTTATGATCGTGGTTTGACAGCTTTTAGATGGAGAGGTCGCCGCTCGAAGCCCAGCCTGGAAAGCCATTTTCTCAAGTTTATAATATGTTCTGTCCTTGCTCAGTAGATAACTGTGTCTGCATTTGATTTGCCTCCAATGTGGCGGAACCACATAAAACCCGGGAAGATGCTGGAGTCGTATTTTTACAGGTTAAATGAAGCACCTTTTGACAACTTGCGGGTTGATTTGAAGGTGTGTGATTAGAATCACACATTATCTGCTTTAGCACCCATCTAAATATTGCTGTACTTGCAAAGCTTATTTATGAACTTTTGAAAGAGGAATAAAGGTTGTCAGTCACGTTGATTGGGGATCCTCATGAGGTGTTGCTCTCCGCTGCCAACCACACACAGACAACAGTGCCCTCTGTAGTCTGCACCAAGAACATATTAATAGGGTTTGAACATTTGTATGCAGCAATGAGTGACAGTATGCACCTGAAAGTAGGATACAACTGCCGCTGTCTGCAGCTCTAATTTGCAGAGTTAAAAAAAAGTGGGTTTTGCACCACTTCCACTAATCACTAATACTAATATCTTTAGTATTAGTCTCCTGATAAAATCAAGACAAATAGCAGTTTGGTCCCTTCGTGTTTTTTTAAAAATGCTTCAAACCGATTTGTTTTCAACTCCAGCTCTTGACATCCAGCTAGTCCAGAGGCCCGAACATCTTCTAATTGTATCTATACAGAACCCAGACAGCCGCAACAGACTAAAAGGCCAACGAAGAACAGGAAAAGATCCTTCAAACTGCAGTAAACTGTTGGCTGAGCTTAGTGTGACTAGAGGATTCTCTATTGGGGCTGCCCGTAATCCTGGATTACCTGGGAGATTAGCCACTGGAGAGGGTTGTCTTGTTGCTGGTCTACAGTGAGACGTTTGGCTGAATAGGATGAGCCCCGGGATGATAGGCTTACATGAGGACATACAGTAGCTGTGCCCGATCAGCCTATTTATCAAAAGCAGGATGTCAAGTGATTTACAAAAGTAATTTGCAGTGACTAATATACATTTTTATCATAATAGGTCTTTGTGTCCTGATATGCACGTGGGCTTTGACTGAAATGGCACGATGGTTATCGGATGCATGACATTTAGTATGCACAGGATGGACTGTAATCATCTCGCTCACATTTCTTTCAGCAGCATCATAAAGTCCGTATTTATAATTAGTGTACACTTTGGTTTATGACCAAATGCCTGCAAAATGGTTTTCAATTAGCCTTTGCTGAAGGTGTATATTGCCAATTAGCTAATGTTGGCATGCCATCACACTAAGGTTGTGAGAATGGTAAATATTGCTGCTAAGTGTAACACTGCAGTGCCAAGGTTAAGCCACCTAACCTAACCTAACCATCAATTGCAGTGGGGTTCTTTGTTTTGCTCAGTGACACCTTACAGAACCTGGACGTGTGGAGCTGGGGAATGAGCCTCCAACCCGCTGCGCTAGACAACCACCCGCCTGCAGAACTGTTATCACGACTGCAGACTCCGGTTCTGCTTGAAGCGGAGGAGGGCAAAGCGGGCTGCAGAATTGGGAGAAATTAAGTTTAAAGGAGATCAAAGTGGAGGTTATACGAAGAGACGATTCAGTTGGGGGCCAAAGAAGGCACGAGAAAGTGCTGCAAGGCAGAGGGAGGAGCAAGACGATGCTCAATACCAGAGCGGGGTAAATTTCCCAAGGTGAGGGAGTGAGTGGAAAGGGAGAGCAGGACTCCAGTTAGCTCATCCATCTCTGTCGTTTTTAGGGGGAGAGGCTGCGAGCACTGAAGATGGATGAGGCATGCAGTGCTAAATCCTGCCCTGTCCAGTCCCACAACCTGGGCCTGGTGATGAAACAGGGTTTTGCCTACCAAGAGGAATGGCCTGACCCACTCCATTTGTGGTTTTCTGGGAATAGAGATGCAGGAGAATCAAAGAGTTAGATGGGTGAGAACGGACTAGTCAAAGAATACACGAGAGCATGTAGCGCAGATGCCACTCAATTAGCCGTGCAAAGCGCACAAATCCACTATAATCTGCAACTCCACACTTCCAAGGTTAGGATCCAATTAAACTAGCTGTGAATGTTAACACCCATCCGCCACAATAAATGTCTATTCATAGTTCTGTGTATTTGCATAGATTTGTTTGGCCTGTCAGGTCTTATTAACTATGTTTTCATAGTAGAATTCATTTTATGCAAAATCATAGTAGACAGGCATGCATTTCATCAAAGAGGTTTTTGTTTTTGCCTTTGATAGAGTGCAGAGAGTTGACAACTTTTCATCCATCAATTTAAAGCATGGCTAAAACATCTAAGTGGCTTTACTACAAACTCTAAAGACATGAGATGCTTGAGTGGAAAGAGGGTATGTTTGCTATAATAAAATACAGTGTTACATTTGAAACCATAAGGCCAAGTGTGTGATTTTTTTTTCTTCTGGTCATTGCACAATATCTCCTTGTTGAGTTTGTCTTATTTTTCCGCTGAACAGTTGCACCAGCATGAATGCAAACTTCCTTTTTTCTCCAAGGGGCATTGATGCTGAGAAATAATTTCCTCTGAAGGCAAGACAACATCCCTGAGCAAAGCATACGTGTGTGTGCGAGAGAGAGAGGGAGAGAGCATTTGTGGTTATGAAAGTGTGATTATAAATGTCCAGACAATGTGCAGGCATGCCTTTGTGTCAGCTTGAGTTTGTGTGCGCCTGTGAGTGAGCCTGTGTGTGAGACTATGTGGTAGTTTCAACAATATGAAGAGCTTTTGCCCGTGGAATTAAAACTATTGGCTTCGGGCGGTGCTTGTATTCCTAAGCGCCTTGACCAGGAGGCTCCAGACTGCTGCGATCTTCTTCCAGACGATATTCTGCGGCCTCCACTGGCTTTTCTGCTCGTTGCCATTGCTTCTCAGCTCCAGGCTCTCTGGCAGGGGCCGCAGCCCGTGCACATGTTGAGGCTGCATCCTGTCTGCAAACTCTGTCACAGTGTGGGGCATGTGTCAAATCAGAGAGGGGCAAGTTGCTGGCTCCATTAGACAGTTGTTCTTTCCAGCACAGGCCTCCCAAACCACAAATCCCCTCTGAGAGCATCCTCTCAGCCAGAATGCACAGGCTTACCCCACACAAGGGCTGGGGCCTAATTACAAAAAAAGAGGGAAAACCAGAATTGGCTACTGATTGAGCTTCCTGGGTGAATGTTAATGGCAACCACAGACGGATATTTTATACCCTGAGAGGGGTGCGAGAGAGACTGGAAGTATGTGGAAGTCGGGGCAGCTTGGGGTTGTAGAGACAAAGCTTTACATGGCTCTATGACTACAAACAAACTATAACACGTTCTTTTATTCCACCGTGAGACATTTCATCTACCCAGGAAGGGTAAACATCATTTTATCGTGGTGCCAGAGGTAGCGGAGCTCGGCACTGTGCCAAACCACAGTCCAACTGGGAACAATGGGACACATGTTCCCCATACATTATAGCTTTGATGTACTAACACTGCTGGCACAATGTCGAAGTGGTTAGCACTTCCCCCTCCTTAAGGTGAGAAGGTCATGGGTTCGAAACCGTTAGCCTGCTGTGTGGATTGGCCATGTTTCCTCCCACAGAAACATGCAGGTTAGGTTAAATAGCTCATAGGTTGTTTGTTCTCTGACGTAGACGGGTGACCTGTCCAGCGTGTACCCCCACCTTTCACCCAATGACAAGTAGGATATTCTCCAGCCCTCCAATGAACATACGTAGGCTGTGTTGTCTGGATTTGGATTAATTATGCCATAGTGTTTATGGTAGAATGTGAATTATGTAGGCATTTTGGAGCCGGTTAAGCGTCCTTACAGGAAAACACATACAATCCTACATCGTTAGCAGCCTGATTAATGAGATTCTCAGCAACTAGACAAAACATTTACTTTAAAATACAGAAAACTGTATTATCAAGTTTTTCATTTGTGATTCATTATAATGGGTTGACAAATGTAAATGTGTTTTTTAACTGTAAAACCGAAGCCTGTCACCTGTACTTTTACAGACGTGGCTTCTTCAATATGGCAGCAATCCAGCCTCTACATACTGTACGTTATGTCTATGATTTCAACAAGACCTGCTGTAAGAACTTCACTCAGTATTTCTCTTTGTTGCAGCATAAAGTACAAGGCTGAGGTCTTTAGGTGCTTAATTGAAAAACATCTAGCTCAAACATCTATTATACTTAGTAATATTCAATAATAATACTAATAATTAGATCTACAAAAAGATCATAGGAGCTCATGCAGTACATGAATTCAGTTATTAGTTAGTGTGTTTGATACGTCTACAGTTTGGCATTATTGAGAGGTTTAACCCTAAATCTGCAACACATAATGACAATGTTGCCTGCTGATTTTTTTTTTTTTTATGACCGTCTTTTCTTCCTTAACTTTCACTTGCTGTGTGATTCTGCAGCATAAGGTCACTGTATTACATCCTTGCTCATATATATATATATATCCAGCCAAGACCCATCCCTCTTTCTCACTGAGGTATAATGGACAGGAAAAAATCTATAGTGTACCCTCTGTTGCGGCAGATAAGGAGAATTGTCAAGTAGCCTTTCAGAGATGGATGGGACTGAATTCTGTGTTACTGCCATGTACAATTTGATGTGCGGCCATTTACACACCTACAGCAGCATCAATGAATACTCTCTCTGTCTCTCTCTCTCTCTCTCTCACACACACACACACACCCAACACACACACAGATTCTCGTCAGTGTAAACTTGGCAGGCTGGTGATGCTACCATCTGCTTGTGCGGAGAGGGCCATGGCAGGCAGATGACCACAAACAGCCAAGGTAATAGTGATGGGTTCCACTCAGTCTCTATCTCCCAGACAGCAGTTTGGATTTTCGACAACACGGACCACGGCACAGTGACAAAGTGCTTCTCCAGCTCGCTGGCAGCGACTGTAGCATTTCTCAGACATTTACGTAGTTTTGTGTAAACCAAAGAGACTCTCTTATTCATACCGCTCTTACTTATGTAAATATTGGCTGCAGTTTCCGCCAACACTTCCAGGTAGGGATTTATTAATAATTGATAATTGGGGTGGGTTCTGCTAGTGGAGGATTCTTGAGGAAGGAAAAAACACACAGAGGGTGTTTTAAACTGTGAGAAATGGCCAACAGACTGGTAGAAAAACAGAAAAACAAAATAAAAAAACTCAATTTATGGGTTGGATCCTTAACCAAATGAACAATTAGAATCCCTTCCAGAGTATGAAAAGCTTAGGCTGCATTAGCTATGGCAACATTTTAATGGACACATGTTTATTTGGACTACGGACACCAAGTACTGTTATTTCTACATTTCCCTATGTCAGGAACACCCAAAACACCAACATATTCATAAAGTCACTAATGATACTTGTTTAACCCACGTTTGAGTGATCACAGTAAAGTCACAGGCTTTCCTCCAACATCGTGCTTCCTCTATGTACAGTAGGTGTAATTTCCCACATAAATCATTGCCTTGCCTTTATTTAATGACACAGTCAATTAGTCAAAATGTTGTTGACCCCTTGACCTTCTCTCAGTGTTAGTTTTGGCCAAAGTTGGCAGGTTTGTCTTCGCCACTATTAGTTCCAAGCTGCATCTTTCAGTTAAAAACACTTTCATGGAGGATTTCCACCATTCGTCTTGTTGCAGTTGATCCCAACATTACAAACATTACCATCATTATTCGCAATGATTCATCCATTCCTGATTGTTTGTCAGTTATGCATCAACACGGAGAATAAATAAATCAGGAAATATATTCTAAAGGGCTTTACATGATGAAGAATGTGACAATGATGACAATGTAAAAACAATGTGACAGGGTTAAAGGGTTTGCTTATAATTTGCTGCACACAAGAGCTGTTTTTAAGAAAAATCCCACAAATCCAAATGGATTATTTGACTTGTCACTCTACCACCTTTGACTGACAGTCAGACTCATTACTTAATTCTCATTCCTGTCAGCCTAAAGCTACAAATTATGATAATTAAAATCACTCCACTCTCAGCAGCTCTCCTCTTCTCTGCCCCATTTCTACCACCTTCAATATGCTTTACCACATTCAGCGCTTCAGGTGTTATTCATAATTAAATAATACAACAAACAATAAATAGGAACCTTACTAATTAGGCAGAAACAACATCACAGCAGGAAGTTCAACTGAAGTTTACCTTTTCTTTGGTGACTGAGACACTTTAATCCAGCTCTGTGATCACATGTGCCACTGCCTACTCACATTAAGGCCATTCTACAACAGAGCAATGCAACACTTGTAAAGATTTGGACGAGTATTGCACCACATATCATATGCTGAATGATGCAGACTTGTGAAAAGAGTAGGGTTACCTTTGTGGTGACTGTTTGTCAATAACTGCACTCTCTTTGCCTCTGGAAACTTTCGGCAAGCTCGTTTTCTCTCCTTCTCTATGGAAAATAATCAGTGATGCAAATTTGTTTTGTTGTGGAGGCTATGATTCAGTCCAAGATTGAGAACGGTCCGGTTTCCTTGCGGCCCAAATTGGGCTATTTTTCCTGCGAGAGGTCTCAGTGAGTGGGATTAAAAAACCAAAACTATTACGTTCCTCGACTGAGAGCATAACTGTTTTGCCCTCGTGCGTCAACACTCTTATGGTTCCTATTTTCTTTTGATACATTGTTGGAGTGTTATCAAGCCCTTAAAGGAGCAGAGTCTGAATGTCTACCTGAATGCTTGGTGGGCATACTTGGAACAGGAAAGACCAAATGCCTTTCCCCTCATGGATCACAATTAGAACAGATGGTAGCATGAGCTTAGGTTGTGGTTTATCTATATTTGAAAAGCTGAATTTGACTTGTTGCATTGCCAGGGCATTCGAAGGAAAGAAGGGAATGGTTTGAGCTTCACTGGTACAGGGAGGATGAGAAAGAGCAGGGTTGACCTTGCTGAAATTATATATTTGAAGGGGTAGAGAGACTTTAGATGATTCTTTTGGGCTGGGGCTATTCTCTGGAGGAGTAAACAGACCCCTTAGATGAGCATCTCTGAAACTGACTGGCACTTTCATTATTTCATATTTAATTTCAATAGATCCTTTTATTCTCCTTGCCACAACATTCCGTCCCATTCTGGTACTATTACTGCCTCTGCTCACGTCATCGTCACTGTCACAGACTCCTGCAGCCACAATAAATGCAAGATGTGTTGGTGAACATTCCCCAAATTCTCTCTTCTGTCTGAAAGAAGGAAACCACAATGTCCTTTATCAGTGACATGTTCATGGCCGTCCAGTCCAGCCTGTATCAAATCATCCAGAACTCTGAATCAGCTCGCTGGCATCCCATCCGCAGCTCCTCCCTGCTGGCCCGGTCTGTAGTCGAGGAATCACGGATGCTGTCAGTCAGCATCAGCCAGTCAAGTGGGAAGCCAGGGCTTTATATGGATACCGAAGTGGAAATGGTTAGAACTACAAAGAGCCAGCGGCTGTGAATCTCCAGCTGCTGGTAGCATTATTTTTAGTTGTGGCATTAGTGACATTTGAGTAACACAAGCTAAACTTCTACTTATGATTTGAATATTTAGTAACAGCATGGTAATAAATTTAGGTCATTTGTTGTCATTTTTTAACAAATAAGAGTGAATAGAGTTTGCAGGGTAGGCAGTTCAATCCCGAGCTCCTCTTTTTTATGCTGAAAACTCTTCACACAGTGAAATAAAGTGGTAGTTAGTAGTTGTAACTACTGATAGTTGACACACACACACAAGTCCTGCAGTGGATGATTTAAATAAACTGCACATTTCCATCTCACATAATTATAAATGTATACGCATGGACTAACCCTTTAAACTTCTAACTGAATTTTCTAAGATTCTCCCTGCCTGAAAACTATTGATTTTGACTTGTGTTAACATTTACAGTACATTGAAGCATTGCACTTGAGGTTTCAAATCTTGTCCCTCCTCCCCTGTCCACTTGCAACTCCAATAATGTTGGTCGGCCCATCGCCCTGTGCAGTCTATAAATACTAATTTGTGTTAAAATTTGCCCAGTGTGGTCAACCACAGAGGTCAGTGTCTTCTCAAATAATGGAGGAAAAAAGAGAAAAGAATAAGCAAAGGAGGGGACGCTACTTTTACAATAACAAACTGTAATTCAGAAATGGCTAATTGACAGATGACCCAACACAAGTAGGCAAACATTATGTACATGGGCCTGGAGGAGCAACACCTCAGGATGGGAATCTGCAGCATCCCTTTATCTGACGGACAAGGACACTGTTTTAAGAATGAGTGTGCACAGACAGAGGAGATAAATGTGAGGCATTCATTTTCAGGTTGAAAATGAGGAGGAAGCCTCAGACAAAGTCAGCTTCCCATTTTTCAAGCTGCCCTTTGATTCATCCCCAGAAAGAATAAGGACTGGGACACACACGACACGCAGCCAATCCTTGGCTGTCAGCCAGTGTCGGGCTGTCAGGTAGCATTCGCTGGCCTCATCTTTGTCATGTGTCCTGCAATGTTGTGGTCTGACCCCTCCGTGGCAGCCTTTTGGCGGATTTGATTAACTGCCGTTAACTCGTCAGTGAAAGTGTCGACTCTGATTGGCAGTATTTGCAGTATTTACAATGCCAGTACGAGTTGTGCTGTTTTTGCAACTTGTTATCAGACACATCCTCGATTAGGAGCAGTTATAAACAGTCTTTGGTGAGTGAGAGTTGTGTGAAAGTTATAAGCTAATAAGGCTTTTTTTTTTTTTAAATATTGGCTTGGTGCGTTGTATTTATGGAGAACTTCACAGATCCAACAGGAAGGCTGCGTATGACAATTCCTTCTGGAGGGATGAAGGGTGTTGGGAGTCACAATCGATGCCAACTTTTCTCAAACAAAGAAGAACGTCCAGTTGACATAACTAAGCTTTCAGATAACTACTCCTGACATTTTACCATAATTTACATACAATATTTTTTAAAACAGTGGTCACTGATTAGTTTCAGGTATTTTATTCACCAGTAATTAAGCTCTAAACAAACAAGGGACAATTATAAACAATAATAATTTGAACTTAACAAAAATTTGGGGTTTTAGTTTTTAGACATTATTATAACTTCTGTAACAACTGATTCAAATTGTACAAAAACTGATGTGTGTTTTAATTTATCAAAATGTATTAGACCTTTTACTTTGGTGCATTTCAAATGTTTACAACAAAGATATATTACTAATATACTACTTAGGATTCATTATATGATTCTTACATAATTACAATTACATGGTAGTATGGGCTTGTTTTGACAGCTTGAGTCACCTACTGACCACACAATCAGTTCACTGGCTGTCACAGCTTTTGATAGTTCCTCCAATCAAAACACTAAATCAACTATTTGAACCATATGAGGACAAAATGTATAACCCACTTTCCAACGATCACATGACAAAACCATGGTCCACTATTAACCTTCTACATTCCAGACAACAGGCTTAAAAGTTGTGTCCTACATACAGTCTGAGCTGTGCAGGTACATCAAAGCACTGGACAAATGTGAAAGTTTCCTGATGATAGCAGTTGAACAGTTAAAGCATAGCCACAAATATTACATGTCATCCTATGGAAAACATGAATGTCTACCACATTCACAAGGAAGAGAAAAAAAATCAGGGGATCTGCCTCTCTGTATAAATATTTGTGCCAATCTATCCAGTAAATGTTGAGACACGTGATATGCTGTTGGCCTTACACAAAAGTCATGTTATCATCAAAATCAGATGGTTACTTATTCTAGACATCAAACGTCATGTCAATCCATCCATCAGTTTTCAAGATGTTTAGCTCAAGATCAGTCAGAGGACCACAAGTATCTGTGTGAAACCTCAGGGCAATCAATCTAATAGTTGTGAAAATACAGACTCGTGCTACTAGCCTGACAAAAAACGTGTATAAGGGCAATCAGCCATTTTTTTAACCAATGAAAGGGAGGCTCTTGAGGGACACTTTGCACATTGTAATGGTCCCTCGAGGGCACTTTAAAGGACACATCCCAAGGCCTACATATTAATATGGTAGTTGGCGCAGTTGCATAGATTGCGGTGGAGAGAGATACTGGCGTGTTCGGACCCCCATCTATTGTCTGGAATGTGTGAGAACGTTTGCGTCTCCGTGTCAAATTTGACTCCTGGAGAGTGTTTGGCGCTTCTGCCAAAGAGTTCGAGTTATGAGCTATTAGTGTTGGGAAGACAAGTGGTCTGGCCTGAGGGCCATGCTAAGCAGCGGGGGTCCTGCGGTAGGAAGTTGTGGTCTGTAGAAGGCAGGCAAGACACTTGGAAAGCGTGAAGCCCAGTGCGCACGGCCTGCTGGCTGGACCAAAGTACAAAAGAGATAAGGTGTCTGGGAAAATATGTGAATATTTTGGCGTCATCACATTTAGAGACCACAGACGACATTGAATCTCACTATCTATCTTCCTCCCCAAGCCTCCTGACAAGCATAACCAGGGAATCACTTTAGCTTGAAATATAAATGTTATTTCACCCTGTCCTTTTTGTTTTCTGACTGTTGGACAAAGCAAGATTTTGGCACCATGTGTATGTCACATTTATGTGTGCGTGTTCATTCATTGCACAAATTCATAAAGCGTTTGCGTTCACGGTAAGTGCAGAACAAGTCAGTTCATCATAATTTTCTGCCATTCTGAACGTTCGCACACATTGTAGTCTCTGCATGGCTGCTATCAGTAGAAAGATTTATTTCACAGTTTTCAGTTTCAGATTTTGTGAATTTATGACTTAGGCTGAACATTAGTCAAAAAGTGAAATAAAATATTTGAAGCGCAATTTTTCCTCTGTGTCAGAACCATTTTAGTTCCTCGCTTTTGTGGTCAACAAGAGTAAAATTTTGACTGGTACAGTTACACTTTATGACATGAGTTGGCCCTTACTCGAAATGCTCCTTCATTGTGAGGGACAGGTAGGTGCATGGAAGTGGCCATCAGCCTTTTTAATGTGTTGATGGTTTGCTTTAAATACAGTGAGCATCATGGTTCCATTGCTTATCCAGCTTTCATTCCGACCATTACTTGGCTGTGCACGTCTTCAAAAATTAGTGCTGCACTTCAGCTGGATGCAATTTAGCACATGATCGTGGGGGCAAGATAGCAACACTGCTGCTTTCTCTGCTGTAAACGGTGTTGCCCTGGTTTCACAAGGAAGATATTCCATTTTTGGCCAGGGAGGATTAGGCCCTATAATCTAGATGGACCGTAATAACTTACATCCTAGGGGAAAATAGCCTGGTAACACCACAGGTGGATGTTGGGTTTGACGTGGGTTTTATGAAAATGTGTTTAACCAGCTGTAGTGGCATCAAGTGACAACTTCCACGTGAGTCGTGTGACCGACAATACGCGGCAACAGAGCGAACAGAGCATGGCTCAACTTTACCGCCCTGATTAAAAGTGTGCAATCGAATCGATAACCTAACTGGTAAAGCCACTAAAGTTGACGTTTCTTGAACTGGTGTCGGCCGGCATGGTGCAAATAGTCCATACTGAGGAAGTCTAATCAACAACGTGGAGCCTCTCCTACTACTGCATGTCTTTCACTTCTTGTGTCCTTTTCTATGTCTGAGCTGTGGGTCTGGACGAAATCTGTACTTATGTTGGAGAGGGCCTGCAGCGATCACTTCAAACACGTACCACATTTTGCATCCAGGAGGGTTTTTACCTGTGGTTGCATGTACTTCCAACTCTAATGAAATCCCACAGACCTAAAGGCAACATAAATAAAAAAAAGCCAACTGCTAATTTGTTTACTTTCAGCAGCTTCATTCGCTTTCCTGTGATCTCAGTGCTTGGGGAGCATCTGGCACCTGCCAGGGGTTTTCTTTGAGTTAAGGTTCAGCCAGACTGTCTTCATCACCCCTCACTTTAGATATGCTGGACTGGATGAGGGGGAAAAAAGAAGTCAAGCTGTGGTTCTGCAGAAGTCCTGGTGCACTGAAACTGTGATGTCTTTAAAATAATAGCTGGGCTGAGCAACGAGATGGTGCCATGTATCAAATCCTGATTGATTTTATTATTACATTAGTCTTTCTGATTGTTCATTGTCATCTTATGATGAAAGTCCAACCATTCGCTCATATCTGTGAACACACACCACACACACACCCTTTTAAAATAATTTAAAGTTGCTGAGTGAATAAAGCCACCTTAAAGTGTGTCTCTTAACTTGGACAAATCAAATTAGTGGCATTAGTTCAGGAAGTAAAATGAAACACCCAGGGCCCTTGAGAGATGACTGGTTCTCCTGGTTTCCGTTTCCTTACTCCACGGAAGAGAAGGAACAACTGAAGACGATCAAAAGTTGATGCAAAAACTCCCAAAAAGTCCAACTGATACAGCTGCAGTACAACGCAAAGGGTCGTCATATCTGTGGGGTCTTGGCAGGATGACTCACGCTGGGTTATACATATATTGGTCACAGTAGGGCTCCGTTTTGGAGCTCGCCGCACTTATCAGACGATCGTGTTTCCAACCACCATAGGGATAAATTCTACATGTGGATGTTAATTTGTGTTACTTGAAGTATGTGGTAGAGATGGAGGTGTTATCTGTTACCAAAAAAATGAAGATGCTTTTCCTTTGCAACACCATGCAGATAAACAGTTTAGGGCAAAAAAAAAAAAAAAAAAAACAACAACTGACAACTAACATATGCTGGCAGAGATAGAGAAGATGATTTTATGCACATATAGTAAACTGTGAACTTTAATAGCCCTAGGGATGCTTGTTGCTGTTATTATGTGTACTCCATATCAAGCCAAACCCTCCTTGCACATTTAATGATAACCACAAGTGAAAAACATCCTCTTGGGTACACTTTATTTTCATCCTGACCTCAGAACATCCACTTTGCTGGCTTTTGATCAACTTCAAACTACCATTAGTTCATTGTTAGTATACAAAACATTAGTATAATTTGTGTCCTCTCAAGGAGAAGCAATTGCTTAAATCACGTCAAATCAGATGATGCACCACTTACTGAATGTAATACACAGATGTGTTTTGGTCTGCTGGCTTTCGCTGTTGAATGAGGCTGCTTTGGATGAGTCACCCTTCAATAACATCAATGAAATCTTCATTTTCATACTGGCATCAGTATGAGCTCTAATGTATTTGCTTTCCAAATGCAAATCATTTAGAACTTTTCTTGTTCCCGTTGCTTTAAAAACTAACGTATAAGCTTTTGTCAGAAGTTAAGTGTTTTACGTCTTGTAAGGTTTCAGTTTTCCTGTGTATCTTTTGTTTTTTCATCTTGTGTTGTACGTATCCCCGCAGTTCCCTTCCTCGTCTGCCGAGCTCCCCCTTCACTTCATTCCATCTCTCCTGCCCTTCCTGATTTCACTCTTCGGCTGGCACCAGTCATCACACCTGAACTACATTACACATCCATCCATGCTTAGGAGGACTGCTGATTGTCTCCTTATGTCCTCTGCTTCCTACTTCTGTCTCATCCCCGACGACCAGCCTTCGGTAATCTCGGTTCGAGCTAGTTTGTGTGTTAGTACTTAGTCTTGTTAATTCCTCTGGTTGAGTGATGTTTTTTGTGTCCAACCTTCAGGTGTGAGTAGTTTTTTGTGCTTGCCTTGCTAGTAACCTCCTACCATTTTGTAGTAAGTGTTTTATTTTCCTTTTTTAATGAGTGTCTGTTAGTTGCTGTGTTTGTATCATTTTGAGTTTATTTAATAGATGATTACATTATTTGTCCCTTCACCTGGTAGTTTGTCTTTGCAATTAAATCCCCGTAAGATTGGGTCTGTGACACCACACACTAGCAACTATGGGTTCAGCTGGGGCACGGGGGGTGGGTGGATTGTGGTAATCGCATGAAACTCAATTGAATCGTACACGGCAGAGGAGACTGCATGCAAATTAGACTCGTTGTGTGACCGCTTTAAACAAGCGCTTTGCTTGTCCAGTATTTCCGTCCTCCCTGAGTGTAAGACTATACATCCAGAGGAGCCAGTAAGTGTCGCTCATTTGTTTCTGTGTTATCGTTTTTTTTTTTTTTTTTGAGCTGCAGCCCCAAACCTACCCCATGGAGCGCAGCTGGACTAGGGAACATTTCCTGGGAATGCAGTTCCGCTCTGTCATTTGTTTTAATCCATCGGTCTCGGGATACCCATTTTCCTGGACTTTGATTGGGTTGAACGTTTCAACGGAACACCGGGGTAAATGCAGTTCCATATTCCAATAGGTGCACTTTCGATCCGCCTCTGGTTTGCTGCCAGTTAAGAACACCTGAAGAGCATTTGGGAGATCTTTTAACCAGTGAATGGCAGTGATGTTTAATCGATGGATTGTGTCTATATTGTGGGAAGTCTGGACAAAGACTTCGCCAATGTCCGTTTAACAACTGGGCTCATCAGCCGGCAGGAAATTTTTTTTTTGCATAGACCATCATGGCATGACTGACATTACTATTAAATATAAATATCCCCTTGATAAATAAATGTCCCCTTCCTCTTATGTCATCTGCTTTTGTCAACTGCTACAAGATGCTACAATCTTTACTAAGATACATCTACGTAACGCTTATCGCCTAATTCGCATTAGGGAAGGGGATGGGTGGAAAACCTGGAGGAACACAAGGAGCTCGGCAGGTTGTGTTGTTACGCCTTCTGGAGAACCAGTTGTTTGTCAAGGCCGAGAAGTGAGTTTCACACAACATAGACCACATTTCTCAGCTATGTCATTACCCCGGGGAGAATCTGCATGGATGACTACAAGGTGAGAGCTGTGGCGCAGTGGCTTACACCTGGGGACCGGAGGGAGTTGCAGAGGTTTCTGGGATTCGCAAACTTCTATCAACGCTTTATCAGCCATTGTAGTAAGGTGACGGCCCCCCTCTATCTTCTCATCTCCATCTACACCCCTATGCAGGTTGGGAGGGCTTTTGGTCACCTGAAAGGACTGAATGGCCCACCCTGACTATCTAAGACACCCAAAAAACAGTTAATCGTGGAGGTGGATGCTTCCGGAACACGGGTGGGAGTGATGTTGTCTGAGCACTCAGTAGCGGACAACAAAGCACGCCCCTGTGCCTACTTTTCACAGCATATGACAGGAGGAGAGAGGAATTATGACATTGGAAACCAAGAGCTTCTCTCAAAGGATCATAGGAATATGGAATACATTTGCTCTGCAAATCAGCTCAGCGCACAGCAGGCCGGTGGTCCCTCTTCTTCTCCAGGTTCAACATCCCCCTCTCATACCGCCCCAGCTCCCGGAATACCAAATGTGACGCCTTGTCTTGCCAGTTTGAATAAGGGACATCTATTTCCTCAAACTCTGGGGAGGAGACCATCCTACCATCTGTGTTGGGGGCCATACGGTGGAACCTGGAGAGGAGGGTAAGAGACAATAAACATTGTATCGGTGGGCCTTCATCAACAGGCTTTGCAGTGGGGGCATGACTCCCAGCTGGCCTGTTGTCCTGGATTTACATAGACCACTGCCCTTATTGCACAAAAGTGCTGGTGGCCAGCCATGATCCCAGATGTTCACTGCTATATGGGAACCTGCTTTATGTATTCCAGGAATAAGGTGTCCCACCATGCTCCGGCTGGCTCCTCTCCCAGTTGTATCTAGACCCTGGTCACACATTACCTTGGATTTTATCACAGGACTACCCCATCTAATGGCAAGACTGCCATTCTCACAATAGTGGACAGATTTTCTAAGTTGGTGCAGGCTGTTTCCCTCTCTAAGCTGCCGTCAGCCACAGAGACAGCAGAACTATTGGTGCAGCAGCATGTGTTCTGTCTCCATGGCTTGCCAGAGGATGTATTGTTAGACCGGGGATCTCAGTTTACTGCAGCTTTCTGGGCAGAGTTTTGTAAGGCACTGGGAACCTCTGAGAAATTTAGACCATGTTGTTATACATGTGCTGTCATAACCCTGTGCATATTCCACCTAAGCGAGTTGCTGGGCCCAGGTGGAATATGCACATAACTCCCTCCTCTCATCTTCTTTAGGATGTTTGCCTTTTGAAGCAGCATGTGGCTACCAGCCACCTCTATCTCTGGCCCAGAAAACCCAGATGGCAGTCCCTTCAGTGAGTCCCTTTTATCAAACGCTGCTGTTACACCTGGACTCAAGTGAGGAGCCTTCATCTGAGGGGACAACAGAGGTGAGCTCAATATGCCAATAAAAGGAGGTCCCCAGCCCCTCAGTACAAGGTGGGAGATAATGTGGGTTGTCTGCTAAGAATCTCCCTCTCAAAGTGGAAAATTGTTAACGCAGTTCATGGGTCCATTCACTATAATAAGGGTCATTAACCCTGTTGCGGTTAAGTTGGGCTAGTATGTGGGTCTGCCCTGTGTTCCACGTTTCCTGTGTGAAGCTAGTACAGGAGTCGCTACTCGCGCCATCTGCCGAACCCTCTCCTCTCACCCAGGTCATCCATGGTGGTCCGGCTTACTCTGTCAATCGTTTTGTCCAGTCAAGATGTCATGGGAGGGGTCTGCAGTATCTTTTCGACTGGGAAGGTTACAGGTCTGAGGAGCGTGGCTGGATCCCTGCCCGGTTCATTTTGGACCCCTCCCTCATCACTGACTTCCACCGGTCTTACCCTGATCAGCCTTCGTAGGTCGCCAGAGGGGCTACATAGAGGGGGGTCCTTTTAGAAGTTAGGTGTTTTACTTCTTGTAAGGTTTTAGTTTCCCTGTGTATCTTTTGTTTTTTCATTTTATGATGTATGTGCCAGCAGTTTCCTTCTTTCTGCTGAGGTCCCCCTTCACTTCATTCCATCTCTGCTGTCCTTCCTGAGTCCACTCTTCGGCTTGCACCAATCATCACACCTGAACTACATTACTCATCCATCCATCCATGCTTATAAGGACTGCTGATTGTTATCTTCTTAGCTAGTATGTCTCCCTATGAACCTGACTTCCGCTTCTTACTCCCAACTCTTCCTCAACCACCAGCCTTTGGTAATCCTGGTTCAAAATAGTTTGTGTGAGTTTGTTAGTACCTAGTCTTGTTAGTTCCTCTGCTTGGTTGAAGGTTTTTGTTAAGTGTCCGACTTTCGGCTGTGAGTAGTTTTTTGTGCTTGCCTTGTTAGTAACCTCTTCCTTTTTGTAGTGAGCATTTGTCTTTTGCCTTCATCTGTTCATTGCTATTTATTTCAATTCTTTTAACAAAGGATTATTTGTCCCATCACCTGGTAGCGTGTCTGCAATTGAATCCCTGTGAGTGTGGGTCTGTTACAGCTTTTGCTAAGAGTGGGTGGTTGTTTTCTAATGTTGCTGGCCATTTTTTTTTGTGGAACATGTATGTTTTAAACACACAAAGGAGAAAAAAAACATGAAACTGAGACAGCACCATTTCTTTTGTTTTGTTTGCCACTTCAAGTCAATGAATTTTAAACTGACAGTTTAGATGCGCTGGTTTGACTCTTTAACTCTTCCTTGTCATGTTTGTGGGGTACTTTTGCCTTTGTCTTGCACAGAATGTCCTGAGCAGCCATGCCTGGTTTCCACTGACAATGAGTAGCATCAGTTTGGCCCAGGGATTTATAGCTTTAAGTGTGGACTTCCTGTTGGTTGGCTCCCTGGTTGTCTAGTGGCTGGGATTGTGTGCATTTACATCTGCGGCCCGAGTTCAATTTTTTTCTTTGCCTTTCGCTGCAGCTCACATCAATACCTAAATTCCACTGTCACCCTGAAAAAAGCATCCATGCACAGAAGATGGATGTTAGGTATTCTAGTTGAACCCATGGTTGTGGATTTGAAGACCATCTGCTTTAGTGGACGCAGCCACGTTCACAAGTGCTACTTAGCAAGAAGCCACACGACAATTTGTGTACAGGTTTTGTAGTATCTTAGCAGTCAAAACTGCTTTGCTAGGACCTATCACATGGTGCATTGGTTGGGCCTCAACCCTAGGTCAACTGCTTGGGGAGCTGCTATGTTTAACCACTCACCAAAGCTGAGAAGAAGGCTCTTGCCATGTCAGCACAACTGATGAATGCATCACTACACTTACCACAATGTGCTTGGGCTTCAGGAAATCTGAATATACAACACCAAATTGCCACTTTCCATTACTGAACTCCTCCACTTTACTAATTCAATAAAGGACTGGAGTGTGCATCACACATACAGTATCTGTATGCAGCTCATCAACACAAAACCAGTTTGCATGAGCATTAGGGGGAGCTGAGTGGAATGCTGGTGCTTCCAGAGTTGGCAGGAATCGAACCTGCATGGGGAAAACCCAATGGATTTCAGGTCCATCATCTCAGCTCCGCTGGATTAAATGGTAATTGTATGTAAGTATGTGACAATTCCACCGACAAAAAATGCCAAGAACAAATTCTAGCAGCAGGACAAATCTTTTGTTGACTTTTGTGACCTCTGACCTGACCCTTGACAACAGCTCCCAGGTAATCCAATGGCTGAGATTCAGTGCAGTGCAGGGCATGTACACATACACTGACGAGTTGCTGAGACCTAAAAGAGCTGTAGTTCTGGAGGTGGGTTGTGTTGAGTACACCTTTTTACCTGCACCATGACCAGAAATCTGTATCAGTATTTTTTTAATTTTCTGCCATTTATTACTCTGAAGGAAAGTAGAATGTTAACAGAGACTCTCAGCCGGTTTTCCTTTTTGCTTGTGTTTGTGCACCTGCAGCACATGCACAGCTTAGTGCTGTGTTCATCTCACTCCATACAAAACAAAACTCTGTCAAGCTTAAGTTGCATCTGTTACATCAGCATATGACCTGATATTCAATTCTTAATCTAAGACCGTGGTGGGGTATCACTTACAAGGGATTTTCAGGGAAGTTTTATTGACAGAGGGTAACAGACTTGCTTTTACAGCCATCCATAGTGAACTGTGTGATGTTTTATTCTCCTGTAGTGATCATCATCAACCACTCATGAACTCTTTTTATTTGGAGGCTTTTTATTTTGCATTTATAGCACCAGGGATGGTGCAGTTTAATGTCGGGCTGGAGACTGTTCTGGAACTGTTGTGTATATTTTGCCAGTCCTCTAGTTTTGGTTTTAATGTCCTGCCTTCAACACTTTAGGATTTATGTAGGAGCTATTCTAACATCCACGAGAGGTTTATGAACCCCAGTAAAATGTTATTTTGTTCAGTCTTCCAAATGGTCAGACCACAAACCATCCAATCGTGGCATTAACAGTCAGTATTGACCTGTTTTTCTGCTGCGGCCTGCTCCCATGGCATCCAGTCAAGTTTCTGAAGACAGGCCTCCAGCTCAAATCTTTGTTTGGAAAGTGAGCCAAGCACTTCATATTCTACAATAGTCCAGAAAATTTGGATATCTTCCATGCTCTTTTATTGGTTAAGGCCCTCTGGACTCTTGCTTTGATCACAGCATCAAACTTTTAAGTTTCTTGGATGTTTTTGTGTGAACCAAGGACCACACGAGATCATTTAGAGCATGCCATGTGGTGTTTGCCATGCGTGTTTGTCTGTGATAAAATCTTCTGTTTGATATACTTGCTCTGAAGGAATGTTTATTCTGACTGAGGTGAATATGTATATTGACAGTCATCTTGGCTAACCCCTGAGTTTTATGATTTTAACACTGAACAGAAGACTGAACTCTATAAAGTTCTCAGAATATTCTATTTCAGTAAGTAATACCTTCTGCATTGGCTATCATTATTTAATTGAAATGCAATGTTCTATCAGATTGGACAATAGAATATATACACTTAACTTGTCAAGTCTAGCGTGAGTTTCTTAATTATTGCTGATTATTGCTGCCTTACTGCTGCAGACTGCTGCTTGCTTTTAAGCCACACAGAATCATATCTCTTCCTTGTGATTGAAAATGACAAGAATGGAGACAAACTAGCAGTGTGTCTCCGTTCACATCGATTACAATCATAAGGAAGAGCCTGTGTATAAGATACAATCGTGTGTGGCTGTTTATGAAGAAATACTTGGTAATATTACTAAAATCTACTTGCTTGAGAGCTCTACTACATCTATATCTACTTCGGAGTGGACAAATCTTGCATAATACACTTAACATTAGTATTATTTTTATCTCTAGGAAATCTGTTTATTTTTGTCTCTTTCAGACGACATCAAGAGTGTCACACACACAGTTATCATTTCCAGTGGGCAATAAATCCTACAACAATCCTACGAGTGTGGCGTCCTATAATTTGGCGGAAAGAGTGCAACATCTTCAACTGCACAAGTGAAAAATACATTTTCCCACCACAAAAGGATTATATGAAGGAGACATGACTAGAAACAGGCAGTGGTTTGACATAGAAATAGCACAGTGGAAAGTAAGGCTGTTGTGGTTGTGGTGGTGGAGGGCCATGTACTTTTGCCTTAAACTGCAGTGACCCAGGTTCAGTTCACAACTCATGACAAGAGGGTTTCACTGTAAGTGCTTTCAGTTGGGATTCTACTTCTTAACGGTTACCAAATCCTGACATACCTTTCCTCAGTGGCATTTTCTGTGCCTGAGACATTAATCACCTCAAAAATGGTTTGTCGCACATTTCTTTATTGATACGAATAAAATTGATTTGTGCATAGTTTTGATTGATTATGACATGGAAACATATTTGAAGTCTAGTGCCCTTATCAGTGAACAGATGAGTGAAGAAACTGCCCAGCCACAGTTGAAAGACAACATTAGCTTGGGAACACGCTGGAGCATTTAGAGTAACGGCTACGAATACGTCCCTCAGGATTTGGTAAAGATCAGAGCTCAAGCACTGGATAACAGACTTACTTTTATTGGGTGGAAACAAATACGCCTTGAACGGAAGGTCGCTCTTATATTTTGCTTGACGTGTGAACAAGCCACCGTTTGCTAAACAGTTTATCCACTTAGCAAATACAGTATTTCATGTCTTGTTACACTGCCCACAATGCAGGTTCGTCACTGGCCAAAGGTTTGGCTTGTTTGGTCTCATCCAGACAAACCCTGGCGTGATTGGTCTGTTACTATGATTCATTTTGACCAAAATGGAGCTAATTGAAGCAATAGTTACTGTAAATGAAACTGATAATCAGTCAGTCTCGACCCCGATCTTTCTTTTCTGATGAAAATGCATGAGGAGAAACCTCAAACCTCTCTTTGTTATTTATGAGAGATGTGCCTCAACATTTCCATGATATCTGTTTCTAATCAGACAGCCAGAGAGAATAAATAAACCCTTTAAACACAGTTCAGTGCGGTGTGATGCTCTGTCAGTTACTCAAATCAACGTTTCTCTAATGTAAGATAACAGGCCCCAAACATAGTCAGTGAATTATTTGGTAAATTTAGTTCATGTGATTCCAGTTTAAGCTTTTGTTAGATATATAAAAAAAAAACCCCTTTCTGTTAATTTGCTTTAGTTTTAGTGTTGGAAGACATGAGTGTGTTTGCGTTGGTGGAACTAATTTAATGTCTTTCCACCGTTCATTGGTTCTGGGTTCTGACAGAGCTTGCACTGAAAATCACAGATGTTTGATTGACCGCTGACTTGTTGAACCCTTTCCAAATGACAGAGGAAGCTCGTATTTCAGAATTAACTCGTCTTCAAACTGTTCAGAACCGTGAGCTTGTTGGTTGATCACAATTGTTCTGTTTGAGAGATGTCTAGATTAATAGGATGGATGCAAACTCTTCATCACAACAGACAAATGTGTCAACTCAACAATCAGTCCATGGTGATCATGCAACTAGTGTATAAAGCCCATATCACGATAACATATATTTAACATAAGGGGAAACCACAGAAAGATCAGACCCTACCTAAATGAATACGTGACCCCACTTACTGTCCTGGCACTGGTTAGATCTTTATTCGACTACTGTATTGCCTTGCTTAAAGGGCTATAACCCTCAAGATGATCCAAAATGCAGCAGCACATCTCATTTTTGATCAGCCAAAAAGGACACACATCACGCCACTCTTCCGATCTCTGCACTGGCTTCCTGAAGTTACCGCTATCATATAAAGGTTTAACTCCCGCCTGCAGAGTGTTCAACTCAAAAGCACCTATATACCTGAACTCCCTCTTCCAGGTTATTAAACAGAAAATGAAGGATAATGGGAGACAAGTGGCAGTGTGTCTGGTCCATCCATTCAAACCATTTTTTACCCTTTATCCAGAGGGGGTCATGGTGGCATCAGTTTCCCCAGTCCAGCTTTTTCCAGCTGTTTCTAGGGAGACTCCTGAGATGACATACTTTTCAGCATCTTCTCAGTCTTCAGCATTTTCGGTTGAATGTTTTCTGGGAGGTCAGGAGGCATCATAATGATGCAAAGCTTCCTCAGGATGTCTGTACCGTATGTCTAAGACTGAACTCGCCTATTTATTTTGTCCCCTTGTATTAAAAGCTTATAACCGTGGAGGAGAGTTGGAATGTAGACCGACTGGTAAATTGAAAGATTTCTAGTTCAGCTCTGTTTTTGCACAATGATCTAGTGCAGTTATTTTGACCAGGATACAAACCAGAAAGTCACACCAAGAACTATAGTCAACTCGATGTACAGTATGTGAGTGATGCTACACAGACACCTTTAAACACATTTGGCACGGCATAAGTGAGCTTAGTGCTTGGAAACTGTACTTCTAGGGTCACACACACTGTGACAAGTACATTTCCATGTGTTCTCTCCTCTAGGCAATGAATCAATCTAGTTTACATGCAATAAAAGCGAAAAGGGGGTGTGATTATTATTGCACTAAATACCATGTTGTCAGATTGGCATTTTTTTTGCTGTACTACTTTTACTGCTGGTCACAGATGAGTGTTTTATGGCCTCACGGCCCCTAGCACATGATCTTGATGTAATAATGGGGCCCCCACATTCCCGTAAGGCTGCTTTTTAAACAGGCTGACATTGTAATTATGCCTGGCAAAGGACTATGTCACAGAATAACGCAGAGCGGCTATCTTCATGCTGCCTAAAAATTTGTTTCGGACATCTGGGGCCACATGACTGCAAGAAGGACCTCTGCACCAGAGCTCACCAGACCCTCACTGATGTCTTGGTCAGTGAAAACCATCCTGCATATGTGTATGTGTTTTTTTTTTTTTTTTTTTTTAGGTTCTGAAATAACAATGAAGAACAATGGAGGCGCCGTACCACGGCCCCGGTTAATCTGGACACACCTAGTGCAGTGTTCAGCTGAAGCCCATCACGCTGCTCGGAATTACTGCAAATATGTGGTGTTAGTTTCGCCACAAAACAAGGAGGATAAATGAAAAGATTGTTATAAAGTTATGTGGGGGCTTATTGGGCCCTGGTTGGACACTCTTGCCTAAGTATAAGTTCAAGATTTCGGGTCACTGGAACAGAGGTGGCCGTTGCTCAGTGGGTGGTGCACAGCAAAGGTGGGGGCTGACTTATTAGCCGTCATACTTGTACCCACAGATTGGATTTCTTTAAAATAATATTTGGGTTTCTCTGTGACTCCTACTGCCCAGTGTTTGGCTCAGACTGTTCTCTTCACCCCAAAGCCCAGGGGAAGTATGTGAAAATATGAAAGATAGCGCCTCAAAACCAGCGAGAATGTGTAACAATACCCAGAAGCCACACTTATGTTTCCTTCTATTTTATCCACTGCCTTTCTCCTGCAGACTGGCTGAGTCTGATTTATTCTGAAGTTACAGTTGGATAAGAATGGATTTTATTTATTTTAATTGAAACCACATCACAATGATGGGAAAATTATGAATGACTTTAATAAGACGTTACTTGAGAATTATATACAGAATGTCTGACTGCAGTGTGACGACCACCGTGAGAACTTTCTGCTCCCAACATAGCAAGGCCCTAAAGGTGATCTATGAGGAGATTTTCTTAGAAGTGAAAAGAAACGTTGGATTTCTAAACTGGTTTCATTTCCCATGTTCACTTTGCCAATTTGTTAACTTTAATTGCAAAGTGTTGAGTAGCTTAAAATCAACAGCTCAAGACCAGCCATGCAGTGTGCAGCACAGTTGTGAGCCAGAGGAACATGTTCAGAAGCAGGCAAGTGTCACAGAGCTGATCTGCAGATGCTTTGTTTTCGAAGCCATGCAGCATTCAGGGCCGTGTTAACGACTGCAGCTGATCCTTGCACTGCATTTGTCCCTGTGCAGTTAGGTGCAGAAGTTTGCATCCTCTATTTTTGGAACGGCAAACACAGGAAAACTAAAATTTATTTTTTATCAACTTGACATTTAATGCCCATTGTGCTTGTAGAAAGGTTACTTCATTGAAAGTAATTACAGTTTAGTTTTGATTAATTTATCATGTGGGATGCAGACTTTTGCAATCCAATAAATTCCTTGACCAAAAGGAGTGTGTAAACTGCAGCAAAAAAAAAAAAAAAAAAAAAAAGAAAAGAAATATCAGTTCTCAGCAACTTTTATTGTAAATATTAAAGTAAAATATCACCCTAATCTCAGGAGAGGAGTTGCATCTATTACTAGAGCAAAGCAATGCATCAGAGAAATTTAAGATTTGTCAGTTTTCTCTTAAAAAGCTGGTGTTATGGCCCTTTTCTACCAATGTTTACTGAATTTGAAATCCCATCTGTGATATTTATTGATTCAAAGTACTTAAGGGCTCGATCCCCATGTGTCTTCCTGTCAACATAAAATTTTAATATTAATGAGCACTGTGTCTAAGTTTTCCTAACAATGTGACGTGGCTCGTTGTTGTGTTATCTGATGAACGTGTGGGTGGCAGGGTGTGACGTCACCATATGCACAGTTTCAACACTGCTCACTCACTCAGGCTGAAGATTAAAAGTACAAATAACTTCAAAATACAAGTTCCATAAATTCCACCGTCACGTTAATCCACCACATAAGCTTTTGTTGTTTCCCTTCATGCCAACTCTTTAACGTTACCTAATTATCTCCTGCTTATTCATTACAAGAAATTTCCTGAAACATGGTCCTGATTTCATTCATTGGACAAAATACCACAACACAGTAGATAGACCTCACCCCCATCCAGTAATAGTATAATGGGAATCACCACATTTCTGCCTGTCTGACTGTGAAAACAGTCGTGGTTAGCAGTCACAACCGAACAATAGCAAACCTCCACAGCCATGGTCCTGCCTCGGAGGCAACTGAGGAACTAGCACGAATACAACCACTGGAGCTGGGATTAAAAAAAGACACTGTCAAGGTCACAACGCCACAATCCACTCAAGCGCATTGCTATGGGAAGTGGGTGATGTTGAAACAGATGTTTTTCATATTGGCTTTGTGGCGTGGAGTTGATGAGTGCTCTGTTACATTAGCGCAGCGTGCTGCACTGCTGTAGGAATCGCATTCAATTTCATCTCTCCCTAATTACTCGCAGCGAGCTCTCACTCTCTCAGTGTCCATTTACACGAATCCCTCTCAGGATCCACGCTGCTAAGACTCTTCTCACAGCTAATATTGGTACATTCGACTTTCTTCTAAAGGTCTATTAAAATTCCCTTCAACAACATAATTTAGACAATTTACATCTGAGGGTCGAGCAAAAGCAGTATGTGTTTCATTTTTCGAGCTTCAACTGTTCCCACAAGTGATAGAAATGGAAACCGAGCATTGAAACCCTAAAATAAATAGCCTTTTATTATGAACTTTATGGAGCTGAAGCAGAGGTGGGAATATGTAAAACGTTCCAACTTGGACATCGTCAAAACCTCTCAGCTCTGGGTTGCCAGCGTATTTTCTGTTTGTCCTGCGGTGCCCTCGGTGCACCTGGCTACGTAAGTAAGACGGGATTTGTAGTGGGCTTGTTAATGATGTTTGGAAACACGGCTTCATCATACAAGCATTAGTAAAGTAATAAAAAAGAGCAAATCTAGTTCAAAGCCGTCACGTGACAGTTCATTTGTCCTCTTCACACAGGTTTTTTTTTTTACACTTGCACAAACACACACACACTTTACTTTCCTCAGCATGGGAACAAGAGATTCCCAGCCTCTTAAAGCTGCCCTGCTTGTTTTCTGAACTATCCCCGCACTGGCCACTGCTGATTGGCTGAGCACACCTGATCCAGGTTATCAGCAGCGGTAAGGCCGGATAACAAGCAGGGTATATTAGTGTAACACGGGCCTGCGCCTCAGACTCTTTCTGTCTTTTTCTTGGTTTTGATTATGAAATGGTTTGTTTGACAATTACAAAATCACTTTGCACTGCAGAGATGCCACATCACAGGCTCAGTCATCTATCTTGGTGTTGATCAGTGTCAGAGGGATTACTGCATTTCCGCGTTTTGTTCAGTTACGTTAGTGGATCTAAGTGTTGATCAGGGTAGCTGTTTCCTAAGATACCTGCCTGTCACCTGTAGCTTTATAAATATCCAAAGTTTAACTATTGAAATCAAGCTAACCACATGATGTATGGATATACTAATATAACTATGTCATGGAGAACCAGGGAATAGTCACTCTGAGCAGTCTGCAGCTACACAGCAAAATGGGATGCACTGTGTGCACAGGTGGCAGAAGCACACAAAGACAACACACACAGGAAAGCCTAAAATTCACAAATCTTTTACTCAAATAAATGTGCAAGTAAAAGTTCTCCACCAATACCAGTTCTATTTTAAACAATATTCATGGCAATTATGGCAAAACGTGTGCATTAACAAACAAACCAAAAAAAAAAAAAAGATTTAAATATCAGTGTTTGTAAAGGTGGAGCTTATTTTAACTACTTTATGTGCTGACAGGTGGCTCACCCATAATGATACATCTGCATTTATTAGTGCATAATGTTTTTATAAAAAAACATATCATATTTTTAAATGACAAACCAGCTGGCGGTGCTGTGGCAGATTGGTGGATTTTGAGAACTTGATACTGATTCTGCAGAGCATGGGCATTAGCAGCCTCCAGTCTGCGCTGTCAGCTCACCACACACAGACCAAATTAATAAAATACTGATCATAAAAAGAGTCAATGTGCAGGGTTTGTGACAGTCATAAAATTTATGTGTTATAGCCACCTTGTGGCCCAGTTTGCATCAGTTAAGTTCCTATACTCCCAACTCTTTATGTGTTGAAATATCTCTAATACCTCTCCTTTCACGTGTCTTTCTTCAAATATTGTCGGGACTTATATGGATTGTTTTTGACTCCAGAGGGCCGGAAGATGCTATGATTCATTTACATTTACATTTGTCAGACGCTTTTATCCAAAACGACTTACAAGTGAGGTACAAGGCGAGCAAACTTCTAAGTCAAGGAGAAAAGTGGGATCAAAGAAATGTTTCTGTTTCATGAGACAGTAGACAATATGTTTTTGTTTTTAAGTGTAAAGGAAAATGAGTTTTCATGCGAGTTCTGTTTTCAGCAGTTTTTAAAATGATAGAAAATTCTTTCTTTTATTTTTGCCTGCTGCTTTTTCGAGGTATCTGGAGAGTGGGCACTGGCACTGTGATCTAAATGTTTGAAACGCACGATGGTCACCTGTGTTTAAACGTATAGCACCGTTTTTATTGAATTAAACTCAATATTTTATGCAAGAGTAATTTAGAAAGGTTTTTCAGGAATGAGAGCACCACGTTTAAGTCCCGTCAAAGTGAGGAGCTACTGGTGGTTGGAGTTAGAAGCAACAAAAACAGAAAACAGCAAAAGACAAGAAAGGTGAAATGAAGGAGCTCAAAACCACTGACCACTTTAGCACAACACACACACAGACACAAAAGAAACAAAGTGGAGGCACAGTGGAAAATGTGCTGTCATTTGGTATCAGTTTCTCAATCCTGTCTGGCCCTTTTTTTGAATCCAATGCCAATGGAAACAAGTGCTACTTTGGACATCCAGAGATCCCAATATTACTCCATTACTTGAAATAAAATGAGCCAAAACTTCAACCAACCAACCAACCTACCCATCATCTTCGTATCATGTTACACATTATCTCTCTCGCTCTAGCACATTTGCAGAAAGCACAAGTGACTCATCGTTTTCACATAGAGCATCCCCAGTAAACATCAGAGTTCTCTTCCCCTCTCCATCACCCTTTCACCCCAGAAGAGGGTTTATATATTTCAGTTCAGTGCGACACGCCAACAGCCCTCAAGCCACACAAATGCTGCTTTTTTCAATGCAGCCTCTCTATGTCTCTTTTATGAGGGTTTTGCCAGAGCAAGACGGTTCTTTGGTTTAGGAAAGAAAAGGCCCAAAAGCTGCCAAAAACGATCGGTGGTTGAGAAACAATGGCACGCCCTGTGCGATTCTCACTGCTCCTCGAACCCCAGACGTCCTCCTAGCTGTAATCCTCTGTTCCTTTTATTTGTCAGATCATGGTTGACTCCTCCAATTGGCTGTGTCAGCTTTGGCCCTGAAACTCTGAGACGATCTGACCAACATCGTCGAGCTTCTTGCCAGAAAGATGGAGAAGAAAAGAAGAGGGAATGAGAGAAATGCTTAAATTGCTGCAAGAATCTAGACTGTTTGGGAAAACGTGTTGAAAAAATGTGCAGATAATAAGGCAGAGGCGAGGCAAAAAGTGACAGTGTGATCCAGCGAACTTAGACGCTGTGCTTCCACTTGCAACTTGTGTGGCGGACGCTCTTCAGCTGGTCCCAGGCCACGTTGGGATATCAGCAGAGAATCAAGAGCAGTTACAAAAGGGTGGGTTTGTGTGTTTGTGGCAGTGACGGCGGTAGTGGCGGTATGTAGATGGACATGGAGCCATGGGTAATTGACGTTGACGGATGAGGAAGGGGTCTCCACGTCCAAAATGCAAAGGGAAGCGACTGAGGAGCAGAGCAAGTTACATCAAGTCAACTCACCGCAGCCTGCTAAAAACAAATTTTTTTCTTTTCTATATGCAAATAAGCCAGATATAACTGGGTTTGACGTAGCTTACTGGGAGTTTCGGATCATTCTGAAATATCAGGAATATTGTTATTCATTAGTATTTTTACGAGTACACATAGAGAGCTGCATCAACCCTAACGGTTTAGGGCTTACAGTGAGGGCTGCGAAAGGGATTACCACTGTGGTTGGTGTATGCATTTCAAAAGTCTGCAGCAGTAGTTCCATTCAGCGTCCAACTCTGACAAAAGACATTTGAATAAAGCACAAAATTGTGTCATCAAATACCTACACATTCATTCACAATAAAGAGGTTTGGAACCGAAGAGACGTTTATGTCCATTTCAGTGACTTTATTGGGAGAGAAGCGTGGGGAGAACAAGATTAATGGCTTGAACTTTACCTTGGCAAATTAAATTCCAATAAAGCTCAAAGAAAAATGTAAATTGGGCCAGCGCAAGCACTAAACTGTGACTTGATTGATGTGTGAGGGTGAAGGAGTTCCAAAAACTTGCAGGTGATTCTTTTACAGCCATGATATTCAATTCAAACTGGAGGTTTTATGTGCAGCCAACTGTTGATACAGAGATGCTCATATTCTAAATTAAGTTCTACTCACCTGGATAAGTCTGTCAGAAAGAAAGATTTATAATCCCCTGGTTATTTCATTTCACTGTATAAACTGTTGGGGAATTTAATTATAACTCCTTATTCTTTGTTAAAACATGGTTAATTTGACAAATATGAGCCTGGCCAGCTGGACTTTTTTATGGCTGCATGCTAAAAACTTTTCTTCTTGCAACTTCCAAGCAGTGCAAATGTGAAGACAAGAGAACACAAGCTTGGAGTCTGTTTGAAAAGCCTGAGTCACAAAAGGGTGACTTTTGTGACTCAGAGTTTTTGGGAGAGAAAAAATCATGTAATTTCTTATTTTAAAGGCAATTTACCAGTGGAGGAGTTATGTCCAATTCACAATATAGTCCTTCCTCAATCTTTATGCTTCTTGCTTTGTTAGGTTCTCATTTTCATCCAGATCCCCCTCCATCAGTGCTGTCTGCAAACATTTGCATTCGGAAGGGTCATACAGTAGGTCATGTGTAGGCTAGCTCTCCCACACCTCTCTCACTGAGCGATACCCTGCCGGCTGAGGGGTTCAAGAGAAGGGCAACCAAGTGATGGCAGGACTTTTAGAGGCACTCATAGCCGAGGCTAGGAGAAGGCCAGAGGGAGGCCTGATGGATGGAAACTATTACGGGTGTAGGGCCCCTTTAGGGTTGGGTCAAAGAGGGCCAACAGAGAACCAGACTATAAATGTGGATGGCCTGACAGGAAAGCATGATTGTAACCTCCTTCACCCCAAAAACTTTGGACAATTTTGTAAAATGAGTAACTGAGTGGCCTTTCAGACATAACTAGACAACTGCACGTGCGCATGTAAATACCAACACACACACACACACACACACACACACACACAGAGCTTTTAACATCTCTTGGAAAATATCATTTTTAGCACAGACATGTGCATGCTGACCCACATTTTTTACTTTATGGCTTTAACAGCACTTCAGGGTAATACTTATTAACACCAGTGTGGAGGCATTAGGCAGGGCGGGGAAACGGGGCTTGGAATGATAGAGTAGATGCCGATGTGGTGGCCTGTGGTCGGGTGCCAGTCAGGCCATCATGGAGAGGAGGCCATCCCCCGTGAGAGAAGATATCACCATGGCCTGGTTGGCTGACAGCTTCAGGGCCCTTATTGGAAAATCAATGTCCATTTGTGCATCTGAAGTCACCTAATGAAGCCTGATCCCGTTACCCGATTCCTGATTTACTGAGTCAAAGTGACTTTGCAGCTGAAGTCATCCACCCATCAGGGACCGCGGGGCCGAGTTCAACATGAACCATGCAGCATGTTGTTGTTGTTTCTGGTGTTGTTTCAGTTTGCATTCCGCTGCTCTTTTCGGTGTAGAGCACCACGCTGACAAGCAGATCTGCTGGTTTCACTGATCACATGACATCACGGTGAAAGATTTCACTTGCCATCATGATTGTTGGAGCTCATCTTCCACTTTATACTCACTGTCTATGTACAGACACAACGCACTGTTGTTCTAGAAAATGTGAGTTTTAGACATCATGTGATATGTAAAGTTTCCATAATTAATAGTTTTTGACTTTTGAATAGCAAGTTGTGTTCATTACAAGGATTTTCTAAAAGTTATTTTATTTACATACAAGTCTTTTAGCCTTCAAACATTCTGAGCTATCCAATGACATGAACATTCACCTGAATTTTTGCAATCCTTCACCAAAGCTCACTACAGAAGCTTAATGTTACTTTTGGGTCTGAGCTCAAGCATTAGCTGGCCTGACAATATTTTACTATCAATACGCTTGATGTTTTTACAAGTGTTTGGGGTATAATGAGCATATTAGCACGTACGTATATTGGTATATTAGTTTTATTGGTAGAAGTTGAGTATAAAATACAAATCTTCAAATCCTAAACTGGCCTTTTAATGTTGATAAGACTGAGTAAGAAAATGTACTCCTGCAATCACTGTGTTGTTCTAGCATTGGAAAACTTGGGTAACCCCTCTGTCTAATAGCATACCGTAAATGAGTCATACCAGGATGGATTGCTAAAAGCAAAATGCAGCCTCTTTCCTAGACTATACACTGTACAGTAGATTGTAACTGTGGTCATCTTTGTGGATAAACCACCGTAATATCACAGCTGAGACTGAGGCTTTTCTTCCAGTCACTCCACTCACAGTTTACCATTAGATGGGCTACACTATGGCATTGTGTATTGTGATTCATTTTTAGCCCATGCAAGGACTGTGGTCTAATTGTGTCCGGGAAACCTTTCCCATGTGTAACGTTCGGCCACTCTGACTGATCATTATGTTAAATGTCAGCTGGCTTTAAAGTTGTGGCTCGGGCAGCTGAGCAGCAAAGCCACCCTCCTTCGGTGGATTACTGCCCTCTGTGAAGTTTCATCTGTCCACGGATGAACGGCCGACAGCGGCAGCAGGCTGTAATCCTTCGGGCCACAACAGCAGTGCCTGATCCAAGGTGGAATGACACAGCCAACTTTGAAACTCCAATCAGAATTAAAACCCCAGTAACTCTAGTGGACGGGGTTTTGATGATGAAGTGTTTAGAGGAGCATTCCTGATGTACCTTCACTAAAGGGTGAGTCATGGTTAGGAGGGAGGAGGAGTGAGGTCAGTGAGGGAATGATGGGGAGGAAGTCTTTAGAGGAAGGTGAGGAGGAAAAGGGGGGGTGGGGGGGGCACTGCAGAGGGCATCACTCGAGATAGGAGACACGATCAACCAAGAGGAAGTGTGCTCTGCCTTTAAAGTGACCGGTGGTCTCAAAGTTGAGCTGGCATTCATTACCCGAATGACGTAGCATGTCTGTGCACCTTGTCTGTCCTCAGTTTGACCCCGAAGTTGCACTGGCCCCTGCTCTCTCTCGCTGAAGGAGAACCATCTGAGGAGCAACTTTTAGCAGAACTGAATGGACATGAGGACATAAGGTTCTGTCCAAAATTCCTTTAGATATTGGAAATGCCCTCTCGGTGCTCCCCCTCCCCCCCCCACCCGCCATCCCTACGGCTCAGAATCTCCTGTCCTCCCTTCCCCTACACTGAGGAGCCTCATGGAGGAGGCAGTGTGTAATGCAATTTGGTTGATTAAAAGAAAACATTAAAGCAGTACCTTATTGAATTTGACGGCACGTACGGATCCGGATCTCACTGGCCACTCTGTTTTATTGGCCAGGATAAAGGGGATCACGTCATACCTCACCCCCAACCCCCTCCCCACCCCACCCCACCTAAGCACCACCCTCCCCACCCTGCAGCCCCGCCTTCTTCACTATTCATTCCAGTGCTGGACAAACCTTGGCAGGAGGACATCCTGGCAGGACAGAGATTTGTTTAGACCCCCCCCCTCCCTCTGTCCAACTCCCCACCCTTTCTCATTGCACCTCTCTAACCTTGGCCACCACGACAGAGAGAGAGGGGGACAGACTGACATAGCGGGGGACATTACACAGGGATAAAAACCAAAGGAAAGAGAGACCCTTGCCATAATCTAAGAGGAGTCATTTTGTTTGTGTCAATAAACAGGCAGATAGGTCATTAATCTCGTGAGCAGATGGGTTAAGGGTAGTCACCTTCATCACTGTCTGTCCCAGATGACTCATCCGTTGTTCCTAACAGGTTCCAAGTCTTGTAGTCTATAATTTAGACTGAGACGTGCCTTTCTGGGGGCATTGGGGGACAGAGATGCAGGGAGGGGAGTGTAGCCTTCTGTGAATATCAATCACCTGCCAATCTTCTCAGAGAAGGCCAAGTATGCTCTCAGCTCACCATATCCAGTCCATTTATTAGAGTTATGGTGATGGGGCCGGTCTGCCCAGTCCTGTACGGCAGCAACAAAACAACTTCTGAATGGAAGTCCTGTGTTTAGATGACATCATCTGTGGCTGCTTCAGTTACGCTGCAAGAAATGGATAACAGCACACAACGGGTGATGTAATGCATCAGCACTATGTCGGGCCACTGAATGTGGACTTTTAATCCATATTGGCCTCAGTGCATTGTTGACTCTCAAAGACTTCATTACATCATCTACAGTCTTTCTTTAGTAGAGCAGTAATAAAAGACAAAACTTTTTTTTTCCCCCTCAGGAGTGACAGCCGGCTTACTGTGCAGATTTTGTGATGGGGGTTTTCACTGAATAACGGGTGATTAATGTATAATGGAATGGAAAGGTGTCTATGCTTTAGCCTAAGTGCTTGTCAAACGATCGAACAACATATGTAATCAGTGTTTTTAGCAAAATTAGAGGAGGGGATGGACACTCAATCACTGTGTCATTACAGTTCTAGTAATTACCTGTTACTTGATATTTTAGATGCTGTCGTACCTGGAGCTGCATCTCTGTTTAGAAACTGGTCCATGGCGTCAATGTCATGTTAAGATTTGTGTTTTTGGGTTGCCATGGTGCTGCATCTTGGTGCAGCAGTCTTTTGTTGACTAAAATTCAGTTCGTCACTTGCATTAGGTTTCTGAAAAATGCAAAAACAAGAAGACAACATCAATAAAGTGGCATTGCTAGCATCAGCCAACCCTTTATAACCTGCTGCCTTATAGGATAACTTATTGTATTTCTTATAAAACTGGGTGTGGGAACGATACAGTTATTTAGCTGTCTATAACTTTTGTAGAGATTTGAGGAAATGAGAAGTTGTATGAAACAGCAACACTGGAATATTGGAGATACATAAAGAAAGGGAGAGGATGTTGAGAATAAAGTCGAAATGTCTTAAATGAAGTGAAAATGTTGATAAATTTACCATTTTGTGAAAAAAGTAGAAAAAAGTTTAAATACTGAGAATAATCTTAAATTATCATTATTAAAAAGAAACAAATATCATTTCAAGGTTACTCGTCAGGTGCAGTGACCAGGGCAGAGCTGTGTGGACACGTTAAACACATGATAGGTCTTTTGATTTAGAATTTAGAAATCTCTTTAATTATTTATGGGGAGAGCCCAGTCCCTTAGAGGAAGAGAACTACAGACAGAAAGAGAGGGAGGGAGAAGGGATAGTCGGGTTAACTGCAACTTTTCCTCAGTTTTAAGGCCTTATATTTGCATTATAACACATTATCACATGCAAAGAAATATAAATAAAATAAATAATTATGCGCTCCTGTTTAGAAGGGAGAATACTGATTAGTCTGTGTGCAGGGTAGAGTTGTGTGGTTATTGTGGAGCAGAGTTGTGGAGTTGTGTCATTGGTCAAACCTGAATTAAGGTTTTTGGCGGATGGTTGTGCGTAATGCCACTGGTGTGGCTGTACGTTGGAGTTGTGCCTTCAGGTGACAATTTGTGCATTGGAGCTGTTCAGTTTCACAAATGTCCTAACACTTAGCACCACACGGCTTTTATGCACAATTTCCATGATATTAAAACTGATTCTGGGTCCAATTTTAACAGCTCATCTACAAGAAGGTTTTATATTGAGACATTTTAATTATTTCTTCTCTAGGTGCGGTGGCCAAGCGGTTTAAATTACTAAGGTAATTTAAAAAAGAAAGCACACACTGGGGTGCTCAAAACTGTCACCAGTTCTCATAATTACATCAATATGCAAATTTACTGTGATAGAGTTTGTAGCAGTATAGTACTTATGAACAGTCAAGCAGAATGAGACTCTCTTGGCTTACCACTGTAAGTTACCTTACTGTTAATTAAATACATTGAATTTAGTTTGTATCAGCCTTTTAACTGATATCTAAAATTTTATTTAGTGAAAAAAATTATTTTATTTAGTTTAAAGCGGTGGCAAAAACGTCCTTGGTCATGAACAAGCCACACAATCATCGGTGTATCTTATTGGATTGGTTGTAGGTAACCTTGAGTAGGGCTGCAACAGACTTTATAGTTTATGTGAACATGTGAACTTGCATTATTCAATTCTTCACTGTTACTCTTTCCAGAAGAAGTTAGTGAGTATGGGAAAGAGAAATTTGAGAGGTAGGTGGAGGAGGAAAAAGTTCTAGAAAGATGTAAGAGTGAGATGGTGGTGATGGAGGAGGAGGAGGGGGAAAACAAATTTGAAGGTTAGGATGATGAGAATGCACTGCCTTGCATCGGTGTGCTGTGCCACTGGGAAACTTGAGATGTGAGCAGATACAATTGTATACTAGAGTTTCCCGCAAAGAGCCCCCTCCACGGCAGACCATCGAGGGAGGCGGGGGGTGGGGTGAGGACGGGAGGTTAGCGGGGTGGAGGTATTATTGTGTTAAGACATCAGATCCAGGGCATCGTCATCATCCACCGTGTATTGTATATCAGTTGCATAACACTTTTGGTGCTGAGGCAGAAAGGTAGAAAAAAGTGACATGACCAAGTAAAAGAGACGGATCAAACTGAGGATGTGAAGGAGGAAGAACTCTCAGGGTCAAAAGGTCGGATAGACTCAAGGTCAACAGAGGTTAGAAGAAAAAAAAGATCAAGGTGAAAGTAGGAGGTAAAGTAGTTTTTTATAACCTCCTGTGCCGTACTCCTGCGTTCTGATGAGGCGCAGGCCGGGATAAATTATTCAGTTTCTAGCTGGTCGATCTCCTCTGGGACATACGCTTGTTCCCCTCGAATGTTAGAGCACCACTTAACGGTAAATGCTCACTGGGACAAACAAGAGGTCCTTAAAAAAAGAGACCCGTGCACTTAACTCACACTGTAACCCCCCCCCCACTTTCTACACCCCTTCCATCCCAACCTTAGCCAAGATCAATACACAGCTGGAGCCAGATGTTGCACAATACCACACTGGGAAAGGAATGGTTCTGCGAGGAAACCTCCAGAGGAAGTTGTGTGCCTGCATTTATACATGTACTCATGGGCTTGCCAGTAGATTGCAGAGGGTGAATACATTGACAAGAGAGGGTGAAGTGGCTTGCACGCATCTTTCACGTGAGTTTCTTTTCTTTTTTTTTCCTTTTTTGAACCATGAACATTTTTACAGAACCACAGTGATTTGCAGAGCTCAGTGCTGTAATCCAGGGATTTCACACAGACTATTCTCAGAACATCAGACTCTCAATGCTGACAGAGCAATAAGTGAAATGCTTGGAGAGTTCAGTCTGCAGGTTGTAATGTAAAGTCCGATGCTGCCATCTTCAGGCTGTATCCAGCCATTTTAGATGTCGTGATATTTATAGTGTACAGCTAATAATAATGGGTGATGATCACTGCTCTTGTCTTGGGACTCATGACAAAAAATGTATGCCAGGGATTATAATAAATCAGTGTCATTGTTAGGATCCTTAAACAATTCATCTGTGTCTCTGCCATAAAAGTCTTTTACTTTCATAACTCTAAAAGTCTGTATTTGTATAAAATCCCTCTACCTCACTTTTATTTGGGACAATAGAAAGAACTGAAGTCACTTCTCTACAGAGGTCTCAGTGCTGGCATCCACATTCCTGTATTTGTCTATAAATGGCCTTTTGGAGTTGCCTCTATCACTGTTTAGGTGATATAAATCAATGAGTTGGCCCTAGTCGATCTCTCAGATCCAAAGAGTCTCTGCTGTTCATGCAAAGACCAGACAAAGCTGCTTTTTGCGTTTTATGAATTCTCCTGGTATATTATAATTATTCACACACAGCTGTGTCAGACTATACTGCCATTGTTGGTGCTGGTGCACATGCTCATGGTAACAATAACAGCTAGTAGTGCTGTCATTACTGTGCTCTGTTTTTGCTGTTGGTTTCATTTCAATTATTTTTGCTCCTCTGTTATTTGTAAAAAATGTGTTTAAATGGCTCCGGTTTTTTCATACATTTTACCTTTTAATGTTGGTTTAAATAGTCTGCTTTCATCTTTATATTTCTAAAAACAAATGAGTTGCATGTTGTGCAAAGGAATGCATTTTTTCTTACTCAACTTGTTTTGATGTCATTTTTAAATACAGTTATATCCGTATGTATTTTACAGTGGTGACACGTAACTATTCACTATTCAAATGTTAAAGTACTTGAGGTATGTAAACTTTATATCGTTGACTTTGCTGTATGCATTTATAGATCTATCAGTATTATTGATCCAATATAAAACAATACGCCATGATGTAAATTTTGCAGAATATACAATAAGTGTTCATACAGTTTTCTAGCTCTTTTAAACATATGCTTATGTCGGAAAATGTATTGCTGTTCCTTGTGTCTAAATTTGTGCTCATTAGGTTTGCAGTGCTCGTCTTTTTACTGTTTGTAATGGCTTCGTTTGTCCACAGCAATCAATAAAATGGATCTTATGCTGAGAAATGCATACCACTGAACCCAGCTGAAAGGTAAAGTTTCAAACTCTGTATGTGCACATGGGATGGCAGTGAGGCATACAATGGCGAATTCAAAGGACAATACAACTAAATTCAAAGTTAGACTTTTATTTACATTGAAATTCCTTCATATATAAAGAACAGTTACAAATCAATTTTACAGAATCAGTTTAATACGGCTGAAATGTTATAAAGCAATTGTCAAAAGTGTCCTGAAGAAACAATGAAAAGGGAGAAAATGAAAGTCAGAAGTTGACAGGGAAACAATACTAAGGTGGTGATGGGAGTTGCTTCCTGCAGCAGGCAGAGGGCCCGCCTCCACAGTTACGCAATTGGCCAGGCTGGTTTCAAATTAGCCACAGGTGTTGGTGATTAGTGGCATTAACATAGGACAGGAAGTTAAGTAGATAAGGCATCAAAATAATACACAAAACCAATAACTCAATTAAAAAAAAAACTATTAATGGATGATGTGAAATACACACAAACGTCTTAAAACGTAATAAAAAAAATCCATCATAAAACTCACTAAAGCAGCTAAAAATATTCAACTCACGACACATGCATCTATTTGTGCCAAGGTCTGAGTGAGCATTCCCATGTGTGTGCTCGTCCTGTCAGAATCCTCCCTCTCCACATCCTGCTGGCCCTCTTCACCAGCCTGTATCATCTCTCAGCAGGCCGATGCTCGCTGGTAACACAACACTTGAGGCGAATGAAATGCAGAGTGGACAATCAGCTCTGCAGAGCCTGATTTTGGCCTCACGCTCAACACTGCCGCTGACGCCTTCCCAATGCTGATCCCCTATCTGCTGCCCAGCTGTGAGTCTAAACAAAGCTGATTGTGTCGAGCTGAGCGCTTCTCTTCGAGCTAAAGGCTAAAGCACACAGGAGGTGCTGGAAACCACAACCACACACATGTTAACATGCACAAGCCATCAGGCTACCATTTTCTTGTCTGAGCTCTGGCAGGATGAATGGGGGAAAAAAGTGCTGGTTGAAATATAAATTAAATAATGACGGCAGTGGCATTTTACCCATTCCTTTATCAGTGTGGCATTCATGGTCTTGTAAAGGCCATGAATAATTAAGTGAATATGGCTAATTTAAACTTGGAAGGTCAGCTTCCTGCTATTCCCAACCATGATAGCAGAACGGCTCTGGGGATGGAAATGTTGGTCAGTCTGCCGCCTTCACCTCTTTGATCCAAACTAAAATGCTGTAAATCAGCAACGATGCTCTTAAGTTTTGTACACACGCTTGTTGTCTCCAGGGAGCGGATGTTGAGGCCTCTGGTGATCTCCTGACCGTCCAGTAGTCCTGCTGGCATTTCAAAGTTTTAACTTTCTATTGAAAGCTTCAAACTCTACCAGATGGACCAGGACATAGTTTCCTGATTATGTATCCTAATGTCTCTGTTGATACCTTTTAATGTTTTGTCTTTGGTTAAGTTGAGGTTGGACTCAACAGAGTCATCATCAGATTGCTCAGCGTGCCTTTCCATTGTGTTCTGGTGCTCACGTATTGTAGGAAGAGAGAAACAAGCTTTTTTCTTGGCTTGAGGATGTCCTTCTAAAGGCCACACTCAAGTACACTTACAGCATTTACTTCAACAAACTAGCAACCAATCATTATTTACTGTAATTGGAGGTAAATGCATATGGCCACAACGAGGAAAACAAGCATACACGGGAGGCCGTGCATGATGAATAACTGCATTAGCAATATAATACAAATCAAATCAAAGGAGCGCAGCACGGCTGTGTGAGTTACAACAGATGGGGCTAAACGGCAAGGTGATCAAGAGGTGAACCGAGGTTGGGATTTGTTGGTGCAATCTGTCTGAATTACCCGTATTTACAAAGATGAGGAGGCATCCAGCTCATTGAAAATATGATGGTACTGTTGTTGGTAAAGCAACCACTGTGTAACCACATTGCTGGCAGGGGCGCAGCCTCGCCATCAGATTTAAAATTCACTTTAGTGGATGATCAGAGAGGCTGAGAGAGACACAGATGTAACCTGTATTGCCTGCCTGCAGCAGTTGAGTGGTTTTACTGTAAGATTGATCCAACCAATCACCTCATTTCCTCTCTCATCTACCATAGCAGCCAAAGCACTGATAGTTTATCCGTCTGAGAAAGTGATTTTAAGGTGCCAAGTACAACACAGGAAATGGCTCCGCAGACGTTCTCATGTCGGGGTTATGGCAGGCCTGATTGCCGGCTGCGGGATGAGGCAGCTGAGGAGGCATCGGTGAGGTTGACGGCGAGTGAGCGACAAAGCGTTTCTGAGGACTGTATTAGTGTCAGTCAGAGCAGAGCATGGCTGACCAGAGACGCAAATTGATTTGATATGAAGAACAAGTTTTCTTGTAAGAATAGTAGTTTGTTTGCAGCATTGGAAAGTGCTGAACCACTGAGGATGTAATGTGTGGCATTAGAAAAAAGGCAGGAGTGTACTGATGAGGCAGGGGTGTCTACACACACACACACACACGTTTATTTTTCATAAGCTTTAATGCCATGTAAAAATGAAATGAATAAACCACAGGAAAGGGTTATATAGGGCTGAAAATGGATGTTCTTGCAGGCTAAATGTAAAAAAGCCTGAGTAAGTGCATCTTGAGCAATGGGCTTTGTAGACTACATTTACAATACAATGAGCTTTCCAAAAATCCAATATGCACAATGACTAAAAATATCCTGTCTGAATATGGCTGTGGAGGAAGCAACCAAGAATGAAGTCATATCCCTGAGTAGTTTGGCTTTAGTCGTCCTCTCCAAAGCAATCACTTGGAGTGGAAACTTTTTTTTTGGCCTCAATGTCCACAGATAAATGAAGGCCAAGCTCACCACAGATATGAATATATCTAAAGACAGAGACTTCTGTCTACTTTTAGCTCGCAGTGCGAGTGCACACGCTGCAAAGTTGCATTTAGAGAGAAAACTATGTAAAGACTGGTCTAGCATTTAGGGAAAAGGTCAGTTAGCTTAGCTTAGAGGCTGGAAATTTGAACTGCTCTCCGCATGGGAAACGCGAAACTCAAAACAAGCTTGTGAACTCGGTCTTTTTATGTTAAAAACTGACAAGGCTGAGCAGGAAAACAGACATTTCAGCACGAAATACCATGTTCAGTGGGAACAAACCACTTCCAGTAGCCTAACCCATGTGACCAGTGCAGCTGGCACTCATCATAAAATTCAAACACCCGTAATGTCCCTAGACAAATGTTTACACGAGTAATACATAATAGTACTGTACATAATAAATTCAATTAAATCATAACTCCAGCATTAGAACCGCAAACATCCAGCTGTGAGCCATCATTCAAAATCCAACACATTAGAGATTTCAGAAGAAAAGTGGAGATTCCGGCTGTAAACAAAAGTATTTCCCAATATCATTATATTTAATGATCCAAATTCCAAACTTAAATTGATTTTTTAACTTACTTTACTAATTGCCTTTGGTCTTCTATTTACACAAATCCATACTGATCAGTGTGATGATGCCACCTGCATTGGTTGATTTGCTTGGCTATATACTGGAGGTGAAATGGATTTCCTTTTTTGTACATATTAAAAAA